>JASPKZ010003868.1:637500-3590000 GCA_030220185.1 Diploptera punctata | reverse complement strand
GTTAATTTTACTTAGTCTATATTTCTTGATGTTTTCTTCCTATTGTTTCTATTTCATTACCTTCTGTATATATAATGCTTCTTCATTTATCCTCTTCGTTTCTGTATTTTTCTTCTCTTTCTCAGTTTCTTTGTTATTTAGTTATTTCTTCCTTCATTTATAGGTTTTTTATCTGACTCTTTCTTTTCTTTTATGCGTATCTCAGTTTCTCTTTTTTTACCTTCTTTATTCCTATTTTCTTCCTTTATTTATCGCTTTTTTATCTTACTCTTTTTTCTTTTCTTTTATACGCATTTTAGTTTTTTATTCTTTTCCTTCTGTATTCGTATCTTTCTTCCTTTATTTATAACTTTTTTATCTTACTCTTTTTCCTTTTCTTTTATATGTATCTTAGTTTTTTATTCTTTTCCTTCTTTACTCCTACCTTTCTTCCTTTATCGCTTTTTATCTTACTCTTTCTTCTTTTTCTTTTATACGTAACGGTATTTTAGTGTTTTCTTCTTTTCCGCCCTCTTTCTTCGTGCCTCTGTATGTGTGTATTGAAATAATATAACACAATTAAAACACTCGGTATACCCTTGATATCAGAATGTAAGTTAAATAAATTCCGGCACCTAGTTTCTTAACGTGTTATATTCATGAAGTTGTGTGTCGCCGGTCGGTCGCGCTATGGAAACAAAAATAAGTGTGTTCAGGATACGTTGGTCAGCTGTTTGAGGTCACTAACTTCCAACTTGTTGAATTAGTTACAGCGCCGAGCTGGCTAGGCAACCCAACAATCACCGCGCCGCTAGCTTTTCAATTAAAAATTCACTTTTTTTTTTCAGACTTGTTTATATTATATTGTAATGTATATACATATTTCCAATGTTTACACATTTTTCTATATCTAAAGTTGAATTAATCTTCACCACTCATTCTAATCAGTTCATTCCATATCGTCCAATTCTCTTTCAATTATTCATGTTTATATCCGCTGCATACATGAATTTATTGTGAAGTGAGGTCTTTCATCCTTTCTTCCGCTAGGCAGAAACCATTTCAACAGTTTTTTAGGTTACATGTCTTCTTACAATGTTCTGATGTTTAAAAATCTCCATGGCGCGATACACCTATCAACCTGATGCTAGTCTCATTTCCACTTGTATCAATCCAACCGGTATAGGGCTGATCGTTGGTTCCCCAACCATCATAGCTGGTTTAGTTTACTTGTATTCCAAACTCTGAAGGCAAATAAACCCATAACTAAACTATTCCAGTTAGTGTTCCACATTAATAATAATAATAATAATAATAATAATAATAATAATAATAGTAATAATAATAATAATGATTATGATGATAATAATGATGATTGTGATGATGATAATAATGATAATAACAATACTGATTATGATGATGCTGATAATAATAATAATAATCATCATCATACATTCACGAATTTAGGCTATTTGTTAACCTGTTTCGGCCTCAAGAGAAACACCATCCAAAAGTCTTTTGAGTCGACGTCCTTGTCTTCTTCTTCATGCAGGTTGATATCTTAACATTTGTTTGGGTATCATGTGATCTTCCATTCGATGAACACGTTGCATCCATCTTGACTTATAATCAGAAATTTTGTTTTGTTTTTTAAAGGTTCCACGTGTAATTCTTCTAAGATGTCTTCATTTTTTTTTTTGTGATTTAGTAGTGTGTATCCTGCAGTCCTCCGAAGGTATCTCATTTCATAATAATATTATTTTAATAATATTTAATAATAATAATAATAATAATAATAAATTCTTTATTTAAGTTGATAGAGTTAAGGCCACAAGGACTTCTCTTTCACTCAACCAACGAATAATAAAATTACAGTATACAAAAATAAAATACTTATTACAATTTTAATATATTATTAAAATATAGACTAAATAAAGTCATATGCTCAATTCTGGAAATGCAAGCTATTATGCATTACAGGGATTCTTGTCGTCCCAACTCTTTTAAAAAAATGTTTAACTGAAAATATATAAAACTATTATTCTTGCAGTTACAATATATGGATACGAAACATGGACTCTTACTTTAAGGGCGGAAAGGAGATTACGAGTGTTTGATTATAAAGTTCTTAGGAAAAATTTTGGGTGAATGGAGATGACTACTTAACAGTGAACTACATGATGCATATATAGGAAGCCAGATGTAATAAGAACTGTTAGGTCTCGTAGACTGTGATGGACAGGACATGTGGCACGAATGAGGAATGAAAGACATGCATGGAAGTTTCTTATAGGAAAAGCAGAGGGAAAACGCTCCGTTGATAGCTCAATAATGAGGTGGGAGAATAACATTAACCATGATTTGAGGAAAGTATATTATACAGGGACTAATTGAAAAACATTGGCTCAGGATAGGGATGTATGGAGAGCTCATGTCCGCGCGGCCATGAACCTACGGGTTCGATAGTGCCAGTGAGACTGAACAAAGCACAATGCCGATGTGGTCTAATATTAGCTAACGCTAATAAAACATGGAGTAGAATTAAAAATAAAGTATGGTAAGATTCCTAAGTGAATATTTGTACGTATATACAAAATGATGAATATAGTTGTTATGCAGGTAGTATTTTCATCATGTGGAACTTTAGATATCAGTTAATTTGGATTTAAATACTGATAGTAGTTGACAGTCACTGACATATGACTGGGAAGTGAGTCCTTTCCTTGGAGAATCTAATGACACCTCAAACTCCAATTTGACTAAAAAGTGAATTACTTGGTTCTTTCATATTACGTCCTTTTTATTTTATTAATTTGTTTATTTATTTTTTCAATTTTGAACATTTCGGCTATCTCCTCAAAACATTAAATTGCATTGATATGAGTTTTAATTGAGATTTTGTTAATTCATTTCCATATCCCATTCCATGTGCATATATATATATATATATATATATATATATATATATATACTATTGAACTATATAGTTGTGTCCACCATTGTGCCTTGTAAGCAGCGGGCCTGGTTCATTCGTCGGTTAGGATAAGTTTCATGGGTAATTTTTTTCGAGGTTTTTCCTCACCTGTAAGACTAACGTCAAAAAAACTTTTAAGGCCCAAACATGCCCATTTTTTGTGTCTGCTAAATAGGAAAGATGAAGATCTGTATATTTTTTTCATAAGCGTTCTTAAAATTAGCCTTAGAATTGAAAAGGAAGATATCAAAAGAATTAAAATGTGTAAAATATTACGTGTATGGGAGCTTCTTGTAGGAAAACCGAAAGGAAAACGCCCAGTTGGTAGACCAAGAATGAGGTTGGAGAATAACATTAACTATGATTTGAGGGAAGTAGATTACACAGGGAATGATTGGAAAACAATATCTCAGGATAGGGATGTATGGAGAGCTTATGTCCGCGCGGCCATGAACCTATGGGTTCGATAGTGTCAGTGAGTTAGTTAGTTAGACTAAAAAATATTTTCACGAAAATAACCTCAATACCTTCATTGCCTTCAGAATTCGCTACAACAAAAGATATGTGATGTAAAATACAGACACATTGAAAAGCATAGAATATATATACACACACACACACTCCCGCAATAAAGCTAGTTCATCTCAATGCATTCCTCATATATCAAATATAATTAGCTATAAAATAAATGTTCTATGTATAGCGAATAGCGTACAAGTAGATATAAATACTGCTGTTTTATTTCCTTGATTTGCAGCAGTAAAGAAACTTGTGGAATGATATACTTGAAGTGAAGTGACCACAAAACCATTTACGCAGAAAGCATAAAAATTGGACGGAAACACAAAACTTACAGCTGTTTTTTATGATCTTTTTTTTTTTAACTACAGAAATCCACAAGTTTCCATTGACTAGCAATATATTATGTGGTCTGTATTCACTCACGCACGACTATATATATATACTCTCTCTCTCTCTTCTCTCTCTCTCTCTCTCTCTCTCTCCCTCTTACTCTTTCTCTCTTTTTTTCCTTAGTTTAACCACTCCCTTTGTAGGTAGTTCTAATTGCCTCACGAAGCCCGGTTCTTACAGGGATACAATCTGTCGGGAGATAATTTTTAAACACTGGATCACATACATACTTTTTTTTTTACCACACAAAGACATTCAGATTTTTCTCTAAAGAGAATTATCCTTCTAGGTGTTTCTCTCTCTCTGTCTGTCTGTCTCTCTCTCTCTCTCTCTCTCTCTCTCTCTCTCTCTCTCTCTCTCTCTCTCTCTCTCTCTCTCTCACACTCACTCACTCTCTCTCTCTTTCTCTGTCTGTGTGTGTGTGAATGAATGTGTCTGTGTATTTGTGTGTGTATATGAATGTGTCTGTTGTGTTTGTGTGTATGTGTGTGTGCGCGTGTCTGTGTGTTTGTGTTTATATGAGTGTGACATTATTACAGGACAATTACTGACAGTATACTTCTCATATTACATTATTAATCCCCTATGCAAGAATTCTTTTTATAAGTATGTTATTTTGCATAATTTTCCTGTGTGATGTCTTCTTTATTTTTTTAATATATTTATTTTATATTTATTTGAGTTCGTGCTTATGTCCGCGAGGCCATGAATCTATGGTATCAATAGTACCAGTGATTTAGTTAGTTAGTCTGTGTATGTTTAAAACAGTTAACAATAATTTTAAAATTAAAAGTTAGGAAAAACGGGATGAAAATAGGAAAGAATTAAAAATAAAAAAAATTCTAGTTTAAAAAAAACTCAGGACAAATTTAATTAATTTGATGAATTTTGAATAATTTGCGATTAATTTTTAAATGGATAACTAACTAACTCACTGACACTATCGAACCCGGAGGTTCATGGCCGCGCAGACATTAGCTCTCCACACATAATTCCAAGCATCTAATTTGTTTTGTATTATATTATGTCCTAATATCTTTAACCTCTTTTCAGTCTGGTATTATTCTATTCTATATTGTGTTGCTTATTTTATTTTCTGTTGTATTATTTCTTTTTAATTTTCTATGCCTGAATTTATTTTATATCTTCAGACTGCTTCTAAATTTATATATTTTATTTTCTCTCTCCCTTTAAACTTCGCAATTTGTATTATTTCTGTATCTGAACTGCACCCCACCATGAGTAATTGCTGATTCGGGTGTCAATACTGTGTATAAAATTTATCTCTGAATAAAATATATTGTTATTCTTTAAAAAATACAAAAAATGCACAATCTACTAGCCATACCAATGGCCGTACTGTAAAAAGAACCACAACACGAAGTAAATGCGGTTTGGTAAACTCAGAATATAGGAAATCTAGTAGAAATGCATGTCTGTACCGTTGCTCTACAATTTCATATAAAGAAATTTCTTTTGCTACTGCATTGTTAGCGTATTATGAACGAAATATAGCTGTCGAGGTTGTTTCATGAAAAGATTTAAAAAATCCAATCTTTATCCATCTTACTTGTTACTTACTTACTTACTACTTACTCACTGGCACTATCGAACCCGTAGGTTCATGGCCGCACGGACATAAGCTCTCCATACATCCCTATCCTGAGCTAATGCTTTCCAATCATTCCCTGTATATTCTACTTCCCTCAAATCATAGTTAATGTTATTCTCCCACCTCATTCTTGGTCTACCAACTGGGCGCTTTCCCTCTGGCTTTCATACAAGAAGCTTCCATGCAAGTCTTTATAATGCAAAGCTTCCTGATTCCTGACTACCTTCTCCTGGCCACCTAACTTCCTGTAAAGGGACTATATCCAACGGCGATTTATCTAGTTCCCGCGTTAATATCTCTAGTGACCCGCTATTGTATAAAGTCCTAACATTCCATGTTCCTAGGAACATGTCCCTTGTTTGAGCCTTTGGCATGGGTTCCCTGAAGTAGTCACCGCCCGGAGAACCGAATGGGGGACTATTTGACCTCCGAAAAATTTTACCCCAGTTGAACCCATGTCCGCATTTCTTGACGGTTCTATTTTTACGGTGAAAGATCGTCACTCTTTCGACCAAGGTACTTTTTTCGTCTGGCTTATCACCTTCGACCAGTTCGGCATGGGTAACCCTATCGGCAGCAATGCTACCGCCGGCATAGCTCTCAGGATCATTTAAGCACGCAATCCACTCCACCAACAAGGTAAAGATACCATGGAGGGCCATCTTACTTGTAGACACCAAAAATACACACACACACACACGTGTGTGTGTATATATATATATATATATATATATATATAACCAGCTGGATAGTAGGTAAAAGGACTTATGGACCTGCCTCGCCATGATTGTTTGTTTAACAAACAATACCTTCGATATCGTATGTTGCATAGGCCTAATATTTTGTTCACTTCTATACTAATCATGACCTAATTATCATTCTGTTTTTAGGGAAGTAAGTTGAATTTACCAGAGAGGCCTTGGCATCCTTTGACAATGGCATATAATTGCTCAACTTACTTCCCCAGGGAAGAAAAGTTTTTTTTTTAATTTACACCAGTCTTTAATATTCTGTATACTTTTTCATATATATTTTTTGACTTTGCTGGTAATGGGAAATGAACCGCAGTATTCGCCGCTTCCTCTACATCACAATCATATATGTAATTAATATGCAGTCTGAAACTGTTATTTAAAATGCCTGCCACAAATTCAGGCAACAATAAATAATTGCAGTTGTTTTATCAACATTCATTTGCTATTAAACAATTGAACTCTTCAAACCAAGATATAAATTCATACGAAATATAAAAATTAAACATAATTATTAGTATAGCAGTGAACAAAATTATATACGCAATTCGGGAAGTAAGTACATTACTATATAGTCTCCCACTTTGCTAGCCCTCGCTAAAGCTAGGGCTCAAACACGTCCTCGACTGGTATTGTATTGCTTCCTTTGTTGCGCATATAACTATTGATTTACTAGTGAAATTTGTATAATCTACTTTCAGGAAGCTAGATTTTCATTTGTCTCGAGTAACAGTTTAATCATAGATTGCGTTACGTTAATATTTTATGTGACAATCGCGTATCACTTTCACCTCTGTGTTGCAACTTACGTTTAGTCTCTGTAATTTATATAATTTGTTTGTTTCATTGCAGCTGAGCGAGATATCGTCGCCATTCACAATTTCATTATTATTTTTTATTTACAAAATTATAGCCGGGATAAAAAATATATATATGGCATTGCTTTCCCCTTTTATACTTCAGAATAAATATAAAGAAAATGTCATTGGAATGTATTGACACTCATTCAATATTTCACGACACCATTTTCTTTTAAATCAACTACTCATTAGTGTCTTCTTCTTCAATCTTCCACTATAGATTTAAGCCTGTTCTTTCTTCATTTCTTGTTGCTTCATCTTAGATCATAATACCACCGCTTTCTGGGTCGTCCCTGTTGTCTTCTGTCCCTAGGTATGTTATCCCTTGCAGTCTTGACAATTCTATTGCTGTCCATCTTGTTTAAACGTTCATCCCATTCTAGTTTTCTCCTATATACCCATTCCTTAACATCTTCGACTGCACATGTTTCTCTGACACTTTCGCTCCTTTCTCTATCCCATGAAGTTTTCCCCATAATTTTAAGAAGTATTTTCATTTCAGTTGTTTCAGTTATATAGTTCATTGCTGTGGTCTCGAGCTAGCGTGCTGCCTTGTCATGCAGCGGGCCCGTGTTCGATTCCCGATCGGGACAAGCTCCTGGGTGAGGTTTTTTCGGGATTTTTCCTCACTTGTAAGACAAATGTCAGGAAGCTTAGGGCCCAACGGACCCCAAAATCATCCGGCCATCATCATCATCCTTATCATTATCATCACCATCCTTCATCAGTATGGAAAGCAACGGGAAGCTACCACGCCTATAATTCCCTAGTAAAGCTGCAAAGCATAGCATGGAAATGCTATGATTGCAGTGAAAGACATGCCCTCGAGCAGAATTACTATGGTTGTATATATATATATATATATATATAATATATATATATATCCTTCATTGCCAAATGTCGAAAATATAGTTATAATAACATATTTATATGGTATCCGGTCTTGTTTCTATCTGATAAGTTATAATAGATCTTACTAGTGGTTATACTCTTTGCCTCTGGTTCCGAGGGTCGCGGGTTCAAACCCGGCCATGATCAATGGATTTTTTAGGACGGAAAAATCCAAGGAGAAAGTTTCTCCGGGAGGGACTTTAAGTCGTGGGTCCCGTCTGAAGATTTTCAGGCTTATAAAAGACCCTTAAGCCTGAATAAAAAGGCCTCTAAGCCAAATTTACCAACATTAACTTCCTAGTAATATTATAGTTGTCTGTTAGATGTCTCATTGAGTCGGTGTGTTGACCGCATGCCATCCATGACATCTACGAGCAAATAAGATAACTAAAAATTAACTTGGTCTAGTAACTCCTTACAAAGAAAATGCTATGGCTCAATAATGGGCTACGGCATTATATATATATATATATATATATATATACTGTTTTATAAAGTCTGGCCTTAGTTTCTGTTTTTAAATGTTTATTCTACCAAATTGTATCATTAGGACATCCAGCAATTTGATTCCCTTACATAATTAGTGTAACATTCTAAAATTGTTTACCAAAGAAAGTATTCCAGTATCTAAATAAAGAACACAGATATAGAGGAAGACTTAACTAACATTGGAGAAACTAAAAAAAAAACATACTTGAGATATGAAAATAGGCTGAACTGAACCTAAACCTAAAATGTTCATGTTGATGATAGTGTAACTTTCCACTACCAAACTCCATTGACTCATTCATTCTTCCCTTCATTTATGTTTTCAATTGATATTCTTAAGATATCTGTGGTTTTTTTCTTTCTTCAATTCCCTTGGGGCGATCAGGTATCCACTGGAACAAGTTTTTTCCCCCTTATCGGTGTTTTTCCATTCAAATATGGCAAAAAAACATTATAGGCGTCTTTTTTTTTCTTCTTCGGAGTCTTATTTTGGTTTAATAATTTTAATATAGCTCACCGCTATGATCTCGAAGTAGCGCGCTGCCCTGTTACGCAGCGGGCCCGGGTTCGATTCCTGGCCGGGATAAGCTTCCTGGGTGAGGTTTTTTCGAGGTTTTTCCTCACCAGTAAGACAAATGTCAGGTAACTTTAAGGCCCAAAAGGCCCCCGAACATCATCTGGCCATCATCTTATCATTATTATCATCCTTCACCGGTGTGGAAAGCAACGGGAAGCTACCATAACTATAATTTCCTAGTAAAGCTGCAAAGTATAGCATGAACATGCTATGATTGCAGTGAAAAACCTGCCCCCATGATAGAACAGTATGGAATAGAATTTCAACATATTTATAGACCTCAGTGGTCTAATGATTACGTTCCTTGTCTCTAGACACGAGGTCACCAGTTCAAACCCGGCCGGACTCGATGGATTTTTTAGGAATGGAAAATTCCAAGGAGCAAGTCCTCTGGGAGACATTTAAAGCCGTGAGTCCTGAGTCTGAAGATTTTCAGGCTCTTAAAATAGCCTTAAGCCTGAAAAAAAGAGAACTAGTAGCCTGATATATTATCGATGTGCTGTAATTTCAATTAGATACATGTTATTATGATTATAGCTTTGGAGAGAACGGAAATTTCGTTAAATGAACGGATTTCCATGAATAGTTGATAACGCGTTAAGAACTTGGTATTACAAGCAAATGAACTTCAACAGGTTTTCGTGCGCAGACCTAGGTATAAATCGGAGATATGTCAGACCTAAATATAAATCGGCGCTTTGCACGCTTCGAACTACGTAGATTGTAACTTTCAGAGAGAAGAGAGTTAACCCAGAATGTATTATTAATTAATTAAACAGGAATAATATGAGCGTAAACAGTGTAAAACAGGGACACCAAAATACAACACTCCATCTGATTTTATCCTGACCCTTACTGCATGCTAACACAATTAGTTGATTTTATAATATTTCTATCAGCATGGCACAAGACACACTGTTAACTTGTGAAGGATATAACACATAAATACATAACAAGATTAGCAAATCAACACACGTTAATAATAATAATTTTATTCATATACAGATTTTCAACATTTACACGTAGTTCTGTGCCTAGAGTTTTATTTTCCTTCTCCACTCGTCCTTATCCATCCACTCCATGTCCTCCAGTCTTCTTCTTCTCATCCAAGTTCTTATTTTTTGCGCTCATGGCTTTCGAGATCTTCTTTCTTCTTCCAGGTGGACACCATTCCAATTTTTCTCTGGTTAACCATTCTTCTTGCATTCGTCGTACATGCCCATACCAGTTTAATCGCTTACCTCTTATATAATCTACTATTGAATACGTAATATTCATTTAATATTATTATTATTATTATTGTTATTATTATTATTATTATTATTATTATTATTATTATTATTATATCGGAAGAAGAGAGGAAAAGAAGACCCGAAAGAATGAAGAAATGCTGGTCACTAAGAAAGGAACAATACCAGAGAAATGGTTGATCCAACGTACTCCAAAGAGCGAAACAAAAAAAAAATGTAACAAAAAAAATTTATTTATTATTATTATTATTATTATTATTATTATTATTATTATTATTATTATTAATTACCTTCGTCAGGCAGTCAAGGATAATGCCCTAATTGGCGAGCTGGTATGGGTCCCCATGGAGAAGAAATTGTCTCGTCGAATTTCGGCCAGTGAATGGGACCAGTGTCCACCCAGCATTTTGAGGAATTTGGGTCATCATCTTCCTTCCATGTACTGCATTAGGACTGGTGGCCCGTTACGGTCTCTTGGCATCTTTTTGAGTGGTCTTCCCAAAGATCTCCTTCCTTGGGGATGATAATTCAAAATCTGAGGAGGGATGCGAGATCGATCCAGGATCGAGGAATTTGGGTAACTACAACAAGTAGCAGCTTAATTGAAAAAGCCAGCTGTAATGTCTGGGGGACCTGATATGCTGATCAAATGTCATTCCTATACTGGCAGCTGTGTTTAACACAGCAACGACTGGTATAAGTACTTGTCAAATTGCTTGACATATAGTTTAAAGTGCTCGTATAATTTAAAGTGCAAGAGAACAAGTGGCTGCTTGTAATGGAACTATTTAGCAGACACTCCTCCATGACGTTTCTTAGTCCTGATTCAATAAAAGTAAATGCTCTATTCACAAAGGACTGCACTCGAATATAAGGTCCAGTATAGTGCAGAATTAACAAAAATTCCACCACCCCTTCAGCTGGTTTGTTACTAACCACCCTCTGGATCAATATCTGCCACGTGCAGTTCCAAAACACACCCCCCATCCCTTAGCCAATGTGCTACAGCTACCTAGAGGACAACTTCATTGATAAAAGTAGAGTGCGGTAATCCGTCGTTACAGCTAAATGGAGCATGTGCTCTAATCGTTGACTTGATCATCATTCGGCCTTTGTAGACCTGTTTCGGTCCCATCTAACAGTTTTTTGAGAGGTCTTCCTCGTCGACGATGTTCTTTGGGTTTATTCATTGACATTATGTGTTGTTTATATTACTTCAAAGAGCTAATAAGGGAACTGTCAACCATTGCATGCCGAAACCTACCTTGAAATTTATTCCAGAGAAGCATTGTGATGTACCAAGGCCGTATTCAAAAAATTATCTGTCGCTTTTAACTGCAAGGCACAGAAATCGAAGTCAGAATCCAGTAATAGCAACCTACTGTGCGAAGCAGATGGACTTCCCTGTTTGAATAGAGTTGAGTGGAGCGGGGCGCGGCGCGGACGGTAGGTAGCGAGGGCTATTCAATTCAATAAGTCAGGAGTTGTATTAATTTCCTGTAGTTTAAATGAGAAATTTGGCGCTGAATTTTTGTTCCTTGCAGTTAAATGTGGCAGATAATTTTTTTGGAAACGACTTTGGTACATTACAACGGTTCTCTGGGAGAAATTTCAAAGTAGCTTTCAGCATGCAATGGTTGACAGTTGCCTTGTAAGATATGTCATATGTATGAAGTCTTTGTTAATAAAAAAATATGTATCATGAGATTGTGGAATATAATAGAATAGAAATTTATTAGTATAAAGAATTGGATGGAATTCACTACATTGTCATTGTTCAAATGATAATTAATAATTACAATTTAAAATAATATACATAATACTGAATATGCTAATGAAGTAGTATTATTAGGCGATAGCGAGGAAATACTAACAGCAAATATGCACATATTATGAGTAACACTAAGACATTTGGGCTGGAAGTAAACATCAATCAAACTAAATATATGGTCACACACAGAAATTCATTATATACTGTAATATAATCTCAAATGAGGGAAATTTTGAAGAAGTGGCTGAATTCAAATGCCTAGAAACGATAATTAAAAACAGGAATGAGCTGTAGAAACAAATTAAATATAGGCTCAATTCTAGAAATGCATGCTTTATGCATTACAGGGACTCTTGTCGTCCCAACTTCTCTATTAAAAAAATTAAACTAAAAATATATCAAACTGTTATTCTTCCAGTTATATGGATGTGAAACATAAGCTCTTACTCTAAGAGAGGAGAAAAGATTATGAGAATATGATGATAAGTTTTTAAGAAAATGTTTGGACTTAAGGGATATGAATAGACAGGCAAATGGAGAAGACTAGAAGACCACATAACAGTTGAGCTACATGATCCTTATGTGAAACCAGATTATAATAAGAATAGTGAAATCTCATAGACTGCGATGGGCAGGACATGTGGGACGAATGGATAATGGGAGAGGAGCATGGAAACCCCTTGTAAAAAAACCAGAAGGAAAACGATCAATAGGTAGGCGAAGAATGAGGTGGGAGAATAACATTAACCATGATTTGAGGGAGGAGAATTATATAAGGGATGATTGAAAAACATTAGCTCGGAATAGGGATGTATGGAGAGCTTATGTTTCCGCGGTAATGAATCTAAGGGCTCAATAGTGCCAGTGTGTTATGTTATTTATATTCATCATTATCGTCCTTTCAAGTATTAGGCCCAGTGGCCCGTTACGGTCTCCCGCCATCTCCGAAAAGGTCGACCCACAGATCTTCTGCCTCAAGGAATATAGTGAAGAATTTGTTTTGGTATTCTGTGACGATCCATGCGCTGAATATGGGCTTGCCAATTGTTTCTATATTCTTGGAGGTATTCAGATATAGGTACGATGTTTAACTCTCTGGCTATTGTTGAATTTCTTTGGTGGTCTAGAAGGCTATAACCTGCAGTTCGTCGCAGAAATTTCATCTCCGTGGCTGTAATATGACGATCATCCTGAGTTCTGATGGTCCAAGCTTCACTGCCATAACAGATTATGGGTCTAGCGAGAACTTTATAGATTTATTTATATTACTCTTATTAATTGCCATTTTGGTCAAATTTTCATTTAATACTTAATATTATAATAATTGTAATTGGTTTATTCTAATATAATATATATTTGTCCTGATGTGTGTCCCAACTCCACCAGGGTAAATAAATAAAATTTGTTAGCATAGACTATAGTTATTAACAATTCAGGTACCATTTTTTTCTACTTCAACTATTTATAGTTGGATCTCATCACCAGCAGAGATGTACTGATATTCATCGTTGGTAGTAATCTTGAACAACCCTCTGTACACATTTTTAACAGCAATGAATATTGGTATTGATACCTTTCTCCTGCTGATGATGACTGATTTCCGAAAGGCCTCCAGCTATGAATAGTTGAAATTGAGGAAGATGGTATCTGAACAGATATTAATTTTCATTATCAATTCTTTCTAACTTACTTTTCACAATAATTTTGTATTTAAATGATAGTGAATAAAGCAAACTGCAGTGTGTAAAAGTAAGTAATTTAGAAACTAAAATGAGGAATGTAATTTTCTAGTATGATTAATTAAAAACTAACTATATTAGCCTACTACAGCACTTTGTAAGAATATGTTCTACATTAGTTTGTGTTTTGTTACAGGCCAGCCGCATGGTGTTCCAGTGCACGTGGCCTGGCTGCCTTGTTATCACATCAACTTGTGCTGCTATTGAAGGACATGTACGCAAGGTGCATCTAGGGTAAGTTAATGTTATCAGTATTCTCAAAATTGATAAGAAGTAACACCATGAGGTATTTTATTAAAGAAACTGGCCAATTACCTGGCATTGTCTTGGTATTTCTTTGTCCCATTCTTCTTGTTGTCAATGAGCTTAGTCGCAGAGTTGTTGGAACCCTGTACTTCATCTTTGCAGCTTGATCAGGAATGGTTGGTACTTCATTAAGAATATTGATTCGAGCAAAATTTGATATCAATCTTGGTTACTTTTGACATTTTAGTTTTCTTCTCTTCTCACACCCCTTAGGGATTATATGGGTCAAACTTGGTATTATATGTCATAAGGACCATCACCAATCAGGTTAGTGATGCAAACAACTCTATACTTGACTCTTAACATTGTAATTTTCATATTTTGTCAATATAATTTCATATTTTTCATATAGGGTAAGCTCGAGTGAATCGGGACAAAAATAGGAAAATCTGTAATATCAGTTTTGTTATCAGTAAGACATGTATGTTTTGTACTTCATGATTTAATATAATCTTTCAACAATATTTTGTACCAGTTATAATCTCATCAATTGAAGGCACGAGGAATTATTGACATTTTTATTCTAGTACCTTCACCCTAATTTGTTAGGGTCAATAGGGATAGCCTTTTTTTTGAATCAGGGCAGTTTAAAATCAGAATTCACAATTCATTTGATTCTTCTTATGAAAACCTCATGATGTAAAAATTTACAAATTTATTATATTAATCAGTTTAAAATGACTTATTTTGGTAAAATATTTGGGGATAAATACTTCATAATTTAGCAAAAATTAATTCGTAATTGGACCATTACTTAATGAAGGATACGCATAACAAAAAATGAAAATATTGCATGTATGAAGCTATTATTCCACTTACCTGGAACACCAATTCTTTGTTGTGAAATATTCACATAACCAGTGAGAAACAAAATGTCATACAATTGGTTTGGTACATGGAGTATAGAAGTTAACCGGCAGACACCAGCACTTTCACTGGGCATCTTAGTTTTAGTGGAGAGAACAAAATTTAAAAGTGTCCCTATTCACCCTGTGCACAGCTGTGTCCCGATTCAGCCGAATTTCCCTATTACTGATATCGTAGCTAGAAGTGAAAAATATATATGAGTATGACAAGCTTTCAAAGCTATGAAGGAAGCGGCTTTAACAATGGGTTTAAGAGTTAATGATAGGAATACAAATATATGGTAGTAGGCACTGAAAAGAATACAAGATATCAATGGAAGCATAAATATATTGAAATTGAAGGAATGAAATTTGAAAGAGTTTATAGCTTTGAATACCTTGGATGAGTATTAAATGCCACCAATCAGTTGAATGAAGAAATTAACAGGAAAATAAAGAAAGCAAATAGATGTTATTTTTGGCTACAAAGGCATTTCAAATCCAAATATCTAACTCGAGATACTAAATGCCATTTATATAAAACACTCATTAAACCTGTATTGATATTTGTTGTGAAACCTGGATATTGTCACAACTGGATATAATGAAACTTGCAACTTTTGAAAGAAAGACCCTACATAATTTAGGATTCAAATAGTAGGAGAATTAGATATAACTCGGAAATATACCAGCTTTATAAATCACCAGATATTGTAGTTTCAATAAAAACAAGTAGATTGAGATGGGCTGGACATGTACAAAGAATAGATACAAACAAGATACCTAAGAGGGTGATGCAATAATACCTAGATGGCAAGACATCAGCTGGAAGACCAATGCTTAGATGGTTGGATGGAGTTGTTGAGGATATGAAGAAACTTGGCATTTAGAACTGGTGGAAGGTTTTCCTTGATAGACAAAGATGGAAATGTTTTCTGTGAGCAGATGAAGCTGTTTCCCTGATGTTGATGATGATTTTGGGCAATCTCTATTTCATATTCTGGTAAAAATTTCTTTGTATTTCTAGTCATTCTGAATATGACTAATATAACAAAAATAAATATGTATGTATGTATGTAGCTAATGCTCTAGAGTTGACATTAAGGTTATTCTCCTTCTTGCTTCCCAATATTTGAATGTCATATCTTGATAATTTTGAAGAGCTACACAGTTTGTTAAATGTTCTCTGTCCATTTCCACATCTTGAGAACACAATACACTCAGGAGACATTAATATACTAATTCTATGAACATGTTTTCCTAAGCAGTCATGTCCTATAGTAAGCCTCAGTATAGCAACCACAGATTTTCGTGGTAGTTCCGGAATTATAGATGGGTTTTCCAACAGTATTTTTATATTTCTGTTTCCAACTTTTTCAATTAAATTGGGATTGTAACTATCTTCAATTTTTTTTCTTTATAATTCTTTAAATTGATTCATAAGAAAATACATTTGCTACTTTCTGCTTAATTTTATTCCCTTTTTTTGCAAGTATATCAGCTCTTTCAGTCCCTTGTATTCCACAATGGGCTGGAATCCATTGTAAGACTATATTAGGAGCTGGGGGGGGGGGCAAATCTTAGAACTGTAGTTTATTTACATTTGCCCTTCCTCCCTCTAGCTCCTGATATGTTTATCAAGTTTCTCAATATTCTGAATCATGTAAATAAAGATATTTACAGGAAGTTGTGAGGAAATAGTGACTTATCTTAAGTGTGTATTGTTTTGTAGGCCTCGAGAAACGACAGAGAATGACTCGGAGCTGAGTGATCATGAAGAGGAGTTTTATTACACAGAAGTTGAGTTGGGACTTCACACTTCATCCCCACCAACACTATCACATCGTGACATGGCCAGACCTCCTCATGAAGGTACGTTTTTATTCTAATTTGTACTTGTGTAGTATAAGACAGAAATACATTATACAATGGAAATGGACAGCTAATGACAAATGAGGAAAATTTTGAGGAATTGGCTGAATTGAAAAAGCTAGGAACAATAATCACAAATAGGAATGAGATGCATAAAGAAATTAAACATTGGTTCAATTCTGGAAATGCATGCTATTATGCATTACAGAGACTCTTGATGTCCCAGCTCCTTTCAAAAAATCTTAAACTGAAAATATATAGAACTGTTAATCTACCAGCTATTTTATATGGATGTGAAAAATGGACTCTTATTTTAAGGGAGGAAAGAAGATTACGAGTATTTGAGATTAAAGTCCTTAGGAAAATTTTTGGACCAAAGAGAGATGAACAGACAGGTGAATGGAGAAGGCTTCATAACAGTGAACTACATGGTTTTTATAGGAAGCCAGATATAATGAGAACAGTTAAGTCTGCTATGGGCAGGACATGTGGCATGAATGGGGAATGAAAGATGTGCATGGAAACTTCTTGTAGGAAAACCAGAAGGAAAATGTCCAGTTGGTAGACCAAGAAAGAGGTGGGAGAATAACATTAACCATGATTTATACAGGGAATGATTGGAAAACATTAGCTCAGGATAGGGATGCATGGAGACCTTATGCCTGCATGGCCATGAACCTACAGGTTCGATAGTGCCAGTGAGTTAGTTAGTAGTATTAGACAGTCGGCTGTGGTGGACTAGTGTTTATGGTCCTTGGCTCTAGTTCTTAGGGTAGCGGGTTCAAACTCAGCCAAGGTCAATTAATTTTTTAGGATGAAAAAATCCAAGGAGCAAGTCCTCCGGGAGGTACTTTAAGCCATGGGTCCTGAGTCTGAAGATTTTCAAGCTCGTAAAAAATCCATAAACCTGAATGAAAAGGCCTGTAAGCAAAATTTACTGACCTCAATGTCCTAATATTACCATAGTTGCCTGTTAGATGTCTCATTGAGTCGATGTGTTGACTGCATGCCATTCACGACATCTATGAGCAAATAAGGTACTAAAAATTAACTTGGTCTAGTAACCCCTTACATGGGAAAGGCTATGGCTCAACAATGGGCTACACCATTATAGGTAGATAGTATAAGACAGATTAAAAAAAATAAAGGAAAATAATGGCACTCTGCATCAACTATATGTAGACTTCAAAAAGGCATACAATTCAATTAAGAGGGAGAAGTTATATAGTACATCTTCTTTGAGACTTTTTAGTAAGGTAAGTCCTCACAACAGGTTATATAGTATCCTGCTGGAGTTTGGAATTACTTAAAAGTTAGTCAGACTTATTCGAATGTGTCTAAATGGCACAAAGAGTAGGGATGCAGGTAGGCAAACAGTTTTCAGATACTTATGAAATTCACAATGGGTTAAAGCAAGGACATGCCACTGTCTTTTCTTCTTTCAGTTTTGTACTAGAATATGCCATCAAACCTTTAGAGTATGAAGAAAGAGTACAACTCAATGGTATTAATAAGATGTTAACTTATGCTGATGGTGTAATATTATTAGGTGATAGCAATGATATACTAAGGGCCAACACACACACCTTATTGAGTAACACTGAGAAATTGGGACTGAAAGTAAACATCAATAAAACTAAATATATGTTCACACAGAGAAATGCATTATATAATACAAATGGAGGAAAATGTTGAAGAAATGGCTGAATTCAAATATCTAGGATGAATAATTATGAACAGGAATGAGGTGAACATAGAAATTAAACATGGGCCCAATTCTGGAAATGCATGGTATTTTGCATTACAGGGACTCTTGTCATCCCAACTTCTCAAAAAACGTTAAATTGTAAACATATAAAACTGTTATTTTCCCAGTTATATTATATGGATGCGAAACATGGACTCTTGCTGTAAGGGAGGAGAAAAGATTATGAGAATTTGTGAATAAAGTTCTTAGAAAACTATTTGGACCAAAGAGAAATGAACAGACATACCAATGGAAAAGACTACGTAACAGTATGGTACATGATCTTTATAGGAAACCTGATATAATAAGGATAGTTAAGTCTCATAAACTAAGATAGATATGACATGTGGGATGAGTGGGGAATGAAAGAGGGGCATTGAAGCTTCTTGTAGGAAAACCAGAGGGGAAAACGCCCTATTGGTAGACCAAGAATGAGGTGGGGGAAAAACAAATGATATTAAGAAAGCAGATTATACATGGGATCATTAGAAAACATTAGCTCAGGATAGGGATGTTTGGGGAGGTTATGTCCGTGCTGCAATGAACCTATGGGTTTGATAGTGCCAGTGAGTTATTATCCAGTTAATTAATCATCTTATCTTTCAGAAATGTTTCATTCCATTCCCTGTAGAGAAAGGAAAATGTTTGTCTTAGTCCTTTCAATTTATTGCAGTGTTTTAAATACTATTTTCTAGAATCAATTTTAATCACTGGTATTTTTATATTTCTTTAATTTTTAGCTGCTAATGAGAATTTTCAATTATAGATCCTGAGTACCTGAAACAATTGAAGAATGGATTTATTAATGGTCACCAGAGGGCAGGTCCCATCAACATTCCATCAGGAAGCCTACCTTGGTCATCTTCGACCACTGCCACTTCTCCTGTAAGTATAATGTTGTTCTAACATCTCAGTAGTTAGATTTGTCTAATGTTAAGTACTTCAACATGTAGAATTATTATGTGTATATTATCATTATGAAATGGTGAGTGAATTATTATAGTCCAGTTGCTTAAATTTTTCAGTTCTTAAAGTATTTATGCAGAAAATTCAAAAGGGAAGGATCTTTTATGAACTCATTGTCTCTAGTCTGTATTTATGTATTCCAATGCTATCCACAGCAATTTTTATGTTTCTTGGGTTTTGCACTAGGTGAATAAATGTGGTCTATTTTTAATTTACATACTACTTCAACAGACCATGTTATGTAGATGATGTGTACTTGTATCCTTCACTTCCTGTAGCTTTGATGTCTGATGATACCTAAAATCACCTGTATCCTTCATATCCTGAAGCTTTGAGTCTGATGACACCTGAAATCAACCTGAATCCTTCATATCCTAAAGTTTTGGTGCCTGATGACACCTGAAATCAATCTGTAACCTTCACATCCTGAAGCTTTGGTGCCTGATGACACCTGAAATCTACCTAGTTGCTGCCAGATGATATCTGAAATCAACCTATACCCTTCACATCCTGAAGCTTTGGTGCCTGATGATACATGAAATCAACCTGGTTCTGGCTTGATGACTCCTGAAATCAATCTATATCCTTCATATCCTGAAGCTTTCATGCCTGATGATACCTGAAATCAAACCTGTATCCTTCACATCCTGAAGCTTTGGTGCCTGATGACACCTGAAATCTACCTAGTTGCTGCCAGATTATATCTGAAATCAACCTATACCCTTCACATCCTGAAGCTTTGGTGCCTGATGATACATGAAATCAACCTGGTTCCGGCTTGATGACTCCTGAAATCAATCTATATCCTTCACATCCTGAAGCTTTCATGCCTGATGATACCTGAAATAAAACCTGTATCCTTCACATCCTGAAGCTTTGGTGCCTGATGACATCTGAAATCTACCTATTCCTGCCAGATGACATCTGAAATCAACCTATACCCTTCACATCCTAAAGCTTTGATACATGAAATCAACCTGGTTCCCATCTGATGACTCGTGAAATCAATCTATATCCTTCACATCCTGAAGCTTTGATGCCTGATGATACATAAAATAAACCTGGTTCCTGCCTGATGACTCCTGAAATTAATCTACATTCTTCATATCCTGAAGCTTTTATGCCTGATGATACCTGAAGTCAACCGGTATCCTTCACATATTGTAGCTTTGGTGCCTAATGACACCTAAAATCTACCTATTCCTGCCAGATAACATCAAAAATCAACCTATACCCTTCACATCCTGAAGCTTTGATGCCTGATGATACATGAAATCAACCTGGTTCCTGCCTGATGACACCTGAAATCAACTGTATCTTTCATATTCTGAAGGTTTGTTCCTGATGATTTGTCATGAATATGAACAATGACAGCTTGACATTTCTGTTTGTTCAGAGTTCACCACAGAAACATCTGAAGCTTAGCCCACGGTCAACCAATCAATCACATCAGACCAACGGTGGCACTCAGCTTCTATCGTTGTCAGCGCCCAATAAACTGCCAGGGAGCCCAACAAGGAAGCTGCGTGGCGAGACTAAGAAGTGCCGCAAAGTATACGGAATGGAGCATCGAGAATTGTGGTGCACTCAATGCAAATGGAAAAAGGCCTGCACAAGATTTGGAGATTAATATTTATGGGAGACAAAATGAAATGAAATGAAATTCATAAATGATTGGCCAAAAATAAATGGGCATTGTCTGAATCCCAGAGTCAACTTGGCATTGGTAATATTGTTTCTTGATTTTATACAAGTGGCAATAAGTATGGAACCAAATTGTTGACTTTGGCTTGGCTTGGACACGAAGCTGTAAATCTGGTAAATATTGATTAAGTATTGTTGAATAGCCAAGCAAATGGACATTTTGCTCTCTCTTCTACCTCTTTGGTTTCATCTGCCTAGATCAGTATTTTTCAAAGTACAACATGGTCTCCTGCAATTGGCGTCCAGTGACTGATTAAAGACTTATTTTAAATGACTGCTAGTTCCAGTAGTTTTAGAACTAATAGTATTAATCAAATTAAGGCCTTAATTGTAATTTGATTGATTAGAATGATGAGAGTTGATAAAAAATAGCTATTGATAGCTTTTTAAAGCTTTAAATTTATTCCAAGTTTATTTATGTGTTTTAAAATCATGAATTGGGGGTTATTGTAAAATAGAATTAGACTGACAATAATTACAATAAAGAAGGAAATTGTACAAAACTATAAAAGAATGATATTAATTTATCTGAACATGTGGAGGTTCCCAAATAAGTTGTTAAGGAAATATAAGTAAAGATGTTTTGATGGCGGGGGTGAAGCATTTATTTGTTCAATGGTTCATTGAACTCTATAAAATAATAAAGTTGTTAAAACTATTAAATAGTTTTAATGAGTTCTGTGCTGTAGCTGAGTGGTTTAAGGCATGATGCCATGGTGCAAAGCTATGGGACTTGCATTGGTTCAAGTCCCCATGAAGGAGTAAATTTTCTGATAGAATTTTAGCCAGTATGTAACCGGTGCCCACCTAACACCATGAGGAATTTGGGTAGCTATAATAAGTAGTAGCTCCAGGTTGAGAATACCAGCTATAATACCTGTCCTGATATGCTGACCACATCTCACCCCTGTACTGGCTTGATGATTGTCTATCTCTGATTAACATATGTGGATGTGCGGCCAGATAGTTCTAATGACATGATGAGGATGATGATGATGATGTATGAATGTGTAAAAGAAAGAAAAAAATAATTGTTCCAACATTTTCAAAGAGTAAAACCAGAAATAATTTAAAAAATGTTAGACTTTCAACTGAGAGGAACATGGGACATAACATGACTGAGGACAGGCTGGAGGATGGAACGGGCTAATTAGCTCAATCCTGATGATGATGATGAAAAAACTACACTTTTTTCTCATTAAAAACAAGATTTATATAATATGTTGACTTAGGCTTTCATGACCAGAGTTAATGTGATAATCTTGTAGAAGATTTTCAGGCTGTTGGCCATGGTCTTAAGGCTTGTAGTTCCTCAATGTTTCGCCAGTGACTGCGTCTGACATCCTCAAGGGTTGCCTTTATTTATATAAGATTTTCTTAATAAGAATCAAATGAATCATGAATTCTTCTTATCTCATATATCTATGTTTCTTTAAACACAGCACCGCGGTATCGGAGAACCATTGTTC
The DNA here is from genome assembly GCA_030220185.1 of Diploptera punctata. Taxonomy (NCBI): domain Eukaryota; kingdom Metazoa; phylum Arthropoda; class Insecta; order Blattodea; family Blaberidae; genus Diploptera; species Diploptera punctata. The sequence goes on along the minus strand of JASPKZ010003868.1, from coordinate 3,567,285 downwards.
CCATCCTCAGCTGTTTTCACAACTCATAATTAAGAAAACCTCATAATGTTAAAATTCCCAAATTTATTATATTAAAAGATTTTCTTAATTAGTTAATTCTGGCTTGTAAAATATTTATTATAAATATTTTTTTTTAACCAATGCCATTAGATTATCTTTATGACATTTCTGTTATTCTCTCCTGGCATTGGCAGAATTGTAACTCACTTCTTAAGTTGGGGTGCCTGGAAGGTAGAGTTATGTTACTCCGATGATATGATAGGTAATGATTAATAATGAAGCTGCATATGGGTGCCACCAGGATTACTTTCAGGGAGGTGTATATGCATGTATATACTATATTATTAACTAATAAAATATAATTTATAATTAGACAATTATGTTATGTCAATTAAGTTGATGTCAAATTCAAATTGTGCATGCATTTCATAATTTTTCTTAATTTTTTTCTGTATATTTCCTTTCCCAACAGGGGGGTGAATTTTTATTCAAACAGTGACTTAAAATAAAATATTTCTTAACTTTTTAATATTTCTTAAATTTTTTCTGTGTATTTTCTTTCCTAACAGGGGGGGTGCAAGTGCACCCCATTGCACCCTCCTGCCGGTACCCATGAAGCTGCAGGAGAGATCTTAAACCTAAACTTAACCTAAATCGACCATGGATGACCATAGGAATAATTCCCTTAAAGAAAAAAATCCTGTGCTTTTACTGATAATCGAATCCAGGACCCCATGAATAGTAATCAGAAGTTCTGACCACTAGTCCATATGACTGATCATATTATAAATAATAATTCTAACAATAGTTTTATAACATATCATACCAACCTGACTTGAGTCATATGTTAATTGTAATGCAGTATCCTTGGCTAATAATACAACTAAACCATCATGCCAGTTATGTATAAATTTAATTTTAATACACCAAATAGAGATGAACAAACATGTGAATTGAGGAAACTACATAACAGTGAGCTACATGATCTTTCTGGGAAACTAGATATAATAAGAATACTTAAATCTTACAAACCGCAATAGGCAAGATATGTGGCATGAATGGAGAATGAAAAACGAGAATGGAAGCTTCTAGGAAAATCATATGGAAAGTACCTGAAATGAGTTGGTAGAATAAAATTAACCGTGACTTGAGTGAGGGATTCAAATTATTCAGGTAATGATTGGAAAATGTTAGCACAGATTAGGAATGTATGGAGAGCTTATTTCTTTACAACCATAAATCTCTTAGTTCAGTGTGCCAATGAATTAGTTAATCAGATGTACGGAATCACTATATGATTTTTTCCTTTTCAAAATATTTGTCTAATAAAACCATGTTGATTTGAATTTGCTTCGAGATAGTCTGAAGAACCCCTTCCATCTCTTTCTGTTCATAGTATGTGACAGAAGTATAGAAAAGTAAGGCAATCTTGAAAACCAAATAGGCTAATGAATAATTAACTCATTGGCATTATCGAACCTAACAAATTCATGAATGTAAGCTGTATAATTCACCTCTATCAATCATGGTTAATATTATTCTTCCATCACATTTTTGGATCACCCATTCTGGGTGCTTTCCCTTTGGTTTTCCAATCCATAGTGTATATATATATATATTTATAATATCTAAAAAGTTGTATCCTACATATCTTCTTTTTTTTTTTAATTTCTCTTGGGATCATCCACATTTTCAGGTAGATGAGTTTTCTCAATTTTTCTTATATAGACTGATTATAATTGTGATTGTGTATTCTATATTATTTATTATAAGATTGTGGTGCCTAAAGATATTATGAAGAAACTGGAACTTACATTACTTTTATCCACTTTCTTCAAATACAAAGAGGTTGTTAATTAACCCCCAATATATATTGATCTCATTAGAGGAAATTTATTTATGAAATTGTGATTGTCTGAAAGTATTGATATTGAAGGAAGAGACTGAGAAAAGAAGGACTGTGTTGAAGCATTTGGAAAATACTGGCCTAGTGTACATTCTTACAATTTCCTATATATATATATCATTTTTTTATATTAGAGCATTTTTTAAAATTGCCTAAAATGTAGTGGTCTGCAATGTCTTTCCTTCCTTTTGTATGTTATTAGATGACATTTGAACTTAAAAATGTTAGCCATAAATTCAGTTTTACAATGCAAAAGTTTATTATTTACAGGGAATTTAATTTAATTTTATTAGGAAGTAAGATGATGCTCTTCAGGATGGTGGAATCTGGTCATATGATTCTTTGTTAATTACCCGACCAATAAGTAACTTAGTGTGATTTGAGTTTAGATGAATAGACATCCACCTTTTCTATAGTTTACTTATATCAACAAAGAGGAAGCATCAAAGATGAAATTTCACAAAAGTTGTAGGTTTTAACTGCTACAGCAATATTATCAACAGGTGGACTTAGCTAACCTTGAATTTGAAGATGATAATTTCTTCAAAGAGAAAGTAAAAAAATGATTGGTCCTGTATCACAGAGAGAATGATGGAAAGGATTTTTATGTACTAAAAGCTAAGATTGGAACACAGATTATCAATATTTTTAAAATTCATTATCACAATTGAGGTTATGTATTAATTTTTTTTTAATAATAATATAAGTACCTTTATATATCCGTCTTCCTCAATTAGAATGGATTTTTGTTTTAAAAAATTTTATTAATAATCATGAAGGCCTTTCAAAACAAGTTTTATCTTCAGCATGCTATTTGGCCAGTCAGGCAAAAATCTATTATATAAATATTTTATCAGAGATTAGAATAATGTTCGTGTAAATAGATACAAAATTAATGTGTAATGTCTAGTTAATATTGTTATATACTACAGGAAACACTCAAGAAGTTTTTTTTTAACTTTGTTATAAAACTGTAAACTAGTTATTTTTCATTATTACTTGAAGAGAAAGATTGAGATTTTAACCCAAGGTCTCTGGTTCTATGTATAAGTGCACTAAACCATTGTGCTAGTTAGGCATCTCACTTTAAACAAAATTATCTCTCTCTTATACAATCCCATGCATCGGAAGCAGTGAACCCTCATTCTGCACCCCACTTGGCTGCTTCTTATTCAAGCCTATAAAGCTCATATTTTCTATGTTTTTATTTTTAATTTATTACTCACACTGAAGGACAAATTTTATTATTTGAAGAGAAAGATTTACACCTAAACTGGAGTTTGATACCAAGGTCTGTGGTTCTGCAAACCTTGGGTACAAATCCCAATTTTGGCATAAATTGTTCTCTTCAAATATTAATTAATTCTTCATCGTGAGTGATAAATTTAAAGTAAAAACACCAAAAAGAGTTATTTTTAATTGATTGAAGAGAGGAATCTTATTATTCAGTATACTATGTTGGAGTCGCAACTTTTAATGCATAAAAATTCATTCTCTAATGATATGGTAAGAACCCTGAAATTTGAAAAGCAAAATTTTACTTCCCTGCCATTATGATTAGCCTCACAGCAGGAATAGTATATGTAAAAAAATGTACATTCATTATAAAATTACTCATAGAAATGGCTTGGTAAAGAACTGGAGCCTAATAACAAAAGAGAAAAAAGAAAAAGAAGCTGTAGGTCTAATGTTGCATATATTTTATTAAAAACTTGTTCAATTCCATGGCCGAGTGGTCTAAGACATCATACCTTGGCCCAGAACTGTAGGACATGGCTCTAGTTCTATTCTCCATGGAAGAAGATAATTTTCTCAATAATAGTAATAATAATAATAATAATAATAATAATAATAATAATAATAATAATAATAATAATAATAATTAAAAATAAAGATTTAAAATAATTTTCTCAAGTTTAACAGAACTAATATTTTAAAAGGAAATAGGCCTAATTTGAAAATTATATCAACAATGGAAGGAATTATATGTGAGCAGACCACTACTGAATTGATCAGAATTTTATTCATTAAATGATGAACTTTATGTATAAAGTTCAGATTTCCAGCTTCTAGACAATGAATTCAAACTTGACAACAAAAATGTACTTTTCTACTCTTTTTTCGTTTGACTTACAAATGAAGGTCTACAAAATAATTACAATCAGAGATTCATCACTGAAGAGTTTGTCAGTATTGAAGTGCCACTCATGTTTTTACATGGTACAAGACCTGTGGTTTGCTTGTGATGCTAATACTAGCTTATGAGTAATGAAGCAATATTATTGTTTAATGATAATCATGTAGCTGATTTCTTTTCAATAGATTACATCCTGTAAATATAATAATTTATTGCCAGGACCATACAATCATTTGATATATATAAAAGACACTATTGTTGCAAAACCATTGAAAGAAAGTGTTTTTAAGAAATGTTGAAAGTTATTTTTTTAACAGAATATTGAAGCTTAAAATTATTTTATACTGGGACTGCATTCCAGTCAATTTCTGTCTGAATACAGCACTGTAAAAATACTTATAATGTGCTTATACTCAGTTGAAATTAATGGTTAGATAAAATAATCAATTATTTAAAAAACACATTGCTAATAATAATAATAGTAATAATAATAATAATCATCTGGTATCATGGCAGCTGCTGCCGTCTTCTGGAAACCAAACCCCATTTCTCTCTGTCCATCCATTGATCTTCCTCCAATCCTCTGATATTCATAGCTGCTTGTACCCCTTCTATCCAAGTTTTCTTCGGTCTACCTCTCTTCCTCCTTTCCATTGGGATCCATTCCATAACAATTTTAGGCAATCTTTGCTCTCGCATTCTTTTGACATGGCCATACCACTATTAATAATAATAATAATAATATAACCAAAGATAATGCAGTGTCTAAATTAAATTGAAGTAAAAAAAAAATTAATTATTTTCAAAATAGATTCAATTGACAGTTAAATATAATATTTCATTCACAAAATGAATAAGAAGTAATACAATGAGATATTTTATCAAAGAATTTATATCAGTTTTGAACATCTTTTGAAGCATATTTCCTCCTATTGCTGAGTTGATTGTTGGAAGTCTTTTATATTCTCTCTTTCTGGTATCAGGCATACAAACCTTACAATTAAATCCTTTTTTTTGTCCTAGAAACAGAATAATGAAAAATGAATATTGAAGTTCCTGGGGAAATTGTAAGCTTCATCTTTCCAACACCAGAGGGAGAGAATATACAAGATGTCTAATAGTCAATTTAATAGATTATTTATGACTGAAAATAGAGGAAATATCCTATGAAACAGGTTCCAGGCAAAAGAGAGAAAAAGAAAAGTATTAAATAACCAATTAAATTTCTGTGATATTAAAATTTATTCTGACTCATTTGCAGGATGTAATAAATTGAAATACACAGTAATGTTTGTGTTTATAGTTGGTGCTTTAAACTCCATACTGATACTTTAAATGTGCTACGAGTGTTTTGTAAACCCAGACTTCTTCAATTTCTATAATAATAAGTCTTTCTTAGTGAACTATAGTTATATTCTTAAGAACAGACGAGAGAAACTGCACTGAAAATAACTGATAGTCTTGAATGTGATCATGATCAAGAGTTAAATAATTATGGGAAGGTAGCTCCTCACTTTTTAATCTATAAAATTTGCAGCTGTTAACATTATTTTTTGTTGATGAAATTCTATTGATTTTAATATATTTTCTATCAAGAATTAAATTAAACTATTGTATTATGTCATATAAAATTTGTAAAAATGTAACCTGTTTTTACATAATGCAGAAAATTGTTTTAAGGAGAATAGATTGTGATGTGGGATAAAAAATAATTTATAAGAAAAGAATTTATATCTCTGATTCTAATATGACATTATTGCCATTTTTTGTTAATTAAGGTTATGTTTAGCTTAAAAAAAATCAAGTTTTTTTAAACCATTCAGTCTGATATAATTACTGAAGAATCACCTTATTGGTGAGTTTTTCTCAGGAACTGCTTGAGATAGACTATGAAATTTTCAGGATACTTTATTCACTACATGAAAAAGTTCTTGTAGAATTTACAGTAAAATAATCCTTCAAAAACAATATTTTCATTAATAATGAATATTAAAAAAAAATTTTTTTGAAGTTAAAATTCAATCATAATCTGCATTCAAAATATAAGACACAACAATAAAACCACTATATAAATTCTAAACTAAGTTCCAGTTGTACCATAAACAAACTTGTATAAGGTATTGTTCTGCCAACTCCATCTATTAGGGGAACTGTAGTGCTATAGGTGCAGCAATGATTCCTGAGGAATGAAATTTGTAATGAGAGCTTAGATGCGAGTCCTGTACTAACCAGTTGTAGGTCTCAGCCAATAGGAAGTATGACCACACGTCATTGCTAACTCCCCCCTCGCTAGCTGCTCGCTAGCGAATATCAAATACAGTCACTGCTAAATATTTTTAAAATCTCGCTACAAAAATTAATTAATATAGGTAATCTTTATCGTAGTCTGCGATGGGCAGGACATGTGGCACGAATGGGGAATGAAATACGTGCATGGAAGCTTCTTGTCCGAAAACCAGAGGGAAAACGCCCAGTTGGTAGACCAAGAATGAGGCGGGAGAATAACATTAACTATGAATTGAGGGACGTAGATTTTATAGGGAATGATTGAAAAACATTAGCTCAGGATAGGGATGTATGGAGAGCTTATGTCCGCGCGGCCATGAACCTACGGGTTCGATAGTGCCCGTGAGTTAGGACATCTTTATACGTGGAGGAAGTATATTCACTATATATATACACACACACTCTATATTTGGTTTATATCTCTCTGTTAATGTTTTAAATAACCACTAAATGTCACTTTAATTTAAACCATCTATAGTCTTCCCCGCGCCTTAGCCATGTGATTAAGACAAGATGTCTTGACGCAGAGCTACGGGACTAGCGCTGGCTCGAGTCTCCATGGGGGAAGAAATGTTCTCAAGGAATTTCTGCCAGTATGGGACCGGTGCCCACCCAGCATCATGAGACATTTGGGTGGCTATAATAAGTAGCGGCTCCACGTTGAGAAGACCCAATATTCACATTGCACTATAATTTTAAGACTTCAGGCAGCAAGTGTACAAAATATTTTAATTATAGTCTACGGTTTAAAATATAAAATCAACACATCCGCGTCTCACTATAATTCTCTATGGACTGTACATGTTTTGTAAGATGAACTGTTTTGTTTGTACGCGTGGCAGGCAGAGAATTCACAGCTGAGCAGTCTGGATAGGCTCTCCGATTGGATTTACGGTCAAGGACATTCTTCAAAATCCCTTGCGCGACCTATACTTTTACCCTCCATATGACTGAATTGTGTTTCAATGATACATTGTCCTTAGACAACATCATGCTTTATGGGAAATAAGACTGAATACAAGATAAGATGGTTCCAATAATTAGTAACTTCCTTAATTTCTTATTTATTTATGACAAAGAAAAAATTTACTACAAAAAAATTGTATATGGGCCTACCTAATCAGATATTTATTTTTTCTCTTTATTTACAATTTCATTATGAGCAGAATTTATACTCCATGCTGACTCACCTGTAAATTCTGCTATTATTTTCACCATATGTTCAATGTCTAATGTGGGATATTTTCACTAAACTGTTTGAAAACATTCAAAATTATTTGTTTCTCTCCTCTTTTCATAGGCTTTTTTTTTTGATGTTTAAGAAATTCAGTTAAGAGGGAGAAGTTATATAGTATCCTGCTGGAGTTCGGAATTCCCAAAAAAGTTAGTTAGAATTATACGAATGTGTCTAAATGGCTCAACAAGTAGGGTGCGTGTAGGCAAACAGTTTTCAGACACTTTTGAAATCCAGAATGGGTTGAAGCAAGGAGATGCACTATCTCCTCTACTATTTAATTTTGTACTAGAGCATGCCATTAAATCTTTAGAGAATAAGGAAGGCTTACAACTGAATGATATTAATAAGCTGTTAGTTTATGCTGATGATGTGGTACTACTGGCCGATAGCGAGGAGATACTAAAGGCCAACACGCACACACTATTGAGTAACACTAAGAAATTAGGACTGGAAGTAAATATCAGTAAAACTAAATATATGGTCACACGTAGAAATACATTATATAATGGAAATGGACAGCTAATGACAAATGAGGGAAATTTTGAGGAATTGGCTGAATTCAAATACCTAGGAACAATAATCACAAATAGGAATGAGATGCACAAAGAAATTAAACATAGGCTCAATTCTGGAAATGCATGCTATTATGCATTGCAGAGACTTTTGATGTCCCAACTCCTTTCAAAAAACGTTAAGCTGAAAATATATAAAACTATTATTCTACCAGTTATATTATATGGGTGCGAAACATGGACTCTTACTTTAAGGGAGGAAAGGAGATTACGAGTATTTGAGAATAAAGTTCTTAGGAAAATTTTTGGACCAAAGAGAGATGAACAGACAGGTGAATGGAGAAGACTACATAACAATGAACTACATGGTCTTTATAGGAAGCCAGATATAATAAGAACAGTTAAGTCCCGTAGACTGCGATGGGGCAGGACATGTTGCGCGTATGGGGGAATGAAAGACGTGCATGGAAACTTCTTGTAGGAAAGCCAGAAGGAAAACGCCCAGTTGGTAGACCAAGAATGAGGTGGGAGAACAACATTAACTATGATTTGAGGGAAGTAGATTATACAGGAAACGATTGGAAAGCATTAGCTCAGGATAGGGATGTATGGAGAGCTTATGTCCGCGCGGCCATGAACCTACGGGTTCGATAGTGCCAGTAAGTAAGTAAGTAAGTAAGTAATTCTACAGAATTGGTCATTTTGAAACAACTAAAATTCCAATGTTTTGTACATTATGCTAGCGTAAGAATAAAACAATGCTTATTTAATCTATTAAAATTGTAATTACATATTTTAAGATTCTCCTATATAACTTACATAGACATATGCTAGATAAAAAATATTTTTTTGTTTTCTTTATTTTCATTGTTAGAGAGCAAACTATATTTTCTTATGGATATGCTTAAAGGTGAAACTATTATTCGACCAATGAAAATACAGTCTTACATCTGCTTCGTTTACATTACAACTGGAACTTAGCTCAGAATTAGTACAGGCAGATTTTTATATGCAATGGCTACTTGTAATTAAAATTTTACTTGACTATTTATTTATTTATTACAGAAGATGAGAAAACCTTAATATAGGTATACAATGGCCAAACTTCAACTCTTTAAAAATGAATTTAGGCCGAATGTTTTAAAATATCTAAAAATTACATAGATATTGTAAAAATAAATGGAACTTTAATGCAAATAATTGTAATAATGTCAGTATTTAAAGTCAGAAATTTTATGATTACGAGTTACTTCACAACCAATTTTCCCTTAAAAACCAAATTACAAGAAGCTGTCTTCCTATAATTTTCTATAAAATATCTGGAATTGATTGTAACAATAAAGAGTCATTGCCACATTAATAACATTATTACAATAATCATGTACTCTTTTGTTAACAAATAGCATGTGGAGAAATTAAAATTCATTTGTTTCATTCACTTTATAATGAAATCCATTCACTTCAATTTGAGGTCCGTATATTTATTTTTTATTATTTACAAATATCATTATTTAAATCACAAAAATGCTTATATTTAAAACAATTTTCCAGATACATAATTTTTTATTGTAATTTTTATGATGAACATAATTTTAAATTATTTTATTTTTAAAATTAAAAATTAACAAGTGAATTGAAATGTAGTGTTACTATAAAAACAAGTAAACAATTTGAACATTCTATAAAATAAAAAATCTACTTATGGCACATGGATACACTTTGCACTGTTTTGTAGAGGAAGTCATGAAGTTTAGTTTCTGTACTCACAAATGTTCCTTGAATCACATAACATACATACAATAAGTTCTTCCAAACCTGATGTAACATATCTGCATCAACACCTGTAACAGCTCTTCTGATATATTCTTTCATTTAATTTAAATCATGTGACAGTAGAGGAAAAAAAAAAAACTTGTATCTTTCACAAATCCCCAAATGAAAAAGTCGCATGGTGTGAGTTTGGGATACCTTAAATGACCTAAGTGCAGATCTGCCATTCTAGCTATTTTCCTTCAACAACAATAGCATACATACCATCATAATACAATAAAACTTGTTTAATCCAGAACGTGAATAATGCAGAAATCTGTCCAATGTGAACAAATTTATTGGTCCTGGCAAAATAATAGTAATTTTATGCATATTTATTTTGTATAAAACGGAATCTGTCCAACGCGGAAACGGGATATTTCTACACAATTCATGAAAAAATGTTTATTAGGTAGAAAGATAGAGAGTGAAATAAATTAGTTTCCACTTCATTGGATTCTTGTTAAGCAAATTTAATAAGTGATGATTCCTGCCGCCGGGTAAAGTAGAGTTTCTACCTGTATCTGGAATTTTCTTTCAGTCTCACTGCACACCCGTTTTGCAAAATACAGATTCTTTTAACAAATATTTGGCATATGGCATCTGTCTTAAAATAACCAGTGCACAGTAAAATCTTAAATTAGTTTAAGATCTGAGACCGATTGTGTATGGATCATTCACAGGTAGCATTCTGAATTTACAGAATAAAAATGGATAATTCGTATGTATCTTTGTCATTAAACAAAAAAGTGAAAGTGATTGAAGATAAAGAAAAACTCTCAGTGTGTGAAATAGTGAGATTTTAAAACACAAAAAAAAAATGAATGAATGGATGCAAGGAAATGGTCAAATGAAGAGGAAAAAAAAATCAACGAGGTGTTTTACAAGTCCACAATCAAAAAATCTCCAAATTTCCAGACCGATGCTCCAAAATCAAGCAATATCCCTAGGGAATAATGATTTCAAGGCATCTTCAGGTTGGTTGTGAACAGTTTTAAAAGACAACACAATGTAGTTTGAATGAAATTTGCAGGCAATTAAAGGATGTGGACGAAAGTACAGTTAATGAGTGGAAACCGAAACTGCATATTTTAATTTCAGAATACATGCCTAAGAGACATTTTTAACACTGACAAAACGGAACTGTTTTTTGCATGTTACCGTCAAAGTCGCTCATACATACTATACTTCACTTTCCAACAGCACTGGAACTACAGTTAATCCAAGGTACATGAAAAGACATGTACGGTGCTCTATAATCTAAGATTGACTAATATATTTTTGTTTTTTATAATGCAGAATGTTGTCTAATGTGGAAAAGTAAAAAAAAAAAAAATTGGTCCCATGCGATTCTGCTTTAAACAAGTTTTACCGTAGGAAGAACATGGCCTCCAACTAAAGAAGAATTTAAAAATAAGATTTTAAAAAATTCCACAAGATTTATTAACACATTGGTGATGGCCAACGGAGATCTCCGTGTTTAAATGTCCAGCGCTAGATGACCGGCCACGGAAATTTCCATTTTTACATTTTGTATGGTTTCCCTGCCTCTTCGCTTTTGAAGGAGGCATGCAATTTTGTTTTTTCTCATTGTGAAATAAATTTTAGTTGTTTTTGTACCCCTCTCTTCTCTTTTATGAAATTTCCATCTTTGCAGAAAGAGTAGTTTACAATTTTAAGACAGACAGCTGGTGAAATATGGAATTTTAGTGCCGGTAATTAGGCGATTATGGGATACGTATATAACCTGTAAATATATGTTGCATGGTTGGGGGGATATTAGAAGAAACACTATTTTGCATTCTGGAGCCGAATTTATATCTATGGCATCATGTCCACCAGGATAATTATTATAATAGTGTGGCTATAGCTGAAAATTTGCTCAAAAGAGAGACGACAGTTTGTGAAACAATAAGGATTAACATATGGGCTTCCAAAATCATTTGTGGAAGCAGGAAATAAACTCAAACCAGGAGAAAGTTTATTTTGTAGTAAGGGGGACCTTTTGCTACAAACATCGAAAGATAAAAGAGACGTAAGAATGGTTAGTACATTGCATCAGGCAACACGGGAGTGGAAGGGGTAAAGTTGTAAAAATGCCCTATTGAATACTTCAATATAACAAGTATGTGAAGGGTGCAGACAGGGTTGACCAGTACCTATCATATTACTCCATCCTTAGAAAAACAGTGAAATGGAGCAAGAAAGTTGTATTGTGGCTTCTGAATTATGCACTCTTTAATGCTCTCAGAGTCTATAAATTTCAAAATCCTAACAACAAAATGTCAAACAGAAGTTTTTTGCTTAAAACGACCTCTTGTTTGGCAGTCGTGAAATTAGGAACAGATGACAGGGAAGAGGAAGAAAGACAGAGAGAAAAGGAAACCACTTCTAGGACACCACATCAAGACATGCCAGGGAAGCTGAGACATGAAGAAACATAAATTAACACCAATTGTGACTGTAAAGAAAAAAATACTCCTCCAAACCTTGCCACGTTTGCAGTGAACAGAAGAAAAGAAACTCGCTACATATGCTCTTTTGCACTGTGCCTTTACATAAAGGGAAATGTTTCCAACGCTATCAAACCCTCAATTTCTACTAGAAGGTCTGGTGAGAACACTAATAAAGAATTACTTTTGTATTATTGTTATTGACTGTAAATATATTAATGTAAAAACCACATTGTGCTAGCACGGTTTAAAATTTATAAGTCTACCCCACTGACAGAAATGTCCGGTCTAGCAGGGGTGAGCAGAATGCACAGCTGTCGGTCACCAATGTGTTAAAGTAGTATTACAGGAAATTGATGGAGCATGCTATTAATAAAATAAAAAAAACATAGGTTTACCAACTACAAAAATACCAATCAAAGTTTCAGAGTTTTGCAATAAAGCACTGCAAAATGCATGTTGGTATCACAGGTAGTTTCAGATTTTTAGGACTTTTAAAGTTGTTTACTTCTTTTGTAGTAGCTTTGTATTTTTAGAATTAAATTAATCAGAAATGATAAAAATATTGAGAAAAAATATTTTACATTCTTAAAAATATTGCTGTGATCATGTGGCATTGACTTAAGTAGATGAGAGCCTGAGGGCCTATATTCTCAATAAGGGCATTGTTTAAGCAAAAAGAAGATTATAGGATGTTTATAAATGGTGACAAATATCCTATTTAGGAAGATATGTATGTTCCAATACCACCCACTGTACGTTTTGTGCATTGGATTAATTAGGAAGATATGAAAGAGGGAAGTTATTTGATTACCTTTGAGCCAATGGATTGAGCTGAAAGATCAAAAAGATATTATAGTAAGCAATTTTGTTCATAAAGTAAAGAATGAAAATTTTGGTTTTCATGTGATGTTGTTTCTTATTGCTATTCATTTACTTCTGTCTTCTATTTTTATGATTGGATTCTTCATTTTAAGATCAAAGATAAAGATTGTAGTCTTCATCATATATGGCATGACAGCCCATTTTGGGCCCTAAGCCTTCCTCAGAATGTCCTTCCAGACTACTCTGTTTGCTGCTAAATTCTTCCAATTTCTAATTTCTCCAATTCTAATATCTTGCAACAAAGATTGTAGTGTCATTTTGTAAGCAGGGCTAAAATCAGTCACATACTTTATCCATTAAGCACCATGCATTTGTCTGTGGTACAAGTTGTTGGACACTCATTGTCCAATTCTTGATCCAAAGTTTATGCCTCAGTCATACCATGTGGGAGTCATGGTGGACAAGGCAAACAGGGCAAGTTTTTTTAGGGTTTTCTCCCATTTTTCCTGGTTTTTCCGGCCAAAAATTTCATTCCATCACATCTCCATACTCATGTCATCCATTTGTTTAATTTCATCTGCTCTTCTGAATAGTGAGATGAGGCCTAGTTATCCAGCATCCTTGCATATCGTAGTTCTTCAATAATATGGGCTTCATCTCATTTCATCCCTTAGCTTGGTATTATGCCAGATATGAGTAGAGGGTTCATCTGGCATTAATAAAACAATTTGTATTTAATTTCTCTGAAATAAATTTAATTGAGTCAATAACATCTAACTTCATATTGTGACAACATGTTTCAGTATGCCTACATGCTATCATTAGCTCTTTCTGTCAGTTGGCAATCATCATAGATGTTGCTTTTTTCTTCACTCTTTAGATAGACCTATGAACTTTAAAATCAAATCCTTTTCCCAGAAATTTCAAAATTCATTATTTTTTTCTTGTTCTTGTAGATGTAAAATTTCTCCCAAACTGTCAGTTTAATGGATTTTTATGTCTTAAAAATTTTGAAATCCTTATCAGTGGTTTTGTTGTATGCAGTTCATTGTAGAGAAATAGAATATTTTTAACCAGCTTACAACATGAGTTCTTGATCAGTAAGGAAATAAATCTAAATATTTGGTTTTATTTTAGAAAGAAAAATTAATGTTTGAACCCCGGATCTCAGACTCTGTATGTCAGTGCAATAACCGTTATGCCATTTGAATTTCCAATATAAATGTCAGCATTCTTTCCACTTACCCAATTCTCTTTTCATCCAAAGGCCGATAGCCATTGCTGTCAACAACACCATTTGATGACTTCTATTCAAAGTATTTTTATTGAGAATTTAAACATTAATTTTAAGTGGTAAAGCTTCTTATTTGATGTTATAGTTTTAATTAACACTTTCCAGAATTGGATATAGTTTTTAGAAATTAATTAAATTTAATATATTTTTTTGAAACTATATAAAATTCTGGAAAGTGTTAATTTAAAATGTAACATCAAAATATTTGGTGTTTGCAAGTGCCTGTTTATGCATTGAAGGTAAATAAATCACTTCTTTCTTTCTTAAATGTATGATTTTATCATCTTGCATGGTGTGATGTTGAGAAGTACAAGATATGAGAATTTAATGTATCATATACTTCCATAACTGGAGGAATGGTAACATTTTTTCAGTGGATTTAATAAAGTGAGATATATTGTTTAATTATGGCACAAAGTGGAATGAATGCCATTTTATTAGTGTTAATAAGATCTGTAGCTTTCTGTGGTACTGTGCTGCAATGTTTAACTGTGTGTAAATGTTAGGATGTTTGGGAACATCGGTATGACATTGCAGTATGTTTTAATATATTTTATGCTCTCTTAGGATTAAATCATGGTTTCATTTTCAATTACTGATTTAAAGATTGGTTTCAAATGTCGCTGATGATTGTTAATATAGATAGCAAATGGTTTTGCAAGATCTCACACTTACAAAAATTATGAAAATGGTTAATAGGAAGCATTTCAAGAATTGATAATTGGATCACATTCTGCAAAAAGAAACCAACCCACAAATTTGAAATATATGAGTTAATTCTTCAAGCATTGCTCCATGTCCCACAAAAAAGATCCTACCCAACACTCACATTCTTATGCCATCTATGAATCAAATAAGAAAACACAAACAGAATATCCCACATTTCTCTTCCTGCAGAAAGAACCAAACAACAAAAATATGTAAAATCTAAGAATTAAAAAATTACCATCTTTCTCATAAAATAGAAGCTCTTTGATATTCTGTTAGTTGAAATAAGTTTTTTTTTTCATAATGCCATCAGGTTATATTTTGTGACATTTCTGGCTTTCTCCCCTGGCATTGGCGGAATTGTAACCCATTTCTTAGATTGGGGGATCTGGAAGGTTTATGTTACCTCGATGATGTGACAGGTGATAAATGATAATGAAGCACCAGGAGAGTTCTTAACCTAACTTAACCTAAATTCCAGACCAGGGCAACCACAGGAATAATTCCCTTTAAGGAAAAATTCCCATGGTTTGACCGGAAATTGAACCCGGGATCTCATAAACTGTATTCAGAAATACTGACCACTAGCCCATGAGGTGGTCGTAAATTTTAAAATAAAATTCTTTAAACCTCACCTCATATCCTGTTAGTGATATTTCCTATAACAGTTCAATAACAAGTAAATGTTTATTTTTATATATTGTGAATTTTTTATTGAGACACACAACTTAATTGTATTTTTCTCAGTTCAGTTATTTTGTGACTTAGTTCTTTTTTGCAGAATGTGGTCCAATTGATACATAGTTTGAATGCTTAATTAGTATATGAATGAAATCATATAAATATTATTAAAGTTTTTTTTTTCATTAGGAATTTAAAAGAGATGAAAATTTTTTATCAATGATTGTACTATTTGACCAACAAATCTGGGGTCCAACAGAAAAAAAAAAACACATATAGCAACACATATATCACAGAATCAAATTGTGTTTTAATTTTTATAACAAAAAAAAATTATAAATAACAGACAAAAAATATGGTTTAATATACATAATAGCTTTAATTATAAATTACCACATGAAATATACATTGTAATTATAAATTTATTCTTATATATTATATATAATGTTGTACAGTGTATATATGGGAGGAAGTCAAAGGCACGAAGGATCTCAGAACAACCCAAATGTCTTCAGACACAATGAAATGATCAGTACAATTCCGGCTCAATACTTTACCATTTGGTAGGCATTGTAATTTAATTTTAATTTAGGCAGCCATCAGTTTTTTAGCTGCATTATGCTCATCACATGGCATGTGGACAATTTGTGTTTATTCCAGAATCAGAATATCCAGAAACTTCTGACAAAATGGCTTTTAATTTTTAATAATACTAACAGATGACATGAGTTTACATTTTTAATTATTATTTAATTTGTAATACTAATTTAAATTTATTTTTTAGGAATTCACACTATGAGGTATTATTTTTTTAGGTAAACTTGTATCACTCACCTCATATTCTTCATCTTCTTAGACTAGTTTTGGCACCATCTTCGGTACCATTGTCAGTATTTCTATGACTGTAGAAAACTAGAATAAAAGAACATCTCAGGAATGTCAAGAAAGGGGAAGTAGATAAGTCTGCAGTGCCAGCCCATGCAAGATCAGAAAAACAACTTATCAAAAGAAAGGTTAAGGGTCGCATGTTTGGACGCATTAGACAGTAAAATGCCTTCTCTGCTGAGCAAGTTGTATGCTAATACGATTTTGCTTACTCAGAAATCTGTTCATGCGATAATAATTGGTTAAATTTGTAAGCTACCTGCGGAGGTACCTTACATGAGCAACTCAAATTAAAATCCCGAAGGGAACCGAACGGGAACCGATGGTAATCGATGTACTTTGCTGCTTTATCGAACATTTATCCAAGATGTCGGACCTTGAAGACTTCGATCATGTTTTCGGTATACACGGAGAAGAGGAATTTGATAGAGTCTACCAAAGAATTCAACTGGAAGAACAGGAGAATCGGCGTAATATTGCGTGTCGCAGACGTGTTTGTATACGGTATTATTTGCGGGATGCAAGCATAAATGCATTCCTCTATAGCAGACGAAAATAACGGAAGTGGTTTTATCGCTGAGAATTCTGGGTAATTCGTTGCCAATATTACGAAAACGTCGACTCTCGTGCATTACCGATAAGTCGGCCGTTAATTCGTTCTCAGCAATTGCTCACGGTGAATCAGCTCACTAGTGATTGGAAGTAATTTGAGAGAGAGTAATGTTCTAACATACGACCCTAAATTATTAAAACAAATAGAAAAACCCAAAGAACTTTGAAATAACCCCAGAAAATGACTTGATTTTGAGGTTGTTTAGTCTACCAACAGAGGGAGCAAGAGATGGCTTTTCAAGAAGACAAAACAATGGTCATACGGTAGAAATACGACGATAGTGCTGAAGATGGTACTGAAATTAGTTTAAGAAGTAGAATGTGAGGTGAGTAACTAATTTAAATATTAAAAAAAAAGCTTTGTCTCTGTTAACATTATCATGTCCAATGTCGTATCAAATGATAGGCATTTACCATTTAATCTATTTTCCTTCGACCTTCCCCAATAATTCCACAATGTCTTTATGGTTCTGTCTGTCTTGATTTAACTGGTGCCTTCCCTGATAATTTCCTTTAAACTCTATGTTTGATAGTATCCATTGAAATGCTATTGTTTTGCTTTATTTATTGTGGAAGCCATTCAGTGTGCATTTGTAAATGATGATTCATTACATTGCATGTGGGATCAAGAGAGCAAGGTAAAAGAAAATTTGTGCTTGGATGAGAAAGAAGCCTGAATTAGCTCAGTGGTCAGAGCATCGGTATGTAAAGATGAAGGTTTGGTTTGATTCCTGGTTCAGACATAAATTTTTCTATGTTTTTATTATTCATTTCATACATCTCAATGATGGATAAATTATATTTGGAGAGAAAAATTTATACTCAGACTGGAGTTTGAACTCAGGACCTTTCACTTTCTATGCAAATGCTGTACCGACTGACCTTCTAATCTAAATGCAAATTTTTCTCTGTTAATTCCCGAGCACCAAATGCTACGAAACCGTTGCTTTGATCTTGCAAATGGCGGCTTCTTTATTAAGAAGTCCTTTTTATTGGGAATTTTACATTACATTATAAAGCCAATACGGCCTCAGCATTTGCATAGGAAGCAAAAGGTCCTGGGATCAAACCCCAGTCTGAGTGTATATTTTTCTCTTCAAATATAATAATAAATCTTTCTCTTTACCATTGACTACAATAGTTTTTTGTGCATTAATTTACTTATTTTCAATCATAATAATAACTTTAGCTTCTTAATATTAATGTAATAAAGGAAATGGAAATAGATTGGATATTTTTGGGATGAAATGATGGAAAAATACCAAAAACAGCTATGAAATGGAATCCCCAAGGAATGCCCAGAGGAAGAGGAGGAAGACCTAGAAATACATTGTAAGAAAGGAAGCTGAGCAATTGAGGAAGAGTTGGAGTAAAGTTAAGATGCTGGTGATGTTAGCAATCTTTCATGGAGGCCCTATGCTCCTTGGGGAGGTGATGAGAATTACTACTACCACTACTACATGTATCTCGAATAGCAGCAGTTAGGACTTATCAAGAAATACTTCAATACCACCCACAGGAACGACAGAGCCCTAAATGCCCTTTGAAACATCTTCTGGAACCTGTCTAAACTCCTGCGTCCTGAAATTAAACAGGATATATACTCATTTTTGTGCTTAATAGGTTTCTAGGGAGTCAAATACTATTTTTTGGAGGGAGTTTCAAAAATGTTTGCGTGGCTTTTATCAGGGTTGAATTGATGTTTTGTGGATTATAATTTTATCTTCATGTTTAATGGGTTCTTAGGTGTCAGAATAACAATTTTTAAAGGATCAAAAGGAAATTGATTTTTTAAGGGGGTTTTATGCAAGGTATCATATATGGTAGCTTTGGTCTCAGCCAAGTTTTTACCCTTTAATTGATGCTGCCATCTGAAGACTGCAGTTGGAAACGAAAAGAAAAAAATGTGAGCTTGAAGTTCTGAAAGTATCGAATATGATACCACTGATCATGCTCAGTTGGAATTATTCTGAAAACAGAAAGAAATTAAATGGCAAAGGTATCATATATGATACCCAAGGATGCAGGAGGTTAGCTGGAACCAAATCGGGTTAATTTCATGTATGAAATATCAAAAATTTGTTGTATGGTAATGTAGCTTTGTCAGAACTGGCTGAATAGATTGCAGAAGCTTTGAATCGTGGAAAAGAATATGACTCTAATGTTGAAATATCCATCCATCCATAGCAATTCTGCCCGAGGGCAGGTCTTTCACTGCAATCATATCATTTTTATGCTATGCTTTGCAGTTTTACTAGGGAATTATAGGTGTGGTAGCTTCCCATTGCTTTCCACACTGGTGAAGGATGATGATGATGATGATAATAAGGATGATAATGATGATGGCCGGATGATTTTCAGGGACCATTTGGCCCTAAGCTTCCTGACATTTGCCTTACAGGTGAAGAAGAACCCCAAAAAAAAACCTCACTCAGGAGCCTGTCCCGACCGGGAATTGAACCCGGGCCCGCTGCATGATAAGGCAGCATGCTATCTCGAGACCACAGCGGTGGACTGTTGAAATATAAAGATTTTAATTTAGAATTATTTTTTATTAATTTTCCACAAGGCTTCTGGTTATAAATTATTTTGTGTTTAATTTTTATACAGAATAAGTATTCTCATGTCATTTTTACTTGTTATTTCTTAGGAGAGCTTGCTACTAGTCTCAAGGATTGCAGGTTCAAACCTGGCTGGGATCGATGGATTTTTCGGATAGAAAAATTCAAGGGACAATTCCTCAGGGGAGGACTTTAAGCCATGGGTCCAGAGTCTCATGATTTTCAGGCTCATAAAAACCTCAAACCTGAATAAAAAAGACCGAGCAAAATTGAACCCAACTTTCTCCATCCAAGTAATACCTTAGTTTCCTACTAAATGTCTCCTCGAGGCAAAGTACTACAATAGCAAGTAACATTATGAGGTTTTACTAAATAGTTTGGTCTGTATTCCTCTTACCTCATATAGTTGTTCTTTAAGATGCAGCAAACATGCTTTGAAACATGTGTCTTAAAGTCTGTACCAACTGAAGATGGAGCAAACATGCTTTAAAACTTATGTCTTAAAGAAACAACTATATGTGGTAAGAAGAATACAGACCAAACTTATTTATTAACCATATGTCATTCACTGACATCTATAGGGAAATAAACATAACTAACTTTGTAGCAAGTAACACTACAAGGGTTCAATAATTAAATTAAAAATGAATCACCTCTCCTCATTCTTGGTCTTCTTTTTAGACAGTTCAGAATTATTCCATCTTAAATATTTTCATGATCATGAAGATGGAATAATTCCAAAACCGGTTTAAAAAGAAGACAAAATGTGAGGTGAGATCAATTATTTTTAATATTTGATTTAATTAAGCATAAATAATAGTCTGGTTAAAAAACTTCCCACTAAGGGAAGCACCCATGTCCCGAGCGGGACGAATAGGAATCAGTCATCATGTTAGGAGAGAGAAAACATCACATGAAACCTTTAGTCATTTCATTAGCATGCAGGGCAATTTTTTACATAAAAATATGTAATTTGCAATATGATTGTTGTAGTGCTTGTTTTAACTTGATTTAAGTTTTGCCACTTTTATTGTAGCTAATACATATATGAACATTTTCTTTATTTAATATTCATAATTTAAAATCTTGATATTACAAAAAAATCTTGTAACAACACGAAAAAAACAATTATTTATTTCACCTGTGAGGTTTTCAGAATTCATCTGATAGCTACTTCAGCAAAATCTGACTGAAAACATATATTTTTTTATGAATAACTATACAAAAGGAATAATTTTGGTTTCTGGATTTTCTGTGGATGAATATGTTATAAGTTGTATTTGAAATATCAATTTCTTGTGAGATGAATTTTTGCATCATGTTTAGTAACTTATATCCACTTTTGTTTACTAAAATTTCATTAAAGTAAGCAGAAATGATATTTATTGAATTATCAGTGCAGAGATAATCAGAGAAATATGATTAGAAATGAGATAAAAAGTATGTTAATGATTATTAGAGATGAACTTCTCTTATTAAATATACAATATGATGTGATTTTTAATATTAAATTAATCACCGAATGACAAATTAAATTTTAATTAAGCTTAATTGTCATTTGGCTTTATAAGTAATGTTTAAAATTCCCAATAAAAAGTCTTCTTAACAAAGAAGCCGCCATTTGCAAAAATCGTAGCAATGGCTCGTAGCATTTGGGGTTAGGGAATTAACTATGTGTAAGAGAAAAATACGCGTTTAGATTGGAGGCCTAGGTGGCTCAGATGGAAGAGCATTGACATAGAAAGTCAAAGGTCCTGGGTTCAAACCCCAGCCTAGGTGTATATTTTTCTTTTCAAATATAATTAAGCTTAATTGCTTAAATCGATAGAGTGCTGATGTACAGAACCAGGGATATTAGGTTCAGATCCTGATTCAGGGTTTTTTTCTCTTCAAAATTCAATACGATACATTAACTCCACTTTTACCAGTATATTACTTTTATAGAATGCAGCTTAATATCTTTATTTCTTAATATTTGAAGAGTCCTGTGCTGTAGCCGAGTGGTTAAGGCAAGTTGCCTTGGTACAGTGCTGCAGGATTTGCACTAGTTTGAGTCTCCATGGGGAGAGAAGAAATTTTCTCATGGAATTTCGGCCAGTATGGGACTGGTGCCTAACCAGCATTGTCAGAATTGGTTAGCTACAGTAAGTAGAGGCTCCAGGTTAAGAAAACCAACTATAACGATAGGGGGACCTGACATGCTAACCACATGTCACACCTACACTGGCTGGATGATCGTCTACCTTTGTGATTAGGCCAGCAGCCGGCTAGTAAGCCAAGGGCCTTTAAGGTCGTTTTGCATCATGAGTAATGTTTGAAGAGAAAAATTTATGCCTGAACAGGGATTTCAACCTGAGACTTCTTGTTTTTATGCACCAGCACATTACCTTTGTGTTTTGCAGGCATCTCAATTCAAACAGAAGTTTTTCTCTTTCTTCTACAATCCTCAATTGCCTGAGACAGAGTAAATTTGTTCCCAATGCCATTTGGTGGCTTCTTATTCAAGAAGACTTTCTTTGAGTATTTATTGATTCTTTAGAAATGTATAATGAATTTTAGAAAATAATTTCTGATTATGCTTTTATTCAGAAGGAATAGTTTTCTTGTGAAATTACAATGGGAAGTAACGTTATAAGGTTCTTCTTAATAAATAAGTTAAGTCTGTTGTCATCTTACCTCATATTTGTTGATTTCTTTTAGGACATGTTTCAAAACATCTCTGCTCTATTTTTAGCTTGTCCAGACTGATGATTTCTATGTTGTCGGCACTGGATGTCAGCTCCTACTCCCTCTTTTTTGTGCCAAAGAAATTGCATATCAAATCTCTCTCCCCAGGAATTTCAAAATTCAATTTTTGATTTCAATGAAGAGAGAATCATGAATCTTTCTATTCCCCAATTAATCTACTATCATTCTCCTCCACATCTCTCCATCATTCCAATCTCCATCATCCAATTATATGAGAGAGAAAAATGTGTGCTTGAATAGGGATTCCTAGGTAGCACAAATAGTTAGTGCACCAGTATGTAAAATTTAATGTTTTGGGTTTGGGTTCAAATCCCAGATCAGGAAAAATAATTCTCTTCAAAAAATAATTTAATTAGCTTGGTTAAGTAACTCCCACAAGGGAGCACCCTTGTCTCAACACAGGGATGTACAGAAGAAAGTTAAGTCTTAGAAAAGTACTGTGTTTTGAAAGTACATATTAGAGGTTTAATTCCTTTTTTTTTTAACTTGATTATATCATGTAACTGTAATTTATTTAGTTTCTGATATAGACTTACTCCGTTTCTTTTTTTTGCCGATAGTGAGTGATACCGGTACATTTAATCTTACCGTTTCCATTGCACTGTGTTCGTAAGCAAACTACCATACATACAGAATTCAATGATGCAAAAATATATCTTACACTTAGAGAGAATAGTTGTATGATTGTATATAAGGAAGCTGATGCGTGTGCCTACTTCAATGATATTAGCTAGAAGCTTTGTCCTTTGTCTTTGAATACTTGCGTGATCACAGCTTATCTGTTTGTGTATATGTGATAATGTTCATCTCATTTTCATGAGATGTTCCTCTGAATGTAACTTTCTAATACCTTTCTAGTTTTAAAAATAAATATATAGCCTTTTCTTTATATAATAAAAAAAATGCCTTTCTTAACCAAAAATAGTAGTAACTGGGATATTTTCCAATTTATTGTACTTCTTACACCTGTGTATGTACACATCTTTTAGGTAAGTAATTAGTCTAAAGCTATGCTTGGATACAATCCATAAGCAAATAAACTAATACTATAGTATGTTATATGAATAATTATAAAAATATAATGACATAATAGTTTTATGTTGAAATATCTTTTAGATTTCTAGCATAGTTGAAAAGTGTTACTTTTGCAATAACTTTTTTAGAATAAACTTTTTATATAGCTGCTAGTACAGGCTGTTAGCATATGTTGAAAAGAAGAGCTAATTTGTCCATCTATAACAATGATGTTTGTAATGCTCATATATTCAGGGAAACGGTTGGCAAAATGTTTGAATGTAAATCTAAAGGAAAGACAAATTTTTAGAGAAGCATTATTAAATTAAATGTTGATGTTGCCTCATTGAATACACCACATTTGTAATCAAAATAGCCTTCTTTAAGAAAGAAACCTGATATATAACTATATTTACCAGTAATTACTTTATGAATTGTAGATAATTTTTGTAGATTTATGTTGACTTAAAATATATCTTAATGTTGTTATGATCATTTAGTAAAATATTTTATTTACAATGTTTTTATTTTAAATGTCACTTCTCATTGAAGAATAAATTATATTTTAAGAGAATAATTTACAACTAAACTGGGATTTGAACCCAATGTTTCTGGTTTTCTGTACCAGTAATCTAATCCACTAAGCTATTTGGGCATCTCAATTTAAATGGAAATTTTTCTCTCTCTTATACAGTCCCTGGTGCTTGAGGCAATGAACCTTCGTTTCACACGCCATATGGCACCTTCTTCTCAAGAAGACTTTAATGGGATTTAACACTACTTTTATAGCCAGTAAAGCTTATATGTTCAATGTTTTTATTTTAAATTTATCACCCCTAAACAAGCTCAGTGAATTAGAGTGCTGGTATGGAAAACCAAAGACCTTGAGTTCAAATCCCAGTTTAAGCATAGATCTTTGTCTTCAAATATAATTTTTATTTATTTTTAATTAGAGAGAAAATTACGACATCTGAGATTTTCTACAGTAGCATACAACTGAAAGTTGTACTGAAGAAAACATATTCAAATCTAAACCTAATAAGAGAAAGGTTTTTTTTTGTAAAGATACTTTTTAAAGACCCAATGTGGAATACAAAGACCAACATACATCCACAGCCAATGGATTAAGGAGACTACACTACATTTCAGATGTGTTAGGAAAGTGAGTAAACAAAGATTGTGTGATGTTCAACTGAAAGTCACTATATTGTTGGCTGTCAAGTGGGGAATGATTTATGGTAGCTCACTTTACCTTTTTCTGGCAGTTGTGTTTCTTGTAATAGATTGAGTAAAATGAAATAATGCTTTCATCATTATTTAACAAAGTCTGGGGATCACACTGCAGAGCTGAGATGATACCTTCGATAAGTACATCAAAGAACGCGCCTTAGTGACCAGAATAGCAATGAACAGCATTAAAAGCCTGAGTAAACTATCCCTGGAGACAGCAATGACCATCTTCCGCTTAAAAATAGCACCAATCATGACCTATGGAATAGAAGTGATTTGGAAGAACCTAAATAAGGCAAACCTAGAGGAAATAGAGAAAGTCAAAGCACACTTTTTAAAGATAGCGCTAAGCGTATCAAAATACACGCCTAACATACATACTGACAAAGGAACCATTCTTCATAGAAGAGCTCCACCTGGACCTTCTTGTGCCAGCAACAGATGCCTACAATGAACTGCTGTTTTACCTCCCCGAGAAGAGAGAACATATATGGCCATGACGTTCCTACGCAACGGATGTGATGATCTACAGGGAATGGACAGCAGCCAGATACGACCTCAGACACACCGTGACGAGAGTCGCGGTCCATGGTTTCCACCACAGGATATGCACAACAGTGAAGCACCATAACCCAGAAGAAAAGTGCAAGTGCAAACTATGTGGGTTGCACTGCGACCGATATCACCTATTACAGTGTAAAAACATAGGAACATTGATAACAGACTTTTGTAAGACATGAAAACAGTTCTTTCTACATGGCCATTGGCTGCAATGATACCTATTATTATTATTATTTAACAAAGTGATAAGCCTCATTGATTTGTGTGAGCCATTGATGAGAAAGTGTGTGTAAGTGCAGATATGTTTTATAAAGTGAGATGCATAACCAAATGTTTTCCAGTGACTTGCAGTTACAAACCTTTAAAACTCATTTTGCTTCTTGCCTCCCAGTAGAGTCCACTTAGGGTGGCATGCAAATACATTAGTCTCTACTCAAATTACTTCCAATCACTGGTGAGCTGACTCACCGTGAGCAAGTGCAAAGATCGAATTAGCTACCCACAAACTGGTCATGCATGAAAGTCATCGTTTTCGTAATATTGGCAAGAAATTACCCAGAATTCTCAGTGATAAAACCACTTCTGTTATTTTCGTCTGCTATAGAGGAACGCATTTATGTTTGCATCCCACAATTAATACAGTATACAACGATGTCTGCATTGTGCAATATTACGCCGATTCTCCTGTTCTTCCAGTTGAATTCTTTGGTAGACTCTATCAAATTCCTCTTCTCCGCGTATACCGAAAACATGATTGAAGTCTTCAAGGTCTGACGTCTTGGATAAAGTGGCAAGGTTTCAAACTACATCGGTTACCATCGGTTCCCTTTGGGATTCTCACGATAAGTTTCTATCTTAAGTTACCTCGTCAGGTAGCTTACGAATTATCGCATGAATAGATTTCTGAGTAAGCAAAATCGTATTAGGATAAAACTTTCTCAGCCGAGAACGCCTTTTACGGTCTAATGCGTTCAAAGATTCGACCCTTAGGTTGTTGGGTTGTTGAAGGGTTCTGGACAGTTTTGCACAATGTAGCAGATGTTCCTGATCCATTCTTGAATTTGGTTGACAGCATAAGGCGCATTCTTTGGTTATTTTCATCTAGTGTTGGTGTGCAGCAAGGCAGTCATGGCCTGTGAACAGTTTATATTTTACAACAGTTTCTTTTTTTTATATTTTACAGTTGTTCTTCCAAGTTTTTCCAATATCTACCCATCTTTTACCATTTGCCAGTTGAATGTAATGATGTGTAGATTCAATTTCAAATGATTTTAATTAATCTTGATACTCTTAGGTGGCTTAAGATTTGGTTTTTTAATGCATTTTGGTTCCTTTCTTTGCCAGGGTATCTGCGTGTCATTTCCAAGTCAAGTCCACATCTGAAGGTATCTTTTGCACACACATTTTCTTTTGTAAGTGTTCCACTGATCTTAATAACTTTCTTGTTTGGAGTATTGTTTTAGATGGTGTATTGTTGTTTGAGGTTATTGACTATATTTCTGATTTTGAATCTACTAGGAGAACAGCTTTTTAAAATCTATTTGACATGTATGGGAGGAACGTAGAGTGCTGAAATTAATAGTGATTCTCAATCAGGATTTTCTTGACATTCACCAATCAAGAAGTATAAGTGGGGAAAGAATTAATAATAATAATAATAATAATAATAATAATAATAATAATAATAGCTTTATTTTACCTGGCAGAATTAAGGCCTTAAGGCCTTGTCTGTCACTCAACCAGAATTACGTATGTGGGAAAAAAAATGCAAATTATAAATTGTTATAAGACTCTTTTGAAAGATAACTATGAAGTAGTTTAACCGATCTGGTATTTCTTCCTTTCTTCCACTTACTTATACCAGACTCTTTTAACTTTACTATCTAACCTCTCTTGGTTAACTCTTGTTTTTTTCAACCCCGACACTCCCGAGAGCTAGGGAGTCTTTCCTTTGTTCCATTTCTTCTTTCCTTTATTTTCTTTTCTTCTCCAGAAAAGCCTGACCAGAGGCTATAAGATGGCAGTCCCATCACTGGTCTTGCCTTCATTTGGCCAGCAACCAATCGAAGGGACTATTATTATGCTTTCAAGTCTTATACGAGAATTTCCTGGAAATGCTGGAGGGAAAATTTTCTATAGGATCATAACAGGCCTTGGCCTAATACTTGGAAGGAAGAAGAAGAAGAAGAAGCTCTTATAAACATAGTTTAAAAAGTATACATTACATTATATTATTTCATTCTCTTTTAAATTGCCAGGCAATATTAATTAAAAATTTGTTTAAATTTGTTTGGTGGTTTGTGAACCATGCTTTATGACTCTATTGACTTACATTCCCAACACATCTGAATTGCACTATAGTTTTATACTCTTGAGAACTACAAAACACATTACCATAGTAAAAGTATTAGTTTTTAACACTCTTAAAAAATATGTTACATTTTCCCATCTATGTATAATATTTTCAGAATAAGATAACCTTTTATTTTGAACTGTTAAGAGAAAAAAAACAGTATTGAGGTTATATTTGAAGAGAAAAATATATTCCTACACTGGGGTTCGAACCTAGGATCTTTTGCTTTATACGCTAAAACTCTAACCATCTGTAGCTATCCTAAGCCTCGATCTAAATACAAATTTTTCTCTTATACATTTTTAATTCCTGAGTGCCAATTGTTATGAACTGTTGTATCAACATGCAAATGCAAGTTTCTTATTTAAGAAGACTTTTAATAAAGACTTAGATCTGCTGAAATGAGATATCTTCGGAGGACTGCAGGATACACACTACTAGATCACAAAAAAATGAAGACATCTTAGAAGAATTACACATGGAATCTTTAGAAAACAAAATTTCTGA
The DNA here is from genome assembly GCA_030220185.1 of Diploptera punctata. NCBI lineage: Eukaryota > Metazoa > Arthropoda > Insecta > Blattodea > Blaberidae > Diploptera > Diploptera punctata. Next base: position 3,538,966 of record JASPKZ010003868.1, on the reverse strand, counting down.
TTATAAGTCAAGATGGATACAACATGTTCATCGAATGGAAGATCACAGAATACCCAAACTAATGTTAAGATATCAACCTGCAGGAAGAAGAAGACCAGGACGTCCACTCAAAAGACTTCTGGATGGTGTTTCTCTTGAGGCCGAAACAGGTCAACAAATGGCCTAAATTCGTGAATGTACTATGATGATGATGACTTTAGAAAGACAGCAGAGCTTCTTTCAATATTTTTTATTATAAATTTAACATTTCTCATTGAAGGACAAATTATATTTGAAGAGAAAAATATACACCTAGACTAACTAGCTAACTCACTGGCACTATCGAACCCATAGGTTCATGGCCATGCAATCATAAGCTCTCCATACATCCCTATCCTGAGCTAATTTTTTCCAATCATTCCCTGTATAATCTACTTACCTCAAATCATAGTTAATGTTATTCTCCCACCTCATTTTTGGTCTACCAACTGGGCATTTTCCCTTGGTTTCCTACAAGAAGCTTCCATGCACCTCTTTCATTCCCCATTCATGCCACATGTCCTGCCCATCACAGTCTATGAGACTTAACTGTTCTTATTATATCTAGCAGGGTGTTATTTAAATTAGTTACAAAGAAAGTAGCAAAAGCATGATTTATACAAGGTTCAAATGACAGAAGCTGCCATATTTATTCAATTTGTATATCTTAAAAAATATAGCAAAAAGTCAGATATATTTTTATCTTATATTTTATTTTTTGTTTGAAATGGGAAATATCTTTTAAGATTGATAGTGTCCAAAATCTTATTTACAGTTTAATTTCAACCATGATACGTAAACTTATTTGTGCTTGGAGTCAGCTCTTGGATTTGGTCATGCAGAGTGAAGTGGTGGAGAGATGACTTACCATTTTGTTATTTGAATGGCCACAGTCTAAACTATCTTAGTAACCAATGCTGTGAAGTACACTACGATAGGTTATATAACTGTGCCATAAACACAGTTATAAATAAAATTAGTGTGGCTATATTACCTTAATATTAGGTTTTTGGACAATTACCCCTAGAATTAGCTCATCTATGGAGTAAATCCAGAGTTCCCCTGCCAGCTGACAGGAGGCTTTATCCCTTAAGGGATATTATAGACTAAATTCTAAAATTCTGAATATTGGATTGAAAATATCTATTCCCTTTCCATAAATATTAAACTGAAACAGAGCATTTTTTCTGGGAAAACCTGAGTAATTAGAAACAAATTTGTTGTACTTTTTTTAGTTATTTGTGTTCTAACTTCAAAATATGTTTCTTATCTTTTATTGTTTACAATTTGACTTGCATTTTGTTATGTTGCAAGTAACTGATCATGCCATTATATAAACAGTATCCAGTTTTAATTATTTGCACTTTCTAGAGTATCATCAGGTTTCTTGAAGGTAAGGATGATGGCTTCACACTGCCAGAAGCTAGAGGCATTTGTTTTTTGTTGTTTGCTTGTCAACAGTTTCCAGAAAGGCTCTTGTCGTGCCCAGGCTGACAGTATTTTGTTTAGTTTGTATAAAGATGGAGCCTTGAAAGAGTTAGAAGAGAAACTGCTTGAATGGGAAAATTTGTTACTACTTGTATTTTCTTAACTTGATGTTTGTAATAAAAACATTCACTGCAAAGTCTTTGTTCAGTGTGTGAGAAAATTTAAATAGATTTTTAGCATTTTTGAGACATAATAATTAAATCATAAATGACAAATATTGTTTATTAAAAGCACTTAATGTGATATTAGAAATTTATTCTATGTATAGAATTATATATATATATATATATATATATATATATATATCATAGCAATATTATATACATCTTTTACATTCAAACATTTCAAAATGACATTTTGATTGTTTAATATGCCATCTCTTTTGAGATTTAATTTTTTGCATATGAAATCTATTTTTCTCAGGTATATTGTATATAGTAATGAAGTGTCAACTACTTCCCTGTGTATAATTATTTTAGTATTCATGATGGCAGATGGAACAACAGTGATAATACAAATAATATTTCAAATATTAATCTTAACCATGAGCCATTGAATATATTCCATCTCTAAAGAATTTGTACATTCAAGAGTAAAAATAATTGATTTTTCTTAATGTATTGCTTCCATATTGTTTAATAATAGGATGTTACCCTATTTGTATTGGCCACAGTCAGTTAAGACATTGCCATTAAGAGAAAGAAAACTGTTTCTTAATGATTTTTGATTGGTTTAATGAAATTGTCATTGTGATAATAGATTTTAATTTGGTAAAAATACTAGATGTTGTGATTGATCAGTGAATTAGTATTGATTTTATGTTTGTTATTAAGATATAATATTGTTATAAAGTATTTATTGAGAATGACAAATAGCTGGAGGCCTATACCAAATTCAGTATGTTTCCGTATCAGTTCGCTTCTAGTTACCTGAAAGGATTTATTTTTGTTTGGATCACAACATAGTGTTTATAATTCGACACATGGATCTTCCGTATTTGACCTACATAAACAGAGTGGCTGCAGTCATAAGACTGTCTTGTTTGCTATCATAAAATGAGAGACTGACGAAGTATAAAGTGTGAATCTACAAATGGAGCATAATGCATTATTCATTACCTTATTAAACATTATTAATATAACAATCTCATAGAATTCTAAAAGCCATGCTTCGTTACTGCCCCAAGGCAAAAGATCGCTGGGATGTCCAAAAAAGTGCTGGATGGAAAATTCATCTTTGAGACCATAACAGGCCATATGGCCTAATACTTGCATGGATGATGATGATGATAAATATAACATCTGTGGAATCAATATAAATAAAAATGAGATATGTATACAAATAATTGTAAATACACAACTTGCAAGTTACAAAACTTAATTACATTATACAGGATTTACATTATATGTTGTATCTCCACTACAAAGCCCACATTGACTGCACTCGAAGCTTTCCTGCTTTAACTGTATAAAAAGTATTACACATAATCTTACCTTATAACATATGTTGAAAATGTCGTCTTTCCTGGGTTATATAGGCATTGTATCTGGAAACCACATTCTGGCTGATACAAGTGAGTTCTTGAAAATGTCACTTCAGCAGGAAATGGTTTAATTCCATTTATATTTCTTAAATATTTATGTTGTTTATAATAAAACATTACATTTTCAGTGTAAAAATATTAACCTTTAATCATAAATGTATTATTTAAGGATTATAAAGTTACTGTAGTGTCTTCAATAGCTCATCATGTATCTGAAGAGCAGACTCGTACTTCAAAAAAATTACACATAAAAATACAATGCACCAGCAAAATCAGTCTCATCATCTTGATAACTTAAAGCTGACTAATTGCATCCACATGCTGTGTGTGCCACCTGCTGAAGCTTGAGCTGTTACAACCTATATATGTAACTCCAGGTCTCATGACAAATGAATTGAATCACTGAGTTGAAAAGGGAAGAAACTCCAAGTACCCTACTTTTGAGAAAATCTTTAAAAACTACGTAATTTGTTACAGCTTGCTCTGATAAATATTTTATCAATTACTCTTCTTACATGGGATGCAAATATAGCAAGAATTCATAATTTCTGTGTTGCATACATGTTTTATAACTCTTCCAAGGCAGCGGAGTTTCTTCTCTTTTCAACTCAGCTTCTTCACTTGACGATAAGTTTGAATTTAACGTGAGGATACAAGGTCATTTTATTAATGCTTTGTAATGTATGTATGAGCTGTATGGTAAAAACCAGAAGATTACAAGTTTGATTCTCTATGAGGTCGGAATTTTAAATCTGTTTAAACCTTCCAGCAGCACCACTCAGCCTGTAATGGAAATGAGTACCAGACACATGTTCTAGGAGTAAAGGTAGCAGTCATGCAGGGCTAATAACCCAGCTGATTTCTCATGCCAATTGTTCACTTAACCTCCTATTACCCCAAAAGCTTCCGAATACTTGTACTGGGATCACTTTACCTTTAAGTATGAATGATTATATGATCTTTGGACTGCAGTCTGTTGTTTTGCATTTTTTCTAATACGGAAGATTGCTGTGTCAAGTTATATTTAAGTGAAAAACTATTTTTTAACAGTGCATTGTATAATGCGTTGTTGATATAGATATCAGTACTTGTAAATGTAGTGTATCTCGTAGCAGTTATATTATATAGTTGTATGTGTAATCCACAGTATATATATTACTACATAATACATATTTAGCAATATCATGATTGATTTTATTATTGGCTCAGAGTTCCTCTTTTCCTGTAATCCTCATGCGAACTACCCAGGCACAGTTTCAGTAGCACTGATTGGTGTCCAAGGAAAACATTATTAAATAATCTTTATATTTGATTTTTTGCACATAAGAATCACAGCATTATAAATTCATGCTTAAACTTCTTTATCATCATCATCATCATCATCATCATATCTTTTGTTTGTAATTTGAGCACAGGGCCTTAATTAAGCTTTTCCATTTGGTTCTACATCTTACCAAATTCTTACCTTTTTCCAACTTTTACTCATTGCATTTTTTTTATTTCTAATATGAAAACCTTTTTTTACCTTACGGTATATATATATATATATATATATATATATATATATCCATCCATAGTAATTCTGCCCGAGGGCAGGTCTTTCACTGCAATCATAGCATTTTCATGCTATGCTTTGCAGCTTTACTAGGGAATTATAGATGTGGTAGCTTCCCATTGCTTTCTACACCGGTGAAGGATAATGATGATGATGATGATAAGGATGATGATGATGGCCGGATGATTTGCAGGGACCGTTGGGCCCTAAGCTTCCTGACATTTGTCTTACAGGTGAGGAAAAACCCCGAAAGAAACCTCACTCAGGATCCTGTCCTAACTGGGAATCGAACCCTGGCCCGCTGTGTGATAAGGCAGCACGCTACCTCGAGACCACAGCAGTGGACATATATATATATATATATTAATGCCCCAGGTTGTCCTTTTGAACATTTCTGGTTTCCTCTCCTGGCATTGGCGTAATTGTAACCCACTTCTGTGGTTTAGGCATCTGGAAGGAGGGGTTACGTTACCCCAATGATATGATGGGTGATGATGATAGTGGTGAGCCAGGAGAGTCCTTAATCTTAAACTTAATCTAAGATGAATATGAATGATGATGATTGCGATGGCCATATGATGTTCGGGGACCATTTGGGCTTTAAAGTTTCCTGACATTTGTCTTACAGGTGAGGAAAAACCGCGATAAAAATCTCATCCTGGAAACTGTCCCGAACAGGGATTGAACCTGGGCCCGCTGTGTGACAAGGCAGCATGCTACCTCAAGACCACAGCGGTGGACTACCTTACGTTATATAAGGATTATAACTCTATAACATTATGAAGTAAATAAACATAAAACAGTAGAACAAAATACAATTACATAAAAATATTATAACAAAGATGAACAGAGTAAAATTAAATTATAGTTGTGAATAAATACCATTTACAAAAGAAATGAAGTAATTATAATATTTTTCGTTGTTAAGAATATGATAAAAAGGACTGGAATAATTTTTTTCATTAAAATTCAAATATGATTCAAGTTTGTAACGTTGAAACCATAACATTGGACAATTAAATAAAACATGTTTGACTGTTTGTATAACTTCTCCACATTTACTAGTTACATTTGATGATATTTTAAATTTATATAAATATGCCTTAAATTTTCCATGTCCAGTCAAAAATTGAGTTAATGTGAAACTGGGAACCATATTTGGGCATTAAAACCTGTTGTAGAATGTTGGGAAAAAATAATTCTTGAGTTGTCATACCCTTGTATAGCAGGATTTTAATATTATAATAAATATGAAAGTTAAAGTTAATCATTTTGTATTTTAAAATTCTTTTAATATTTAAATATAACTTAAATAAATAAAATCATCTAAATAATTCATTGTTAGTTATTGTTGAATAAAAATGTCTCCGTAACAATTAAAGAAATTGTATTACATAACGGTCTTTGTAAAGAATGCTTAGATTAAATATAATCAATGCCCACTCGGGCGAACCTTTTACTTATTAATTAATTAAAGAATGCTTTTAAAAATTGTTTTAAGTCATTGTTGTCAAAATTATAAATCCTTCTGTTATAACTGTAATAAGAACACCTGCTTAACTTCATATTCTTAAATGAAAGTAAACTAAACTCTGATTGGATGTTAAAACAATTAACTTTCTTGTAATCAAATGGTAAAATAATTTAGTAGTGTACTTTAATATACTTATTTCAATCATAGTAACAGCTTTAGCTTCTTAATATTAATTTAATAATATTAATTTAATTAACTTTCTTATTTAACAAATCAATTTAAACCTTACATTTAAAGAACTATTAACCAATAGAATTTTAAATTACCATCATGTGATGTAATAATGGTCTTAAAATTATAAAAGAATTACACTAGTCATTCTGCATACAATTTTCATCAAAGATAGAAGTAATAAGAAGAGCTCTCCTGATAAAATGTAATATTTAATACAAGAATAATAATTGATTCAAGTAAAGAAAAGAATTTATTTTTAATTGACGGTGAAGAATAATACCACCTACATTTACTTAATGTGCCAGAAAATTAAGAAGTGAATAAATTTGCAATTATTTCTACAAGAAACATTTTTTAGTAATTTTAAAGTGTTTTCCTATACAGTATACCAATGCAACATCTGACCCTAAGAAGAGAATCCAGCTCTACCAAAAATTAAACCCAACCTGAACCAGTAATTCTTTTTGGGACACAAATCCTTCTTCAAAATGTTACTACAACATCGGGCATGAAGAGAATTACTTCCTCACTTGTCAGCATTTTGCCTTAATACATTCCATTTAGCAATAATGTACTCTTTGATTTTCCACTTTATATAAGAAAGAGGACACAAGTTATAGCTAATTGGTAAATTTGAACTGGCAGCGGACTTTGCCAGACTGCCTGCTCTTTCATTCCCAGTAAATCCGGAGTGTCCTCAAATCCAGGACAAACAAATGTGGTATCTGTCTGCAACAATAGAAGCTCCTGCCAAGTGTAAGGTATTTGGAGTAATACAGTTTCTATAGGGGGGAAAAAAAAAGACAGCAGCACCAATTCAACATGAGATTACTGCAGTGTACAGGGACATTATAAGTGGCAGCATTGTTCGATGTTTGTATCGTGAATTTCAAGATGGATGCACTAACGTCCATGATAAAGATAGTCTGTTGTGAATGATGCACTTGTTGCAATAATGGATGATGTGGCCAGACAGAACTGACATTTCATAATTTCTGAATTCTCATAGAAGAGTCTGCAAATCAGTCAAACTATTCTGTACAAAGTGGTGACAAAAAAGTTACACTATCACAAGTTTTGTGCATCTAAGGTGCCAAAAATTTTGTCTGAAGTCAAAAAAAAAAAACCACCAGGATGGGAGCAGCAAACACTCTTGAAATGATTCTGGTGGGAGGTATTTGATCATCCATCATATAGTCCTGATTTGGCTCTGAGTGACTTCCACCTTTTACCAAATATAAAGAAATGGGTTGGATTGCAAAGGTTTCAGATGAATGAGGAGCTCAAGGAGAGTGTCAGTGGGTGGCAGAATTGTACACAGAATCTTGTGATCAAGAATGGCAGCAAAATTTTATATAAACCAGCACCTATTTTAATTTCCTACACTGCATCAAAAGAATAATAGCAAATAAATAGTTTGCCAACATAATTAGAGACATACACCACATACATACATAAAAAACATCTGAAAAGCAATGGACAAATTTACATTGGTCTTATTGAACTAGAGTCTGCCACGGTGGACCAGTGATTATGCTTCTTGCCTCTGGTCTTGAGGTTCGCAGGTTCAAACCTGGCCAGAGTCAATGGATTTTTTAGGACAGAAAAATCCAAGGAGCAAGTTCTCTGGAGGGACTTTAAGCTGAGTCTGAAGATTTTCAGGCTCATAAAAGTTCCTTAAGCTTGAATAAAAAGGCCTCTAAGCAAAATTTACCGACCTTAACATCCTAGTAATACCTTAGTAGCTTGTTTGATGTCTCATAAGTCGGTGTGTTGACCACATGCCATTCAAGACATCTATGAGCAAATAAGGTAACTAAAAATTAACTTGGTCTAGTAACTCCCAACAAAGGAAAGGCTATGGCTCAACAATGGGCTATGCCATAATAGATAGATTGTTGAACTAGTGGCTACTGTATGCTTGCCTCTGGTTTCAAGATAGCCAAGGATGATGGATTTTCAGATCATGACTTTCTTCAGAAGAAAAGTGAATCTGCGAGTAAAAAAGGTAAAGTGATCCCACTACAGGCTTCAGGAGGCCCTTGGGATAGTAGGAGTTTAAGGCTCCCACTTTTTCTGAACAATTGGCACTTGATATTAGCTGGGTTGTCAGCCCTGCATGACGGCCACCTTTACCCCCAGAACAAACGTCTGGTACTCATTTCTGTTAGAGGCTGAGTCGACCCCAGGGCCATAGAGCCGCCAGAGGGTTTGGATCAGTTTAAAAATCCTGACCCCACTGGGACTCGAACCCTCGACCTTCCGGCTTACAGAACAGTGCCTTAACCACTATGCTATGGCATGCCCCGAATCTGTGAGTTGCATGCTGTAAATGTAGATCTTATAAAATATATTTAAATATTTAACCCATAAAAAACTTCTTCTTCCTTTCATGTGATAAACCTAGGGGTCTGTTACGGTCTCAATCCAATGTTTGAAGGGTCTGCCCAAGGATCTCTTGCCTGGTGGCTGGTAATTTAAGATTTGACATGGCATTCTTGTTCGGCTCATTCTTGTTACGTGAGATTTCCAGTAGTTTCTATATTTTTGTACATATTCCATGATTGATTCTGTATGTAATTCATTGAAAATCTCAGAATCCCTTTTATGGTCTGGTCTTGAGTAACCTGCAGTACGTCTCATAAATCTCATTTCTGCCGCAGTTAGTCTTTGTTCATCTGCACTGCGAATTGTCCAGGCCTTACTGCTGTATCATAATGTGGGTCTGGCCAGTGTTTTATAAATTGTAGTTCGTGTGTGTTGCTGTTCTGTGTTTGGCTTGAAAATATTATTTATAATTCCTGTTACTCGTACTTTGTTAAATTTTATAATTCTTTGACTAAATCTTTTTCCTCTTTGTATGTAACTTGGTAGCCAAGGTAGTTAAATGTGTTAGTTTGTTCTAATATTTAATTATTACCGTATTTTACGGACTATAAGACGCACCTTAATTTTTAAGGAATTTAAAAAAAATAACATTTTTACCATTTTTATTATTAGATTGCAAAACCAGACTAAAAAAATCATGGTTTATAAAACCGTTCTGATCTTTAAAATCCCTGAAAATCGTCATCTGAACTTTCTTCTTATTCTTCATTGTCATCGTTGTCCTCTTCTTATATATAAAATGGTCTTCATTGCCATCGCGAGCATTACTTAGGCCGCACTTCTTGAAAGATTCAACAATGATGTCTTTTCTCACTCTAGATCATGACTTTTTTATCCATTGACACACTTGTTTGATTGTATGTCGTTCTAAAACTCCCTTTGGCGTGAATTCATGTTGGGTTTCATCCATCAACCATTTGTTCAAGTTCATTGGCATCATAGACTGCAATGACGCATCATAGGCTAGACAGTGTTTTGGGCTTGTGATAGCAGGGTGATAAGGGAGACAGTGTTAGCCAGCTTGTGAATCCCTGAAACTCATGCTCATCGCATTGATGCACTGCTGCTGTCAGTTGAATCCAATGTTGCCAGATACTGATAGGTTTCCCGGGGCATTGAATATATGGTAATTTTTAAGACTGGCGGGAATATTAAATCAAACACTGGACAATTTTTATATAATTAATTTCGAGTATGAGATGCACCTGAATTTTGGAGGCAATTTTTCGAAGAAAAAAAGTGCATCTTATAGTCTGTAAAATATGGTAATAATAATTTTACTGCAAATTGGGTCTTTTCCTAGGAAAGCCATGACTTTAGATTTTTCTGTTGAGATTTCATGAAAAGAACTTCATATCTGAAAATAAGAGGCCTCTAAGCACAGTTTCATGCCCAGCTCTTAATCGTGATGCTAGTGACCTGAGTTATTAAAGAGCATCTTTAAGTAAAATATTACCAACTTTTTGTTCCCTCTCCCTACTGAAGATATCTCAGTTTGACATGATGATGGGTCTTGTATTGTCAAATGATGTCAAAAGTCATGCTAGTAGTGGCATAGTTATTTTTAAGGTTTTATATGCGAGACATGTCAAAGGTAATGTGACAAAAAAAAATTCTTGGTTCTCCAGATTGGGGACTTCGCATGATGTTGATAATACACTCTAGAATCTTAGCTGGTTTTTGTAGCATTAAATTATGCATAAATCCTCTGAATGGATTGAAATGCCTGTCAATAGAAAACTAAGGGGAAGAAGCAAAATAGGAAAACTTTGGAGAAATTGAATGAATAATACTTAAGATCTAAGAAGAATAGGTGCAAAAGATGGGTATTGGAAACAAATGTCAGGAAACTTTGTGGTGCAAATGGTCCCCGAACATCATATGACCATAATAATCATAATTTCTTCATCGAAGATATCAGACGCTGTTTCAGACTACCGGAAACGCAAGCATACAGAATCGTCATCGAGGAGAGACAGAACAAAGCCGCCCAGATACCGACAGAAATTATGGAAACAGACGCAATGAAAACAGAAAACTGGAAGCAACCGAATTTCGAACTTCGGCACCTGTACACACGTTTCGCAGCCCATGGATTTCATGGGAATATATGCCTGAACAACATGTACCATGAACCCAAGGAGGACTGCATCTGTAAATTATGCAACTATCCATGTCCAAAATATCATCTAGCGAAGTGTAAAAACAGGACTCTGCCTCTAAACAATTTAAATTAAAGACTGGTAAAAATTAAATTTAATTTTGATTGTGTTTAATAAATAAATATATAATAATCATAATTCATATTCACCTTACATTAAGTCTAAGATTAAGGACTCTCCTGGTGCACCACTATCATTATCACCCATCATATAATCGGGGCAGCATAACTCTGCCTTCCAGGCGACCCAACCTCAGAAGTGGGTTACAATTACACCAATGCCAGGATAGAATACTACAAAATATGTTGAAATGACAAACGTGGGGCATTGAATAAAAAATATTTTTCTCAATTAAATTATATATATATTTTTAAATTTTAAACATTTGGGAAAGTGTTATTGAGTACAATGTACTGTAACTCTGTGAAAGGATTTTTATATATAATAAATATATTTTAAATTTAATTTATTATACAAAATGGACTCTTTATATATATTTTTAGAATTTAAATATTGACGCTAATGCTATAGTCAGGTATACCAATACATTATTTAGTGAAGCTAGAATGCAAGTGTTATTTATATATATATATATTTTTGTGAAATAAGAATATTATATAAAACGTATTATTATTTTATTGTTTTTACTATTCTAATATTTTAATACAGAGTCACGTTTTTTCTGATTTTCAGCCTGACTATCGGTTCTCTATGGATCGATTAGTGAATTCATAATTCCTTTGTTGGCTACACTGGAAAATTCACTTGTTATGTGAAGCGTGCAGCGGCTCCATGCTCTATAAACGGGTTTACTTTTGAAATGAAAGATTGTTCTCTTCAGTATTTAATTAATTCAAGTGCCTTTGTAGTAATTTGTACTCATATTATTTGCCATGTCTTCTAGACGATCAGGAGATGATGGTAAGTTTGTTACCCATAACTGTCATTTTACTTCAAGGATTGTAACAATGGATTTAAAACGAAATGCTAGTATTTAAACTCAGTATGATGGCCCGATAATTTTGAAAATTAAGTAATTAATAATATTCTTTCGTGAATTGACAATTTACACACTTGTCAATTTTGCTTATATCCCTCGTGGTTTAAGGTAGGTTACGAACAAACTACAGTATTAAAGTACGCAATCTTTCGACTTATAATAAGAAATGACAACTATAGTGTATGATTTACACTATTTCAGAATACTTCGTTCGGAAAAAGTTTACTGTAACTTACCTGATATATTTTCTAAGTCCTATAGAACAACAGTGCGCATTCGCCAGAGTTTATAGAGCCAGCGATAACCCACCATGAAATGACATACCGATTATTATTGTTTTTGGAAAAACTGCACTTAAACTAGCGTGAAATATTTTCAAAGTCCTATAGAACAACAGTGCGCATGCACCAGAGTTTATAGAGCCAGCGATAACCCACAATCGAACCACATCGATTATCCTCGATTACTCTCTGTCGTTGTGAAATTTAAATGACCAATATTTGCAATAAATCCCCAAATCCATGTTAAAAAAATATATTAATAATAATAAAATTACCAAACGTTCATTAAAAAATGAGTGTACACTTACTTATCACTCCCTAACACTGATCCAACCAGCAATAAAAAATCATGGACTAAGTAATGTACTCTGTGGAGAAAATAGCAGTTAGCATCACAATATTGTCTAAGTGTCATAATGTTGTGATTTGCATATTTAAATAAATACTTTAAAATTGTCTAATAATGTTATAACAATTGTTTGAAAAAGTTTAAAATATTAAAAAATGTCAGTAAATACAGAAGAAGAGCTATAGTTTACAAGAATATAACTGAAGAATCAAGCGCTAGTAGAAGTGCAGTTGAGACTTGTTTTTTTTTTATGTATTTAGATACTTTTAAAATGTCTTCTTCTTCTTCACTTCCTGGTTTAGGCAAGAGTTGCCTGTTCCGTCTTCACTAATAGATCTAAGACTATCTCTTCCGAGGACGTCCGACATCTCTTCTTCCTCTTGGAAAATAATGGAAGATTTTATTTGGTAATCTTCTTTCTTCCATTCTTTCTACATGTTCTTTCCACTGTATCTTGTTGTTAAATATCTTTTCTTTTATGGAGTAGATCCGCAGTTCTTCACGGATATCCTCGTTTCTTATCTGGTCCATTCTAGTGCAGCCTTTTACTCTTCTTAAAATTTCATCTCGGCTGCTTGGATTTTACTTTCTTGTTTGGTAGTGGTAATCCAAGATTCACTCCCATACAAAAGGACAGGGACAGCCATTGTTTTATAAAATTTTAATTTTGTTTGTTTATGGGCTTTAGTATTCAATGTTCTATTTATTGTACCACAAATAGCTTGAAACTGATGTGTTTTGTGTTCAATATCTTTATCATACCCATAGCTGATGTCACATCCTAAATATTTAAAGTGGGATACTTGTTCAATAATTTCGTCTCTAATTACTATTTTTGCACGCAGAGTATTTCTTCCACAAAATGCCATTACTTTTGTTTTACTTATTGAAATTTTAAAATTATAATCGCTACATATTGCATTTAGTTTGTAAGCAGCCAATTGTAACAGATCTTCATCATGGTGTAGTAAGACCAAATCATCGGCGAAAAGTAAGTTATTAATACTTGAGTTATTGTTCAATCTAAGGCCATTGTCCATTATAAATTTCCATTGTTTCATAATGTCGTCGATATATATATTAAAAAGAGTGGGTGATAGACTACACCCTTGTCTAACTCCTTGATTTATTAAAATTTCTTCTGACCTTTTTCCATCAGTTTTTATCACAACTTTAGTTTTTTCATATAAGCCTTGGACTGATATTATTAGATGGTGTGGATATCCTCGTTCCTTCATTATTTCCCATACTTTTAAAATGTAATGAACCTAAAAGCTAACTAACTCATACTTAACCTAATTCAATTACTCTAACCTAGGGTGGATCCCATGAAACGTCCTTTTTTTTCACTCCTTAATAATCTATATGCCCAATGCCTCACCGAAAAATTAAAATTTGATGAAGATTGGAACTCTGTCGTTATTTATGAACATTTGAAAAAATATATACATGAAGCAGAAGCACTTGATCTGGAAAATGATAAACACCATAAAAACCATTGGGTGAATAAGGAAATACTTGATATCATAACAGAAAAGAAAAATGCATATAAAAAATATTTAAGTTCCAAGAAAGATGAAGATTATCAAAGTTATAACATACTTAAAAGAAAGGTTAAAGCAGAAGTCAGGAAACATAAAAAAGAAATGTGGAATAGGGTATGTGGAGAAATCGAGCATACAGTAGGCTATTCAAAGTCAGCCCAAGCATGGAGGACAATTAATATAAAATTATAGAATATTCACCTGAAAGGTCCGTCTCCTCAACTAAGTTGAGGAGACGGACCTTTCAGGTGAATATTCTATAATTTTATATTAATTTTGAATAAACCTCAACGGAACACATCATGAATCTTATAAAAGTTGATGGAGGACAATTACAAACATGCTAAATGATAATATGACAAAGAGTTTTAATTTAGTACCAATGAAAACTTTTCAGGAATATTTTAAAATGTTTTTAACAGAAACTAGGAGAGAATTTATAGACTGTGATACACTGGATAATGGAAAGGGTGACTTAATAGAACCTATAACAGAAGAGGAGGTAAGAAACGTGTTGAGAACAGCAAAAAATGGAAAAGCGGCAGGTCCAGGAGGAATAACCATGGAGCTAATTAAATATGGTGGTTCAGGAATTATAAGAATTTTAACTAGACTTTTTAACCAAGTGATAGAAGGAGATCCTATTCCAGATGAGTGGAAGTTATCGTATGTTAGTGCAATATACAAAAATAAAGGGAATAAAAGAGATCCATCAAACTATAGAGGCATCAGTGTTATGGCAGCAATTAGTAGAACGTTAAGTACAATTATTAAAATCAGATTGGAGGAACTAATACAAAATAGAATATCAGAAGAACAAACAGGTTTTACAGCAGGTAAATCGTGCCTTTATAATATATTTGTGATCAGGCAGATTATGGAAAAGATGTTGGCTAAAGGAAAAGAAGTTCATATGGCATTTATAGACCTGGAAAAGGCATATGACTCTGTACCACAAGCTTTGGGTGGCAATGGAGAAGTTTGGAATATCTAAATCTCTCATACATTTTATAAAAAGAATGTATGATTGTAAAGCAAGTATTAAGGTTGGAAATAGAATATCCTCAGAATTTGATATAACAAAAGGATTAAGACAAGGATGCGGGATGTCACCAACATTGTTCAAGATATATTTAGATATATTAATGAAATGGAATAAGTCATGTAGAGGAATGGGAATCAACATTAATGGCCATTTACTGCACAATTTATTATTTGCTGATGACCAGATTATAATAGGACAAGATAAAGAAGATATAGAATATATGATCAGAAAGTTGGCCGATGCATTTGAGGTAGGTGGACTGAAGATAAATTATATTAAAACAGAATATATGGTAATCGGAGGAAATTCAGAAGACCTACAAATAAATAATATGATAATTAAACGTGTCGAAGAATTTAAATATCTTGGATCTATAATTAGATAAATCTGGTACTTGTGAAAAAGATATTATTAACAGAGTAAATTGTGCAAGGAAGGCGATTAGATCCCTGAATGGTCTTTTATGGAATAGAAATTTGACCAGAAAAACAAAAAAAGGGATTAAACAGACAATAATAGAAAGTATACTTACATATGGATCAGAAAGCTGGACAATAAATGAAAGGAATAAAGGATGCAGAAAAGAATCTTGGCGACAGAAATGGATGGATTACGGAGAAGTATGAGAATATCCAGGCTACAACATATTCGAAATACATATATCAGACAAGAAATGGATGCACAGGAAACTGTTATCGATAGGATAACAAAGAGAGCTCTACAATGGTATGGACATGTACAACGGATGCCGGAAGACCAGTAGCCTAAACAGGTGTTGGATTGGATGGTACCAGGCAGAAGGAGGAGGGGGAGAAGTAGAAGAGCATGGTATGAGGGAATATATGATGCCATGATGAAGAGGGGTATGGAAGATGGACAATGGGAAGATAGGAATCTCTGGAAAGCAGGAATCAAAGGCAAACTGCTGTAAAGTGGAAAGCCTGTATTAAGTAAGTAATAATCACAACCATCGATAACCCACTGGTTCCATTCCATCTATGTAATATACTCTCTGGAGAAAGTAGCAAGTCGCCATCACAATATGTGTATTTTAATAAATACTTAAAAATACTAAAATAAAGTTATAAAAATTGGGCTCTTCTTTAGAATAATTTACCCTTGATTTTTAGTGTGTTGTGAATTATAAGTCTTCTTATGAATTTACTAACATTTTTAAATATTTAAAATTTTTTCAAACAATTTTTATAACTTTATTATAGAATTTTTAAGTATTTATTCAAATACACATATGGTGATGGTGACTTGCCATTTTCTCCAGAGAGTATATTATATAATGTTGAGTGATTCCGGGTTATGTGGCCGTGGTCCATAGTTGGTGTTGATACCAGACGTTTCACCCTCAACTGCGGAGGGCATCTTCAGTGGCGAGTGCTTCTAGGCGTAATGGTCGTCTCCTTGTTGTCACTGGTGTTAATGCAATTATTTTCTAGTGTATGAAACCAGGCCTTAGACAATTTGATACCTTCCTCTTTTCTGTTAATATTTCCCTTATGCTTGTATATTTCTATAGCCTCTCGGTATAATCTAGGGAAATAGTAGGAAGTTGTGGCTAAAACTTGTGTATCGTCGAATAGAATCTGGTGTCCATTCATAATGGCATGTTCTGCTACAGCTGATTTATCCATTTCTCCTTGTCTGCAGTTTCTTTTATGTTCTGATAAACGGGTGGCTATACTTCGTTTCGTGGTCCCTATATATGATTTACCACACGAACAAGGAAGTCGATATACGCCGCAAGTGGAGAGAGGTGGCCGAGGATCCTTAGCTGAGCGAAGGCAGTCTTCTATTTTTCTTGTAGGTCTGTAAACTGTTTTTATGTTGTATTTTCGTAGGAGTTTTCCGATACGATCTGTGACTCTTTGTACATATGGTAAGTAGGCTATGCTGGTTGAGGGTGTGTTATCCATTCTGACGTGCTGTCTTCGTGGATGTATGGTTTGTCTTATTTCCTTGGATGTGTAGCCATTTTTCTGGAAACAATTGAACAGATGGTGTTGTTCTTGTTTAAGGTGTTGTGGTTGGCATAACTTAGTCGCTCTGTCGAACAGTGTCTTAATGACACCTCGCTTTTGTCTTGGGTGGTGGTTAGAGTCTTTGTGCAGATATCGGTCTGTGTGTGTAGGTTTTCTGTAAACTGTATGTTGAATTTCCCCATTGCCAGTCCTTATTATTTGAACATCCAGGAAAGGAAGTCTTCCATTATCTTCTTTTTCCATTGTGAACTGTATTTTGTTGTGTCTGCTGTTAAGGTGTTGAAGGAAACGTTCCAATTCTTCACTGCCATGTCTCCATACTACGAATGTGTCATCAACATAGCGAAACCAATGTTCTGGAGACTTGGGAGCTGTTTTTAGTGCTTCTTCTTCGAATTTCTCCATGAAGAAATTCGCTACTACTGGGCGTAGAGGACTGCCCATGGCTACTCCGTTGGTCTGTTCATAGTAGCTGTTGTTCCATTGGAAGTAAGTAGTAGTTAGTACATGCCTGAATAAATTGGATATTTCTTCTGTGAAAATCTGTCTAATGTAGTCCATGGTCTCATTTACCGGCACCATGGTGAAAAGGGAAACCACATCAAAGCTAACCAGTATATCTTGAGATGTTACGTTTATATTCCGTAGTCTCTCAATGAAATGTGTCGAGTCTCTGATGTAGCTGTCCGTTTTTCCAAGGAGTGGTTTCAGAAGTCCTGTAAGATGCTTTGCCAGTAAGTAGGTCGGCGAACCGATGGCACTGACAATTGGCCAGAGTGGAATGTTGTTCTTGTGTATTTTTGGAAGACCATAGAGTCTTGGAGGTTGAGCTTCGGATACGCGTAATTTCTTTCGCTATGTTGATGACACATTCGTAGTATGGAGACATGGCAGTGAAGAATTGGAACGTTTCCTTCAACACCTTAACAGCAGACACAACAAAATACAGTTCACAATGGAAAAAGAAGATAATGGAAGACTTCCTTTCCTGGATGTTCAAATAATAAGGACTGGCAATGGGGAAATTCAACATACAGTTTACAGAAAACCTACACACACAGACCGATATCTGCACAAAGACTCTAACCACCACCCAAGACAAAAGCGAGGTGTCATTAAGACACTGTTCGACAGAGCGACTAAGTTATGCCAACCACAACACCTTAAACAAGAACAACACCATTTGTTCAATTGTTTCCAGAAAAATGGCTACACATCCAAGGAAATAAGACAACCATACATCCACGAAGACAGCACGTCAGAATGGATAACACACCCTCAACCAGCATAGCCTACTTACCATATGTACAAAGAGTCACAGATCGTATCGGAAAACTCCTACGAAAATACAACATAAAAACAGTTTACAGACCTACAAGAAAAATAGAAGACTGCCTTCGCTCAGCTAAGGATCCTCGGCCACCTCTCTCCACTTGCGGCGTATATCGACTTCCTTGTTCGTGTGGTAAATCATATATAGGGACCACGAAACGAAGTATAGCCACCCGTTTATCAGAACATAAAAGAAACTGCAGACAAGGAAAAATGGATAAAATCAGCTGTAGCAGAACATGCCATTATGAATGGACACCAGATTCTATTCGACCATACACAAGTTTTAGCCACAACTTCCTACTATTTCCCTAGATTATACCGAGAGGCTATATAAATATACAAGCATAAGGGAAATATTAACAGAAAAGAGGAAGGTATCAAACTGTCTAAGGCCTGGTTTCATACACTAGAAAATAAATGCATTAACACCAGTGACAACAAGGAGACGACCATTAGCCAATCAGCAAGAGCCACGCCCACTCACCCTGCACCCTCCACTAATACAACGTCCTCTACGTCCACAGCGCTCACTCTCAGTAGATCTTCCGACCAGGAAACACGCCTAGAAGCACTCGCCACTGAAGATGCCCTCCGCAGTTGAGGGCGAAACGTCTGGTATCAACACCAACTATGGACCACGGCCACATAACCCGGAATCACTCAACATTATGATTACCGGCCGTGAAAGCCTGCATTCAAGTATATTATATAGTTGGAACCAGTGTGTTATCGATGGTTGCAATTACTAAGGAGTGAAAAAAAGGGTGTTTCATGGGATCCACCTTAGGTTAGAGTAATTGAATTAGGTTACGTGTGAGTTAGTTAGTTAGCTAGCTTTTAGGCTCATTATATTTTTAATGTGTCTAAATACATTAAACAAAAAAAAACTATAATAATCCATATGTGGTTCGATGGAGGGATATCGCTGGCTCTATAAAATCTGGCACATGCTCACTGTTGTTCTATAGGACTTTGAAAATATATCAGGTAAATTAAAGTGGAGAATCCCTAAAAATTGTTTTAATGGCTTGAAATGTTTTAAAATGTTACTAAATACAGAAGAAGAGTTATAATTCACAACAATAAACAGAAAAATCAAGGGTAAGTGTTTGTAAACTTCCTTCGGGAGAAACCACAGTTTAAGTTTCACCAGAATATTTCTAAGTCCTGCAGAATAGTAGTGCACATGTGCAAGCATTTTGAACTTGCTGCATAGATGGCAGGACGATCAGTACGTTTGGTATAAATTCACAATAAGTTCCCAAACGTGCTTTTAAACATAGCTGTACACTATCACATAATTTGTAACCTAATAAAGTAAAACATTTACATATTATTTCAATAAACTATAAACAAATTCGGTCTTCACTAATCTTTGCCTTCTTAACCTAAGAAAATAAAGTACTAGTGCAATATCTGGCTGAACAGCAGTTTTGTTTACCCTTGATTTTTCAGTTTATTATTGTAAACCATAGCTCTTCTTCTGTATTTACTAATATTTCGTAGTATTTTAAACTTTTTCAAACAATTTGTATAACATTATTTGACTATTTTTCTTGTTTTCTTGTAAGCCCATGTTTCCCTTAACAGAGATTTAGGTACTCTCCCCCTACAGAGAAGAATTTGAACCATACTAATTTAGTTACACTTGTTTTCGTATAGATGTCATTTGAGTGGTCTGTGGTCAGCGTTCTGCCTCATACTGACATCTAGGAAATCAAGGTAGTACTAGGACGGGAAAATTTGGTAAATTTTGCTTAGAGGCCTTTTCATTCAGGCTTAAGGATTTTTTACGAACCTGAAAATCTTCAGAATAAGGACCCACGGCATAAAGTCCCTTCCGGAGGACTTGCTCCTTGAATTTTTCCATCCTAAAATGTCCATTGACCCCTGCGGGGTTTGAACCCGCGATCCTCGGGACCAGAGACAAGGAACATAAGCACTAGTTCACCGATTTGACAATTTTTAAGTATATAAATATGCAAATCGCAACATTATGACACTGTACTTTTTAAGTTCATAATTGTTTTTTATACTATTGAGGTTATAACAATATTAGATTATACATTTTTTTATCTTTGTATACGACATTAGTTGAGGAAGATGGTAGTATGCAAGGTAAAAAACATTTATAATTTGGCATTATGACACACTGTTAGACAATATTGTGATGCTGACTGCTATTTTCTCCGCAGAGTATATTACTTAGTCAATGATTTTTCTATCGCTGGTTGGAACAGCGTTAGAAAGTGATAAGTGTACACCCATTTTTAACAAAAGTTTGGTAATTTTAATATTATTAATAAATTTCTTTAACATAGATTTGCAGATTTATTGCGAAGATTGGTCATTTAAATTTTACAGCGACATGCTACCATCTAGCGTAAGCTGTATAAACTTTAGTATCCATCCATAGTAATTCTGCCCAAAGGCAGGTCCTTCACTGCAATCTCATGCTATGCTTGCAGCTTTACTAGGGAATTGTGCAGGTGTGATAGCTTCCTGTTGCTTTCCGCACCAGTGAAGGATGATGATGATGATGATGGTCATATGATTTCGGGGACCGTTTGGGCCTTAAAGTTTTCCTGACATTTGTCTTACAGGTGAGGAAAAAACCCCGATAAAACCCTCACCCAGAAAAACTGCCCCGACCGGGATCGAACCTGGGCCCACTGTGTGACAAGGCAGCATGCTACCTCGAGACCACAGCGGTGGACACTTTAGTATATTGATAATAATCGATATATGGCAAGGATGATAATCGATATGTAGTTCCATGGTGGGTTATCACTGGCTCTATAAACTCTGGTGCATGCGCACTGTTGTTATATAGGACTTTGAAAATATATCAGGAATTATGAAGTATGAGGTGAGTGAAATAATAAAAAATAAACAATATTAAAAAACCTCATAGTGTTATTTCCTATCTACATAATATATCAGGTAAGTTAAAGTGCTGTTTTTCCCACTTTCTTATTTGAAGGTTTGTCATACCAGACTGTCATCTTTTGATGAGGGTACACACTATGATTATGTAGAACTTAGAAGAAATTATTAAAAAATGTTGTGTACATAAATAAATACTTAACAATTGTAAGAAAAAAATAAGAATAGTTACAAAATTTAAAAATAATAGGAAAAGTTAGTAGAAACAGAAAAAGTAAATAGTGTAAAAGTGTCATATAAATATAGCATAATGTAGCATAGTAAGAGCTATTCTATAGTTGAGCTAATATAGTAATAATGTTTTTACAATGATTTAAACATCTTGGTTCAAAGCTGATCATGAAAGGGCCAACAAATTTTTGCACAGAGAGCTCTTATTTTTAATGTTGAGAAGGTGCTTTTACATACCGTAAATCTACAATATGAGACCAACATTTTTATATCTCTTTTAAAGGACTTTTATATTCTGAAAAAATTTAATTGATCTTGGCTAGGTTTGAAATCATGAACTTTGGAATTCAAGGGGTAACCATTAGTGCACTGGGGCTGTAATTTTAATCTTACTTTTTTTTTTTATGTTTTTGTGATTTCAGAAGAAATTGAAAATTATTCAAGTAATGAAACCAATAAATTGAATGAGCTTAAAAGAAGAGTTAGGGAGTTACGACAGCGTAAACAGGAACTTGAAAAACAGCTTGAATTGCCAGTAGAGTTTGGAAAACTGACAAATATGGAGCATGAAGAAGTTGGTAAAATTGAAATTACTAGGAATATGAATGAGGTTGAAATGGATTACATCGAGAAGAAATTATTTTTTCATAAACTTGTTGGTAAGCTTTTGCATTAGTAAAAAGAAAATCAATTATCATCATCATCAACAACAAGGATTAAGCCCAATGGCCTGTTCCGATCTCATTATAGGTCGAATTGGTCCTTCCATCTCTTCAATGGTCTTCCCAACATTCTTCTCCCTTTTGGTTTATAATTATACATTCTTCTTGGTATGTACTGTTCATTCAGTCGTAATACGTGCTGAAGATAAGCATTTTGATAATATTTTATTCTTTCAAAGAGATTAAATATATTAAGTTCTGTTCTTATATCTTCGTTTTTCTTTTTATCGGTCCTTTGGTATCCTGCTATTGCTCTCAACATCTTAATTTCAGCAGCCTCTATTTGTTTACTATCTGCCTTTGTTAATGTCCAGGTTTCACATCCATAGATAAGAGATGGAACTGCCAATACTTTGTAAAACTTCAAAATAGTTTCTTTTCTAGCCTTATTCAATAAAGTGCATTTAATTGTGCCACATAGATAGTTGAATCGTTGTATTTTACTGTGTTTATCTAAATTTCTGTCATTGCGTAAATGACATCCCAAATAATTAAAATTCTGAACTTGGTCTATAATTACATTGTTTATCGTTATTTTTGTTCTTATTGCACATTTACCTTTCAGAGCTAATATTTTTGTTTTAGATGTAGATATTCTTAAATTGTATTTTAGAGAGATATTATTTAAAGTATAAAGGAATTGTTGTAAAGCATTTTCTGATGCTGTCATTATTACTTGATCGTCTGCAAAAAGCAGAGTTGTCAATACACTATTTATATTAATTAAATCGTCAATATCTTTTTTGTCATAATAATTCTGAACTAAGTTCCAGTTGTACTGAAAACAAACTTGCGTGAGGTGTTACTCTGTATATTGGAGGGACTGTGGTACTACTTGTAACTGTTATATGACTGAATTGTATATGTAACTGTCAAAAGATAGAAACATTGTTCTAAGGCAGCCTCGTATTTTACGGGAAATAATATTGAATACAAGATAAGATTTAATCAAATATATGTAGGACATGTTGCACGTATGGGGAATGAAAAACTTGCATGGAAGCTTCTTGTAGGAAAGCCCAGTTGGTAGACCAAGAATGAGGTGGGAGAATAAACATTAACTATGATTTGAGGGAAGTAGATTATACAGGGAATGATTGGAAAGCATTAGCTCAGGATAGGGATGTATGGAGAGCTTATGTCTGTGTGGCCATGAACCTACAGGTTCGATAGTGCCAGTGAGTAAGTAAGTAAGTAAGTATATGTAAGGAGTAACACTTTGAGGTTTATTTTAATTATATTTGAGTTGTTTACTTTGACTCATTAGTTTGATCCTTCCGGGAAATTCTCGTATAAGACTTGAAAGCATAATAATAGTCCCTTCGATTGGTTGCTGGCCAAATGAAGGCAAGACCAGTGATGGGGCTGCCATCTTATAGCCTCTGGTCAGGCATTTCTGGAGAAGAAAAGAAAATAAAGGAAAGAAGAAATAGAAGAAAGGGAAAGACTCCCTAGCCCTCGGATGCCCTAATAGCGTCGGGGTAAAAAAGAAACAAGAGTTAACCAAGAGAGGTTAGATAGTAAAGTTAAAAGAGTGCAAAACACAAGTAAGTGGAAGAAATGTTTTGCTCAGCTTGGGCACCTTGTGGTCGCCATCCACATATCCCCTAGATGAGGACCCCTGAGGGGTCTAATCAATTTAAATATCTTGGATATTATCTCTCTATCTGGGATGAAAAGGATATCCCTGAAAACGTTACTAGTTATCATATTTAAAGAGAAAAATTATACGCTCAGACCGGGACCTGAACCCGGGACCCTTGGTTCTCTAGACCAAGTGCTCTACCAACTGAGCTACCTGAGCAAGTACCGATCTAAATGCAAATCTTTCTCTATATACATTGTAATTCCCATCCACCAAATGCTGTGAAGCCATGCTTCTATCTTGCAAATGGCGGCTCCTTTATTAAGAAGACATATTTGGGAATTATACATTACAGCCAGTACGGCTTTTTCCAAGTTTTTAATATTGATTTCGTACATCTCAATGATGGATAAATCATATTTAAAGAGAAAAATTATACGCTCAGACCGGGACCTGAACCCGGGACCCTTGGTTCTCTAGACCAAGTGCTCTACCAACTGAGCTACCTGAGCAAGTACCGATCTAAATGCAAATCTTTCTCTATATACATTGTAATTCCCATCCACCAAATGCTGTGAAGCCATGCTTCTATCTTGCAAATGGCAGCTCCTTTATTAAGAAGACATATTTGGGAATTATACATTACAGCCAGTACGGCTTTTTCCAAGTTTTTAATATTGATTTCGTACATCTCAATGATGGATAAATCATATTTAAAGAGAAAAATTATACACTCAGACCGGGACCTGAACCCGGGACCCTTGGTTCTCTAGACCAAGTGCTCTACCAACTGAGCTACCTGAGCAAGTACCGATCTAAACGCAAATCTTTCTCTATATACATTGTAATTCCCATCCACCAAATGCTGTGAAGCCATGCTTCTATCTTGCAAATGGCGGCTCCTTTATTAAGAAGACATATTTGGGAATTATACATTACAGCCAGTACGGCTTTTTCCAAGTTTTTAATATTGATTTCGTACATCTCAATGATGGATAAATCATATTTAAAGAGAAAAATTATACGCTCAGACCGGGACCTGAACCAGGGACCCTTGGTTCTCTAGACCGTACTGGCTGTAATGTATAATTCCCAAATATGTCTTCTTAATAAAGGAGCCGCCATTTGCAAGATAGAAGCATGGCTTCACAGCATTTGGTGGATGGGAATTACAATGTATATAGAGAAAGATTTGCGTTTAGATCGGTACTTGCTCAGGTAGCTCAGTTGGTAGAGCACTTGGTCTAGAGAACCAAGGGTCCCGGGTTCAAGTCCCGGTCTGAGCGTATAATTTTTCTCTTTAAATATGATTTATCCATCATTGAGATGTACGAAATCAATAATAAAAACTTGGAAAAAGCCATACTGGCTGTAATGTATAATTCCCAAATATGTCTTCTTAATAAAGGAGCCGCCATTTGCAAGATAGAAGCATGGCTTCACAGCATTTTTTGGATGGGAATTACAATGTATATAGAGAAAGATTTGCATTTAGATCGGTACTTGCTCAGGTAGCTCAGTTGGTAGAGCACTTGGTCTAGAGAACCAAGGGTCCCGGGTTCAAGTCCCGGTCTGAGCGTATAATTTTTGTCTTCAAATATGATTTATCCATCATTGAGATATATGAAATCAATAATAAAAACTTGGAAAAAGCCATACTGGCTGTAATGTATAATTCCCAAATATGTCTTCTTAATAAAGGAGCCGCCATTTGCAAGATAGAAGCATGGCTTCACAGCATTTGGTGGATGGGAATTACAATGTATATAGAGAAAGATTTGCATTTAGATCGGTACTTGCTCAGGTAGCTCAGTTGGTAGAGCACTTGGTCTAGAGAACCAAGGGTCCCGGGTTCAAGTCCCAGTCTGAGCGTATAATTTTTCTCTTCAAATATGATTTATCCATCATTGAGATGTACGAAATCAATAATAAAAACTTGGAAAAAGCCATACTGGCTGTAATGTATAATTCCCAAATATGTCTTCTTAATAAAGGAGCCGCCATTTGCAAGATAGAAGCATGGCTTCACAGCATTTGGTGGATGGGAATTACAATGTATATAGAGAAAGATTTGCGTTTAGATCGGTACTTGCACAGGTAGCTCAGTTGGTAGAGCACTTGGTCTAGAGAACCAAGGGTCCCGGGTTCAAGTCCCGGTCTGAGCGTATAATTTTTCTCTTCAAATATGATTTATCCATCATTGAGATGTACGAAATCAATATTAAAAACTTGGAAAAAGCCGTACTGGCTGTAATGTATAATTCCCAAATATGTCTTCTTAATAAAGGAGCCGCCATTTGCAAGATAGAAGCATGGCTTCACAGCATTTGGTGGATGGGAATTACAATGTATATAGAGAAAGATTTGCGTTTAGATCGGTACTTGCTAAGGTAGCTCAGTTGGTAGAGCACTTGGTCTAGAGAACCAAGGGTCCCGGGTTCAGGTCCCGGTCTGAGCGTATAATTTTTCTCTTTAAATATGATTTATCCATCATTGAGATGTACGAAATCAATATTAAAAAAAAAGTTACTAGTTATAATAAAAGTTTAGGAATTATTAATCAAGTTATGAAACCATCCCTTGTACAAAAAAACACCAGATTACGTTTATATAACACTTTGGCTAGACCTGTGTTGACCTATGGTAGTGAAGCATGGACACTAAAAAACAACATGAAAGCAGAATAACGGCTTGTGAAATGAGATTCATGCGCAGAACAGCGGGTTACACCAGATGGGATCGGAAAAGGAACATAATTATATATTAAAAGAATTGAAGACTACGCCAATTTTGGAATATATTAAACAGTACCAACTAAATTGAAAACACCATCTTGAAAGAATGAGTTCAAATCGGATCCCCAAAGCTGTTTATAATTATATACCATGAGGACGAAGATCACTGGGCCGTCCTATGAAACGCTGGAGGGAAAATTTTCTATAGGATCATAACAGGCCTTGGCCTAATACTTGGAAGGAAGAAGAAGAAGACTTTGACTCATATTTCTTGATTTTTATGCAGACTGGTTTCATGTGACATTGTCGATGCTTCACAACTGTTATCTTGTGGTTTTCCCTCCAGCAAATTGATTTCTGCACCCTCTGTTGGCTGACCAATGAACTTTCAAATTAATTTTTTTTCCCCCTTTTCAAAATTCATGGTTTTCTTTCTATTCTTGCATATGTAAATTTCTCCCAAATTGTAAGTTCCTTAGATTTTTCTAACTGTTTAAGTAATTTTGCCTTAGTTTAAATTACATGTTTTTCTGACCATGCAGATTTTTCTATTTCTAACATTTCTAAGGTGTTCTTTCAATCTTTTATTTAAATTCCTTTTTGTTTTTCTTATGTATATTTTTTTCACAATCTTTACTATCAATTTGATAAATCCCCGATTATCTTCAATCTTTTCATTTTTGTTGGTTTTGATTAATTTATTCAAACTGTAATCATTTTTCGGTGCTAACTTAATGTTAAATTTGTTGAATTTTTAAAAAATTTATTAAATACTAAAGGGTGGTATGTAAATTTCTTGAATTTTTTACCAATTTTTTTATCTATCTGAAAAGTACTTTTATTTATCACTTTTTGTTTCTTGAATTTATTTATTTTGTTATGATTCATCTTTTCTTGAAAACCGTTATCTTTTGCTACTTTTACAATGTGTTTTTTCTCTTTTTTAAAATTTTCTCTGTTCATGGGAACGTCTACAAGTCTGTACATTAAACTATTAAATACTGCTTGTTTATGGTTAAAACCTGTTGCTTTAATATAATTATCAACGTGCGTTTCTTTCCTGTAGATTCCAAATTTTATTTTCCTTTTTTGAATTGATTTGGAAGTTCATTGGTCAGTCCACAGAGGGTGCAGAAATCAATTTGCAGGAGGGACAACCACAAGATAACAGTTGTGAAGCATCGAGAATGTTTCATAGATAGTGACGAAACCAGTCTGCATAAAAATCAAGAAATATGAGGTGAGTCAAAATAAACAGCTCAAATATAACTAGATAAGATGTATCAATAATTGGGAACTTCCTCCATTATTTCTTATTTATTTATAACGAAAAGAATTAGTGACAAGAAAATTATATAAACAGGCATATGTGCTTTTTCCATGATTTCGATAGATAACCTTTATTTACTGGTGCAATTTCATTACTAGCAGCCACACTGATACACCTGTAAATTCTGCTGTTATTTTCATCATATCCTGAATGGTTAATGTGGGATATTTTTGGTTAAATTGTTTGAAAACATTCAAAATATTTTTTTTTTCTCTCCACTTTTCAAATTCTTTCCTTTCCGATGTTTTAGGAATTCTACAGAAGCAGCCATTTATAAACAATTGAAATTACAACATATTCTGCATTGCACATGCATGATAAATAAATGATGTTAATTTAATACTTCTCACTGAAGGACAAATTATATTTGTTGAGAAAAATTGTATACTCAGACTGCGGTTTGAACCCAGGACCTAGGCTTTCTGAGCGTATAATTTTTCTCTTAAAAATAATGCTTATTTAATCTATTAAAATTGTAATTACATATTCTAAGATTCCCCATATAACTTATACACGGTGATTACAAATGATTGGAGCGATTTCATGATTTTATTGTAGCGATCTTATTTGACATATCTTCACAGAACTTTAAAGTTATGTATAAAAACTCATAAGGTTTTTTTTGTTTTCTCTCGCAGCCGTGTTTCAGCTTTAAACCGAGAGAGCGCAGCAGTTATCAAAGATGGCGACAGGCGAGGAGAAAGCATATGCTGTGCTTGAATTTCATTCAACTCAATCTGTGATAACTGTGCAACGACACTTCAGAACGAAGTTCGAGAAAGATGCACCGAGTGCCAACTCCATTCGGCGATGGTATGCGCAATTTAAAGCTACAGGATGCCTCTGTAAAAGGAAATCAACGGGTCGTCCTTCAGTGAGTGAAGAAAAGGTTGAGAGTGTGCGGATGAGTTTCACACGTAGCCCACAGAAATCAACACGAAAAGCGAGCAGAGAGCTGAACATTCCACAACCGACCGTTTGGAAGATCTTGCGGAAAAGATTGAAGCATAAACCTTACCACTTGCAATTTCTACAAGCCCTTACGCCCATTGACAAAGTGAGTCGGTTTGAATTTTGTACACAAATGCAGCAGTTTATGGATGAGGATGGTTTTTGTGAGAAACTTGTCTTCAGTGACGAAGCAACATTCTTTGTGAATGGCAAAGTGAACAAACACAATGTGCGAATCTGGGGCACAGAAAATCCCCGCGTTATTGTGCAGCACATTCGCGACTCCCCAAAAGTTAGTGTGTTCTGTGCGGTTTCTCAGTTCAAAGTTTATGGCCCTTTTTTCTTCTGCGAGCAGAACGTTACAGGACACGTGTACCTGGACATGCTGGAAAATTGGCTCATGCCGCAGCTGACGACCGACAGTGAGACCTTCATCTACCAGCAGGATGGTGCTCCACCACACTTCCATCACGATGTTCGTGAATTTTTAAACATGAGATTGCCAAACCGATGGATCGGTCGCAGTGGAGAGAATGATCAGAAATTGTTGTCATGGCCTCCACGCTCCCCCGATTTGACGCCGTGCGATTTTTTTGTTTGGGGGTATGTGAAAGATTCAGTGTTTGTGCCTCCTTTACCAGTAGACTTACCAGAACTGCGAGCTCGCATAATCAATGCCTTTGAACAAATTAATAGGGACATGTTACGTCGAGTATGGGACGAACTTGATTACAGACTTGATATCTGCAGAATCACCAAGGGGGAGCATATGGAGCACCTGTAACATCTCAAAAAAAACCTGGGAAGTTGCTCTATGTATCTGTAAAAGTTCGTGAAAATATGTCGAATACTACAGCTACCATAAAATCATGAAATCGCTCCAATCATTTGTAATCACCCTGTATAGATATGTGCTAGATCAGCAGTTCCCACCTTTTTTGGCTCACGAAACCCTTTCCACAACAATCTGACTTTTAAAAATACATACAGTAGACATGCTTAAAATGTAATTCCAAGCAAAAGGGTCAATAGCCTTAAATTAACTTAACCCTTAATGATTAAAACCTAAAGTTATTCTAGTTACAGCTTAAAAGTTACACAACATAAGGCCTAGTTGTAGCAAAATGAAATGTATTCCTAATGTTGTTACATAACTGTAAATCAGGCATTCACGGCAAATATTAATTTATTGTGGAAATAATGCGATAAATTTTCCGATATTACACATATGTAACAAGGGGCATTATAGGATTCATTTAATTTGAAAATAATAATAATAATAATAATTATTATTATTATTATTATTATTATTATTATTACAATGCTGCAGAAATGATGGAAACAATAATAGACCTAACCCTCGAAACCCGCCATTACGGAAAAGTTTTGGCGAACACCTTGTAATATTTCGCAAACCACAGGTTGGGAAACGATGTGCTAGATAATACATCTATCTATATACCCCGTACTTTCCCACATGAGGATAAGGGTACTCCCTAATGGGAGTGTCTTAACCAAGTTAATTTGGTTACATTTATTATTTACCTGTAGATGTCTAGTGATACAGGGTCAGTACATTGCCTCAATGAGACCCTAGTAGGCAACTAAGGTATTTTAATATAATGAATTTGGGAATTTTTAACATTATGAGGTTTTATTGATAAGAATCAAATGAATCGTGAATTCTTCTTACCTCATACTTCTATGTTTTTTAAACACAGCACTGCAGTATCGGCGACCATCGTCAGCTGTTTTCACGACTGTCAATTTTTTTCTTTTGCCGGTAATTATCCAAACTGCCATCTGGTGTTCTTTTGAAGGAGTCATTTTCTAAACTGCCATCTGTTGTATTTTTGAAGCACTTTGTAATCAAGCTTGGTTCGTCCGGAATCTCGAAGTTCATGGTTCTAGTATGGTTTTTTTGAATATATATCTTTTCCCAAACTGTTAAATCCACAGGTTTATACCCTGTTCGTTCTTAAAGTGATCCTCGCCAAACAAAACCATGTGACCTGCTCGCTTTTCATTGGTTATGGACACCAACGTACGTTGTAGAAGCAATAAGTACGCAAAAAAGTAGTTCCCTTCATTAAATTAAAAATATGTCCCCTGAATATACGTGTTATTGTTCGAGAATGAAAATAATAATATTCAAAACATACAACATATTCTAAAATATACTTAATCAATAATTACAACTTAAAATAGTTTATTACATATGGATGATACATTTGAGTCATGCTTCAGTCGATTCTCATGAAACAAAATGGTAGAAAGTATTGAGTCTTCCGTTGCTGTGTCGTCATCTCTCTGTCCAAAGTGACAGTAAATGTGGCACGAATGGCGGAAGGATATTGCTTCTACAACATACATCGGTGTCCATAACCAATGAAAAGCAAGCAGGTCACATGGTTTTGTTTTGACGAGGATCACTTTAAGAGTGAACAGGGTATAGATAGATGTTTCAAAAGTTCTGCTTCTTTTTCAATTCTATGATTCTCTAAATAAACTATGTGCTGCTATAGCTGATTTTTCAATTTCTCCATTCTTTATGTTTCTAAAGTGTTCTTTTTTTATGAGTTTCCAAGTTCCTTTTTGTTTTTCCTATATGTATCCTATTGCAATCTTTGCAATCAATTTGATAAATTCCAGTTTTTTTTGTTGTCTGGGGTGTTAACTTTATTATTTAGTTAACAGAAGATTACCCAGGCTGAATTTGTTAATTGGAGCCAATGTTATAATACATTTTCTGAAATTTTTTTGAAATTTATTATGAACTTCAGGATGGTAAGTAAATTTCTTGAATTTTTCATCTTTCTTGGAATCATGTTGTAGGAGTGGTGTATTCCTGTAACCTTTCCTGTTGTTTAAATTTCTTTAATTTATTCTGTATTATGTCTTCATCAAAACCATTTATTTTAGCAATATGTACAATATGATTATATTCATTATCAAAATCTTCTATATTAAGTTGAATATTTATTAATCTGTATAATAGACTATTGAAAATTGCTGACCAGAGGCTCTAAGATGGCAGCCCCATCACTGGTCTTGCCTTCCTTTGACCAGCAACCAATCGAAGGGACTATTATTATGCTTTCAAGTCTTATACGAGAATTTCCCGGAAGGATCAAAATGCTGGAGGGAAAATTTTCTATAGGATCGTAACAGGCATTGGCCTATACTTGGAAGGAAGAAGAAGAAGAAGAAGAAGAAGAAGAAGAAGAAAATTGCATGTTTATGTGAAAAATGATTAAAACCTGAAGATTTTATGTAGTTGTCTGTATGAGTGTCCTTTCTATAAATATTAAATTCAATTCTTTGCAGTTGTTCATTTCTTATTAAGTATAAGTCTAAAAATGTGATCTTGTTATCTTGTTCAATTTCAGTAGTGAATTTTACTGACTCATCTTGAAGATTAAGCAATTTCATTGTATCTTGAATGTATTTTGTATCAATTACAGCAATAATATCAATATGTGGATGATAGTCAACTAATGTATTACTAGGGTGATGAAGATAAGTAAATTTTGGTTAGAGGCTTCTTTATTCAGGATTAAGATTCTTTACGATCCTGAAAATCTTCAGGTTCAAGACCATGGCTTAAATTCTCTCCCGCAGGACTTGCTCCTTAGATTTTTACATCCTAAAAATGCCAGGTTTGAAACTGCAATCCTTGGGACCAGAGGCAAGGAATATAACCACTTGTCCACTGCGACCAATGTTTGATTAAAATACGTATCCTTAATTCTTTTTTTTAAATAATGTTTGGAAATTAGAATCAGTGATATAATTTGTTTATCTAATAAATAAAACTTCAGTACTGTATTTACGCGTGTATAAGCCGCATCCAAATTTTGTGATAATAAATTGGGGAAAAAAATATTTTTCTTATATTTTTACTAAGAAGCAGTAAAGAAGACAGAAGTAGGCCTACGCCATTTTTTAAATCTGGCAATGTTGTAAATTCCAAAGCTTTTTTTGCCGGCTATGTAATGGTACATTCGAGCTCGGCTCAGTCATTTAACACAAGGGTAAACAGGACAGTCAGTTGGTAGGTACGGTATCTTTGTCATTCCTGTTCACTGTGTGTAAACATGGGTCGATGCAGAGCAAGTTATACTTCCAAATTCAAGCTACTAATGGTGTCCTATGCAGCAGAACATGGAAATAGGAAGAAAGTTTAGTGAGAATGAAAAAAATGTGCGACGGTGGATCCAAACAAAACATGCACATGAAAATACATCACAACATCGACAATCTTTCCATGGAAAGAAAGCAAAATATCCACAGTTAGAAAGATTCTCCTGGATTATGTATGGAAAACATGGGCAGACGGATTTTTTGTATCCATCGAAATTATACAATTTGAAGGCCTTAAGATAGCCAAGATTATGGAAATCCTGTGCAATGGATTTAAGACAAGTTACAGCTGGGCAAGGCAATTTATTACATGTCACAAACTTGTAATTCGGCAGCATACATCAATACAGCAGAAACTTCCTGATATCTTCTTTGTCCAACCAAGTCTTAGGCCTATAGGCCTGTTACGATCTCACTGATGAATTTTGTATCTGATATATTCTTGGACGGCCTAGAGATCTCTTCCCTGTTGGACAATAATGAAGCATGGCCTTGGGAACTTTATCTGAACTCATTCATCACAAATGATTCATCCAGTTGTTCTGTATGTACTCAATGACCGGTTCTAAATGTAGTTCCTTCAAAATAGTACTTTAGAGTTGCTTTCAATTCTCACAACTTCCTGATATGTACCAGTTATCTAGTTATTTCATGTATAAGCCATACCCTAATTTTGAAACTTAATTTTAGGTAAAAAAAAAAGTGCAGCCTATACAAGCGTAAATATGGTATTTTTTTAAAAGAAAAAAATAATGGTTGAACTGGGGATCAAACTCTGGACCTCTGACTCTGTATGTCAGTGTGCAATCCAATACATCATTGAACACCTGATACAACCGATAAATTTTCTTTTCACTTATATTTTTATCAGGTGTTGAATGGTATAATGGATTGCACACTGACATACAGAGTCAGAAGTCCAGGATTCGATTCGCAGTTCAACAAATTTTCTTTCCACTTATATTTGTCGGTTGTATCGGGTATTGAATGGTGTAATGGATTGCACACTGTTGTACAGAGTTAGAGGTCCATGGTTCGATTCCTGTTTAACTGTTGATTTTTCTTTTTAAAACATCTATTCAGGACTGGAATATGTTAAACTAAATATAAGTAACTAACACTGGCACTATCGAACCCATAGGTTCATGGCCATGAGGACATAAGTTCTCCATATATCCTTATCCTGAGCTAATGTTTTCCAATCATTCCCTGTTAATGTTATTCTCCCACCTCATTCTTTGTCTACCAACTGTGTGTTACAAGAAGCTTCCATGCATGTCTTTTATTATTCTCCATTTGTGCCAAATGTCCTGCCCACTGCAGGCTACGAGACTTAACTGTTCTTACTATAACTGGCTTCCTATAAAGACCATGATGTAGTTCACTCTTATGTAGTCTTCTGTTTGTTCACCTCTCTGTGGTCGAAAATTTTTTCTAAGAACTTTATTCTCAAGTACTCATAATCTTCTTTCCTCTCTTAAAGTAAGAGTCCATGTTTCACATCCATATAATATAACTATTAGAATAATAGTTTTATATATTTTCAGTTTTAACATTTTTTGAAAGGAGTTGGGACATCAAGAGTCCTTGTAATGCATAATAGCACACATTTCCAGAATTGAGCCTACGTATGTTTAATTTCTTCATGCATCTCATTCCTATTTGTGATTATTGTTCCTATAGGTATTTAAATTCAGCTACTTCCTCAAAATTTCCTTCATTTGTCATTAGCTGTTTGTTTCCATTATATAATGTATTTCTATGTGTGGCCATATATTTAGTTTTATTGATATTTACTTCCAGTCCCAACTTCTTAGTGTTACTCAATAGTGTGTGCGTGTTGGTCTTCAGTATCTCTTCGCTATCACCCAATAGTACTATATCATCATAAGCAATGCCATGAGTGATTTCCAATTTATCTAGAGAATTTGGAAATCAAGAGTGGCATTTGTTAGGACTATTTAACAAATAAAATTAAGCTGTTTACTCACAAATCATTATTTAACAATAGTTATTTTAAAATATTTATATATTTAATGTAAACGGCGATGTTTGAAAACAAATGAGAAATGATTGGTATGCTTCATCTGCTTCTTTTGTTTATTACTGCAACCAGATCATACTATTTATTGCCAAAGGAACACAATATTGTAAGAATGCTCTCTAGTGGAGAAAAAATGAAACACATCAAACTGTATATTAATTCATTTCTGATGTCGTATGATGTAAATATGACAATTATATTTTTCTGGATTATTACCTGGGAAAAAATACATTTAAGAAAGTGCAAACAGTGGTTTCTTTTTTTGGTGGTATAATCAATTGCTACAAATGTTTTTATATTAACTCCTGCAAGCGCTATGTGTTGACATCCATACACTATATATACAATCTGGTAGCCGTATTTCTTACAGAGTCAGTCACTGCAAAATAATGGTCAGACCTGTTCAGAATATTAAAAAGGAGGAGCTTTCTTTAATATGGTAAATTTAACATTGATAAATATTTGGTGAAACATGACTGTGATTGGTTGTAAAACAGAAATCATTGAAACGTGATTGGTCATTGACTCCCATTTGGGGCATGAGTTAAATAGTCAACTAACAGCTTTTTAATACCATTGAGGCCTTCTTCATCCTGTAAAGATTTGATGGCATGCTCTAGTACAAAATTAAAGAGTAGAGTGCATCTCATTGCTTCAACCCATTGTGGATTTCTAAAGTATCGGAAAACTGTTTGCCTACATGCACCCTACTCTTTGTGCCATTTAGACACATTCATGTAAGTCTAACTAACTTTTTAGGAATTCCGAACTCCAGCAGGATACTATATAACTTCTCCCTCTTAATTGAATATAACATCAAAAATCTTTATTAGTTTTATTTATTAAATATATAATGGATTTTCATGAAGTAAACACCAAATCAATTGATTATATAAGTTTTTGATTACCTGATTCTACACCTCTTCACAGCCGATTCCTCTTAGAGATCATTATTTTGGATAATTAAGGAAATTGTGTTGCTAGCATTTTGAAACTGAATTTGTGATGAGACTGAATAATTGCAGGTGTGAGGCCAGTGTTGCAGGAGAAGAAATATTTGGTTTTTGAATTCAATGCTGCTGTAAATGGAAAATACAACAAACCATATTATCTTAGAGTGAAGAAGATTAGAAATGGTAAGGCATACTTCAAAATTTTATATTTGAAACATTGTTGTAGTTTTTAATGACAAACTGCTGCTTAGAGTGTTAAGATCTTAAAATAAATACCCGATACATTAGTCATTCTTAACTAAATTTAACTTCCGTTTGAAAAACTTTGTCAAATAATTAAAACATGTAGGCCTTTCAAAATTGTGTTTCACATTCAGCATTTAATGTTGTACTGAGGTTTTCATGTAGCTTGTACAGTGAGTTCAGGTCATAGGGTGTGTTTTTGTTCAACATGTCTACATTCTTATGGACAATTGAGGCAGTTAGAAGCAAAGGGAGATACATGATTTTTTTTGGCAAAAAAACTAGTTTGATCCATGATTACATACTTGAAGTATAATTTTATTTGGTGGCAAAGGGGGAGTAGATAAAGTATGATTGTTATAATTTTCAATTACCTATGATTTATATTTGAAGAGAAAATTTTTCGCCTAGACCGAGACTCGAACCCGGGACCTTTGGTTTGCCGGGCCAAAGGTCCTGGGTTCGAGTCTCGGTCTAGGCAAAAATTTTTCTCTTCAAATATAATATATCTTTCAGTGAGAAATGTTAAATTAATAATAAAAATACCTATGATTTTCTTATACAACTTCAACTTTAAACCTGTTTTTCTTAATATGCAAACTTGCACTTACATCCCTTTGTTTCTAATCACCTCAATTTTTCTTTTCAAAATAATTGTCTACATTCTTTGCTTCTTTTAAAATTTCAATGACATCAAGGATTTTCAATGTTTTTATTTAAATTAACATTTTCCAATCCTGGATAGAATCTAATTTAAGAAAGAAAAATTAATGCTCAAGCTGCAGCTTGAACCCTGGATCTCTGATATCAGTGTGATATATAAATTCTCAATAAAAATACTTCTGAATAGAAGACGTCAGTTGGCGTGATGGTAGCGACAGATATCAGCCTTCGGATCAATGAGAATTGTATAAGTGGAAAGAATTATTTTTTCTTTGTGTTTTAAAATCTCATAAACTTGGGGTTTTCCACATTTAAATTTAGTCATTATTTCACATACTGAGTTTGTTTTTCTTTATCTTCAATCACTTTCACTTTTTTGTTTAATGACAATGATACATACGATTTAGCCATCTTTATTCCAGAAATTCAGATTGCTACCTTCGAAAGATATGTACACAATCGGTCTCAGATCTTTAACTAATTTAAGATTTTTTTACAGTGCACTGGTTATTTGTAAGACAGGTGTTATACGCCACATTTTTGTTAAAGGAACCTGTATTTCGCATAACGGGTGTGCAGTGAGGCTGAAAGAAAATTTCAGATACATGTAGAAACTCTACTTATTGTTATTTCGACTAACGGGAATTCAATGAAATGGAAACTAATTTATTTCACTCTGTCTTTCCACCTTATTTTTTCATGAAAATGTAGAAATATAATTCCATTTCCGCGTTGACAGATTCCGTTTTATACAAAATAAATACATGTAAATTGATGAGTCATACCTCATTTTTACATCATGACTCATAATGTCGGTTGAAAATGAGAGAGATCCTTCTCTTGAAAACTAGTTCCCGCGTTTAAAGAAACATAAGATATGAGGTAAGATGTAAAAAATGACTCATTAATTTACATGTAAAATTACTAATATTTCGCCAGGACCAATAAATTTGTTCACATTGGACAGATTTCCGAATTATTCACGTTCTGGATTAAACAAGTTTTAGTGTAGATTGTTGACTTGACTGCACATTGTCACTACCCATATCAGTGTTCCTCTCTGTTTTTCAACCAATCAGCATCATTACCTGTATAATTTGAACTGGTGGTGGTATCACCAGCAAAATGATACTGCTTAATAACCAATAATAATGATACTCATTTAGGTAAAAGTTTTTTATCACTCACCTCATATTCTTGTTCTTTTTTTAATTTTTTTAAACTAGTTTCGGAACTTTACACTTCAGTTCCATCTTCAGTAATTTCATGACCGTTTTCTGTTGTCTTGAAGAACTGCCTTTCGCTCCCTCTGTTGGTAGACTGAAGAACCGCAAAATCAAATTATTATCCCCAGGAATTTCAAAATTCAATAATTTTTCCTTTCTAGAAAAGAGCGAGAGGTGACTCTTCAAAGACGACATAACGATTGTGAAAATACTGATGATGGAACTGAAGAAGATTTTGAGGCTAGTCTAAGAACATGATTATTGTGAGGTGAGGTAATAAAATTTTACTTAAATATCTCAAAGTGTTACTTCCCATAGTAATTTTTACTAGAAATCAAATTGTAAAATGTTTTTCATTTATGTACTGTTTCTAGGAAGTTATGTAATTGAAAGTTACTTTCTGCCAGATTCGATTCTTGTGAGAGAGATGTTAGGTGAGGACGCCATTTTGGATGACAAAAACATGTTAGAGTTTATTAACACAGTTCAGCAATGTGTTGCGGCTTATCACCAAAGGAAAGCATATATATTAGAAGTAAAGGTAATATATCATTTATATATAAGCACAATTATCAGATTGTGGGGAATAGTTATCAACAGTAATCTAATAAGAGGTTGCGACGAAGTCACGAGTGATTTTGTCTAATGAAAAATTCAACCTCGCGTTGGATTTGGAGTGACTATTTAGTGAATAATACAACATCAGAAGCTAAAAATAATTATAATGTTTAATATTTACCAAATCTGAGGTTACGTATTCCGATCTTACTTCCAGGTAGTTTCTAAGCCGGCTGTATAGTTATAAATGGTATATCTTTACTGTTAAATCTCTTTAGGGTTTAATAACAGATGATTGTATGAGAAATAACTATTACAATAATGCAAATTCATTATACGGCATTTAATAAATTTTTAGAGCAATAGAATTAACTTTTCTTTTTCTTTTGGATTTTTGAAGTTGTTGTACCATATCGATCATCATAGTTCAATCGATATCCTTGTCAAACAAGTTAATTTGCGGAGATATCTCTCATATTATGAACAGGAAGAGGCATGATTATTATCGGTCTATGAGTTAAATAGTTTGTATAATATATTTCCCTCAAATCATGGTTAATGTTATTCTCCCACCTCATTCTTGATCTGCCTACTGGGCATTTTCCCTCTGGTTTTCCTACAAGAAGTTTCCATGACCCTCTTTCATTCCCCATTTGTGCCACATGTCCTGTCCTTCTTAGTCTATGAGACTATTCTTATCTAAGAAAAATTTTATAACCTCGCCACATATTCTTCTTCTACCAGTTTCGGTACTTTCATCTTCAGTTCCATCCTCATTATTTTAATGACTGTTTTGTTTTCTTGAAGAGCCACCTATTGCTCCCTCTGTTGGTAGACTGAAGAACTTCGAAATCAAATCATTTTTCCCGGGAATTTCAAAGTTCATTAGCTTTTTCTTTTCATTTTTTTTTAATGTGAATTTTTTCCCAAACAGTGAGTTCTTTAGGTTTTTCTATTTGTTTTAATAATTTAGCCTTTTTTTCGATAAGATGTTTTTCTGATCATGCATGGACTAATCTACATTCAAAAAAATGAAAAGGAAAAGTTAATGAACTTTGAAATTTCCGGAAAATTATTTGACAAGGTTCTTCAGTCTACCAATAGGGAGCATGCAGCCTGCTCTTCAAGACGATGAAACAACGGTCATGAAAATACTGATGATGGAACTGAAGAAGAAAGTTTCGAAACTGGTCTAAGAAGAAGAAGAAGAGTGAGGTGAGATGATACTTTTTACTTAAATAAATAATACCATTATTAAGATATTTGGTCTGTTTATTCTTACCTCTTATGGTTGTTTTGTTGAACATATGTTTCAAGGCTTCTGAGCTCCATCGTTAGCGATTACAGACTGATTTTTCTCAAGTTGTCGGCCCTGATTCTTAACTCCTGCTCCCTTGCTATATAGCAAGTTCATCGCACCACAGGAAGAGGGAGCAGGCGTCAAGGAACTTGCTAATTAGCAAGTTCACCAGACCACAGGCAGAGGGAGCAGGAGTCAAGAATCAGGGCCGACAACTTGAGAAAAATCAGTCTGTAATCCCTGATAATGGGGCTCAGAAACCTTGAAACATATTAAATTAATATTAAGAAGCTAAAGCTGTTACTATGATTGAAATAAGTATATTAAAGTATATTAAAGTATAAGTATATTAAAGTATAAGTATATTTAAGCCTGGATTAGCTCAATGGTTAGAGCATCAGCACGGAAAGCTGAAGGTTCGGGGTTCGATTCCCGGTTCAGGCATAAATTTTTCTCTTTACCATTTGATTACTTGAAACATATGTTCAACAAAAACAACCATTAGAGGTAAGAATAAACAGACCAAATATCAAATTATTAAATAAATCTCTTAATTGAACTTTTATAGGAATTAATCACTATGAGGTTTAATTTATGGTGAAATTAAATGTTTCTTACCTCTCCTCATAGAAATTTTCTAAGTTGATCGCGATTTCGAGACTATAACCGTCTCATCCTCAGAACTTTGTTGGCGACTGGTGTTATGTCGATCGGAAGAAACTCTTCTTCTTCCCTCTGTTGGTGGACCGATGAACCTCTGGATCAGATTAAAATTTGTGGGAATTTCGAAGTTCATAAGTTTTCCTTTGTTTTTCTGAATGTGGATCTTTTCCTAAACTGATCTAAAATTATGTAGATAAATGAACCAACTCTTAGACTCCAAAGAAGATGAAGAAATAAAATCTAACTCTCTCCCAAAAACAATCAGGACTGTGGAAAACACATTAAAACGTATAAAACATACAAATAAAGAACAAGAAAAATTTAAATTAAAAGTATCAAACTCTTCTAATCCAAAATTATATGGTTTACCTAAGGTCCACAAGGATGGTAGAAAGATGAGGCCTATTGTCAATAGTATTGGCTCCCCATGTTACAATTTAGGTAAATGGCTGGCCAAAAAGTTTAATGAACTACCACAATTTAGAAATAAGAGCATTGAAAATTCAATAAAATTGGTAGAAAAATTGAATAACATTAAATTGGCTCTGAATGATAGACTGGTTTCATTCGATGTGATATCTTTATTTCCTAGCATTCCTATTGACAAATTACTCAAGTTTTTAAAAAAATGGTTATATTCACAAAAATTAAAGCAGAAATCATAGAAGAGTATTTAAGACTAACCAAAATTTGTATCGAGAATAACTTTTTCACATTTAATA
Organism: Diploptera punctata; assembly: GCA_030220185.1. NCBI lineage: Eukaryota > Metazoa > Arthropoda > Insecta > Blattodea > Blaberidae > Diploptera > Diploptera punctata. Next base: position 3,497,601 of record JASPKZ010003868.1, on the reverse strand, counting down.
AAAAATTTTATAAACAAATTTCTGGATTGGCAATGGGAAATCCACTTTCTTCATTTTTAGCCAATTTATTTATGGGCTATCTTAAATCTCATATCACCAATGCTTATCCTTCGATTTTCAAGTGTTGGCATAGATATGTAGATGATATTATTGCTGTAATTGATAAAATATACATTCAAGATGCATTGAAATTTCTTAATCTTCAGGACGAGTCAGTGAAATTCACTATTGAAATTGAACAAGATAACAAGATCCCATTTTTAGACTTATACTTAATAAGAAATGAACAACAGCAAAGAATTGAATTTAATATTTATAGAAAAGACACACATACTGACAACTACATAAAATCTTAAGGTTTTAATCATTTGTCACATAAACATGCAATTTTCAATAGTCTATTACACAGATTGATAAATATTCCACTTAATGTAGAAAATTTTGACAAGGAATATAATCATATTGTACATGTTGCTAAAATAAATGGTTTTGATAAATACATAATAAAGAATAAATTAAAGAAATTTAAACAACAGAAAAGGTTACAGGAATACACCACCTTACAACAAGATTCCAAAAAAATATGTAAAATTCAAGAAATTTACTTACCATCCTGAAGTTCATAATAAGTTTCAAAAAATTTTCAGAAAATTTAATATAACATTGGCTCCAATTAACAAATTCAGCCTGGGTAATCTTCTGTTAACTAGTAATAAATTTAACACCCCAGACAACAAAAAATCTGGAATTTATCAAATTGATTGCAAAGATTGCAACAGGATATATATAGGAAAAACAAAAAGGAATTAGAAACTCGTAAAAAAGAACACTTCAGAAACATAAAGAATGGAGAAATTGAAAAATCAGCTATAGCAGCACATAGTTTATTAGAGCATCATAGGATTGAAAAAGAAGCAAAAGTTTTGAAACATCTATCTAAACCTTTAGATTTAACAGTTTGGGAAAAAAATATATATTCAAAAAAACCATACTAGAACCATGAACTTCGAAATTCCAGATGAACCGAGCTTGATTACAAAGTTCTTAAAAAATACAACAGATGGCGGTTTAAAAAAATTATTCATTAAAATGAACACCAGATGGCAGTTTAGGAAATAATTCTTTAAAAAGAACATCAGATGGCAGTTTGGATAATTATCAACAAAAGTAAAAATTGACAATCGTGAAAACAGCTGACAATGCTGACAAGAAGTTGCTGATACTGCAGTGCTGTATTTAAAGAAATATAGAAGTATGAGGTAAGAAATAATCACGATTAATTGAATTCTTATTCAAGAAATTCACTTACCATCCATTGAAACACTATAAATTTCAAAAAGTTTAATATAAGATTAGCACCAAAGAATTAATACAGCCTTAATAGGATTATTAAAACCAATAAAAATGAAAAAATAAAAAAAATTGAAAATGGAAAGAAATCAGGAATTTATCAGATCAAATGCAGGGATTATGACAAAATTTATATTGGAAAAACGAAAAGAAATTTGAAAACAAGGGTGAAAGAACATCTTAGAAACATCAAAAATGGAGAAGTGGAAAAGTCAGTAGTAGCTGCTCATGTTTGGTCCGAAAAACATTTCATTGAATCAAATAGCCAGTGTAATTAAACAAATAGACAAACAAAAGGAACTCACGGTTTGGGAAAAGATCCACATTCAGAAAAACAAAGGAAAACTTATGAACTTCGAAATTCCTGCAAATTTTGACCTGATCCAGAGGTTCATCGGTCCACCAACAGAGGGAAGAAGAAGAGTTTCTTCCGATTGACATAACACCAGTCGCCAACAAAGTTCTGAGGATGAGACAGTTATAGTCTCGAAATCGCGATCAACTTAGAAAATTTATATGAGGAGAGGTAAGAAACATTTAATTTCACCATAACAATATTGACTGATGTTATGTCGATCGGAGGAAACACTTCTTCTTCCCTCTGTTGGTGGTCCGATGAACCTCTGAATCAGGTCAGGATTCGTGGGAATTTCGAAGTTTTCCTTTGTTTTTCTGAATATGGATTTTTTCCCAAACCATGAGTTCCTTTTTTTTTTTATCTATATGTTTAATAATGGAACTTACAGTTTGGGAAAAAATCCACATTCAGAAAAACAAAGGAAAACTTATGAATTTCGAAATTCCTGCGAATCCTGACCTGATCCAGAGGTTCATCGGTTCACCAACAGAGGGAAGAAGAAGTGTTTCTTCTGATTGACATAACATCGGTCATCAAGATTGTACTGAAGATGAGACTGTTATGGTCTCGAAATCGTGATCTACTTAGAAAATTTATATGAGGAGAGGTAGGAAACATTTGATTTTATCATAAACCTCTTAATGTTACTTCCTATTGCATTAAAAAAAACCTCATAGTTGTATAATTTTTCTCTTCAACCTCATAGTGTTAATTCCTAAAAAAGATCATGTTACTGTATCCTGTGTTAACGCATTTAATTGGATTTGTTACAGGAATTAGTGAATGAAATGAAATATTTTTACACCATAGACTACAGATTTGTTGAATTTACGTTTGTGGCTAATAATCTAGATACTTGTATCAATCTTATGTATGATAATGATAAATTCATACCATCTACTTTGAATGTATATTGCAAAGGTTAGTTTTACTTTAGTTGAATTATTTTAATTGATTTCTAGAAAAATGTTGGTTTTTATTTATTTTTATTTCATACTACAGCAAACTCCTGACTATCCGTGTTAATTGGGACCGAGATATGCATGGAAAATAAAAAAAAAAACATGGATAATCCAACTAAGTTGTTCTAACAATAAACATGCAATACAGTTTTTTTAATATAATAGGAAGTAATATTAAGAGGTTTTAATATTATAATGAAAAGAAAAATTAATGTCTGAACCAGGAATCGAACCATGGACCTCTCGTTCTCCGTACAAGTGTGCAGCCCACTACACCATTCTAGAAATGATACAAATGTTAACAATTCTTTCCACACATACAAATTATAATTCTCGTTTCGTCTGCTGCCAGGTAGGTGTCACTACTAACGCCAACGGCCGGCTTCATTTAGAAGTATCTATGTTTGAGAATTTTACATTTTATAAGCAGTAAACAATGTTATTTAACATTTTCCAATACTGTTATTTTAACATAGTTTCAATAATGGATCATATTATAATATTATAATGATATTGTGAAAAGAAAAATTAATATCTGAACCAGGAATCAAACTGTGGACCTCTAGTTCTCCGTACGAGTGTGCAGCCCACTACACCATTCTAGACATGGTACAAACATTAACAATCCTTTCCACATATACAAATTTTAATAATTAAGACATTTTGTCTGTACATTCTTACCTATTATGATTGTTTTTGTTGAACGTATATTTCAAGGCTTCTGAGCCCCATCGTCAGCGATTACAGCCTGAATTTTCCCATGTTGTTGGCCCTGATTCGTGATTCCTGCTCTCTCTGCCTCTGGTCCAATGAATTTACTAATGAGGTTCCTTTCTCCGGGAATTTCAAAAATGTTTTAATTATTAGACAAACCTCTTAATGTTACTTCCTATTGTATTTTAAAATAGCTTCAACATAGCCTGCCTTCATGCGCTTTTAACTTTGGTACTCACTATGTATGTAATGTACTCATCAAATTTATTTTTATTTTAACAAACTTGACCAAATAGGATCTGCCAAAAGTGACAATAGAGAAGGTAGAAATAAGAAATTAGATAATATAGAGACAATATATATTATATTTTTTACATTTATGCAATATGTGTGAAACAAGATAGAACTAGATTATAGTGGAAGGGTGATTCTGAATACTATTATATACCATTTAATTTTTCACAGCCTGTTAGTAGGTCTGATTTTGCACTTCAAAAAAGTCCATAAGTTTTTCATGAAGAATGAATCATTTTTTTATATCTTACCTCATAGTTTGTTTTCTGAAACATAAACTGTGAGGTAAGATATAAAAAATGACTCATTCTTCATGAATAAGAACCTCTTAATGTTATTTCCCATATGTAACTTCGAATCCATAAGTTTTGATTATTATTCATTCATTCTTCATTATGTGTATCCAGTCGTAGCTGATGACACAAATCCATTGCATACTTATGCCTCTTGCAGAAGAACCCATATTATGTATAAATTGCAAAGGGACTGCATTAATGTACATGCAGCTTACGTGGGCATTTTTTCTATAACAAGGTTAACCCTTCTCACCCATCAAGGTGAGTGCCCACAAGGTTGTAAAATATTAAGGATATAAAAAAATACATATAACATTGTGTCTTTCTTCAAAATTGATGTATAAAACTATCATTAATACTTCCACAACAAGAAACAAAAATATGTATATTATTTATAAAATCTTCTCTATAAATTTGATGTATTACATATGGTTGCTAAGGTAAACAAGTTTTAAAATTATAGTTTTGATTATTATGAGTTAGTTATTTTGACTAAATAAGAATCATAAATCTGATTAACTGTGTTAAAAAAACATAGATGTATGAGGTAAGTATAGTTCACAGACGAAGAGAATGAAACCACGGGACGAAGGGGGGCACGGAGAATTGCAGGCGATACATTGGCATACTACCTGAGAATAAAGGAACTCTCATGACGTATGAAATACCTACTGCTTTCATTCACTTCGTCTGTGTACAATAGAATTCGTGATTCTTATTAAGGAAACCTCATAATGTAAAAATGACTCATCTAATTTTTTTTTCTGTAGACTATAGTTTTGTCGCATCTATGCAACATTGTCGATACATTCTAACTGTTGTGTTTGCGGTTGTCATCCTGTAGGTTGATTTCTAGTCCCTCTGTTGGCTGACCGATGAATTTCCAAATCAAATTTTTTTTTCTTTCCCCAGGAATTTCAAAATTCATAGTTTTCTCATTATTCTTATGGATGTGAATTTTCTCCCAAATTGTGAGTTCCTTAGATTTATCTAACTGTATCAGTAATTTGGCCTTTGTTTCGATTCTGTGTAGCTATTGCAGACTTTCCTATTTCTCTATTTTTAACATTTCTAAGGTAATCTTTTAATCTTGGATTCAAGTTCCTTTTTTGTTTTTGCTATGTATATTTTTTCACAATCTTTACAATCAGTTTGATAAATCCTTGATTTGTTGCCCTCATCTTTTCATTTTTGTTGGTTTTAATTAATTTATTCAAACTGCAATCATTTTTCGGTGCTAATTTAATGTTAATTTTGCTGAAATTTTTTTGAAATGTATTAAATGCTAAAGGATGATATGTAAAGTTCCTGATTTTTTACCAATTTCTTTATCTGTCTGAAGGATACTTTTTGTTTTTTTAATTAATTTATTTTATTATGAATCATCTTTTTTTGTTTTTTTAATTAATTAATTTTATTATGAATCATCTTTTCCTCAAAACCATTCTCTTTTGCTATTTTTAATATGTGTTTTTTCTCTATATTAAAATTTTCTCTGCTCATGGGAAAGTTCACAAGTCTGTATGTTAAACTATTAAAGACTGCTTGTTTGTTATTTCCTACAAATATTAAATCCATAAGTTTTGTTTGGATGGCTGAAGCACTGTGTGTTAAAATTAAAAAAAAAATTGTACCTGATAAACAGTTGTCCTCAACTATATTAATTTCTTAAATGAATATTAAGAAGCTAAAGCTGTTACTATGATTGAAATAAGTATATTTAAAGTACACAACTAAATTATTGTAATCAAATGGTAAAGAGAAAAATTTATGCCTGAATCAGGAATCGAACACTGAACCTTCAGCTTTCCTTGCTGATGCTCTTAACCATTGAGCTAATTGAGGCTTCCTTCCCATCCAAGTATAAATCCTTCCTTTACCTTACTTTCTTGGTCCCACATTCGGTCGATCGGAAGTAACTCTTCTTCTTCCCTCTGTTGGTGGACCGATGAACCTCTGGATCAGGTCAAAATTTGCGGGAATTTCGAAGTTCATAATTTTCCTTTGTTTTTCTGAATGTGGATCTTTTCCCAAACCGTGAGTTCCTTTTGTTTGTCTATTTGTTTAATTAGACTGGCTTTTGATTCAATGAAATGTTTTTCAGACCAAGCATGAGCAGCTACTGCTGACTTTTCCACTTCTCCAGTTTTTATGTTTCTAAGATGTTCTTTCACCCTTCTTTTCAAATTTCTTTTCGTTTTTCCAATATAAATTTTGTCACAATCCCTGCATTTGATCTGATAAATTCTTGATTTGTTTTCATTTTTAATTTTTATTGGTTTTAATTATCCTATTAAGGCTGTATTCATTCTTTGGTGCTAATCTTATATTAAACTTTTTGAAAATTTATAGTGTTTCAATGGATGGTAAGTGAATTTCTTGAATTTTATTTTTTGTTTCTTTTATAAGTGTGCTTTCATTTTGTTTATTTTCTATTATTTCACTCACCTCATACTTCATAATTCATAGCCGACCCAGGGTTTCTTCACATCATTTGTGACATTCTCAATGCTGTGTCACGTTCACAACTGACGTCCAACGGCCTTCTATCCTGCACACTGACCTCCGCGCCATCTGGTGGCCGACCGAAGAATTTCCAAATCAGTCCTCTCTCCTTATAACTGGGTATTTCAAAATTCATAGTTGTATTTTCATTCTTGCATGTGTAAATTTTTTTTTTTTTTTGAAAATACAACTATGAATTTTGAAATACCCGGTTATAAGGAGAGAGGACTGATTTGGAAATTCTTTGGTCGGCCACCAGATGGCGCGGAGGTCAGTCTGCAGGATAGAAGGCCGTTGGACGTCAGTTGTGAACGTGACACAACATTGAGAATGTCACAAATGATGTGAAGAAACCCTGGGTCGGCTATGAATTATGAAGTATGAGGTGAGTGAAATAATAAAAAATAAACAATATTAAAAAACCTCATAGTGTTATTTCCTATCTACATAACTTAATAAAGTGCTTTCATTTATTAATTTTTGTCTTTTAAATTTATTTATTTTCTTGTGTACCATATTTTCTTCATAGCTGTTATCTATTGCAACATTAATTATGTGTTTTTATGTTAATTTAAAAGACAAAAATTAATAAATGTCTAAATTCCTTTTTGTTCATTTCATTCTTATTAAGAAAACCTCAATGTAAAAATACCCAACTTTATTATATACAATGATTGATTATAGTAGATCTGTGAAAGTGGTTTTATTTGTAGGGAAAATTTGTTTTAAAATTACAAGATTTTGATGTTATTGGGAATTTGGCAGTGTTATTCTAAGAAAATGTAAATTTGAGTCTTTTTAATCCTAGTCTAGTATATTAAACCCAATAAGAATGATATATCCAGTAGTTTAAGGTCAACTTTTAGCTTGTACAATTGATATCAATTTTAATACACTAAAATGCATAAAATGTTGATCCTAGTCATTAATTTGTAAGCAAAATTTACCTTTTAAGGTATCTCTGCATTCTCAGGTTTCAATCTCTGCCTTTGATCACTCACCATAACACCATTCTGAGAAATAGATCTTTCTGAGTCCACATTTGAAGTTGGATAGCAGATGGCTTCAAGAGTTGTCTTGACAAACTTGGCATACTCTTCCCTCAAAGAGCAAATCATTTTGCAAATGTCTACATGGGTACACTCTGGTCGTTTCAACTCTTCTTTTATGAGGCCTTGGAGAACAACATAGCCTTCGTAGAATTTATAAGATTCAATGACACTTGCATATGACAATTTCTTCAATTCCACCATGGCACTGTCAGCACTGAGAATTTGATTACTAAGTGTCCTGGGGGCAAATAATTTACTAACTGCTGCAAACACTAATTTTGAAGGGTCTTCCGCAATCAAGTTTTTAGCTTCGTAAGACTTTTGTGCAATAATTTTCAACTGGTTCACCACTTCCGCTTTCCTGAGAGCTGTCATCTCTTGCAACAAAGTTGTGAGTTATGTCGAGAATACCTCTTTTGTTAATAATTCAAGCATGTTTTCCATAACCTTTAGTTTTGAATGAAAAACATGAACTGTGGGATAACTGTTACCTACCAAGAATGTAATCAAACAAATTAACAAATTGGTTGCAGTTATCAGCAACAAATTGAGCCTGAACTTTTGTGATGGCTAAGAATTGGGGACTTACATATTTAAGAAACTTCACGCCACTATTTTCTTTTCCCCAGCTGCTCCATAAATTCCAATATGTCATCAAGGTATTCATGTATAAACTTTGCAGCTTCAAACCATGTGTTCCATCTAGTTTGTACTGGCATGGGAAAATGCCTAAATTTTCCAGGGTCATTCTCATATTTCTCACGAAAAAAGTCAAGATACAAATGCTTCCTTTTTCTTGTATTGAGAAATGCAGCTTTTGTTTTAGCAACAGTTATGTTCAATTCATCTATTGCCAAATCTGACCCACCAAGTTGATTTTGTGGGCCCAGCATTGAATATGGGCAAGTTTCATCCCCACTAAGCCTTTTAGAGTATTGGCACATAAAGTCAATGTACCGTGCTGAGTTGGTAATAATCCCTAGCACATTGTCATATCCAACTTCATATTTATTTAAAGTGTCCACAATACTTAGAGTGCAAGTTGAACTGGTGGCTTTGTCAAGCACAGCACTGGCAGCCAAGTAAACTCCTTGCTGATCCGTGGCCTCCAAAAGACGAAATGGAATATTAAATATGCAGTTCCCTGACTTGTCAGTTGTTTCATCACACATGATGAAAAGTTTTTTTTTTGTTCTTTACCATTTGTTTCAATTCCTCCACTTTTTTTGTCTCAATAATTGGTATGTAATATTGCCGAATTCTATCTGTAGAAGGCAAGTTACAACTGTCCTTTATATATTTGCCCAACCATTCTCTCATCTTGGGATGATTTAACTTTTCTACAGAAATTCCTGCACTCAAAAATGCCTCCATAGTGTCAATTAACTCTGTTTTGTCTTCTTTTGCTTTTTTAGCCTGTAAAAAGGACCCTTCAACAGATAATTGGTGCTTCATTGATGTCTTCTTATTCTTAGCATTTTTTGTGAATTTCACTGGCTATATGTTTTAGCAACGTGTCCTTTCTTTCATATTCTAGTATTTTGTCACAGTACCGGCACTTCAATTTTTTTTATCATTTACAAAAAAACTTTGACTGCTGAATTCATGTGCCCTACTTGTGTGGCTGACACACTTGGTTTTGACATGACAATAGGTAGAAAAATTAAAAAAAAACAAAAAAACAAATGATAATGAAAATTACTTGAGACTTAGGTAAAACACAAACTGACCAAGGTATACATTTCACATTCACTGAATGTATCTGTTGATTGAAACAAAGTTTGAAGGGGGAGAGAGGAGGAATTAAAATTGCGCGTGACTATTGTTGTTCAAACTGTTAGTATTTGTTTAGTTACATTTTGTTAAAAATCCATGTTATAGATATGTAATCCAATAGAAAAATGTGTTTATGTAAGTAAATTCTGTTTTAACCAAATTGGAAATAATAATATTTATCAATATGATATAATTACTCATGGTCCATTGTTGGCTTATTCAAATTTGGCAGTGCTTGCATTATTGTCAGGTTACTGCTTGTACTTAAGGAAATGTTTTATTCAGATTTGAACATACTATTACTTTTATATATTAAATTTGGGAATTTTTAACATTATGAGGTTCAAATTCTTATACTATTACTTAATAATGATTGATACAAAATTGATAATTATGTCTGCAAAAACTTATCTTACACATTAATATAATTCATATTTCTTGGAATTCATCAATATGAATTCCATGGTCAATACCATGGAACTTAAAATGTATGGAGAGACCATATTTGAGCATGAGAAGGTCAGAAAATATTACCTCTATGTTGTGAACTATGTTGCAACCATTTACCTTTGCAAGAGTGCATGGAGGAAGCAGGTATGACAGTTAAAAAGAAGATGGAATCCGAAAACAATGTTTTTAAAAATAAATTATGAAAATTTCGCAAATAGAACAAAAAAAACTCCAGAATTTGTTGAAAATTTTAAATTTTAGTGTTATTTTGCATTATCATAGGATTTCACATTATTTTACGATTCATAAATGCTTTTTTTGAGGTTATGGGAAGTGGCATTAAGAAATGGTACAATAAAATGAAAAAAATAGAGCATTTTGTGTTATCGCGACTTGGAAATTTCGCGGATCTCTATCCAATATTTGCATAGATGAATATGATGATATAGTTAAAGCAGTGAAACCACACATGTGGCTAATGCGGGCTTTGTAGCAGAGAGCGAAAATACTGCTTGTGCCGTTACAACATATAATGTAGACCCAATGTATTATACATTTCAAAATTTTTATTTAAATCTATTCCCAAGTAAGTGGAAGAATTGGCATTTTCAAATATTAATTTCTATAGATTTTAAGACATTTCTTCATTAAATACAGACAAGTTCATATATTTTGTTTTGATTTCATTTTATCAAACCAACCTTTAATCCTCACTTTGTTATTCCAGATGCTGATAAAGAAACTCTGGCTGTTATAAAAGAGGACTGCCAAATATTTCTTAATGTACCTTTAGATGAAGCATTTCGTTTATTATTTATTAAGGAATCAACCAGTGATCAGTCAATTCAAAGCATGGAGACTGTTCTATTTGAGCTTAAAAAGAAAGGTGATGTAGTGGAGAAAGAAGTTGATAAAAGTAAAAAGTGTCAAGATATCTGGAGAATAATTCGAGGGGGAAAAAAAGGAAATAACATTAATATATGTGTCTTTAAGCAATGCTAAAGAGAAAAATTTATTCAATGAGTGAATGAGTCAATTCTTACCTTATCTCATACTCAGTTTTTTTAAACATGAGAACTGCAGTTTTCAAAAGGAGTCCTCTCATTCTCAGCTGATATTATGACTACCGGATTTTTGTTTGAATCTTCATCTATAACATTGCCTTCTGGTGCTAATTTGATGAACCTTGAGATCAAGTCCTGATCATTGGTAATTTCAAAATTCATGGATCTAAATTTGAAATTTTCTAATTTTAAAATTCCTGATGAACAGAACTTGATCTCAAGGTTCATGAAATCAGTACCAGATGGCAATGTTATAGATGAAGATTCAAACGAAAATCTGGTAGTCATAATCATAATATCTGCTTATGATGAGAGGGACTCCTTTTGAAAACTGCAGTTCCCATGTTTAAAAAGCCTGAAGTATGAGGTAATATAAGAATTGTCTCATTTATTCATTGAATTAAGAACTTCATAATGTTATTCACGGGGCAGGCTGAGCTCTGGAGCTGGGTGAAGGCGATCAACCTAGTTAGGAAACCCCGAATAATAAACCCGCCATGAAAACGGACTAGCAACCCACTTCAAGGTGTATCTTATACATTGCTCGCAGTCCCAAGGATCAAGCCTCGGATCAAAGAAGAATGCACATCCAGTACGTCTTCCTCCGAGGAGTGATTTTGGAAATAAACAGGATTAAAATCCTACAAATTAAGTTTAAGAAGAAGAAGATAATGTTATTTTGCATATTTAACTTATGAAGAAAAGTTTATTAAGTTATGTAGATAGGAAATAACACTATGAGGTTTTTTAATATTGTTTATTTTTTATTATTTCACTCACCTCATACTTCATAATTCATAGCAGACCCAGAGTTTCTTCACATCATTTGTGACATTTTCAATGCTGTGTCACGTTCACAACTGACGTCCAACGGCCTTGTATCCTCAGTCTGCAGGATAGAAGGCCGTTGGACGTCAGTTGTGAACATGACACAGCATTGAAAATGTCACAAATGATGTGAAGAAACCCTGGGTCTGCTATGAATTATGAAGTATGAGGTGAGTGAAATAATAAAAAATAAACAAAGAAAAGTTTATACCTGTTCCGGGATTGTATCCAAGACTTTCAGCTTTATGGGTTAGTACTCTTAACCATTTGAGTTACCTAGGCAACTCCCAGCCCTGCCATAAATTTTTCTCTCTTATAATCCTCCTGTAAAGTTTAGTTTTCTGAAAATGGGACCTTTTCATATTGGACGATTCAATTACATTGTGAATGAAGTTTCATTACTACTGGGATGCGGGATTATAAGAGAGAGGAATTTGTGCCAGGGCAGGGAGACCAAGCATATAAAGCTGTAATACTGGTTCAGGCAGAAACATTATTATATTAGAAGAGAAAAATTATGTGCTCAGATTGGGGTTTGAACCCGGGACCTTTGGATTTCTATGATAATGCTCTACCACCTGAGCTACCTGAGCACTCTAATCTAAACACAAATTTTTCTCTTATGCATTGTTAATTTCTGAGTGCTAAATGCCACGAACTTTTGCTCGTCACTCAAAAATGGCTTCATTTTTTTATGATTACTTTTATTGAGAATTTAAACATTACTTTATAAAGCCAGTAGGGCTTCTTTCGATGTATTTATTATTAATTTAATACTTCTCACTGAAAGACAAATTATATTTTTCTTCAAATATAATTTGTCCTTAAGTGAGAAGTATTAAATTAATAAAAAAACATAGAAACATTATTCCTTTTACCATTGCTTAAAGAAGGATCTATTTGATATTGGATGCAACTGTATTATAATGAAAAATAACATTAATAGCTAGTGGTGAATACTGTATATAGGATTAATGATTAAATTAAAATGCTTCATATCTCACCTCATATCCAGTTTTGTAGATCGTGATTTCAAAGCCTTAGTGGCTTCATCTTCAATGCTTTCTTGTCGACTTAACATCAGTCGACAAAGTACTGAAGATGAAGCTGCTAAGCCTTTGAAATTGTGATCTACTTTGAAGGCTGGATATGAGGAGAGGTATGAAGCATTTTAATTTAATCATAAATTAAACCTCATAGTGATTTATTCCTATATAAGTTCAATACTGTATATAGGACTAAAGTGTATTTGACTTGTAAGCATTACATTTATGATAAGAATCAAATGAATCATGAATTCTTACCTCACACATCTATGTTTTTTAACATAGAACTGCAGTATCGGGAGTCATGAAAACAGCTGAAGATGGGAATGATATGTTTCCTGATACTGCAGTTCTGTGTTAAAAAAGAACATAGATGTATGAGGTAAGAATAATTCACAATTCATTTGATTCTTATTAAGAAAACTTCATAATGTAAAAACGCCCAAATTTATTATATTAAATTACATTTATGTTCTGAAAATTTATAAAAATTTATATTTGGAAGTAACACTATGAGGTTTATGTAACAATAATTAAATGAATCAATCTTTCCTGAGCCACACTTGAAAAGGAAGACAGACGACATCAAGAAGGTTCGTGATGCTGAGAACACCAAAATAACCCAAGAGGCAACCAAAGGAAAATAATGGGAAAAAGCAGAACTTGCAAATTAAGTTAAACTGAAGGGACTTTTGGATCATTTACAAGTGAACACATCTATTAATAGCTCAAGAATATATTTATGTTTATAATTGTATTTTTCTAGTTATAAAGTGTTAAAATATTTATATTTGAAGAGAAAAATTATATGCTCAGACTGGGGTTTGAACCTAGGACCTTTGGCTTTCTAGGCCAACGCTCTTTACCTGAGCACTCCAATCTAAATGCAAATTTTTCTCTTATATACACTGTTAATTCCCGTGCACCAAATGCTACGAAACCATTGCTTCGATCTTGCAAATGGCGGCTTCTTTATTAAGAAGACCTTTTATTGGGAATTTTACATTACATTATAAAGCCAGTATGGTCTCTTTCAATGTTTTTATTATTCATTTCATACATCTCAATGATGGATAAATTATATTTGAAGAGAAAAATCATATGCTTAGATTGGCATTTGAACCCAGGACCTTTAGCTTTCTAGGTCAATGCTCTTCACCTGAGCTATCTGAGCACTCCAATCTACATGCAAATTTTCTTATATACACTGTTAATTCCCGAGTGCCAAATGCTACGAAACCGTTGCTTCGATCTTGCAAATGGCGACTTCTTTATTAAGAAGACCTTTTATTGGGAATTTTACATTACATTATAAAACCAGTACTTCCTCTTTCAATGTTTTTATTATTCATTTCATACATCTCAATGATGGATAAATTATATTTGAAGAAAAAAGTTATTTTTCCCTTCAAATATAATTTATCCATCATTAAACATTATTTTTCTCTTCAAATATAATTTATCCGTCGCACATAGGAGTATTGGCATAAAATATCAACACTTTTGAAATTCATGTTAAAGCGCCATTGAGGTTATGTAATAAGATGTTTTTATTATTAATTTCATACATCTCAATGATGGATAAATCATATTTAAAGAGAAAAATTAAACGCTCAGACCGGGACTTGAACCCGGGACCCTTGGTTTTCTAGTCCAAGTGCTCTACCATTTGAGCTACCTGAGCAAGTACCGATCTAAACGCAAATCTTTCTCTATATACGTTGAAATTCCCGCCCCAAATGCTTTTGAAGCCTTTGCTTCTATCTTTGCAAATGGCGGCTCCTATATTAAGAAGACATATTTGGGAATTATACATTACATTATAAATGCCAGTACGGCTATTTTCGATGTTTTTATTATTAATTTCATACATCTCAATGATGGATAAATCATATTTAATGGCATTTATAATGTAATGTATAATTCCCAAATATGTCTTCTTAATATAGGAGCCGCCATTTGCAAAGATAGAAGCAAAGGCTTCAAAAGCATTTGGGGCGGGAATTTCAACGTATATAGAGAAAGATTTGCGTTTAGATCGGTACTTGCTCAGGTAGCTCAAATGGTAGACCACTTGGACTAGAAAACCAAGGGTCCCGGGTTCAAGTCCCGGTCTGAGCGTATAATTTTTCTCTTTAAATATATGTAATAAGATGTTAATTATATAATTTTTTACCTGGTAAGCCAGTTGTCCTCAACTAAGTTATTAAACTTCAAGTTATTTTAATATGGAGGTCTTTTGAAAACAATGTTTCATCTTATTTAAAGAGAAAAATTATACGCTCAGACCAGGACTTGAACCCGGGACCCTTGGTTTTCTAGTCCAAGTGGTCTACCATTTGAGCTACCTGAGCAAGTACCGATCTAAATGCAAATCTTTCTCTATATACGTTGTAATTCCCTCCCACCAAATGCTTTGAAGCCTTTGCTTCTATCTTTGCAAATGGCGGCTCCTATATTAAGAAGACATATTTGGGAATTATACATTACGTTATAAATGCCAGTATGGCTATTTTCAATGTTTTTATTATTAATTTCATACATCTCAATGATGGATAAATCATATTTAAAGAGAAAAATTATACGCTCAGACTGGGACTTGAACCCGGGACCCTTGGTTTTCTAGTCCAAGTGCTCTACCATTTGAGCTACCTGAGCAATATGTCTTCTTAATATAGGAGCTGCCATTTGCAAAGATAGAAGCAAAATCTTCAAAGCATTTGGTGGGCGGGAATTACAACATATATAGAGAAAGATTTGCATTTAGATCGGTACTTGCTCAGGTAGCTCAAATGGTAGAGCACTTGGACTAGAAAACCAAGGGTCCCGGGTTCAAATCCCGGTCTGAGCGTATAATTTTTCTCTTTAAATATGATTTATCCATCATTGAGATGTATGAAATTAATAATAAAAACATTGAATGTTTCATCTTCTGCATTTTAACTGGAACTGATGGCTGATGGTGTTGTATAGGTTGTATAAATCCATTATACATTCTGCATTTTAACTGGAACTGATGGTGTTGTATAGGTTGTATAATGGATTTATACAACACCATCAGCCATCAGTTCCAGTTAAAATGCAGAAGATGAAACATTGTTTTTGAAAGGCCTCCATATTAAAATAACTTGAAGTTTAATAACTTAGTTGAGGATGACTGACTTACCAGGTAAAAAATTATATAATTAACATCTTATGGCATGACTACCTGGCAGCACACCTCCATAAAATTGGAATCTTCAACTCTCCAAATTGTATCCTGTGCCAAGACAATAACACTACCATGAACAAAGATCATCTTGCTAGCTGTGAGGCTCTGGAGATGTCACCTACAAGAACTCTGGCAGGACTCTATTGGGAAGCAAGAAAGCAAATGGAACACATGCAAGCTAATGGGCATTAGACTACTACTACATCTTATGGCATAAAATATCCAATCAAAATTATTTAAAGGGTCTTTTCAAATAAAAGCAATAATTTTTTTAATATTGTGGTGTTTAATAATCAAAAAGTGCAATAATAGCTCCAAAAATACCATTGTGAGAAAATGATTGTAGGAAAGGTACTCATCTTCTTCATCATCGTCATCTTCATTTTCATCGTAAGATGACAAAGATAATGGAGGCAGTATGATTGCAACCATTAGATTCATTGCATCTTTGGAAAACACCTTTTTCTCAACTTCGGCTTAGGTCTAACAGAACTTAAATAAGGATCAGAACTCAACACTAAACTGTTCATGATGTCCCTGTCGCAATCCTGTTGTGAAAATTTTGCCTGTATTCTCGAAAATTTTTATTCCGGGCCTCAGCGGCTTTCTCAGATTAATTGGCCAATAGGCAAAATTGCTTGGCTTAACTTATTACTTTGGCTCCATGGATCAAAACTTTGTGAACTGTAGGTGAAATAGGGAGCCAACTATACAATTCAACATACAATTTTGCTGTTTCGTGTGCATATGTAGCAAGTTTATCAGCATTTATGTTGTGTCCACTAGAAATAACTTAGAGGATTGCCCGAAATTGTTTGATTAGGTTGACATTAATGCCAGTAATTCGGAAAGATGTACCCGGATCTGCAAAAAAAAATCTTCGTGATGTGTTACCATCATTGGTGTTCCTGCACGATTTAAAATACCATATTTATCCTTAGGACAATGAATAAATTCAGCAAGTTTTTTTTTACTAAAAATTACATTTTTCATTAATTTTCTTTCCTTTGCATTCTCTCATAATATTGTACAAAGCTCTCCTCGTGAAAGTTATAGCTGGTTCTGCAGTATCTAAAAAGAAAAATGATAAAAACCTATTGGCTTCAACACATCCAAATGGTGCACAAAAGCGCATTTTTTTTATTTAGTAAAGGTTATCCTTAAGTACAAGCTTGTAAAAAAATGAAGGTTTGACAAGTAAACAAAAAACACAATTGTTTAAACATTTCATTTAAATAAATCCCAATTTACAGTTCATATTTATTGATCTCATATATACATTACTTAAACTGCAAATTAATAAACTACTAGATTAAAATAATCTTCTTACCTTCTACTTCCAGATTCATAATGCTTTTTCTCCACACACCAACACCCGAAAACACAATTTCAACTGTAATCCAGTAAACAAATACAAGCGCAGAACTTAGATGTGAGGTTCCGACAATGACTGGGTTTCGACTAAACACTGGGAATAAAGCATGCATGTGGGTGACTTTGGAGATTACAGACAGATGTATCAATTATTAAGGTTGAAAATTCAGGAACCCTTGCAGGTTAATAACTAACTTCATATTTTAGACTTTTGACCAGTTTTTTTAATGTATTTACTTCTCTGTGCATCGTTGAGATATATGAAATGTATAATAAAATTATTTTTCTCTTCAAATATAATTTATCCATCGAGATGTATGAAATGAATAATAAAAAGTCAAAATATTTAGCTTTTATAGGAATAAATCACTATGAGGTTTCATTTATGATAAAATTAAAATGCTTCATACCAATCCAGTCTTCTAAGTAGATCGCGATTTTAAAGCCTTGGTGACTTCATCTTCAGTACTTTCTTGTCGGCTGATGTTACGTTGATCAGAAAAAGTTCTTCTTCCCTCTGTTGGTTTCCCAAAGGTTTATCGGTTTACCAACAGAGAGAAGTAATTCTTCTGATCGACATAACATCAGTCAACAAGAAAGTACTGAAGATAAGCTGCCAAGACTTTGAAATTGTGATCTACTTAGAAGACTGGGTATGAGGAGAGGTATGAAGCATTTTAATTTAGTCAAAATATTTATTCTATCTATACCATTTATAATATATAATTTAAACCAGTATATAGAAGAAAATGCAGCTTTTTTATTTTTTTAATGTGGCATAGTGGATATGTACCATTTTAATACTTTAGGACTCATTATAGGCCTATATATAATTATGGTGAATCAAGAAAAAAATAACATAAACAAAACAAAAAAACAACAGAGAACTGTGTGGACATGAACTTATTACATAGCAGATTCACATGTGATGGTGATTCTCCTTGAGAAGTTGGACTTTGTCGGGGAGAGAAGGGGAAGAAAGAGAGACTTAAGGTCCGGGGGGGACATGTGATGTAATTATAGGCGTGTCTGAAAATTATTTTGTTTGTGTACTATGGACAAATTATATGGCTTTATCTCTGTCTAATGAGACATTTCCAGACATGGGTTTCTATATGAAAGTTATTTAAAATTTTCTCCTATATTTTCCCTGAAAGTTGTAACAGTCACCAAATTACTCTGTATATTAATAAAACCTAATATACAGTTTGTAAACAAAATTAACTGGCAATTTTATACAGACAGTACATCTCTGTCTTATGACCCAACTACTGACAAAATGCAGTTCTAACTGCGAATGCACTTGTCTCTCCTCCCACAACTCCTGACCATAGCAAACACATGGCCACCACTTCAGTTTGTACTGACAAGGGAACTGTCAATCATTGCATGCTGAAACCCACCTTGAAATTTATCCCAGAGAAGCATTGTGATGTACCAATGTGTTGTCAAAAAAATTATCGGCCATTTTTAACTGCAAGGCACAGAAATCAAATCCAGAATCCAGCTATTGCAATCCTCTGTATGGAGCAGATGGTCTCCCTGCACAAGAGGAGTGAGGTAGGATGCAGCGCGGACAGCGAGGGTTATACAATCTACCAATTCATGAGTTTTATTACTTCCTTATAGTTTAAATGAGAGATTTGACACTAGATTTTAATGCCATGCAGTTAAAAATGGCAGATAATTTTTTTTGTACACAGCCTTGGTATTTCACAACACTTCTCTGGAGGAAATTTCAAGGTAGGTTTCAGCATGCAATGGTTGGCAGTTCCCTTGTGAGTACAGCTGTGCCCAAGTGTTAGTGAATGATGTACATATAATAAGTTTTAGAACAGTCTATAATTATAAGTTGAGTAAATTTTTTTTTTTCATTTTATTGACTGAAGATGAGGCCCAATATAATATAATATATATACACACACAATTTTATGTATTGTAGATAAAAAAATGGGTTTTATTTGTCCATTTTCAACTCTTTTGGCTTATCCGTCTTTTTTTTTAATGGCTTTTTTGCAACTTTACCTTCTTTTGACTACATCTATACCATTTGTATAATTGAAGAATCTGCAGAGTGTAGCCTCAATTCCAACTTCTTTTAAAAACACTATCTAGTTTTACTTTCTAAAGACTTCACATTGCAAACACTTTTGAGAAACTATTGAACCCTCACAAAATATCCCACTATTTTTAACCAGCCTACTAACTGCCTGATATCCAATGTGGGTTTGCTGAATTCATTCTAGGTGGAGAAAATCCTTCATTCTAAACTCTCCAAGCACTTTCTGTTTAATGAACACAATTCCTTTTTCAAACTATGTTGAATTTAAAAAAATCAAGCATTGAAAGAAGAAGCATTTTCAATCATCAGTTATTTTTGCAATGTTTGTTGTATTTCAGTAAGATTTTGTACTTTTTAAAAATTGTTATTATATTAATTAAAAATGCAGTTCATCATCATCAACAATCACAGATTAAACCCATGTGGCTTGTTCCAGTTCATAGATTCTCATTCAAAAAGTTGAATTCATCTATTTTTCAGTCTACCAACATTACTGTCTCCTTTTGGTTTGTAATTAAGTATAATTTTTGGTTGCATTCATTTTTCAGTCTTTGAACATATTCTTTCCAGTTTTTTCTAGATTATTTTATTTCATCTAAAAGTTTGAAATATTTAGCTCATTTCTAATATCTTCCCTTCTTTTATCTAGAAGTTTGTAATCAGCTACATTTCTCAGAAATCTCATTTCAGCTGCTTCTGTGATCTTCTCTTCTCTTTTAGTTAAAACCCAAAATTTGCTACCATACAACAGTAAGGGGACTGCCACTGCTTTATAAAATTTTAGTTTTGTTTCCGTTTTTGTATTTTTAAATATTCTCTTAATTGTGCCACATATATAATTAAATTTATTTAGTTAAAAAGATCATTTTTAAAATAGGAGATTTCATAACCCAGGTATTTAAAATGGTTCACTTGTTCAACAGATTAGCTCTTGCGATATCTGATCCTTTAAAAGCTAAGATTTTCATTTTACTTATTGATATTTTGAAATTATACCCTCAGGGGTCCCCATCTAGGGGATATGTGGATGGCGACCACAAGGTGCCCAAGCTGAGCAAAACATTGCTTCCACTTACTTGGGTTTTGCTCCTTACTTTTATCTTTAACCAATCTGGTATTTCTTCCACTTATACCAGACTCTTTTAACTTTACTATCTAACTTTTCTTGGTTAACTCTTGTTTTTTCGACACCAACGCTATTAGGGCATCCGAAGGCTAGGGAGTCTTTCCTTTCTTGCATTTCTTCTTTCCTTTAATTTTCTTTTCTTCTCCAGAGAAGCCTGACCAGAGGCTGTAAGATGGCAGCCCCATCACTGGTCTTGCCTTCCTTTGGCCAGCAACCAATCGAAGGGACTATTATTATGCTTTCAAATCTTATATGAGAATTTCCCGGATGGATCACGCTGGAGGGAAAATTTTCTATAGGATCGTAACAGGCCTTGACCTAATACTTGGAAGGAAGAAGAAGAAGGCAATTCTGCATAAAGTTATTTAATTGAAAGAGTAATTTCTGTAGACCATCTTCTGAGCTAGATATTAGAACTTGTTAGTCTACAAAAAGTAAGGTATCTAAGATCTTATTTTGAAATATGAGTCCAAATTTATCTGCCAATTATATATGATATTGTTAATAATTAAAAAGAGAGGATGAAAGTGGACATCTCTATGTTACACCTCTATTTATTGTTGCTGTTATATTCTTTTTATTTTTTACTCCAGTTTCTATTGTTATTTTATTTTCTACATAAAAAATGCAGTTGGAACTAAAATTATTATCTAATTTTAATTGCATTTTTATGTCCTTTTTTTTCAGTTTTAGATCTTTTTAGGATAAATAAATAAATTAGCTCAGTTGGTAGAGCATTTGACCCGGAAAGCCAAAGGTCCCAGGTTTGAGTCTCGGTCTAGGCGAAAATTTTTCTCTTCAAATATGTTATCATCTGTTTATTCAATGAGAATGAAGATAGTGTTCCAACAAGAGTTCAGAGAATGACTCTCATTGGTGATCAATGAAGGGGAATGCATAGAGGAGAAGGCACAAACAGTATGGGAGAAGGAAATGAGGTAAGTTTTCTGCTATAACTACTTTTTGTAAATGGTCCATCTATAGTAAACATGATATGTAGTGAAATTTTGTTTTCAATTCCCAGAGTACCATGTTTTTATAGGATTGATAGTTTAATATTTACTGTGTGAAGAAATGTGAACCTCATTACCGATGATCTTTCATCATGGCACGTCATTCAAAGTAAACATTGATTAAAATTTTTAAATAAATTCTTTTTCATCTCACCTTATATCTTATCTTCTAATTAGACAAGTTTAAAACCATATCTGTTTCACCTTCAGTAATTCCATAACTTAGGAGCACTGCTTCTTACTCCATCTTTTGGTGGCCTGACGAACCTTCTCCAAATCAATTCCAAGCCTAAGCTCTTTAGGTTTTTCTCTTTATTAATTTAGCCTTTCTTTCAATTTGATGTTTTTCTGACCAAGCATGAGTGGCTATTGCAGATTTTTCCACTTCCCCATTTTGCTCATGCTTAATGAGAAAAAGCATTAAATAGAAAGGAAGGCTAAATTAATAAAGCAATTAGAAAATTGAAAGTATAATAGGAAGTTACATTATGAGGTTTTACTTAATAAAAGTGTTGTTTGGATTATTTTTACCTCATATCGTTTCTGTTGAACATATGTTTCAAGTAATTATATTTGAGTTGTGTATTTTGATTCACCTCATATTTCTTATTAAATAATATGAAAATAAACAACTCAAATATAATTAAAGTAAACCTCATAGTGTTATTTCCTACATATATTTAATAAAGTTGACTATTCAAGTCGTAAGAAAAACAAATAAGAACAAACTGTATAAATAAGAAATATGAGGTGAGTCAAAGTACACAACTCAAATATAATTAAAACAAACCTCAGTGTTATTTCCTACATATATATAATATGTTTCAAGGCTTGTTAGCCGCATCCTCAGTAGTTACAGACTGGTTTGTCCCAAGTTGTTGGCCCTTGAAACATATGTTTAACAGAAACAACGAAATGAGGTAAGAATAATACAGACACTTTTTATTTTTAACAATTATAATTAGGAGAGAATGGTATGAACTTGTCTGCAGAATGGATACCAAAAGATTAGATTGCCTAGGAAAAGTCTAAACTATCAACCAAGAGGAGGAAAAAAGAGATCGGGGATGGCCACGAAAGAGATGGACACAGCAGCTATAATACTTTGAGCCAGAACGAATCAAAAAGGTTTAAACCTTGCAAGAAGAAGAGAACAATTAGAAAAACCTAAATAGCTTAGATGGGGGGCATGCCGTAGCGTAGTGGTTAAGGCACTGAGCTACAAGCCGGAGGGTCGAGGGTTCAAGTCCCGTTGGGGTCAGGATTTTTAAACTGACCCAAACCCTCTGGCGGCACTATGGCCCTGGGGTCGACTCAGCCTCTAACGGAAATGAGTACCGGACACTTGTTCTGGGGGTAAAGGTGGCCGTCATGCAGGGCTGACATAAAGTGCCGATTGTCTAGAAAAAGTGGGAGCCTTAACCTCCTACTACCCCAAGGGCCTCCGGGCCTGTTGAGGGATCACTTTACTTTACTAAAGAGCTTAGATGATCTTGAAGAAGATTTTCGGGCTGTAGGCCGTGGTCGTGAGGCTTGTAGTTCTCCGACGTTTTGCCAGAGACTGCGTCTGACATCCTCAAGGGTTGTCTCAAGACGCAGTCTCTGGCGAAACATCGGGGAACTACAAGCCTCACGACCATGGCCTACAGCCCGAAAATCTTCTTCAAGAGATCATCATAGCAACTCTGGCCGTGAAAGTCTATGTGAATACACTAAAGAGCTTAGGTTTTGGGAAAAAAATCACATTAAAAAAAATTAATGCATTTCGAAATTCCCAGAGAAGTTGATTTAATTTGGAAGTTCATTGATCCACCAACAGATAGAGTAAGAAGCAGTGCTCCTAGACGATAGAACAATGATTGTGGAATTACTGAAAATGAAACCGATAGGGTTTTGAAACAAGTCTAATTTTTAGACAGGATATGAGGTGAGATGAACAAGAATTTAATTAAAAATGTACATCACAGCGATATTTCCTAAATAGTTCAATAAACATTGACTACTACCATTATTAGAAAAAAATACACCCATAAATAACTTTTATTCCCTAGGAAATGTTCAGGAAAGAAATTGTAAGACTTTTTGGTTCAATAAATTGATGCTCTGTCACCATTACATTTTATTTATTTATTTTTGCCCTGTATTATATTATGGGTAATGTAATACAAAATCTTAAAAGTACAAGACAATAGTAATAATAACAAAAAAAATAAATCATGTTTTTGAGCACCCATTCATGGAATAGAATATCAAATTACAATCAGTTACAGAAATATACAATTTGGGAATACAAATAAAACCAGAAATTTACTTACATTTCTTATAATTCAATTATAGACTATTACAATTATTGTACATTCATATACAAAAATACATAACCTTTATGAATAAATATTAATAGGCAGTTTATACATACAAGTTAATACCAATACTTCCTGCATATTTATGAGAATAATGATGACACTAAAAAGTATACTTGATAACTACAATTTAACAATTAATAAGAAATGAGTCTTATTTCAGCTCATAAACTGATCTTCAAGCACAGTTCTACAATTTCAAGAGGCATCTCTCTCGTGAACCGTTTTTACGACTATCAAAACTCGGTCCACATTCTCGTCTTCAAAGTCACCATCTGGTGCTGATTTGATCTCAAAATTTATCAAATCAGCACCAGATGGTGGTTTTGAAGATAAGGATGTGGACCGAAGTTCGACAGTCAGCTGAAGATGAGAGGGATGCTTCTTGAAACTGCAGTACCATGCTTGAAGATCATCGTTTAAGAGCTGAAATACAACTCATTTTTATTAATTATTAACTTGAAAACCTCATAATGTTATTTCCCATAATTATTTTATGAATAACTACAATACCTGCTTAAATCAACTACCGTACTTGTAATAATATTCTATGTCACTTACTTTCTACATTTTCATTTATAAACATTTAATAACAGTCCAAAACAGGGCCGGAAAAAGATAATTTCTAATTCTGTGGCCTTCATTAAAATACAGTCTATTTCTCTCAAATAATAGTTGAAAGAATTTCTGAAATCAAAACAATTTTAATGTGAGGTCAATTAAATTGGAAATAGTTTAGAAACACATTGCAAGTATGCAATGTATCCAAAGTAAGACCTCTTGATGTAAACAATGACTGACTACACCATTCATTGCTGGGAGGAAGGAAAGATAGAGTCCAACATAATTTAATTATTGTTTGTGTATAGAATTTATTCTCCAGTTATGTGGAAGCAAAACATGGACTCTTACTTTAAGGGACGAGAAAGGTTACAAGTACTTATTTTAGGAATTCTCACTATGAGGTATATTCATTAAGGTAGAATTTTTTATCACTCACCTCATATTGTTCTTCTTATTTGAATATGAACTAGTTTCGGAACATAGTTTCTGTTCCATCCTCAGTATCGTCATGACCGTTGTTCTGTCGTCTTGAAGAGCTGTCCTTCGCTCCTCCATTGGCTGACTGAAAAACCTCGAAACCAGGTCATTCTCACCGGGAATTTCAAAGTTCATCAATTTCTTCTTTTTGCTCTTTTCCCAAACAGTAAGTTCTTTTGGTTTTCTATTTGTTTTAATAATTTAGCTTCTTTCTCGATAAGATGTTTTTCAGACCATGCATGGGCAGCCACTGCAGATTTTTCTACTTCCCCTTTCTTGACATTCCTGAGATGTTCTTTCACTCTAGTTTTCAAGTTTCTCTTAGTTTTTCCTATGTAGAATTTCTCACATTCTTCACATTTAATTTGATAAATCCCTGATTTGTTTTCTTCTTTAATTTTCTCATTCTTATTAGGTCTAATCAGTCTACTGATGCTGTAGTCATATTAGGGTGCTAACCTTATGTTGAAATCTTTAAACAATTTTTAAAACTTGTGGTGTTTTAATGGATGATATGTGAATTTTCTAAATTTTACATTTTCTTGTTTTACTTTTAGAAGAGTGCTTTGATTAATAAATTTTTGTCTTTTGAACTTGTTTATTTTCTAGAGTATCATTTTTATTGCAAAACCATTTTTTGTGGCTATGTTGATTATGTGGTCGTGACAATACTGAGGATGGAACAGAAACTATGTTCCGAAACTAGTTCATAGTCAAATAAGAAGAACAATATGAGGTGAGTGATAAAAAATTCTACCTTAAGGTTACAAGTATTTGAGAATAAAGTTCTTAGGACATTTTTTTGACCAAAGAAATGAACAGACAGGCAAATGGAGAAGTCTACATAATATTAAGCTACATGAACTTTATGGGAAGCTGGATATAATAACAGTTAAGTCTCTTAGACTGCGATTGTGTTGAATTGCTTGAGTATTAATAAGTTTGGTCTGTGTAATTCATATCTCATATCATTGTTTCTATTAGGCATATGTTTCAAGACATTTTTGTCCCATCTTCAGTAGTTGCAGTTGAGTCTTGAAACATATGTCTAACAGAAACGATATGAGGTAAGAATTACATAGACCAAACTTGTTATTAAGTAAAACTTCATAATGCACTTCCTATTTTATTTTCAAATAAATGCTTGAGTATTGCTTATATTACACCAAATCATCAAAAGAAGCGGATAAATGTAAAAAATACAGAAGTAAAGAAGCTGCAACATAAGAGGTTAGTGAACATATGCAGAGAGTAATATATTATATTTGAGTTTAAATTTTGACTCGTCTCATATTTCTTGATTTTTATGCATTTGTTTATGATGGTTTCATTCTAAATCTATCTCTCTCACTGAAGGACAAATCAATATTTGTAGAGAAAAATTCATGCTTGAACTGGGATTTGAACCCAAAACCTCTGGTTTTATGCACTAGCACACTACCTTTGTGCTACTTAGACATCTCAATTCAAACGGAAATTTTTCTCATTTTTATGGTGTGTAAAATCAGAGATTCTAGGTTCAAATCCCAGTACAAGCATACATTTTTCTCTTCTAATATTATTTTTTTTTATGTTAAGAGAAGATTTTATTTTGGAAAGACTATTATAGTAGTTACATATTTAATTTAAATCAAGAATATAAAATATGTCTTAATCTATATTTAGTACTTCTCACTTAAGTATTTTTCTATATTTATTTAATTAATAAATATGGATTTTCATCAAGTAAACACCAACTCAATTGATTATTTATTTATAGGTTTGCAAATTCAAAATGAAGAGTAAGTTTCTAGCATCTTCATAAATTCAAGAGCTTTCAATATAGGATGATCATTTTTTTTTGGCAACATGCCTTTAATCATTCTCAGAATTTTGATAGTACTTCTCAAAGTAGTCTCCTTTGTTTGCAATTCACTTGTCCCAGCATTTCTGCTAATCTGCAGACATGCTGGAAATAATTTTTTGAGTCTTCTCCGCAGCCTTCACTACTTCCATCATTATCATCATCCGGTATCATGACAGCCACCATCTTCCAGAAACCAAATGCCATTCTTCTCTGTCTATCCAGTGATCTTCCTCCAATCCTCTGATAATCATAGCAGCTTGCACACCTTCTATCCAAGTTTTGTTTGGTCTTCCTTTCTTCCTCCTTTTCATTGGGATCCATTCCATAAGTTTCTTCCAAATATGGAAAACGTCTCTCATGAAAGTGTTTCTTCAGGTTAGTGAATAGAAAGAGTCACACAGGGCTAAATCCAGACTATAGGCTGCACACCAATGTACGGAATTGGAGGTCAGCAGTTTGATTCTTAGTTCAAACAATAATTTTTCTTTTAAAGAAATAAAAACTAATCAAAATTTTCTTGTTAAATTTACTAAAGTTAGAAAATGTAGTCTGTTTTGCTGATATTTTATTAATCTTCATTTGTTTTTAGCATTTCCAGCAATGAGTACGGAAATTAGCTTCTCTATTAATTAAGAACCTCATAATGTGTTTCCCAATTTTAACTTTGAATTAGCTTCTCTATTCTTTGGAATCAATATCGATGTTTGTCTAGAATTCAAGAAGTTTAAATATAGGACAAAGATTGTCAATGATCAATGTTGAAGAGAAACCACATGCATTCAAAAACAATATGAGTAAATACAATGATGATTATTATGAGTTAGGTATTTTGACTCATGTCATATATTTTTTATTTTCTTGCAGATTATTTATAATTCCATCACATTTATGCGACATTGTCGATCATCCTAACTGCTGTATTCGCAGTTGTCAATCCTTTAGGTTGATTTCTGCTCCCTCTGTTGGTTGACCAATGAACTTCCAAATCATTTTTTTTTTCTTTTTCCCAGGGAATTTCAAAATTCATAGTTTTCTCCCTATTCTTGTGAATGTAAATTTTCTCCAAAATTGTGAGTTCCTTAGATTTATCTAACTGTTTCAGTAATTTGATCTTAGTTTTGATTCTGTGTTTTTCTGACCATGCATGTGCTGCTATTGTAGACTTTTCTATTTCTCCATTTTTAACATTTCTAAGGTGTTCTTTCAATCTTGTATTCAAGTTCCTTTTTGTTTTTCCTATGTATATTTTTTCACTATCTTTCGCATAAATGTGGCAAAACTATAGTCTGCAAGAAAATAAAAATAAAATATAATAATAATAATGTTTTATTTATTCTGGCCTTCTCTTCCACTCAACCAGTAATAATACAAATAAATATTTGACAATATAGATAAATGTTGCAATGTAAATTTCATATGCAAACATTTTATATGATAATAACAATAATAATATGTCAATAATAATAATAAAAAACCCTAATAATAATGACAATAATAGTATAAATATGATAAATTATACGAGAAACATCAATTAATATATGTGCCTTACACTGGGTAATGATGAAGTCGAGGCTAGAGCAAATATAAATTTAGATTTCTTTTAAAAGATGCCAATGTCCGGCAGCCTCTTATTTATTGTGGTAGGAAATTCCAGTTGCGATAAGTGAAGATAGTATATGACATGGAGTGAAGTGATGTCCTATGTTGTGGTATATTAAGCAAGAGACTATGTTGTGATAAGTGTCTTTAAGTTATGGTTGGAGGATAGATACTGGAAACGATAAATAATTGGGAGTCGAAGTATGTAGGATCTTAAATAAGAGAATTAGACGTGTGATTTTCTTCTCTCTTTTAGATGTAGCCATGACAATTCATGGAATAATGGAGAAATGTGATCATATTTTCGGACATTAAATATGAATCTGATACACATATTATGGACATGGCTGTAGTTTGTCCGACAATCTGCCACTTGTCAGTTAGTAGAACATCACAATAGTCAAAATGCGGCATCACTAAGATGTGAGTCAAAATACCTAACTCATAATATAATTAAAAGAAACATCATAGTGTTATTTCCTATAAATATTAAACAATGATGATTGCTGATGATGTTTGGTGATGATCTTTGCTGTAGACAAGCCATAGCTTTAGAGAAACGGGGGCCAGTTCCAAATAATCTGACTGCAGCATACGAATGTATCAGGCTCCGTTCACTGAGAACAGGAAGTGCCGATGCCAAGTCTGCTCGCCATAGAGAATGTCATAACCTGCTCTGTCATATTAAACACTAAGTCCCATCTAAAGTAAAAGTAAAGTGATCCCACGACAGGCCTCAGGAGACCCTTGGGGTAGTAGGAGGTTAAGGCTCCCACTTTTTTCTAGACAATCGGCACTTGATGTCAGCCGGGTAGCTACTAACTCCAAAATTATAGATATAAATTCTGAATTATTCTTTATGTTTATATTCATTAATATGATGGTATCCACCAAAGTGTAAAAACTCAAATACCTCTATATTTAATGCTTATTACCTATGAAATATACCATTTGATATTTATTATTTAATAACAATTTCACTTTTATTTTCAGTCAATACTCATACAATATACTTCCATTTTTTATTAATTTTTTTGTTACGATATACAGGTTGTAAACAATATAAGCTACCAATTTTTTTTATAGATTAGAGCACAAAAAACAACAAAAAGAAGTATACATTCTAACATTCATTGAATGTAAATGAATGAGTTATTTTTTACATCTTACCTCATATTTTATGTTTCTTTAAACACAGGAACTAGTTTTCTAAAGAAGGATATCTCTCATTTTCAACCGACATTATGACTACCGGATTTTCGTTGGAATCTCCATCAATAACGTTGCCATCTGATGTTGATTTGATGAATTTTGAGATGAGGTCACTTCATCAGGAATCTCGAAATTCATGGATCTAAATCTGTTCTTCTGAATATATATCTTCTCCCAAATTGTCAATTCTAAAGGTTTTTCCAAATGTTTTAAAAGTTGGGCTTCTTTTTCAATTTTATGATTCTCCAATAAACTATGTACTGCAATAGCTGATTTTTCAATTTCACCATTTTTAATATTTCTAAAGTGTTCCTTAGTGCGAGTGTCCATATTCCTTTTTGTTTTTCCTATGTATACTTTATTGCATACAATCATTTCAGAATCATAAAATTGAAAAAGAAGCCCAACTTTTAAAACATTTGGAAAAACCTTTAGAATTGACAATTTGGGAGAAGATATATATTCAGAAGAACAAATTTAGATTCATGAATTTCGAGATTCACGTGACCTCATCTCAAAGTTCATCAAATCAACACCAGATGGCAATGTTATTGATGGAGATTCCAACGAAAATCCGGTAGTCATAATGTCGGTTGAAAATGGGAGAGATCCTTCTCTTGAAAACTAGTTCCCATGTTTAAAGAAACATAAAATATGAGGTAAGATGTAAAAAATAACTCATTAATTTACGAATTAAGAACCTTATAATGTTATTTCCCGTATTAACTATGAATTCATTAAATGTTCTTAATATTTTTAAGGAAGTAACACTATGAGGTTTATTTTAATTAATAGAGGGTTAGAATTGTAATTACTCACCTCATATTTGTAGATATATAATGTATCAAAACTTCAAGAAATCTAAAAATATGAGATGAGTCATTAAAATTCTAACACTCTATTAATTAATCATATTTTACACCTCATCTCATTTTGTATATTTTTTCAGGACTAGTTTAAAGACAGTTCACCCTTAATTTTGCCTTTACTTCAATTTTGCTTTTCTGAAAAAGAAAGAATTGAAATAAAGACAAAATTAATGAAACAATTAGGAGAAATCTAAAGAACTTACAGTTTGGGAGAAAATATATATTTAAACA
This sequence comes from Diploptera punctata, assembly GCA_030220185.1. Lineage (NCBI taxonomy): Eukaryota > Metazoa > Arthropoda > Insecta > Blattodea > Blaberidae > Diploptera > Diploptera punctata. The sequence continues at coordinate 3,466,962 of JASPKZ010003868.1, read as the reverse complement.
TACAAAGACAAAATTCTGAATTTTCAAATTCCCAGAAAAAAAAATTGGAGGTTCATTGGTCCACCAACAGAGGGTGGCCTACAGGAATACCAATTGTCAAATCAACAATCAGATGTCAGTTGAAAATAAGGAAAAACTTGAGATTTAGATTAGAAGACTGGATATGAGGTGAAGTATAAAGAATTTAATTTATATAATTAGAATGGATATGAGGTGAGGGATAAAGAATTTTAATTTAAATCTTAAATTAAACCTCATAGTGATTTTTCCTATTGAAGTTCAAGGAAAAACTTATTTGCATTAGCCCTTGAAAAGATACAAAGTATGAGATGAGGTGTAAAATATTAATTTGATTATTGTTGAATAAAACCTCATATTTTTACTTGCAAAAAAATCAATTATTAATGTATAATTCCCAAAAATATTTGTTCCTAAGTACTCAGATTTTTTCTTAAAAAAAGTTTTGTTTCAATCTAATGTTTTTGGAATGGGGAATATAATTTTTTCAGTCTAATATTATGGTAAAACAAGTATCCTAATTTATTAATTAAGAACCTCATAATGTGTTTCCCAATTTTAACTTTGAATCCTAATTTTGTTCATACTCTGCTTATGACGCTGTCATACAACCTGTCGAACTGTACTCCACAGTGCTGCTTACTGAGGAAGTTAAAAACTGGGTGTTCAAATAACAAAATGTAATGATATTATATTTAGTTTAACATATTTCAGTCCTTTGACAGATTTATTTTTTTAAAAGAAAAATTAATCGAATGCCGAACCTCTGATTCTGTACGTCTGCCAGTACTTTATATAAAATTTCAGATTGTTTCTTTTTTGGTTTTATTTAGTAATTTTCTTTTGATTATTCCATAGAAATAATTAAATTGTTGTGTTTTATTTTGTACATATTTGTTTTTTATTTTTCCATTTTATATTATAGGTAATTAAAATTTTGTATATGTTATAGCATTTATAATTTTTTTGTTCTTAATGGTGTTTTTCATTTAATGCTAATATTTTTGTTTTAGATATTGATGTAAAAAAATTATAATATTAACATACAAAATATATAATATTATGGCAGCTTTTATCATTTATACCCTGTATAGTATATTTTCTTAATTTTTTAAAAAATGTATTACATAGAACCAAATCTTGGTAATGAAATATTTTCCTATCTGTATTTTCTAATTTTTATTATTTACAATTAAGTCTTAAATTGACAGAAAGAAATTTTCTTCTCGAACAGTAGCAAGTTGATGCATCAACTTCATGACATCGAGCTCTGAGATACGGCAACAAGGTTCCTCTGTAATTTATCATGAGATCCAGATTTCTATCTACGATATCCTGAACGAGGTCCTTGACATCTCTCTCAGATATGCCTAACCAGAAGTGGAAGTCACCAATGATTCTCAGCAAAGGACATGCACTGATGAGTAACTGCACCGATAATGCTGTTAGGTAACATTTGCTGCGAAGTGCCAGCATTCGTAGATGTTCCAGGCGAGGATTCTCTGCTAGGCATTGAGTGATGAATGAATCATTTAAAATTGCTTCACCATAAATTCCTTCTTCTAGCTCCACCTGCAAAGTTTTAATATTACCCTTTTACATATTGATTGCATACAATTAAAAAAATAAATATTTGGTATTAAAATATTTTTGGCTCCTAATTTGAAATCTGTTTGCCATGGTGGTCTAGTGGTTTTGTTCCTTGCCTCTAGAACCAAGGGTCACGGATTTAACTCGGTCGGAGTCAATGGATTTTTAGGATGGAAAATTCCAAGAAACGCATCCTCCAGAAGAAACTTTTAGCCGTGGGTCCCAAGCCTGAAACTTTTCAGGCTCATAAAAGGCCCTCAAGCCTGAATAAAAGGCTTCTGAGCAAAATTCAACCAATCTTCCTTCATCCAAGTAATACCTTAGTTTGCTACTAGATGTCCCATTGAGAAAATGTACTAACCATATGTCACACGCTGACATCTATAGGGAAATAAGCAAACTAAATTAATTAAATGAGTCGTATCTCACCTCATATTTCATGCTCTTCTAGCATGGAAACTGCAGTTTTCAAGAGATTAATCATGAGATGGCTGAAGATGGGAGGGATTCCTCTTGAAAACTGCAGTTTCCATGCTTAGAAAACATGAAGTATGAGGTGAGATACGACTCATTTAATTAATTTTTTATTAATTGAAAACTTCATATGTTTTTTCCCATAATTAATTTATGAATACCGTATTTTACGGACTATAAGATGCGCCTTAATTTTTAGCAATTTAAAAAAAAATGGCATTTTTACCATTTTTATTTTTAGATTGCAAAGCCAGACTAAAAAAAAATCTTAGTTTATAAAACCGCTCTGATCTTTAAAATCCGTCATCTGAACTTTCTTCTTCTTGACGATTTTATTATTAATTCAACACTTCTCATTGAAGGATAAATTATATTTGAATAGAACAATTTTCTATTCAAATATTTCTTCTTCTTTTTTGTCATTGTTGTTCTCTTCATGTATAAGATGGTCTGCACTGCGTTACTTACGCCACACTTCTTGAAAGATTTAACAATAATGTCTTCTCTCACTCTAGACCACGACTTTTTTGTCCCACTGACACACTTGTTTGACTGTATGTTGTTTTAAAGCTTCCTTCGGCGTGAATTCATGTTGGGTTTCATCCATCATCCATTTGTTCAAGTTCACTGTCATTGTAGACTACAATGACGCATTATAGGCTAGACAGTGTTCTGGGTTTGTGATGGTGGGGCGGGAGGGAGACGGTGTTAGCAAACTTGTGAATCCCAGCAACTCATGTTTGTCGCATCGATGCACTGCTGCTGCTGGCAGTTGAATCCAATATTGCAAGATACAGATAGGTTTCCCACGGCATCGAATATATGGTCATTTTTAAGACTGGCGGGAATTTTAAATCAAACACTGGACATTTTATATTAATTTTGAGTATAAGACGCACCTGAATTTTGGAGGCAATTTTTTGAAGAAAAATACGGTAACTAAATTAGTCTGATTAGAAACTTCTCACTACGGGAGCATCCATGTTCAAGCTGAATGAAAAGAATAAATAAATTTGAAATCTGAGAGCACGATAAATAAACATAAATGCTGATTTAATCATCCATACAAGTATATGGCCTGTCTTTTATGATCTCAAGGGCTGGATTTTCAGTCCATCTCTTCCTTGCATGGCCCAAGAGGCCTCTCTTGAGGCTTGAAAGCAACATAAATTTGTATTGATGTTTTTATTATTAATTTAACACTTCTCACTGAAGGATAAATTATATTTGAAGAGAAAAATTTGTATGATCTATGGGTTGCTGATCTGGAGGGGTATTGTTTATTGGGATCCTATGCAGCATTTCTTCTGAATGTTAATGTTATACCGTCAATTCTAGGTCCCCAGAGCCTCATCTCTAAAATCAAGTTCCACCAGCGAGCAAGTTGAGGTTGAGAGGTTATAAATTAATTTCTTTGTTATTTAAAATGATATACAATATGTCTACTTGCGAACATTTCTCACATAATTCTTACATATGGATAATACTTTATTTAAACTTCTTCTTCTTTAGTGGGAGAATTTTTATCCTGTTTATTTCCCAAATCACTCCTCGGAGGAAGACGTATTGGATATGCAGCCACTGTCTGTCTATCTCTTGGATGGTCTTCTCCTGTCCATTGATTTATCTTCTTTAGCTCTTTTTGCAAGTCTGTTATCTTCCATTCTTTCTATATGATCTTTCCAATATTTTTGTCTTTCTATAATACATTTGGTTATGTCTTGAATTTGACATTTGTCTCTAATTTCTGTATTGTATATCCTATCAAATAATGTTTTCCCGTGAGGAGTTCTTAAGATTTTCATTTCTCCAAAATAAAATAGGGCAGGCTGAGCATTGGAACTGGGTGAAGGCAATTGGCCTGGAGATGAAACCCCGAATAATAAACCCTCATGAACACTGGCTAGGAACCCACTTCAAAAACTGAAATAAAATATATTAAAAAATATCAAATAAAGCTCTTATAGTATATTAGTGATAATAATAATGTTTTCTTAAATTTTTTTATCCTCTTATTATGGTTATGGTTTTCAACCATTCGTATGTTGTTGACAGTTGACTGTGATATATTCAAAGTGACACAGATGTAAACTGATTTGGTCAGTATTCAACGACTAGTGTATGAACAAAATAGCCAAAGTAACATGCACATAATTCTTACCTCAACTTCTTCCAGATGATGAGCGTGAACTAGAAGGGCATGTAGTGGATCAGTAGTGTTCATGCGAATTCTGCAAGTGGCAAGTTTAGGTAGTATCTCTCCTTCCTCTTTTATCCAGCCTCCTTCCAATTTGGCTCCTAGCTCTTCTAAACAGGGGCAATTTTCTGCCAATACAGCCACATCAATGGAATGATTCTGTCAATCACATATTCTACAATTATTTTGGGTATCTGAATAACAATTATTCTTTGAATATATACTACTAATAGTACAATAATAACTTCTCAATAAAAGAATTTTGTTATAAAACATTGAAAATTGAGACTGCAAGAGCACCTCATTCCTGTTTGTAATTATTGTTCCAAGGTTTTGAATTCAGCTACTTCTTCAAATTTTGTCATTAATTGCCCATTTCTGTGTGTGTGACGATATACTTAGTTTTCTTGATGTTCACTCCCAGTCCCAATTTCCTAGTCTTACACAATAGAGTGTGCATGTTGGCCCTATATTATCTCCTCACTATTGCCTAATAACATACATTATCATAAGTGATTTTAAAATCATTGATAAATTCACGAAGTGACGAGTGAATTTATCTAGATGATTTGGAAATCAAGAGTGACATCTGTTAGGACTATTTAACAAAAAAAATTAAGCTGTTTATTCAAAAAGCATTATTTAAATATAGTTACTGGTATTTTAAAATATTTATATATTTAATGTAAATGGCAATGTTTGAAACAGAAATATATGGTTATGTTTTATTTGTTTATTCACTGCAACTTCATCATATTACCAAATAGAATCATAATATTGTAAGAAAAAATTAAACAAATCAAACTGTATATTATAACCAACATTATAGGTTATTAATTAATTTTTTTAGTAAACAACTTAGTAAAATCATTATTTAAAAACAATTATTGAACACACAATTATCAAATGTGTAGTTCGAAGGAATCTGTTCATTATTTGCTATATTCAATGTACTTGTTGGAGAGTCAGTCACTGGAAAATAACGGAGGATCTTTCTTTATCACAAAAGCAGGAGGTGGTAAGGAGAATTCGATAAAGAATGAGTGAAACACGACTGTCGTTGGTTGTAAAACAAAATTCATTGAAACTTGATTGGTCATTGACTCCCATTTGGGGCACGACTTAAATAGTCAGCATAAACTAATAGCTTATTAATACCATTGAGTTGTATAAAAAATAATGTTTACTATGATGATCTTGTAGAAGATTTCCGGGCTGTTGGCCGTGGTCTTGAGGCTTGTAGTTCCCCAACGTTTCACCAGAAACTGCATCCGGCATCCTCAAGGGTTGTCTTGAGACTGGCAATTTTGTCGACTACCTGCTCTATTTATACATTTATCCGCGACGTGTTCTCTGCGCGGTCCGTTACTTCATAAATTGTATCTGCCTTCTAGTTGGTTAGCATTAGGGTCTTCCATTGCACCAATGAGGTTGCTGTCTGATGTTCTAGTAGAGGTTTACATCTGGCTTTTGTTAAGACTGGTATCTGTGCTTTGTTGACTTTTAATGATTCTTCTTTTCTATTGTAACTATTTTGATATTTGAATATTTCAATGGCTTCTCGTTGCAGACGAGTAAAATAGCGTGTGCAGTTAGATAATATATCTGTGTTGTTGTATTGTACTGTATGGCCTTCAAGTAGAGAGTGTTCTGCTACTGCCGACTTTTCCACTTGTTTAAGACGGCTGTATCTTTCGTGTTCTTTAAGAACACACTCTACTTGAAGGCCATACAGTACAATACAATAACACAGATATATTATCTAACTGCACACACTATTTTACTCGTCTGCAACGAGAAGCCATTGAAATATTCAAACATCAAAATAGTTACAATAGAAAAGAAGAATCATTAAAAGTCAACAAAGCATGGATACCAGTCTTAACAAAAGCCAGATGTAAACCCCTACGAGAACAATCTACTAGAACATCAGACAGCAACCTCATTGGTATGGAAGACCCTAATGCAAACCAACCAGAAGGCAGATACAATTTATGAAGTAACAGACCGTGCAGAGAACACATCGCGGATAAATGTATAAATAGAGCAGGTAGTCGACAAAATTGCCAGTCTCAAGACAATCCTCAACCCTTGAGGATGCCTGACACAGTCTCTGGCGAAACGTTGGGGAACTACAAGCCTCAAGACCACGGCCAACAGCCTGGAAATCTTCTACAAGATCATCATAGTAACTCCGGCCATGAAAGCCTAAGTCAATATAATGTTTACTATGTGTATTTTTTTTTCATTACCTGATCTACAAGTACCAACTTGCGTAACTTGGCACCATGTACCATTAAATATTCCTCTAGAGCTGTAGCTAAGTCCACAAAGTCAAAGTCGACTGTGAGAGATGTTAGATTGGAGAACTCCTGGACACTCTGTAGCCAACTCCCACGCGTATATAAACTTGTCAAAACTGGAGCAGCTTTAGCGAGTACAATGGCTTTTTCTGGAGAAAGGCATGTGTCCCATAAATCTGTCAGATTAAGATTTAATTTTCCTTTTTTGTATTGGGATAGGTTGACAATTGCATCTCCCACATTTCTGCAAAAAAGAAATTGATTTATAATTGAAACAAAGCAATGTGTTATATTTCACAATTTTTTTTTATTGATTGGAAGTAAAAAAAAAAAAGGATCCCCTCCTTTAGGAGCCCTCGGGATAGTAGAAGTTTAAGGTTTCCACCTTTTTAGATAATTGGCACAAGTCAGTCAGGTTGACGGACATCTTCATCTCCAGAACAAATATCTGGTACTCATTTCCATTAGAGGCTAAATTTACTCCAGGACTATGGTGCTACCAGAAGGTTTAGGTCAGTTTAAAATTCTGAACTCCATCAGGAAACAAAAGCCTGTAAACAATAGTAAAGAGAAAAATTTCTCCTGAACTGGAATTTGAACCCAAGACCTCCAGCTCTACACTCTAACCATTTGAGCTATTCAAGAAATTCTCACCTTGGCACAAATTTCTCTCTCTTTAATGCTGCATCCCAACAGTAGAGAAATTCCATTAACAATACAATTAGGTTGCTTCTAAATTAAGAAGACATGATTGGATTTTTTACAATGTGCTATAAACTATGATTGTAATTTAAGAAAATTGTGCCACCTCACCTCATATCCTTCTTATTAGACCAGTTTTGAGACCTTTATTCAGTTCCTTCCTCAGTATTTTCACAACTGTTATGTTGTCTTGAAGAGCTACCTCCTGCTCCTTCTCTAGGTAGACTGAAGAACCTCCAAATCAAATCACTTACCCTGGGAATTTCAAAGTTCATTCATTTTTCTTTTTTATGTAGATTTTTTTCCAAGCTCTTTCGGTTTTCCTATTTGTTTATTAACTTCTAATCTACTTAAAAAAGGAAAAATTAATGAACTTTGAAATTCCTGGGAATGTGATTTGATTTGGAGGTTCTTCAGACTACCAATAGAGGGAGCAGGAGACAGCTCTTCAAGATGACATAACAATGGTAGTGAAAGTACTGAGGATGGAACTGAAGAAAGGTCCTGAAACTGGTCTAATAAGAAGGATATGAGGTAAGGTGATAAAATTTTTAATAATAATGTCCAGTAATGGAAAATGTTAAATTTAAAATATCACATCAAAATACTTCAGTGTGTTAATTTCTAAAAAGTAATTATGATTGTAATAACTACTTACTTATTTTAGGAATTCTCACTATGAGGTATATTCATTAAGGTAGAATTTTTATCACTCACCTCATATTGTTCTTCTTATTTGACTATAAACTAGTTTCGGAACATAGTTTCTGTTCCATCCTCAGTATCGTCACGACCGTTGTTCTGTTGTCTTGAAGAGCTGTCCTTCTCTCCTCCATTGGCTGACTGAAAAACCTCGAAACCAGGTCAATCTCACCGGGAATTTCAAAGTTCATCAATTTCTTCTTTTCGCTCTTTTGAATGTAGATCTTTTCCCAAACAGTAAGTTCTTTTGGTTTTTCTATTTGTTTTAATAATTTAGCTTCTTTCTCGATAAGATGTTTTTCAGACCATGCATGGGCAGCCACTGCAGATTTTTCTACTTCCCCTTTCTTGACATTCCTGAGATGTTCTTTCACTCTAGTTTTCATCTCAGGAATGTCAAGAAAGGGGAAGCAGAAAAATCTGCAGTGGCTGCCCATGCATGGTCTGAAAAACATCTTATCGAGAAAGAAGCTAAATTATTAAAACAAATAGAAAAACCAAAAGAACTTACTGTTTGGGAAAAGATCTACATTCAAAAGAGCAAAAAGAAGAAATTGATGAACTTTGAAATTCCCGGTGAGAATGACCTGGTTTCGAGGTTTTTCAGTCAGCCAATGGAAAGAGAGAAGGACAGCTCTTCAAGACGACAGAACAACGGTCGTGACGATACTGAGGATGGAACAAAAACTATGTTCCGAAACTAGTTTATAGTCAAATAAGAACAATATGAGGTGAGTGATAAAAATTCTACCTTAATGATTGTAATACATCGTGTCCCATTCAAACCCCCCACATTTTAATTAATCATAACTCTCAAAGTATGCGGAATTATGAAATGAGGTTGGTATTAAAAGAAAGAGAAACTCAAAGAATTTTTGTTTTCATTGTTGCAGTTAATTTATCTGTCACATATTGGACAATAATAACATAAAACAAAATGGCGACTCCTCAGCAATGAGCACAAACTGTTTCAGGTATGCAGAGACAAAGTCAATAACACCGAGCAACGAAAAAGAACCTTTTTTTTGTCTCCGGAAGAAAAATATGTGATTCTGATAGTATTTTTTCTCCTGAATTCAAATATGATATCGGTTTTTCTCCATCATGCAAGGTTTCCGAGAGACAGGAATTTATAATTTCAAACACTTTAATATTTTCTACATTTGTAACTACACAATATTTGAACATTCGGACTCACCTAGAAAGTAAGACATGACAATTTTCTGCTATATTTCACCTGGGAGTATCCCTCTTGATGGTCCAACAATGATCGGCCAGCATATTAGGATTCCATTTGCCTTGATATCTCTTTTCCATAGCTGAAATCTCCTGAGTTAGCTCATTTGGTTTTATTTTACAATGGACAAATGGACGAAAAAATGTTTATTAAAAAAATTATTATTTAAATCCATTAATTGAAATTGAAATAAAAAAAAAACTGTGAGTGATGGAGACATTCTGAATACATATTTGAAAACACGATAAAAAACTGCATTAAGTACAACTATTGGTACTCATGAGACAAAAATCATGTTGACCAGTGTAATTACAGTGCAAAGAAATTACCGGAGAGAATATGGAGGAAATGTACCTGATGGGAAGACCATTAAGGCATGGCTTGAGAAGTTCCTAGCGACTGGAAGCATTAAAAAAGATCCAGGAGGTGCTTGTACACATGTTTCAGAAGAAAATATTGAAGAAATTAGAGCAGGATTTCAGAGTAGTCCACAAAAATCAATTCGCCAAGCTTCCCAGCAGTTCAATGTGCCGAGATCAACTGTGCATTGAGTGCTTCATAAGTGGCTTCATTTGTACCCCTACAAGGTGCAAATTGTTCAACAAATAAAGCCAGATGACAGGCCATGACGACAGGCATTCGCGATTGAAATGCTGGATCATATTGATAAGGACCCTCAATTTCTTGGAAACATCTTGTTTTCTGATGAGGCAATGTTCCATGTATCGGGATCTGTTAATTGGCACAATGTAAGGATCTGGGGTATGCAAATTCCACATGTCTGGGATAGTCCAAAAGTAAACGTTTGGTGCAGCCTGATAAGTCAATAACTGGCCCGGTATACCAAGACATGTTGGAACAGTTCTTGTACCCCCGAGTAGCTGATCTGCATCCCCAAGTAATCTTTCAGCAAGATGGAGCCCCACCACACTGGAGCCTGGATGTTCGGAATTCAGTCAAAGAATCCTTCCCAGATAGGTGGATTGGACGCGGCAGATCAATTTGCTGGCCATCACATTCGCCAGACATTACTCACTGGACTTCTTCCTCTGGGGGTATGTAAAAGAGAGTGTGTTTGCGACTCCAGTACAAGATCTTCATGATTTACGAACCCTTATCCTTAACACATTGCAACAGTACCAATGGACATGTTGGACAGAATGTGGCACAAAATCAAATACAGACTTGATATTGTTCATGCTACTAATGGTGCACATATAGAGTTGTTTTAGTGTGTGGCAATGAAAATTCTTTGAGTTTCTGTTTCATTTAATACCTGCCTCATTTCATAATTCCGCATACTTTGCTACTTATGATTAATTAAAATGTGGGAGGTTTGAATGGGACACTCTGTATTACAAAGTTAGAACCAGAGGGTTATATTTACCTTTTATTATTTTTTTTGTTTTCATATTAAATGGCTTTTAAGAATAATTTCTATACACACCCTATCTTATATTTATTTCTGAACTTTAAATTGCTCTCCTGAAAAATTTTAAAAAGTCAGATACAACCCTATGATTTTTAACTTCATGATATGTAAATGAATATACATTTGATTTCTACAGTAATAAATTAAACTGTACCTATAGTATATAAAACCTCCAAGAGATTTAAGATTTGGCATGAAAAGTAGCAGCATGGCAACTCCAATTTCAGAAGTATTTGTATCTTGTATACGAACTTCATGTAGACTGTGGCAGCAGGGATTCAGCTCTGATGGTTGAATGGTAGTAAGCCATTCTGTTATATCGCCACAGAAGCCATCTGGTGGCATAATGTTGGATTCTGGGTCCTGTGAAATAAAAATCTCAGCTGTTCTAACCATTATTAGAAACTGATTTCTTTTACCCAATCAATTTAGTTAAGAATCCTCTTTTTTCAGGCATTTTTTTCACTCCTGTACTAATAATTGTTTAATTTTTATATTTTGTGTGAATTTGTATTTTGGTTTGAAGAGTACAAATGTTTGATAGCAAGGGAAGGTTGATAAACCAACTGCAATTTTTTATTGTTATCTGAATTAGTGGCAGACATTTTAAATAACAGTTTCAGACTGCATATTAATTACAGGTATGATTAAATGTGATGTAGAGGAAGCGATGAATCCTGCGGTTCTTATTTCTATTACCAGCAAAGTAAAAAAATAGATATGAAAAATTATATAGAATATTTAAAGACTGGTGTAAATTAAAAAAAAATTACATTATTAATTAAGTCAATTACTTTTCTTCCCTAGGGAAGTAAGTTGAGCAATTATGTGCCACTGTCAATGGATACCAAGGCCTCTCTGGTAAATTCACTGAAGTAATTCTTTTCCCATGTTGTGGCGATGTTTTGAAGCAGCTAACTCTCTTCATGCCCGATGTAACATTTTGAAGGATTGGTGTCCCAAAAAGAATTACTGGTTCAGGTTGGGTTTTATTTTCGGTAGAGCTGGAATCTCTTCTCAAGGTCGGAAGTTGGTACACTGGATAGGAAAACACTTTAAAAATCACTAAAAACTGTTTCTTGTAGAAATAATTGTAAATGTATTCACTTCTTGATTTCCCAGCAGTTCAAGTAAATGTGGGTGGTATTATTCTTCACCGTCAATAAAAAAATAAATTATTTTCTTTTCTTGACTAAATTATTATTGTATTAAATATTACATTTTATCTTGAGAACTCTTCTTGCTTCTATCTTTGTTGAAAGTTATATGCAGAATGACTAGTGTAATTCTGTTATAATTTGAAAGAACATTATTACATCACCTGATGTCATATTTAAATTCTATTGGTTAATATAATGTTTAAATTTGATTTGTTAAATCAAAAAGTTAATTGTTTCAACTTCCAATCAGAGTTTAGTATACTTTTATTTAAAAATATTAAGTTAAGCAGGTGTTCTTATTACAGTTATAACAGAAAGCTATGTAATTCTGACAGCAATGACTTAAAACAATTTTAAAAGCATTATTTAGAAAGACTGTTATGTAATACAATTTCTTTAATTGTTACTGAGGCATTTTTATTCAACAATGAACAGCAATGAATTATTTAGATGTTTTTTCTTTATTTAAGTTATATTTAAATATTAAAATCCTGCTTTATCACTTCTCCAAAAACAGAATGATAATTAGGCTATTGTTAGTATAGGAGTAAACAAAGAAAATTAACAGGTATGGCAGAGAGAGATAAATGAAAATAAAGATGTTTTAAATGAAAGTGAAATAATGGAAGAAAAAATATTTTTTAAACATATAGAGTTATAAAAACATAGAAAGAATATATTATTTTGAATCTGTTTATCTTACCTCGATATTAATGTTGATTTGTTCTTGAACATGTTTCGATTGGATATCAATCGAAACATGTTCAAGAACAAATCAACATTAATATTGAGGTAAGATAAACAGACTCAAAATAATATAACTGAAAGAACCTCAAAATATTTCCTAAAATAAAACCTAGAAAATATAGTTATTTTGTTTTACAGATTTTTTAGATTGTTAACAAACCTTAAAGCAAAGTGCACGAAGCCCATTGTCGTCTACCAGCCATGATGAAGTTGCATCCAAATGCCGCAAGAGTGGACACAGGTTTCCCAGAAGTCTTAGTATCTCATTGTCACAAACAGAATGAAGAACAAGTGAACGTAAGTTTTTTGCTAGCCCATTCCTCAGAAGTCGATGAAAAGCAATATTGGCAGCAGATACTGTTTTCAAATCACCTGCTCGACGAGGATGCAGTTTAACCTGTAAAATTATATATTATTCCCTCAATAAAAAACTTCTTTGGTTACACATCAACCTTGCATTATTTGGTATAAGGTTGATTGATCATATGATTATAATTTATTATTGTGCTCAATACATTCCCTTAATTATGCTTTAAGTATTAATGCTTTCTCTTTTTTTTAGAAAGTTTATTAATTAATCTTAAACTCCATGGCATGAAAGGCCCTTGGCCTACCAGCCACTGTTGGTCTCACATCCACGTATGTTAATCACAGAGGTAGACAATCATCCAGCCAGTGTAGGAGTGACATGTGGTCAGCATGTCAGGTCCCCCTGCCATTACAGCTGGTTTTCTCAACCTGGAGCAACTACTTATTGTAGCTACCCAAATGCCTCATGATGCTGTGTGGACACCGGTTCCATACTGGCAGAAATTCCATGAGAAAATTTCTTTCCCATGGAGACTTGAACCAGCGCAAGTCCTGTAGCTCTGCGCCAAGGCATCATACCTTAACTACTCAGAAAAGGTGTGGGGCTATTAATTAGTATATGAAATATAAATGTGAAGGGCAAAGGGAAAGAACCAGGTAAATCACATTTTTTGTTGAAATTGAGTTTGAGATGTCATTAGATTATACATGGAAAGCACTATATTTTAGAAGTATGAAAGTGTAAAAGATACAGTTGAGTCATGGTTTATTTATTTAACATTTTCCAATATTGTTATTTTAACACAGTTCCAATAATGGATCATATTATATCATTATAATATGGTTTATTTACTCCCACACTTTGGCATGCAGGGTAAGGAGGTATGTATGTTGTACAATTAAAAGTATAAGATTTAAATTAAATTCTTTATACATCATCTCATATCCACTCTTCTAATTAAACCAGTTTCAAAACCTAGGCAGTTTAATTAGAAGACTGGATATGAGGTGAGATATAAATAATTTAATTTAAATCTTCAATTAAACCTCAGTGATTTTTTCTATAAAAATCAAACTAAAAGTATGTTTAATATTTAAAGAAGTGACACTATTAGGTTTATTTTAAATGATGTGAGTTAGGAAATACAGAACTCACCTTGTATTTGTAGTTTCTTAAAGACCCAGGATTTCGACATTCTACATGTCATTGTTAATTTTTACTAACTGATACGTACAGTGTCGAAACCCAGGATCTTCAAGAAACTACAAATATGAGGTGACTCATGTATATTCTAACTCATATATAAGTATGTTTTTTTAAGTTTCAAGGAAAAAGTGATTTACCTGATTTTTTTTTTCCCACTGTACCCTTTATATATATATATATATATATATATATATATATATATATATATTACTCAAAAGCTACTAATAAACAGCAAATTACCATGTGAAATTAAACTTATGCTATTCTAATGCAAATGATAGTCTATGAATCTTAGTATGGAAAACAAGATACAAACTATGTTGGTATTTCTCGATCAACTTTGGTTATATCTTGTGCTACAAACATGTTTATTCATTTTTTTTTAATATTTGAATAGAAAAATTTTCACCCAGACCATTATTCATATTACTGTCATACTCTTCACTTGATTTTACATGTTGCAATTCGTAATAACACTTAATATTTGCTACACAAAAGGAACCAATATAAGGTCAGAGTGAGTTAATATTTTTAGGAAGTAACACAATGAGGTTTTATTTAATAATCATTAAAGAATCAGAAATTAACATATCCAGTCGGAATGAGCTAAATATAGAACAGAACCCTTCTGAAACATGTTCTCAAGAATCAACAATTTATGAGTTGAGGTGTTAATTTCTGATTCTTTAATGATTATTAGAGTGAGTTATTTTGGTTGGTTTTTTAAGTTTAAGACTGATATGGATTTTAGTTTTTAGGGTATTCCCTTAAGTTGGCTATCCATAATTCATAGCAGTTTTGCAATATGTATTATTAATATTACTTTTTTTTAATGCTATTTCTATCTCAACTTATCATTCAATTTTGAGATATTTTCTATGCTTTGTCAGACAAAAAAAAACATATACATATATGGAAGACCTAAACAAGAACATACTGAGATACAGTAGGGCTCAACTAAGCCTAAACCTAAAATGTTCATCATGATATATTTCTTTTTTCTTTCCCCTGCAGATCTTTATTCTCATACTGCTACAATAATTTTTTTGCTAGAATCCATATATATACAGATGCCGACTATGTATACCTTAATAAATCTTGAGTAATGCCTCTGCGACTTTTTTAGCAGCTCTGCCAGCAAGTCCTAATCCTACGTTCTCGTCGTGCTCCCTGACTTCAGTTGTAATAGACTGTAGCTAACAGGATGGGACGAAAGGCGAGTTCTCAGCACCTTAAAACTGAGACCTGTCAGCTAAGGGAGCAAACCCTAAAAAAAACCAGGTCCTCCATGTCTGGGGGTTAGGCGTCAGGCTGGCAACCTGGCCCTGGAAAAAAGTATATCGCTACGTACTTCAGTAAAATATGTCAGCCGGATGGATTTAAATATAACATACTTAAGCTACTGAAAACGGACCTTTGCTATTGGCACGATGGAATGTTCAAGGCTTGAATACTAAAGAACAAGAAGTAATAGATGAGATTACAACAATGAATGCAGATACTATGGTGCTCTCAGAAACAAAAAAGAAAGGGAAAAGACAGGAAAAATTAGGAAATTATACACATATCTGGAGTGGAGTACCAAAAACTAGTAGAGCAAAAAGAGGTATATCCATTTTGATAAAAAAAAGTTGGTAAAAAATATAGTGTCTTGGGAAGAAATTGATGAAAGAATTATTAAATTAAATCTCAAACTTTTTGGGATAGAGCTTATAATAATAGGAGTATATGCCATAAATGAGGATGCAACAACCATAGAGAAAAAATGAATTTTTTGACAAACTGTCAGAAATTTTGGACAAAATAAAAAAACATCAAGAAGTAATAATAACAGGAGATTTTAATAGTCGAGTAGGAAGTAGAATGAAAGATGAAGTGATTGGACCATTTGGGGAAAAGGTGGAAAATGACAATGGAGATAGATTGATAAGTTTATGTAAACAACATGGCTATATGATAATGAATAGTTTCTTCCAACATCGGGAAATACATAAATACACATGGGAACAGCCAACAAAAAGTCTCAAATCAATAATTGATTATATAATTGTGAAACAAAAACGTGATATGATAGTGAAAGATGTTAGAGTGTATAGAAAACCAGATTGCGGAAGTGATCATTATATGCTTTTGGGAAAATTCATATTAACAAGTAGGAAAAAACAAAATATTGAAGTAACGGAAGACAGAATAAATACAACCCCTTTGAATGAACAAAGATATAAAGTAAGTTTACTCTATGATGAGAGTATAAAATATCTTTTTCAATCAAGATTAAAGCAAAAACTTAATTTAAATGTAAATAAATCTGCAGTGGAAATGTATGATCAACTAAAGGAAAGTATACATTCAGCAGCTTTAGAAGCACTTGGGACAGAAAATCGAGAAGTAAAAAGAAATAATGAATGGTTTAATCACGATATTAAAAAATTAGTAGAAGAAAAAAAGAAAGCACGGATGAAATGGTTATCAGATCACTCAACAACATCTCGAAATGAATATATCACTTTAAACATAAAACAAAGGTGGAAGTGAGAAGAACAAAAAATGAGTACTGGGATAATATATGCTCGAATATAGATCATTCGATTGGATATGCTAGATCCAAAGAAGCTTGGAAAACATTACAAAATATCAGGAAATCAGAAAGAAAGAAGATAAATATTCAGTTGATAAGACCATCAGAATGGATGCAACATTATAAAGGTTTACTTCAAGAAAATAGAAATGAGTTTCAACTTCAAGATACGGATGTAGAATATAAATTTGACACTCCAGAGATAACAGAAGATGAAGTAAAAAGAGCTTTGAAAGAGGCAAAAAATGGGAGAGCACCAGGACCAGGAAATATTCAGACGGAACTCCTAAAACATGGAGGAGATATTTTAGTAATATTTTTAACAAAACTTTTTAATAAAATTGAAATTGGAGACGATATCCCAGAAGACTGGAATTTATCGTACATTACTCCTATTTTTAAAAAAGGTGATAAAAAACTGTGTTCCAATTATAGAGGTATAAGCGTTATACCTTCAACAGCTAGGATTTTTAGTAAAATTATAAATTTTAAACTTAAGGAGATAAAAGATAACTTAAGAGAAGAACAATGTGGATTCCGGAGTGGAAGATCATGTATTGATAATATTTTCTGTATTAGACAATTACAAGAGAAAATCCTAGCAAAAAATAAAGAACTACATATGACCTTTATTGATTTAGAGATGGCATATGATAGTGTACCTCGACAATTGTTATGGATGGCAATGAGAAATATGAATATCTGTGATAAATGGATTAATATTGTTAGGAGGATCTATAGTAATACAAAAGCTAAAGTAAAAATACAGAATAATTTAACAGAGGAATTCACAGTGAATAAAGGCCTTAAGCAGGGATGCAGTTTGTCACCAATTCTTTTTAACATTTATTTAGACCAGGCTCTTAACTTGTGGTATAAAAAATGTTCTGAAATGGGTATTCCTATAGGAGGAAAAGTACTGCATTCATTGTTGTTTGCAGATGATCAAATAATTTTTGCAGGGGATGAAGATGATATGAAATATATGATAAATAAACTAATGGAAGAATATAAAAAATGGGGACTGAATATAAATTTACAGAAAACAGAATATATGTGTTTGGGAAAGGATGTGGATGACCTCATACTTGAAACAGGGAAAATAAAAAAAATGTGAATTTTTTAAATATCTTGGGTCAATAATTACAAGTTTCGGTACCTGTGAGAGAGATGTACAGGCTAAAATTGCAATGGCAAAAAATGCAACTAAGACATTACATGGAGTAATTTGGAACAAAAATATTACAAAGGAAACTAAAATGAAAATTTATAAGAGCATAATACAGAATATTTTGTCATATGGAAGCGAAACTTGGTCTTTGACGGAATTACAAAAGAATAAAATTAGAACAGTTGAATTTGATTATTTTAGAAGAAGCCTCCAAAAAACAAGACAGGATAAAATAAGAAATGAATTCCTTTGGAGAGAAATGAAGGTCACCACATCTGTTGTTAAGAGGATTGAAAATCAAACGCTTAAATGGTATGGCCATGTACAAAGAATGGAAAATGAAAGATGGCCAAAAAATATATACCAATGGTCACCCCCTGGAAGAAATAAACGTGGTAGACCAAGATGGAAATGGAAAACCTACGTCAGAACAATAATGGAGGATAGGAATTTGGAAGAGGGAGATTGGAATGATAGAGATAAATGGAAACTGAAGACGGCAAACCTATAAGTGGGGGAAAGCCGAAGAAGAAGAAGAAATTAAAATATTTTATATTTAATTTTAGGAAGTGATATTTTGAGGTTATTTTAATTAAATTATTTTCAGTCTGATCATCTTATCTCAATATTAATGATGATTTGTTCTTGGACAAGCTGACATTGTTTTGAAACATGTCCAAGAACAAATCAACATTAATATTGAGGTAAGATGATCAGACTGAAAATAATTTAATTAAAATATTCTCAGCTCATATCCAGGTTTCCTATAAAAGTTCAATATATATATAATAATGTTTGTTTTTATAAGCAATGAATAGGATTTTTTCTCATTCTACTCTATAGGACCGAGTACGTTGAAAATCTTCCATCCAGTTATCAACAAAAATGGAGCTGTTTACAGAATCCAGCAACCATGTATGGCGTATTACTATAATAAACTAACATACTTGCTACTTCTTACTTTTTAATACAATGGTTCATTAAAGGCTCTGGGATAAAATATTGTATTAGATTTATGATTAATTAATTAGATTCAATCCACTTGTAGAATTTAATTAATTGACTGCATGTTGTGAACTAAAACTTTTACATGTATGAAATCTAATATCAATCACATGTTTAATAACTACTGTATTGAACTTCATAGGAAATAACACTATGAGGTATATTTTAAATTTAAAATAAATTATTTATCACCTCGCCTCATATTCAGTCTTGTAGAGTGCTTTCAGATTAAGTCGCAACCCTGAGCGCCTGGCAAACCAGCTGGCAAGCCAAGCAGTCAAAGCACCCCTATTTCCCGGTTAGTGAACTAGTGAGCAGGCGGCAAAGCAGGTTCCATTTACACTCTTTCTACACATAATTAGTGTTACGTCTGTAACTGTAAGGTACAGACGTGTTTTCCAAAGTTCTTTTTAACCAACTTGTAAATGTCTGTTCAGTTGTGACTGGAGGTGATTTTAATTTAATATGGTGTATATCACTGAACAGAGGGTATTTTTGACAAATGCAATGAAGAAATCTTAAAAGTTGTCACAAATTCTCTGTTCTAAATAATATGGTATCTAATCCTAGTTTATTAATTAGATTTCATAGCCCCATCAAAAATAATTAGAAATAAATTTAAATTTAAATTTCACCCAAAAATATCACGATTTCAAATCCTCGAACATTAGAGGAACTTAAAGAAAGTGTTCAAACTGTGAACTCCAACATTTCAAGGCATGAATTGATTAGCGTGTTTCAAAATCTTCTTCACCAGTTTGAATGTCGTATTGAAGCTGAAGGAGATAATTTTGAAAATATTTTGTCATAAGGTAAATAAACAGCACAAAAATTAATTTTATTCCATTGCAATCTCTAATCATTTCATAGCTACTTGGAATTATTTGGTGAGATCACCATGCAAGATTGTGTGACGAGCGGTTACTAGATGCTAGGGTCACGTCTTAAATTGAAGATCCTGTATTTAGACTGGTTTTGAAACACAAGATAGAACAAATTGTTTTCCAAAACTGGTCTAAATTGAAGAGTGAATATGAAGTGGTGTGATAAATAATTTATTAATAAATGAGTTGGAGAAAATGTTTTAACATCTCACCTCACAAAGTTGCATGTCTTCACGATACCAGTTTCAAAAGTATAGTATTATTTCCATCTTCAGTCAAATTCCAACTGTTGAAATTTCTTCGTTAACATCATCTTCTGAACTGCCATCTGGTGTAGTTTTATGAACTTGGAGATTAAATTATTCTCGTCGGGGATATCAAAATTCATTGCTTTATATTTATTTTTCTGAATGTATATCTTTTAATTAACAATTTGGGAAAAGAAATACATTCAGAAAAATAAATATAAAGCAATGAATTTCGATATCCCTGACAAGAATAATTTAATCTCCAAGTTCATAAAATCTACACCAGATGGCAGCTCAGAAGATGATGTTAACGACGAAATTTCAACAGTTGGAATTTGACTGAAGATGGAAGTAATACTATACTTTTGAAACCGGTATCGTGAAGACACACAACTTTGTGAGGTGAGATGTTAAAACATTTTCTCCAACTCATTTATTAATATAAATACCTCATAGTGTTTCCTCCCACTGTAAATTTAATTTAAAAAATAATTTATTTTAAATTTAACTAGTGTATTACTTTTAAATAACAATATGAGAGCTTGGAATCACCTTAACAGTGAGATCCTGAAGACCTGTGGCCTCACACTGTTCTATTGTTGACAATAAGGCAGAACACTGGTCAGCTCGCAGCCATACTGCATCATCATCATCTCCACCAGAGTGATCTAGTTTTTTAATTGCTTGATCAAGCAATATTCTTAATATATCCAACAACAGATAAACATTTTTCCTGAAAAAACAATCATTAATAAAATAACCATTAGATAAGAATGCTTGAAAAATAATTTATCCACTGCACAGTAATTTATTTCTATTGAGATGCACCTCTTTTGATCATATGTTTCTCCTCATCACTTGAGTCTTCCTCTTGCTTGTTCTCTTCATCCCAAAACTCTTGTTAGCTAGTATTTTATTTAATATTAGATGTGAAACATGGACTCTAACTTTAAGGAAGAAAAAAAATTACAAATATTTGAGAATAAAATTGTTAGGACAATTTTTGGATCAAAGAGAGATGAGCAGGTATGCAAAAGGAGAAGACTATATAACAGAGAGCTACTTATTAGGTGTAGCAGCTTAATTAATTGGTCTGTTCAACCTTTACATTCTTACATGATCTGAGTTCAGGAAACCAGATATAATAAGAGCAGTTAAGTCTTGTAGACTGCAATGGGCAGGACATGTGGCACAAATGGGGAGTGAAAAAGGGGCATGAAAACTTCTTGTAGGAAAACCAGACAGAAAATGTCCAGTTGGTAGACCAGGAATAAGATAGGAGAATAATATTAACCTTTATATGAGGGAAATAGATTATACAGGATATGGGTTATGATTGGAAAACATTAGCTGAGAATAGGGATGTATGGAGAGTTTATGTCTGTGTGGCCATGTACTTACAGGTTCGGTAGTACCAGTGAGTTAGTTACTAGAATCATAATTCAAATCTGAGCACAAAATAGTCAACAAATTATTCTTAGAGGTCTCTTATTTTAATGTTCAGGCTCTTTTCTTAAATTTGTTAGGAAGTAACTGTATGAGAGGTTTCGAGCCGTAGCTGAGTGGTTTAAGGCATCATGCCATTGTGCAGAGCTATGGGACTTAAGCTGTTTTCAGTTGAGAAAACCAGGTATAACACTGAGAGACCCATTATGCTGACTACAAATTGTCCCTATACTGACTAGATGACTGTCTCTCTAATTTAACACATGTGGGTGTGAGGCCAGGAGCTAGCTAGTAGGCCTGTCATGCCATGGAGTTTTTTTTTCTATGAGATAATTTATCATAAGTAACACCCCAAATGAGATACATTTAGAGCAATTGGGTAGTATTAGACGGGAAACCACCAAGTTACTAAAGAGTAAAAAGAGGGAATATTTGAGAGAGAAGATTAATGATCTTGAAATGAACGCAAAAAATAGGAACATTAGAGAATTATATCAGGGAATTAGTATAGAGAAGAAAGGGTTTCAGGCTAGAACAAACATAATTCGGAATGAAAATGGGGATATGATTGAAGATTCCAGGAGTATATTAAATAGATGGAGAAGTTACTTTAATCAGCTATTAAATGTACATACAGAACAGGACATTGAGGAGGATAATTTATAGACAGCAGAAATGCTAGTCACAGAACCAAATGCATTAGAGGTTGAAATGGTGATTGAAAAATTGAAGATGTATAAAGCATCAGGTTCAGATGAGATCCCAGCAGAACCGATAAAATCAGGGGGAGAAAAATTGATGGACAAGATACGCTGGTTGCTTAGTATGATTTGGGAGAAAGGAGCTCTCCCAGATGAATGGAAGGAATCAATTATCGTACCAATTTATAAGAAAGGAGATAAAACTGATTGCAACAACTACAGGGGCATCTCATTACTTTCAACTTCGTACAAAATTCTTACAAATATATTAGTAAGCAGACTTACTCCCTATATTGATGACATTCTAGGAGATCATCAATGTGCATTTAGAAGAAACAGGTCTACAACGGATCAGATTTTTAGTATAAGACAGATTTTAGAAAAGAAATGGGAATATAATTGTACTGTACATCAACTATACGTAGACTTCAAAAAAGCATATGATTCAATTAAGAGGGAGAAGTTATATAGTATCCTGCTGGAGTTCGGAATTCCTAAAAAGTTAGACTTATAAGAATGTGTCTAAATGGCACAAAGAGTAGGGTGCGTGTAGGCAAACAGTTTTCGGACACTTTTGAAATCCAGAATGGGTTGAAGCAAGGAGATGCACTATCTCTTCTACTATTTAATTTTGTACTAGAGCATGCCATTAAATCTTTAGAGAATGGTATTAATAAGCTGTTAGCTTATGCTGATGATGTAGTATTATTGGCCGACAGCAAGGAGATACTAAAGGACAACACACACACACTATTGAGTAACACTAAGAAATTAGGACTGGAAATAAATATCAATGAAACTAAATATATGGTCACACATAGAAATACATTATATAATGGAAATGGACAGCTAATGATAAATGAGGGAAATTTTGAGGAAGTGGCTGAATTCAAATACCTAGGAACAATAATCACAAATAGGAATGAGATGCACAAAGAAATTAAACATAGGCTCAATTCTGGAAACACGTGCTATTATGCATTACAGAGACTCTTGATGTCCCAACTCCTTTCAAAAAAACGTTAAACTGAAAATATATAAAACTATTATTCTACCAGTTATATTACATGGGTGCGAAACATGGACTCTTACTTTAAGGGAGGAAAGTATTTGAGAATAAAGTACTTAGGAAAATTTTTGGACCAAAGAGAGATGAACAGACAGGTGAATGGAGAAGACTACATAACAATGAACTACATGGGCTTTATAGGAAGCCAGATATAATAAGAACAGTTAAGTCTCGTAGACTGCGATGGGCAGGACATGTTACACATATGGGGAATGAAAGACTTGCATGGAAGCTTCTTGTAGGAAAGCCAGAGGGAAAACACCCAGTTGGTAGACCAAGAATGAGGTGGGAGAATAACATTAACTACGATTTGAGGGAAGTAGATTATACAGGGAATGATTGGAAAGCATTAGCTCAGGATAGGGATGTACGGAAAGCTTATGTCTGCGCGGCCATGAACGTACGGGTTCGATAGTGCCAGTGAGTAAGTAAGTAAGTAAGTAACGCCACGAGTGATTTCCCCACTTTTTCTAGAGGATTTGGAAATCAAGAGTGGGATTTGTTAGGACTATTTAACAAATAAAATTAAGCTAATATCTAATTTTAGGAAGTCATATTTTGAAGTTATTTTAATGATATATATTATTTTTAGTCTGATCACCTTACCTCAATATTAATGTTGATTTGTTCTTGAACATGTTTCAAAACAATTCTGTTTTATCGTCAGCTTGTCCAGACTGGTTTATTAATGTTGCATTATGTTGCACAACCTGGATGTCGATGTCAGCTCCATCCTGTGGTTGGCCAAAGAACCTCCAAACAAGGTCACGCTCCATCGGTATATCAAAATTCATAACTCTGTTTT
Organism: Diploptera punctata; assembly: GCA_030220185.1. Lineage (NCBI taxonomy): Eukaryota > Metazoa > Arthropoda > Insecta > Blattodea > Blaberidae > Diploptera > Diploptera punctata. Next base: position 3,442,977 of record JASPKZ010003868.1, on the reverse strand, counting down.
TGTTCTTCTGAATATATATATATTTTTTTGCTGACTATTTGGGAAAAAAATTTATATTCAGAAGAACAAAAACAGAGTTATGAATTTTGATATACTGATGGAGCGTGACCTTGTTTAGAGGTTCTTTGGCCAACCACAGGATGGAGCTGACATCGATACCCAGGTTGTGCAACATAAATAAAACCAGTCTGGACAAGCTGATGATAAAACAGAAATGTTTTGAAACATGTTCAAGAACAAATCAACATTAATATTGAGGTAAGGTGATCAGACTAAAAATAATATAATTAAAATTAAGCTGTTTAATCAAAAATCATTATTTAAGTGTAGTTATTTTAAAATATTTATATATTTAATGTAAATAAAAAAAATGCGGACATGGGTTCTACTGGGGTAAAATTTTTTGGAGGTCAAATAGTCCCCCATTCGGTTCTCCGGGCAAGGACTACTTCAGGGAACCTATGCCAAAGGCTCAAACACAGCGACATGTTCCTAGGAACATGAAATGTTAGGACTTCATACAATAGTGGGGCACTAGAGATATTAACGCAGGAAATTGTTAAATCACCCTTGTATATAGTCGCTTTACAGGAAGTTAGATGGCCAAGAGAAGGTAGTCAGGAATCAGGAAGCTTTGCATTATACTATGGGGGTACACAAAGACCTGAAAGTGGAACGAGTTTTTTTAGTCCGAAGGAGAGTCCTATCTACTATCCGAGATATTAAGTTTGTCAGTGATAAGATATCATACATAATACTAAAGGGTAAATGATATGATTTTGTAATTGTAAATGTATATGCTCCCACAGAAGATAAAGATGACAAGATCAAGGATGAGTTCTATGAAGAATTAAAATGCATATTTGATAGCCTTTCACGATATCATATGAAAATTGTCTTAGGAGATTTTAATGCAAAAGTGGGGCAGGAAGATATATTCAAACCAACAATAGGCAAATTCAGTCTTCATGAAGATAGTAACGACAATGGGGTTAGATTAGTCACCTTTGCCACATCAAAGAATCTTATTGTTAAGAGCACAACATTTCAGCATAAGGATATTCATAAATACAACTGGACGTCTCCAGATGGCAAAACTCGGAACCAGATAGATCATGTATTAGTGGACAAACGCTGGCACAGTAGCATCATCGATGTTAGATCAGTTAGAGGGACAGACTGCAATTTGGATCATCATCTGGTCAGGGTGAAAATCAGACAACGGCTATTGCTAATGAGAGGATCAAACGCTAAAGATGATTCTGAAAAATTTGATTTAAGAAAACTTGAAAAATGATGAAATGCGGCAAGAATACAAAATTAAAATTGCTAATAGATTTGAAGTACTGGACTGAAATCTTCAGATGACAATGTGGCAAACGAAGAAGAAACTGATATAAATAAAGAATGGGAGGCTATAAGAGATACTATTAAATTGTCAGCATCAGAAAGCATTGGTTATTTAAAAAACAGACAAAACAAGAAATGGTTTGATGAGGAATGTGCCGACATTGTAAAGAAAAGAAAGCTAGCAAAAATTGAAATGGTTACATGAGCCAATTGAGGTAAATTTAGAGCAATTGGGTAGTATTAGACGGGAAACCACGAGGTTACTAAAGAGTAAAAAGAGGGAATATTTGAGAGAGAAGAATAATGATCTTGAAATGAATGCCAAAAATAGGAACATTAGAGAATTATATCAGGGAATTAGGATAGAGAAGAAAGGGTTTCAGGCTAGAACAAACATAATTCAAAATGAAAATGGGGATATGATTGCAGATTCCAGGAGTATATTAAATAGATGGAAAAGTTACTTTAATCAGCTATTAAATGTACATACAGAACAGGATATTGAAGAGGATAATTTACAGACAGCAGAAATGCTAGTCACAGAACCAAGTGCATTAGAGGTTGAAATGGCAATAGAAAAATTGAATATGTATAAAGCATCAGGTTCAGATGAGATCCCAGCAGAACTGATAAAATCAGGGGGAGAAAAATTGATGGACAAGATATGCCAGTTGCTTAATATGATTTGGGAAAGAAGAAGCTCTTCCAGATGAATGGAAAGAATCGATTATTATACCAATTTATAAGAAAGGAGATAAAACTGATTGCAACAACTATAGGGGCATCTCGTTACTTTCAACATCGAACAAAGTTCTAACAAATATATTAGTTATCAGACTTACTCCTTATATTGATGGGATTCTAGATCATCCATATGGATTTAGAAGAAACAGGTCTACAACAGATCAGATTTTTAGCTTCAGACAGAATTTAAAAAAGAAATGGGAATATAATGTTACTGTACATCAACTACATGAAGACTTCCAAAAAAAGCATATGATTCAATTAAGAGAGAGAAGTATATATATCATCCTTCTAGAGTTCGGAACTCCTAAAAAGTTAGTTAGACTTATACCATTCTGTCTAAATGACACAAAGAGTAGGGTGCGTGTAGGCAAACAATTTTCGGATACTTTTGAAATCCACAATGGGTTGAAGCAAGGAGATGCACTATCTCCTCTACTATTTAATTTTGTACTAGAGCATGCCATCAAATCTTTAGAGGATGAAGAAGGCCTAAAACTCACTGGTATTAATAAGCTGTTAGTTTATGCTGATGATGTAGTACTACTGGCCGATAGCGAGGAGATACTGAAGGCCAACACGCACACATACTTCAGTAACACTAAGAAATAGGGACTGGAAGTAAATATTAATAAACTAAATATATGTAAATACATAAAAATACATTATATAATTGAAATGGACAGCTAATGACAAATGAGGGAAATTTTGAGGAAGTGGCTGAATTCAAATACCTAGGAACAATAATCACAAACAGGAATGAGATGCACAAGGAAATTAAACATAGGCTCAATTCTGGAAATGCATGTTATTATGCATTACAGAGACTCTTGACTTGCCAACTCCTTTCAAAAAACGTTAAGCTGAGAAAATATATAAAACTATTATTCTACCAGTTATATTATATGGTTGCAAAACATGGACTCTTACTTTAAGGGAGGAAAGGAGATTACGAATATTTGAGAATAAAGTTTTTTGAAAAATTTTTGGACCAAAGGGAGATGTAGACACAGGTGAATGGAGAAGACTGCATAACAGTGAATTACATGGTCTTTATAGGAAGCCAGATATAATGAGAACAGTTAAGTCTCATAGATTGCAATGGGCGGGACATATGACTCAAATGGGGAATGAAAGACTTGCATGGAAGCTTCTTGTAGGAAAACCAGAGGGAAGACGCTCAGTTGGTAGACCAAGAATGAGGTGGGTAAATAACATTAAATATGATTTGAGGGAAGTAGATTATACAGGGAATGATTGGAAAACAGCTCAGGATAGGGATGTATGGAGAGCTTATGTCCTTGTGGCATGAACCTACGGGTTCGGCAGTGGTAGTGAGTTAGTTACTGTTCAGTTTGACAGATAATTAATTATATTTGAAGAGAAAAATTATACGCTCAGACCGGGATTCGAGCGTATAATTTTTCTCTTCAAATATGATTTATCCATCATTGAGATATATGAAGTGAATAATAATAATAAACGTAGAGATAATTAATTGTTTAGTATGTACTATTACTGTAACTTTTTGTATTTAAATGTAACATATGTTTGTTCTGGTGCATGGAAGAGAAGGCCACATGGCCTTAACTCCACCAAGCTAAATAAATCTATTCTATTTTGTTTTCTTACCTGTAACATGTATTGTTAGATATCTCCACTATTTTCAGAGATGTCTGCCAAAACAATTTCTAGGTGAGGAAACTAAATATGAGGAGAGGTATAAATTACTGATTAAATTCTCTTGAGAATTTTTACTGTCATAAATCTACAATATGGTACTCACAGCTTTAGTTCCCTTCCAAATGGAGGCATACTCATGATTTTTATGCCTTGAAAAAATATGATTTCTGGAGTTTGAACCTATGAAATAATTGAGAACCAGATTTGAGTCCTTTGTGGGATTCGTAATAAGTTTTATGTCTTAATTCAGTTTGTTGATGTTTCGTACGGTTTTAAAATCAACCCTTTCTCTTCTCAGCTAACAATTATGTCATCTTTTGGAGCTCATTGGCACAGCTTATGATCTTTTATTCAGTTGTACTTTTCTCCAAAGAAAGGATTGTTAATGAGGAAAGGATGCAACATAAATTTATGTATATTTAAATTAATGTTGGGAAGTAAATATTATGAAATTGTATCATTAATATTGAGCAGAGAACATATTTTTAATAACTCACCTCATACAATTTCAAATTTCTTTGAGACCATTGGTTTCAAACAAATTTTTTGTTCATCCTCAAAGAAATTTGGAATTGTATGAGGTGAGTTATTAAAAATATGTTCTCCGCTCAATATTAATCAAAATTATAGTGGGAAATAACACTATGAGCTGATTTTCAATTTATAAATGAGTTTGATAAATCTATTTCTTTACTGAGGTCATTATATATCATGCTTATGTACAAGGCTGGTAATAGTATTTTATTTTAATTATAAAAAAAATGGACAGACAAAATAAAAAATAAAGACGTGCTAGACAGAGTGGGTAAAGGAAGAACAATATTGGAACAAATAAAGAAGAGGAAAAGAAATTGGATTGGCCACTAAGAAGAAACTGCCTGCTGACGAATGTCCTAGAAGGAATGGTCAATGGAAAAAAGGTTAGAGGCAAAAAAAAATCAAAAGATAGACAATATTAAAATAAATGGTCTGTATGCAGATAAAAAAAAGGAAAGTTGAGTTAAGGAAAGAGTGGAGAATGCTGAGTTTTCAGTGAAAGACTTGGGTAGAACACTATGTATGTATCCATCCACAGTAACTCTGCTCGAGGGCAGGTCTTTCACTGCAATCACAGCATTTTCATGCTATGCTTTGCAGCTTTACTAGTGAATTATAAGTGTGTTAGCTTCCTGTTGCTTTCCACACCGGTGAAGGATGATGATGGCCAGATGATTTTCAAGGACCATTGGGTCCTACGCTTCCTGACATTTGTCTTACAGGTGAGGAAAACCCTCACCCAGGAGCCTGCCCCGACCGGGAATTGAACCCGGGCCCGCTGCATGACAAGGCAGCGGCGCTACCTCGAGACCACAGCGGTGGACTATGTATGTATAGACTCTTTAATTTTTTAGGTCATGAAGGATTTTCAGCCACAACCAGTTAAAGACTCCTTTATAAGTAAATACCAACTCAATTGGAAAAAAATACATCCAAACAATGGCCAGTGACAGAATCCCAAAAGTCATGCTTCAGTTATGTTCTCAGGGGAAGAGAGAGAAAGAAAATATCTCACTGAGACCATAATATACCAAATGATCTTATGCTTGGATCAGATTATGATGTGTTTGTCAAATGGCCAGCTCATATGTAGCAAATTGATGCATTGACTGAGAGCACACCTATCAGAATAGTTTGAGTACATCATATCCATGAAAATTTATTTCTTTATTAACATTCAAATGTTAACATTGTATAATGTCTAGAGCTAAAATTAACTGTGATTCATAAGGGAATGATTGGCACTCAAATACTGGAAAGGACTATAAAATGTATACTGTAATATGTAATGTATACAGAGTGGGAGTAATATAAGTGCACAGATTTCAATTATGAATTCTTTGTGGTAAAAATTGATAAAGATGCCTTGTGGACTAAGGGTGCCAAATCTATAGTTTTCTCTGAAAAATTAATGCCTGAACTGTGATTTGAACCTGAGACCTCTAGTTTTATACACCAGCACACTATCTTTGTGCTATTCTAGCTTTCAATACAAACATTAATTTTTCTGTCTCATATACAATTCATGCAGTGGGCCCGGGTTCGATCCCCACTCGGGACAAGTCTCCTGGGTGAGGTTTTTTTCTCGTCTGTAAGACAAATGTCAGGATACTTTAAGGCCCAAACGGTCCCCGAACATCATCTGGCCATCATTATCATCAATATCATATTCACCTCATTAGATTAAGTTTAGGTTTAAGGCGTCTCCTGGCGCATCATTACTCATTGTCATCACCCATCATATCATTGGGGCAGCGTAACCCCACTTTCCAGGTGCCCCAACCTCAGAAGTGGGTTACAATACACCTAATGCCAGGAGAGAATACCTGAAATGTCGAATGACAAACAGGCGGCATTGAACAAAAAATATACAATTCTCTATCATCTGAGGCATTTGCTCACAACACTATCTGATGGTTTCTTATTCAAGACGACAATTTGCTTATTGGTACATTCCTTTATAATATATAGTATTGACTGATTTTGAAATGGCATATAAGGTACTTAAAATGAAACAAATGTTTCCTTTAGTATTTTTAACAGAATAAAATTTTAGAGAGATGTAATCAATTTAAATATCTTGGATATTATCTCTCTATCTGGGATGAAAAGGATATCCTTGAAAAAATTACTAGTTATAATAAAAGTTTGGGAATTATTAATCAAGTTATGAAACCATCCCTTGTACAAAAAACACCAGATTACGTTTATATAACACTTTGGCTAGACCAATGTTGACCTATGGTAGTGAAGCAAGGACACTAAAAAAGACAACATGAAAGCAGAATAACGGCTTGTGAAATGAAATTCATGCGCAGAACAGCGGGTTACACCAGATGGGATCGGAAAAGGAACATTGATATCTTAAAAGAATTGAAGACTACGCCAATTTTGGAATATATTAAACAGTACCAACTAAATTGGAAACACCATCTAGAAGGAATGAGTTCAAATCGGATCCCCAAAGCTGTTTATAATTATATACCAAGAGGACGAAGATCACTGGGCCGTCCTATGAAACGCTGGAGGGAAAATTTTCTATAGGATCATAACAGGCCTTGGCCTAATACTTGGAAGGAAGAAGAAGAAGAATAAAATACATAGTACCCTGTATGTCCCTGCAATGTTGTCAATTCCCCTTCTGTAATATCAATAAAAATGTTTATTTTAATTTATTTTGTACTAAAAACAGACCATGAGATCTAAAATATCAAAGGAAAAAGTTGTGGTATTTGACATCCCACAGTATTCTGCAAAAATCAGTTTAATACTTGCCTTTATTATAAAGTAAAAATTACTTTACAAAACTATTTTTTTTTAGAAACTGTACATTTGCAACCTAAGGTGTATAGGACATTTTGAGGTGAATAACTGCTGTGGGTAAAGAAGGGATTAATAGAGAGGTTAAAGAGATGAATTTCTGCTTGATAGGATGGAATGTTTGGATAGCTCAAAAGGTAAGCATCAGTACCTAGAACTGAAGGTCTGGGATACAATTCCCAGTTCAGGTATATATATATATATTATCTATAACATTAATTGTAAATTTTAATTATATTTACTACAAGGAATCCATGCTTAAAATATCCACATTTATACTACTTCCACCCTGAATAAGTTGCAGTAACCTGAATATTATAGTAGTAGTAGTGTAATGCCCATTAACTAGGATGTGTTCCATTTGTTTTCTCGCTTCCCAATAGAGTCCAGCCAGAGTTCTTGTAGGTGATATCTTGAGAGTCTCACAGTGAGTAAGATGGTCTTTGTCCATTGTTCAATTATTATCTTGACACAGTATACAGCTTTGAGAGTTGAAGATTCCAATTTTGTGTAGGTGTGCTGCCAGATAGTCGTGGCCTGTTAACAGTCTAAGGGTCGTATGCAAATACATTACTCTCTACTCAAATTACTTCCCAATCACTGGTGAGCTGAGATGGAATTAACGGCCGCCTTAACCGCTCATGCATGAATGTTGACATTTTCGTAATATTGGCAACGAATTGCCCAGAATTCTCAGCGATAAAACCACTTCCGTTATTTTCGTCTGCTTTAGAGGAATGCATTTACGCTTGCATCCCGCAAATAATACCGTATAAAAACACGTCTGCGACGCGCAATATTACGCCGATTCTCCTGTTCTTCCAGTTGAATTCTTTGGTAGACTCTATCAAATTCCTCTTCACCGCGTATACCGAAAACATGATCGAAGTCTTCAAGGTCCGACATCTTGGATAAGTTTCAAACTACATCGGTTCCCTTCAGGATTTTCACATAAGTATATCTTGAGCTACGATCTTAAGGTACCTTGTCAGGTAGCTTTCAATTATTTCCGTGTGAATAGATTTCTGAGTAAGAAAAATGTGTTTGAATAAAACTTTATCAGCAGAGAACGCCTTTTACTGTCTAATGCGTTCAAACATTCGACCCTTAATGTTGCTACTGCTTCATGCTTGGTTGTTCAGGTATTAAGTTTTTATTCTACAAGATAGCTACACGTGATTTCTCATTACTTTGTGTTTTAAAGTGCTCCATCAATTCTTTATGGAAGTTTCTCTTAATAATGATTTTTTCAGAATGATAGGGCAGGGCTTGATTCTTTTCCTGTAAAATTTTAGTACCCTATTTTGTTAAGAGATCTGCTATTAAAGTATGTTTAAAAATTGTTAAGTGTCTGTGAATCCATAGCATATTTAGAGAAAGAAATAAGTAACAAGTCCCGCGCCGTAGCCGAGCGGTTAAGGTAGGAAGCCTTGGCGCAGAGCTACGGGACTTGCGCTGGTTCGAGTCTCCATGGGGGAAGAAATTTTCTCATGGTATTTCGGCCAGTATGGGACCGGTGCCCACCCAGCATCGTGAGGCAATTGGGTAGCTACAATAAGTAGCGGCTCCAGGTTGAGGAACCAGCTATAACGGCTGGGGGACTCGACATGCTAACCACATGTCACCCCTACACTGGCTGTTGATCATCTACCTCTGTGATTGACACATGTGGATGTGAAGGGCCAGCAGCCGGCTGGTAAAAGGGCAACCGCTGAAAAGTGGAAAGACCCTCAATCGGAAAAAAGTAACAAACTGAATAACAGTTGTCATTGCCTTCTTTGTTTAGTTGGATTAATGTTAGGATAATCATTGTATTAATAATATGTTTACTTTCCAATGGTCAAGAATTATAATTTTACATTTTTTTCCCCCTAGCTTCCCAGTATAAACTTGGTATATTCTTTGCTTATTTTATTTGAAGAGAAAATATATGCCTGGAACAGGATTTGAACCCAATGTTTCTGCTTCTGTACACCAGTGCTCTATCCATTAAATAACCAGGCATTCCGATTCACACACATATTATTTCTCTCCTTTATTATATGAATTGTCCTGTGCTGTAGCCGAGTGATTAAGGCAAGATGCCTTGGTGCAGAGTTACGGGACTTGTGCTGGTTCCCCATGGGGGAAGAAATTTTCTCATAGAATTTCGGCCAGTATTGGACCCGGTGCCCACCCAGCATTGTGAGGCATTTGGGTAGCTACAATAAGTAGCGACTAAAGATTGAGAAGACCAGCTATAACGACTGGGGACCCAACATGCTGACCACATTTCACCCCTACATTGGCTTATGATCATCTACCGCTGTGATAACACATGTGGACGTGAGGCCAGCAGCTGGCTGGAGGCCAAGGGCCTTCTAGGCCTGTCACGCTGGGAGAATTATATGAATTCCCGTGCATAGAGATATGAACGTTTCATTCCACTACACCTCTAGCGGCTTCTATAACAAGAAGACTAATGAATAAAATTTGTCTTATGGTGAGAAGTGATAGATTTAATATCTTTGCTTGTTGTTTGTCTTTGTTTGAGAGCACTGCACTGCTTTGGATGGTCTGCATCTTTGCATAATACACAGGTGTCTGATTCCATTAAGTTTATTCTCTCTAGGTGACAAACCAAGAACATTAACCATGATTTGAGGGAGATTAATACAGGGGACAATTGGAAAACATTAGCTCAGGATAGAAATGTATGGAGAACTTGTCTGCCTGTCATGAACATATGGGTTATGCCAGTGAGTTAGGTAGGTGACAAGGCAGATAATCATGGCCAGTCAGACTTTTGAACTTTGCAACCGTGTTTTGTCCTGTTTGAAGGAAGTAGGTGTTCTCAATTAAGTAGATTCATCAAGAGATTGAACCAGAAATATACACTACACTTCATATTTTGTTTTCTCATCTGGAACATGTTTCAGTGGACATCTCCATCATTCTCAGCTAGAAACCAATTGTTGGCAATCTATCTTCATGAGAAAACATTTTCCACAAGAAATGCACACTCTTCTTTTGTAAATGTATTTCTATAAGGACACAATGCTAAAGTGAGTGAATTATTTCATGACAAATAAGACAGAACTGTTAAAGAAGCACTTACCAATAACTTGGTTTTTCTGTCTTATGTGGTTATATGAGACCTGGCAACATGCCACTGTGCATTTCTTCTCTTGTGCTAAGAAAATTTCTATGTAATGTTAACTGTTGTGGATATGTTGTAGAGAAACAGCTGAGTCTTTCCTTTATTACTGTAAAAGTTCCATTTATAATAATGTATAAGAATTGCGCGCAATGTGTAAAGTATGAGTTACCATTTCACTCCAACTTTTTCACAATATTAAGAATACCATGGCCCTTGGTCTGCCAGCTAGCTGGTGACTTCACACCCACATGTGTTAATTACTAATGTAGACAATCGTCCTGCCAATATACTGGTTACATGTAGTCAGCATGTTGGCATAGCTGGTTTCCTCAACCTGAAGCCACTACTTATTGTAGTTATACGAATTCCTTATGATGTTGGATAGGCACTCGTCTCATATTAGCCAAAATTCCATGAGAACACTTCTTTCTTCATGGGGGCTCAAACCAAGTCATGATGCCTTAGACTTTGCATGGCTATGGTTCAGACACAATATTCTGCAAGAAATTGCATTCTGCAGCCATCTTCTCTTCACAATTCATTTTAACTTATTTTAAATTTAAAAAAGGGATTTTGGAAAAGGCATTTTATAGGTTATACAGTATGAGTGTTTATAAGAAGAAAATATCTTTAAATTTGCTATAAAATAAAATTTTATTTCAAAACACATCATTAGTTTTATATTACTACTGTTATCATTATTATTATTATTATCATATAAAATGCTGTATGTACATGAAATTTACACTGCAATTTTTAATATATTTTTTAAATTCACTCACAAAGTCCTGCTACCAAAACAATGTAACTTAGCTCATAAACTATTTGAGATAGAGACATGCGTTTTTTTGCAACGTATTCTATATCTCTCAAAGTTTTGTTTACATTTGTTGCAGATTGTGATTTAAACGACAATGACGACACCACAGGAAAATACCCAATGTGTATGGTGGTATGATGAGTCTAGTAAATCACCAGTACCCCCATATTCGAATGTTATGGCGGTTAACATGTCCAGACACAAAGAAATTCGCTTCATCAGAGAACATCACCCTCTTCAGGTTCTCATTGTCTTCGTCAATTGCATTCAGCATGGAATCAGCAAATTCTGCATGCCGAGGGAAGTCAGTTGGCAGCGATGCTTGCGTAATTTGCAGCCACTTATGGATGACTTTATGAATGGTTGATTTTGGTAAATGCAGTTCCTGTGAAGCATGACGAACCGATTTTTGAGGTCTGAGTTGAAATGCAAGTTGCTCATTGTTGATAGCTTCTTAGCTCACACCTGGTCGTCCATTCTGTGGCAAGTCCATTACACTGCCAGTCGCTAGAAATTTCTCGGCCCATCTAATTATGGATGATTTGGATGGAGGATCTCTTCAATATTGCCGGCGGAAATTTCGTTTAACAGTTACTGGTGATTTACTAGACTCAGCATATGACCACATTGGGCCTTTTACTGTGGTGTCGTCATTGCCGTTTAAATAACAATCTGCAACAAATCTAAACAAAACTTTGAAAGATGTAGAATATGTTGCAAAAAACCACATGTCTCTATCTCAAATAATTTACAAGCTAAGTTACATTGTTTTGGTAGCAGGACTTTGTAGACACCCTGTATATAATTTATATTGTATGTATATGTATATATGTTCTGGTTGAGTGGAAAATAAGGCCTTATGATATTAACTGTACCAGAATAAATAAAACATTATTATTATTATGTAAGTCTGCATATTAGTATGGTTAAGTTTAAATGTTAAACCAGCCATGCTATTCTGTGTTATTTAGTGACATTCCCCTTCAATCTCCCTTCCTATGTGCACAGGTAATCATGACAATGCTAATGAGATGGCTGACAAACTTGCTAAAAAAGGTTACAAAACTACAGCAATATGATGTATCAACTCCCAACCACGGAATATGTGCACAAATTCATAAAATAATTAAAAGTCACATCACATCTACCAGAAGACAATAGTTGCTGATAAAAAAAGATGATCTACTAATGTAATACTTACTTACTTACTTACTCACTGGCACTATCGAACCCGTAGGTTCATGGCCGCGCGGACATAAGCTCTCCATACATCCCTATCCTGAGCTAATCCTTTCCAATCATTTCCTGTATAATCTACTTCCCTCAAATCATAGTTATCTACTAATGTAATACCCACTGAAAATATCTCTTCCAGGAAAATTCTAATTTCCAACCTCATAATGATTACTGAGCAAGATAAATCAAGACGTCCATAATCTGCGACATTATTCTTGTAATAAGTTGAGTCTGCAGTCATCTTACCTCATATTTCGTTGTTTCTTGTAAGACATGTTTCAAAGCATCTCTGTTCCATCATCAGTTGGTACAGTCTATAACAAACTAATGGTGGAGCAGAGATGCTTTGAAACATGTTTTGCAAGAAACAACAAAATATGAGGTAAGATGACAGCAAATTCAACTTATTTATTAAGTACAACCTCATAATGTTACTTCCTATTGTATATTCATAATAAATTAATCTCTCTTCACCAAACTTTTAAGTTCCCAAGATTTGTGTGTGTGACTTTTATTTATGCAGGACACTGAAACAAAAAGAGTTTATCAATAGTATTCTATCAGAAGGTTGTGTTTTTCTGAAAAAATCACGAGCAACAAATTCGTGAGTGATTTTGTCTAATGAAAAACTCAACATCACATTGGATTTGGAGCAACTATTTAGCAAATAATACAACATCAGAAACTAAAAATAATTATAATGTTTAATTCATAAGTTAATGAGTCATAATGGCAGTTGAAAATGAAAGAGATTGACCTTTTAAAAACTGCAGTTCCCATGTTTAAGAAAACACTATGAGGTAAGATGTAAAAATGACTCATTAATTTATGAATTAAGAACCTCATAGTGTTATTTCCCATATTTAACTTTGAATAATGTTTAATATGTGAGGTTATGTATTCTGATCTTACTTCTGGGTGAATTCTAAGCCGACTGTATAGTTATAAATAGCATATCTTTACTGTTAAATTCTTTGGGCTTGGGAAAAATCAATAACAGATGATTGAGAAATAACTTAAAATTAATGCAGATTCATTATACAACATTTAATACATTTTTTAGAGCAAAATAACTATTTTTTTGGTAATTTTTGAAGTTGTTTTCTTTTGGCATTTCTTGCTGTACCATATCGATTGTACATTGTTGAATCGATATCCTTGTCAAAGAAGTTAATTTATGGAGATATCTCTCATTATGTACAGGAAGAGGCAAAATTATCGATCTATGAGATAAATAATCATAATAATCCATATGTTATGGACAAACTAAAGACTGCAATCCATGAGAAATCTACAGATTATCACAAATGTTCTTGTAATTTATTAACTGATGTCAGAAATGGGTAGTCCCGCGCCACAGCCGAGTGGTTAAGGCAAGATGCCCTGGCGCAGAGCTACAGGACTTGTGCTGGTTCGAGTCCCCATAGGAGAAGAAATTTTCTCATGGAATTTCAGCTAGTATGGGACTGGTGCCCATCCAGCATCATGAGGCATTAGAGTAGCTACAATAAATAGCGACTCCAGGTTGAGAATACCAGCTATAACGGCTGGGGGACCTGACATGCTGACCACATGTCACCCCTACACTGGCTTATGATCATCTACCTCTGTGATTAACACATGTGGATGTGAGGCCAGCAGCTGGATGATAGGCCAAGGACCTTCTAGGCCTGTCGTGCTTGGAGGAGGAGGGAATGGGTAAATCAGGATGGACAAACAGTTTCTACATTTACCTTAAAAAATGAGTAAAATGTTTTGTTTCTATTCAGTTCATTTTGTTTTTTTCAGTGAAATAGTGTGTCCATATTTTGATCTACTTCCTTCTACAAAATCCTTCAATGAATCTCAGCAAATGGCCACTTCATTTTCAATGTATAATTTTTCACTGAATTACAAATTATATATGAAGAAAAAATGTATGCCCAAGATCTCTGGATTTGTACACCAGTGCTCTGTCATTGAGCTATTCAATTTAAATGAGAAGAATTTGCATTTAAATGAGAAGCCTAAATAGCTCAGTGGCAGAGCACTGGTGTAGAAAACCAGAGACCTCAGATATCTGTTTAGGCATAAGTTTTTCTCTTCAAATATAATTGGGCACTTTAATACCTGTATGCTGAATGTTTGGTAGCACCTTCTTTGGAGCTCTCTGTACAATCTAGCCATTAAGTGAAATGTGCAATTAAGTTGTAAATAAATTAAACAAATAGAGTTTATTATTTATCACAAAAACTGTTTCTGATATACAAATTACAATAGTTTTAACACTTAACAAATAAATTTTCCCCATTTATGGTATTTGAAGAGAAAAAGTTTTGCCCAGACTGAGACTCGAACCCAGGACCTTTGGCTTTCCAGCCTGGGTTTGAGTCTCAGTCTGGGTAAAAATTTTTCTCTTCAAATATAATTTATCCTTCAGTGAGAAGTGTTAAATTAATAATAAAAACATAAAGATTTATGGTTCACAGTTCATAATTTATTAAATAAGATTTATATGCTCAGACTGGGGTTTGAACCCAGGACTTTTGGCTTTGTAGGCCAATGCTCTACTGCTGAGCTATCTGACACTCCAATCTAAATGCAAATTTTTCTCTTACACATTGTTAATTCCTGAGCTACAAATGGTACAAGCCTATGCTTGATCATGCAAATGGCAGCTTCTTTTTTAAGAAGTCATTTATCGGGAATTTAAACATTACTTTATAAAGCCAGTAGTGAGAAGTATTAAATTAATAATAAAAACATTGAAAGATTTATGGTGTTTATTAAACTTCATACTGAGATTGCTTTAGGTACTAATTATAACTAACTCTGTGGCTGTTGTGGAATCTATTGGTTCAATGCACATTCACTAAGGCTATGCATAGGTCTCTATCCTCAGCCAACTAATTCAAAGACTGAACATCAAAATGAACACTTTTATTAAACATCTACTGGCAAGCAGCAGAATATCCTTACAGGAGACATAGTGTCACCATAGAAAAATCTAAAAAACATAACAAAAAAGAAAGTAAAAAAAATCCAGTTCACATCTCAAAATCTCCTTAAGATCTATCCAAAGTTGACCATGGTGGTCTAGTGATTATGTTCCTTGCCTCTAATCCCAAGAGTTGCAGTTTTAAACCCAGCTAGAGTCAATGGATTTTTTTAGGATGTTAAAATCCAAGGAACAAGTTCTCTGGGAGGGACTTTAAGCCATAGGTCCCGGGTCAGGAGATTTTCAGGCTTGCAAAAGAACCTTAAGAGAAGGATGAAACATATCTTCTGTTCATACTTCAAGGAACCAGATTAAGAGGAAGACCTAAAAATAGATAGTGTGCACCAAGACCTTAAAAATGTAAAATAAACCATTGGAAAAAAGTTTTTATGGAGAAGGGATGTCTGGAGGAGGATCACTGAGAAGGCAAAGATCTTTATTGGGCTGTAGTGTCATTGAAGAAGAAGAAAAGAACCTTAAGCCTGAAGAGGAAGTCTCTAAGCAAAATTATCTATCTTCAACATCTAGGTAATACTTTAATTGATTACTAGATGTTTCATTGTGTCAGTATGCTGACCACATGCTATTCATGTAAGGAAATAACCATAACTAAATTAGTTTGGTCTAGAAACTTCTAACAAGATGAGAGGCTGTAGCCAGACTAAAAAAGGCGATGAAGTCAAGAAGCAAGTAACATTAAGTTATGTATATAGGAAATAACACTATGAGGTTTTTTAGTATTGTTTATTTTTTATTATTTCACTCACCTCATACTTCATAACTTCTTGCAGACCTAGGTTTCATCACAACTTTTGTGACATTCTCAATGCCGTGTCATGGCACAACAAGTTGTGAACGTGACACGGCATTGAGAATGTCACAAAAGTTGTGATGAAACCTAGGTCTGCAAGAAGTTATGAAGTATGAGGTGAGTGAAATAATAAAAAATAAACAAGCAAGTAACATATTTCCAAAAATCCACCCACCTGTGCCTAGACTTTAATGTTTTTTCCCCCCTAGCATTCTACTATCGTCCACATTCAAGTTACATGACCTGCCTAACTCAGTCTCCTAGACTTAAAAACCAGGACAATATTAGAACAAAAAATATTGTGTAGTTCCTTCTAAGGCTTTTTCTATTCTGATCCTTTGTATGGTCGAATATTGATCATAGTAGTAGTTATATAAGTAATGTAACCCCACTATAGGCCTTTGGAGGCCCTTGGGATAATTTTTCTAGACTGTGAAAAGTGAGATGTCTACCCTGCACGACAATCACCTTTACTCACTGAACTTGCACTTAGTACTCATTTATATCACAGGCTGAGTCAACTCCAGGGTTATGGTGGCTGCCAGAATGTTTCATCATGATCTTGTAGCTCCATTTAAGGCATCAGTAAGAGCTTTCCATTGGATGCAATTGCTGGCAACATCCTTCACTTCATTCCAAGATTGTACTATCCCTCTTCACCTCATCATAGACAGTTTGCTTCCAGGTACCACGTGGATATCCTCTATTTCTGGATTTCTGAGGATTCAATCAAGTGTACATCTTTCCACAGAGTCAGGTATTTCCTAAGGGTGTGGTGTAGCCATTTGCTCCTCCTAATTTGCACCTCTATCAGTTCCTCGCCAGCTTTATCCCAAAAGACATTATTTCTCACATCTTTAGGCCAGTATATAGTGAATATTCTATGTAAACAGCGGTTTATAGCCAGAAACTTTAGGGCAGATTAAAAATCCTGATCCCATCGAGAATTAAACCTTTTGAATTGTAGCTTGTTGATTCATCAGTTATGTTAAAATGTCCTCTAGTAGTTATATAGGATGTAATTTTACATGACATCTAGCGGCCCTGTGATATAATAATAAATTATGGCTTTCAGAGAAGTCAACTTATCACCTATTACTGACATAACATGGATAGAGTGGGAATTAAACCCTGTTTCACTAACCATAGGAACTGGTGTTGTATCATTAAAGCAGTGAGTTGTTTTTATATGTGCTCGTATTTTAATACAGTATATTTATTTCCCTAATCTCTTTAAAACAAAGTGAAATCTGTATTCACACATTCTAACATTAATAAATATTTTACATCCATCACTGTTGTCTTTGTCTCTATTTCAAAGGATTATAGGTTCAAACCTGGCCAGAGTCAATCTTTTTTTAGGATGGAAAAATCTAAAGTGCAAGTCCTCCAGAAGGAACTTCAAGCAATGGGTTCCAAGTCTGAAGATCTTAAAAGAAACTCAAGCATAAATTAGTGCCTCTGGGCAAAATTTAATTGATCTTCCCCATTCAAGTGATATCTTAGTTTATTACTACTATAATAAGTAATTATAAGACATATCAAGTCTAAATAGGAAACATGGAAATCCAATATGGCGGACATAACCTCAGATTCAAAATATAACGAACATTTATTTGGCCTAAAAAAATATATTAAAAAATTCTATAAATTAAGGGAAGACAGAAGGAAATGCATGGTGGATATCAAATTCATTAATGAATGCCTTAAATTGGAGATTGTACCAAATTTCGTAAGAGGAATAATCAAAGACAATGGCAGCCTACAACAAACCGTTTTGGAAAAGAAAGTTTTGAAAATGGAGAAGAACAAACATTACGAAAAAATAAGCAATTTCGACACTCAATTATACTTTTTACATTTGAAAATTCTAAGTACATTGGCGAATTTGTTGGGAAAATTTAGAAGAAAAGTTCTTCAGTAGGCTTAATTACATCATCAAACAAAAAATTACTAAACATGGGAAGAAAATCGAAAATTTGAAAATTAAAGCAATTGGAAATAAGAAGAAACTATGAAACAACCATAAATCATCCAAGAACAAAAATCTTGAAAGTGAAAATGTGATTAATAGTAGTGTTGTCAACTTATCTTCAAAAACTTTTGATGACAAAGAAATGCAACTTTTGGAAAATGGTTTGAAAACTTGTATAAATTTTTCGGACAAAATAGAAGACTATATAGCAGATACTGAAATTCTAATCGAAAACATGAATATGGAAGACAAAATTACCATCAGGAAAAAATGTGAAAAAATTATCAAAGAAAGCAAGGAAACACCAATAAACAAAAAGGGTTCAAGAAATATGAAAATTATTAAAGACATCAACAGTAAAAATGTAATAATTACTAAAGCTGACAAAGGCAACCAATTGGTTATTTTAGACAAAGAAGAATACAACAACAGAATGGAAAAACTTTTGGACTCTCAAGAATATACACAGATTCAATCAGACCCCCTTAACAAAACCATTAAAGAAGTAGACAACGCTCTCAAGAATATCAATCACATTTTAACTAAGAAAGACAAGTTTCATCTGAAGGTTTCAAATCCAAAAATTCCCAACATCTACGGACTCCCGAAAGTGCACAAAGAAGGGAAGAAAATGAGGCCAATAATTAACAACATAGGATCCCCTAAATATCATTTATCTAAATGGTTATGTAAGGAATTTAATAAAATGAATGGATTTGAAAACTCTGCAATAGAAAACTCTTATGAATTGGTAGATAAACTAGAAAACATACAACTACAATCTTCAGACAGATTAGTTTCATTTGATGTTGTTTCCTTATTTCCAAGCATTCCAAAAGACCAAACTATGGAAATTTTAGAGATTTGGATGAAAAATAATAAAATTGAAAAAGTAAAGATAGTCGAATATAAAACTTTAACGAAATTATGTATCGATAATATGTTTTTCACCTACAATGGAAGATTTTATAAACAAAATTCAGGACTTTCGATGGGAAACCCTTTATCTCTGTTCTTAGCTAATCTATTCATGGGGAATTTTGAACACAAGATAATTAATGGACATCGTTTAATTTTCAAGTTCTGGTGCAGATATAATAATAATAATATAAAGGAGCACTCAGAAGAGCATTAGTTTCGAAAGTTTTACGTTCTTTTCCACTGATCACTTGCATTCACTCTTTGCTGTATTCATTAATTGATTTTGTTCTGTTTTTACACTCTGTGATATGATAAAGTTTACACTTATCACCGCACAGTGCACATCTGCAGTCTTCAGTTGGCTGGTAGAATTTTTTATTTTCGCAGACCTTGTGATGAAAGCCATGTATCGCTAGTCTGGTTACAACGTGTCTCAGTGTCTGACATTCTCTTGTCCAGTTTCTGTCTGTCATGGCACTGGAAGTGTAAAATTCCTCATTTATTTCCTTCCGTTTCTGTTCCCTCACTTTTACTGCTTTTTGATATGGTTCTGTAGATGGTAGGAGGTATGTTATCCTGATGTCTTCTATGAAATATGTTTCTCGCATAAGTTCATAAATTAATCTGGATCGTGCTGTTTTTCCAGTTCCAGTGATTCTCTTCATGAAGCTTGCTTTCACTTTTTCTATTTTGTTGAGGTCACTGACTGTTAATTTCTGCCATATGATCTCGATTCCGTATGTAACTATGGGGGCTATCGTTGGGTGGAAAAGTGTCATTGCAGTGTCTGTTGTTAGTTTTTGTAAGGTTCTTGATATTGTAGATCGCCTTTATTGCTGCTGCTGTACTGTCTTGGACGTGTATGCTGAAGGATGTCGCTGTGGTCTGCATGGTGATACCTAGATATTTGTACCTGTTGACTGTCTTTAGAGGACTTCCTGCCAGTGTGATGGTATCTTCTGCTGCTCTCCGTCCCCCTTTTCAACGTCATATGAAATGTCTTGTCCTCATTTACTGCAAGTTGATTTTGGTGTGCCCATTCTTCTAATTTATTCACCGTTTCCTGCAGTTCTACTTTATTTTGGGATCCAATCACCATGTCATCTGCATACATTATTATAGTTGTTTGATCACCATTTATTATATTTTGGCAGTCTGCTGTGAGGATGTTGAATAGCGTAGGGCTGATGGGGTCCCCTTGTAATACCCCATTTGTTTGCTTGATGATTTCTCCGGTTTCAACGTCATTTTTTATTCTTATGTAGTTACATTTCATGATGTTCTCTATTGGTTTTATCAGTGGGTGTGTTTCTCCAATCATCATCTTCAGTTTCTCTATTAGAGTTTTTCTGTTCACCAGGTCGAAAGCTTTCCGAAAATCAACGAATATCGTGTAGAATTTTCCTTTCGTGTGTCTTAGCGCTTCATCTATTTGTTCACACAAACAAGCTACAGCTTGTAGTGTTCCTCTTCCTTTCCGAAAACCGAACTGGCATTCGGGTATCAGATGATCGACTTCAGCCTGTAGTCTGTTGTTGAGGATTTTTGTGAATATTTTAAAGATTGTGTTTTCTAATACGATTCTTCTATACGAGTCTGGATTTTCTTTTTTCCCTTTTCCCTTTTACAAAATTTTCATTGAGGATTCCCTCCAATTTTCCGGTATCTGTCCGATTTCTAAGCATTTATTCATTAAATCAGTCCAGAGGTCTTGCAAGATTTCTACGGATTCTTTTACATGTTCTATATATATATTGTCTGGGCCCGCAGCTTTCCTATTTTTTCCCGAAAAGATGACATTTCTTAATTCTGAGGTACTTATGCGGATTGGGCATTGTGGGACTTCATATTCGACTGTTGCGTTGAATGCTTCTTCCTCTACATTCAAGATTCTTTCGAAGTGTGCTTCCCATGTCTTCATAGTGATTGTCCCAGTTGTTGTGGTGCGGTTTTCTTTCGTAGTGCTGCGAAGGGATCTTTCTTTGCATCTTCTGCTAGTTTGTTGGCCTCTTTTTCCAGGTGATCTGCTCTCTTCGCTTGTAACAGTTGTTTGTATGTTTTTCTTCTCTTTGCGTATGTAGCTAGATCTTCTGTTTTCCTGCTGTGTTTAGCTATATTTAGTGCTTGTAGGGTTCTTTCTCTCACCATAACATTCACTGTCGAACCACATTTGTGCATGCCGTTGTTTCCTTTTCAAGGTGGCCAGGTTGATCAGCGATGTATAACAGTTTGAGGCTTCTGTCAGTTTCCCGTCATTTACGAGTTGTCTTGTCCTATCAATTTCTTCTTTGTTTTCCATTAGCATATGCAGGTTCATTTTTCTGGAGTGTGAGACTTGTTTCTTTTCTTTGGGCTCCTTTTTCGTATCTATTTCTATGGTTGTTATGATAGGGATATGTTTTCTGGTGCAGATATGTGGGTGACATAATTGCAATAGTTAATCATAAACAGATAGATGATGCATTAAAATTATTGAACATTCAAAGCAAACTATAAAGTTCACTATGGAAAAGGAAATCAATGGAGAAATACCATTTTTAGATCTCAACTTAAAAAGGAATGAAGAAAATAAGATAGAATTTGGAATTTACAGAAAGAAGACACATATAGATAACTACATAAAAGCTTTAGGTTTCAATCACATAGCTCACAAAGAAGCAGTTTTCAATAGTTTGACCATAGATTAGCGAACATACCAATGAACAAAGAAAATTATGAAAAAGAAAAAGAACACATAATCAACGTAGCCACGAAAAATGGTTTTGCAATAAAAATGATACTCAAAAAAATAAACAAGTTCAAAAGACAAAAATTTATTAATCAAAGCACTCTTCTAAAAGTTAAAGAAGATAATGTAAAATTTAGAAAATTCACATATCATCCATTAAAACACCACAAGTTTCAAAAATTTTTTAAAGATTTCAACATAAGGTTAGCACCCAAAAATGACTACAGCATCAGTAGACTGATTAGACCTAATAAGAATGAGAAAATTAAAGAAGAAAACAAATCAGGGATTTATCAAATTAAATGTGAAGAATGTGAGAAATTCTCGTACATAGGAAAAACTAAAAGAAATTTGAAAACTAGAGTGAAAGAACATCTCAGGAATGTCAAGAAAGGGGAAGTAGAAAAATCTGCAGTGGCTGCCCATGCATTGTCTGAAAAACATCTTATCGAGAAAGAAGCTAAATTATTAAAACAAATAGAAAAACCTAAAGAACTTACTGTTTGGGAAAAGATCTACATTCAAAAGAGCGAAAAGAAGAAATTAATGAACTTTGAAATTCCCGGTGAGAATGACCTGGTTTTGAGGTTTTTCAGTCAGCCAATGGAAGGAGAGAAGGACAGCTCTTCAAGACGACAGAACAACGGTCGTGACGATACTGAGGATGGAACAGAAACTATGTTCCGAAATTAGTTTATAATCAAATAAGAAGAACAATATGAGGTGAGTGATAAAAATATTCTACCTTAATCTTAGTTTATGATTAAATTAAAATGCTTCATACCTCTCTTCATATCCAATCTGCTAAGTAGATTGAAATTTCAAAACCTTGGCGGCTTCATCTTCACTGTCAATCAGAACTATTTCTTCTTCCCTCTGTTGGTGGACTGATAAACCTCCAGATCCAATCAGAATCTGCAGGAATTTCGAAGTTTATTCTTTCTTGTTTTTTTTGAAAGTGGATTTTTTCCCAAACCGTGAGTTCTTTTAGTTTTTCTGTTTGTTTAAGTGGACTGGCTTTTGATTCAATTAGATGTCTTTCGAACCAAGCATGAGCAGCTACTGCTGACTTTTCCACTTCACCATTTTTAACATTTCTAAGATGTTCTTTCACCCTTGTTTTCAAATTTCTTTTTGTTTTTCCTATGTAAATTTTGTCACAATTCCTGCATTTGATCTGATAAATCCCTGATTTGTTTTTTTTTTCATTTTTATTGGTTTTAATTATCTTATTTAGGCTGTATTTGTTCTTCGGTGCCGATCTTATATTATACTTTTTGAAAATTTTTTGAAACTTACGGTGTTTCATTCCTATATAAGTTCAATATCTTAGTTGTCTTATATATGTCTCATACTGACCACAGGTCACTCACTGATATCTGTAGGACAATAAGCATAACTAAAATTACTTTGGTCAAGAAATCTCTGCTATGGGAGCACCCATGTACGTATGGGGTAGCATATATACATACCAGTGTGATCTAGAGTAACATCACTGCCTCAGGATGCAGCGGTCCCAAGTTCGATCCCCAGTCAGAATGAGTTTTGTGGGTGAGGTTTTTTTTGGGGGAAGTTTTCATTATCAATAACACAAAAGTCAGAAAAATTGGTAAATTCAAGGACCAAAAAGTCCCAAACTGTCAATCAATCAATAATATACATATTGCCTTATTTGAGTGAAAGTTATGTTTGCTCTTAAATGTTTGTGTTGTCTCAAAAGTGGCACCAGAATTGGGGTGATTCCTTGTCATGGGAGATCCCACATTTTCTTGCATAGCCAAAAAATTATGTTTATGAACCAGAGTTAAAAATCCTCTCCTGTCAGGCTGTCTCTGTAAGCCTCGTGAAGTGTGGAACAAGTAAAATACCTATAAAGGGAGAGATTTATCTACAATAAAGAAGGAAGAAGAATGATTTCATTGTTTATAGAGCAGTGGTGGAAATTGAAGTGAAAGTTGTGTAATTTACTTTTTTTTTTCCTGGATAACGCTCTCTCTTCAGTTGTATTCCTACAAACAATCATGTGAGCCTCAATTGTGATTGAAAAGAATCAGAGAGTATTTAGTTAATAGGTTATGTTTATATTAGAGAAGCTGTGGGGGAACTCTGCTCTTAGCTTTAAAATGAATAATGTTTAGTAGCCTATGGCTGCTCTTAATTATTTTGTTGCATTGTGTTGCAATGCATAAAATAAAAGCTAAATATGAAGGCGCATACAATATACATTGCTTGTGAATTCATAATACTTACCTTCGTGAAAATGAAATGTGACTAATGGTCTAAAATAGCTTATATTAATATTAATTTCAAGTGTAGAAAAAATCTTTAGGTCTGTATAAATTATATACCAACCTGTAGCGAGCAGTTGCTATATCAACTAAGTGTTCACGTATTCCTGCATGAAGAGATGACTGAATTAAAGTCCGGAGGTGATCAACAGAATTTGATGATCTTTGAAACTTTGCAAGAAAATGTTCAAATACTGCCAAGCAAGATGAGTAGAGAGACTGAACAGGTACAAAAGGTGGCATAATTACTGCCTTAGCAAATAAAATTAATCATTTAATTCTGTGAATCTGAAACATAAATACAGTGTCATGAAATGACATTGCCATTCTCATGGTTATGACCACAAGTATGATGCACTAAAGATAAGATGTATTTTCTACATTATCATTAGAGCATTTTATTTATTTATGGTGAACATGTTTTTATTGATTTCATGGTTTTGTAAAAGGGGTTTCATTACTTTTGCCCCTGACCTTCAAGTAACCTGGAATTCTGGGGTGGGGTACACCATATCCTTGTGCCCATCCCCACTTTAAGCACATGAGTTAGAAATAACGTGAATGTAATATGTGCCGTTTTCAAATGAAGACTTAATTAATGTCACGATAGTACTCCATAGTTTTGTTTATAAACACAAGATGAAAAGGAATGCGAATTACCGTTGTGCAATAAGTCCGAAATTCCCTTTACAACCCTTCAAGTTTTAACTTGCGCTGTCTTCTGATGTTAATACTTGTAACATTGTAATATAATTATTGACAGTTTTGGATCTTAAGAGCCACCAGATAAGCCATCTTTTCCAAATTCACTTTTAAACTGACAACATATATATAAAATACTATTACGAGAAGTTAAAAATATCACGTGAAACGAAGTTCAGAATTTTTTGAGTTACCCCACGAGGTAAATATGTACATTTCCCAGCTGATATTTTGAGAAAAATAGTACATTGTGTCTATATTTTTAAACTAAAAGCCACTTCATTTTAATTTACATTGTATCGCTAAAATCAAATGTTACAATTTGTTTTCGATTCTTATTGTTTTAATTTAATGGCAGCCATAAATTTGGAAATGAGTGAAGATTTACATATGCGAAGTATTCATACGCCCATGTCACCGGTGAGTCGCGCAGTCGTGTTTACACAGTGCATGCAAAACTTACGTCAAAGAAGTTTCGTTCCTACTACAATTATTGTGTAAGATATTTTGCTGTTTTTTAATTTTACCAATAACAATAAATCATTAAGGTTTCGAAATAAATTATAAGAATGAGGATTGGATTTAATGAGAATATAATATTGAACCTGTAATTTCTTTGGACTAATCATTGCGAACAGTCGCCATTTTGTCTGTAGCCCGGCTGATGAATGAGACTATTTTTCACTATTTAATACTCCAGCAACGTTTATTACGTGTGACTCCTCTTAACTCATTTATTTAAATTGGTGCTTTTACGCTTACTTTTGTTGTTGCTGTTGTGATTATGAAGGAATCAAATGTATAAGGTAAATTTTGCAAGGTCCTCATATTCATCATTTATGGAAGACAGGAGTGTCTCATCAGATTTTTTAAATATAGAAAGATGCAGCCTATTGCTACAGTTAATTATATTATCAAATAAGCTAAACAGTACTTCATACATGTTATTTGCGTATTACTTGATTGTTTAGGATTAATGGTGTATGTATATGATATTAATATATTTGTATTAAGTAGCTGCAGGAAACTAATAGAAATTCATTTTCTTGTTCCAGATAATGTAGTTTGTGTATAACAGCGATCCTTTATGAAGTTTACAGCACAGCAGACTCCATTTTTCATATATTTAATGTTATTGCTGTGGCATTATTGACGCAGTGTATAATACTTAGCCATGACTATAGCTACAAGAGGCCAGGGTGTTGTAGTGGACCCACCTGATGGTCAGACAAGCACACAGGTTAGTCTTTTTATGTTAATTTAATTTTAATAAAGGAGTATTCTTTGTAGAATTTAGAAAGTAAGTTAAGCAAAGGTTTTGTTTTGGTTAAATGTTATGTGCTAACTTGTGTGGTAACATTGAAACATTAGCATTGTTGGTGAATCATTTAGTGTTAATAGTGAATTGTGAATTTATAGTGAATAGTTTATAGTGTAAATATTGGATAAGAATATAAATAATGTACGGAAAAAGTCCACTATTTATCGATCACTTACTCTATGAATTCAACTGAATCTCAGTGCGCATGCACGAGTTGCTCTAATGCTTAATGTAGCTTGTTAGATGGATCTCAAATCAGAGTTACCAACTTTCGGAATGGATAAAGTTTCCATGAAATGCAGTGAGAAATTTTTCTAAGTCCCAGGCAGACACCACGCACATGTGCCAACAAACGCGAAGCTATTTACACTATGGAATCACGCGATGGTGCCAACATATACATTCTATTTAACAAACCTTAAAGCTAATATAACTCAATTTAAATACTCTAACCTGTGAATGACCAATAAAAGCTAACCTGATGCAATTTAAGCACTGTAACCAGTGAAAGAATGCGACACCCAAAAATAAATAGTAGTTCTGAAATTCTGAAGTACATACTCTGTGTTGGCTGCACTGGAACATAATGTTGTTATATAGAATATTCATTAAAATCAATATGGCTGCCATGTTTTTATGTTATGTATGTCGTTAAATATAATAGAGAAAAATATATTGGGCTGAACTGCACTGCACTCCTAATTACCCTTGATTTTTCAGTTTGTTATAAACTATAGCTCTTCTTCTGTATTTACTAACTTTTTTTAATATTTTAAACTTTTTCGAACAATTTTTATAACGTTGTTAGACAATTTTCAAGTATTTATTTAAATACACAAATCACAATATTATAACACTGTAGACAATATTGTGATGCTAACTGCTATTTTATCCACAGTGTATATTACTTAGTCTTATGATTTTTCTATCTTTGGTTTGGGTTATCACTGATTGGATCGGCGTTAGGAAGTGATAAGTTAGTGTGCATCCATTTTTAATAAACATTTGATAATTTTAATATTATTAATACATTTCTTTAACATAGATTTGGGGATTTATTGCAGAGATTGGTCGTTTAAATTTCATAGCGATGTGCTGCCATCTAGCATAAGCTGTATGAACTTTAGTACGATATTGACAATCGATATGTCGTTCGATTATCTTCCTTGCATAGTGGATTATTGCTGCTCACCACATATCAATTATTATCAATATATTAAGGTTTATACAACTTTCACTAGATGACAGCACATTGCTGTAAAATCTATTTTAAAGAAATATATTTATAATATTCAAATTTCCAAACGTTTATTAAAAATGAATGTACACTAACTTATATCTTCCTAACATCGTTGCAACCAGCGATAACCCACCAGTGGGTTAGTAGGTTATCACTGGATGCAACATTGGAAGAAGAGAGAAAATCATAGACTGAGTAATATACTCTGTGGAGAAAATAGCAGTCAGCATCACAATATTGTTTTAAGTGTCATAATGTTAGTGTTTTGCATATTTAAATAAATACTTAAGAATTGTCAAATAATGTTATAAAAATTGTTTGAAAAATATTAAAAAATGTTGGTAAATACAGAAGAAGAGCTACAATTTACTACAATAAACTGAAAAATCGAAGGTGAGTTTAACTGCTGTTGAGCCAATACTTTTACAGGTTAGTGCTTAAATTACGTTAGGTTATTTTAGGCTTAAAAATATTTTATATTAAATGTTCAACATTCATTATATTTGAATTGCTCTGTGGTTATTCTATGAAAATTCAAAATGGCCGATAGTTACAACATCAGAAATAGTTCTTCTACAAATTTAAAAATACATTTACCATCATTATTTTCCAGGCCTAAATATCTTTAATATAAAATTCTACGAACATTCCATACATTAAAAATTGTCTTGAATTGCATAAGTAAATTTTGGCTGTTGTACACTCCCATGTTTCATCTTCTTCTGGAGTGGTACCGGTACCAATTATATTGCTTGGGGGGGCCCCAACATGCTGAACAGTTGTCCACCTCTGTAATTAACACATGTGAATGTGAGCTCGTAGTCGACTGCTGGGTCAGATCTCGACTAGGTCTGTCGTGCCAATGAATAGTAGAGATGTATGGTGAGCATAGGACTGTATGGCCATGAACCTTTTAGTTCGATAGTGCCAATGTGTTAGTTACATTTTTATCTTTATGGTTGAGATAAAACTCTTACTTTAAGGGAGGAAAAGGAGATTACGAGTATTTGAGAATAAAGTTCTTAGGAAATTTTTGGACCAAAGAGAGATGAACAGACAGGTGAATGGAGGAAACTTCATAACAGTGAACTTCATGGTCTTTGTAGGAAGCCAGATATTCTAAGAACAGTTGAGTCTCGTAGACTGCGGTGGGCATGACATGTGAATGAAAGACGTGCATGGAATCTTCTTGTAGGAAAACTAGAGAGAAATGCCCAGTTGGTAGACCAAGAGTGAGGTGGGAGAATAACATTAACTATGATTTGAGGGAAGTAGGTTATACAGGGAATGATTGGAAAACATTAGCTCAGGATAGGGATGTATGGAGAGCTTATGTCTGTGCAGCCATGAACCTATGGGTTCGATAGTGCCAATGGGTTGGTTAGTTATGGTTGAGATAAAGAGGATAGAAGGAGGTCTAGACGAGATGGTAGAACTGTATAGAAGAATAGGAAATTTGGAAATAAGAAACAGGAGCTGAAGATTGAACTGGATGGACCATTTTTCCAAAGGAAGCTCTACTAAAGAACGATATCTAAGAAAAAAAAAAAGAACAAAATATGTTTTTTTAAAACCTAGTTTTTCAGAAAATTTCCTTTATTATAATAATTTTTGGGGTGTGTCTTACATTTAGGATTTGTCTGTATACATAGGCAAATACAGTATAACCCCTTCCCTAATATGTGTTTGATTAAATAAAATGAAATAAAATAAAATGTTGAGATGCATAATGCAATAAATCTCAGCTGTCCGGCACTCAACTTTTGTAATCATTTTGGTATTTATTTAGAAATTGGTTATGAGTCATTGCTCTTTGTTCCCAACAACACACCAAGGCCTGGTTGCACAAAGACATGACTGGAAATTTATTAAGAACCAAGTTCAGAAATTAGTCTGAGATTTTTACTTCGTTATATTGTGTAAAACAACTTTGTTTACTTAAGTAGAGTTGAAGTTTGAGTTCTGAAAATTCAATGTTACAAACAAATGAGAAACAAGTTGTATGCCCATTGGATAACATAACTATGAATTCTAATAGACCATGAATGTGTGGAGACCAATGAATAATAAATTAAGGGTTGTAGAAATAAAAGGATCAAGTTCACTTTTTGTAATTTTTAGGAGAGCATTTTAAGTGTATGAAAACCAGAATATCTCTTACTTTCTCATTTTTTTGTCATTTCCACATGTACTCTATCTATTTATTTTTAATTTGATAGGTGTTGCAAAGCTTATGTTTTGGCATTTCATTTAGCTCTAAAAAAATCCTGAAAATGGACATATCCCCTTTATTTCTCCAATCCTTCAAATGGTAGTATCAATACTTCTGAAAATTCATCGTAAAACACTGTTGAGGTTATGTAATAAAATGTTAAAATATTAAAATAAGTACATGATATATCAGTCTTCTTCAACTAAATTAAACTTCTGAACCCATTGTACAATTAATACACCAGTTACAACCTTAGTACCAATTGGAATGCAGATGGAATATGATTCTGAAAGGCCTTCATAGTTTTAACTACTTGGGAGTATAGAGATATTTAGTCAGAACACTTGATTTTTGAAAGTAAAATTTTAATTCGTTTGATTTTTGGGTATATGTGTGAATCATGACCTGTGCCATAGCTAAGTGGTTTAAGGCATGGTGCCTTGGTGCAGAGCTACGGAACTTGCACTGGTTTGAGTCGCCATGAGGGAAGAAATTTAAAATCATGTAATTTTGGCCGGTATGGGACCAGTGCCCACCTAGCAACATGAGGAATTCCGGTACTGCAATAAATAGTGACTACAGGTTGAGAAAACCAACTATAAAGCTGGGGATCGAACATGCTGGCTGGAAGATCATCTACTCTTTAACATGTGGATGTGAGCCCAGCTGATAGGCCTAGGGCCTTCTAGGCCTATGTAACACTTCCCATTGTAAATTTTATTAAAATGACTTACACATTACAGCACAAGAAAATCTGTATAGTTATGAATTAATGTTAAAATATCAAGATTAAGCTCTATATATCGCTGAAGTTCAAGGTCATAGGAATGCTTGCTAGGAAAATAAATATAAACAGGTTGCAAGATAAGAAATTAATTCAATTTTTAGAAGTAGTCTATATCCTGTAACATGTTTGTATTAATATAATACTGCATTATATTATTTTTAGTCTGGACATCTTACCTCAATATTAATGTTGATTTGTTCTTGAACATGTTTCAAAACAATTCCGTTTTATCATCAGCTTTCCCAGACTGGTTTTATTTATGTTGCATTTTGTTGCACAACCTGGATGTCGATGTCAGCTCCATCCTGTGGTTGGCCAAAGAACCAAAGAACACATAAGAAATATTAAAAATGGAGAAATTGAAAAATCTGCAGTTGCTGCTCATGTTTGGTCTGAAAAACTTAATATAAATTCAGACACTAAATTATTAAAACAGTTAGAAAATACAAAAGAGCTGACTATTTGGGAAAAAAATTATATTCAGAAGAACAGAAACAGAGTTATGAATTTTGATATACCGATGAAGCGTGACCTTGTTTGGAGGTTCTTTGGCCAACTACAGGATGGAGCTGACATCGACATCCAGGTTGTGCAACATAATGCAACATAAATAAAGCCAGTCTGGGAAAGCTGACGATAAAACAGAATTGTTTTGAAACATGTTCAAGAACAAATCAACATTAATATTGAGGTAAGATGTCCAGACTAAAAATAATATAATTAAAATAACCTCAAAATATAACTTCTTAAAATTAAATATAATACTGCATATTTATTAAAAAATGTATAAAACTTATTTAAAAGCAGTTCTAACATATGCAGCTGAGACTTGGACATTACAAAGAAGGAATCAAGTAGAATCCAAGCTACTTACGTGGAATGGTACATAAGACGAGGAGAGATAGAATAAGGAACGACAAAATCATGGAGACACTAAATGTAGAAAAATTAATAACAGACATAGAACAAAATAGACAAATGGTTTGGACATCTAAAAATAATGGAAAAGAAAAAACTACTATAAAGACTGTTAACTCTCAAGATGTAAGGAAAATGACCATGACATAGACCACGAAAGATGGGTTAACCAGGTGAAGAAAAGTTTACAAGAAAGAGGATATGACTGGGAAGAACTAAAAAGTAGGAAAGCATCGGAAGATAGAGATGGTTGGAGGCATATTTGGAATCAACAAAAAGAGGATGATATTTATTAAAAATGTGTGTGAGCTTTACTCATCTTTAGATTGGGAAAATGTTTGCGTTTTTCTGGCTTTATTAAAAGTTTGGTATATTATCAATAATAATCATAATGGCTAGTTAACATGCTATTATTTATTAACACAGCTTCTCTCAAAAAAAATGTTAAACTAATGATACAGTTCATAAGTTAATTATGGGAAATAACGAGCTTCTTCAATTATGAAATGAGTCGAGCCTTATCTTATGTTGATTCTTCCAGGTTAATGGATATGAATCACAGTCTCTTTCTTACTTTAAAACAGAAGGAAAGGTTGAGTGTTTGAGAATAAAGTGCTTAGCAATTTTTTTTTGGACCAAAAGATAGTTGAACAAACAGTCTATGGAGAAAAATACACAACATAACTGATCTTTATGAGAAACTTATATAACAATGGGTCAACATATGCAGGTTGTCCAGCAGTCGGGAAAATCTTGAAACCGGGAATAAGTTGGGAATTTGAAAGCAGCTGGGAAAACTGGGAAATAGACAGGAATTTATAAAGCGACATGCATATAACTTGTATTTGAAACAAGAATTGCAATTGTTAAACCACATTCTAAATATGCATACAAATGTTATATTTCTTGGAAGGGATGTTTATGAAACTATAGCATACATTTAGTGGAGTCATGCTGCTGCTTTAAAGAAATGCTGGCCCTTGCCAACATGATACTGTATTACAGCACACACAGTTCAATAAGGCAGATCAACTCGGACTCCATGCTGTAAGCTTATTGAACAACCGATTTTTAACGTAACTGTCGGCAAGTGCTTTTTGCTCAGTCTTTCGTTTTCCGTATACAATCGACGAATTCTCTCTACTATTAATATTTTATTGAAATCTACATAAATTGTTAAACAATTAAAAAAATAAGATATGAACAAAGTAATTTTAAGTAAAATTGTTTGCAATGTTTTATGGTAAGATATTTCATGTTCAGGTAATGGAAAAAAAGAATATTTTGCTATTCTTATGTAAGCCACCCATACCATAAAAATAAATGTTTTTGTTGCTCACACATATTTAAAAAAATACAAAATTAGCTTTACTAGAATTAATTCAATTTACCACTAAAAAGAACTTGGGAATTATTTTTTGATGCCATGAAAAAAATGAGAAATAGTAAGGAATTTCATATTTGTAATTTGCTGAACACCCTGATATGGCATGAATGGAGATTGAGAGAAGGACATGGAAACCCAAGGGAAATGCCAGTTGAGAAGTTCATATTTAACCAGAGGGAAGTGTCCAGTTCAGAAGTGCATAGTTAACTGAAGGTAAGTGTCCATTTGAGAAGTGCATAGTTGAGAGGGACATGGAAACTTAACCAGAGGTAATGTGCCCAGTTGATAGGCTGATAATGAGATGAAAGAATTACATTATAGTATTTACTTGCATACTTACTTATTTTAGGAATTCTCACTATGAGGTATATTCTACCGTAATTTACTTGCATATTTCATGCACTTTTTTACCATGTATTTGTGATCTGAAAGTTGGACTCATGATTGATGCGAGGAAAGTTTTCAGGGCAAAACTGGAATGATGTAAGCCAAGTAAGAGGAAGTCGTTTACTTTTTACCCCATTCCTGATTCTCAGTGGCTCTCTCGTATGTACAGCCTTTGAAATAATTGTTGGTGCACAGGTAATTTTCAAGTCCCAGAACGAAGCCACTGCGCATGACCAGAGGTCAGTTGTTTGATTCACAAGTATACAACTATTTGAAAAACTAAAATCCGTTCTATTTCGTTGTGTGTCTTGCAATGGAAAATAATTTCGCATATATAAGTAGTGCGGTAAATGCTGTAAATAAAACAAAGCAAAAAATTAAACAAAACAAAATTAATTGATATGGACGAGAGAGAGAAAAAAAAGCATAACAGCGGGATCGAACATGCGACCTCCTGCATGGGAAATAGAAGCTCCCTCCTAGACCACAACCGGTCCCTGCTAGTTGCTTCTGTATGAAGCGATGCAATGCTCCAGGACTTACTTGTATAATGAAATTATATATTAACTTGTCTTAATTTAAATTAATCAGACGCATTTTACATTATTAGTGGAAATAAACAATCTTGTTATGCCTTGTTTTTTTAAACAAAGTAATGAGATTTTACAACCGTTATTCATTTTATATATATATATATATATATATATATGTCGCGACATCTAGTAATAATGGAGAATATAATACGTATATAAGAAAAATAAGTGTTTGAATTGGATTCGCCAGGTGGTGTAATGGATAACACGCTGAGGTACAGACTCAGAGTTCCGGGTTCGAATCCCGTCCAGGCATTTATTTTTCTTATCATACCATATTAAGCTTGCATTGCTCAATGTTAAACATTTAATTATAACATCGATAAAGCATCACTGCTATAAAGTAAAAATATTCTCTTTAATTTGCTTACTTGTTATAGTCAGCTACTAGATGGCAGTGAAGACTGAGTTCTCGTGACGTCTAGTACCACTATATAATACATATATATAAGAAAAATAAGTGTTTGAATTGGATTTGCCTGGTGATGTAATGGATAACATGCTGAGGTACAGACTCAGAGTTCCGGGTTCGAATCCTGTCCAGGCATTTATTTTTATCATACCATATATATATATATATATATATATGAGCTGTTTCCTTTAATTAATTTCTCTATATAGGCCTATACAGATTTATTTATATAACGTAGCCTGGTAACGTGTAGGCATTATAAAAAATAATGACATTATTAAAAACATTCCTGACCAGGATCGAACCTGGGCCTCCGTCGTCACAAGAAAGCATCTTACTTACTGCTCTACTGAAGCGAACGATACAAATACTGCATCAGAAGTAAGCGCTAATTTACTTTTGATTGGTTTAAGAGGCCATTACTTGCTTTCAGTCATCTGATAACTCTCTTAACTTAGAAGTTCAATTAATACATTTATTTGTTGATATTCTTTCAATAACGATTGGTATAAATCTATGATTGGCCCCTTATGCCACCGAATTTGACCTGAAAGGAGACAGCACATGTAACAACTTACTAGTGTGAATTGCTCTTCAAAACTTTTAACTTTCCACCATCAAGAGTTGCACCATCATTTTTTTCAAATGTTGTACATATGAAGGCTAGGCATATCGTTCTACATTGTCATAGGACATTTTTAAAATTCCTTAGCTCTTGTACCAGGCTTTTGAAAATTATGCTATTTGGGAGGAAAAGGATTGTACTATTAGTTGCACTGAAGATAAATGAGAACCTTTGTATGGATACCATTTTAGCAGGTAGTACTGCTTTTTATAAGATGTTAAAACATATTAAAGGGAAGTCTATGCTGCCCCAAATCAATCTGGCAGTGAAGTACATTCAGTTGAAAATTTAGTTGAAAATTTAAAAAAATCTTATTGTCATGCATGCATGAAATATATGAAGGAATATTTATTTTAATTTATTGTAAGAAAATCCTGGTGTGTGAATTATACAAATAAATATGCCAATCATGATTTGAGATATGTGAATTGTACAGGAAATTATCTGAAAACATTAATTTATGATAGGGCTATACGGAGAGGTTATGTTTACATAACAATGAACCTCTGGGATCAATAGTACAGTGAGTTAGTTACTAAAAACTAACAAACTTCTTCTTCCAATGGCACTACAGCCCATAGCGGGTCCGGGCCTTTTTGATGCGAGACTTCCAATCTTCTCTATCCAATGCTCTCTGTTGCCAGTTCCATACAACTGGATGTTCATCCAGCCAGTATAGTATGTTGAGTCTCTAAGCTGTTATAGCTGGTTTTCTTAAGTGGAGCTGCTACTCAAATCCCTTAACCCTCTGCATGCCACTGGTAAGATCTCTTGTGTCAGAGATTTAAATCGCATCCGCCGATGTGATCGGCTTTGTAAGTAGTTTAAGTATACTGTCTGGCAGGTAATGGATAGAAGCATCAGAGCCGATCTAATCAGCTCATGGCAACTAAAGGGTTAAGTTGCTGGGTGATCAGTCCCATACACTGGCCAAAATTCCACGAGAAAATTTCCCCTATGGGGAAAAATTAATGGTCACATCAGAAGTCCTGGATTGTTTCTTGTATATTTTTCTTTTCTTCATATATAATTGTATATAAAGAAAATAAAAATGAACAGTTGCATCAGAAGGCATCTTTTGCTATGGTTTAGTGTAATGGATAGTACACTAGTATACAAAGCTAGAGGTCACGGATTCAAATCTCGGTTCAGGCATTAATTTTTTTTCAACAATGATAATTGTCCATCATTGCAAATGTTAAAATATAAATAAAAACATTGAAATACTGATTACATGTTCTAATTAGTACTAGTATCAAATGACAGGCATTTAGAATTTGAGTTATTTTCTTTCAAGCTTCACAATATAATTCCAAAATGTCTTTGCAGTTCTGTCTTGATTTACGTAGGAGATTATGTTAATCAAATCTTGCTGTATTATAGTGTGCAGCTCTCAGAGTCAGGTATTCCAAGTTTTGCCAAGTGGTGAAGAAGGCAATCATGTCCAGTGGCCAATCTGTACTGTCTCACTTCATTCCTTTTAACAACTATTGAATTATTAATGATATTCTATATTACACAATATTTTATCTTTTGCTATGGTTTGAGCTGTATTGAGGAAAGTTTTGATTATTATATTCTTTGTTCTTTATTTTATTCTTTGCATTAATGGTTCATCAGGATATGACTGTTGAATGCTAGTTCCTTTCTTTGGAATATTTTTATTTGTTTTATAGTTGTTTTTGGAGCATATTACAACTTTCAACTAATTAAACATTTTTTGAGGTGAGTGTACTTCAATGCTCTCTGGAATTTAAATAGTTAAAATGCATTCATTAAAGAGGAATGTGAAATTTAGAACATTAATAGTTAGATAATGAATAGGAAGATAATAAGGAACGAACACATGGACCATATGTAAAGTTTCAACAATGATACAATGGAAGTTTACCTAAATTTCATTTCTTTTCTTTTAATTTAATTTGTGCTAAATGAGACCATGGGATAAAAAAATACCAAAGGGAAAAGTTGTTTTATTTTCACGTTACATATGTACTATGTGAAACTCAGACCATTACTCACCTTCATTATAAATTAATTTCTGTACAAATTTTTTTTTCTGAGGAAACTATACATTTGCAGCCCAAACTGTACAAGACATTTTGATTATATTTACCACAAGGAATATGTACTTAAAATAACTACATTTAAATTAGTTCCACCACTCTGTGTGTGTGTGTGTGTGTATGTATATATATATATATATATATATATATTATCTGGGAAGTCCTGTTTCATAGGCAATGTCATAATTTTGTTGTAATTTTTGTTTGCTTTTTATTGGATTTATATATAGTTTATTATGCAGAACTTGTCAAACACTCTATAGATTTTTAAATTATGTTATTAAGTATAGGCTGCCAATAACATTTGCAGTTACACACCTGCAAATCACTTTTAAAATTGATATGAGTGGGTCATGATACAGGATGTGGTTATACTGATATCCAGAAATGAGTTAAAAGATAAAGGTTTTTTTCACCCCCCCATTAGGAATTGGGTGGTATCAAACTGCTACACATAAAACATATAGCCCTAATGTTGCGCTTCGGATTACTATCTGTTTCGATCCATAGCCCATTTCTTGCATGAAATTTGAGAACATTGAAACTGTAGCAGTGGGTCTCAATGAATTCTGTGTGTCAAAAATCAGAAATTGGTACTGTCTTGGGATAATAAATATTGCTGTAAGATGGCTCAAGACCATCTGATGGTGTCTGCTTTGAAGAGTAGCTTAACTCATTGGCTTACACAGACGGCTCCCAGCCGGCTGATCAAGTGAAGCCCATTCTTACACAGACGGCTGTGAGCCGGACTGAACAGCTGTAGCTTCTTCTTAGTGTTTCTTTAGTTTTGTCAATAGATGGCATGACATGTTATATACCATTGGAAAGCTGAGAGAACGATTTATTCAATTGTGTACAAGAAGATCAATTTCTCCCGGTAGATCACAAGTTATAAGCCATTGTTTTTCGGAGAAGCTAATCTTCTTAAAATTAAATGGTAAATATGGGTGCAACAATGGAGGAAAATATTAATAAGCCAATGAGTTAATTCTTGCCAGAAAAAGAATCCAAATAGATTATGATATTCAACTTTCATAAGGGAGAAAAACACTATGAGGTTTAATTTAAGAATTCATTTTTTTGTTTGGTTAAAATAGACAATACCTTGAAGAACATAAAAACAAATAAAGTTCTGCCTGAAGGTTCCAAACCCTAAAAACCCTAATATGCATGGTCTCCCGAAAACACACAAGGGAGGAAACAAAATGAGACCCAGTATCAACTGCATAGGGTCTCCTACATATCAAATATCTAGATGGTTTTGTAGCAAATATAAAAATATGGCAGGGTTTGATAACCTTTCAATTGATAACTCATTACAATTGATAGAGAATTTCAAAAACATAGAATTAGAACCAACAGACAGGTTAGTATCATATGATGTTTCATTGTTTCCCAGCGTCCCAAGAAAAACTACTATTGAAATTTTGGAAAAATGGTTAATGAATAATAATTTAGAAAAGGAAAATATAGAAGACGAAATTGTGCATCGAACAAGTGTTTTTCACATATACTACAAACAAAATTTTGGACTTTCTATGGGAAACCCCCTATCACCCTTTCTGGTCAATTTATTCATGGGTAGTTTTGAACAGAAAATAACAAGTGGACACTCTTTAATTTTCAAATTTTGGCGCAGATATGTTGATATAATAGCTATTGTAAATAAAAAAACAAATAATAGAAGATACCTTAAAACTCTTGAACATTCAGAGCAAAACTGTAAAATTTACTATGGAAACTGAAACTGAGAGACAAATTTGATTTTAGGATCTAAATATAACAAGGAATGAAGAAAACAGGGTGGAATTTGGAATATACAAAAAGAACACACACAAAGATAATTACATTAAGGCATCATGATTCAACCATTTTGCTCATAAAGAAGCCGTATTCAACAGTTTAACACACAGATTGGTGAATGTACCTCAGAGCAGAGAAAAAATATGAAAAAGAAAAAGAATGCATAATTAAAGTAACAATAGAAAATGGTTATGAAGAAAACATAGTACACAAGAAAACAAATAAGTTTAAAAGGCAAAAATTAATCAATGAAAGCACACTTAAAAAACAAACAGAAGAGAACATAAAATTAAAAAAAATTCACTTACCATCCTTTAAAACACAAGTTCCAGAAAATTTTTAAAAAGTTTAATATATGATTGGCTCCAAAGAATGAATACAACCTAAATAAGATAATTAAAACCAACAAAAATTGAAGAAGAAACAAAATCAGGAATATATCAGATCAAATGCAAGGATTGTGACAAAATCTATATAGGAAAAACAAAAAGAAATTTAAAAACAAGATTGAAAGAACATCTTAGAAATGTCAAAAAGGGTGAAGTGGACAAGTCAGCTGTAGCAGCCCATGATTGGTCTGAAAAACATTTGATACAAAAGCTAGCCTAATCAAACACACAGATAAACAGAAAGAACTCACGGTTTGGGAAAAAATCCACATCCAAAAAAAAAACTCACGAATTTCGAAACTCTCGCAAATTTTGATTTGATCCAGAGGTTCATTGGTCCAACGATAGAAGGAAGAAGAAAACCGCCAAGAAACGACATAACACCGGTTGAAGAGAGGCTACTGATGATGGAGGTATAGCTCCGAAACTGCAGTCTAGAAGAAAAAGGATATGAGGTGAGGTAATAAAATTATTAATTTAATTCTTAGATTATTATTAGGTAGGTATTTTGACTCACCTCATATTTTTTGTTTCTTGCAGACTAGTTTTGTCGTATCTATGCAACATTGTCGATGCATCTAATTTGATGCATTAACAATGTTGCATAAATGCAATGAAACTAGTCTGCAAGAAAAAAAATGAGATGAGTCAAAATACTAACTCATAATAATTAAAAGAAACCTCATAGTGTTATTTCCTATAAATATTAAATCCAAATAGATTTCAAATTAACACTTATGTATAGGCTGCCAATGATATTTACAGTTAATGCATCATGTAAATGGCTATTAAAATTGATATGAGTGGGTCATGGTTAAAATTTTATCCAGTAATGAGTTGGAAATAAACATGTTTCTTCATCCCCTACTAGTAACTTCCTTCCCTCTCAATTGGAGAAGCCACACAATGGAAGATTTTGTTTCATTTTTTTGTATAGATATCGTGCAAGTTGAGTGTTTTTTTTCAGTAGCAGCTAAATAGGATTACAAGAGATTTGAAGGATTACCACAGGTGTAATTTTTTAATGTAATGAGTTTTGATTTATGGCACTGAGCATAAACTATATGTAGACTTCAAAAAGCATATGGTGCAATTAACATGAAGTTATAATAGTATTCTGCTGGAGCTTGGAATTCCTAAAAAGTTAAGACTTATTAGAATGTGTCTAAATGCTACAAAGAGTATGGTTCATGTGGGCAAACAGTTTTTGGATACTTTTGAAATTGACAATGAGTTAAAGCAAGGAGATATACTATCCAATTTTTTATTGGAGCATGCCATTAAATCTTTAGAAGATGAAGACAACTCAGTGATATTAATAAGCTGGTAGTTTATGCTAAAGATATAGTATTAGGCAATAGCGTGGAGATACTAAAGGGCCTACATGCACACTCTATTTAGTAATGCTAAGAAATTGGGAGTGGAAATTAAACGTAGGCTCAATTCTGGAAATGCATGCTATTATGCATTAGATGGACTCTTGTCGTCCCGACATCTCTATAAAAATGTTAAACTAAAAATATATAAAACTGTTATTCTCCCAGTTATATTATGGTTGCAAAACATGGACTTTTACTTTAAGGGATAAACATTTTGCGGATATTTGAGAATAAAGTTCTTAGGAACATTTTTTTTACCAAAGAGAGATGAATAGACAAGCAAATGGAGAAGACTACATAGCAGTGAGCTACAGGATCTTTATAAGAAATAAAATATAACAACAGTAGTTAAGTCTCGTAGACTGCGATGGGCAGGACATACGGCATGAATGGGGATT
This sequence comes from Diploptera punctata, assembly GCA_030220185.1. NCBI lineage: Eukaryota > Metazoa > Arthropoda > Insecta > Blattodea > Blaberidae > Diploptera > Diploptera punctata. The sequence goes on along the minus strand of JASPKZ010003868.1, from coordinate 3,402,329 downwards.
GAAATTTTTGCTTGTAGGAAAGCCAGAGGGAAAATGCCCAGTTGGTAGATCAAGAATAAGCTGGGATAATTGGAAAGCATTAGCTAAGGATAAGGAGCATATGTCTGTGCTGCCATGAACCTATGGGTTCGATAGTGTCAGTGAGTTAATTGTAATTAATTAATGGATTTTGATTTTAGCAAATTCCAGGAATGAAGATATTTAGGTTGTTTTCATTAAAAGACTTTTGATAATTTTTTCCATATCTTCACCGATACTGAATAGTAGACAGCAAAAAATGCCCATGGCAGAAATATATATATGTCCACCGCTGTGGTCTCGAGGTAGCATGCTGCCTTGTCATGCAGCGGGCCTGGGTTCGATCCCCGGTCGGGGCAGTTTTTCTGGGTGAGGTTTTTATCGGGGTTTTTCCTCACCTGTAAGACAAATGTCAGGAAAACTTTAAGGCCCAAACGGTCCCCAAAATCATATGGCCATCATCATCATCCTTATCATTATCATCCTTCACCGGTGTGGAAAGCAACAGAAAGCTACCACACCTACAATTCCCTAGTAAAGCTGCAAAGTATAGAATGAAAATGCTATGATTGCAGTGAAAGACCTGTCCTCGGGCAGAATTACTATGGATGGAGATATATATATATATATATATATATATATATATATATATATAAGAACACTTGGATTGGAGTCCTCTGGCCACTGGTTCCAACCTTTTAAAATGATCCCATATACCATTGTCAAGGAATGAAAGGATGGGGTTACTGGTATAGGTCTTATATACCATCAGCGATATTTATTGGATTGCTGGCCACTATCCAATAACGTGACAGATAAATATTGCTGATGGTATATAAGACCAATCACTCGACAACATTAACTTTCAATGCAGAAAAACTGTGAACTAAAAGATGTGGTAAGGGTGAGTAGTGGTTGGCTGTAGTGTCAGATTGCATTGACAGTGTTTATTACCTGTCAGTCATGTAATAGTCAGTCGTTAGGGACAATGTCAAGTGCAAAAGTTTGACCCTATATTCACACTATTTAAATATGACAGACAGTAGTTGGAAATCAGTATTGATTTAATTTCTCTGCACGTCACATTATCCAGAAACCCATAGGAAGATCTTTCTTTAACTTCATCTCCTATTTTAAGTAGGTCTACCACTATATTTTGCCACTGATTATACACTTGCCCAGTCATTCACTTGTACCAATGGTGGAAGGAGACACTTTCCCCACCTTCACCACTAGTGCCATTGCTTCCCCTCTCCAGCTAAAAAGTTAATGTGGTCGAGTAATATACTGGTAACTCAAACCTTTCATTCCTTGACAACAGCATGTGAGATCATGTCAACATTAGTGGCCAGAGACCAACCTTGAATCTTAGATGCAGAAAACCCAAGAATTCTTTATCATACATATCTACAATATAACATATATCTTAATATATAAAAATTAAGTGTCACATTGTTTGTCCGCGATGGAATCCTAAACTACTGAACCGATTTTAATAAAATTTTGCACACTGTGTGCTGTTTGATCCAACTTGAGACCTACGGTTGTTTATAACTAAATTTATAGTCACATTATTTTTTATTGCAAATTATTTGTTTATTATTTAACAAAGAGTTATAATTATCTGTGAGTTCCATACGATTCTAACAGATGATGGTGTAAGGTAATTGGTTTATTATTTAACCAGGTGGCTGTGCTTTTTGTTGCAACCGCAAATTTCAATTCCATCCATAGTAATTCTGCCCAAAGGCAGGTCCTTCACTGCAATCATAGCATTTTCATGCTGTGCTTGCAGCTTTACTAGGGAATTGTGTACGTGTGGTAGCTTCCCATTGCTTTCCACACCGGTGAAGGATGATGGTGATGATGAAGATGATGGCCATATGATTTCGGGGACCGTTTGGGCCTTAAAGTTTTCCTGACATTTGTCTTACAGGTGAGGAAAAACCCCATTAAAAACCTCACCCAGAAAAACTGCCCTGACCGGGGATCGAACCTGGGCCTGCTGCGTGACAAGGCAGCACACTACCTCGAGACCACAGCGGTGGACAAAAATTTCAATTGAATTACAAATACTGATTATTTCATAATTTAAGTGTGTTCAGTGTTTATTTTATTTTCAATATATTGATAATAATATTAATTTTGTGTGTAAGTAATCTGGCTGAAAGACAGCAACTTAATTTAAATTTAACTGGACCGAGAAGGGACATTGAACAATATGGCAAATCAGTTCTAGAGACCATGAATGATAAGATATCAAGTGAATTTCTGCAAATTGGTATAGGCCTATGTGACATAAATCTTACATTTAAGAAGAATGTCAATTTAAAAACATATGAAGGTCCTAAGGAACGGAATAACAGAACTGTAAGTCTGTTAGTTATAATAATATGCCTAATATTACAGAAACAATCTCCATGCCTCAATTAAATGAAAAACAAGATGACTATAATATATCACAAGATGATATTACTATACAGAGACTTCTTGATGATGATGAGAATCCAAACTGCCAACAGGTTCGTAGAAAAAAACGAAAGTATAATGAAATCAGCAAGCCTCCTCAAAATATTCCATCAATAAATGTATATAATCCTTATGATACACTTATGGATGATACTGAGAATGCAGACAACATAAATTCATCTCAATCAACAAAACCACTTCCACATAAACCACCACCCATATTTATACCGGGTGTAGTTAAGGTACCAGAACTAAGAAGTTGTGTAAACCAAAAACTTTCTGATTTAGAGTTCTCACTTAGTTTACTACAATATAATTTAACGTATACCTTAGCCACAGCAACGCGTGGCCGGGACTTCTCTCTCTCTCTCTCTCTCTATATATATATATAACAAAGTCGGATTAGTTACACTATTTATAACTCAAGAACGGCTGGACCAATTTTTATGATCTTTGATTTGTTGGATTTGTTTCTGCCCCGAATAGCAGATAACTATTAAAACATTGGTAAAATTAACGTAAAAATATTTAAAGGTGATACGACGTTCGCCGGGCCAGCTAGTATATATAAACACTCTAGCAGCTGCATTTTTTCAGAACCAAACTTCACATGTTAGAATCAATTAGTAAAGTTGAATTCGTTAACCAGCAAAATTCAGGGTTTATGTGAAACAAAAATTTAAAAAAAAATTGCTCTAGTAGTCACTATACTCAATTTTTTGCAATGAAAGTCAGTATATGCTAAAAAAAAATAATATTCTACAAAAATCAGCAGAATCTGACAATTAGAAGTGTGATTTTACCTAAAACCCAAAATTAAAAACTGCTCTTTTGGCTGCTATGTTTGTTATAAGTTATATTACAGTAGTTATATTCTGTAAACTAACAAAAATCAGATCATAAACTGATTTACTGAGGAATTCAATAAGTTTGTACAGTTCTGCGTGACAGACTGTAAGATTCAGTGGAATTTTCCTTGACCAGGGATTGATAGCCTTGATCAAGGAAAGAACCAGATATCATGCGTCTGATTCATATGGTCAAGGAGACCTGTTGATGTGGATCTTTATTCTCCAACTGGAATGAGTTCATAAAATCTTGGGGGCCACAAGTTCAAACCCAATCGGACCCCATACTGCATGATAACATGACAAAAATTCAGAAATTGGAAGGAATTGAACTCCTACCACACCCAGAATATAGCCATGATCTTGCACCTTCAGATCACTGTTTCGATTCATGGCTCATTTCTTGCATGAAATTTAAAAAACTTTGAAGCTATAGAAGTGTGTCTCAACAAATTGTTTGCATCAAAAACTAGAGACTGGTATCATTGTGGGATAGAAAATCTTGCTGAAAGTTGACTCAAGACTCTATGACGGTATCTACTTTGAAGAGTAACTTAATTTCTTATCAGAAAAAATCTAAATATAATTTTGTTTAGAAAAGACACTACTTATGAGTAAAGACCAGATTTTAAAGGAAAAATTGTTTAAAAAGTGACAAAAAAGGGATGTTTCCCTAAAAAAACTTGAAAAATTGGACATAGGGAAGTGAAGAAATAAGTAATCATTACTATTTTACGTTTACTGCATTTAGAAAGCATTGTATTTAATTACAATCAATATCTCAATATGTTTGATTCTGTTTTTTTGAATGTAAAATGTCTTTGTACATGGAAAATAATCTCTATATTAATGGAAACAGTGTACATGGAAAATAATCTCTATATTAATGGAAACAGTGGTGCATACTTGGTCCAAACTCCAAGTCACTGCACTTTACAAATTTTTCAAGGTCTGAATTTTTTGACAAGTTTTGTTAAAGTTTCTGTTTTGCAAATCCTTTGAGCTTCCTTTCAGTTTTTTCTACCGCACTCCACTGAATTTCCTTAGGTAAACTCTCCTCTTATTACCCCTGTTTTATTAATTTTATTTTTAATTTCACCCTCTTTGTGGTATGTTGGATCAATGGTTTCTCTGTATGTTGTTCCTTTCTTAGTGTCCAGTATTTCTTCATTCTTTCTGATCTTCTTTTCCTCTCCTCTTCCGAGATAAATAGGTTTGGATTTTTTTTGTAATTTATCTTGGAACCTTATGTTCTTGGATAATTGATTTAGCTGTTCGATCGATTAGTGAATTTTCTGTAATCTTTAATTCTATTGGGTCTTTTTCAGTTTCTTCAAACCAGTTATATTTTGTTTTATTAAGTATATTTTATTATATACAACTTTCCTTATTAGAGGATTGCCTCAAGGACAAAGTGATACAGACAATTTTCAAAATAGATGAAATACATTTTGTAAATACATTAAAAAATGTCAAATTGTAATTGAAGTATACGTACTATAAAGTAGAAATTTTGTAAAGATGGTTTCTTAAAATTGAAATTGATCCTCTAATGGCAATGGCAATTTTAGAAAGATACACCCTGTCCAAATCTAAGGAATTCCAAAATTTAGCTAAGAATCCTGGTATAGTACCTCTTGCCCCGATCATCAATCCTGTGACAGTTATACTATCTAATTGATATTTGTCTTTGTAATAGTCAATTGTTGGCTCGTATATGGCTTTCTTTTCACAGTCAACTTCCACAGGTTGGTCACTATGAGTTGCAAAACGGATTGTGGGATCTAATATACCAATTCTTTATCATATGTATTCAATAAATTCTTGTATAATAATGAGAAAGTGATTGTTGCCATTTATTTTGAAATTGCCCAATTATGGCATTATTTTTTTATATCTTAAATGTAAATTATCAAGTTTTGTTTGTAATGTATTGACTATTGTTGCAGAAAAGGGAACACACACCAAAAAAGGGAAAGTTAAAAACCATGCAATCTTGCCTATTTTAAACTGTTGTAAATTGCAATATTGATTATTTTATGTTATGTGATAAAATAAAAAAAAGTTCCCTTTAAAATCTGGTCTCTACTTATGAAACAATCAATATCTTTTAATTAATCAATATATATATATAATAATAATTCACTATTTTCTTTATGTTGTTTATTATTAACAACATTTAAAATTTTCCATGTGTATTTTGTTCCAGATGTGCAAGGTAAATTAATATTCAATACTATTTATTTCCTACTTTCTAATTGTCTATTTATTAAACGTGAAAACCTTATATATTTGAGTATTTTTCCAAGTATTTTTCCTTGTTTACTAATCTTCCTCCATTTTGACCAACTGAATTTACATATAAATTCATTCAGAATTATAGATTTTGTTTGAATATTTATATAAATAAAGTTTTAGCATAGGGAAAGGAATGATAAACATTGAGTAAGACAACCATATTTAATAAAGAAATATCGGATTTTAAACTATGGTAATTTTACTTAGACTAGAACTAATGCAGAAGCTGGTTGTAACCTTGAAAATAGGAGGGGCTACAAATATAAACTTATACAATATGTATGTGATTCAAGTAAAATATGCAGCACTTTTAAGAGCTTCAGTAATCATTTTAATATTTGCTCAAATAGCGTAAAGGACAATGGAAGAAGAAGAAGAAGAACTATAAGAGAGGGAATGAGATGATAGAGAAAATTTGTGGAATATCCGAGATAGTGCATGGTACATGGTTCAAAACTAGGAAGTTTCAGGTTTAGAAAACCAGAATGAAGGAAAGCTTCATCACTTCAATCACCCAAACTGCTCTACAAACCATAAAAAAGTGTAAATATTTAGTATATCTTAAATGTATTAACCCAATCCAGGTCATTCAAACCTATGAAACCATAGTTACTGAACTAATATTGTTTAAAAGTTCACTTTGGTGAACTAATAGTTCAATGACTTCTTGGCAATAATCAGAAAAATCATGTACATTTCAAGAATATAAAGTTTCTTTGGCTATTCTAGCACAAAAAGCTTGATATGTATGTTAAAATGGCACAGGGTTACAAACTATTCCTTCTTTTGCAAAATTTACCAATATACTCTGGTACATACTTTTTTTTTTTGGAACACATTATTTCCACAATAAACATTCAGACTACTGTATTGTTAATATGACTGTTTTACTATATGTTAGTTTAGGATTTAAGATTAGCTTCCATTACATTACATTACAAAAGTCAAGTTTCAGATCTTCCCCAATTTAATTCAGTATTTCAACTGATAGCAAATGAAGGAGTATAGCATGCCATATAAAGCGTAAGTAGTGTGTGCCATCCTCTTTATTATTAATGTTTGTATCGTGTTTTTTTAACATTATTTTGTCTCCTAATTCAATTTGTCACTATTTTTCATACTCTATTCTGACTGGAAACTATAAACACACACATTCCTCAGGTCGATAATAACATTCCACAGCAATAAGTTGTTTGTTTTATTGTATTTCTTTAATTATGATATCAATCTGCAGTTCAACTACAGAATAATTTCCACTTGATTTTCCATGCTATATTCTTGTAATTATGTTGTACTTCTTTTGTCTTTACTAACATTTCATACTTTTTTAAATGTTTTATGATACATATAATATTTTTTTACAATTATTAAATATTTATTTACGTACACAATGATTTCTTCGAAGTTCTACATAACTGCACTACACATGTGTGAATGCTTAATATGTAACTTCCAGTAAAATCAATGTTACTAACAATTACAATTAATTCCATACCATATTTTAATAAATTAACTTCATTTTGTTAGGTTAGTGTTAGAGAACACTTAAGTAAATAATGTGAATGTAATTTATTTTCTTCGGTTAGGAAGGGAGAAGTTAGTGTACGTCCATTTCTAATAAACATTTGGGAATTTATTGCACAAGTTGGTCATTTCAATTTTACAGCTACATGGTTCCATCTAGCGATAACTGTAAACTTTTTGTAGGATTTTTTTTTTATTAATTTAACACTTCTCACTGTAGGACAAATTATATTTGAAGAGAAAAATTATGCACTCGGACCTTCAGTTCTTTTCTCTTCAAATATAATTTGTCCTTTAGTGAGAAGTCTTAAATTAATAATAAAAATATCTAAAGAAGCCGTGCTGGCTTTATAAAATAATGTTAAACTCCCAATAAAATGTCTTCTTAAATAGAAGCCACCATTTGCATAATCGAAGCAAAGGTAGCATTCGATGATTGGGAATTAACACTTTGAGTCCTGCAGTGGTACCACCGTCGGACTCAAAGTGTTAACAATGTATAAGAGAAAAAATTGCATTTAGATTGGAGTGCCCAGATAGCTCAGCGGTAGAGTATTGGCCTAGAAAGCCAAAAGTTTTGGGTTCAAACCCCAGCCTGAGTGTATAATTTTTCTCTTCAAATATAATTTTTGTAGGTCTTCATAGATATGTGGTTCTGCCTAGCATCAACTCTATAAATATATGCACATGCATGCTGTTATTTTGTAGGACTGTAAAATTTACGGTGGAGATCAAACTATAATTTTTCTGAATCCTGCTTATTTTTTTGCTTGTATGAAATTATGAATGCCTGTTTTAAGAGTAAAATTCAGAAAAGTCACCTTTTGTATGAGTGCATTTATTAATGAAATGTATGATGGAGTTTAATATGTTAAATGTTGATTTTGTTCGATAGCCACAACAGAGTGTACAACCAGGCAATGGGAGCAGCATCCAGCTGTCGGAGACTGGAGTGTTAGGAGGAGAGCCATCATCGGATCAGCAGCAGATAAATAATGAGTTAATAGGAGATGATAATTCTGGGATGGGAGGAGGCACTGAACCAGATTTTCCACATACGAAACTTGCCTTATTGGATGATAAGATCTCGAGTCCACGTTGGGTTGTCCCTGTGTTACCAGAACAGGAGCTGGAAGTGCTTCTACAAGCCTCAATAGACCTGTGTAGAAAAGGTAAGATTTGGTTTATTGTTATACTCTACCCAATATCATAGCAAATCACTTATTCCTGGTAGAAATGGAAGAAAGAGTCCATAACATTTATCGTTCATGTACACAAGTAATTATTTATGAAGGGTAATATTGTATTTTATGTTAGAAGCTGTCATTTGCATGATCAAGCAACAGTTTGTAGCATTTGGCACTCTAGGGAATTAAAAACATATAAGAGAAAAATTTGTTTTTAGATTGGAGTGCTTAGGATAACTCAGATGGTAGAGCATTAGCGTATAAAGCTGAAGGTCCTGGGTTCAAACCCTGGTCTAAGCATATATCTCTTAAAATTTAATTTGCCCTTCTGTGAGAAATGTTAAATTTATAATAGACATTGATTGTAATTATGTATAGATGTAAAATCATCTTTGGGTTGGTGCATATGCCATCCATGACATCTATGAGCAAATAAGGTAACTATAATATTTAATTTTAGGAAGTTATATTTTGAGGTTATTTTAATTATAATTATTTTTGGTCTGGACATCTTACCTCAATATTAATGTTGATTAGTTCTTGGACATGTTTCAAAACGATTCTGTTTTATCGTCTGGGAAAGCTGACGATAAAACAGAATTGTTTTGAAACATGTCCAAGAACAAATCAACATTAATATTGAGGTAAGATGTCCAGACCAAAAATAATATAAAGGTAACTATAAATTAACCTGGTCTAGTAACCCCCTTACAAAGGAGAGGCTATGGCCCAACATAGTTGATATTAGATAGGTAGTAAAATCATCTACCACCTCTATGATATCCTCTGATATTTCGTCCAAGGATACCCATATCATCAGCATATGCTAAATATATAATTTTTTTATGTAAAATGTATGGAACCATATGTGAGAATGGAAGATGGAGAGTTAGAATAATGGAAGATGGAGAATTAGAATAAATGATGAGTTAGAAAATACTTTATCAAATATTGTAACAGTTATTGCTCACAGATTGGAATGTCTGGGGAATGTGATAAGGATGCCAGATAATAGAACAGTTAGAAATATTTTAGAAACAAAGCCAGAAGGAAGGAGTCAAAAGAGAAAGCCCAGATTAAGATGGATGGATGACATTGAGGATGATCTCAGAAAATTAGGAATGAAAATATGGAGGCAAAAAAGCCATAAAATGAGCTGGCATTGATCATTAAGGAGTTGATGTTCAAACTCTAAAGGCTGTTATGCCAAGTGAAGAAGATGATACTGTAATTTGGGATAGTAGCAAAAAATTAATGGGGGAAAAAAAAAAAAAAAAAAGATTATCAAAATGGGATGATGCCTTAAAAGAGTGTGAATTAAAAATCAATGAAGAAACAATTTCAGTAATGAAAGTAACAAAAGGAAAATCAGCAGACACAAAATTAAAATTCTGAGAACACTATTTTAAAATAAATAGAAGTGTTTATTTAGAAAATTATATTAATTAAGAGAGCAAATTTGTAAATAATTCAGCAGGAGGATATAAAGTAGTACCAAATAATTAAAAGCCTGTTGTATCAGAATATAACATTCATCTATTTAACTTTCACAGGGAAAGAACACTATGAGGTTTAATTTAATAATTAAATTAATGTTTTTATTACCTCATCTCATATCTTTTTTCTTCTATACTGCAGTTTCGGAGCTTATCTCCATCGTCAGTAGCCTCTGGTCGACCGGTGTTATGTCGTTTCTTGGCGGTTTCCTTCTTACTTCTGTCGGTGGACCGATGAACCTCTGGATTAGGTCAAAATTTGCGGGAGTTTCAAAATTCATGAGTTTTTCTTTTTTGTTTTTTTGGATGTGGATTTTTTCCCAGACTGTGAGTTCCTTTAGTTTATCTGTTTGTTTGATTAGGCTAGCTTCTGTATCTATTAATGTTTTTCAGACCAAGCATGGGCTGCTACTGCTGACTTGTCCACTTCCCCCTTTTTACATTTCTAAGGTGTTCCTTCAATCTAGTTTTTAAATTTCTTTTTGTTTTTCCTATATAGATTTTGTCGCAATCTTGACATTTGATCTGATATATTCCTGATTTATATTCTTGTCCAATTTTTTCATTTTTGTTGGTTTTAATTATCTTGTTTAGGCTGTATTCATTCTTTGGGGCCAATCGAATGTTAAACTTATTGAAAATTTTCTGGAACTTGTGGTGTTTTACAGGATGGTAAGTGAATTTTTTTAATCTTATGTTCTCTTCTGTTTGTTTTTTAAGTGTGCTTTCATTAATTAGTTTTTGCCTTTTGAACTTATTTATTTTCTTGTGTACCATGTTCTCTTCATAACCATTTTCTATTGCTACTTTAATTATGTATTCTTTTTCTTTTTCATATTTTTCACGGTTCAGGGGTACATTCACCAATCTGTGTGTTAGGCTATTGAATACAGCTTCTTTGTGAGCGAAATGGTTGAATCCTGATGCCTTAATGTAGTTTATCTTTATGTGTGTTCTTTCTGTATATTCCAAATTCTATTTTGTTTTTTTCGTTTCTAGTTAGGGTTAGATCCAAAAATGAAATTTGTCTTTCAGTTTCAGTTTCCATTGTGAATTTTACAGTTTTGCTCTGAAGGTTCAGGAGTTTTAAGGCATCTTCTATTTGTTTATGGTTTATAATGGCTATTATATCGTCAACATATCTGCGCCAAAATTTGAAAGTTAATGGGTGTCCCCTTGTGATTTTCTGTTCGAAACTACCCATGAATAAATTGGCCAGAAAGGGAGATAGTGGGTTTCCCATGGAAAGTCCAAAATTTTGTTTGTAGTATTTCCCATTGTATGTAAAGAACATTTGTTCGATGCACAATTTTGTCAAAATGATGTATTCTTCTATCTTTTTCTTTTCCAAATTATTGTTCGTTAACCATTTTTCCAGAATATCAATGGTGGTTTCTCTTGGGACACTGGGAAACAATGAAACTACATCAAAAGAAACTAACCTGTCAGTTGGTTCTAATTCTCTGTGCTTGAAATCCTCTATCAATTCCAATGAATTGTCGATTGAAAGGTTCTCAAACCCTCCCATATTCTTGTATTCGCTACATAACCATCTAGCTATTTGGTATGTAGGGAACCCTATACAGTTGATAATGGGTCTCATTTTGTTTCCTGCCTTATGTGTTTTCGGGAGGCCGTGCATATTAGGGTTTTTAGGGTTGGGAACCTTTAGGTAAAACTTCTTTTGTTTGGTTAGGATATTGTTTACTTTCTTTAGGGTGTTGTCCACCTCTTTGATGCATTTCGGAAGTGGGTTAGATTTAATTTAATAAATTATAAAAATAGAATGTACAACCTTTTGGAATCAACTGAGATTATAAAAATAGAATGTACAACCTTTTGGAATCAACTGAATACACTGAAATTAAATCTAACCCACTTCCGAAATGCATCAAAGAGGTGGACAACACCCTAAAGAAAGTAAACAATATCCTAACCAAACAAAAGAAGTTTTACCTAAAGGTTCCCAACCCTAAAAACCCTAATATGCACGGCCTCCCGTAAACACATAAGGCAGGAAACAAAATGAGACCCATTATCAACTGTATAGGGTCCCCTACATACCAAATAGCTAGATGGTTATGTAGCGAATACAAGAATATGGGAGGGTTTGAGAACCTTTCAATCGACAATTCATTGGAATTGATAGAGGATTTCAAGCACAGAGAATTAGAACCAACTGACAGGTTAGTTTCTTTTGATGTAGTTTCATTGTTTCCCAGTGTCCCAGAAGAAACCACCATTGATATTCTGGAAAAATGGTTAACGAACAATAATTTGGAAAAGAAAAAGATAGAAGAATACATCATTTTGACAAAATTGTGCATCGAACAAATGTTCTTTACATACAATGGGAAATACTACAAACAAAATTTTGGACTTTCCATGGGAAACCCACTATCTCCCTTTCTGGCCAATTTATTCATGGGTAGTTTCGAACAGAAAATCACAAGGGGACACCCATTAACTTTCAAATTTTGGCGCAGATATGTTGACGATATAATAGCCATTATAAACCATAAACAAATAGAAGATGCCTTAAAACTCCTGAACCTTCAGAGCAAAACTGTAAAATTCACAATGGAAACTGAAACTGAAAGACAAATTTCATTTTTGGATCTAACCCTAACTAGAAACGAAAAAAACAAAATAGAATTTGGAATATACAGAAAGAACACACATAAAGATAAACTACATTAAGGCATCAGGATTCAACCATTTCGCTCACAAAGAAGCTGTATCAATAGCCTAACACACAGATTGGTGAATGTACCCCTGAACCGTGAAAAATATGAAAAAGAAAAAGAATACATAATTAAAGTAGCAATAGAAAATGGTTATGAAGAGAACATGGTACACAAGAAAATAAATAAGTTCAAAAGGCAAAAACTAATTAATGAAAGCACACTTAAAAAACAAACAGAAGAGAACATAAGATTCAAAAATTCACTTACCATCCTGTAAAACACCACAAGTTCCAGAAAATTTTCAATAAGTTTAACATTCGATTGGCCCCAAAGAATGAATACAGCCTAAACAAGATAATTAAAACCAACAAAAATGAAAAAATTGGACAAGAATATAAATCAGGAATATATCAGATCAAATGTCAAGATTGCGACAAAATCTATATAGGAAAAACAAAAAGAAATTTAAAAACTAGATTGAAGGAACACCTTAGAAATGTAAAAAAGGGGGAAGTGGACAAGTCAGCAGTAGCAGCCCATGCTTGGTCTGAAAACATTTAATAGATACAGAAGCTAGCCTAATCAAACAAACAGATAAACTAAAGGAACTCACAGTCTGGGAAAAAATCCACATCCAAAAAAACAAAAAAGAAAAACTCATGAATTTTGAAACTCCCGCAAATTTTGACCTAATCCAGAGGTTCATCGGTCCACCGACAGAAGTAAGAAGGAAACCGCCAAGAAACGACATAACACCGGTCGACCAGAGGCTACTGACGATGGAGATAAGCTCCGAAACTGCAGTATAGAAGAAAAAAGATATGAGGTGAGGTAATAAAAACATTAATTTAATTATAACATTCATCGTCTCATTTATACCCTTACATCACTCATGGCTACATGGGTATTACCCTATTAGGGAGTTTCTTGACCATAGTATACTACAATGCGAGGTTGGGAAATGGTTTTTACAGAAGTGAGGAAATTATTAAAAACCGAGTGATAGTGAGGTTTTTAATTTCCAAGATTCTTTAAAAACACTTCACAAACGTGCATTGTACAATTTTTTTGTTCGATGGTGTTTTCAAAATAATAAATAATAGTAAAATAATATATTTGTTGGAAATATTTGTGTTCATTATAAACAACTGACTAACATTAACAGTCTGGCCAATGTTTATACAGTAAATGCCGAAAATAATCAGTTGAGACTACAGCAGGCAGTGACACGAATCAGGGATAAAATAGTGACAAGTACAAATTTATTGTTTTATATTGTTTCAAATAAAGTTCAGTTCATTAAAATGCAGTAATTTGTTTCATATAATGTATATTAACACACCTTTTGGATATATTTTTGTATATGCATTGTATGTATTATACATAACGGGCAATGGTTTTACTTCCTGCACTAGGTAGGTAATTTCATGTATAAATTGTAATATTACAGTATAGTTTGCAAACTTATGAAGTGTGCCATAAATGTGCTTGGAAGGAAACGGAGGAATTTATCTTGGGAAGGAAACGGAGGAATTTATCTTGGTAGCGTGGTTTTAATTCTATATTATGGGTTTCTTCTGGATTTTAGCTAGGACTGGGATATAAGGTAATACCATACCTACGAGCGGCCATGCTAGTTTATCTAGAGAATGGATAACTTCCTTAGTTAAATGGGATGACATATATTAAGCAAAACATTAACATTTTATTAAACGGAAAACTTCATATTAATACAAATTATCTCTGCAATAAAATTCTCATACAAATATAGTTTTACCACCATTCAAAAAGCAATAAGGTGCCAAACTAAACCCTGGAGAGAGAGGATGAAAGAGTTGTTTTTCTTAATTTAGATTAATATACTAACATAATAATACTGTATTTTAATTTAGACGTAACTTAGTGAAACACGTTTATTCCTTGAATCTAATATAGACAAATATTCCGAAGTTCATGTATTTCGGTTGTATGTTTGAAACTTAGTAATTTACGATAATTCATTTATTAAGCCTCATTTTATATAAAATAATTAGTAATTTTATGTGAAAAACATTTGTTTATAATTTTAAGATATTGTAGTTATCTTGCAAAACACAAACTTTACTCACCCCAGGCTTGAAGCCATCCCCGTCCAGCTCCGGATTCACGATCCAAGCTCCAATGTCATAGGAGCGAAGACCCCCCCTCTCTCTCAACTACTCTCTTTATATCTTCCATGTGTTTACAGTTTAGTTACCTTATTGCAATAATATTTCTTACTATTAGGAAAAAAGGAATTCACTTTCACTTTCTGCCTGTGTGTGCCAGCAAACATTCTAAGGTACAGATTGTATGATAAATATATGTCCTGATTGAATTTAATGAATGTATTTTATATTTATTTCGGTATTTCATTTTATAACGTCTCATTAGGTTAAGCCCTTTTATAACATAGTTATAGATTGGTGACCCCCAAAATTTAGGAAATTTAACTTTCAATCATGGTTGCCATTGCTGTAAGTATGACAGAATGCACTATCGTGCAAAAAGTTAATTTTAGATATCCTTAATTATTTTGAGTTGTTCCTTGACTCACCTCATCTCTTGACTTCCATGCAGACCCTGGGTTTCATCACTGCATTTGTGACAAAACCTGGGTCTGCATGGAAGTCAAGAGATACAAGGTGAGTCAAGGAACAACTCAAAATAATTAAAATAAACCTCATAATGTTATTTCCTACCTACATAACTTTAGATATCCTTATTTCCCTAAAAATGTCAGTGAGTGACATATGGTCAGCATATTGGCCTGGATGAGACATCTAGTAGACAACTAAGGTGTTTTTTGATGTTTCTGTTTTAAATTTATCACTCATGCTAAAGGACAAATTAATATTTGAAAAGAAAAGTTTGTGAACTGGGATTTGAGACAATATGATGGTAAAGAGAATTTTTTGAGAAGGAATTAAGATATAAATTTGTACTTGTACGAGAAGAAATGTCAAGTAGTTCAATTGATAAAGCAAAGCACATAAAACTAAAGGTCTGGGGTTGTATTCCTGGTTCAAATACATTTTTCTCTTTATCTTCATTTATAGTGTGTATATATATATATATAATAATTACTTATTTTGATCATAGTAATAACTTTAGTTGTGTTAAATTTTGATGTAGAAGCCACCCAATTATATTGCGAATGATATTTAATTAATTTAGGGGTAAGAAGGGATTAAGGGAAAAGTTTGTGCTAGAATATGAAGGAATGTCTGGCTAGCTCATTTGATAGTATCTCAAGCTAAAGGTCCAGGGTTTGATTCCCAGTTCAGGCAAAAAATTGTGCTCTTTAACATTAATTTTAATAGCTTAGCTGTATATAATAATATACTTATTTAGACACAATATGATTTTAGATGTTAAAGCATCTATAAAAAATAAGAATGAAAAATGTTTAACTTTGAATGAAAAATAGTCTTCATAAACCCAAATGATACCAAAATTGAGGCAAGTAAAAAATGTGTTACCTTGAAAACTACATGCTGTGAACAAGCATGGAAATGATAAGGTTGTAGTTTGTAAGTCGTTCATGTTTCTGTTCCTTGTGAGTTATTAGATTATGTTTAAATATTATATAAATATATATATATATATATATATATATATAAATATGGTTTTTCCATAATTTTGTTCTGTGATTATAGGTTTAGATGTGCACAGCGAGGCATGCCAACGGTTTTTCCGTGAAGGTCTTACAATCTCTTTTACGAAAATCTTGACAGATGATGCTGTAAATAGTTGGAAATTCAATATCCATCATTGCATTTTACAAAATTGCGAGCGTCTGGTGGAATTGTGTGTAGTGAAATTGAATCAGGATTGGTTTCCTCTTTTGGATCTACTGGCCATGGTGTTCAATCCAAATAATAAGTGAGTATATACAACTTATATTCCCATGCATTTCTTCATTTTTAGTCTAGTAAGATTTTATTGAAAATTTGATAGTTTTCTCTTGTGTTTAGTTTAACCCCAATAAACAATGACAATTGCATATATATATTTTCTGCATTTTTTTGTAATATGAGACATGCAAATATTAAATTTAAGTAAAAGCAATTTAAGTAGATTCAGTGAATAGAGTGATTTCTGTGATCTTATAGTTCAGAGTTGATACAGGAATTATATCTTTGAGACAGCCCTGCTCTATGCAGTTCATTTATAGTTGCCCATGAGCAAATACTTCACTTAGTATTCTCTAGATGTTTACAGTTTTGCTACAGATACATGTAAATGTATTAGCTTTCCTTTGCTTGCTCAATACTACTCTTTCTTTTAAAATACAATATGAACTAACATTAAGAGCTTTTAGTAGTAATTAAGAGCTTTGTTTAATAATTAAGACTGTTGTCTGTACATTCTTACTTCTTATGATCATTTTTGTTGAACATATGTTTCAAGGCTTCTGAGCCCCATCGTCAGCGATTACAGACTCGCTGACGATGGGGCTCAGAAGCCATGAAACATATGTTCAACAAAAATGACCATAAGAGGTAAGAATGTACCACTCTTTCTTTTGAATCATAATTGATCCCAGGAAGAGGCAAGGAGAATGAATTTGTCTAGATTGCATCCTGTGGACTTACTGAAGCTTACCTAAGTGTTAAGAATCAATTTGATGTGAGATTTTAAATTTAAAATTTTCCATTGCTGGACATTATTATTTTGAAAAGAAAAATTAACGCTTGAACCCTGGAGCTTTCGTTCTCTATACGAGTATGTTCCATTAAACTATTCAAACTTTGATACAAATGTTAAAACATTTCTTTATTGATATACGATTCTCAAATCGTCAGAGGGCAGAATTCATGGATCTTTCGAGATCCCTGATGAACGTGACCTCATATCAAAGTTTGTCAAATCAACACCAGATGGCAACGTTATTGATGGAGATTCCAACAAAAATCTGGTAGTCATAATGTCAGTTGAAAATGAGAGAGATCCTTCTCTTGAAAACTAGTTCCCGCGTTTAAAGAAAAATAAAATGAGGTAAGATGTAAAAAATATGACTCATTAATTTATGAATTAAGAACCTCATACTGTTATTTCCCATATTTAACTATGAATCTTTTAGAGCCTAAAAATCAGAGTTCTAATCATGACATAACTAACTCCCTGCACCATTGAACCTGGAGGTTCGTGGCCATGTGGAATAAGATTTCCATACAAATTAATCCATTGGGAGTATTAAACATTGACTTCTGCGAACCCACCCATAATTTACGCCTCGGCAGATGTGATTTACTCTAATGCTAATTCAATATTGGGGCAATAATGTATTACAAGGAAGATTCCTGTAATAAGTTGAATTACTAAACATAACCCTAAAAGGGAGTCGAAATTTCACCATCTTCTAATGTTGGAGGGGAAGGTAAATCGAACAAGGCATTATTTGCAATTTTAAGTAATGGGTGTCTAATTCGTAATGGTGTATTCGTTAATTTATTTGGATATATGGTTTCCAATCATCCCCATTCTGAATTAATGTTTTCATGTTTTTATTATTAATATAACACTTCTCACTGAAGGACAAATTATATTTGAAGAGAAAAATTTATGTCTAGACCGGGGTTTGAACCCAGGATCTTTGGCTGTATGGAGAGCCAATGGTCCTGGGTTTAAATCCCGTTCTTAGGTGTATATTTTTCTCTTCAAGTATGTTTTCCAATCATTCCCTCCTGTATAATTCACACCCCTCAAATCATGGTTAATATTATTCTCTCAACAAATGATGGCATACTACTAGTATTTGTTAAAATATATACATGTAGTATTGAAGTGAATAAAATATACTTAAAATGTATGGTTATTTTGTTGCAAATATAAGCCATACATTTTTAGTTTTTTTAATTTTTAAAAATATAAATTAATAAGGAAATGTAAATCAGTGTGACATTTGGCTTATGAGAGTCAAGTGCCATCTTCTTGAATGAAAATGACATGAAACGTTGCATGTATAATTCTCCCTGACAGTCAGTATGGGAAGGGTGCTGCATGTTGTCTTGATATTGATTTTCCTGCTGGCCTGCATGATTACCTTCCTTACTATTCATGCATTTCCTCTTTCTCTTTGTTACACTGGGATTTAAGCCTACAGGTGACTTCCTTTTTGTTCTGTATAAAGACTGCTGTTGTAAGAAGTTAAAAAGGCAGGTCATAATCAGCAGAGATCAAATTTTCATCAAAACATTTCTCCATCATTGAGATGTATGAAATTAATAGTAAAAACATTCAAAATATTTTGCGTTTATATTTAGCAATATAACTTAAATACCCAGGAACAATAATTACAAACAAGAATGAAGTGCAGAAAGAATTTAAACGTAGGCTCAATTCTGGAAATGCATTACAGAGACTATTGTCATCCCAACTTCTCTAAAAAAAACATTAAACTGAAAGATGTTTTTATTATTAATTTAACACTTCTCACTGAAGGATAAATTATATTTGAAGAGAAAATTTTTTGCCTAGACCGAGACTCAAACCCAAAGGTCCCGGGTTCGAGCCTTGTGTAGGCGAAAAATTTTCTCTTCAAATATAATTTATCCTTCAGTGAGAAGTGTTAAATCAATAATAAAAACATCAATAGAAGCCCTACTGGCTTTATAAAGTAGTGTTAAATTCCCAATTAATGTCTTCTTAACTAAGATGCTGCCATTTGCAAAAAATAGAAGCAACGGTTTCAAAGCATTTGGCGCGAGGGAATTACAACGTATAAAGAGAAAAATTTGCATCTAGATCGTAACTCACATCAGTAGCTCAGTTGGTGGAGCATTTGGCCTGGAAAGCCAAAGGTCCCGGGTTTGAGTCTCGGTCTAGGTGAAAAAAATGTTTCTCTTCAAATATAATTAAACTGAAAATATATATAAAACTGTTCTTCTCCCAGTTATATTATGTGGATGGGAAATATGGATTCCTACTTCAAGGGAGGATAAAAGATTACAAGTATTTGAAAATAAAGTTAGGAAAATTTTTGGACCAAACAGAGATGAACAGACAGGTGAATGGATAAGACTGTGTAACAGTGAGCTGCATGATCTTCGTAGGAAACCAGATATAATAAGAACAGTTAATGGGCAGGACATGTGGCATGAATAAAAGAGGGGCATGAAAACTCCTTGTAGGAAAACCAGAGGGAAAGCGCCCAATAGGCAGGCCAAGAATAGGTGGGAGAATAATATTAACCATGATTTGAGGAACTTAGATTATACAAGGGATGATTGGAAAACATTAGCTCAAGATAGGGGTATGTGGAGGGTTTATGTCCAAGCAGCCATGAACTTGTGGGTTTGATAATGCCAGTGAGTTAGTTATTGAGCAATTTAACATTTTTGCCAATTCTTGGTGAACCTTTGGTTCCTTCATAGTTTTCTTGTTTATCTCTACTCTATGCTATTCTCTTCTAATCTTTCTTAGTTCCTGTTTCATATCTAATAAGGGAACTGTCAACCATTCCATAGAAAAAAATGTTTTGATGTACCAAGGCCATTCCAAAAAATCATTATTTTTAACTCCAAGGTACCAAAATTCAGCACTAAATCTCTCATTTAAGCTGTAGACAAGTAATACTACTCCCAAATTAGTAGATTGGATAAACCACACTACCTGCTGTCAGCGCCGCATCCTACCTCTTCCACACTGCTCTTACTCAATCAGGGGAGTCCATATGCTCTGTACAGTGAGTTGCCATTGCTGGATTCTGGCTTCGATTTCTTTGCCTTGCAGTTAAAAACGGTAGAGTGAGTGACAAATATTTTCATGTATTTCATTGGGAAACCCTAGCAGAAAAGATCATCAAGAAAGTAGGTAGGAGAATAACATTCAGATAGATTTTAGGGAATTGAATATTAAAGATGTGAACTATATCCAGTTGGGTGCAGATAAGAACCAGTAGAGGCCCTGGTGTATATAACATTGAAACTTTGTATTCCATGAGACATATAGTTATTTAATTAATAAGATATATTATTTGCATAAATAAATGATGTTCAAGCATCTCAAAATTTATTTTTTTTAACTATATCAGTTTTTCCAGAAGAAATGCATTAATGAAATCTAATAATTGTATGTGCAGACTGTAACAAAGTTTATTTGAAATTGGTATGAATAAATTCTGTACAATGCTGGACTTCAAGGATTTTAGTTGTCTTCTTTTAATTAGCCATGGCTATGAAAGAGAGATAACGACATTAGTGTAATTACAGCTGTCTGAATATCATGCATTATGCACATCCTCTCCTGGGTAACCACACCCCTCTCCTGTTGCAACTTTTATCTGGTCCACATTATTTTTATAAATAAATTAGACATTTTAACTGGTTTGTTGTTTTAATAAAAAATACGATGGGAAGTAATACTATGAGGAAACTTACAATTTATAGCATGAATCGGAGAAATATTTTTGCATCTCACATCATAAAACTCTGATTTTAGGAGCTGTAACTCCTCTTGTCAGCCAAAACTCCGACTATTGAAATTCTGCCGTTACCATCAACTTCCAATGGTGATCTGGTGCCTATTTTATTAACTTTGAGATTAAATTTTACTTTCAAAATTCATGGATATCTATTTATTCTTCTGAATATATATATCTTTTCCCAAACTGTTAATTCCAAAAGGCTTCTCTAAAATTGCCCATTTTTCAGTTTTGCCTTTTCTTTTTTATATTTCTGAAGTGTTCTTTTGTATGAGCCTCTAAATTCATTTTATGAAGTGAGATGTAAGAAAGATCTCTATGATTGTGCTATAAATTGTTTGTTGTTGTTTTCCAATGGCTTGCTGTTGAGATCCTTTAACCCATTTAGTTTCTTGCCTCCCAGTAAAGTCCACCTAGGTTGTTGGATTGTTGAAGGATTCTGGACAGTTTTGTACAATGTAGCACATGTTTCTGATCCATTCTTGAATTTGGTTGACAGCATAAGTTGTTTGTTTCTGAAAAGAACCTTTTATTGACTTTCTTGACTCTATAGAGAAGTCTGGTAGCTATCATTATTGTTCATTTAGCACTACCCAGGGGTCATACACAGCTTGTAGAATGCTGTGCACCTTTACAACTTTGTCCCCCCCACATTTTAACTTGAAAATTTTCAAAATACTTGGTTTTATACAAATGCATTTGTAAGTGACATTGATCGAGCTTATATAATACATGTGTTTTAACAATGATAATGTTAATATTGATGTTGCATTGTCCCAAGCTGTAGCCAAGTGGATAAGGCAGGAAGCCTTGGCGCAGAGCTACGGGACTTGCGCTGGTTCGAGTTTCCATGGCGGAAGAAATTTTCTCATGATATTTTGACCAGTATGGGACCGGTGGCCACCCAGTATCATGAGGCATTTGGGAAGCTACAAAGTAGTGGTTCCAAGTTGAGAAAACCAGCTATAATGGCTAGGAGACTCGACATGCTGACCACATGTCACCCCTACACTGGCTAGATGATCATCCACCTCTGTGACATGTGGATGTGAGGCCAGCAGCCGACTAGAAGGCTAAGGGCCTTCTAGGCCTGTCACACCATGGAATTATTATTATTAGGGCACGCCATAGTGTAGTGGTTAAGGCACTGTGCTACAAGCCGGAAGGTCGAAGGTTCAAGTCCTGGTGGGGTCAGGATTTTTAAACTGACCAAAACCTGGCGGCACAATGGCCCTGGGATCGACTCAGCCTCTAACGGAAATGAGTACCAGACGCTTGTTCTGGGGTAAAGGCGGCCGTCATGCAGGGCTGACAACCTGGTTGACATCAAGTGCCGATTGTCTAGAAAAAGAGGGAGCCTTAACCTCCTACTACCCCAAGGGCATCCCGAGGCCTGTAATTACTTCTTCTTCTTCTTCCTTCCAAGTATTAGGCCAAGGCCTGTTACGATCCTATAGAAAATTTTCCCTCCAGCGTTTGAGGAAAATTCTCGTATAAGACTTGAAAGCATAATAATAGTCCCTTCGATTGGTTTCTGGCCAAAGGAAGGCAAGACCAGTGATGGGGCTGCCATCTTATAGCCTCTGGTCAGGCTTTTCTGGAGAAGAAAAGAAAATAAAGGAAAGAAGAAAATTGAAGAAAGGAAAGACTCCCTAGCCCTCGGATGCCCTAATAGCGTTGGGGGTCGAAAAAACAAGAGTTAAAACAAGAGTTAACCAAGAGAGGTTTGATAGTAAAGTTAAAAGAGTGCAAAACGCAAGTAAGTGGAAGAAATGTTTTGCACAGCTTGGGCACCTTGTGGGATTACTTACTACTTACTATTATTATTATTATTGTTATTAACGTTAATACACAGTGGAAAATTTTCTACTTTTGATTAGTCTAAACTACTTTCAAATTTAAAGTTAGAAATTTTCAGATTTATAGTTTTTAATTATGGATGCAACATCCCTTGTTTGATCCTCAGTACAGTTTTATGGGTGAGGCTTTCTTTGGAAATTTTTTCTTACCTGTTAGAAAAATGTTTGGAAACTTTAAGGCCAAATGGTATCCATTTGGCCATCATAATCACCCCCCATCATATTTGGCTTGCTTAGCATGAATATATGAGTCAAGGGTATACTTTGTCTTATGTTCTTGTACATGTTTCAGAGTTAAAAATATTCTCTCGTGGGTTTGTGTCACTCTAAGGCCCAAGTTGCATGGATGACATAAAAGTATCTATAAATAATTGAGAGGTTAAACTGAGAGAAAAGAAATATAGCATCTAAAAAAATTAAATATGCAATATCACCTAGGGTCGAATCTGTGAACACATTAGACCGTAAAAGTCATTCTCTGCTGAGAAAGTTGCATCCAAAGACTTTTTGCATACTCAAAAGTCTGTTCATGCGATAATAATTGCCGAAATTCCTAAGCTACCTGGCGAGGTGACTTTGCAGAGAATGAATCGTGAGCAACTCGATGGTAACCGATGTACTTTGAAACCTTGCTGCTTATCTTGCTGCTTTATCCAAGATGTCGGACCTTGAAGACTTTGATCATATTTTCGGTATACGCGGAGAAGAGGAGTTTGATAGTGTCTACCAAAGAATTCAACTGGAAGAACAGGAGAAGACACTGACGCACTGCTTTCCAAATAACCTCCAGCGTCTCGTAGCATTGGCCTCTCAGCTGCTCCTTCACAGAACTGAAAAGATGGTATTGGATGGTGCCAAATCGGGACTGTAGGGAGGATGTGGAAGAGTTTCCCACCCAAATGTTCTGATCTTCTCCACAGAGGCACGAGTAGTGTGAGGACGCATGTTATCATGTTGCAGAATGACCATCCTTCCGGGGCGTTTGTTGCACGATGGAGCTTCACAAGTGTCTGGATATAGTGGGCAGCATTTATGGTTTGCCCACGGTCAAGAAATTTGACCAGAATGCAACCTTGTGCATCCCAGAGGACGCTGCCCATAACTTTCCCAACAGATTGCACTGTCTTCGCTTTTTTCTATTCAAGTGGTGCCATTCCATACTCTGACGTTTTGTTTCAGGCTTGTAGCGATGAAACAAGTTTTTGTCACCTGTCACAATACTCGTCAAAAAACCATCACCTTCATTTTGAAATGTCTGAAGAAGGATATGGGTGATGGTTCTTCTCTGAAGTTTGTTGTCTTCAGTCAATAAACGTGGAAACCAACGGGCACTAACTTTTCGGTAACCTAAGCTGTGAATCATTTCTTGCACTGCACTGTGTCCTACTGCAAGTTTTGTAGCGATTTCATTCACTGTGGTATGCCTATTGTCTCTAACGAGTGCATCAACTCTTTCCTTGTTGTGATCCATGGAGGCACAGCGTGGGTGACTGCTACAAGGCTCATCTTTGATACTCGTGTTACCATCTTTAAAATGTTTCACCTATCTCCTAATACTGCTGGCACCCATGCAGGCATCTCCATATGCACATTGAAGTCTTGGGTGAATGTCAACAGCAGATTGTTCCTCTTTAACAAGGAATTCAATCACAGCACGCTGTCGAAATGAAACACAGATGTCTGCCATTTTGGAAACAGTGTGTGTGGTTATGTGATAAAAGCTATGACCTGCTGTCGTTTTTGTTACGTTGTTGAAATTTGAATTTTAACAATGATTGCTCATGACTTTCAGTATGCCCCTCGTAAATATTAACAGTACCACAGATTGATACACAGAAGTAAAGTTAAACAGTGTTTCCTAAATGTGTAAAACAGGCAGTTCTTCTAAATGGCTGCACTCAAGCACTTCTTCAGCTACTCCTACATTAATTTCTGGTCCATCAATAACATGTTTAAAGAAGTGTAGATCCGAACATTCTCCAGTCTTCTCCATAATGTTTTTTTAAGAAGGGAATCTACGTCTATTTTTTTCTGTTGTTTTTTTATATAACTACTTTTGCAATGATTTCTGCCCTTAACTCCAAACCTTTGCCATGCTTAGTGATGGTTCTGGCTCGGTTCACTCTTTAGTGTGTATGTTGTTTCTCCTTGGACAAGAACTGTGACTCTGTTAGTAATTTTTTTTTTTCACATTTTCCTCTGCAGCTGTTTTTCAGTCTCTATTACAAACATCACTTCCAGGTCCCTTAACAGTTATAAAATTACTTATCATCTAAATGTACCGGTTTGGGTCAATTATCTCATATTATATTTGCTTTTCAATGTTGCCAAAAACACAGTCGGGTGGTATAAAACTGTGCCTCGTCATAGGAAAAACTAGTTGGAATTCAGTAATATTGTTAGATTCATGCCTATTAAAATTGAATTTTTGTTCTGACCCCCCACATCCGTTGCTGATAAGTCTTCATTCATCCATTATATTTCAATAAATTGAACATCACTTTGTAGTAAAAGAATGTAACAGCAAATTATACAAAATAACGAGCATCCATAGCAGTTTAGGTAGAGAATTATACCTCATAGTGTGAATTCCTAAAATAAGTATCCATAGCAATATACAAACAACTGATAATCATGTAACCTAATGGAAGCCTACTGTTGGCTGAGAGATGAATGTGAGTTAGCAGTCAAATGAATGGTGGAGAATGTGAGTTTTGCAACCACACTCAACTTTCTTCCTTCATTTACTATAGGATAATGTGAATTTATATATATAATTTGATTTGATTCACATGGAGATCAACATGTCGAGCAGGGATACAACAAAAACGATGCATTTTGCCCAAAAGTGAAGAATGCGAGTTTTGCAGTTAGACCCTTCATATGTTTTGGTGAATGTGTTAGATTTAAACAAAAATTACAATGGGAAGTATCATTCAGTCGGAGTTACTGATGATGAAGGTGAAGACCTTTAAACAAATATCGTGTAAACATGAAACTCTATGAGGTGAGATGAAAAAACATTTAACAGACTTAATTTATAAAATGTTGAATTTTTTTTTATTCTGTAACTGAAGTTATAAAAAACACAAGATAATCTATTTTAAATCAAATTATGTGCTGGCACAGTTGAGTCCTGGAAACTAGACTTTATGTGGACTGAAAATGGCTAGTTTTAGATTCTTCATGAGTCATAATACAGTAATAACTAATTCAGTGGCACTTTTGAATCTGTAGGTTCATGTCCATGCAGACACAAGCTCTCCATCAGTGGAACCTATGTCTGCATTTCTTGGCAATTGTATTTTTATGGTGAAAGTTTGAAACTCTTTCGACCAAGCTACTTTTTTTCCTGGCTTATTCCTTCAATCCGTTCAGCATGGGTAACTCTTTTGGCAGCAATGCTACCACAGGCATAGCTCTCCTAGGATGTTATTACAACATAAAGATTTTTAATTATTTTTCTTTTGTTTGGCTGATTTGTTGTGAAGAGGTTACTGATGATGTCAGCTTTTAATTTATTAATTTGTCTAAAAAGTTATTTGACAGCGGTGTTTATGTCTACTAGTTTCTCAATATTATTATGAATGACATTATTCTGAATGTACACTTAGCGACAAGAAGAATGGGCCAACTCTTGATCTTGAATATTTTAAGTTCCAATGCATGATTTACACGAGTAAATTAATTGCACAGTAGAGCTACAATACGTTTCCCTTCTTCCTTTGAAGAGTATTTTTTCAAGTGCCTTTAGCTGGCGTACACTTAGCTCAGAGCTTAGTGGTTTGATTCATATGCAAAAGGTCATAGGTTCAATTCCCAATGAGGTTAAATTTTTTAATTGTTGACATGCTTTCTATTTTATTCTGTCTGTCCACTCTTAATGAAAAAAAGTACTAACTAATTGCAAGTATTACTATTTTTATTATTATTTATTTATAATCAGTTTACAATGTAATAAAACATCTTCCTGTGCCCAAAGCTTTTAAAATTTTTATCTTTTTTCTCCATTCTTCTCTATCTTCCCATTCCAATTCTTTCAGACCTAGCTCCCGTATACCTCTTCTTACATCATCCATCCATTAAATCTAGGTGGACCTCTCTTTCCTTTCCCAGGTGGAATCCATTCCAAAGCTTGTCTGGGCAATATTTTCTTTGGCATCCTACATGTATGACCATACCATTCTAGTGTCTTTATCTCACAAAATCTAATATTGAATTTTGGACTTTCATTTGTTGTCTGATCATTGTATTTCTGATTTTTTTTTTTTCAATTTAAAATATCTAGTTGACTAGAATATCTAGTCTAGATAGGGACAGAGGGAATCTCGTTAACCCATTCATGCACATCACTAATTAGATGACGAGGCATTTGACTACCTTAAGAGAGTCTAGAACAATCCACTTCAGTAGACATAAGCTTTAAACTCAAATTTTTATTCAACTGCCAAGTTTCTGCATCGTATGTTCGCGTGCTTCGAATTATGGATTTATAAATTTCTAATTTGGTATCCATTCGTATGTTCTTTCCCAAAAAACGCCGTTTAACATTGTTATTACTGATCTGTCTTTTTTAATTCCATAGCCTATTTTATGTTTCCACCGCTGTGGTCTCGAGGTAGCATGCTGCCTTGTCATGTAGTGGGCCTGGGTTCGATTCCTGGTCGGGACAGGCTCCTGGGTGAGTTTTTTTTCGGGGTTTTTCGTCACCTGTAAGATAAATGTCAGGAAGCTTAGGGCCCAACGGTCCCCGAAAATCATCTGGCCATCATCATCATCGTGGAAAGCAACGGGAAGCTACCACACTTGACATATATAAACTAAATATTTTAATTGAAGGGTGAAATTTTTTCCTCACTAATACGTTTTTAATAAATAAACACATAAATATATGAAGCTATATTATCTTTTATTACATAAATTTATAGCATTATTATTAAAACAGTACTGCACACACAATTAAATTTATACTGGTAGCTAAATAGTGTTATAGCGTTTACGAAGGCAGGAATATTACTTAATATAGTGTAATGTGGACGTAGATTACGTGACAGAAATTAAATGTTATAGCACTTACATGATGTATTTTACAAGAATACAAATGAATAAAAAAACATTGTTGAAGGATTCGAACCCTGACTTTCATACATATTTCATCTTCTCGTAAGTGGTTTAGCGATCTATGCTACTCGAACGTTGGATATTAGTTTTCTAAATATTGGTTGTCTTGTACTTTTGCACTATGAACAAGAGTTTAACTTTGTTTGAAATGTTGCAATTTGAGTAATATTGCATTTGTCAATCACTCGTAAATATCTAGAAACATGTCTCCTTCACTGTTCTTTAACCATTTAAGACGATTAAAACCAAATACAGCTTATTTAAAACATTTAACATTGTTAAGTTATGTAGGTAGGAAATAACACTACGAGGTTTATTTTAATTTTGTTTAGTTGTTTTTGACTCACCTCATACTTCTTAACTCCTACACAGATTTGAGTTTCTTCACTGCATTTGTGACATTCTCAATGCTGTATTATGTTCACAACTGATGTTGGCCGTTAGACATCAGTTGTGAACGTAATACAGCATTGAGAATGTCAAAGCAGTGAAGAAACTCGAGTCTGCGTGGGAGTTAAGAAGTATGAGGTGAGTTAAGAAACGACTAAACAAAATTTAAGTGTGTTTCCTCGTGAATCACAGCTTTAGCTTGTCGAGCATGCACAGTGGACCATAACAGGGACTCTGCTTTTTGAAGCGGCTCATTCTTTTTGTCGCTAAGTGTACATTTCTTGTTTCATCACTTTTTCAAGTAACATTTGTACAATTTACTGTATCATAATGTTGATAAATTGTGTTTAGGTTTCATACATTTAATGGGTCACGCCCATCGGAGACTGTTCCATCTGGATCTAATATTCCAGATGAGGAATTATATGCCCGACTTCCACCAGATTCACGGACACCACGAGGCTGGCTTGTAGACCTAATCAATAGGTATTTAGAACTCAATTTTTATAATTAATATGAAATGAAGGAAAGGAATTTTGGAAAATAATAATATAACTTAAGCAGAATAATCTATTTTATTGTATATATTTTTAAAATTAATTTTTCATTTCAGGTTTGGTACCTTAGGAGGTTTTCAGATTTTGCTAGAAAAGATTTCAGAGTGGAAAAAATCTAACAGTCTCAGTGATATATGCACTCATTCGGCCATTTGGACTCTGCTATGAATTTTTGACAGTGCATACAATTGTGAAATATCTCATGCCCATAGTTGTAAGTTTTTTTCTTTTTCTTTTTTACTTATAGATATTTAAACATCTAAGAGCATATCACATTTAAGATTTACTATAGGGTTTATCACATCTAGAAAATAGTGTTGCTCTTATGGAGCAATTCTTGCTAATAAACATATCCTTCTATGAGAGATTGATTTATTGGTTAATTAATTTGGAATAGATAATTAAGTTAATCAGTTTCACCTACAACTTTGACAAGAAAGTGGGGTTTATGAAAATATACCATTGTGGAATGTATAATTATCACCCAATTAATTAATAAAGTTAGGAAGTGAACTCAATTACTGGAACAGCGGCTAGTGGAGATGCCACTGAACCATCCCCTTTCAACGAAACATGTTTTGTCATGTACAGCAGTGGTCAAAGAAGAGTACTTCACTAATGTATAATGTGTGGTTTACTCAGTGAAAATGTTCTGAACTATTGGCATTTTTGTGGCCACAATCTATAAAATTTATAGTGAGGCTTCTCATGATACTGTGGTATCTAAGAAGAAAAGAAGAGTTACAGCCTCAAGAAAACACAGTAGACATATTGAATATTACAATTTTGTGAGAGAGAAAAAGGAATTAGGCATAAAGTGTAAACTTTTTTATAATTGGCCACTGCTAATGTAATCATCATAAATGGAGTTAAAAATGATGCAGATATCCCAATATTTCCATGGCACCCTTCTACTGGACTCCGAATGATATAAATTTTGTAATCAAATGGTAAAGAGAAAAATTTATGCCTGAACCGGGAATCGAACCCCGAACCTTCAGCTTTCCGTGCTGATGCTCTAACCATTGAGCTAATCCAGGCTTCCTTCCCATCCAAGCATAAATCCTTCCTTTACCTTACTGTCTTGGGGTTCGATTCCCGGTTCAGGCATAAATTTTTCTCTTTACCATTTGATTACAATAATTTAGTAGTGTACTTTAATATACTTATTTCAATCATAGTAAAAGCTTTAGCTTCTTA
Source organism: Diploptera punctata (assembly GCA_030220185.1). Taxonomy (NCBI): domain Eukaryota; kingdom Metazoa; phylum Arthropoda; class Insecta; order Blattodea; family Blaberidae; genus Diploptera; species Diploptera punctata. Next base: position 3,372,229 of record JASPKZ010003868.1, on the reverse strand, counting down.
ATATTAATTTGATATAAATTTTGTTTATGAGAAGAAAGAAAAAAAACTCAGTGTTAGAGTGCTAAGATATTTAACTTGGCATCATAAGATCTATCTCAAATTTTATATTATTCTGTTTTATGGTATACACAGCATTTTTTAAATTTTACATGAATTATTCTTAAATTACTTGAATATAATTTTTTTCCCCTTGGATGATTATAATTTATAAAAAATTAAATAAAAAATATGTATATGTGTAATTGAAGAGCTTACTTCCAAATGTTTGTTATTGACTTTTTAGGAATTAACACTATGAGGTATTATTTATTTATGTAAAATTGTTCACTTCGTCTCATATTCTTCTTTTTCTTCTTCTTAGACTGGTTTTGGGAACATATTCGCTTCCATCCTCAGTACTTTCACGACCATTATGTCGTCTTGAAGAGCTGCCTCCTGCTCCCTCTGTTGGTAGACTGAAAAACCTCGAAATCAAATAATTTTTCCCGAGAATTTCAAAGTTCATTAATTTCTCCTTTTCATATTTTTAAATGTAGATTTTTCTCCAAACAGTAAGCTCTTTAGGTTTTTCTATTTGTTTTATTAATTTAGCCTTTCTTTCAATTTGATGTTTTTCTGACCATGTGTAGGCTGCTACTGCAGATTTTTCTTCCCCATTCTTGACATTCCTGAGATGTTCTGAGGGAAAACAAGGAGAAATTTAAAATCCAGAGTGAAAAAACACCTCAGGAATGCAGTAGACTAAATCCACTGAGAACTACAAGTGCTGATACCATGCCCACTTGTTGCCAAGTGCCATGAAGAATGTGTTAGACTGCTCTCTAGAAACAACTGATCTGAGATTTGAACTCAAGTTATCCAACTTTACATGCTGGAGATATTGGATTTAAATTCTAGCTCAGGTGTAAATTATTTCTCGTGTTATGTTAACTGCAGTTGGCAGACCGAGTATTAGTTTCTATTGATAATCCTATTTTTATTTTTTAGGAAATGGTGCCTATAATTTTAGATAATCTAACTGATGATGAGTTAAAAAAGGAAGCAAAAAATGAATCCAAAAATGATGCCATTTCTGCAATCATAAAAGCTGCCAAATGTTTAGTATCCAGGGTACCTAACCAGGAAGAGATGGTCAAAAACTTAGAAATATTTAGACTGAAAATGATTCTCAGGTAAGATAAGTAAAGAAGTAAAACATATTACTATAGGACATTTGATCTTACTTTGCTGCTCAAGGTCATGCACCTCTCATCCCGACAACTCTTTGGTGGAGATTGTTTCTTTCAGTAGTCGTTTCTTACGGCAACTGATAACTAGAGACTGGATTTTAGGGAACATGCCTATAGTTATTTATTATAGATATTGTAAAAGTGACTTCATATAAGTTCATACCAACGACCCTAGAGTTTTCCATGAAGTTCATTTTGCCTATAAATGCCTATTTTAGCTTACAATGCCTATAAATGCCTATTTGCCTTTTTTTTTCTCGAAATTAACTTAGTATTTCAATGAAATTAATTGAAATGGACAAACTTCATGACACATGTCATTGTATAGAAATTTCCAAGTGCTTTTTTTTTTTATAAATTATGTTAAAATATTTTAGGATAAGGGTGGCAATAGCCAATAAGCTAGCAAGTAGATGGTTTCCCCCTCAATGCAGTCTGTTAAGTGAAATAGATCTAAGCTATGTCCCATTGTATTATGCTCCGGCTCTAAGATTTGGAGAAAATACAGCTTTGCTTCTTTTCAATACAAACATTGCTGAGGGACAAAAGAGGGTAGATGGCTCAAGCTTTCTTTCTCTGTCTCACACCTGGTGCTGAAACCTTTAAGTAACTAGCAATATTATTTTTGATGCTGGTAACACTGAATTCAGTCTGTAGTCCTCATTCACAGACAGGTGCTTCAAAGACAAAGTGGTGCGACAAGTGTATGTGGCTTATTTTTTTACCTATAGAACAGTTATTTTATGATGCCTAAAGAATGGACAACAGTAATAGACAAACTGACCAATTTTGTGAAAGAATTTGGTGCAGATATATTCTCAAGTGATGGTTCAATATTGTTCTGCAAAGTGTGTAAAATTTCAGTGAATTGCACGAAGAAGTGCCATGTTTTGCAGCACGTATACACTGCAAAACATAAGTCCTACATATATTTAATAAGTCTTGTAAAAAGGCAAAACAAGTTCCAAAAGCATCTCTGATATATTCGTATGCTATTGATAGCATATGTTTACATTCTTTACGTAAGGCTGTAAAAATTAATTTTTTTGTAAGAACCTATTTTGAATTTTTAGTGCCTATAGTAATGATTTTTAGTGTCTTTTTGCCTGCCTATTTTGAATTATTTAAGTGCCTAACATCTGGACTCTACTGATAACACTTGCTTTCTCTTGCTGTTGCCTGTGAGAAATGCTTTCAATTCTATAAGTTATTACAGTAACCATATTAGTCCAGAGTTGGTTTGACAGTTGAAAAAATTTCATTTCTTGATGAATTACACTGTTCTGCATTTTAAAACTTACTTCTTGTTTTTTTTTTTAATCTGATAGGTTATTCTAAATGGAATTTTTGTGCTGAATCGAAAATGATCCCCATTTTCTCCCATCACATCAGCTTTTCAAAATCTGAATAATTAGAAATGAAATTATAACTTTGTAAAACATAATAATTACATTCAACAAGAATTTTGTATGAAAAACTAGGCCTGAATTTATTTGCCACTAATTAATCATTAATAATAATAATAATAATAATTAATAATTATAAGCATTCCAGGCATACTTCACAGTATTATCGAACTGACTGTCCATCATCAGTTTTCGAATTTGTGGGCCAATGATTACAATAGCTTAAATTTTTCATAGGATAATGAAGGAAATGTAGCGCAAAGGTATTTATAGCACTGTCTTTATCTAGAGTTTTCACTAATTGTTTCATTGAACCTAATTACACGCTTTATATTAGCTTGACCTGTATCTATCTATCTATCTATATAACGGAATCTTTCAATGCGATTTTCACCCACTTAAAATCATTGGATCGACTTGAAACTTTTTATAATTGTAAAGGACCCGTGACAATATAATATTTTCATATTTGTTTCTAAAGTCCTGGCCAGAATCGTCAGAAAATCAAAAAAAGTGTCTTTGTATCTATGTAACGGAATCTTTGAACACAATTTTCATCCACTTAGAAACATTGGATCGACTTGAAACTTTGTATAGTTGTAAAGGACCTGTGACAATACAATAATTTCATATTTTGTTTCTAAAATCCTGGCCAGAATCATCAGAAAAAAAAAATGAAAATTGGTATAATAGGTCGCGGACTTGTCGACTTTTTAGTCAATTGTTGTAAGAGCTCAGTTGGTAGAGCGATGAACTCTAGTGGTATATAATTTCAGTAATCAATAGGTCGCTGGTTCAAATCCGGCTGGGAGGATTTTTTTAAGAAGAGTATTACTTTTAGCTCATAATTGGTATTACTACTTCTTCCCATACCAATTCCCTCTTTCAACTTTTCTATCCAGTCTCCCTTGACTGACCTCTTGTTTCTTTCGACCCTGATGGTATTAGAGTATTCGAGGCCTAGGGGTTCATTTCTCCTTCCTTCCTATACCTACTTTCTCTCTACGGGTGACGTAACCACCACATGTGGTGCCTACTACTAAACGGTTACAACTAGTTTATTGTACTCCATTTCTGCTAAATATTGGAGTGCAAGAGAGCGAATGATTTCATTATCAAGTGCTCGACATTAGATACCAACCAACCTCTTTTAGCTCATACTACAATAGTATCAAATTTAAAGATATTTACATTTTTATCTTATTCTGTAAAATATTAAAACTAAAAATTAAAAAATAAATAATAGTTTTAAAAAACTAAAACAACATGCTTTATTAGAAAACCGAACTAAAAAAATGAAAAATAATTTTAATTTACAACTAGCTTGGGATATAATTAAAGTGGTCAACAAAAAAAAATCATCTCCAACACATATAGAATAAAACTAGAGTTATCAACAAAAAGAAAATAATTTTACCATTAAAAGCGTGGGGTGCTTTTTATGATTTTTACATTTTCTTCTTAGAGACTTTACTTTTACCAATATCTGTTCATTATCAAATATATTAATTGATATAGAGCACCCCATGCTTTTGATGGTAAAATTATTTTCTTTTTGTTGATAACTCTAGTTTTATTCTATATGTGTCGGAGATGATTTTTTTGTTGATCACTTTATTTATATCCCAAGCATGTTGGAAATTAAAATTATTTTTCATTTTTTTAGTTCGGTTTTCTAATAAAGCGTGTTGTTTTAGTTTTTTAAAACTATTATTTATTTTAAATGGAGAGGTGGCAACAATACTTTTGAGGGATCAATAAGAGGTTCACTTCTTATATTTTTTCGCCTGGTATTAAATTAGTTCTACGTGGCCAGTGTTCTGACCTAGCTCTGCTATCTCATTCACATACGAAACAAGGGTAATTTGTGAAACCAGCTTGCTGACAAACTAATAGTCCAATCAAGTTTTTTGAGTCTCTACTATCTTATCTTACCTCAATTTAATGTTGATTTGTTCTTGAACATTTCAATGTCTTCTAATCATCATCAGCATGGCCAGACTGGTTAGATTTATGTTGTAAACCCTGGATGTCGATGTCAGCTCCCTTCTGCAGTTGGCCGAAGAAGCTCCAAACGAGGTCACATTCAGTCGGTATTTCGAAATACATAACTCTGTTTTTGTACTTCTGAATATAGATTTTTTCCCCCAAATAATTAGTTCTTTTGTTTTTTTTCTAACTGTTTTAATAATTTAGTGTTCGAATTTATATTGTTTTTCAGACCAAACATGAGCAGCAACTGCAGATTTTTCTATTTCCCCATTTTTAATATTTCTTAGTTGGTAGCAGATGAGAATCCTCTATGAGGCAGTCTCATCAAATGGTCTAGCCTCCCTTCCCTTGTGAGCTTCAGGTCACACTGACCCAGTGTGTAGTACCTGATTGAAGGGTCCCTTGTGCAGGGTAAATTGTGAAGACCTCAAAGGACAGAAATAAATGTGCGGAGGAGGCACCATTTCTCCAGGGAAAAATTTGGAGACCCATTCCCGGGGTAACAAGGGAGAAGTCCTCAACGGTCTATAGGAGCGGAAGAGGCTGCCCTCCATTTGGGGTTCATACAACTGGGGGCTATGATGTCTAACCTTAAGATGGCAATCCCATCGCACATCTCACTCTGCAGAATGCCAGTAACGTACCCAGAGGAAATACTTCATTACTAAAAGTCTCATAGATGATGGAAACAGAACTGTCCCAATGTTGACAACCTTGGCTAGAAACAGGAACAAAGATTTAGGCAGAAATTAAATCATGAAAATAGGAGTTTGGAATCCCAGAGGTATCACAAATAAAGAAACTGAGCTGGAAAATGAACAAGATAAAATGAATATAGATGTTGCTGTAATTCCAGAAACTAAAATGAAATTAAAAGGATCAGTTGAATTCGATAAATATATAATGATTTATGATGGAGTATCATGAGAGAAAATAGCAGCAGATGGAATTGCAATATTAATAAGAAGAAAATGGAAGAATAGAATTCACAATTATGAGTATTTCAATGGAAGAATAATAAAAATAAGGTTAAAAACAGAAATTATGTAACGATAATAGGTGTTTATAATCCAGGTGAAGATAAATTAGAGGAATGTACAGCATTTTATGAAAATCTCCAGAAACAAGTTAATAAAGTTAATCCAAGTGACTATTTAATAATAGCTGGAGATTATAATGCCAAGAGTAGGCAATAAACCTATTAAAAATATAATAGGAAAACATGGAGAAACAACCCAAAATAAAAATGGAAGACTTCTAATTAATTTTGTAAATTATAATAATTAAGGAATAACAAACACCTTTTTCCACATCAAGATATACATAAATACACTTGGTCTGCAAGAGGGCAAAGAAGCATAATTGACTACACTATGGTTAATGGAAAATGTTTTAACTTAATGAGTATTTAGAGGATGTGATATTGGTTCTGACCATTACCTTCTAATTACTAAATTAGCAATTCCAGCAAAGTGGCAAAGAAGTAAATTTAATATGGCAAACAAAACAAATGCAAAAACTTTTAAAGTACACCTACTTCAAGATGAATCAATTAGAAATTTATATCAGCAACAACTAGATTTATATATATAACAAAAAGCTACAAGTAGAAATATTAATACAGTATGGGAAGAATTAAAAGATAATATAATACAGGCTGCTTCAGAATCACTTGGTACTAGAAATAAAAGATTAAAAATTTGGAACGATGAAATAGCAAAACTGTTAAAGAAAAAAAAGATGCATACTTGAGATACTTGAATGTGAGAACAGATGAAAACCTGATTGAATACAAAAAAATAAATGCCCTTGCTTGAAGAGAAATTAGAAAAATTAAAAGGAGTTTGTGGGAAAAATATGTTAGTGACCTGGAACATGATTTACATGGACGACGAGATAAAGCCTACAAGATTCTAAAAAAACATTAATAATCGGAGATCAACTCAAATTGAACATAATTTCTGAGGATAAATGGATATCTTATTTCAAACTTCTTTGGACAGAACAATCAGATGATGAAGAAATAAATTTATCGTAATTGATGAAAATATAGATCCAATTTCTTTCGAAGAATTAATAATTGTTGTTAGTCATTGTAAAAACAAAAAAAAAACAATGAACTAATAAAATATGGCTCTATTCAACTAAAACAACGTATCTTAGATTTATTGAATATATACTGGAAGACTGGTCATATCCCAGAAGAATGGAAGATGGCCAAAATATATCCTATTTATAAAAAAGGAGATCGTCATAATTGTGAAAATTACAGAAGCATAAATGTCTTGGGTACCTGTTATAAATTCTATGCATCTATATTGAAAAACCGTTTAAGTGTAATTATGCAAAGTATTATTCTAGATGCCCAAAATGGATTCAGAAAAGGCAGATCATGTTCAGATTGCATTTTACTATCAATCAAATAATTGAGAAACATAGAGAATATAATCTACTAACTTTTATCGCATTTATATATCTTGAAAAGGCATTTGACAAAGTTAACAGAAATAAATTGTGGAATATAAAGAAACAGAAAGGCATAAGTCAGCACCTAAAAGTCTATATGTAGAAAATAAAATAACAATAGAAACTGGAGTAAAAAATAAAAAGAATACAACAGCAACAATAAATAGAGGTGTAAGATAGGGATGTTCGCTTTCATCCTCCCTTTTTAACATTTATATTGATGATATCATATATAATTGGCAGATAAATTTTGTCTCACATTTCAAAATAAGATCTTAGATATATTTAAATTAATATTGGGAAATAAACATGAGATTATATCATTAATAGTGAGTGGAGAACATATTTTTATCGACTCACCTCATACATTTTCAAATTTCTTTGATACCGACGGTTTCAGACAATATTATGTCCCTCTTCAGTCATGGCTTCCACTGATGAAATTCCGTGACTGTTGATTTCTTTAGTGACATCACCTCTTGTGCTGCCATCTTTCGTTGGGATTATAAACTTTGTAATTAAATTTTTATCCACCGGAATATCGAAATTCATAGATCGATATTTATTCTTCTGAATGAATATCATTTCCCAAATTGTCAATTCCAACGGTTTATCCAATTGTTTCAAAAGAGGCGAAACTTTTGAAATGATATTCATTCAGAAGAATAAATATCGATCTATGAATTTCGATATTCCGGTGGATAAAAATTTAATTACAAGGTCTATAATCCCAACGAAAGATGGCAGCACAAGAGGTGATGTCACTAAAGAAATCAACAATCACGGAATTTCATCAATGGAAGCCATGACTGAAGAGGGACATGATATTGTCTGAAACTGTTGGTATCAAAGAAATTTGAAAATGTATGAGGTGAGTCGATAAAAATATGTTCTCCACTCACTATTAAAGATCTTAGATACCTTTCTTTTTGCAGATGACCAAGGTCTAATATCTAGCTCAGAAGATGGTCTACAGAAATCACTCTTTCAGTTAAATAACATTATACATAATTATAATTTGAAAATATCAATAAGTAAAACTAAAATCTTAGCTTTTAAGGGATCAGATACCGTGAGAGCTAAAATAATTCTGGAGGGAAACCCATTGAACAAGTGAACCATTTTAAATACCTGGGTTATGAAATCTATTTTAAAAATGATCTGTTTAACAAACTTAATAAATTTAATTATATATGTGGCACAATTAAAAGAATATTCAAAAACAAGAATCGAAACAAAACTAAAATTTTATAAAGCAGTGGCAGGCCCCTTACTATTGTATGGTAGTGAATTTTGGGTATTAACTAAAAGAGAAGAGAAATCATAGAAGCAGCTGAAATGAGATTTCTGAGAAGCGTGGCTGGCTGCAAACTTCTAGATAAAGAAGTGAAGATATTAGAAATGAGCTAAATATTTTTAAACTTTTAGATAAAATTAAAGAATCTAGAAAAAACTGGAAAGAACATGTTCAAAGAATGAAAGATGATCAGAGTCCAAAAATTGTACTTAATTACAAACCAAGAGGAGACAGAAATATTGGTAGACCGAAAAAGAGATGAATTCAACTTTTTAAATGAGAATCTATGAGACCGGAACAAGCCACATGGGCTTAATCCGTGATTGATGATGATGATGATATTTCTTATGTGTTCCTTGGTTCTAATTTTCAGGTTTCTTTTTGTTTTTCCTATATATATCTTTTCACAACCAGTACATTCAATTCAATATATTCCTGATTTTTTACTTTAAAATATTTTCCCATAGCAGTCCATGAGACTTAACTGTTCTTATTATATTTGGTTTCCCATAAAGCTCATGCAGCTTATTGTTACGAGGTTTTCACCATTCACTTGTATGTTCATCTCTCTTTGGTCCAAAAAAATTTCCTAAGAAATTTATTTTCAAATACAATATTTTCTCCTCCCTTAAAGTAAGAGTTCGTGTTTTGTATCCATGTAACAGGGAGAATAACAGTTTTATATTTTTTTGAGATTAATGTTTTATTTAGAGAAGTTCGGACAACAAGATTCTCTGTAATACACAAAAGCAATCATTTCCAGAATTGAGTCTATGTTTAATTTCTTCTGTGCACCTCTTACTATCAATTTTGAGAATATTTAAATATACGTAGGAAATAATTTGAGAATATATATATATATATATATATATATATGTAAAGGAAATACTTTTTTTGAGACTGGAAACATCTTACTCAAATTAATGTTGATTTATTGTCGAACATGTTTTGATATAATCTTCTATATCATCTTCAGCTTGTCTAGACTGAATATTATGTTGTGAACTCTGGATGTCGATATCAACTCCCTCTTCTGGCTGGCTGAAGAACCTCCAAACTAGGTCACGTTCAGCAGGAATTTCAGAATTCATAATTCTATCAAGTTTTTTTAAAATCTGGAATCATATTACCTCAATTTAATGTTGATTTGTTCTTGAACATGTTTCGATATAATCATCTATATCATCTTCAGCTTCCTCAGACTTCCCAACTTTCAGAAGTTGTTTTGTGTTGTGAATAACGAAAAACAAGATGGCGTCCTCCAAATTAAGCAGTAAGATGATTCCAGATTCAAAAAACTTGATTAAAAGAATCTCAAAATATTATTTCCTAATTAAACCATTAGGAAATGAATTATTTTTGTAGGTGGGGGTTGGTTTGTGACTGAAATGTTTGTTTATAGGTTACTTCAGATCTCATCATTTAATGGCAAGATGAATGCACTGAATGAGGTGAACAAGGTGATAGCCAGTGTAACATATTATCCACATCGTCATGCTGGATTGGAAGAAGAAGAATGGCTTACTGCTGAGAGGATGGCAGTAAGTATAAGCTCTAAAGATATTGAACTGAACCTGTTTTAGAAACTATTGTCTCCATTCTCAACTAGATTCCAACTAAGAGAACAAATCAAGAAATATACATCTTATCTCATATTTTGTTTTCTTACCACCCAAACCATGTTTTTGCAAACATCTTCACCATTAATAAATTAATGAGTCATTTTAACATCTTACCTCATATTTCATGTTTTTCAAACATGGTAACTATAGTTTTCAAATGATCTTGTCATTCATTTTCAACCGCCATTATCTTCACCATTCTCAAGTAAAAGGAACTTCATGATCAAATCCTTCCTTGGAATTTCAACATGTATTTGTCCCTATTCTTCTGAATGTAATTTTTTTTTTCTATATTGTGATTTTTTTTTTCACCTGTTTCAATAGCTCAAATTTTCAATTTTATGATTTTTCTGTTCAAATGTGAGGTGTTATTACACATTTTGTATTTCCCCTTATTTTTATTTTATTTGAGGCAATTAGAAGCAAAGCAGTGTAAGTGCAAATTTTGCAGTATTGAGAACAACGGGTTTAAAGTTGAAGTTGTATAACCAAATCATAGGCAATTGAAAATTATAACAATTATCCTTTATTAAATTAATATTAATAAGAAGCTAAAGCTATTACTATGATTGAAATAAGTAAATTAATGTTCACAACTAAACTATCGTAATCAATGGCAAAGAGAGGCGTTTTTTTAAATTTGAAGAGAAAAATTTTTGCCCCGACTGGGATCCAAACCCGGGGACCTTTGGTTTACCGTACCAATGCTCTACCAACAGAGCTACTGCAAATTTTTCTCTTATATATGTTGTAATTCCTGCGCACCGAATGCTTGAAGCCTTGGCTTCTATCTTTGCAAATGGCGGCTTCTTGGTTAAGAAGACTTTATTGGGAATTTGAACACTTTTATAAGATTCATGATGTGTTCCGTTGAGGTTTATTCAAAATTAATATAAAATTATAGAATATTCACCTGAAAGGTCCGTCTCCTCAACTTAATTATCATTTAACTGTAGCGCTTTCGGGACTTGTCCCATCATCGGCAGGATTCAAAACTGGTGTTTCACTGAAGATCTGGTAGAGGGGGTTGCATGTATTTGGTTCGTTTTCGTTTATCAGGCTGTCGTTGTGAGCTGCTTTCATGATTTCCATCTCTTCGAGTACGTTTATCTTCGCTGGATTATTTTCTCTGTGCATTACTGTTAGGGTGTTTTCAATATTTAACATGCGATGTCCTTCATGGATGACGTGTTTTGCATAGCTTGATTTACCTTCTGCATGAATGAAGTCTCGAAAATGTTCTTTGAATCTGATGTTAAAACTCCTGTTTGTCCTTCCTATATAAAATTTGTTGCAGTCCTTACATGTCAGTTTATAAACTCCTTTGCTGTTGAAAATGTTATTTTCTTCAATGTTATTGTTTATTATGTTGTTTAATTTGTTATTGGTTCTGTATGCTATTTTTACGTTTTTATCGGCTTTCTTTAGTGCATTGGCTAATTTTGTCGTTTCTTTTCCTGTGTATGTAAGTGTTATCCATGTTTTCTTGTTGTTGTCAGATTCTTTTTCTAGTTTAGTTATGTTGGTTATGTTGTTCTTCCTTTTTTGTTTTTTTACGAGTTTATCTATGAACTAACAGACAGTAAACTTGAAGATAACTATATCAATCAGTTAAACAAACTAATAACAACAACAATAAAGCAAAATTACTTCCAATTTAACAATGAACTATTTATTCAAGAAGACGGGATCCCGATGGGGAGTCCTACATCTGGAATAATGGCAGAAATCTTCCTACAAGAACTGGAAAATAAACATTTTGAGGAACTAATACACAAATTCAACATAAAACTAATAAACACGAATGTCGATGATGTACTAGTAATATATGAAAATGAAAACAGAAAAGAAAAAGAAATACTACAAGACTTAAACAAAATGCATGAAAAAATCACTTTCACCGAAGAAAATAGAAGTTAACAACAGCATAAACTACTTAGATTTGTCTATAACCAAAAATCTACACAACAATAAACTAGAAATCGGTATCTACCGGAAACCCACAAACAATGCTCTGGCCATAAACAAAAATTCTACACACCCTTTTCAACAGAAAATTAGTACATTTAATAGCTTAGTCAGTAGTAGAATGTTGAAACTCCCATTAAGCAAAGACAATTATATCCAAGAACTCAACTACATTAAGTATATGGCAAAAACCAATGGCTATAATGAAGAATTCATAGATAAACTCGTAAAAAAACAAAAAAGGAAGAAACAACATAACCAACATAACTAAACTAGAAAAGAATCTGACAACAACAAGAAAACATGGATAACACTTACATACACAGGAAAAGAAACGACAAAATTAGCCAATGCTCTAAAGAAAGCCGATAAAAACGTAAAAATAGCATACAGAACCAATAACAAATTAAAACAACATAATAAACAATAACATTGAAGAAAATAACATTTTCAACAGCAAAGGAGTTTATAACTGACATGTAAGGACTGCAACAAATTTTATATAGGAAGGACAAACAGGAGTTTTAACATCAGATTCAAAGAACATTTTCGAGACTTCATTCATGCAGAAGGTAAATCAAGCTATGCAAAACACGTCATCCATGAAGGACATCGCATGTTAAATATTGAAAACACCCTAACAGTAATGCACAGAGAAAATAATCCAGCGAAGATAAACGTACTCGAAGAGATGGAAATCATGAAAGCAGCTCACAACGACAGCCTGATAAACGAAAACGAACCAAATACATGCAACCCCCTCTACCAGATCTTCAGTGAAACACCAGTTTTGAATCCTGCCGATGATGGGACAAGTCCCGAAAGCGCTACAGTTAAATGATAATTAAGTTGAGGAGACGGACCTTTCAGGTGAATATTCTATAATTTTATATAAATTTGAACACTACTTTTAAAAGCCAGCAAGGCTTCTATTGATGTATATATTATTAATTTAACACTTCTCATTGAAAGATAAATTAAATTTGAAGAGAAACATTTTTTTGCCTGAACCAGGAATCAGTACATTCCCATCCAAGCACAAATCCTCCCTTGGATAGGAATGTAGCCTGAATTAGCTCAGTAACAAGAACATCAGCACATAAAGTTTAAGGTTCAGGATTTGATTCCCGGGTCAGGCAAACAAATTTCTATATTAAATTAATGTTGGAAAGTAAATATTATGAGGTACAATCATTGATATTCATCGGAGAACATTTTTTTTGACAACTCACCTCATAAATTTAGTCTTTTTCACAATACTGCAGTTTCAAACATAATCATGTTCGTCTTCAGCCATAACTCCGACTGATGAAATTCTTCGGCCGTCAACTCTTCTTTTGTCACCATCTTCAGCGCTGCCATCTATGGTTGAATTTATGAACTTTCAAATCAAATTTTGTTCGTTAGGAATATAAAAATTCATTGATCTATATTTATTTTATGAATGTATATTATCTTCTCCCAAACTATCCGTTCTAAAGGTTTATCCACTTGTTTTAAAAGTTTTGCTTCTCTTCCAATTTTATGATCTAATAAACTATGTGCAGTAATTGCAGATTTTTCAATTTCACAATTTTTAATATTTCTAAAATGTTCTTTAGTGCGAGTTTCCAAATTCCTTTTAGTTTTTCCTATATAAACTTTATTACAATCTTTACAACTTATTTGATAAATTCCAGATTTCTTACTGTCTGGGACAATGACTTTTTTTATTTGTACTTAGAAGATTACCCAGACTAAATTTATTTATTGGTGCCAAAGTAATATTGTATTTGTCAACAATTTTTTGAAATTTTCTATGCATTTCAGGATGGTAAGTAATTTTCTTGTATATTTTTTCTTTGCAATTTTGTAGGATAGTCTATTAAAAAAATTTGTAGGTAGTATATTCAAAAAGACTAAATTTATGAGGTAAGTTGTCAAAAAAAAAGAATGTTCTCTGATGAATTTAAAAAAAAAGATTCTCTTCACCATTGATTACAATCATTCTTTATCTAATACATACACTTATATATCATCTTCTTCTTCACTTCACGGGCTAGGCAAAATGCCTGTTCTGCCTCACAGTTGTTCTGTCCATCTTTTCACTGGCCTTCCTACATTCCTTGAATCCCTTGGCTGCACTTATATATCTTTGCCACTAAACAAAATTATTCTCAAGAATGTAATTCCTGATTTTTAAAAAAAATTATCTACTTTTTTTTTGTTTAATATAGTTCACTGAGACTGAAGTCATGTTTTGGTGCAAGTCTAATATTGATTTGGTTGATTTTAAAAATATATAATGTGCCAAAGGATGATATATAAATGCCTGGTAATGTGTTTCTAGTTCAATTACTCAAATTTGAGATAAGTCCTTAGAGTATCTATTTTTTTACAAATATCTGCTATAGAGAGTTTTTGTGGGTAAATTCATATGTACATTGAACTTTTATAGGAATAAATCACTATGAGGTTTAATTTAAGATAAATTAAAATGTTTCACACCTCTCCTCATAATTATTAATCTCCTAAGAAGATCGCGACTTCAGGGTCTTGGCAACCCCAACCTCAGTACACCCGACTGATGTTATCTTCTTAGAAGATTAATTATGAGGAGAGGTATGAAGCATTTTAATTTATCTGATATTTGTACAGTTTGTCTAAAATTGAAAATGTCTATTTCAGAAATGGATAAAGGACAACAGAGTACTCCAAATTGTTCTGCGCGACTCATTGCATCAACCCCAGTATGTAGAGAAATTAGAAAAAATCCTTCGATTCATTATCAAAGAACGAGCTCTAACACTTGAAGACCTGGATAATGTATGGGCTGCACAGGCTGGAAAGCATGAAGCAATTGTAAAAAATGTGCATGATCTACTTGCTAAATTGGCTTGGGATTTCTCTCCAGAACAATTAGATCACCTTTTTGAGTGCTTCCAGGTAACAGCTAATATTAATTTTGTTAATCATTGTGCAAATTGAACATTTTATTCAGGGGTTAGGGAGGAGGGGACAATCAAATTTTAACCTATGAGTTTACATATATTGGCCTCTGTAAATAAACAACTTGCTTTAAGGCATGCCTTCTTATAACTTTATATTTTCCTCCTGTCTCAAACATGAAGCAGATGCCGAAACTTACGAGGTTATTTGGGAAATAACCTTATGAGGTTTTATAAGAATAATTAATGTTTGCATTGGAATTGAACTATTATAGGAAAAGTCACTATTAGGTTTAATTTAAGATTTAAATTAAAATTCTTTATACCTCACCCAATACTCAGTCTTCTAATTAAACCGGTTTCAAAACCTAGGTGGTTTCATCATCAGAACAACTGAAAATGAATCACCTAGTTTTTGAAACCAGGTTTAATTAGAAAATTGGGCATGAGATGAGTATAAAGAATTTTAATTTAAATCTTTGTATTGGAAGCCTGAAATAGTGTAATGGTTTGCACACTAGCATTAAAGTTTGCATCGGAAGCCTTAAATGGTGTAATGGTTTGTCCACTAGCATACAGAGTTAAGAGGTTTCACGTTCAAATTCAGATCCAGGCATTAATTTTTCTTTTCAAAATAATAATTGATATCAATTTTTAAATATTCACATTTTGTGTTTCTTGCAAAGCATTCTGACAGTTTTTGCTGCCATTCCATTCTTCTTTCTTTTACTTAGTTTATTTAACATCTCCCTTTGTAGGTAGGTATATGTTCAAATTCAGATCCAGGCATTAATTTTTCTTTTCAAAATAATAATTGATATCAATTTTTAAATATTCACATTTTGTGTTTCTTGCAGAGCATTCTGATAGTTTTTGCTGCCGTTCCATTCTTCTTTCTTTTACTTAGTTTATTTAACATCTCCCTTTGTAGGTATTTTTTACATGCTTCATTCCTCCCAGGTCTTACAGAGACATGATCTGTGAGGAGAGGATCACTACATATAGTCTGACCAATGGATCTGTGTCCCCGTAAGATATGCGAATTAAAGACTAATTAGTTTTCTCCCTCGGTAAATCATTTACCTCTGTGCATTCATATCTCTCTTTTCTTTCACCCCTCCCACTACACACAATTTTGAGCCTTCTGGGGGACAGGTTATTTGCACATGCAGTCCAGTATTGTCAACTCAACATGAACACTGTAGTTCGGAATGGTGAAAAAAATATTACTAAGCAAATAATAAAACTCAATTAGCTTCATTAGATTTAATAATTAAATTAAACCTCATAGTGTTCTTTCCCTGTGAAAGTTAAAAAAAAAAAATTCATTAGATTTATTTAAATATGAAGAAGTAATAATTAACCTTACATTAACATACAATTTTTCTCTTCAAATTTAATTTAACCTTACATTATTCAGTAATCAAGGTACATGACAGTGTTTGGAGGAAAATTGGCAACAACCCTACTCGGAAAGCTATCCTGGCTGGTGTTTGACGTGGTGGGAGGGAAGCGCGTGGAATGGAGTGAGTACAAGCGTTAATTTTTCTAAGAACGACTGCAGCGCTAAAGGGGCACAGATCTGTTGGTCCGACAATACGTTGTTGATCACCCAAGAAAATGGAGGAACTCTTGGATGAATGATCATCTCTGAGACAATGTGAACATTTAAGGCAGAACATACCATTCACTCATGCATTCATACTAAACAAAACAAATATGATAGGATGATTATAATTGCCAAATGGTATTTTGGGACAATTTGGGAATTAAATTTTTCCAGACATTTGTCTTACATTGTTTATTTTTTATTTCACTCACCTCATACTTCATAACTCCTCGCAAACCCAGGGTTTGTCACATAACTTAATTTGTCTTACAGGTGAGGAAAAAGACTGAAAAAACCTCAAACTTGCCCTCATCGAGGATCAAACAGGTATTAACATTACTCTGAGAACATTGCCATGGTCTCGTTTATTTTTTGATGAATTATAAACTATGAATGCAAAGGAAATTCTGCAGTCATTATTGACACAGAAGAATACAACCGAAAAATCACCGAGTTACTCGATCCTGGTAACTAACGTAAGCTGTCAGACGACCCAACTAAACGGATACTCCAAGAAACTAACAAATTAATGAAGGCCTCCTCGCTTCCCGACGACGTGAAGAAAGAACTTCAGAAGAACAAAGCCCAGCCACCCAGACTATACGGATTGCCTAAATTTCATAAGGAAAATACACCTTTAAGACCGATTGTCAGCCAAATAGGATCACCAACTTACAACCTGGCTAGATATCTATCTCCTTTATTGAAACCACATACTAACAACAGTGACACTTACGTCAAAGACTCAATGCCCTATAGAAAAACTGAAAGAGATAACATTGCAACTGGAAGATATAACGATGAGTTTCGACATGATCTCACTATTCACCAAAGTTCCATAAATGAGACTATTCACCTCATTGCTGCCAAGTTTCCTCAATATGTCACAAAACTTTTCGAACACTGCTTAACCACCAGCTATTTTCTATTCAACGACGACTTCTATGAGCAAACAGATGGAGTGTAGCTATGGGCAGTCCCGTGTGCCCAGTAGTTGCCAATTTCTTCATGGAAAACTTTGAGAAAACATGCTTAGATACGCCACCTCTCAACCCCAAGATATGGCTTTGCTATGTAGATGACACTTTTGTAATCTGGAACCATGGGGAAGAGAAATTAGACAAATTTATTACACACAACAACAACATAAACTCCAGTATACAATTCACCGTAGAAAAAGAAACAGATAGCATTCCTAGACATCCTGATCAAAAGAGAAGAAGACAGCAACATTTATCATACTATCTACAGAAAACCCACTCACACTGACAGGTATCTTCATAAAACCTTGAATCATCACTCTAAACAAAAATTTGGAATCATCAAATCATTGACAGATCGAGCCAAGGAACTTTGTCATGCTGATTTATTAAAAACGGAACTTCAACACCTCCAAACGGTATTCACAGCCAATGGATACACCAGAAAAGAAATCAACCGAGCCAATCAACCCAGACAATACAACCGCAACAGGAATCGGAAGAAAAAACTTCAACCAGGGCATTTTTACCGTTCATTAAGAATGTAACGGATGGCATTGGAAAACTACTAAGGAAAGAAGACATAAAGACAATATACAGGCCTACCAAGAAAATCAAGAACCTTCTCAGACCTATAAAGGATCAACTCCATTCCCATCAGACAGCAAGCATATTCAGGATACCATGCAGTTGTGGAAAAGTGTATATAGGCACCCCAAATGCAGCATTGCAACCAGACTTAAGGAGCACGAAAGATAATACAGTCGTCTTTAAACAAATGGATAAGTTGGCAGTAGCAGAACACTCTTTACTTGATGGCCATATAGTACAATACCAGAATACAGACATATTATCTAACTGCACACACTATTTTACCCGTCTACATCGAAAAGTCATCGAAATATTCAAACACAAAAACAGTATCAATAGAAAAGAGAAATCATTAAAAGTCAACAAAGTATGGATACTGGTTCTAAAAAATGCAGAATACAAACCTCTACAAGTACAGTCGACTAGACCATCAAACATCAATCTCATTGGAGTAATGGAAGTCCCTACTGCTGACCAATCAGAAGGCAGATGTCACTTATGAACACATCACAGTGAATGTATAAATAGGACAGACAGTGGACAAAATTGCCAGTCTCAAGGCAACCCTTGGATGCAGTATCTGGCGAAACGTCGGGGAAACTACAAGCCTCACGACCACGGCCTACAACCCGAAAATCTTCAAGATCATCATAGTAATTAAAAGTATTTATCTAGGACCTGAAAGAACATAAATGCTTTTTCTTGCAGGGATAAATTAATAGTTCCAACAGGATTTCCAATGTAAATTAAAATATTATATACCTCACCTCATATCCAGTCTTTTAATTATTCTGGTTTCAAAGCCTGGGCAGCTTCATCTTCAGTAATTTCTTGTCGACTTACATTGTGTGTTCTCATGATCAACATATCAGTCGACAAGAAGTTACTGAAGATGAAGCTGCCCAGGCTTCGAAACAGTATAATTAGAAGACTGGATATGAGGTGAGGTATAAAATATTTTAAATTAAACCACATAATGAGTTTTTCCTATAAAAGTTCAAAACAGGATTTACAATTTTTCAGTGGGGATGATCCTGACACTCTCCCCATGTCATCTCGCACCTTGATATTAATACTATTATGATTTATTATTATTATTAAATTGAAGTTTAATTGTGGTGTAAGAAGTAAGTCGAGAAATAATTTATGTTAATAATTTTCTTTTGTTTTTGTTTTCTAGTCAAGTTGGACAAATGCAAATAAAAAGCAAAGAGAAAAATTATTGGAGCTTATTAGACGACTAGCTGAAGATGATAAAGATGGAGTGATGGCACATAAGGTATGTTTTCTTTTAGTCATTAAGACATTTTCAGTGAGATCTAAATGTCCTTGTAGTTGACAGGCCTTAAAAGTTTTACCGTATTTTGTATGAGGTAATTAAAATGCTTCCTTTCGTCATTTATACACCTTTAAACCTTTGCTTCTTTTCCCTCTTATATTTTCTTATTTTTTATGCTAGTATTAAATTGGCTGAAATTCTTGAAATTGAGGGGCTCAGTGCCAGAGGGAGCTATACCACATATACTCAAATCTGAGAAAAAGAGAGTTTTATTAGATTTGTTTTTGAAAAAAAATATCATATTGAGGTATACATTTTCTCAGTTCAATACTTCATTCACGTTTTGTAGTATCTCAGAAAATACAACAAAGTGTAATATTTAACATTTTTTTATTGTTCATTACAATAAATTGTACTATCTAATATTTACATATTATTCAAAATCATGAAACATAAACACCTGAACTATGCAGTTTCTTCAGCCAGTTTTCCTGATTCAGCACTGCTTGATGGTCTCAAATCATCATAAAAAGTATGGTACACACCTGGAATGTACATTCTGATGGTTTCAGCGGAGCAATGTTCCTACCCTCTGGATATAGTAACGGTAGCTCAGCCATCATTCTAGCTATAAAGGAAGATTCTGCAACTTCTTGCCTATGATTTTTTTTATTTTCTTCCAGGCTCCTTCTTAAAGAACTCAACTATCTTCCAGATCTGAGAAAGAATCTTTGAAGAAAATGCTGTAGATCCTTTTGTTACTTTCAAAGTGGAAACTTTCCTAATATGAAAGTGTTTGAAATCATCATTGGATTTACCTTTACTGATTTTTGAATTTAGAAACTGGTAGGGAGGCTTAGTACCAATGACCCAGACGATCATAACACGGAAGCCTTGGCTTGCGGTTAAGTAAGAGGAGAGAGAACTAAGAATAATCTGCAATGTGGGAGCAACGACCACTCTGGAAGCTGCAAACATGGAAGACCACAACGGCAGACATGGCAGAGATAGAAATATCAGAACGGCGAAAATGGCAGAAGTGGCAACCCAATTTCTGGGGATGAAATAAGAGACCCAGCTCGGGGAAACAAGAGTGAAGTCCTCAACGGCAGAAGGCAACCCTCCTTGTGGGGATAAAACTCAAGGATGCAAGTCCAAAGGCTTTAAGGAGGCAGCCCCTCCAAAGGACAACCCTGCAGAACATTAGTAGCGTACTCAGGGGACACTTCAAAATACTTACAAGCTTCAAAGGCAATTTGGAGCCGGAACAGGCTAGTAAATAAGCCTAAACTGTGATGAAGAAGAAGAAACTGGTAGTTTTTAAAATCTCCATTCTTCATTTCGATGACTGAATATGGATTTTTAATCTGAGATTTCCTGACCAGCTCATACCACTGATCTGGCATATAAATATGGCTTGTTGTGTCTTACCTTCTTCTCCACAACTCCAAAATCTCTGTTACTGGGTAGAAAGGTATGTCCTGGTACCAAAAAATAATAATCTCATCATACATACCCATGGACACAAGGGCGTAATACAAGTTAAAGATAGTATTAATCTTGTTTTGTCCTGAGCAGGAATCAGAGAAGAAAAATCAGTCTCCATTTATGAAGTGTATTAACTGGATCTTTCAGTACATTGTATAAGCCAGATGCCACTTCAGATGATCTTCTAGAAGCTGTATTTTCTGGCCACATACACATAAATGCATTGTTTGTGTTGCATATATGTATTCCAAGATTGCACACCCACAGTTGCCTAAGTAAAGCATTGATTCTGTTGGGATCCTTTGTGTGGGCAGCGCTTCATTTAATGTCCCAGCTTTAAACTGCTTAAGTAATGAATAAGCGTGATCAGCTCTAGATTGGTGCACTCTGACTTCCAAAGGGATTTTTTCAATTTCTGAAGCCACCCAACTGTCACAGATTTTGCATGTATCGGAAAGAGGTAATTTAAATGCTATGTTGAACTCTGTATTAAACATTCTAGAATATATGTAATGTGTAGCCGGAGTTACTTCTTTCTCTTCACATTCATTTTCATAAAGATGAAACATTTCAGCAACATAATGAACAGTATTTGAAGAGAAAAATTATACGCTCAGACCGGGACTTGAACCCGGGACCCTTGGTTTTCTAGTCCAAGTGCTCTACCATTTGAGCTACCTGAGCAAGTACCGATCTAAATGCAAATTTTTGTCTATATACGTTGTAACTCCCGCCCACCAAATGCTTTGAACCCTTTGCTTCTATCTTTGCAAATGGCGGCTCCTATATTAAGAAGACATATTTGGGAATTATACATTACATTATAAATGCCAGTACGGCTTTTTTCGATGTTCTTATAATTAATTTCATACATCTCAATGATGGATAAATCATATTTGAAGAGAGAAATTATATGCTCAGACCGGGACTTGAACCCGGGACCCTTGGTTTTCTAGTCCAAGTGCTCTACCATTTGAGCTACCTGAGCAAGTACCGATCTAAACGCAAATTTTTCTCTATATACATTGTAATTCCCGCCCACCAAATGCTTTGAAGCCTTTGCTTCTATCTTTGCAAATGGCGGCTCCTATATTAAGAAGACATATTTGGGAATTATACATTACATTATAAATGCCAGTACGGCTTTTTTCGATGTTCTTATTAATTTCATACATCTCAATGATGGATAAATCATATTTGAAGAGAAAAATTATACGCTCAGACCAGGACAGTGTTTATACAGACTTTGTTTGGATTATCATGGCGAGAATAATGACTTGTGTATTTAGGAAATTTATTTATATGATCTATGGCAGATTTTAACATAATATCACTTGTTTTAATATGAATATTACCATGTTTTATATTTGAAAAGAAAAATATATGCCTAGACTGGGGTTTGAACCCAGGACCTTTGACTCTCTATGTCAATGCTCTATCCAAGTGAGCTACCTAGGCCTCCACTTGAATAGCTCACTTGGATAGAGCATTGACATAGAGAGTCAAAGGTCCTGGGTTCAAACCCAGTGTAGGCATATATTTTTCTTTTCAAATATAATTTGTCCATCATTAAGATGTTTAAAAATGAATAATTTGAACATTACCATGTTTATATTTAATTAATGTTGGGAAGTAAACATTATGATCTTATTTTTCAAGAGTACTTCTGTTTATCATCTTTTGTTTTTTTATAATACAATAGTATATACGAAAGGATAGAAAATTGTAAAAAACAAAAAATGATAAACAGAAGTATTCTTGAAAAAGAACCACCTATGAAAAAATATAGGAAATTCACATATCACCCTTGGGTACACAATAAATTCCAAAAGATATTTGAAAAGTTTAATATTAAATTAGCACCGAAAAATAATTACAATTTAAATAAACTAATAAAAACTAATAAAAATGAAAAAACTGATAAAAAATAAAAAATCAGGAATATATCAAATTGAATGTACGCATTGTGAAAAGATATATATAGGAAAAACAAAAAGAAAGCTAAAAATTAGAACCAAAGAACACACAAATATTAAAAATGGGGAAATAGAAAATCTGCAGTTGCTGCTCATGTTTGGTCTGAAAAACATAATATAAATTCGGTCACTAAATTATTAAAACAGTTAGAAAATACAAAAGAGCTGACTATTTGGGGAAAAAATCTATATTCAGAAGAGAAAAAAAACAGTTATGAATCTTGAAACACCGATGGAGCATGACCTGTTTGGAGGTTCTTTGGCCAACCACAGGATGGAGCTAACATCAATATCCAGGGTGTGCAACATAAATCAGTGAGAAATGTTAAATCAATAATAAAAACATAAATCAAACCAGCCTGGACAAGCTGACAATAAAACAATTGTTTTGGCCAAGAACAAATCAACATTAATATTGAGGTAAGATGATCAGACTGAAAATAATATAATTAAAATAACCTCAAAATATCACTTCCTAAAATTAAATACTAATTAATTAGCATTGGTAAAAAAATATTGAGAGAATTATATAAATTGTAGACCAAAAATAAGAACCAGGCTCATTACCAAAATTGAAGGTCTGAGAAAAACAGAAAAAAAATGGTGAAATTACAATAGGAAGTAACTTCTAATGTGAGGTAAGATGACAATGACAATCAACTCGTTTATTAAGAAAAAATATTTTTCTTATTACAGTTTTTGATAGGCCAGGTGCATTCTTGTGGCTAATGTTTGAATTACTTGCTGACTGAATATCACATAGCCCAGTTTTACTGCACTAGTATAGACAGATAGCCCAAATTTTAGCAATAAAATAGAAATCAATTTTTGTAGTACTTAGCCCGGTTTTTAGCTTCAGTCTATTAATTATGGAGTTCATTATAAGGCTTCCTCCATTCTCATCCTTTAGGGGACCAAATATTGAATTAATATTTTTAGGAAGCTTCATTCATCCACTTCTCCATAGTCATGTTATTCAATAATCAATTGAGTTGGTGTTTACTTGATGAAAATCCATATTTATTAATTAAATAAAAATAAAACGTAGTTTTATTTGATTTTCATATTTATTATATAATTCAGTGACAGCTGTTTCGGTACACTGTACCTTCTTCAGACATGTTAACAAATTATGAATTGTGTTCCAACACAATTCATATCATGTTATTCATTTTGTTATGTTTCATCGGGGCCATGATGGTCTGATATGGCAGGCCAGCTCAGCTAGCAACTTTGTTTAACATAGATATCTCATGATCCCTTGACCTGGGATTATGCCACTCAAGAGTAAAGATGCCTTTTTATAAATTGATTTGTGTAAAATGTATTTACATCTCACCCCATGAAGTTCTGTTCTCACAATACCAGTTTTAAAGGCCTTTTTTCATCAGTCAAACACTTTCTGTTGAAATTTTGCAGTTACCACCATGGTTTCGATAGTTGGACTTTGACTGATGATCAAGACATAGGCCTTTGAAACCGGTGTCATGAAAACAGAAATTTGAGATGAGATGTAAAAACATTTTATCCATTTGAAAATAGAATAGGAAGTAACATTATGAGGTTTTACTTAATAATAAGTTTTGTCTGTTTAATTCATACCTCATATTGTTAGACATACATTTCAAGGCTTGTTAGCCTCATCTTCAGTAGTTACAGTTGTCAACTTGGGAAAAACCAGTATAACTACTGAAGATGAGGCTACAACTTGGGAAAAACCACTGAAGATGAAGCTAACAAGCCTTGAAACATACATCTAACATAAACAATGATACGAGGTAAGAATTAAACATACAAAATTTATTATTACATTTTATCCAATTCAATTTATAAATTGTAAGTTGCCTCACAGTGTTACTTCCCACTGTAATTTGATTAAATATGTCTTTAATATTTAAAGGAAGTGACACTATGAGGTTTATTTTAAATAAAATGAGCTAGAATATTTGTGACTCACCTCATATTTTTAGTTTTTGATTCAATATTTAGAAAGAATTGACAATGACACATAGTGTGTCAAAACTATGGTCTACAAGAAAACTACAGATATGAGGTGTCATGAATATTCTAACTCTACTTTAATTAAAATATATCTTTCTGTATCTTAAGTATCTTTTGACCATTACAATTGTATCCAGAATGATTTATCCATCAGTAAAGTAAACTCTAGTATTACATGTAGTTCACAATTGAATGATGATAATTGTTGCAAGATGTGCTATTATTAATTTGCAGGTGTTAACTCTTTTCTGGAATCTTGCACATTCGGATGATGTTCCAACAGAAATTATGGATCAAGCTTTATCAGCACATGTAAAAATTTTGGACTACAGTTGCTCTCAGGAACGCGATGCTCAGAAGACGGTTTGGTTAGATAACTGTGTTGAAGAACTGAAATCGAGTGACAAGTGGGTCTTACCAGCTCTCAAACAGATTCGTGAAATTTGTTGCTTGTATGAGCCCTCTCCAAATATGAACCACTCCCAACGTAGTCATCACATATATTATAGGTAAGCACAAAATCTAAAGAAATAGACTAAAAATGGATTTGACATCAAATTTTTGGATTAATAGTATTTGGAATTCACCAAGAGATTGAATTGCATATTCATGCCTCACCTCTTATGAGTTGAGGTGTTTATTTCCATTTCACTAATTCCATGGTACAATGTGCCTAAAAGGCTCTTGACTTTCCACTTATCTGTTGGTCTCATTTCCACACCATATTTACCTGAATGTAAGGCTTCAAATTAAAGACGACACCCCAATTTTGAACACGGTTTTAATCTCACCAATTGGCAACAATGTTGCATACTATGCAGCGTAAAAACATTGATCTCGACCGGGTTTATGTCCCAGTCAGTGATTTTAAGATTAGTTATAATTTTTTAATTTGAGATATTGGGGAGGGGGGAGGGGAGAGAAATAGTTTGTGTTATATTTGGCAACAAAATTCAAAACTAGTTCAACAATATCATGTTCATAAGTTTCTATTGAATACACATTTTATTTATTTGACTTTCACAGGGAAAAACACTATGAGGTTTAATTTAAGAATTAAATTAATATTTTTAATACCTCACCTCATATCCTTCATTCTTCTGGACTGCAGTTTCGGAGCTATATCTCCATCATCAGTAGCCTCTCTTCAAACTGGTGTTATGTCGTTTCTTGGTAGTTTTCTTCTTCCTTCTATCGGTGGACCGATGGATTTGATCCAGAGGTTCATTGGTCCATCGATAGAAGGAAGAAGAAAACTGCCAAGAAACAACATAACACCTGTCGAAGAGAGGCTACTGATGATGGAGATTTAGCTCCGAAACTGCAGTCCAGAAGAATGAAGGATATGAGGTGAGGTATTAAAAGTATTAATTTAATTCTTACACAAAAACATATTCCTCGCCATTGACTGTGAAATATAGATCTGTACACATGGGCAGAGAAAAATAATTTTTCTTTTTTGCTAGATAATTCAATTTTAACAATTTTGGACCTCTCTCTCTCTCTCTCTCTCTCTCTCTCTCTCTCTCTCTTTCTCCTCTCTCCCTCTCTCCTCTCTCCCTCTCTCTCTTTTTCTCTCTCTCTTTACATATTACCCACTCAAGATATTAGGATTCATGTTGTAAGATATAAAAGTGACCATATATGGGATTTAGACTTCAAAAAATTATATGTAGAATAAATACAACATGATTTAATAATTATTGATACTAATTTCTTTCTTTGCAGGCAAGAAGTTATTGAAAGACTACAAAACCAACATAGCCTTGTAATTTTAGTCACTAATAGTCTAACATCGTACATGGATAAAATTAGGCAAATAGCTAAAGGTAAGTGTGAAAGCTGCTCAGTATCTGTTTGGTAAGTTAAGTGAATCTTCCAACTGAACTATACAGGAAATAACACTGAGGTATTTAACATTTCTAAAAACATTGAATACTATGAGGTATATTTTAAATTTAAAATAAATTCTTTATCACTTCACCTCATATCCTGTCTTAAAATTAGACCAGTTTAAGAACCTTACTGGTTCCAGCTTCATTAATTTCATGACCATTCTTTGTTGTCTTAAAGCACTGCTTCTTATTCCATCGTTGGTAGAATGATGAACCTCCAAATCAAATCAACTTCCCTTAGAATTTCAAAATTCATTAATTTCTCCTTCTTGTTTTTTTAATGTGGATTTTTTTTCCGCCAAACAGTGAGCTCTTTAGCACATTAAAAAAAACAAGAAGGAAACATTAATGAATTTTGATATTCCCAAGTAAGTTAATTTGGAGGTTCATCAGTCTACCAACAAATTGAATAAGTAGCACAGCTTTTAAGACGACAGAACAAAGATAATGGATGACATTACTGAGGATGGAAGGTTCTGAAAATGATCTGATTAGGTGATACGATATGAAGTAAGTTGATAAATAATTTTTTTAATGGTTAATATTAAATTTATCACTTCTCGCCGAATGACAAATTAAATTTGAAGAGAAAAATATATACCTAAATCGGGATTTGAACCCAATGTCTCTGGTTCTGTTTGCTGTAAGCTTTATTGACTATGATTGTAGTGTTGATTCCCATTTAAAAGTTTTTTTACGAAGCTGCTAGATGGCATTAGTTCTTCGACATATCGAAGAATTTGAGTAATAGAACTGTTGAGATAGATTTAAAAAGTGTAAAATGTATACGATACCACTGGAAAATTTGAATTATCTCAAGATATAGAAAATTTGAGTTACCAGATTTTGAATTATGGATGTTTGACTTTTACTCCATTTAAACTGGTCTTTAAAGAGTCAATACACGCTCTCATCCTCTAATCCTTCAAATATTTTAGTGGGAAGATTATATTGACTTACCAAACAGAATATCAATAAATAATATTTTATTTTAGGAAGTGATATTTTGAGTTTCATTATTCACAAATGTACCGAAACAGAAAACTTTGGAGATATTGAACAAGTAAAAACAACATAGAGAGATTAGAGAAGACTATTTGAAATTAACTGAGTTATACATTGACCAAATGTTTTTTACATTCAATGGTAGTTTCTATAGACAAAAATCAGGGCTCTCAATGGGAAACCCATTATCACCTTTCCTGGCAAATTTGTTTATGAACGATTTTGAATGTAAAATCACTAAATCACATCCCACAATGTTTAAATTTTGGAGCAGACATGTAGATGATAAAGAAAAACATGTAGAAGATTCCCTAAAACTGTTAAATTTACAGAGTACAAACATCAAATTTACCAAAAAAATAGAAGAAAATAAACAAATACCTTTTTTTGATCTTAAATTGGTCAGAAACAAAGAAAAAAGAAACATGGTTGGTTGGTTGGTATCTAATGTCGAGCACTTGATAATGAAATCATTCGCTCTCTTGCACTCCAATATTTAGCAGAAAGGCTGGTCTCTTCTACAAAAGCTGGACAACGGAGGAGATGGTTTCTTTCCATATCTTCATTTAAATTGCAAAAAGGGCATTTAGGTGAATCTGTTATGCCAATTCTGTGTAGGTGTTTATTCAAGCAGTCATGTCCCGTTAGTAGTCTGAATGTTGCTACTGCAGATTTTCTTTGTAATGTAGTAATGTCATAAGCTTGTAGATTTTCCCATTCCTTTCCAGATGTTTTGGTGGTGTATTCTTCTCTAAGTTTATTGATGTATTTATTTGAGATAATTCTTTTGATAGAGTGAAAGGAACTGGAGCAGAAGTTGGGTTTGAAACAATTTTTGCTACCCTTCTTGGCTAGAAATCGGCTATTTCATTGCCTGTCACTCCACAATGGGCCGGAATCCATTGAAGTACAACTTTTTTATGTAGACGGGATAAATGTTTTAATCATTTTGTGACATTCGATAATTTTGATGCTTTTGGGTGTTGTGTCTCGTGTTATATGCAAGAATGGCTGCTTTGGAGTCACATAGAATTACAACTTTTGTAAATTTTTGGATGTGATATAAAAGATTTTGTAAACTTAAGAAAATTGCTAGAATTTCGCCATCAAAGTTTGTTGAATTTGTGTTTAGTTTACGATAAAAGGAAAAAAGTGGACATACTGCACCAGCACCAGTGCCACCATCATTTGGTAGGCTGGAGCCATCTGTAAAAATATGTATCCATTCAGGAGCTGGGTATCTTAGATTTATCATTTCCAGTGACATTTGTTTTAAAATATATGGAGGAGTTTCAGATTTCTTGATGTCTTCTGTTAAATGAAGGTTATATTCGATTTCCAAAAGTTCTAGAGGGTTGTTTCTCATCTGCATATTTTCTTTTGAATGTGGAAGTTTGCAATTTCTGTTTGATTTCTTGTACAATGCTTAGGAAGCTTCGCTGAGATTTTAAACATACTTGTGGTTTTCTTTGGGTCCAGTTATTATCGGGTAGCCTTAAAAATTTTTCATACTGTGTGACTGCTGTTTTCTCAATTTCAGATGCTATGTTTGGGTTATTTGTTAAGATTTGCATGGCAGTGATTGGTGTTGTTTTAACGGCTCCTGTTATCAGACGGAGGATTTGGGTTCTGCAATTTATTAAGTTTTTTCCACTTTAGTAGTTACTAGGATTTCTTCACAATATTGAAGTACAGGTTTTATGTACATTTGGTAGAAGGTGTGTTAGGGTTTGTGTGTTGCAACCCCACTTTTTCCCTGCTAATCGTTTTAATAATGGTAACCTTGTTTCTATCTTTGTACATATATTCTCCATGTGTTTTTTTCCATGTTAATTTTGTGTCCAGAGTTATTCCTAAATAGTTTGCTTCATGTGTTTGAGTTAATAATTCACCCTCCAATTTCAGAGTGATGGGGTAGTGGTTTCTTTCTTAATGTAAATAGTTGATAATTTGTTTTCTGTATATTTATCTTCATTAAGTTCTGGGATGTCCAATTCTCTAACCGTATTAGTGATTGTTGGGCTATGGTTATTAATTGTTGACTTTGGTTTTTCGGTTTGGAGACCCATATTACAACATCATCAGCAAAAAGTAGGGTTTTCGTTTCGAGCTTTTCTATATGCTTAGGTAGATCATTAATGTAGATATTGAAGAGAATGGTACTGAGTACAGAACCCTGTGGTAAACCTCGATGTGTTTGTTGGTATTTAGAGAGGTGATTATTATACTTTGTAGCGATGAACCGTTGGATGAGAAAATTGCTGATCCAGAGTAGCATATTCCCTTGAATGCCTAAAGTCTACATTTTTTCTAATAATTTATATCTCCAAATAGAGTCATATGCTCCTTGGAAATCAACAAACATTGCCAGAGTGTCTTCTTTTCTGTTGAAAAGAAACATTGAATTTGGGATTCATAGGAAAGAAACTCATACAGAAAATTTTATTAAATCAACAGGGTTCAATCCAATTGGACATAAATTAGCAGCCTTTAATGGTTTAACTCATAGATTGGTAAACTTACCCTTAAACGAAGAAGATTTCAAACAGGACAAAAAAGACATAATCAACGTAGCAAGAGAAAACAGGTTTGAAGAAAAAATGGTACACAAAAGGATAGAAAAGTATAAGAAACAAAAAATGATAAACAGAAGTACTCTTGAAAAAGAACCACCACCTATGAAAAAATATAGGAAATTCACATATCACCCTTGGTTACTCAATAAATTCCAAAATATATTTGAGAGGTTTAATATTAAATTAGCACCGAAAAATAACCACAATTTAAATAAACTAATAAAAACCAATAAAAATGAAAAACTGATAAAAATAAAAAATCAGGAATATATAAAATTGAATGTACAGGTTGTGAAAAGATATATATAGGAAAAACAAAAAGAAAGCTAAAAATTAGAACCAAAGAACACATAAGAAATATTAAAAATGGGGAAATATAAAAATCTGCAATTGCTGCTCATGTTTGGTCTGAAAAACATAATATAAATTCGGATACTAAATTATTAAAACAGTTAGAAAATAAAAAAGAGCTGACTATTTGGGAAAAAATCTATATCAGAAGAACAAAAACGAAGTTGTTAATTTTGAAATACCGATGGAGCATGACCTTGTTTGGAGATTCTTTGGCCAACCACAGGATGGAGCTGACATCGACATCCAGGTTGTGCAACATAAATCTAACCAGTCAGGGCAAAATGCTGATGACGATTATGACATAATCGAAACATGTTCAAGAACAAATCAACATTAATATTGAGGTAAAATGATCAGACTAAAAATAATTTAATCAATAAATAAATTTGTGATAGGGGTAGAAATAAAATTAAAAATTTGTAATTTAATCATAATTATAGTGGGAAATAACACTATGAGGTAGTGTTATAATTTATAAATTGATTCGAATAATGGAATCTGTTGCAATGTACGGAAGTGAGGTATGGACAATCAATAAGTACTACAAGAATAGACTAATAGCTCTAGAAATGGATTATTTATGAAGAAGTGCCAGAAAGTCTAGATTAGAACATGTCACAAATAAGGAAATTAGAAACATAATGGAAGCAGAAGAAAGCATAATTGAAAGAAATGAGGAGAAGGAATTAAAGTGGTTAGGGCATGTCTTAAGAATGGAAGATGAGCGATGGCCGAAGCAACTATATGAATGGCTTCCGAATAGAAAGAAGAAAAGAGGGAGACCAAGGTTAACATGGAACGAAAACATGAAGACAATAATGCAAGCTAGAGGACTAAGCATCGAAGATGCCCAAGACCGTAGGCTTTGGAGGTTTGGCACGGCAAGACGGCAGCAGCTGTAAAAACCCGACGATAGATAGATTCGAATAAAATGTTTTTTCATTTCATCTCATAAAGTTCCATATTTTCACAATACCAGTTTCAAAGGGGTTTGCCTTCATCATTAGTTACACTCCAACTGTTGAAATTTTGCTGTTTGCATCTTCCGAACTGCCATCTGGTGCCAATTTTATGAACTTGGACATTTTGCTCACTGGGAATTTGAAAATTCATTGATCTATATTTGTTCTTCTGAACAGTTTGGGGAAGGATATACATTCAGAAAAACAAATGTAAATCCATGAATTTTGAAGTTCTCAGTGAGCAAAATTAATCTCCAAGTTCTAAAATTGACACCAGATGGTAGTTCAGAACATTGTAGTAATGGCAGAATTTCAACAACCATAGTTTAACTTTTATAGGAATTAATCACTGTGAGGTTTATTTTATAGTGAAATAGTTTGACTGATTATGAATGCAAAGGCTTTGGAAACCAGTATAATAAGACCATGGAACTTTCTGAGGTAAGATGAAAAACATTTTATCTGATTTAATTTATAAATTGAAATGTTCATACTTATTTTCTGTTTGGTCTAGCGGCCAAGAGAATGGCTTCTGAGATGGGATAGAATCTCAGATGTTGGAAATTTGCCTCAGAAGATGAGGAACACTCGCCAGCTGTTAAATGGCCTTCAACTCAGAAGATGAGGAACACTTGCTTAACTCTACCTTTTATATATTTTGCAATATTTTGTACATCCCTTAGCAGGGTAATCTTTTGTTAACATTTATGAATAGTAGAGGAATGTTTTTTGGCCTTAACCCCTATTGTGATCTCAAGTACATTATCTTTTGCTTGTTTTGAATGTCTGAAATTAGACAATATGATTTATGGTAATTTAAATCTGGTTTCTGGGGAATTGCATTGAGCATCTAAACCTGAAGAGAATGGGTTAAGTTGAATGTTAGTCAGGTATGCATTCTAATTAATTAATGTTGTGACTTTTTTAATACAGTACTTATTGAATACTATTTTATTACAGAAAATAATGATTTGGATCCAAATAGTTTCTTCCCTGACAACAGGTATAATCACATTCTACAAGTTCAAGAACGATTAAATTTCTTGCGGTTTCTATTGAAGGTATGTTGCTAAAGAGCTAAGTGGATTTGTTGTGAATGTTAATAATTCTGCTTATTGGTGTTGGAATGTTTTGTTGTTGCACTTTACATTTCCAAAATTTTGCTTTAATTTGTAATGTAAGTTTAAATTAAAATAAAAGCAAGAACTTATAGATACTTTTGATATTGATAGTTAAATATGGGAAATAACATAACTTTTGATTTTGTTTTTACAATAGTTTTTCTTTTATTTAATATTTAGAGGAAGTAAAATAATTAATAGTTTTTCATGTATTTGCATTCTTCAGTAAAATAAATTAGAATACAGATAGAAACTGATAGTTTTGTAGCATTACAGTATATTACATGTAGTTAAATTATGTAGGTAGGAAATAACACTATGAGGTTTATTTTAATTAAATTTGAGTTGTATTTTGACTCGCCTCATATTTCTTGAATTTTATGCAGACTCTAGTTTTGTCGCTTAATTTGTGACATTATCAATGCAACACCACATTCACAACTGCCATCCTGCAGAGAGACAACCGCAGGACGGCAGTTGTGATCGTGGTGTTGCATCGATAATATCACAAATTAAGTGACAAAACTTGAGTCTGCATAAAAATCAAGAAATGTGAGGTGACTTAAAATACAACTCAAATTTAAATACATGTAGTTACTTTAAATAAAACTCAACTTTTAAAACATACTTGGTTACATGTCCTAATATAAAGATTTCCTATATGAAAGTTATTTGCTGTAAGTATTTATTGTAATTGAAGCATTTTAATATCTAGATTTTTGCAATTTCTGTAGGAAAAGCTTGATTATGAAATATAATTTACTCTCTTAATATAGTAATAAGATTTTTTTGTATAATCGCTCTCAAAGTTTTAATTTTGTCAAAAGTTTTTCTTCGGTTCTGAATAAATTTTCTTATATGTATTATTTGAAAGGCGGCTGTATTTTTTATGTTTTTATTAATATTTTTGACAATTTAAAATATTTTAATCTTGAAATGCATGTAACTTGGCCTCGGTGGTCTAATGGTTACGTTCTTTGCCTCTAATCCTGAGAGTCATGGGTTCAAACCCTACTGGGAGTCAATGGATGGAAAAATCCAAGGGACAAGTCCTCCAGGAGGGACTTTAATCCATGGGTCTTGAGTCTGAACATTTTTAGGTTCGTAAAAGAACCACAACTCTGAATAAAAAGACCTCTGTGCAAAATTTATCTGACATTTAATCCATTCTAACAATAACTTAGTTTCCTACTGATGTCTCATTGAGTCAAAATGCTAACTATGTACCACACACTGACATCTGTAGGAAAATAGTGTAACTAAATTAGCATGGTTAGGATACCTCCTGATATGGGGCATCCATGTCTCAGTGAGGGACAAAAGGGTATTCTAAGTACAATAAAACTTGTTTAATCCAGAACGTGAATAATGTGAAAATCTGTCCAATGTGAACAAATTTATTGGTCCCAGCAAAATAATAGTAATATTGCATGTATTTATTTTGTATAAAACGGAATCTATCCAACACGGAAACGAAAGGATATTTATATACAATTAATGAAAAAAGTGTTTATAAGGCAGAAAGACAGAGAGAAAGAAATTAGTTTCCACTTCATTGAATTCCCGTTAGATGAAATAATAAGGAATAATTCCTGCCGCTAGGTGAAGTAAACTTTCTACCTTCTTCTTCTTCACTTCCTGGTTTAGGCAAGAGTTGCCTGTTCCGTACTTTCTACCTGTATTTGAAATTTTCTTTTGGCCTCACTGCACACTGGTTATGTGAAATACAGGTTCGTTTAACAAATATTTGGCGTGTGACATCTGTCTTACAAATAAATCTTACATTAGTTTAAGATCTGAGATCGATTGTGTATGCATCTTTCACAGGTAGCGTTTTGAATTTCCGGAATAAAGATGGCTAAATCATTAAACGAAAAAGTGAAAGTGATTGAAGATAAAGAAAACAAACTCTCAGTATGCAAAAAATTACTAAATTTAAATGTGGAAAAACCCAAGTTTATGAGATTTTAAAACACAAAGAAAAATAATTAATGAATGGATGCAAGGAAATGATCAAATGAAGAGGAAAGCAAAAAATAAATGAAGAAAACAACAAAGTAGTGTGGGAGTGTTTTACAAGTGCACAATCAAAAAATCTCCAAATTGCCGAACCGATGCTCCAAAGACAAGCTTAGCTGTTGCTATATCCCTAGAGAATAACAATTTCAAGGCATCTTCAGGTTGGCTGTACTGTTTTAAAAGATGTCACAATGTAGTGTGGGATGAAATATGCAGGGAATCAAAGGATGTGGATGAAAGTATAGTTAGTGAGTGAAAACAGAAACTGCATACTTTAATTTCAGTATACGCGCCTAAGAGACATTTTGAACGCTGATGAAACGGACTTTTTTTTTTGTGCTTTACCGTCGAAATCGCTCATACTTACTATACATTACTTTTCAATGGCAGTAGAACCAAGGTACGTAAAAAGACATACGGTACTCAAGATCGGTTAATAATTTTTTTGTTTTTTATAATGCGGAATTTTGTGTAATGTGGAAAAAAAAAAATTGGTCCCATGGGATTCTGCTTTGAACAAGTTTTACTGTAGTAGTAATGCATGTAACTTCAGTCCCATAAAACAATATATTTATAATGACATTAAATATTATAGTCTTTATATGATCTTATTACAGAATTTAGATTATTCCAAATTTACATTAGAACTTTGTTACTGTATTTCTAATAGCAAACTATTGAAATGTATCTATGGGTTTTTTCTTTGCAAAGTGCATGCCAGTTTTTTTATTTTAGCTTTTAATCTTTATGGTTATGTGATCTTACCTTTGATTTATTTTCATTTTGTATTAAAAGTTGTTTCAGTTCAACATTTTCTAAAACCATACACATTATATAAAAAAGTTTTGCAACACTTGGGTTGGAATCCTGATTCAGGTGTATATTTTTCTCTTCAAATAAAAATTAAACTAGATTTATATGTCATAAAAATAATTATTTACTTTATAAAAATAGGGCTGCCAAAAAAAATAGTTAACTAACATAGTTCTCAAACTGACATTGCAGTGAGTTACTTAGTCGCCATGATAAAATTCCTTAGCCTTAATTTCAATTTTCATGATTGGATTTCACAGTTCATATAAAGTTGTTTTTGAAGGGCTGATTTGACTAAGTTTCTGATACAGCCATTACCGGATCTAGTACCCAAGGTTTGCTAACTGTTAATATCAGAGAGAAGGTGATTGACAAAGAGTGAACCCTGAGAAAATTATTTAGTTCATTTGAAAACTTATAATTACTCTCATTTTCAAACAGTTTTCTCAATAAATTTAAATTATCACTAAAGTAGAAGGGAACAGAGAACCAATATGTAACTTTCATTCATTAAAATAATTATATCAATTACAGTTAACAGTGAATTAAAAAAAAAAGCCAAGGGTCCCGGGTTCGAGTCCCGGTCTAGGCGAAAATTTTTCTCTTCAAATTTAATTAAAAAAATGCTTAATTTTTAGTTTCCAAATATTCATACTTTAAAATTAAGATCAAGTATATGTATGAAATTACAATAGATTCTAGTATTGATTTTCTTTGTTTAGTGTTCATACTAGTATTATGCAAGTTAATGATTATACCATTTCATGAGAGGAAATGTAATGTATTTCTTACCATTAAATTCGCATAATTTTTTGCAAACTAATTCTATTTTTAGTATGATTTAATTATTCTGTGACTGCTTTTTAGTACATTTTGATCACTCTTTGTTTATAATTCAAATGTTTCATAGGTCTTGATAAAAAATTCTTTTGTAAAAGAA
This sequence comes from Diploptera punctata, assembly GCA_030220185.1. Lineage (NCBI taxonomy): Eukaryota > Metazoa > Arthropoda > Insecta > Blattodea > Blaberidae > Diploptera > Diploptera punctata. Next base: position 3,335,713 of record JASPKZ010003868.1, on the reverse strand, counting down.
GGAAATGTTGAACTCTAACTTATTTTTTTAAAGCAGGGACCTGAAGTAAAACTTTTAAGACAGGATATCTCCTTCACCCCCACCTCCTTTTCTTCTCTCCAATTTAGAAAGTGAGCCCTCAAAAATTAATATAGAATTTTGTGTTATTTTCTTAACATAAAAAACAATATCAGTAATATTGTGTTTTACTTACTGATGCTTAAGATCAGTTAAATCTCATGCACATAGCATGAATGGGAATGAAAGAGGAGTATGTAAATTTCCTGTGGGAAAACCAGAGGGAAAACACCCAATAGTTAGGCCAAGAATGAAGGGGGGGATATGATATAGGGAGGTAAATTATATAGGGAATGACAGGAAAATATCTCAGGATAGGGACGTGTTAAGAAATTGTCTACATGCCTATGAAACTGTGTTTAACAGTGCCAGTTACTTATTCATTTTTAATATGGGAAATATTTAGTTATATTTCCTTGAAACTAGTTATGTTAGAACAATATGATTGTACATCATGTAGATAGAATAAAACTTGATATTTTAATAATTAGTCTTTTTATTAGTTTCTTTGAAATGTCTAATACAGCCTAGTTACAATTTAAAGTAAAGTAAATTGGAATATGATATATCCCCATACATTACCTAAATGTACAGTACATAGTTCATTGTGAAACATTCTTCATGGAAACAGCTTTTCAAACTGACCACCACCTCTGTTAGATATTAGTCTTAGAAGAATTGTTACAGTTTTTCAAAATGTGTAATTATAATTCACTCATCCCTGGGAAAAACCAGGTAAGTCCAAAACTGGTACAAACAAGATACGTTGATATCTTTTTTTTTTCTCCATTGAACTTTCTTTTAGACCAAAACAAAAATTGTCTATTATAGCTAATAGAATGAAGAATTGATTTATTTTGTTATTACCATATGAAGTGGCATAAAGAACGTTATCCATTAAGAAAATTAAAAAAAAATTGACTCGTATGGTTTTTCCTGAGGATGAGTTTTTTTAACCTTAACTTGTGGTCGGCTTGAGGAATGAGATGCATTGGAGGTCTGTAAACAACAAGGGTGCCAGCCAACCACCCCTGATGCACTAACAGAGGGTCAAATGAAATGAAACAAGTGAATGAGATAAGTGTGGAGAAATGGTGAAATGAAATTTGTAGCAGGGAAAAACCTGCCCAGACTCCATTTTGTCAACCACGAAACCCATATGGAGTGACTAAGATACAAACTCGAGACCCCAGCAGTGAGAGGGAGCATATAACTGCTTGTGCCACAGAACCACAATATTTGTTACATATGTACTCCCATTGAGTTAGTTTATGCACATGTAGCTTGGTACTTGAAGCTTTTTTTGTAGAAGTATGAATTAAAAATCATGATAGGAAATTCTTGCTAATACATAAAACTTACATCTAGAAAGTGCTGGTTTCAATCGTTACAAAATTTCTTTTAAATACAATAAAAGTGCATGGATCTACAATATATTTTATAAACTTACTAACTATATCAAGGGAATATTTCTGATCGTAGTTATTTTTTGCAATTTTCTATTTATTTATTAGATATAAAAATTGAATTAGCTTACATGCATGTATCTTGACATTTATTTTTTTTATAGAAGTATAAAATAGAAAACAGAGCAGGAAGTTCTTTGCTCACACATGTTAGAGAAGTTGGGTTTCAATTCCTGGAAATAGCCATTCTGATTTTTTTTTTACAATTTTGTGTAGTTCCAGTTACAAATGTATGGTATGTCTATTGCCTGTCGTGCATGTTTCTGAATCTTAGGTCATGGGTTGAAACTTCTGTGGGATTTATGTTTTTTTTCATGGTAAAAACTTTTTAATTGGGTCACTTGGGAAGGGAAGTAGAATTTTGGGTTACATATTTGTAGATTTATGGTACATGTCATGAAATAATAATAAGCCTGGAATAAGAGACCTTGATCAAAATTTGCCCTTTCATGTTCAATCTCGAATAATAATGTACTAATGTTCTAAGATCTTGAAGAGCATCATTAAGTAAAATATAATAGAATGCAAATTTGAATTGAAAACTTTATACTTCACCTCACAAATTGTGTTTCTATAATCTATACACATTTCAAAGACCGTTCTGTTCATCCTCAACTAAACTCAGACTGTTTGATATGAGCTCTTAACATCAACTTTTCTCTTGCCAACTGGTGGTTAAATGAACTTCGACATCAAATCTTGTTCATTGGGAACTTCAAAATACATGAATCTGTTCTTGTTTTATTGAATGTATATCTTTCATTAACATTGTGGAACTCTGGTAATGAAATGGCAAATGCCTTAGCTTAAAAAGTTAGAATGATTAATCTAATTAGAAATCCATCTTTATTGTTTCACTCATTAAAACTAATAATTCAGAAAACCATCTAACAAAAGACATATGACAGTTTAATTCAAGAGTGTAAATAAACAGTGGAAATTTACGAAGAAGTTTTTAGTAATAAATTGCAATAGAATATAACATTATGAAGTTCTTCTTAATACTTAAGGTGAGTCTATTCATCTTATCTCATAAATTGTTCTTTTGGACATGTTTCAATATGCAAGCATATGAGTCTCTAAATTCCTTTGGTTTTCCCTATATCATATAAATTATAAATATGGTGAAATTGAAAAATTGGCAATTGCAGTTCATAGTTTGCTAGAATATCACATAATTATTGGAAGAGGAACTAAACTTTTAAAACATTTAGAGAAGCCTTTGGAATTAACAGTTTGGGAAAAGATATACATTCAGAAGAACAAATATAGATCCATGAATTTTGTAGTTCCCAGTGAGCAAAATTTAATCTCCAAGTTCATAAAATTGACACCAGATTGCAGCTTGGAAGATGGTGGTAATGGAAAAATTTCAATAGTTAAGTTTTACTGATGATGGAGGTGAAGGCCTTTGAAACTGGTATAGTAAAAACACGTAACTTTATATGAGGTGAGATGAAAAAATATTTAACCAATTCAATTTATAGATTCTATTGATATTTACCTCAGTGTAACTTCTCACAAATTTTTGATAAGAAAAGTACTAAATGTGTCATTTGTATCCCAAATGTTTCTGTTCGTGTTATATCCTAGGATCCAGCTCATAGTTTTAATGAAATGGTAAGAGAATCCCTCTGTAATTTTCCTATTCCCTCAGGCAGTGGTTTGCAAATTCCATAATCAGGTGAAGTTATTCTGGTAAGGGAGATGACTTCAGGTCCCTGCTTCTTCATGTTCGTTTGTGTACCTGTTGCATCTACACTTTGACATGCATTGCCTGACTTGATTGTATTTTGGATTTTATTTCATTTAACATAAGCGTTCTAATGGCTTGAACTAACTGCCTGTTGTATTGTATATATTTTCCTGGATTACAATTTTTTGCATAACTCGGTGAAAGAAAGCAGAGATTTTTTAAATTAAATTTTTTTTATTTTTTATAAAAGCAGAGTGAAGACAATGATGATGAAGACAAGGATATGACTGATTACTACTCGGTAGGTTGAACTTAGCGGAAGTATGCATTTGAACTCTGGAATTCGTAATTTTCATTGTTTGTCATTTTAATTTTTTTGGTTAATATTTTTGTTTGTTTTTAAAAAATTCTACGATGGGAATTCTACATTATCAGGCAATTCATAAATTGAGTTGAAAAACTTTTTACATCTTACCTCACAAAACTATGGTTTCAGAAATGTTGCTTCCATCCTCACCCAAAACTCCAACTGTTGAACTTTCATCGTCACCATCAACTTTCAGACTGACATCTGGTGTCAATTTGATGAACTTCGAGATTAAATCTTGCTTGCTGGAACTTTAAAATTCATAGATCTATATTTGTTCTTCTGAATATATGTCTTTCCCAAACTGTTATTTCCAAGGGCTTCTTTAAATGTTTCAAAGTTTTTTTTTGTCTTCAATTTTGTGATTCTCTAACAAACTATGAGCTGCAATTACTGATTTTCCAATTTTATCATTTTTAATGTTTTTAAAATGTTTTTTGAATGTCTAAATTCCTTTTAGAACACTTCAAAAATATAAAAAAAATGATGAAATTGAAAAATTGGTAATTGCAGCTCATAGTTCACTAGAGAATCACAAAATTTGAAAAGAAACTAAACTTTTGAAACATTTAGAGAATTCCTTGGAATTAACAGATTGAAAAAAGATATACATTGAGAGGAACAAATATAGATCCATAAATTTTTGAAGTTCCTGATGAGCTAGATACAATCTCAAAGTTCATTAATTTGACACCAGTGGCAGTTTGACAGTTGGTGATGGCAGTAGTTTAACAGCCGGAGTTTGGCTGAGGATGGAAGCAACATTTTTGAAACAGGTTCTGTGAGAATCAGAGTTTTATGTGATGGGATGTAAAAATTTTTTACTCACTTATATCATTTCAGAATCTCTACTCCAATTACTATAAATTGTAGTGTGGAAATAATATATAAGTGTACAGACTTTAAGTATGAATTCGTTGAGTTTATTGTAAATTAGATATTTTATAGATTTGGTGGCAATGAATGGTTTTCTCATAAAAGTTGTTTTGTACCAAAGTTTGTTGGTGCATTGATTACTTTATATTGACTATTTAACTCGTGTCCCAAATGGTAGTCAATGACCAATCACGTTTCAATGAATTTTGTTTCACAACCAATAACATTTGTGTTTCACCTAGCTCTTTATCAGCTCCTGCTTTTGTGATATAGAAAGCTTCTCCTTTTTAATGTTCTGAACAGGTCAGAGAATTATTTTTCGCCAATAAATACATTGAATATAGCAAATAATGAACAGATTCCATGATTTTACTGAATTGTTTACTAAAAAATAAATGAATCACCTATAATGTTGATTATAATATACAGTTTAATATGTTTCATTATTTCTCCACTAGGGATCATTCTTACAATATTGTGGTCATATTTGGCAATAAATAATATGATCAAGTTGCAGTGAATATACATAACCTCACATTTCTGATTTGTTTTCAAACATGGCTGTTTACATTAAATATAAAATTATTTCAAAATACCGGTAACTATATTTAAATAATGATTTTTGAGTAAACAGTTTAATTTTATTCATTAAATGGTCCTAACAATTGCCACTCTTGATTTCCAAATCCTCTAGATAAATTCACTCGTCGCTTTTGTGACTTGTGAGTCTATCATTGACATTACTTATGATAATTAATATTAGCTTGATTTTCCACACAGTATGATAGGGAATATGAAATTGAACAACTTTCTCCTGCAATCAAATCTGCAGAGGATAAAAGGAGGCATACAACTAAGTAATATTAATCAGCTGCTGGTACATGCTGTTGATGTAATATTGGACTAAAATTGGTGAAGAAATAATAGAAAACACATTCTGTTAAATTATGCTAAGAAACTGTAGCTGGAACTAAATATCAGTAAGACAAAATATATGGGCACATATAAATACTTTTTTTTAATGGGATGGACACTTCAACTTAGTGACTAACTTAGTGACTGAATTTTAATACCTAGGATGAGATGCAGAATGAAATTAAACTGGACTCAATTCTTAAAACACTTGCTATTATGCATTACAGGGTGTCTCGTCATCCCAACTTCTCTAAAAAAAATTTAAACTAAAATTGTATAAAATGGCGATTCTTTCAATTATATTAAATCGATGTGAAGCAATTTTTTCTTACTTTAAGAGAGGAGAAAGGATTACGAGTATTTGAGAAAGTTTTTTGGAAACTTTTTTAGCCAAAGAGAAGCAGATAGTCAGATGAATGGAGATAACTGCATAACAGTGGGCTACTTAATATTTATGAGAAACCAGGTGTATTAAGAACAGTCAAGCTTTATTGAATCCAATGATGGGCGAGAGATGTGGCATGAATGGGGAATGAAAGTAGGGCATGGAAATTTACTGTAAGGAAACCAGAAGGAAAGCCCTCCTCAGGTGGTAGACTAAGAACAATGTGGGATAATAACATTAAGCGTGATTTGAAAGAGTTGAATTGTACAAGAAGTGATTGTAAAATCTTAGCTCAGGATAGGATGCATAATAAAGATTTATTAATGTCATGCAAGGAGAATTTAGTAACAGTATAGTTGTGTACCATGTTACATTTGAAGAAAGAGATGTATTAAATTGATAATAGAAAAGCATGTGTACCATGTATTTATTCGAAAAGTGCCAAAGGGAAAGAATTATTCTATTTTGTATCCTGTATGTCAGTGGTGTCCAATTATATCAAATTTGGGGGGCCAAATATATTTTTTAATCAGCTAGAAAGTTGCAGATTGAAAATAAGAGATTTTTCTACCAAAATTGTAATTAGCAAGTAATTCAATGTGACTATTTGAAAATAGTCACACAGAGGAGGAATAGTAGACAGGGAAGTCATTCCGTTAACTTTGTTCTTGCTCACATGGCATGTTGCCACAAATGAACTTTCTCTTGCTACCAAGGTTGTTACCTGGGTGAAAGTGTTTATTGTAGAGAATAATCTGTAAAGTAGAATTAATTAAAAATGTAATTAATAGTGAGTGGAGAACATATTTTTAACAACTCACGTCATACAAATTCAAATTTCTTTGAGACCATTAGTTTCAGATGACTTTTCGTCCCTTTTCAGTCATGACTCAAACTTCAACATGACTGAAAGGGGGGCGAAAAGTTGTCTGAAACCAATGGTCTCAAAGAAATTACAATTTGTATGAGGTGAGTTGTTAAAAATATGTTCTCCATTCACTATTAATGATATAACCTCATAATGTTTACTTCCCAACATTAGTTTAAATATATTCAAATATAATGTTTAATATAATGCTTAACAATTTCTTATATTATGCTATTAAATAAAAGAACAAAGCACCATAAAAGGCTTGATAGCTCTTAAAATCCCTATGAAAAAAAAAGATCTAATGGAAAAACATTAAATCACATTACAACAGTGAATGGGAAAATAAAAATTGTAGAACCTTTCAAAACAAAACAAAAAATATCCCGTTAACTGATGATGCTTTTTTGATTCAGTTGATGTCGAAGCTATCATTTGTTGTTTACCCATCACACCCCCATGCAGATGCATTTGCAACAAAGAAACACAACTGAATAGCAGTGTCATACATTCTCAGCTTGTCCAATGTTGAATAGGGTTGAATAGGAGGGTGTGGAGAGTCTTGTCACACTCAGTGTAAGATAGGGTGACCTGGGGAGAGTTATTCTTTAATGTTACATTTGTATTAGTAAAATAAATTTAATACAATAGTCATAGGATTCAGTATTACGTAATTAAATCTGAACATTTTTATACCTCACCTCATAAAGACTAGTTATGAAGGCAATCACTTCCATCATCAGCTAAACTCCGACTATTGTTTGGATAGACTTATGAGATTAAATCTTACTTGCCGGGAATTTCAAAATTCATGGATCTATATTTGTTCTTCTGATTGTATATTTTTTTCCCAAACTATTAGTTCCATAGTTTTCCCTACATGTTTAGTTACTTTTCTAATTATGTGATTCTGTATCAAACAATGAGTTGCAATAGCCAATTTTTCAATTTCATCTATGGGACTAACAGTTAAGAAAAATATATACGAACTAACAGTTAAAAAAAAAAAATATACATTCAGAGAAACAAATGCTGGTCCATGAATTTTGATTTTTCTGGCAAACAAAATTTGATCTTGAAGTTCATCCAGTACACAGCAGGTAGCAGGTGAAATTCTGGTGGAGTTTAGCTGATTGTGGCGATTGCCTTCATAACTACTCAGGTGAGAAATACATATTTTTATGAGGTGAGGTATAAAAATTTTCAGATTCATTAATGTAATATTATTAATATGCCTCATGGTTTTACTTTCCACTAAAATTTTGATTAAAAAAGTCATAGGAATGTTTCCTTTTTCTAATATTTGTTTTGAATTGCCCTATATTTATCCCAAAAATTTGTACTTAAAATGTGTGCACTTACATTACTTCCACTTTGTATATTCTGGTTTATTTTAAAATACCCAGAGATATTTGTAGCTTGTTTTTAAAAATCTAAAAAAAAATGGCTGGATTTCTCTTTGGAAGATTTATGTGAGATCTGCTTTGGAAGTACTTTTTTACATTATGTTTTGCATTTGCTTACTTTTTTAGGAAACACAAATTAATGTGATGTTATCCTCTTAATTAAAAGGGCTAACAAACTTCCAAATAAAGGAATCTAATTTACAATTTGAAGGAATTTAGAAAAAAAACCTATTGGAAGGAAAATCTAATTTTGTTTTTATGTGAATTAATTTATTTCAGGTACAGTGGTCGCTTAAGAGATTGAATTGGAAATATACACCTTATTTCATTTTCTTATCTGAAACATATTTTGGTGAACATCTCCACCATTCTCAACTACAGTCCAGCCACTGAATCTCCTGTCCTGACGTTTAGGTTGTATGAGGGGTAAAGGGAGAAACTTGCCCTCTACTGCCAATAAGGAATGCAGACGTCTACCACAACCACTCATTGCTCTTGATGCCACTAGTAAGGTTTGAAATTGCTGCAATGTTGTCGGCTGTATTTCTGCTAACCGCGTGGCTTCAGTTGCTCAGTGGTACATAAAGCGTCCCCTCCCACTGAATATCCATATCGGCAACACTGTCATGAAAACGTCAGGGCCAGAGAGTCAGCGGCTGGACTATAGAATCTGAATTTAATTGAGAACGGCAAAGATAACTGCTGAAATGTGTTCCAGGTGAGAAAAGAAAATATGAGATGAAGAGTATATTTCTGATTAATTCTGTTAATAAATTAGCTCATAGTATCACTTTGTATCATCTTGAGAATGCTTGCTTAATTGACATAAAATGATTACTGATTCACATATGTGAAAATGTAGCAGCAGAATTAATGTGTGTTCCAATACCACCTACCTGCACTTTTGTGCTTCAGATAGATGGCGTGAATGTGATGTATTTTCAATTTCCTGCTACTTTAGCAGATTACTTTTTGTACATGATGAATTTAGTTACTAGTTGCACTGTCTTTGGAATTGGTAGAATTTCTTTAATAGCTTCACTCCAATTTTACACAAAACTTTCCACTTTCTTTTTTTAGTTCACAATAATTATCCACAAACACACATGATTCCATTCAGCCATGGCAAAACAGGCCTAGAAGGCCCTTGACCTACTATTCAAATGCTGACCTCACATCCATATGTTAATCACAGAGATAACAAGTACACTGAGGTTCACTCGACTTGTGGCCACTAGCATGAACACTACGTGGGCAGCATGAGTTGATGACTCAATGCTTTTAGTTACTTTTCCTGCTATCGGCCACAGTCGAGTGGAATTTACTGTATAAAGGTGACATGATAATTCTTCTAAGTCCTTGGCATTTTCTCAGAATTACTAGTTAATTTATTTCCTGACTGCAGTTGCAGTGAGCTCTTGATGAACACACCTAACGTTACTTTCTTATAATTCACTTTGCTCGGTAAACTTCGTGGCCACTACTGAATCCCAACTGCTCTGCTGGGTTTATAGTATGAATTGAACATTCAGGAAAGAATGATTCTTTGCAAATAGATCCTTCTCAAAACCAAACCATTGAGAAGCAATGTTCAGACCTACCTGGAAAGCTCCCAGTGGGAACTCCTGACTCATGAGTCACGACACATGAATTCCTTATACCATATAAGGCGAGACTTAAAGAATCTCATGCAGCCTGTGAAATTCAAAAGTCGGCTCATTAATTGGCCACGGATATAATTAACAAAATTCTTTCAAGATTTTACATTTCCCAGATGCATGAGTAAAAAGAAATGTCACAGCAACTAAACTTTGGGGAAATTAAAAAAAAAATCCCCTTTTACACATCGTAATTTGTGAGAAATTTTATATGACTTATATTACACAGCAATTGCTAAGAGAGTTATAATATAAGGGGTATGAGGGGGAAAAAAGTAATTCACTTTTGCATGAAACCTAGAAAATGGACTTTTAATTATGCAACATATCATGAAGTGTATGGTAAAGTTTGAATGCAAATAAACCCATGACTAAACTGTTTCATTTATAAGTTTCACATTTCTAAAAGATAGTCCTTTCCATGGAGAATCTAATGGCACTTCAAACTCCATTTTAACAAAAAGTGGCATCTGGTTCTCTCCTTGTAGCCTTCATATGGCCTATTCTTCTATATGTAATGAGGACATGGAAATAAACAATGTCCTTACGTGTATAATTCATTTTGTTAAAAACTGTCTCCTTTTAATGTTAATATTATTCGTTTTTAAACACCTTAATGATGGACAAATTATATTTGAAAAGAAAAATATACGCCTAGACTGGGGTTTGAACCCAGGACCTTTGACTTTCTATGTCAATGCTCTTCCATCTGAGCCACCTAGGCCTCCAATCTAAATGCGTATTTTTCTCTTACACATAGTTAATTCCCTAACCCCAAATGCTACGAGCCGTTGCTACGATTTTTGCAAATGGCGGCTTCTTTGTTAAGAAGACTTTTTATTGGGAATTTAAACATTACTTATAAAGCCAGTAGTGCTTCTTTCAATGTTAATATTATTCGTTTTTAAACACCTTAATGATGGACAAGTTATATTTGAAAAGAAAAATATACGCCTAGACTGGGGTTTGAACCCAGGACCTTTGACTTTCTATGTCAATGCTCTTCCATCTGAGCCACCTAGGCCTCCAATCTAAACGCGTATTTTTCTCTTACACATAGTTAATTCCCTAACCCCAAATGCTACGACCTTTGACTTTCTATGTCAATGCTCTTCCATCTGAGCCACCTAGGCCTCCAATCTAAACGCGTATTTTTCTCTTACACATAGTTAATTCCCTAACCCCAAATGCTTCTTAACAAAGAAGCCGCCATTTGCAAAAATTGTAGCAACGGCTCGTAGCATTTGGGGTTAGGGAATTAACTATGTGTAAGAGAAAAATACGCGTTTAGATTGGAGGCCTAGGTGGCTCAGATGGAAGAGCATTGACATAGAAAGTCAAAGGTCCTGGGTTCAAACCCCAATCTAGGCGTATATTTTTCTTTTCAAATATAATTTGTCCATCATTAAGGTGTTTAAAAACGAATAATATTAACATTGAAAGAAGCACTACCGGCTTTATAAGTAATGTTTAAATTCCCAATAAAAAGTCTTCTTAACAAAGAAGCCGCCATTTGCAAATATCGTAGCAACGGCTCGTAGCATTTGGGGTTAGGGAATTAACTATGTATAAGAGAAAAATACGCGTTTAGATTGGAGGCCTAGGTGGCTCAGATGGAAGAGCATTGACATAGAAAGTCAAAGGTCCTGGGTTCAAACCCCAGTCTAGGCGTATATTTTTGTTTTCAAATATAATCTGTCTCCTTTTACTCGTGCTCCTGGGATTTATTGTGCCAATTGAATAAAAAAATGTTTAAGCACTATACTAATTCCGAGTTAATTTCCAGTTGTACTGTAAACAAACTTGCATAGGTTTTACTCCCACTATTGGGGAACTATGGTGCTACTTTTTTACCTGCTATAGTATATGACTGAATTGTGTACGGAACTGTCATTGATAGAAATATTGTTTTTAGGCAACATCATATTTTATAGGAAATAAGACTGAATACAAGGTAATATGTTACCAATAATTAGTAACTTCCTCCATTTCTTTATTTATTTATGACAAAAAATTATATATGGGGCTACCTAATCAAACAGTTTATGCTTTTCCATGATGTCGATAGATATCCTTTATTTACAATTTCATTACGAACAAAATTTATGCTCCATGCTGACTCAACTGTCAATTGTTATTTTCACAACATCCTCAATGACTAATGTGGCATATTTTTCACTAAACTTTTTGAAAACATAAAAATAATTTCTATCTCTCCGCTTTTCAAATGCTTTCCTTTCTGATGTTTAAGAAATTCTATAGATGTGGCCATTTTGAAACAACTGGAATTCCAACGCATTCTCCATTGCAGATGTGTAAAAAAATGCATATTTAATCTTCTTCTTTTTTTTTTTTTTTAAATTAGAGAGTGAATTGCATTTTCTTACATGCTTAAAGGTGAAACCATTATTCGACAAATGAAAATACTGTCCTACATCTGGTTTGTTTACATTACAACTGGAACTTAGCTTGGAATTAGTATATAAACATAATTTACATCTCCATGGTGCAGGTGCTGCTAATACATAGCTTTGGGTGATGGTTACAGTTACTAATAAAACTTAATGAACCAAAGAGCAACTGTCTTAACAGCATTATTGTACGCAAGAAAGATTAATTACAAAACTGTTTTCAGTATATTTTTGAATTTCTTAAAATTAGTCCCTCATGCCTTTATTTTTGTTTAGTCATGTATTAGTATTTTATTTTAAAGTAGAATTTTTGGAAATTGTATAAATGCTTCTCTCATTGGTTTTATTTCAGTAGAGTTCTTAGGGACACAGAGATGTAACTGTAAATAATGTTTTTGAGTTATTTGCATTATGTTGTTTTATTTAACACTTAGATATAGGGTTTTATGTCACTGAAAAAAAAAATCATAGTGCAAGCACATTGTTTTAACATAACACACATCAGGGTTGCCAATTTAGCCATTTTGTGGCTAGATCTGGCCATTTTGAAAACGGAACTAGCTACAAATTTATGAAAAAGCTACTAATAGCTTTCCTGGCCATTTGTCATCTTTTCTTTAGCCATTTCTAGCCATTTTTTACAGTTAAATTATTTTATATAAATTCTGTAATAATAACTGATGGATATTAATATGTTTTGCTACCAAAGAAAAACATACACAAAGAAACGTGGACTTTCGCTGATGGTATTACTCATAGATAATCCCTGAGTGTTACTGATCAGATAGACCATGTATTAATACAGAACAGGCTCAAGTCTAGAATTTTAAATATACATACGAGGGGAGTAGATAGTGATCCAGACCTCCACTTAGTGAAAGTAAGATATAAACAAAGAATATACCATAGAAATAGAATTTCTGGTGAGAATAGAATAAAAATGTAACTTAGTTTAAACTTAAAAGAGATAGAAATTTAAAAAATAAATAAAGTTAAGAATTACAGAATCTTTCATTGTAAGAATATATTTATTTCTTAACCGTTAACTTCACAATGTATCTTTTAAGATACATTCATTTAATTAATTAATTTATTATTGTTTATAAAACAATAAAAAACATGATTATAAATTACTTAAGTTTGTGTCAAATTACGTAATAATGTAGCCTTCAAGAGTTTTACATGATTTTGTTTCCTTTGCAGTCCAAAACATTTGAATAACTGGCATGAGAAATTATCGTTTCACCAATTTAATGGTTAAAATACATTTTATATTCATAATTTAGTCATTATATTATAATTGCTGCAATTCCAATAACGAAAAGAAAAAGTATTGCCTAAATTGTATTTCAAATATACAAATTGGCAAGTCCATAATCTAAGTTTTTAAAATACAACTTCCTCCATGGATACAAGTTGCATTTTTGCCATTTCTAGCCATTTTTAGAAGTCAATTTTAGCCACTTTATTGGTTGTTGGCAACCCTGACACATATCCACACAGTGCCACTATTATTGTCTAGTGTTGAAAAAGTGCAAAAGACTACAAGCAAGTTATCAGCCATAAAAGTTCCATGTACATAACCCCTCAATTAAAGTACAAGGATTTCCCAACTTTATTTACAATTAGAATGATTTTGTAACAGTTGATGTTAAATATTTACTATCACTAATTTCTGACATATTTAAAAAAAAAAATTTTTGGGTCTGATTTTGCTGTAAAGTGTAAACCTTTCATTTGTATAATTTCATTGTTGTGAATTCCACTGTAACTGATGTTACAATTACAACAAAATAAAATATTTTTGTTTTTAGCTTTCAGATAGTAGGATGCTACTTTTTCTCTTCAAAACATTTATATATAGGTTTCAATCTAACAGAAAATCTGGAGTTTCTATCTTTCATAACTGTACTTAATCTTTGGACCTATGAGTTTGATAGTATCGAGTTAGTTAATAATTGTATTTAAAATGTATGGTTTTATATCGGTAACTCATGTAACTGTAGAAAGACATAATTTTTTACAGAGTGAAATTCAAATAATCTCTGTGAAGTTTTCAATTTTATTTCAACAAGCAAGTGTGAATGTAGAGTATATAGGAGTTACAAAATGCGTTTTGAGTTTTGTATTCTAACAAACTTCAGTCACTAATTAGGCAAAATAAAGTTAACTGATATAACAACTAACTTTTCTGCATGGTGTAAGTGTAATTAAAATAAATAATAATTATTTGTTAAGTATTAGTTTGTTCATATTCTACTATGTTTTAGGATGTAGGTACTTGAAAATCTCAAACTCATATAGAAAAAAATCACTATGATGTTTAATTTAAGAATTAAATTAAAGTGTTTAATACCTCACCTCATATCCAGTCTTCGAATTATACCGGTTTCGAAGCTTGGGCAGCTTCATCTTCAGTAATTGCTTGTCGACTGATGTTATGTCGATCAAGAGAACTGCAGTTCTTTATTTTAATTATTACTTGGAAATCTTTTAAATAGTCCATATACCACTTTGGGAAACTGGGAAGAAACTTCAATTTTTTGTGTGTTATGTCAAATTTTACTTGGAATTCACCTTGTGAGAAAATAAACATTGTTGTGATTTTGAAATTTTGGTTTTCAAGTAAATTCCCATTTCTAATGGTCAGATTTTGCTGATTTTTGGAGATCTTATTTTGTTTGTTTAAATGGCATATACTGAGTTTTGTTGTGAGAAATTGCAGCTGCTACGGCATTTTTTTAAATGTTGGTTTTGGTTAATCCTCATTCCTATTTTTTATTTTGCTGGTTAACGAATTTGTCCTTATTTTTCTTAGCTGATTCCTATATACTGAGTTTGGTTTTCAAAAAAACAAGGAAAATAACTTGCAATATCCAGTATTGTTAGTTTGGCATTACAATAAATAGTGAAGATTGTCTTAAACTGTAAAAATATTTTTTTCTGGAAACTTACTTAATGGCGCATAGTCGCTTGAAGCCAATTCCATCCAATTAAAACTAATAAATTCATGTTCTTGAAGTAAGGAGTTATGTACGTGAAAGTATACTGGTCGATGACTTGCTTCCAATCTCAGTTCAGTAAATTGTAAAATTAATGACATATATATATCTTTATGTCTATAAGGCGTGAGTTATAATACTATATATATTAAATCATGCAGTTAAGCATATTATAGTGGAATTAATGGATATTTGGACTTCTGATAGCTGCAGAAGAGTACAATATTGTCACTCGTGCAAGCAGGAGGGTGCACCAACTCACCACAATTTGTAATTCAATTCAATTCAGAAATGGTGACATCTTGCCATGAAGAGTAAAAAGTCCATTATACAGGAACTGCATAAACTAAGAAAATTCCCCAAAAAGTCAAATTTATGATCCGATTTTGCTGGTTTGTAGAATATTCCTCTTTTGTTGATTAAATTTGTGCATATAGTTATGTTGCAAGATAATAAACATGGTAGCTTCTACAGTGATTCTTAAATTAAGATTTTCGGGTAACCCCCATTTGTAATAATAGGATTTAGCTTTTTGGAAAAATACCTTTGTCAATTCATTTTAATATATTTAACTAATTCTGTTGCAAAAATATGATTTTTTTTTTAAATTTTTGCTTCAGGTGAATGCCTCTACTCCTCATGGTTCAATTTTTCATGTTAATGAAGCCTACCTTACTTTTCTGAATTGATTACTATATGCTGAGTTTGGTTTAAAAAAAGAAAAACATTGTAGCTGTTAGAGCATTAAAAAAAAATACACACACACGCATATATATTTGTAGATTTTTGCAGATACAAGTATGGTTAAGAAAGTTTTCTTGGATTTTCCGCATAATGGATTCAAGGTTGGCCTCTGGCCAAGGATAATGGTATGTGGTATCATGTCGGAATCAGTGGCCAGGGCCAACCTTGAATCTATGACACTAAAACCCAAGAAAACTTCCTTAACCATATATATATATATATATATATATATATATATAGGGCCCATATTGACGTTTTCAATGTATAGGATAAAATTATATGTAATACTATTTATACAGTTAAAGCAGGGAAGCCACCTTCATGTCGAGTGCTGTTAATATGGATTTTCATAACGGAGAGTGAAAAAAACACTCATCAGGATACAACCTATAGACACTGTTTATATGTTTATATATAGTCATATAATCAAGTTGAGAATTTTTACATTCTGAGATTTTCTTAATAAGAATTCACGATTCATTTGATTCTTTTTTCATGTATATACATATATGATATTGCCATCTTTGGTATCTAGGATCATTGATGATTTGTAGTTTAAAAAAAATTTCCACGTGAATATTATCCATAGATGTTTTCATTATTAATTAACAGTTTTCACTGAAGGATAAGTTATATTGGAAGAGAAAAATTCTTGTCCAGACCGAGTCTCAAACCAGGAAACTTTGGCTTGCCGGGCCAAATGCTCTACCAACTGAGCTACTGGGGCGATTTCTGATCTAGATGCAAATTTCTCTCATATATACGTTGTAATTCACAGCACCAAATGCTATGAAGCCTTTGCTTCTACCTTAATTAAGAAGACATTTATTGGGAATTTAAACACTACTTTTAAAGCCTTGATGTTTTTATTATTAATTTAACAGTTCTCACCGAGGGATAAATTATATTTGAAAAGAAAAATTCTCGTCCAGACCGAGACTCGAACCCCGGACCTTCGGCTTGCCGGGCCAAATGCTCTACAAGTTGAGCTACCGGGGCGAGTTTCGATCTAGATGCAAACTTCTCTATTATATACGTTGTAATTCCCATCACCAAATGCTATGAAGCCTTTGCTTCTATCTTTTGCAAATGGTGGCTTCTTAATTAAATTTATATGGTCTGGGCGAGAATTTTTCTTTTCAAATATAATTTATCCTTCAGTGAGAATTGTTAAAGTAATAATAAAAACATCAATAGAAGCCCTACTGGCTTTATAAAGTAGTGTTTATAGTGTTTAAATTCCCGATAAATGTCTTCTTACGATAATTAAGAAGCCGCCATTTGTAAAAGATAGAAGTAAAGGCTTCATAGCATTTGGTGCTGGGAATTACAACGTATTTAAGAGAGAAATTTGCATCTAGATCAGAACTTGTCCCGGTAGCTCAGTTGGTAGAGCCTTTGGCCCGGCAAGCCAAAGGTCCTGGGTTCAAGTCTTGGTCTGGGCAAGAATTTTTCTCTTCAAATATAATTATCCATAGCTTTATTCCTTCGGAATTTGCTAAAATAGGCATAATCATTATTTTTTTGATGTTATATTTTGAAATTAACATTTCCAGAATTGGACATCGTTTTATTTTAAAAAAAGCTATCATCATTACTAATTATAACAGACACTTACTAATATATACAATAAAAATTAAATCAACTCAGTACTTGTATTTTGGAGAAATTGCAACATTTCAAAATATTTTGCAGGAATTTTTGAGTTTGTAGGCAGAAGGGTGATCACAAGGTAATTGCTGTTACCAGCATACAATGTGATGCTATGCCAACATAGACCACAATTCTCAAATACTCATCTGTCAGAAATCCATTAATTCCACTATAGACTATCTTAATAATTTAACAAGCAGAAATTGTCATTCCTTTTACGTCCATAATTATAATTCTGCATTTTATCATATTAAATGTTTGCTGTTCTGGATGATATTGAAACTCCTACTAAATTATATTTTATATAGTTGATGGTTTGCTATGTAGTTTTTTTATTTATGAAACAATATTATAATTTTAGGATGGTCAGCTTTGGTTATGCGCCGATCAAGCAAAACAAATCTGGCAGTGTCTAGCGGAAGAAGCAGTCTTCCCCTCGGATAGAGAAGCGTGTTTCAAGTGGTTTTCTAAACTTATGGGAGAAGAACCAGATTTGGATCCAGCAATCAACAAAGATTTCTTCGAAAACAATATTCTTCAACTAGATCCTACATTACTTACAGAGAGTGGCATGAAGTAAGTATTTCTTACAGTATACGGAGTGATTAAAAATTCCTATTACATTCTTCTAGTCGTCATGATTGGATTTAATCCTTCAATGGTAACATTAGTAGAATATAATATTATGTACGTTGTAACATTGGGTATGTTAGGTAGAGTGTGTGTGATTTTTTTAATGTGGAACATTATTACTTATATTTTTGAAAATATACTGCTGTGTGTAGTGCCAAGATTATTGCAGTTAGAATGTCTTTAACTAATTAGGGTTTACACTAACAATTTCCAATCTTCAATGAATGAATGAGTCATTTATCTTACCCCATAGTTTGTTTTTTTAAACATGGGAACTGCGGTTTTCAAGAGAAACATCCCTCCCATTTTCAACAGACATTGACAACCGGATTTTAGTTGGAATCTCCATCTATAATGTTGCCATCTGGTGCTGATTTGATGAACTTTGAGATCAGGTCCCATTCATCGAGAATTTTGAAATTCATGGATCTAAATTTGTTCTTTTAATATATATCTTCTCCCAAACTGTCAATTCTAAAGGTTTTTACAAATGTTTTAGAAGTTTGGCCTGTCTTTCATTTTATGACTCTCCAACAAACTATGTGCTGCAATAGCTGATTTTTTTAAAATTTCATCATTTGTAATATTTCTAAAGTGTTCCTTTGTGCGAGTGTCCAAATTCCTTTTTTTTGTTTTTCCAATGTATAGTTTATTGCAGTCTTTACAACTATGAATTTCCAAACTTCTTTATTTTGTTCACACTAATTTTATTTACAAATGCTTATGATTATTTTTCTATAAGTCTTCTATGTTTTATAGTATCACTAAAATTCCCTCCTTCCGACTGCATTTGTACTGTAGTTCTAACCTTCACAACTATTTCACATTGTCTTCCAATTCACTGCTTGTTGCCTTCGAGTTCATGACTGACTCCCAACTGCTCTGAGGAGTCATTTGTTGCCACATCAAAGTTTCTGGAAGTATCAGTGCTTGCGATTCTTTATGAATAGATTCCTCTTGGAGCCAAACCGTTGAGAAGCAATAGCCAGACTCATCTGGAAAGTTGCCAGCAGGAATTTCTGATTTATAATTTATGACTCACGCATCTGAATCTTTGTAAGACAAGACTTGAGAGTCTTGTTGCAGCATGCAAAGTTCAAAAGCCGCCCCAATAATATATTACAATACATTATGATAATGAATGGTTAAAGTATGAAGAGAAATGAAAGAAGCTTGAAAAAAATTAAGATTATACAAATATAATTTACAGACATAATATTGAAATGAATGATAGTCTGCCATGCTGACTCAGGTGACTAGCCGGCCCGGGTTTGATGCCTGGAGTTTCTTTCGGAAGAAGCCCTACTGGCTTTATAAAGTAATGTTTAAATTCCAAATAAAAGTCTAAAAAAAGGAAGCCGTCATTTGTGAGATTGAGAAACAGTTTGTAACATTTGGCTTGGGAATTAACAATGTACAAGAGAAAAACTTGCATTTAGATAACTCACTTGGTAGAGCATTGGCATAAAAAGCCAAAGGTCCTGGGTTCAAACCCGTCTGAACATATATTTTTCTCTTCAAATATAATTTGTCCTTCAGTGAGAAGTATTAAATTAATAGTATAATAAAAAATGTATTTGAAGGAAAAAAATTGTCTTTCGGTAAGAGTGATAAATTTAATATGGAAGATCGAAAATAGACTTTACTTTCTCTAAATGTGGTGTTAATTCCCGAAAAACTTTTCTTGTTAAAGGAGGCGTGTAGAACGAAAAATTCATAGCCTCTGCATGTGAGAATTCATATAAAGAAAAAAAAAATAATATGCTTTTCTATCGGGAGCCTGATAGAACAGTGGTTTAGAGCAGTGTTGTACAGAACCAGAGACACCGGGTTTGGATCCCAATTCAGGTGTATATTTTCTTTTCAAATGGTGAGAAGTTATAAATTTAATATGGAAGATCAGTACTAAAAGAAATCTAAAGACTAGAAAGAAATAGTTGCAGGAATTTTTTTTGTGTAATGTTCTTTTTCTTATTGTTAAACTAATGAATTGTCTTTTTATATTTAATTAATGTTGGGAAGTAAACATTATGAGGTATAATCATTAAAATTCATCGGAGAACATATTGTTTAAACAACTCACCTCATAGGATTCATGCTTCCATGATATCGCGATTTCAAACATAGTCATGTTCTTCATCAGCCATAACTCCGACTGACGAAATTCTTCGGCCGTCAACTATTCTATTGTCGCCATCTATGGTTGAATTTATGAACTTCGAAATCAATGTAATTTCGTTAGGGATATCAAAATTCATTGATATATTTTTGTTTTTCTGAATGTATATTTTTTCCCAAACTGTCAATTCCAAAGGTTTCTCTACTTGTTTTAAAAGTTTAGCTTCTCTTCCAATTTTATGATGTTCTAATAAACTATGTGCAGCAATTGCAGATTTTTCAATTTCACAATTTTTAATATTTCTGAAATGTTCTTATGTCCGAATTTCCAAATTCCTTTTTGTTTTTCCTATATAAACTTTATTGCAATCTTCACAATTTATTTGATAAATTCCAGATTTCTTACTGTCTGGAACATTGACTTTTTTATTGGTACTTAGAAGATTACCCAGACTAAATTTATTTATTGGTGCCAAAGAAATGTTGTATTTGTCAAAAAATTTTTGAAATTTCCTATGCATTTCAGGATGGTAAGTAATTTTCTTATATTTTTTCTTTTCTTTGCAATTTTGTAGAGTAGTATATTCATTAAGTCTTTTATTGTGTTTGAATTTCTTCAACTTATTTATAATTAATTCTTTATCAAAACCATTTAATCTAGCAGTGTTTAAGATATGTTTAAACTCTTTATTGAAATTTTCTTCGTTTAATGGTACATTTGTCAATCTGTAAATTAACTTTTAAAACAAGTAGAGAAACCTTTGGAATTGACAGTTTGGGAAAAAATATACATTCAGAAAAACAAAAATAGATCAATGAATTTTGATATCCCTAACAAAATTACATTGATTTCGAAGTTCATAAATTCAACCATAGATGGCAGCACTGAAGATGGCGACAATAGAATAGTTGACGGCCGAAGAATTTCATCAGTCGGAGTTATGGCTGACGATGTACATGATTATGTTTGAAATCGCGATATCATGGAAGCATGAATCCTATGAGGTGAGTTGTTTAAACAATATGTTCTCCGATGAATTTTAATGAATTGTCTGTTTTGTTATAGATGTTTCGAGAGGTTTTTCAAGGCTGTGAATTCCAAAGAAGGAAAATTGAAAGCCAAGAGGAGAGCGTTTCTAATGGATGATGTAGACTTAATAGGAACTGAATATATATGGAGGGTAAGATTTTATTATAAGAAGATTATTACTCCTCTTCATTTATCTTGGATTTTTTATCCAGTGTTATTAAGTGTACTGTGTCCAAGCTAGAAGTATCAATGAATTGTATTTAAATGTATTAATTTAAACTTTAACTCTTTGGCAAAATGGCCATGGTCCAGTTTTCTTGAAACTTGACATTTCGTCTACTACTGCTGTAGACATCTTCAGAAGATCCTGCGTTCTCTCTGTGAATTCTCAACTCTCAACTGCACACTGATTGGACGTTATAATCTGTTTCTCTATTTATAGGTGAATCCTGAGTGGTGGTGTTTTCTAAGCGGTCCATTATGTTTGAGCTGTTTCCTGATTGGCTGCCCCTGGTAGAAATCAAGGCTTCGTTCTAGTACTCTGCAGCACCGGAATCCAAATTTTGTTGATCTTCATGATTTCTTCTTTCTTTCATTTAATATTTGATTTCATTATCAAGTGCTCGACATTGGATACCAACCAACCAACCATATTTGTAGGAAATAACACTATGAGGTTTTTTAATTATTATGAGTTAGTTATTTTGACTCACCTTATATTTTTTTTATATTCTGCAGACTATAGTTTCATTACATCTATGCAACATTGTCGATGCATTCTAACTATCTAACAGAATGCAGAGACAGTGTTGCATAGATGCGATGAAACTGTAGTCTGCAGAATATAAAAAAAGTATATGAGGTGAGTCAAAATAACTAACTCATAATAATTCTTCTTTCTTGTTAAAGGAATTTTTATGTTTGTAAATTTCAAAAGCTTCCCTGTAAAGCCTAGTGTAGTAATATGGTGTTTTGGACAAAACCTGTGTTTCTTCAAATTTTATGGCATGATTTGGATTCTGGTGCCGCACAACACTAGAACAAAGCCTACGATTTTTGCCGGGGGTAGCCAATCAGAAAGCAGCTCTTAACGTAAAGGACTGCCTATAAATAGGGAGACAGTTTCCAATGTCCAGCGACATTTGAGGAGTTCAAGAGAGCATGCAGAATCTCCTAAAGATGTCTACTGCAGTAATAGACAAAGCGTTGAGTTTTAAGAAAACTGGACTGTGTTCATTTAGCCCAGAAGACAAACCAAATGGGACTCAAGACACTTACTGTGAAAGCCTACAATTTTACTTAAATTTTAGCATTTCCAATGGTGTACAACAATTATTTTGAGAAGAAAAATTAACGCTTGAATCAAAATTTGAATTCAAAACATCTAGCTTGGAGATGGCTGGGGTTTTGGTTCAGATCCCGATTCAGGTATTAATTTTTCTTTTCAAAATTGTATTTTCACTATATCAATTATATTTTGATACAGTTTTAAGTAGTGTTCTTATACTTAAAATTTATTCCTCTCTCGAATAATTTAATAATAGTATATTTATTCCTTATTAAAAGGTAATTTATTGTGCAAGTGTTTTTCCTTCAATTTCTTGCTTTGTTGTATAGTTTTCTATAATTATGGTTATAAAAAGTAGCCTTCCAGTGGATACTCTCACATCGGAATAGTTGGCAATGAAATAGCTGATGGACTTGCCAAAAAGGGTACCAAAGTACAGATAATAGTCCACCCCAAATCAAACCTCCGCAGAAAGATTGAAGAAATTAAGAAAGCATTCCAAATGGAAAACATTGCAACAGCCAGAGAGAAATCATGGGAAAAATTGATGAGCTATACACAGAAGTAAAATGTAAAGGCCACAAGGAAGCAGTAGCGAAATTTAAACTGATGTCAGGACACAACTACCTGGCTGACCATCTCCACAGAATACAAGTTTTCCAATCAGACATATGTATCATATGTAAAGACCCGGACCTGATCATGGACAAACACCACCTTCTAATCTGTCTAGCTTTAAATCCAACTGCATAACACTCTAAGGACCTTGTTTGCTTGTACTGGGAAGCCAGAGAGAAAATGACTTAAGCGTCAAATCTCGCCATTAGAAAACAACTATCTTCAAGAGTTTCTGCTTCTTGTGCCATGCATATAATACTAAAATTCCACCCTGTTAAATGGTGGACAATTATTTCTTATTATATCCAGTCTGAACACTGTTGCTTATTAGAATTTCATAAAATTGTTTACAAAATTCGACAAGCTAGCTAGTACCATTCCACAAGCAGAAGATGGGACATATGTTCCAAAAGGCATCCTGGATATTGTACATTTTATATAATTGAGAATGACTGAGATCTAAAGTGCCAATTTTACGTTTTTAGCTTTTAGATATCATTTATATAGGTTTTATGGGGGAAATTTAGCGATTTTTATTGTCTTGAAAGTCATATTTCTTATAAGTCGTCAGCTAAGATTAAATAACCAACATAATGTGAGTCACAAGTTGAATGGTCACGTGTTCGAATATTAGCTCAGGATAGTGAATTATAGAGAGCTTATGTTCGCACAGCACTGAACCTTCGGGTTTGAAAGTGCCATTGAGTTAGTATAGATCTCAGTGCAGTGGAAAGAAACTGTCCAATGGATGGGTCTCACTAGATGCTCTAGACCATCGTTTCCCAACCTGGGGTTTACCAAATATTTCAAGGCATTCGTCAAAACTTTTTCATAATGGCGGGTTTTGAGGTTAGGTCTATTATTGTTTTCTTCATTTCTGCAGCATTGTAATAATATAATAGAATAATAATAATTATTATTCTTATTAGCATTATATTATATAATAATACAATAATTATATCATATAATAATATAATAATAATAATTATTCTTATTATTTTAAAATTAAATTAATCCTATAATGCCCTTTGTTGCATATGTATAACATTGGGAATTTATCACATTATTTCCACAATAAATTAATATTTACCGTGAATGCCTGATTTACAGTTATGTAACAACATTAAGAATGCATTTTATTTCACTACACCTAAGCCTACTTGTGTAACTTTTAATCCGTAACTAGAGTAACTTAGGTTTTAAGGGTTAAGTTAATTTAAGGTTATTAAACCTTTCGCTTGGAATTAAATTTTATGCATGTCTACTGTATGGATATTTAAAAGTCAGTGATTCACGCAAATCAGATTGTTGTGGAAGGGGTTTGTGAATCGAAAAAGGTTGCTTTTGATGTTATATTTAGTTTAACATGTTCCAGTCCTGGACAAATTTATTTATTTATTGTTTTAAAAAGAAAAATTGTCTGAATCAGGAATCAAACCCTGGACCTCTAACTCTATATGTCATTGTGCAACCTTATTAAGCTTTACAGCTTAAAACTAATGGATATTATCGGAATATACTTCGAATAGAAGTCATCTGGCATTGTAAATAGCTCTAGCTATCTGCCTTTCGACATAAGAGAATTGTATAAGTGGAAAGGAATGTTAACGTTTGTACTATGTCTTGAATGATCTAGTGGGTTGCAAGCTGACTACAGAGTTGGAGGTCCAGGGTTCGATTACCTGTTCAGACGATAATTTTTCTTTTAAATAAATTCTTGCTTATTTATCAAAAGAACAAAGAAATTGGGAATACTTGGAAAATGCTGGTATGAGACCTTAACAGAGGAAGCATATAATTTAAAATGTGTGTTTGTATATTAGTCATTGAGTGTTGGTGTGTTCTGTTTGTGGAAAGAAGCTGTCACAATTAGAATTTTCATGTATATTTATTTAAAACCTGAATTTAAACATAAAAGTTGACAAAATTTAATGATTTTAATTTAATATTGCAGGTGGTAACTAATAGCGGGGACGAGATAGCAAACCGAGCCATTGAACTGTTGAAAGAAGTAAATACGAACCTTGGTCCTCGACTTCAATCTTCTATACTTGAATTCCATGAATCCTACATTTCAGAGTGCCTCGATAGGCTGCGTGCCCACTATGACACAGTTACTGTTCTTTCACATGATGATGGTGGATTAAAAGAAGATGGTGGCCTTATAGGTTCCCTGGCCACAATAAACAAACTTAAAGGGGAGGCTGTGAAAATGTGTCGTGTGATGAAGGTGCTACAGGAATACATAGGAGAGTGTGATGGTGATTTCACAGTAGAAAGAAAAATATTGCCCTTACACAGGTACATAACATGTATAGATTAGAATATATTTATTAAAAATGCATGGGAGTGGCACAATGAGGTAAATACCAATAGAAAACTGCAGTCAAACTTCGCTGTCTCCAGAATGCTTTGAGTTACCAAAAATTTGAGATATAGAAAATACAAAATAGAGCATACCATTGCTACCTTTAAATTTATCGACCCATTCCATGCTTGCATAGGATGATTGAAAAGTAATCCACCACTTGTTAAATATTATTTGACTTAAAATTTGATGTTATAATATAAATTTTAACATCCACAATGTTGGACAATTATTATTTTGTAAAGCAAAAATAATTTTTCTGCTAAACTTTACAACCTGTGATGCAACTTTTTTAATTCTTTCATAAATTCCTGTCAAATTTTGTTATTAGGGTTTCATTTTTCAAATTGTTTCCCACCATTTTCAATGATCTTTATATTTTTTTAACTTTTATCCATATGTTAATTTTAATTATTTCAATTTTGTCTACATTGTCCATTTCTTTGATAATTTGAACGGACGAAGTATTTTACCTCCGGATTTGTATTTCTTTTTCCAAGGCTTCATGTTTGTATTGGAGTACAATAAACTAGTTGTAACCGTTTAGTAGTAGGCACCACATGTGGTGGTTATGTCACCCATAGAGAGAAAGTAGGTATAGGAAGGAAGGAGAAATGAACCCCTAGGACTCGAGTACTCTAATACCATCAGGGTCGAAAGAAACAAGAGGTCAGTCAAGGGAGACTGGATAGAAAAGTTGAAAGAGGGAATTGGTATGGGGAGGAGAAGTAATACCAATTCGGTCAAAAAAGAAAAACTCACCAAGCTGACCAGTGCTTGTTGGTGAGTAGCCCTTCCCTTTCGTTCATCATGCATAAGCATGATTACTAACAGCTGCACCACGAGAAGGTGAGGGATTGGACACTAGGTTACTGTCCAGGTCGGTTCCTTTAAGCCTTCGATGGAAGGAATTAAAGGGTCTCTTCTCTGTTAAAAACAGTAGCCTTTCCGCAGCTCAAATAAATACATCAATAAACTTAGAGAAGAATACACCACCAAAACATCTGGAAAGGAATGGGAAAATCTACAAGCTTATGACATTACTACATTACAAAGAAAATCTGCAGTAGCAACATTCAGACTGCTAACGGGACATGACTGCTTGAATAAACACCTACACAGAATTGGCATAACAGATTCACCTAAATGCCCTTTTTGCAATTTAAATGAAGATATGGAAAGAAACCATCTCCTCCGTTGTCCAGCTTTTGTAGAAGAGACCAGCCTTTCTGCTAAATATTGGAGTGCAAGAGAGCGAATGATTTCATTATCAAGTGCTCGACATTAGATACCAACCAACCATATTTTTTTAAACAAATATTTCAGTATTTTTTCTATAATATTTAATTACATACGTAGCATGAAGACATGGCAGCCATGTTGATTTTAATGAATATTCTATGCAACAACAAAGATGTGTTCCAGTGCAGCCAACATAGAGTACGTACTAATTAACTGTACACATATACTTAATTTCAAAACTTACTATTTATTCAAATTATTTTGAGTCTGTAATAATTTACCTCAACATTAATGTTGATTTGTTCTTAAAAATGTTTTGATTAGTCTTCTAATCATCCTCAGCATCATGGCCAGACTGGTTGGATTTATGTTGTAAACCCTGGATGTTTCTGTCAGCTCCTTCCCGCGGTTGGCCAAAGAACCTCCAAACGAGATCATGTTTAGTCGGTATTTCAAAATTCATAACTCTGTTTTTGTTCTGAATATTTATTTTTTCCTAGATAGTCAGCTGTTTTGTATTTTGTAACTGTTTTAATAATTTAGTGTTCAAGTTTAAATTATGTTTTCAGACCAAACTTGAGCAGCAACTGCAGATTTTTCTATTTTCCCCATTCTATAGTTGGTGCTCATGTTTGGTCTGAAAAACATAGTATAAATTCGAACACTAAATTATTAAAACAGTTAGAAAATACAAAAGAGCTGACTATTTGGGAAAAAAAAATCTATATTCAGAACAACAAAAACAGACCTATGAAAATTTTGAAATACCGACTGAATGTGACCTTGTTTTGAGGTTATTTGGCCAACTGCAGGAGGGAGCTGACATCGACATCCAGGGTTTACAACATAATTTGTAAATTAATGAGTCATTTTTTAACATCTTACCTCATATTTTATGTTTCTTCAAACACAGGAACTAGTTTTCGAGAGAAGGATGTCATTATGACTAGTCATGTCGGTTGAAAATGAGAGACATCCTTCTCTCGAAAACTAGTTCCTGTGTTTGAAGAAACATAAAATATGAGGTAAGATGTTAAAAAATGACTCATTAATTTACGAATTAAGAACCTCATAATGTTATTTCCCATATTTAACTATGAATTTACAACATAAATCCAACCAGTCTGGTCATGTTGCTGAGGATGATTAGAAGACTAATCAAAACATGTTCAAGAACAAATCAACATTAATATTGAGGTAAGATTATTACAGACTCAAAATAATTTGATTAAAAGAACCTCAAAATATTATGATGAAAGTTAAAAATTGTACCTGTTGGTAGGTGCCATCGTCCTCATCTTTGTTAAAATATTGTATATAAAATTAACTGGAGCGCTTTCGGAAGTTATCTTCCATCTTCTGCAGGTTGAGTTTCTGCTATTTGTTGTTATTGTGTACGGTGATGTTTACTCCAACTGTTTGTAGCAGCAACTGACTTGTTTTTGACGATCTTGTATAATGGGTTTGACTGGGATGCGTTCTCATTGAGAAGTGAGATGTTGTTTGTTTCCTTTATAATTTTGAGGTCTTCAAATATATTTATCCTAGCTGGAATGTTTTCTCGGTGGATTGTCGTGAGAGTGTTTTCAATTGTGTTCATTCGATGACCTGCATTAATGAGATGTTCAGCATAGCTTGATTTATCACCCGCATACATGAAATCTTTTAAGTGTTCTTTATATCTTGTATTGAAATTTCTGCTTGTCCTGCCAATCTAAAATTTATTGCAATCTTTACATGTTAGTTTGTAGACTCCCTTGTTGTTGAATTTGTTGTGTTCTTCTATGCCATTGTATATTATGTTGTTTAATTTGTTTCCTGTTTTATAAGCTATGTTAATGTTTTTATTTATCTTTTTCAAAGTTCTGGCTAGTTTTGTGGTTTCATTTCCTGTGTATGTTAATGTTACCCATGTTTTGTTATTATTAGATTCTCTTTCAAGTTTTGTTATATTGTTTGCATCTTTTTACTTTTTTGTTTCTTTATAAACTTATCAATGATTTTGTTTATTTTTTATTATTTCACTCACCTCATACTTCATATTTTCATTCTTGCATATGTAAATTTTTTCCCAAATTGTGAGTTCCTTCGGTTTTTCCAATTGTTTAAGTAATTTTGTTTTGGTTTCTATTCTTTGTTTTTCTGACATACATACATAGAATAGAAACCAAAACAAAATTACTTAAACAATTGGAAAAACCGAAGGAACTCACAATTTGGGAAAAAATTTACATATGCAAGAATGAAAATATGAAGTATGAGGTGAGTGAAATAATAAAAAATAAACAATATTAAAAAACCTCATAGTGTTATTTCCTATCTACATAACTTATCAATGATTTGTTTGTTGAATCCATTGCTTTTTGCCATGTTTTTAAGATATTGTAGTTCTTTGTTATAATTTGTTTTGTTCAAGGGTAGTTTTAGCATTCTGTTGATTAAACTATTAAATGTGCTGATTTTATGTTGGTTTGGGTGTCTAAGATTTGTTATTAATGGTGAGCATATTATTTGTGGATTTGCGGAAAATGCTTATTTTAAGTTTCTTTTTTTTGTATGTTTTCCTTTATGGTAAGGTCTAGATAGTTTATTTTGTCATTCAGTTCTATCTCTTCCGTAAATTCTATTTTAGGATGCATATTGTTTAGTTCTAGTAGAATTTCCTTTTCTTTTCTGTTCTCATTTTCATAAATAATCATGACGTCATCCATATATCTTGTAATTAGCTTTATATTGAATTTATTTATTAAAACTTCATAGTATTTGTTTTCCAAATCTTGCAGAAATATTTCTGCCATTGTACCTGATGTGGGCGATCCCATCGGGATTCCATCTTCTTGTTCATATATTTGGTTATTGAATTGGAAATAATTTTGCTTCATTATAGTATTTGTGACTGTGTATAGTTGATTTATGTATTCTGTATTTAAGTTACTGTTATCTAGTTTATTTTTTATTATGTTTAAAGTTTCGTTTATTGGAATGTTAGTATATAGATTCTTTATGTCAAATGACACCATTTTCGTATTCTTGTTTATTTCTATGTTTTTAAGTTTATCTGCTAAATCATGTGTGTTTTCTATTGTGTATTTATCTTCTAATTTCATGTCTTTTTTGTGCAATTAATTTGGAAATTTTGTAGTTGGGGGCGTTAATGCAGTTTACTACTGGCCGCATTGGGTTATTGGTTTTGTGTATTTTAGGCAAAGCTTTCATTATTGGTACCGTTGGATTGTTGTTTATGAACTTATTTGTATACTTGTTAAATTCATTGTTTGGTATAATTATTGGACATATATTTTTGTTAGTTCTTTTAATTTTCTGTTAAATTTAGCTTTGTCGATTTTCTTGAATTTATTTTCATCTATGAATTGTTTCGTTTTTTTTTTTTTTTCAATATAATCGTCTTTGTTCATTAGTACCGTTATGTTACCTTTATTGGCTTTTATATGTATTATGTTATTATTCTTGAGTTTAGTTTTTAATTTATTAAGGTGTTTTAAATTCTTTTCTTCATTACTTATTGTGGGTGAAACTTCATTGATGGTTTTAGCAGCTTCGTATCTTGCATGGTCTTTATTATTTATTTGTAATTATTAATTGTAATTTCGCTTTTGATTATCATATTTTCTTTTATCCTGTTGGTATTGGTTGTGGGGAAATCAAACTTGTATCCATTTTCAAGTATTCTTCTTTATTTAATGTTATTTCTGTTAAATTGATTAATCTTTTATCTTCTGTGGACCTATTATAATTGTGTTTATGATTTATATTGTGTTTAGTAGAGGTTAGTTTCTCTAGTTTCATATTGAATTTTACTAGTATTGACTCAAAATATTACTTCCTAAAATAAAAAAATTACTATTTATTTTTGGACGTTGTATTCTTTCACAGGTTAGAGTGCTTAAATTGCATTAAGGTTAACTTTTAGATTGGCCTTTCACAGGTTACAGTACTTAAATTGCATTAGGTTAGCTTTTAGGTTCGTTAAATATTGTATATATGTTGGCTGCATCCCATGATTCCATAGTGTAAACTGCTTTGTGTTTGTTGGCACATGCACATTATATATGATTGGAACTTAGAAAAAAATTTTGCATCACATGTTGTAAAGTGTTTTTTAATTCTATTTTAAATTTTACAATAATGTGATTCTACTGGAGAGTGGTGATCATGCTTCTCTGAAACAAAATATGAAATGAGGTGTATGTTTCCAGTTCACAGTGTTATGTCCTATCAATTTTGATGTGTTAGATAACATTTTATTAATATTTTTTGATATGGAGTAAACAAAAAAATCTAAAACATAAAGCCAATCACATAATGAACTTCATTAAAATATATATGATTTTATTAATTTTAATGATTATACCTCATAATGTTACTTCCCAGTATTAATTTAATATATATGATTTTATGCTAATCATTTTGATGAATTTGTTTTCTAAAAATAATTATGTAATTTTTATATTGAAATATTTTAATTTCAGAGCATGCAGAGGGAAGCACCTTGCACTTTTAGTTAGGTTTTCTAATCCCGGCCGGGCTGTAGATGATGTGGATATTTTCACGCACAGTAATGATACTTTAGCATCTCTGCGTAGACAAGTTTTGCGCAGAATTAAGGCAAATGGGGCCAATGTAAAACTGGATCTATTTATCAATGGTGAGCTGTTGGATCCAGCCGATGACCGAAAATTGCTCTCACAAATTCCTCTTAGAGATAAAATGGTAAGTTTCTTCTATCATGAAATCATTGTTGCTTGTACATTCATCAATAATTTCATTGATAAAATGTTAGAGTAATTTTCATCATACAATATAAATGTAATAAGGTTATGTGTTTGTGTTTTAATGCCCCCCACTGCACTTTACGTCTTCGGGTTCTGCATTGGGCAATAGAGATGTTACTGTAGTTTATTTTCAATTAACGCATCACTTTGGCAGATCACTTTACATAACAATGTATACTTGTATTATGTACAAAGAGGAGTGTAGGATGAGTGTGTGTTTCTGTAGTGTAAAGTGTGTTGTATGAGGCAAGAAAATGAAGAGAAGAGAGAAGGTGAAACCCAGTGCTGCCATGTAACCTGCTCCAAACAAAAAGCACCAAAGGGGCTGCCAAGTTTAATGTCCACATCCGATAGACAAATTGCTATCAACAGTATCATATGCCTTCTCAACATATGTACCTTGGAGAGGTTTGCAATTTAATTCAGGAATCTGGTGTACAGTCTCATGATAAAAATTCTATACCACCACCTCTCCTAGCCCTGAGATTAAATTTTGTTCAATTAAATTATTTAAATTAAATTAATCTGACAATTACAATTTTCAACCCTGCTGGGTATTGAATCCAGACCTGCCAGTTAGGAAGTAGGCATGCTACCACTTGAGCCAGCATGTCAAAACATGTTTATGTGAAAAGAATGACTACTGGAAAGCATGTTGGAATGGCTGCTACCTGAGGAGACCACATGCTTCTTGTATTCAGGATATAAAAACAATGGGAGAAAGAAATATGGAAGAAAGACAATGGAGACTGGAGAAGAAATTTAGGCTAAACTTTACATGTGACATGACTTTTTAAATTACTTCATAAAATCCTGTCAATCTTATTCTTAAGGTTTTATTTTTCAAATTATTACTCGCCATTTATGATGATTTTTACATGTTTTCTAACAATTATTTGAAGATATTTTTTTCACGGTGATGAAGACATGGCAGCCATATTGATTATAATGAATGTTGTGTGTTCCAGTGCAGCCAACATATGTGCATATCCTTTCACAGGTTAAAGTACTTAAAATGCATTAGGTTAGCTTTTAGTTTCGTTGGCAATGCGAGTTTAAATGTCATGTGTATGTTGGCTGCATCCCATGATTCCATAGTGTAAACTGCTTTGCGTCTGTTGGTGCATGCACATGTTGTAAAGTATTTCCGAAATTAAATTCAATATTTAACACAGGACATTAGTCACTGGTAGACAATATATTGTCAAACTGGTTTTAGATAAATGAAAGGTAATATTGTTTTTTCTTGATTTCAGTTATTGTCAGCAAAACTTTGTCAAGTGAACTCTAATATGCCAAGTTCTCCAGATAGCAGCTCGGATAGTTCAACAAGCTCACCACATCATCCTTATGACGGGCCCAATGTTGAGGCTGAGAACAGTTTGCCAGGAGTGGTATGTACTCGTCATTCTTCATCTTTAAAAATACTTTTATAACTAGTTATTAATATTAACATTGTTCCAGATCAAGTCTTTTTGAATCTAGAGATATCTTACGTCTAGCCAAGCTGACGATGATACAGAAGAATATATCAAAACATGTTCGAAAACAAATCAACATTAAATTGAGGTAAGATATCTCTAGATTCAAAAAAAACTTTATAAAAAGAACCTCAAAATATTACTTCTTAAAATAAATCATTGTTCCAGATGTCTTCGATTATATACATGTAATGCCAATAAATGATACTTGAAGCTGGCACTGTTTCACCTAAAGTAATACAATCAATCATTTACATTGAAACTGCGCTAGGGCCAAATTGTTTAAGGCATGATGCCTTGGTGCAGAGCTATGGGATTTGCACTGATTTGGTGTCCCCATGTGGGAAGAAATATTTTTATGGGATTTTGGCCAGTAAGAGACCGCTGCCCATCTAGCATCATGGGGCATTTGGGTATTACAATGAATAGCAGCTTAGGTTGAGAAAACCAGTAATAACGGCTGGGTACCCAACATGTTGGCCATGTTACCCCTATATAAGCTGGATGATTATCTACCTCTGTGATTAGCACATGTGATATGAGGTCAGCAGCTGGCTGGCAGGCTAAGGGTCTTCTAGCCTATCATGCCATGGAGTAGTAGTAGTAATTCTATATTACAAATAATTTGATTAATGGACTTTTAAAAAAAATAATCTTTTCTTCAGAATCATACATCTTCCAATTAGACTGCAAACATGCAGGCAAGACTAAGCAGGCAAAAAGAAAAGAAAAGGACAATCATAAAATTCATTATCATGCTGTTATAGTTAAAATTTGAACAAGAAAATGTACTCATTTGTTATTATCATTGATCTTTTTCACTTTCTCATTGCTCCAATGTGAAAACCTTACTTTACTCATGAGATGATAGCGAGTCTACACTATTTCTAGTATTGTTTATTGTGCTCCAACGTGTATATTCTCTTATATCAAATATATAAAGATGTAGAATACAAACTTGTTCAGACAGGTAAAAATACCCACAAATTTTTATTGTTAGTTGTGTGAGATTGAGTAACGAAAATTACAAATTCCATAGCAAGTATAATTGCCTATGTTTTAGGCTGTGTTCCTTCAACCTCTGGGGTTGCATCAAGATTTTGATGTCTAAAATTCCCTTAAGAATAAAAGAGGAAGGATCCTAGCAGAAATACATGGTAATCTTACATTTAATAATGTACTGCATGTACTTGGAGGCGGTAACTTACTGAAATGTAATATTTTTCAGCTGATGTCTCAGCGTCGAAATTGTGCTCAGTTCTTTTTCCAACTGGCAGACTTGGGCTGCAAGCTGCAGTATCCTCCTCTCCGTGATGGTGCACGCATGCTGCTCAAGCTCATCCCACCTGACACATATACCGTGGAATGCCTTCAAAGTTTGTTTCAAAATCATGCAAGGGGTGGTGTAAATGGAGCCACAGTGATCGATCAAGGTAGTCAGAGTACTTCATCAATACCACCTGTAACTGTAGAAAGTCTTTTCTTTGGAACGTCACCATCACAAGTACTCTATCATCTGGAGGTTAGTATCATATTTACTCATGTAATTTATGCATTATTTTGATTCTGAAATTGGGATGCATGAATTTTCTAACAAATGAAAATTGCAGTTCTAAATTTCACTATGTGAATCTATATAATCTATAATAATGTAGCCCATTGTTAATCCACAGCTTTTCCTTTGTAAGGAGTTACTAGACAAAGTTAATATTTAGTTGAACTTTTATAGGAATATATCACTACGAGATTTAATTTAAAATAAATTAAAATGTTTCATACCTCTCCTCATAACCAGTCTTTTAGTAGATCGCGATTTCAGGGCATTGACAGCCCCATCCTCAGTACATCTTGACGATTGATGTTATGTTGATTGGAAGAACCTCTATTGGTGGACCAATAAACCTCCGGATCAGTCAAAATCTGCAGGAATTTCGAAGTCCATAAGTTTTTAAAAATCTACATTCAGAAAAACAAGAAAGTAAAACTTATGAACTTCAAAATTCCCATGGATTATCGATCCACCACAGAGGGAAGAAGTGGTTCTTCCAATCGACGTAACATCAGTCGTCAAGATGTACTGAGGATAGGGCTGCCAATGCCCAGAAATTGCGATATACTAGAAGATTGGTATGAGGAGAGGTATGAAACATTTTAATTTATCTTAATTTTTAGTTACCTTATTTGCTCATAGATATCATGGATGGCATGTGGTCAACACACCGACCCAATGAGACATCTAACAGGCAACTAAGGTATTTGCAAAGATAGAAACAATGGTTTCAAAAGCATTTGGTGATAGGGAATTACAACGTATATAAGAGAAAAATTTGTGTCTAAATCGTAACTCGCCTCGGTAGCTCAGTTGGTAGAACATTTGGCCCGGCAAGCCAAAGGTTCGAGTCTCGGTCTAGGCGAAAATTTTTCTCTTCAAATATAACTAAGGTATTACTAGGACTTTGATGTCGGTAGTACATTTTGATTAGAGTCATCTTTATTCAGGCTTAAGGATCTTTTACAAGCCTGAAAATCCTCAGACTCGGGACTCATGGCTTAAAGTCCCTCCCAGAGGATGTACTCCTTGGATTTTTCCATCCCAAAAAATTCATCGACCCTGGCCGGATGTGAGATTTAATTTAATTCTCTTTAATAAATTAATGAGTCATTTTAACATCTTACCTCATATTTCATGTTTTATCAAACACGGTAACTTATCATCCGGGAATACATAACAAATTTCAAAAAATTTTCAAGAAATTCAATATTACATTGGCACCGATAAATAAATTTAGCCTTGGTAACTTATAAATAACCAATAAGAAAATGAACACCCCAGATAGTAAAAAATCTGGAATTTATCAAATTGATTGTGGAGATTGCAATAAAGTATTCATAGGAAAAACAAAAAGAAATTTGGACACTCGCACAAAGGAACACTTTAGAAATATTAAAAATGGTGAAATTGAAAAATCAGCTATTGCAGCACATAGTTTGTTGGAAGGTCATAGAATTGAAAAAGAAGCTAAACTTCTAAAACATTTGGAAAAACCTTTGGACTTGACAGTTTGGGAGAAAATATTTATACAGAAGAACAAATTTAAATCTATGAATTTCGACATTCCGGATGAACGTGACCTCATCTCGAAGTTCATCAAATCAATACCAGATGGCAACGTTATAGAGGGAGATTCCAACGAATATCCGGTAGTCATAATGGCGGTTGAAAATGAATGACAAGATCATTTGAAAACTATAGTTACCGTTGACTTGGCCCGGAAAGCCAAGGGTCCCGGGTTCGAGTCTCGGTCTAGGCGAAAATTTTTCTCTTCAAATATAATTTATAGTTACCGTGTTTGATAAAACATGAAATATGAGGTAAGATGTTAAAATGGCTCATTAATTTATTAATTAAGAACCTCATAATGTGTTTCCCAATTTTAACTTTGAATTAATTCTCTTTACCTCATAAACACATTGTTGTCACTGTTTTTAATCACATTGTGTGCCAGTTTTAAATGTTAAACAGTAGGCTTTTCAGGAACCGGCTTCCGTTTTCAGCAGAAGGATGTGCACTACTAACTCATTTTGTATAATTTCGTATAGAGGATTGGATGTATTCTCATTTAAGAATACTTTATTTCCTTTAAAATTTCCAGTTCTAGAATGTTTATCTTTGCCGGGTTTCTTTGTTTGTGAGTTGTAATAAGCATGTTTCCTATTGTTTCCTTGTGGTGGCTGGCATTGATGACATGTTTGGCATAGATGGATTTTCCTTCTGCATACATTAAATCTTTAAAATGTTCTTTAAATCTTGCATTGAAACTTCTGCAAATATAAACATCCTAGAAGAACTGGAAAACTTAAAAGGAAATAAAAAACAAACTGATCTTACATGAGAACACACAAGTTCATAATTCCTCTGTATGAAATTATACAAAAGACAGTAGTGCACATCCTTCTGCTGAAGATGGGAAGCCGGTTCTCTTCAAATATAATTTATCCATCATTGAGATGTATGAATTAATAATAAAAACATCGAAAAAAGCCGTACTGGCATTTATAATGTAATGTATAATTCCCAAATATGTCTTCTTAATATAGGAGCCGCCATTTGCAAAGATAGAAGCAAAGGTTTCATAGCATTTGGTGGGTGGGAATTACAAAGTATATAGAGAAAGATTTGTGTTAAGATCGGTACTTGCTCAGGTAGCTCAAATGGTAGAGCACTTGCTCTAGAGAACCAAGGGTCCCGGGTTCAAGTCCCGGTCTGAGCGTATAATTTTTCTCTTCAAATATAATTTTAAAAAATTAACCTAGTTGAGGATGATGCCACCTGCCAAAGTATTTATTGATTTTAATATCTAGTATGCAATATCTCATATGAAGAAGAAAAGGATGTAAATGCAAAAATATCTAAATTTTTAAGAATTTTACGGTTAATAAATTCTATCTTCAAGCCACAGTTAGTCTAAAAACATTCAAGACTAAAAGTGTATAAAACACTGGCTCTTCCAACTCTTTTGTATGGTAGCGAAGTATGGACATAGAAACAGAAGGATATGCACAGACTTAGATCTGCTGAAATGAGATACCTTCGGAGGACTGCAGGATACACACTACTAGATCACAAAAAAATGAAGACATCTTAGAAGAATTACCCATGGAACCTTTAGAAACAAAATTTCTAATGGAAGGACCAATTCGACCTATGAGATCGGAACAGGCCATTGGGCTTAATCCTTGTTGTTGATGATAATACAATTTCTGATTACAAGTCAAGATGGATTCAACACGTTCATTGAATGGAAGATCACAGGATACCCAAACAAATGTTAAGATATCAACCTGCAGGAAGAAGAAGAAGAAGACCAGGATGTCCACTCAAAAGACTTCTGAATGGTGTTTCTCTTGAGGCCAAAACAGGTCAACAAATGGCCTAAATTCGTGAATGTACTATGATGATGATGAAAATTTTATTTAAATGTCCTGTTTAAATGCCAGTTTCAGACTGTTCTGAAATCTAAACTACTAAAATACACAAAAAATTAAAAAAAAATCATGTACAAAGGTGATTTAAAAAATTCTGAGATGCATGCCTGTCTGTTAAGGTGGAGTGATCAATTTAAAATTAGCTTTATTTGTGAATCAGACTTGGGACTAGAAAGCTGCATGTGTGTCTGCAGGTAAGCTTTATTCTGTGCTGAATAATTTAGCTTTAAAACGAAAGAGGAAACTGAATTAGGCCAAATTTTACATAGCAACCAGAAAATCCTACATTAAAATTGAAACTTTACGAGGAGAGAACCAACTGAAATTCACAAAGCTTGAGAGAGGTGTGAGGAAACAAGTATAGATGATCATAGCACAGTGCCACAGTGGTCAGTTGTTCCCAAACAGAAGAAACCACTCCATGGAAAATTTTTCGATACCTTCAACAACTTTTCCAATAAAATGACCACTTGCATCACGGGCTCAATCCCCCAAAAGGAATCTTGAAGAAAGATGAATATTAATCAGGATCAAAACTGCAATTACCATTTAAATTACTAACAATACTTTTAAAAAATATTGAATTGCCAAATCAGAAAGTATAATTGTAACAAAATTGTGATTATGTGAAATCAATAAAATACCAATGAAAATATTTTATTTACTCATTTTGAATTTTGACAATAAAAATAATTGTTTTACAGGACTTACGATACTATACCTAAAGATGTGTATCTGTCAAAAGCAGTTTTCATTGTTAATTTAAATTTGTATTTAATATGTGTGGGAAATAACACTATGAGGTTTCTTTTAATTATTACGAGTTACTTATTTTGACACCTCATATTTTTTTTATATTCTGCAGACTATAGTTTCGTCACACCTAACTTAGTTAGAATGCATTGACAATGTCACATAGATGCAATGAAACTATAGTCTGCAGATTATAAAAAAAAAAATATGAGGTGAATCAAAATAACTAACTCGTAATACATACATTTTTATGTTATCCCTTTTTGTTCTGATTCCAGCAAATTATTTTGTTTATTGTACAATTTGTTACAGGTTATGTATGCACTTCTAATGCCTGCCCTTGATCCTCTCTCGGATAAAGCATTTGAATTTCAGTATAACTTTATGAAAAGTGGAGATGCACCAGTTATATTGGATATGTTAACCAAAAATAATTTTTTGCCCAATGCAGATGTTGCTACTAAAAGGTAGGTATTTCCTTAATATACCTAGTTTTAGATTGTATTTGTATTAAAATATTAGCATTATTTTCTATTTAAAATATCATTCACTATAATTGATTACTAAAATTACATTTTTACTTCATGTGTCAGCGATTTTTACTTGAGGTATTGTGTCAATCATATGTCAGGTATTCAAAATTTATTATAGAAAATCTCAAATATCTATAAAAAAGTCGTAAATTTCAAAATCGTACACAACTGACATGGTACATTTTTTAAATTATAGTCTATTTGGGGGGGCAGTTACATAAACCAATGTTATATTCATGATTGCCTTCATGAAAATTCAATAGAAGTTAGGATAACCTTTGTATGAAAGATGTTTGAAGTTTCCAAGAAGAGAATGACTAGTGTCATTAAAAGCACTAGTGTATAGAACTAGAGACCTTGGGTTCAAACCCCAGTTTAAGTGTACATTTTCCCTTCAAATATAAAAAATGATTATTGTTAAATTTCTTAAAATTGTTGGGAAGTAATTTATTAAGAGATTGAATCAGAAATATACCTCATCTCATATTTTTTCTCTCATGGTGCAGCTTGCAAAAATGAAAATGGCCACTATCTTTAAAATTAAGGTTTATTAGTGTGTTTTCATTACTACCTGGAGAAGACAATATTACTATCAATTAACTTCTATCTGACATGTCGCGATATTTATAGTTACAATAGATGAGCTTGGAAAAACTTAATTTTACTTTCCCTAATAAATTTTCTAAGTCCTATAGAGTAACATTGTGCATGCATAAAAGTTATAAAGTTGTTCCTAGATGGAATCACATATCTGTGAAGTCCTTCAGGAAGTTTATAGAGTTGTCACTAGATGGAACATGTAGCTGTGAAGTCATTATGACCAATCTTCGCAATAAATCCATAAATATTGTTTATTTTTTATTATTTCACTCACCTCATACTTTATAATTCATAACAGACCCTGGGTTTCTTCACATAATTTGTGACATTGTCAATGCTGCATCACGTTCACAACTGACGTCCAACGGCCTTCTATCCTGCAGACTGACCTCCGCGCCATCTGGTGGCCGACCGAAGAATTTCCAAATCAGTCCTCTTTCTTTATAACCGGGTATTTCAAAATTCATAGTTGTATTTTCATTCTTGCATATGTAAATTTTTTCCCAAATTGTGAGTTCCTTCGGTTTTTCCAATTGTTTAAGTAATTTTGTTTTGGTTTCTATTCTATGTTTTTCTGACCAGGCATGTGCAGCTATTGCAGATTTTTCGGTTTCTCCATTTTTAACATTTCTGAGGTGTTCTTTTAATCTTGTATTTAGATTCCTTTTTGTTTTTCCTATGTATATCTTTTCACAATCTTTACAATTAATTTGATTAATTTGAAAAATCTGCAATAGCTGCACATGCCTGGTCAGAAAAACATAGAATAGAAACCAAAACAAAATTACTTAAACAATTGGAAAAACCGAAGGAACTCACAATTTGGGAAAAAATTTACATATGCAAGAATGAAAATACAACTATGAATTTTGAAATACCCGGTTATAAAGAAAGAGGACTGATTTGGAAATTCTTCGGTCGGCCACCAGATGGCGCGGAGGTCAGTCTGCAGGATAGAAGGCCGTTGGACGTCAGTTCTGAACGTGATGCAGCATTGACAATGTCACAAATTATGTGAAGAAACCCAGGGTCTGCTATGAATT
Organism: Diploptera punctata; assembly: GCA_030220185.1. Lineage (NCBI taxonomy): Eukaryota > Metazoa > Arthropoda > Insecta > Blattodea > Blaberidae > Diploptera > Diploptera punctata. The sequence goes on along the minus strand of JASPKZ010003868.1, from coordinate 3,294,723 downwards.
ATGAAGTATGAGGTGAGTGAAATAATAAAAAATAAACAATATTAAAGAACCTCATAGTGTTATTTCCTATCTACATAACTTAAATCCATAAATGTTTATTAGAAATGGATGTATACCAACTTTCCCCTTCCTAACAAAATAAATTACATGTGTAGCATTTAATGAAGTATACACTAACAAAATGGAGTTAACATCCATTTCTTAAAATATATTTTTGAATGTTAGTCGTTCTGATTTCACAGATATCTCCACCATTTGGCGGAAGTTTCTTTAAGTGTTCGCATATGCACACAATTCTGCATAACTTTGAAGAAATAATTGCATACATAGATAAATTGAACTTTTATAGGAATAAATCACTATGAGGTTTAATTTAAGATAAATTAAAATGTATTTTACTTCTCCTCATAATGAATCTTCTAAGTAGATTGCGATTTCAAGGTCTTAGCGACCCCATCCTCAGTACACTCTTGACGACAGCGATTGACATAATATCAGTTGTCAAGAGTGTATTGAGTATGGGATCGCCAAGACCTTGAAATCACGATCTATTTACAAGATTGATTATGAGGAGAGGTATGAAACATTTTAATTTATCTTAAATAGATAAATATTTAATAATTGTAAAAAAAAATTATAAGTATCATTGCAAAACGTTTAAAGTAGTACAAAATGTTAGTAAAAACAGAAGTAGTATGTATAGCAAAAGTATTACAAGAATACAGTATGGAAAATCAAGTGGAAGGTAATGTAAAGTTGAACTGGAGAGCTCTGCATGTTATAGTGGTAATGTTATGGGCTAGTATTTATGAGGTTGTGTGTTTAAACACAAATTGTTGCCCCGCCCATTTTTTTGAGAGAGAGGGAGATGGAATATAATTTATGAGATATATATTTTTAAAACATACAAATAAGGTAATTATTTTGTTTATCTTACTTCTAGATCTGCTTATCTAACAGTGTTGAAGATGTGTAAATTGCTTTTGACTGTGATTGGTCATGTCATGGCTCGTGTCGTGGATGATCCTCAGCCATCACCACCACAACAGACTGAGTGCGGGGCACCAGATGGCAATGGTGGCGGCAATCTAGTTCTTACAACTAGCAGCAGCAGTTCTACACCTACTAGTAATTCTCCTCGTAGTCCCGTAGCAGTTCTCAGGCAGGCCCTGCATAGTATACCTAATCAGAACACAGAATATATGTTACGTAGCGTTGCATCAAAATTAGCGCAGAATCTAGCCGAGCAGGTAAGTACATAACAAACATTCTATACGAGTACATAACATTTTGAAATAAGGGATATGAATTAACATGTCATTAAATTAGTACAAAAAAAATGATTACAGCCTGAATATACTAATTAAAACCAAAAAAATACAATTGATGAAGGCAACAAATCAGATTTCTCAAATTGATTGTAAAGATTGTCCAAAAGTATACATAGGAAAGACAAAAAGGAACTTTAATACAAGATTGAAAGAACACCTTACAAATGTTAAAAAAGGGAAAAAAAGTCTAGAATAACTGCACATGCATGGTTTAAAAAAAACACAGAATTGAAATCAAGGCCAAATTACTGAAGCAGTTAGATAAATCTAAGGAACTCACTATTTGGGAGAAAATTTATATCCAAAAAAATAAAAAGAAAACAATGAATTTTGAAATTCCCAGCGAAAAGGAAACAGTTGGGTAGTATTGAAAATGGCAAGAAATTGCTGTAACCATAGTCTGCAAGAAATTCATAAAATAAGAGGCGAGTCGGAAAAAATCTAACTCATAATCCATCCATAGTAATTCTGCCTGAAGGCAGGTCAGGTCCTTCACTGCAATCATAGCATTTTTATGCTATGCTTGCAGCTTTACTAGGGAATTGTAGGTGTGGTAGCTTCTCGTTGCTTTCCACACCGGTGAAGGATGATGATGATGGCCAAATGATTTTGTGTCTTAAAGTTTTCCTGACGTTTGTCTTATAGGTGAGGAAAAACCTCACCCAGAAAAACTGCCCCGACCGGGGATCAAACCCGGGCCCGCTGCGTGACAAGGCAGCATGCTACCTTGAGACCAGTCGTGGACTAACTCATAATAAGGGATAAGAATTTATTGTATTATCAACTTCTATGTGCTTTTTTTTTTATTTTAAAATACAATGGGGATCTTAATTATTGTATACGGCTGCTATGAAATGATTCATCCATTTTCAGAAAGCTATATTTTGGAAAGTATTATATGTACAAATTTGATTTAATTTTTTGGAGCTGCATGTTTCGCCAGCTCCAAAAGTCATTAAATCAAGCATGTGTCACCTCGCCTCTTGTTCATGTGCAAGCCAGCAAACTGACATCCAGGGGTTCATTCACAGAAAATGCACCTGCTCATTTCTAAAGATTGTCTACATGAGATCTCCATGGCAGAAATACATTCCTGATTCAAAACATCTGGATAATTTACGAAATCATTAAAAAAATACAAGGTTATTATTCATCATTACAACTATTCACTTCTTCATAAGTTCAATTTGGGTGTTCAGCGAACCATTGAACATGCAGGACCTGCCTACAATGCCTAGAATCTCTTCAGTTAATAGACAATGAATAATTTTGATTGAATGAAAAAAATAATTTTCAGTTATGTTTTATTAATGTCTGTGTTTTCCTCAGCAAGTTGTGCCTATTGCTGTTACTCATTTTGTGGAAAATTGCTCCCAGAGGACTCCACAGGGTGATAAGAAACTCTTAAGAAAAGCTGTATAAATCCAGTTAAGATATTTGGTCTGTGTATTCTTACCTCTTATGGTTGTTTTTGTTGGACATGTTTCAAGGCTTGAGAGCACCATCTTCAGCTTTTACTGACTAATTTTTCTCAAGTTGTCGGCCCTGATTCTTGACTACTGCTCCCTCTTCCTGTGGTTCAATGAACGTACTAATGAAGTTCCTTTCTCCGGGAATTTCAAGATTCTTAATTCTTTCCTTGTTTTTCTGTATGTAGATTTCTGCCCATATAGTGAGTTGATTTGCATTTTCTAACTGTTGTAGTAATTTTGTGTTTAAAGTCCGGCCGCTCTATCTCCGGCTCTGAAGTTTAGGTTGTATGAGGGGCAGAGGGAGGAACTCGCCTTCTACTGCCAATAAGAAAATAGTTGAGTGCACGTGAGCGTCTGCTACAACCAATCACTGCTCTTGATGCCACTAGTATGTTTTGAGATTGTTGCGATGTTGTCGGCTGTATTTCTGCTAACCACGTGGCTTCAGTTGCTCTTTGTTACAGTATAGAGTGTGTTTGTTTGCTGTTTTGCTCTTGCGATTAACTGTTAACAATACGGCTTCAGTCTATTATTTTTTTAATACGGCGAATGGCTCATCTGAATCAAAAAAGAAAATGGGTTTTTATAAGAGTCAGAGCCGAGAATTTATTTATCAGCTGCTTGAATATTTTGAGAAGGAGGGAGACAACGGTGGACCATTGATTCCTGTTACGAAGGTTGTAGAGAGAGTCTATGATGCTTTGAAGTTGGGTAAAACAGCTGTTAAAAGTGTTACAGATGAAAAGTGTCGATCTGACTTTAATATACCATTGGCAGCACTATGTACTCCCGGAAAAGAACGACCACATGGAAGCCCCAGAACAACATTGGATACATTTCAGGAGGATGCAGTTAGGCAGCATATTTACCAGTATTACATGAGGAAGGAAAATCATACAGCAGGCAAGGGAAGCTAATAGGATTCTTGAAAGGCAAGTTGAACAATTGACAATTATGTTAAATGCAGACAGAAGTGACTCCAGTGATGAGGAAGAAGTTGATATATATATGAAGATTGTGGCATCTTTCCTCTTAACAACAATAAAGGTAAGATTTTTATTTTAACGATACATTAGAAGGGTTTTTTTATAAATAAAAGTTATATCCTTTATGCATTTAACATAGTTTTGAAGTGATGTATGGAATTGTTGTTTTTGTGAATTTATTAGAATTGTGAATATTTTCGAGAATAGTCTGTTTTGTAGTGATAAATCTCATATTTTTGTTTCACGTTCAATTTTGCATAATAAAATGAGCATTTATTTCTAATATTTACGTTCTGGATAAACAGAAAGTGCTATGATTTAATATTCCGAGTGGTACATAAAGCGGCCCCTCCCACTGAATATCCATATTGGCAACACTCGTGAAAACGTCAGAGCCGTTGACTTGGCAGCTCGACTATACATCTATTTTGTGTTTTTCTGACCAAATGTGAGCAGCCATTGCAGATTTTCTACTTCCCATTTTCTACATTTCTTATGGTTAAATTTCTTTATGTTTTCCCTATGTATATCTTATCACAGTCTGCACATTTTATTTGATATATTCCTGATTTTTTACTATCATGAATCTTTACATTTTGTTGGTTTTTATTAATTTATTTAAACTATAATCATTCTTTGGTGCTAAACTGATATTAATTTTTTCAAAAATCTTTCGAAATTTGTACACCCAAGGGTGATATGTGAATTTCCTGTATTTCTTTTCTTTGTCATTTGAATGGTGTAATGGACAGCACACTCAGACGGAGATTGAGAGGTCCAGGGTTCAAATCCATATTCAAATATTAATTTTTCTTTCTTAAATTAGATTCTATCCAGGATTGGAAAATGTTAATGCAAATAAAAACATCGAAAGTGCTTAATTTTGTAGTGTTTTTAAACTTAGTTACATTTTTAATAAAACTACTATGGGAATTTTATTATTAATTTAACACTTCTCATTGAAGGATAAATTATATTTGAAGAGAAAAATTTTCGCCTAGACCGGGACTCGAACCCGGGACCCTTGGCTTTCCGGGCCAAGTGCTCTACCAGTCCCGGTCTAGGCAAAAAATTTTTCTCTTCAAATATAAAAAAAAAAAATACTACTATGGGAAGTTAACACTATGAGGCAAAATTTAATATTAAACCTCATAGTGATTTTTCCTGTAATTGTTAAACCTATGATGCAAGTTATCAATTTACATAGTTTTTTTTTGGTTGGGGCACCTGGAAGGCGGGGTTACATTGCCCCGATGATATGATGGGTGGTGATGATAGTGGTGCACCAGGAGAGTCCCTAATCCTAAGCTTAATCTAAGATGAATATGAATGATGATTGCGATGGCCATATGATTTCGGGGACCGTATGGGTCTTAAAGTTTTCCTGACATTTGTCTTACAGGTGAGGAAAAACCCCAATGAAAACCTCACCCAGAAAAACTGACCGGGGATCGAACCCGGGCCCGCTGCGTGACAAGGCAGCACGCTACCTCGAGACCACAGCGGTGGACTCAATTTACATAGTTGAAACCCATGAATTTAGATGATTACACTGAGCAACAAAAAATAATTATATTATTTTTGGTCTGGACATCTTACCTCAATATTAATGTTGATTTGTTCTTGGACATGTTTCAAAACAACATTAATATTGAGGTAAGATGTCCAGACCAAAAATAATATAATTAAAATAACCTCAAAATATAACTTCCTAAAATTAAATATTAACAAAAAATAAACTTTTTTTCTCAGAAAAAAATGTGATTCTGATAGTATGTTTTCTCCTGAATTCAAATATATCGATTTTTCTCCATCATACAAGGTTTCCGAGAGACAAGAATTTATAATTTCAAACACTTTAACATTTTCTACATTCATAACTACACAATATTCGAACATTCAGTCTCACTTAGAAAGTAAGAAATGGCGTTTTTCTGCTATATTTTGCCTGTGGAGCATCCCTCTTGATGGTCCAACAATAATCTGCCAGCATGTTAGGATTCCATTTGCCATGATATCTCTTTTCCTTAGCTGAAATCTCCTGATGAAAATGTTCACCGTGATCATCGCTCAATGAACAAATGGACGAGAAAAGTTTATTAAAAAGATTATTTAAATCCATTAATTGAAATTAAAATAAAAAAAACTATGGGTGATGGAGAAATTCCAAATACATATTTGAAAACATGATAAAAAAAACTGCATTAAGTACAACTATTGGTACTCATGAGACAAAATTCATGTTGACCAGTGTTATTATCTCATAATGTTAACTTCCCTACATTAATTTAATATAATTTTTACACATCTCCAAAATACATATATTTTTTAGAGGTGAGGTATAAAAATGCCTGATTCAATTATGTAAATTAAAATTATACTCTTGTAAAAAAAGTAAGAAATCAACTTTGATAGTTTTTCCTTCCCTTGCACCATTCAATTATAAAATTTAGTACATAATTTATTTATTTTAAATTTTATTCTGTATTAGATTTCGATGACTGGTAATGAAGGTGAACGGTCTCGGCCAATGTTTATACAAGCGTTAGCATGGGAACTTCCAAATATTACAACTGTGAGAGCCATAATTCGTCTCGCCTGGGCAGCAAGTAGTGGTAACTTACAGCTTCTGAATGCTACTCCTGACGAGTTGCATCGAATGCACGACAAAAATGCCACCAAGTTGCCTGATGGAGAGGATGTTCTAGGTATGTACATTATATTGTTATTCAGTTATAGTAAAAGTTAAAATTAACACTGTATTTTACAACAGTAAATACAGCAAACTGTTTGAAAGTACAATAGGAAGTAACATTATGAGGTTTTACGTAAGAAATAAGTTTGGTCTGTATTTAGGTAAAATTTAATCACTCGCCTCATATTTTTCTTCTTACTTTAATTTAAACTAGTTTTGGAACTTTACATTTCACGACAGAACAACGGTTGCAAGGATACCGATGATGGAATTGAAATGTAAATTTCCGAAAATAATCTAAATTAAAATAAGAAAAAAAAGAGGTAAGTGATTAAAATTCATCGGAGAATTAAATATAATTAAAGACTACTCAAGTGTAGGGAAGGAAAGTTTACAACTTTGAAATTCAAGATGGTATCAAATATAATGAATAAGTAATTAAATTTTACCTAAATGAATATACCTCATAGTGTGAATTCCTAAAATAAGTAATTGGTCTGTATTCTTATTTCATACAGGTTATATAGGTCTAATAGAAACAATATATGAGGTAAGAATAATACAGAGTAAAATTATTTATTGCAGCAAACTGTGTATGTGAAGGACATTAGAAAAGTAATTATCTGTGATCGTGAAAAACACTAGATTGGGAATATGTAAAATTTTATCACTCACCTCATATTTTTCTTCTTAACTAGTCTTCTGTTCAATCGTCAGTATTTCACAATTGTTGTTTTGTCATCTTGAAGAGCTGTCCTTAAAAAATAATAGATTGGGAAGTTGTGTGTAAAACCAGTGTGAAATTATGAAACTCTTCATTAGTTAATTATGGGAAATAACATTATGAGGTTCTTCAATCAATAAAGTGAATAGATTATCTTACCTCATACTTAATGTTTTTCTAACACAAAAATAAAAGCATGAAGTATGAGATAAAATAAGAATTGACTCACTTTATTACTGCTTCTACTGACAGTGTTAATATTTTACAGTAAAAATTAAAACAAAATACAAAGATAATTTATATAATCTTATTTATATAATAAATTTGGGAATTTTTAACATTATGAGGTTTAATTCATAAGAATTAAATGAATTGTGATTTCTTCTTGTTTTTTAAACACAGCAATGCAGTATCAGTAACCATCATCACAATCCTCAGCTGTTTTCACGACTGAAAACAGCTGAGGATGGTGACGATGGTTGCTGGTACTGCATTGCTGTGTTTTAAAAAAACATAGAAGTATGAGGTAAGAAGAAATCACGATTCATTTAATTCTTATAAAAATCTTAACTAAATCCATATGATTATCTCAAAATCACTTTTCTTCTTATAATTGTACATTTCAATTATTTATTGTTTCTTTTAGTCTGTAAAGAAGCATTGGAAGTGTTGACTGTGGCTCTAGTGCTCAACCCAAAGACATTGGAGAGCCTAACTAAGGATAAAATGTGGCACACGTTTATCATTGATCTCCTCTTACTATGCAAGAATAGGTATGTATCACTTCTCACTGAATGACAAATTATATTTGAAGTGAAAAATTTACACCTAAACTGGAAACTGGGTTCAAATCCCAATTTAGGTATACATTTTTCTCGAGTCCCGGTCTGAGCGTATAATTTTTCTCTTTAAATATGATTTATCCATCATTGAGATGTATGAAATTAATAATAAAAACATCGAAAATAGCCGTACTGGCATTTATAATGTAATGTATAATTCCCAAATATGTCTTCTTAATATAGGAGCCGCCATTTGCAAAGATAGAAGCAAAGGCTTCAAAGCATTTGGGGCGGGAATTACAACGTATATAGAGAAAGATTTGCGTTTAGATCGGTACTTGCTCAGGTAGCTCAAATGGTAGAGCACTTGGACTAGAAAACCAAGGGTCCCGGGTTCGAGTCCCGGTCTGAGCGTATAATTTTTCTCTTTAAATATGATTTATCCATCATTGAGATGTATGAAATTAATAATAAAAACATCGAAAATAGCCGTACTGGCATTTATAATGTAATGTATAATTCCCAAATATGTCTTCTTAATATAGGAGCCGCCATTTGCAAAGATAGAAGCAAAGGCTTCAAAGCATTTGGGGCGGGAATTACAACGTATATAGAGAAAGATTTGCGTTTAGATCGGTACTTGCTCAGGTAGCTCAAATGGTAGAGCACTTGGACTAGAAAACCAAGGGTCCCGGGTTCGAGTCCTGGTCTGAGCGTATAATTTTTCTCTTTAAATATGATTTATCCATCATTGAGATGTATGAAATTAATAATAAAAACATCGAAAGTTTCTGTATATCTATGGTCATTTGATGCAGTCAATGATTTGTTACATATCTATAAATTAAAGCAGTAAATTATAAGCAGATTTAAATTCATAAAATTTGCCATTGAACATGCAAACATTTGATTAGGTAGGCCCATATATATTTTATTGTCAAATAAATAAGAAATTAATGAAGTTCCTAATTATTTTAAAATACAATAGGAAGTAACATTAAGAAGTTTGTTTGGAAAAAGTTGGTTATATGTCTCAGACGAATTCTTCTAAGTTCCACAGAATCGCAGTGCGCGTGCGGGATTTGCTGTAATGGTTAATATAGCCTCCGGTAGATGGCTCTGCAGTCGGCATTACCAACTTTGGGAATAAATTTCCAAATGCAAAAAAAAATGGGCGTTAACTAACTTGCCATTTTCTAACTAAAGAAAACAATTTACATGCATATTATTTATTCCCAAATGCTTAAAAAAAAATGGACGTAAACCAGCTTCCCATTTCCTAACGTAACAAAACAATTTACATGCGTACTATTTAATGAACTATAAACTAATTTTACGTACACTAACACTAAATATGGTTTGAAATTATTTTCAAATGGTGGCAATGTTGGAACAACATGGGAAAGTAATGTATCCACGATCAAGTTTTACGTAAATATATAAATATAAAATATTGTAAAGAAAGCTTGAAGATCATTGGAAAATGTTTGAAACAGTACAAAACGTGTTTAGAAGTGTTTATTGCATCAGTGGCATAAGAGTGTAAGTGTAGAATTGTGAGAGACATAAAACCTACCACATCTGTTTGTTTAATAATTAAAACATTTTGTCTGTTCATTCTTACTTCATCAGACAAAATGTCCTAATTATTGTTACCATCTTACTATGTAATCAGTCTTATTTCCAGTAAAATACGATGTTGCCTAAGAACAATATTTCTATCGATGATAGCTTCATACATAATTCAGTCATACGGCAGATAAAAGCACCACAGTTCCTCAGTAGACGGATTGGTGAAGTAATACCTTATGCAAATTTGTTTACAGTACAACTGGAACTTAGCTCAGAATTAGTATATCATTAAATACAACAGTAAACAATAGGCCTACTTCTGAAATATTTATCATTGCAGGTCAGTGCGTGTAGCTGCAGCAGAACAGTTCCTTTTAATATCAACCTGGTGTGTAGCAAGTCAACAACCTCTCCAGTTTTGCATCACACTACTGTTCACAGTATTGAATACAACTGTGATGGAGAATGCTCGCAATTCTCATGAGTACTTCCAGCTGCTTTGTCGCCTGCTCAATTATGCCTTTATGTCAAATTGTCCTCTCCCCACTGCAGAAAATCTGCTCAACAATGAGATAGTGTGGCTCAAGAAGATCAGGGTAAGTTTAATTTTGTAGGGTTAAGAAATTGGTAATATACACCACACCTCATAATAAATAAGTTTGCTCTGTATTCATCTTATCTCATAAATTGTTGTTTTTTGTAAGACGCCTTTCAAAGCTTCTGTACTTTATTGTCAGTTGGTAAAGACAACGAAGTACAGAAGCTTTGAAACACATCTTACAAAAAGCAATTTATGAGGTAAGATGAACACAGACCAAAATTATTTATTAAGAGAACCTCATACTTAAATTTGAAGAGAAAAATTTTCGCCTAGACCGGGACTCGAACCCGGGACCCTTGGCTTTCCGGGCCAAGTGCTCTACCAACTGAGCTACCGAGGCGAGTTACGATCTAGACGCAAATTTTTCTCTTATATACGTTGTAATTCCCTATCGCCAAATGCTTTTGAAACCATTGTTTCTATCTTTGCAAATGGCGGCTTCTTAGTTAAGAAGACATTTATTGGAAATTTAACATTACTTTAAAAGCCAGTAAGGCCTCTAATGATGTTTTTTATTATTAATTTAACATTTCTCAATGAAAGATAAATTAAATTTGAAGAGAAAAATTTTCGCCTAGACCGGGACTCGAACCCGGGACCCTTGGCTTTCCGGGCCAAGTGCTCTACCAACTGAGCTACCGAGGCGAGTTACGATCTAGACGCAAATTTTTCTCTTCAAATTTAATTTATCTTTCATTGAGAAATGTTAAATTAATAATGAAAAACCTCATACTTCCTAATATATTTTCATAACCAAACCTCATATTTTGCTTTTCCATCTGGACATATTTCAGGACTATCCTTGCCATTATCAGTCCAAAACCGACTCACTGATAATGATTTTTGCAATATAAAATTTTTCTTCATTCCATTCATTATATTAATAATAATAATTATTATTATTACAATTATTACTTTAAAATCATTAGGAAGTAACATTATGAGGTTTAATTTAATAATTGAGTTCGTATTTTTTAAACATTCTTACCTCATATGGTAGTTTTGTCAGACATGTTTCAAGGCTGTTGCCCCGTGAGTTCATTGGTATTTTCTAACTGTTTTAATAATTTTGTATTTAGATCTATTTTGTGTTTTTCTGTCCAAATGTAAGCTGCTAGTGCAGATTTCTCTATTTCTCCTTTTTTTACATTTATGTGTTCTTTAGTTCTATTGTTTAGATTTCTCTTTGTTTTCCCTATGTATACTTTATCTCAATCTGCACATTTTATTTGATATATTCTTCATTTTTTTATCTAGAATTTTTTTTTCATTTTTGTTTGTTTTCATAAGTTTTTTTAAGGCTATAATCATTCTTTGGTGCTAAACTGATGTTGAATTTTCCAATTTTTTAAAAAATTTATTGTGTGCCCAAGGGTGATACGTGAATTTCTTGTATTTCTTTTCTTTTAGTTTTTCTATCTGAAGAGTGCTTTCATTTCTCAATTTCTGTTTTTTGTACTTTTTTTTTTTCTGTGTATAATTTTTTCCTCGAAACCATTTTCTTTTGCTACCTCAATTATGTGTTTTTTTTTTCTATACCTATGAACAGTAAAAATTATGAAAATGTTGCTTGATCCAATGCACAACCGTATAGAAGGTCCTTGGTCTATCAGCTAGCTTTTTGGTCCAAATTCACACATATCAGTAATACAGGTAAATGATTTTCCAGCTAGTATAGGGATGAAATGTTCTCAAAGCATTTGGTCTTCCACTTATTATATCTAGATTTATTACTTAGCACTTATCATAGCTACCCAAATAACTTGGGATACTGGATGGACGCTGGTCTCATAAACTGGTCAAAATTCCAAGAGAAATTTTCTTTCCTCATGTGGTCTTAATCAGTGCATTATGTAAACTATGCATGAACACAAATTGCTATAGACTACTAGGCCAGAATGTTAAACAAATCAATTATAGACATGTTAAAATCATTTTTAGAAACTATTAGGAGAATTAGTAATGATAATGACACATAGTGTGTTGAAACTATGGTTTGCAATAAAACTACAAATATGAGGTGAGTCACAAATAATCTAACTCATAATAATTATAATAGAATTTGAAATACACTAACAAAATTACCATTACTTATTTTAGGAATTCTCACTATGAGGTATATTCTACCTTAATAAAAATTACCATTATTGTTATATTAACCCTATCCTTATCTATTAATAAACAAACTGTGCCTCTTTTTTAAGTGGGAGGTAACACCATGAGGTATTTATATATTAATGAATGAGTTGGAGAAAATGCTCTAACATCTCACCTCATAAAATTGCTTCACAATATTGATTTCAAAAGTATAGTTTTACTTTTGTCTTCAGTCAAACTCCAACTCAGTTGGAGATGAACTTTGAGGTGAGATGTTAAAGCATTTTCTCCAACTCGTTCATTAATTAAACTGTGCCTCTCTTGAGGTAGCCAAATGCCTTGTCGTGTAATCGGTAATGCACGTGAATAGATTCAAGAGATTCTGTCTGATCCTATGGTAGAGAAGCCTTGATAGCCTTAACTATACAGATAATTAAATGCAGATTTCTGTTTCAGGAAAATGTAAAAGAGACTGGAGATAGTCAGGTAGATGAGGCTGTACTGGAAGGACATTTAGGTATTGCAAAGGAATTGCTGTCTTTCATGAGCCCTGAGAAAAAGTATGAGCTGGGTTCTGATGAGAAAAAAGGAATTAATCTAATTAAGGTAAGACTAAAACTTATTTTTAACTCAAGGGGGAATTTTTAAAAATTTTAATTATCGAAACTTCGAATTAACAAAAGACACTTTATTTTACATAGTACTGTACCCTGAAATAAATTTATTTCATGTAAATATTGCAACTAACATGCCCTATAACTCACCCTTTTAATTTCCATATTTTGTCATAATATAAGTAGCACTCTCACCGCACACGTTTTTAAACGAAATGCTACTTCTTTCCTGAAAACCACTGAACCAACCTCCACTTGCTTTAAAATTTTTAACACCCAACTTTTCTGCAAATTCTTCAGCTTTGGCTCACACTAATTCAATGGTATGTTACAATTATGTGATTGTTTGAACCATTTGAAAACACACTCATCAACTTCAGGATATTCACCTCCTCTTATGTGTTTCCTACTTCCACCACTTCATAAGTTCCAACTCTCCATGGTTTTTTCTTTATTCTTTATGTAGGTGGATGAAGTGTTCAGCAGTATTCCATATTCCTTGGCAATATCACACTTCTTCCTTTTTCTTCTTCCCTGAGCACTTCAACCCTTTTTTGCTAATGTTAAACTGGTTTACACTCAGTGTTTCGACATTGTGAATCAAGTCACTTAACATATTCGTACTGAGTTAAGTTTTTTAATTGTACTGTATGTGTACATGTACTACCTGTATCGTAAAAGTAAGGGAGGGTACATGCTGTATTCTCAGTTTTTGGGCTATGGGTGAGGGGTGGATGTCTATGTACTGCACCCAACAAAACAAAGCACTGGACTATATGGTCCAGTTTGCTTGCTTTCTAACGGGACTTTATTTTTAAGCAATTAGGAATACGGGCACTAGATGAATTCTTGGAATTTTTCAACCATATTTAAACTTTTATAGAATTCAGATTACTTTTTTCATTATCAATAAATTGAATTGTGGCTTCGAATTATCCAAATGTTGGCTTCAAAACGTCAAATTAAACATGGATTTCTAAGATTATTTTAAATAGGAGTTTCAAGGGGATTGTATTTATATTCGAATTACCAAATGTCGAATTAACCAATATCCACTGTATTAAAGTAAGACATAAAACAGTTAAAGTACATATCATGTTTCAGTTCCAATGCCACTCATTTAGCTTTTTGTGTTTTGGGTTCTGCACTAGGCAGATAGATGGGGTTAATGTGGTCTTTTTTATATAAGTGAGTCGAAAATATCTTTTTAATTCTTACCCCAAAACTCTGTGTTTCCACAGGAATTACTTCAGGAGCTATTGCTTCTATCCTCAGCCAATACTCCAACTGTTGAACTTTTGCCATCACTATCAACTTTCAAACTACCATCTGGTGTCGATTTGATGAACTTTAGTATTAAGTCTTGCTCGCTGGTAAGTTCAAAGTTTAGTTTGAAACATTTAGACAAGCCCTTGGAATTAAGTTTGGGAAAAAAATATACATTCAAAAGAACAAATATAGATCCATGAATTTTGAAGTTTCCAGTGAGCAAGAATTAATCTCAAAGTTCACCCAATTGACACCAGATGGCAGTTTAAAAGTTGATAGTTATGGCAGAAGTTCAACAATTGGAGTTTTGGCTGAGGATAGAAGCAATGGCTTCTGAAACCAGGAGTTTTTTGTGAGAACATGGGAGTTTTATGAGGTGAGATGAAAAAAAAGTTACTTTTGACTCATATATATAAATGTGAATTGACTCATAATGTTAATTCCAATCATAGAATTTATATTAAATTAATATGGTCCATTTTCAATTTGTATTCACGTAGACTTTCATGGCCGGAGTTTCTATGATGGTCTTGAAGAAGATTTTCGGGCTGTAGGCCGTGGTCGTGAGGCTTGTAGTTCCCCGACGTTCGCCAGAGACTGCATCTAGCATCCTTAAGGGTTGTCTTGAGACTGGCAATTCTGTCCACTGTCTGTCCTATTTATATGTTCACCGCGATGTGTTCGTAAGTTATATCTGCCTTCCGATTGGTCAGCGTTAGGGACTTCCATTGTTCCAATGAGATTGCTGTTTGATGGTCTAGTCGACTGTACGTTATATCTGCCTTCTGATTGGTCAGCAGTAGGGACTTCCATTGCTACAATGAGATTGCTGTTTGATGGTCTAGTCGACTGTACTTGTAGAGGTTTACATTCTGCATTTTTTAGAACCGGTATCCATACTTTGTTGCCTTTTAATGAATGGTTGCGATGCTGCGTTTGGTGGTGCCTATATACACTTTTCCACAACTGCATGGTATCCTGTATATGCCTGCTGTCTGGGGATGGAGTTGATCCTTTATAGGTCTGAGAAGTTCTTGATTATCTTGGTAGGCCTGTATATTGTCTTTATGTCTTCTTTCTTTAGTAGTTTTGCAATGTGGTCCGTTACATTCTTAATGAACGGTAAAAATGTCCTGTTTGAAGTTTTTTCCTCTGATTCCTTGCTGCTGTGCTGTTGTATCGTCTGGGATGATTGGCTCGGTTGATTTCTTTCCTGTGTATCCATTGGCTGTGAATACCGTATGGAGGTGTAGAAGTTCCGTTTTTAATAAATCCGGATGACACAGTTTTTTGGCTCGATCTGTCAATGATATGATGATTCCAAATTTTTGTTTAGGGTGATGATTCGAGATTTTATGAAGATACCTGTCCGTGTGGTAGATTTTCTGTAGATAGTGTGACAAATTTTTATATATTAAATTTGGGAATTTTTAACATTATGAGGTTTAATTAATAATAATTAAATGAATCGTGATTTTTTCTTACCTCATACATCTATGTTTTTTTAAACACAGCACTGCAGTATCAGCGACACTTTGTCGTCATCGTCAGCTGTCACAGTCGTGAAAACAGCTGACGATGACGACAAAGTGTCGCCGATACTGCAGTGCTGTGTTTAAAAAACATAGGTGTATGAGGTAAGAAAAAATCACGATTCATTTAATTATTAGTGTGACAAATGTTGCTGTCTTCTTCCCTTTTGATCAGGATGTCTAGGAATGCTATGCTGTTATGTTTCTTTTTCTACGGTGTAAACTGGGATTTATGATGTTGATGTGTGTGTGTGTATATATATATGGGAATTATACTTTACATTATAAGAGTATAAGAGGAAGATTTGCATTTAGATCAGTACTTGCTCCGGTAGCTCAGTCAGTATAGCACTTGGTCTAGAAAACTAAAGGTCCTGCGTTCAAGCCCTGGTCTGAGCATAATAAACCATAGGAACAACTATTCCTGAAATTGGTCCTGTGCTTTGAAGAATACAGAGAGTATGAGGTGAGACAATAGTGATTCATTTTATTTATTAATAAGAAAAAATTATGCCTGAACCTTCAGGCTTCCTTCCCATCCAAGCACAAATTCTCCGTTTACCTTACTCTCTTGATCCCACATCCAATGCAACGAACCATTATTCACAAATACACATTGAATGGCTTCTACATTAAGAAGACATGATGGGATTCCACATAGCTATAGTAAGTAATAGTTTTAGCTTCTTAATATTATTTAATTCAAATTACAGTGGGAGGAAACGCTATGAAGTATTTAACCTTTAAACGCCCAGGAGCCCATATGCTGGGTTTTAAATTGTATGTCCAGTCTGCCCGCAGACCCAGCGTATGGGTTCTGAGCAGGCGGACATGTTTGTTTGCTTGAAATTATACTGGATAATACTACTTTTGTAACATACCTTTTTTTCAGGGTTATCAGATGCTTGGCAACGTGATGTGAAGATAGCATTTGTTTATTAAATGTTTGTTTTTGTGTGATAAGCCTCGAAACAATCACCAATTCACAAACCGACATCATACTTTTTACACTTCACTTGCACACGTTTTCTGATTCCCCGTGCCGAACACACACGACCAATTAGTCTTTGTAAAGCTACCGACCAATATTGACTAAAGTTAACTTCAAGTCACGAAACGTCTGTACTCAGTATACTATGTCTACCAACCAGGGAGTCATCTACAGGGTGTTCTACCAGCCTGTTCCAAAAAGGCTGTGACAAGTCTAAGTCAGAATTCTCTATGTGTTGTTTTGGCCCAGTGTTGACTAAAGTTGACTTCAAATCACGAAGTGTCTGTACTCAATATACTAGGTCTATCCAGGGAGTTGTCTACAGGGTGTTCTATCAGCCTGTTGCAAAACGTCTCTGACAAGTCTAAGTCGGAAGTCTCTATCTGTTGTTTTGGCACCAATGAAGTCAGAAGAAGAAAACTGTATAGAATGGTCAAGTCTAACAAATGAAAAAATAATGTTTTGTTTGAGTAAACAAGCTATAACGGCTGGGGGCTCGACATGCTGACCACATGTCACCCAAGCACTTGCTCGATGATCATCTACCTTTGTGATTGACACATGTGAGTGTGAGGCCAGCAGCTGGATGAGGGCCTTCTAGGCCTGTCCTACCATGGAATTATTATTATTTTTAGATTATTAGGCATCCCTTTTCTCTTAGGTCTTACTATCCCACAACACGTCATTTCACATTAGAATAATTATGCCAAGAAAAGGTACATTTCTGATTCTGTCATGTCAAGGGGAAGAGTACATATTTCTTCGCTGTCAATTCCAGTTTCACGAACCCAAGACCTGACAAAAGTCAGGTGTCTCACAGCTATAAGTGTCAGTTGATTGTAGCTTGTGATTTTCATTGATATCGTCTTCGTCATTCTCACAATCCGAGAATATCTTGTATTTCAGCGGAACGTAGTGATTTTGTACTAGACATATCGTAAACTTCACTCTGAGTCACAAAACTGTGAATGAATAAGGGTTGTGGGTGTAATGTGACCTGTTTTTTTTTTTTTCAAAACTTTCCTGCTTAGAGGGAAAACTGACCGGATGCAACATAATAAACAAAAGAATGAACGAGGGTTGGAATATACCTAAATTTATATACAGTTTTTCACTTCTAACCTGATTCACGACACTCTAAAGTCCCTATAGTTATTTGGTAACTATCGTGAATTTAAAAATTCTCTCTATGGTATAAAATATCACTACGGGTTTTTGCCGTGAATACCACTGTTTTTACAATAATATTTAACACTTTAAACGTTGTTTGGATGTTTGTGACCCCCACAGATTTTAAAATATGAGTTAATAAAATCAGCAAAGTTATAGTCAAAAGCCAAGGAGTTTAAAAGCTAGGTGGAGATTTAACCCGGGCAGCCTGCTGCTACCTGTCCATTTAAACTTGGGTGCTTAAAGGTTAAATTAATAAATGAGTTGGAGAAAATGTTTTGACATCTCACCTCACTAAGTTGCATGTCTTCACGATACCGGTTTCAAAAGTATGGTATTAATCGGCAATTGCAGCTCATAGTTTGCTAGAAAATCATAAAATCGGAAAAGACACTAAACTTTTGAAACATTTGGAGAAACCTTTGGAATTAACAATTTGAGAAAAGATATACATTCAGAAGAATAAATATAAAGCAATGAATTTTGATATCCTCGATGTGAATAATTTAATCTCCAAGTTCATAAATCTACACCAGATGGCAGTTCAGAAGATGATGTTAACGACGAAATTTCAACAGTTGGAATTTGACTGAAGATGGAAGTAATACTATACTGTTGAAACCACTATCGTGAAGACACGCAACTTTGTGAGGTGAGATGTTAGAACATTTTCTCCAACTCATTTATTAATTCTTAATATTAATTTAACAAATAATGCTATAATGTTGCAGCTCATTTTAATTTTTTTTTTTAATTTTGATTAATATTTCTTATGATTTGTTGCTTTCATTATTAGGAGCTTGTGGAGGACTTTATATTCCCTGCATCTCGACTGATGCTGCACCTGCAGCGAACAGGTGAATTGTGTGCTGATCAAGCCATACCAGTCTGCAGCACGCCTCTCACTACAAATGCTGCATTTGATCTTCTAGTTGGACTATGTGTTAGCTGTGTTCCCAACATGAAGCTCCTTGTTCACATGCTCACAGATATGTTCTATTCAGGTAACTTCTTCATTGATAACTTTTTATTCTAAAGATGGCAGATCTCACAGAAAGTTTAGGAATCATAAGTTTTACCCTTTTTGCAATTTAAATGAAGATATGGAAAGAAACCATCTCCTCCGTTGTCCAGCTTTTGTAGAAGAGACCAGCCTTTCTGCTAAATATTGGAGTGCAAGAGAGCGAATGATTTCATTATCAAGTGCTCGACATTAGATACCAACCAACCAACCATATTTAAATTAATGTTGGGAAGTAAACATTATGAGGTTATATCATTAATATTGACTGGAGATGAACGAAAGATTTGTTTGAAACCAATGGTCTCAAAGAAATTTGAAATTTGAGGTGAGTTATTAAAAATATGTTCTCCACTCAATATTAATTAAAACATAAGTTTGTAGATTTTTACATGGGCTAGTGGTCAGCATTTCTGACCACAGTTCTTGAGGCCCTGGGTTTGATTCCAGGTCAAACTATATGAACTTTTCCTTAAAGGGAATTATTCCTGTGGTTGCCAATGGTCTGAAATGTAGGTTAAGTTTAGGTTAAGAACTCTCCTGGTGCTTCATTATCATATATCACCCACCATATCATCGGGGTAACGTAACTCCGCCTTCCACTTGTCCCAACATAGGAAATGGATTACATTTCCACCAACGCTAGGCGAGAAAGCCAGAAATGTTGTAAGACAACATGATGGCATTAGATATAAAAAAATGAATCCAGGAGTATACACTTCTTATATTTGAGTTGAATTTTGACTTACCTCATATTTCTCGATTTTTATGCAGACTAGTTTTGTAGCTAACTATACGACATTCTTGATGCTTTACAACTATTTTCTTGCAGTTGTCCTTCCTGTAAATTTATTTCTGCACCCTCTGTTGGCTGACCGATGAACTTCCAAATAAATTTTTTTTCTCTTTCACCAGGAATTTCAAATTCATGGTTTTATTTTTATTCTTGCAGATGTAAATTTTCTCCCAAATTGTAAGTTCCTTAGATTTTTCTAACTGTTTTAGTAATTTCTTCTTCTTCATCATCTTTAATGTGTCTTGTTTTAGGAGATTGAGTGTAGGACAAAAGCCTCCACATCTCCCTCTCCTGCATATTACTCCAATCTATTCATTTAACATCCTTCATAACTTATTATGATACATTGAACTTATATAGGAACAAATCAATATGAGGATTAATTTAAGATAAAATAAAATGTTTCATATATTTAATTAATGTTGGGAAGTAAACATTATGAGGTATAATCATTAAAATTCATCGGAGAACATATTGTTTAAACAACTCACCTCATAGGATTCATGCTTCCATGATATCGCGATTTCAAACATAGTCATGTTCATCATCAGCCATAACTCCGACTGACGAAATTCTTCGGCCGTCAACTATTCTATTGTCGCCATCTTCAGTGCTGCCATCTATGGTTGAATTTATGAACTTCGAAATCAATGTAATTTCGTTAGGGATATCAAAATTCATTGATCTATTTTTGTTTTTCTGAATGTATATTTTTTCCCAAACTGTCAATTCCAAAGGTTTCTCTACTTGTTTTAAAAGTTTAGCTTCTCTTCCAATTTTATGATGTTCTAATAAACTATGTGCAGCAATTGCAGATTTTTCAATTTCACAATTTTTTAATTTTTCTGAAATGTTCTTTTGTCCCGAATTTCCAAATTCCTTTTTGTTTTTCCTATATAAACTTTATTGCAATCTTCACAATTTATTTGATAAATTCCAGATTTCTTACTGTCTGGAACATTGACTTTTTTATTGGTACTTAGAAGATTACCCAGACTAAATTTATTTATTGGTGCCCAAAGAAATGTTGTATTTGTCAAAAATTTTTTTGAAATTTCCTATGCATTTCAGGATGGTAAGTAATTTTCTTGTATTTTTTCTTTTCTTTGCAATTTTGCAGAGTAGTATATTCATTAAGTCTTTTTTTGTGTTTGAATTTCTTCAACTTATTTATAATTAATTCTTTATCAAAACCATTTAATCTAGCAGTGTTTAAGATATGTTTAAACTCTTTGTTGAAATTTTCTTCGTTTAATGGTAAATCTGTAAATTAAGCTATTGAATTATAGCTTAATTTACAGATTTACCATTAAACGAAGAAAATTTCAACAAAGAGTTTAAACATATCTTAAACACTGCTAGATTAAATGGTTTTGATAAAGAATTAATTATAAATAAGTTGAAGAAATTCAAACACAAAAAAAGACTTAATGAATATACTACTCTGCAAAATTGCAAAGAAAAGAAAAAATACAAGAAAATTACTTACCATCCTGAAATGCATAGGAAATTTCAAAAAAAATTTTGACAAATACAACATTTCTTTGGCACCAATAAACAAATTTAGACTGGGTAATCTTCTAAGTACCAATAAAAAAGTCAATGTTCCAGACAGTAAGAAATCTGGAATTTATCAAATAAATTGTGAAGATTGCAGTAAAGTTTATATAGGAAAAACAAAAAGGAATTTGGAAATTCGGACAAAAGAACATTTCAGAAATATTAAAAATTGTGAAATTGAAAAATCTGCAATTGCTGCATATAGTTTATTAGAACATCATAAAATTGGAAGAGAAGCTAAACTTTTAAAACAAGTAGAGAAACCTTTGGAATTGACAGTTTGGGAAAAAATATACATTCAGAAAAACAAAAATAGATCAATGAATTTTGATATCCCTAACGAAATACATTGATTTCGAAGTTCATAAATTCAACCATAGATGGCAGCACTGAAGATGGCGACAATAGAATAGTTGACGGCCGAAGAATTTCGTCAGTCGGAGTTATGGCTGAGATGAACATGACTATGTTTGAAATCGCGATATCATGGAAGCATGAATCCTATGAGGTGAGTTGTTTAAACAATATGTTTTCTCTTCAAATATGATTTATCCATCAATGAGATGTACGAAATCAATTATTAAAACATGAAAAAAGCCGTACTGGCTGTAATGTATAATTCCCAAATATGTCTTCTTAATAAAGGAGCCGACATTTGCAAGATAGAAGCATGGCTTCAGAGCATTTGTTGGAAGGGAATTACAATGTATAAGAGAAAGATTTGCGTTTAGATCGGTACTTGTCTCAGGTAGCTCAGTTGGTAGAGCACTTGGTCTAGAGAACCAAGGGTCCCGGGTTCAAGTCCCGGTCTGAGCGTATAATTTTTCTCTTCAAATATGAATATGTTCTCCGATGAATTTCAAATGTTTCATACCTCTCCTCATATTAATCTTCCGATCGACATAACATGTCGGCAAGATGGTACTGACGATGGGTTTGCCATGAACCCAAAACCATGATCTAGTTAGAAGATTAATATGAGGAGAGGTATGAAACATTTGATTTTATCTTATTTATGATGTAAAAAAGAACTCATAATGTTACTTCCTATTGTAATTTTTATCAGGTTTATGTATTTGTTTTGTAGAGCGAGATGAACCTCTTGTTGAGTGGGACTACCTCCCGCCTGTTGGACCACGACCTCCAAAAGGTTTTGTTGGTCTAAAGAATGCAGGAGCTACATGCTACATGAATTCTGTGTTGCAGCAGCTATATATGGTTGAAAGTATTCGTGTTGGCATTCTAGCTTCAGAAGGAGCAGCTACGGACCTCAATGAGGACTTCAGTGGCGAGGAAAGAATGGAAGGAGAGGTGAAGTTTTAAAATTCAACATTTATATTCTAAGTCAATAGAATTTTTAATTGATATCATTTAGGGAATATGCTTAAATGACCACTTAAACAGAATTGGTCTGTCACCATCACCAAACTGTCAGTGTATGGGAGGAGAGAATAGGAACACTTAAGAATAAGGAACATTTGAAATCATGCCAATCTTTGATTATCCATTTAGAAGTTATTAAATATTGGGAAACTAGAACGAAAATAGCTTTTGTCGTATTCTGAGTTTTAGATACATATATGTATATGCAGTATTGTCTCTCTTTTTTATTTTTCAAGTGACCAGAGGGAAATTGGGATAAATTGTATTAAACAAGGACCAAAAAAAGTGTTGACTTCTATACTCTGCATCCATCCATTCTACATGCAATAAAAGTGTTCACAATATTAGCTAAATAATGTAATGTGTAGAGCTAAAGATAAAATAATAAATATCCTCAACTCGTGTCCAACTCAGGGTCAGGTCGATGAATGAGATGAGACGAGACGAGATGAAGTCTCTATATTTATAAGGGTACCGGCCGACAACTCCTGATGCACCGTCACAGGGGGCGGATGAGTATGGAGAAATAATGGAATGAAATTTGTGGCAGGGGAAAACGGGAGAAACCCCAAGAAAAACCTGCCTAAGCTCTGTTTTGTCCACCACGAAACCCACTTGGAGTCACCGATCTCGGACCCCACCAGTGAGAGGCGAGCATCTAACTGCTTGCGCCATAGAGCCGCCTTAGAACTAGAAATCTTAGATTCAAATCCTAGTTCAGGCAAAAAAAAAAAACTTGAACTATTATTGGAAATATCACAATGAGATTTAATTAAAAATGTAAAATAAATTATTTTTAATATTTTATTTTAGGAAGTGATATTTTGAGTTTATTTTAATTAAATTAATTTTAGTCTTCATCTTACCTCAATATTAATGTTGATTTGTTCTTGAACATGTTTTGATTATATCATAACGCTGATGATGATTATTATATAATCTAATCATGTTCAAGATCTTGATATCCCAACTCCTTTCAAAAAACGTTAAACTGAAAATATATAAAACTATTATTCTACCAGTTATATTATATGGATGCGAAACATGGACTCTTACTTTAAGGGAGGAAAGGAGATTACAGGTATTTGAGAATAAAGTACTTAGGAAAATTTTTGGACCAAAGAGAGATGAACAGACAGGAGAATGGAGAAGACTACATAACAACGAACTACATGGTCTTTATAGGAAGCCAGATATAATAAGAACAGTTAAGTCTCGTAGACTGCGATGGGCAGGACATGTTGCACGTATGGGGAATGAAAGACTTGCATGGAAGGTTCTTGTAGGAAAGCCAGAGGGAAAACACCCAGTTGGTAGACCAAGAATGAGGTGGGAGAATAACATTAACTATGATTTGAGGGAAGTAGATTATACAGGGAATGATTGGAAAGTATTAGCTCAGGATAGGGATGTATGGAGAGTGTATGTCCGCGCGGCCATGAACCTACGGGTTCGATAGTGCCAGTGAGTAAGTAAGTAAGTAATCATGTTCAAGAACATATCAACATTAATATTGAGGTAAGATGAACAGACTAAAAAAAAAGTTTTTATTATTAATTAACACTTCTCACTGAAGGATAAATTATATTTAAAGAGAAAAATTTTTGCCTAGACTGAGACTTGAACCCGGGACCTTTGGCTTTCTGGGCCAAATGCTCTATCAACCGAGCTACCGAGGTGAGTTGCGATCTAGATGCAAATTTTTCTGTTATATATGTTATAATTCCCTATTCAAATATAGACTAAAAATTATTTAATTAAAATTCTTTTTGCCTCGCCTCATTACCTGTCTTCTAATTAGACTGGTTTTGTAACCATAGTGGTTACATCTTCAGTAGTTTAACCCATTTTCTGTTGTCCAGGAGCACTGCTTCTTAGTCCATCTGTTGGTGGACCAATGAACCTCCCAATCAAATCAACTACTTGGGAATTTCAAAATTCATTAATTTTTCTTTCTTAGTTTTGAATGTGGATTTTTTCCCCAAACATTGAGCTCCTTAAGTTTTTCTATTTGTTCTATAAACTAGCCTTTCTTTCTATTTGATGTTTTTCTGACCAAGCATAAGTGGCTACTAATGTTTTATTTTAGGATTCCATCAAAACATGTTAAAGAACAAATCAACATTAATATTGAGGTAAGGTAAACAGACTCAAAATAATATAATAATAAGTGGCTACTGCTGATTTTTCCTATTCCCCACTTTTGACATTTGTAAGGTGTTCTTTCACTCTAGTTTTCAAATTTCTTTTTGTTTGCCCTATGTAAATTTTCTCACAAACTCTGCATTTAATCTGATTATTTCCTGATTTTTCTTCTTCAATTCCGTCATTTTGTTGATTTTAATTATTCTGTTGAGGCTATATTCATTTCTTGGTGCCATTATTATATTGAACCTCTATTTTTTATATAATTTGTGTAGCTTCTGTGGATGGTAGGTGAATTTCTTGAATTTTATGTCTTCTTCTTTCAGAAATGTACTTTTGTTGATTAATTTTTGTCTTTTAAACTTATTTATTTTTATTTTATTTATTTTTCTCTGTACCATGCTTTTTTAAAATTTGTTTTCTATTACTGCATTGATTGTGTGTTCTTTCTTTTTCATAATTTTCTCTGTTCATGGGTGTATTTACAAATCTGTTTGTCAAACTATTTAAACTGCTTCTTTGTGAGGGAAATTGTTAAATTCTGAAGCCTAAAAAAAAAATATATATATAGTGTGTGTGTCTTCTTTCTGTATACAGCAAACGCCTGATAATCCATGTTAATTAGGACCGAGATATAAGTTGATCAGAAATGTATTTACCCACTTGAATACTACTTAATTGCAGCAAATATTCATAAAATGTTATATTAAATGTATTTAGGTGCGAGTTGTAATTATCATTATTTTATTTTACTCGTATATATGAAAAAAAAAAAAGTGTGACTATTTCCTGTCGTGGCCACTCTGATTACAACAGTTATTCAAAATGGCCATCGTAACCAGCGACAACTACACTAGTAACCACCGATATCCACACTAGTAACCAGCGATAACCACACTAGTAACCACCGATGACCACACTACTAACCAGCGATAAAGCCACTGCCACAGCATATCTGTGGTTTCAATCTGTAACAACAAACTTTCAGTGACACGCAAAGGAAATTTCCGAAATTGTATTGTATTCTCAGAATGTTGGTTGGTACTCTTAAAGCGTCACGAGAGGGGGTTGTAAGTGAAGTTACTCCATTGTGCTAGTTTCTAAGCGCAGTTCACAGTAGCACGTTTAAAAATACATTTTTTTTATAACAATACAAAGTACAGTATCTTTAAAAAAATACAGTAAAAAGAGTCATGCCAGATAATCTGCAAACCGGATAATATGTGCAGGGAGTTTGCTGTATTCCAAATTATATCTCTTTTCTTCATTTCTTATTAAATTTAGATCTAAATGGAATTTGTATACTAATTTGTTTCCATGGTAAAATTTATAGAGTGACTCTAAATATTGAGCAGTTCTAAAGCACCATCTATTTATTTGTGATTAACGAGGGCAATTATGTCATCTACATAGCTACACCAAAATTTTGATAATCAAGGGGTGTGCCCTTATTATCCAATGTTCAAAACTCCCCATAAATAAATGGTGAAAGGGGAATGGTAGTTTCCCATTGAAAGACCAGAATTTTGTTTGTATAATTTTTCGTTGTATGTAAAAAAAAAATGGTCTATACATAAACTGGTTAAAATTGTATACTTACTTACTCACTGGCACTATCGAACCCGTAGGTTCATGGCCGCGCGGACATAAGCTCTCCATACATCCCTATCCTGAGCTAATGCTTTTCAATCATTCCCTGATAATCTACTTCCCTCAAATCATAGTTAATGTTATTCTCCCACCTCATTCTTGGTCTACGAACTGGGCGTTTTCCCTCTGGCTTTCCTACAAGAAGCTTCCATGCACGTCTTTCATTCCCCATACGTGCAACATGTCCTGCCCATATTTTCCTTTATTCTTTCCTTGTCTATTTTCTTTTTATTCAGCCATTTTTCAAAATTTCTATAGTGTTAGTAACTATTCTCTTTGCTTATTTAGGGCAACTTGGAGTCAAACGAAAATGACTGCAATGATGAAAAATGTGGCTTAGAAGAATCAAGAAAGGAATATAATATAGGCATTCTAAAACAAGTTCAAGCTATTTTTGGACATTTGGCATACAGCAAATTGCAGTATTATGTTCCAAGAGGACTTTGGAAACACTTCAAGTGAGTATTATGTAAAGAATTTAAAAATATTTTGCTGGAATATTGTAAAGAAAGATCTGGACTCATTTATGACATTTATGCTTTAAATATAAATCTTTTAAAACTGAGACATCATGATATGAAGTTCTCAAGAACAACAATCAAAGTCCACTGGTTAAAGGAAAAAACTATTAATTGAAGTATAATTCCAGTTCATTATAGTAATTATGAATCCATATTCTTTCATGTCCCGTTTTTCCCAGGACAGTCCTGTTTTTTTTTTGGAAAATGTCCCGCTTTCGGGGTGATGCTTTGTCAATGCATTTATGAATGGCGATTCAAAATAATGAAATAAAAATAAATGTTCTTCCTTTATTAATATTTTTATTCTTTACTATGTAATAATAGGTATGAACATTAGAAAGCGCCAATTGTATGACCATGATGCACAGTTTGGTCTATAATTTTTGTTTTTTGCTCTCGTATATTGGTAACTCGTACATTTTTCAAATTGTCAATCCATGGTCAGTACAGCCAATGTTAGAGATTTCCTGCTGATTCTGGTACTTTGGCGATGGAGGAATACCATTTTAACTTGGATTGAAGAGATTTAGTTAGTGGATTTTTATACCCTTTTCAGCGATAAATAAATGTTTATTAAATGTAATAAACAATGGCTTTAATGGTTTTTGATTTGTGAATGGTTGATTCTTATAAATTTGTATTGGTAACAGTATCATAGTTAAAAGAAAGTAACTTTTTATTATATTTTGTTAAAGTCCCACCTTTTTTTTAAATGTACCAGGATTTTCCTTTAATTTTTTGTACATGTCCTCTTTTACATTGAAACTATTATGGACACTCTATTATAGGCAGATATGATGTGGCTCTAACAGAGATTATTATTTCTAGTGCAATTACAGGGAAAAGCATAATTTTTTTAAATTGTGGGTTAGGCACCTATGGCACTGAGGCACTCAATTTACACTGGTGTCCAAAAGTTAAGGATAATTAGTTCATTTGCCGACTTATTATAAAGCATTTGTCAGAATAATACAAAATTTGGTAAGGTATGTCACAGATAATTAGAAACATGGCACGAAAGAAACAATGGCATGAATACGTCATTCACTTGTCATTTTCACAACAAACGAAAACTGCATTTCAGAATTCGAACATAAAAGTTGAACAACAATGGTTCAAATGATTAGTATGGGGTGTGATTACCCCTGACAGCTACACAAGACTCACATCGACGTGGCATGCTAGTGATGAGGTTGTTCAGGAGTTCGATGCTCAGCAAATTCCACTCCTCATGAAGAGCAATGTGAAGGTCTTGAAGTGTCCTCGGAGGAGGCTGACGAGATGCAATTTGTCTCCCTAAGGCATCCCATGCATGCTCTATAGGATTCATATCCGGAGACCTCGCTGGCTACTCCATACGCTGGATATCTTCCTCCTGAAGAAACTCATCCACCAGTTGTGACCTGTGAGGTCGGGCATTGTCATCCATGAATATGAATTCTGGACCCACAGCTCCCCTGAAAAGTCTTACATGAGGTTCCAGGATCTCTTCTCTATACCGCTGAGCATTAACAGTGCCACCTGCGAAGATGTGAAGCTCTGTGCGTGCATTCATCATTATACCTCCCCATACTAGGAGACCACCGCCACCAAATGGATGTCTTTCCACGATGTTCATGGGGTTGTAACGAGTTCCTTGCTCCCTCCAGATAGTCACGCGATGCGAATCACAGTTCAAGCTGAATCTGGACTCGTCTGTAAATAGCACGCTGCTCCACTGATTTAGAGTCCAGTCGCGATGTTCCTGACTCCACCGTAAACGTGCTCTCTTGTTATCAAGGGTGAGTGGGACGCACACTACAGGCCATCTAGCATACAGACCAGCAGCTCTGAGTCTTCTATAGACAGTTTGTCTGGATACTCTGATACCTGAGGCGGCCGCAAGTTCTGAACTCAGTTGTCTGGCAGACATTGTTTGGTTTCTTCTTGCAGTTAACGCAAGATATCGATCCTGCAGAGGATTTGTAACTCTTGGACGACCTCCCACTGGTCTTTGCCTAACGTCTCCGGTCTCTTGGAACCGTCGCCATAACCTAGATATAACATTTTGTGGCACATTAAGTGCTATGGAGACCTCAGTTTGTGTCTGTCCTGTTTCTAGCCGCCCAATAATTCTACCCCGAAGCAGAGGGTCCAGATGTTGTCTTTGTGCCATTTTACTGCAATCTGTTCTTACACTACATCTGATTATATCATAACTCTATTTAAAAATGAAGCTTTATGGAACAGGGCTTAACTGCAACAATGCAATTTTCATTTATAATTGCTATTAATCTTTTCATTGTTGAAGAGAGATTATAATTTAGTATGTAAACTAAACTAAATGTACTGAGAAACGTTTTGATAAATAATTTTTACTCCTTGCTCATCTTTAAGCATTTTGATTTTCCGTTTTACAAATTATCCTAAACTTTTGGACACCAGTGTATATTATATAATTAACTTATTAAAATCTAATATTTATTATGTTAAATATATGTTGACAATTGTGATTTTTTTAAATTTCTGTAGTAACACAGTGTGCCACAATCAAGACTGTTAATAAAATTGATCATTATTCAAAATTGTTATGACATTGCATTGCGGACTTTGTTTTTCCTTGTTTCTTTAGACTTTATTATGTCTTTGGAAAGCATTACATTATGGTGTATTATTGAAACATTCAACAATTATTAGTTCAAGTGAAATTATTAGATCACAATTAAATGTAGATATCAGTGTAAGATTTCCACATTGAAACAAAATGTCTAAAATTTTAATTCAAATAATCAGGCAGTGTTTCAAACTTAAAATGATTAATATTTAATTTTAGGAAGTTATATTTTGAGGTTATTTTAATTATATTATTTTTAGTCTGGGAAAGCTGACGATAAAACAATTGTTTTGAAACATGTCCAAGAACAAATCAACATTAATATTGAGGTAAGATGTCCAGACTAAAAATAATATATTTAAAATGATTATTTAAAAAAAACTTTTTTGGATATAATAGATTCTCATTAATGTCTTCTTGAACCAGAAGCCATCCGAATGCACTGCTAC
Organism: Diploptera punctata; assembly: GCA_030220185.1. NCBI lineage: Eukaryota > Metazoa > Arthropoda > Insecta > Blattodea > Blaberidae > Diploptera > Diploptera punctata. The sequence continues at coordinate 3,264,769 of JASPKZ010003868.1, read as the reverse complement.
CAATAGCTAGCTGCCTCAGATGTAGAGTATGGTATATGAGTGAAGGTAAATTGTTGCTCGCATTAGAAGCCTGGATAGCATGCTGACGTACAAAGTCAAAAGTTTGGATTTGAATCCAGTTCAGGTGTTAATTTTTCTTTACATGTTAATAGTTTGTCCATCATAGCAATTGTTAAAATTTGAATTATAACTTTAAAATGATTATTTTTATTTATTTATTTATAAATCTTCTTCTTCTTCCTTCCAAATATTAGGCGAAGGCCTATTACGATCCTATAGAAAATTTTCCCTCCAGTGTTGTAATTATAAATAATAAATGTAAGTGAATATTATCTCATAGTGTGAATTCCTAAAAAAGTAATTTAAAATTATTATTTATTCAAACTTTGAAAAAGGTGGCTTTGCTTTGTTCTTACCATTCACTCTTCATTTGGCATTGTCAATTCTGATTTTGGAAATCATTGATTAATTACACATTAAGTAAATAGTAATATAAAGTATACATTTTTTATGTTTTTTGTTTAAATTTGTCTCACATTGAAGGACAAATTAATATTTTAAGAGAAACATTTTCGCCTAAACTAAAGGAAAATAAACATTGAATATAAAGGAATTAGAGGTGATAGGAGTTTAATTTGTCAACAGATTGCAGGGGGAACCAGTAAACCTTAGAGAGCAACAGGATGCTGTGGAATTTTTTATGAGTCTTGTCGAGAGCATTGACGAAGCTCTTAAAGCTTTAAACCAAGAACAGATAATGGGCAAGATTCTCGGTGGTTCATATTCTGACCAGAAAATTTGTAAAGGTTGTCCACATAGGTGAGTATAGTTGATTTCTTTATATTAATTCTGAATTTGTGCATTTTAATAAATAATTTTCAAAGAGTGGATAAAATTTATGGAAATCAATTTATTTTTTTACAGGTATTCTAAAGAAGAACCTTTTAGTGTAATAAGTGTAGATATCAGAAATCATAGTACGTTGCTAGACTCGTTAGAACAATATGTAAAGGGTGAACTGTTGGAGGGTGCAGATGCATATCACTGTGAAAAATGTAACAAAAAGGTATGGAAACATATTCACTTCTATATGAATCACATACATAATCACTGAAATTAATAAATGAGTTAGAATTTAACACCTTATGACATGTGTAAAGAAATTAAACATAGGCTCAATTCTGGAAATGCATGTTCTTATGCATTACTTGAACTCTTGTCCCAACTTTAAAAAAATGTTAAACTGAAAATACATAAAACTTATTCTCCTAATTAGATGGATGTGAAATAAAAGTTGTCTTACTTTAAGGGAGGAAAGGATATTACAAGTATTTCAGAATAAAGTTCTTAAAAAAATGTTTGGACCAAAGAGAGATGAATGGACAGGTGAATGGAGAAGACTACATAAGTGAGCTACATGGTCTTTAGGAAGCCAGTTGTAATGAGAACAGTTAAGTCTCATAGACTGTGATGGTCAGGACATGTGGCAAGAATGAGGAATGAAAGAGGTGCATGGATGCTTCTTGTAAGAAAACCAAAGAGAAATGACCAGTTGGTAGAAAAAGTTAAGAGGTGGGAGAATAACAATAACCATGATTTGAGGGAAGTAGATTATACAGAGTATGATTGGAAAACATTAGCTCAGGATAGGAATGTATAGAGAGCTTATGTCCTTGTAGCCATGAACCTATGGACTCTAGACCCAGTGAGTTAGTTATCTAATAATTGTAGATTTCTCAAGGACACGTTTCAACGCTTCTGCATATTGTCTTCATCTTTAACTAACTCCTTTAAATATTAATAGTAATCACTGAAATTTATACCTTACCTTACATTTCAGTTTCAATGATTATCATGTCATAGTGTGATTTTACTGTTTATTATATACAGCAAACTTCCAATTATCCATGTTAATTGGGACCGAAATATGCACGAAAAACATGGATAATCCAATTAAGTTATTCGGCGCTGTGGAAGTTGATCAGAAATTTATTTACCTACTTTAACATTACTTAAATGCAACAAATATTCATAAAATGTTATATTAAATGTATTTAGGTGCAAGTTGTAATTATCATTAATTTATTTTACTCATAAATATAAAAAAAAGGGGGACTATTTCCTGTCATGACCATTCTGGTTACAACGGTATTCAAAATGGCTGTCATAACCAGTGATAACTACACTTATAACCAGCAATGACACAAATAATCAGCGATAACCACACTAGTAACCACCAATGACCATACTGCTAACCAGCAATAAACCCACTGCCACAGCATATCTGTGGTTTCAAACTAACAACAAACTTCCAGTGACTCACGCAACAGACATTTCCAAAATTATATTGTATTCTCAGAATGTTGGTTGGTACCGTTAAATGCGTCATGGGAGGGGGTTGTGAGTGAAGGTTACTCTATTGTGCTAGTTTCTAAGCTCATTTCATAGTAGCATGTTTATAAATAAAGATTTCATAACAATACAAAATACAATGCAGTATTTATCTTCATTAAAAAATAATACAGTAAAAACAGTCATGCCCGGATAATATGCGCATGGATAATCGGGAGTTTGCTGTACTAGACTCTTGACTATATATATATATATATATGATAATGAAGTTGTACAGATAAACAAAACTGCATATTAAGTTTATTAAGGTAGAATTATTTATCACTCACCTCATATTGTTCAGTGATAAAAAATTCTATCTTAATGAATATACCCCATAGTGAGAATTCCTGAAATAAGTAAGAAAAACTGCATATAATCAAAAATCAAGCAATTTAAAAAAATAATTTGCTTGTATATAGTCTGTTACAAACAGTTTCATGTAGGGTGCAAGGGTTAGAAAATATTATTCCCCTCCTACCAGATCATCCTCAACCTGCTTTTACATATGAAGCTCTGGGAACTGAGAAATGGTGATGTAACCATATTAGAGATGGAAGAAATGCTGTCCAACGTATTATGCTGGCCTGTCATGTTATAAGAATTTTTCACAACTGATGCTTGTGAAAAGGACTAGAGAACTCAAGAAGCTATTTGTAGTTAGGTCTGGAGGACCCATTTTATTCAAATAGTTTGGTTAGTTTTGATGCTTTTGTTTTAAATTCGTTACTTCCATTGAAGGACAAATTAATATTTTAAGAGAAAATTTACACCTAAACTGAAGTAACCCTATTAGATTTTTTTTTATTGTTAGATTATTTTTCAATGTTTTTATTTTAAATTTGTAACTTTTATTGAAGAACAAATAAGTATTTTAAGAGAAAAAAATATGCCTTAACTGGAATTTGAACCCAAGATCTCTGGTTTTCTATACAGTGCTCTAAACCATTGAGCTATCTAGGAATCTCAATTTTGATGAAAATTTTTCTCTTATACAATCCCTTAATTCTACATACCTTGGTTGTGTTTGTAATGAATAGGGCTAGGAAGTTGGGAAAAATCCTTTTTCATTTTATGTCTGAAGACCAGGCCCAACTTAATATGTATATATATATATATGTTTTGGTTCATTGTAGGTCAGAAAATGGTGGGTTTTACTTGTCCTTTTTTCGATGTTTTATGGCTTATTGATCTTTTTTTTAGGTCTTAATGAATTTTTTGTAACTTTACCTTCTTTTGACTACATTTATACCATTTGTATAATTCAGCAATTCACAGTCTAGTCTCAATTCCAATTTCTTTTTAAAAACACTCTCTAGTTTTACTTGCCAAAGTCTTTTCACATTGCAAACACTTCTGAGAAACTATTGAACCCTCACAAAATATACCATTATTTTTAACCAGCCTACTGACTGCCTGATATCCAAAACGGGTTTGCTGAATTCATTCTAGATGGGAAAAATCGCACGTTGTAAATTCTCTAAGAACATTCTTTTTAATGAACAGAATTCATTTTTCAAACTATGTTGAATTGAAAGAAATCAGTATGAATGAAGAAGTATTTAAGCGTCAATTTTTTTTTTGATATGTATGTCACATTTCTCTATAATTCTGTACTTTTTTAAACACTTTTATCATATATTTGAGTTTGTATTTTTTAACATTCTTACCTCGTATGTTTATTTTGTTTTGATTTTAAAACTTTTATCATATTCATTAAAAATGCAGTTGAAACTAAAATTATTTAATTTGAATTGCCTTTTAAGTCTTTTTTTCTTCAGTTTTTAGCTCTTTTTAAGGATATCTTTAGGTCTTCTTAAAACTATTTTATAGGCATTTTATATGTTCTCAACTTCCGAGCCCTAGTAATGATCAATTAATGCTGTCTTCTCTAAAGTAACTAGAAATTATGGTTTGATTTGAGAATTTACTGTTTTAAAATACTTTTAATTAAATCCTCTAGGAATTGATGTTTTTATTATTAATTTAACACTTCTCATGGAAGGATAAATTATATTTGAAGAGAAAAATTTTCACCCAGACTGAGACTTCTATCTTTGCAAAGATAGAAGCACAAAGGTTTCAAAGCATTTGGCACGAGAGAATTACAACGTATATAAGAGAAAAATTTGTGTCTAGATTGCAACTTGCCTCGGTAGCTCAGTTGGTAGAGCATTGGCCCGGAAAGCCAAATGTCCCAGGTTCGAGTCTTGGTCTGGGTGAAAATTTTTCTCTTCAAATATATTTTATCTCTAGGAATTATTTGATCCTAACCATATTTTACTCCTTGTACTTCAGTTTGCCAGTCACAATAGCAACTACTTCAGTTGGCTCTGGGCTCCTCAAAGGTGTCGTGGCAGATTTTTAAATAGCTGATAACAATTAAGTACTGAAATGTATTATTGACTCATTTTAAATTTGTTCATTTTCAGGTAGTTACTGTGAAAAGGCTGTGTGTAAAGAAATTGCCACCAATTTTAGCGATTCAATTAAAACGTTTTGAATATGACTTCGAAAGAGTTTGTGCCATAAAATTTAATGATTATTTTGAGTTTCCAAGAGATCTGGATATGGATCCTTACACAGGTAAAGAAAATTAATTAACATATTAGTAACATATAAAGTTGTACAGGTTCTTATATAAAGTTGTACAGGTTCTTAAGATTAGTATTTTTTGATCCCATATAAAAAAAATCCTAAGTCTAGTTTTGATTAATTTGAGATTTCATTTCGTGATGTATGATGACCCAGGACTGATATTTCAATACTACATATTACTGGGAAAAATTGAAAAGTAAACTCTGTAAAACATGTATAATATGAAGTTTTATTTTTTATGTATCAACATCTCTAAAATAAAGTGTAATATCCTGTGTGGAGTCCCTTCATGTCTTCTTCAGGTAGAAGCCATTCATTGTGTATTTGTGAATGATGATTCATTGCAATTGAATGTGGGACCAGTAGAGTAAGGTAAAGGAAGGATTTCTGCTTGGATGGGAATGAAGCCTGGATTAGCTCAGTGGTCTGAGCATTAGCACGGAAAGCTAAAGGTTCGGGGTTCGATTCCCGGTTCAGGCAAAAATTTTTCTTTTAAACACATTTCCCATTAATGCATATTCTAGTTCTTTTCACATCATAAATATAATTTATGTCTATAAGTACATATTTTAGTATTTTCCTCATATTATAACACAAAACTTGATATATAATGACAAACCTATATAAGACAATATTTTCCTATGATGTTAAGTAACCTTCATTACATCAACAAACACATTTTACAACAATACACATTTTTAAGCTGAATGATTTTTGGAATGTAACAGTTCACTCAGAAGACAACAGCAAATACCAGGCTTCAACTACATTTTGTGTACAGTAAAACTTCCACATAATGAAGATATAATATAGTATATGTGATATATTTATATGTCATATACATTTTTGTTACAGTATCAGGGTTGGCAAAACTAGAAGGTGAAATGATAGACTGTGACTATGATGAGATATCGAAAGACATTTGTACAAAATACCAACTGACAGGAATTGTTGTACATAGTGGACAGGCCAGTGGAGGTCATTACTACTCATATATATTACATAGGTAAGCTGATTACAGTTAAAGGGCATATAAATTAAAAAGGTATATGTGCTGCTACAACAGTATATGAACTTCACTGTGGTTACTTTTCTAGATATTGTCAGAATGATTGAGAGCAGGAGGAAAGACAGAGCCAGTATACTGAGCTATGTGCTAGTGCATATAGAACATCCCACCCAGCAACTTATTGCCTTTTGTATTTGAAGAGAAAAATAATTTGATGTTTCATTATTATTTTAACATCGGCTGCGGTGGACTACTGGTTATACTCCTTGCCTCTGGTCCCGAGGGTCGCGGGTTCAAACCTGGCTGGGTTCGATGGATTTTTTTGGATGGAGAAATCCAAGGAGCAAGTCCTCTGGGAGGGACTTTAAGCCGTGGGTCCCGAGTCTGAAGATTTTCAGGCTCGTAAAAGATCCTTAAGCCTGAATGAAACGGTCTCTAAGCAAAATTTACTGAATTTTTCCGTCCTAGTACTACCTTGGTTTCCTAGATGTCAGTATATAGGCAGACGCTGACCATGGACCACTCAAATGACATCTACACGAAAACAAGTGTAACTAAATTAGTATGGTTCGAATTCTTCCCTGTAGGGGGAGAGCAACCAAATCTCTGTTAAGGAAAACATGGGCTTACAAGATTACAAGATCATTAATTTTAACACTTCTCACTGAAGGATAAATTAAATTTGAAGAGAACAATTTTTATGCCTAGACTGTGATTTGAACCCCTTTTAGCTTTATATGCTAATGCTCTTTTCGTCTGAGCTATCCTAGGCCTCCAATATAAATGCAAATTTTTCTTTTATACATTTTAATTCCCGAGCACCAATTGCTATGAACTTGTTGTATTGACACAGATATTGACTTCTTATTTAAGAAGATTTTTCTCTTCAAATATAATTTATCTTTCAGTGAGAAATGTTAAATCAATAATAAAAAGATTTTTAATGTTAATTTAAACATTACTTTATAAAGTGAGTAAGCGAGTAGAGCTGCATTTGATGTTTTTATTATAAATTAATATTGATTACAATAATATAATAATATAATATAATTGATTACAATAGTTTAGTCGCGTACTTTAATTTAACTTATTTCAATCATAGAAATAGCTTTAGCTTCTTAATGTTAATTTAATAAATAATGCTATAGCTGTGTGAAGTCCCTTCATGTCTTTATAATGTAGAAGCCATTAAATGTGTAATTGTGAATGGTGATTCATTGTATTGGATGTGGAATCAAGAGAGAGAGGTAAAAGGAAAATTTATGATTCTATGGGAAAGAAGCTTGAATTAGATCAGTGGTTTGGGCATCAGCACATAAAGCTGAAGGTTCACGTTTGATTCCCAGTTCAGGCATAATTTTTTCTCTTTACCATTGATTATAATAGTTTAGTTGTAAACATTAATTTTGTTTTTATTATTAATTAAACATTTCTCAATGAAAGATAAATTATATTTGAAGAGAAAAATTTTCGCCTAGACCGAGACTCGAACCCGGGACCTTTGGCTTGCCGGGCCAAATGCTCTACCAACTGAGCTACCGAGGCGAGTTACGATATAGACGCAAATTTTTCTCTTATATACGTTGTAATTCCCTCTCGCCAAATGCTTTTGAAACCATTGTTTCAAGGGAATTACAACGTATATAAGAGAAAAATTTGCGTCTATATCGTAACTCGCCTCGGTAGCTCAGTTGGTAGAGCATTTGGCCCGGCAAGCCAAAGGTCTCGGGTTCGAGTCTCGGTCTAGGCGAAAATTTTTCTCTTCAAATATAAACATTAATTTACTTATATTTGAAGAGAAAAATATACTCTCAGACTGGGGTTTGAACCCAGGACCTTCGGCTTTCTATGCCAATGCTCCACCAACTGAGCAAATTAAGCACTTCAATCTAAATGCAAATTTTTCTCTTATACATTGTTAATTCCCAAGCTCCAAATGCTATGAACAGTTATTCGATCACAAAAACTGTTTGGTGCTCGAGAATTAACAATGTTTAAGAGAAAATTTGCATTTAGATTAGAGTGCTTAGTTGGCTCAGTTGGTGGAGCATTGGCATAGAAAGCCAAAGGCCCTAGGTTGAAACTCCAGTCTGAGCATATATTTTTCTCTTCAAATATAATTTGTTCTTCAGTGAGAGTGAGAAGCATTAAATTAATAATAAAAAGATTAATTTACTTATTTTGATCATAGTAATATTAATTTATTAAGAGTAGGTGTTCTTTATTCTTGATTAAGTGGATTGTTGCAAAAAAAACATTTGTCCGATGTGTATATGTGTATCCCAAATAATACAATATTCAGTTTTGTATTTACAGGCATAACGATGGTAGTTCAAAATGGTATAAATTTGATGATGGAGAAGTGAGCGAGTGCAAAATGGATGACGAAGAGGAGATGAAAACACAATGTTTTGGTGGCGATTATATGGGCGAAGTGAGTGTCTTGATATAGATTTTTATGATTTTTATATTTTGAATGACTATTTTTATTTTTTATTGATTTATTTATTTTTCAGGTATTTGACCACATGTTAAAAAGAATGAGCTATCGGCGGCAGAAAAGGTGGTGGAATGCGTACATGCTTTTCTATACAAGATTGGATGTTGAAGAAAATGCTCTTATGAAGAGCCTAAATGAAATATCTTTGTGTAAGTAAAATATTTCACATAATCATTAACATGAGTTCATCATTAATAAATTACAATATGAAGTAAGACTACGAGGTTGTTCTTGATAAATAAGGTGAGGTGAATTTGGAATCATCTTACCTCATAAATCGTTGTGTTCTTTTGAACATGTTTCAATAAATAATTCCTTTAAATATTAATGAAAATGTTTTAATACACTATTTACATAATATCAGCTTGTTCAGAATGTTGAATTTGATGTTGTCAATCCCAGATCAACCCCCACTCCATCTTTTGACCGAAGAACTTGCATATCAAATAATTTTCCTCAGGAATATCAAAATTCATACTCCTGTTTTTGTATTTTCCTACTGTTTAATAATGTTTTATTTTAGGAAGTAATATTTTGAGGTTCTTTTAATTATATCATTTTGAGTCTGTTTATCTTACCTCAATATTAATGTTGATTTGATAAATAGACTCAAAATAGTATGTTTTAATAATGTTGTGTTTGCATCGATTTTGTGTTTCTCTGCCCAGATGTGAGCAGTTATTACTGATTTTTCTAAACTTGTTGCACCTTGGCGTTAAAGATACTAACCTAATGAGATATCTAGTAGGCAACTAAGGTTTTACTAGGATGACGAGGTTGGTAAATTTTGCTTCTTTATTCAGGCTTAAGTATCTTTTAAGTGCCTGAAAATCTTCAGATCAGGACCCATGTCTTGAAGTTCCATCTGGAGGGCTTGCTCCTCTGATTTTTACATCCTAAAAAATCCATTGACATTGACTGGATCCTAATAATAGCTTTTTTATATATTTTTTTATTGCCACCAGGTTGTCATGACATTTCTGATATTCTCTCCTGGCATTGACATTATTGTAAACCACTTTTGAAGTTGGGGTGCCTGGAAGGTGGAGTTATGCTGCACCAATGATATATGATAGGTGATGATCATGGTAATTATGTGCCAAGAGAGGCCTAATCCTAAACTATGAGGCGAATATGATGATTAGATGTTCGGGGACCATTTATTTCTTAAAGTTTCCTGACATTTGTCTAACAGGGGAGGAAAAACCCCTATAAAACCTCACCCAGGAAACTGTCCCAATTGAGGATCGAATTTGGGCCCACAGCGTGACACAGCACGCTACTTTGAGATCACAGCTGTGGATCTGTTCAATATTAGTGTACTGAATTTGGTCATTCATAATTTTTCTTACTTTAGTGTTGTATATTCTGTCCATTAAGTCATAACTGTGCTGTTGCATGTTAAACTTGTTTCCTCAAAGTTCCTTGTACAAATTAGTTTGATTTTTATTTTCTTATGTGTTTTGCAGCTGATACGAAGTTGGGTATAATGAAAATGCCACCGGCAATCGAGAGAAGTGTTAGAAAACAAAACATAAAATTTATGCACAATAGAAATCAGTTCTCTGCGGAATATTTCCAATTCATAAGAAAATTGGTATCTTGCAATAGTCCACCTGTTAATAGACAACATAGTAATGAAAAACTAGTGAGTATTATGTTTTATGTAAATACTGTATTTATATTATAGGTCATGCACTGTTATTTGGCAGGTGTGGGCTGTTATTTTTTCTTATACCCGAAGGGCTACCTCTCCTTCTACATTCCAAACCCTAGTATAAACTTGAAAGTAAATACTTCCTCTGTTTTTATAAGTGTTTAGATAGTTCCTGAAGTGTGTTACATGCGATAATTTTGCAGTCATTATAAGTTTAGCTTAATTTAAGTTACAAGGGAACTGTCAACCATTGCATGTCGAAACATATCTTGAAATTTCTCCCAGAGAAGCATTGTCGTATAACAAGGCCATATCAAAAAATTATCTGCCTTTTTAACTGCAAGGCACAAAAATGAAAGCCAGAATCCAGCAATGGCAACAATCCCAAACAGCCAGAGACCAATGGGGGGATACACTATCTTGTTGGAAGATAATGTTGTGAGTATGCTCTATTGTGGAATTATAAATAATTCTAACATATTTTGGTATTTAACGCCTGTGACGGTTTGTTCAGCATAGAAAAATGGTCCCATGACTTTTTCTTTCATTGGTCACACCAGACATTAATCTTTGGGCCATCTCAATGGACACATGAGGATTCTCTGATCCACATATTCTGCTGTTATGTTTATTCACTTTTCAAGAAACATGAAACATTGATTCATCACTGAAATATATCCATGAAAGATACTCGGAGACTGCCTCAATTAAATTAAGCATATCTATAGGAAATTATTTTTAATGTAGTTGTCATTTGGCAAAAGTTTCTATACTAACTGCACTTTACATGCCTAGAAACATAGGCATTTATGAAGAACTTTATACACTCTCGATTGTGGAATATCTTTTAATTATACCAGTTTCAAAGCTTAGACAGCTTCATCTTCAGTCATTTCTTGTCGACTGATGTTATGTCGATCAGGAGACTGCTTCTGCCTTCCTCTTTTGGTGGACTGCTGAACCTCCAGATCAAATCAAAATCCTCAGAAATTTCAAAATACAGTTTTTCTTTCTTGTTTTGTTATTGTGGATTTTTTCCCAAACAGTGAGTTCTTTTTGTTTTTCTATTCGTTTAATTAAACTAGCTTTTGTATCAATTAATGTTTTTCAGACCAAACTTGCAGATACTGCTAACATCTCCAATTCACCATTTATGACATTTCTAAGATGTTCTTTTACCCTTGTTTTCAAATTACTTTTTTGTTTTTCCTATGTAAATTTTGTCACAATCCCTGCATTTGATCTGATATATTCCTGATTTTTTTTCTTCATTTTTGTTGGTTTTAATTATCCTACTGAGGCATTAACATAGCATTTGTTAAAGTAGAAGAGATGGCTGCTTCATTGCTCTCTTATAGTGTAGACAGACTCTTTCTGCATGCAGATTAACTTGGTCGAATAATATATCAAAACCTTGTTACTCCATAATTGAAAAAAAAATTCAGAAGAAAAAACCTTATAACTGGTTGATTTTTAAGTCAAAATGTATCATTACTAGTTTCTGAAAAGTGTTATGCCAGAGATAAGAGTTCTTGGGTCTGAGATTAAAGCAGACAGAACCTTGCTATTCCTTCCCTCCAGAGATGTGAGTTTTTGGGCATGAGGTTAATATTATATTAAAATTAATGTTGGGAAGTAAACATTATGCTATTTTATCATTAATATTGAGTGGAGAACATATTTTTAATAACTCACACACTTTCAATTTCTTTGAGACCATTCGTTTTGAATGGTCTCAAAGAAATTTGAAATTATATGAGCTGAATTATTAAAAATATGTTCTCCACTCAATATTAACGAGGTTAATAGTTGAAGAAAGGCACGGTTTTTATAATCATTAATAGATGGCAGCAAAATCATCTTGGCATTTATAAGACTTATATAACAGCATGCAGATGATGCCTTTGCTTATCTAATAAAGCAAAAATTCAGATTTTTACTCTTGATTGAGTGGTTAGTTTACTTTTTGCAAAATATATTGGTACATTTTAATTATATTATTAAAATAATAATTGTTGTATTAAATTTGAAGAGAAAAATATATGCCTAAATCGGGATTTGAACCCAATATCTCTGGTTCTGTACACCAGTGCTTTAACGATTTAAGCTATTAGGCATCACGATTTAATCATAAATTTTTCTCTTATACTAATACGATTCCCGTGCGTCAGATAGCAGTGAACTTTTGTTCCACTGACACCATCTAGTGGTTTCTTGAACAAGAGCACTTTAAAATGGAGATCAACACAATACATTTCTAGCAAGTAAAGATAATATTCTATATTTAATATTAAATATCGAATATTAGCTTTACTTGCTAGAAATGTAATGTGTTGATTTCTATTTTAAGTGCTCTTGTTTACGAGACCGCTAGATGGCATTGTTCACTGCTACCTGGCTCACGGGAATCTTGTTAGTATAAGAGAAAAGTCTATGTTTAAATCATGATGCCTAATAGCTTAAATCGTTAAAGCACTGGTATACAGAACCAAAGATATTGGGTTCAAATCCTGATTTAGGCATATATTTTTCTAAATCAATGGTAAAGAGAAAAAATTTTGCCTGAACCGGGAATTGAACCCCGAACCTTTAGCTTTGCGTGCTAATGCTCAGACCACTGAGCTAATCCAGGCTTCGTTCCCATCCACGCAGAAATCCTTCCTTTACCTTACTCTACTGGCCCCACATTCAATTGCAATGAATCATCATTCACAAATATACAATGAATGGCTTCTACCTGAAGAAGACATGAAGGGACTCCACACAGCTATAGCATTAAAATTCATCGGAGAACATATTGTTTAAACAACTCACCTTGTTGTGAACATGACGCAGCATTGACAATGTCACGAATTACGTGAAGAAACCCTGGGTCTGCTATAAATTATGAAGTATGAGGTGAGTGAAATGATAAAAAATAAACAACATTAAAGAACCTCATAGTGTTATTTCCTATCTACATAACTTAACTCACCTCACTTCCCAACATTAATTAAATATAGCTATAGCATTATTTATTAAATTAATATTGAGAAGCTAAAGCTATTACTATGATAGAAATAAGTAAAACAATGAACACAATTAAATTATTGTAAATCAAATGATGATTCATTGCAATTGAATGTGGGGCCGGGCCAATAGAGTAAGGTAAAGGAAGGATTTCTGCTTGGATGGGAACAAAGCCTGGATTAGCTCAGTGGTCTGAGCACGGAAAGCTAAAGGTTTGGGGTTCGATTCCCGGTTCAGGCAAATATTTTTCTCTTTACCATTGATTTACAATAATTTAATTGTGTTCATTGATTTACTTATTTCTATCATAGTAATAGCTTTAGCTTCTCAATATTAATTTAATATATATTTTTCTCTTCAAATTTAATTAGTCATTGAGTGGGAAGAGATAAATTTAATATTAAATATCCAATAATTGTTGTAATTTTATAAATGAAAGTTTTGTAATTTCTTTTCAGACACCAGAGTTTGAGGAACTAGCCATGTTAAGTGTACAGTTAGCTTCGAGGTTTTTGTTTCATACTGGATTTCATACAAAGAAAACTCTTAGAGGAACAGCTACAGAATGGTATGATGTTTTGTGCCAACATCTTCGCAGCTCACGTGCAGTTAGAGCATGGTTTGCACATAATGTGTTGTTTCAGCATCCACACAGGTTAGCAACTTTATTAAAACTAAAATTACATATTTAACTGTTCATTTCTCTGTGCTCAAAAGTTAAAGAGAGGAACTGCGAAAAAATGGGTAAAAAGTAACTTGTAATCAAAAAATTATATCTCTGATTCTAATTATTACAAAGTAATAAGGGAAAATTTGGCTGTAAAATATTTATGTATATTTTAGATATCTTAAACCATTCAGTCTGAAGTAATTTATACATTATATTATTTGGAGTCTGTTTATCTTACCTCAATATTAATGTTGATTTGCTCTTGAACATGTTTCAATTGGATATCAATCATTTATACATGTTTTGATGTGAGATTTTTAAATTTAATGTTTTCCATTTCCTCAAGAAAAATTAACACTTGAACCCTGGACTTTTCGTTCTCTGTATGAATAAAGAAATTTTTATGTTTGTATCATAGCTTGAATAGTGTAATAGATAGCATACTTGTACAGAAAATGAGAGGTCCAGGGTTCAAGTCCTGGTTCAAGCGTTAATTTTGATTGTGAAAATAATAATGTCCAGCAATGGAAAGTAATTTATACATAGTTGAAGTTTATCTATGTTGAGGTACAGTTTTCTCATTTTCTATAATAAATAAAAATGTAAAATTTTAACGAGTATATATATGTAAATCTGACCTCTCTCTTTTATTGTTAAAACCTCCTCAACTCGTGTTTCACACAGGGCCGGGTTGAGTGATGAGATGGGAAGAAGACCCTAATATTGTAGGTGTGTGCTTACTGGTTCCGACATTTCAGTGTGTGGTATGTCGAAACATTGGAATCAGTGCCAGTGACCAACCTTAAATCTTTGATGTGGAAAACCCACTAAACTTTTATTATGTATATATACACACACACATACATTTCTTCCTTTCACAATTAAAGTTTGTTCTTATGTATTATATGAGAAAAAAACTTTATTTTGAATAAAGGTGTTTTGCTATATTAACTTTTGGACACCAATACATTGTTTTATATTTGAAATAAAATTTATTGCTTATTTATTAATCAATAAATGAATCAGATTTTACTACTCATCTTATATTTTGTGAAATTATATAATGAAACTAATTAATAAATTAATTATATACCAAGAGGACGAAGATCACTGGGCCGTCCTATGAAACGCTGGAGGGAAAATTTTCTATAGGATCGTAACAGGCCTTGGCCTAATACTTGGAAGGAAGAAGAAGAATTAATAAATTGAGTCATTTTTACATCTTACCTCATATTTCATGTTTTATTAAACACGGTAACTATAGTTTTCAAATGATCTTGTCAAATGTTTAATAAAACATGAAATACGAGGTAAGATGTAAAAATGACTCATTAATTTATTAATTAAGAACCTCATAATGTGTTTCCCATTTTTAACTTTGAATGAAACTAATCCTTGAAAATGTACAAAATATGAAGTAAGATGTAAATCTGATACATTTAATGATCGTTAAAGTAAAACCTCATAAAAATGGCATTGCTCATTACCTATTATACATCACTTTGAATAGTATGAGCCATTTTTCAATTCAAATTTTAACTAAAACACACTATTGCAGGTTCTGTGAATATCTGTTAGGTTGTCCTAGTACGGAGGTTAGATCAGCGTTTATGAAGATAATTGTGTTCCTAGCGCACTTCTCTCTACAGGATGGACCTTGTATACCACCTATGCTTGAAGCGCCTTGTAAGTTAGCTTTTCATTTTAACATATCTATAAACTTAATGAGTTACTTTTACTGTTTCAACAGATGAACAAATTAGAATATGATAAGTTTTCCAATGACAAGTTATAAATTCCAGGTAAAATTTAATCTCTAAACCTTATCCACTCTTAGAGTGATCCTAACATAAACAAATGCCAATTGTATCATTCTGCCATTCACGTCACAGTTACTGTCACATTGACAGCGACCACTTGGGAAATATGTAAGGCACCTAATTGTTGAAATGGGTAAATTACAAGAAAGCAGGTGAGATTTTTCAGTGAACTTGTGAAATACATTTAAAATAACTGTTATTTGACCACTAGTCAAAGTCAGACTTGTGCTTTAAAAATTTAGATGGCTACACAGCAACAGAAGACTCAACACCTTAGCCATTTTAATTTAATGAAGGTAACTACTTTTTTGCATCTTATTGCTTCTACATTGTACGTAGTCATCCATAACCAATGAAAAGCGAGCAGGTTACATGGTTTTGTTTTGATGAGGATCACTTTAAGAGCGAATAGCCTTTAGGTAATTTTTTTTTTGTTTCTACGAATAAAAAATAAAAATTTATCCATTCTAAATTTACTTAAACATTTTCCAATATATATTTATCATTATTCTCAAGTGTGTGTGTAATTATTTTTATTTAACGATGCTCTTTTAACAGCAAAGATTATTTGAGTTGCTGTTCAACCCTGAAAAACATTTGCAATCAGCACTAAGCCAGCTTCATTGGATCAGTGAACATGCCCTGCTCTTTATCGATTGTACAGAAGTGAGAAAATCGATCAAATGAATCAAATATCTTTGATCATGAATGAACCAAATGAACGCTAAGTAGCACAAAGAGTTTATATATTAAATTTGGGAATTTTTAACATTATGAGGTTCAATTAATAATAATTAAATGAATTTCATTTAATTATTAGCACAAAGAGTACTAGCATCACCACACATTGCTTTGGCGAGAACTGTTATCATGACTAATTCTATTACCTCTGCTTCTCCCATCTTTGATGTTTTATGCTGAAAATTGACATGTGACGTAAATAACAGGAAAATAAAATTGGAGATTTTTTATTTATTTAATGCACCAGGTTGTCATTTCGACATTTCTAGAGATCTCTCCTGGCATTGGCATAATTGTAACCCACTTCTGAGGTTGGGGTGCCTGGAATGCAGGGTTTATGGCTGCCCCGATGATATGATAGGCAATGATGATAGTAATGCACCAGGGGAGTCCTTAATCCTACTTAATCTATTTATGATTGTTATGTTGGCCATACATATGATGTTCGGGGACCGTTTGGGCCTTAAAGTTTCCTGACATTTGTTTTATAAGTGAGGAGTAACCCTGAAAAAACTTCAACCATGAAACTTGTCCTAACCGGAGATTAAACCTCAGCATCCTGCCTTGATGTCACAGCGGTGGACTCAAAACTTAATAAAATTGATGATTTTAATACATTGTGAATAGGAAAATTGAAGAAATTGAGGGAATTACAATGTATATAAGAGAAAAATTTGTGTCTAGATCGTATCTCGCCTTGGTAGCTCAGTTGGTAGAGCATTTGGCCCAGAAAGCCAAAGGTCCCGGGTTCGAGTCTTAGTCTAGGTGAACATTTTTCTCTTCAAATATAAATTGAAGAAACTTTAAAAAATGTTGTAAAAGATGGAAAACTTAAATGTGGGAACGAAAAAGCAAGGTAATACTATATATCTTTCTAAAATTGCCATTGCTGCCATACGAGGGTCAATTTCTATTTTAAGGAATCATCTTTACAAAAATTCTCCTTTGTAGGTTCTGCATGTAGATATAATTTGAAATTTTAACATATTTACATAATATTTGAAGAGAGAAATTTTCGCCTAGACCGAGACTCGAACCCGGGACCTTTGGCTTGCCGGGCCAAACGCTCTACCAACTGAGCTACTGAGGCGAGTTACGATATAGACGCAAATTTTTCTCTTATATACGTTGTATTTACATAATGTTTCATTAAGTTAGAAATAAATTGTCTATCACTTTGTCCTTGTGGCAATCTCTAATGAGGAAATATATTAATAAATATTATCGCTCATTTGTGAGAAGATTGACACAACTAACAAATTGCCGATTTTGAGTTATTGGCACTAGATGAAAGACAAACTCAGTTCTATATTCTGGAAGAATGACAAAAGCATTTGTGTACAATGAGGTGGTATAGTAATTTGATATTTGTGACAAATGGAGGCAAAGTTCTATTGATTTCAAACCTTTAAATGCATCTCTTAAAACATGTTTTTTTAGTTATGTCACTCTTCTTGAAACTGATAAAATCTCATTTGCAATCCTTGTAATATAAATAACTCTATTTATTAATTAAAATAAACCTCATAGTGAACTTTCATGGGAAGAAATCACTATGAGATTTAATTTAAGATTAAATTAAAATGCTTCATACCTCATCTCATATTCAGTATTCTAATTATACTGCAGTTTCGAAGCTGCCAGCCTTTGAAACTGCAGTATAATTAGAAGACTGGATATGTGGTGAGGTATGAAGCATTTTAATTTAATCTTAAACCTCATAGTGTCACTTTCTTCAAATAATAATGAGAACTATTAATATTTTTGTGCAGCAATTTTACTGGATCCACATGCAACACTTAGTGATCACCTGCTGCATGCAGTGTTACTATTGTTGCACAAGGAAGTGTCTGATCACGGCCGTCATCTGCCCCACTATTTCTCACTGTTTCACATGTATGCCTCGCTTGGTGTGCCTGAGAGAACTCAGCTGCTTAAGGTAATTATCTGAAAATTTAAAAATCATGAACATAAACGGTAAGAGTGCAAGGCTTTGGGCAGTGGTTGGCTATTGCATTGCTATGGCAACCCTTTTGCATCACCTCTGCTTTCAGATCAGTTCAGGATTTGAGGATGTTTGAAGCAATAATTGATAATTGCCAAGGAAATGCATTGCTATAGCAACCTATTTGCACGGCCTCCTCTTTTAGAACTAATAGAATATCTTGATTGTATGTTTATTTACATGTATTTTATGAAATTTAGGTTTTATTTACTCTTTTTTTTTTTTACATATATAGCTGAATGTGCCTGCTACGTTCATGTTAGTGGCACTGGATGAAGGACCTGGACCACCCATTAAGTACCAGTATCCAGAGCTAACCAAGTTGCATCAAGTTGTCTCACAATTAATTCGTTGCTGTGATGTTAGTTCGAAAACACAGTCATCACATTCACAGCAGGTTAGTGTTTCCATATGAAATTGGTATTCTATAAAGAAAATGAGACTAGAATGCAGCTTCATGGCTTAGAAGCAGTTAGATGCTCGCCTCTCACTGCTGGGGTCCCAAGATCAAGTCTCGGTCACTCCATGTTGGTTTCATGGTGGATGAAATGGAGCTTGGGCAAGTTTTTCTAGGGGTTTTCTCCCTTTTCCCCTTGCCACAATTTCATTCCACCATTACTCCATACTCATTCATCCATTTTGTTTCATTTCATTCTTCTGCTGCGTGATGGTGCATAAGGTATGGTTGGCCGGCACCCTTGTCATTCAAAGACCCCTATATAGGGGCCTCATCTCATCCAATCCCTTGGCCTGACCCTGAGTTGGACAGGAGTTGAGAGTATTTATTTTTTATAAAATGGGACTACAAATTAATATCTGGGGGATTAGATTCCTTTGTTTTGGGGATTGCCGGTTTAAAATTGGTCAGGGTCAATTCCTTTTTTAGGGTGGAAAATTTCAAGGGACAAATCCTCTGGGAGGGGTTTCAAGCTGTGGGGCCTGAGTATGAAGATTTTTGCCATTATAAAACAGCCTAAGTCTAAAGTAGAGCCTCTATGCAAAATTTAATAGAGCTTTCCCATTCAAATAATATCTTAGTTATATTTAAATTAATATTGGGAAGTAAACATGAGGTTATATCATTAATAGTGAGTGGAGAACATATTTTTATCGACTCACCTCATATGATTTCAAATTTCTTTGATAACGACGGTTTCAGAGAATATCATGTCCTTCTTCAGTCATGGCGAAGAAGGACATGATATTGTCTGAAACCGTCGGTATCAAAGAAATTTTAAATCATATGGGGCGAGTCGATAAAAATATGTTCTCCACTCACTATTAATATCTTAGTTGCCTACTAAGCGTCTCTTTGAGATGAAGTTAATCATTCATCACTTGCTGACATCTATAGGGATATAAGTAGAGCGAGGAATTTTATGAAATTTCATGTTTTAAACTATTTGTCAGAGCGCTGAGACTAAGTATCTTTACATTTCATGATATGTAGAATCAAATAAGACCAACAAAAAACTTCATATTTCATAATATTTTAGCAAAATGTTCATATTTCAGTGACTATTTAACTCATGCTCCAAATGGGAGTCAATGACCAATCACATTTCAATGATTTCTGTTTTACAACCAATCAGAGTCGTGTTTCACGAAATATTTATCAGTGTTATAATTACCATATTAAAGAAAGCTCCTCCTTACAATATTGCGTTCCTTTGGTAATAAATAGTATGATCTGGTTGCAGTGATAAACAAAAGAAGCAGTAGAAGCGTACCTATCGTTTCTCATTTGTTTTCAAACATCGCCGTTTACATTAAATATATAAATATTTTAAAATAACTATAGTTAAATAATGATTTGTGAGTAAACAGCTTAATTTTATTCGTTAACTTACTTGTGTTTTGCACTCTTTTAACTTTACTATCTAACCTCTCTTGGTTAACTCTTGTTTTTTTTCGACTCCGACGCTATTAGGACATCCAAGGGCTAGGGAGTCTTTCCTTTCTTCCATTTCTTCTTTCCTTTATTTTCTTTTCTTCTCCAGAAAAGCCTGACCAGAGGCTATAAGATGGCAGCCCCATCACTGGTCTTGCCTTCCTTTGGCCAGCAACCAATTGAAGGGACTATTATTATGCTTTCAAGTCTTATACGAGAATTTCCCGGAAGGATCAAAACGCTGGAGGGAAAATTTTCTATAGGATCGTAACAGGCCTTGGCCTAATACTTGGAAGGAAGAAGAAGAAGAAGAAATAGTCCTAACAAATGCCACTCTTGATTTCCAAATTCTCTAGATAAATTCACTCCTCACTTCGTGAGTCGTGAATTTATCGATAATTTGGAAATCACTCGTGGCATTACTTATGAAAATTTCATACTCTTTCTTATTTTTCAACTTTCAAATTCCCGTATTTTTCTTCAATAAAAGTTCGAGGAATTCATTAAAATATTTCTTGAAATAAATATATTTATGCAATTTTTGACAGTGAAATGAGGTAGACAAGTGAAAATTCTTCAGTATCCCTTCTGAACAAGATAGATTTTATAAAAGCAAACAATTGGATGAGGAGTGACAGTCTTAGATGGATGTTTTTGTCCTAAACTCGATCCCCAGACAAGAACATGAGCCTAGATGAATAAGTAGAAGAACAATGTTGGAATATTCTATAGTCATGTATAATGGCTGTCAACTCGTTATTGCTACCTGAGAGCAGTCCTTACTTTGTGAACAGATTACAGCATTTAAATATAGGAGAGACTGCTGGTAAACTTGAAACAGTAAAGTAAAGTAATCCCACTATAGGCCTCAAGAGGCCCCTTGGGTAGTAGGAAGATAAGGCTACCACTTTTTCTGGACTATCAGTACTTGATGTCAGCCCTGCATGATGGCTGCCTTTACCCCCAGAACAAGTGTTTGGTACTCATTTCCATTTAAGTAAAGGTAAAGGTAAAGTGATCCCACTACAGGCCTCAGGAGGCCCTTGGGGTAGTAGGAGGTTAAGGCTCCCACTTTTTCTTGACAATCGGCACTTGATGTCAGCCGGGTTGTCAGCCCTGCGTGACGGCCGCCTTTACCCCAGAACAAGCGTCTGGTACTCATTTCAGTTAGAGGCTGAGTCGACCCCAGGGCCATAGTGCCGCCAGAAGGTTTGGGTCAGTTTAAAAATCCTGACCCCACCGGGACTCGAACCCTCGACCTTCCAGCTTGTAGCGCAGTGCCTTAACCACTACGCTACGGCGTGCCTTTCCATTTAAGTGCTTTGTGAAATTAGTAAAGTTCATGTAGGTAAGGGCATCAAACTATCGAATATAGCATGATACAAGTATGCAGCCATAACATTGTGTAATGTTGAGCCTAATTTTTCATCGTGCAAAACAATTCTGATCGACAGGCCTTATAGTTTACTATCAGAAAATATAAAAAAAACTCTGTATATTACAAACAGAATTGACAATTGGATCAAAACACAATTAGACCAAGATTATGGACACTATGTTAGACCCATTTCATGAAAAAAAAATGTTAAAATAATTCTTAACTACATTTCACCATGTTTGAAGTTCAATATTAAATATAACTTTAATTGCAAAGAGAGTTCTGAGACAATCCCTGGAATCAATTATGGACTAATAACTTTTAACATCTTGTTTCTCCAAATATGACATCTGGAATGGTTTACTTGTATTTTAAATCGTCCAATTTAATGTTATTGTTACACTTGCAACTCCAGGAATTAAATATCTTTATGCAATGTAAAAATTATCCAAACTGTACCTGTTCTAAACTTTGTTAGTGCTATATTTCATGGAAACCTGTTTGTTTTGGTTACAATGTTTTGTTTCTTGTATATATTTGGATTTCATAATTAAATATCATTCAGTACATTAATTAATTGTATTATATACAACCTCTCAGTTTTGATTTGTGAAGGTAAAGTGATTCCACTACAGTCTTGGGAGGCCTTTGGGGTAGTGGCATGTTGAAGCTCCCATCTTTCTAGACAATAGACATGAGATATCTGCCAGGTTGTCGGATCTGCCTTATGGCCGCATTTGTGCCCAGAACATGCATCTAGTACTCACTTCCATTATCTGAGACCTCAGGTCCACAATGCCACCAGAAGGTCTGGTCCAGCTAAAAATCTTAACAATATTGAGACTCGAACTCATGACTTTCCTGTTTGTATCACGTTTCCTTATACATCTACACAATGGTGTGATCCATTAAAATTGTTTCAAATCATGAATATGATATTTTATATTTAATTAATGTTCGGAAGTAAACATTATGAGGTATAATCATTAAAATTCATAGGAGAACATATTGTTTAAACAACTCACCTCATAGGATTCATGCTTCCATGATATCGCGATTTCAAACATAGTCATGTTCATCATCAGCCATAACCGAAGAATTTCGTCAGTCGGAGTTATGGCTGATGATGAACATGACTATGTTTGAAATCGCGATATCATGGAAGCATGAATCCTATGAGGTGAGTTGTTTAAACAATATGTTCTCTGATGAATTTTAATGATATTTTATACTGGATCAGAATTAATGAAAAAGCTAATTAAAATCGAAATACAGTGAATATCTTGATTTCTGTTTGTCTCATTTATGTGCTGGTATGTACACTTATAAGTTATAGTGGGCCTACGTATATAAATATATACAAAAAGTTTAGAAAATAGTAGCATCATAATATTTTTGCGTCATAATTTTCATATTTTGTCTTTAAGATTTCATATTTTCGTATAATTTTCTTCATATAATTCCTTGCTCTAGATATAAGTATTAATTAAATTAGCTCATTGTTTATTTTTTATTTCACTCACCTCATACTTCATAACTCCTAGCAAACCCAGGGTTTCGTGACATCCTTTGTGACATTCTCAATGCTGTGTCACGTTCACAACTGACGTTCAATTCCTTTTACTTGCAAAGATAGAAGCAATGGTTTCAAAAGCATTTGGCGATAGGGAATTACAACGTATATAAGAGAAAAATTTGCGTCTAGATCGTAACTCGCCTTGGTAGCTCAGTTGGTAGAGCACTTGGCCCGGAAGCCAAGGGTCCCGCGTTCGAGTCCCGGTCTAGGCAAAAAATTTTCTCTTCAAATATAATTTATCTTTCATTGAGAAATGTTAAATGAATAATAAAAACATCGACGATTTTTATTATTAATTTAACACTTCTCATTGAAGGATAAATTATATTTGAAGAGAAAAATTTTCGCCTAGACCGGGACTCGAACCCGGGACCCTTGGCTTTCCGGGCCAAGTGCTCTACCAACTGAGCTACCGAGGCGAGTTACGATCTAGACGCAAAGGGAATTACAACGTACATAAGAGAAAAATTTGCGTCTAGATCGTAACTCGCCTCGGTAGCTCAGTTGGTAGAGCACTTGGCCCGGAAAGCCAAGGGTCCCGGGTTCGAGTCCCGGTCTAGGCGAAAATTTTTCTCTTCAAATATAATAAAAACATCATTAGAAGCCTTACTAGCTTTATAAAGTAATGTTAAATTCCCAATAAATGTCTTCTTAACTAAGAAGCCGCCATTTGCAAAGATAGAAGCAATGGTTTCAAAAGCATTTGGCGATATGGAATTACAACGTACATAAGAGAAAAATTTGCATCTAGATCGTAACTCGCCTCGGTAGCTCAGTTGGTAGAGCACTTGGCCCGGAAAGCCAAGGGTCCCAGGTTCGAGTCCCGGTCTAGGCGAAAATTTTTCTCTTCAAATATAATATTAAAAAACCTCATAGTGTTATTTCCTATCTACATAACTTAATAAATTAGCTCAGTTAAGTTATTTTCAATGTTTTTATTATTCTTTCACTATTACTTTTTTTATTGATGTTCATATTATTAATTTAACACTTCTCATTTAAGGACAAATTACATATGAAGGAAAAAATATACATCCGAGACCTATGGCTTTCTATGCCAGTGATCTACTAACTGAGCTACCTGAGCACTTCAATCAAAATGCAAATTTTTATCTTATACATTTTTAATTCCTGTGTGCCAAATGCTACAAACTGTTCCTCAATCGCACAAATTATGGCTTCTTTTTTTAAGAAAATTTTATTGAGAATTTAAACATTACTT
The DNA here is from genome assembly GCA_030220185.1 of Diploptera punctata. Taxonomy (NCBI): domain Eukaryota; kingdom Metazoa; phylum Arthropoda; class Insecta; order Blattodea; family Blaberidae; genus Diploptera; species Diploptera punctata. Next base: position 3,240,302 of record JASPKZ010003868.1, on the reverse strand, counting down.
TATAAAGCCAGTTGGTAGAACATTCGCATAGAAAACCAAAGGTCCTATGTTCAAACCCCAGTCTGAACGTGTGTTTTTTTCTTCAAATATTACTTTTTTAGCTTAGTAAACCACGTATTTTCAATGTTCTTGTGTAAATTTGTCACTTATATTAAAGAACAAAATAACAATTCAAGAGAAAATGTTTTGCCTAAACCAGGATTTGAACCCATGATCTCTGGATCTCCATTCCAGTGCTTTATCCATTAAGCTATCTAGGCTCCTGATTTAGACAGAAATGTTTTTCTTATATAATCCTGTAAGCATGAAATTGAGAACCTTCATTCCACACACTTGAAGATACTAGAATGTTAAGTTAAAGTCACCTCATATGAGGTGAGTGATAAAAATTCTACCTTAATGAATATACCTCATAGTGAGAATTCCTAAAATAAGTAATACTAGAATGTGTAACAAAAGTTTTCGATTTCAAGTGTATTTGATTCTATAAGTAAGAGAAAAATTTGAACCAGGTCAATTTCTTTGATTAAATTTATTATTCTATTGACGATTTTTATTATTAATTTAACACTTCTCATAGAAGGATAAATTATATTTGAAGAGAAAAATTTTCGCCTAGACCGGGACTCGAACCCGGGACCCTTGGCTTTCCGGGCCAAGTGCTCTACCAACTGAGCTACCGAGGCGAGTTACGATCTAGACGCAAATTTTTCTCTTATGTATGTTGTAATTCCCTCGCAAGGGAAAATTTGCGTCTAGATCGTAACTCGCCTCGGTAGATCAGTTGGTAGAGCACTTGGCCCGGAAAGCCAAGGGTCCCGGGTTCGAGCCCCGGTCTAGGCGAAAATTTTTCTCTTCAAATATTATTATTCTATATTAAATTATTACTTTTTTAATTGTTTTTCATTGTGTTTGTATTTTTGAAGTGTTATGGTTGGTTTTCAGGGTATGCCACCTTTGCCAAATCCATATGGGGATCCAGCTGTTCCTGACTATATCATGCCTATTCAGCCTCAAGCTGCAGAAATCCTCTTTGGCCGAACCAGGTGAGATATATCATAATTTCAACTATGCATTATGCGGTCTTTTAGTCCTTTCAACTAAAGAATTTAGTGGATGGAAATAAAATCCACATGATCTGTAACCTGAATAAAGAAGCCTCTAAGCAAAATGTAGTAACCTTAGTTATAAAATTACGATAGGAAGTATCATTGAGGTACTTCTTAATAAATTAGGTGAGTATGTTTGCATTTTATCTCATAAAATTTGAGTTCCTTTGGGACTGTACATGTATGTGTATGGAAACATGTGCTAAAAGAACTCCAATTATTAATATTGCTAAAATAAATGGTTTCGATGAAGACATTATAAAGAATAAATTAAAGAAATTCAAACAACAAAAAAGGTTACAGGAATACACCACCTTACATCATGGTCCCAAGAAAGATGTAAAATTCAAGAAATTCACTTATCATCCTGAAGTTCATAATGAGTTTCAGAAAATTTAATAAAACATTAGCCCCAATTAACAAATTCAGCCTGGGTAATCTTCTGTTAACTAATAATAAATGTAATACCCCAGACAACAAAAAATCTGGAATTTATCAAATTGATTGCAAAGATTGCAACAGGATATATATAGGAAAAACAAAAAGGAACTTGGAAACTCGTAAAAAAGAGCACTTCAGAAACATAAAAAATGGAGAAATTGAAAAATCAGCTATAGCAGCACATAGTTTATTAGAGCATCATAGGATTGAAAAAGAAGCCAAACTTTTAAAACATCTATCTAAACCTTTGGATTTAACAGTTTGGGAAAAAATATATATTCAAAAAAACCATACTAGAACTATGAACATTGAGATTCCGGACGAACCGAGCTTGATTACAAAGTTCTTCAAAAATACAACAGATAGCAGTTTAGAAAATTATTCATTCAAAATAACACCAGATGGCAGTTTGAAGAGTAATTCCTTCAAAAGAATACCAGATGGCAGTCTAGATAATTACCGGCAAAAAAGAAAAAAATTGACAGTCATGAAAACAGCTGATGATGTCGCCGATACTGCAGTGCTGTGTTTAAAAAAACATAGAAGTATGAGGTAAGAAGAAATCACGATTCATTTAATTATTATTAATATTTTATTTGCCTACTGGATATCTCATTGGATTGGTATGTTGACCACATACCAGTCATGACATCTTTAGGGAAATAAGCATAACTAAATTATTGAACTTTTTTAGGAAAAAATCACTATGTGGTTTAATTTAACATTTAAATTAAAATGTTTTATACCTCACCTCATATCCAGTCTTCAAATTATACCGGTTTCAAAACTTAGCAGCTTCTGATCGACATAACATCAGTTAAATTTGAAGAGAAAAATTTTTGCCCAGACCGGGACTCGAACCCGGGACCCTTGGCTTTCCGGGCCAACATCAGTTGACAAGAAATTACTGAAGATGAAGCTGCCACAGCTTTGAAACCAGTATAATTAGAAGACTGGTATGAGATGAGGTATAAAACATTTTAATTTAAGCATAACTAAACTAAATTTTATGAAGTGATATTTTGAAGTTATTTTAATTAAATTATTTTCAGTCTGATCATCTTACCTCAATATTAATGTTGATTTGTTCAACAAATCTCATACTGATACCACTATCCATAGTTCTTCTCTTCACCCATATACTCATAAGATGGCAGCCTTTAATAGTTACATTCATAGACTTTTAAATATCCCTCTTTCACCCTTGGAATATAATAATGAATTGAATATTATTAAACAATTAGCTATTAATAATAACTACGACCCTAAAATTATAGAATATTTAATTAAGAAAGTTCATTACAAAAAAGCAATTGACAAAGTTTTTCCTTTACCCAAAGAAAACAAAGAAATATGTCGCAATGCCATACATAGGGCCCACTTTCAAATAAAATATCCAAACACTTTAAAAAGTTGAACATTAATGTGGCATTTAAAACTAATAAAACTTTACAAAATATAATAAAAAAACAATAAAACCAAAATAAAAAAAGAAAAATTATCAGGTGTGTATAAATTGAAGTGTGGCCACATGTGACAATGTCTATATAGGACAAACTGGTAGACCTTTTCTCTCTCGGATAAAGGAACAGAGCATATAACAGAAATTTAGAATATTCAAAAATATGCCAACCACCTATTCCAATTTATTCATTGTTTCGATCCAAATTTTGAAATTTTACATGTTTGTGATAAGGATAAGAAGTTAGATCTTTTGGAGGCTGTAGAAATTAATACATTTAAAAGTAGTAACGAACTGTTAAATTCTCAACTTGATTTGAATGAATCCCCTTTGTTAAATTTAAAAATTTAAATAAATATTGTTGTATTATTGCTTAGATCAGTTGGAACACAATTCATAATTTGTTAACATGTCTGAAGAAGGTACAGTGTACCGAAACAGCTATCACTGAATTATATAATAAATATGAAAATCAAATAAAACTACGTTTTATTTTTATTTAATTAATAGACTGAAAATAATTTAATAACTAAATTAACTTGGTTTAGTAACTCCTAATGAAGGAGAGACTAAGGGTCGTATGTTAGAACATTACTCTCTACTCAAATTACTTCCAATCACTAGTGAGCTGATTCACCGTGAGCAATTGCTGAGAACGAATTAACGGCCGACTTATCGGTCATGCACGAGCGTCGACGTTTTCGTAATATTGGCAACGAATTACCCAGAATTCTCAGCGATAAAACCACTTCCGTTATTTTCGTCTGCTATAGAGGAATGCATTTATGCTTGCATCCCGCAAATAATACCGTATACAAACATGTCTGCGACACGCAATATTACGCCGATTCTCCTGTTCTTCCAGTTGAATTCTTTGGTAGACTCTATCAAATTCCTCTTCTCCGTGTATACCGAAAACATGATCGAAGTCTTCAAGGTCCGACATCTTGGATAAATGTTGGATAAAGCAGCAAAGTACATCGATTACCATCGGTTCCCTTCGGGATTTTAATTTGAGTTGCTCATGTAAGGTACCTCCGCAGGTAGCTTACAAATTTAACCAATTATTATCGCATGAACAGATTTCTGAGTAAGCAAAATCGTATTAGCATACAACTTGCTCAGCAGAGAAGGCATTTTACTGTCTAATGCGTCCAAACATGCGACCCTAAGACTCATTAGGCTGTTATGCCATTATAGATGCAGACTTATAGCAGTTAGCAGTGTTACTACATGTAAAGAGTAATGACACAATAATTCCTTCCTCTACTGGTTTTTAAGGCTTTTTTTTTGTGGATTACATTTTGCACATGACTCCTAATATAGTAGCTCTGTTGCATTGTTGTTCTGTAATATTTTTTTAGCAAAGTTATCAAAACGTCAAAATATTTTTAAAAGGTTCTAAATCCAACAAGCAAGAAAACTTTTTAAGGAAATTTTTAGAAAATTATTTTCAAGATAAATTTGTTAAATTTCTTTTAAATTGAACTTCTATAGGAAAAAATCACTGAGGTTTAATTTAAGAATTAAAGTAAAGTGTTAATACTTCCTCATACCCACTCTTCCAATTAAACTGTTTCGAGTTCTACACTGCTAATATTTTGAAACAGATTTCAAGTTTTAGCAGTCTAAATTATGAGTCCACACTATTACTTGCCCAAGTTAAGTCTGCATTGCTAAAGGGGAAGTGTGTTAGTGCTAGTGTTGGCAGACTGTTTCTCTATGGAAGATATAATCCCTAAACACATGTGAATAATCATTACATGGTTGTCAAGTAAGTAATTTAGTCGACAACTGCTGAAGGTTTTGGATTATTTAAAATCATAGTGTGTGTGTGTTATCTCTTTATTACCAGCCTCACAACACAAGACAGGGATTGGGAATTGGCAACATGTGATGAGAAATGCGAAGGAGGGATAGCTCATTCTCCAGTAGTAACATGGTTGCCAGCTTATTAATTTGATCAATGACTACTGTAGGTATTTTAAAATACAATAGGAAGTAACATTAAGAGGTTTAAAGAGAAAAATTATACGCTCAGACCGGGACTTGAACCCGGGACCCTTGGTTTTCTAGTCCAAGTGCTCTACCATTTGAGCTACCTGAGCAAGTACCGATCTAAACGCAAATCCTTCTCTATATACGTTGTAATTCCCGCCCACCAAATGCTTTGAAGCCTTTGCTTCTATCTTTGCAAATGGCAGCTCCTATATTAAGAAGACATATTTGGGAATTATACATTACATTATAAATGCCAGTACGGCTATTTTCGATGTTTTTATTATTAATTTCATACATCTCAATGATGGATAAATCATATTTAAAGAGAAAAATTATACGCTCAGACCGGGAATTACAACGTATATAGAGAAGGATTTGCGTTTAGATCGGTACTTGCTCAGGTAGCTCAAATGGTAGAGCACTTGGACTAGAAAACCAAGGGTCCCGGGTTCAAGTCCCGGTCTGAGCGTATAATTTTTCTCTTTAAATATGATTTATCCATCATTGAGATGTAAGAAATTAATAATAAAAACATCAAAAATAGCCGTACTGGCATTTATAATGTAATGTATAATTCCCAAATATGTCTTCTTAATATAGGAGCCGCCATTTGCAAAGATAGAAGCAAAGGCTTCAAAGCATTTGGTGGGCGGGAATTACAACGTATATAGAGAAGGATTTGCGTTTAGATCGGTACTTGCTCAGGTAGCTCAAATGGTAGAGCACTTGGACTAGAAAACCAAGGGTCCCGGGTTCAAGTCCCGGTCTGAGCGTATAATTTTTCTCTTTAAATATGATTTATCCATCATTGAGATGTATGAAATTAATAATAAAAACATTAAGAGGTTTGTTTAATAATTCAAACAATTTGTCTGTTCATTCTTACCTCTTAGAGTTGTTTTTGTCGAACATATGTTTCAGAGCTTCTTAGCCCCATCGTCAGCGATTACAGACTGGATTTTCTCATGTTGTCAGCCCTGATTCTTGATTCCTGCTCTCTTCGCTTCTGGTCCAATGAATTTACTAATGAGGTTCCTTTCTGCGGGAATTTCAAAGTATATAATTCTTTCCTTGTTCTTCTGTTTACTATCAAAATAATTCTCACAGAAAAAGATACATTTAAATTAAAAGAAGCTAACCCTAGAAACCCCAATATCTATGGTTTCCCCAAAATTCATAAAGCAGGAGGAAAAATGAGACCAATAATCAGTAACATAGGATTGCCCACTTACAAAATTTCTAAATGGTTAAGCCGAGAATTCAAAGAAATGGAAAATTTGAATGATCTATCTATTGAAAATTCTCTTCAACTTGTAGAAAAATTAGAACAAGCAGATAGACTAGTTTCATTTGATGTCACAGCATTATTCACCAGTGTACCAAAAGAAGAAACACTAGAAAATATTGGAAAAACGGCTTATAAAAAATGAGATCAACAAAGAAAGGAGAAAAGAATACCTAAAATTAACTGAACTATGCATCAACCAAATGTTTTTTTTTACATAAAATGGGGGTTTTTATATACAAAAATCCAGACTGTCAATGGGAAACCCATTATCCCCTTTTTTGGAAAATTTATTCATGAGTAATTTTGAAAACAAAATAACCAAAGCACATCCTCTTGTTCAAATTTTGGTGTAGATATGTAGATGATTGTTGCCATAGTTTATATATTAAATTTGGAAATTTTTAACATTATGAGGTTCAATTAATAATAATTAAATGAATCGTGATTTTTTCTTACCTCATACATGTATGTTTCTTTAAACACAGCACTGCAGTATCGGCGACACTTTGTCGTCATCGTAAGCTGTAATCACAACTCATGAAAACAGCTGACGATGACGACAAAGTGTCGCTGATACTGCAGTGCTGTGTTTAAAGAAACATAGATGTATGAGGTAAGAAAAAATCACGATTCATTTAATTATTATTGTTGCCATAGTTTAAAGAAAGACACATAGAAGATACCTTAAAACTTTTAAATATACAAACAAAAAAAACAAATTTACACTAGAAAAAGAAATGAACAAACAATTACCAGTTTTAGATCTGAAATTACACAGGAATGAAGAAAAGAAGAAAAAAATAGAATTCAGCATTTACAGAAAAGAAACACATACAGATAACTTTATCAAATCAACAGGTTTCAACCATATTTCACACAAAATGGCGATCTTCAACAGCTTAGTACATAGATTGGTAAATATACCCATGAACAAGAAACATTACGAGTTAGAGAGGAAACTCACAAATAAGGTTGCAAAAGAAAAATACACAAAAAACAAAAATTGAGGAACGAAAGCACTCTTCAGACAAAAAACCAAAAGATAAGAAATACAGGAAATTCACATATCACCTTTGGGCACACAACAAATTTCAGAAGATTTTTGGAAAATTTAATATTAATTTAGTACCAAAGAATGATTATAGTTTATAAAAACTAATAAAAATGAAAAGATTGATCATGGTAAAAAATCAGGAATAAGATATACATAGGGAAAACAAAAATAAATTTAACCATTAGAATTAAAGAACACATAAGGAATGTAAAAAAAGGGGGAAGTAAAAAAATGTGCAGTGGCTGCTCATGTTTGGTCAGAAAAACACAAAATTATTAAAACAGTTAGAAAACAAAAATGAACTCACCATATGGGGAAAAAATCTATATACAGAAGAACAAGGAAAGAATTATGATTTATATTTGAAGAGAAAAATTTTTATATTTAATTAATTAATTTTGCCTAGACCGGGACTCGAACCCGGGACCCTCGGCTTTCCGGGCCAAGTGCTCTACCAACTGAGCTACCGAGGCGAGTTACGATCTAGACGCAAATTTTTCTTGTCAATAGAAGCCCTACTGGCTATAAAGTAGTGTTAAATTCCCAATAAATGTCTTCTTAACTAAGAAGCCGCCATTTGCAAAGATAGAAGCTATGGTTTCAAGCATTTGGCGCGAGGGAATTACAACGTACATAAGAGAAAAATTTGCGTCTAGATCGTAACTCGCCTCGGTAGCTCAGTTGGTAGAGCACTTGGCCCAGAAAGCCAAGGGTCCCGGGTTCGAGTCCCGGTCTAGGCGAAAATTTTTCTCTTCAAATATAATTTATCCTTCAATGAGAAGTGTTAAATTAATAATAAAATCGTCAATAGAAGCCCTACTGGCTATAAAGTAGTGTTAAATTCCCAATAAATGTCTTCTTAACTAAGAAGCCGCCATTTGCAAAGATAGAAGCTATGGTTTCAAGCATTTGGCGCAAGGGAATTACAACGTACATAAGAGAAAAATTTGCGTCTAGATCGTAACTCACCTCCGTAGCTCAGTTGGTAGAGCACTTGGCCCGGAAAGCCAAGGGTCCCGGGTTCGAGTCCCGGTCTATGCGAAAATTTTTCTCTTCAAATATAATTTATCCTTCAATGAGAAGTGTTAAATTAATAATAAAATCGTCAAAGAATTATGACTTTGAAATTCCTGCAGAAAGGAACCTCATTAGTAAATTCATTGGACCAGAGGCAAAGAGAGCAGGAATCAAGAATCAGGGCCGACAATATGAGAAAATTCAGTCTGTATTCGCTAACGATGGGGCAAAGAAGCTCTAAAACATATCATATTTGAAGAGAAAAATTATATGCTCAGACCAGACTTGAACCCGGGACCCTTGGTTTTCTAGACCAAGTGCTCTACCATCTGAGCTACCTGAGCAAGTACCGATCTAAACACAAATTTTTCTCTATATACGTTGTAATTCCCGCCCACCAAATGCTTTGAAGCCTTTGCTTCTATCTTTGCAAATGGCGGCTCCTTTATTAAGAAGACATATTTGAGAATTATACGTTTCATAATCAAAAAGATGTGCAAACAAATTTAGAAAAATATAACACTAAATGGTGTAATTAGGAGAAATTTTGGAAAACAAATGAGGAAAGAAATCCAATTGAGTTTTCATAATGCCATAGCCAAACCTGCTCTACTATACGGAAGTGAATGCTGGACACTTCGAGCATAAGATAAATCCTGCATTAATAGTTCACAAATGAGATTTCTTCGATCACTAACTGGAGTAACTTTAAGGGATAGAATGAAGAGTGATGAGATAAGGATGCAGTGGAATAGTAGGGAAATGGTTGAACATATACAACATTATCAGATTAAATGGTTCCAACACGTCCAGAGAATGTCAAATTCCCGTTTACCAAAGATGATTTACCACCTCAACCCTAAAGGCAAAAGAGAACTCGGAAGACCCTTCAATCGATGGAAAGATCAGTTTTTGTAGTCGCAGAACGGGCATCATCACCCAATACTGCATTCGGAAGAAGAAGACATTACATTATAAATGCCAGTACGGCATTTTTCAATATTTTCATTATTAATTTCATAAATCTCAATGATGGATAAATCATATTTGAAGAGAAAAATTATATGCTCAGACTGGGACTTGAACCCGGGACCCTTGGATTTCTAGTCCAAGTGTTCTACCATCTGAGCTACCTGAAAAAAGCTGTACTGGCATTTATAATGTAATGTTGTTGTTGTTGTTGTTGTTTTCTAATGGTGAGATTTGACGCTTGTCATTTTCTTTCTGGCTTCCCAGTACAAGCGAACAATGTCCTTACAGTGTTGTGCAGTTGGATTTAAGGCTGGACAGACTAGAAGGTGGTGTTGTCCATGATCAGGTCTGGGTCTTTGCATATGACACATCTGTCGGATTGGAAAACGTTTATTCTGTGGAGATGGTGAAGCCAGGCAGTTGTGTCCTGACATCAGTCTGAATTTTGCTACTGCTTGTGGCCTTTATATTTTATTTCTGTGTATAGCTCATCAATTTTTTCCCATGATTTCCCTCTGGCTGTTGCAATGTTTTCTTTCATGTTTTCCATTTGGAATGCTTTCTTAATTTCCTCGATCTTTCTGTGGAGGTTCGAATTGGGGTGGGTTGTTATCTGTATTTTGGTACCCTTTTTGGCAAGTCCATCAGCTATTTCATTGCCAACTATTCCGATGTGTGAGGGTATCCACTGGAAGGCTATTAATTTATTTTGGTTTTTGAGGTATTTCAGAAGTTTACGGGTATTTCAGAAGTTTACGGCATTCCAAGATGGTTTCATTTTCTGGTGTTTGGTTGGAGGTTATTGCTTGTATAGCGGCCTTAGAGTCTGCCAGAATAACAGCTTTTGTAAACATTTTTGTTCGGAATAGGAGGTTCTGGAGTGCTACTTCTATGGCTTTTACTTCACCATCGAAGGCTGTATTGTTTGTGCCTACTGCAACATATTGGCTAAACAGATGAGAGTAGATTCCTGCACCAGCATTTTCACTCTTGGTTTTGGAGCCATCTGTGAAGAATCTTAGCCACTCTGGTTCTGGGAACTTTGTACTTATAGTTTCTAAGGTCATTTGTTTGGCTGTTGATGGGTTTGTATCATTTTGAATTGAGGGGTTGCCTGTGAACATTCTCATAGTTGCAGTGTTAGTTGATTTTACTGCTCCAGTGACTAATCTTAGCATTCGATTCTGGATTATTTCTAGTTTATTCATTGTGGTGTCTTTAGCTGTTACTATTGTTTCTGCTCCATAGGTTATAATTGGTTTCATGTAGATTTGATATGTTTTGTTTAGGGTGTCCAATTAGCTCCCCCATTTCTTCCCAGCTAATCTCTTCAGTATGTATGAGTTTTTGTTCGCTTTTTCTTCGATCTTGTTGACATGATGCTCCCAGTTTAGTTTGTTATCTGGATGGACTCCTAAGTATTTATAATGTAATGTATAATTCCCAAATATGTCTTCTTAATAAAGGAGCCGCCATTTGCAAAGATAGAAGCAAAGGCTTCAAAGCATTTGGTGGGCAGGAATTACAACGTATATAGAGAAAAATTTGCGTTTAGATCGGTACTTCCTCAGGTAGCTCAGATGGTAGAGCACTTGGACTAGAAAACCAAGGGCCCCGGGTTCAAGTCCCAGTCTGAGCATATAATTTTTCTCTTCAAATATGATTTATCCATCATTGAGATGTATGAAATTAAGAATAAAAACATCGAAAAAAGCCGTACTGGCATTTATAATGTAATGTATAATTTCCAAATATGTCTTCTTAATAAAGGAGCCGCCATTTGCAAAGATAGAAGCAAAGGCTTCAAAGCATTTGGTGGGCGGGAATTACAACGTATATAGAGAAAAATTTGCATTTAGATTGGTACTTGCTCAGGTAGCTCAGATGGTAGAGCACTTGGACTAGAAAACCAAGGGTCCCGGTCTGAGAGTATAATTTTTCTCTTCAAATATGATTTATCCATCATTGAGATTAATAATAAGAATTAATAATAAAAACATCTAAAACATATGTTTGACAAAAACAACTATAAGAGGTAAGAATGAACAGACAAAATGTTTTAATTATGACTACTGTAGGTGTCGGATCATTTAAAAAGCATTCTCACCTCCCAATCAAATAACACAATGAAGGGGACAGGAAGTGACAACATATTAAGGAAAGAAGGAATCACAGGAGATTTCTAGTATATTTTCCACATGCAGATTTAACTTGGGCGAATAATATTTGTAAGCAATTATTTTAGAAAGAAAAGTTACATTTGAACCGGGTGTCGAACTCTGGATCCTTGATTCTGTACATCAGTGTGATAACCGTTACGCCATTCGAACTTCTGTAAGACCATCAAATTTCTTTCCACTTATACAATTCTCCTTTCATCCGAAGGCCGATATTCATCGCTGCCAACTTTGCTATCTGATGACTTCTGTTGAAAGTATTTTTATTGAGTATTTAAGCGGTAAAGCTTCATGTTTTTTTATATGAACATAATTTTTCTTTCGATGTTCTTATTATTAATTTCATACATCTCAATGATGGACAAATTACATTTGAAGAGAAAAATTATATGCTCAGAGGGTTTGAACGCAGGACCTTTGGCTTTCTAGGCCAATGCTCTACCACTGAGCTATCTGAACACTTCAATCTAAACGCAAATTTTTCTCTTATACATTGTTAATTCCTGATCGTCAAATGCTACAAACCTTTGCTTGATTATGCAAATGGCGGCTTATTTAAAAAGATATTTATTGGGAATTTAAACACTATGTTTTTATTATTAATTTCATACATCTCAATGATGGATAAATCATATTTAAAGAGAAAAATTATACGCTCAGACCGGGACTTGAACCCGGGACAAATGGTAGAGCACTTGGACTAGAAAATCAAGGGTCCCGGGTTCAAGTCCCGGTCTGAGCGTATAATTTTTCTCTTTAAATATGATTTAAACACTACTTTAAAGCCAGTAGGGCCTCTTTTGATGTTTTTTTTATTCATTTTATACATGTCAGTGATAACAATTAACAATGTGTTAGAGAAAATTGGAATTAATAGCGTATAAGAGAAAAATTTATATTTAGATTGGAGTGCTCAGATAGCTCAGCAGTAGAGCATTGGCCTAGAAAGCCAAAGGTCCTGGGTTCAAACCTCAGTCTTTGTGTATAATTTTTCTCTTCAAATATAATAATTTTTCTTTCTGAAATAATACTATATCCAATTCTGGCAAATGTTAATTTAAAAATATAACATCAACATTTGTAAGCAAATTGATAATTTAATGAAACAGGTCCCAGGATAAAATTAAAGTTGAGTGTTAATAGAGTGTTGTTTTACAGCTATATCAAGAAGCTAATAGAGGATGCAAACCTATCAGAAGAGACTGTGAAATTGCTGCAGTTCTGTAGTTGGGAAAATCCACACTTCTCTCGAACTGTTCTGAGTGAGCTGCTTTGGCAGATTGCATACGCATATTGTCATGAATTACGTCACCACATGGACCTCCTCCTCAGCATGTTGCTCATCGAGGACTCCTGGCAGTCTCATAGAATTCACAATGCTCTCAAAGGTTGGTTTATTTAATGTTTTTAAAATACATAATGAAACTCCGTTGAGGTTACTGTGTTAAAGTTTTAATAATTGTGTAACAGTACCTAATATCTCAGTCGTCCTCAATAATTTGCAGTGTTGTTTTATAGGAGGCCTTTCGATAACTTATGTATCATCTTCTGCTTTCATTTTGGTACTGACTGTTGGTAATTATTTTGTGCAGAGGGTTTATGCTGGGTATGTTCTTGTTCAGCAGGTGTTTATTTGGTTTATTTAACCATTTATTTTGAGTGCCAATGAAAATTGTAGCTTGCCAGTAAACAAAAGCAGAGCTAATACATTCTTACCTTGATTGTACATCTCCCTTTACACAGAACATTATTCTCCTCTGTCTCTCTCTTTTCATCAATCAGCATTAATATCCATATTGCTTGAACTGAAACAGATGTCACCAATAAAAAATATTCTAGGTAATAATTAATAATAACAATGCTGGGCTAAACTTTACATGTGTCATAACTATCTTACTGGCACTATCGAGCCCGTAGGTTCATGGCCGTGCAGATACAACATGTGACATGACTAATTATTAACGAGTTGGATATTTTGACTCACCTCATATTTCTTGATTTTTATGCAGACCTAGGTTTCATCGCTTTTGCGTGACATTGTCAATGCTTCCAACTGTTGTTTTGCTGTTGTCCATCCTGTAAGTTGATTTCTGCTCCCTCTGCTGGCTGACCAATGATCTTCCAAATCATTTTTTTCTCCGGGAATTTCAAAATTCATGGTTTTCTTTTTATTCTTACAGATGTAGATTTTCTCCCAAATTGTGAGTTCCTTAGATTTTTCTAACTGTTTTAGTAGAAAAATGCACTGAGGACTCCTTCAATCATCTTGGCTTTCAAAAGCTGTTGCGTCATTGATATATTTATAATGCTAAGTTCATTTTATAGGTGTTCCTGAAGAGCGAGAAGGACTGTTTGATACAATTCAACGTAGCAAAAATCATTACCAAAAGAGAGCATATCAGTGCATTAAGTGTATGGTGACTCTGTTTTCCAAGTGTCGTCCAGCTCATCAAATGCTCCACACTAATGGAGAAGTAAAACGGAAGTGGACACTTGCTGTTGAGTGGCTTCAGGATGAATTGGAGAGGGTAAGTAGTGAAAATAATTCAAGTGTTTACTGAATTAAAATAATCTTTTCTTTTTTTTCCCTTCTCTCTCCTTCCTCATCTTCTCCCTCTTCTTTATTCTCCTTCCTCCTATTCTTTACCTTTTACCTTTCCCTCTTCACTTTATTTTTTTATTATTTTCTTCATCTGCTTCCTTTCCTTTTTCCTCTTCTCTTTCTTGTTCTTCCAATTGGTTGACATTTCAAGTTCATTTCATTAGCAGCCCAACAGTCAGTATGCTGCAGTCTGATTTCCAGTTTTTTAAGCCTGGCTGTTGTTCATTATACTGTCCTCTTTATATATTGTGGATTCTTCTGATGAATGTGAGGTGAATTGCTGAGCAGGAATGCTCCTTGGGCATTCTTTTTCCCATAGATAGTTTGTGATGGTCCATCTTTTTCTTTGTGTTTTATTTTTATTTTTTTTCAGTAAAGCTAAAACTTTATATATCACGTCATAAAATAAGATGCTCTCACCTCAACATGTTTAGGAGGCTATCATCCGCATTCTCAATTAAATTATGGCTGTTTTAAATAACCGTTTCTCTATGTTTCTGGAGAAGGGTAAATGAACTTCAAAAATTTAATAAAGAAAAATTAGATTCTATCCAGGACTGGAAAATGTTAATTTACATAAAAACATTGAAAAGTAAATTTTCAATGTTTTAATTTTAATTAACGTTTTCCAATCCTGGATAGAATCTCAAAAAGAGAACTTTGAAAAATTAAGTTTGCTTGCCAGGAACTTCAAAATTTAAGTTTGCTTGCCAGGAACTTCAAAATTTAAAAATATTTTATTATTATTAATCTTTTGGATGTAGTATATCTTTTCCTATATTGTGAGCTTGATTGGATGTTTCTAAATGTTATAATTTAGATTCTTCTTCTTCAATGATGTAATATTGGGAATCAAATAAGAGTCATTACTGCAGTTTTTTCCATTTCCCCACATTTAATGTTTTCTGAAATGTTGTTTAGTTCTAGTATTCAGATTTTAGTTTTTTCATTGTGTACTTCATTACAGTCTTTATAACTGATTTGATAAAGTTCTGCTTTTTTCCCCTCCCATTTGGAAAAAAATGTTTTATTATATAAAATGTTGAGACATCTTTTGTAATTACTTGACTAATGTAAAAATATGAAAATCAAATAAAACTGTAAGTTTTATTTTTATTTAATTAAATGATGTAAAAATGTTTATTCCAGCGCCATATGCACCTAGCACTCAATATAGTTACAATAACTGGTCGCCACCTACACAGTCCAATGAATCCACAAATGGCTATTTTCTTGAACGATCAAACAGTGCACGGAAAACCTTAGAAAGAGCCTGTGAACTATGTCCGGAAGAGGTAAGTCATTCTATTTTCAATTGGAATGCGTTATTTTTATCTGAAATTATTTTTTAAATATTTTTTATACTTTGTTGTGACCAAAAACTTTCATTAGGTTGCTAATCACATTCTACAACAATAATTCATCTTATATTTGAAAACAAATAGTATCAACATAGTAATTCATCTTTTTAATTTTTTTTTAACTAAGGTAGGTAGTTATCTGTGCTACAATACTATTTTTTTTTTGTACCGGCTCTTGGAGAAATTCCCAATTGTTTAAATATATGATTTGTGTGTAATAATCACATTTGCTGTATAATTGCAGGAACAAGAAGTAGAAGAGATGTCTGAAGAAGGAGAAAGTCCACAACCTGAAGAACAGCAACCCCCTCAACAAAAAGTACAACCTTATGGGTCAGCATATCCAACACATGTAGATCCTACAAGTAGTGCTACCACACAGCGAATCCTTGTAAAACGTCAAGTTGTACCAGGGTACAGAAGGTAGTATTTTTTTTTAGATAGTGCTCATTTTTAGATAAACAGGAGATGACTTTATTTAAAATATGGTCAGAGTAATATTTAAAAATCTCATATTCTTCTATGATACTGGTTTCAAACGGTATCCCATGGAGGATGGACGGAATTCTGTTTGGAACTGGTATCTTGGAAAAACACGTGTTTTATATACATAAGGTCATAATGAGACGAAAGAATCATTTGCTTCCTTTATTCTCTTCTTAGTTGGCCACAGTGGTCTAGTGGTTATGTTCCTTACCTCTGGTCCTGAGTGTTGCGGGTTGATGGATTTTTAGGATGGAAAAATCCAAGGGACAATTCTTCCCGAGGCACTTTTAGCCATGGGTTGTGAGTCTGAAAAATTTCAGGCTCGTAAAAGAACCTTAAACCCAATAAAAATGTCTCTAAGCAAAATTTACTGACCTCCTTCATCCAAGTAATAACTTACTTGACCACTAGATATCTCAATGGGTCAGTATGCTGACCACATGTCATTCATGACATCTGTAGCGAACTTAATTAGTTTGGTCTGGAAACTCCTAACAAAGGAGAGGTTATAACTAGACTCAAGGGCTGTTAAGCTAATAACTAGAGCAAGGAATTATATGAAGAAAATTTTACCAAAATATGAAATCATTTATATATTAAATTTGGGAATTTTTAACATTATGAGGTTCAATTCATAAGAATTAAATAAATCGTGATTATTTCTTATCTCATACTTCTATGTTCCTTTAAACACAGCACAGCACTCCTTGTCACCATCGTCAGCTGTTTTCACAATTGTCAATTTTTTCTTTTGTTGATAATTATCCAAGCTGCCATCTGGTGTTCTTTTTAATGAATCATTTTCTAAACTTTAGATTTTAGAAAGTGATTAATTAAAAAGAACACCAGATGGCAGTTTAGAAAATAATTCCTTGAAAAGAACATCAGATGGCATTGTTTATTTTTTTTACTATTTCACTCACTCATACTTCATAACTTCTTGCAGACTTAGGTTTCATCACAACTTTCATGACATTCTCAATGCTGTGTCACGTTCACAACTGACGTCCAACGGCCTTCTATCCTGCAGACTGACCTCCGCGCCATCTGATGTCACAAAAGTTGTGATTGAAACCTAGGTCTGCAAGAAGTTATGAAGTATGAGGTGAGTGAAATAATAAAAAAATAAACAATACTAAAAAACCTCATAGTGTTATTTCCTATATACATAACTTAATCAGATGGCAGTTTGATAATTATCAACAAAAGAAAAAATTGACAATCGTGAAAACAGCTGACGATGGTGACAAGGAGTCACCGATACTGCATGCTGTGTTTAAAGGAACATAGAAGTATGAGGTAAGAAATAATCACGATTTATTTAATTCATATGAAATCATAATAACAAAATATGAAAATTATGACACAAAAATATTATCAAGCTAATATTTTTTTAACTTTTTACATATATTTATATACACAAGCCCTGTATAATTAATGGGTATACATACCAGCACACAAATGAGACAAGAAGACCTTTTGTGCAGCTCAAGAAATCAAGAATTTCACTGTATTTCAATTTTAATTAATTTTTCATTAATTCTGACCCAATATAAAACATGTTCGTGATTTAAAGTAATTTTAATGGCTCACGTTTGTAGTGTAGTTGTTTGAGGAATCACGCTAACAAGCTGGAAGGTTATGGGTTTGAGTCTCAATGGGGTCAGGGTTTTTAGCTGGACCAAACCTTCTGGCGGCATCATAGCCCTAGGGTCTACTCGGCTCTTAATTAAATGAGTACCAGACGCATGTTCTGGGACAAAGGGAGCTGTCATGTAGGGCTGAGAACCCAGTGGACATCCCTTGGCGATTGTCTAGAAAAACTGTGGATGTCTTAATATCCATCTACCCCAAGGGCCTCCCATGCCTGTAATTTGACACTCTACTTTAATAAATTAATACTTGGATATATATAATGATAAATTCATTTATCCAATGATATTTAATTACAAAATCCAAACAAAAGATAGTAACCAAAACAAACATGCTTCCATCGAATGTACCGTAAAAAAATTTAGAGTGGGTACAGTTTGGATGACTGCTATATTTACCTTGCATTAGGATATTGAACTCCAATATGTGTAAATGTCACAATAATATTAAATTGGATGAATCGGAACACAAGTAGACCAAGTCCAGTATGTCATATTTGGAAAAACAAGATGTTAAAATGAATTAATCCACAAATACAGTTATTTGTAATTTGCAAATACAATTATTTTTAATCCTATAAACTACACATATGAACATGGTGAAATGTAGTTAGAATTATTTTAACATTAGTTTTTTCATGAAATTGGCTGAGCAGAGTATCTAGCCTTGGTCTACTTGTGCTTTGAACAATCCAATTATCAATTATGTTCGTAATACACAGTTAAGAGCTTAGTCTACATTTTATACATTTTTTTAATGCCCATCCGTCATTGTTGTTTTATACAATCAGAAAATATGCTCCACACCATATGATGTTATAGGAGCAAACATGTACCACACTATATTTGATAGTATGATGTAAGTGAGAATAATATTAGCCTTACCTACAAGAACTTTACTAATTTCATGAACTGTGGAGTAAGACCCTATTTCTCAGCACAGCTTCAAGTTTAGCAGCAGCAGTCTTCCATACAAATCAACATTAATATTGAGGTAAGATGTCCAGACCAAAAATAATATAATTAAAATAACCTCAAAATATAACTTTCTAAAATTAAATATTAGTCTTCCATACATTTAAATACTGTAATCCATTCACAAAAATAAGGACTGTCCTTAGGTAGCAAAAAGGAAGTGGTTGCTACCTGATAGATAAAGTAGATGGTTATTATTCTAACATTGTTGTTCTATTTATTCATGTTCTTGTCACAGATTAGGAAATCCGTGTTCTAGTTCTGTAGTTTCGGACAAAAGCCTTCACTTGGTCATTCCATGTCTCCCTTATTCAATTATTTTCTTTTATCAAAACTATTTGTCTTGTTCTGGATGGGATACTGAGGAATTTTCGCCTATCATATTACATTGTCAAATAATTTCAAAACTACAATCACTTCAAAAATGTTTTAACCAATTATTAGAAATTTTATTTTAAAAAAATTGAAAATTGAAAAATATGAAGGAATATTATATTTTTACTAAATTATGAACATTTTGCCAAAATATTATGAAATATGAAAAAAATATGTAGGTCTTATTTGAGTCTACAGATCATATAATGTAAAGATACTTTGCTCAGTGCTCTCTGACTAATAGTTTAAAACATGAAATTTCATAAAAATCCTCGCTCTACTAATAACTAAGGAAGATGTTTGAATTCCTGAACAGTATCAATATTTTTATTATCTATTACGATTTTGGTTGTTTTCTATTTAGTACAATTTCTTTAAAGGTCTTACGTTTATTAAATTATGTAGGTAGAAAATAGCACTATGAGGTTTTCTTTTAATTAATTTCAGTTGTATTTTGACTCACCTCATATTTCTTGTTCCTATGTATTATATTTAATTTAATATGATCCAGTCCTGGACAATATTTTTTTGAAAAGAAAAACTATCATCTGAAACAGGAATCAAACCGCGGACCTCCGACTTTGTACATTGGCATGCAACCCATTACACAATTCAAGACATGGTACAAATACTTACATTTCTTTCCACTTATACACTTTCGGGCGTAAGAGAATTATATAAGTGGAAAGAAATGTTAGTGTTTGTACCGTGTCTCGAATGATGAAATGGGCCACATGCTGACGTACAGAGTCGGAGGTCTGTGGTTAGATTCCAGATTCAGACAATTTTTCTTTAAAAAACATATCTTTATTTTTCTCTATATTAACTTCTTATATTGGACCATGTTAAGTGGGCTTGTACTATATGTAAGATGTCCCACGCTCCAAATGAGTTTGTCACCCCCTGCTCTTATTAATAAAACAGAATTGTTTTCTTGTGTGTGTGCAGTAATGTGTCAGGAGTTCAGCAACAGCCAACACCTGGACCTAGTACTAGCAATCAGCCACAACCAGGCACAAGCGATGACATGGAAAACACAACTACGACTACGCAGGACAGCAGCAATGAAGGTACACTGTCAAACAGCAACAGCAGCACTATGCAGCAGTCGCCAGAACAGCATCAGTGCGAGGAGAACAGCCAGCCCTCGTGCTCGACTGCAGACGTAGCATAGTGAGACTGATTTTTATAACCTACGACACAGCATTGTGAAGAATTAACATGACATGCTTTCTGCTACTGTGGACGCCAGGGGAGGGACAACACATTCACCTTTTAATGAGATTAATCCTTGATTCCCTAATAGCATCATTCCACTGCTGCCAACAACATATGCATTGAGAATAAAATTTGTAATTAATACCATAAGTAGCCAGAACAAAGTTGAATCAATCCTTCATGCTGTGTATTTGAATAAATTGAACCAAGATGCCAACCGATAACAGCAAGATGTGAGTGTCTGTAGTCTGAGGAGTGTCCCCATCTGATGGTGTTGGGCATTATTGTAGTTACCTGTCGGCGAAAATTACACAACGATTAATATGTAATGAAGCCCCTCCCACTAACGTGTGGTGGTGATAGGATGTGAAGAGTAAAACTTAATTGATAAATGAACATTGTGAGGTTGCAGGGTGGTATTCACGTCAGGTAACTTGATACTATATTGCTGCTTATTACTAATTTTTATATACAGTTAATTTTTTTATTACTTCACTTGATTTGTCTGACATTTGAAGCAAAGTAGTGAAAGACATGTTGCAGCACCTTCAGTAGCATTGCTATAGAGTGTGTGATATTTTTTTTTTTTTGTTTCCAACCAAGTTACCTGTATAATTTTGATTTTTTAATGTGACTTTTAAGTTTCTAAAAAACTGAACAGTTCTAGCTTAATAAAGATATTGGAAACAATAGCATGATCCAATTGCAATTGGTGTTTATGTTGTGAATTTGTTTTTGAAAGTGAGTAGTTTGATCAGTTTTTTCAGGATTATATTGAGCACTAATGGAAATTGTCATCTTGGTTCACTAGTTCTTAAAATCTTACTTTCCTCAAAAAAAAAACAGCATTACACTACCTTATGGGGTTTCTGTAGTACTCTACTAGCAAGCATGTTTAGAATTACATTTTCTTCAAGAGTTGAATGAAATAGGACATGGAGCAAGTGATGCCCTCAAGAGAGTTCCTTGTAGACTGATGTGGTGTGGGATTTGATGAACCAAAAGTCAGAATTCTGATAAAACCGAAGTAGAATGTAGATAGAAACTTAGACTCAGTATAACCAAAAAAAAAACTCCGAAAAGAACTTTTGAAGCTTAACTCGAGAGCTTTTGTTGTTAAAGCTACAACTTTTTATTTTATCGTGAATCGTATTAAGTTTTTTAATTATTTTTAAATATATAAGTATGATGCAAGACAAAACGGGGAGTTGTAAAAGTCACGAGGAAAATGTTTACTTAGAATCTGTTTGTACAGTAAATTTGTGTGTTTGAGCTTCACTCCTCCCGATTGCTCGCATTTTTCTCTGGCAAGTCAAAGTGGAACATAACTTTATAAACATCCTCTTTGACATGTAAGTGTATCATAATTATAAATTAATTAAAACATGAATATGATTTTGTTGCATTCCGGTTTGTGTATCGCAGTAAGATAATTTAAAAAGAGCTTGCCGTTGTTTTTTTCTTTTTGCGTGTTGGCATTCGATAGTATGTGTGTAAGGATTTTGAATCGATAGTGTAAGATATTTGTTGAAAGTTTTACTACACGTAGATCTGTCACAGCAAGCTATCGAGTGGCAACACTTGATGCATAATATTGTATAGGAAAGTGAACTGTTAATCTTCACTGCACGAATTTTGTGTGTGCATTTATTACAGTTGTTTATATACGTATGCTGAAACTTTTTTTATTGAGTAATAATAACCCTAAACTTGTACATAAACTTACCTGTACAATGGCCTGTTCAGTCGATGCTAGTATGGGAATCAAACAACGCAGGTCAGATATCAATTTTTTTAAAAAGGAAGTTAAGCTTTGAGATGGAAATTTAGTACCTTGTAATTAATAACTCTTTGTCTTTATAAATGAGTAACTTTCCTTGCCATGTTGAGAATATATTTAAAAATGGATGCGCAATGTATACATCTGCCTGTGATCATTATTTATCTTTTCATGTTCTCTTAATGTGGGGAATGTAAAGGGCAGAAGATACCATTTTTATGGATTAAATTATTTTACCCTCAGAGCATTGTTGTACAGGGCAACTGCAAATTAAATAAACAATTCAACTTTCCATACACCAAAAACTATGTATAGTATGTAAAAGCATTTTGCACTGTTTTTTAGAAGTTTTGAAGTTTAGTTTCTGAATTCTTGAATGTTCAATTTGTGATCTCTGCACCACACAACACCATCAAAACAATAAATAAAGTTCATTTGAAAACCAATGTAACATATCTGGATTGACACTTACTACTATCTTTCTGATATGTTCATTTCATTTAAATCATGTGGAAGTGGAGGTATAGAAATACTATCTTTCACAAATCCATCCCTAAAGGAAAAAGTCACTGAAGGGCTGTTGTGAGTGTCAGTGCAGATATGTCACATTGGGATTGGAATGAACTTCATTGTTTTGATGTGTGATACAGGGATCACACATTGAATATTTATCAGTAGTCCAAAAACTAAACTTCAAGACTTCCTCTATAAAACAGTGCAAAGTATTTCCAAGTATTATAAATAGTTTTTGTTTTATAGAACATTAAAGCTATTTACTTCTTTTGTAAGAACCTTGTATATTTATAAGGGATGGGCAATGCATATATCTGGCCTGTGATCATTATTTATGATTTTGTGTTGAAATAATTTCTTACCTTGAAGAATGTGAAGGGCAGATAACATTTTTATGGGGCATTATTATACTTCAATAATTCCACATTTATTAATTAAAATTTTATATTTGTGATATATAATCATTTTGGCCTTCATATTAATAACATTTATAAAATGTATGATTTCACAAATTTAAATAATCATCCTGTTTATCTATCACAGTTCTTTATGAATATACCTCAACTTTTTTAAAAACTTAGGAGCTTGAAAAAAATGTATTGTTGGTTATCAGTTAGCAGTAAGACTAATCGGAAGACAAGCTTTATGGTTGATATGCATATTCCAGTTACCTGGTTCTGCATGCTGTACAGATTTTGTTTGCTTAGCAGCTATTATTGTCATTATGTACATCCAGCAGGTGAAACGGCAGGTTCTCCTTTGCTCGACACTCCCTTATCCTAATTATCTTTAAGGATATAGGATTTGTAAAAATCTGATTAGCAAGACACTCATCTTGTACATAGGTGGTTTGATTGGAATCATATTCGTATGAAGCTATGTCTTTTATATGATCTTGATTTAAATAGCTAATTTCTGCTAATCTGTTTCTAACTTTAGAGACAATGTCAGAAAAATGTTCATTGCTGTGGAAAATACAAAAAAGCTAAAGAAATTAGTTATTTGTTCAGATGTTCAAACGAAAGACAAAATGTTTTCTGTGATAGTGAATTATCGATCAAGCCATCATTTAGGACAAATTCTTAAAACCAAGTAATTCCTTCTTTGATTTTCTCTCACACAACTCACCTTGTACACCCACTAAGAAATCCTAATATGAGGGTTCATTATAAGAGGAAAGCGTTTAGCATATGTTCTTTTGGGGAACAAAGCACCATTGCAGGTTCTTGTCCTTTGTAAGGATTTTTGGAGTCTCACGAGTGGACACTTAAATTAGTGTAATTTATGTTTAAAGAAATCGGGTAAGCGATTTGAAATATGTAGAAACATAATGATTTTTTTCCCCTTTTTTTAAGAAATCATTACGGAAAGTGCTATTTGTTTTTGTATATATGCTGATTTTTTAAATCAAAAAAGAAGTTCCCACTTCTGTGTGCTTCTTGTGTTTTTTCTTGGCAGAAATAAACTAATGGTTATTAATAGAAATTATTTAACATCACAATTTGTAAAAAGTGGCAATTCGTGGTCAGATAAGAAAACAATGCCAAGGATGAGAAATCTGCAGGAAATTTAAGGAATTGTTTAAAAGGAAGGACTAGAGATGGAAGATATTAGACATTTGATACAGATAATGTGTAATTTATTTAGGAGATGCTTGAAATCTTCAAAATTTCCTGCAAGATTTCTCTGCTTATCACATGTATAATAATTGAAATTAAAATAAACTGTTTTGTAGCTTATAAAACAAAAATAAAAAGAAGACTGTATTTGAAGTGATAGTTATAGATATAACTCTCCACTTACAGCCAGCAGCATGTGATATTTTAGCAAGTTTTTCTTATTTATTTCTTACTAAACGTGTTGAACCAAAAAAATTGTTCCTCTTGCAAATATGATTATCAACAGTTCGATTTCATATAAGGTAGAAATTTAGAAAAAAAGTTTTTGTTTATACAATATGTAAGATTTGTCTGAAAATATGTATAAAAGAGTAGATGTCATTTGTGTCTTATAAATTCTTGAACTTTTACACTGTGTATTATACAGTGAAAACTCAGTTTATTATTATCGGATTTATTATCATTTTCCCAGATTCATCAATGAATTTCTACAGTCCCTAAACTATAAAAAAACAGGACTTACTGTTTCCTCGATATATTGTTTTCCCATATTTGTTGGTTAGAATTTTCAGTTCAGATTGCTTGTTTTTAAGAGCAAAGCTAAAAAATGATAAACAATTGTTTTCAAATGTATTGTTGTACTAGGTAGAGATCCGTGAAAGTGGTTTTATTTTTAGGAAAAATTTGTTTTAAATTTCAAGATTTCGATGTTATTTGGAATTTGGCGGTGTTATTGTAAAAAAAATGTAAATTTGAGTCTTTTTAATCCTAGTTTAGTATATTAAACCCAATCAATAGTTTAACTTTTAGCTTGTACAATTGTTATTCATATCTAATCCAATAGAAAAAATGCATTAATGTAATTAAATTGGGAATAATATTTTTCAATGTGATATAATTACTCGGTCCATTGTTAGCTTATTCAAATTTGGCAGTGCTTGCATTATTGTCAGGTTACTGCTTATACTTAAAGAAATGTTTTCTTCAGATTTGAATATACCATTACTTAATAATGATTGATATAAAATTGATAATTATGTCTGCAAAAAATTGGGGGGGAAACTTATCTTACACATTAATATAATTTGTATTTCTTGGAATTCATATTGGCCATAGAACTTAAAATCTATGGAGCATGAGAAGGACAAAAAATATTACCTCTAATGTTGTGAACTGTGTTGCAACCATTTCCCTTTGCAAGAGTGCATGGAGGAAGCAGATATGGCAGTTAAAAAGAGAATGGAATCTGAAAACAGTGTTTAAAAATGCATTATGAAAATTTTGCGAGTAGAACAAAAAAATCTCCGGAATTCGTTGAAAATTTTAAATTTCGGTGTTATTTTGCGTTATTGTAGGATTTTGCGATTCATAAATGCTTTTTTCTTTCAGGTTATGGGAAGGGGAGTTAAGAAATGGTACAATAAAATGACAAAATTAGAGGATTTCATGTTATCGTGAATTTCACGGATCTCTAGCAATAGGAGATACAGATTATATTTTAAGAGAAAAATGTATGCATATACTGGGGTTTAAACCCAAGGTCTCTAGTTCTATACACTAGTGCTCTTGCAAAGTGAGCCACTTAGGCTTCCAATCTAAATGTGAATTTTTCTCTTTTTTATACAATTCCCAAGTGCCAAAGGCTTTGAACCCTGTTAGACATGCCATCCGATGGCTCCTTGTTTAGAAGACTTTTAATGGGAATTTCAAATTATATAAGCCAGATAATCTTTTTTCTGTGTTTTATTGTAAATTTTACATTTCACACTGAATGGGAAATAAGATTTGAAGAGAAAAATTTGCATTTAGATTGGAGGCCTAAGTAGCTCAGTTGGCAAGAGCAGCAGTATATGGAACTTGGGTTTGAACATAAGTCTAGGCATAATTTTTTCTCTTCAAATATAATCATTCAGTAAAAAATGTTAAATTTAAAATAAAAAAACATAGTAACAATTTTATTTAACAATCATTAAATGATGAATCAGGTTTTACACCTCACCACATATTTTATATACAATGAGGTTGAACTTTTATAGGAAAAATCACTATGAGGTTTAATTTAAGATTTAAATTAAAATTCTTTATACCTCACCTCATATCCAGTCTTCTAATTACATCTGTTTCAAAGTTTAGGTGGTTTCATTTTCAATAATATCTGACCAATGTTATGTCATTCAGGAAAACTGCTTCTTACTCCGTCTGTAGGGTCCAGTTCTCCTGAACAACATAACATCGTATTAAATTAATGTTGGGAAGTAAACATTATGAGAGGAAAGGAGATTACAAGTATTTGAGAATAAAGTACTTAGGAAAATTTTTGGACCAAAGAAAGATGAACAGACAGGTGAATGGAGAGGACTACATAACAATGAAATACATGGTCTTTATAGCAAGCCAGATACAATAACAACAGTTAAGTCTCGTATACTGCGATGGGCAGGACATGTTGCACGTATGGGGAATGAAAGACTTGCATGGAAGCTTCTTGTAGGAAAGCCAGAGGGAAAACGCCCAGTTGGTAGACCAAGAATGAGGTGGGAGAATAACATTAACTATGATTTGAGGGAAGTAGATTATACAGGGAATGATTGGAAAGCATTAGCTCAGGATAGGGATGTATGGAGAGCTTATGTCTGCATGGTCATGAACCTATGGGTTTGATATTGCCAGTGAGTAAGTAAGTAAACATTATGAGGCATATTTAAATTAATGTTGGGAAGTAAACATTATGGAAGTCATGACTGAAGAGGGACAAGATGATGTCTGAAATCGTCTGTATCAAAGAAATTTGAAATTGTATGAGGTGAGTTGTTAAAAATGTTCTCCACTCACTATTAATTATGAGGTATATTCATTGAAATTCATCGGAGAACATTTTTGACAACTCACCTCATAGAATTCGTCTTTTTCATGATACTGCAGTTTCAAATTAAGTCTAGTTCATCCTCAGCCATAACATCCTAATGAATAAAATTTGATTTTGAAGTTCATAAATTCAACCATACTTGGCAGCGCAGGAGAGCTGACGATCGAAGAATTTCATCAGTTGGAGTTATGGCCGAGGATGAACTAGACTTAGTTTGAAACTGCAGTATCGTGAAAAAGACAAATTCTATGAGGTGAGTTGTCAAAAAATGTTCTCCGATGAATTTCAACATAAGATTGGTTAAGATATTACTAAATATGAAACCACTTAGGTTTTGAAACCAGTATTATTAAAAGACTGGTTATGAGGTAGGTATAATGAATTTGTCGCACACCATAGCCAAGTGGTTAAGGCAAGATGCCTTGGCGCAGAGTTATGGGACTTGCGCAGGTTCGAGTCCCCATGGGGAAAGAAATTTTCTCATGGAATTTTGGCCAGTGTGGGACCAGTGCCCACCCAGCATCGTGAGGCATTTGGGTAGCTACAATAAGTAGCAACTCCAGGTTGAGAAGACCAGCTATAATGGCTGGGTACCCAACATGCTGACCACATTTCACTCCTACACTGGCTTATGATCATCTACCTCTGTGATTAATACATGTGGATGTGAGACCAGCAGCCAGATGGTAGGCCAAGGACCTTTCAGGCCTGCCACACTTGAAGTTTAGTTTATAATGAATTTTAATTTAATTTTTTTTTTTTTGGAATTCACACTTTGTGGTGTATTTATTTAGGTAAAAAAAAATTAACACATATTCTTCAGAATATGTGATGAAAAATCATATCTAGAGGCCACGCAATGGATTTAGAACAATGTCCTTGACGGTCAATCCAGTGAACGAGCCTACGAAGATTGCTGAGTACTGTAAATTCCCTGCCAGACACGTGCTAACAAAATGATCTCACTTTAATACTACGTCTGAGTACAGTCACTTGTAAATTTTAGTGAGAAGAAACGTGTTGCTATTACATTATTAACAATAGTTCTTAATTTTAATATCTTGTACCTTTGCATCCTGTAGTTTTAAAATTGTAAGGTGACGTGGATGTAAATAATTTAGTAATTTTAAAGTATATTGTTTTATATATCTCAATGCCTCTCACAGTTTCGAAGTTAAAAGGAGAAACTGTTCACAGTTAAATTTGGGAGATAATTTTTAATGTTCAAGTCACTAATTGGATATCCATCTATAGTAATTCTGCCCGAAGGCAGGTCCTTCACTGCGATCATAGCATTTTCATGCTATGCTTGCAGCTTTATTTGGGAATTGTAGGTGTGGTAGCTTCCCGTTGCTTTCCACACCAGTGAAGGATGATGATGATGATAATAATAATGATAAGGATGTTGGTGATGATGATGGCCATATGATTTCGGGGACCGTTTGGGCCTTAAAGTTTTCCTGACAATTGTAATTGGATATAAGAACATTAATAAAGGAAGAACATTTATCATTATATAACTTCCAATTATTATATTTATATTTTTTAGGATTACGTGAAAGAGGAAGAAAAATAAAACTTTTTCTTAGTAGTTAACAATGTTTCACGCAAATAAATAAAACTCCAACATCAAATTCCTTGAAAAATAAATGCAAGCCGGGTTAATACAAAAAATATACTCGCCGAGAAAAAATCACTAAAACCTGTTTATATGAATCATTTATTAACCAACACACAAAACATA
This sequence comes from Diploptera punctata, assembly GCA_030220185.1. Classification (NCBI taxonomy): domain Eukaryota; kingdom Metazoa; phylum Arthropoda; class Insecta; order Blattodea; family Blaberidae; genus Diploptera; species Diploptera punctata. The sequence continues at coordinate 3,211,590 of JASPKZ010003868.1, read as the reverse complement.
CATAATTCACACAATGTTAGCCGAAAATCACGCAGTTTGAGACTTCCACTTTACCTTTCCCGGGTTTGATTCCCTGTCAGACCACAGGATTTTTTCTTAAAGGAAATTATTCATATGGTCTGGATTTATGTTAAGTTTAGATTTAAGGACTCTCCTGGTGCTTTATTATCATTCGTCGCCTATCATATCTTCGTGCTAACGTAACTCCGCCTTCCAGGCGCCACAAATTGAGAAGTGGATTATAATTCCGCCATGTCAGAAATGTCATAAAGACAACCTGGTGGCATTGGTAGCCTATATATATTGAAAAGCTGTGTCGGTAAACTTTGAACATATTATTAAAATGAATGGGAAAACATATTCAATAAAGACACGAACGCGAGTACCGGGAAACAGATGGAATCATGGGAAAAATAATTGAGAACAATAAAAGTAATGATGAAGAGAGTGGTCATGAAATTTACCAAATGGAATATGGAGATGACAGGTCAGATGTAGAATTCGAAGACTTAAAAATTTATATTAAATGTGAAATTTAGTGCTTATTTAAAACTTTAATAGATGGCCATCGTTTATTAAAGATACTGTGTGTGTGTGTGTATATATATAGTGAATGTACCTTGTCTGCGGATAAACAAGAGCGTATATTATATAATAATTAATCTGTGATTTTAAAAATGTTTACCAGTGACTGTATTTTCACTAGGGGCGTGTTAGCAATGACATGTCTTATTTCTACTGGCTGGGCAGTTATCTGGTGAGTGCAAGACTTGCATCTATGCTCCCGTTACAAATTCCATTGGTCAGGATCCCTTGCTATGGCTATAATTATTAAATTAATATTGAGAAGCTAAAGCTATTCCTATGTTAGAAATAAGTAAATTAATGAACACAATTAAATTATTGTAAATCAATGGTAAAGAGAAAATTTTTTTCCTGAACGGGGAATCGAACCCCGAACCTTTAGCTTTCTGTGCTAATGCTCTGCCACTGAGCTAATCCAGGCTTCATTCCCATCCAAGCTCGGAAAGCTAAAGGTTCGGGGTTCGATTCCCCGTTCAGGCAAAAAATTTTCTCTTTACCATTGATTTACAATAATTTAATTGTGTTCATTAATTTACTTATTTCTATGATAGTAATAGCTTTAGCTTCTCAATATTAATTTAATAAATAATGCTATAGCTGTGTGGAGTCCCTTCATGTCTTCTTCAGGTAGAAGCCATTCATTGTGTATTTGTGAATGATGATTCATTACTATTGAATGTGGGACCAGTAGAGTAAGGTAAAGGAAGGATTTCTGCTTGGATGGGAATGAAGCCTGGGTTAGCTCAGTGGCAGAGCATTAGCACGGAAATCATATCTAAATTTAATTTAAATCTTTAAAAATTACTATGAGGTGTCAAATCTTATTCCCTGTATTGTGATGTAGCAAGTTGCATTTTGCAATTTTTACGGTTTTTGAGAACTTCTATATGGTCTCCCTCACAGCTATACCTGATTAGAAAAATGTGAACTCAAGATTCCACACTTTCATTGAATTGTCTGCTGTTCAATTTAAGCAATGTGTTCTATACCTGTGATTTAAGCTGTTACAAGTTTGATTCTCAACTTTTCATATGTGACATTGCTGCTAAACAAATTTATACTTTACAAGAAAGACTAATATATCTGCCACACTGATATTAGAGAACAATTACAAATATATGAATTAACAAATAAATTGTCAGACATCAAATTAAAATGGTTTCAACATACAGACCGACTGGAGACATCTATCAAAACAGGCTTTACAATATATGCCTATATTGAGGACTTAAAGACAACCTAGTGACCAATCCCTACCTTCTCGTGGTGCAGTTGTCACCATATTGTTTTAGGCAACATGAACAAACAGGGATGGGCTACTCGTCAAATAGCACTGGTCAGCTTGATGAGTTATTGACCAAGACTGATTCATTTCAGCATCAGTCTCCCTTCCTTATCTTGCCTATGTAGCCTCTCTTGTTTTCTTCCACTCCGATGGTATTAGAGAGCATTTGAGGCCTAGAAGATCTTTTCCAACCTTCTCTTCTTTATATCTTTCTTTTCTTTAGAAATCACTCGTAGCAACATCGTGGGCACTCACCTTGATGGGATGAGAGGATTTTTTTATAGATTATCTCTATATATATATATATATCCATCCATAGTAATTCTACCTGAAGGCAAGTCCTTCACTGCAATCATAGCACTTTCATGCTATGCTTGCAGCTTTACTAGGGAATTGTAGGTGTGGTAGCTTCCCGTTGCTTTCCACACCAATGAAGATGATAAGGATGATGATGATAATGATGGCCATATGATTTCGGGGACCGTTTGGGCCTTAAAGTTTTCCTGACATTTGTCTTACAGGTGAGGAAAAACCCTGATAAAAACCTCACCCAGAAAAACTGCCCCGACCGGGGGTCGAACCCGGGCCTGCTGCGTGACAAGGCAGCATGCTACCTCGAGACCACAGTGGTGGACATATATATATAATCATTATGAGGTGTATAAAACCAGGGGTTCACTGTTACCTCAAGCCTTGGTTGAAACATTTTATCCACATCTAAGCTATGGACTATTGCAGAGCTTGTATATATTCTCTATAGGAAAAATCACCAATCAACCCTTCAAGTAGTGTAACTATGCAATGGAATCATGTCGTCAGCTATAGCTGGGAACATGTAATGAAGAATGAACGAGGTAAACATTCCATTAGATTAAATTAATATTTAGAAGCTAAAGCTATTACTATGAAAGAAATAAGTAAATTAATGAACACAATTAAATTACTGTAATCAATGGTAAAGAGAAAATTCCCGGTCCAGGCAAAAATTTTTCTCTTTACCATTGATTACAATAGTTCTATTAGATGCCCCATTAGCAGATGGAGAGATATGCTTTGAGTTGGTGCAGGCTTACAGACTAACCATTAAGTAAAGGCCTGTAGCTCCATGGAATTAATGCAAATTAAATTACCCAAAAGATAGTCTTCTTCACTTCACGGGCTAGGCAAATTGCCTGTTCTGCCTCACAGTTGTACTGTCCATCTTTTCACTAGCCTTCCTACATTCCTTGAACCTCTTGGCTCGTAGTTGAATGCTGCTCTTGGTAATCTTGATACATTCATTCTTTCTACATGTGTAAACCATCCAAAAGATAGTAATAGTAGTATTTCCTTTTACTCTAATTCAGAGCATAGGACCTCTGTAAAGCAACTATAGTGTACCATGTTCTGGTGCTGAAAGCTTTATCTCTTTACAGGTTTTTTTTTTTTTTTTTTTTCTTTCTCCATGTTAGTCTTCCTCTGGCTTTGAGGGTTCCAAAACTAGTCTTATTCTAAGTAACGTTCAGATTTTCCTAAGAGTAAGGCCAATCCATTTTTATTTCCTCCTTTATATGTACATATCAACAGGTTGTTCAATTATAAAATTACAATAGGCAGTATCATCATGAGATTCTTCTTAATAAATAAGCTGAGTCTGTTTTCATGTACAATTGTTTTAAAACATGTCCTAAAAGAATTCAACTTCCATGAGTTAAGATGAAAACAGACTTGCCTTATTTATTACATTCCTCTTTTATTTGTTATTTGAAGTAGACTTTCATTGGATTCTTCAAATCCTGTTTAAGATAACATACAGGATTCTCGTATCCAGGTTCCATAATTCTAATAACGGATACCTGTCAGTCCTGGTAGACTAGTAATTGCCATGTTTCAAGATTCATAGGTTCAAACCCAACCAGGGTTGAATTTAAGTATTTATCATAGATGCCATTACATCCCATTTTGAGTCCTATACATTGACAAGATCTTTCTCCATGTATTCCAACACCTTACTTTTCCTGTCTCTAACACCAAGCTTCTTAACCCTTCAGAGCAGGTGGAGTTAAATGGCCGGCGATACCCTGTTGCAGGAGAAGTGTTCACGGGATTTAAATCCAGCCGTTCAGTGCCAGTATTCCACTAATGCATTTAAATGGAAATATCTTGAGTAATTTAAATGTTTCTGCAATTCGTTTATGGTGAACCCTTAATATAATGTTTAATTAATTTAATTTATCACGGTTCTCACGTAGCATCTCTGCATGTGTAACTTATTTATGATTGTTGTGCCACAGTTAAGATAGGTCCTATTTGTGAGTTTCACATATAAATAGCACAGTGAATTGCACTAGGAATTCTTTGAAGAATTCAGAGAACCGGCTCTACCTAACAACACAATGAAATATTTACACAAAGAGAAGTGTCTTCAAAAAAAACTGGAATGAACTTCAGAAATTGGTGTGATAAATCTTCAAAGCATGAACCAGCCAGCAGTTTGACACTCTGGCACCAATAAGAGTATTTTTTCCCCTTGTGTTTACTTTGTTCATGTTTATCACAAACACATTGCTTTCATGGGTTAACCTTCTTTCTTGTAGGGGGGCAGTCTTCTCCAAATGTGTCTGTCTAACACTTTGGAAACATTATTTGTCTTTCTACACATGAGACCTGTTGTGCTAAAATACCTTCATCAAACCTAAATTTCAATTTGTCTGTCTTCTGGTTTCCAAGGTGAAACCAGTTGATATATGACTATAACAGCTTCACTGGAGGTATGGATTTGAAAGATCAACATACTACAAGCCGGATGATCGAGGGTTCGAGTCCCAGTAGGTCAGGATTTTTAAACTGAACCAAACCTTCAGGCAGCACTGTGACCCTAGGGTTGACACAGCCTCTAACTGAAATGAGTACCAGATGCTTGTTATGGGCCATCGGACAAGATAAGTACCCGGCTTACATCAAGTACTGATAGTCTAGAAAAAGTGGTAGCCTTAACCTCCTAATATCCCAAGGAGCTCCTAAGGCCTGTAGTGGGACCACTTTACCTTTTAGATACTGAGTGAATAGTAGACTACCTTTCCATAATGTAAGGGTATTGTCAATTGAAATATATATATATCCATCTATAGTAATTCTGCCCAAAGGCAGGTCCTTCACTGCAATCATAGCATTTTCACGCTATGCTTGCAGCTTTACTAGGGAATTGTAGGTGTGGTAGCTTTCCACACCGGTGAAGGATGATGATGGTAATGATAAGGATGATGAAGATGGCCATATGATTTCGGGGACCGTTTGGGCCTTAAAGTTTTCCTGACATTTGTCTTACAGGTGAGGAAAAACCCCGATAAAAACCTCACCCAGAAAAACTGCCCCGACCGGGGATTGAACCTGGGCCCGCTGCGTGACAAGGCAGCACGCTACCTCGAGACCACAGCGGTGGACTATATATATATCTGAAATTTACTGTTGAGATACTGTACTATAGCGTAAATTGGAAATAACTTTAATTTTGCGACATTATTAAAAATGAAGAGATTTGAAAATAGATTCGATTTGATAGACAGGCTAATCTAAAGAAAAAAAAGGGCAAATTTATTTTTCTAAGAAATCCTTTATGAAGTTATAAATATAAGAAATATGTCAGTGGCCACAAGAATAAATGCAAATATAAAAGTATTTTAACTTGTTACTCAGGGCCGTCATCAATTAATATATGCACTAATATAAACTTTGAAGTCTCTACATAAAAGGTATATAAATGGGAAATAATTAATGTAAACACAAAGATCATAACAGTTTAAAGCAGTGCATGCAGCTAGTGTACACGTCACGTCCCTCCGCATCTGGTGAAGAATTCAGCCTGCATACAAGTCATATAGCTCCATGCTGACGGGTTAAGATCTTCTATTACATTTAATCGTCTCAGCTTTGGTCAGCCTATTCTTCTACTTAAGGTTTCAGTAGTGTAAGTTTTCATCTCCTGTGGTCCTCAGCCTTGACCTTAAGAATTGCTGCCCAATCCTCTCTTTTCAAAGCTCTCTGTCTCCATCTCTTAATTCCCGTCTTCACAAGGTCATCCTGGACATTATCTAACTACCGTAATTTCAAACTCTTCTTTTACCACTTGGTCTGTCATCTAATAATATTTTAGGAGTGTGAGTTTTAATTATTATTTTTAGGAAGTAACACTATGAGGTTTTTAATAAACAAGAAGAATTGGAAAATTGACACTTCATTAAATAATTTGTAGAATTCTTGAGAACATTTTTCAGAAGTCTTCCCTTCTATCGTCAGAACAGAATACTAGCTGACTATAGAAGGTAATTCTTCTGAAATATGTTCTAAAAAATTCTACAAATTATGAGGTGAGGTGTCAATTTTGCAATTCTTAATATTTAGTGTGAGTTTCTTAATAGGATTGTCCTCTACAATTCTGATAATGCAGCCAACCCAACATAATCTAGCTATCTTTATAAACTTAATAATGTCAGAGTCTGTGAATAAGGAATAGCCTATAGTTCATAATTGTAACTTACTTTGCCATTTTCATTCACTGGTTCAAATATCCAGGACTTTTCTCTCAAAACTCATGTTTTTTCATTACTTTTCATGAGTTAGGACCTTAATCCTTTCACCTCAAGTTTAAAAGCTCAATGCATTTCCCCAGAAACCAGATTTAAGTCATCGTAAAAAATATATTATCTATTTTCAGACATTCAAAACGAACAAAAGATAATTGAAGTTGAGATCACAATAAGGGAGAAGGCCAAAACACATTCCTCTACTATTCATAAATGTTAACAAAAAATTATCCTGCCAAGGGATGTACAAAATATATAACAAGTGAGTATACCTTGTCTTTTGAGGTGAAGGCCATTTAACAGCTGGCGAGTGCACCTCTTCTTCTGAGGTGAATGGGTTAATTAGAGATTTATACAGTTTTTAAGTATATAAGTGTGCTCTCATTTGGAAGGAAATAAAACTGTAAGTTCTATTGTTACAGAGCCTCAATCCTGAAATAAGATGGCTCTAAGCGAAAATTTGTTGGCCCATTTATGTCGAGATTTGAATTGTTTTACTCATGATTTGAATTATTGGAAGGTATAATGAAATTAAATAACAAAGAAAATATATTTGTTGCTCATCAAAGCAATGAACTAATATGATTTTGCACAAAATTCTGAAATAAGGTTTTTTTCCCCTGCACACATTGCCACACTTAACCCTGCTATTTATTAAATATCTTAATTCTTTGCTCATTTAATAACTGGAATAAAATATCCTATTAAGATTTATCCATATTCCTTGCATACTATATGTTCAATGATTCATTGAATTCATTAAAAAATTGGGTTCTCACATTATTTAATGATTTCTTAAACCACAAAGTTTTACCCAACAATATATTTGTGCCATAAGATCTATGTGAACCTCTTGGTAGAGAGACAAGGTGAAAATTGCTTATTTTCATGTCTTTTGTTGCTGAAGAAACAAAATGTGGCAGAACAGAACAAGAGTTAAGAACAATACTTTGATTATTCTGATCGATTTATTAAGATTTTCAATTGATTATATATACCTTATTCGTCCACCACTGTGATCTCGAGGTAGCGTGCTGCCTTGTCATGCAGCAGACCTGGGTTCAATCCCCGGTCGGAGCAGTTTTTCTGGGTGAGGTTTTTATCGGGATTTTTCCTCACCTGTAAGACAAATGTCAGGAAAACTTTAAGGCCCAAACGGTCCCCGAAATCATATGGGCATCATCATCCTTCACTGGTGTGGAAAGCAACGGGAAGCTACCACACCTACAATTCCCTAGTAAAGCTGCAAGCATAGCATGAAAATGCTATGATTGCAGTAAAGGACCTGCCTGCGGGCAGAATTACTATCGATGGATGGATGGATACCTTATCAAATTGGGGATGCCTTAGTGTAGTTTGGTTAAAGCAATACACAAGTCTGAAAGTCAAGGGTTTGATTCCCAGTAGGAATAGGGTTTTTAATTGGCCTAATTCCATCTGGCAAAGCCATTGTCTTGGGGATCATTCAAACTCTAATAGAAGTTAACGTCAGATGTACATTCAGGGAGGTGAAAGATGCTGTCAAGTATCTCTGTACCATTCTCTAGAAATCTTCTACCCCAAGGACCTTCTAAAGCCTGTAATTGGATCACTTTATCTTAATAAATTAAATTTTGAGGAATGTCAAATGCAGGGGTTGGGTCGTGAGTAAAGCAGGGCTCTTTAAGCATGTCACTCTGTCTCTACAATCAATATCCATTTTAGTAATTTCAATAGGAAGTAACATATGAGGTTTTTAATAAATAAGTTGACTCCATCATCATCAATGGCTCAACAGCCCCATGTGGGACTTGGCCGCTTTCAGAACCTTTATGCCAGACTTCCCTGTTCTGAGCTTCATTCTTCCAGTTTTTTTATTTTTAAAATCTTAATGTCTTGAATTACACCATCCTTCCATCTTAATTTAGGTCTTCCAACTTTTTAGGCCAATAGAGGTTGCTCATTGTAAATTCTTTTTGAAATCCTTTTGCTGTCCAGCCCAGGCCAATCTATTAATTTTAACAAAATTCAGAATATCCAGCTGATTATACAGTTTATACAATTCATTATTGTATCTCTTTCTCCATACGTTATTTGCTTCACGGCACCAAAAATGGATCTGAGTATCTTCCTTTCAAAACGCCCTAATAATTCATCAGATTTCAACATGGTCCAAGTTTCTGATGCATATGTTAACACTGGTCTAAGGAGAGAACTTTATACATTAAGTATTTTTGTCTTTCTAGATATAAACTGAGATCTAAAAATTTTCCTGAGTCCAAAAAGCATTTGTTTGCAGCAGCAAGCTTCACATTTACCTTTAATCAACGCCATATATTTTGTCTTGGCCTGGTTAATTTTAAGATTCATTCTTTTCGCTGCCTTCTCCAGGGTAATAAATGCATCCTTCATGGCTAATTGACTTCTCCCTATTATATCAATATTGTCGGCATATGCAAGAATTTGCACAGATTTATGAAAGATGGTTTCCCTTATAGTAAGACCTGCATCTCTTATCACTTTTTCAAGGGCAATATTAAAAAGTAGATATGCAAGAGAATCTCCTTGTCGTGCTCCATTTTTTGTATGAATAGGCTCAGTTAATGCATTATTAATCTTAATCTGACATAGTATTCATTGTTATTTTAACCAATGCAATAAGTTTCAGAGATATTTTAAATTCTTGCATTCCTGAAAATAATTGCACCCTGTTTATACTATCATATGCAGCCTTAAAATCTATGAACAGGTGGTGTGTTTCTATTCCATATTCATTGCATTTTTCAAGAAATCTGTGAAGGATATGGATTTGATCCACTGTGGACCGTCCCTGCCAGAAATCACATTGTTAATCACCAACCACATTTTCTACTTGCGGTACCAAACTTTTAAATAAGATATTCGAAAATACTTTATAAGCAATACACAAAAGGCTGATTCTCCTATAATTGGAACAAGTCAATACATCACCTTTCTTCAGTGTAGGGCATATGCTCAAATTCCAATCTTCTGGTATACTCTCCTCATTCCATATTTTAACAAATTGTTGATATAGCTATTTTACATACTTTGTCCCCTGACTATTTAATTAATTCCGTCTGTAGTAGATCCTTTCCTGGTGCTTTATTATTCTTCAACCTACTAATGGCATGTTCAACCTCTTCAAGAGTTGGAGGATATTCTATAATTTCGGTTATTACATAGTTGGTTATTGAAGTTGTTGAGGATGTAGAAAGTGTTGATACATACTGGTCGGGCACTTCTTCATTCAGAAGCTCATTAAAATATTCAGTCCATATATTTAAAATTCCTTTTTCATCACTTACAATATTGCCTGCTTTATCTCTACATAATATTGATCTTGGCTGAAAGATATTCTTGTTTTTATTTGGTTTTCTATAAAATACTCTGCTTTCATTTTTATTTCACAGCTGTTCCATTTCTCTCAGTTCCTTATCAAAGAACTCTTGTTTCTTCTTCTTGTGAATTCTTTTTTCTTCAAGTCTTGCCAGACGATGTTCACCAATGGCTTTGCATGTATTTCTTTTTTGCAGCATTTTCCTGTAAGCCACATTTTTAATATTAGTCACATTTTCACTGTCAGCATCAAACCAGTGATTGTATTTGATTGTATCACCTTTACCTAATACCTCAGTTGCCATTTCTGTTACTATCCTTCCCAAAGCCTTCCAGAACTAACACTCTCACTATCAGTGATCTCCTTTAGGCTCTCATCAATTCTCTGTTTATATCTAGATTTAACGTCTGTATCTACTAGTTTTCCACAGTTAAATTGTCTCATCTGTTCTGCATGGATCCTTGCATTTGAGATGTGGCTTCTTATACATGCAATGACTAAGTAATGATCCAAGTCCACATTTGCCCCCCGATAGGTCCTAATATCAGTAAAATTTGAAAAATGTCTAGTGTCTACTACTACATGATCAACTTGATTAAAAGTTTTTACATCAGGAGACTTCCAAGTTCTCTTGTGGATATCCTTATGCAGAAATACCGTACTAGCAATCACCATACTTCTAGATGAGGCAAAATTAATTAATCTAATGCCATTATCATTAGTTATTGTATGCAGACTATTTGTTTGTATTGTAGGTTTATATACATGCCTTCCTTGCATATTTGCGCATTTAAATCACCTAAAATAATTTGAATGTCTCTTTTAGGACATTGGTCATAAATTTTGTCAAGCTTATAAAATCTTTCTTTATACTCTTCGTTCTTCTCATTTGCAGGTGCATGCACACATATAAAACTATAATTAAAGAGATGTCCTTTAATCCTTAGGATACAGCTTCTAGCTGACTTTGCCTTAAAATCCATTATTAGATGCTTTATCCTCTTATGAAATACAAATCCTGTTCCAAAAGCATGGTCTTTTTTGTAACAACTATAAAAGATTGTGTGGCTTTTCTTTTCTAAAATCCCATTCCCTATCCACCTCACTTCTTGCAATGCTAGTAAATCTAGTTTATGTAAATCTAATTGTTTCAGTAGCACTTTCAAGGCACCAGGTCTATATAAAGATAAAACATTCCATGTTCCAATTCTCATATCCTTTATGTACTTGCCATGTTGTTTTTATAAGTTCTGTCCGGCATACTGTGCTTCTTCTGGTTTCATGACGATTATATTTTTACGGGATAGGGGTGTCAACCCTATCCCCAACCCCCAGTTATCCTGGAGGACTGATGTTTTTGTCAGGGTTGTCTCCCTTAGTTGGTCAGTCCTGAATTTCAAGCATCGGAAACTTGCTTTTCGCCCTTGCACCATTTCGCATTATCCAGGAGCCACAACGAGGACGTGTGTGGGTCAGACTTAGTAGAAATTAATGGCTTTTCCGAGTTTTAGTAGTATATACCTGCCAACAAGGTATATACCGCTTTAGCTCCCAAGATGACTCTAGATTTATTTAATTTAATGCTTGTTAAGGTCTTCAGACAGTGTCATGAGTAGAGGGCGGATTATATGCACTAAAAACCATAAATATATCCATGCAATTATGCAGCAAAAAGTTGAAAATATGCTCTTAAAATTAAAAAAATATGCACAAAAATGAATTTTCTTCTTATAGTAAAATACACTATTTTTTCACATCATTATATTTATTATTTTATGAAGAAAAAATTGTAGGCCTAACATTTTTACTTTTTTCCTCCTAATTGAAGTTAATTGTATTTTAGTGTCATTCTCATTAATCTTGTCTATTTTATGAAATATAAGTCAACAATCATTTAACGATCACTATGTGTTTGTATGAAGAGAATGAGGCTATGTCACTCACAGAATAAGAATTATATTGATTTAATATTGTGATAAACTGATAATAAGTTATATTAAATTAATGTTGGGAAGTAAACATTATGAGGTATAATCATTAAAATTCATCGGAGAACATATTGTTTAAACAACTCACCTCATAGGATTCATGCTTCCATGAAATCGCGATATCATGGAAGCATGAATCCTATGAGGTGAGTTGTTTAAACAATATGTTCTCCGATGAATTTTAATGATAATAAGTTATTTAAAATACTCACGTGTGTGTCGAAGTATTGGCATAAGACATTTTTTCCATTTGTTGCTAATGTAGGATTCCCACCAATCCATTGATGAAGCAAAAATATTTTTAATAGTGAGTGGAGAACATATTTTTATCAACTCACCTTATACATTTTTAAATTTCTTTGATACCGATGGTTTCAGACAATATCATGTCCCTCTTCAGTCATGTTTTACTGGATTTTTCCTTCAGCATTGAAAACGTTTGTCTTGGCCCACTAACACTCACAAAATGGTATTTGAGAAAATAATTTTAACTTCGATTCCCGATTTGTTTTGTCACCGTGGTCAATAATGTACAACAGGCTTCCTATGTGTGAAATGAAGTATATTTTGCACACATGAAAGTATATTTCAGGAATGATTTTTGAGTCTTTGTCGTGTATGTTGACAGTCTCAATAAAGCTGATGTTCAAACTTCAAAGAATATCGCCAGTTGAAAACGAAAACAAGGAAATTACCACCAATAAACTGTCCATTGTTGGCAAGCATGTTCATCTCTTTCGAAATCTTCCTTTCAGGAAATGTTTAGGCCAGATTTCTTTATTGACCTGTTGAGATTTAAAACTGCAGACCCCTGCTCGACATTGTCACTGTTGTGCAAAAATGTGAAATAGGGATTCTGGCTTTCTATGAAAACGAAATTGTCTTCATTTGCAAAAACATGACAATAAAGCAGAAACTTGTCATTTTATGGGGTTACAAACTAATATTTTAATATTAAATAGAGGAAAAAGTATAATATATGCACATATTAGTGTAATATGTGCTAATCCCTTGAATATGCATTTATATGCACTATAAAATTTTGCCAATTGATTCCAAATGACATGAAACACATTTTCCTCTTCCATGCATTTGTTGTCTTTGAAGGAATAAAACATGCAAATATGCACAAATCCGCCCTCTAGTCATGAGACACTAGAGAACATCTTTTCTTCTTCTTACCTATCCTTTGACATTTTCCTGTTCTTGTAGCCCATCTTCTGTGTATTTTCTTCAACTCTGGTTTCATTCTGGCCAAAATTTCATGAGAAAATTTCTTCTCCCATGAGTACTCAAACCAGCTCAAGACCCATCACTGCACCAAGGTATGCTGCCTCAAATCACTCTTTACAACATGAATAGATTGTAATATATATTAATTATAATTTATCCATCATTAAGATATATGAAATGAATAATAAAAACCTTGAAAGAAGCCGTACTGGCTTTATAATGTAATGTAAAATTCCCAATTAAAGGTCACCATTTGCAAGATAGAAGGAGGGGATTCATAGTATTTGGTGTGCAGGAGTTGGCAGCGTATATAAGAGAAAGTTTTGCATTTGGATTGGAGTTGCTCAAATGGCTACTTGGAGGAGCATTTGCTTGATGTGCAAAAGGTCCTGGGTTCGAACCCCAGTCTGAGCATATAATTTTTCTACTCAAATATGATATAATAATTAAATTTGTTTCTATTATGCTTGAAAGTACTAAATGATATGTATTGATATTGAGAATGGTAATTTTATTTTTTTTATTATTAGGAATATTCTACAATACAGTGTTTCTCCTTCAACCCAGAGGTTCCTGTCTGAAGCATCTTCTTCCCTCAAATCTCTAGCTTCCATACCTCTCACTCCATCTATCCAACATTCTCTAGGTCTGCCTCTTCCACTTCTTCCATTAGCTTTCCAATTAAGGATCTTCTTTGGTATTCTCTCTTCTTCCATTCTTATGAGATGTCCATACCATTTCAGACATTTTTCTTATATTTTTCCTAATATGTTTTTTTTAACTTGCACAATTTTAGTTTTTATCTAATTTCAATAAAAGATTAACTCTTTACAATACCTATTGTAATCAACAAAATATTTTTGTGCAATTTATATTATAAATAGTAATACTCTATTCTAAGTTTCAATTTTGAAAAAAAAAATATTTTAACTGAATACAATACATTTCACTAATGTTAAAATAAATTTTCAAATTCCTTTATTCAATTTTTTTAGCATGTCTCCAAATGATAAATTTGTAGTTATTTTATAGTTATTATATTATAGTGGACAGGCTTCCTAGGGTGATGTTTTTTTTGGGGCATTTCCTCACCTGTAAGACAAATGTCAGGAAGCTTTGAGGACTAAATGGTCCCTGAACATTTGGTCATCATCATTATCATCCACTGATGTGGAAAGCAACAGGAAGCTACTACACCTATAATTTTCTAGTAAAGCTGCAAAGCATAGCATGAAAATGCTATGATTGCAGTGAAAGACCTGCCCTCGGGCAGAACACTATAAAATAGAATATTGCAGTGTTCAATACAGTTTTTTTCTCATACCAGTTCCTTACTTGCTTAAATTTATTCACGTAATGTTAATTTGAGTTATAAATTACATCTAACGCTAAACAATGTTCAAATATGTATCAACCTTGACATAAGGATAAAGATTTGATAATGTCTTGTATCAGAGATTAAAGGTTACTGTTTATGTAATATTGTTTGCTCTTCAATTCAATATATTCATAAAAAAGTTCCCAATTAAATGTCTTCTTAATAAAGAAGCACCATTGCAAGATAGAAGCAAAGGCTTCATAGCATTTGGTGTGCGGGAATTAACAGTGTATATAAGAGAAAGATTTGCATTTAGATTGGAGTTGCTCAGGTAGCTCACTTGGTAGAGCATTTGTTAGTGTGTAGATCCTGGGTTCAAACCCCAGTCTGAGCATATAATTTTTCTCTTCAAATATATATTCATAATAGTTCAACTAGAATATTTTGCACAATTTTTGCAGATCTTAATTATTGCTATTAATTTTAAGATGTTAGGAGAGAAACAATTTGTGTGTGTTAGTGATTATGAGCGTCATGCCTTTAATTTGTTACCAAAGAATGCTTTAGATTACTATCGCAGCGGGGCTGGAGAAGAATTTACTCTAAGCCTTAATAGAGATGCATTTCGAAGGTAAGTCATTCATATTATGATATACTTTGACTTCCTCAGGTTACATAACCATCTTCTATATCTTTCTATCCTATATGATACCTGAAATATTTTCTAAACAAATGAAATTCACTGTGATTGTTGTTATATAGGCGTACTTTAATTTTTTGATTAAGTGGTCACTTACTTACTTACTTACTCACTGGCACTATCGAACCCGAAGGTACATGGCCGCGCGGACATAAGCTCTCCATACATCCCTATCCTGAGCTAATGCTTTCCAATCATTCCCTGTATAATCTACTTCCCTCAAATCATAGTTAATGTTGTTCTCCCACCTCATTCTTGGCCTACCAACTGGGCGTTTTCCCTCTGGCTTTCCTACAAGAAGCTTCCATGCACGTCTTTCATTCCCCATACGCGCAACATGTCCTGCCCATCGCAGTCTACGAGACTTAACTGTTCTTATTATATCTGGCTTCCTATAAAGACCATGTAGTTCATTGTTATGTAGTCTTCTCCATTCACCTGTCTGTTCATCTCTCTTTGGTCCAAAAATTTTCCTAAGAACTTTATTCTCAAATACTCGTAATCTCCTTTCCTCCCTTAAAGTAAAGTCCATGTTTCGCACCCATATAATATAACTGGTAGAATAATAGTTTTATATATTTTCAGCTTAACGTTTTTTTGAAAGGAGTTGGGACATCAAAAGTCTCTGCAATGCATAATAGCATGCATTTCCAGAATTGAGCCTATGTTTAATTTCTTTGTGCATCTCATTCCTATTTGTGATTATTGTTCCTAGGTATTTGAATTCAGCCACTTCCTCAAAATTTCCCTCATTTGTCATTAGCTGTCCATTTCCATTATATACTGAATTTCTACGTGTGACCATATATTTAGTTTTACTGATATTTACTTCCAGTCCTAATTTCTTAGTGTTACTCAATAGTGTGTGCGTGTTGGCCATTAGTATCTCCTCGCTATCGGCCAGTAGTACTACATCATCAGCATAAACTAACAGCTTATTAATACCATTCAGTTGTAAGCCTTCCTCATTCTCTAAAGATTTAATGGCATGCTCTAGTACAAAATTAAATAGTAGAGGAGATAGTGCATCTCCTTGCTTCAACCCATTCTGGATTTCAAAAGTGTCTGAAAACTGTTTGCCTACACGCACCCTACTCTTTGAGCCATTTAGACACATTCGTATAAGTCTAACTAACTTTTTAGGAATTCCGAACTCCAGCAGGATACTATATAACTTCTCCCTCTTAATTGAATCATATGCTTTTTTGAAGTCTACATATAGTTGATGTACAGTACCATTATATTCCCATTTCTTTTCTAAAATCTGTCTTATACTGAAAATCTTATCTGTTGTAGACCTGTTTCTTCTAAATGCACATTGATGATCTCCTAGAATGTCATCAATATAGGGAGTAAGTCTGCTTACTAATATATTTGTTAAAATTTTGTACGAAGTTGAAAGTAATGAGATGCCCCTGTAGTTGTTGCAATCAGTTTTATCTCCTTTCTTATAAATTGGTACGATAATTGATTCTTTCCATTCATCTGGAAGAGCTTCTTTTTCCCAAATCATACTAAGCAATCAGCGTATCTTGTCCATCAATTTTTCTCCCCCTGATTTTATCAGTTCTGCTGGGATCTCATCTGAACCTGATGCTTTATACATCTTGAATTTTTCAATCGCCATTTCAACCTCTAATCCACTTAGCTCTGCGACTAGCATTTCTGCTGTCTGTAACTTATCCTCCTCAATGTCCTGTTCTGTATGTACATTTAATAGCTGATTAAAGTAACTTTTCCATCTATTTAATATACTCCTAAAATCTGCAATCATATCCCCATTTTCATTCCGAATTATGTTTGTTCTAGCCTGAAACCCTTTCTTCTCTATACTACTTCCCTGATATAATTCTCTAATGTTCCTATTTTTTGCATTCATTTCAAGACCATTAATCTTCTCTCTCAAATATTCCCTCTTTTTACTCTTTAGTAACTTGGTGGTTTCCCGTCTAACACTGCCCAATTGATCTAAATTTACCTCATTTGGCTCGTGTAACCATATAATTTTTGCTAGCTATCTTTTCTTTACAATGTCGGTACATTCCTCATAAAACTAGTTCTTGTTTTGCCTCTTTTTTTAAACAACCAATACTTTCTGATGCTGACAATTTAATAGTATCTCTTATATCCTCCCATTCTTTATTTAAGTCCGTTTCTTCTTCGTTTGCCACATTGTCATCTGAAGATTCCAGTACTTCAAATCTATTAGCAATTTTGATTTGGTATTCTTCCCGCATTTCATCATTTTTCAAGTTTTTTAATTCATATTTTACAGAATCATCTTTAACGTTTGTTCCTCTCATAAGCGATAGCCGTTGTCTGATTTTCACTCTGACCAGATGATGATCTGAATTGCTGTCTGTCCCTCTAACTGATTCTAACATCAATGATGCTACTGTGCCAGCGTTTATCCACTAATACATGATCTATCTGGTTCCGAGTTTGTCCATCTGGGGACGTCCAGGTGTATTTATGAATATCCTTATGCTGAAATGTTGTGCTCTTAACAATGAGATTCTTTGATGTGGCAAATGTGACTAATCTAACCTCGTTGTCGTTAATCTCTTCATGAAGACTGAATTTGCCTATTGTTGGTTTGAATATATCTTCCCGCCCCACTTTTGCATTAAAATCTCCTAAGACAATTTTCATATGATATCGTGAAGTGCTATCAAATAAGCATTCTAATTCTTCATAGAACTCATCCTTGATCTTGTCATCTTTATCTTCTGTGTGGGCATGTACATTTACAATTATAAAATCATGTCGTTCACCCTTTAGAATTATGTATGATATCCTATCACTAACAAACTTAATATCTTGGATAGCGGATAGGATCCTCTTTCTGACTAAAAAACCCGTTCCAAATGCAAGTCTTTCTGCACCCCCATAGTATAATGCAAAGCTTCCTGATTCCTGACTACCTACTCTTGGCCACCTAATTTCATGTAAAGCGACTATATCCAAGGGCGATTTATCTAATTCTTCCCGCGTTAATGTCTGTTGTGCCCCGCTATTGTATAAAGTCCTAACATTCCATGTTCCTAGGATCATGTCCCTGTGTTTGAGCCTTTGGCATGGGTTCCCTGAAGTAGTCCCCGCCCGGAGAACCGAATGGGGGACTATTTGACCTCCGGAAAATTTTACCCCAGATGAACCCATGTCCGCATTTCTTGACGGTTGTATTTTTACGATGAAAGATCGTCACTCTTTCGCCCAAGGTACTTTTTTCGTCTGGCTTATCACCTTCGACCAGTCCGGCATGGGTAACCCTATCGGCAGCAATGCTACCGCCGGCATAGCTCTCAGGATCATTTAAACACGCAAGCCACTCCACCACGACAAGGTAAAGATACCATGGAGGGGATTAAGTATAGAAATACATTATATAATGGAAATGGACAGTTAATGACAAATGAGGGAAATTTTGAAGTAGTGGCTGATTTCAAATGCCTATGATGAGTTATTACAAACAGGAATGAGGTGCAGAAAGAAATTCAAGAGAGGCTCAATTCTGGTATTGCTTGCTATTATGCATTAACCTTCACACTGCTACGAACGGGTATATGCGTTGGCAAAGAAAATGCTTGCCGTGCTATGTGCGTGTATATCCATTCTCAACTTCAAACGCCTGGTAGTTATATAATACGTATTGCATTGCTTTCAAACTAAGCAGGAACCTAAATAAACTTTTTCCATATTTCTCCCTGCATTGAGCAAGGAGGGTTTTAAAGGCTGGAAATATCTCAGCAGTGAAAAGGTTAAAGGAACTCAAAATCTCAACTTCTCTAAAAAAAACATTAAATTGAAAATATGTTATTCTACCAGTTATATTATAGGGATTCAAAATATGGTCTCTTACTTTAAGGAAAGAAAAAAAAAATTTAAGGACAAAGTTCTTAGGAACATTTTTGGACCAAAGAGAGATTGAACAGACAGGCAAATGGAGAAGACTACTTAACAGTGAGCTACATTTTCTTTATAGGAAACCAGATATAATAAGAACAGTTAAGTCTTGTAGACTGTGATGGGCAAGATATGTAGCACAAATGGGGATTAAAAAACGGGCATGGAAATTTCTTGTAGGAAAACTAGACTGAAAACATCCAGTTTGTAGACCAAGAATGAGGTGGGATAATAACTAAGTATGATTTGAGGAAAGTAGATTGGAAAACATTAACTCAGGATAAGGATGTATGAGAGCTTATGTTTGCAAGGTCATGAACCTATGGGTTCGATAGTACCAGTGAGCTAGTTATTAATATTCATTATCTGTTAAAGTAAATTATAGTCTGCTTTTTTCAAGGAAGGAAATATCGTACCACTATTTCAAACAATACATCTCTTCTAAGGCAGGGTTTGTGATATAGGATGTTTTACAATTAATTGCATTCAGATCATATACCGTACATTTTATGTTATAATATCCATGCACAAAACTATATACAGGCTACAGCTGTATAAGGAGAACAAGAAATAGTTCAATATGTAATTAGTGCCTATAGATACAAACTGGTACTTTCCAACTATAAGTGTACATACCTTGACTAGCATGAACAGCAATCACTCACTCTGTAACCAAGGTCACCTGAACCTCACCCACTCTCCTTAAATATCACAGGAGTTTCTCTTCTCCTATAGAGTTGCAATCTGTAATCATTTTTTAATACAAGAGCCTTTCTAGTAGAAGTGAGTTTAATCTCCTTAAAAGATTTACAATTTTTCACCTTTTCTTCTTCTTCTTTAATAGGCGACTACAACCTCATTGAAGTTTTGGCCTCCTCAACAATTTTTCTCCACCTAGATCTATCCTGAATACAGGCTGGCCAATTTTCATTTCTAATATATCTTTTATAACATCATCCTGACATCTGTTTTTTGGGCGTCCAGCTGTTCTGGTGCATATTGGTTTCCATTTGTATATTCTTTTTACAAGCTTGTCTTCCTGCATTCTATTTATATGTCCAAACCAGCGCAGTCTTTGAGCTTTAATGTGGTTTATTACATTTTTATTTCGTATTAGATTATTTAATTCAGAGTTCATTCATATATGCCATGTGCCATCGCTTTCTCTAATTGGTCCAAAAATTCTCCGTAAGATCTTCCTTTCAAAGATTAATAGTTTTTGTTTATCAGACTCCTTCAGTACCCATGCTTCACAGCCATAAGTTACAATCGGTCTTATTGCTGTATTATACAGTTTAACTTTAGTTAATCTGGAGACAAGTTTATTTTTTAATAGTATTCTATTTGTATTCACCTTTTCTTAAAGTAAATAATTCAAGCAGTCCCGTGCCGTAGCCGAGTGGTTAAGGCAAGAAGCCTTGGCACAGAGCTACGGGACTTGCATTGGTTCGAGTCCCCATGGGGAAGAAATTTTCTCATGGATTTCGGCCATTATGGGACTGGTGCCCACCCAGCATCGTGAGGCATTTGGGTAGCTGCAATAAATAGTGACTCCAGGCTGAGAAGACCAGCTATAACGGCTGGGGACCTGACATGCTGACCACATGTTACCCCTACACTGGCTACATGATCGTCTACCTCTGTGATTAACACATGTGGAGGTGAGGCCAGCAGCCAGTTGGTAGGCCAAGGGTCTTCTAGGCCTGTCGCACTTGGAGTTTTTTTTTTTAAATAATTCAAGCAAGAATAAAACTATAAATACAATGAAAGTCTACAAATCCATAACTATCCTTTTTTATTTGTTTAAACAAGTTGGTAGGATCTTTCCTTCCTTAGGAAAAACAGACTATAGCTAAATAAATGAAAATATAATTTTATTAATAGGTTGAGAATTCGACCACGATGCATGCGAGACGTGTCTCGTAGGAACCTGTCAAGTACTGTGCTGGGTTGTAATGTTTCCATGCCTGTGGGAGTGGCACCTACAGCAATGCAGAGAATGGCACATCCTGACGGAGAATGTGCCAATGCAAGAGGTTAAGTACTGCATTACTATTTAGGCAGATTAATAAAAAAATTACAAAATGGTGCTTGGGCAGGTTTTTTCTCGGGGTTTTCCCCTGCCACAATTTCATTTCTCCATACTCATCTCATCCATTTCGTTCATCTGCCCCGTGACAGTGCATCAGGCATAATCGGCCTCTACATAGGTGGCTTCATCTCATTCCTCGACTTGACCCTGCGTTGGACACGAGTTGATATTTTATAATAAAAAATCAATGTTACTTTAATTTCGTAAGTTAAGATTAATACTTAAAACTATTCACATAAATTTAATCAATTTTAAGCTATTTCAAATTGAATTTTTTTTTAATCATCCCCATAACTTTCTGTTGTCTATTTCTTCCAAATGACCTTCTATCCATGTGAGATCATGATAAAATAAAGTTTTAGTTTGTCCATTGGTCTTTTTATCTCTTAATTAATTGTGTTTTGTATATATAATTTTATTTTTGTTGACCATATATCTGTCATTATAAACCAACCTTTCATCGTTTGTAGGATATCCTTTGTCCATTACTTAGTAAGTTTCTGCTTCTTGGTTTTCCATTATAATATCCTCATTCAAAATAATAATAATAATTTATTTATTTATTTAGCAGGTTTCACAACATCTTCCTGCGCCCAATTAATCTACTGTCATTCTCCTCCACATCTCTCTGTCATTCCAATCTCCATCATCCAATTATTTTTCCCTCATGCTGCTCAAAATACCATCAATCCATGTTATTTTTGGCCATCCTCTTCTTCTTCTACCAAGTGGCACCCATTCTTGTATTCTTCTTGGGAATCTGAATTCTGTCGTTCTTTTTACATGACCATACCATTATAATTGTATTTTTTTATGAAATCCATAACTGAAGTTTGAACATTCATCTTTTGTTTAATTACACTGTTTTTTATCTTATTTGTTCTAGAAATTCCAGCTGAACGCCTCCAAAAACCCATTTCTGCTGAATTTAATTTACTTATTAAACAAAAAAGTTCTGAAACAAAAACAAACATTTTTAATACAGTAACAATAATAATAATGGTTAATAATGAAAATAATAACAGTAATGTTTATCAATAACCATATATCCCCATGTGGAACAGGGGTGTTCCCTTGCAATAGTTCCAAGCTAATTTAGTTAGGCTTTATTTCTCTACAGATGTCAGCAAGCAACAAGTATATATATTGTTTATTTTTTATTATTTCACTCACCTCATACTTCATAATTCATAGTATATATATTTTTATTATAAATTTAATATTTCTCACCAAAGGGTTAATTACGAGGGTCATACTGAAAGTCATGAGCAACATTTTTTTTAAACAATCATAATATTTATTTTAGACAAACCAAGTACACCATGTTAATCTACAGACCTTTGTGCTACTTTTCAACATAGTCTCCATTTCTTTGTATACATTTTGTCCAGCGTTCTACAAGCTTGAAAATTCCCTTACGATAGAAGTCCGTTCCAGCTGCTCGAAGACACTGACGCACTGCTTTCCGAATATCCTCCAGCGTCTCGTAGTGTTGGCCTCTCATCTGCTCCTTCACAGAACCAAAAAGATGGTAGTCGGAGGGGTGCCAAATCGGGACTATACGGAGGATGTGGAAGAGTTTCCCACCCAAATGTCCTGATCTCCTCCACAGTGGCACGAGCAGTGTGAGGACGCGCGTTATCGTGTTGCAGAATGATCTTCCTTCCAGGGCGTTTGTCATGCAATGCACAACGGAGCTTCACAAGTGTCTGGATATAGCGGGCAGCATTTATGGTTTGTCCAGGTTCAAGAAATTCAACCAGAATGCAACCTTGCGCATCCCAGAAGACGCTGCCCATAACTTTCCCAACAGATTGCACTGTCTTCACTTTTTTCTTTGATGGCAAATTCAAGTGGTGCCATTTCATACTCTGGCGTTTTGTTTCAGGCTCGTAGCGATGAAACCAGCTTTCGTCACCTGTCACAATACTCGTCAAAAAATCATCACCTTCATTTCGAAATCTCTGAAGAAGGTTATGGGTGATGGTTCTTCTCTGAAGTTTGTGGTCTTCACTCAATAAACGTGGAACCCAACGGGCACTAACTTTTCGGTAACCTAAGCTGTGAATCATTTCTTGCACTGCACTGTGTCCTACTGCAAGTAGCGATTTCATTCACTGTGATACGCCTGTCATCTCTAATTAGCGCATCAACTCGTTGCAATCCGTGGAGGCAGAGCATGGGTGACCGCTACGAGGCTCATCTTTGATACTCGTGTTCCCATCTCTAAATTTTTCACCCATCTCCTAACACTGCTGGCACCCATGCAGGCATCTCCGTAAGCACATTGAAGTCTTTGGTGAATATCAACAGCAGATTGTTCCTCTTTAACAAGGAATTCAATGACAGCGCGCTGTCGAAACGAAACATTGATGTCTGCCATTTTGGAAACACTGCATGTGGTCACATGATAGAAGCTACGACGCCACAAAACGGCAATGTTGTGGCATAAAGTCTGTAGATTACGATCCTGCAATTGTTTTTGTTACATTGTTGAAATTTGAATTATAACAATGGGTTGCTCACGACTTTCAGTATGACCCTCGTATGTTTGAAATAAAAAAATATAACCTAAACTTTGGTTCAAACTGAAGCTTTATATACTGTCTGAGCTATCCTAGGTCTTCAATCTAATTGCAAGAGAGCAATTTGTGTTTAAATAATCAAGTAAACACCAACTCAATTGATTATTTATTTGTGTTATAACACAATTCATAATTTGTTAACATGTCTGAAGAAGGTACCGAAACAGCTGTCACTGAATATATCTTTATAAATATGAAAATCAAATAAAACTAAGTTTTATTTTTATTTAATTGATAAAATTTGTGTTTAGATTAGAGATCTAGGATAGTTCAGATGGTAAGAGCATTAGCATATAAAGCTAAAGGTCCTGGGTTCAAATCCCAGTCTAGGCATGTATATTTATCTTCAAATATAACAAATAGTTAGCTTGTCGATCAGAGACACGTAGTAGACAGCTAAGTTTCTACTTGGTTGAGGAAGGCTGATTAAATTTTTCTCAGAAACTCTAATTTAGGATCATGGTTCTTTTTCAAGCAAAACAATCTTCAAGATTTTATAGTCCCTTCCCAAAGAATATGTCACCAGTACCGGTAGTAATAATAAAAATAATAATTCAGAATTTGTGATTTTATGGTTTTCTAATTAAATGTTAGAAGCAATTAAACAACAGTGTTTTTTCTCTTAAATAGGATAGGGTATTTAGCAATTCTGTGATAACTTATTTTTAGTAATTTGTGGACACCATCTTTTCTCTTCTGAGATTTGTTGATCTTTATAATAACCTCCCTCCCCCCCCCCAAAAAAAAAGATGTACAAATCTGCTGTAACTGTAAAATAGCAGATCCATTTCCTCTTGCCTTGTGTTTGTTTTCCTATATATGACAGAAAAAAAGAGGAATAGAATTTTTAATAGTATATTGCAATATGAGTGTGATAAACACTTAATACCAGATCGAGGAAAAGTTTAAAAAAATGAGGAGCTTGCACCGAGTTTTTTTAAATTTCCGAGATTCTGTTATGTGTTTACCACATGAGTATTGCATACTATTTTTTGCACTATGTGTATTTATTTTAGTAATTAAGATATTAGCTAAAATATTAATAAATATAATTGAAGATAAATGTTAGATTTCAGAAGCTGAATCGGCTATATGTGTTGCTATGGAGAAATAATAAGTATTGTTGGTTATGTCGCCATCTTATATTTGTTAAAACTATAAAACCAATTTGATTTGGGATTTATTTCTGATTATGGAGAAAGTTTTAGACTATGTGTGTAGTGATGATGAATTAGAAGAGGCATGGAAAGCTGGATGTGATGAATTAATACAAATTGCAGTATCACTATCAATATTACAAAATAAATGTTTTTACTTACCACACTAGTGCTTTTGGTCATTTTTAAAGTATTGAAATTTCTTTAGTTTTCATAGCAACTAAGATTGTATGCAGAAATGTCATATTACAATGTACATCAACAATAACAATAAGTATACAATATTAATTATATAGTGCAAAAAAATCATTAAACCAATTAGAAATGTGTTGTGTGGTGTTGCAGCTGTGGGTGCAATGGGAGGAATATTTATTTTGAGTACATTATCAACCAGCAGTTTGGAAGAAGTGGCTGCAGCTGCACCTGAAACTATCAAATGGTTTCAATTGTACATTTATAATGACAGGTATGTTTTGATGATGTCATTATATGCATTTATTAAATTCAAGAAATTACACGCTAATAGATTCTGTCATAAAGGAGGAATAATAGTTTAGATATATACAGAAGTTTTCTTCCTTGCAGAGATGTAACTCGTAAACTTGTGGAACGAGCTGAGAAAGCTGGTTATAAGGCTTTAGTTTTGACAGTTGATGCTCCAATGTTTGGCATCCGTAATGCTGATGTTAGAAACAAATTTACACTTCCACCACATCTTTCGTAAGTAAAGGCAAAGTTTAATATTCATTTCCCAATTTTGGCATGTTTTGTAGAATTTAGACAATATGGGATCTGAATGACTGCTGATAAATATTGATTTATTTATTTTACCTGATTGAGTTCAGACCGTAAGGTCTTCTCTTCCACTTCGCCAGGGTTAAATTATACATATAACAATTATGAATTATCTACATGATTAATAATACATGATAGATATAGGCAGGCTACACAATATAAAGTTGACAATGGAAGGAAATAAAAATTGTAATTATAATAATAACCTATAATTTAAGATTAAATTAAATGCATCATCATCATTACCATAGTACATTCATGAATTTAGGCCATTTGTTGATCTGTTTCGGCCTCAAGAGAAACGCCTTCCAAAAGTCTTTTGAGTGGACATCCTGGTCTTCTTCTTCCTGCAGGTTGATACCTTAACATTTAAATGCTTCATGCTTTAATCTTAAATTGAACCTCATAGTGATTTCTTCCTATAAAAGTTCAAACCTATAATTTAATGAAGTAATTGGTTTGTTAAAGAAGTTTAAAACATAAAGGAATAATAAAAGTATACATGGAACACGGTTATATATTATATTAATATAATAAATTTGGGAATTTTTACATTCTGAGGTTTTCTTAACACATTGGTGACGGGCCACAGAGATCTCCGTGTTTAAATGGCCAGCGCTAGACGACGGGTCACGAAGATTTCCGTGTTTACGTTTTCTATGGTTTTCCAGCCTCTTCGCTTTTGAAGGAGCATGCAATTTTGTTTTTTCTCATTGTGAAATAAACTTTAGTTGTTTTTGTACCCCTCTCTTGTCCTTTATGAAAATGCCAACTTTACAGAAAGAGTTGTTTACAATTTTATGTATTTTGTAGTAAGGGGAACCTTTTGCTACAAACATCCAAAGATAAAAGAGACGTAAGAATGGTTAGCACATTGCATCAGGCAACACGAGAGTGGGAGGGGTAAGTTGTAAAAATGCCCTATTGTATACTTCAATATAACAAGTATGTGAAGGGTGTAGACAGGGCTGACCAGTACCTATCATATTACTCCATCCTTAGAAAAACAGTGAAATGAAGCAAGAAAGTTGTATTGTGGCTTCTGAATTGTGCACTCTTTAATGCTTCTTGGGTCTATAAATTTCAAAATCCTAACAACAATATGTTAAACAGAAGTTTTTTGCTTGAAACAGCCTCTTGTTTGGCAGTCGTGAAATTAGGAACAGATGACAGGGAAGAGGAAGGAAGACAGTGTAAAAAGGACACCATGTCAAGACCCACCAAGAAGGCTGAGTCATGAAAGAAACATAAATTAACACCAACTGTGTCTGAAAAAAAAAATAAACCTTCCAAACCTTGCCGCGATTGTAGTGAACACAAGAAAAGAAACTCGCTACATATGCTCTTTTGCCCTGTGCCTTTACATAAAGGGAAATGTTTCTAACGCTATCAAACCCTCAATTTCTACTAGAAGGTCTGGTGAGAACACTTATAAAGATTTACTTATGCATTATTGTTATTGACTGTAAATATATTGATGTAAAAAATCACACTGTGCTAGCGCGGTTTAAAATTTAAAAGTCCGCGCTTCTGACAGAAATGTCCGGTCTAGCAGCGGTGGGTGGAACGCACAGCTGTCAGTCACCAATGTGTTAATAAGAATCAAATGAATCATGAAAACAGCTGACGATGGGAATGATGTATTTCCTAATACTGCAGTTCTGTGTTAAAAAAACATAGATGTATAAGATAAGAAGAATTCACGATTCATTTTATTCTTATATATTATATTGTCCAAGGAAATATGTAGTGAGTTTTTTCTTGAGCTGTTTTTGAGGCAGGCAGTCCTTGATATACGAGGGGAGATAAATCCCAGAGTTGGGTGGCTCTCTCACTTGCAACAAAAGTGGCACATCTCAAAAATACTCAGTTTTATAACTCAATAATTTCTCTTTCTATTCTATATCCTGCATAAAATGGCTGGAGATTCAATTACAATACTCTTAAAATTACTTACTTATTTATTGGCTTTATGGCCATTTGAGTCTAGCCATAGCCTCATCTTTGTTAAGAGTTTATAGAGTAAACTATTTTAGTTACACTTATTTCCCTACACATGTCATGAATGGTATGTGCTCAGCATACCAATCCAATGAGATATCTAGTAGGCAACTAGGATATAACATAGATGATGAAGGTCGGTAAATTCTGCTTAGAGGCCTCTTATTTCAAGCTTAAAGTTCTTTTACGAGCCCAAAAATCTTCAGACTAGGGACCCACGGCTTAAAGTCCCTCCTGGAGGATGTGTTCCTCGGATTTTTCCATCCTTAAAAATGCATCGACCCTGACCAGGTTTGAATATGCAACCCTCAAGACTAAAGGGAAGAAACATTACCACTGTGGTCTACATGCTTAAAAATTAAGTTGATATAGCACATAAGCAAATTGAAAGAATCAAACAAATACCACTAGAATTATCTAAAGTTATTCTTCAGATAGAGAAAAAACTAATAATAATAACATAATGCATTAAAACTGAAAACAATTATTAAGAGTTAGTTATTTTAACTCACCTCATATATTTTTTTTATATTCTGCAGACTATAGTTTCGTCGCATTAAATTGACATTGTCGATTAGAATGCATTGATAATGTCACATAAATATGACAAAATTATAGTCTGCAGAATAAAAAAAAAAATGAGGTGAATCAAAGTAACTAACTCATAATAATTAAAAGAAATCTAGTGTTATTTCCTACAAATATTAGATAAACTGAAAACAATATTTGTTCTGGTATTATAGGTACTCTCAGTCCACCGCTGTGGTCTCGAGGTAGCGTGCTGCCTTGTCGTGCAGCAGGCCCGGGTTTGATCCCCGGTCGGGGCAGTTTTTCTGGCTGAGGTTTTTATCGGGGTTTTTCCTCACCTGTAAGACAAATGTC
Organism: Diploptera punctata; assembly: GCA_030220185.1. Taxonomy (NCBI): domain Eukaryota; kingdom Metazoa; phylum Arthropoda; class Insecta; order Blattodea; family Blaberidae; genus Diploptera; species Diploptera punctata. Next base: position 3,183,164 of record JASPKZ010003868.1, on the reverse strand, counting down.
AGGAAAACTTTAAGGCCCAAACGGTCCCTGAAATCATATGGTCATCATCATCATCATCATCCTTCACCGGTGTGGAAAGCAACGGGAAGCTACCACACCTACAATTCCCTAGTAAAGCTGCAAGCATAGTATGAAAATGCTATGATTGCAGTGAAGGACCTGCCTTCGGGCAGAATTACTATGGATGGATGGATATGTACTCTCGACATAACAATAAATCAAAACATTGAACTTTCTATTTGACTTATCCATTTATGTCGGGATGTTGACAATCATACCAGCGACAAGAGATATGAAGGCAAGGAGTATATCCTCTTGGGGACATATTGTGAATATAATTGGCATAAATTCCTATTATATTTGAAGAGAAAATTATACGCTCAGATTAAGGCTTGAACCCAGGATCTTTCGCACTCTAGGCAAAAAGTCCTGAGCCCCAGTCTGAGCATGTAGTTTTTCTCTTCAAATATAATTTATCCATCATTCAGATGTATAAAATAATAATAAAAACATCCTGTCATTGTTTATTAGTAAGCCATCTGTGTGTCCTCTTAGTCATTCATTTTGAGGATATATTTGTTCTAGTGTCTATTGATCATTAATTGTAAATATTGTAACATGCAATTACACTACTGCTCTACTACAAGCTACTTTATTTTCTGTACAGTTTGGCAAACTTTGAAGGTCACAAAGCAACAGATGTCAACAAGTCAGAAGCAGGTTCTGGTATAAATGAATATGTCAAGAAGCTTTTTGATCAGTCACTGACATGGAATGATGTAATGTGGCTTAAAGGGTAAGTGTACTTACTCTTATTTTTAATAAGAAAAAATTGATGTTATCTTTGAATTCAATAAAATAAAGTACCATTAGTTGACAAGATAGCCGTTTTTCTGTTAATATTAAATAAATTGAACCAACATATGCCTTATGGGATAAATTGCTGATTAAATTGAAATACCTAACTAGCTCTGTGGTTTAAAGCACTGGTACGTAGAACCAGAGACCTTGGTTCAAATTCCAGTTTAGGCATATATTTTTCTTTTCAAATATTATTTTGTTCTTCTATATAAGTGATACATTTAGAATAAAAAGGTAATAAACTTATTCTCTATACAATAACACTAAGGCTCGAATCTATGAATGCATTAGACCGTAAAAGTCGTTCTCTGCCTGTACTCTGCTGAGAAAGTTGCATCCAAATACGTTTTTGCGTACTCAAAAATCTGTTCATGTGATAATAATTGTTGAAATTCCTAAGCTACCTGGCGAGGTGACTTAGCAGAGAAACGAATCGTGAGCAACCCAATGGTAACCGATGTAGTTTGAAACCTTGCCACGTACCTTGCTGCTTTATCCAAGATGTCGGACCTTGAAGACTTTGATCATGTTTTCGGTATATGCGGAGAAGAGGAATTTGATAGAGTCTACCAAAGAATTCAACTGGAAGAACAGGAGAATCGGCGTAATATTGCACAATGCAGACGTCATTGTATATGGTATTATTTGTGGGACGCAAGCGTCAATACGTTTCTCTAGCAAACGAAAATAACGAAAGTGGTTTTATCGCTGAGAATTCTGGGTAATTTATGAAAACGACGACTTTCATGCATGGCTAGTTAGTGGGTAGCTAATTCGATCTTTGTACTTGCTCACGGAAAGTCAGCTCACCAGTGATTGGAAGTAATTTGAGTAGAGACTAATGTATTTGCATACGGCCCTAAATGTAAAATATAATGTAAGAGCTATTAGAACTAATTGTTTGACAAAAGCATACATGTGTTAAGTTATCTTATCATAAAGTATTCAGTATCAAGATAAAATAACAAAAAGTGTTGTCTGTATTATTCTTACCACATCGTTGTTTCTGTTAGACTTATGTTTCAAAGTTGTTAGCCTCATCTTCAATAGTTACAGACTGGTTTTTCTCAAGTTGTCAGCCCTGGATCTCGACTTCTGCTCCCTTTTTCTCTGGTCCAAAGAACTTGCTAATCAGGCTTCTTTCCCTGGGAATTTCATAATTCTCTCCTTGTTCTTCTGTATGTAGATTTTTTCCCGTATGGTGGTTTCATTTGTGTTTTCTGTTTTAATAATTTTGTGTTTTTCTGACCAAATGTGAGCAGCCACTGCAGATTTTTCTACTTCCCTTTTTTTACATTTCTTTCTGTGTTCTTTGGTTCTAATGGTTATTTCTCTTTGTTTTCTCTATCTGTATCTTATCACATTCTGCACATTTTATTTGATATATTCCTACACTTATATATTATTTGATATATTCAGGAATATATCAAATAAAATGTGCTGATTGTGATAAGATATACAAAGGGAAACCAAAGAGAAATTTAACCATTAGAACCAAAGAACACAAAAGAAATGTAAAAAAGGGGAAAGTAGAAAAATCTGCAGCAGCTGCTCACATTTGGTTAGAAATACACAAAATAGATGTAAACACAAAATTATTAAAACAGTTAAAAAACACAAATGAACTCACTATATGGGGGAAATCTGCATACAGAAGAACAAGGAGAGAATTATGAATTTTGAAATTCCTGCGGAAAGAAGTCTGATTAGCAAGTTCATTGGACCACAGAAAGAGGGAGCAGAAGTCAAGATCAGGGTCGACAACTTGAGAAAAACCAGTCTGTAACTACTGAACTTGAGGCTAAGAAACTTTGAAACATATGTCTAATAGAAACAACGATATGAGGTAAGAATAATACAGACATCACTTTTTATTGAGTAAAACCTCATAATGTTACTTCCTATTGTATTTTCAAATCAAGATAAAAATGTAGACATACCATAATACAAATTCTTAAAATATTTCATTTGACATTTTAGAATAACAAAGTTGCCACTAGTACTAAAGGGGATATTGACAGCTGAAGATGCAATAATAGCAGCTGATCTTGGTTCAGCTGGCATATTAGTATCAAACCATGGAGCACGTCAAGTTGACTGTACACCCGCATCAGTAAGTAGTATTATTTATAGTCATGATAGAAATGTCCATGAATGGTTGTCATTTGTAAATGGGCAGATGATTCTGGATGGATAATATTAATTGGCAAAGTATTTGTGGCTTAAATTCCCAAATTAATGTCTTAGTTAAAGATGATCTCCAATAAAAGTGTGCTGGCAAGTAATCTACTCCTATCAAAAAACACCAAGAGGGCCACCAGGATTAACGTCCCCATCCGACAGACGAATGCTATCAACAGCACCGCATGCCTTCTCAGCATATGTACTGTGGAGAAGTTTGAAATTTAATGCAAGAATCTGGTGCACATTCTAGTGATTAAAAATTGTACATCCACTACGTTTCCTCGCCCCGAGATAAAAAATTTTGGAATTAAATTAATTTGACAATTTAAATTTTCAATATTTAATTTTAGGAAGTTACATTTTGAGGTTATTTTAATTATATTATTTTTGGTCTGGACATCTTACCTCAATATTAATGTTGATTTGTTCTTGGACATGTTTCAAAACAATTCTGTTTTATCGTCAGCTTTCCCAGACTGGTTTTATTTATGTTGCACAACCTGGATGTCGATGTCAGCTCCATCCTGTGGTTGGCCAAAGAACCTCCAAACAAGGTCACCCTCCATCGGAATATCAAAATTCATAACTCTGTTTCTGTTCTTCTGAATATAAATTTTTTCCCAAATAGTCAGCTCTTTTGTATTTTCTAACTGTTTTAATAATTTAGTGTCTGAATTTATATTATGTTTTTCAGACCAAACATGAGCAGCAACTGCAGATTTTTCAATTTCTCCATTTTTAATATTTCTTATGTGTTCTTTGGTTCTAATTTTTAGGTTTCTTTTTGTTTTCCCTATATATATATCTTTTCACAACCCATGCATTCAATTTGATATATTCCTGACTTTTTATTTTTATCAGTTTTTTCATTTTTGTTGGTTTTTATTAGTTTATTTAAACTGTAGTTATTTTTTGGTGCTAATTTAATATTAAACTTATCAAATATATTTTGAAATTTATTATGTACCCAAGGGTGATATGTGAATTTCCTATATTTTTTCATAGGTGGTTCTTCTTTGTGTATACAAAATCAGATAAGGGTAACCAAATTATAATTCTGGACAAAGAAGATTATCAAAATAGAATGGAAGAACTTTTGAAAGAAAAAGAGTATGAAAAAATTAAGAATGACCCCCTACAAAAAACCATAAAAAAAGTGGAAAACTGTTTTAAAAATGTTAAAATTCTATCGAAGAAAGAAAAATTTCAATTAAAAGTAAGCAACCCAAGAAACCCTAATATACATGGACTTCCAAAAATTCACAAACCGGGAAACAAAATGAGGCCAATAATTAACAATATTGGATCACCAACCTACAAAATTTCGAAATGGCTGAATAATCAATTTAAAAGAACGAATAATTTTGAAAGTCTGCAGATTGAAAATTCATTGGAATTAGTTAAAAAATTAGAAAAAGTGGAAATTGAACCCACAGATAGGTTGGTTTCATTTGATGTAGTTTCACTATTCACAAATGTACCGAAACAAAAAACTTTGGAGATATTGAACAATTGGTTAAGAAAAAACAACATAGACAGAGAGATCAAAGAAGATTATTTGAAATTAACTGAGTTATGCATTGACCAAATGTTTTTTACATTCAATGGGAGTTTCTATAGACAAAAATCAGGGCTCTCAATGGGAAACCCATTATCACCTTTCCTGGCAAATTTATTTATGAGCGATTTTGAATGTAAAATCACTAAAGCACATCCCACAATGTTTAAATTTGGAGTAGATATGTTGATGATATAATTTGTATTGTTAAAGAAAAACATGTAGAAGATTCCCTAAAACTATTAATTTACAGAGTACAAACATTAAATTCACCAAAGAAATAGAAGACAATAAACAAATACCTTTTTTGGATCTTAAATTGGTCAGAACGAAGAAAAAAAGGAAAATTGAATTCGGGGTTCATAGAAAAGAAACTCATACGGAAAATTTTATAAAATCAACAGGGTTCAATCCAATTGGACATAAATTAGCAGCATTTAATAGTTTAACTCATAGATTGGTAAACTTACCCTTAAACGAAGAAGATTTCAAACATGAGAAAAAACACATAATCAAAGTAGCAAGAGAAAATGGGTTTGATGAAAAAATGGTACATAAAAGGATAGAAAAGTATAAAAAACAAAAAATGATAAACAGAAGTAATCTTGAAAAAGAAGAACCACCTATGAAAAAATATAGGAAATTCACATATCACCCTTGGGTACATAATAAATTTCAAAATATATTTGAGAAGTTTAATATTAAATTAGCACCAAAAAATAACTACAGTTTAAATAAACTAAAAAAACCAACAAAAATGAAAAAAACTGATAAAAATAAAAAGTCAGGAATATATCAAATTGAATGCATGGGTTGTGAAAAGATATATATAGGGAAAACAAAAAGAAACCTAAAAATTAGAACCAAAGAACACATAAGAAATATTAAAAATGGAGAAATTGAAAAATCTGCAGTTGCTGCTCATGTTTGGTCTGAAAAACATAATATAAATTCAGACACTAAATTATTAAAACAGTTAGAAAATACAAAAGAGCTGACTATTTGGGAAAAAATTTATATTCAGAAGAACAGAAACAGAGTTATGAATTTTGATATTCCGATGGAGGGTGACCTTGTTTGGAGGTTCTTTGGCCAACCACAGGATGGAGCTGACATCGACATCCAGGTTGTGCAACATAAATAAAACCAGTCTGGGAAAGCTGACGATAAAAAAGAATTGTTTTGAAACATGTCCAAGAACAAATCAACATTAATATTGAGGTAAGATGTCCAGACCAAAAATAATATAATTAAATTTTCAACCCTGCCAAGTATCAAACCCAGTCCTGCTAGTCAGGAAGCAGGCATGTTACTAAGACACCAGTTTTTATCTATTTTGGTGAAATTTAATTATTATTTTAGAGGTTATTGTGCAGTTTTGGGACCTGTTTATAAAAATAGATTATTTTGTATCTAGTATTGAGGATATTTTGATGCACTCGAGAACCAGCACGACAGACATTTTTTTTTTATGCTTAGTATATTTTTCTTGAATAATATGACATTTTTTTTCTCCACCATGTTTTTTTTCACCACTTAGTTGGTAGATCCTTACTAGCATATCCAGTAAAAATCAATTGAATTGTGAATTCTTCTTACCTCATACATCTATGTTATTTAACACAGAACCTCGGCATCGAGAGACATCACTCCTATCCTCAGCTGTTATCACAACTGTCAATGATTCTTCATCATGCCAGTCATTTTCTAAACTGCTATCTAGTGTTGATTTGAAGAACATTGTAATCAAATTTTGTCTGTCCAGAAACTCAAAATTCATGGATCTAAAATGGTTTTTCTGAATGTATATCTTTTCCCAAACTGTTAATGTCAAAAGTTTAGATAGATGTTTCAAAAAGTTTAGCTTCTTTTTCAATTCTATGATTCTCTAATAAACTATGTGCTGCTATTGCCGATTTTTCAATTTCACCACTTTTTATATTTCTTAAGTGTTCTTTTGTGCGAGTGTCCAAATTCCTTTTTGTTTTTCCTATATATATTATATATATATATATACACATATTTTGTTGCAATATTTGGAATTAATTTGATAAATTTCCAGATTTTTTTTATTTTCTGGGGTGTTAACTTTTTTATTTGTTATCAGAAGATTACCCAGGCTGAATTTATTAATCAGATTTATTTTAAAAATATAATAGGAAGTAACATTAAGAGGTTTTTCATGTTTGAAGAGACTATTTAACTCATGTCGCAAATGGTAGTCAATGACCAATCACGTTTCGATTAATTCTGTTTTACACCAATGACAGTCGTGTTTCACCCTGCTCTTTATCAATTTCTCTTTATCAGCTCCTGCTATTGTGATAAGGAAAGCTCCTCCTTTTTTAATATTCTGAACAGGTTAGACCATTATTTTTCTCCAACAAATACATTGAATATAGCAAATAATGAATAGATTCAGTGATTTACTGAGTTGTTTATTCAAAATATAAATAATTAACCTATAATGTTGATTATAATAGTTTGATGTGTTTCATTATTTCTCCACTAGGGTGCATTCTTACAATATTGCGATCCTATTTGGCAATAAATAATATGATATAGTTGCAGTGAATATACATAACCTCACATTTCTAATTTGTTTTCAAACGTCGCCATTTACATTAACTATATACATATTTTAAAACACCGGTAACTATATTCAAATAATTATTTTTTAGTAAAGAGCTTAATTTTATTCGTTAAATAGTCCTAACAAATGCCACTCTTGATTTCCAAATTCTCTAGATAAATTCACTCGTGGCATCACTTATGAAAAATTATATGCCCAGACTGAGACTCGAACCCAGAACCTTTGGCTTTCTGGGCCAATGCTCTATCAACTGAGCTACCAGGGCAAGTTACAATCTAAACGCAAATATTTCTCTTATAACTAACTAACTGACTCACTGGCACTATCAAATCTGTAGGTTCATGGCCATTTGGACATAAGCTTTCCATACATCCCTATCCTGAGCTAATGTTTTCCAATCTTTCTCTGTATAATCTACTTCCCTCAAATCATAGTTAATGTTATTCTCCCATCTCATTCTTGGTCTACCAACTGGGCATTTTCCCTCTGGTTTTCCTACAAGAAGCTTCCATGCACCTAATTTTTTTTCTCTTATATATGTTGTAAATTCCCATGCACCAAATGCTATGAAACCTTTGTTCCTATCTTTGCAAATGCCGGCTTCTTTATTAAGAAGACATTTATTTGGGAATTTTTATACAGTAAAACCTTTCTATGAAGAAACATGACAGTTCCTTAAATATATTTCCATCTTGGCTCTTCTTATAAAAAGTTCCCAAATTACAAGCCAATTATTTAGAATACTACAGTATCTGCACCACAAATATAGTGAATAAAAAGTAAAAAAGAGATTACTCACATGTTTAGTTAATTTCACTTCCTCCTTAGCTGTAGTAAGGTAGGCTGCCTAGTTTTAGTCACAGCATGGGCAAGTATGTGGTTCTCTACATCTTGCAGGAGGTCCATCAAAGCAGGATTGTCGCACGAAGCAGCAAATTCTTGGAGATCATTCATATTCAACAATGCTTATTTGTAGCTAAATATATTCAGCTCTCGTGGGGCATCTTCTTCCTCTTATTTTTCTTCTTCAGAAATTTGAGTTCCTCCACATTTTGAGGACGTCCCTCTTGTTTCATTTAAAGAATTGATGGCTCATTCGATATTTTGTGTTGTTGCCAAATCATTGTCGAAATTTATAACATCTTCAATCTCAATTGCAGGTTCCAGGTCTTTAATTAGGTCGGCAATGACTTAAATTTTCCTTCACCTCATCATGTTCAGTGAATGTTTCTTGACAAGGAAATCCTGCTTAAAAAAAAAACACTTTTTCACAGTCTCTGGGAGAACTTTCTCCAAAGCTTGATGAATCCACTTCACTGCATCGAAATGTTAATATGCTTGATGATTTCTGACACATTTGAACAAGCATCCATCTTGGCAACAAATGACTGTAACACATATTTCCTGTGATGCTATTTAAGGGTGTAAATGACACCTTGGTCCATAGGTTGGGTGTTGGATGTTGTGTTGTGTTAGGAGGGAAAAATAGCAACTTTACATTAGTCAATTCAAGTTTTGGATAGCATGTAGCATTGTCTAAAAACAGAATAATATTCCGATTTTCAATTTCATATTGAAACTTTAGCCATTCTTCCATGATAGAGCCAGTCATCCAGGCCTTCTTGTTATTTCTCCAAGTCACTGACAGAGAGCTGCGGTTCAAATTTCTAAATGCCCTTGGACATGCAGACTTTCCAATTACAACTGGTTTTTCAAATTTGCCTTCCATATTAGCACAAACAAATAGTGTTAAACGGTCCTTGAACATTTTCCCTCCAATACATGTCACCACGCACAGCTAAGGTATAATTAGGCAAAACTCTGAAGAAAATATCTGTCTCATCCCTATTGTAAATTAATTAAATAAAAATAATCATCATCATCATCATAGTACATTCACGAATTTAGGCCATTTGTTGACCTGTTTCGGCCTCAAGAGAAACACCATCCAAAAGTCTTTTGAGTGGACATCCTGGTCTTCTTCTTCCTGCAGGTTGATATCTTAACATTTGGTATTCTGTGATCTTCCATTCGATGAACATGTTGCATCCATCTTGACTTATAATCAGAAATTTTGTTTTCTAAAGATTCCATGTGTAATTCTTCTAAGATGTCTTCATTTTTTTTTGTGATCTAGTAGTGTGTATCCTGCAGTCCTCCGAAGATATCTCATTTCAGCAGATCTAAGTCTCTGTATATCCTTCTGTTTCAACGTCCATACTTTGCTACCATACAAAAGAGTTGGAAGAGCCAGTGTTTTATACACTTTCAGTCTTGAATGCTTTTGGACTAACTGTGGCTTGAAGATAGAATTTATTAACCCTAAAATTCTTAAAAATTTAGATATTTTTGCATTTACATCCTTTTCTTCTTCATACGAGATATTGCATTCTAGATATGTAAAATTATTCACCTGCTCCAAAATTTTATTGTCCAGTACAATTTTACTTAAGATGAACTGGAAACCAAATTTGAAAATCCTTTAAACGAATCACTTCAGTCAGATCAAATTAACAAATCTATATGCAAAATAATATTAAAAACAGCAAAAAAATATATACCACGAAGAATAGTTAAAAACTACAAACCCTTCTGGAATTCAAAATTAGAAAGAATGAAAATATACCGAGATCTCGCTAGAAATAAAGCAGAAAAAACAAAAGAACCAAAAGATGTACAAAATTGGAGAAAACTGTGCACACAACTCAAAAAAGAAATTAACAGCAATAAAAGAGAAAATTTTAATAACTTCCTCCAAAAAATGGATTATAGGAAAGATGGCCAGAAAGCATATAGATTTGTACACAATATACAAAATAAAAAAGAACGGCAAAAAACACCATTTATCCACAACAACAAACAGATTACAAATGAAAGTGAAATAGCCAACAAATTCAACAAACACTACGCTAACACCTATACTTTGTCCTCAGAGAACAAAAAACAATAAAAGAGAACCTAAAAAATTACATAAAATCAACAAGCAGTACAAAAGATAATATTTTAATAAGAATTTCAACATTAAAGAGTTAAACATAGCCATTAATAGTTTTAAAATCAAACAAATCTCCAGGAGCAGATAATATACATGCAGAATTTCTCAAACACCTTGGCAATAAAGCCAAAACTCAATTGCTCTCCCTTTATAATCTTTCTTGGAACACAAAAGTTCCTGATGATTGGAAAAAAGCTATTATAATACCTATTTCGAAAACAAAAAAATCAACAAATACTTTTTCAAATTATCGCCCAATAGCACTAACTAGTGTAATTGTTAAAACTATGGAAAAAATGATTTCAAATCGATTAAATTGGTATTTAGAAACCAATAATTTATTTTCACCCAATCAAGCTGGATTTAGAGAATTACAATCAACAAATCAACAAATTGTACACCTAAGTCAAGCTATTAAAGACAGTTTCAACAGAAAAGAAGACACTCTGGCAATGTTCGTTGATTTCCAAGGAGCATATGACTCTATTTGGAGATATAAATATTAGAAAAAATGCAGACTTTAGGCATTCAAGGGAATATGCTACTCTGGATCAGCAATTTTCTCATCCAACGGTTCATCGCTACAAAGTATAATAATCACCTCTCTAAATACCAACAAACACATCGAGGTTTACCACAGGGTTCTGTACTCAGTACCATTCTCTTCAATATCTACATTAATGATCTACCTAAGCATATAGAAAAGCTCGAAACAAAAACCCTACTTTTTGCTGATGATGTTGTAATATGGGTCTCCAAACCGAAAAAACAAAAGTCAACAATTAATAACCATAGCCCAACAATCACTAATACAGTTAGAGAATTGGACATCCCAGAACTTAATGAAGATAAATATACAGAAAACAAATTATCAACTATTTACATTAAGAAAGAAACCACTACCCATCACTCTGAAATTGGAGGGTGAATTATTAACTCAAACACATGAAGCAAAATATTTAGGAATAACTCTGGACACAAAATTAACATGGAAGAAACACATGGAGAATATATGTACAAAGATAGAAACAAGGTTACCATTATTAAAACGATTAGCAGGGAAAAAGTGGGGTTGCAACACACAAACCCTAAACACCTTCTACCAAATGTACATAAAACCTGTACTTCAATATTGTGAAGAAATCCTAGTAACTACTAAAGTGGAAAAACTTAATAAATTGCAGAACCAAATCCTCCGTCTGATAACAGGAGCCGTTAAAACAACACTAATCACTGCCATGCAAATCTTAACAAATAACCCAAACATAGCATTTGAAATTGAGAAAACAGCAGTCACACAGTATGAAAAATTTTTAAGGCTACCCCATAATAACTGGACCCAAAGAAAACCACAAGTATGTTTAAAATCTCAGCAAAGCTTCCTAAGCATTGTACAAGAAATCAAACAGAAATTGCAACTTCCACATTCAAAAGAAAATATGCAGATGAGAAACAACCCTCTAGAATATTTGGAAATCGAATATAACCTTCATTTAACAGAAGACATCAAGAAATCTGAAACTCCTCCATATATTTTAAAACAAATGTCACTGGAAATAATAAATCTAAGATACCCAGCTCCTGAATGGATACATATTTTTACAGATGGCTCCAGCCTACCAAATGACGGTGGCACTGGTGCTGGTGCAGTATGTCCACTTTTTTCCTTTTATCGTAAACTAAACACAAATTCAACAAACTTTGATGGCGAAATTCTAGCAATTTTCTTAAGTTTACAAAATCTTTTATATCACATCCAAAAATTTACAAAAGTTGTAATTCTATGTGACTCCAAAGCAGCCATTCTTGCTATAACACGAGACACAACACCCAAAAGCATCAAAATTATCGAATGTCACAAAATGATAAAACAGTTATCCCGTCTACAAAAAAAAGTTGTACTTCAATGGATTCCGGCCCATTGTGGAGTGACAGGCAATGAAATAGCCGATTTTCTAGCCAAGAAGGGTAGCAAAATTGTTTCAAACCTAACTTCTGCTCCAGTTTCCTTTCACTCTATCAAAAGAATTATCTCAAATAAATACATCAATAAACTTAGAGAAGAATACACCACCAAACATCTGGAAAGGAATGGGAAAATCTACAAGCTTATGACATTACTACATTACAAAGAAAATCCGCAGTAGCAACATTCAGACTGCTAACGGGACATGACTGCTTGAATAAACACCTACACAGAATTGGCATAACAGATTCACCTAAATGCCCTTTTTGCAATTTAAATGAAGATATGGAAAGAAACCATCTCCTCCGTTGTCCAGCTTTTGTAGAAGAGACCAGCCTTTCTGCTAAATATTGGAGTGCAAGAGAGCGAATGATTTCATTATCAAGTGCTCGACATTAGATACCAACCACAATTTTACTTCTGACAGGATCTACACCTTGAAATGCCATAATTTTTGTTTTTTCTGTAGATATCTTTAATCCATATTCTTCTGTAATTTTGTTAAGTTCATACAGACCTTTCTGTAGATTATCTTCAGAATTTGCTATTATTATTTGGTCATCTGCAAACAATATGGTGTTTAATTTTCTGTTTTCTGATATTCTTATTCCAAATTTATATTTTTGTTCCAGCAACATATTACTTCATTGATATAAATTGCAAAGAGTGTTGGGGATAGGGGGCAGCCTTGTCTCACACCACGATTTATAATTCCTTCTTCAGAAAATCTGTTATTTAATTTAATCTTTATGGTGTTGTCTTTGTAAATATTTTGTATGTTCTGCCGAAGTAAATTTGGTATATTTCTGTCTTCCAATATATTTAAGAGTTTTGATCTCTTGACTGTGTCGAATGCTTTTTCAAAATCTATGAAAGCAAAATGTGTTTCAAAGTTGAATTCTCTTCTTTTTTCAAGCAATAGTTTAACAGAAAATGCTGAATCAATACAAGATTGTCCTTTCCTAAATCCATTTTGACATTCCATAAGGAATTTTTCACTGAAACTTTTTTTCCATTTAAAATGTCTGCATAAATTTTGTAGCATGTGTTTAACAAACTGATTCCCCTATAGTTGTCCATTTTTCTCTTGTCTCCTTTCTTGAACAGGGGTATAACAATGCTTGTCTTCCATTCTTGTGGTATATCTGCATTTTTGAATACATTATTAAAGAAGGACAACAGTCTTTCATGGAACTGTTTCCCTGCATATTTGTACAATTCAGAATTCAAGCCATCTGTGCCAGTTGCCTTCCCATTTTTTAATTTCTTTAAACTATTGTTCAATTCTTCCAATGATATTATGGAATCTGTCTCATTATTATTTCGGAAAATTGTATCTTCATAGCTATTGTCAGTCCAAAGACTTTTATAATAATTGAAAAAATCTTTTGTTACTCCGCAATTAATTTTGGTAGATTCTTTAATATCTTTATTCAAATGTTTTAATATTTTGAAGGCATTAGGTTGGAGCTTATGCAAATCTGATTCTAAATGTGTAACAAAATTTAACCATGTTTTCCTATGTCTCTTTCTTATTTCCCTCTTAACAATAGCTCTACAGCGTTTGAATTCCATTTCATTTTCTACTTTCCTTGTGTTCAAATATTTTTTATAAGCTGCATTTTTCTCTTCAACCAATTGTTTTATTTGATCATCCCAGATTTTTAGAGTTCTATTTCTTCTTTGTTGTATATTTACTTTTCCTAAAGTTTCATTAGCTGCATTTTGAACTATCATTTTAATGTTTTTCCATTCTTCTTTGACATCATTACTTTCTGGAGTTGTAGCCATATATTGCTGAATTCTTCTCGAATATAACCATTTAATGCTGTCATCATAAAATAATTTTACTTTGTACTTTTGTTCTATGTTCTGTTGTTGTTTCTTCTTTTTTAACCATCTTGGTGGAAATCTTATTTTTGCTTCTACTAGGTAGTGACCTGAACCAATATCATATCCTCTGTAGGCTCTGACATCGAGAAACAATTTAAAAATCTTATTATTTGCAATGAAATAATCAATGATTGATTTTGAGTCCTGACGATACCAGGTATACTTATGTATATTTCTATGATTGTAAAAGGTATTCGTTATTCTCAGTTTATTGTAGATAGCAAAATCTGTTAATCTTGTCCCATTCCTATTGCTGGTTGGTTCGCCAAATGTTCCAATATTATTGTTGACTTGAGCATTGCCCACTCTGGCATTTAAATCTCCTATTATGAGAATGTAATCGTTTCTATTAATTTTGCTATAAATTTCTTGTAATATTTTATAGAATTCTTCATTATCTTCTTCGCGGCCTTCCTCTGGCGCATATACACCAAGAACTGTCAAATTACCTCTATTTATTTTCAGTCGAAGCTCTAATATCCTTTCATTCCAGTAAGTGTAGTGTTGAATTTTATTTCTTATGGTTTTATTAATCCAAATCATTACTCCATCTTGTCCATGGGTTTTCCTGTCAACACCACTATATATTTGTACATAATTTTGTGTTTCTTTCGTTCCTTTAAGTTTCTTCTTAGTTTCTGTAGTTACTGCAATATCAATGTTTCTATTTTTAAATATACTGTCTAGTTCCTCTTCTTTTTTCATAGATGCTTTGGACATTCCAGGTTGCATATCTTACAATATCATTGTGCCGTTTTCTTTTAACCATATTTCTTTGCTGTGGGTCGTCATATTTCAATTCCTTCTGGATTTTTTCGTGTTGAGACTTGAAACTAGTTTTGAAGTTCCTTAGGACAGGTTACTGGCCTGACGCTAAGTAGTCCAATGGTAGGGCTGCTACCTTTTAGTCTCTGGACAGACATTAGGATACTGCATTTACTCAGTACCCGATGGAACGGTTATACCGCCGTGACTTGGTCCTCAGAGCCTCGTTTGTGAAAACGGGTTGTACCACGAGAAGGTGAGGATGAGAATTGGGTAGGAGAGGTTATACACACGTCACTACCCCTTACAACCCAAAAAAAAAATAAAACTTAAGTTTTATTTGATTTTCATATTTATTAAGATATATTCAGTGACAGCTGTTTCGGTACACTGTACCTTCTTCAGACATGTTAAATTATGAATTGTGTTATTATAGAACATATCAACTGATCTAAGCAACAATACAACAATAATTTATTTAAATTTTTTAATTTAACAAAGACGATTCATTCAAATCAAGTTGAGAATTTAACAGTTTATTACTACTTTTCAATTTATTTATTTCTACATCCTCCAAAAGTCCAACTTCTTACCCTTATCACAAAATTTGGATCGAAACAATGATTAAATTGGAATAGGTGGTTAGCATATTTTGAATATTCTAAATTTCTGTTATATGCTCTCATGTGTTCCTTTATCCGAGAGATAAAAGGTCTACCAGTTTGTCCTATATAGACATTGTCACATGTGCCACACTTCAGTTTATATACACCTGATAATTTTTTCTTTTCTTATTTTGTTTTTTATTATATTTTGTAAAGTTTTATAAAACTTTACAAAATATAATAAAAACAATATAACCAAAATAAAAAAAATAAAAATTATCAGGTGTATATAAACTGAAGTGTGGCACATGTGACAATGTCTATATAGGACAAACTGGTAGACCTTTTATCTCTGGATAAAGGAACACATGAGAGCATATAACAGAAATTTAGAATATTCAAAATATGCTAACCACCTATTCCAATTTAATCATTGTTTCGATCCAAATTTTGAAATTTTACATGTTTTGTGATAAGGGTAAGAAGTTGGACTTTTGGAGGATGTAGAAATAAATAAATTGAAAAGTAGTAATAAACTGTTAAATTCTCAACTTGATTTGAATGAATCGCCTTTGTTAAATTAAAAAATTTAAATAAATTATTGTTGTATTGTTGCTTAGATCAGTTGATATGTTCTATAATAACACAATTCATAATTTAACATGTCTGAAGAAGGTACAGTGTACCGAAACAGCTGTCACTGAATATATCTTAATAAATATGAAAATCAAATAAAACCAAGGTTTAATTTTGTTTAGTTAATAAATATGGATTTTCATCAAGTAAACACCAACACAATTGATTACCTATTGTAAATGTTTCAAGGTTCATATCCCTCAACCAAAGCTTGTACTTTGTTCTTCCATTCTGACACTGCACGTCAACGTCTTTGGTTTCTCCATAAACACGATTCAAAACTATGTTATGACAGGTTTTAAAGCTTTCTAGCCAACCATTAGAGGCTTTAAAACTTCTGATTCCTAAATATTTTGCAACTTCTAATGCCTGTTCCTGAATGATCGGGCCTAAAATGGGCATTCCCTTTCGCACGCGCACCAACAAACCACTCATATACTGTTTATTACTTGATTTTCAAAAAAAAAATTTTCCTAATCGTTTCATATCACCCGACATTCCTTCAAACCTGATTTTCTTAATTTTGTCCTTATTTTTTAAAATGTCATAAATTTGGGTTTTACTCACATTGTACTTAACAGTTCGCTTTTCTTTCTCATGTTCATTTATAACTTGAATTTTGTCACGCAGTGTAAGAGTTTTACATGCACGCTTTAAAGACATAACGTATTGAACTGAAATACAGACAAAATAGTGTATGTAACACAGCACAGTTTGCACGGCAATACAAAACAACTTCATTACACAAAAGCGAGAAGGAACTCAACTACAGTAAGATTTAAACTGGACTGAAGAAGAATTCCCCAACTCCCTCGCAGGTTACGTAAGCAGGCAAGCAAAAGCACTGTCACACATAAGCAAGGGTATCCTCGAAATTCAATGGCAACACAAGAAGGTAAAACGAATAATGCAGAAGCATCATATGCAGAATTTTCACATGTGATCATTATACTGTAATTAGAACGGTGCTTAAGAATAATTTTCCGTCTTATTGAGGTAAAAATTAACTATTGGTACTTTAAAAACCATTCCATTTCTGTGTTATGAAGGTTTCTGGTTTATACAGGACGATTTTACATACAAAATCATACCGTTCTGGAATTTTTTTTCCGTCTCTACAGGTTTCCTTCTTATAAAGGTTCTGGCTGAGATAGGTTTTACTGTATTACATTATAAGCCAGTACAGCTTCTTTCAATGTTTTTATTATTAATTTCATACCTCTCAATGATGGATAAATCATATTTGAAGAGAAAAATTATATGCTCAGACTGGGACTCGAACCCAGGACCTTTGGCTTTCTAGACCAATGCTCTACTGACTGAGCTATCTGCACGAGTTCCAATCTAAAAGCAAATTTTTTCTCTTATGTACATTGTAAATTCCCGCGCACCAAATGCTATGAAACCTTTGTTCCTATCTTTGCAAATGCTGACTTATTTATTAAGAAGACATTTGGGAATTTTTATATTATGTTATAAACCAGTATGGCTTCTTTTGATGTTTTATTTATTTCATACATCTCAATGATGGATAAATCATATTTGAAGAGAAAAATTATATGCCCAGACTGAGACTCGAACCCAGAATCTTTGGCTTCTTTTTTCTCTTCAAATATGATTTATCTATCATTGAGATGTATGAAATGAATAATAAAAACATATTAAGAGGTTTACTTAATAATTATGTTATTTCATCTGTATATTCTTACCTCTGATGGTTGTTTTCGTTGAACATATGTTTCAAGGCATGTTAGCCCCATCTTCAGCTATTACAGACTGTTTTTCTAAAGTCAAGTCATGAATCAGGGCCGACAACTTGAGAAAAATCAGTCTGTAATAGCTGAAGATGGGGCTAACAAGCCTTGAAACATATGTTCAATGAAAACAACCATAAGAGGTAAGAATATACGGACTAAATAACATAATTATTATTAATCAAAGCCAATGTTATATTAATTTTTTAAAATTGTTTTGAAATTTGTTATGAACTTCTGGATAGTAATTAATTTTTCTTGAATTTTTCATATTTTTTTGGAATTATGTAATCTTTTTTTGATGTTTAAATTTCTTTATTATGTCTTCTCTTATGTATATTAATATATGAATAGCATATCCA
The DNA here is from genome assembly GCA_030220185.1 of Diploptera punctata. Classification (NCBI taxonomy): domain Eukaryota; kingdom Metazoa; phylum Arthropoda; class Insecta; order Blattodea; family Blaberidae; genus Diploptera; species Diploptera punctata. The sequence goes on along the minus strand of JASPKZ010003868.1, from coordinate 3,164,992 downwards.
GGTTTAATAACACTGAGCAACAAAAAATATTTTTTTTTTGTCTCAGAAAGAAAAATATGTGATTCTGATAGTATTTTTTTCTCTGAATTCAAATATGATATTGGTTTTTCTCCATCACGCAAGGTTTCCGAGAGATAGGAATTTATAATTTCAAACACTTCAATATTTTCTACATTCGTAACTACACAATATTTGAACATTCAGACTCACCTAGAAAGTAAGAAATTACAATTTTCTGCTATATTTCGCCTAGGGAGCATCCCTCTTGATGGTCCAACAATAATCTGCCAGCATATTAGGATTCTATTTGCCTTGATATCTCTTTTCCATAGCTGAAATCTCCTGAGTTAGCTCATTTGGTTTTATTTTACAATGGACAAATGGACAAAAAAACATTTATTACAAAAATTATTATTTAAATCCATTAATTGAAATTGAAATAAAAAAAAACTGTGGGTGATGGAGAAATACATATTTGAAAACATGATAAAACTGCATCATGTACAACTATTGGTATTCATGAGACAAAAATCATGTTGACCAGTGTAATAGGGAGAGTTAAACATCCTTAATTAAAAAAAAAAAAGATTTCCAATTTATAATTAATCACTCAATATTGTCTACCCAAGATGAATTAAATTCAAATGTCCTCTGCAGGACATATGTTAAGAAGGCATGTGGTACATCTGATAATTAGTCATTTGGGAATGTTAAGTCTGGCAAATGCCTTGGCTCTTTTTGACAGTGGCAAACAGGTTCTACATTTACATTTCTCTTCATTATCGTACACACAAACAGTTGAAATATGTAGATACTCATCCTACACTGCTCTCTGGACATAATACAAACAAACATCATCGCAAGTAAGGTTCTATGAGTGATTTCCAATTTATCTAGATTTATAAATTAAGAGTGACATTTATTAGGACTACTTAACGAATAAAATTAAGCTCTTTATTCACAAATCATTATTTAAATATAGTTATTTAAAAATATTTATATATTTAATGTAAACAGTGCTGTTTGAAAACAAATGAGAAATGTTTGGTTATGTTTCTTTACTTCATCCACTACAACTAGATCATATTATTTATTGCCAAATAGGATCACAATATTGTAAGAATGCACCCTAATGGAGAAAAAATTAAACGCATCAAACTGTATATTGTAACCAACATTATAGGTTATTGATTTTTTTTAGGAAACAACTCAATAAAATCATTATTTAAAAACACAATTATCAAATGTGTAATTCAAAGGAATTTGTTCCTTATTTGCATAGTCAGTCCCACTGCAAAATAATGCTCTGACCTGTTCAGAATATTAAAAAGGAGGAGCTTTCTTTATTTTGGTAAACAAAATTCGATAAATATTGAAGTCAAACATGACTGTCATGGGTTGTAAAACAAAATTCATTGGAACGTGATTGGTCATTGACTCCCATTTGGGGCTTGAGTTAAATAGTCTATGTAATATGGTCTGCATGAGGGATGCATAAAAATTGAAAATAAGCTCCATAAATGTCTCAACGTTACAATTTAAATTTAACATTTGTTCATCATTGCAAATAACATCAAAACATTAAGCTTAACTGCTATAATAATATTGTATAAACATTTTCATAAAAAGTCTTCTTGATTTAAAAGCTGTAAGATGGCATTGTGAGTGAAAGCTCTCGGCCTCGACAATAAGGCCGGTATTCAAGAACCAAGCTCTTTAGGTCATGCCATCTCCGTCTTCCGTAAGCTGAGGCTCTCATCTTTCAATTGTTCCCGGAAATTAAAAAAAAAATAAATATCTTGTTAACACATGATGTTGAATAGAGTGAACCAGTTAGAGTAGGTTCTGCATGACCCACATAATTAACCATGGGGAGACGGGCTGAGAGCTGCTCTTTGCGCAAAGCTTGGTTCTTGAATACCAGCCTAAAAGAATTGTATTAGAGACAGAAAAATTAATATGTTGATTAAGATTTTCAGGGCTATCGTTATGCATTATTAAATACCTTTACAGGATTATTGGCCATGTCTCGCAGCGTTGTCTTCTCGACATTTCATCACCTTCTGTGGATGACATCTTCAGGAGATTTTGCTTGTGTAAATTTTCATATTATAAATTAGTTAGCAGTTTATTATGAAAATTTACACAAGCAAAATCTCATGAAGATGTCACCCACAGAAGGTGATGAAACGTCAAGAAGACAACACTGCGAGACATGGCCAAGAATCCTGAAAAGGTATTTTAATATACAGAAAGTTAATGTTTGCATTGGGTTGCCTGAATGGTATAATGTGGTAATGCATTAGCATATAAAACTAGAGGTCTCAGTTTCAAATCCCAGTTAAGCATTAATTTTTCTTTTCAAATACATAAATGTCAACTATCCACTAAGTGTGTCAGAAGTTGAGTGGCGGCAGTGGAACATTCACACGCTTATCTTCATTTACAAATGGTTTCAGATTGAGGCTCTTCCTGAAATTGTAAAGGCTGTAGAGGGGCGCTGTGAGATTTACTTGGATGGTGGTATAAGGCAAGGGACTGATGTTTTTAAAGCATTGGCCCTCGGAGCAAAAATGGTTTTTATGGGACGTCCAGCTCTCTGGGGATTAACTGTTGCAGGAGAAGATGGTGTTAAGTCTATTCTCAATTTAATCAAGACAGAATTAGACTCTGTCCTGGCACTTACTGGTAAGCAATTATGTTTCTCAGGCCAATACAGGCCTTCAAACTTTTATATTTATCTTTCAGATATTCCCATTCATATATATATTATTCAATGCCCCAGGTTGTCATTTTGACATCTCCGGTGTTCTTTCCTGGCATGGCATACTTTTAACCCACTTCTGAGGTTGGGGCGCATGGAAGACGGGGTTACTCTGCCCCAATGATATGAGAGTTGATGATGATGTGCCAGGAGAGACCTTAAACTAAACTTAATTTAATTAGGTGAACATGATATTCCATATGGTGGGATACGCATATTTGGAAAGACACAAAAAAAATATATTGATAAAAGATTGGTGGAATCTGTTGCAATGTATGGAAGTGTGGTATGGACAATCAATAAGCAATACAAGAATAGACTAATAGCTCTAGAAATGGATTATTTATGTAGAAGTGCCAGAAAGTCAAAATTAGAACATGTCACAAATAAGGAGATTAGAAACAAAATGGAAGCAGAAGAAAGCATAATTGAAAGAATTGAGGAGAAGGAATTAAAGTGGTTAGGACATGTTTTAAGAATAGAAGATGAGCGATGGCCAAAGCAACTATATCAATGGCATCCGACCAGAAAGAAGAAAAGAGGGAGACCAAAGTTAACGTGGAAGGAGAACATGAAGACAGTAATGCAAGCAAGAGGGCTAAGCATTGAAGATGCCCAAGATCATAGGTTTTGGATGTTTGGCACGGGAAGATGGCAGCAGCTGTAAAAACCCGAGATAGATAGATAGATAGAAGAATATGATACTGATGATAATGATGGCCAAATGATGTTTGGGAACTGTTTGGGCCTTAAAATTTCCTGACATTTATCTTGCAGGTGAGGAAAAACCCCACAGAAAAACCTCAACTAGGAAACTTGTCCTGACTAGGGATTGAACCTGGGCATATAATTTCTTTATACTCCATGGTTCAAGTGATTAGATGCTCACCTCTCACTGCTGGGGTCTCAAGATCGAGTCCCTGTCACTCCATGTGGATTTCATGGTGGATGAAACAGAGCTTTGACAAGTTTTTCTCGGACTTCCTCCCATTTTCCCCTGCTGCAAATTTCATTCCACCATTCCTCCATGTTCATCTCATCTATTTAATTTAATTTTGTTCATCCAGCCCTTGTGATGGTGTGTCAGACGTGGTCTGCCAGCACCCTTGTCGTTCACAGACCTGTATAAATGTAGGGATCTCATCTCATCCCTCGACCTGACCCTGAGTTGGACACAAGTTGAGGATATAAAAATACATAAAAGGTCATAAAAAATGTATACATAAGTAATTCAACATACAATTCTTTTTTCTTTTTTTTTAAATACAATAGGATGACGTTAAGAGATTTATTTAAATTAAGATTTTTGGTCTGTTTATTCTTAACTCTTATGATTGTTTTTGTTGAACAATATGTTTCAAGGCTTCTGAGCCCCATCCTCAGAAATCACAGACTGATCTCAGATGGAAGAGCATTGACATAGAAAGTCAAAGGTCCTGGGTTCAAACCCCAGTCTAGGCGTATATTTTTCTTTTAAAATATAATTTGTCCATCATTAAGGTGTTTAAAAACGAATAATATTAACTTCCCAAGTTGTTGGCCCTGATTCTTGACTCCTGCTCCCTCTGCCTGTGGTACAATGAACCTACTACTGAGGTTCCTTTCTCCAGGAATTTTGAAGTTCATAATTTTTTTCTTGTTCTGTATGTAGATTTTTCCCATATGATGAGTTCATTTTTGTTTTCTAATTGTTTTAATAATTTTGTGTTTTTCTGACCAAACGTGAGCAGCCACCACAGATTTTTCTACTACCCCTTTTTCTAAATTTCTTATGTGTACTTTAGTTCTAATGGTTAAATTTCTTTTTGTTTTCCCTATATATATATATATATATATATATATATATATATATATATATATGTGTGTGTGTTATCATAGTCTGCACATTTTATTTTATGTATATTCCTGATTTTTTACCATCATCAATCTTTAAATTTTTGTTGGTTTTTATTAGCTTATTTAAACTATAATAATCATTCTTTGGTGCTAAAGTAATGTTAAATTTTTCAAAAATATTTTGAAATTTGTGTGCCCCAAGGGTGATATGTGAATTTCTTGTATATCTAATCAGGGGAAGTAGAAATATCTGCAGTGGCTGCTCATGTTTGGTCAGAAAAACACAACATTATTAAAACAGAAAACAAAAATGAACTCACCATGTGGTAAAAAATCTACATACAGAAAAACAAGTAAACAATTATGAATTTTGAAATTCCTGGAGAAAGGAACCTCATTAGCAAGTTTATTGGACCACAGATAGAGGGAGCAGGAGTCAAGAATCAGAGCCGACAACTTGAGAAAAATCAGTCTGTGATCGCTGAAGATGGGGCTCAGAAGCCTTGAAACATATGTTCAACAAAAAACAACCATAAGAGGTAAAAATAAAACAGACCAAAAATCTTAATACAATTGTCTAATTGAATTTTTTTTATCTTAGTTTGTTCATCTTGAAAAAGTCAGGAAATGTAGGTCATTTTACCTTTGTTTTAATTGGCCTTCATGAAGTACTTGTATCTGCAATATTATTACAAACATTCCAATAATTTGTTGCAGGTTGTGCAATTATGAAGGATATAAAGAAAGATATGATCGTCCATGAATCTTATTATAGTCGCTTGTAAGGATGGTAAGTATTTCCTGTTTGAAAGACAGAAATCATAATTTCTTCAATTTTAACCTTAATAACTTTTCATCCTCTATGACAGAAAAATAAATTTGTCTGTATTCCAGATTACATCAAGCAATATTACTAACAGACACAGTTTTGTTGGGATTGATCAGCAAGCAATTTTTTGCAAGCATATTATTTTAATTGTACACTACAAGGATCATAAATTAAATTTATTATATCTTTTCACTACTTAATTAAATTGTAAAAATGTATACTTCTTTAGCATTTTTGAGTCTAACCTCAGATTTTCTAATGACAGATGCTCACTCATTCCGATCTACACCCTTCTTCCTGTGTCTTTTTTACTCCCAGCTGCTATAGGTCTTCTTCCACATCATCAATCCATCTAAGTCTGGATCTCTCTCCTTCTACAACTTCTGTTTTTCCTTTCATGATCCTCTTAATCATTTTTTCAAACATGTCCATGCCATTTTACTTTCCCAATTTTATAAATGCTATAATATCTAATGTATTGTATTTATTCAAGATTCCATTGTTAGTCTTGATTCTCCAGGCATTGTTTTTCATGTGTTGGCCCATACATCCTTCCAAGTATTTTCCTCTCCCAAGTCATTAGTTATTTTTGTGATTTAACAGTCAGGGTCCATGTCTCTGATCCATATAAAATAATCATTTTATACAAGGGGGAAATAATACAGATCAAATAATCTCCAGTCCCATTGGACAACAACAATTTTATACAATGACACTTTTAAACATTGGTGGTAAGTATCTTTTCCTCAATATATATAAATTTGTTTTTTAATATAAGTGACAAATTTAAATAAAAACATAGAAAATATGTGCTTTACTAGCTAAAAAATAATGTTAAAAGAATAATAAGAACATTGAAAATTAAGCTGTACTATCTACTCGTATAAAAGAAATGAAGGGCTTAGGGCAGTAACACGATAAGCCACATTCTGTTAAGAAATGTCATTTATTACAATGATAGCAAATAAATGTATTGAAATATCCATAAAATCATTTGTAAGTGTGCCAGTGATGAGTTAAAACATAATAATAATAATAATAATAGCTTTATTTTACCTGGCAGAGTTAAGGCCTTAAGGCCTTGTCTACCACTCAACCAGGTTTAAAAAAAAAAAATACAAACAAAAAATAGTCTTAAATCTAAATTACAATATATATCTATAAATATAAACGATTACAAGTTATGAATACAATACAATTAATATTTATAATGTATTTTGATTTACTCTAAATTTAACGAATTAAATATATATGTACAATATATATAAAAAAACAGGAAAAGATTAATGACATAGTATAAAATTAAATAAATAGAGAAAAATTAATTATTAGACAACAGGTAACTGTATAAGCGTGACTTAAAGGTACCAAGTGTGCGGCAACCCCTGATATCTTGAGGAAGGAGATTCCAGGAGCGGGCAGAGGCTACTGTGAAGGAAGTAGAATAGGAGGAAGTGCTATGAAGAGGAATTGACACCCAATGTATTAACAACAATACTGTCCAATTAGTATTTATAATTCTTTCAAACATTAAAATCCTTATATCTCAGAAAGAACAATGTGTGGCTTATCACATTATTGCCCTAAGCCCTTCTAATGTTAAAATCTCATTAAAATGTCTTCTTGAATAAGTGCTAGAATGTGTATAGAACAAAGGTTCTCGACTTCAACCATACGGAATTGTATAATAGAAAATGTTTTTGTCTAAATCACGAGTCTAGATTGCTTAATAGATGAAGCCCTCGAACAGAGATACTGGGTTCAAATCCCCATTTAGGTGAAAAATTTTCTCTTAAAATACCTATTTCTCCTTTAGTATAAGTGACAAATTTAAGTAAAATCATTGAAAATATGTAAAAGTGCTCAATAATATTAATTTCATAAATATTCATATTCATTCAAAAATTTGAAAATATTTACAAATTGAACTTTTATAGGGAAAAAATCACTATGAGGTTTAATTTAAGATTAAATTAAAATACTTCATACCCCACCTCATATCCAGTCTCTAATTATACTGTAGTTTCAAAGCCTTGGGCAGCTTCATCTTCAGTAATATCTCGTCGACTGATGTTATGTCAATCAGAAGAACTATTTCTTCTTCCAAGAGGAAGTAGTTCTTCCAAGAAGAAGTAGTTCTTCTGATTGATAACATCAGACTCATGTTTATTTTTTCTTTCACTCACCTCATACTTCATAACTCCTCTCAGACCTGGCTTTCGTCACATCATTTGCGACATTCTCAATGCTGTGTCACGTTCACAACTGACGTCCAACGGCCTTCTATCCTGTAGACTGACCTCCGTGCCATCTGATGGCTGACCGACGAACTTCCAAATCAATCCCCTCTCCTTATAACCGGATATTTCAAAATTCATAGTTGTGTTTTCATTCTTTACATATGCAAGAATGAAAACACAACTATGAATTTTGAAATACCCAGTTATAAGGAGAGGGGATTGATTTGGAAGTTTGTCGGTCAGCCATCAGATGGCACGGAGGTCAGTCTACAGGATAGAAGGCCGTTGGACGTCAGTTGTGAACGTGACACAGCATTGAGAATGTCGCAAATGATGTGACGAAAGCCAGGTCTGAGAGGAGTTATGAAGTATGAGGTGAGTGAAAGAAAAAATAAACAATATCAAAATAATTAACTCATTAATAACAATTAATTGACAATGATGCCTCAGGCATTGAAACTTGAGTCTTCAAAAAAGTTACAAATATGGGGTGAGTAGTGCATATCTAACTCATATTATCTAAGCAAATGTTAATTTTTATTTGTGATTCTTATTGACATTTTAACTTTAATTGCATTTTTCTCAGTTCAGTTATATTGTGGCTTGGTTCCTTTCTGCAGAATTCAGTCCAAATTTCCAATTTCTGACCATTTTTTAAGGCTGTGGTGCTGAAATGAGACACAGTATATAATAAAAATCATGTTGCTATTAAGTGGGAACTATTAACTCTGACAGGTTTCAAACGTGTCTACATTAAAACACAATTTAACAATTATAAAAGTAATTATTTACTTCCAATTCATAATTACATTGTAATCGAATCATGGAGCTCTGCATGCAATTAAATGCTATAACACATTATTACTAGCAGCTTTTAGGCTGACCTCACAACACTCATGACAAAACTGTTCATGACAATCTATCGCAAAAAAAGAAATACATATATTTACTTAAATATACCATAAGACAATGCCTAAATTTGAAATATTTTGTAGATTTAAACTTTATGGGAAGTCACACTATGAGATTTAATTAAATGTTAAAAAAAAGTTATCGCCTAACCTCATACTCTCCTCTTTTTAGACCGGTTTTCGGAATTATTCTTATTCCATCTTAAATATTTTCACAACTGTTGTTTTGTAGTGGTGATGCAATACTACTTTTTCCATCTGTTGGTAGACCAATGAACCTCCAAAACAAATCATATTCCCTGGGAATTTCAAAATCCATTAATTTCTCCTTCTTGTTTTTTTGAATGTGGATTTTTTCCCAAACCCTGAGTTCTTTAGGTTTTTCTATTTATTTTATTAATTTAGCTTTTATTTCAATTTTATGTTTTTGTTGCCAAGCATGAGTGGCTACTGCAAATTTTTCTACTTTCCCATTTTTGACATAAAAATACTGAAGACGGAATAGGAATTACTTCAAAACCGGTCTAAAAAGAAGAGTATTAGGTGATATACATTTGACGTTTTAATTTAACACTCCTCACTGAAGGATAAATTATATTTGAAGAGAAACATTTTTGCCTAGACTGAGACTTGAACCTGGGACCCTTGGCTTTCCGGGCCAAGTGCTCTACCAACTGAGCTACCGAGGCGAGTTGCGATCTAGATGCAAATTTGCAAAGATAGAAGCAAAGGTTCAAGTATTTGGCGAGAGGGAATCACAATGTATATAAGAGAAAAATTTGCTTCTAGATCACAACTCGCCTCAGTAGCTCAGTTGGTAGAGCACTAGCCAAGGGTCCTGGGTTCGAGCCTCGGTCTAGGCAAAAATTTTTCTCCTCAAATATGATATACATTTTTTTTAAATATCTAATTTTGTAATTATTTTGTATAAACTTTCTCCACGAATGTATAGATAATAATTCATCATTAAATAGTTATGAAATTAAATATACATAAGTTATTCCCAATAGTACAATGCACAAAATTGTTTATTTTTTGTTGTAAAAATTGAACTTAATTTATCCTTGAGATGAACTACCTACTGACTCATATTATTATTATTTAGGTTTGATTTCAACAAACAATTTCATCACTCCTGGTGTGTGGTCAACCTTAATATTAATATCACAACTTGAAGTTCATATTTACTGTAACTTAAAACTATTTATGCTTTTAAATATTTGTTAGCGGTCCAAAAGTTTGAATATAAATAGGCCTGAGTAGTACATCCCAAACCAAGAGGCTCAAAATAATAAACTTGTTAGAGAAATTTAAGATTAATAAAAATGGAATCCACAATTGCAACAAACTGTTAGTATATGCTGAAGATGTATAATTAATTTGTAAATGTTCACAGTTATAGCTCCATAGTAACAATCATTCTCTGTTGCATTTATATTCATGAATTTATCTTATATCTTAATTAATTAAACTAACCAACTAGCATTATTGAAACCTGAGGTACATGACTGTGCTGACATAGGCTCTCCATACATGCCTTTCCTGAGGCAATCTTTTCCAGTTGTCTCTGTCCTTAGATCTTACATTTCCTAATATCACTGTACACATTATCCTGCCATCTGGTTTTAGGTCTCCCTCTTTATCTTTTTCCCTGTGGTTGAAAAGGTTCTGGTGCGATCGTGTACTTAAATTGTGATTGGAGGTTAGAAGATGGAATCGAGAGGATAAGTAGCTTGGTGTAGAGGTGTGTATTATTTTGTATAGAAGAATAAGAGAATGCATTTTTCTATGATCATGGAGATGGAGCCAGCATAGTTCATGGAAGTATGAAGAATATTGAAAATATATCAGATACACATGTTATGCATATATTGCAATTTACGAGTTAGTCCTTTGTTAATGTCTGTCAATAAGATATCACAGTAATTAAATGTCCAGTTGTACCCATTGGCTTTAATTCATCTAAAAAATATAAATAAATAAATAAAATGTGGCATCACCAAGAGTTTGCAGTAGAACTTTTTTGAGATCATTCGGAAGAAAATTTTTGAATCTCTATTTAAAGAATGCATTATCAAAAATACCCTTTTTGACATATAGAATGAATGTCAGAAAATAAGATACCAAAAATAATGGTAAAATATAATCCAAATGGAAAATCAATATTGGGAAGACCAAATAAGTTATGGAAGAACAATTTTCAAATGAGACAGAATGGATCACTAGTCCCAAACCTTAAAATAATCATCTTTATTAAGTTTTACATTCGAAGCCAGTGGTTGCAGACGTACGTTCTGTTGATGATGGGACTAATTCTGAAAGGCCTACAGTAACTTCATGTTTCAACGGTTATCTTAAAGATAATGATTTTATAACAGATCAATATGATCTACAGTATTTTTCTCTAAAACAAAAGTCCTTTATTTAAAATATGATAAAGAGCATTTCATCATTTTGAGCCTCTTAATTTGGGACCTACAATATTTTTGCTTAAACATGTCTATTATAATTTTAGCTTCAGTCATGATTCTCCATTCGATGTATTATCTAGCATTGCTATTTTTCTCCTATAATACTCCAATTTAGCTTCTTCTACTTTGAGTTCTAATTCATATTTTTTAGCTCTCATTTCTAAGTCCATATTAACTAAACTTATTTCTTTTGTTAACAGTATACGCCTTAATTTTGCAATATTTGCATTTTTTCTTCTTGGTTCATCATGGCCACTATCTCGTGGTTGGGCACAATATGAATCTGATGAAATTTGTCCTGTCGTCCCACTACTGGATCCTGAAAAATTATATAAAAATTCTTTATAAATCTCTTAAAACTTATTCCGCCATAAAAACAAGAAGAGGAATATCTTATCCTGGACCACAAAGCAAACAAGAGTAAATTAATTCCTTGAGAATTTGGAGATTTTTAAAAACAAAGAAAACATGTATGAATAATGACAGGGACTCTATTATGGTCAGCACCTTCTTTACTTTAATTAAAATAAAGCAGGATTATATTGATGATGTCAATAAGTAATTTTAAATTGTCAGTCATGTCATATGACATAATTAGAACTGTAACTGATATTGTATTTATGCATTTTAGCCTGTTTTTATTCAATCAATAACTAGTCTTGACAATGATAGCCTCGCTATCGAAATGCATTGACTATTTTAATATTTTAGTTTGGGATGTGAGTTTTATTGATAATGTGCAATACATTTTTATCATCATTAAGAAGATCCTATTTATTAATAAAGAGTCAATGAATCATGGGGAGACTGGAACAGCGGTAGGTTAACAGCCACATTGACATAAACTCTCCATTTATCCATATCCTTAGCCGACCCCTGTAAAATTTCCTTCCCACAAATCATGATTAAGAATAGGCCTATAAATTGCATAAATTTGGTTTGTACATTATGGATATCTTTTTTGATGAAAAATAGTTTCAATTCAATGGATTATTTTAAAGATAATTTAAATTGACAAATAAGGTGATCAAAGTATTTTGTTTATATTGGATTAAAAAAAAATCCATGGCATGATAGGCCTAGAACACTCTTGGCCTGCCAGCTAGCTGCTAACCTCACATCCACACGTATCAATCACAAAAATGATCATCCAGCCAGTACAGAGGTGACATGTGGTCAGCACATTGGGTCCCCAAGCTATTATAGCTGCTTTTCTCTGTCTGGAGATGCTATTTATCATATTATAGATTTGTATATCGTTGCTTAAGAAACAATACCACGTAACTGACACTTTTGGTGAAATTGACATTTTTATACTGTTAGCATCACGGAATGAAGTGCGCTCAGTTCTAACATAGATTGGGATGCAATTTTGTACCATGACCTTGCTAAACTTATAGATACAATTGTTTTCAATGCATAGGTACTAAGGGGAAAAGTAAACAGTTTTTTGTTTCTCGTGTAAAATGTTCATTTTGTTAGTTACGCGGTATTGTTCCTTAAGCGACGATATGTGGAAAGAATTGTTAATGTTTGTACCAAGTCTAGAATAGTGTAGTGGGCTGCACACTCCTAAGGAGAAGGAGAGGTTCATGGTTCGATTCCTGGTTCAGACATTAATTTTTCTTTTCACAATATCGTTATAATATTATATGATCCATTATTAGAACTGTGTTAAAATAACAGTATTGGAAAATGTTAAATACTTATCATAGTTATATTTAAATTAATATTGGGAAGTAAACATTATGAGGTTATATCATTAATAGTGAGTGGAGAACATTTATCGACTCACCTCATACATTTTCAAATTTCTTTGATACTGACGGTTTCAAACAATATCATGTCCCTCTTCAGTCATGGCTTCCACTGATGAAATTCCATGATTGTTGATTTCTTTAGTGACATCACCTCTTGTGCTGCCGTCTTTCGTTGGGATTATAAACTTTGTAATTAAATTTTTATCCACCGGAATATCGAAATTCATAGATCGATATTTATTCTTCTGAATGAATATCATTTCCCAAATTGTCAATTCCAATGGTTTATCCAATTGTTTCAAAAGTTTCGCCTCTTTTTCAATTTTATGTACTAGAACATCATGAAATTGAAACAGAGGTGAAACTTTTGAAACAATTGGATAAACTGTTGGAATTGACAATTTGGGAAATGATATTCATTCAGAAGAATAAATATCGATCTATGAATTTCGATATTCCGGTGGATAAAAATTTAATTACAAAGTTTATAATCCCAACGAAAGATGGCAGCACAAGAGGTGATGCCACCAAAGAAATCAACAATTGCAGAATTTCATCAGTGGAAGCCATGACTGAAGAGGGACATATTGTCTGAAACCGTCGGTATCAAAGAAATTTGAAAATGTACGAGGTGAGTCGATAAAAATATGTTCTCCACTCACTATTAACTTATCATAGTACCCAAATTTCCTCACAATGCTGGCAGGCACTGATCCCATATTGACAGAAATTCCATGAAAAATGTTCTTTCATAATGGAAACTTGAACCAATACATCCTGTAGATCTGAACACAAAGTATGATGCAGGATTAGAATCTATATAGTCCATTAGTGTTAATGATTTACTTTTATTTAAAATACTCAAGCATTTTTAAATTTATATGCAAAAATTGCCCAAACCAGTCAATAATGGTTCAACTGTAGAAATATTCAATGTCACATAGGATGTGTCCACCTCTGTGGTCACGAGGTAGTATGCCGCCTTGTCATGCAGCAGGCCTGGGTTTGATTCCAGTAAGGACAGGCTCCTGGGTGAGATTTTTTCTCACCTGTAAGACAAATGTCAGAAAGCTTAGGGCCCAACAGTCCCCGAAAATCATCCGGCCATCATCATTATCACCTTCTTCATTTCACGGTGTGGAAAGCAACGGGAAGCTACCACACCTATAATTCCCTAGTAAAGCTGCAAAGCATAGCATGAAAATGCTATGATTGCAGTGAAAGACCTGCCCTTGGGCAGAATTACTATAGAATAGACATAGTATGTTTATTGCACTGTAAAAATCATGTTGAATAATTTTTAAGAAAATGTAAGAACATTATACAGGGATCTTAAGTCTTCTTTGCAACAGAAAATAACAGCAGCTTTACCACTGTGTTGATGTCTCAACTCCCAATGAAGCGGCTCATGCCTGTGGTTATGTACAATTATGCTTTCATTAATTTGCATACCAAAACCTACCCTTAAATTTTTCCCAGAAAAGCATTGTGATGTACCAAGGCTGTGTCCTGAAGAAGTAATTCTTTTCCCATGTTGTGGCGATGTTTTGAAGCATGCCCGATGTTGTAGTAACTTTTGAAGGATTGGTGTCCCAAAAAGAATTACTGGTTCAGGTTGGGTTTAATTTTCGGTAGGGCTGGATTCTGTTCTTAGGGTCGGAAGTTGGTACACAGGATAGGAAAACACTTCACAATCATAAAAAATTGTTTCTTGTAGAAATAATTTCACATTTATTCACTTTGTAGGTTCCCAGCAGATTAAGTAAATGTAAGTGGTATTATTCTTCACCATCAATTAAAATAAAATTCTTTTCTTTTCTTGAATCAACTATTCTTCTTGTATTAAATATCACATTTTATCAATCCTTGATGAAAGTTGTATGCAGAATGACTAGTGTAATTCTGTTATAATTTTAAAGAACATTATTACATCACATGATGTTATATTTTAAATTCTATTGGTTAATATAATGTTTAAATTTGATTTGTTGAATCAAACAGTTAATTGTTTTTAATAAATTAGAAGAATGGGCACACCAAAATCAACTTGCAGTAAATGAGGACAAGACATTTCATATGACGTTCAGAAAAGGGGGAAGGAGAGCAGCAGAAGATACCATCACACTGGCAGGAAGCCCTCTAAAGACAGTCAACAGGTACAAATATCTAGGTATCACCATGCAGACCACAGCGACATCATTCAGCATACACGTCCAAGACAGAACAGCAGCAGCAATAAAAGCGATCTACAACATCAAAAACCTTACAAAACTAACAACAGACACTGCAATGACACTTTTCCACACAACGATAGCCCCCATAGTTACATATGGAATCGAGATCATATGGCAGAAATTAACAGTCAGTGACCTCAACAAAATAGAAAAAGTGAAAGCAAGCTTCATGAAGAGAATCACTGGAACTGGAAAAACAGCACCATCCAGATTAATTTATGAACTTATGCGAGAAACATATTTCATAGAAGACATCAGGATAACATACCTCCTACCATCTACAGAACCATATCAAAAAGCAGTAAAAGTGAGGGAACAGAAACGGAAGGAAATAAATGAGGAATTTTACACTTCCAGTGCCATGACAGACAGAAACTGGACAAGAGAATGTCAGACACTGAGACACGTTGTAACCAGACTAGCAATACATGGCTTTCATCACAAGGTCTGCGAAAATAAAAAATTCCACCAGCCAACTGAAGACTGCAGATGTGCACTGTGCGGTGATAAGTGTAAACTTTATCATATCACAGAGTGTAAAAACAGAACAAAATCAATTAATGAATACAGCAAAGAGTGAATACAAGTGATCAGTGGAAAAGAACGTAAAACTTTCGAAACTAATGCTCTTCTGAGTGCTCCTTTATATTATTATTAATTGTTTTTAACATCCACTCAGAATTTAGTATACTTTCATTTAAAAATATGAAGTTAAAACAGAAAGCTTTATAATTTTGACAACAATGACTTAAAATTTTAAAAGCATTATTTAGAAAGACTTATGTACTACAATTTCTTTAATTGTTACTGAGACATTTTTATTCAACAATGAACATCAATTAATTATTTAGATGTTTTTTCTTTATTTAAGTTATATTTAAATATTAAAAGAATTTTAAAATACAAAATTATTAACTTTAACTTTCATATTTATTATGATATTAAAATCCTGCTTTAGTCCAAAAAACAGCAAGGCACTAAAATCTAGTGCCACATCCCATCTCACTCCACTCTTATCTATTCAAGCAGGGGTGTCCATCTACTTCACACAATGAGTTGCCATTGCTGGATTCTGTCTGATTTTTGTGCTTTCCAGTTAAAAGTCACAGATTTTTTTTTTGACATAGTACATCACAACGCTTCTCTGGGAGAAATTTCAAGGTGGGTTTTGACATGCAATGGTTGAAAGTTCTCTTGTTAGTATTTTTAAATTATCTTGATATGTTTTGACAAATGAGGGAAATTTTTCAAGAGGTGGCTGAATTCAAATACCTAGGAACAATAATCACAAATAGGAATGAGATGCACAAAGAAATTGAACATAGGCTCAATTCTGGAAATGCATGCTATTATGCATTACAGAGACTCTTGTCATCCCAACTCCCTTCAAAAAATGTAAAACTGAAAATATATAAAACTGTTAATCTACTTGCTATATAATATGGATGTGAAAATCAACTCTTAATTTAAGGGAGGAAAGGAAATACGAGTATTTGAGAATAAAGTTCTTACAAAAATTTTTGGACCAAAGAGAGATGAACAGATAGGTGAATGAAGAAGACTGCATAACAGTTTTTATAGGAAGCCAGATATAATAAGAAGAGTTAAGTCATGTGGACTTCGATGGCCAGGACACGTAGCACAAATGGGGAATGATGAAAGATGTGCATGGAAGCTTCTTTTAGGAAAACCAGAGGGAAAACACCCAGTTGGTAGACCGAGAATGAGGTGGGAGAATAACATTAACCATGATTTGAGGAAGTAGATTATACAGGAAATGACTAGAAACAGCTCAGGATAGGGGTGTATGGAGAGCTTATGTCTGCACAGCCATGAATCTACAGGTTCAATAGTGCCAGTGAGTTAGTTAATTATAACACATGTTTTACATCTTCTTATGATATTTCTATTAACATGCGTAAGTTCTCCGTGCCAATTAAGTGAATTAACTCATATATTAGTTCTAGTTTTAAGTTAATGTAATACAAATATCAGGTTGTTCTCGCCCGTGTAGCAATGAGGATAGTTCATTTGTGTATTATATGAATGTGAGTGTAGAATTAAAGTAGGGCTTAGTCCATTCCTTTGCATGTTGTGCAAACTCAAGTTCACAATTAATAGCATATGTTATTGTTTTGTGTTACTGTGTATATATATTATCCGCACAGTTAAGTATTCTTTATGAGGATGTGTATTTTTGTACAATACATACATAAAAAAATCACTGTCAAATCTATTCAAAAACTTGAAGAAAAGTTTTCAGATAGACTCACACCTAACCACAGTACAATGTGGCACCTTGCAAAAAATTTCAAAGAAACAGGATCAGTGAATGATACACAGAGACCAGTAAATTGAAATATTTGTCGTTATGAAGAATCAGCTACTGAATTATTCTCATAAACTTAGTTAATTTTAATGAACTACCAGTATATCAGTTTTTATTAGACATAGTCTATTTTTTAGTAGTTTTTAAAATGTCTACCTCATTTGTATTTGTACATGTTTACATTTTAAGATAGTTTAGTCTTAAACCTTAGACAGATAGAGTTGATAAATGTCAAAGTGTGACAATTAGTAGAGAAAAATAAAATTTCATAGAGGAATCCTTCGTTATATTTATACACTCAATTGTATTATTCAATGATTTCTAGGTCCATACTAACCCAGCTGTCATATCAACACTGGTGTACACAATGATATCCTGAGTGACAGGTTATATGAAATAATCACCCATCTCATCCCTTGTGCTTTGTAGTCCAGAAAATGCTCCTTTTGAATCTATTTATTTTATGCTACGAAGACCTTACAGGTGGTGGTAAAAACCGTATAATAATTAAAATAGCGGCTCGACTGCACTTCTCTCTTACCTTGAGGTGTAGGCAAATGTGTTGAGGAATTAGAATCTACATCACTTGGTACAAGCAAAGAAACTATTGGCTGAATAGCCTTCTTTTGTATTTTTCCATCGTCCATAGATACTTCTTTTCTAATCCTTCTTTTCAGATTTTCATAACACATTTTTAACTGCCGTGAAGTTCTTACTGGTTCAGCCAGCATAATATCATTAAATTCTTGAGCTATACCCTCCCACACTTTTTCTCTTTCAAGAACGCTTGCTTTATCAGTCTTTTTGCTCTCAATAACATCCTGATATTTCTCTACGATATGTATTAGAATATTTTTTTCTTGCGAAGAGAAGTTACTACACCTAAGCCTTTTCTTCCCATCTACATCATTTCCTGGAGAATGAGGCCTATGGTTCTCTTCCATATCCATTTTATTTGCCATCTTGTTTTGTAAACAAACAAAATAAACATTAAATTAGTGTTGCCAATATCTCTAAATGTCACACAAATTAATATTTGTTAAGCACAATTGATAAACAGACTTACTAGATACTAGAAATAACATTGATTTTTCCTCATTACTTTATTTTTAACAGTATTTAATGAGTTACTGATTCCTGGGTTAAATTTATTGCTAATATAAAGTTGTCTATCAAATTCTACGAATAAAATATGAAGCTGATTTATATAAATTAGGTTGGCATCTCTGTTTATACAGGAAGCCAAATGTCTTCATGCTTAGATAAAATGTCACCAAGTCTTAAGGATTTTTAATAAACTTTAATTCTTTCTAGAGTATCGTATTTAAATATAGTTCCAGTTGAGTTACTTAATATGTGTGATTTATTTTTGTAATATCATAAATAGCTACATTGTATATAGTGATATCGTGTTTTAACTTGCTGATTGAACAGCCTGTGGTAAAGGCGCTATGTTTAAACAGCGTAGCTTTTAATTAAAATTATAATTACTTTATATTAAAAACATAAAATGAAAATCAGTGACCTATTCTATCATCAGAATGTAACGTAATGTTGTTTTCCATAATATGGATTTATGAAACTGTTTTTAAAAACGCTGATATAATGTGTAATTAAATCATTAGGATACTGCAATGTAAAAACATGGTATTTACATTTTCTTTTTTTAATACGTTATATAGAGATATGAAGCAGTAAAAACGTTTAAGTTTTATAATGGAAATATTTCTAGGATCATTTACAATCGCTTTAACTGCTACTGCATTAAAATCAAGAGTTCTAATCAATTTACATATTAACGTTATTATAATTATTTAAGTATTATTATTCTGACATAGCTTTTTCCCGCAAATATTAGTTGTGTTCTCGGTATAAGATATTAGTGCTTAAATTGTATATATAAAATAATTATGTTCATGATGTTAATTATCTCGGAATTTTCTTACGTCAGCCATTAGGATGTGTGTTTTTTCTAGGTCAATCATATGCTAATATGACAGAAACCTTTCAAATTGTTTTAGATAAAGAACTTCCTGCGCTTATAACGTGTAAGCAATGGCTATTAAAGGAATTGAGTTGTGTTTTATTTAATCAAGGCCGTGTACTACGTACATACAGCGATACAGACCTTTCGCCACCTGACTAAGGTAATATGTTCAGTGGGTATACCGCGTAATGACCAAAATGATGAACGGGCAAACATTACATTGCATTTCATGATAGTTATAAATTACTCAGGGTTAGGCGATAAAACTTCTCAGGATATTAGACCGGTTAGGAAATGAATGCATTTCTCATTAGTGATAGAGAAAATAGTAACTTTTCTTTCTTATTGTGGTAGTAAATAGAGACTGCCGTTTGTTAAAAAAAATCACCACGTGCATACGTCTAAATTTCCATAAAATAATGTATTTTGGGTTTATAAAGTCCTTATAATATGCTTACTTCTCTCCATGGCGCTGCAGGCCTAGAATGCTCTTGGTCTAGCATCCTAATGCTGGCATTACAACCACCATAGAGCACCACACCAATCCTAAATTTATCTCAATGCTGAATGCGCATCAGTCCCATACAATAGACAAAATTCCGTGAAGAATTCTCCCCTACGAGTACTCAAACCAGCACGCGTCTCGTAGCTCTAGGCTAAGTCAGGGCGTTCAGCCAATGTGCGAAAAGTGATAGATTTATGACATAGCAAATTTAATTTCATAATTGATATAAATTTATATTTAATTTACTCTATAAATACTCGAAGTATCTAACGTTGAGCTTTTATTTCGGGTGAAATTTATCTGGATTAAGAATTTTCGAGTAAAAAATCTTAATTTCGAGGAAGCCTGAAAATTATTAAAAATGTCCTAAAATAAGTAATTATTGTTGAAGTATCAAATCCATATTTGACTAAAGAGGATGGACTTATAACTAAGATATTTGACCGTGAAAATAATAACTGTATGCAACTAATTATGTTCGAAAAAATGCGAACAAAATAGAAACAAAAAATACTCTGTATGTGTCCTGTCAACTAAGGTCCTCTTTCTCCAACCAAGGTTAAAATTAGTTGAGATAAATCTTATATTATTCTTGGTTCAAACCGGTACTGATTTCCCCTAAATTAATTTAACTCTTAAACGGTGATTAAAATTAAACTCTCAAGATGGAAAATTTAAATATAGTTTCAGTTAACCTGGAGTAAGAAATGGATGACGAACACCTCATAAACGGTATAGCCGTCAAACAAGTAACTTCCAAAACTTCTAATGACTTCAGCGTTAGGTGCAGCACATTAAACACCAACCAACCAGTTTTAGTTAAACCATTTCAGAATTTTATTATTACTTGTTAGTTGTCTTGTTTTGGAGGAGATCCTGACATTGAGCTGATCGCTCATTCGGGGAGGTCCTCCATGCCCCTGTGTGCTCAAAAAAGTATGTATGTGATCTGTAGTTAAAATCCCTCTCCCGACAGGCCGACCCATTGTAAGGCCCGGGTGGCGTGTCACGCGTAAAAGTACCTATAAGGCGAAAGATTAAACTGTGTTAGTGAAATAAAATGTTATAAATCATAATATAGTACTTTTTATTCTATCCGTCTTCCTCAATTATAATTGATTTTTAATCAAAAAACCTTGTTAAATTATTAATCATGAAGGCCTTTAAAAAAATGTTTCATCCTCGGCAAGCTAATTGGTACTATATTATTATTGGGGCACGCCGTAGCGCAAAGGTTAAGGCACTGCGCTACAAACCGGAAGGTTGAGGGTTCGAGTCCCGGTGGGTTCAGGATTTTTAAACTGACCCAAACCTTCTGGTGGCATCATGGCCGTGGGGTCGACTCAGCCTCTAACGAAAATGAGTACTGTACGCTTGTTCTGGGGTAAAGGCGGCCGTCACGCAAGGCTGACAACCCGGCAGACATCAAGTGGTGATTGTCTAGAAAAAGTGGGAGCCTTAACCTCACACTACCCCAAGGGCCTCCTTTACTTTATTATTATTTGTATAATTTTATTACATAACCTCAATTGTGATAACAACATAAAGAATATTGAAATGGAATGGTTATTATTTATTAACCTAAAAATAAAGCAATGACAATACAGTAAAATATCCTTATTCGCGGGGGGTATGTTCCATAAATATGCCGCGAATATGGAATGGTAATTTGTATGTGTATGTAGGGGATACGTTCCAAGATTACAAAACAAAATCAAAGTTATCAAAATAAAATCAAATAATGAGAGATTTTGAACAATTTCTATTAATTATTACTGTCAGGTTTAGACAAGGGCTTAAAGAACTTAGTTTTTTTTCAGTTTTGCCGTTTTTAAAACATCTTTAATTTAAGGTTGATATTCAGCTGTGAATTCTGCGATAGAATTCCTTATTTGTCTTCGGATTTCTTCATTCATTGACATTGAAACAGCGTGATATAGACGCAAACGACTCGCCAACGCGTAAATAGTCCAGCATTTCTATTTTTACTTTAAGCGGCAACATTACTTTTTTCCGCTTCGGAACTAATTTTATTTTCTTTTACTTGACATTATAAATTGGCATCAAAGCAGAAGAGACACTGTTATTCAATCAAAATTATTGCAACGAATGACAAGTTGAAACAATAAAACACCGATCGTGGCGAGGGCGGTATTTATCAACAGACTACCCCAAGGGCCTCCGGGCCTTTGTGGGATCACTTTCACTTTCACATAGCGGCAAGTAAATACGGCGGCGGTGGCTTTTAACAACGAATTTTAGGCTTAGTTACAATAAGATTTGTTTTACTTTGATATTAATTTGTCCATTTGGTTTGAATCACTCCATATAAAAGCCGCCTTGGCATGTGCTGCAGTAAAAAACTTGCCGATGCGTTAATAAAGGATACAAATCCTTCTAATATATCGAATGGATCCGCGAATAAAGAAATTTTAACCGCGAATACAGGAACTGTGTCTTATTTTTTTAGTCCTGAAATAATGAAATCGCGAATAAGGAGCTTTTACTATACTAACAACACGGAAGATTAGGGCTTATATTGAAATTCTTAACAAAATCTATGACGATTTTCAAGCAATAATATGACCAATGATACCTAGGAATAATAGTGTAAGAGGAGATTATTTAAAAAAATTAATATAAAGTCATTTTTTAACGTATATCGAATTTACAAACAGCATATGTTGGAGAAAGTAGTTCTAAGAATAAAGCTGATTAAATCTTAATTATTACTGAAATCTTCGTCTGTTTTAATAAAACGATATTTGTCATTAAAATTACTCTCTTTGGTAAACAAAGTTTATTAATCCTCGTAAGAAACAAAAATTCACGTGAATTAATTATTTATCTTTACAGTCCATGCTTGAATGTTCCAAGTTCACTAAAATTGTATAATTATTCTATAATAGTGCCATATGATTGTATATTTATCTTGTAGTGGTGAAGTGACATGCGTGCTTAGAGCTATGCCGCGGCGGTAACATTTCTGCCAAAAGGGTAATCCATGCCGGTTAGGTCAAAGGCGATTAGTCAGACTAAAAGAGTATCTTGGTCGAAAGAGTGACGATCTTTCGCCATAGAAATACAATAGTCAAGAAACGCGGACATTGGTTCCACTGGGGTAAAACTTTTCGGAGGTAAAATAGTCCCCCATTCAGATATCCAGACGGAATCCATGACAAATGTTTAAATATATGGAGACGTTTCGTTATTATGTAGATTGGGGCAGTAGAAATATTAACAATGTAAATTAGATAAATCTCCCTTAGATATAGTCGCTTTGCAAGAAGTTTCATGGCCAGAAGAAGGTAGTCAGGAATCAGAAAGCTTTACATTATACTATGAGGGTGCATCGAGACCAGAATTATGAACGAGGTTTTTAGTCCGAAGGAGGATCTTATCGGAAATAGGAAGTTTACATGTTTACAAATACTGTGTAGCTTAACTGTAAACTGAAACAGAGATTACGGCAATTACGTCACGACCATAGTATCTACAGTTAATACAGCCAACGTAACTATCAATTTCAGTGCTGAACAACGGGTGAATTAATACAGTTGTGAATTTGTAAGTTTGTTGTATGTATCTTTTGTCAGAGTAAGCATACTATACCATGTACACAGAGTAATAGGCATCACTATCTTGCCGTCTGTCTTGACAATGCTTGAGCCAGTTGCTCGCATTTGTAAACAAACTAAGTTCGTTTGTTCGTAACTTCACATCTCGGTAATATTTCCCTGCTGTCTGGTTATCATACTTAATTCTAAAGGGTAAACGACATGCTATTATAATCGTAAATGTATATGATCCCATAGAATGAAATGGGAGAATAACATCATTATTGAATCTCCAAATATTTTGAAACCCTATTTCGCCACAAAGGCATGTTAGGGTTGTAGCTTATTATAACAATATTATAGCCTACTATACATTGTAAAATATATATTATCTTATGGTTTTGAATGAGTGTTATGAATTACATAAATTGTCTATAAATGTCTTAGAAAATACTACATATTGTTATTAATAGGTGTTATATATTTCATAAAATGTTTATAATAATTTTGGTTCTTAAGTCCACCGCTGTGGTCTCGAAGTAGCGTGCTGCCTTGTCACGCAGCGGGCCCGGGTTCGATCCCCGCTCGGGACAAGTTTCCTGGGTGAGGTTCTTTTTCGGGGTTTTTCCTCACCTGTAAGACAAATGTCAGGATACTTTAAGGCCCAAACGGTCCCTGAACATCATCTGGCCATCATTATCATCAATGTCATATTCACCTCATGAGATTAAGTTTAGGTTTAAGGCCTCTCCTGGCGCATCATTACCCATCGTCATCACCCATCATATCATTGGGGCAGCGTAACCCCGCCTTCAAGGCACCCCAACCGCAGAGGTGGGTTACAACACGCCAATGCCAGGAGAGAATACCTGAAATGTCAATTGACAAACAGGTGGCATTGAAAAAAAAAAATGGTTCTTAAAAATCACTTCACACATTGAGGCAGAAGCCTCAACTTTTAAAAGTAAGTTTAACCACAATCGTTATTCGAATACAGGACAATCAAATAAAACAGTTTTACAGATTGTATTGATTCTTGACATTTATAATTCAGATCACTGTTTGGATTAATATTAAATCCCCTAAAATAACTTCCGAATTTTCCATGGCCAGTCATAAATTGTGTTAAAATGAAATTTGGAATAAAATGTTTTACATTTAGCCTATGGTGTACTGTAGGAAAGAAGAGCTCTTTAGTCAAAGCACCATTTGCACCCCTTATCCAATGTTCATTCCAATCACTGATGATACAGTCCAACAGTTTATTTTTCTTTCTTCTTCTTTGGCTT
Organism: Diploptera punctata; assembly: GCA_030220185.1. Classification (NCBI taxonomy): domain Eukaryota; kingdom Metazoa; phylum Arthropoda; class Insecta; order Blattodea; family Blaberidae; genus Diploptera; species Diploptera punctata. Next base: position 3,140,280 of record JASPKZ010003868.1, on the reverse strand, counting down.
TCCCCCACTTATAGGTTTGCCGTCTTCAGTTTCCATTTATCTCTCTCATTCCAATCTCCCTCTTCCAAATTCCTATCATCCATTATGGTTCTGACGTAGGTTTTTCATCTCCATCTTGGTCTGCCACGTTTATTTCTTCCAGGGGGTGACAATTGGTATATATTTTTTGGCCATCTTTCATTTTCCATTCTTTGTACATGGCCAAAACAAATTAAAGCGTTTGATTTTCAATCATCTTAACAACAGATGTGGTGACATTCATTTCTCTCCAAAGGAATTCATTTCTTATTTTATCCTGTCTTGTTTTTTGGAGGCTTCTTCTAAAATAATCAAATTCAACTGTTCTAATTTTATTCTTTTGTAATTCCGTCAAAGACCAAGTTTCACTTCCATATGACAAAATATTCTGTATTATGCTCTTATAAATTTTCATTTTAGTTTCCTTTGTAATATTTTTGTTCCAAATTATTCCATGTAATGTCTCAGTTGCATTTTTCTTTTTAACATAGGATATTGGACACTTTGACAATGAATAATTAAGCTCAGAAGATGCTGCAGATTTAGCTAGTTGATCAGCACGTTCATTTCCCACAGTTCCCTGGTGCCCTCGTATCCAAGACAGGCTCAGGTGTTTTGTGTAATTTTACATTAACCATGTAATGAGAGAGGTAAATTATACAGGGATTGATTGGAAAACTTTAGATCAGAACAGGGATATAGGCCTATGGAGAGCTTATGTCCGCGCCGCCATGAACCTATTTAGATAGTTCCAATGAATTAGTAAGTTACACCAACACCATCCTGGTCCCGAGATAGAATATTTTACAATTAAAATTTTCAACCCTGCTGGGTATTGAACCCTGGCCCACTAGTTATGAAGCTGGCATGCTACAACCTGAACCTGCACGGTAGACAGAGAAGTTGATATGCAATTAACCTAAAATGTATTAACAATAATTCACTTAGAAGATATATAGTAGCTATGAAATATGGGCACAACTTACGAGAATATACCAAAAACTAAAACAATAATCAACACCAGTCTTAAAAATAAATGACCAATCAAAATAACTCATCGAATTAAACATAGATTACATTCTGTAAATGTATGCTGTTATATATTATAGGGACAATTGTCGTTCCAACTTGTCTAAAAAAAAGTTAAGTGTTAAAATTCTATTTAGGTCTATTTTTTTAATCTCGGGGTAGTATGCCTTGCGAACCCAGAGTTTTAGGTTCGATTTTGACCAAAATCGATTAAATGTTTCGCGTGAGGGAAATTTAAGGACATAACTTCCTTCAAAAGTGAAGTTAAAATCTATCAGTTCCATAATGACCTATGTGTGCGGTGCATTAAAAAATCCCAGTTATGAACTTATTTTTCCTTCTTTGATTTAACCTCTCCCTTTTTAGGTATACCCCACGCTACTCAGAGAGAATTTTAAAACCTGTGTCATGTACGTACTTTTTTTGTTGACCACACTAGGACTTGGATAGACTCCATGGATAACCATAGCAAAATGTTTTGGTGTAGGGGCTCAACCTTAGACCCTACAATTAGACCGGTATTCAAGAAGCAAGCCTTCCGCGAGCGACTCTCAGCCAGGTCTCTCCATGGTTAATTATGTGGGTCATGCAGTATCTACTCTAACTGGCTCACTCTATTCAACATAATATACTAACAAGATATTTATTTAAAAAATCCGGGAACAATTGAAAGATGGGAGCCTCAGTTTACGGAAGACGGAGATGGCATGGCCTAGAGAGCTTAGTTCTCACAGTAGGAATAAGTGACATCAAAACTCAGTAAACGTAAGAACATAATAGATTATACAAACATTTAAAACACTTGCATATTCATCATTTTTTACTATTTCAAATAAGAAAGGAAAGATGTAAACTTGTCACAGACAAAATTACGTGAAAGTGAAAGCTATTTAAAAGCAATTTGTTCAAGGTTAATTTTCTGCTAGAACCTTGCAAACATGCTGATAGTGGGGAAGTCTATTGTTATTTGTCATAAATGAATTGGCACTAGTTGTAATGTTTATTTTAAGTGGGTTTAAGTCCGGTTAATAACTCAACATTCCCATAGCTTTAGGCTATCTTATAAACCAGTATTTTGTTACGTAACATAACATTTATTATTATTCTTACTACGAAAATATAGCGATCAGACAGCAGTGCCAGTGAGATGCCAGTGTGTGTGCTGTATGCCGATAATGTGGCATCAAATGTCTAAAATTCTGTACTATTTGTAAATTGTGTTGAGTAATAGTGACTGCACGATTTCTAAAAAAATAATAAAGAGTGATTTATGAGGTAAGATAACTGCTTTAAATGAAAATGAGTGTAATATTTGCAGAAACTTTTGTTTAAAATCGGTTTTGTTTATACTGTATTGTGATTACTGGCAGATTGCCAACCTCTGTATTCTACTTTTAATTTCTTCACTTATAATCCTACTACTTTTGCATTTAAATATATAAAGTAAGTTTAAATTTTAATTATGGCGATGATTTCCAGACCGATTATACATTTTTAAACATTAACTCCTATAATGTGGCGTAAATATGACTGATAAATCGTATAAAATACTCCGCAAGAATCACATACCGTGTCATTGACCATGTACACAAAGGACCTTCGCAGAATTACGTAAAGTTAGGGTTGACCAATGGAACGTCATATATGATTCAATACGTGTACATATAGCCGGATAAAATGAAAATGACAGCGAGGAATTGAAAAGAAAGTGTATTTTGACTTTTTTATAAGATGCAGGAATTTTTTAGTTATCCAATTAATAAGTTCGATTTTTAAATATTATCATATATACTGATTTTGTCCATAGTATCAAATAGATACCTTGATAACATGTTAATCTATGAAGATATACAAACGTGAATATTAAAATCTACGATGCATATCATTCGTAATTAGTACGATATAAAAAATTAACTATGGGAAATATTTTAAATATTCGGTGTCTATTATTTGTAATTGGGATTTTACGGCAGAAGTCACCTACATTAGTAACTGTTCAAACAGAATAGCCAACTTTTCCTTATGGTGGACCAGATTATTCAGTAAACTGTAAACTAATCTGTTGTGGCCTACACCACTTGCCAATTTTCTCATCTAACTAAAAAAAATGAGTATAGGTGGCCTTCTGGCATAGAATAGCTTTTATACTATGAGGTGCGTTTTTTCAAAACCCGATACCTACATATTAATTCTACTGTAGATACCTGATTTTCAGAAGCCATAACTAGTTATCAAAATATAAATTTATGATTGTATGGATGCTTGTTTTAAAAGTAAAATATTTAATATATTTTTCAGAAAAATCTATCCAAATGGAACAATAACTGCCCATATTGTGTAGTAATAAATTACTTGATGGCTCAAACTAGATTCGAAGTAGATATCGGATTTTGAAAAAACGCATCTCAATTAGTGAATAGCAGCATTACAGACCGATTCGAACTCTATTCCCCTCAGAACCCTCTTCCTCGATTCTCGGCTTCCTCGGATCTTCCAAAATTCTGACCATCTCGGCTGCCCTGTCCATCGTAATCTTGAAACTTTAATTGATGTAACCACGTCAGGACACTTAAATAACTGATAGAGATCAGAGTTATATTTTATGCTCCTTTCTCCCTTGTTGCATATTGGGCCATATATTTTCTTAATATCTTCTTTTCAAATGTTTTTCAGTCTTGACATATCGGTCTTTGACAAGGTTAATGTTTCACTGCCTATATTAATACTGGTTTTGCCAGTTTTTTATGTAGATAACATATTTATAATTAGATATCAAAAATTAACTATGGGAAAAAACAATTTTCTTTATTTTCCTTGTTTCACCTCTATCTTTAAATAGGTACTGTTACATGCCACACGGGACTTATAGGGGCGCGGACTTTTTCTGACGTTAATATTATTTAAGATCAGCTAGGCATTTCAGATTGTAAGAAAATAGTAGCACTGTAATCAGGCAGTAAATTAATGCCCGAAATTCTATATTAGACATCGTTAAATATAGATGATTAGAATGGTATGGTCATTTCAAAAGAGATTATCTAGAAAAAGTGTGGTTTGGGCTCCTCAAGGAAGGATTTGGGAATGAATAGAAAAGAAAGGAGAAAAAAATTGATACAGGGAGATGTTTATACAATGTATCTGTCAACAATGTCGTAACAGCCAAATGTTGGGCCTTAGCCTCTTCTTTGTTAGGTATTACTAGACAAAGTTAATTTAATTACACTTATTTCCCTACATATGTCATGATTGGTGTGCGGTCAACATACCGATGCAATGAGACATATAGTAAGGAACTAAAGTATTACTAGGATGAAGAAGGTTGGTAAATGTTGCTTAGAGGCCTCTTTATTTGGGTTTAAGGTTATTTTTTCGAGCCTGAAAATCTTGAAACCCACAGCTTAAAATCTCTTCCGGAGGACATGCTCCTTGGATTTTTTCATCCTAAAAAATCCATCGATCCCAGTCGCAACCCTCGGGACCAGAGGCAAGGAACATAATCACTAGTCCGCCGCGGCCGACTTACTCATTGTAAACCTATTCAATAATGATAAGGCATTATATATAGGACAAAGAAATAAATTCAAATTGTCTAAACAACAATTTTTATGTAAAATACGTGCACAACAAGGTTCTATTTGTTCAACATTAAATAGTGGTCGGAAGATACCGGTTATGTTGTTTATAGGCCAACATGTTGCAAAAACTCTAGATGAATTTTGCTTAAGAAAGGAACGAGTATAATATTTAAAGAAAAATTTAATATTATCAGTGGCCGCTGATTTAAACTCGGCCGGGATCAATGGATTTTCCAGGTCGAAAAAAATCTTAAGTTTTGAGTTTCTTTGAAACGAAACTAAAGCCGTTGGTCCCGTGTCGTAGATTAACGGCACGTAAAAGAATCTCAAGCCAGGAAAAAAGATGCCTCAGAGTAAACATTTGTCGTCCATTTCATGTTCAGATTTTAACTGCGACATTAATGGCCTTAGTTGTTAATTATCTCCATTAAGTAAAATAATATAATTCCATTCCATTAACCAGTTTAACCTCCCACCTTATATGTACTATTTACATGCCACAGGGCCTTCTCGGAGAGGGATTTTAACCTATAGATCACACAATACTTTTCTGACCACACAATGACAAGGACGTCCTCCCCGAATGAGTGATCAGCTCAATATCAGGGGCTCCTCTGAGAGAACACACCATCCAGAAACACACATTCATACTAAATATGGCGAATATAACGATGATTATGATGGCCAAATGATGTTTAGGGACCGTTTTGGCCTTAAAGTTTCCTGACATTTGTCTTACAGAAAAAGTACCGTAAAAGAATTACCCAGGAAACTTGTCCCGACCGAGAATCGAACCCGGGCCTGCTGCGTACTTGGCAGCTATCCGAAACCACAGCTGCGGACCAGTAAAATAATAGAAGAACTCTATAAATTATGACAAACTTCCTAAATCAAAATATGTTTTTAAAAATCTGATTATGACAAGTTTGGCGGCTCTGTGCTCGCCTCTCACCACTGGGGTTCCGAGATTGAATCTTGGTCACTCCATGTGGGTTTCGTGGTGGACGAAACGGAGCTTGGGCAGGTTTTTCTCGGGGTTTTCTCCCGTTTTCCCCTGCCACAATTTCATTCCACCATTTCTCCATACTCATCTCAACCATTTCGTTTCATTTGGTTCATCTGCCCCTGTGACGGTGCATCAGGCGTGGTCGGCCGCACCCTTGTCGTTCATAGACCTCTATAAATATAGGAGCTTCATCTTATGTCTTTCCTCGACCCGACCCTGAGTTGGACACGAGTTGAGGATATTTTATTTTTATGACAAGTTTGTTATAGTTACTACACACACATTCAAATGAAAATGTGATAATTGTTATATTTGGGAAATTATGTATTAAAAACAAATAATTATAGTGAACATCAGGGATTGTGCAATCTGACGTAAGAAAATAATCTTAAAGTGTTTTTATTAAAATATTACAGGATCAAAGTACCTAGTAGGCCTACAACATTCTAATTAGGAAGTAGAGATAAGAGATTTTATTAAAATATATTTAGAATTTTAAGATAAGTTTGAATTCTTTCTAATAGTCTTACTACTGTAACAATTACTTTGTTGTCCATAGTTCTAAGGATTGCAGAATTCAAACCCAGCAGATTATATTGATTTTTAAGGGCATAAAAATCTTTAGTACGACTTCCTTCAAAAGGAAGCTAAGCCCTGGATTCTATGTCATACATTAATGGCATGTAAAAGAATCTAAAGTCCGAAATAAGAATCCGAGCACATTTTTTCCAATCTCTTCATACCAAGATTTGAGATGTGATACTTAATGACCTGAGTTGTTAAAGTGATTTATTAAATAAATTACTAACATATTATTTAACTATACTAGTTTTACAGAAAATGCAAGATTTAAAATATTGGAAATGAAGTAGGGCTAATATATAATATCATCATTTGTTCTATAAGAAATAGCTGAGGAGCGAACTTTGAAAAATTGACATATCCAAGAAATGAAGTAAATATTTACAGTAATTATAGAATAAAATATATCCTGTGCTATATGAATAGGATCATTCACCAACAACTTGTAGTTAGTCTTTCCCCCTGACACAAACTCAAGTACTGGTCTCTAATAAGGAATAGGACAAACCTTTGTCTTTATGAGAAACTTAACTCTACCGGGAAGACTTTCCAGTAGGCGTCTGCTCTCGGCCTTAGTAATCTTTAATAATACATAAATATTGTGGTCCTAGACTACCATAACTCATAGTATATCTCTCTCGTTGGTGTATGGTACTTGATTACTGTGCAAGATGAAGTAGCTCTCCTTGCAAACTATACCCCAGCAACTGATTCTCCGGCCCTGACGTTTTCACGACAGTGTTGCCAATATGGATATTTAGTGAGAGGGGCCACTTTATGTATGCGGTTAGCAGAAATACAGCTGACAACATCTCAGCAATTTCAAGCATTACTAGCGCGCTGTAACTGTGTAAAGAGCAGTGATTGGTTGTGGCAGACATGCACTGCTACATCAACTATTTCCTTATTGGCAGGTAGAGGGCGAGTTTCTCCCTTTACCCCTCGTATAACCTAAACTTCAGAGCCGATGATCCAGTGGCTGTAGTGTATACACATATATAGTTCTGGCATCCGAAATCAATCCCAACTAGTTGGGATATTCTACTAAATTCGTACGTATAATACATGAAATGGACACCGACCAATTTATTAATATGGTTTTTGGACACAAATGTTTGTGGGATCGAAGCGATTCAACTTATTGTTTACTTGACCATCAACGTGGGGCATGGAAAGAAATATCCAAAGAATTAAAAATATTTGGTAAATTTAGTCTTATATTTATCTATGAATCATAAATGTTACATCGATCATATTAAGTATTGTTTTTAATATTGTTATTGCGAGATAAATATATTTTGAGTGCATCCATGATATTATGAGCACTCGTTGCGTTTCTGTTCTCTCCTACAGTCATGAATCTGTTTCTATTTTCAAGAAACAAATTATTCATTGCACAATAAAGAGATATCACAAACTTGACTGCAGACTGCACAGTACCGACACAACGGGAAGACTACCTTCTTGACCGACAAAAATATAACCAGTGTGCGCACTTAATTCTTTCAACCAGTATCCTATGTTAACGTACTCAGCGACAAAAAGAATGAACCGCTTCAAAAAGCAGTCTCTGTTATGGCCCACTGCCCATATTCGAAAAGCTAAAGCTCTGATTCACGAGGTAACGCACTGTTAAATGTTTTAAATACGCTGTATTTGGTTTTATTCGTCTTAAATAGTCGAAGAACAGTGAAGGAGACATGTTTTTAGATATTTACGAGTGTTCGACAAATGCAATTTTACTCAAAATGCAACATTTAAAATAAAGTTAAACTCTCGTTCATAGTGCAAAAGTACAAGGCAACTAGTATCCGACGTTCGAGTAGCGTAGATCGTTTAACTACTTGCAAGAAGATAAAATATGTATGAAAGCCAGGGTTCGAGTCCTTCAGCGATGTTTTTTTATTGATTTGTATTTTCGCAAAATACATCCTATAAGTGCTCTAACATATTATTTCTGCCACGTAATATACGTCCACTTTACACTACCGTATATTAAGTAATATCCTGCCTTCGTAAACTCTATAACACTATTTAGCTACCAGTATAAATGTAATTGTGTGTGCAGTACCATGCTTTAATAATAATGCTATAAATTTATGTAATAAAAGATAATCCATCCATAGTAATTCTGCCCGAAGGCAGGTCCTTCACTGCAATCATAGCATTTTCATGCTATGCTTGCAGCTTTACTAGGGAATTGTGTAGGTGTGGTAGCTTCCCGTTGCTTTCCACAGCGGTGAAGGATGATGATGATATTGATAAGGATGATGATGATGGCCATATGATTTCGGGGACCGTTTGGGCCTTAAAGTTTTCCTGACATTTGTCTTACAGGCGAGGAAAAACCCCGATAAAAACCTCACCCAGAAAAACTGCCCCGACCGGGGATCGAACCCGGGCCCGCTGCGTGACAAGGCAGCACGCTACCTCGAGACCACAACGGTGGACTAAAAGATAATATAGCTTCATATATTTGTGTTTATATATTTATTACATATTAGTGAGGAAAAAGTTTCACCCTTCATTTAAAATATTTAGTTTATACATGTCAAGTCCAGCATAATAATAGCCCATAGCTGACGGACAATAATAAAAAATATTATTTTTATTGTTCATCATCATCATCAATAAAAATAATAATAATAATATAATAATAATGATAATGATGATGATGATGATAATAATAATGATGATGATTTTAATGATGATGATGATGATGATGATAATAATAATAACAATAATATCAATAATAACAATAGTAACAATAACAATAGTAACAATAACGATGACGGTGATGGTGACGACATAAAACGATGACGACATTAAAGGATGACGACATTAAAGGACATCATTAAACGACAACAACAACAATAATATTAATAATAACAATAACAATAATAATAATAATGGGATGTATCAAAGGATGTAAAGAACGTAATCAACTGGGGATCAAAATTAACTCAAACTGTACCCAAGAAAATTTCATAAAATATAGAATTCAAAAAGGCAGAACAGTAATGACAATGTTAAACAGCGTTTTATCGGATAAGAACATATGAATGGATACCAAATTAGAAATTTATAAATCCATAATTCGAAGCACGCTAACATATGGTGCAGAAACTTGGCAGTTGAATACAAATTTTAGTTTAAAGCTCATGTCCGCTGAATGGATTGTTCTAGACGCTCAATTAGACATTCTAAATTGGAAAAAATCAGAAATACAATCATCGGACAACAAATGAAAGTCCAAAATTCAATATTAGATTTTGTGAGATACAGACACTGGAATGGTATGGTCATACGTGTAGGATGCCAAAGAAAATATCACCCAGACAAGCTTTGGAATGGATTCCACCTGGGAAAGGAAAGAGAGGTCGACATAGATTTAAATGGATGGATGATGTAAGAAGAGGTATGAGGGAGCTAGGTCTGGAAGAATTGGAATGTGAAGATAGAGAAGAATGGAGAAAGAAGACAAAAATTTAAAAAGCTTTGGGCACAGGAAGATATTTTATTACATTGTAAACCTGTTTATAAATAAATAAATAAATAATAAACATAATAATACTTCCAAATAGCTAGTACATTTTTTCTTTAGGAACGAAGAGACAGAATAAAATAGAAAGCATTTTAACAATTAAAAAGATTAACCTCATCGAGAATCGAACCTGTGACCTTTTGCATATGAATCAAACCACTAAGCAAACACTGGCTAATTGTGCTTGAAAAAATACTCTTCAAAGGAAGAAGGGAAACGTATTGTAGCTCTACTGTGCAATTAATTTACTTGTGTGAATCACGCGCTAGAACTTAAAATATTTGAGATCAAGAGTCGGCCCATTATTTTTGTTGCTAAGTGTACAATACAAATTCGTATCCAAAGTGATCGCGGCCTTAGACTCTGTTGAAAGATGTGTACTTGATTGGAATCCCCAGGGAGCCAGAAATTAAGGATGTCTACATGATATCTGGAAGTGAAGGATCTATGGTTAGGTGAAGAGGATAAGAAAATCCTGGAATGAAGTGAAAGCTCTTGTCAGTAATCGTGTCCGGTGCAAAGCTCTTATTGATGGCATGTGCTCCTAAATGGAGCTACAGGGTCATGATGATGTCAGGCAGTATTCTCTTATTCTTCTTCAATGGCCATATGGCCTATAAAGCGCATTCATCTTCTTGATGATCGGCCAAGGTGGACTAATAGTTATGTTCCTAGACTCTGGTTTTGAGGGTTGCAGGTTCAAACTGGCCAGGGTTGATGGATTTTATAGATTGGAAAAATCTAAGAATCTGGGAGTCATGGTTCTTGAGTCTGAAGATTTTCAGGCTCGTAAAAGAACTTTAAAACTGAATGAAAAGGCCTCTAAGCAAAATTTACCAACTTCATTATCCTAGTAATAGCTTAGTTGCCTACTGGTTGTCTGTATGTTGACCGCATATCAATCATGGCATCCGTAGGGAAATAAGCATAACTAATGATGAAGCCACAGCTTCAAGCATTTTGTGCGCGGGAATTACAACGTATATAAGAGAAAAAAATTGCGTCTAGATTGGAAATCGCCCCGGTAGCGCAGTTGGTAAGAGTATTGGTACGGTAAACCAAAGGTCCCGGCTTCGGGTCCCGGTCTGGGCGAAAATTTGTCTCTTCACATTAAGTTTATCCTTCAATGAGATGTGTTAAATTAATAATAAAAACATCAATAGAAGCCCTACTGACTTTTAAAAGTAATGTTTAAATTCTCAATAGTCTTCTTAATTAAGAAGCTGCCATTTGCAAAGATGAAGCCACAGCTTCAAGTATTTAGTGCGCGGGAATTACAACGTATATAAGGGAAAAATTTGTGTCTAGATTGGAACTCGCCTCGGTAGCTCAGTTGGTAAGAGCAGTGATACGGTAAACCAAAGGTCCTGGGTTCGGGTCCCGGTCTGGGCCAAAATTTTTCTCTTCAAATTAAGAATAACTAAATTAACTTAGTCTAGTAACTGCTAACAAAAGAGAGGCTAAGACCCAACATTGGGCTGTTATGCCTCGATGAGACTCCTCCAGACATTTCTCTCCATTTTTATATTGTTTGTTTGTTTTACATTTTTCAGGTCTTGGCACACGCAATGTCACTTTCTATTAGTATTCTTCTTAATCTGTTTCATTGAGGTTGCAAACCAAAAATTTGTTTCACCTATTTAACTTTCTATTAATATGTTCTACCCATTTTAAACAGCCGAGCTAACATCTGAAACTGTACCAAGATCCCCTAATAATTGTGTTAATTCTTCATTATATCTTCCCCAAACATTATTTATACAAGCCACCCCAATATTTTTCTCATTTCCTTCCTTTTAAAAATATTTAAATGATTACAGATATAAGAATCAAGTACCCAAATTTCAAACTATTGGCTGGCAGTATGCATTATAGGTCTACCATAAATTTTTATCATCAAAATCTTCTTTGACTATTTAACTCATGCCCCAAATGGGAGTCAATGACCAATCACATTTCAATGAATTTTGATTTACAACCAATCACAGTCATTTTTCACTTCAATTTTATCAGTTTAATTTTATCACTTTAAAATCAAGCTCCATTTTAACATTCTGAATAGACAGAGCATTATTTTGCAATGACTGATTCCGTATTAAATATGGCTACCAGATTGTATATATAATGCATGGATGTAAACAGATACTGCTTGCGGTGATATAACAGAAAAACATTTGTAGTAATTGAATATACCACAATAAAAAGAAACCACTGTTTAGACTTTCTTAAACATATTATTTTCCAGGAATTTACATTCCAGAAAAATATAATTTACATCATAGGACATCAGAAATTAATTAATATTGTGGTTATAAACAGTTTGATTTGTTTCATTTTTTTCTCCACTAGGGTGCATTCTTACAATATTGTGATCCTTTGGCAATAAATAATATGATCTGGTTGCAGTGATGAACAAATGAAGCATAACAAACATTTTTCATTTGTTTTCAAACATCACCATTTATATTAAATATATAAATATTTTAAAATAACTATATTTAAATAATGATTTGTGAGTAAACTGCTTAATTTTATTTGTTAAATAAAGTAAAGTGATCCCACAACAGGCCTCAGGAGGCCCTTGGGGTAGTAGGAGGTTAAGGCTCCCACTTTTTCTAGACAATCAGCACTTTATGCCAGCCGGGTTGTCAGCCCTGCGTGACGGCCGCCTTTACCCCAGAACAAGCGTCTGGTACTCATTTCCGTTAGAGGCTGAGTCGACCCCTGGGCCATAATGCCGCCAGAGGGTTTGGGTCCAGTTTAAAAATCCTGACCCCAACGGGACTTGAACCCTCGACCCTCCGGCTTGTAGCTCAGTGCCTTAACCACTATGCTACGGCGTGCCCCCTTTATTTGTTAAATAGTCCTAACAAATGCCACTCTTGATTTCCAAATTCTCTAGATAAATTCACTCCTCACTTTGTGAGTCATGAATTTAGCGATAATTTGGAAATCACTCGTGGCATTTGTTATGATAAAATACTGCATAGTGTTACTTCCTATCAATTTGTGTATAAATTTCATATCATGTTCATCACTTAATACAAATATGACCAGATGCCTGCATTCAGGTAAAAGAAGATAACTTTCAAATGTTATCTGATATGTGAACAGAGCACTCCAAATGATAAGTCTGATAACTAGAGTCCGGATGTTAGGCACTTAAAAAATTCAAAATAGGCAGGCAATTATTGGGAATTTTACATTACATTATAAAGCCAGTACGACCTTTTTTGATGTTTTTGGTATTCATTTCATACATCTCAATGATGAATAAATCATATTTAAAGAGAAAATTATACGCTCAGAATGGGCGTACTCTGTTGTACTGATATATGCCTATCCTGTGCAGATGGTGAGTGAGACAGTCATGACCTGTCATCAGTCTAAATTTTGCCACTGCCTTTTTGTGCCCTTTGTTGTTCACTTCCACTTTGTATTGAAAAGAAGTGAATCTGTACTGTAGAAATTTCTTCAAGCCTTAGAGCCGGAGCATAATACAATGGGACATAGCTTAGGCCTATTTTGCTAAACGGGAGTGCATGAGGTAGAAAAATATAATAGCCGGTACTTGTTATTTTGCCTAACAGGAGTGCATTGAGGGGGAAGTTTGTCAATTTCAATTAATTTCATGGGAGCCTTAACCTCCTACTACCCCAAGGGCCTCCTGAGGCCTGTAGTGGGATCACTTTACCTTTCACTTTCATTGAAATACTAAGTTAATTTCGAGAAATAGTGGCAAATAGGCACTTATAGGTATTTTAAGCTGAAATAGGCATTTATAGGCAAAATGAACTTCATGGAAAACAACTCTAGGGTCGTCAGTATGAACTTATATGAAGTCACTTTTACAATATCTATAATAAATAACTGTAGGCATTTTCCCTAATATCCAGTCTCTACTGATAATTGTGGACTCATGTTGTAATACAATTCTTTTTTCTTTTTTCTATTCCTAAAGTTTTTTCATGGAGCTTTGATACATTATTATATAGTAAATCATTAACATATGAGGTTTTATTTAATAATCATTAAAGAATCATAAGTTAACACTTCAACTCATAATTTGTTAATACAAATAAAAAAAATGAGGTAAGGTTTTTAATTTAAAATTAAGGTTGGGAAGTAAACATTATGAGTCAATACTAATAAAATTCATATCAATTCCTGATGATGATGGAAGTTAACTTCTAAAAGGCCTACAGTTAATATTTTAAATACAAGATTTTAACACAGTTGAGGACAGTAACACCTGCCAAAAGGTACATATTTTAACTTTTCATCTTAAGACATTATGAGGTAATATTCATTTAAAATATTACTCTGGCCATATTTTTAATGAGGTAAGGTGTTAATTTCTAATTTTTTAATGATTTATTTTCCAATGGACAGAATTGATGCTTCTCTCAAGCCTCCCATTACAAGGCTTGGGATTGTTGTGCTGTGGTATTTAACACTGGACACTGTACGAGGTGATGTTTGTCCATAATATGGGCCAGGTTATTACACAAAACATATCTGTTGTATTTTTCATATTTTGAAGAGAAAAATTATATGCTCAGACTGGGGTTTGAACCCAGGATTTTGGCTTTCTAGGCCAATATTCTACTGACTGAACTACCTGAGCACTCCAATCTAAACACAAATTTTTCTCTTATATACACTGTTAATTCCTGAGTGCCAAATGCTACAAAACCTTTGCTTCGATCTTGCAAATAGTGGCTTCTTTATTAAGAAGACCAATTATTGGGAATTTTACATTACATTATAAAGCCAGTACGACCTTTTTTGATGTTTTTGGTATTCATTTTCATACATCTCAATGGTGAATAAATCATATTTAAAGAGAAAATTATACGCTCAGAATGGGCGTACTCTGTTGTACTGATATATGCCTATCCTGTGCAGATGGTGAGTGAGACAGTCATGCCCTGTCATCAGTCTAAATTTTGCCACTGCCTTTTTGTGCCCTTTGTTGTTCACTTCCACTGCTGGTTTGTCTATTTTCCCCCATTACTTTCTCTTTACTGCTTCAGAGTTCTCTTGCATGTGTTCCATTTAAAATGCTTTCTTCATCTCTTGACTCATTTTGTGGTTTTATAGCTTGTTGTTTGTTGATATGGGTTCTGGTACCTCATTTTGCAAGTTCATATACCATTCTTTAAGGACTATCATATCTGATATTGTTTATGATAATAAATGAGGTGAGTCTGTCCATCTTACCTCATAAATTCATCTTATTTATTAGAAGAATCTCATAATGTTACTTCTTATTGTAATGTATTAATTATGTGTGGTGTTGACTATTGGCTGAAAGTTATTTGCTTACTAGGCAGTTGTTTGCATGGATCTAAAATGTTCTTATCATTGTGTTGCTGATATCTATATGTGTTGCTGATAAAATCTATTATTCAGTATTATTGTAATTGAAATAATCTGTGCACATTGCTTATTGGTGAGAGTGAGAGTGATTGTGTTTAGTTAAATGTACTTTAAATTTTGATAAGGTGATTATGAGAATTATAAATTAATTACTTCATAGATGCTTATAATATTAAATGATTATAGTTAATTATATTTATATTTAGTTTAACATATTCCAGTCCTGGACAAATTTAATTATTTATTTTTTATTTCAGGATTGTTTCTGTTATATACAGAGGTATCCTTTACCAAAATATACAATTTTGGTTTTTTAGCATTAAGTTTTTTACAATGTATGAGGAGTTGGTCCATAGCATCATCTCTCAACCTGGACGACCAGAGACTTTTTCTGGAGTCCACCATAGATCAGTTGCTTTCACTGCAACTAAGAGTTTGATCCACTCTTCGTTGCCTCATCTGCCGTCTGCACTATACCATAGGTCTCCTCTCTGCTGCATCCACTGTTGGGGTCTTCACCATAACCCTGGCTAGGGACTCTTACAAGGTACTATCAGCTGGGTCAGCTGAACCTAGGTTTTTTAACGAGGTGTTACTCCTCCCCCTCCTCCTTTCTCAACTTGACTTGGGACTGGAAATGGTGGAGTTATTTATTTTTTAAAAATAAAAATTAATGCTTGAACCAGGAAACAAACCCCCGACCTCCGATTCCATGCTTCAGTGTGCAGACCATTACACCATTCAAGACCCGATCTACATCTACAATGACGTAACAGCACACTGTTGGGCCTTTATTAGGAGTTACTAGACTAAGTAAATTTAGTTACGCTTATTTTCCTAAAGATGTTAATGGTATGCGGTCAACATACTGACCCAATGAGACATCTAGTAGGCAACTGAGGTATTACCAGGAAGAATAAAATGTATAAATTTAACTTAGAGGCCTCTTTATGAAGGCTTAAGCATCTTTCACAAGCCTGAAAATATTCAGACTTGGGACCCACGGTTTGAAGTCCCCCCTGGAGGACTTACTCTTTGGATTTTTTCCATCTTAAAAAATCCACCAAACCTGGCCAGGATTGAATCCATGATCCTTAGGACCAGAGGCAAGGAACATAACCACTAGTCCACCATGATCGACATTCAAGACCCGATACAACTATAAAATTTTCTTTCCACTTAAACATTTCTTTTACATCTAAAGGCAGATAGTCAGCACTAACAATGCTATCAGACAACTTCTATTTGAAGTAATTTTAATTAGAATTTTACATTACTTTTAAGTGATAATGTTTAACATTTTTGTGTTATATTTAGTTTAACATGTACCAGTCCTGGAGAAGTTTATTTTTTGAAAACAAAAATTAATGCTTGAACCAGGAATTGAATGGTGTAACAGACTGTACACAGATATATAGTGTCAGAGGTCTGGGGTTCAATTCCTGGTTCAAGCATTAATTCTTCTATTAAAAAATGAAATGAGGTTATTTTAAAATTAAATTAAAGATTTTATAGGTTTTGTGGACTAACAAGATTGCATGCCATAATCTATCTTGTAATTTATTTCAGAGAGGCATTGTGTCAAAAAAAAAATATCTTCTGCTTTTAACTGTAAAGCACTAAAATCCAATGCCAAATCTCTCATTTAAACTGTAGGAAGTAATAAAATTCCTGAATTGGTAGATTGGATAATAACCACCACCATTTTCTGCCCATGCCTCACCCTGCCTCACTCCACATGGCTCTAACTCAAGCATGGATTCCATCTGTTCCATACAGTGGATTGCCATTGTTGAAATTTGGCTCCGATTTCTTTGCCTTGCAGTTAAAAGTGGCAGATAATTTTTTGGATACAACCTTGGTTCATCACAGTGCTTCTCTGGGAGAAATTTCAAGGAAATCATAAAAAAATCCCAGTCAGATTAGTTGATCCTAGGATTTTATCAAAGATGTCCTTAATTTGAGACTCAAACATCGTTGGAGTCAACTTTGTCAGTAATATTAAATTTGGCTGTGTGAATAATAAGTTACTTGCTTACAAATTGTGTACCACAGCTTATATATTTCTTATACAGACACAAGTATTTTGTTGAACTTTATAGGACGAAATCACTATGAGGTTTAATTTAAGTTAAATTAATGCTTCATACCTCATCTCATATCCAGTTTTTTAAGTAGACCGTGGTTTTAAATCCTTGGCAGATTCATCTTCAATACCCTTTCGTCGACTCAAGTATTTTGTTTTTATTTTCAGAGTTGTAGTGAACATCAGATGAAGTCACTCAAGAGGCAGCTTCATATAAAATTGTCAAAATGAATTATGGTGTTAAAAAAGAACAAAGTCCTCATCCTAGAACTTCAGCTAATATATTTTCAATTCTTACATTCAGGTATATTTTAAAGTTAGTTATATAAAAGTAATATCCTCAATTTGTGTCCAACTCTAGGTCATGTCGAGAAATGAAATTAAGCCCCTATATTTATAGAGGTCTGTGAGCAGCAAGAGTTCTGCCCAACCATACATGACACACTGTCACAGGGGTGGATGAACAAAAGAATGAAAAGAGTATGGAGAAATGGTGAAATGAAATTTGTGGTAGGGGAAAACGGAAGAAACATTGAGAAAAACCTGCCCAACCTCTATTTTGTCCACCATGAAACCCATATGGGGTGACCAAGACTCAATCTCAAGACTGCAGTGATGAGAGTGGAGTGTCTAACCACTTGTTCCTTGGAGCTGCCTACAATTGGTTATATTGCAGATAATTATGTTGATTGTAAATTATGTTTATACAAATAATTGAAAACATGTTTTTATTATTAATTTAACACTTCTCACTGAAGGACAAATTATATTTGAAGAGAAAAATGATATGCTCAGATTGGGGTTTGAACCCAAGGACCTTTGGCTTTCTAGGCCGATACTCTACTGTTGAGCTATCTGGGCACTCCATTCTAAACACAAATTAACAATGCATAAGAGAAAAATTTGTGTTTGGATTGGAGTGCACAGATAGCTCAGTGGTAGAGATTGGCCTAGAAAACCAAAGGTCCTGAGTTAACCCCAGTCTGAGCATATAATTTTCTCTTCAAATATAATTGAAAGCATACTAACATAGAACAAAAGCAAAGTAATAAGTGATGAAGATCTTTGGGAGACATATGTCATCGCAAAAAATTGTTTTTACATATTGATGGAAATAGTTCTAAAAAGACAAATACCATTACAGTGATATACTTGTTATATGCCTTCAAGAAATATAATTATTAACTCTCTAAGTGCAGCTTTATTTGCAATTTGAAAATAAGGTAACGCTTTGGACATTTATATAGAAAAAACAAACATAAATTATTTCTTGCTTAGCATTGTGAAGAACTTGGGTGGCTGCAATAAATACTGGAGTAAACTAGCTATAAAGATTGGGGGAATCTTCACCTGTTGTTATATTAGTTTGAGCTTGAAGCCCTAGGCTATTTCTCAGACCACGCATTGAAAAGACTGCTTTCAGATGAGGAGCTAAGTGCTCTTCTGATAGCAATGATTTTTCCTAAGTGCCATGGTTCCCAGTTGGTAATGATGGAATTTCTTCATCTCTCAGATTCACGCATGTGGATGTGAGGCCAGCAGCCGGATGTAGTCTGAAACCCTTCAAGGCTTGTGATGTTACAGAGTTTTAGGGTCCTCTTGAGAGAATTTCAATAAGAATTAACAACAGTGTTATGCCAACATTAGGGCTTAACTGCCATAATAATAAAATACTATAAAAAGCCGATAAAGGATAGACACATATACATGTGTATTATACCAAAAAATAGGGCATAAATATTCACCCTTTAAATGCGAATTAAAGTATCAATCAAAATATACATAAGAGTTTTATAGATAAAAAAAACTAGGAAAAAAATATTATAAAATGACTATTTCACATCAATATATTTTTCAATCAATGAAGACACACTTACGAAATCTTATATAATATCAAAAACAACTTATTAGTTTCAACCAAATAGGAATTCTTACGAAAACTTATATAACCCAAACACATTAGGATAAGAAGTTAAAAATGCCTTATATAACATGGCCATGACATACTAGGAATATTACTACAGATGGGGCAAGAAAATAGGGTTTCCATTAGTTTTAGGGGATGGTGAAAGGTAAAGATAATCATATAAAAGCCGCGATTTTTAGTGGAAAAAAGAGAGATCAGCGGCGGGACTGAGCGCGGTCCCCCAGCAGGGGAGGCAGCTACATTGGTAATATGAATCTTTTTTACCATTCTTAATGGTCATTTTCAGACATAGAATTAAATAAGGGACCAAATGGTCCAAAGAACTTAGAATAACGAACAAAGTTGAATATTTTAAATGTTTGTTTTCTCTCTCTGAATTTTAACACTTTAGCATTTTGACGTTTAACAATGAGGCGATTTCAGCTGATTTAAATAAATTGTTTTATATATTGTTGATCTAATATTTCTTTTTGTTTGGTTTTATTTTAATAAATAATGTTATTGTTTCGTTTACTGTGTTTTTAACATGTTTAAATGTAGAACTCATCCTCCAAAACCAAGGCCAACCGCTCGGGCCAAAGACCACTTAAACAATAGTGAACTTAACGCTATCATTACGGCGGGGCTAAACAGACCCCCCGCGTAATAAACAGTCATGGAATTAGCAAGGATTAATAGATTTAAAATGTTGTACATATGATATTACAGCTGGACACGTGAATTATTCAAAAAAGGATATAGAAAAGATTTGGAAGTGGATGATTTATATGATGTTTTAGAAGAGGATCGATCTGATTTGCTGGGAAATACGTTGGAAAGGTAAATATTAGATTCTGTATCTTCTTTTTTTCTTGATTTATGAAATATAATTTTTCTTGGTGTGTATAAAACCTGATATTCTAACCATAATTAAACATTTTGCATTGATACATATAACTTTTTTACTTTTTAACAATATTATTAAATGCTAGCTAGGGGCACGCCGTAGCGTAGTGGTTAAGGCACTGAGCTACAAGCCGGAGGGTCGAGGGTTCAAGTCCCGTTGGGGTCAGGATTTTTAAACTGACCCAAACCCTCTGGCGGCACTATGGCCCTGGGGTCGACTCAGCCTCTAACGGAAATGAGTACCAGACGCTTGTTCTGGGGTAAAGGCGGCCGTCACGCAGGGCTGACAACCCGGCTGACTTCAAGTGCCGATTGTCTAGAAAAAGTGGGAGCCTTAACCTCCTACTACCCCAAAGGCCTCCTGAGGCCTGTTGTGGGATCACTTTACCTTTTATTAAATGCTAGCTAATACTCGGTATGCGCTACTACTCTTAAATAAATGTTAATGTGTTTTTACCACCAGCCTTGAGCTGCTATGCTTGCCCATGAATCAGCTTTTCCCTATCTTCTTGGCATCAATGAAAGACAAAAACGGTTATTGTGAGTTATCTGTAAAAGATAAACATATGCTGTCGCAGAATTTTTTGTAGAGTTTTTTGAGATATTCATACATTAATTTGGTGTATTTGTTATGGTTTAGGCAGCATAAGCCATTTAAGCGTCAAAATAGGGACATTTTCGCTACAAAGGCTGATTTTAGAGGTGAAGGGGTTTAGTATTATAACTCCCTTATAGCCTATGTTCATCCCAGGAACCTCCTGAACATTTTGCAAAAAACCCCATCAAAATCTGATAAATGGTATGGCCGCGCATAGAGTACAAACAAACAAACATTCTTTTTTATATATTAGATTTATCTATGTATGCAAATTGTCACATTTATCTCTGAATGATTATTTTTTTTAAGTTTTACAGAATCATAATGCAGATGTGTAAATCCTTATAAAATAGCTAAAATTTTTAGGAGTTATTAGATCAAGTTAATTTAATTAATATATGTAAGAAATAACACTATGAGGTTTATTTTTTATTATTTCACTCACCTCATACTTCATAATTCATAGCAGACCCAGGGTTTCTTCACATCATTTGTGACATTCTCAATGCTGTGTCACATTCACAACTGACGTCCAAGCCTTTTATCCTGCAGACTGACCTCCGTGCCATCTGATGGCTGACCAACGAACTTCCAAATCAATCCCCTCTCCTTATAACCGGGCATTTAAAAATTCATAGTTGTGTTTTTATTCCTGCATATGTAAATTTTTTCCCAAATTGTGAGTTCCTTCGGTTTTTCCAATTCTTTAAGTAATTTTGTTTTGGTTTCTATTCTATATTTTTCTGACCAGGCATGTGCAGCTATTGCAGATTTTCCTGTTTCTCCATTTTTAACATTTCTGAGGTGTTCCTTTAATCTTGTATTTAGATTCCTTTTTGTTTTTCCTATGTATATCTTTTCACAATCTTTACAATTAATTTGATAAATTCCCGATTTTTTGCAGTCTTCAATCTTTTCATTTTTGTTGGTTTTTATTAAATTACCTAAGCTTTTATAATTTTTCGGTGCTAATTTAATGTTGAATTTGTTGAATATTTTTTTAAACTTGTCAAATACTAAAGGATGGTATGTGAACTTCTTGAATTTTTTACTAATATTTTTATCTGTCTGAAGAGTACTTTCATTAATCATTTTTTGTTCCTTAAATTTATTTATTTTCTTGTGTATCATCTTTTCTTGAAATCCATTATCCTTCGCAATTTTTATGATGTGTTCTTTCTCTTTATTGTAATTTTCTTTGCTCATGGGGACATTCACAAGTCTGTTTGATAAACTATTAAATACTGCCTGTTTGTGTGAAAAATGGTTAAATCCAGTAGCTTTTATATAATTGTCGATGTGAGTTTCTTTTCTGTAGATTCCAAATTCTATTTTTCTTTTTTTCTTCATTCCTAATCAATTTAAGGTCTAAAAATGGTATTTCATGATTATTTTCTATTTCCATTGTAAATTTGATTGTTTTATTTTGAATATTTAACAGTTTAATGGCATCTTCTAATTGTTTCTGTTTTACTATTGCTATGATATCATCTACATATCTTCTCCAAAATTTAAACATCAAAGGATGTGCTTTGGTTACATGACATTCAAAGTTCCCCATAAACATGTTTGCTAAGAATGGTGATAATGGATTTCCCATTGCAAGTCCTGATTTTTGTCTAAAGTATTTTCCTCTAAAGGTGAAGAACATTTGATTTAAGCATAATTTTGTTAGTTTTATGTATTCTTTAACGCTATCATCATCTATTTGTTTTCTTTCAACCATTTTTCTATTGTGTCAGTCGGGATGTTTGTGAACAATGAAGTAACGTCAAATGAGACCAATCTTTCTGAAGGTTCTATTTCTACATTTTCTAATTTTTCAACTAATTGGTAAGAATTTTCTACTGCTAAATTTTCAAATTTTTCCATACCTTTAAATTTATTGCTAAGCCATTTTGATATGTTATATGTTGGTGAGTTGATATTGTTGATGATAGGTCTCATTTTCTTTCCGTCTTTGTGGTGAAATAATAAAAAATAAACAATATTAAAAAACCTCATATTGTTATTTCCTATCTACATAACTTACTATGAGGTTTGTTTTAATTATTATCGAGTTGGATATTTTTTTTCACCTCATACGCGCCGTAGCTGAGTGGTTAAGGCAGGAAGCCTTGGTGCAGAGCTATGAGACTTGCACTGGTTCGAGTCTCCATGGGGGAAGAAATTTTCTCATGGTATTTCGGCCAGTATGGGACCGGTGCCAACCCAGCATCGTGATGCATTTGGGTAGCTACAATAAGTAGCGACTCCAGGTTGAGAAAACCAGCTGTAACGTCTGGGGGACATGCTGACCACATGTCACCCCTACACTGGCTGATTATCATCTACCTCTGTGATTGACATATGTGGATGTGAGGCCAGTAGCTGGCTGGTAGGCTAAGGGCCTTGTAGGCCTGTCGCGCTGGGAGTTTTTTTTTCATATTTCTTGATTTTTATGCAGACCGGTTTTGTCGCTTCTATGCAACATTCTCGATGCCTTACAACTCAAGAAGGCATCGAGAATATCACGTGGAAGCAACAAAACTGGTTTGCATAAGAATCAAGAGATATGAGGTGAGTCAAAATATCCAACTCAATAATAATCAAGTTAATTTAGTTGCACTTATTTCCCTACAGATGTAATGAATAATATGCAGTCAACATACCAACCCAATGAGACTCTAGTAGGCAATTAAGATATTGCTAGGATGAAGGAAGTCACCCTAAATTTTGGTTAGAGGCCTCTTTATTCAGGCTTAAGGATCTTTCATGAGCCTGAAAATCTTCAAACTCGGGATCCACGGCTTAAAATTCCTCCTGGAGAACTTGTTCCTTGGAGTTTTCTATCCTAAAAGATCCATTGACCCCTGGCCGGATTTGAATAAATGACCCTCAGGATCTGAGGCAAGGAACATAACCACTAGTGCACCACGGTTGACACAACCACAGTTAGCTACAAGGAATTAAAAGTATATTAGAATTCGGGCCAGGTCATTACATTCTTTGGAAACTTGAAGTTCACTTACTATGGCATTAAATATGTTTAAAGTTTCTGAAGAAGACAATACACATTTTTAACTGGTATAAATCATATTTGAAGAGAAAAATTATATGCTCAGACTAGGGTTTGAACTCAAGACCTTTTGCACTCTAGGCAAATGCTCTACCAAGTGAGCTATCTGAGAAACTTCAATCTAAATGCAAATTTTTCTATTATATACGCTCTTACTTCCTGTGTGCCAAATGCTATGAAGTCTTTGCTTCTATCTTGCAAATGATGGCTTCTTTATTAAGAAGATATTTAATTGGGAATTGTTATAAATCACTTTAATCTCTCTCTAATTAGACTGTATGTAATGCTCATTTTTTTACTTTGGTTCTGAATAATCACATATTTCATGAGAGAACATCTTTCCTCTACTGTATACAGATTCTGAATCTGTATCCACAGATAATGTAAACTTACTTTGTCTTAGAGGCGATTTATGTAATTTACAATTATAGTAATAGAAGTTGTATTTTTCTTATTTCAGAGTATGGAATCAAGAATTAAAATTGGCCAAAAAAAGAAAAAAGAAACCTAGCTTTTTGAAAGTTCTTGTCAAATGTTTTGGTCCAAAAGCAATGTTTCTAGGTGTGATGTTGGGTATTGCAGAAATAGTTTTTAGGTAAGCAGTGTAAAAAAAAAAATTAGTATTTACTTCTAGTAGCCAGAAGGTTGGCAAGAACCATTTATCTTTGTATTTCTCAGTATAAATCATCTACATAACAATATATACATAAAAAAAGAATGGGTCAAAAATAAGATTGCTCCCTTTTACCTTCTCTATTTAAAATACAGGATGGATTGCTCAAATGTCTCTATTTTAAATTGTATGTGACGGGTAAACAGATGAAGATAGGAACTTACAACAATGTTTTATATGAAAGGATAACTCAATAAGTTTTGAATATTGTCAGTAGATAGTGCAAAGTCACAGTTTCCATTCTTAGGGCCGCACGCAAATACATTAGCCTCTACTCAAATTACTTCCAATCTCTGGTGAGCTGACTCACCATGAGCAATTGCTGAGATCGAATTAACGGCCGACTTACCGGTCATGCATGAAAGTTGATGTTTTCGTAATATTGGCAATGAATTACCCAGAATTCTCAGTGATAAAACCACTTCCGTTATTTTCGTCTGCTATAGAGGAACGCATTTACGCTTGCGTCCCGCAAATAATACCGTATACAACGACGTCTGCATCACGCAATATTACGCCGATTCTCCTGTTCTTCCAGTTGAATTCTTTGGTAGACTCTATCAAATTCCTCTTCTCCGCGTATATCGAAAACATGATCGAAGTCTTCAAGATCCGACATCTTGGATAAAGCTGCAAAGGTTTCAAACTACATCGGTTACCATCGGTTCCCTTCGGGATTTTCATGATAAGTTTCTATCTTGAGCTATGATCTTAAGTTACCTCGTCAGGTAGCTTACAATTATTATCGCATGAATAGATTTCTGAGTAAGCAAAATGTATTAGGATAAAACTTTCTCAGCAGAGAACGCCTTTTATGGTCTAATGCGTTTATAAATTCGACCCTTAGAGTTATCACTTACTAAAATGGCAACACTGCAGATGAAGGTGCAAACTCTTGTGTGGTATGTGGAGTTTAAATCAAATTAAAGGGAGTTTTGGCAAGTCTTTAACCATGATGCTCCAACTGCTAAAAGTATAAAGAAGTGGTATGATACTTTTTAGCTACTGGAACTGTATTAAAGAAGCATGGTGATGGTTACAGAAATTCCAACCAAATTGTTACAAATGTTCAAGCCATATATGAGTGAAGCCCCCGGAAATCATTAAGAAGAAATTTGCTGGAACTTCAAATACTGAAATCAACATTGCAACAAATTGTCACAAACATCTCAAACTGTATGCATACAAATTGCAATTGATGCATGATCTGCAGCCAAATGATAATCCCCAACAAGTGGAATTCGCCAATATGATACTGGATCATATCAGCAGTGATCCTGATTTCATGCCAAAGATTTTCTTCTTGGACAAAGCCACTTTCCATGTATCAGGCAAGGTAAACTGGTATAATGTGCAGAGCTAGGGATCACATAATCCTCACACTACACAAGAGCATGTACATGATAATCCCAAGTTGAATGTTTGGTGCAGTTTGTCACAGAAAAAAGTCATTGGACCATTTCTCTTCACCAAGAAAACTGTCTATGGTACCACATATCTTAACACACTGGAGCAGTTCTTCTTTCCAAAAATCGAACATTATTTTCCAATAAGAGCATGCTCCTTCACACAGGTTCAATGAAGTTTGTACAACTCTGGTAGGGAAGGACCATTCGTGTGGCCCCCAAGATCTTCTGATTTAAGACAACTAGATTTCATTCTCTGGGGCTACATCAAAGATAAAGTTTACGCACTCCCATCAGAGACCTTTATGATCTTCAGGACCAAATCATAGAGGCTATTGGGGGATCATTTCAGAAGACATGCTCCAGTGTACTTGGCAAGAAATTGTTCATTGCCTTGACATCGTCATAGTGACTGCTGAAGCTCTCATAGAGGTGTGGTGATGTGCATATCAAAACTTGTTGAGTTATCCTTTCGTATAAACATTGTTGTAAGTTTCTATCTTCAACAGTTTATCCGTTACATACAATTGAAAATAGGAATGTTCGAGTGGTCTATCCTGTATAAATTGACAGAGTTAACAAACTATGGTGAGATATGTAAAATGGAAATCACATGATCAAAAATAAACATTTAAACACACTCAGTTTTTCTTGTTAAATGAAACTATTCTCACTGAATGACAAATTATATTTTTCTCTTCAAATATTATTTTAAAAAAAACTCCTGGCGCGACAGGCCTACAAGACCCTTAGCCTACCAGCCGGCTGCTGGCCTCACATCCACATGTGTCAATCACAGAGATAGATGATAATCAGCCAGTGTAGGGGTGACATGTGGTCAGCATGTCGAGTCCCCCAGCCGCTATAGCTGGTTTTCTCAACCTGGAGCCGCTACTTATTGTAGCTACCCAAATGCATCACGATGCTGGGTTGGCACCGGTCCCATACTGGCCGAAATACCATGAGAAAATTTCTTCCCCCATGGAGACTCGAACCAGCGCAAGTCCCGTAGCTCTGCGCCAAGGCGCGGGACAAAGTAAAGTGATCCCACAACAGGCCCGGAAGCCCTTGGGGTAGTAGGAGGTTAAGGCTCCCACTTTTTCCTAGACAATCGGCACTTTATGCCAGCCGGGTTGTCAGCCCTGCGTGACGGCCGCCTTTACCCCCAGAACAAGCGTCTGGTACTCATTTCCGTTAGAGGCTGAGTCGACCCCAGGGCCATAGTGCCGCCAGAGGGTTTGGGTCAGTTTAAAAATCCTGACCCCAAAGGGACTTGAACCCTCGACCCTCCGGCTTATAGCTCAGTGCCTTAACCACTACGCTACGGTGTGCCCCAAATATTATTTAAACATGTTTTTATTTTAATACTACTCTTTACATTATATTAAACAGAACCCATTGACCAAACATCAGATTTAAAAAATGTTAACATATGTTCCAACAGCAATTGATTTTGAAACACTTAGATAAAATTAAATGGAAATTTGGAGAAACAAGCCAGTTGTAAAAATCTGGAAAATAACAAAATCAGTTGAGAATAAATTGGACAAGAAAGAAATTTTCAGAGTTAATTGAAACACTGAAATAAATTTTAAATATGATTAAATGTGAAGGAAAATAAAATTCGAGGTATTATTAGTTGTTCCATATTAATGTTAGTAAAGGATTTGGATGGATCCTTTGAGGGCACTTTAGGCAATTTATATAGAATTTTGTTGTTAATATCTAATTTCTTACATGCTTTAGCAAAAGAACAATGATATGGTACCCTTCTTCTCACTAGTAAACAAATAACTTTGATTTTTGATTACAGTTCTCTTTATAGAACTGGATTGTTGGTTAATGACTAATTTCTTACATGTTTCAGCAAGAACAATGTAATGGTATCCCTTCTTCCCACTAGCAAACCAATAACCTTGATATTCAATTATAATCCTCTCTATAGAACTGGATTGTTGGTTCGTAAATGTTTCTTTTATCTAAGTATATTTCTACAGCAATATGATGTGTGCATATAATTTCCAGATTAACACAGCCATTGTTTCTGGGAGGGTTGATTCGATATTTCACACCAGACAGTGATGTGAGCATGGATACAGCATATTTATATGCAGTCTGCATTGTTATTTGCTCTGCTCTAAATGTGTTTGTGAAGCAAGCATACATGTTAGCCATGTTTCATACAGGCATGAAGATGAGAGTTGGTGTCTGCTCACTTATATATAGAAAGGTAATTTCTGTAATATAATTTATTTTTGATTATAAAATTACAATAGAAAGTAACATTATGAGGTTCTTCTTAATAAATAAGGTGAATCTGTTTGAATCTTATAGAAGAATTTAACTTTATGAGGTAAGATGCAACAGACTCACCTTATTTATTATTTTTGATGTTTTTATTTTAAATTTGTGTCCACTGCTGTGGTCTCGAGGTAGCGTGATGTGATGTCAAATGATACCAATCTTTCTGATGGTTAGATTTCTACATTTTCTAATGTTTCTATTAGTTGGTAAGAATTTTCCACTGCTAAATTTTCAAATTTGTTCATACTTTTGAATTTATGAAATGAGACCAATTCAACAATATCAACTCACCGATATACAATATATCAAAATGGTTAAGCAATAAATTCAAAAGTATGAACAAATTTGAAAATTAGCAGAGAAAAATTCTTACCAACTAATAGAAAAATTATAAAATGTAGAAATCGAACTGTCAGAAAGATTGGTCTCATTTGACGTCACATCATTGTTCACAAACATCCCGATTTACAAATCTATGGAAATTTTAGAAAAATGGTTGAAAGAAAACAAGATAGATGATGATAGCATTAAAGAGTACATGAAATTAACTAGATTATGCTTAAATCAAATGTTCTTCACCTTTGGAGGAAAATACTATAGACAAAGATCAGGACTTGCAATGGGAAATCCATTATCACCATTCTTAGTGAATATTTTTATGGCTAACTTTGAATGTCAGGTAACCAAAGCATATCCTTTGATTTTTTTAATTTTAGAGTAAATATGTGGACGATATCATAGCAATAGTAAAACAAAAACAATTAGAATATGCAGTTATAACCACGCTGACTGCTACCATTTTGTGGCGCCTTATAATTTTTATTGCGCCGCCGTGTATTGTCTTTTGTTTCCGTTGTATATATTAGCCTTGAGTTCATAACAATCAGGGTTATTATTCAAAAGCCTTTGCCTGGACCCATAAGAAGCAAAGATTGATTCATCTTTCTTTTCCAAACACTTAAACATCAATCAACAATGGATCTTAAAACACTTGAGTAATCTATGATACTTAGCTAAACTGGGTGTTTAATTATTATTTTTATTAACCATGAAAGCTAGACGGAAAAAAGGAAGTTTGTATGATCTCCTAAATAAGTAAGCTTATGTACGGGAATATACCGAACAGCAGCATGCACATAAATAATTTGAACATTAAACATGAGGTATGTAAAAAAAATTATTATTATTTTAATTTTAGGAAGTTATATTTTGAGGTTATTTTAATTATATTATTTTTGGTCTGGACATCTTACCTCAATATTAATGTTGATTTGTTCTTGGACAGTTTCAAAACAATTCTCTGTTTTATCTTCAGCTTTCCCAGACTCCCAGTCTGGAAAGCTGAAGATAAAACAGAGAATTGTTTTGAAACATGTCCAAGAACAAATCAACATTAATATTGAGTAAGATGTCCAGACCAAAAATAATATAATTAAAAAAAATTATGTTTAATATAAATAGTTTGTCTGAAGTATTAGAAAAATATAATCAAATAACAATATTGATCATTCTTGAATTTAAAAGAAAAACAAATAATAATCATTAACATAAAAAAATCATAACTCACTCAAACAAATTCACTCATACATTCAGTCCAAGCCAGGGTGGCTTTCCCTGGTCCTCTGGACCAAAAACTCAAAACACGCCACTCGTGTGCTCCAGACGACGTAGTTCCAACAAAATGTTCCGATCGAATGATAATGTTCTGAATGTGCGTATCGTATTTGAGCGTTCCGAGGTAGAAGGGGAGATGCGCAGTACAAACAGAGCAATAGGAGAGGTAGAAAGGAGAGTGGGGGTAGATGCATAGAGAAGGGATATTGGCATAGTTCACGAATCTTTCAGTTCAAGGAGGATAACGGCACTGATGTTACGAACCGAAAATCGCACTTTCGGTTCAAGAAGATGCCATTAAACTTTTAAATATTTACAATGAAACAATTAAATTTACCATGGAAGTAGAAAATAAAGAAGAAATAACATTTTTAGACCTTAAATTAATCAGGAATGAGGAAAAAAAGGAAAATAGAATTTGGAATCTACAGAAAAAAAACTCACATTGATAATTATATTAAAGCAACAGAATTTAACCATATTTCGCACAAACAAGCAGTATTTAATAGTTTAACACACAGACTTGTAAACATTCCCATGAGCAAAGAAAATTTCAAGAAAGAGAAAAACACATTATGAAAATTGCAAAAGATAATGGATTTCAAGAAAAGATTATTCACTAGAAAATAAATAAATTTAAGAAACAAAAAATGATAAATGGAAGTACTCTTCAGACAGATAAAAAATTGGTAAAAAATTCAAGAAATTCACATACCATCCCTTAGTATTTAACAAGTTTCAAAAAATTTTCAACAAATTCAACATTAAGTTAGCACCGAAAAATGGTTACAGTTTGAATAATTTAATCAAAACCAACAAAAATGAAAAGATTGAAGACTGCAACAAATCAGGAATTTATCAAATTAATTGTAAAGATTATGAAAAGATATACATAGAGAAAACAAAAAGGAATTTAAATACAAGATTGAAAGAACACCTTAGACATGTTAAAAATGGAGAAACAGAAAAAATTGCAATAGCTGCAAATGTTTGGTCAGAAAAACACAGATTTGAAACCAAGGCTAAATTACTTAAACAGTTAGAAAAACCAAAGGAACTCACAATTTGGGAGAAAATTTACATATGCAACAATAAAAAGAAAACTATGAATTTTGAAAAACCCGGTGAAAATGAGAGATGATTGATTTGGAAGTTCATCGGTCAGCCATCAGAGAGTGCAGAAACAATCTACAGGAGAGAAAACCGCTGGACGGCAGTTGTGAACTTGGTTTTGCATCGAGAATGTCACAAAAGCAGTGATGAAACCCTGGGTCTGGATGGAAGTCAAGAAATATAAGGTGAGTCAAAAACAGAATTAATTAAAATGAACCTCATAGTGTTATTTTCTACTACATAACTTTAATTTAATTGTTAGATTTTTCACAATTTTCGACATATCTCTCTTTACACACCCACCCATTTGAGATGGAGGTGACTCTCTTTACACATCCACCCAAGAATTATAGATTTTCCTTGACACATTATTTACTTGTCTTGACTTTCCAAGCAAACACTTGTATTGTATATATTTCAAAGAATAGCAGCAAATTTTTATTCTTTTTCTTGAATGGTATTTGTGTTTCAGGCATTAAAACTGAGTAAAACAGCATTGAGAGAAACGACAGTTGGACAGGCTGTGAATCTTATTTCAAATGATGTTAACAGATTCGACATGGTACTTTTTTTCAGTGTTTATGTATTCATTGGACCAATACATTGTATTATTATGGCTTATATAATGTGGCGTGAAGTTGGTATCTCTGCATTTGTAGGAATAACAACTATTTTACTTTTCATTCCTACACAAGGTAAATTACACAGGATCTCATTAAATTTTGTTTTAATGTTGGATTTGTATTTCATACTTAGTTTTTTTTTAATATTAAGTAATGCATATTTCAATCTTAATATTTCAGTTGCTTTGGGTAAGAGAACGTCAACATTACGTATGCGAACAGCAAAAAGAACAGATGAAAGAATCAGATTTATGAATGAGATAATTGTAGGAATTCAAGTTATCAAAATGTATGCTTGGGAAAAACCATTTTCATATCTTGTGTCTCTGGCTCGCAAGTGAGTATTATTAATAAATTACAATAAAAAGTGTCAGCCACGGTGGACTAGTAGTTATGCTCCTTGCCTCTGGTTCCAAGGGTCGCAGGTTCAAACCTGGTCACAGTAGATGGATTTTCTTAGGATGGAAAAATCCTAGGAGCAAGTCCTCCAGGAGGGACTTTAAGCCATGGGTCCTGAGTCTGAAGATTTTCAGGCTCGTAAAATATCTTTAAGCTTGAATAAAAGATTCCTCTAAGCAAAATTAACCGACATCAAACATCCTAGTAATTCCTTAGTTGTCTGTTAGATGTCTCATTTGGTCAGTGTGTTGACTGCAAGCCATCCATGACATATACAAGCAAATAAGGAACTAAAAATTAACTTGGTCTAGTAATTCTTTATAAAGAAGAGGCTATAGCTTAACAATGGGCTACACTATTATAGATAGATAGGCAATTAGAAATAACATTATGAGGTTTTTCTTAATAAATAAGATGAATCCAGAGTCATCTTACTTCTTAACTTGTTTGTTCTATTTGAATATGTTTCGATATACCATGTATACCATCATCAACTTTTCCAGATTGTTGAATTTTCATTCTCAGTCCTGGATGTCAGTTTTCACTCCATCATTTGCCTGACCAAAGAACTTGTAAATCAAACCTTTTTCCCTGAGAATTTAAAAATTCATAATCCTGTTTGAACTTCATTATTTATTATCATCATCAAAATATTGATAACTTCCTATCAATTTTGTAAACTATTATCATGTTTTAAAATTTATTTAAATTTTTGGCATGTTGTTAATACTGGGATCAATAATGAAGTATGTTTTGAGGTAATCAATTTTGGAAACACAAATATTAGATTTAAAACACAAGTGATCTTCTTGGGTCAATATCTGGTCTTGAGAATGACAGCTTGGCTGTAGAAACTTGTTGACCATTTTAAAACATTAATTGGTGAAATGGGCATATTGACTGCATATATATTTTAACAAATATTAGAATTGACTATTGATTTGGGACCAGCCTCATGGGCTACTAGTCAGCGTTTCTGACTACTGTTCATGAGGTCTGGGTTCGATTCCCGGTCAAACCATATGAATTTTTCCTTAAAGGGAATTATTCCTGTGGTTGTCCATGGTCTGGAATTTAGGTTAAGTTTAGGTTAAGAACTCTCCTGATGCTTCATTATCATTTATTGCCCATCATATCATCGGGGTAATGTAACTCTGCCTTCTGGGCACCCAAACTTCAGAAGTGGGTTACAATTATGCCAATGCCAGGAGAGAAACCAGAAATGTCGAAATGACAACCTGGGACATTGAATGATAATAATAATAATTATTGATTTGGTACTTTCAGATATGAAATTCAAGCAATCAGAGCAACATCTTATACACGTGGAATTCTGTTATCATCTGAGAAATTTGCTACGAGAATTAGTATATTTGTTACCATACTGACATTTTATTTCCTTGATAACAAAATATCAGCAGAAAAGGTAAATTTGAAAGTGTGTTGTCAGAAATGATTCATCTGTAGATAAAATAATTATCTGAATATATATATAGTATTATTGTTTCAGGTGTTTGTTGTCACTGCTTACTTCAATATCTTGAGACAGGTGATGACTGATTTCTTCCCGAGAGCAATTCAAGTACTTGCAGAAAGTTCTGTTTCTGTAAAGAGAGTGCAGGTATAATACTTTATCAATCATATAGTGATTATGTCCATGTGGCCATGAACCTCCAGGTTCAATAGTGGTAGTTAGAGCAACAGTAACAAATATGCACAGAATAATACATTTATTTCAATGTTTTTATTATTAATTTCATAATAAAAACATTGAAAAAAGCTGTACTGGCTTCATAATGTAAAGTAAAATTCCCAAATAAAGTCTCCTTAATAAAGGAGCCGCCATTTGCAAGATAGAAGCAAAGGTTCCATAGCATTTGGTGCATGGGAATTAACAGCGTATATAAGAGAAGAATTTGCATTTATATTGGAACTTGCTCAGATAGTGCAGTTGGTAGAGACATGGCCTAGAAAGCCAAAGGTCCTGGGTTTAAGCCCCAGTCTAAACATATAATTTTTCTCTTTAAATATGAATACATTTTTTATTTAAAGGAAGTGATATTATGAGGTATATTTTAAGTAATAGGAGTTAGAAAATACATGACACACACACCTCATATTTGTAGATTTCTTGAAAACCCAGGTAACCCAGGTTTCGACCCATTATTCAAGAAATTTACATACTATCATTTGGCATATAATAAGTTTCAAAAACTTTTCAGCAAATTTAACATTATATTAGAATCAAAAAATTATTACAGCCTGAATAGATTAATTATAGGCAACAAAAATGAAAAGATTGATCAAGGCAACAATTCAGGGATTTATCAAATTTATTGCAAAGATTGTGAAAAAATATACATAGGAAAAAAAAAAAAAGGAACTTGAATACAAGACTGGAAGAAGACCTTAGAAATGTTAAAAATGGGGAAGTAGAAATATCTGCACATAATCTAAACAAAAACCAAATTACTGAAACAATTAGATAAATCTAAGAAACTCACAATTTGGGAGAAAATTTACATCTACAAAAATAGAAACAAAATAATGAATTTTGAAATTCTCAGGAAAAAAAATTGATTTGGAAGTTCATTAGTCAGCCAACAGAGGGAGCAGAAATCAATCTATAGGATCACCAATCCCACCAATTCAACAGTTGCAAAAAGTTAATAATGATGCATAATGCATCGAAATATTGGTCTTAAAGAAATCTACAAATACGTGATGAGTTGTGAATATTCCAACTCCTATTAATTAATTAATTAATTAATTTAGATAATAGAAGTTAAAGAAATTGTTTCAATTGAATGAATGAATGAATGAATGAGTCATTTTCTTATCTTACCTCATATTTCATGTTTCTTTGAACACGGAAACCGCAGTTTTCAAGAAGACTTCCCTCTCATTTTCAACCAATATTATGACTACCAGATTTTCTTTGGAATCATATGACTCATTCATTCATTGAATGAAGAAGCTCATAATGTTATTTCCTATATTTAACTACGAGTATGAATAAATTGTACAATATTTTATCAACATAGATGCTGACTGTGATGAGGTATGGGAGCACATATCCCATATGAAATACAGGTAAAATAAAATTATTATTATTAACAAAATATTATTTAAATGTTATTTTTATTTTGTTAAAAATATTTTAGAATCTTTCCCAACAAGGGAAAGCCGGCACATGTGGTTACTACATTCCTGACATGTTCTAACAAGGGAACTGTCAACCATTGCATGCTGAAACCTATCTTGAAATTTCTATGAGAGAACTGTTGTGATCTACGAATGCCATGTCCAAAAAATTGTGTGCTACTATTAACTGCAAGGCACAAAAATCGAAGCCAGAATTCAGTAATGGCAATCCACTGTGCAGAGCACATGAACTCCCTGTTTGTGTAAGAGTGGAGTGGAGTGAGACAGGACACGATGTGGATGGCAGGTAGTGAGGGTTATTCAATCTACCAATTCAGAAGTTATATTACTTTCTTATAGTTTAAATGAGAGATTTGGAGCTGGATTTTAGTGTCTTGCAGTAAAAAAAGCAGCATATAATTTTTTTGGACATGGCTTTGTACATTACGATGCTTCTCTGGTAGAAATGTCAACGTAGGTTTTGACATGCAGTGGTTGACACTTCCCTTGCAAGATTAATTTTCTCACAGTTTGGTCTCTATTTACAGACTTTTCTCCTGTATGATGAAGTTTCTCCAGCAATAACAAATGTATCTAAAGATGGAGAATGTATAATGAAAGCAGATAGAACAGACAAAGTGACTGTAAATGGTTCTGTTGAAACAACAAAACCAGAAAGTAGCAGTAAATACAATAATTCTGATAGAATAGAAGGTGTGAAAATAAGTAATGTGACAGCAAAATGGTTTGATGATGTGCCAGATAATACGCTCACCAATATTAATGTAGAAGTGAAGCCAGGAGAACTTGTTGCTATTATTGGGCCTGTAGGAGCTGGAAAGGTATGTTTATGTATGTACCACTTTTATATATACAGTGTGCCCCAGAAGTCATGATCATCCTCCTATTGAGTTCCACTTATGGGAGACCGATTCCAAATGTCTCTCCATCCGACTCTGTCTTCCCATGCTTTTCTCCTTTTTAATCTTATCAATCATATTCTCTATCTTGTAAATTCATTATATTTGAAGAGAAAATTTTTTTGTAAATTCATGTTCACTGAGCTGTTCAAACATATTATTATGACTCTTTAACTCATGCCCCAAATGGGACTCAATGGCCAATCACGATCAATGATTTCTGTTTTACACCAATCAGAGTCGTGTTTCACGAAATATTTATCAGTGTAATAATTACCATATTAAAGAAGGCTCCTCCTTTTTAATATTCTGAACAGGTCTGACCATTATTTTGCAGTGACTTAGCCTGTGAGAAATATGGCTACCAGATTGTATATATAGTGCATGAATGTCAACACACAGGAGTTAATATAAAAACATTTGTAGCAATTGATTATACCACCAAAAAAAGAAACCACTGTTTGCACTTTCTTAAATGTATTTTTTCCCAGGTTACAATCCAGAAAAATATAATTGTCATATTTACATCATACGACATCAGAAATGAATTAATATACAGTTCGATGTGTTTCATTTTTTCTCCACTAGAGAGCATTTTTACAATATTGCATTCCTTTGGCAATAAATAGTATGATATGGTTGCAGTAATAAACAAAAGAAGCAGATGAAGCGTACCTATCGTTTCTCATTTGTTTTCAAACATCGCCATTTACATTAAATATATAAATATTTTAAAATAACTATAGTTAAATAATGATTTGTGAGTAAACAGCTTAATTTTATTCGTTAAATAGTCCTAACAAATGCCACTCTTGATTTACAAATTCTCTAGATAAATTGGAAATCACTCGTGGCATTACTTATGATAATCAATGGTAAAGAGAAAAATGTTTGCCTGAAAACCAGGTATCTAACCTCGAACCTTCATCTTTCTGTGCTGATGCTCTGACCACTGAGCTAATTCAGGCTACATTCCCATCCAACCACAAATCCTCCCTTAGAGCATCAGCAGGGAAAGCTGAAGGTTTGGGGTTCAATTCCTGGTTCAGGCAAAAAATTTTCCCCCTACCATTGATTACAAAAATTTAGTTGTGTTCATTAATTTACTTATTTCTATCATAGTAATAGCTTTAGCTTCTCAATACTAATTTAATATTATTATGAGTTAGGTTTTTTTCTGACTCACTTCATTTTTATGATTTTCTTGCGGACCATGGTTTCAGCAATCTCTTGACAATTTCAATGCTACCCAACTGTTGAATTAATGGTTGGCACTCTTGTTGATCGATTTCTGCTCCCTCTGCTGGCTGACTGATGAATTCCAAATCAATTTTTTTCCCCCTTTTCTCTGGGAATTTCAAAATTCATTTATTTTTTTGGATGTAAATTTTTTCCCAAATAATGAGTTCCTTAGATTTATCTAACTGCTTCAGTAATTTGGCCTTGATTTCGATTCTGTGTTTTTCTGTCCATGCATGTGCAGCTATTGCAGACTTTTCTATTTCCCCATTTGTAACATTTCTAAGGTGTCCTTTCAATCTTGTATTCTTGATAAAAAGGAACTTGAATTTGTGACAAGATTCAACAATTGGGTAGCATTGAAAACGACAAGATATTGCTGAAACCATGGTCTGCAAGAAAATCATAAATATGAGGTGAGCCAGAATTAAAATAAACCTCATAGTGTTACTTCCTTTAAATATTAGATATTCAAACATGTATTATTTGTCTCCTGAAAGCTCAGTGGTTATGAGCACTAGTGTATATTGGGTTCAAATACCAATTCAGGCATACATTTTTCTATTCAAATAAAATTTGTCTTTTGGTGAGAAGAGATAAAATTAATATTTAAGATTAAAAATAAGCTTCACTGGGTATAAACATGGTGTTAATTCCCGATAAAGTCTTCTTGTTAAGAAGATGCTATACAGAATGTAGAACAAAAAGTTTGTATCATCAGTGCTGAGGAATTGTATAAAGGAGAAAAATAATACATGTTCAGAAGCCTGATAGTTCAGTGTTACGATCACTGGTGTAGAGAATCAGGGACATCAGGTTCAAATCCTGATTCAGGCATATATTTTTCTCTTCAAATAAAATTTGTCTTTTGATGAGAAGTGATAAATTTAATATATAAGATCACAGTATGCTTATCCCTACCTCTCAATCCCCTTGACAGAGTTTCCATTCTCCATTACAACCTTGGATTTATGCCAGGTAGTGTATTTATCATAAGTAGTGCCATGAGTGATTTCCAATTTATCTAGAGAATTTGGAAATCAAGAGTGGCATTTATTAGGACTATTTAACGAATAAAATTAAGCTGTTTACTCACAAATCATTATTTAAATATAGTTATTTTAAAATATTTATATATTTAATGTAAACGGCGATGTTTGAAAACAAATGAGAAATGATTGTTATCCTTCATTTAATGATCACTGCAACCAGATCATATTATTTATTGCCAAAGGATCACAATATTGTAAGAATACACCCTAGTGGAGAAATGTATAACCAACATTGTAGGTTATTAATTGATTTTTGATGTCCTATGATATAAATATGTCAATTATATTTTTCGGAACATAAATTCCTGGGAAATAATATGTTTAAGAAAGTGCAAACAGTGGTTTCTTTTTCTTGTGGTATAATCAATTGCTACAAATGTTTTTATATTATATCCTGCAAGCACTATCTGTTAACATTCACGCACTATATATACAATCTGGTAGCCACATGTAGTCACTGCAAAATAATGCTATGACGTATTCAGAGTGTTAAAAAGGAGGAGCTTGATTTTAAAATGATAAAATTAAATTGATAAAATCAAGGCGAAAAAGACTTATTGGTTGTAAATTAAAAAAAAACATTGAAATGTGATTGGTCATTGACCCCCATTTGGGGCATGAGTTAAATAGTCATAAGTAATGCCATGAGTGATTTACAATTTATCTAGAGAATTTGAAAATCAAGAGTGACATTTGTTAGGACTATTAACGAATAAAATTAAGCTCTTTACTCACAAGTCATTATTTAAATATAGTTATTTTAAAATATTTATATATTTAATGTAAATGGCGATGTTTGAAAACAAATGAGAGACATTTGTTATATTTCATTTGTTCATCACTGCAACCAGATCATATTATTTATTGCCAAAGGATTGCAATATTGTAAGAATGCACCCTAGTGGAGAAAAAATGAAACACATAAAACTGTTTATAACCAACATTATAGGTTATTAATTAATTTCTGATGTCCTATGATGTAAATATGTTAATTATATTTTTTTGGAATGTAAATACCTGAGAAATAATACATTTAAGAATGTGCAAAGGGTGGTTTCTTTTCATTGTGGTATAATCTCCTCCTGGTGCGACAAGCCTAGAAGGCCCTTAGCCTACCAGCCGGCTTTTGGCCTCACATCCACATGTGTCAATCACATTGGTAGATGATCATCTATCCAGTGTAGGGGTGACATGTGGTCAGCATGTTGAGGTGCTATAATCAATTGCTATAATATTTTTTCTATTATATCTTGCAAGCAGTATATGGTTACATTTGTGCACTGTATATATATAATCTGGTAGCCACATGCATTCTAGGATTCTTACACCTTAATATATAAATTGCTATATTCAATGTATTTCTTAGGAAGTCAGTCACTGAAAAATAATGCTATTACCTGTTCAGAATTATAAAAAAAAAAAAGGAAGTCCTTTCTTTAATACAATAAACTTAAGTGATAAATATCAGGTGAAACATGTCTGTGATTGGTTTTAAAACAAGATTCATTAAAATGTGATTGATCGTTGACTCCCATTTGGTGCATGAGTTAAATAGTCTAAAAAATTAAATTGAATTTTTACACTTCATCTTAAATTTTGTTTTATTATCTTGGATGTGTTTTAAAGGTCATTAGCCCCTTTCTCAGCCATAAGCTGGCAGTTGTGATTGGAAGCCTTATATATGTTCTCTTTTTGGTCTTGGCAATCAAATCTCACAATTAAATCCTTCAAAAATCATCATCTTGTCTCTATTTTTCTGGATGTGTGTCTTGTCCCAAATTGCGAGTTTTGTCCATAGAAAATCATGGAATTGAGAAGAGATTAAAATTGCTAGTACAACTGGAAATACCAACAGAACTCACAGATTGGGAGAAGATCTACGTCAAAAAAAAAAAAAAGAGAGAGAGACAATCTAATGAATTTTGCCCGAGAAGAAGGAATTGATTGTGAAGTTTGTCTGCCAAACACCAGGAAATACAAGGCTTCCA
Organism: Diploptera punctata; assembly: GCA_030220185.1. Lineage (NCBI taxonomy): Eukaryota > Metazoa > Arthropoda > Insecta > Blattodea > Blaberidae > Diploptera > Diploptera punctata. The sequence continues at coordinate 3,100,115 of JASPKZ010003868.1, read as the reverse complement.
AAGAACATCCCATTAGTTGTTTTTGGCTGAGAATGAGAGTAACCTTTGAAATATGTCCCAGGCAAGAGAGAAAAATATGAGGTGTAAATGTCCAATTCAATGATAAAATACCTTAAATGTTACTTCCTATAAACTTTATGTTAAATTATGTATTTATTTGTTTATGTATATTGTTTTGATTTTATTATTTAACAATTTTTGTTCCCTCAGACATCTCTTGTGCACACTATATTAAAGGAATTACCAATAGACAGTGGTTCCATCTCGATGGGAGGAAGAATATCATATGCATCTCAGGAGCCATGGCTTTTCACAGGTTCTGTGCGACAAAATATTTTATTTGGCGAGGCTATGAATAGGGAACGTTATAGGAAAGTTGTGAGAGTGTGTGCTTTGGAAAGAGACTTTGAACTGCTGCCGCACGGTGACAAAACTATTGTGGGAGAGAGAGGAATAACACTTAGCGGTGGACAGAGAGCAAGAGTTAATCTAGCAAGGTAAAAAATTCATTACCATATCTATATACTTGATAATACTAGGTGTACATAAAAGAATATAGTGATTTTAAAAGTGTTGAATTCTACTTTAACTGACTGTGACAAAAAAAAAAAAGCTCAAGTTAAATTAAAGAGTAACATCTCCAGTTTATACTATAAGTTCATAGATGTTCAATGTGAGCCCCATTTGTTACATGACACACATCCAATTTGTAGGCTAATTCTTCCCATACATTAATAAGCATGTCTGGATTGATGGCAGCAACAGCTTCTCGAATCCCGTCTCTTAACTCGGGCAGGTTAGCAGGCAATGGAGGCACGTAGACTCTGCCCTGTACAAAACCCCAATGGAAAAAAATTGCATGGGATGAGATAAGGTGATCTAGGAGGCCACTGGAGATAAGCCCTGTCATCTGGACCATGACAATCAATCCAGTAATGACAGTATAGAAGATCTTACGAAAACGCTTACATATACATCCCTACTGTTTACAATTGTTACAGGCTCTAAAGCCTACTTATTATGCTGACTTTGTACTTGAAATGTTACAGCAACAACATTCTCCTCAGACACCCTTTGTCGCCACCACACTTTTGCCTTTATACAAACAACCAGTCATTGTGAGCTGATTATACCATTGACGGATGTTGTTGGCATTGGGGGGGATCACGATTAAACTGCCTATGAAATGCACATTGATCTGTCACAACTGATTTACAGCTCTCAAATTGCAAAACACAAAATGCTTTCTATTGAGGAATTGCAATCTTTGCTATTATTATTGCCATAGAAACAAAACAAAAGAAAGCTATCCACTCACTCACACAACTAAAATTATCTTCTTTCCTATTTCATTTCAGTCTACACACAACTTTCTATGCCTCATCTGAGTGATAATATTATTACTTGAAACTACCATATTCTTTTATGTACACACTGCATATAATTATGAATAACTTGTGACAAAAATAATGATGTCTTCCTTGCTGACTTTTATCAGCTTCTATGCTAATTCTTTATCATCAGCATCAAGGATTAGACCTGCTGGTCTGTTCCGATCTCATGTTAGAATTGGTCTATCCATCTTTTACTGGATCTTCCAACATTTCTTTGCCCTAGAGATTAATAGCCTTGTATATTTCCAAGGTTAAAGGCTCTGTGCTAATTGTTGTCTTAATAATTACATACAGAAGGAATTCATATTAAACAATATGGTACTGTTTTTATAAATTTATTTTGCACTTTTAATTTTGTCAGTATTTGACTACAGTGATAAATATTAATTTGCTATTTAGGGCAGTATACAAAGAGGCTGATATATACTTATTGGATGATCCACTGTCTGCAGTGGATACACATGTGGGACGACATCTGTTTGAGGACTGTATTAATGATTTTCTACAGGACAAAACTCGCATATTGGTCACACATCAACTTCAATATCTCCATGCTGTGGACAATATTGTAATTCTGAACAATGTAAGTATGTTTTAAAATTAAATCACACATATTATTCAAGCTAATATTCATATAGATCTTTAGGCAAAGAAAAAATAATTTATGACAAGTTTGTGTGCTGTAACTATATCATATACTGTAAGTAATAATTTTATTTGGCCAAAATACCTAAAATTAATTTTGATTTTTCTATTATTTCATTATTGTACATTGAGTCAATCAGTTGACCTAATGTAGTGAGATTAAGGAGGAATTATTGCCTCAAATTTTATAGAACTTCCCAAGTTTGGTCAGTACCTTGGAAAAAATATATTTTACCTCATTAAAACTTTTAAAAAAGTTCCATGACACGAGAGGCCTAGAAGACCTTTGGCCTAAATAACCGGCTCCTAGCTTCACATCCACATGTATTAATCATAGAGGTAGATGATCATCTAGCCAGTATAGGACAGGAGTGAAATGTGGTCAACATATTGGGTCCCATTATAGCTTGTTTTCTAAACTTACTGCACTATACCTATTCTGAGTTAAATTCCAGTTGCACTGTAAACAAACCAGATGTATGACTGCATTTTCATTGGTTGAATATTTTTTTACCTTTAAGCATGTAAGAAAATGTAATTTGCTCTCTTACACTTGAAATAAGTTATACATAATTGTGAACAACAACAGATAGTAGCAGACTCATCCTGCTGATGATGAAAGTTAACTTCCGAAAGGCCTCCAGTTAACATTTTTAATATAATATTTTAACACAGTTGAGGACGACGGCACCTGCCAACAGGTATATTTTAATTTTTATTTTATGACTATTCACCTCAATGGAATTTGATATGTTGATATGAGTTTTACTAGTAATGGATATCAAGTGTACTGTATAGGCTTCTTCTTCTTCTTCTTCCGAATGCAGTATTGGGTGATGATGCCCGTTCTGCGACTACAAAAACTGATCTTTCCATCGGTTGAAGGGTCTTCCGAGGTCTCTTTTGCCGTTAGGGTTGAGGTGGTAAATCATCTTTGGTAAACGGGAATTTGACATTCTCTGGACATGTTGGAACCATTTAATCTGATAATTTTGTATATGTTCAACCATTTCTCTACTATTCCACTGCATCCTTATCTCATCACTTTTCATTCTATCCCTTAATGTTACTCCAGTTATTGTATAGGCAATCACAATTATTGTAAATTGTAAACAGACTTGGTCTAGGTTATAACCCTCCCTTTTATTGTCCACTGATTGAGAAAGGATGTTACATTGAGGTCTGAGATGTTACAGTGGCAAAAAAAATATATAGTTAATATTCTAACAGATAATCCAGCTGTTGAACTTTTATAGGAAAAATCACTATGAAGTTTAATTTAAGATTTAAATTAAAATTTTTTATACCTCACTTCATATCCAATTTTCTAAATAATCCAGTTTTACAATCTAGATGGTTTCATCTTCAGTAATATCTCGACCAATGTTATGTTGTTCAGGGGAACTGCTTCTTACCAGTAACACGCAATTCTCCTGAATGGCATAACATTGGTCTAGATATTACTGAAGATGAAACCACCTAGGTTTTGAAACCAATTTAAGTAGAGGACTGAGGTATAAAGAACTTTAATTTAAATATGAAATCCATATGTTGTTAATTGAGAGTTTCTGTATTACATTCTGTCTTAAATTACATAATTTTTCAGGGAGCTGTTGAGGCCAAGGGCACATTTTCTGAACTTCAAGATTCAGGAGTTGACTTTGCAAGTCAACTAGGGCTTGAGACAGATGATGAAAATGAAAAAGTAAATAAAAAGTTACATACCAGTTCTTCAAGAGACTTCAAACGTCAGAATTCTGAAACTTCACAAACAGTAATAAATTTTTATATATAACTAAAAAAAATTAGTGATTAAAAGAACTGTCATTATCAAGACTATTGTACCAGCATATATTGTGTAAGTGGCGCCTACAATTTTCCAAAAGAATTCTTTCTTTCATTACTATCAGGAAAAGAACCCGTAAGTTACTTTTGTATCTCAGAATGAAGTTTAAGGTGTCATTAGATTCTCCATGGAAAGCACTATAATTTACAAGTGTGAAAGAGGAAAAGATACAGTTTACTCATGGGTTTATTTACCTCCAAAGTTTGGCATACAAGTTAGGAAGTATTTATGTTCACAATTTAAGAGGCTTCTTCTTCTTCTTATTCATAATTTGTATGATTTTCATCCTATTTATTTCCAAAATCACTCCTCGGAGGAAGACGTATTGAATGTGCATTCACTGTCTATCCATCTCTTGGCTGGTCTTCTTCTTGTTCTTCTCCTGTCCATTGGTCTATCTTCTTTAGCTCTTTTTGCAAGTCAGTTTTCTTCCATTCTTTCTATATGACCCAATATTTTTGTCTATCTATAATAAATATGGTTATGTCTTGAATATGACATTTGTCCTTAATTTCTGTGTTGTGTACTTTATCAAATAATGTTTCCCCTGAATCGTTCTTAAGATTTTCATTTCACATGTGCTTATTATTTGTTTAGTTTTTGTTGTATGAGCCCTAGTTTCTGCTCCATATACAATAACTGGTCAAACTATCATTTTGTATATGCGGGTTTTGCTTTCTATTTTGTTGCACACAATTAAATCTTTCATATATCCTGATATTTGTACTGCTTTATCAGCTTGTTTCTTTACTTCTTTTATTAAATTTTTAGTGTTTGTTATTAACCCTTCAGAGCGGGTGGAGTTAAATGGCTGGCAATGTGGGATGAGAATCACGGGTATTTAAACTCAGCCGTTCGGTGCCAGTATTCCAATAACGCATTTAAATGGAAATATCTTGAGTAATTTCAATGTTTTTGCAAATCGTTTATGGTGAACCCTTAATATAATATTTAATTAATAAATTTGTTACGGTTCTCACGTAACATCTCTGCATGTGCAGACTTATTTATGATTGTTGTGCCACAGTTGAAGTAGGTCCTCTTTGTAAGTTTTTTACATAAGTATCACAGTGAATTGCACTAGGAATTCTTTGAAGAATTCAGAGAACCAGCTCTACCTAACAACACAACGAAATATTTACACAAAGAGAAGGGTCTTCAAAAAAATAAAACAGAATGAACTTCAAAAATTGGTGTGATAAATCTTCAAAGCGTAAACCAGCTGTTTGACACTCGGGCACCAACAATAAGTGTATTTTTTTCCCCCTTGTGTTTACTTTGTTCAAGTTTATTACAAACACATTGCTTCCATGCGTTGACCTTCTTTCTTGTAGAGGGGGGGCAGCCTTCTCCAAATGTGTCTTTCTAACACTTTAGAAACATTATTTTAGGTGGTGTGCCTTCAAAAAATTGTCTTTCTACACATGAGACCTGTTGTGCTAAAAGACCTTCATCAACCCTAAATTACAATGTCTTTCTTCTGGTTTCCAAGGTGAAACCAGTTGTTGATACATGACTATAATAGCTTCACTGGAGGTGTGGACTTGAAAGATCAACATGCTACATGCTGGAAGATCGAGGGTTCGAGTCCCGGTGGATCAGGATTTTTAAACTGAACCAAACCTTCAGGAGGCACTGTGACCCCGGGGTTGACTCAGCCTCTAACTGAAATGAGTACCAGATGTTTGTTATGGGCTGTCAGACAGAGATAAGTACCCGGCTTACATCAAATACCGATAGTCTAGAAAAAGTGGGAGCCTTAACCTCCTAATGTCCCAAGGAGTTCCTAAGGTCTGTAGTGGACCACTTTACCTTTTAGATACTGAGTGAATAGTAGACTAACTACGTTTCCATAATGTAAGGATATCATCAATTGAAATATATATATATATTTATATGAAATTCACTGTTGTGGTCTTGTACTATAGCGTAAATTGGAAATAACTTTGTTGGGCCTTTATACGTACTGAATTTTGCGACATTATTATTAAAAATGAAGAGATTTCAAAATTGATTTAATTTGATAGACAAGCTATTCTACAAAAAAAAAAGGCGAATTTATTTTTTCTAAGAAATCCTTTATCAAGTTATAAATATAAGAAAAATGTCAGAGGCCGCAAGAATAAATGCAAATATAAAATTATTTTAACTTGTAACTCAGGACCATCGTTGATTAATATATGCACTAATATAAACTTTGAAGTCTCTACATAAAATTTATATAAATGGTAAATAGTTAATGTAAACACAAAGATCATAATAACAGTTTAAAGCAGTGCGTGTAACTAGCATACACGTCATGTCGTTCCGCATTTGGTGAAGAATTCAACCTGCATACATGTCACGTCGCTCCACGCTGACGGGTTAATACACCTAAATAATTAAATTCTGATATTTTTTCTATAATTTTTCTTTCCACTTCTAATTTGCATCTTACTGGTTCTTTTGATATTGTTAAGCATTTTGTCTTATTCGTGTTAATTTCCATATTGTGTTTTCTGGCATTTATATTAAATTGATGTAAAGATTTCGGAAAAATAGATCCAAATTAGATGCAATTTAAGAGGCACTATTGAGTTTTGTGTTTAACTTATTTATAGTTAGGATAGAACACTTTTTTTCTCACCTGAACATCTAGAAAGATACAGTTGAAGAGAAAAATATATATTAAATTAATGTTGGGAAGTAAACATTATGAGGTATAAACATTAAAATTCATCGCAGAACATTTGTTTAAACAACTCACCTCATAGGATTCCGGAGTTATGGCTGAAGATGAACACGACTGTGTTTGAAATCGCGATATCATGGAAGCATGAATCCTATGAGGTAAATGTTCTCCGATGAATTTTAAGAAAAATGTATGCCTAGACTGAGGTTTGAACCCAGGACCTTTAGCTTCATATGCTAATGCTTTGCCACTGAGCTATCCATGGCCACCAATCTAATCCCAGTCTAGGAGTATATTTTTCTCTTCAAATATAATTTTTGCGCGATGGTGCATGTTGTCATATTTACAGCAATGGTGACCATGATTGAAAGTTCAACTTCCTACATTTTGGGGTTGCTAACCTAAATAACTATACTGTAATATTACATATTATAAATCTCGTGCAGGAAGTAAAACCACTGCCCTTTATGTATACTGCATATAATGTATATACAAAAATATATCCAAAAGGTAGTGTTAATACACATTATACGAAACAAATCACTGCATTTTAAATGAACTGAACTTTATCTGAAACAATATAAAACAATAAATAGATACTTTCTGCCATTTTATTACTGATTGGTGTCATGGCCTGCTGTAGTCTCAACTATTAAACATTGCCCACACTGTTAACATTAGTTAGTTGTTTATAATGAATGCAAATATTTCCAACAAAGATGTTATTATTTTACTATTATTTATTATTTTGAAAACACCATTGCGCAAAAAATAATGTACAACGCATGTTTGTGAAGTGTTTTACAGAATCTCAGAAATTAAAAACCTCGCTATTGCTCAGTTTTTAAACATTTCCTTGCTTCTGTAAAAACCACTTTCCAACCTCGCATCGTAATATACTATTGACATTCAATGAGAAATATTAAACTTATAATTAAAAATCAAAAGAAGCTCTACTGGTTTTATAAAGTCTTCTTAAATAAGAAGCTGTCATTTGCGTGTCGAACAACTGTTTGCAAGCCTTTGGTGCTCTCAGGAATTAAAATGTATAAGAGAAAAATGTGCATTTAGAGTGGAGGGCTTGAATAGCTCAGTGGTAGAGCATTGGTGTATAAAGTTAAAGGTCCTGGTTTCAAACGCCAGTCTGGGCATATATTTTTCTCTTCAAATATAATTTGTCCATCAATGAGAAATGTTAAATTTATAATAAAAACATGTAGAAATATTTTTAATTTATGAATGAGTTGGAGAAAATGTTTTCTGTAACTCACCTCATAAAGTTGCATGTTTTCATGATACCAGTTTCAAAAGTAAATTTTACTTCTATCTTCAGTCAAACTCCAACTGTCAAAATTTCGCTGTTAACACCATCTTCTGAACTGCCATTTAGTGTCAATTTTATGAATTTGGAGATAAAATTATTCTCACCTGGAATTTAAAAATTCCTGGCAACACGCAACTTTATGATGTGAGATATAGAAAACATATTCTCCAACTCATTCATAAATTGTAAATATCTCATAGTATTACCTCACTTTGAATCTGATTTAATTTTGAAAGATCTCTATTTTCAATTATTATTAATTAGTATCTGATGTCAGATATTGATTTAAAGTGGAGACAATTGACCCTGAAATATGTCCTGGTGAGAAAATGAAAACAAAATACAAGATCAGGTGTATATGAGGGTGGATCAGAAAGTAATGCACAATATATACTTTTATTTTTTTTTTAAGTTTAATAGATAAAAAAGAAAATAACACACAAATGAGCTACGTTTCTATATAGTTTGCCAACTTTCTCAACACATTTCTCCCATCATGGTACTAGTTTCAATATATCCTGTTCCTAGAAATCTATTCAGCTGGAGTATTGCTAACTGCAGATAGCTGATCACACTTCTGCATCTTTCTGAAAACAATGACCTGCTTTGTTTCGAGCGTGTAGTTGTATGTCCATGACTCATCACTAGTGATAATTCATTCAGAAAAGTCATGCCATTCAGTAGCATAATGCATTAAGTATCCAAGCTTGTTAACATTCAATGTTTTTTTCATACATCTCAATGATAGATAAATCATATTTGAAGAGAAAAATTATATGCTCAGACTGGGGCTTGAACCCAGGACCTTTGGCTTTCTAGGCCAATACTCTACCATCTGAGCTCCTGAGCAAGTTCCAATCTAAACGCAAATCTTTCTCTTATACATACATTGTTAATTCCCATGCACCAAATGCTATGAAACCTTGGCTTCTAACTTACAAATGGTGGCTTCTTTATTAAGAAGACATTTATTTGGGAATTTTACATTACATTATGAAGCCAGTAATGGCTTCTTTTTGAACCCCTTATATTTGTGATTAAATCTCTTTATCTTTTACTTTCTATCAATTATTAATTTTGTTCTAAGTTTGTGAACATCTTGTATTTTCCTATTAGAGTCTGACTCTTGGCATTGAAGAACCAGAACAACAAGTATCAGAGATGCGATCAAGAGGGAAAGTAAGTGCGAATGTGTATAAAAAATATTTCCAATCAGGAGGACACTGGTGCTTTATTATTGCAGTATTTGGAGTTTGCATATTTGGACAAGTCGCTCAGGGAGGAGGAGATTACTGGATGAGTTACTGGTAAGTGAGTAATAGTAAAAATATACCAGTAATAGAAAACAGAAAGATTATTTTTTAAAGGAAGACCTAAACTTTATCATATCTTGTTATGGAAATCTCATAAGTTGAGAACCTCTTTATTGTAACTACACTGCTCAAAACAATTAGAGGAACACTTCTAATAAATTGAATAAGTAATTGTTTTTTAAAGCTGTGATGCTGAAAGTTGGACAATATGTAAATTGAATTATTAATTTTATCATTGGATACAAATTTTAAAGATCCATGGCCTAAATACAGAGAAATTACCTCAAATAACAAACATAGAGATTTTTTTTATTTTGGAAGGCACTGGCCACTTCTAATTGGTAAGCTTCCTGATGTTGCTACAGTGACGAATGTTGATTATTGCCTTGTTTACTGAAGTCTCTGACAAAATGAGGCATTTAAATGAGTTTGAAGTGTATCATGCTCTACATCTTCTACGACAAGGTCAATCTCTGCGACAAGTGGCTAGAGAGCTTGGGGTTTCTCCTTCCGTGGTGTCCAGGTTACGCAACAGGCACAGAGAGACAGGTCAGTATTGTAGAAGACGTGGCCAGGGCCGTAAATTTGAAACAAGCCCCCAGGATGACAGATACGTTGTTATTTCTGCTCTTCGACAGCGTACAAAAACTGCAAAAGACCTGCAGAATGACCTTCATATGGCTTCCGGAATCCGGGTTTCAGACCAAACCATAAGGAACAGATTAAGGAAAGAGAATATTCGTCCAAAAAGGCCCGTTAAAAAAACCACGCTTAACAAATGGGCTTAAGGCAGCAAGACGTACGTATGCTGAAAACCATGGTGATTGGAACCTGAACCAGTGGAAGTCTGTGCTCTTCTCGGACGAATCCAGGTATCGTCTTACACGTTGTGATGGTCGTTTGAGGGTGTGGGGACGGCCAGGAGAAAGATTTTCTGCAGAGGCTGTACAGGAAATTGATAGATTCGGAGGAGGTTCCATAATGATGTGGGCCGGAGTTATGTACAACAATCGTATGGACCTTGTACTTGTTCCCCAGCGACTGAATGCTGTCCGGTATATCGAGCACGTTCTGGAAGAGCATGTAGTACCTGCTGCCATTGGAGTAGGCCCTGGATTTCTGTTTATGCAGGATAATGCCAGGGCACATTCTGCGGCTGTCACCAGGGATTTCCTGAGGAGGAATGAAATTGAGGTAATGGAGTGGCCAGCGGTCAGCCCAGACCTCAACCCTATTGAACACTTGTGGGATCTTCTAGACAGGAAGGTCAGGAACCAACATCAAGCTCCACAAACTCTGCAGCAACTTGGAGATGCTCTGAAGGAAGAATGGGAGAATATCCCACAAGAGGAAATCCAGAATCTTATTGGGAGCATGCCACGAAGGTGCCAAAGTGTCATCGAATGTCGTGGAGGCCATACACGATACTAACTCCTATGTAACGAGTGTTTAACTTTGAAAAATAAGCACAAGATTCAATTGCTTACATAGCGGAATTATTTGAAAAGTTAATTGTCAGCGTTATTCATTTGTTTTTACTGACATGAGCAATAAATAAATAACCACAAATAATGTACTTTATTAATTTCATGTTTGTACCTTTATCCAATGAAAAAAATATTTGCATATTTCATAGTGTTCCTCTAATGGTTTTGAGCAGTGTATATTCAAATATGTGAACTACTTAGAATCAAAATTTGATAATACAACTCACAAATTTATGCAAATAGATTAATGTACCAATTATATAATTGATATGTCATATGGGATAGTGGGAAATGAGAGTTCTGATATCCTGGCCATAAAAGGAAATATTACCAGATAAATCTCCAGTAGATTAAACTGAAAAAAACACTGTTAAAGGAACATAATAAAGAAATCTATTTATAAGGCATTTGTAGAAAGTATTAAGTTATATGGATCAGAGACTTGGACAATTAAAAGGTGCCAAGCTAACAATTCATTAGCAACAGAGTTGGATTACTAGAGAAGATCGTCATGGAAGTCCAGATTAGAAAAAACTTAGAAACATTGAAATTAGGAAAATTATGAAAGTTGAAAGAAATGTATTGCATACAATTAAAGAGAGATGATATAAGGTGCACATCTCAGGAGGATGACATCTGATAGAATCCCTAGGAAGATCCTGGTATGGAAAATAGTAAAAGAAGAAAGAGAGGCGCAACATGCAGGTGGGAGTCCCCAGGGCATTGTCCTCGGATCTCTTCTTTTCTCAATCTACATAAATGACTTATCAACTGTACTAAAGCACTACCATTATCACCTCTATGCTGATGATCTCCAAATTTACCTATATTCACCTCCCCATTCTCTCTATATCAGCTTGATGAAAATTAATGACGATCTCATATCCATCTTTAACTGGTCTTCAAGTATTGGTCTAAATCTAAAACCAAACAAGTCACAAGTAATTCTAATGAGACAACAAAGACTGCTTACAACTTTTGACATATCTACACTTCCAAACATTACTATTCGTATAAATAATATAATTATCCCTTATTCTTCTTCAGTTATAGATCTTGGACTATATCTAGACGCAAATTTAACCTGGCAAACACAAGTGAAACACATACATAAAAAGACTTTCTTCATCTTACATTATCTTAGTCATTTAAAGAATTTTCTCCCAGTTCCATTAACACAAATCCTGTGCAGAATCTTGTGTTGCCACACTTCGATTATTGTGACATTATATATAATAAACTATGACTTGTCGCAAAGATTGCAGCGTGTTCATAATGCTTGCGTTCGATTCATTTTCAATATCCGCCGTTATGACCATATTTCTGAACACTTCAATAACCTCTCTTGGCTCCATCTTACTGACAGACATAAATTGCACTCTCTTTCACTACTTTTCAAGCTTCTGAATTCCTACACTCCTAGTTACCTGGCATACAAATTTGAGAACTTATCTTCTTACCATAATATTGCCACTAGGTCACAAGATAACAGTCTGCTAACAATCCCTCTTCATAGCACTCCCTCTTATTCTACCTCCTTCACAATAGCCTCTGCCCGCTCCTGGAATTTCCTTCCTCAAGATATCAGGGGTTGCCGCACACTTGGTACTTTCAAGTCACACTTATACAGTTACCTGTTGTATAATAATTACATTTTCTCTATTTATTTAAATTTAACTATGTCATTAATTATTTTTTCTCGTTTTTTTTATATATCTTGTACATATTATATTTAATTTGTTAAATCTAGAGTAAATCAAAATACATTATAAATAATAATTGTATTGTATTTATAACATGTAATTGTTTAGGTTTATTGTAATTTAGATGTAAGACCTATTTTTTTGTACCTTTTAAAACCTGGTTGAATGGCAGACAAGGCCTTAAGGCCTTAACTCTGCCAGGTAAAATAAAGCTATTATTATTATTACTATCATTATCATCATCATCATCATCCAGGGATTAAGCCTGTTGGCTCGTTCTGGTTCCATGAAAGCTAGAATTGTTAAAATTGTTATTATTATTATTATTATTATTATCATCATTATCATCATCATCATTATCACCATCATCATTATCATCATTGTCGTCGTTATCGCCATCGTAACCATCATCATCATTATCATAAAGAAGGTTGATTGAATGGTGTGAGAAGTATGAGTGAACTAGGACCTATAGATGAGGACGTTTATGAATGCTATAACTGGAGAAGACAAATTTTTTGAGGGTGACAAAAAAAACCAAAAAAAGCTGTTAACACATTTTTAGAAAATGCAAATCAAATTACAAAAGATAGATAGTTTAGAATGGATTACAAAATAAATGGAACTTGTTAAAAATTAAACAAGAATGAAATCTATAGCATGTTTAGGATGAACACTTGACGTGATTTTTAGTAATACAACTGCTTAAATTGAACATAGAGTTGAATCTGAGTTATGCATATGCAGAAGGAAGTATACCTACAGCTCAGATTTACTCACAAATCAGAGTTAAATAATAAGAAATATTTTTAGCTCTTCTGAAAGAATACAGGTGAACATCATAACTAATGAAGTAATGATTGCATCTAGATTGGAACTCACCTCAGTAGCTCAGTTGGTAAGAGCATTGATACAGTAAACCAAAGGTCCCGGGTTCGGGTCCTGGTCTTTGCAAATATTTTTCTCTTCAAATCTAATTATATATAATTTAGGTAAAATTTTATCACTCACCTCATATTCTTCTAAGAAGAAGTAGAAGAAGAATATGTGGTGAGTGATAACATTTTATTTAAATAAGTAATACCTTATAGTGATAATTCCTAAAAATGTAATGATATATAAGTTTTTAAATATTTGTCATTCATTGTTTGGAATATAGTGTTAATATTTTTAATGCCAATGTTTTTTTATATTTTCATAAATACAGAATAATGGTAAATGGAATATAAAATATTTGTTTAATAAATAAATAATAAAAAGAAATTGCATTTCATTCCATTGACACAGTTTAAGTTTAACTCTTACCTTTTAGTTATTTTTACATGCCACACACCACCCAGGCCTTACAGAGAGGCACGACCTGTTGAGAGAGGGATTTTAACTATGGATAACACACATACATTTTTAACCACACAAGGATATGGAGGGTCTCCCTGAATGAGGGATCAGTTCAATGTCATAGCCTCCTCTGAGACAACACAACACTAAGTCAAAACACACCATTCACACACACTTTCATATTAAACATGACAAATATGATATTGATGATTATGATGGCCAGACGATGTTCAGGGATTGTTTGGGCCTTAAAGTATCATGACATTTGTCTTACAAGCAGCGATGCTACCCTGAAATCATGTTGATGTTCTTGTAAAAAGACATTGCCAATCCATATTCATATCCTAATTTCAGAGCAACTACTTTTGTCTATTACTATACTGCTATTACTACTTATGCTGTACCTTTTGATTTTTAGGACAAATGTTGAAGAAGTCCGTGAGTATTCACTCTCCATCCTCAATGAAACTGCTAACAACAATTCATCTCTTGAATTTATGTCTTCTATACTTGAAAATAATGATACATTTGATACAAGTGAAGATGAGATTAATGCGACAGTTGCATCCTTGGATTTTAATTCAACAATTGGTGGAGTCACAGAGTTCAGCTGGATGCCAAGCACAGATACTTGTATTTATATTTACATTGGTTTTGTGGTACTCATTATTATTCTCACTGTAATGGCTGCACTTTGTTTGTTTAACATGTGCATGAGAGCATCTGTTAGGCTCCATGATGCAATGTTTTCTTGCATAATACGTACCAAAATGGCATTTTTCAACAAATATCCATCAGGTAAGTTTATATTCTTAAATCAAATCAAAACTTAAATAATAGTTTAAAAAACTAAAACAACACACTTTAATAGAAAACCGAACTAAAAAATGAAAAATAACTTTAATTTCCAACACGCTTGGGATAAAATTAAAGTGGTCAACAAAAAAATCATCTCCAACACATCTAGAATAAAACTAGAGTTATCAACAAAAAAATAATAATTTTACCATCAAAAGCGTGGGGTCCTTTTTATGGTTTTTACATTTTCTTCTTAGAGACTTTACTTTTACCAATATCTGTTTATTATCAAATATATTGATTGATATAGAGCACCCCACGCTTTTGATGGTATTTTTTTTGTAGATAACTTTAGTTTTATTCTAGATGTGTTGGAAATTATTTTTTTGTTGACCACTTTAATTTTATCCCAAGCATGTTGGAAATTAAAATTATTTTTCATTTTTTAGTTCAGTTTTCTGATAAAGCATGTTGTTTAAGTTTTTTAAACTATTATTTATTTTTTATTTTTTTAGTTTGGTTTTCAAATAAAGCGTGTTGTTCTAGTTTTTTAAACTATTATTTATTTTTTAATTTTTAGTTTAATTGATTGTCATAAACCGGAATCCCATGAAAATTTAATTGCTTACGATATTTTTAGTGTCTAGGCATGAATATAATTATATATTTTTTAAATTATTATTATCTAACGTTATTATAACATTTTTGAATATTTTAATATAGATAAATAGTTACAGTTAATTGTATCCTTCTCATATTTTTTTGGATAAATTACAATGTGGTAAGTTTACAAAATTGTCATTAATATTTTACAGAATAAGATAAAAATGTAAATATCTTTAAATTCGTTACTATTGTAGTATGAGCTAAAAGTAGTACTCTTCTAAAAAAAAATTCTCCAGGCTGGATTTGAACCAGTGACCTATGGATTACTGAAATTATATAACAATACAGTCCACCGCTCTACCAACTGAGCTACCGGAGGATATAATATTAATTTCTTACAATGATGGACTAAAAAAGTTGATAAGTCTGCAACCTATTATACCGGTCTTTATTTTTTTGATGTCCTGATGATCCTGGCCAGGATCTTAGAAAAATGTATGAAATTATTGTATTGTTTCAAGTCAATCCAGTGTCTTTAAGTGGGTGAAAATCGTGTTGAAAGATTCTGTTACATAGACAGATACAGGTCAAGCTAATATAAAGAGTATAAAAGAAAAAAAAAAGTGTCTTGAAATGAGGTATTATTATTAAGTAGGTTAAAACTTCCTTTGTGGGTATTACTTTCCCAAGTTAAGTCTGCATGACTAGTATTTCTGCCAAATGTACTGTAACTGATTATGACAACATTATAAAATCTCAATGAACACCAAAAAAATGAATTAATTTGATTCTGATCAAAATAATTTTATTTTTATTCCAGGTCAAATTCTTAATCGTTTTTCAAAAGATATGGGTTCTGTTGATGAAAGTCTTCCTATGACATTGCTTGATTGTATTCAGGTAATATATTTATCTATCTACCTACAATAGTATAACAATCCAATGTTGGGCCGTAATCTCTCCTTTGTTAGGAGTTATTTAATTTTAATTACCCTATTTACTCGAGTAATTTCTCTCCTTTTTTTTTTTTTTTTTTTCAAAATTTAGGAGTGAAAATTCGACAGGGTGGGGAATGATGCAATGACTATGAAAATATCAATATGTTTTCACAATGTAGAACACTATCACTTAGACATCTACAATAATTCCATCATGGTCATTGAACTTTACTCTGACATTTTGAGAAATTGAAAAAAATAAGTTGTATTTAATGTTTTTCTATTTTCAGACACTCAAACCATACAAAATATCAGTAGATCACAATGAAGGTGTGTTTCACTCCATTTTCCTTGGCGAAATTTACCACTTGTAACTTAAAATTTGCAGTGTAGCTGTCATACTTTCTTCCCATAGTTGAATTTAACGACACTGATGCTGTGACAGAATAACACTGTTACCAATGTACAATGATACCTAACTCTATTCAGACTGACGACAACAGATGCGCGGGTGACAGAGACTGCAGATACCATTAACTCTTTGTAGAGGGGGATGGTTCGACCTTGGATTTTCAATTAATTCCTTTGTTTTGTACCTAAAATCTTCAAAAGAGTGTCCAAAGTTGTAACTGAAAATTTTAGGCCTAGGAAATGCACGTTGTATCAGAGGTGGATTAAAAAAAATTGTATGTTAAACCTAGGGAGGAATTTACGCGAAGAGGTCAATTATGAAAGTAAGTATGGTATGTTTATTTCTCTATTAATGTCATTAATGCTATACGGTCAACATACTGGCCCAAAGAGACATCTAGTAGGTAACTAAGGTATTACTAGAATGATGAGGGTTGGTAAATTTTGCTCAGAGATCTCTTTATTTAGACTTAAGGTTCTTTTATGAGGCTGAAAATCTTTGGTTGCAGGACACATGTTTTAAAATTCCCCTGGACTTGCTCTTTCAATTTTTCCATCCTAAAAAATCCATTGACCTTGACCAAGTAGATTTCTTGAAGACTATAGTACAGCTACGTATATATGTATTGAAACTATAGTCTTCAAGAAATCTTGAATTATTAGGTGAGTCGTAAAAATATAACTCTATTTAATAACTGGTAATGTATTTTAATTTTATAGATTGGACTGAGTGTGATGGGTGTGGTTCTGCTAGTTGCAATAGTGAATTTGTGGCTTCTGATCCCAACAGTGTTTATGTTTGTTATGTTCTATCTTCTGAGAATGTATTATCTCTCAACCTCACGCAGTCTTAAGAGACTTGATGGCATTAGTAAGTAGATATTTAAATTATTATGTAACACAAGGACAGAACAACTGTGAGGCGGAACAGGCAATTTTTGCCTAGCCCGTGAAGTGAAGAAGATAACACATGTGATTTACTATGTGTTTTAACAGAAATATAAATAATTTAAACTAAATCACATATCATGTATGTATTTTAAATGTTATTATCTTGTCTTAATCATTGGGCTTAACTTTTTTTTTTTTCAATTTGACAGAACTTATATTTATATATATAAAGAAGCATCACTGCTATAAAGTAAAGATTCTCTCTAATTTACTTACTTGTTATAGAAGCCATGAGAGAGCAGTGAGACTAAGTTCCTACTATTCTCATGATAGAGAGTATATATAAAGGAAAAATAAATGCTAGGGTACCTGGATAGCATAGGTGGTAGCACACTAATGTATCAAGTTAGAGGTCCTGGGTTCAAATCCTGGTTCAGTCAGGCATTTATTTTTCTTTTCATGTCTTTTATATATATATATATATATATATATATATATATTGTATGTATGCAGATATTTGAGAAAATGTCTCTTATATAATTTAAAAAATGAAGACAAAATTCATAATATTCATAACAATTTTAATACCTGTACTTAGTAAAATTCTCATACAATTTATTATTAGACTATTATTATTGTTGTTATTATTGTTGTTATACAATATTTCTTACTTTGATTTTTTTTTTGTGTCTGATGCCACCAGGTTGTCTTTTATGACATTTCTGGCTTCTCTCCTAACACTGTCAGAATTGTAATCCATTTTTAAGGTTGGAACACCTGGAAGACACAGTTATGTTACCCCAATGATATGATGGATCATAAATGATAATTAAGTGCCATGATAGTTCTTAATCTAAACTTAACCTAAATTTCAGACTGTGTAACCACAGGAACAATTCCCTTTAAGAAAAAATTCCTATGGTCTGACCGGGAATCGAACCCAGGACCTCATGAACTGTAGTCAGAAATGCTGACCACTATCCCATGAGGCTGGTCACTTTGATATATATTGAATTAATTATTATTAATAAATTACAATAGGAAGTAACACAATGAGGTTCTTCATAGTAGATAAGAAGAATCTGGTATGTCTCATCTCATAAATATTTGTTTCATTTGACATACTTCAATATGTTGTCCATATCATCGTTAGCTTGTCCAGACTGTTGAATGTTATGTTATTGGCCCTGGATGTCGACTCCCATGCCATCCTCTGGTTGACCGAAGAACTTGTATATCAAATCTTTTTCCCTGGGAATTTCAAAATTCAAAATTCTGATTATGAATTTTGAAATTCCCCAGGGAAAAGATTTAATTTACAAGTTCTTTGGTTAACTAGAAGATAGTGTGGGAGTCGACATCCAGGGCCAACAACATAAAATTCTTCAGTCTGGACAAGCTAATGATTACATGGACAGCATATGAAACATGTCAAATAAAATACAAATATTATGAGGTGAGACATACCAGATTCATCGTATATATTAAATTAATTGTTACTATCTTGATAGATTTAATTTAGGATTCTCCAAGGACAGAAATAAATATTATTTATTTTCATTATGCGTTGTTTATTTTTGTACTAGTTAATTTTTCTTTGCTTGTAACACTTAAATATTGCACAACAAATATGATAATTTAATTGTTGCAGCTCGTAGTCCTGTGTTTTCTCACTTGAATGCATCTTTGCAAGGTCTGACTACTATCAGAGCATTTGGTGCTCAAGCTTTGCTAGAGAAAGAATTTGATAATCAACAAGTAAGTTATTAATATGAATTTCACTATCAAGAATTCAATTACTCATTCATTTCTCAAAGTAGATATAAAGCAGAACAGATTATAAATACATTTTAACTTAATGGAAAAATTAATTGTATTAATAATTATTCCAATATCATGAAACCACATTAAATACTTAAAAAATTTAATTTGCCATGTAGAATAGTTTGTAAGTAAGAAAAAATACATTTACATATTGAACTAAAAAAATATATCCTCAACTTGTGTCCAACTCAGGGTTGGGTTAAGGAATGAGATGAGGTCCCAATATTTATAGAGGTCTGTGAACTACAAAGGTGCTGGTCGACCATCCCTGATGCACCGTCACAGGGGCGGATGAATGAAATGAAACAAAATGGATGAGACGAGTATGGAGAAATGGTGGAAAGAAATTTGTGGCAGGGGAAAATGGGAGAACACCAAGAAAAACCTTCCCAAGCTCCATTTCGTCCACCACGAAACCCACATGGAGTGATGGAGACTTGATCTCGGGACCCCAGTGGTGAGAGGCGAGTATCTAACTGCTTGCACTGCAGAGTACATATTGAACTATTATAGGAAATATCACTATGGAGTTTAATTTAAAATTTAGAATAAAATTCTTTACACGTGACCTCATATCCTGTCTTCTGTTTAGACTGGTTTCATAACCAGAACAGTTACATAATCAGTAGTTTCACAACTGATGTTCTGTCGTCCAGGAGTACTGCTTCTTACTCCTTCTGTTGGTAGACCATTGAACCTCCTAATCAAATCAACTTCCTGGGGAATTTCAAATTTCATTAATTTTTCTTTTCTCTACATTGAAAAAAACTAAGAATATCACATACAATTATAACTAATTTTTATTCTTAATTTACTTGCAATTTCTATGAATATTGTTTATTTACCTGCAGGATCTACATTCTACTACATGGTACTTGGCTATTTCATGCAATCGAGCTTTTGGTCTCTGGTTGGACAGTACATGTGTGGTGTACATAGGGTTCGTGACTTTGAGCTTTCTTATAATAGGTGGAGGTAGGTAAAATATTTGAGAGACAGATTACATAATTGAGTTCCTTCTTATTTTCAAGTATGTGATGTTTGTATATTTAAGGGACTTATATAGCAGTGGATGAATTTTTTACAAAACAAATTAATAACCCCACAGTTTCTAGATGGATTTTCTTAAAATTTTGCACAGTTATTCTACATGAATTTAGTTTTAAGTTGATAATTTAATACAAGTAACAAATACAGTGAGTTTCACTGGACTTGTGGCCACTAGCGTGGACACTGCATGGCCAGTGCGAGTTGATGACTCAATGCTTGCAGTCACTTTTCCTGCTATCGGCCACAGGTTGAGTGAAACTCACTGTATAAATATGTTTCTGGAATAGAATTTTTCATTAAAAATTTCATGTTACTGCAAAAAAGAAGTTTACATCTAAACTGAGTAGATAAAAACCAATTACTTTTTTTTATTTTAAAACTGATATTATAATATAGATATTGGACCTCAATGAGGAATCTAATTGGCTTCATATTAAAGGTACAGATTTTAAATAGTCTGGGAAAGCTGACGATAAAACAGAATTGTTTTGAAACATGTTCAAGAACAAATCAACTTTAGTATTGAGGTAAGATGTCCAGACTAAAAATAATATAATTTAAATAGTATGTTTAAGAAATTATACATTTTGGAATACATCTGTCCTAGCAAACTGCTAATTTTTCATTCAAATTTAACCATTGAGGTCCATCCTTTAGAGACTATGATAACAGACGTATGTGCATAATTTTATTGAAATCCAACAAACAGTTTTTAAGATATTGTATTTTTTTAATTGAAAATTTAAATCTTGAGGGAAGTGTGTGTAAAGTTTCAATTTGCTTGTACCTGCATCCATACACAATCTTACAAAAAAAGTTGTATCATTGCTAATAATTGGAGTTTTTAACTGAAAATTTGGAATAAGGTGCAGAAATGTATACTCTGTCTTTGAACCATAAAAAAACGTAAATTTTTTTCATGGTTCTTACTGTATAAGCCCCCTTAATAAGATTGTGCAAATTGTTGTAGAGCAGTATGGAGGAGATGTTGGTCTTGCTATAACTCAGGCCATAGGACTAACTGGGATGCTGCAGTGGGGCATACGCCAGTCTGCTGAACTGGAAAATCAGATGACATCTGTAGAGAGAGTATTAGAATACACACAATTGGAAAAAGAGCCTTCTGAAGACAACTTGCTCCGTAAGTAAGCTAAAATTGTTAGATAATTATAATCCCATAATTGTTATTAAACTGCAAATTCAGTTAATTCATAGAGATTTTAAAAAATGATGTGGGAAGTAACACTATGAGATAATTTTCAAATTATAAATGAGTTGAAAAAAATGTTTTTGATCTCACCTCATAAAGTTCCATGTTTTCACGATACTTCAGTCAAACTCCAACTGTTCAAATTTTGCTGTTACTATCATTTTTCAAACTGCCAACTGATTTTATAAACTTTGAGATTAAATTTTGCTCGCTGGGAACTTCACAATTCATGGATCTATATTTGTTCTTCTGAATGTATATCTTTTCCTAAACTGTTAATTCGAAAGGCTTCTCTAAATGTTATACATTCTGAAGAACAAATATAGTTCCATGAATTTTGAAGTTCCCGGCAAGTAAAATTTAATTTCCAAGTTCATAAAATCGGCACCAGATTGCAGTTCAGAAGGTGATGGTAACGGCAAAATTTAATCAGTTGGAGTTTGACTGAAAATAAAGACAAATGACATTTGAAACCAGTATCATGAAAACATGAAACTTTATGAGGTGAGATATAAAAACATTTTATCCAACTCATTTATAAATTAAAAAATCATAGAGATTGTCACCAATCAGATTAGCAACCTCCTAAAATAATGTATCTTCGATATCTCCACAGTATTTTTTTCAGAATATAGGTTATATGTGTACCGAGTTTGATTGAAGTTGCTTCTGAGATTCCAGAGCTAAGTTGGGACACACATGCATAATATAAACATCAATTTTTATGATGTTTTTATTATTGATTTAACATTTCTCAATGAAAGATAAATTATATTTGAAGAGAAAAATTTTCACCTAGACTGGGACTCGAACCCGGGACCCTTAGCTTTCCGGGCCAAGTGCTCTACCAACTGAGCTACCGAGGCGAGTTACGATCTAGACGCAAATTTTTACAACGTATATAAGAGAAAAATTTGCATCTAGATCGTAACTTGCCTTGGTAGCTCAGTTGGTAGAGCACTTGGCCTGGAAAGCCAAGGGTCCCGGGTTCGAGTCCCGGTCTAGGCGAAAATTTTTCTCTTCAAATATAATTTATCAATTTTTATTTTTTAATCAAAATATAGTGGGAAGTAACACTGAGTTAATTTACAATATTTAAATTGAGTTAGAGAAATCTATTTGGATCTCACCTGATAAAACTCCGTATTTTCACAGGACTGAATCCAAAGGCCGTCGTCACCCACATCCTGAGCCAAAACTCCGACTGTTGAAATTCTCCCATTACCATAATTTTCCAAACAGCCATCTGGTGTCAATTTTATGAACTTTGAGATTAAATTGTACTCGCCTGACACTTCAAAATTGATTGATATACTGATGTATTTGTTCTACTGAATGTATATCTTTTCACAAACTGTTAATTCCAAAAAAAAAAAAAAAATCTCTGAATAAATTTTTAAATCCATTTTTATTTTTAAACTTAATAGGCAGTAACGTTATGAGGTTATAAAAAGAAATACAAAATATGAGATGAGGTGAATTATTTTTAATATTTAATCCATTTTTATATGTGTAGATTTACCATTTGTCCACTTTGTAGCCAAATGGTTAAGGCAAGAAGCCTTGGCAGAGAGCTACATAACTTGCACTGGTTCGAGTCTCCATGGGGGAAGACATTTTCTCATGGAATTTCGGGCAGTATGGAACCAGTATTATGAGGAATTTGGGTAGCTAAAATGAGTAGGTTAAGAATACCAGCTGTAACATTGGGGGACCCGACATGCTAACTGCATATACTGGCAGGATTACCGACTACCTCTGTGATTAACACATGTAGATGTGAGGCCAGCAGCCAGCTGGTAGACCAAGGGCCCTCTAGGTCTTTTGCGCCATGAAGTTTAGTTTTTTTTTTAGATTTACCATTTTCAATAAAAATTACAAGGAAGTAACACAATGAGGTAATTTACAATTTATGTAAATTAATCAGAAATTATTTTTACGTTTAACCTCTTAAAACTCTTTGATTTTCACAGGATAGAAGAGATGCCTTCAGAAAAGGTCCTGTGAAAATCATAGAGTTATATGAGGTTAGATGTAAAAATAATTTCCAATTCTATTTATATAAATCTATTTACCATATTTATTTTTTTCTTTCAGATAAAAGACCTCCAGCAGGATGGCCCACCAAAGGAGCAATTGTGTTTGACAGAGTATTTCTTACTTACTTGCCTAGTGATCCTCCTGTTTTAAAAAATGTTAGCTTCGTAATTAAACCAGCTGAAAAGGTATGTCTTAAGATATGGCTATTTATATAAACAGTACACTAATTTTACATATAATTAAGTAGTGAGGTTCAAGCTAACAAGTTTATTTTGTTTATGTTTGTAATAAACATCCACAATTTCTATAAATATAAAAGTTTATACATGTAGATCCAAAATTTAAAATAAATTCTTTATCACTTCACCTCATATCCTGTTTTCTAATTAAACCAGTTTCACAAAGAAACAGTGTTCAATAGTTTGACTCATAGATTAGTAAATTTACCCATGAACAGAGAGAATTGTAAAAAAGAAGAAAGAAAATACATAATATATCAATAGGAAATGGGTTTGAAGTAAACATGATACACAAGAAAATAAATAAGTTCAAAATACAAAAATTAATCAACTAAAGTACACTTCTAAAAGAAAAAGAAGAAATCATAAAATTCAAGAAATTCACTTACCATTCATTGAAGCACCATAAGTTTAAAAAAAAAAGTTTAAAAAGTTCAATGCATTATTGGCACTGAGATACAAATATTAACCTCTATAGAATAATTAAAACAAATAAAAATTATGAAATGGAAGAAGAAAACAAATCAGGAATTTATCATAAGTAATGCCACAAGTGATTTCCAATTTATCTAGAGAATTTGGAAATCAAGAGTTGCATTTGTTAAGACTATTTAACGAATAAAATTAAGCTGTTTACTCACAAATCATTATTTAACTATAGTTATTTTAAAATATGTATATATTTAATGTAAACGGCGATGTTTGAAAACAAATGAGAAGCAATAGGTATATTGTTTATTTTTTATTATTTCACTCACCTCATACTTCATAATTCATAGCAGACCCTGGGTTTCTTCACATCTTTTGTGACATTCTCAATGCTGCGTCACGTTCACAACTGACGTCCAACGGCCTTCTATCCTGCAGAAAACAGGATAGAAGGCCGTTGGACGTCAGTTATGAACGTGACGCAGCATTGAGAATGTCACAAAAGATGTGAAGAAACCCAGGGTCTGCTATGAATTATGAAGTATGAGGTGAGTGAAATAATAAAAAATAAACAATATTAAAAAACCTCATAGTGTTAATTTCTATCTACATAACTTAAGCAATAGGTATGCTTCATCTGCTTCTTTTGTTTATCACTGCCACCAGATCATACTATTTATTGCCAAAGGAACACAATATTGTAAGAATGCTCTCTAATGGAGAAAAAATGAAACACATCAAACTGTATATTAATTCATTTCTGATGTATGATGTAAATATGACAATTATATTTTTCTGGATTGTTACCTGGGAAAAAATACATTTAAGAAAGTGCAAACAGTGGTTTCTTTTTTTGGTGGTATAATCAATTGCTACAAATGTTTTTATATTAACTCCCGCATGCGGCATGTGTTGACATTCATGTACTATATATACAATCTGGTAGCCGTATTTCTAACGGGCTGAGTCAATGCAAAATAATGGTCAGACATGTTCAGAATATTAAAAAGGAGGAGCCTTATTTAATATGGTAATTATAACACTGATAAATATTTCGTGAAACACGACTCTGATTGGTTGTAAAACAGAAATCATTGAAACGTGGTTGGCCATTGAGTCCCATTTGGGACATGAGTTAAATAGTCAGATTAAATGCAGAGTTTGTGATAAAATTTACATTGGAAAACAAAAAGAAAGTTGAAAATCAGAATGAAGGAATATCTCAGGAACATGTTGTTATCAAATGCTGGGCCTTGGCAATGAAGCCATTAGCATTCTTGCTCTCCAATATTTTCTCACTGGTGGATCCAACAGGTAATACTTTACAGGTTTGTAGATGTTCTTCATTCATTTCTTCATCTTTGTTGCCTAGAGGACAATTTGGATTTGTGTAAATTCCTATTTTATATAAGTGTTTGACCAAATAATCATGTTCTGTAAGTAGTCTGAATTTTGCTACTGCAGTTTCACGTGGAATTTCTGGAATAATATATGGCTTCTTTACTAAAATATTCCATTTTTTGTCTTTGACTTTATTACATAGGTCTTGTTTATATTTGTTTTTAATTGTCTTTTTTTTGCTTGTGAAAGGTAAGCTTTTATTAGATTGGAGCCTTTTTTGGCAAGAAAATCAGCAGTGTCATTTCCAGCAATTCCACAATGTGCAGGTGTCCATTGCAATTGAATTCTTTTCTGTAGTTTTTGAAGTTGTTGAATCATTTCGTGGCACTCTTTAATTTGGATTGACTTCATTTTGTATGAATTTATTGCATATATTGCTGCCTTAGAATCAGAGAGTATGACAGCATATTGAAATGTATCTATTCTGTATAGTAATTGTTGGAGTGAAATATGAATAGCCATTATTTCCACATCAAAATTTGTTGTGTGGTATCCTGCTGGTTGATAAAATGAAAATAATGCACATGTAATTCCTGATCCTGAGTTATCAATAGTAGATCCATCTGTGTAGACATATAACCATTCTTCTGGTGGATATATCTTATTCACAGCTTCTAACACTAGAGCTTTTAGTTCAGGTGTGGAATAATAATTAAATGAATCGTGATTTTTTCTTACCTCATACATCTATGTTTTTTTTTAACACAAATAAAAAAATAAAAAAACATAGATGTATGAGGTAAGAAAAAATCACGATTCATTTAATTATTATTAATTGAACCTCATAATGTTAAAAATTCCCAAATTTAATATATAAACAGGTGTGGAAGTTTAAGATTTTGTAACTGGTTCTTCTAAATTTAGCTGAATGTTAATTGGTTCAAAGATAAGAGTGTTTTCTCTGATCAAAATATTTTCTTTAGATTTAGGAGATTCAAATCTGTTTTTATTTCTGTTACTTTGGACAAGAAATTTGTTTGTGTTTTCAACTTGGTTGGTTGTAACTGTCTTTTTTCCCATTTTGATGTTGTTAACCGTAACATTTTTTCGTGAATGTGTTAGTGCCTGTTCCTCTAAAGTTAGACACATTGGGGGGGTTCTGAGTTAGTGCTTGCATTGCTGTGATTGGAGTTGATTTTGCTGCACCGGTTATAAGCTGTACAGCCTGATTTTGGCATACTTCTAGACGATTCAGGTTAGAGTTATTTGCTGTAATTATTACCTCCCCGTTGTATAGAAGTATTTGCTTGATGAATGTTTTTACGTGGTGTTCTCAGGAACATAAAAAATGGGGAAGTGAAAAAATCTGCAGTAGCCGCACATGCTTGGTCAGAAAAACATCATGTTGAAAGAAAGGTTAAATTAATAAAACAATTAGAAAAACCTAAACAGCTTATGGTTTTGGAAAAAATCAACTTAAAATAAAACAAGGAAAAAATTAAAGAATTTTGAAATTCCCAGGAAAATTGATTTGATGAATAAGAAGCAGTGGTCCTAGATGACAGAACAGCGGTCATGGAATTACTGTGGATAAAACCAATAAGGTTTGAAACTGGTTTAATTAGAAGACAGGATATGAGGTGAGGTGAGAAGAATTTATTTTAAATTTTAAAATATACCTCATAGTGCTATTTCGTATATAGTTCAATCTGGATCCAAACTTCAACTTCACAATTATTCAGAAAAAGTCTTTAAAATATTTAATACTATTTGTAGAATTGGTTTTAGGTTTTTAATGATAACAAGTATGTCTAATTGAAATATTAATAAGTACATATATAAAGGATAAAATTATTTATGTCTTCTTCTTCTTCTTCTTCTTCTTCTTCTTCCTTCCAAGTATTAGGCCAAGGCCTGTTATGATCCTATAGAAAATTTTCCCTCCAGCGTTTCATAGGACGGCCCAGAGATCTTCGTCCTCTTGGTATATAATTATAAACAGCTTTGGGGATTCATTTTTTCAAGATGGTGTTTCCAATTTAGTTGGTACTGTTTAATATATTCCAAAATTGGCGTAGTCTTCAATTCTTTTAATATATCGGTGTTCCTTTTCCGATCCTACCTCGTGTACCCCGCTGTTCTGCGCATGAATCTCATTTCACAAGCCGTTATTCTGCTTTCATGTTGTCTTTTTAGTGTCCATGCTTCACTACCATAGGTCAACACTGGTCTAGCCAAAGTGTTATATAAACGTAATCTGGTGTTTTTTTGTACAAGGGATGGTTTCATAACTTGATTAATAATTCCCAAACTTTTATTATAACTAGTAATTTTTTCAGGGATATCCTTTTCATCCCAGATAGAGAGATAATATCCAAGATATTTAAATTGATTAGATCTCTCTAAAATTTTATTCTGGAGACAGATTTTACTTTGTATGGGGTCCTTCCCATGAAATGCCATAATTTTATATGAGAATGATTTATGTTTTGAGAATAATTGTATGCATTACTTTTGTTGTTTACAATAGATTGGGATTGTAGGTCGTACAGGTGCTGGCAAAACATCCCTCATCACAGCTTTATTCCGCTTGGTAGAATTATCTGGAGGCACAATCCGGATTGATGGAGTTGATATCAGTGTAATTGGTCTCTACGACCTACGTTCCAGTATTTCAATCATCCCTCAGGAGCCAGCTCTGTTCTCTGGACCTCTCAGAAATAATCTGGACCCATTTAAACAATACTCAGATACGGTTGTGTGGTCGGCACTAGAAGAAGTGGAACTCAAACAAGAAGTAAAGGATCTTCCAGCTGGTTTAAACCATAAAGTGTCAGAGGGAGGATCCAACTTCAGTGTGGGACAGCGACAGCTCCTGTGTCTGGCTCGTGCCATCATCAGAAATAACAGGATTCTGGTTCTGGATGAAGCCACAGCTAATGTGGACCCACAGTGAGTTGAATCTTGTTTTGAGGGTCAACTATTTGATAGTCATGTAAGAATGTATTTCATGTTAATGTATAAGGGCGGGCACATACAGGAGACTTCTTGTCATGCAACTTTTTGCTCTTTAGTTGCTTGGGTTTTTGAGAGCAACAATTGATTGCCACTAAATAGAGCACACTATGTACTTTATTGTTGGTCATGGTGGACTAGTGATTATGTTCCTTGCCTCTGGTCCTGAAGGTCGCAGTTTCAAACCAGACATGGGTCGATGGGTTTTTTTAGGATGGAAAATCCAAGGAGCAAGTTCTCCGGGAGAGACTTTAAACCCAGGGTCCCAAATCTGAAGATTTTCGGACTCTTAAAAGAATCTTAAGCCTTTATAAAGAGGCCTTTAAAGAAAATTTATAGGCCTTCAACATCCTAGTAAAACCTTAGTTGCCTGCTAGATGTCTCATTAGGTTGGCATCTTGACCGGATACCATTCATGGCATCTTTAGGGAAATAAGCATAACTAAATTAACTTGGTCTAGTAACTTCTAACAAAGGAGAAGCTAAGTCTCGACTTTGGGCTGTTATGCCATTGTAGAATAGAATATATCTTATTATTAAATATTATAAATTATGATTTTTAGATTATTTATAACTCCAATTAGAAATTATTTTTTCACTACATTTTGTACATTGTTCTGATAAAAACTGCATAATTTTTACATTTCTCAGATAGCTAATCACATTCTATAAGAGAAATTGCTCTTCTTCTTTTTTTTTTATACAATTTTTTAGTGAAGTCGTCAAGTGGACGTTGTTTAATGATAGATTTTTTAAGACTTATTTGTGCTCTCATTATGTGACACAGGAAAAATCTGGAAATTGTTTTGATTCTTCCATTGTGACACTTATCAACATATTCTGTTTCTAATTCATATCAAAGTCTTCAAATGTGAAGAAATGTTGAGCCTGGGAGAGAAAACAGAGTGAAAACTGAGGCCACTAAAATGTTGTTCGTGTGGTCACATAGTATTTAAATATGGGAGGAGAGACAGGATGGAGACAGTTTCATCGCCCTTCTGTCGGTGGCTAAGAACCTTATAATGTTTAGTAGTGTCTGTCTGTTTGCATGCCTACATATGATTGACCAGACTTTATCAGAAAGACAAAATAGTTGCATGACAAAGGGTCTCCCATGTACATCTGCCCTAAGACACATTTAATTGAATTTATTATAATTTATTTTCACAGAACTGATGAACTGATCCAAGCAACAATCCGGCGTAAATTTGCAGACTGTACAGTACTTACAATTGCTCATCGTCTGCACACTGTGATGGACAGTGATCGAATCATTGTTATGGATGCTGGTTCCATGGTGGTATGCTATTCTAATATAACTAACTAACTAAGTAACTGGCAAAATCAAACCCAGAGGTTCATGGCCACTTGACATAAGTTCTCCATTACATCACTATTCTGAGCTAATGTTTTCCAAACATCCTTTGAATTAAATTTGAAGAGAAAAATTTTCACCCAAACCTGGGACATTTGGTTTACCGTACCAATGCTCTTACCAACTGAGCTACCTCCTTTGAATATTTATGAATGAGTTGGAGAAAAGATTTTTAATATCTCACGATACTGGTTACGAAAGTATAATTTTACTTCCATCTTCAATCAAACTTTGATTTACATTTTGATTAAATTTGACTTCATTTACCTCCCACTTTGATTTTGATTAAAATCTCTTGAATAGTTTATCTCCCTCAAATATGATTAATGTTATTCCCAAGCCCCATTCTTGGCCTACCTATTGGGCACTTTCACCCTGGTTTTCCTACAAGGAGTTCCATCCTCCTCTTTCATTTCCTATTCATGTCACAGTTCATACCTATTGCAGTCTACTAGACTTAATTGTTGTTATTACATCTGGTTGTCCAAAGCTATTTTAATATTTTACACATTTTTAAACATTTAAAAAAAATTAAAAACTATGCATCTGATTAATGAATTACAATAGGAAGTAAAATTGTGAGGTTCTTCTTAATAAATAAGATGAATCTGGAGTCATCTTACCTCGTAACTAGGGCAAGGATTTTAATGCACTAAACGGTAAGATTGCAACATAGATAATATATATTATTCAACTGTTTGTGTGTGAAACCAAGACAAAAGACAGTCAGAAGTCTAATTTCTCATGATATTATTCAACTGTTTGTATGTGAAATCAAGACAAAAGAGAGTCAGAAGTATTATATTATTTTTGGTCTGGACATCTTACCTCAATATTAATGTTGATTTGTTCTTGGATATGTTTCAAAACAATTCTGTTTTATCGTCAGCTTTCCCAGACTGGTTTTATTTATGTTGCATTATGTTGCACCACCTGGATGTCGATGTCAGCTCCATCCTGTGGTTGGCCAAAGAACCTCCAAACAAGGTCACCCTCCATCGGAATATCAAAATTCATAACTCTTGTTTATTTTTTATCATTTCACTCACCTCATACTTCATAATTTATAGCAGACCCAGGGTTTCTTCACGTAATTCGTGACATTGTCAATGCTGCGTCATGTTCACAACTGACGTCCAACGGTCTTCTATCCTGCAGACTGACCTCCGCGCCATCTGGTGGCCGACCGAAGAATTTCCAAATCAGGCCTCTTTCTTTATAACCGGGTATTTCAAAATTCATAGTTGTATTTTCATTCTTGCTTATGTAAATTTTTTCCCAAATTGTGAGTTCCTTCGGTTTTTCCAATTGTTTAAGTAATTTTGTTTTGGTTTCTATTCTATGTTTTTCTGACCAGGCATGTGCAGCTATTGCAGATTTTTCGGTTTCTCCATTTTTAACATTTCTCAGGTGTTCTTTTAATCTTGTATTTAGATTCCTTTTTGTTTTTCCTATGTATATCTTTTCACAATCTTTACAATTAATTTGATAAATTCCCGATTTTTTGCAGTCTTCAATTTTTTCATTTTTGTTGGTTTTTATTAAATTACCTAAGCTGTAATCATTTTTCGGTGCTAATTTAATGTTGAATTTGTTGAAAATTTTTGAAACTTGTCAAATACGAAAGGATGGTATGTGAACTTCTTGAATTTTTTGCCTATATTTTTATCTGTCTGAAGAGTACTTTCATTGATGACTTTTTGTTCTTTGAATTTATTTATTTTCTTGTGTATCATTTTCTTGTGAAAACCATTATCCTTAGCAATTTGTATGATGTGTTCTTTCTCTTTATTGTAATTTTCTTTGCTCATGGGGACATTCACAAGTCTGTGTGTTAAACTATTAAATACTGCCTGTTTGTGTGAAAAATGGTTAAATCCAGTAGCTTTTATATAATTGTCGATGTGAGTTTCTTTTCTGTAGATTCCAAATTCTATTTTCTTTTTTTCTTCTTCCCTAATCAATTTAAGGTCTAAAAATGGTATTTCATGATTATTTTCTATTTCCATTGTAAATTTGATTGTTTTATTTTGAATATTTAACAGTTTAATGGCATCTTCTAATTGTTTCTCTTTTACTATTGCTATGATATCATCTACGTATCTTCTCCAAAATTTAAACATCAAAGGATGTGCTTTAGTTACATGACATTCAAAATTCCCCATAAACATGTCTGCTAAGAATGGTGATAATGGATTTCCCATTGCGAGTCCTGATTTTTGTCTAAAGTATTTTCCTCTAAAGGTGAAGAACATTTGATTTAAGCATAATTTTGTTAGTTTTATGTATTCTTTAACGCTATCATGATAGCGTTAAAGAATACATAAAACTAACAAAATTATGCTTAAATCAAATGTTCTTCACCTTTAGAGGAAAATACTTTAGACAAAAATCAGGACTCGCAATGGGAAATCCATTATCACCATTCTTAGCAGACATGTTTATGGGGAATTTTGAATGTCATGTAACTAAAGCACATCCTTTGATGTTTAAATTTTGGAGAAGAGACGTAGATGATATCATAGCAATAGTAAAGAGAAACAATTAGAAGATGCCATTAAACTGTTAAATATTCAAAATAAAACAATCAAATTTACAATGGAAATAGAAAATAATCATGAAATACCATTTTTAGACCTTAAATTGATTAGGAAAGAAGAGAAAAAGAAAATAGAATTTGGAATCTACAGAAAAGAAACTCACATCGACAATTATATAAAAGCTACTGGATTTAACCATTTTTCACACAAACAGGCAGTATTTAATAGTTTAACACACAGACTTGTGAATGTCCCCATGAGCAAAGAAAATTACAATAAAGAGAAAGAAACACATCATACAAATTGCTAAGGATAATGGTTTTCACAAGAAAATGATACACAAGAAAAATAAATAAATTCAAAGAACAAAAAGTCATCAATGAAAGTACTCTTCAGACAGATAAAAATATAGGCAAAAAATTCAAGAAGTTCACATACCATCCTTTCGTATTTGACAAGTTTCAAAAAATTTTCAACAAATTCAACATTAAATTAGCACCGAAAAATGATTACAGCTTAGGTAATTTAATAAAAACCAACAAAAATGAAAAAATTGAAGACTGCAAAAAATCGGGAATTTATCAAATTAATTGTAAAGATTGTGAAAAGATATACATAGGAAAAACAAAAAGGAATCTAAATACAAGATTAAAAGAACACCTGAGAAATGTTAAAAATGGAGAAACCGAAAAATCTGCAATAGCTGCACATGCCTGGTCAGAAAAACATAGAATAGAAACCAAAACAAAATTACTTAAACAATTGGAAAAACCGAAGGAACTCACAATTTGGGAAAAAATTTACATAAGCAAGAATGAAAATACAACTATGAATTTTGAAATACCCGGTTATAAAGAAAGAGGCCTGATTTGGAAATTCTTCGGTCGGCCACCAGATGGCGCGGAGGTCAGTCTGCAGGATAGAAGACCGTTGGACGTCAGTTGTGAACATGACGCAGCATTGACAATGTCACGAATTACGTGAAGAAACCCTGGGTCTGCTATAAATTATGAAGTATGAGGTGAGTGAAATGATAAAAAATAAACAATATTAAAGAACCTCATAGTGTTATTTCCTATCTACATAACTTAATTCATAACTCTGTTTCTGTTCTTCTGAATATAAATTTTTTCCCAAATAGTCAGCTCTTTTGTATTTTCTAACTGTTTTAATAATTTAGTGTCTGAATTTATATTATGTTTTTCAGACCAAACATGAGCAGCAACTGCAGATTTTTCAATTTCTCCATTTTTAATATTTCTTATGTGTTCTTTGGTTCTAATTTTTAGGTTTCTTTTTGTTTTCCCTATATATATCTTTTCACAACCCATGCATTTAATTTGATATATTCCTGACTTTTTATTTTTATCAGTTTTTTCATTTTTGTTGGTTTTTATTAGTTTATTTAAACTGTAGTTATTTTTTGGTGCTAATTTAATATTAAACTTATCAAATATATTTTGAAATTTATTATGTACCCAGGGGTGATATGTGAATTTCTTATATTTTTTCATAGGTGGTTCTTCTTTTTCAAGATTACTTCTGTTTATCATTTTTTGTTTTTTATACTTTTCTATCCTTTTATGTACCATTTTTTCATCAAACCCATTTTCTCTTGCTACTTTGATTATGTGTTTTTTCTCATGTTTGAAATCTTCTTCGTTTAAGGGTAAGTTTACCAATCTATGAGTTAAACTATTAAATGCTGCTAATTTATGTCCAATTGGATTGAACCCTGTTGATTTTATAAAATTTTCTGTATGAGTTTCTTTCCTATGAATCCTGAATTCAATTTTTCTTTTTTCTTCGTTTCTGACCAATTTAAGATCCAAAAAAGGTATTTGTTTATTGTCTTCTATTTCTTTGGTGAATTTAATGTTTGTACTCTGTAAATTTAATAGTTTTAGGGAATCTTCTACATGTTTTCTTTAACAATACAAATTATATCATCAACATATCTACTCCAAAATTTAAACATTGTGGGATGTGCTTTAGTGATTTTACATTCAAAATCGCTCATAAATAAATTTGCCAGGAAAGGTGATAATGGGTTTCCCATTGAGAGCCCTGATTTTTGTCTATAGAAACTCCCATTGAATGTAAAAAACATTTGGTCAATGCATAACTCAGTTAATTTCAAATAATCTTCTTTGATCTCTCTGTCTATGTTGTTTTTTCTTAACCAATTGTTCAATATCTCCAAAGTTTTTTGTTTCGGTACATTTGTGAATAGTGAAACTACATCAAACGAAGTCAGAAGTATAACTTATAATTCTACTATATTACAATCTTAACTTTTACTGCATTAAAATCCTTGCCATACTCATAACTTATGTTCTATTTGAATATGTTTCAATATGTCATGCATATCATCATCATGATATATGCATGGTATATCAAAACATGCTATTCTTTTAGTACAATTTTTTAGTTAGTAAAGCTTATATTTTTGTACCAAGTTTTTGGAAAGACCAAACTTGAGAGGTGTTAAATATCAGTAAGGGAAGTGGGTAATAAACTTAAATTTCCATCTGTTAAATCCACTTTTACATGTACAAAATTTTTGTTGTATATATAGATTTATGTTGGTTTATGGTACTAAAATAAAATATAGATTTTAGATAAAAATCAAATGAATCGTGAATTTATCTTGCCTCATTTATGTTCTTTAACACAGAACCACGGTATAAGGAAATATCATTCCCATCCTCAACTGTTGTCATGACTGTCGATTCTTCATTATGCAGGTCATTTTCTAAACTACCATCTGGTGTTGATTTGAAGAACTTTGTAATCAAATTTGGTTAGTCCAGAAACTCAAAATTCATGGTTCTAATATGTTTTTTTTTTTGGATGTATATATTTTCCCAAACTGTTAATTCCAAAGGTTTAGATAGATGTTTCAAAAGTTCTATGATTCTCTAATAAACTATGTGCTGCTATTGCTGATTTTTTAATTTCACCATTTTTTATATGAATTTAATTATATGAATAGATTTTTAGAGTTGTCCTGTTAATTGTTCTTAATATTCTGTGCCATATATAATTAGTTATTTTATAGGTTTTTACTTTGTGTTTTTTCTTTATGATTTTTTAAATTTTATTAATTGTTGTAATCAAATGGTAAAGAGAAAAATTTATGCCTGAACCGGGAATCGAACCCCGAACCTTCAGCTTTCCGTGCTGATGCTCTAACCATTGAGCTAATCCAGGCTTCCTTCCCATCCAAGCATAAATCCTTCCTTTACCTTACTGTCTTGGTCCCACATTCAAATGCTATGAATCATCATTCACAAATACACAATGAATGGCTTCTACCTGAAGAAGACATGAAATAATTTATTAATTGTGTTTATCTTAAATATCTAATTTGCAGGAATTTGAGCATCCTTATGTATTACTGAAGAATAAAAAGGGTGTTCTTTATCAGATGGTTGAGCAGACAGGGCATGCTATGGCTGAATCTCTGCATAAAGTTGCAGAAACTGTAAGTAAAATAAATTAAATTTCTTATATATACTTAATTTAAACCAATATAAATGCATTTCATTAAATAGTGCTTAAAATTCAAAATAATAATCATATAATTGCTTTATTTTTTTCCAGAGTTATGGGAGATTGAATACCAAGAAAATATGAGCAGTATTAAAATATGAGATTGGAAGGTACCTATTGTGATAAAATGTACTTTACCTCAATAAATACAGTTATTACTTTTAAATAGAAATTCCTATCATACAGTGAAGCATCCTTGTTATGATGAAGAAGAAGTATAATTGTATTTCATTTTGTATTAATTTATGAATTTTATAATCCTTTCCTGAAAAAGAAATAGAATACCAAAGATTCCACCACTTTTTCACAGTTGATAGTAGTTTATTTGGTGCTTGGGAACCATTTTTAAGGATAAGTTAATTAATGGAATTGTGACACTTTGTTGTTCCCTCTGGTTTTCCCTACAAGAAGCTTTCATGTACCTCTTTCGTTCCTCATTTGTGCCACATGCCTTACTCATTGCAGTCTACGAGACTTAACTGTTCTTATTACATCTGGCTTCCTATAAATATACCATGTAGCTCACTATTATGTAGTTTTCTTCATTCACCTTCTGTTCACCTATATATATATATTAACTGCCCAAATAAAATAACAGTTAATATTGTAGACTGCGATGGGCAGGACATGTGGCATGAATGGGGAATGAAAGAGGTGCTTGGAAGTTCTTGTAGGAAAACCAGATGGAAAACGCCCAGAATGAGATGGGAGAATAACATTATCCATGATTTGAGAGAAGTAGATTATACAGGGGATGATTGGAAAACATTAGCTCAGGATAGGGATGTATGGATAGCTTATGTCCATGTGGTCATGAACTTACGGGTTCGATAGAGCCAATGAGTTAGTTAGTAAGTAAATAAAATTCCTCTTTTAAATTAATTTTACTACTTAAATATATTCACTAAATTAAAAAGGAAAAAAAAAATATTGTAAAACTCATAAAAATAATAAATAATTTAAATACAAAGATAAGAAATTCTTTCAAGCTAAATATACATAGTTTCTGACTACAATCCATGGTCCCAGGTTCAATTCCTGGTCAGACCACAGGAAGTTTTTCTTAAAAGGAATTATTATTGCAAACTTCCATGTCTGGATTTAGATCAAGTTTAGGCTTAAAGACTCTCCTAGAATTTCACAATTATTCATCAGCTATTATATTCAGGTAACATAACTCCACCTTCCAGGTGCCCCATCTTAAGAAGTACTAGGTTACAATTCCACCAATGCAAGAAAAGAATAACAGAAATGTCATAAAGACAACCTGGTGGCTTTGGTAAAAAATATATTTAATATTTTTAAAAAAGCAATGGAAAAACCAATTAGTAGAAATTATTTAAATTTGTTAGATTATTGAAATTCATTGGAGAACATTTTTTGACAACTCACCTCATAGATTTCATGTTTTTCATGATACCACGGTTTCAAAAGTGCTCATGTTTGAAACTGCAGTATCATGAAAAACCTCAAATCTATGAGGTGAGTTGTCAAAAAATGTTCTCCAATGAATTTCAATGATTATACCTCATAATTAAGTTATGTAGGTAGGAAATAACACTATGAGGTTTATTTTAATTTTGTTGAGTTGTTTCTTGACTCAACAAACTTTGAAAATTTGAAGAAAATTTTAGAAAAAATGGTTGAAAGAAAACAAAGTAGATGATGATAGCGTTAAAGAATACATAAAATTAACAAAATTATGCTTAAATCAAATGTTCTTCACCTTTAGAGGAAAGTACTTTAGACAATGATCAGGACTTGCAATGGGAAATCCATTATCACCATTCTTAGCAAATATGTTTATGGGGAACTTTGAATGTCAAGTAACCAAAGCATACCCTCTGATGTTTAAATTTTGGAGAAGATATATAGATGATATCATAGCAATAGTAAAACAGAAACAATTAGAAGATGTCATTAAACTGTTAAGTATTCAAAATAAAACAATCAAATTTATAATGGAAGTAGAAAATAATCATGAAATACCATTTTTAGACCTCAAATTTGTCAGGAATGAAGAAAAAAAGAAAATAGAATTTTGAATCTACAGAAAAGAAAATCACATTGATAATTATATAAAATATACAGGATTTAACCATTTTTCACACAAACAGGCAGTATTTAATAGTTTAACACACAGACTTGTGAACGATCCCATGAGCAAAGAAAATTACAATAAAGAGAAAAAACACATCATAAAAATTGCAAAGGATAATGGATTTGAAGAAAAGATGATACACAAGAAATAAATAAATTTAAGGAACAAAAAATGATTAAATAAAGTACTCTTCACACAGATAAAGATATTGGTAAAAAATTCAAGAAGTTCTCATACCATCCTTTAGTATTTGACAAGTTTCAAAAAATCTTCAACAAATTCAACATTAAGGCTCAAATCTATGAATGCATTAGACTGTAAAAGTCGTTCTCTGCCTGTACTCTGTTGAGAAAGTTGCATCCAAATACGTTTTTGCGTACTCAAAAATCTGTTCATGCGATAATAATTATTGAAATTCCTAAGCTACCTGGCGAGGTGACTTAGCAGAGAAACGAAACGTGAGCAACCCGATGGTAACCGATGTAGTTTGAAACCTTGCCACGTACCTTGCTGCTTTATCCAAGATGTCGGACCTTGAAGACTTCGATCATGTTTTTGGTATATGCAGGGAAGAGGAATTTGATAGAGTCTACCAAAGAATTCAACTGGAAGAACAGGAGAATCGGCATAATATTGCACGATGCAAACGTCGTCATATACGGTATTATTTGCGGGATGCAAGCGTAAATGCATTCCTCTAGCAGACAAAAATAACGGAAGTGGTTTTATCGCTGAGAATTCTGGGTAATTTCTTGTCAATATTACGAAAACGACTTTCATGCATGACCAGTTAGTGGGCAGCTAATTCGATCTTTGCACTTGCTCACGGAAAGTCAGTTCACGAGTGATTGGAAGTAATTTGAGTAGAGACTAATGTATTAGCACCGAAAAATGATTACAGTTTAGGTAATTTAATAAAAACCAACAAAAATGAAAAGATTGAAGACTGCAAAAAATCGGGAATTTATCAAATTAATTGTAAAGATTGTGAAAGGATATACATAGGAAAAACAAAAAGGAATCTAAATACAAGATTAAAGGAACACCTCAGAAATGTTAAAAATGGAGAAACAGAAAAATCTGCAATAGCTGCACATGCCTGGTCAGAAAAACATAGAATAGAAACCAAAACAAAATTACTTAAACAATTGGAAAAACCGAAGGAACTCACAATTTGGGAAAAAATTTACATATGCAAGAATTAAAACACAACTATGAATTTTGATATACCCGGTGATAAGGAGAGGGGATTGATTTGGAAGTTTGTCGGTCAGCCATCAGATGGCACGGAGGTCAGTCTGCAGAAGAGGAGACCATTGGATGTCAGTTGTGAACGTGAACAGCATTGAGAATGTCACAAATACAGTGATGAAATCTAGATCTGCGAGGGAGTTAAGAAGTATGAGGTGAGTCAAGAAACAACTCAATAAAATTAAAATACCTCATAATGTTTACTTCCCAATATTAATTTAATATAATATTGTCAGTTTATACAACAATATGCAACAGGTGGGTAAATTATGGTTAGACATGATTTGTTTTCACTGCAGTCTGAAAACTTTTAAATAAGTTGGCATTACAAATTGAGTTTCTCAAATTTAAGGGTAAACAAAACAAAGATATATTCTGTAAATCAACAAAATCAGATCTTAACTTCAATTTGCTGAGAAATTCGCTCAGTTTTTGTAGTTCCTATCTTTTTATTATTGATTTTTATATGATCATGGTAATATTTAATAAAGTAAACACATTGCATCATACTCTAGTATCCATAGCCTAACACTGTTTATACATAGAGAATTGAATCATGGTGTTTCTGTTGTGGGTTATCGCACAAGCAGCTAGGGATAGACTGTAAGAGGAGCGGCTTACTCTATGAGGAGGGTTTTCCAACAGCATACTATCTGGTGTGAAATGTTAGAACTACTTCTTTAAAGCTATTTAACGTGCTGTACTTTACATTTAAAAGCAGCTCTTCAATCAATCTGTCATCCAAATACACATGACCCCAAACAATGTTATGACATGATACTACAACTCCATAACTACGGCAAAGAAGTAATTCTACAGTGGATTCCATCTCATTGTGGAATCTTGGGCAATGAAACAGCTGATCTCCTTGTGAAGAGAGGTTCTCTAATAACACAATCACCAACATCCAAACCTATATCTTATATTTTAGCTAACAGGTACATAAAATAAAAAACCAGGGATATTAACAACAGACTTCAATCATCTACAAAAGACATGAAATGGGAATCCCTCCTTCACAACACCAACTCCATACCAGAACTTCCATGGAAGACAGCAGTTGCACAATTCAATTAACTACAGATCACGATTGGCTTGCTAAACACTTACATAAGATCAATATATTGTCCACATCAAAATGCATTCTATGCAACCACCCAGAGGAAGAAATGGATGACAAACACCTCAACAACTGTAAAGCCTTTAAACAGGAAATTTCCAAAACTTCAAAGTACAGCAGAGCAAGGCTGCTAAACACTTCAGTCATCTCAACAACTGTACAGCAATCAAACAGAAAATTTCCAAAACTTCAAAGTACAGCAGAGCAAGGCTGCTAAACACTTCAGTCATCTCAACAACTGTACAGCAATCAAACAGAAAATTTCCAAAACTTCAAAGTACTGGAGAGCAAGACTGATAATGACTTCAGTGTTAGATGCAGCACATTATAGACTCCAACCAACCATATTTTATATTGTCTACAATTTGGGTATCAGTATGTATACAACGTTTATTTGTGAATAAAATTTATTCATATTCTTATCTTGAAGTCATCAGTTTAGAGTGTATGTACCAGTGTTTTTGTTAATTTTACAACTTGCCAGCCTTACAAAGTGAAATTAATAATGATGCTGCCCACTATGTGCAGATTATAATACATTTTGAACGGGGAACATGTATCAATGTTGTAGGTAGATCAGTGTGTAACTATGCATTATGGGATTGACAACAAATTGATTGGCCATGTTGTTCCAGCTACAATGGACATCTTGTGTTAATTTTTAACGTTCCAGACTATCACTAGTATGCAGATGCCATCATCATAAGCAGCACTACAGCCTGATTTCAGCCTCGGTTTCCCTCACAATCCTCTTCCAGCCATCTCTCAATTCTCTGATTCTTCAGAAAACATTCCATCCATCCAACGCAGACTTCGTTGTCCCACACATGTCCCATATACCATTCCATAAACCATTTACCTTGTTGTTTCCAAGTTGCCAACAATTGATCCGTCCAGTTTTATCTGATTCTTTGAATTTCCTAGCAAAGGTTTTTTTTTTTTAACAAAGTAGGTTAGCCAGCCCTAACCAAATCACCTAGCAATCCAGAAGGACAATGATTTACTGTTGGGGATTTCTTTCCTAGCTGATGAGTCTCAACTATAGTGTCAAGAACTCACTCTTCAC
Source organism: Diploptera punctata (assembly GCA_030220185.1). Lineage (NCBI taxonomy): Eukaryota > Metazoa > Arthropoda > Insecta > Blattodea > Blaberidae > Diploptera > Diploptera punctata. The sequence goes on along the minus strand of JASPKZ010003868.1, from coordinate 3,058,594 downwards.
CCTCGCATGACTTAGTGTTATCCAGAGATCATGACATGGACATGCTTGTGTAGGACTTGGTAGGATTAAATGGCATTTCTCAAATTTTTAAGTGATACACATCCATTAGCATTATGTGCACCCTCAAAGCCACATACTACCATTTTGGCTCCCATTCAGATGTCGCCATTGTGCTTAATTCAGTGGTGAGCATGTGTTCAAGTGAAACATGACATTTTTGAGTGGGAAAGGAATTTATAATCCAAAAAAAAAAATATCCTGCCATAATTTTTAAACCATACAACGTCCCCTTCTAAGGTGGGGTTTGTGATTTAGGACATTTCACAACTAACTGGATTGTAAATTTAGATCATATACATTTAAGGTTATCTGTGCACAAAAATGTATATAGACTATATCTGTATAAGAAGAACAAGAAATAGTCGAATATGTAATTTATTATAGCAAATGGATAATTAATAATGTACATTCCAACTATAAGTGCAGATAACTTGAATAACAGGTAAACAGCGATCACTCACCTTGTAGCCAAGAGGTCATCTAAATCCCACCCACTCTCCTTAAGCATAGTTGGCTTTCATTCTGTCCATGTTTGATATGAGTTGGCAGGATCTTTCCTTAGAAAAAATTAACTATAGTATATAGAGCTATAACACAACTTAGCAAGGAATGTGTCGATGTACGTACATTCTAGTACTGGTACTCAATAAGTTGTTCATTTTGGTCTCCTAAATCCCTCAAAAGTAAATTAACTTTTGCAGTATTGAAACATAAATCCATAAGCTAAAACAATTAATCCAAAAGAAATGTAATCACATCCAAAAATATAGCCCAATCTCCCCCAGATGAACAGGAAACATATACATCTTTTCTAAAAAAAAACCTCTATGTCTAACTATAGGTCCCATTATAAAAAAATTAAATTATCATTTTCATACAATCTGTAGAAACAAATATATTTATACCTTAATTTCTCTTTATATTAACCTTTTCACTGCTACAAACGGGTATATCCGTTGGCAAAGAAAATGCTTGCTGTGCTATGGGTGTGTATATCCATTCTCAACTCCAAATGCCTGCTAGTTATATAATACGTCTTGCATTGCTTTCAAACTAAGCAGGCATATACTGCCATCTCCTAGGAACCTAAATAAACTTTTTCCATATTTCTCCCTGCATTGAGCAAGGAGGGTTTTAAAGGCTGGAAATATCTCAGCAGTGAAAAGGTTAAATATTATTTTAATGATGGGTTTAGGATATTTAAATTATATAGGTTTGTCATTACTCTCCCTGGTATTCCTCTTTCCTTAAAAAGAAAAAAAATAATGTTACTATTTATTGAATTGTTCCGTGACATTGCCAAGAGGTTAAGGCAAGATGCCTTTGGCAGAGCTACAGAGCTACGGGACTTGCGCTGGTTCGAGTCTCCTTCGGGGAAAAAATTTCCTCATGGAATTTCGGTGCCCACCCAGCATCGTAAGGAATTTGGGTAGCTACAATAAGTAGAGGCTCCAGGTTAAGAAAACCAGGTATATGGCTGGAGGACCTGATATGCTGACCATGTGTTACCCCTACACTGGCTGGATGATCGTTTACCTCTGTGATTAACACATGTGAATGTGAGGCCAGCAGCCGGCTGATAGGTCAAGTGCCTTCTAGGTCAGTCGTGCCATGGAGTTTATTTTTATTTATTGAATTACCAAAGTTACAGCAAAATTCTGCTTAATGGAAAACCAAGGTTTGTAGTTACCTAAACAAGAACACGGATAAAATCCCACGGTATATCATTAGCATAAATTTGCGGACTGTCTCCTAAGATAATGCAAAATAATAAAAACCTTCTGGATAGTTGGAAAGTAAATTTCTAACTGGTATTGGCTACAGAAATTACGAAAAACCCAGAAAAAAATTGTCATATTAACCAATGTAGAGGATTGGATTTAATTCTTGCAAAATACGAATCCTATGTAAGGTTCCTGTCGGTTTCAACGGAAGATTATCTTCTTGTATCATGTAAGCCCATGTTTCCCTTAACAGAGATTATAAAGGCTGTAAATAATAGCAGGTGTGAAACTTTTGTTTAAGAAATTATATTTTTAAAATGAGCGCTGAACGTTCTGAATTCTCATTGGGCGATTTATAAATATGACAAAATACTACTGTCAAAATTGACAGTTTTTTAACATTTGCAAATATCTCTTGCAGGCTAAATCAATTGACAAATGGTGCTAAAACTATAACACCCAGTTATAATTAAAACTATTTGATGCCCATGGAAATACTGCATATTTATAAGCCTAATTTTGACGATTGTAAGATTGTGATTTGCGACTGATTGCGAAATCACTTTGTTGTATTCGCGGAAAATGAGTAGTTCGCATTTGTAGGAAAGAGTTGAGGATAATACATTTGTATACATGTGTTTTAGAGCATAGAGAACCAGAATTAGCTCAAGATATGCAATTAGGTAAATATTATATTAATTTAGATGCAATAGTTGTTTTATTTGCTTATGCATAAGGCGATATTATAGTGTATTTTAAAATTTAAATGCATTTAAGACTAGTGTAAAAATTACTCGTGCAATCAGGTACAAATTACATTAACTTGCATTGTATTCTGATTGTTTGGTATCATAATTTAACAATGTTAGTCGAAATTAGTAAATTATAGGTTATGTTAAATTACATGCTTGATAACCTTTATTGTCATAGAATATTGCTCAAATATTTTACTTTTTATCTATTGGAATGCAATTTTTAAAAATATACCTTCTAAATAATTAATTTATAGATTGTTAATTAATATTTATTTAAATGTAGACCAAGGCATCCCATAAAGCTTAAAAATGTGGACCATTTATTTTAGGCTGAACTTTAGAATAATTTGCTCTTTGATTTTCCATACATTCTTGGGATACTGTTCCATGTACTGTATTTTATTTGTCTCTACTATCATTTCTTACTATGGTAAACATTTTACAACAATCCTTGAAACATATTTACTATTATTAAATATTTATCTCTTAATGCTTTTTCTTCTTCTTCTTCTTAAACTTAATTTGTAGGATTTTCATCCTGTTTATTTCCAAAATCACTCCTCGGAGGAAGACGTACTGGATGTACATTCACTGTCTATCTATCTCTTGGCAGGTCTTCCTCTTGTTCTTCTCCTGTCCATTGGTCTATCTTCTGTAGCTCTTTTTGCAAGCCGGTTTTCTTCCATTCTTTCTATATGACCCTTCCAATATTTTCGTCTATCTATAATAAATTTAATGCTTTTTGTTTTTCCTTTATTTTTTTAAGATAAAGTAAAATGGGAAAAACTGCACTTAAACTAGCATGAAATATTTTCAAGAACAACAGTGTGCATGTGCCAGAGTTTATAGAGCCAGCAATAACCCACAATCAAACCACATATTGATTATCATCCTCGATTACTACCCGTGAAATTACTACTATGAAATTTAAATGACCAATATTTGCAATAAATCCCCCAAATCTATGTAAAAAATGTATAAATAATATTAAAATTACCAAATGTTTATTAAAAATGGATGTACACTTACTAACGCTGATCCAACCAGCAATAACCCAAAACAGCGATAGAAAAATCATAGACTAAGTAATATACTCTGTGGAGAAAATAGCAGTTAGCATCACAATATTGTCTAACAGTGTCATAATATTGTGATTTGCATGTTTAAATAAATACTTCAAAATTGTCTAATAATGTTTTAAAAATTGTTTGAAAATGTTTAAAATATTAAATAATGTTAGTAAATACAGAAGAAGAGCTATTGTTAACAACAATATAACTGAAAAATCAAGCGCTAGTAGAAGTGCAGTTGAGCCATAAAATGTTGTAATTGAGAAAGTATTCCTAGAGATGAATCATGCTTAATATATTCCTACAAACCTCAAGTCATTGTTGCATTACAAAGTCTACCTTGAGAAAAATTGTTTGATTGATATTGGCTGCTAAAGTGCTTTAGTTGCATATAGGGAGGGATATCTTGGAGATGGCATTGTACCTAATTTTTGGATGGATTTTTTAAAATCAATTTTATTATAATTTATTATAACAACACCACCAAAATCATCTGTATATAATTATTTTTGTCAAAATATCTTTAAAACTCTCATTCCATATATAGTATATAGCTTCTTTATGGAAGTTCTTATAAAGGTGAGTCCCAGAAAAAAATATTTATTTCTAACTAAAGCACTGGGCTGCTTCGTTGATTCCAAGTTAGTTGTGCAACAGTAAAAGTAATACAAAAGGAAAAGACATGATTATTTTCCTGGTTTAACCCATGTCAAAATATGTTGAGTATGGTAATAATAAATTAAATTGATAAATAATGTTTTTTTTAATCTTTTCAGATTGTATTTAGGCTATATATTCTTGAAGCTGAGAATTTTTAATTGAAAAATGGATGCTGGCCTTAAAAAGAGCATAAATCCTAATCCAAAACTTACTGCTAATCCACTGTCAATTGTCACCTTCTGGTAGGTATTATGTGACTTAGAATCCCATTATCATCATCATTAATCATCTAGAATTAGCCCTGCTGACATCTTCCATGTTACAATTCAAGAAGATAGTTAGGCTTTGCATTGATTTCTTGATCATTCTATGTCTCACATTCCTTGTGGTTAAATAGCTCGTGAGCATCCTTAATAGATGTAGATACCAGCTAGAGACCGAGCTAAGTGCCAAAATCTAAATTGCGAGAAAATAGAAAAAAGAAAATTGTACTTATCACAGTTTTTAATAGGCCAGGCACATTCTTGTGACTAAAATTTGAATTATGTGCGGACTGAATATCACATAGCCCAGTTTTTACTGCACTGGCATAGACAAATAACTCATTTTTTAGCAATAAAATGGAAATCAGTTTTTTTGTGACACCTAGCCTGGTTTTTATTTTCAGTCTACAATTGTTCCAGTAGATTTCAGTGGTATGTGTTGAATTGCTGCACAAATGACTATTTACCGTGATTAAAAAAAAAAGGCAAATTATTGTTATAGAACACTTGATTAGCGACCTAAAGAATGTGTGTTTATAATAGTATAGTTTTTAGTCAGAACAAATTATGAAAAATAGTAAAAAAGAAAATGAAGGAATTCAAGATACAAATAACCTAAAAGATGTGATATAAACATTAAGTTAATATTTTATAAATGAGTTGAATATCCCTCCATGGTATCTTTACCTTGTCGTGGTGGAGTGGCTTGTGTGCTTAAATGATCCTGAGAGCTATGCCGGCGGTAGCATTGCTGCCGATAGGGTTACCCATGCCGGACTGGTCGAAGGTGATAAGCCAGACGAAATAAGTACCTTGGTCGAAAGAGTGACGATCTTTCACCGTAAAAATACAACCGTCAAGAAATGCGGACATGGGTTCTACTGGGGTAAAATAGGACTTTATACAATAGCGGGGCACTAGAGATATTAACGCGGGAATTGGATCCTAAAAAGTTAGTTAGACTTATACGAATGTGTCTAAATGGCTCAACGAGTAGGGTGCGTGTAGGCAAACAGTTTTCAGACACTTTTGAAATCCAGAATGGGTTAAAGCAAGGAGATGCACTATCTCCTCTACTATTTAATTTTGTACTAGAGCATGCCATTAAATCTTTAGAGAATGAGGAAGGTTTACAACTCAATGGTATTAATAAGCTGTTAGTTTATGCTGATGATGTAGTACTACTGGCCGATAGCGAGGAGATACTAAAGGCCAACACGCACACACTATTGAGTAACACTAAGAAATTAGGGCTGGAAGTAAATATCAGTAAAACTAAATATATGGTCACACGTAGAAATACATTATATAATGGAAATGGACAGCTAATGACAAATGAGGGAAATTTTGAGGAATTGGCTGAATTCAAATACCTAGGAACAATAATCACAAATAGGAATGAGATGCACAAAGAAATTAAACATAGGCTCAATTCTGGAAATGCATGCTATTATGCATTGCAGAGACTTTTGATGTCCCAACTCCTTTCAAAAAACGTTAAGCTGAAAATATATAAAACTATTGTTCTACCAGTTATATTATATGGGTGCGAAACATGGACTCTTACTTTAAGGGAGGAAAGGAGATTACGAGTATTTGAGAATAAAGTTCTTAGGAAAATTTTTGGACCAAAGAGAGATGAACAGACAGGTGAATGGAGAAGACTACATAACAATGAACTACATGGTCTTTATAGGAAGCCAGATATAATAAGAACAGTTAAGTCCCGTAGACTGCGATGGGCAGGACATGTTGCGCGTATGGGGAATGAAAGACGTGCATGGAAACTTCTTGTAGGAAAGCCAGAAGGAAAACACCCAGTTGGTAGACCAAAAATGAGGTGGGAGAACAACATTAACTATGATTTGAGGGAAGTAGATTATACAGGGAATGATTGGAAAGCATTAGCTCAGGATAGGGATGTATGGAGAGCTTATGTCCGTGCGGCCATGAACCTACGGGTTCGATAGTGCCAGTGAGTAAGTAAGTAAGTAAGTAAGTTGAATAAAAGTTTTTACATCTCACCTCATAAAGCAGTTTACACTATGGAATCACGGGATGCAGCTAACATATACACAATATTTATTGAACCTAAAAGCTAACCTGATGCAATTTAAGTACTCTAACCTGTGAAAGACCAATCTAAAAGCTAACCTAACTCAATTTAAGCACTCTAACCTATGAAAGAATGCAACGACAAAAAATAAATAGTAAGTTCTGAAATTCTGAAGTATATGTGTACAGTTAATTAGTACATTCTATATGTTGGCTGCACTGGAATATTTTTTTGTTGTTGCATAGAATATTCATTAAAATCAATATGGCTGCCACATCATATGTAGATATGTAGTTAAATATCATAGAAAAATATATTGAAATAATTGTTAGAAGTAATGTAATACTTATTGTAAATGGTGGGAAATAATTTGAAAAATGAAACTCTAAGAATAAAATTTGACTGGAGTTTATGAAGGAATTTAAAAAAGTTTTAAAGTTTTGCCGTATAATTATTATCATTATAATCATATCATCATCAATTTTTTTCTCATTATATGAATAATTTGCTTTATTCAAATTTTGCTGCCTATATACATATTTTAATTTTTTTTGTCATTTTAACTAGAAATGATTGAATGGATATTTTATTACAGTATTTTTATAATTATATTTTATAAGTTATCTTCTATTTCTGTCTCATTCTCTTTATTATGTATTAAAACATGAATTTTTGTTTGAATCCAAGATTTGTTGATTGCAAATTAATGAAAATTAAAAGTTTTTAATTCATTTTATTAATGTGACATTTTAACAGGTGGGTCCTGGATATTTTTAAGAAAGGATACAAGAAGGACTTGGAATTGGACGACCTTTACGATGCGTTAGACGAGCACAGTTCCGGTCACTTGGGTGACAAATTGGAAAGGTAAAGTAGCAAACCTAGCATTTATAAAACAAAGTATATAATATCTCTTATTTAGAGAGTCAATTAATGCTAGGATATAAACTTTATCCAATGCATTGTAAGTGTAACTTTAGTTCATAGAAACTATTTATTTTGAAAACTTAACAAATAAAATTTTCAATCCTGTCAGGTATCAACTCCAGACCTGCTAGTCAGGATTCAGGTATTCAATGAATGAGTCAATTCTTATCTTACAATAATTAAGGTATGTTACCAGTTGAGCTAACTCAAATTAGGATTGAATATTAATTTTGAATTATTCTCCTTTCACACTGATATTATGGCGTAGCAAAGTGAATTTCCACTACAAGCAGTCATCTGAGTATTCACGGGAGAACCATAACCATTGATTGAGTTTGGAAGAAAATGTCCAAACTCTGCCTCAAGAACTGAGGAAGGCAGGTCCGGATGCCTAGTTGGCAACCCCATCAAGAGAATTAGAAGCTGTGGGCTAAAAACCCGCACTTCTTAAAATCCATTATTAATGAAACCAAAATTAAAGCTAGCCAGCAGAACACTAAGAAGGGAATTGTCAACCATTGCATACCAAAACCTAGTTTGAAATTTCTCCCCGAGAAACATTGTGATGTACCAAGGCCATCTCCAAAAAATTTATCTTCTGCTTTTAACTGGATGGCACATAGAAATCAAATCCAGAATCTAGCAATAACAACCCACTGTGCAAACCAGATGGACATCCCTGCTTGAATAGAGTGGAATGGAATGAGGCATGTGTGGTACAGACAGGTTGTGAGAGTTATCCAATCGACCAAGTCAAGAGTTTTATTACTTCTGTGTAGTTTAAGTGAGAGATTTGCCACTGGATGTTAGTGCCTTGCAGTTAAAAGTGGCAGATATTTTTTGGACATGCCCTTGGTACATCACAATACTTCTCTGGGAGAAATTTCAACATAGATTTAGGCATGCAATGGTTGACAGTTCCATTGTAAGGCTGTTATTGTTTCTTAAATGGGAACATCTATCAGTTAATCAACTTATAAAAAGCAAATTTTTAAAGAAAGCACAATGAATGTCATAGTATGCTCCTAAATTGGTATATAAATTAACAAGAGACACATTCTACATAGAAGATCTTTGCCTGAAACTCCTATGGACAATTATCAATATCTGCTGGAAACCCAAAAGAAGAAGAGAGGGGAAATAGATCCAGCTTTTTATGGTATCTCAGAATTGGTGGAGAAGAAGTGAATGGAAGCCAATTTTAATCACAATGACTTTTGATGATATATTTTTAATTAATTTTCCAGAATTGGATATAGTTTTATAAATATAACACAATGACTTGTTTACCAATTCACAGTTTTCATAGGAAACTATATGCAGAGAAGAGATGGCATCAGGCCAGACTGCGTGTGTACACTCTGTAGAATAAAGTGGGAAACATATAATTTTGAGATCTTGTGCAAAGATAACTAAATCGCTCAAAGAATATGCTATACAAGACTTTAATGAATGCTCATTTGGGTGTTACTTTCTCATTTATTATTATTATTATTATTATTATTATTATTATTATTATTATTATTATTATTGTTTCTTAAACTTTCATAATATTATAATTATGATATATTTTTGATCTCCTGTGCAGTAGCCGAGTGGTTAGGGCAAGATGTCTTGGCACAGAGCTATGGGACTTGCGACATGGAGAAAGAAATTTTCTCATGGAATTTCTGTCAGTATGGGACCGGTGCTCATCCAGCATTGTAAGGAAGTTGGGTACCTACAATAAATAGCGGCTCCAGGTTGAGAAAACGAGCTATAATGACTGGGGGATCCTATATGCTGACTGTATGTCACCCCGATCCTGGGTGTATGATCGTCTACCTCTGTGATTAACAATGGATGTAAGACCAGCAGCCAGCTGGTGGGACAAGGGCCTTCTATGCCTGTTGTGCCTTGGAGTTAATTTCAGCCAGTATGTAATATACAATTTGTTTGGGTATTGTGTAACATGGCATTCTATTTACATGTTGAAACCATTTTATGTGTAACAGCTAAAGGTATTATTTTAAGTACCGGTACTTTCCTTAATCTAAAATAACTGAAGTTACATGCAAACCTGGATAAGAAAATTTCTGATAATTCTGTTTTTGGATTGGAGGTTAAAAGTTAAAATTATTCCTATACATGTAACTGAAATATTAATTTATCCATGGCATTGTTTAATAATTTTCTACTGTAATTATTGTGTTTATTTTCTGTCCCACAAAAAAAAGTGTGAAAGAGTAAATGATTTTCTTACCTTTATAAATTGTCTTTTTTATGATATTACTATTAAAATCCATAAGTATAAGAATGGGAATAATTAACAAAATTATGAAATCTTCCATAGTACAAAGGTACGAAGAATATGATGATCTTGAAGAAGATTTCAGGCTGTAGGCCGTGGTCTCGAGGCTTGAAGTTCCCCGACGTTTCGCCAGAGACTGCGTCTGGCATCCTCAAGGGTTGTCTTGAGATGCAATTTGTTCCACTGTCTGTCCTATTTATACCGTTCACCGCGATGTGTTCATAGGTTATATCTGCCTTCTAATTGGTCAGCGTAGGGACTTCCATTGCTCCAATGAGGTTGCTGTTTGATGGTCTAGTAAACTATTCTTGTAGAGGTTGCAAAAAGAACTCATGGTTTGAGAAAAAATCCACATTAAAAAAAAAACAAGAAAGAAAAACTTATGAACTTCGAAATTCCCAGGGATTTTGATTTGATTCGGAGGTTCATCGGTCCACCAACAGAGGGAGGAAGAAACAGTTTTCCTGATCGACATAACCTCAGTCGACAAGAAATTACTGAATATGAAGGTGCCCAATCTTTGGAACAAGCAGTACAAAAGATAATATTTTTAATAAGAATTTCAACATTAAAGAGTTAAACATAGCCATTAATAGTTTAAAATCAAACAAATCTCCAGGAGCAGATAATATACATGCAGAATTTCTCAAACACCTTGGCAATAAAGCCAAAACTCAATTGCTCTCCCTTTATAATCTTTCTTGGAACACAAAAGTTCCTGATGATTGGAAAAAAAGCTATTATAATGCCTATTTTGAAAACAAAAAATCAACAAATACTTTTTCAAATTATCGCCCAATAGCACTAACTAGTGTAATTGTTAAAACTATGGAAAAAATGATTTCAAATTGATTAAATTGGTATTTAGAAACCAATAATTTATTTTCACCCAATCAAGCTGGATTTAGAGAATTACAATCAACAAATCAACAAATTATACACCTAAGTCAAGCTATTAAAGACAGTTTCAACAGAAAAGAAGACACTCTGGCAATGTTCGTTGATTTCCAAGGAGCATATGACTCTATTTGGAGATATAAATTATTAGAAAAAATGCAGACTTTAGGCATTCAAGGGAATATGCTACTCTGGATCAGCAATTTTCTCATCCAACGGTACATCGCTACAAAGTATAATAATCACCTCTCTAAATACCAACAAACACATCGAGGTTTACCACAGGGTTCTGTACTCAGTACAGTTCTCTTCAATATCTACATTAATGATCTACCTAAGCATGTAGAAAAGCTCGAAACAAAAACCCTACTTTTTGCTGATGATGTTGTAATATGGGTCTCCAAACCGAAAAACTAAAGTCAACAATTAATAACCATAGCCCAACAATCACTAATACAGTTAGAGAATTGGACATCCCAGAACTTAATGAAGATAAATATACAGAAAACAAATTATCAACTATTTACATTAAGAAAGAAACCACTACCCATCACTCTGAAATTGGAGGGTGAATTATTAACTCAAACACATGAAGCAAAATATTTAGGAATAACTCTGGACACAAAATTAACATGGAAGAAACACATGGAGAATATATGTACAAAGATAGAAACAAGGTTACCATTATTAAAACGATTAGCAGGGAAAAAGTGGGGTTGCAACACACAAACCCTAAACACCTTCTACCAAATGTACATAAAACCTTACTTCAATATTGTGAAGAAATCCTAGTAACTACTAAAGTGGAAAAACTTAATAAATTGCAGAACCAAATCCTCCGTCTGATAACAGGAGCCATTAAAACAACACCAATCACTGCCATGCAAATCTTAACAAATAACCCAAACATAGCATCTGAAATTGAGAAAACAGCAGTCACACAGTATGAAAATTTTTAAGGCTACCCCATAATAACTGGACCCAAAGAAAACCACAAGTATGTTTAAAATCTCAGCAAAGCTTCCTAAGCATTGTACAAGAAATCAAACAGAAATTGCAACTTCCACATTCAAAAGAAAATATGCAGATGAGAAACAACCCTCTAGAATTTTTGGAAATCGAATATAACCTTCATTTAACAGAAGACATCAAGAAATCTGAAACTCCTCCATATATTTTAAAACAAATGTCACTGGAAATAATAAATCTCCCCTCAGGGGTCCTCATCTAGGGGATATGTGGATGGCGACCACAAGGTGCCCAAGCTGTGCAAAACATTTCTTCCACTTACTTGTGTTTTGCACTCTTTTAACTTTACTATCTAACCTCTCTTGGTTAACTCTTGTTATTTCAACCCCGACGCTATTAGGGCATCCGAGGGCTAGGGTGTCTTTCCTTTCTTCCATTTCATGTTTCCTTTATTTTCTTTTCTTCTCCAGAAAAGCCTGACCAGAGGCTATAAGATGGCATCCCCATCACTGGTCTTGCCTTCCTTTGGCCAGCAACCAATCGAAGGGACTATTATTATGCTTTCAAGTCTTATACGAGAATTTCCCAGGAATTTTCTATAGGATCGTAACAGGCCTTGGCCTAATACTTGGAAGGAAGAAGAAGAAGAAGAATAAATCTAAGATACCCAGCTCCTGAATGGATACATATTTTTACAGATGGCTCCAGCCTACCAAATGACGGTGGCACTGGTGCTGGTGCAGTATGTCCACTTTTTTCCTTTTATCGTAAACTAAACACAAACTCAACAAACTTTGATGGTGAAATTCTAGCAATTTTCTTAAGTTTGCAAAATCTTTTATATCACATCCAAAAATTTACAAAAGTTGTAATTCTATGTGACTCCAAAGCAGCCATTCTTGCTATAACACGAGACACAACACCCAAAAGCATCAAAATTATCGAATGTCACAAAATGATAAAACAGTTATCCCGTCGTAGCAAAAAAAAGTTGTACTTCAATGGATTCCGGCCCATTGTGGAGTGACAGGCAATGAAATAGCCGATTTTCTAGCCAAGAAGGGTAGCAAAATTGTTTCAAACCCAAAACTTCTGCTCCAGTTTCCTTTCACTCTATCAAAAGAATTATCTCAAATAAATACATCAATAAACTTAGAGAAGAATACACCACCAAAACATCTGGAAAGGAATGGGAAAATCTACAAGCTTATGACATTACTACATTACAAAGAAAATCTGCAGTAGCAACATTCAGACTGCTAACGGGACATGACTGCTTGAATAAACACCTACACAGAATTGGCATAACAGATTCACCTAAATGCCCTTTTTGCAATTTAAATGAAGATATGGAAAGAAACCATCTCCTCCGTTGTCCAGCTTTTGTAGAAGAGACCAGCCTTTCTGCTAAATATTGGAGTGCAAGAGAGCGAATGATTTCATTATCAAGTGCTCGACATTAGATACCAACCAACCATCTTTGAAACCGGTATAATTAGGTGATTGGATATGAGGTGAGGTATAAAACATTTTAATTTAAATCTTATATTTTTTATGTTTTTATTTTAAATTTATCACTCACACAGCACTCCACCTTTGGGCCATCTAGGCATCTTAATTGAAATGGAAATTTTTCTCCTTCTTATACAATCCCTGATTGCCTTGAGGCAGAGGTGTATTTGCAAAATGAGCATAATTTTTAATAGAAGGGGTATATAAAAGCCAAGGTAGCAAATATAAGCTGCATTTGAAATTGTGTGGGCCAATATGTTACTATACATTTACATAAACATTCTAAAGTAGACTAGGAGAATTCATCATCATGGTCTTTTAGCTCCATAGAACATAGTAAGAGCTTTCCACTGGACATGATTACTGGTAACAGTCTTCACTTCATTCCACGATTTTCCTACCCTTTTCACCTCATCATGGACAGGTCACTTCCAGGTACTATGTGGACATTCTTTATTTTTGTCTCTCTGAGGATTCCAATCAAGGGCACATCTTTTTTTCTAAGAGTGTAGCCTATCCAATACCATTTTCTCCTTCTAATTTGCACCTCAACTGGGTCCTTACAAGCTTTATATTAGGAGAATAAATTTAATCATGGACAGTTCTTAACACTATTGAATTAAACTAAAGGAAAATATGAAATGGTTTACTGTATAACTAGAATACACCCTATTGAGTATTACTAAGAAATTGGGACTGGAAGTAAACATCAATAAAAGTAAGTATATGGTCACACATAGAAATACATCATATAATGGAAAAGGAGAGTTAATGACATTTGAGAAAAGTTTTGAAGAAGTGAGAAATATATCATATAATGGAAAAGGAGAGTTAATGACATTTTTAGAAAAGTTTTGAAGAAGTGGATGAATTCAAATACCTAGGAACAATAATTATAAACAGGAATGAGGTGCATAAAGAAATTAAACATAGGCTCAATTCTGGAAGTGCATGCTATTATGCATTACGGGAACTCTTGTCGTCCCAACTTCTATCAAAGAACGTTAAATTGAAAATATATAAAACAGTGTTATTCTCTCAGTTATATTAAATGGATGCGAAATATGGACTCTTATTTTAAGAGAGGAGAAGAGATTACATGTATTTGAGAATAAAGTTCATAGAGAGATTAAAGACATATTAATGGAAAAGACTACATAACAATGAGCTATATGCACTTTGTGGGAAAATAAAAACAGTTAAGTCTCATAGACTGTGATGTGGCACAAATGGGGAATAAAAGAGGGGCATGGAAACCCCTTGTAGGAAAACCAGAGAGAGAACGACCAGTTGGTAGACTAAGGGCTGCATGCAAATACATTAGTCTCTATTCAAATTACTTCCAATCACCGGTGAGCTGACTTTCCGTGAGCAAGTGCAAAGATTGAATTAGCGACCCACTAACTGGTCATGCATGTAAGTCATCTTTTTCATAATATTGGCAAAAAATTACGCAGAATTCTCAGCGATAAAACCACTTCCAATATTTTCATCTGCCAGATGAACGCATTTATGCTTGCATCCTGCAAATAATACCATATACAACGACGTCTGCATCGTGCGATATTACGCCGATTCTCCTGTTCTTCCAGTTGAATTCTTTGGTAGACTCTATCAAATTCCTCTTCTCTGTGTATACGAAAACATGATCGAAGTCTTCAAGGTCCAACATCTTGGATAAAGCAGCAAGGTACGCAACAAGGTTTCAAACTACATCGGTTCCCATTGGGTTTTTCACAATTTGTTCTCTGCAAAGTCACCTCGCACCAGGTAGCTTAGGAATTTCGACAATTATTATCGCATAAACAGATTTTTGAGTACGCAAAAACGTCTTTGGATGCAACTTTCTTAGCAGAGAATGACTTTTACGGTCTAATGCGTTCATAGATACGACCCTAAGAATGAGATGGGAGAATAACATTAACCATGATTTGAGGGAAGTAGATTATACAGGGGATTATTGGCAAACATTAGCTTAGATAGGGATGTATGGAAAGCTTATTTCCATGTGATCATGACCTACAGGTTTGTAGTGCCAGTGAGTTAGTTAGTATACGCTAGTTAAAACTAGTTTTATTAAATCAATAAAAACCACTTTTATTTTAAAAGATTTTGGGTATTCATTGTAGCATACCTATACATATATGTGCACATTTGCAATTTTTTATTACTATTTTTAAACAAGAACTAGTCAATAATTTAATTTTTTTATCAATCAAGTTCCACTAATTCTATGAAAAATATGGGAATTATTGACTTTTTTAGTATTTTAGTAAAATTTTATCCTCTTACCTCATATAAAAATATGAGGTGAGGTGATACATTTTTTCCTTAAATGGGAATAATCCTAAAAAATGTTAAATATAATAATTGAAAATAATGAGATAAAGATAAATGTTCTTCCTTTATTAATATTCTAGTATCCATTTTTAATGTTTTAAATTCTTTATGAAGGGCTACTAAAATTAAGAGTTCATAGAATAAAATTTCATGAGGGAATTAATCAGAACTTTGAAGGAATTAATATTTGAAATATTTAATGTTTGTTTCAGATTATGGGCTCAAGAACTGGAATATGCCAATGGCAGAGGAGAGCGAGCTAGCTTACTCAGGGTTCTTATCAAGTGCTATGGCCCTCATGCCATGTTCCTAGGTTTAGTGCTTGCCTTTACAGAACTGTGCCTTCAGTAAGTTACTTTCCCGTAATGTTTTTATTATTAATTTAACACATCTCATTGAAGGATAAATTAAATTTGAAGAGAAAAATTTTTGATGTTTTTATTATTAATTTCATACATCTCATTGATGGATAAATCATATTTGAAGAGAAAAATTATACGCTCAGACCGGGACTTGAACCCGGGACCCTTGGTTTTCTAGTCCAAGTGCTCTACCATCTGAGCTACCTGAGCAAGTACCGATCTAAATGCAAATCTTCCTCTATATATGTTGTAAAATTTTCACCCAGACCGGGACCCGAACCCTTTTTTTTTTACCGTACCAATGCTCTTCCAACTGAGCTACCAGTAAACCAAAGATCTTGGGTTTGTGTCCCAGTCTGGACGAAAATTGTTCTCTTCAAATTCAGATTTACTTTCCCGTAACTTATTTATTTGTATATTTGTTATTACATTGACTATTTAACTCATGTCCCAAATGGTAGTCAATGACCAATCACGTTTCAATAAATTTTGTTTTAGAACCAATGAAAGTTGTGTTTCACCTCACTCTTTATCAATTTCTCTTTATCAGCTTCTGCTTTTGTGATAAATAAAGCTCCTATTTTTTTTAATATTCTGAACAGCTCAGATCATTATGTTTTTCCAACAAATACATTGCATATAGCAAATAATGAACAGATTCCTTGATTTTACTGAGTTGTTTACTAAAAAACAAATTAATAAACTATAATGTTGATTATGATATACAGTTTTATGTGTTCATTATTTCTCCACTGGGTGATTCTTATAATATTGCAATCCTATTTGGCAATAAATAATATGATTTGTTTTCAAACATCGCCATTTACATTAAATATATAAATATTTTAAAATACTGGTAACTATCATTACCATCATTATCAACTCTCATCATCAGGGCAGCGTAACCCCACCTTCCAGGTGCCCCAACCTCAGAAGTGGGTTACAAGTATGCCATGCCAGGAGAGAACACCAGAAATGTTGAAACAACAACCTGAGGCATTGGAAAAAAAAAATTAAGTAATTATATATTAAATTAATATTAAGAAGCTAAAGCTGTTACTATGATTGAAATAAGTATATTAAAGTATACAACTAAATTATTGTAATCAAATGGTAAAGAGAAAAATTTATGCCTGAACCGGGAATTGAACCCCAAACCCTCAGCTTTCTGTGCTGATGCTCTTAACCATTGAGCTAATCCAGGCTTAAGAGCATCAGCACAGAAAGCTGAGGGTTCGGGGTTCAATTCCCGGTTCAGGCATAAAATTTTTCTCTTTACCATTTGATTAAGTAATTATTTTTGAGTAAACAGCTTACTTTTATTTGTTAAATAGTCTTGATTTTCAAACCCTGTAGATAAATTGGAAATCACTCATGGCATTACTTACGATAATATGCTTTCAAGGAGAGAAAAAAAAACAAGTCATTTATATAATGAATATTATAATGAGGATATACAATTTATAGCTCTCTTTTTATATTCTCATTATAATTATGTAAATTAATTAATTTTAATTAAACATGTTATCAGGTTTGTTAACTATCTGGTTTTATGACTGACATCAGAATTCTTTTTTATGTCTCAGCATGTTGTGTTTCATTATGTCATGTAGTTTTGAACGAAATATATCAGTTTTTTTAGATAACCAACTAATGTTATTTGCCACAATAGTTTTTTGTTTATTGACTTCCTTAAATTTTTAGATTGCAATTACAGACACTGTTTAACAGTAAACAAGAAAGAAATAAACAAAGCATATAAAAATTTATATTATAAAAAATATAAAACATTATTAAGTATATAAAGTGAGCAAATATCTAAAAAAGTAGTATCATTTATCAAAATGAAATGATATATTAGAAATACTTTACAACATGTGATGTGAAAAGTTTTTCTAAGTTCCAATCATACACCATGTGCATGCCAACAGACTTGAAGTGGTTTATACTCTGGAATCACTGGATGCAGCCAACATATACACAATATTTGAACTCATGTCGCCAACAAACCTAAAAGCTAACCTAACACAATTTAAATACTCTAATCAGTGAAAGACCAATCTAAAAGCTAAGCTAAACCAATATAAGTATTCTAATTTGTGAAAGAATGTACACTGATTTTATTTAGTGTAAGTTAATTAGTACAGGCTCTATGTTGGCTGCACTGGAACACAAAATATCCGTTAAAATCAATATAGCTGCCATGTCTTCATGTAGTTCAATATTGTGAAAAAAAAAATTCAAATAATCGTTAGAAAATATGTAAAAATCATTGTAAATGGTGGGAAATAATTTGAATAATGAAACCCTAAGAATGCAATTTGACAGGAGTTTATGAAGGAATTAAAAAAGTTGTGTCACAGGTTTAAAGTTTAGCCAATAAATCTATGTAGTAAATGTAAGTGATTTCTTAATATACATATGGAGTGAGGCTATAGCTAAATCTGATGTTTTGCAAGTGTAAGTTGCATTAATTTCACAATATACAAATTAAATTATGATACTATTAAAACATTATATAATTTTTTATATTTCACCTCATACAACTGTGTGATTCTCATAGGATAGATTTCAAAAGTTTTTGCTTTTTTACATAGATGTTTGCTTTATTGTGAAATATCGCTTATAATAGCATGTAAAGTGGGATTAGTGTTATACTAATTTGGGAGAAGTTACCCCTTCTTGTGATAAAAATAATATTACATTTATCATGAATTTTTCTAGGATGACTCAGCCTCTGTTTCTTGGAGGTTTGATTCGCCACTTTACACCAAATAGTGATGTAAGTCGAGAAATGGCCTTTATCTATGCTGCTGCTATCATTGTGTGTTCCACTTTAAATGTCTTCATTATGCATCTCTATTGCCTGAGTGTTTTTCACACAGGTATGAAGATGCGAGTTGGTCTATGCTCTTTAATTTATAGAAAGGTAAGCAATGAAATTCTTATTCCATAAAACTTAACATTGTGAGGCTTTTGTATTAATAAAATAAAATTGAGTCGTACATCATCTCACCTCGTACATTCCATATTCTTCACAGCACAGGACTGCAGTTTCAGGAACAGTTGTTCATATCTTCTGCCATTTTTTTGACTGTTGAATTTTTGCCTTCACCACCATCTTCTAAACTACCATATAGTGTTGAGTTGATGAATTTTGAGGTTAAATATTGCTCGCCGGGAATTTCAAAACTCATGATATATATATAGGGAAAAGAAAAAGGAATTTGGACACTCGCACAAAAGAACATTTTAGAAATATTAAAAATGGTGAAATTGAGAAATCAGCAATTGCAGCTCATAGTTTGTTAGAAAATCATAAAGTTGAAAAATAAACTAAACTTTTGAAACATTTGGTGAAGCCCTTGGAATTAACATTTGGGAAAAGATATACATTCAGAAGAACAAATTTAGATCCATGAATTTTAAAATACATTCAGAAGAACAAATTTAGATCCATGAATTTTAAAATACATTCAGAAGAACAAATTTAGATCGATGAATTTTAAAATTCCCAGTGAGCTAGATTTAATCTCTAGTTCATCAAATCAACACTAGGTAGTAGTTTAGAAGATGATGGTGAAGGCAAAAATTCATTAGTCGAAAAGATGACTGAAGATAGGAATGAGGCTGTTTTTGAAACTGTAGTCCTGTGCTGTGAAGAACACGGGGTGAATGAGGTGAGTTGAATTACGACTCATTCTAATCTAATTTTATTAAAATTAAACTCTTAATTACTTTTTTATTATTGTTGAACATTACACCTTGAGAAGTAGGCTAAACTATTAATTTGTAAAGAAAAATTAATTAATCAATTGAGTTGGTGTTTACTTGATGAAAATCCATTACACATTTAATTAAATAGAAAATTTAATGCCCGAACAGGAATTTGAACCTGAACCTGTAGTTTTGTATACTAGCGTGTTAACCATTACACTAATCTTGGCTTCCGTTGCAAGCATCAATTTTCCTTTCCTTGTGTGCAATTCCACACACAGTTAATATGGAAAATGGTTAATCTGTGCATGAATAATTGGGAATATTGAACTTTTATAGGAATATATCACTATGAGGTTTAATTTATGATTAAATTAAAATGCTTCATACCTCTCCTCATATCCAGTCTTCTAAGTAGATCGTGATTTCAAAGCCTTGGCGGCTTCATTTCCGGTACTTTCTTGTCGACTGATGTTATGTCAATCAGAAGAATTACTTCTTCTTCCCTCTGTTGGTGGACCGATAAACCTCCGGATCCAATCAGAATCGAATCCACAGGAATTTTGAAGTTCATAAGTTTTTCTTTCTTGTTTTTATTTTTAATATGGATTTTTTTATATTTAAGTTAATATCATCATCATCATGAACAAATTCGTTTTAGGCCATGTGGCCTGTACGGTAAACCTAGCAAAGATGGTCTTGATCTTTCCACCGATGTTTTGGTCTTCCTTGGTCCCTATGTCCAGTTGGAGTATATTCGAATGCCAATTTTGGAAGTCTGTTTCTTGCCATTCTCCTCAGATGATTTTTCTAATCTTGTTGATATAATCTTTGTATATCTCATTTAAACTTGTTACTCCAAGTTTTCCTCTGATAATAGTGTTCCTTTGGTGATCCAGTCTATTAACTCCTAACAATGATCGTAAGAAGCACATTTGGCTTACTTGAAGTTTATGAGAGTTTCTTTTATTTAAAATCCAAATTTCACTTCCGTATTTTAGAGCAGCTTTTGATGTGATATTATGTAATCTTAGTTTTGTCTCTGTCCTCATTTGTTTACCAAAATGTCTTCGTATTACCCCATTCATTTTATTATATTTTTGTAATTTTGAATCAATGTCACTCTTATACTCTGCAAATACACTTCCTAAGTAAGAGAAATCTGACACTTGTTCTATGATTTTTCCATCAATCTCAATTTTCACCCGTTGTATGTTTTTTCCACACATTGCCATTGTTTTGGATTTTGAAGTGGAAATTTTCATATTATATTTGCTGACAATTTTGAATAATTGATACGCTGCTATTTGTAAGCTATCTTCGGAATCTGATAATATTATTTGATCATCAGCATTTAAATTAATATTGGGAAGTAAACATTATGAGGTTAGGTGAGTCGTTAAAAATATGTTCTCCGCTCACTATTAATGGATTTTTTTCCCAAACCATGAGTTCTTTTTGTTTTTCTATTTGTTTAATTAGACGCGCTTTTGATTCAGTTACATGTCTTTCAGACCAAGCATGAGCAGCTACTGCTGACTTTTCCACTTCACCTTTTTTTGACATTTCTAAGATGTTCTTTCACCCTTGTTTTCAAATTTCTTTTTTATTTTCCTATGTAAATTTTGTCACAATCACTGCATTTGATTTGATAAATTCCTGATTTGTCTTCTTCTTCAATGTTTTCATTTTTATTGATTTTTAATTATCCTGTTTAAGCTGTATTCATTCTTTGGTGCCAATCTTATATTAAACTTTTTGAAAATTTTTTGAAACTGTGGTGTTTCAAAGGATGGTAAGTGAATTTCTTGAATTTTATTTTTTCTTCTGTTTGTTTTAAAAATGTGCTTTCATTAATTCATTTTTGTCTTTTAAATTTATTTATTTTCTTGTATACCATATTTTCTTGTATACTGTATATTTTAACTTGGAATGTTGTTACAGGCGCTGAGATTGAGTAAAACAGCCTTGGGGGAAACAACAGTTGGCCAAACAGTGAATCTTTTATCAAATGACGTAAGCCGGTTTGATGTGATGCTCTTGTTCTTGAGCTACATGTGGGTTGGTCCTATAGAGATGGCAATACTTACTTACTTTATGTGGCAGCAGATAGAAATGGCTGCTCTTATTGGAGTGGCTATAATTGCATTAGTAATTCCAATTCAAGGTATTTCCGTTGAATAATTATTAAATAATAATCAATTGATTTGGTGTTTATTTGATGAAAATCCATATTTATTTAATTAAGTAAATAGTTATTACATGACTATTTTCTCTTATGAATAAAATTGAAGAATTTTTTCTCTTTATACATGTATTGAATGTTTTAAATTTATAGAAAAATCAGTCCCAAATTGATATGAAGTAACAGCTTCATGGCCTTGTAATCTCAGCTTCTGAATACAGTTCATGATGCCACGGGTTCAATTCACAGTCAGATCACAAGGATTTTTCTTTAAAAGGAATTATTCCTGTGGTCGCACATGGTCTGAAATTTAGGTTAAGTAACTCTCTTGGTGCTTCATTATTTATTTATCACCCATCATGCCATTGAGATAACTTAACTCTGCATCCCAGCTGTTCCAACCTCAGAGGTGGGTTATAATTCTGTTAATTCTAGGAGAGAATGCCAGAAATGTTGTAAGACAATCTGGTGATACTGTACAAAAAAGCTATAAGGTATTTTACAAAATATTGAATCAGTTAATAATTAAATAATTAAATTAATGTTTTTATTACCTCACCTCACGAAACTGCAGTATAGAAGAAAAAGGATATGAGGTGAGGTAATAAAAACATTAATTTAATTATTAAATTAAACCTCATAGTGTTCTTTCCCTGTGAAAGTTAAATAAAAAAAATTGAATCAGTTATTTACACCTCATCTCTCTCCCTTGGACACACAAACAAATATTATGGAGGAAATATCATCAGAGAGAGAGAGAGAGAGCAAAATATGAGATGAAGTATAAATAACCAGTTCAATTTCTTTGAGAAAAGACAATATGCATAAGTAATAATTTTCATGTAATTTTAAGCATTTAAAATTGATCAAGCTTTCACTGAAATTTCTTCATTATAATTTTTTATTAGGAATATTCCACAATACAGTGTTTCTCCTTCAACCCAAAGTGATTTGTTGCCAGAGGTTCCTGTCTAAAGCATCTTCTTCCCTCAATCTTTAGCTTCCATACTTTTCCTCATTCCATCGATCCAACATTCTCTATGTCTGCCTCTTCCATTTCTTTTATTAGTTTTTCCAATCAAGGATCTTCTTTGGTATACTATCTTCTTCCATTCGTATGAGGTGTCCATACCATTTCAAACATTGTTCTTCTATTTTTACTAATATCTTTATTATTATATAATAATAATAATAATAATAATAATATCCTCAACTTTTGTCAAACTCTTGGTCGGATCGAGAGTTGAGATGAGATGAAGCCCCTATTTTTATAGAGGTCTTTGAACGACAAGGGTGCTGGCCAACCACACCTGATGTATCATCATAAGGCTGATAAAACCAAATGAATTGAAATGGACGATTAGGGAGAAATGGTGGAATGAAATTGATGGCAGCGGTAAACAGGAGAAACCCCTAGAAAAACTTCCCAAGCTCTGTTTTGTCCACCATGAAACCCACAATCTTGAGACCCCAGCGGTAGGAGGTGAGTGTATAACTTCTTATGCCATGGAACTGCTGCCCTTTTTATTATACACAAAATAATTTGATGAATTCATTTTGCAGATCTTATAAACTTATTCAGGGGCATTGCTATGGTATTAAGGCAACATGCTACAAGGCAGAAGGTCGAGGGTTTGAGTCCCAGTCGGGATACAATTTTTAAAATGACCCAAAACCTTCTAGTGGCACCATAACCCTGGGGTGATTCACCCTCTAACCGAAATAAGTACCAGACTCTTGTTCTGGGGGTAAAGGTGGCCATAATGCAAGGCTGACAACCTGGCTGACATCAAGTGCCGATTGTCTAGAAAAAGTGGAAGCCTTAAACTGCTACAACCCCCAAGGGTCTCCCAAGTCCTGTAATGGTATCATTTTACTTTATAAACTTGTTCATTCTTAAATAGTTTTATAATAATTTTATAATTATATGTCTTCAAAATTTGAACAAATTAAAATTAGTTCATGATTACTTTTCTTTATATTATTTGTGTATTTATGTGTGTATTAATGTAAGTTTGTATGCATGTGTGTATATAAATAAATATAAGTATACAGGGTGGAAGTAATATAAGTGCACATATTTTAAGCATGAATTCCTTTTAGTAATTATAATAAAAAAGTCTTATGCATTTTGTGGCACAAATGTGCAGTTTTCTCAAGAAAAACATATTTTTGTACTGAAATTTATTGGTGCATAATTGTATAATGATGGTGAGTACATAAGAAACATGAAGTAAAATAACTTTTTCCTTTGGTATTTTTCAATAAACACATAGTATACACCTGCAATGTTGCCAATCTCTGCTTGTAAAATATCAATAAAAATGTTTATTTAATTTATTTTCTTTTAATTTAATTTGTGCTGAATCAGACCATTGGATCAAAAAATACCAATAAAAACATTTGTTCCATTTCACATCTCATATTGTCGGTCAGCAATCAAGATCTCTTTATTCCATAATAGAAATAAAATTTCAGGAAAAGAAGAAATCATATAACTGGTTGATTTTTAAGATGTTTTTTAGACAAAATCTATTATATTGAACTTTTATAGGAAAAAGTCACCTCGTATCCACTCTACTAATTATACCAGTTTCGAAGTTTGGGCAGCTTCATCTTCAGTAATTTTTTGTCGACTGATGTTATGTCAATTAGGAGAACTGCTTCTTCCTCCCTCTGTTGGTAGACCAATGAACCTCTGGATCAAATCAGAATTCCAGGAAATTTTGAAGTTCATAAGTTTTCTTTCTTGTTTTTTTGAAAGTGAACTTTTTCCCAAACTGTGAGTTCTTTTTGTTTTCTATTTGTTTAATTAAATGTATGTATTATATTTTAAAATTAGTTTTTGAAAAGTGTTATGCCAGAGATGCGAGTTCTTGGGTCTGAGATTAGAACAGACAAAAACTCGCTATTTCTCCCCGCCGGTGACGCTAGTGTTTGGGCCTGAGGTTAATAGCTGCAGAAATGCATGATTTTTGTAATTGTTAATAGATGGTAGTAAAATCATCTTGGAGGTATAAGAGTTTAACAGCATGCAGATGATGCCTTTGCTTATCAAATAATGCAAAAATCTTGATTTTACTCTTGAATGAAGTTACAAGGTTTTGATCGCCAGCCGATGATATGTACTATGTAAAACTCAGATCAATTCTTGCCATCATTATAAGATAATGTTACCAATAAATTTCTGTACAAAAATATTTTTCCAAGAAAACTGTATGTTTGCAGCTCAAAATGTATAAAGACATTTTAAATATATTGACCACAAAGAATTCATACTTAAAATTTGAGCACTTAACATTACTTCCACCCTGTATATATATATATATATATATTTTTTTTTATTTATTTATTTATTTATTTTTTTTGCTTCAGTCATATCCAACAATGTAGGGAAATTACATTTAATAAGAATTGTGTAACATTTCATTTACAGCTTTTATTGGAAAGATGATGTCAACATTACGTCTGAAGACAGCAAAAAGAACTGACAGAAGAATAATGTTTATGAATGAAATTATTGTCGGAATTCAAGTCATTAAGATGTATGCATGGGAAAAACCATTTGCTCATCTTGTTTCACTTGCTCGCAAGTAAGATTTCATATTTATAATAGAAATTGTAAATTTAACAATTTTTTTTAGAAATATTATTCTCAGTACCTGAACTTTCATATTGAATATTGCTTGTATTTCTTGCCATTTTGTAAACACATCTATGATTTTTATTGATTAATCTTTGATATAATTGAAAGTTGATATTATTTCAGGCACGAAATTAAAGTTGTAAGAACAGCTTCTTACTTACGAGGTTTTCTTCTTATATTTGGAAGAATGATAGCAAGGAAAGTTGCTATATTTGTGAGCATTGTGTCTTATGTACTTCTTTTTGGCCAAATTACACCAGAAAAGGTAGATATACTCAGTTATTACATTTAAGCTAATATTAATACATAAAAAATTATTAACAAAGTGTTAATAAACAATAATGTGTGAATATTCATAGTTAAATGTGGGAAATAATATTATGAGGTTCTTAATTCGATGATTGAATGAATCACTTCTTATCTCACCTCATAGTTTATGTTTTTTTAAGCATGGGAACTGCAGTTTTAAAGAAGACATCCTTCTCATTTTGAACCGATATTATGTCTACCAGATTTTCATTGGATTCTCCATCTACGACGTTGCTATCTGTGTTGATTTGATGAACTTTGAGATGAGGTCCTGTTCATCGAGAATTAAAAAATTAATGGATCTAAATTTTTTCTTCTGATGACGTCCCTCTCATTTTCAACCGGTATTATGACTACTGGATTTTTGTTGGAATCTCCATCTATAATGTTGCCATTTGGTGTTACTTTGATGAACTTTGAGATGAGGCCTGTTCATCGGGAATTTCGAAATTCATAGATCTAAATTTTTTCTTCTGATTCAGAAGTTCATCAAATCAACACCAGATGGCAACATTATAGATGGAGATTCCAATGTAAATCCAGTAGTCATAATATCGGTTAAAAATGAGAGGGATGTCCTCTTGAAAAGTGCAGTTCCCATGTTTAAGAAAACATAAACTATGAGGTAAGATAAGAAGTGACTCATTCATTCACTGAATGTCTGAATACTTTCAATGCTGTATTCTGTATTTGTACTATTATTCTATCATTGAACTTTTATAGGAAAAATCACTACAAAGTTTAATTTAAGATTTAAATTAAAATTCTTTTAATTTCTTCATAGTAGATTGGATATGAAGTGAGGTATAAAGAATTTTAATTTCTTCTTAGAAGACTGGATATGAGGTGAGGTGTAAAAAATTTTATTTTAAATCTTAAATTATTGTACCAATTACAGTGTTCAGATATTTTGGATTTAATAAATTTTAGTGTCAGTATAAACTTTTCAGTTCATTTAATATTTATAGGAAATAGCACTGTGAGGTTTCTTTTAATTATCGTGAGTTAGATATTTTGACTCATAATAATTTCTCAGTTCATAATTAGTAGAATTCTTGAGAACATGTTTCAGAATGCATGCATTCTATCATCAGCTTGTTCTGACTGTTGAATTGTTGATTGGCGATTCTGTATGTAGCTTCCTCTTTCCTCTTTAGGTTGATCAATGAACTTCCAAATCTATTCCTTTTTCCCAGGAATTCCAAAATTCATGACATTATCCTGATTTATCCAATTCATGACATAAGGATAAGGTCATGAATTTTGAAATTCTGAGGGAAAAGGGTTTGATTTGGAAGTTAACCGATCAATCTAATGAGGGAAGAGGAAGCAATATACAGGATCGCAAACCAACAATTCAACCTTAAGAATTATGTAGAAATAATGAAGTATTAATTATCTTTTCTTCTTTCCAGTAAATTTACTTTTTTTTTGGACTTGCATGCTTTTAAACAAAAATGACAATACAATAAACCTGACTTAATAAACTTACAATTTTTATTTTTTATTTTAAATTTGCCACTTACTTTGAAGGACAAATTAATATAAGAGAAAAATATATGCTTAAACTGGGATTTGAACCCATGATCTCTGGTTTTTTATACCAGGGCTCTAAACCATTAAACCATTGAGCTATGTAGGCATCTCAGTGGTTTAGAGCATTGGTACAGAAAACAAGAGATCATGGGTTCAGTTGCAAGACTATCTAAATTGAGATGCCTAGATAATTAATTCGTTTAGATCACTGGTGCAGAAAACCGGAGATCTTGGGTTCAGATCCCAGTCCATCTAAATTGAGATGCCTTGATAGCTCAATAGTTTAGAGTGCTGGTATGGAAATCCAGTGATCTTGGATTCACATCCTAGTTTAGGCATACATTTTTCTCTTAACATATTAATTTGTTCTGCAGTGTGAGTGACAAATTTAAAGTAACATCAAAAATATAAGTTTCACTAGCTAAAAAGTAGCGTTAAAAGAATAATAAAAAAATTTTAATTTCTTTTAATGTAGAAAAAGGTTTTAGATGCAGTTTAGTAGATCTTAATATGAACAACTTTTATGTTAATTAGAATGATTAATAATAATTTGTGTCGTGAATGGCAATTGTAATAGTTTCCTTCATTGTTCTAACTTGGTCTGTAGATTATTAGCATCATAATCAATGATAAAGAGAAACTTTTTTGCCTGAACTGGGAATTGAGCCCCGAACCTTCAGCTTTCTGTGCTGCTGCTCTGACTACTGAGCTAATTCAGGCTACTTTCTCATCCAAACTTAAATCCTTCCTTTACATTACTTTCTTGGTCCCACATGCAATGCAAATACACACTGAATGGCTTCTACATTAAGAAGACATGAAGTGACTCCACACAGCTAAAGCTTTATTTATTAAATTAATATTAAGAAGTTAAAGTTATTACTATGATAGAAATAAGTAATTTAATGAATATAATGTTTTATTTTAGGAATTCATATTTTGAGGTTCTTTTAATTAAATTATTTTGAGTCTGTGAAATCTTACCTCAATATTAATGGTATTAATATTGAGGTAAGATTTTACAGACTCAAAATAATTTAATTAATGAATGTAACCTGAATTAGCTCTGAGCTACAAGCCGGAGGGTCGAGGGTTCAAGTCCCGGTGAGGTCAGGATTTTTAAACTGACCCAAACCCTCTGGCGGCACTATGGCCCTGGGGTCGACTCAGCCTCTAACGGAAATGAGTACTAGTTGCTTATTCTGGGGGTAAAGGCGGCCGTTATGCAGGGCTGACAAAGTGCCGATTATCTAGAAAAAGTAGGAGCCTTAACCTCCTACTACCCCAAGGGCCTCCGGGCCTGTTGTGGGATCACTTTACTAACCTGAATTAGCTCAGTGGTCAGAGCATCAGCACGGAAAGCTGAAGGTTCAGGGTTTGATTCCCGGTTCAGGCAAACATTACCAATGATTACAATAGTTTAGTTGCATCCATTAACTTACCCTTTTCTATCATAGTAATAGCTTTAGCTTCTTAATATTAATTTAATAAATAATGCTATAGCTGTGTGGAGTCCCTTCATGCCTTCTTAATGTAGAAACCATTCAGTGTGTATTTGTGAATGATGATTCACTACATTGAATGTGGGACCAAGAGAGTAAGGTAATGGATGGGAATGTAGCCTGAATTAGCTCATTGGTCTGAGCATCAGCAATAAAGCTGAAGGTTCGGAGTTCGATTTTCGGATCAGGCAATATTTTTTCTATGTTTTTATTATTAATTTCATACATCTCAATGATGGATAAATCATATTTGAAGAGAAAAATCATACGCTCAGACCGGGACTTGAACCCGGAACCCTTGGTTCTCTAGACCAAGTGCTCTACCACCTGAGCTACCTGAGCAAGTACCGATCTAAATGCAAATTTTTCTCTATATATGTTGTAATTCCCACCCACCAAATGCTACGAAGCCTTTGCTTCTATCTTTTCAAATGGCGGCTCCTTTATTAAGAAGACATATTTGAGAATTATACATTACATTATAAATGCCAGTATGGCTTTTTTCGAAGTTTTTATTATTAATTTCATACATCTCAATGATGGATAAATCATATTTGAAGAGAAAAATTATACGCTCAGACCGGGACTTGAACCCGGGACCTTTGATTCTCTAGACCAAGTGCTCTACCACCTGAGCTACCTGAGCAAGTACCGATCTAAATGCAAATTTTTCTCTATATACGTTATTTGCAAAGATAGAAGCAAAGGCTTCATAGCATTTGGTGGGCACGAATTACAACGTATATAGAGAAAAATTTGTGTTTAGTTCGGTACTTGCTCAGATGGTAGAGCACTTGGTCTAGAGAACCAAGGGTCCCGAGTTCAAGTTCCAGTCTGAACATATAATTTTTCTATTGTTTATTTTTTATCATTTCACTCACCTCATACTTCATAATTTATAGCAGACCCAGGGTTTCTTCACGTAATTCGTGACATTGTCAATGCTGCGTCATGTTCACAACTGACGTCCAACGGCCTTCTATCCTGCAGACTGACCTCCGTGCCATCTGGTGGCCGACCGAATAATTTCCAAATCAGGCGCGGAGGTCAGTCTGCAGGATAGAAGGCCGTTGGACGTCAGTTGTGAACATGACGCAGCATTGACAATGTCACGAATTACGTGAAGAAACCCTGGGTCTGCTATAAATTATGAAGTATGAGGTGAGTGAAATGATAAAAAATAAACAATATTAAAGAACCTCATAGTGTTATTTCCTATCTACATAACTTAATATAATTTTTCGTTTCAGATATGATTTATCCATCATTGAGATGTATGAAATTAATAATAAAAACATTGAAAAAAGCCGTACTGGCATTTATAATGTAATGTCGTCATCATCATGAACAAATTCGTTTTAGGCCATGTGGCCTGTACGGTTATGTATAATTCCCAAATATGTCTTCTTAATAAAGGGAGCCACCATTTGCAAAGATAGAAGCAAAGGCTTCATAGCATTTGGTGGGTGGGAATTACAACGTATAGAGAAAATTTGCGTTTAGATTGGTACTTGCTCAGGTAGCTCAGGTGGTAGAGCACTTGGTCTAGAGAACTAAGGGCTCCAGGCTCAAGTCCCGGTCTGGGCGTATAATTTTTCTCTTCAAATATGATTTATCCATCATTGAGATGTATGAAATTAATAATAAGAACATCGAAAAAAGCCAATACTGGTGTATTTATAATGTAAATGTATATCTCGTCTTCCCAATATGTCTTCTTAAT
Organism: Diploptera punctata; assembly: GCA_030220185.1. NCBI lineage: Eukaryota > Metazoa > Arthropoda > Insecta > Blattodea > Blaberidae > Diploptera > Diploptera punctata. The sequence goes on along the minus strand of JASPKZ010003868.1, from coordinate 3,028,091 downwards.
AAAGAAGCCACCATTTGCAAAGATAGAAGCAGAGGCTTCATAGCATTTGGTTATTACAACGTATATAGAGAAAAATTTGCATTTAGATTGGTAAGTACCAATCAGGTAGCTCAATTGGTAGAGCATGTGGTCTAGAGAACCAAGGGTCCCGGGTTCAAGTCTCGGTCTGAGCATATAATTTTTCTCTTCAAATATAATATTTTTTCTCTTTACCATTGTTTACAATAGCTTAGTTATGTTCATCAATTTACTTATTTCTATCAAAGCAATTGCTTTAGCTTCTAAACCCTCTGCATGCCACTGGTAAAATCTCTTGTGTCAGAGATTTAAATCGCACCCGCCGATGTGATCGGCTTTGCAAGTAGTTTAAGTATACTGTCTGGCAGGTAATGGACAGGAGCACCAGAGCTGATCTAGTAGGCTCATGACACCTAAAGGGTTAATATTAATTTAATGATTATTAGCATTCTTGTTATCATAATAATAAAATCTTGTATAGTTTCTGCATCCTGTGCCTCACATATAATAATAAAATTCCCACATGATATTAAATTTTTTTTTTGTCTAATGCCACCAGGTTGTCTTTTATGACATTTCTGGCTTTCTCCCCTAGCATTGGCAGAATTGTAATCCATTTCTTAGGTTGGGGCATCTGGAAGGCAGAGTTACATTACCCTGATGGTACGATGGATGATAAATGATAATGAAGCTCTAGGAGAGTTCTTAACCTAAACTTAACCTAAATTCCAGACCATAGGCAACCACAGGAATAATTCTCTCTAAAGAAAAATTCCTATGGTTTTACCGGGAATCGAACCCGGGACCTTATGAACAGTAGTTAGGAAAGTTGACCACTAGCCCATGAGGCTGGTCTCATGATATTAAATAGTGGATAATTTTTACTTGATACCTCTTGCCTGCTTATGCTATATAAAGGATACTTGGAGATATGATAATGGATTTGTATTAATTAATTTGTTGTAATGCATTTATGATTATTATTTATTTTTCAGATGTTTGTTGTTGTAGCGTTTTTTAACATTTTGACAGAAGCCATGACAGACTTTTTACCATTAGCTATAACACATTTTGCTGAAGCATTTGTATCAGTAAAGAGAATCAGGGTAAGTTTTATTTCTTCATGTAATAAAGTTAGAAATGTTTACATTATGAGGTTTTCTTAGTAAGAATCAAATGAACCGTGAATTTGTCTTACCTCATACATCAATGTTTTTTAACACAGAACTGTAGTATTGGGAAATATCATTCCCATAGTCAGCTGTTGTCACGACTCAACTGCAGTTCTGTGTTAAAAAGAATAGATGTATGAGGTAAGAAGAAGAATTCACGATTCCATTTGATTTTAATTAAGTTTTATTTTTGTTTACTTTTTAATTTTTGCTGTCATACATAAGAGAGAGAAAAATTTAATTTAATTCTATTATGAGTGTATTGTTTATCAGAAAAATGTTATCCATTTTTATTTAGGCATTTGTCATTTCAGCTATTACCAGTGTTATTATACTTGATGATTTTTTTAAGAATATAAAATTATAATCTCTATCTATCTACAGTGGCATAACAGCCCAATGTTGGGCCTTAGCCTCTCCTTTGTTAGCAGTTACCAGATCAAGTTAATTTAGTTACATTTATTTCCCTAAAGATGTCATGAATACCGACCAAATTAGACATCTTTCAGTGAGAAATGTTAAATCAATAATAAAAAACATCATTAGAAGCCTTACTAGCTTTATAAAGTAATGTTAAATTCCCAATAAATGTCTTCTTAACTAAGAAGCCACCATTTGCAAAGATAGAAGCAATGGTTTCAAAAGCATTTGGCGATAGGGAATTACAACGTATATAAGAGAAAAATTTGCGTCTAGATCGTAACTCGCCTCGGTAGCTCAGTTGGTAGAGCACTTGGCCCGGAAAGCCAAGAGTCCCGGGTTCGAGTCTCGGTCTAGGCGAAAATTTTTCTCTTCAAATATAATCTAGTAGGCTACTAAAGTATTACTAGGATGAAGAAGGTTGGTAAATTTTGCTTAGAGTCCTCTTTATTCAGGCTTAAGGATCTTTTACGAGCCTGAAAATATTCAGACTCAGGACTCATGGCTTAAAGTCCTTCCTGGAGGACTTGCTCCTTGGATTTTTCCATCTTAAAAAAATCCATTGATCCCGGCCAGGTTTGAACCTGTGACCTTCAAGACCAGAGGCAAGGATCATAATCACTAGTCCACTGGAGTTGACATAAAATTATAATGCTAGTATGTTAACATGTCAACTTAAAAATCATGCAAAGTAAGTATATGGCAGAAATATGAATAAATATGTTGGCAAACATGTCGGGCGTGAGATGTAACCAAAGTTAATAAAAAACTTAACTTATTTCCATCCTAAGATTAATAGACTGTCATTTGTGCTAGAATAGCAGAAATTAAATGTATTTTCTATGTCATATTTGAGGAGAAAAATTATATGCTCAGACTGGGGCTTGAACCCAGGACCTTTGTCCAGTCTGAGTGTATAATTTTTCACTTCAAATATGATTTATCCACCATTGAGATGTATGAAATGAATAATAAAAACATATTTTGTACATGTTTACTCCAAATTTATCAATCACACTGAAGGACAAATTAATATTTGAAGAGAAAAAATTACGATAAAATCAAATGTTTCCTACCTCTCCTCATATAAATCTTCTAAATAGATTGCAATTTCAAATTCATAAAGATGAGACTGTTACGGTCTCGAAATCGCGATCTACTTAGAAGATTTATATGAGGAGAAGTAGGAAACATTTGATTTCATCATAAATTACACCTCATAGTGATTAATTCTTGTAAACGTTAAAAAAGAAAAATTTACACCTGAACTGGGATTTGAACCCGAGACCTCTGGTTTTATGCACCAGCATTCTACTTTTGAGCCATCCAGGCATCTCAATTCAAATGGAAAATTTTCTCTCTCCGATACACACCACAAGGCATGTTCCCATTGCAATTGGTGGCTTCTTATTCAAGCATACATTTAATGGAATTTTTACACAACTATTATAGCCAGTTAAGCTTATATTTTTGATGTTTTTATTTTAAATATATCACTCACACTAAAGGTCAAATTAATATAAAACCAGAGGTCTTGGGTTCAAATCCCAGTTCAGGCATACATTTTTCTCTCCAAATATTATTTAAATATATGTTAATGCTGCCCACTGCTGTGGTCTTGAGGTAACGTGCTGCCTTGTCATGCAGTGGGCCTGAGTTTGATTCCCATCAGAACAAGCTTCCTGGGTGAGGTTTTTTCAGGGAGCTTGAGGTCCAAATGGTCCCCAAACATCATCTGGCCATCATTATCATCCACGGTGTGGAAAGCAATGGGAAGCTACCACACCCATAATTCCCTAGAAAAGCTGCAAAGCATAGCATGGAAATGCTATGATTGCAGTGAAAGAACACTGTAAATAAATAAATAAATAAATGTTAATGCTAGAATAACAAATATTGATTTTTGTAGGCTTTTTTGTTACATGAGGAAGTAGCCAATGTTGCTCCCTGGAAAGTAAAAGAGAAACATGCAATGACTTGTAATGGAGAAAAACATAAAATAGAAGTAGACATAATAATGAATAGAATTGATGAAGAAAAATGTAGTGGAGATGGTCACAATGTTGATAAGTTGACCGGTATAAAGGTAACTAATGCAACTGCCAAATGGAGCGAAGACTTGACAGATAATACACTGACAAATATAAATCTAATAGTGAGACCATCTAGTCTGGTAGCTATTATTGGACCCGTTGGATCTGGAAAGGTATGTTGTACTCTTGATTCACTATTTTGTCAATGTAACAAACAATATAATTGTGTAAGATCTTTCATTGAGAAATGTTAAATTAATAATAAAAACATCAATATAATTGTGTACTTTTGTGTAGATATACAGAGTGCTCTAAAATTCCCCTTACAAACTTCTAGGACTTGTGGAGGGGACTGAGTTGATAATATTTGGAATTGGAAACCATGTCCGGAAACTTATTGTTTCTGTGCTACAGCCATTTGAAAATAAGCATTGCCTGAACGTACGTCACGTGTCTCAACAAGTAATAGCTTCGTGATTCGTCCACCTGTAGAGTTACATGATGAGGGGCGCTTACTTCAGATCACATGATGTCAATTGACGTTTATCCTACCTCTCGGAGCTGGTTCAAGCCTCATTCATGTGTCTTTGAGTGTTAGAGCAACATGATTGAGTACACTTTTGCTGAATACACCAACATGATCATTTTGTATGGCAAAGCTCAAGGTAATGGAAGAGCTGCTCGTTGCCTTTATCAAGATTGTTTTCCACAACGTCCGATTCCATCGCATACCCTTTTCTCCATAATTACGCAATGGCTTCGAGAAAGGGGTACCTTCACTACCAGCAGGGATAACTGTGGTGCTCCAAGGAGATGCTGCACTCCCGAATTGGAAGAGGCCGTAATGCATCAAGTTGAAGGGAACCCGTCAACAAGTAGACGAGCAATTGCCACCTCTGGAATGTTATGCATGAACAACTACATGCATGTCACCTCAAAGGGTACATTCACTACTGCCAGCCGATTTTGCTCCACGTGTTGAATTCTGTATGTGGTTTCTGCACCGCTGCATCAATGAGCCCCTATTTCCATGGTGCATTCTCTTCTCAGATGAATGTACATTTACTAGGGATTATGTACTTCAATTCACAAAACAGCCATGTCTGGGCAGACGAAACTCCTCATGCTGTGCATGTCCAGGGATTCCAACATAGATTTTCAATTAATATGTAGGCAGGTATTCTGGATGGTCATGTGATTGGGCCCTACATGCTTCCATCCAGGCTAATAGGTCCCATCTACTTGATCTTCCTACAACAAGTATTCAGTGTGTTGTTGGATACTGTGCCATTGAATGTCCATCAAGTCATGTGGTTTCAGCATGATGGTGCACCCCCTCATTTTTTACTTTATGTTCGGGAACATCTGGACCGACAATTCGAACAAAGATGGATAAGCCAAGGTGGTCCAATTGCATGGCCTCTACGATCACCGTTTTGACTCCATTGGGCTTTTACCTCTGGGGTCATATGAAGAGTTTGATTTATAACACTCCTGTAAAGACAGAAGAAGTTACAGCACGAGTTGGGGTCGCTGCAGGAGGGATTGCAGATACACCAGGTGTGATAGAGCGCGTTTACCAAAACATCATTCGTAGGTACAATGTGTGCAATGAAGTTGCTGGTCGCCACATCGAACCGCACTTGTAGTGGATCTGAATGTTAACCATAATTTCAAAAGGACAAAAACAGTTTAACTGTAAACAAAATGTGTTTGTGAAAAATTATTCAGTTTCCATTTTGTTTCTTTGGTTATTAATGAGTTGAGTAGTAAAACAAGTGATGTACTGTGTCACACCTCATAATAAATTACTTGTAAAAGTAGTCGCGTTAAAAACATGTTTTCAAATGGCTGTAGCACGGAAACGGTAAGTTTCTAAACATGGTTTCTAATAAGAATAAAATGAATCGTGAATTCTTCTTACCTCATACTTCTATGTATTTTTAAACACAGCACTGCAGTATCAGCGACCATTGTCACCATCGTCAGCTGTTTTCATGACTGTCAATTTTTTCTTTTGCTGGTAATTGTCCAAACTGCCATCTGGTGTTCTTTTGCAGGAGTCATTTTCTAAACTGCCATCTGGTGTATTTTTGAAGAACTTTGTAATAAAGCTTGGTTTGTCCGGAATATTTTATTAAAAAAAATGGTTTCCAATTCTAAATATTATCAACTCAGTCCCCTCTACAAGGCCTAGAAGTTTGTAAGGGGAATTTTAGAGCACCCTATATTTGATGTAATAATATATTTCAGAAGTGTAATATCACGGTACTTCATAAAGTAAGTTTCGGTACTTTTTTTCAGAAAATACTGTTTTGAAATCTTTCTTACATACCAGTGAAAATGCACACTTCAATTATTTTTACAACATAATTTCTGTTTACATTCAAACATTTGTCATAACTAGGACTCGGAAGTTGAGGACGTATAAAATACCTATAAAAGATCTTTAGAAAGACCTAAGATATCCCAAGAAAGTCGTAAACATTGAGAAAAAAAAAAAAGGACATAAAAAAACAATTCAAATTAAAACAATTTTAGTTTCAACTGCATTATAAGAAAATAATGTTTAAAAAGTACAACATTCTAGTGAAGTGCAACATTCATTACAAAAAAAAAAAAAAAGACTGAAAATGCTTTATATGGTTTTAATTCAACATAGTTTCAGAAAGGAATCTGTGTTCATTAAAAAGAAAGTTCTTGAAGAATTTAGAATTAAAGGTTTTTCCTGCATAGAATGAATTCAGCGAGCCTGCAAAGGATATCCTACAGAAAGAAATTTAAATTGGTATAACTAGAAGCATCAATAATCACAAATAGGAATGAGATGCACAAAGAAATTAAACATAGGCTCAATTCTGGAAATGCGTGCTATTATGCATTACAGAGACTCTTGATGCCCCATCTCCTTTCAAGAAATGTTAAACTGAAAATATATAAAACTATTATTCTACCAATTACACTATATGGATTTGAAACATAGACTCTTACTATAAGGGAAGAAAGGAGATTATGAGTATTTGAGAATAAAGTTCTTAGGGAAATTTTTGGACCAAAGAGAGATGAACAGACAGGTGAATGAAGAAGACTACATAACAGAAGCCAGATATAATGAGAATAGTTAAGTCTTGTAGATTGTGATGGGCAGGACATGTGGCATGGATGGGGAATGAAAGACGTTCATGGAAGCTTCTTGTAGGAAAACCGGAGGGAAAAAGCCCAGTTGGTAGATCAAGAATGAAGTGGGAGAATAACATTAACTATGATTTGAGGGAAGTAGATTATACAGGGGATGATTAGAAAACATTGGCTCAGGTTAGAGATGTATGGAGAGCTTATGTCTGCATGGCCATGAATCTATGAGTTCGATAGTGCCAGTGAGTTAGTTAGTTATAACTAGAAGCATATTTGACTAACTACTTTAGAATTATAAAAATTGAACTTCGGAAAACTTACCTCAGTTGGCATTCCAATATGTCACGATAGTCATCTCCAATCATCTCATTGTCACAAAGTGGCAACTTCTTAGAAAATTTGAAGTCTAAATACAATAATCCAGGCGGTCACTTGGCTGGTTAAAAATAACGGGATATTTTGTGAGGGTTCAATAGTTTCTCGTGTACCAAAAGTGTTTGGAATGTGAAAAGTCTGTTAACATTAATACTAGATAGTATTTTTAAAAGAAGTTGAATTAAGATTAGAGCCTGTGGATTCTTGAATTATACTAATGATACAAATGTAGTCAAAAGAAGGCAAATTTACAAAAAAAAAAAAAAAAGAAAAAAGATGTGAAGACCTAAAAAAAGAGGCTAAAAATGGACCAAAAAATTAAAATATAAAATTATGAAATATTTAAGTAAAAGGTCCGTCTCAACTTTATTAGTTACTTATCTGTAGCACTTTCGGGACTAGTCCCATCATCAGCAGGATTCAAAACTGGTGTTTCACTGAAGATCTGGTAGAGGGGGTTACACATCTCCTCCGAGGAGATGGAAATTTTGAAGGCAGTTAACGACGACGACCATCTGATAAATGAAAATGCACCCAGTACGTGTAACCCCCTCTACCAGATCTTCAGTGAAACACCTGTTTTGAATCCTGCTGATGATGGGACTAGTCCCGAAAGTGCTAAAGATATGTAACTAATAAAGTTGGGAGATGGACCTTTTAGGTAAATATTTCATAATTTTGCATATTAATTTTGAATAATACCTCAACGGAACATCATGAATCTTATTAATGAGGACCAATAAGCCAGAAAACATCCAAAAAGGACGAATAAAACTTACCATTTTCCGGCCTACAATGACCCAAAAAATATATATCTTATGTTGGGCCTCATTTTTAGACATAGAATAAAAAAAAAGGATTTTTCCTCAACTTCCTAGCCCTGGTCATAACACTTCACTTGCTTTGAAATCTCTTCAAAACTCTGCCACCTATGCCTATAGCCACCCATTGATGTTCTCCTTGAGCTCCTCATCCATTTGAAATGGTGAAACGTCAATTCTGTCTAACCATTATGAAAATACAATAGGAAGTAACATTATGAGGTTCTACTTAATAAATTATGGACGAAGATCACTGGGCCGTCCTATGAAACGCTGGAGGGAAAATTTTCTATAGGATCGTAACAGGCCTTAGCCTAATACTTGGAAGGAAGAAGAAGACTTAATAAATTAGTTGAATCTATTGCCATCTTACCTCAGACTGTCTGTACAAGCTGATGATAGAGCAAAGATGCTATGAAACATGCCTACAAGAAACAACCAATATGAGATGAGATGACAACTGACTCAATTTATTTATTCTGTCTGATCACTTCATCCATTATTATAACAATTTCATCATTCACAACAGATGATTGGCCAATTCGTTCATCATTGATGTTAGTGTGTTTGTCTCTAAATTCATGACCCCCAATGTCAAATAACACTGCCACTCATAATATCCGCATACATGATGAATTGCTGCTCTCAAATTTTTTGCTCACATAAACCATATTATTCCATGTACCTCATGCTTGTTGGGAGAAATTTTAAACACCAGAGATAATTATTATTATCCTTGTTCTATAGAATGTTTCCTTTTTCCATATATGTCATCCAACTTGACCTCCTCTGATATCTCTATCTTCCCAGCAATTTTCATTCATGATTGTTGTCCATTCTATTCATCTTGCTTATAGGTTTTTCCCATATCCGGTCCATCCACCTGTTTCTTTAATTTCCATTTCTAATGTTCTTGCTAGTCTCTCTCATGCCATTTGCACTCAACAATGAAAAATGTTATAATATACAAAAATATGCTTGGCTGCAGAATTGTATTCCAGAGCACTTGGGTGATAAATTTTCGTCGCTATTATGCATTTTGGCTGTTCTTTACAACATGTGACATGACTTTTTAAATTCCTTCATGAACTCCTGTCATGTTTTATTCTTAGGATTTTTCAAATTATTTCCCACCATTTATAATGATTTTTACATTTTTTCTAACGGGTATTTCAATATTTTTTCTATGATATTTAACTACATACATAACATGAAGACGTGGCAGCCATATTGATTTTAACAAATATCCAGTGCAGCCAACATAGATTATGTGCTAATTAACCGTACACATATACTTCAGAATTTCAGAACTTACTATTTATTTTTGGGCATTGCATTCGTTCACAGATTAGAGTGCTTAAATTGCATTAGGTTAGCTTTTAGGTTGGTCTTTCACAGGTTAGAGTACTTAAATTTCGTTAGGTTAGCTTTTAGGTTTGTTAAATATTGTGTATATGTTGGCTGCATCCCATGATTTCATAGTGTAAACTGCTTTGCATTTGTTGGCACATGCGTATGGTGCATGATTGGAACTTAGAAAAATTTTTCGCGTCATATGTTGTGAAGAATCCCCTGCATTTAATATTGTTAAATGTGAAATTAATATTTTGATTTGCTGTAATTTATTATTTTTGGAATTTTAAGCAGAAATAATGTGTAGAAAACTGAACATAATTGAGTATGTCTTGGGTCTGATTGTGTCATTTTTTAAGACTTCCCTACTGCACACCATCCTGAAGGAACTGCCCCTCAACAGTGGCTCCATCTTGGTGGGAGGATCAATATCATATGCATCTCAGGAGCCATGGCTGTTCACAGGCTCTGTGCGAAAGAACATCCTGTTTGGACAGCCCATGGACAGAATCCGATACAAACAAGTAGTGAAAGTGTGTGCTTTGGAAAGAGATTTCCAGCTTTTCCCCCATGGTGATAGGACTATTGTTGGAGAAAGAGGAACCACTCTCAGCGGTGGGCAAAGAGCAAGGATCAACTTAGCAAGGTGTATACCCTATGTTGTATATAGTAATATATAAAATACAGTTATTTCAGTACAAAACTTATGCATAACAATTGAATTTATGATTTCATTTTATATATATTGCGTTTTCCAGAGAAAATTGGTATTTTTTTTTCACATACTTCAATTAAACAATGTAAAAAAGGTTGTAATTTTAAAAATTCATGAATGTTTAATCTAAATAAAAATAAAAATGAATTCTAGTGCAAATGGCAGTCTATAATGATTTAAACAAAAACATAAAAATGTACAGATTATTGAAGCAATATATTTAATTGACCTGATATATATATATATATATATGAATAAGAAAGTTTTCTTGGGTTTTCCGCGTCTTGGATTCAAGTTCGGCCGCTGGCCACTGACTCCGACATTTCGGCATGATCCCACATGCCATTATCAAGGCATTCCTTGATAATGGCATGTGGGATCATGCCGAAATGTCGGAGTCAGTGGCCAGCAGCTGAACTTGAATCCAAGAAGTGGAAAACCCAAGAAAACTTTCTTATTCATACTTATATCTGCAATATAACACATATATATATATATATATATATATTTGAAGAGAAAAATTATATGCTCAGATTGGGACTTGAACCCAGGACCTTTGGCTTTGTAGACCAATGCTCTACTGACTGAGCTATCTGGGTGAGTTCAATCTAAATGCAAATTTTTCTCTTATATACGTTATCGATTCCTGTGCACCAAATGCTATGAAACTTTTGCTACTATCTTTGCAAATGGCAGCTTCTTTATTAAGAAGATATTTATTTGGGAATTTTATATTACATTATAAAGCCAGTATGACTTCTTTTGATGTTTTCATATATATATATATATATATATATATATATGGTTTTTTGTTAGAAGAAAATTTTGAAAATACCTGAAAATTGAATGAGAAATTGAGATAGAAATAATCTAAAAACATCATATTAACAATTTGTAATGTTGAACAATAGGTATGAATTACAGATACAAGTTAAAGAATATGCTAAAAACTAAAAATAATAAATATCAGTCTTAAACTCAAAAGCTAACTAAAATAACTATCCTAACCTTATATTTGTCCATTTTGTTTAACATATTAAGTGTTATTTCAAGAATAATAGTCTGTTATTTGTGCTAGAATGGCCAAATAAAATGTTTAATTGAGGTTTATGAATTTTTATGTCTCAAAATAATTCAGGTAAAAGTGACTGCTGCTAAAAGAATATATTGTTGCTTTTTCATGCAAATGGTCTCAGTATTGATTAATGATTCAAGATTTTTTATCAATTCTAAGGAAACTTGGAATGTTTTTAGCTAATTTTTATAAATATTTGTATTAATTTTACAGAGCAGTTTACAAGAAGGCCGATATATACTTACTGGATGATCCACTGTCTGCAGTGGATACTCATGTGGGACGACATCTATTTGAAGATTGCATATGTGATTTTCTACGAGATAAAACATGTTTGCTGGTCACCCATCAAGTACAATATTTACATACAGTAGATACCATTGTAATTCTTAATAATGTAAGTACTGCTACTCTTTACACATTTTTTAAATAAATTATATTCCTCTTTCATCTGATGCTTGGTTTGAGACTTGAAAGCAAATGCAAATTTTTTTGCCCATCCATACAGGTGACGAGTGCTGTTGTCTATTTCCGGTTTGAACTATTACTGTTGTTTTAATGTATCTCATGTATGACACTGGATACGTCTGTTGATATTGATTCAATAATTACATCTTCACATTCGGTATCCAGTAGGAGTACTTTCAGTTGTATTTTAAAGTGTATATCAACATAGAGTGGATATATAAAACATTGAATTCTGTTCAAAGTTAAAATTGGGAAACACATTATGAGGTTCTTAATTAATAAATTAATGAGTCATTTTAACATCTTACCTCATATTTCATGTTTTATCAAACACGGTAACTATAGTTTTCAAATGATCTTGTCATTCATTTTCAACCGCCATTATGACTACCGGATATTCGTTGGAATCTCCCTCTCTAACGTTGCCATCTGGTGTTGATTTGACGAACTTCGAGATATCGTTGCCATCTGGTGTTGATTCGATGAACTTTGAGATGAGGTCACGTTCATCCGGAATGTCGAAATTCATAGATTTAAATTTGTTCTTCTGTATAAATATTTTCTCCCAAACTGTCAATTCCAAAGGTTTTTCAAAATGTTTCAGAAGTTTAGCTTCTTTTTCAATTCTATGACCTTCCAACAAACTATGTGCTGCAATAGCTGATTTTTCAATTTCACCATTTTTAATATTTCTAAAGTGTTCCTTTGTGCGAGTGTCCAAATTTCTTTTTGTTTTTCCTATGTATACTTTATTGCAATCTCGACAATCAATTTGATAAATTCCAGATTTTTTACTATCTAGGGTGTTCATTTTCTTATTGGTTATTAATAAGTTACCAAGGCTAAATTTATTTATCGGTGCCAATGTAATGTTGAATTTCTTGAAAATTTTTTGAAATTTGTTATGTATTCCAGGATGATAAGTGATTTTCTTAAATTGTTTTCCTTTCTTTGAATCAGATTGCAGGGTAGTGTATTCTTTTAATCTTTTTTGTTGTCTGAATTTCTTCAATTTAGTTATAATTATTTCCTTTCCAAAACCATTTAAATTAGCTATGTCCAAAATGTGATTGTATTCTTTCTTAAAATCCTCTTCATTTAGTGGAACATTCAATAATCTATATATCAAACTGTTGAAAATTGCATGCTTATGCGCAATATGATTGAAACCTGAAGACTTTATGTAATTGTCAATTATCAGGAAATTATGGAAGAGTTGGATGTAGAACCCATTCTTCACCACATACAAAACTACCAGGACAACTGGAAAGCCCATCTTCAATGAATGCCATCTCATAGAATTCCAAAAGCCATGCTTCGTTACTACCCCCAAGACAAAAGATCGCTGGGATGTCCAAAAAAGCGCTGGATGGAAAATTCCTCTTTGAGACCATAACAGGCCACATGGCCTTATATTTGCATGGATGATGATGATTATGATCCTCTTTCAGATGATTTTCAGTATTATATAAGTAAACAAAAGTTATTTCATTGTTTTTATTTAATAATACTCTTTAACAATTCACATAATTAGGATTTCATTTCAAATTTAGACAAATTTTGGTCAGACATCTCGTTTTTTCAGGCTTGAAGTTAATTTTATTGCTGTAAATCAATAACACATAACCTAAATCTATATTTTCCCACAGAAGAAAGCATACTAAAGATTTTTATACTCTTAAAAATCCATTACCATGTCTGGGTTTGAACCTTGGACCAGAGGCATGCATGAACTATTATAGTTTATAGTCCACCAGAATTGACAAGGGGTAATACAATTTTTTATTTCTTTATACTGTTTATATCTTACAAGGCAACTGTCAGCATGCCAAAACCTACCTTGAAATTTCTCCCAGAGAAGCATTATAATATGCCAAGGCCAAGTCCAAAAAAATTATCTGCCACTTTTAACTTCAAGGCACTAAAATACAGCGCCAAATCTCTCATTTAAACTATAGGGAAGTAATGTAACTCCTGATTTGGTGAATTGGAAAACCCTGCCCATGCACTGCGTCCTGCCTCACTTCACTCCACTGTAGCCATGCAGGGATGTCCATCTGATTCGCACAGTGGGTTGCCACTGGTGGATTCTGGCTTCGATTTCTGTGCATTGCAGTTAAAACGGCAGATCATTTTTGGGACATACCTTGGTACATCACAACGCTGCTGTGGAAGAAATTTCAAGGAGGTTTCGGCATGCAATGGTTGACAGTTTCCCTATTAGTAGCATGTTAGTATACTAATATTGAAGTCTATTAGAACAAAATTAATGATACCCAAATTCTGCAAAATTCATTTGGATATTGGAATTATGATTATTTTCAGTATTATAATTATTTTCTTTGAAACTAGAAGAGAAAAGATTTGTATTTCTTAGTTATATAAATCGTTTCTTTAACATTTAAAGCTACATTACATCTAAGTTTTATTAGTATATGTGAATTTTTATTGTTGTCTGTATATTTTTATTTTCTTTGGTCGTTTATTTAAATTTGTTGGTGTTTTGAATTTATAATCTATAGTTAAATGGATCCCTCCATGGTATCTTTACCTTGTCGTGGTGGAGTGGCTTGTGTGCTTAAATGATCCTGAGAGTTATGCCGGCGGTAGCATTGCTGCCGATAGGGTTACCCATGCCGGACTGGTCGAAGGTGATAAGCCAGACGAAATAAGTACCTTGGTCGAAAGAGTGACGATCTTTCACCGTAAAAATACAACCGTCAAGAAATGCGGACATGGGTTCTACTGGGGTAAAATTTTCCGGAGGTCAAATAGTCCCCCATTCGGTTCTCCGGCGGGGACTACTTCAGGAACCCATGCCAAAGGCTCAAACACAGGGACATGTTCCTAGGAACATGGAATGTTTAGGACTTTATACAATAGCGGGGCACTAGAGATATTAACGCGGGAATTGGATAAATCGCCCTTGGATATAGTCGCTTTACAGGAAGTTAGGTGGCCAGGAGAAGGTAGTCAGGAATCAGGAAGCTTTGCATTATACTATGGGGGTGCAGAAAGACCTGCATTTGGAACGGGTTTTTTAGTCAGAAGGAGGATCCTATCCGCTATCCGAGATATAAAGTTTGTTAGTGATAGGATATCATATATAATTCTAAAGGGTAAATGACATGATTTTATAATTGTAAATGTACATGCCCCCACAGAAGATAAAGATGACAAGATGAAGGATGAGTTCTATGAAGAATTAGAATGCTTATTTGATAGCCTTTCACGATATCATATGAAAATTGTCTTAGGAGATTTTAATGCAAAAGTGGGGCGGGAAGATATATTCAAACCAACAATAGGCAAATTCAGTCTTCATGACGATAGTAACGACAACGGGGTTAGATTAGTCACATTTGCCACATCAAAGAATCTCATTGTTAAGAGCACAACATTTCAGCATAAGGATATTCATAAATACACCTGGACGTCCCCAGATGGAGAAACTCGGAACCAGATAGATCATGTATTAGTGGATAAACGCTGGCACAGTAGCATCATTGATGTTAGATCAGTTAGAGGGACAGACTGCAATTCAGATCATCATCTGGTCAGGGTGAAAATCAGACAACGGCTATCGCTTATGAGAGGAACAAATGCTAAAGACGATTCTGTAAAATATGAATTAAAAAACTTGAAAAATGATGAAATGCGGCAAGAATACCAAATCAAAATTGCTAATAGATTTGAAGTACTGGAATCTTCAGAGGACAATGTGGCAAACGAAGAAGAAACTGATATAAATAAAGAATGGGAGGCTATAAGAGATACTATTAAATTGTCAGCATCAGAAAGCATTGGTTGTTTAAAAAGAGGCAAAACAAGAAATGGTTTGATGAGGAATGTGCCGACATTGTAAAGAAAAGAAGCTAGCAAAAATGAAATGGTTACACGAGCCAAATGAGGTAAATTTAGAGCAATTGGGTAGTGTTAGACGGGAAACCACCAAGTTACTAAAGAGTAAAAAGAGGGAATATTTGAGAGAGAAGATTAATGATCTTGAAATGAATGCAAAAAATAGGAACATTAGAGAATTATATCAGGGAATTAGTATAGAGAAGAAAGGGTTTCAGGCTAGAACAAACATAATTCGGATTGAAAATGGGGATATGATTGCAGATTCCAAGAGTATATTAAATAGATGGAAAAGTTATTTTAATCAGCTATTAAATGTACATACAGAACAGGACATTGAGGAGGATAAGTTACAGACAGCAGAAATGCTAGTCGCAGAGCCAAGTGCATTAGAGGTTGAAATGGCAATTGAAAAATTGAAGATGTATAAAGCATCAGGTTCAGATGAGATCCCAGCAGAACTGATAAAATCAGGGGGAGAAAAATTGATGGACAAGATACGCTGTTTGCTTAGTATGATTTGGGAAAAAGAAGCTCTTCCAGATGAATGGAAGGAATCAATTATCGTACCAATGTATAAGAAAGGAGATAAAACTGATTGCAACAACTATAGGGGCATCTCATTACTTTCAACTTCGTACAAAATTCTAACAAATATATTAGTAAGCAGACTTACTCCCTATATTGATGACATTCTAGGAGATCATCAATGTGCAATTAGGAGAAACAGGTCTACAACAGATCAGATTTTTAGTATAAGACAGATTTTAGAAAAGAAATGGGAATATAATGGTACTGTACATCAACTATACGTAGACTTCCAAAAAGCATATGATTCAATTAAGAGGGAGAAGTTATTTAGTATCCTGCTGGAGTTCGGAATTCCTAAAAAGTTAGTTAGACTTATAAGAATGTGTCTAAATGGCTCAACGAGTAGGGTGCGTGTAGGCAAACAGTTTTCAGACACTTTTGAAATCCAGAATGGGTTGAAGCAAGGAGATGCACTATCTCCTCTACTATTTAATTTTGTACTAGAGCATGCCATTAAATCTTTAGAGAATGAGGAAGGCTTACAACTGAATGGTATTAATAAGCTGTTAGTTTATGCTGATGATGTAGTACTACTGGCCGATAGCGAGGAGATACTAAAGGCCAACACGCACACACTATTGAGTTACACTAAGAAATTAGGACTGGAAGTAAATATCAGTAAAACTAAATATATGGTCACACGTAGAAATACATTATATAATGGAAATGGACAGCTAATGACAGATGAGGAAATTTTGGGGAATTGGCTGAATTCAAATACCTAGGAACAATTATCACAAATAGGAATAAGATGCACAAAGAAATTAAACATAGGCTCAATTCTGGAAATGCGTGCTATTATGCATTGCAGAGACTTTTGATGTCCAACTCCTTTCAAAAAACGTTAAGCTGAAAATATATAAAACTATTATTCTACCAGTTCTATTATATGGGTGCGAAACATGGACTCTTACTTTAAGGGAGGAAAGGAGATTACGAGTATTTGAGAATAAAGTTCTTAGGAAAATTTTTGGACCAAAGAGAGATGAACAGACAGGTGAATGGAGAAGACTACATAACAATGAACTACATGGTCTTTATAGGAAGCCAGATATAATAAGAACAGTTAAGTCCCGTAGACTGCGATGGGCAGGACATGTTGCGCGTATGGGGAATGAAAGACGTGCATGGAAACTTCTTGTAGGAAAGCCAGAAGGAAAACGCCCAGTTGGTAGACCAAGAATGAGGTGGGAGAACAACATTAACTATGATTTGAGGGAAGTAGATTATACAGGGAATGATTGGAAAGCATTAGCTCAGGATAGGGATGTATGGAGAGCTTATGTCCGTGCAGTCATGAACCTACGGGTTCGATAGTGCCAGTGAGTAAGTAAGTATAGTTAAATGGATTATAACAATGAAATTTCAACATTTAATTAATTATATCTATATTTAAATTAATATTGGGAAGTAAACATTATGAGGTTATATCATTAATAGTGAGTGGAGAACATATTTTAATCGACTCACCTCATACATTTTCATTTAATAAATTATTAATATTTTACATCTTACCTCATATTTTGTAATTTCCCAGACCTGGTTTCAAAGAGAAATTATCTTTGAAACTAGTCATTGAATATTACAAAAATTGTGAAGTGTAAAATCATTCATTTAATAATTAATGAAACCTCATAGTGTTATTTCTTACATACATTAAATAAAAAAAAATCTTACTTATTTACTTATTGTTAAATGAAACCTCATGTGTTACGGTATTCAAAGTGTTAACACTTCTACCTAACATTTGCTTTGATGACTGAGCCAAATTCTAATCATGTTGATTGGTCTTGGTGTTTGAAGCCAAAGCCTCCTTAATATAAACTCAAAATGTTGCCAAATTAATTAGATTATTTGGTATCAAGGATGTTTTCTTGCATCAAGAGAAAACTGCAGAAATTAAACTTTTTCTAACTAAATTAACAATGAATTGGAAATAAAAATAAATATATAATACATTTAAATATTAAATATTAAAAATGAATCACCTCACCTCATATTTCATCTTCTTTTCAGATCAGTTTCGGAATCCATCTTCAGAATTTCCACAAGCGTTATTCTAATGTGATGATACACTGTTTCTCAATGCATTTAAAAATTTTTTACATGCCAAGGTAGTGTCTTGGTCGGCTGTGATGGACTAGCGGTTGTTCCTTCACTCTGGTGTTGAGGATTGCTCATTCAAATCCGGCTGGGGTCGATGGATTTTTTTAGGATAGGAAAATCCAAGGAGCAAATCATTCAGGAGGAAGCCGTGGGTTCAGAGTCTGAAAAATTTCCAGGCTCATAAAAGATCCTTATGCCTGAACGACGAGTCCTCTAAGCTAAATTTACTGACCTTCATCTTCCTAGTAATTCTTTAGTTGCATGCTAGATGTCTCATTGGGTTGGTTTGTTGACCGCATACCATTCATGACATCTGTAGGGAAATTCTTCTTCTTCTTCTTCTAGCTCTACAGCCCTTTATGAGCCCTGACTGCTGTTAGGACACTCCTGTCCAATGCCCTCCTTCTCCATCCCTGGACCCCGAGCTTTCGGACCCCCTCCTCTACTCCATCCATCCATCTCAGCTTCAGTCTTCCTCTTCTTCTTCCTCCATCTGGTCTCAATAGTTAAGCTTTCTAGTGGTATTCTCCTCCTCCAAGCATAACCAATTATTTGAGTAAAATTTTATAACCTCACCACTTATTCTTCTTCTTCTTCTTAGACTGGTTTTGGAACTTTCTTCTTCAGTTCCATCCACAATATTTTCACAATCGTTGTTTTATCATCTTAAAGAGCTGCATCCTGCTCGGAGCAGGATGAGATTCTTCAAGATGACAAAACAACGGTCATGAAAATACTGAGGATGGAACTGAAGAAGAAAGTTCCAAAACCAATCTAAGAAGAAGAAGAAGAAGATGAGATGAGGTGATAAAATTTTACTTAAATGAATAATACCTCATAGTGTTAATTCCTAAAAAAGTAAAGCATAACTGAATTAACTTGATCTAGTAACTCCTAACAAAGGAGAGGCTAAGGCCCAACATTGGGCTGTTACTCCATTGTAGATAGATACAAGGTTTAGTGATTACCATGCTTGCCTCTGGTTCCAAGATTTGTGGGTTCAAACTGGTGATAGGTGATGATTTTTTAAGGGCATAAAAATCCTCAACATGGTTTCTCTCAGAAGGGAATTATAACCATGAGGCCTGTGTCAATGATTGTAAATGAACCTCAAGTCTGAAATAAGAGGCTTCTGAGCAATATTTGTTGATCATTTCATGCCCATATTTGAATTAAGACGCGAATGACATGAGTGGTTAAAGAGCTTCGTTAAATATAACACTAACTTACCAACCAAGAAAATGTGGATTGTTATAATGGAATCTCAATTTAAAATTTAACAATGTCCTACTGAATCAGTCATTAAAAATTAATGAATTATGTTTCAGGGAATGATACAAGCCAAAGGAACATACACAGAGTTACATGAATCGGGTTTGGATTTTGCCAAGCAGTTGGCCTTGGAGCCTGAGGAGCATCAGGCAGTGGATTTGCCTGAATCTGAAGTTGCAGTTTTATCTACTTACAGTATTTCACGTCAGATCTCAGAGACTTCTATACATAGGACACATCGAATGTCTGAGAGTTCTACTATTGTAAGTTAAAGTCATTCCATTCTAATTATTTATTCTCTATTATTTATAACATACATTTTTCATAGTTAAATTGGAAAATAACATTATGAGGATCTTACTTCAATTAATAAATGAGTCATTTCTTAACTTACCTCATAATTTATGTTTTATTAAACACGAGAACTGCAGTTTTCAAGAGGACACCCTCTCATTTTCAACTGATATTATGAATACCAGATTTTCATTGGAATCTCCATCTATAACATTGTCATCTGGTTAAGTTATGTAGATAGGAAATAACACTATGAGGTTCTTTAATATTGTTTATTTTTTATTATTTCACTCACCTCATGCGTCAGTTGTGAACGTGACGCAGCATTGACAATGTCACAAATTATGTGAAGAAACCCAGGGTCTGCTATGAATTATGAAGTATGAGGTGAGTGAAATAATAAAAAATAAACAATATTGTCATCTGGTATTAATTTGATGAACTTTGAAATGAGGTCCTGTTCATCGAAAATTTCAAAACTCATGGATCTACATTTTTTTTCTTCTGATGACATCCCTCTCATTTTCAACCAATATTATTACTTTTATTTAACTTTTGTAGGAATTAATCACTATGAGGTTTAATTTATGGTGAAATTAAATGTTTCTTACTTCTCCTCATATAAATTGTCTAAGTTGATCACGATTTCGAGACTATAACTGTCTCATCCTCAGAACTTTGTTGGTCGCTAGTTATAGTCTCAAAATCGTGATCAACTTAGAAAATTGATATGAGGAGAGGTAAGAAACATTTAATTTCACCATAAATATTATGACTACTGGATTTTTGTTGGTATTTCCATCTATAATGTTGCCATCTGGTGTTGATTTGATGAACTTTGAGATGAGGTCCAGTTCATCGAGAATTTCTTCTGATTCTGAAGAAAAAAATTTAGTTCCATGAATTTTTAAATTCTCAATGAACAGGACCTGATCTCAAAGTTCATCAAATCAACACCAGATGGCAATGGTAATAGATGGAGATTCCAATGAAAATTCAGTAGTCATAATGTCGGTTGAAAATGGGAGGAATGTTCCTCTTGAAAACTGCAGTTCCCATGTTTAAGAAAACATAAACTATGAGGTAAGATAAGAAATGACTCATTAATTCATTGAATTATAAATTTTGTTGAATTGTTGTATATAAAAAGTTATTATTTTCTATCCTAAACAAAACTTGCTCTTAACATAGACAAATATGGGAGATTGTTGGAATGATCATCATAAGAATTGTGGTCCTGTTAAGGGGAACATTATCTTGGGATTTTCAATGTTTATTATTCTTTTAATTATTTTAAGAAGTGGAACCAAGGCCTACATTGTTTTAAAAAAATGATCAGTTGAGAAGATTGAACCTAATAGATACTCAATTCTATAACTTAATGTTATTATTAATACTTCAAAGGATTTTATTTTGAATTTTATGACCAGTGATTCAGTAATGAATTTATTTTAGGTTTCAATGTCTAGTTCAGAACTGCAGATAGAGGCAGAGATGCGTGCGCGTGGAAGTGTGAGCTCGCGTGTGTACAGAGCATATTGTGCAGCAGGAGGCAACTGTTGCATCACAATGCTTGTGTTTGGTGTTTGTCTTCTTGCACAAATTGCTATTAGTTCTGGAGATTACTGGATGTCATATTGGTATGTAAATATTTCATAATTGAAATACATTTTTGGGGGTAAGATGTATATCACTCATTCTCAAAGTGGTCTATATTGACTCCCAGGGGTCGACTCTGACCTGCAAGGGGTCCATATCAGCAAAAACAAAAATGAATAGCACTGTGTCAGCTGTCATAAACTCATTTAGGGTCGTATCTATGAATGCATTAGACCGTAAAAGTCATTCTCAGCTTGTACTCTGCTGAGAAAGTTGCATCCAAAGATGTTTTTGCGTACTCAAAAATCTGTTCATGCGATAATAATTGTCGAAATTCCTAAGCTACCAGGCAAGGTGATTTTGCAGAGAACGAATCGTGAACAACCCGATGGGAACCGATGTCCTTTGAAAACTTGCTGCCTACCTTGCTGCTTTATCCAAGATGTCGGACCTTGAAGACTTCGATCGTGTTTTCAGTATACACGGATGTTACGTGTGGACAGTTAAGCCCAGCCGTAACGTAGCGTAAAAGATCTCTATAGTTTAAGTGGTCTTTGGCCCGAGCGGTTGGCCTTGGTTTTGGAGGATGAATTCCACATTTAAACACTTTAAAAACAAATATTACTATAATTTATTTAAATAAAATAAAACATAAAGACATATTAAAACCAAAACATATAAAACAACTTATCAAAACCAGCTAAAATCGCCATATCGAAAAAGACTAAAACTGATAAAATTCAGAGAGAGAAAACAATCATTAAAAGAATCAACTTTGGTCATTATTCTAAGTTATTTGACCCTTAGGTCTTCTTAATATCATGCATTCTCAACAAATATAATTATTCTAAGTTCTCTGGACCATTTGGTCCTTCAATTAAATTTATGCTTAAAAATGACCATTTAAAAAACCATGAACTTTTTAGAGAGATAAAGTAAAAAGATTCATATTACCCATGTAGAGCTGCCTCTTTCCAGGGGGGACCGAACCCTTCGGTCCCCCACACCGTTCTGAATTCGATAGAAAAATCGCGAATATTTATATGATAAATTTTAAGTTTCTAATCGGAGGAAACTCGGGTGGAAAGTTAGCTTTTCCATTCAATACATGTGGGGTTTTTTTTCATCGGTTTTCACTTACAACTTTCACATGATCTAGTTCAAAACCTTCATCTATGTCAAAATGGAAAACTCTGTTCCACTTTCACTTCTTGCAGCTCAAATTCACCCTTTTCTAATGTGGTCATCTCTGATCTTTCTGACTAAATAATGTTGATATGACTTTACATCCTGGAATCTTGTGACATGGTTTTGATCCAGGATATAAAACATTATAGATTTTTACTTGCTTTTTTATATTTAAAAGGTCCTTTGAGTATGACTAAATTGTATTTTAATGCGGTTATTTATTTCCTATCTTCTGATATAATAAACAAGTATATATGTATATCCTTTATCGGTTTTTTTATAGTATTTTATTATTATGGCAGTTAGGCCCTAGTGTAGGCGTAACAGCGGAGAAGAGGAATTTGATAGAGTCTACCAAAGAATTCAACTGGAAGAACAGGAGAATCGGCGTAATATCGCGTGATGCAGACGTCGTGGTATACAGTTTTATTTGCGGGATGCAAGCGTAAATGTGTTCCTCTAGCAGACAAAAAATAACGGAAGTGGTTTTATCGCTGAGAATTCTGGGTAATTTCTTGCGAATATTATGAAAAAAACTACTTTCATGCATGACCAGTCAGCGACTCGCTAATTTGAACTTTGCACGTACTCACAGAAAACTCAGCTCACCAGAGACTAATGTATTTGCAGGTGGCCCTTATTGTTGATGAATTTATTTATTCATTCATTTTGAGAATTTTCCTCATCATTGAGGGTTTCTCCAACCAATCTAATAATTAACTTGAGTTTTAAAAATACATAAATGACTACAGACTTATAGACTATCAGTTTGTAATACACCTTCACAAATTTCCCTTAATTAAAGTTCAAAATTATTTTAGAAAATCAAAGTATAGAACAGGTGTCTAGTTTCAAATATTTGGGCTGTGATGTTGGCTACAATGTGGAAAGAGATATTGACTCCAAAATAAATAAATTTCAGACGGTGTATGGCACAATACAGAGAACATTCAAAAATAAAATTAGAAAAGAAACCAAGATAAAAATGTATAATGTTATGGCGGTTCCCACAATATTGTATGGATGTGAAACTTGGGCTCCAGTGAAAAAACAGAAGGATAGAATACAGATGGCGGAGGTGAGGTTCCTAAGACAAGTAAAAGGATGTACAAGACTTGATAGAATAAGAAATGAGGATATAAGAGAAGAATTGAAAGTACAGCCTTTATTGGATAAAGTCACGAATTACAGACAGAAATGGATTTATCACATGGATGGAATGAGTAAGGAGAGATATCCATTGTTAGCAAGAAATTATCAAGCAAGAGGAAGACGTGATGTTGGAAGACCTAGAAGACGTTGGGCTGATGCATTATGAAGTCGGAACGGGCAATTACCTAATCCCTGGAGTGATGATGATGATGATGATGATGATGATGTGAAAGTTCTCCATAGTTGTCCATCCTCTTTTCTTCATCCGTTCACCAAATTTCCTCATGGAATTCTGAATGCTTATTCTTCCAGGTTGTTTTTGGTCTTCCTTTTCTGCTCCTTCTTTCAATTGTTCATGTATTGATGACCTTTGGTAGTCTTCCATCCTGCATTCTTCATAGTGCCCATACGCTTTCTATGTTCAATCTCATCCATTATACTTCTTTCTGCATTCATCTATTTTCTAATTTCTTTATTTCTAATTATTTCCAGTCGAGTTTTCTGGCAGCTCTTCTCCAAAAATCCATTTCAACTGCAGTTACTCTGTTGGTATGTTGTTGTGTCATTGTCCAAACTTCCGATCCTTATAACATTATACTTTCTAGTATGGACTTACAAATTAGTTGTTTTGTTCTGTTAATGATGTTTTTACTCCATAATATAGATTTTAATAATTACTGTGGATTTTTCTTCCATTACTAATCCTTTTTGCTATTTCTTTATTTGATGTTCCATCTTTCTCTGTAATTGATTTCAAATATGAATTCGTAAAAATTCAATATTAGAAAGGCAGAGGGTTCACCCAAAATAGAAAAAATTGGCACATGATCTACGAGACAAAAAGTTTTGGAGACCTCTGATATGTATGAAACACATGAATTGAAAACAAAGAATAATAATTGTAAAAATACATTAGGAAGTAACATTATGAGGTTATACTTAATAAGTTTGGTCTGCATTCATCTTATCTCATATTTCATTGTTTCTTGTAAGACATGTCTCAAAGTATCTATGTTTCATCTTCAGTTGGTACAAACATTTAATTAACATGTTGTAATATAAAGTTCATTATTACGTCACATGACATTATTCTTAATTTATATTGGTTAATAATTCTGTTTAATATAAGGTTAAATTTGATTGGTCATATAAGAAAGATAAGTGCTGTTAATTCCAATTATAATTTAATGTAACAGTGATAATTTTAAGATGAGTGATTGTTGTTATAATTCTAAAAATAACAAATTGGATATTGTCTTGTATATCTGTATACTAACCTCTGACCCCTGAGAAGAGAATCCACAGCTCTACCGCAATTTACCTAAATTAATTCTCGATCAAACCAATAAATATTTTTGTATTTTAATATTCTTTTTATAAGAATTAAATTAATATATTTATTACCTCACCTCATATCCTTTGCAGTTTCGGAGCTATATCTCCATCATCAGTAGCCTCTCGTCGACCGGTGTTATGTCGTTTCTTGGTGGTTTTCTTCTTCCTTCTATCGGTGAGATTCTTTTTATACTTAATTTTAACTTTAAATAAAAAAAAACAGTCTGCCCTGACTGAAGATGAAGCAGAGATGCTTTGAAACATATCTTGCAAGAAATATGTGTTAAGATCAAAGCAGACCAAACTTATTTATGTATGTAGAATCTGAAGTCTTCTTCTTCTTCTTCTTCCTCCTTCCAAGTATTAGGCCAAGGCCTGTTACGATCCTATAGAAAATTTTCCCTCCAGCGTTTCATAGGACGGCCCAGTGATCTTTGTCCTGAATCTGAAGTAAAGAAATCTATAGCTAGGAAATGAACTATTATAGCAAGAAAAAAAGAAAAAAAATCAATACAGCATTTTGGAAATTTCTCACATTTTTATGAAACATAAAAAAGAAATTGGCCTGGCATTTAATTAATTTGCCCATTGGGCAGATTATCAACAGTAATCTAACAAGAGGTTGTGTTTTTCTGAAAAAATCAACCTCACATTAGATTTGGAGTGACTATTTAGCAAATAATACAACATCAGAAGCTAAAAATAATTATAATGTTTAATATGTACCAAATGTGAAGTTATGTATTCCGATCTTACTTCCGGGCAATTTTTAAGCCAACTGTATAGTTATAAATAGCATATATTTACTGTTAAATCTCTTTGGACTTGGGAAAAATCAGTAACAGATGATTGTATGAGAAATAACTATTAACAATTATGCAGATTTATTATACAACATTTAATAAATTTTTTATAGTACAGAACTAGCTTTTTTTTTTGTAATTTTTGAAGTTGTTTTCTTTTGGCATTTCTTGCTGTAATATCAATCATACATTGTTGAATCGATATCCTTGTCAAAGAAGTTAATTTGTGGAGATATCTCTCATTACGAACAGGAAGAGGCAAGATTATCAACAGGAAGAGGCAAAATTATTGGTCTATGAGTTAAATAGTTATCAAAACTTCACATCAGGGTGCACTGAAATTCCCAATAACTGAGCCTTTCTGATCTTAATTTATTACATTTATGGGATCCAAGAGTTTTAGCAAGATATGAATTAACATTTTGCACAAAATGGTTGGTAAAATAAATAGTAAAAATTTGATAATTGTTGAAAGTGAACAAGTTAAATTTAAGATCTGAGGAAATTAAATCCAAAATGTTTAAAGGAAATCTCTGGTATTATGTATATACAAGGTGAATACAAAATATTATGTGGTCAAACTTCAGCAGGTGATTCTTGATATGAAAAGAAACAAATAAGTTCATATCAAATATTAAAAAAATTTTTATCACCTCAGCTCATACTTTGTCTTCTGTTTAGACCAGTTTTGGAATAAATTTTTTTCCATCTTTAGTATTTACATGACTTGTTCTGTTCAAAACGACAGACAGAACAGCAGTCATGAAAATACTGAAGATCGAATAAAAGTTTTTCTGAAACCAGTCTAAATAGATGACAGAGTATGAGGTGTGGCACAAATGGGGAATGAAAGAGGAACATGGAAACTTGTTCTAGGAAAACCAGGAGAAAACGCCCAGTGGGGAATGAAAGAGGAACATGGAAACTTGTTCTAGGAAAACCAGGAGAAAACGCCCAGTTGGTAGACCAAGAATGAAGTGGGAGAATAACATTAACCATGTTTTGAGGGAAGTAGATTGTAACTGGGTATGATTGGAAAACATTAGCTCAGGATAGGGATGTATGGAGAGCTTATATTCACATGGCCATGAACCTATGGATTTGATAATGACAGTGAGTTAGGTACTAAATAATAATATTACAGAACAACGATGCAACAGAGGAGAATATTTTGGAATCATGTGCAAATGCAATCCTTAGAGAAGGCGTTGAATTCCAGCAGAGAAAGAAACTATTTAAGTAAAATTTTATCACCTCATATTCTTCTTCTTCTTCTTCTTAGACTGATTTTGGAACTTTCTTCTTCAATTCCATCCTCAGTATTTTCACGATTGTTGTTTCGTTGTCTTGAAGACAAATTCCTAAAATATTAAGAGAAAATAATTGTTGTGCCATATACTCTTTACTTGAAGTAACACTGGTAACTGCTAAAAGCAGTGTACTAAATTTAGCAGTGTAGGTTTATTTTCAGGAAACAGGATTTACCAGACTGCTAAGTAGTAAATTTTACACTACAGGGTGATTCATAATTCCTATTACAAACTTCTAGGGGTTGTAGAGGGGACTTAGTAGATAAAGTTTTGATAAGGAACCCATGTCCAGAAACATACCATTTTGATGTAAAATAGTTTGAAGATCGAAACACAATGAGTTGATATTGCGTGTCTCATGTTTCATAATAAGTACTTCAGACTTCTAGGAATTGTACTACAAATGTGGTTCCACGTGGCGACCCTGTTGTTTGTTGCACAAAGTGTACCTGCGACTCATGTTTTCATATACACACCCCACAATAGAATTTTTGCTGCCCCCAGGATTCGTGTAAGAAAATCTTCCTCTGACTCAACATGTAGGGCCGCATGCAAATACATTAGTCTCTACTCAAATTACTTCCAATCACTGGTGAGCTGACTCACTGTGAGCAAGTGCAAAGATCGAATTAGCTACCCACAAACTGGTCATGCATGAAATTTGTCATTTTTGTAATATTGACAAGAAATTACCCAGCATTCTCAGCGATAAAACCACTTCCGTTATTTTTGTCTGCTATAGAGGAACGCATTTATGCTTGCGTCCCGCAAAAAATACCGTATACAACAACGTCTGCATTGCGCAATATTATGCCGATTCTCCTGTTCTTCCAGTTGAATTCTTTGGTATACTCTATCAAATTCCTCTTCTCCGCATATACCGAAAACATGATCAAAGTCTTCAAGGTCCGACATCTTGGATAAAGCAGCAAGGTACACGGCAAGGTTTCAAACTACATCAGTTCTCTTCGGGATTCTCACGATAAGTTTCTATCGTAAGTTACCTCGTCAGGTAGCTTACGAATTTCAACAATTATTATCGCATGAATAGATTTCTTAGTAAGCAAAATCATATTAGGATAAAACTTTCTCAGCAGAGAACGCCTTTTATGGTCTAATGCATTCAAAGATTCGACCCGTATAGTACAACCCCTAGAAGTCTGCAATACTTATTCTGAAACACAAGACACACAATATCAGTCCATTGTGTTTCGATCTTCGAACTTATTTTACATCAAAATAGTACGTTTCTGGACATGGGTTCCTTATCAAAACTTTATCTACTAAGTCCCCTCTACAATCCCCAGAAGTTTGTAATAGGAATTATGAATCATCTTGATATTTCTATTTTAGAAAGCAAAATTAATGCTCGAACAGGGACTTAAATCTCAGATATCTGACAGAGTCAAAGATCCGGGTTCGAGTCACAGTTTGAGCATTAATTTTCTTTCTAAAATAAAACTATATCGAATTCTAGAAAGTGTTAATTTTATTTATTTATTTTCTTTTTTTCAATGCCACCTGTTTATCATTCGACATTTCAGGCATTCTCTCCTGGCATTGGCATATTGTAACCCACTTCTGAGGTTGGGGCGCCTGGAAGGCGGGGTTACACTGCCCCAATGATATGATGGGTGATTACGATGGGTAATGATGCACCAGGAGAGGCCTTAAACCTTAATCTAATGAGGTGAATATGATATTGATGATAATGATGGCCAGATGATGTTCGGGGACCATTTGGGCCTTAAAGTATCCTGACATTTGTCTTACAGGTGAGGAAAAACCCCAAAAAAACCTCACCCAAGAAAACTTGTCCCGAGTGGGGATCAAACCCGGGCCCACTGCATGACAAGGCAGCACACTCTCGAGACCACAATGGTGGATTCTAATTTAAAATATAACATCAACATTTTACACTGCTAATAAGTAACTACCAAAAGTAATACTTTTATGTAACCTTCAAAATTAAATTTATGTAAGATGTCTTTTCATAATGTTTATTCCTTAAAAATATACTGTAGGAATTTAATTTGGAATTTTAAAAACACTTTAAAAGAATTTACAATGTTCATATAATAAAGTAGGGAATTTTTACATTATGAGGTTTTCTTAATAAAAATCAAATTAATTGTGAATTCTTCTTACCTCATACATCTATGTTATTTAACACACAACTGCGGTATTGGGAATGATGATTCCTGATACCAAGGTTCTGTGTTAAATAACATAGATGTATGAGGTAAGTAGAATTCACAATTCATTTGATTTTTATTAATTTACAACGTGTTGTTAATATGTTTTTCTATTTTATGATTCAGGTCTTCTATTGAAGAAAAGAGAGCTCAGTTGAATGCCACATCTACAAACAATGAGACATTTCAGAATGTGACAATTCCTGAAACTACATCTGCCTGGCTTCCCAGTAGAGACACTTGTATCTACATATATACAGCTCTGATTGCAGCAACTGTAATTCTTGTTCTGTTGAGCATCATATGTTTCTTCACTATGTGCATGAGAGCTTCTGTTCGGTTGCATGATGCAATGTTCGCAAATATCACTCGTGCCACAATGTGGTTTTTTAACAACAATCCTTCAGGTAATTTTAACATTTTTATATTTGAAGAAAAAAAAATGCCTGAATTGGGATTTGAACTTGATGTATCAAATCCCAATTAAGGCATATATTTTTCTCTTCAAATAAAATGTTTCATTCGACAAAAAATTATAAATTTAATATCTAAGATTGAAAAATTTAGCATTGTTTAAAATATGAATATATACATAATTATGTCATTCAGTAAGGCCTTCAGAAACATGCTGTTGGAATTTTGTAGATGTTGCCAGTTCGAAACTTATATGCTATACTAATTCTGAGCTAAGTTATATGTATGTGTGTGTGTGTATATATATATATTTTAATGTCACCAGGTTGTCTTATGACATTTCTGGTATTCTCTCCTGTTATTGGCAGAATTGTATCTGGAAGGCAGGGATATGTTACCCTGATGATGTGATGGATGATAAATGATAATGAAGCACCAGGAGAATCTTTAAACCTAAACTTAACCTGAATTCCAGACCATGGACGAATGCAGAAATAATTTCATAAAGGAATGTCACCAGGTTGCCTTATGACATTTCTGGTATTCTCTCCTGTTATTGGCAGAATTGTATCTGGAAGGCAGGGATATGTTACCCTGATGATGTGATGGATGATAAATGAAAACGAAGCACCAGGATAATCTTTAAACCTAAATTTAACCTAAATTCAGACCATGGACGAATGCAGAAATAATTCCATAAAGGAAAAATTCCTGTGGTCTGAAGGGAATTGAACCTGGAACTTCATAAACTGTAGTCAAAAACTCAGACCACAAGACTATGAGGCTGGTCATATATATATATATTTGGTATGCTGTGTTCGTCACTGTTCTCATGGCCACCAAACTTATTGGGGAGGAAAAACTTTATTTCTGTCGTAGGTTAAAAAAGTTTTTCCCTTATTTTGTTGTTGCTTTTTAGGCTTGTAAAAGATCCGTAAGCCTGAATAAAGACGCCTCTAAGCAAAATTTACCGATCTCAATGTCTTAGTAATACCTTAGTTGCCTGTTAGATGTCTCATTGGATCAGTGTGTTGACCACATGCCATCCATGAGGTCTACGGGCAAATAAGGTAACTAAAAATTAACTTGGTGTAGTAACTCCTTACAAAGGAGAGGCTATGGCTCAACAATGAGCTATGCCATTATAGATAGATAGTTAGATACTGTGTGTTGCACTGAAAATAATAAAGATGATACGGAGATAGGTAATAATGAATGGATGCAGGAAAAATACGAGATGAGGCACACAGTGACGCATTTTGTGATCCATGGTTTATACCATCACATCTGCACAAGGAAGTCTTTCCACCAGGCCTGTGTGTAGAGAACAGTGTGATACTTAACATGGCTTAAGTTGCAGCAAAAGATCAGTTTCTTTGACCCAGTTCTGTTCAAGCTAAAAGGTATAATCTAAACACTTGGATGTAACATGACACTAGATTCAATATAAGTCACTTCTCTTTTGCCCATTGGGCACTTTACATGTTATTATTGTTATTACAGTAAAAGCTTCTTATTCATGGTTCCATTATTCGCGGGTTAAAAAATTGCAACACTATTCCTGTATTCACCTAAAAATTTCTTTATTCATGGATCCAGTCTGTACAGCAGAAGGATTTGGTATTCTTTATTAATGCATCAGCAACACTTTTTACTGCAGACACATGCCAAGGCGGCTTTTATGAAGAATGATTCAGATCAAATGGACAAATAAATATCAAAGTAAAACAAACCATTATGTCACTAAGCCTAAAGTTTGTTGTTAAAAGCGGCCGCCACCTTATTTCACGTGCCGCTATGTCCTTTGATAAATGCTGCCCTCGACATGATTGGTGTTTTATTGCTTCAACTTGTCATTCGCTGCAATAATTTTGATTGAATAACATATGTCTCTTTGTCTTTGTTTCCAGTTTATAATGTTGAGTTAAAGGAAGTGTAAAGTAGTAGTGTTGCCATTTAAAGCAAAAATAGAAATGTTTCGATGTTTTTATTATTCATTTTCATACATATCAATGATGGATGAATCATATTAGAAGAAAAATGCTTGATGTTTACTCATTGGTGAGTCGTTTCCATCCATATCACACTGTTTCAGTGTCAGTGAATCAACTGTATGATTCATCAAGAAATCCGAAGACAAAATATGGAATTCTGTTAATAGAAACTGTTCAAAATCTCCCATTACATTGATTTTATTTTGATAAGTTTTATTTTATTTTGGAACTTTGGAATGTATCCCGTATATACTCATGCAAAACCATTCCATATTCACGGCATATTTACGGAACATATCCCCAACGAATAAGGAGCTTTTACTGTATTATTAAAAGGAGATAGAATGTTGCTATAATTATAGTTTCAAAACTTACAAAATAATCACTTACATTATTTATATTATCATAGAATATTGTTTTTATGATATACTTTATAAAATGACAAACATCACATGACAACACATCACATATCATCTTTTAATATTTTCTGTTTGTCTTTTGTTTTCTCTCATTTGTTATTATGTTAATGTTATGTTTAATTTCAGGTCAGATATTGAATCGATTTTCAAAAGACATGGGAAATGTTGATGAATTCCTGCCTCAAACTTTGATAGACTGTGTTGAGGTATGGAATATATAATAAAAGTATAGCCTAGCAATCAAATCCTTATTCATTTCTCTTACAAATCATGATGTAGTTAGATCCATCTATCTATCTATCTTTGGGTTTTTACAGCTGCTGCCATCTTCCTGTGCCAAACTTCCAAAGCCTATGACCTTTAGCATCTTCAATGCTTAAACCTC
Organism: Diploptera punctata; assembly: GCA_030220185.1. Classification (NCBI taxonomy): domain Eukaryota; kingdom Metazoa; phylum Arthropoda; class Insecta; order Blattodea; family Blaberidae; genus Diploptera; species Diploptera punctata. The sequence continues at coordinate 2,995,588 of JASPKZ010003868.1, read as the reverse complement.
TTGCTTGCATTGTTATCCTTTTGCTTTCCTTCCAAGTTTACTTTGGTCTTCCTTTTTTCTTCTTTCTGGTCGGTTGCCAGTTTGATAATATGTATGTATGGGTAGCTAATGCTCTGGAGTTAACAACAAAGTTATTCTCCTTCTTGCTTCCCAATACTTGGATGTCACATCTTGATAATTTTGAAGAGCTACACAGTTTGTTAAATGTTCTCTGTCCATTTCCACACCTTGAAAACACAATATACACTTAGGGAATATTCGATAATATAAAATATCCTAAGCAAGTAGTAACCAGTTGGCAGAGGAATAATATTATGAATCATCATTTTTAAAAGAAAAATTAACACCTGAATCGGGATTTGAACCCAAAACCTCAACCCATAGGTTTTAGATTCAAATCCCGAGTCAGGCGTTAACTTTTCTTTTCAAAATAATAATTGTCCGTCATTGTGAATATTAAAATTTTAATTAATACATCAAAATATTATGAATGTTCTGATATTTTTTAAATAATAATATATTTAAATAAATTTCATTCCCATTAGTTATCTAAACATTTGTATTATGTGGAAGTTGAATAAGTTATAACTAATTATCACTGGTGCTATCGATCCCATAGGTCCATGGTTACACAAACATAAGCTATCCATACATCCCTATCCTGAGCTAATGTTTTCCAATCATCTCCTGTATAATTTACTTTCCTCAATCATGGTTAATGTTATTCTCCCACTTCATTCTTGGCCTATTTATTGGATGCTTTCTATACCCTCCTTTCATTACCCATTCATGCCACATGTCTTGCCCATCACATTCTACGAAACTTAACTATTCTCCACTCATTATTAATGAAATAGCCTCACAATGTTTACTCCCCAACATTAATTTAAATTGAAGTATTCTTATTGAATGGATTGCACAAAAAAAGTCTAAACCATGAGCTCTGTCTTCCAATTTTGTAATGTTTCCATAACAACTATAAAAACTGAAAATCTAATGCTGTTAATTGCAAAAACAAGTGTCTGAATCATGACTATGTTTTCATAAGAGTTTTTGTGAATTTTCAGTTATTTTTATAACTGTTATTGAAACAATAAAAAATTGGAAAACCGGAGTTGTGCAATCTACCCATTGTATTTGGTTTCTCATAAAGATCATAGCCCACTGAAAGTCTTCTTCATTTGCCTGTCTGTTTTAATAAGTTATTTAATATATTGTTTCAATAAGTTATTTTTATTGTATTTTATTTTTGTTTTGTAGTGTTTCATAATCAGTTTTTTTTTCCTTAAATTAAAGTAATTTCATATTTTACTTATTATGTTTTTAAGTGTGTGCAGAATTGAAAATAATTAATAAATTGAGTTAGATATGACATTTGAATTTTTATAGGAAAAATCATTATGAGGTTTAATTTAAGATTTAAATTAAAATTATTTATACCTCACCTCATATCCAGACTTTTAATAATACCGGTTTCAAAACCTAAGTGGTTTCATCTTCAGTAATATCTCTTGAGTTCTTAATGACATAACATCAGTCAAGGTATTACTGAAGATGAAACTACCTAGGTTTTGAAACTTAGAATTAGAAGACTGGATATGAGGTGAGGTATAAAAAAATTTAATTTAAATCTTAGATTTGACAACTCACCTCAAAATTGTTGATTTCTTGAAGACTAGTTTTAATACCCTACATATCATTCTCAATTCTATCCAACTGGAATGTAGCATGTTAGACAGAATTGAGAATGATAAGTAGAGTATTGAAGCTAATTTTTCTCTTCAAATATAATTGAAACTAGTCTTCATGAAATCTACAATTATGAGGCAAGTTGTCTAATCCAACTCAAGTTATTAATTAAAATAAACCTCATAATGTCACTTCATTTAAATATTCAAAATCATTATTTAAGATACACTAGTGATTTATTTGAAAATACAATAGGAAGTAACATTAAGAGGTTTTACTTAATAAAAAGTGTTGTCTTCATATCATTGTTTCTATTAGACATATGTTTCAAATTTAATATTTGTAGGGAATAACACTATGAGGTTTCTTTTAATTATTATGAGTTTAGTTATTTTTACTCACCTCATATTTTTTTTATATTCTGCAGACTATAGTTTTGTCGCATCTTTGCAACATTGTCGATGCATTCTAACTGTTGTGTTTGTGGTTGTCATTCTGTAGGTTGATTTTTACTCCCTCTGTTGGCTGACCGATGAACTTCCAAATTTACATCCACAAGAATAAGGAGAAAACTATGAATTTTGAAATTCATGGGGAAAGGGAAACAATTTTGATTTGGAAGTTCATTGGTCAGCCAACAGAGCGAGTAGAAATTAACCTACAGGATGACAACCACAAACACAACAGTTAGAATGCATTGACAATGTCGCATAGATGCAACAAAACCATGGTCTGCAGAATATAAAAAATATTTAAAAATATGAGGTGAGTCAAAATAACTAACTCATAATAATGTGTTTCAAAGCTTGTTAGCCTCATCTTCAATAGTTACAGACTATAGTGAACACGTTCATTGGGAATGAACAAACAATGATGCAAGACTTGCATGGCACTGGGTGCCATAGAGAATGCCACAGCATGTAACTATTGAAGATGAGGCTAACAAGCATTGAAACATATAAAAATCAAATGAATCGTGAATTCTTCTTACCTCGTACATCTATGTTTTTTAACACAGAACCAGGTATCTGGAATCATCATTCCCATCTTTAGCTGTTGTCTTGACTGTTGATTCTTCATTATGCCAGTCATTTTCTAAACTGCCATCTGGTGTAGATTTGATTACAAAAGTTCTTCAACCATGAATTTTGAGTTTCTGGATGAACCAAATTTTATTACAAAGTTCTTCAAATCAATACCAGTTGGCAGTTTAGAAAATGACTGGCATAATGAAGAATCAACAGTTGTGACAACAGCTGAGGATGGGAATGATGATTCCCAATACTGCGGTTCAGTATTAAAAAACATATGTATGAGGTAAGAAGAATTCACAATTCATTTGACGTTTAATAAAATAACCTCATAATGTAAAAATTCCCAACTTTATTATATGAATTTGAAACATATGTCTTACAGAAACAATGACATGAGGTAAGAATAATACAGACAACACTTTTTATACACTAGTGAATTTATATGCATGTTGCAGATAGCATTGTCTCTGCTAGGAGTGGTGTTTGTTGTGGCTATTGTGAACTTCTGGTTACTGATCCCTACAGTTGTAATGTTTTGTCTGTTCTACCTCCTGAGAGTTTACTATGTTTCAACATCTCGTAGTGTTAAGAGACTTGAAGGAATCAGTAAGTCACTTTTAATACAAGTAATTTTTATTATTAACATAACTAAAGAGAAACATTTGCATCTGAACTGTTGGCACTCTACCATTAAGCTACTTAGGCACACCTCCAGGAGCAACTATAAATTTTTCTCTCCTTAATCCCCATGTTACCATAGTAGCATAGTGATATATAACCAGCATGTAAAACGGAAGTCTTGGGTTAAAATTGCAGCTCAGGTCCAATGTTTCTATTTAGTTATGTCAGCTTTGGCTTACAGACAGCTTATTTATTATTTTTTTATTTTACTTTTTTATAAATGAGTTGGAGAAAATGTTTTTATGTCTCACTTCTTAATGTTTTGGACCTTTATGAGATGAAATATAAAACATTTTCTCCAACTCATTTATAATGAAAATACTTCATAGTGTTACTTCTTCTTCTTCTTCCTTCCAAGTATTAGGCCAAGGCCTGTTATGATCCTATAGAAAATTTTCCCTCCAGCGTTTCATAGGACGGCCCAGAGATCTTCGTCGTCTTGGTATATAATTTTAAACAGCTTTGGGGATCTGATTTGAACTCATTCTTTTAAGATGGTGTTTCCAATTTAGTTGGTACTGTTTAATATATTCTAAAATTAGCGTAGTCTTCAATTCTTTTAAGATATCGGTGTTCCTTTTCCGATCCCATCTGGTGTAACCCGCTGTTCTGCGCATGAATCTCATTTCACAAGCCATTACTCTGCTTTCATGTTGTCTTTTTAGTATCCATGCTTCACTACCATAGGTCAACACTGGTCTAGCCAAAGTGTTATATAAACGTAATCTGGTGTTTTTTGTACAAGGGATGGTTTCATAACTTGATTAATAATTCCCAAACTTTTATTATAACTAGTAATTTTTTCAGGGATATCCTTTTCATTCCAGATAGAGAGATAATATCCAAGATATTTAAATTGATTAGATCCTCTAAAATTTTATTCTGGAGACAGATTTTACTTTGTATGGGGTCCTTCCCATGAAATGTCATAATTTTAGTTTTGTTAATTTATATTTCCATATTAAATTTGGCAGCTATTTTTTGTAAATTATAAATTGATCGTTGCAAATCATTTTCAGAAAGTGCCAGAAGTGCTAAATAGTCTGCAAAAAGAATAGCATCGAGTTTGAGGTTCCTATTGATGGGTATATATCCTTGTTGTGTTTTCCTCCATTCGTTTATTATTCTATTCATATATATATATATATATATATATATATAAAAAATGAAAAGCACCGGTCAAAGTTCACATCCCTGTCTTACTCCAGTATTGATCTTTTCCCAAGAAGATAGTTTGCCATCTTGTTTAACAGAGATTTCATTATCTTTATAGATGTTGAAGATATTACTAATATATTGTTGTGGAACGTTATCATCAGCTAAAATTTGTAATAATATATTTCTGTCTACTTTGTCAAAAGCCTTTATGAAGTCAACAAAGGCGATAGTGTTACTTCCCCCTTTAATTTTGATTAAATTGTCTATGTATATTAATTTCTGTTAAATTTTATTTCCCATTAAATATATGTAGGAAATAACACTATGAGTAGAGATCCGTGAAATTCGCGAGTCGCAATAATGTGAAATGCTCTAATTTTGTCATTTTCTTGTATCATTTCTTAAGTCCACTTCCCATAACCTCAAAAAAAGCATTTATGATTCACGAAATAACACAAAATCCTATGACAATGTGAAATAACACCAAAATATAAAATTTGTAACGAATTCCAGAGATTTTTTGTTCTATTTGCAAAATTTTTATAATGCATTTTTAAACACTGTTTTCGGATTCCATCTTCTTTTTAACTGCCATATCTGATGGCACCATATCTACTTCCTCCATGCACTGTTGCAAAGGGAAATGGTTGCAGCACAGTTCACAACATAGAGGTAATATTTTCTGTCCTTCTCAAGCTCAAATATGGTCTCCACAGATTTAAGTTCTGTGGCCAATACGAATTATATTAATGTGTAAGATAAGTTTTTGCAGACATAATTATCAATTTTATATGAATCATTATTAAGTAATGGCAAGTTCAAATCTGAAGAAAACATTTCTTTAAGTATAAGCAGTAACCTGACAATAATGCAGCACTGCCAAATTTGAATAAGCCAACAATGGACCATGAGTAATTATATCATATTGATAAATAATATTATTCCCAATTTAATTAAAACAATTTAATTACATAAACACATTTTTTCTATTGGATTACATATCTATAACATGAATTTTTAACAAAATGTAACAAAACAATTCTGACAGTTTGAACAACAATGGTCATGCAGAGAGACTCACCATGATTGCTTTTTCTTAAAAGGTAAATTTTTCTTACAAATTAGTGACTACGATTAAAATTTTATGCATTTTAGTGTATTAAAATCGATATCAATTGTACAAGCTAAAAGTTGAATATATCATTCTTATTGGGTTTAATATACTAAACTAGGATTAAAAAGACTCAAATTAAATTTTTTTTAGAATAACACCCCCAAATTCCCAATAACATCGAAATCTTGAAATTTTAAAATTAATTTTCCCAAAAAATAAAACCACTTTCACGGATTTCTAACTATGAGGTTTCTTTTAATTATTATATTTTGACTCACCTCATATTTCTTGATTTTTATGTAGACCAGATTTTGTCGCTTTTGCACGAAATTTTTGATGCATTCCAACTGTTGTTTTGTGGTTGTCCATCCTGTACGTTGATTTCTGCTTCCTCTGCTGGCTGACTGATAAACTTCCAAATAAATTTTTTTTCTCTTTCTCCAGGAGTTTCAAAATTCATGGTTTTCTTTTTACAGATGTAAATTTTCTCCTAAATTGTGGTTTCCTTAGATTTTTCTAACTGTTTTAGTAATTTGGCCTTAGTTTCAATTCAATTCTGTGTTTTTCTGACCATGCATGTGCAGTTATTGCAGATTTTTCTATTTCTCCATTTTTAACATTTCTAACGTGTTCTTTCAATCTTGTATTCAATTTATTTTTTATTTTTCCTATGTATATTTTTTTTCACAATCTTTACAATTAATTTGATAAATTCCTGATTTGTTGCTGTCTTTAATCTTTTCATTTTTGTTGGTTTTTGATTAATTTATTCAAACTGTAATCATTTTTCAGTGCTAATTTGCTAAAAATGTTTTGAAACTTATTGAATACTAAAGAATGGTATGTAATTTTTTTTTAATTTCCCATGCCATAGCAAAGTGGTTTAAGGCATAGTACCTTGCTGCAGAGCTATGAAACTTGTTCTGTTTCGAGATCCCATGAGGAAAAAAAAATTTTCTCATGGAATTTTGACCAGTATGGTACAGGTGCTCATGTGAAGAATATGAGTAGCTACAATAAGTAGTAGCTCCAGATTGATAAACCAGCTGGGGGGGTCCCGAGGGTCATGGGTTTAAACCCGACTGGGGTCAATGGATTTTTTTAGGATGAAAAAATCCACGGAACAAGTCCTCCAGGGTGGACTATAGTGTGTGACTTTAGTGAACCCCGTACATTGGGAATGAACAAGCAATGATGCAAGACCCGCATGGCACTGAGTGTCATAGACTGCTCTGTATATATTTTGATGATTAGTTTTTTATAAATGCTAGGAGCTGTGTTCTTGATATGAATCAACAGTATCATATGTACAATGATAGGTCTTGTGAGTTAGTGATAAAGCTGAATAAGAAAGCCAAAAATCTTAATTTTTATAGCTAAAAATTTGCATTTTATTGGGATAGATTCTTTTTAATTTCAACTTAGTCAAATGACATAGAGAATGTCACAGAGTACACTATATTTTTTTTTATAAATGTTAGAAACTATATTTATGCTTTGAATCAACTTATTTAGAATTGTAATCAATGGTAAAGAAAAAAAGTTTGCCTGAACTGGGAATCGACCCTGAACCTTCAGCTTTATGTGCTGATGCTCTGACCACTGAGCTAATTCAGGCTACATTTCCATCAAAGCATAAATCCTCCCTTTATTTAGAATGATGGAGTGGGATCTTGAGAGTTTGTGATAAATCTAAATAAGAAAGCCAAAATATCTATATTTTTGTAGCTGAAAAATCTGCATTTCTATTGGTAGTGAAGAAAATTAATTCTTTTTAATTTTAGCTCATAGCCAAATCCTGTAGAAAATGTCCTTTAGAGTGCTCTTTTTATTAATTTCTTTTATAAAATGTTGAAAACTGTATTCATGCTTTGGATCATCTATATGTAGAATGATAGAAATGATTTTATAATATGAAATTTAATTAAGATAATTTAAAAAAATCTATATTTCTATAGCTAAAAGTCTGCATTTTTATTGGAAGTGTGAAGAATATAATAATAAGCTTGATCTGTGTAAATCTTACCTCATATTATTATTATTTCTGTTAGACATATGTTTCAAGACTCTGTAATGGTCTGTAACTATTGAAGATGGGACAAACATGTTTTGAAACATACATCTAACAAAAACAACGATATGAGGTAAGAATTTAACAGAACAAACTTATAATTAAGTAAAACCTCCTAATGATACTTCCTATTGTATTTTCAAAAAAAGAAGTGAAAAATGTAAGTTGTTTTTAATTTCAGCTCGTAGTCCTGTTTACTCACATCTCAGTGCAACACTTCAAGGTATGACAACTATACGAGCTTTTGGAGCTGAGGAAATGCTTGAAAAGGAGTTTGATGGTCACCAGGTGAATTTCTTTAGTTTCATCATCATTTTAACAATCTTAATATTTTGGTTGTTGTTTATTAATTTTTTAATAATTCATTTCAGGATCTTCATTCTTCAGCATGGTTTGCATTTATTTCTTCGAGTCGAGCATTTGGCCTCTGGTTAGACAGTACTTGCTTGTTGTATATTGCCACTGTTACACTCAGCTTCCTTTTTGTTGGCAGAGGTAATATTATCATATTAAATCAATAGAATTTGTTGGTTATTTGTATATGTGCAAGTGGGTTAATTTGTTTTGTTTGCAATTATAATTATCTATTACAGTGTGATCATAAAGTCCCAGTACATTTTTTTGGAATAACTTAGTCCAAAATATTAAAATATAAAATTAGTACCTTATAAATTAGTCGTCCTCAACTAAAATAAAGTATTGTTATAAAACTTCGTCAAGTAGATAAAATATGAGGGCCTTTCAAAACAATGTTTCATCTTCTGCATTTCAACTGGTACTCATGAGTTGAAATGCAGAAGATGAAACATTGTTTTGAAAGGCCTTCATATTTTAATTACTTGATGAAGTTTTATAACAGAACTTTATTTTAGTTGAGGACAACTGATTTATCAGGTACTAATTCTATAAAATTCATCGGAGAACATATTGTTTAAACAACTCACCTCATAGGATTCATGCTTCCATGATATCGCGATTTCAAACATAATCATGTTCATCGTCAGCCATAACTCCGACTGATGAAATTCTTTGGCCGTCAACTATTCTATTGTCGCCATCTTCAGTGCTGCCATCTATGGTTGAATTTATGAACTTCGAAATCAATGTAATTACATGGAAGCATGAATCCTATGAGGTGAGTTGTTTAAACAATATGTTCTCCGATGAATTTTAATGATTATACCTCATAATGTTTACTTCCCAACATTAATTAAATATACTAATTCTATATTTTGATATTTTATTACATAACCTCAATGGTGCTTTAAAATTAATTTTAGAAGTATTAACTTAGTCCAAATAAAACAAAAATTATAATTTAGTTTCTACTACAAAGTCAGTATTCCACATGATCTCCATCAGCCTCAAAACCCATTTCCCGACAATGCACTGTTGCCTGGGAAAATATTCACCAACATACCCTCTGTATTCATTTCACTTGCTTGGCGTATTCATTCTTTCAGCATTTTCAGATTAGGAACCTTGATTCTGTACACCTGCTTAGAGAACCCTCAAGTGGAAGAAAAGTCCAGAGGTGTGAGGTCTGGCGAATGCGGTGCCCAGACACGAGGAGATGCCTTTTCAATCTTTCTGTTGGGAAACATGTCATTGAGATGTTCTTGTGCAATCAGAGCAAAATGTGGTGGTGCTCCATCATGTGGAACACTAACTTTGTAGTAGATACTAAATTATAATTTTGGTTATATTTGGACTATGCTATTCCAAAAATGTATTGGGACTTTATGATCATCACACTGTATTGTTCTGAAAGTGCATAATTAATGCATCGTTGACAGGCAATGAAAGTAAATAATTATATTGAGATAAAACACAAAACATGCATAAAACATAGCTTTAATAAAATCTATACCACACTTGCATAGTAATGTATACTTTGTTCTGATTTATATTTGTTAACTTCGACTTATAATTTAGAAAAACTTGCATTGTGAAACAAATGAGAGTTAGAGTTTGTTAAATTTAAATTTCATGTAGATGATGAAGTAGGCCTTGGCCGAGTTGAATAACTACAATTTGTAATAAATTTATTTCCTGAATTATTAAATTAATTTTCTTAAGTTACATGAAACATATATTGTAGAATACATATTAGAAAATATGCTTCAGTAACTCATGGGTCTTAAAACAAGGCCGAAGAGAGTGTTTTAATTTAATCCCAATTGTTACTAAAGCTTTACATTTATAACTCATATCCTAAATATCTATTTTACATTTTTGGTGTTTTTATTTTAAATTGATCACTTCTTACTGAATTACAAATTATATTTGAAGAGAAAAACCATAAATTAAAATTACAGTTACAGCAGGAATTCGAGTGCAGCTAATGCGGGCTTTGTAGCAGAGAGTGAAAACACCACTCACAGAGATGCAACGTATAATGTAGATCCTGTATATGGCAGTTACTTCCAATCATTCTGTCACAAATACTAAGGCATTTGATAAGTAATGGCTACACTGCTCGAACATCACAAAAAATTTAATTAGGTTATTTTTGACATTACAAGCTTGTTTAATAGTCTCTTGCCAGGTCAACTATATGTTGCCAAATCCTTGAATGATGGCACACTCTATCTGCAGCACCATTTCTGAATACTTCTTTCATCTGATAGGTCTAGAACTTTCTGGATATCAACTCTCAATCATAATTGAATGCCTCATAGAAGTTCTTTATTTTTTGAGAATAAGTTATAGTCACGAGGGCTCCTTTCTTGTGAATTTGGTGGATATTCGAGTACTTGCCAATTCCACTTTGTAAACAAATTCTACTGAACATCTTGTTAAGGAGGTATTACTTACTGAATGTGAGAAACGGTGAATGTATTCACTATTTTGGGACTTTCAATATTATGGACTACTCAACAAAGACTGCTCAACAACATACTACAAGATTACAATGGTCACCATGGATCGCTGATTTACAACAGTGTTGCCATTACTTATAGAATGCTCTAGTATGTTAGCTCAGTGTACAATTTAAGATTGTTGTTTGCAGATGAATTTGGTGGTGGAGTTGGGCTGGCAATCACACAGTCAATAGGTTTGATAGGAATGTTACAGTGGGGAATGAGACAGTCAGCTGAATTAGAAAACCACATGACCTCTCTTGAACGAATTCTTGAATATACTCATGTGGAAAGTGAACCACCATTAGAGTCTGCACCTGGTGAGTATCATTCTGATAGCTTCTTCTGTTGACTTCAGGGTATAGAGGTTAATTTCCTTGCCTTTAGTTCTCGGGTTCAAATGCAACAAGGTTGATTGGTTTTTTTTAGGATGGAAAAATTCAAGGATTAAATCCTTTGGAAGGGACTATAAGTTGTGGGTCCTGAGTTGGAAGATTTTTAGACTCATATAAAAATCCTCAAGATAAATTTGATCCTCTGAACAAAATTTAACTGGTCTTTCCCATCCAAGTAATATCTTAGTTTAAGTATTATATATTAAATACCTTAGTTATTTATTTAGGGAATGGTAGGTACTTCGTTAAGAATATTAATTCGAGCAGAATTAATACCTTTATTAAAGTACAATACCTTAGTTGCCTATAGATATCTTTTTTGAGGTAAAGAGCTAAGTACCGGGCTTCCAATATAAACCCGGACCGGCCTCATGGGGTTTCACCCGTCAGGCAGCGCTCTCTCCTCGTCCGCATTTCACTCTGCCAGCCGCTCGTCAGTTTACTATCGTTCGACAAGATGAGACGTCAGCTGACATTAGAGCAGCGCATTTATGTGTGTAAATGTTATTATAAATACGAATCAGCTCGTCATGTTCGCGAGGAATTTATTCGGAACTTCCCTGGACAATTACCTCCTTCCAGATCGACAATCCACGATCTTGTGACTAAATTTGAGACCACTGGTTCAGTACAAAATAAAAATGAATAAAATTAGGGAAGTGTTTGAAGATAGAGTGATTAGTGCTGGTGTATGGCCCCCTCGCTCCCCAGATCTAACAGTGTGTGATTTTTATTTGTGGGGTAGCCTGAAAGACAAAGTGTACAAAACAAATCCGCACACATTGGAAGAACTGAAGAACAACATAAGAAATGAAATCAGAAACTTGACAGTGCCCGAACTACAGCATGTCAATCTAAATGTGTTTACTCGGTATAATGCCTGTTTAACTGCGGGAGGACAACATTTCTAGCATTTTCTATAAGGTAAGAAACAGTTCAAGGACGGGTGGCAGGCAGGGTGAATTGCAGGAGGAAGAGACAGCACTGCATGCTGGGTGAAACTCCGTGAGGCCGGTCCGGTTTTATATTGGAAGCCCTTTACTTGTCACTCACTGACATTTATAGGGAAGTGAATGTAACTCAATTAGCTTTTAAGTAACTCCTGCAAGGAAGTACCCCGCCATACATGGGAATGTATGGGTATAGATAGATAGCTTCTTCTCTTCCAGGTTTTCCAAAATGTTTATATATGTTTTTTGGAAGAGGCTTTAAGTTGTGGGTCCCGAATCTGAACATTTTGGGCTCATAAAAAACCCTCAAGCTAAATTTGATCCTCTGAACAAAATTTAAATGGCTTTTCCCATCAAAGTAATACCTTCATTGCCTACTAGATGACTCTTTGAGGCGATGAGCGAACCACTTGCCACTCACTGACATCTGTAGGAATAAGAGTGGAACTAAATTAACTTTCAAGTAACTCCAGCAAGGAAATACCCTGCCCTACATGGGAATGTACGAATATAGGTAGATGGCTTTTTTCCAAAATATTAATAACTTAAAGTAATTATTCTACCAGTTATATGATATGGGTGCGAAACATGGACTCTTACTTTAAGGAAGGAAATGAGATTACGAGTTTTTGAGAATAAAGTTCTTAGGAAAATGTTTGGCCCAAAGAGAGATGAACAGATAGGTGAATGGAGAAGACTAAATAACAATGAAGAAAGATTAAACAATAATGAACTACATGGTCTTTGTAGGAAGCCAGATATAATAAGAACAGTTAAGTCTCGTAGACTGCGATGGGCAGGACATGTTGCGCGTATGGGGAATGAAAGACGTGCATGGAAGCTTCTTGTAGGAAAGCCAGAGGGAAAACGCCCAGTTGGTAGACCAAGAATGAGGTGGGAGAACAACATTAACTATGATTTGAGGCAAGTAGATTATACAGGGAATGATTGGAAATCATTAGCTCAGGATAAGGATGTATGGAGAGCTTATGTCCGCGCGGCCATGAACCTACGGGTTCGATAGTGCCAGTGAGTAAAAGTAAAGTAAAGTATTAAATCATAAAATTGTTAGGAAGTAACACAATGAGGTATTTTGTCAAAGAAATTTATTGGTAATTTATACCTCATCTCATATTTTGCTCTGTTATTTTGACACATTTCAAAGTAAATTTTCCATAACTTCACCCAAAACGTGACTGTTGAGATGACTGTTGGGAACCTTGAACATACTCCGATATTGCACTACTATTTGTCCACCATAAGAAGCACATTTTAACATTTAACTTCCGAATGTATTACTCTGCAAAGCATGTGAAAATATTCATGTGATCTCAGTCATCTGTTTGTTTCTGATGAATGAAATTTGTAACAGGAGCATAGATGCTAGTCTCGAATTCACCAGACGAGTGCCTGGCTTGTAGCAAGTAAGACCACACATCATTGTTATAATACGTCCCTAGTGAAAGTACACTCACTGGTACACATTTAAAAAATCTGAGAATAATTATTAAATAATGTACGCACATGTTTTCCATCAACGAGGTACACTGTATTTTTATATTTCTTTATTTTTATATCAATGGCGGTACTACGTCTAGGAGGCGGAAGTTTCTTAAATTTCTTTCATTTTTGGGGAATTATATATGAATCACTTTATGGATACAAACAAAATATTTGGAGCCCTAACACATTTTATAATATTATTAACTACCTTATAGGAAGGCTATTAAAGTTTATTATTTAAGTACTAAATGTCACATTTAAATTAAATATTTAAAGTATTTCATTTTAACACCAAATATGTCATCTTCATATTCCATTTAGTAAATTTCATGACCACTCTCTTTCCATACCATTGTCTTCAATTATAATCTTCTAAATTATTTTTACCATGATTCCATCTCTCTCGCAGTACTCGAGTTGCCTGTTTTTATTCAATATGTTTTCCCATTTCTTTTTTACCAATTTGCTCAAATGTTTACCGACACAGCCATTCAACATATTATTTTTTTTTACCAATGCCACCCAGGTTATCTTTGTGACATTCTTGGTATTCTCTCCTGTCATGACAAAATTGTAACGCACGTTCTTAAGTAAGGATACCTGGAAGGCGGAGTTACTTAATCCTAATGATATGATTTGTGACAGAACGTAGTGAAGCACCAGGAGAGTCCTTAAACCTGGACTTAACCTAAATCCAGACCATAGGAATAATTTCCTTTAAGAAAAAATCCTATGATCTGACTGAGAATCGAACCCGGGACCTCATGAACTTTAATCAGAAGCTCTGACCATTAGCCCATAAACCAGGTTCATATTTAATTTTAAAAGTGACGTTTTACTATCATTCCCACTGTATTACATCTCCCCAAATTAATTTAATGGTATTTAAATCGGGATTGTAAGGTGGCAGTCTCAAAACTGCATGATTATTTTCGACCAATATTGTGTCTATTATTTAGGTTTTGTGTGTTGATTCATTGATGAATCTCACAAATGCATTTTAGTGATATTTTCTTCAAAAAGTGTATTATGTTTAAATTTCCCGGCTTGGATTTATTTTTTAAGGAATTTCATGTTGAGACATTATTTGTTTGTATGAAACATTATCAACAACTAAGACAAAGTTTTCTTTCGCTTCCTCTTTCATGTAATTGTGAACATTAACAATAATTTTCCCACTTTAACTGTGACCAGATTTTTTTTTATCTTGTACTGTAGAAGACATTAAGTTACTTAAAACAACATAATTCAAAATTATTAAATAATTCACATCCATGCCAATTCACATCAGGATGCAAAATGACAAAATATTAAAATTAAGAACTGCGATTTGATGTATTAGCAACATGTCTGCTTCAGATTAAAATGTACTACTGACTGTACTCAGACATAGTACAAGTGAAATTATGTTATCACATGTCCGGCCGGGAAGTACACTCAGCAGTCTGGGTAGGCTCTCCCACTGAAATTCTTCAAATTCCCTTGTTAGATCTGTACTTAAGAGTAATAAAATAACTGTACTTACATTAATCACTGCTTGAAGAAAATGGAGAGATACCATCATCAGAAACTGAACTTGACTCTGAAGTCTCTCCTACATTGATCACTATTTGGTCAACCGTAACACATAACTATATCGTTCACTACAGTGCCAGGATTATACTCCATAAACTTACTAAATACATTTAACACCATCTGTTTTTCACCACACTTTAACAATTTTCCTTTAAGGTGCTTTTTATAATATTGATCACACATTTTATCACCGAGTTAAGTTGATGTTAACTATACAACAGCCGCCATATTTTTAACCGAAAATTTAACTTCCTCTCCAGAATTGATCAGTTTCAAACAAATGCGAATTTTTAGTTACTCTCCAACCTTCGAAGAAACATATAGGTGTACACTGTATTCTGATCAACTATAATTAACATAGATAGCTTCAAATGCATTATTATATTTATAGATTACATGATCTATTTTCTCGCTTCTGCTGAACTGTGCTTTGACCATGAACAAATTGCAACTACTGCAGCAGTCACATGCTTCGGGGAATTCCCGTCCATTTGTTTTCCTCAAATGTGCTCCTAAGGCTGGACACACAATAGTAATTTCAAGGCTAGGTTTCAGGCTGAGGATAAGAGAACCTTCCTTCAAAACTTGTCTAATGTGAGAATGAGCTGTAAATAACCGATTGAATTTCTTTTAACTTGGAATATGTTGTTTTTAACATAACATTATTTAATCATAAACTAACTAAAAAATAACTCACTGGCACTATTGAACCTGGAGCTTCATGGCTGCACAGACATAAACTATGCATACATCTCTATTCTGAGCTAATGTTTTCCAATCATTCCCTCTGTAATATACCTCCTTCAAATCACAGTTAATATTATTTTTCCATCAAATGAATTGTGAATTTTTCTTACCTCATACATCTATGTTTTTAACACAGAACTGCAGTATTGGGAAACACATCATTCCGATCTTGAGCTGTTTTCACAACTGTCAATTTTTCATTATGTCGGTAATTTTCTAAACTGCCATCTGGTGTACTTTTGAACTTTATAATCAAATTCAAAGAAAACCTCATAAGGTAAAAATTTCCAACTCTATTATATTAAATGATTTTTCCACTTCATTCTTGGCCTCCTACAGGATGCTTTCTCTCTGGTTTTCCTACATGAAGTTTCCATGCTCCTCTTTCATTCCCTATTGTGCCATATGTCCTGTCCATTGCAGTTTGCAAGACTTATCTGTTCTTATTACCTCTGGTTTCCCATAACGATCATAAGAGAGATAATGGTTTTCCTATATGAAGTTTCCATGCTCCTCTTTCATTCCCTATTGTGCCATATGTCCTGTCCATTGCAGTTTGCAAGACTTATCTGTTCTTATTACCTCTGGTTTCCCATAATGATCATAAGAGAGATAAATGTTTAATCATAAACTGAGATAAATTTAAAATTATATTAAAAGAGCATGTGATTCCATAACCACTATATTTTGTAACAACTTAAAATATTTTTCAAATTGTTTCAGGTAAGAAACCCAATTCACTGTGGCCACCAAAAGGTGAAATTACTTTTGACAAAGCTGCACTTGCTTATTCCAAAGATGATCCACCTGTGTTAAAAGGCATTAGCTTCACAGTCAAATCAACAGAAAAGGTGAGAATTTTAAAAATAGAATTAACATTATATGAACAATATATTTGTAAGACCATATATGATGAATAATAGTAAAAACATTATCTTATTCAGTTATGTCAACCAGCAACTTTGGCATAATTTTTACAGAAATTTTTATTAAAAATACCATTCTTCATCTTTTCCTCCCTTTTGAGGGGTTGAGTAATGGGCAAATGTCTCCATCTATCTCAATCATTTCACATCTTGCTCTCCTGCATTTCATTCCATTTCACTACTTCTTTCAAAATCCTTCATAACTTGTTCCTCCCATCTGTATCTTAGTCAACCTCTTGATCTGTTCCCTGTATTGAATATTCTGGTGCCTGTCTTAATAACCTCCCATCCTTTTTTCATGGCCACCATCTTATTCTACTACCTTCTATTTCATTCTGTATTCTATCCAGATTCAAGATTTCTCTTATTTTTGTGTTCTGAAATTTGTCTTTCCCAATTTCTGTAACACACTTCTTAAACATTTTTTCTCTACTCCCTGTATTTTAATGAAATGTTAATTTTTTCATATTTAAAGGGAACCTTTTTTGCCTGAATTGGGATTTGAACCAAAGATCTCTGGTGTTATGCATCAATGCTCTACCTTTGAGCCATCTGGGCATCTTAATTCAAACAGAAATTTTTCTCTTTCTTATACAATCCCCGATCACTACAAGGCAGAGAACATTCATTCCCAAATGCTATCTGGCGACTTCTTAGAAAACTTTTTAATGGGAATGTTTACACAACTATCATAGCCAGTAAAGCTTATATTTTCAATGTTTTTATTTTAAATTTATCACTCACATGAAGGACAAATTCATATTTAAAGAGAAACATTTTTATGATTGTATAAGTAAGACAAAATATCTGTTTGAATTGAGATGCCTTGATAGCACAAAGGTAGTTCAGTGGTGCATAAAAACCAGAGGTTTTGAGTTCAAATCCCAGTTCAGTATACATTTTTCCCTTCAAATATTTTGTCCTCCAATATGAGTGATAAATTTAAATAAAAACATTGTATTCAGAGCACACTTTTGTGAAATATGGCCAAGGAAGAATATAATTTTGAACACCTGCTGTGATAACATAGGTGATTATTCTAACTATAATTATTGAAGATGAAAAATTTGTGATCTTGAATTGAAATGTTATATATAGCGTACGACATAAAATCTGCCCACTTCCTTCTACCTAGAAAATTATGAAATTCCACGTTTGACCAACTTTGATTAATGCATGGTCCATGTGCAGACATACATTTGACTCAGAATTCATAGTTATACTGCATTTCATTCATATATATGTGTTAATCAAATTATTTTTTAAGAGAAAATTATATTTTTTTCTTTCAGTGTGAAGTATTAAATTAATAATAAAAACATGTGTTAATCAAATTTAGCCAAATATGGACTTTGATAATTTTTTGGGTACATGATAGTAGCCAGATGTTATGTCTTGGTCTGTACATGAGACTTTACCAGCTGACGACTTCTTTTAGTCTGTTGTGTATTCTTGGCACATTGGAAAAATAATAGCATTATATTTTGAATAGGTAGGTATTGTGGGCCGTACAGGAGCAGGGAAATCATCACTCATCACGTCATTGTTCCGTTTGGTAGAATTGTGCGATGGTTCTATAAGAATTGATGGTATTAATATTGGAACCATTGGACTGCATGATCTGCGCTCCAAGATCTCAATCATCCCTCAGGAGCCAGCTCTTTTCTCTGGTCCTCTGCGAGACAATCTTGACCCATTTAGTCAATATTCAGATACAGTTCTGTGGTCAGCACTAGAAGAAGTAGATTTGAAACAAGCTGTGGAAGAACTTCCTGCAGGACTGAGTCACAAAGTGTCAGAGGGAGGATCCAACTTCAGTGTGGGACAGCGGCAGCTCCTGTGTCTGGCTCGTGCCATCATCAGAAACAACAAGATTCTGGTTCTGGATGAAGCCACTGCCAATGTAGATCCACAGTAAGTAACTATTATTACAATCATCTCATACTAATAAACAGGGTTAGGATTTAATCAAAATTACAGTGGGAAGTAACACTATTAGGTACTTTATAATTTAAGTTGGATAAAATGTTTTCTCATCTCACTACATAAAGTTCCATGTTTCAACATTACCGGTTTCAAAGGCCTTTGCCTTCATCATCAGTCAAATTCTGACTGATAGTTTATCTGATGATGAAGGCAAATGCCTTTGAAACCAGTATTGTGAAAACATGGAACTTTATGAGGTAAGATGAAAAATATTTTATGTTATATGTTTTAACGTTACCAGTTTCAAAGGCCTTTACCTTCATCATCAGTCAAATTCAGACTGAGAGTTTGACTGGTGATGAAGGAAAAATGCCTTTGAAAACATATAATTTTATGAGATAAGATGAAAAATATTTTATGTTTCATGTTTTAACGTTACCAGTTTCAAAGACCTTTGCCTTCATCTTCAGTCAAATTCTGACTGAGAGTTTGACTGATGATGAAGGAAAATGCCTTTGAAACCAGTATTGTGAAAACATAGAACTTTATGAGGTAAGATGAAAAAACATTTTATGTTCCATGTTTCCACGATACTGGTTTTAAAGGTCTTTGCCTTCACATCAATCAAATTCTGACTGAGAGTTTGACTGATGATGAAGGCAAATGCATTTGAAATCAGTATTGTGAAAACAAGATGAGAAAATATTTTATCTGATTCAAATTATAAAAAGGGTTAGGCTTCTTAGGATGTAGCATTTTCCATTCCTTGTGAAGTATCTAGATAGGGACATTAAGCCCTGTTGACTCCCTTGGGTGCATTTCAATAAGAGTAGGCTATGATGCACATAACTTTCCCCACAGTGCTTAAACATCGGTTTTACTGTAGATTCCTCAGTTAGCTAAGGAAACTGAGAGAGAGGGCAAAATTAGGTCCCAGTGAAAAAGAATACATAATCAGAAAGAGCTGATGGTAGGATCAAGAGATACTGAAATATGTTCTTAAGAATTTCAACAAAATATGAGGTAAGATGCACTGAGTAAATTAAAATTTATTAAAATAAAAGTTGTTTAATGTTTAAAATACTCATGCAGACTAGAAAAATAATTTTTATTATTCATTTCATGCATTTTAATGATGGATAAATTATATTTGAAGAGAAAAATTGTATGCATGCAGACTACAAAAATAATTTTTATTGTTCATTTCATACATTTCAATGATGGATAAATTATATATGAAGAGAAAAATTATACGCTCAGACTGGGGTTTGAAACCAGGACCTTTCACACTCTAGGTGAATGCTCTACCAAGTGAGCTATCTGAGAAACTCCAATCTAAATGCAAATTTTTCTCTAATATATGCTGTTAATTCCCACGCACCAAATGCTATTAAACCTTTGCTTGTATCTTGCAAATTGTGCTTCTTTATTAAGAAGACCTTCAATTGGAAATTTTACATTACATTATAAAGCCAGTACAGCTTCTTTCGATGTTTTTATTATTTGTGTTTAGTATGGAGTTTCTCAGATAGCTCACTTAGTAGAGCATTTGCCTAAGTGTGAAAGGTCGGGTTCAAACCCCAGCCTGAGCGTATAATTATTTTCTTCAAATGTAATTTATCCATCATTGAGATGTATAAAATGAACAATAAAAACTTAGAAGTTGTACTGGCTTTATAATGTAATGTAAAATTCCCAATTAAAGGT
Organism: Diploptera punctata; assembly: GCA_030220185.1. NCBI lineage: Eukaryota > Metazoa > Arthropoda > Insecta > Blattodea > Blaberidae > Diploptera > Diploptera punctata. Next base: position 2,975,248 of record JASPKZ010003868.1, on the reverse strand, counting down.
CTTCTTAATATAGAAGCCACCATTTGCAAGGTAGAAGGAAAGGCTTCATAGCATTCAGTGCGTGGGAATTAACAGTGTATATAAGAGAAAAGATTTGTGTTTAGATTGGAGTTTCTCAGATAGCTCACTTTGTAGTGCATTCGCCTAGAGTGCGAGTCTGAGCATATAATTTTTCTCTTCAGATACAAAAATAATTAATATTGAGTGGAGAACATATTTTTAATAACGATTTTATTATTCATTTAACACTTCTCATCGAAGGATAAATTATATTTGAAGAGAAAAAAAAAATGTCTTCTTAACTAAGAAGCCGCCATTTGCAATGATAGAAGCTATGGTTTCAAGCATTTGGCGCGAGGGAATTACAATGTATATATAAGAGAAAAATTTCCATCTAGATCGCAACTCGCCTCGGTAGCTCAGTTGGTAGAGCACTTGGCCCGGAAAGCCAAGGGTCCCGGGTTCGAGTCTCGTTCTGGGCAAAACTTTTTCTCTTCAAATATATTTTTAATAACTCACCTCATACAATTTCAAATTTCTTTGAGACCATTGGTTTCAAACAAATTTTTCATTCATCTTCAGTCATGACTCCAACTGTTGAAATTCTCTGTTGATTTCTCTATGGTTACCTCTAGTGCAGCCATCTTTGGTTGGGTTTATAAATTTCGAAATCAAATTTTTCCCTACAGGAATATCAAAGTTCTTCAATCGATATTTATTCTTTTGAATGAATATCTTCTCCCAAACTGTTAATTCTAACGGCTTATCCAATTGTTTAAAAAGTTTTGCATCTCTATTAATTTTATGCTGTGGTTTATCTACGACGCAACGCGCCAGCGCAAAAATTGCTCCCCATGTATTTAAATGGATGTGGTTTATCTACAACGCAAATTGCGGGCGCAAAAAAATTTGCGCTGACATGTCGCATCGTGTTTTGGAATCTCTTGAATCCAGGACGCAATTTGCCAGCGCAAACAAAGAATATAGAAGATATTACCCGTACTCATTGGTGTAATTGCTAAAAACAAACTAAGATTTTATGACAAAATGTCGGAAATACAGTACTTGTTTTATAACTTTCCAATTTTAACGACGAAAGTTAGATAGTTTTGTTGTAAATCATCGAGTTCTATATATGTTTTATACAATATGAGCATCAAGGAGTACAGAGATGTACAGAAAAAAGTTATTGTGGCTTGAACTTAGTCAAGAGATAAATAAAAGCTGTTACTTTTTCTGTCTTTACTAATATTTCGAACTATTTTAATCGTTTTGCAACGACACTTGAAACTTTTTTAATGAAGAATTTTAATATGTTTATCTATGTAGACAAATTATGAATTTTCTTCTCAATTTATTTTCAAAGTTCTTTATTAGAATTGAAGTTGGTATACGTGAACGCTCATAAAATTAAATCCACCAGATGGTAGGACATATGTGTGAATGACCAACATTTGCATTTAATTCCAAACCATATTTTAAGAAATAAATGTTCAATCACTTCATTTTGTTAGATTCCGATGGGTCAGTTTAGTGTACATCAGATTAATTTATAGTTTACTAAATAGTATGTATGTAATTTATTTTATTAGGTTATGCAGGGACAGGTTTGTATACATTAGTTTTTGTAAACACATTTGGAAATTTATTATGAACATTGGTCATTTTGATTTTCCAGATATGTGGTGCCATCTGGCGACAATTCCATAAACATATGCGCTGTAACGTATGCGCTCCATGCTGAACCAGCATCACGCCGAGCGAAACGCAAATTTGCATCACGTCGGGCGCGACACGCTGTATAATAAACCGTAGCATTATGATGCTCTAACAAACTATGTGCAGCAATTGCTAATTTATCAATTTCACAATTTTTAATATTTCTAAAATGTTCTTTAGTATGTGTTTCCAAATTCCTTTTCATTTTCCCTATATTTACTTTGCTGCAATCATTACAATTTATTTGATAAATTCCAGATTGTTTACTGTCTGGAATGTTGATTTTTTTTATTGGTACATAGGAGTTTGCCCAGACTGAATTTATTTATTGGTGCCAAAGTAACATTGTGTTTGTTAAACATTTTTTTAATTTTCTATGTACTTCAGGATAGTAAGTAATTTTCTTTTCTTTGCTTTCAATTTTTAGGGTAGTGTATTCTTTAAGTCTTTTTTTCTGTTTAAATTTCTTTAATTCATTTGTTATTAATTTCTTATCAAAACCATTTAATCTTTAAGGTAGAATTTTTTATCACTCACCTCATATTGAACAATATGAGGTGAGTGATATAAAAATTCTACCTTAATGAATATACCTCATAGTGAGAATTCCTAAAATAAGCATTTAATCTTGCTATATTAAGATATTGTTGTATTCTTTCTTAAAATATTCTTCATTTAATGGAATATTTGTTAATCTGTATAATAGGCTATTAAATATTGCATGTTTATGTTCAATAGGATTGAAGCCTGATGATTAATATAATTATCAGTATGGGTATCTTTCCTGTATATATATCAAATTCAACTTTCTGGTTTTTTTTTCATTCCTAATTAAGTATAGATCTAAAAACAGAATTTTATTTTCAATTTCTGATTCTATTGTAAATTTTATTGATTTATCCTGCAAATTTAGTAATTTCAAAGCATCGTCAATATGTTTTGAATTTATTATAGAAAAAATGTCATCATAATGTTTACTTCCCAACATTAATTTAAATACAAAAATAATTATTAAACTGACATTCTTAAAACAATTCATAAAGTTAGATAAACATTTATTCACAGGACAGATGAACTGATCCAAGCAACAATCCGGTGTAAATTTGCTGACTGTACAGTACTTACAATTGCTCATCGTCTTCACACTGTGATGGACAGTGATCGAATCATTGTTATGGATGCTGGATCTGTTGTAGTAAGTTTATTTTTAAGCAAGTAATGATAATTTTTAAGGGTGGAATTCATAGTCATCACTTAAAAATGAGTTAAGTTTTTTAAATTTAAAATAAAATTATTTTCACCTCACCTCATATGCTGTTTTCTACTAGACCTGTTTCAAAATCTAGGCGTTTTCATCATCAGTAATTTTACGAAAGATGTCCTGTTGTCCAGGAGCACTTCTGCTTACTCCATCTGTTGGTGGACCGATGAACCTCCAAATAAATCAACTTTCCCAGGAATTTCGAAATTCATTAATGTTTCATTTTTTGTTTTTTTAATGTGGATTTTTTCAGAAAACCACAAATTCCTTTGTTTCTTCTATTTGTTTTATTAAACCTCATAGTGATATTTCCTCTGATAGTTCATCCCCTAAGTGTTTACTTATATTCATTTCAAATTCATAGTTGTCCTTCAATCAAATTTGAGGAATTGTTTAATGCACCTCATCAGTACCCTTAAGTGATCCCTCAAATGAAATACTTTCAAAATGGATATCGATAATGATTTTGAGGATTTTGTGTGAAGTTTGTTGAACAAAATGCAAATGTACAGTGAACTGGATTTTAAGAAAATGTATTGTAATAAAAATCAAATGAATTGTGAATACTTCTTACCTCATACATCTATGTTCTTTAACACAGAACCACAGTTTATTTGTTCATTGAACAGTTTGGCAAAAGATAAGCATCTAAAAAAACCATATTAGAACCATGAATTTAGAGTTTCTGGATGAACCAAATTTGATAACAAAGTTCTTCAATTCAACACCAGATGGCAATTTTGAAAATGACTGGAATAATGAAGAATCGACAGTCATGACAACAGCTGAGGATGGAAATGATGTTTCCCAATACCGCAGTTCTGTGTTAAAAACATTGATGTATGAGGTAAGAAGAATTCATGATTCATTATATTTTTATTAAAAAACCTCATAATGTAAAAATTCCCAAATGTATTGTGTTCATAAAACCACAGTTCTGGAAATTTTTACTGCGTTCAATAAACAAAAATATTGAAAACAACAAAGGGTTACCAATCCCATCGCTGTTAACGTCGATAGCCCTCTTCATCATCATGCCTCATACAACACACTTTACACTACCAAACATAAACATACACTCATCCTACACTTCTCTTTGTACACAATACATGATTACATCATCTATGTAAAGTAGTCTGCCAAAGTGGTGTGTAAATTGAAAATAGATCATCTATCTACCCAGCATGGAACCCAAAGCACATAAAGTGCAGTGGGTGCTATTACAACACATATACACATATTTATGATGATTTGAAGAAGGCCTTTGACATACTTTGTTTTGTGGTGGTAATTTCCATATTTAATTAGTATTTGTTTTGAATTTTGAATACATATCTCAGTAAAAATTAATTATTCTGTTTCTGATGTCTCTTTGCTTCGTTCTTTTGCCAAACTTTATTATGAGTTATGTATTTTGACTCACCTCATATTTTTTTGATTTTCTGCAGACTATAATTTCATCGCATCTATGCAACATTTTCGATGCATCATAACTGTTGTATTTGCAGTTGTTGGTCCTGTAGATTGATTTCTGCTCTCTCTGTTGGCTGACTGATGAAATTCCAAAACAATTTTTTTTTCTTTTTCCATGGGAATTTCGAAATTCATAGTTTTCTCTTTATTCTTGTGGATGTAAATTTTTTTCCCAAATTGTGAGTTCCTTAGATTTATCTGTTCCAGTAATTTGGCCTTAGTTTCAATTGTGTTTTTCTGACCATGCACGTGCAGCTATTGCAGACTTTTCTATTTCTCCATTTTTAACATTTCTAAGATGTTTTTTCAATCTTGTATTCAAGTTCCATTTCATTTTTCCTATGTGTATTTTTTCACAATCATTACAATCATTTTAAAAAATCCCTGATTTGTTGCCTTCATCAATCTTTTAATTTTTGTTGGTTTTAATTAATTTATTCAAACGTAAATAATTTTTTGGTGCTAATTTAATGTTAAATTTGTCGAAATTTTTTTAAAACTTATTGAATACTAAAGGATGGTATGGAAATTTCCTAAATTTTTTACCCGTTTCTGTATCTGCCTGAAGAGTACTTTCATTTATCACTTTTCTTTTTTAATTTATTAATTTTCTTGTGGATCATCTTTTTCTCAAAACCATTCTCTTTTGCTATTTTGTTTTTTCCTATATTAAATTTTTTTTCTGCTCATAGGAACATTCACAAGTCAGCTATTTCATTACCTTGAATATCCACATATGATATGATCCACTGGAATTGTCAAATTTTGAGTTAGTTCTTTGATCTGTTTCAATATGATTATTCCTTGAACTCTTATAGGAAAAATCACTATGAAATTTAATTAAAAATTTAAATTTAAATTCTTTATGCCTCACCTTACATCCAGTCTTCTAGGAGTGAGAAGCAGTTCTCCAGAACAACATAACATTGGTCGAGATATTACTGAAGATAAAACCACATAAGTTTTGAAACCGGTATAATTAGAAGATTGAATATGAAGTGATGTATTTTAATTTAAATCATGTTTATTCCTGTTGCATCATGAACATCCTATGGTAGATGTATCATTATTGCAAATCATAAACATTTGCACTTTTTCCACTTCTTGCTCTCTGTCTTTATAGTTTAATATTTAAACTTAACCATACTAATATGCAGACTTATTTACAGAGTGACACATAAGTCTCCATACAAGTAACAGACTTGAATAATATCCAACACAGACAAAAGGAAAGCAAAAATAAGAAATATAAATTAGAATATAAATATATACAATAGAATATAAATAAATGTAAATGAAAATGCAACATAATCTGTATGGAGACTTATGCGCTACCCTGTATTTTAATTTTATGGTAAAAGAAGAACAAAATTTGTGACAAAATTTACGTATGAAAAACAAAAAGAAATTTGAAAACAGGGTGAATGAACATCTCAGAAATGTCAAAAATGGTGAAGTGGAAGAGTCAGCAGTAGTTGCTCATGCTTGGTCTGAAAAACATCTAATTGAATCAAAAGCCAGCCTAATTAAACAAATAAAAAAACAAAAAGAACTCACCACGGTTTGGGAAAAAATCCACAAAAAAAAAAGAAAGAAAGAAAAACTTATAAACTTCAAAATTCCTGCAGATTATGACTGAATCCAGAGGTTTTATCAATCCACCAACAGAGGAAAGAAGAAGTAGTTTTTCTGATTGACAGAGGGTACTGAAGGTGAATCCGTTAAGGATTTAAAACCGCGGTCTGCTTAGGGAAGACTGGATATGAGGTGAGGCATGAAGCATTTGAATTTAATCTTAAAAGAAGAAGAGTTCACTTTCTGGAGAAAATAATCAAATATTTATTTGATATTCTCTATTGCACAGATTATTAAATCAAAGTTTTATCCATAGAGCAGGTTGGTAAAATAAAAAAAATGAAAATGCACAACAGCATTTGCATAATGATCAAATGTTAAGAGTAGAGTGGTAATTTTATCTGTAGTTTAATATTGTTGAAAACATTTAAAATAGATATTTTACTTATTCATCACATGCCATTATTTAACCTGCTGATTTTTGTGAATTGGTTGTGAATACATGACTACAATGTAAAGCATTCTATTTACAGGAATTTGATCACCCACACATCTTGCTTCAAAATGAAAATGGTGTATTGTACCAGATGGTGGAGCAGACAGGTCATGCCATGGCTGAATCTCTCTTTAAAGTTGCACAAACAGTAAGTTTTGTTTAGCATTCAAATTTAGGTAATAAAACAGAGTTCTACACCTATGGGCATTGAATTAATTTAACATGTGTCATATGGCAAAGTTTAAAATGCACCATGATATTTCATAATCAATGATTAATTTGAATATGTGATCACTCAAATTTGCCAGATTCTATACTGCGAGACTTTTTTTTCATTTTGGTATAAATCAAGGATGTTGAGTACAATTTTTTTTTGTTACAGCCACCACAAGAGCCCAAAAATTGCTTTCTCACAGTGCTCAGAAATTGCTTGTTACAAAATTCATAAATTGTTTTGTCCCAAAACTCAGTACTTGCTTTTTAACAAAGCACATAACTTGCTTTATCACAGAACATAGAAATTGGTTTGTTACAAAACTCACAATTTTTTTTTTAGAAATTGGTTTGTTACGAAACTCAGAAATAGTTTTTTTTTTCACAGAATTCAGAACTTTCTTTTTAACAAAGCACAGAACTTTCTTTGTCACAGCTCAGAAACGTCTTTATTGTAGAGCTCAGAGATTGCTTTGTTACAAAACTCAGAAATTGTTTTATCACAAAACTCAAAATTTGGTTTTTAACAAAGTACTGAACTTTCTTTGTCCCAGATCAAACTTTTTTATCATATAACTAAGAAATTGCTTTGTTACAAAACTCAGTAATTGTTTTGTCTTAAAACTCAAAATTTACATTTTCAATGAAGTACAGAACTTGCTTTGTCACAGTTCAGAAATTTTGTCTCAGAGCTCAAAAATTGCTTTATCACAGAACTCAAAATTTGCTTTTTAACAAAGCAACTTTCAAACAAACAAACTTTCTTTGTCACAGATCAAATTTCTTTATCATATAACTCAGAATTGCTTTGTTACAAAACTCAGTATTTGTTTTGCCACATAACTCAAAAGTTGCTTTTGTTTTTAACAAAGTACATAACTTGGTTTCAACAGCTCAGAATTTTTTTTGTCACAGGTTTTCAAAGAAATAATCTGAATGAGAATGACTATTAATTATGCTCTCTTTTTTTTCAGTGTTATGAGAAGAATCTGGAAAGAAAATTATGATAATCTCTATAATAAAAGCAAATTAATTTTATTGAAATTAAATTACTACATAACCTCATGGGGAAATTGTTCATTGATACAGGCCAGTATTCTGTTTTAGATGTAAAGTAACAATTATACAGATACAGGAAGAAATGCCATAGCATTTTAAATGCCTTATAAAGATGTTCAAATAGCCTTTCTTGCCATAATTACAGAGTGGAAGGTATATGAGTGCACTTCTTTTAATTCATTACAATCTACAAACATTTCTTAATTATTAATTTGATTATATCAGATTATCACCAACATTTGGAATCAGAGGGATGGAGATTTTCTTTACTTTTCTTCTACTGCTTAGTCAGCCTTAGCTCATTAAGAATCTTGCATTCCAGTACAATTCAGTAATATCACCACGTTTTGTTTGGTGTTAATCCTGTAGGCCATGATATGTTGCTAATTTGGGCATGTGTAGTGATAATGATAGCTGTGAGCAATTATATTTGAAGAGAAAAATTTATCTGAAATGGAATTTGAGCCTAAGGTCTCTGGTTTTTTTTATACCAGTGTTCAATCACCGAGCTACTCAGGGATCTCAATTTAAACGGAAATTTTTTTCTCTTGTATACAGTCCATGCATATCAAAAGGCAATGAACGTTTGTTCTACGTGCCATCTGGCAGCTTCCTCTCAAGAATGGGAAGATTTAATGGAAAAGTTTTTTTTATTCAATGCCCCAGATTGTCATTTCAACATTTTTGGTGTTCTCCCCTGGCATTGGCTTAATTGTAACCTACTTCTGAAGTTGGGGCATCTAGAAGGCGGAGTTACATTACCCCGATGATATGGTGGATGATAAATGATAATGAAGCGCCAGGAGAATTCTTAACCTAAACTTAACTTAAATTCCAGTATCATGGATAACCACAGGAATGATTCCCTTTAAGGAAAATTTTCTATAGTTTGACCGGGAATTGAACCCGGGACCTCATGAACAGTAGTCAGAAATGCTGATCACTAGCCCATGAGGCTAGTCAATTTAATGGAAAGTGATATATTTAAAATAAATACATTGAAAATGAAGCTTTACTGTCTATAAAAGTAGTGTTAAGGGGATATTATGAGTGCCGGTGTCATTTGATGTTAGTGTCGTGAATTTTGAGAGGGAAATGTCCATAATGAAGAACGAAGTGGCCGACCATCTGTTGTAAATGATGAACTTGTTGCAACAGTGGATCAAGTGGTCGCAGAGAATCACTGTCTCATGATTTCTGAATCCACAAAGAAATTTCTTCCACTCATAATGTTCCTGTACACTGCAATATTCTCATGATGAATTGCTGCTGCTGTCAATTTTTTTTGCTCACAGAAACCATATTACTCCACATATCTTACACTTGGTGGGAGCTTCTATTGTTGTAGACATTTTAAACAGCTATCTTATTAAAAGAAACGGTCAAATGTAACCACACATTGTACTGCTGGGAGCATACTGTACCCAGCTACAGAGCGGAACAAAGATAGTGATTCTGCCTCCACTTGTTCATATGACGGATGCAAGTGGAACATACATTCTGAATCACCCTCGTGAAAGTGCACAGATTTTAATATTGTGAATTCCTTGTACCAAGTATAGTATAAAAATCTTCTGATATTTAGGTTACAAATGTACATTTTTTTTCAAAAACAAATTGTGCAGATATGTATAAGGTATTGTTCTATAATAATGATGAATATTGATCTGATTTTCATACAGTAGATAGGAGATGTGAAATATAATGTTGCCAGTTCTGCTTGTTTAACAAAATACATTTATTTAATTAAATTTCTTATAAATTAACTAGCGTACCCGGCAGACGTTGTCTTGCCCGAACGTTCAATTCAACCGTCATATAACAATTATATTAGAGTGAAAAAAAAATAAATTGATGAGAGTCAGTCAAAACAGTTATTTTTTTTTTACCCCAGCTAGATTTCATTTCTGACCCACTGTGTACCGGTCCCATACTGACCGAAATTCCATGAGAGAAATTTTTTCCCCCGTAGAGACTCGAACCAGCGTAAGTCCCGTAATTCTGCGCCAAGGCTTCTTGCCTTAAATGCTCGGCTATGGCGGGAGACTCTTGGTATCAATGAAAGACAAAAATGGTTTTTGTGAGTTATCCATAAGAGATAAACATATGCTGTCGCAGACTTTTTTGTAGAGCTTTTTGAGATATTCAATTCTGTGTACATTAATTTTGTGTATTTCTTATGGTTTAGGCAGCGTAAGCCATTTAAGTGTCCAAAGAGCTACTTTTTTAAAAAAAGGGCTATACAGGGCAAGTCAAAATGTTGTGCAGGTTTTCAGAAATTTATTATGTGAAATGTAATGAACATATAATATCGTGAGACATATTGTATGAAAGGTAAACTCTCAAAGTTTAGTTGTCCACTTCTAAAGTTCCGCGTTCACCCGCAAGATGTCAACAGCAGAGCAGTAAAGGAAAATGGCGTTGACTGGGGATCAGAAGTCTTTCTGTGTGCTTGATTACCATGTAAACAACTCTGTGACTAGTGTTCAACGACATTTCCGTACCAGATACGATAAAGACCCGCCGGATGGGAGATCCATTCGTAAGTGGTACACACAATTTAGGGTTCAGGCTGTATGTGTAAACGAAAATCGACTGGCCGTCCGTCGACGAGTGAAGAGACAGTCGAACGCGTTCGCACATGCTTGGTGCGGAGTCCACAGAAATCCACCTACCGGGGAGCGACAGAACTTCAACTACCACAAAAAACTGTATGGCGGATTCTCCGGAAACGTTTACAGATGAAACCCTACCACTTGCAACTGGTTCAAGCCTTAAAACCCGCCGATTATGCTTTGCGAGCGTCCTTCTGTGTTGATTTTCTCGCATTAATGGAAGAGAATGAGTTCCATGAGAGGGTAGTTTACAGTGATGAAGCGACTTTCCACCTTTCAGGAAAAGTGAATAGACACAATGTAAGGATTTGGGGAACTGGTAACCCCCATGCAACTCTGGAACATCAACGCGATTCTCCGAAAGTGAATGTCTTTTGTGCCATTTCCCATGCAAAGATTTATGGGCCCTTTTTCTTTCATGAACGTACTGTGAACGGACATGTTTTCCTTGATATGCTACAACAATGGCTCCTTCCGCAGCTTGAAGCGGATAGTCCAGATTTCATTCTGCAGTTGGATGGTGCCCCTCCACATTACCATGGCAGTGTTCGAGACCATTTGAATACGGCTTTACCACAACGCTGGATAGGCCGTGCATCTCAGGGTGATCAACAACTCATTCATTGGCCACCTCGTTCACCAGATCTAACCCCATGTGATTTCTTCATGTGGGGTCTTGTAAAGGATCATGTTTACGTACCACCACTTCCAACAACACTGCATGAACTGCGTGCCCGCATCACAGCAGCCATTGCTGATATCGACCGCGGACTGCTACAGAAAGTTTGGCAGGAGATTGAATATCGGCTTGACATCTGTCGTGTAACAAAAGGTGCTCACATAGAACATCTGTGAATATTTAAAAAAAAACTTTGAGAGTTTACCTTTCATACAATATGTCTCACAATATTATATGTTCATTACATTTCACATAATAAATTTCTGAAAACCTGCACAACATTTTGACTTGCCCTGTATTTAAGAGTGTACGAGTTGAGTATCACAACTCTCTTATAGCCTATGTTCATCCCGGGAATCTCCTGAACATTTTGCAAAAAACCCCATCACAATCGGATCAACGGTATGGCCGCGCATAAAGTACAAACAAACAAACATTAATTTTTATAATAAGATTTGTGCTGAAGAAACCATAGGTTAAAAAAATATAAAAGAAAACAGTTGTTCCATTTCATGTCTCCTACGTGTTGTGTGAAAATCAGACCTACAAAGTACTTGCCATCATCATAAAATAATACATCAATAAATTCTTGTACAAAATATTTTTTTCTGAGAAAACCATAGATTTCATACCAAAAAAGAAAAAAAAAAGAAAATTTATTGTATTTGCAACAAAGAATTCATAATTATTATGAGTTAGTTATTTTGACTCACCAAACATTTTTTTGGTATTCTGTGGACTACAGTTTCATCGCATCTATTCGACATTGTCAATTCTAACTATAGTCAAAAAAATATGAGGTGAGTCAAAATAACTAACTCATAATAATTAAAAGAAACCTCATAGTGTTATTTCCTACAAATATTTTTTTAATTAAATTTTAATACTAAATTTATCACTTCTCATAATTCATACTTTAAAATCTGTGCACTTATGTTACTTCTACTCTATAAAGTCATTATTTTGTTATCCAATAGCACTGAAGAATATTTGATCTGCATTTTCTTCCTGGCTTTCCACATATAGTTCTGCTAGACTGCTGCTTGTTTGGTTCTTGCATTCCTCTAGGTGCATTCTGCTCATTATGGTTTCTTCATCACATAAGCTGCACATAGATATAGATATGTAGGTAGTTTATTTTGAATAGATATTCAAGAAAGGGATCATGACCAGTTTCTAGTTTTCTTGGCATGCTGAATAAATCAGGTCTGTTCTCAATGTTTTGGTAGACTTTGCTTTCTAACAATTCTTATTTTTACTAGTCTTTGTTGATGTTTGATTTTATTAATTGTTTGTGCATCTCTAGTTGTCCTGTTGATTCCCCTTTTTGGTTAGCATGTTCGTTACACGCATGGGCAGATATCCATTGTAGTATTATTTCCATATCCCTTAATTTGCTTTTATTAAGCTTCTTGAATGTTCATTAATGTTTTATTGCTATTTTTATAATGCTGATTTAGAGTCCAAATTGTTTACAATTTTTTCAATGTTTTTAGTATTCTTTTAACATTACTTTCTTAATTATATTATTTTTAGTCTGATCATCTTACCTCAATATTAATGTTGATTTGTTCTTGAACATGTTTCAAAACAATTCTGTTTTATCGTCAGCTTGTCCAGACTGGTTTTATTTATGTTGCACAACCTGGATGTCGATGTCAGCTCCATCCTGTGGTTTGCCAAAGAACCTCCAAACAAGGTCACGCTCCATCGGTATATCAAAATTCATAACTCTGTTTTAGTTCTTCTGAATATAAATTGTTTTCCCAAATAGTCAGCTCTTTTGTATTTTCTAACTGTTTTAATAATTTAGTGTCTGAATTTATATTATGTTTTTCAGACCAAACATGAGCAGCAACTGCAGATATTTCTATTTCCCCATTTCTAATATTTCTTATGTGTTCTTTGGTTCTAATTTTTAGTTGTTTTTCCTATATATATCTTTTCACAACCCATGCATTCAATTTGATATATTCCTGACTTTTTATTTTTATCAGTTTTTTCATTTTTGTTGGTTTTTATTAGTTTATTTAAACTATAGTTATTTTAAGTTTAATATTAAATTAGTACCGAAAAATAACTAGAGTTTAAATAAACTAATAAAAACCAACAAAAATGAAAAAAACTGATAAAAATCAAAAGTCAGTAATATATCAAATTGAATGCATGGGTTGTGAAAAGATATATATATATAGGAAAAACAACTAAAAATTAGAACCAAAGAACACATAAGAAATATAGAAATGGGGAAATAGAAATATCTGCAGTTGCTGCTCATGTTGTCTGAAAAACATAATATAAATTCAGACACTAAATTATTAAAACAGTTAGAAAATACAAAAGAGGTGACTATTTGGGAAAAAATTTATATTCAGAAGAACAAAAACAGAGTTATGAATTTTGATATACCGATGGGGCGTGACCTTGTTTGGAGGTTCTTTGGCCAAGCACAGGATGGAGCTGACATCGACATCCAGGTTGTGCAACATAATGCAACATAAGTAAAACCAGTCTGGACAAGCTGACGATAAAACAGAATTGTTTTGAAACATGTTCAAGAACAAATCAACATTAATATTGAGGTAAGATGATCAGACTAAAAATAATATAATTAAAGTAACCTCAAAATATCACTTCTTAAAATTAAATATTAATTACTTTCTTAACCTCGTTAAAAAACCAGGGTTCAGTTGGCTCCGACTGATAGTACTCTGTAAGGGTCCCTAGCCAGGGCTACGGTGAAGACCTCAACGGCATAGTCGGCGCAGAAGGAGTCCTTCATCATGGCGGATCCGGCGGAAGAGGCAACCCTATCTCTAAGGGAAATAGAGAAACGCTGCCTTGCGGTGAAGAGGGATCTTCAAAGGCTATGGGAGGAAAACCCAGACAGAAATTTTCCTGGTCCTCCAGGTTGGGGGTTTATGCTGTGGGCCAGCTCCCCACACATTAGAAAAAAAAGCAAAATGCTAAAAGACCAATTCAATCAAAGCCGGACAGAAAAAAAAAAGTACGATAGAGAGATTACTTTCTTAGCTAGTAAAGCACATATTTTTTATGTATTTATTTAAATTTGTCACTCACATTAACTTTATTTATTCAATAAATAAACAGCATAGATTTTCATGAAGTAAACACGAAATCAATTGATTATTTACATTAAATGACGAATTAATATTTTTTAAGAGAAACATTTTTCGCCTAAATTGGGATTTGAACCCAGGATTTCTGGATCTCCATTCTAGTGCTTTATCCATTAAGTTATCCATTAAGACCCTGATTTAGACAGAAAATTTTCTCTATCTTATACAATCCCATACCCTTGAAGTTGAGAACCTGCATTCTACACACATTCTAGTACCTTTTTATTCAAGAATATATTTTAGAGGGATTTTAACACTACTTTAAAGCTAGTACAGCTTCATTTTCAATGCTTTTATTATTCTTTTAACATTAATTTTTTAGCTAGTAAAGTACATATTTTCTATGTTTTTATTTAAATTTGTCACTTATATTAAAGTATGTCCACCACTGTGATCTCGAGATAGCGTGCTGCCTTGTCATACAGCAGGCCCGGGTTCGATCCCCGATCAGGACAAGCTACTGGGTAAGGTTTTTTTTGGGGGTTTTTCCTCATCTGTAAGACAAATGTCAGGGGAAGCTTCAGGGGCCCAACGGTCCCCGAAAATCTCTGGCCATCATCATTATCATCATCATCCTTCAGCGGTGTGGAAAGCAACGGGAAGCTACCACACCTATAATTCCCTAGTAAAGCTGCAAAGCATAGCATGAAAATGCTATGATTGCAGTGAAAGATCTGCCCTTGGGCAGAATTACTATGGATGGATATTAAAGTACAAATCAATATTTTTTTTATGCTTGTATAAGTAAGAGAAACATTTTTGTTTAAATCAGGAGCCTAGATAGCTTAATGGATAAAGCACTGGAATGGAGATCTGGAGATCCTGGGTTCAAATTCTGTTTTAGGCAAAATATTTCTTTTAAAAATATTAATGCATTTATTAATTAGGTGACAAATTTAAATACGAACATTTAAAATCACTATTTTTTGTTTTGTTTGATGTATAGGTTTATAAAATATTTTATCATGCTGTTTTGATTGCAACCAATTCACCATTATAATAGTTGGCAGGTTTATCAAGTGTTATATATTATGGAATGCTCCTGCATTTTGACCATCGATTATGAGAACCGTCTGTAAATATTCTCAACTGTTCGCTTTCTGAATACCACACATTTATTATGGCTAATGCAGTGTTCTTTATATTCCTCTGGGATGTTAAACAACTTTATTGTAACAGATATACTCTATCCTAATGGATCATCCCTTTGTTGTAGAAGTAAAATAATATGTAAGAATTAAATTAATGTTTTTATTACCTCACCTCATATCTTTTTCTTCTATACTGTAGTTTCGGAGCTTATCTCCATCATCAGTAGCCTCTGGTCGACCGGTGTTATGTCGTTTCTTTGCGGTTTTCTTCTCACTTCTATCGGTGGACCGATGAACCTCTGGATCAGGTCAAAATTTGCGGGAGTTTCAAAATTTATGAGTTTGTCTTTCTGTTTTTTTGGATGTGGATTTTTTCCCAGACTGAGAGTTCCTTTAGTTTATCTGTGTGTTTGATGAGGCTAGCTTCTGTATCAATTAAATGTTTTTCAGACCAAGCATGGGCTGCTACAGCTGACTTGTCCACTTCACCCTTTTTTTACATTTCTAAGGTGTTCCTTCAATCTGGTTTTTAAATTTCTTTTTGTTTTTCCTACATAGATTTTGTCGCAATCCTGACATTTGATCTGATATATTCCTGATTTATATTCTTCTCCAATTTTTTTCATTTTTGTTGGTTTTAATTATATTGTTTAGGCTGTATTCATTCTTTGGGGCCAATCGAATGTTAAACTTATTGAAAATTTTCTGGAACTTGTGGTGTTTTAAAGGATGGTAAGTGAACTTTTTGAATCTTATGTTCTCTTCTGTTTGGTTTTTAAGTGTGCTTTCATTAATTAGTTTTTGCCACATTTAAAAAACAAACAGAAGAGAACATAAGATTAAAAAAATTCACTTACCATCCTTTAAAGTTCCAGAAAATTTTCAATAAGTTTAATATTCGATTGGCCCCAAAGAATGAATACAGCCTAAACAATATAATTAAAACCAACAAAAATGAAAAAATTGGAGAAGAATATAAATCAGGAATATATCAGATCAAATGTCAGGATTGCAACAAAATCTATATAGGAAAAACAAAAAGAAATTTAAAAACCAGATTGAAGGAACACCTTAGAAATGTAAAAAAGGGTGAAGTGGACAAGTCAGCTGTAGCAGCCCATGCTTGGTCTGAAAAACATTTAATTGATACAGAAGCTAGCCTAATCAAACACACAGATAAACTAAAGGAACTCACAGTCTGGGAAAAAATCCACATCCAAAAAAACAAGAAAGATAAACTCATGAATTTCGAAACTCCTGCAAATTTTGACCTGATCCAGATGTTCATCGGTCCACTGATAGAAATAAGAAGAAAACCGCCAAGAAACGACATAACACCGGTCGACCAGAGTCTACTGACGATGGAGATAAGCTCCAAAACTGCAGTATAGAAGAAAAAAGATAAGTGAGGTAATAAAAACATTAATTTAATTCTTAAATTAAACCTCATGGTGTCCTTTCCCGGTGAAAGTTTAATTAAAAAAAATGTATTTAGTTATAAAAAATCTTAATCAAAATAATGAGATACTGAAAAATAAGATGGCACAACTGCATCCTATTTGATGCTATTATGCCAACATATGTCAAAATTGAGTCATCATTACATTCTTTTTTTCCTAGAAATCCAGTAACGTTGTTGTACATTATACAAAATGAAAGATCTCTTATTGTATTTTAGAATTATTGCACTCACATCCTATACACTCTGTACCAAGTACTTATTTTTTAATTGCTGTATTGTCGATAATTCATTATGAATATTACATGTTGAAGAATATCACATGTTGAAGCTAACGTTTATTATAGAAAAATATGTGTATGATAATCATAGATGCTGTTTATACACCAGATTTATATTCCCATTATCTCTTAAGAAATGTTTGTCTAACTGCAAATTATTTACAGTTATTATACAGTTATCTTGTTTATTGTTAGTATTGCCACTTAAACTTTCATAATTTGTACAATTGACTTAATTAGTTTCAGTACAGTTCAAGTAACTATAAACAACTGCTATTTCCACATTTCCCATATAGTATACTTGTTTAATTTAGTTACAAACTTCTTCCTCCCTACCAATAGCCATAAACAACTTGTCTTATTTTTTTTTTCTCTTAGTCTTTTTATTCATGTAGACTACACTAAAACATTAATTTTGGTAGAAAATATAAATTAATTTAATTCTTAAATTGTGAGGTATTAAACACTTTAATTTAATTCTTAAATTGTGAGGTATTAAACTCTTTAATCTAATTCTTAAATTAAACCTCATGGTGATTTTTTTTTCCTATATAAGTTCAACAGAAATTAATTTTTTTGTTGTTATATAATATATATTTAATTTATTTATACAATATTTAAACATTAAAATTTAAAGATAGGCCTATGTACTTATGGCAATTTTTATTTATATGTACTTATTTTTATATCACATTGTATTTTATGTACCAGATAGTTGCCTCTCTTATTGGAACATTTAAAAGTTGAGTATTTTGAGTATATACATTATACACAAGTTATATTTGGGCCATCTGACCTTTCAAATTATTATTGTAATTTTTTAATGAAATATTAAACTAAGTCTACCTAAAGACGAATGTCGAACTTAATTATGGAAACGACAGAGCAAGAGATTGATGGGAGTTCAGAGGTGGAGAAGTATAGCAGTGGATAGACAAGAATAGGCATTTGTCTTAAAGGAAGCCAAGGTCAAACTGAAAGGACTGTAGTGTTAAGAAGAAGAAACTATTATATTATTTTTGGTCTGGACATCTTACCTCAAGATTAATGTTGATTTGTTTCTTGGAACATGTTTCAAAACAATTCTCTGTTTTATCTTCAGCTTTCCCAGACTGGTTTTTAGTTATGTTGCATTATGTTGCACCACCTGGATGTCGATGTCAGCTCCATCCTGTGGTTGCCAAAAGGAACCTCCAAACAAGGTCACCCTCCATCGGAATATCAAAATTCATAAATCTGTTTCTGTTCTTATGAATATAAATTTTTTACCCAAATAGTCAGCTCGTTTGTATTTTCTAAACTGTTTTTAATAATTTTAGTGTCTGAATTTATATTATGTTTTTCAGACCAACACGAGCAGCAACTGCAGATTTTCAATTTCTCCATTTTTAATATTTCTTATGTGTTCTTTGGTTCTAATTTTTAGGTTTCTTGTTGTTTTCCCTATATATATCTCCCCTTTCACAAAACCATGCATTCAATTTGAGATATTCCTGACTTTTTATTTTATCAGTTTTTTCATTATTTGTTGGTTTTTATTCGTTTAATTAAACTGGGTGTTATGGTTGTTGGGTGCTAATTTAATATTAAACGTTCTCAAATATATTTTGAAATTGATTATGGTACCAGCGAGGGGATGATATGTGATGAATTCCTATAATTTTTCATAGGGGGTTCTTCTTTTTCAAGATTACTTCTGTTTATCATTTTTTTGTTTTTGGTGATACTTTTCTTATCCTTGTCTTAGTACCAGGTTTTGCGTCAAAACCGCATTTTTCTCTTGCTACTTATTGATTATGTGTTTTTTCGCATGTTTGAAATTCTTTTCTTCGTTTAAGGGGTGAAGTTTACCAATGTATGAGTTATTAACTATTAAAGTGTAGGTAAACTTACCAATAACCGAAGAAGAAGATTTCCACAAACATGAGAAAAAACACATAATCAAAAGTAGCAAGAGGAAATGGGAGTTGATGAAAAAATATTTGTACATAAAATGGATAGAGAAGTAACAAAAACAAAAAAAATGATAAGTAAACAGGAAAGTAATGTTTGGAATGAATAGATAGAACCACATATGAAAAAATATAGGAATTGTCACATATCACCCCTGGAAGGTACATAATAAATTTCAAAATATATTTGAGAAGTTTAATATTAAATTAGCACCAAAAAATGACTACAGTTTAAATAAACTAATAAAAACCAACAAAAATGAAAAAACTGATAAAAATAAAAAGTCAGGAATATATCAAATTGAATGCATGGGTTGTGAAAAGATATATATAGGGAAAACAAAAAGAAACCTAAAAATTAGAACCAAAGAACACATAAGAAATATTAAAAATGGAGAAATTGAAAAATCTGCAGTTGCTGCTCATGTTTGGTCTGAAAAACATAATATAAAATTCAGACACTAAATTATTAAAACAGTTAGAAAATACAAACGAGCTGACTATTTGGGAAAAAATTTATATTCAGAAGAACAGAAACAGAGTTATGAATTTTGATATTCCGATGGAGGGTGACCTTGTTTGGAGGTTCTTTGGCCAACCACAGGATGGAGCTGACATCGACATCCAGGTGGTGCAACATAATGCAACATAAATAAAACCAGTCTGGGAAAGCTGAAGATAAAACAGAGAATTGTTTTGAAACATGTCCAAGAACAAATCAACATTAATATTGAGGTAAGATGTCCAGACCAAAAATAATATAATTAAAATAACCTCAAAATATAACTTCCTAAAATTAAATATTAATAGAAGAAACTATGTTTACATTATGTGGAAAAGTTAAAGCTAATGCCTTAAAATTCCTGATTAAAAAGTAATAGTAAAATAAATTGTATAAATTTTGAGATGTTTTATGCTTTTCATTGATCATTTTTTTAATTATTGATTGGAATCTAAGATCAAGCAGTTGAAAAATGCTGTAATTTGCTCTCTTGTAGTTCAATATGTCCTGCGCCATAGCTGAGTCGTTAAGGCAAGATGCCTTGGCGCTGAGCTACAGGACTTGTGCTGGTTTGAGTCCCCGTGGGGGAAGAAATTTTCTCATGGAATTTCGGCCAATATGGGACTGGTGCCCACTCAGCATCGTGAGGCATTTGGGTAGCTACAATAAGTAGCGACTCCAGGTTGAGAAGACCAACTATAACGGCTGGGAGACCCAACATGTTAACCACATGTTACTCCTACACTGGCTTGATGATCATCTATCTCTGTGATTAACACATGCAGATGTGAGACCAGCAGCTGGATGGTAGGACAGTGACCTAGGCCTGTTGTGCTTGGAATTTTTTTTTTTGCAATATATAGAAAAAATTTGTAAAATGAGAATAATTTATGAACTTGTAATTGCCTATTTCATAATTATCACTTGTTGTTCACTTTTTCTTTTTTGTACTTATGAGTGGATCTGATACCTCTTTATTATACGTAATTGTTATTAGTGGATCTCCAAGAGCATGGTGCTTATATCTTGTATGAAACTTTTTAAGTAATTTTTATTGTAAAAATTTAGTTACATGTAATTTTTTTTTTGTAATAAATATATATTTATTTTCATCTATATTTAACCTTTCAGTATCAAAATAATTATAAATGTTTATGAACTATTAATATTATTACAGGTCAGTGTGAGAAACAACAATTTTACAACTAGCCTGACATTAAGTTTTTGTAGAAGATAATATTTTGATCCTTGTAACTGCTTTCCTATGAGATCCTTAATCCATATGTTTATCAAGTAAGTGATTTTTTTTTTCTCATTCAGACATCTAGGCTCATATCTATGAATGCATTCTACCGTAAAAGGCGTACTCATCATTTACTCAGCTGAGAAAGTTCCATCCAAAGACGTTTTGCGAACTCAAGAATCTGTTTATGCGATAATAATTGCCAATTCAAGTGGAAATGTAGTAAGCTACCTAGACACCTGACTTTGCGTGTTCAAGCATGAAATTATGACTGCTTTAATGTATATTTTTTTCTTGATTTCGTAAAATATTTATGTCAATGTCTGTTACGACTTATATGTCTCTTATTTTAAATAAATAATTTGTTAATATCATATGTTTCTTCAAATATGTCGTAAACATTTTCAGGTTAGGCCTAATAATACATACAAAACTTGGTTAAAAATAATCTTTAATAATTAAGGGTCGTATGCAAATACATTACTCTCTACTCAAATTAATTCCAATCACTGGTGAGCTGAGATCAAATTAACAGCCGCCTTAACCGGTCATGCATGAATGTTGACGTTTTTGTAATATTGGCAACGAATTACCCAGAATTCTCAGCGATAAAACCACTTCCGTTATTTTCGTCTGCTATAGAGGAATGCATTTATGCTTGCATCCCGCAAATAATACCGTATACAAACACATCTGCGACGCGCAATATTATGCCGATTCTCCTGTTCTTCCAGTTGAATTCTTTGGTAGACTCTATCAAATTCCTCTTCTCCGCGTATACCGAAAACATGATCAAAGTCTTCAAGGTCCGACATCTTGGATAAGTTTCAAACTACATCGGTTCCCTTCGGGATTTTCACATAAGTTTATATCTTGAGCTACGATCTTAAGGTACCTTGTCAGGTAGCTTAAAATTAGTACTGCGTGAATAGATTTCTGAGTAAGAAAAATGTGTTTGGATAAAACTTTATCAGCAGAGAACGCCTTTTACTGTCTAATGCGTTCAAACATTCGACCAAATGAATGGATGATTTTTCTATTATTTTGTATGTAATTATAGTTAGTTATACATGAGTTTAAGCCTTATTAGTACTTTTGTTTGTTAAATAACTAATAATGAATTACATAACAGCATTTTTACATAGTTTTTAATGGGGCGATAATATGAATATCAAAGAATTAATAATTTATTTTTAAAATAAATCGGTATCAAACGTAAGTCTAAATAATGATTTTTCTATTATTTCGTATGTAATTATAGTGAGTTACACATGAGTTTAGGCCTTATTGCACTTTTGTTTGTCAAATAATTAAAAATGAAGTACATAAAAGTATTTTTACTTAAGTTTTAATGGGTGATAATACAAATATTTAATATCTTTTATTAAAATAAATATGTATCAAACTGTAGGCTAAACTAACAATTTTGCTCGTCATGATAAAAAAATGTATTTATAACAAGGGTGGTACTCTGTGGTGATAATTTAATATATTTAAGAAATTTTACGAGAAATTAGTTTATGCCTAATTTTCAATTTTTTTAGAGGCTTTCATAATATGTATGTGTGTGCATTTTGCAAAATGATCTATGGCAATTAATTTTGATAAAGAATTGTCATTCATGGGTTAATGATTGATAGGGGTATTTCATTATATCCCAGTATGAAGTAATCGCATCATTACTAAAAAAATCTGTCTCGTAGTCTAATATTTATTATCATAGAGAGCCTTAACTTTTTTTTCCATTGCATTATAACTCTGTCAAATATTGCAATAAGATTTTTTTTTTAATTTACACAAGTTAGTAGATAAACTCCTGTATGATTTTTTTTTCAGCAGACATAAAAATCTTTAGAAAGATTGCATTTATGTAACACTGGGTTAATATCCTTATCAAACAACAGTACAGTATATTTGCTCATACAATTAATCCAGATATTTGGTATCTACTTAATCTCCAATTCCATGGCAAGAGAGGTCTAGGAGACCCTTGACCTACCTGCTGGCTTCACATCCACATGTGTAAATTGCAGAGGTGGATGATCATCTAGCCAATATTAGGGTGAGATGTAGTCAGCATATCAGATTCCCAGTCATTATAGCTGGTTTTCTCAACCTGAAACTGCTACTTATTGTAGCTACCCAAATTCCAACAATGTTGGTTGGGCACTGGTCCCATATTGGCCAAAGATAATTGAAAAAAATCTCTGCTCGCATGGGGATTTGAACATACACCAATGCATCATGTGTTAAACTGCTTGGCTATACGCAGAACTACCCACTTAATCATGTCAATACACTTCTTATATATGGTTTTAATAACTCAAAAAAAAAAAAAATACTATCCCATGAGGTTTTAAACTCAGATCTGCAGATCAACTGGCAGGTGTGTTACCATCTGACCTAACATAAGAGTATTTGGTTAATGCAAATATATAGAATTAAACAGTGCTACTAATTTACAGTGTGCCACATTATGCCTTTGTTAAACTACAGCATAATTATACTTCTTCTACCTTGCATGTGATAGACCTAGTGGTCTGTTACGGTCTCAATCCAACGTCTGAAGGGTCTGTCCAAAGATAATAATTATACAAACAGAGCAAATCTGCTTCAGATACACCATTTTCAAATTCATAACATTTGCATACAGGAAAGAGGATGATAATTTAGCACTCAGTAAATCTTATTTAAAAACCATTTGTCATAAAAAAGATTTTTTTTAAATTCTGTGATAAACAATTTATTAAATTTTAACATCCATTTGTGACTTTAGGCATAACTGTAAGTAGATTCTAGTATTATCAATATTTTATTTTAAAAAATAACAAATAGAAACTCATTATCTAATGGTTTAAGGCAAGCCGATTCTGTGTCTCCTCTGCTATTCGATTTTGTACTAGAGCAGGTAATGAAATCTCTAGATGATAAAAGAAGAGGTATAATTAAAATGGTATTAATACATTGTTGGTATATATTGATGATGCATTATTATTAGGTGATCTGATAATATAGTTCTTAGGAAAAATTTTAAATCAAAAAGAGATGAACAGACAGGTGAATGGAGAAGATTACATTGCAGAAAGCTACACATGATATTTATGGGAAACCAAATGTAATAAGAATGGTTTAAGTTTCATAGACTGCGATGTGCAGGACATGGGGAATGAAATACGGGCATGGAAACTAATAACAGTAACCATGATTTGAGAAAGGTGAATTATACAATGAATGACTGGAAACCATTAGCTCAGGATAGGGATGTATGGAGAGCTTATGTCCGTTCAGCCATAAGTCTCTGGGTTTGATAATGCCAGTGATTTGTTATTAGGCAATAGTATTATATTCATGAGTTATAAATATGGTACACAATTTTTAAAACATTTAAAAATATATAACTAAAAGTAAGTGTATTTTTAATTGATTATTTATTAACCAAATTTCCTGTGTAGGCCTAACCGAAAAATATAAAAATTATGTTAAATATTTCAATAGCCGTACAATATTAAATTATTTTCTTAGATTTCTTTTTATTTAGGCATAAACCTCACATGGAATAACAGTAATAATAGTAATAATCAAAACATAAAAGTCATAATGTCGTAATTTCGTCTATTAATTTCGAGACAACGGTGTAAGCATTTCCATTTGAGGATCTTCACGAATATATAAAATTATTATAATTTAAATAATTGTTAGAAAAAATGTAAAAATCATTGTAAATGGTGGGAAATAATTTGAAAAATGAAATCCTAAGAATAAAATTTGATAGGAGTTTATGAAGGAATTTAAAAAGTCGCATCACAGGTTGTAAAGAGTAGCCTAATTTATTACAGAAATATCTCTAGGCCTGCATAATTGAGAGCATCCATATTCAGTAAAAGTTTGCTCGTTATTTATTTTTAATTATGTATCATACTTTGTAACCATGTAATTACAGGTATTTTTGTTCTTAAATTTTTATTTTAGAAATGAATAATATATCCATTGTACAGCAGCTGTCTGCTCAGGAAATGTTTTGGAACATGCTTTGGAATTCATTGAAAACTGTTTTTTTGCAGGTATATAGTACCAACCTTATCGGAAAAATGACTTTCATGCTTGATTAGTGAACGGCTCCCTAATTTGATCTTTGCATGTTCTCATGGAAAACTCAGCTCGACAGTGATTGGAAGTAATTGAGTAGAGACAAATGTATTTGCATGCGGCCCCTAGACTTGACCATTTTTTCCTATATACCTGGTACCACCATATAAAAATTATTATTATTATTACGATATTAACTCTGACCACTATCTGTTGGCGTCCACAATCAATATCCCACTAAGATGGCATAAAACTCAAAGAAAGAGAAATTCTCCTGAGAAATACTTTAAAATACATCTATTACATGAGCTCAGTATTAGAAACTTGTATCTAATTCGAATGAATACATACCTCCCACAGTATGCGGTAAGCACCAACATTAATCAGGAATGGGAAACATTGAAAGAAATTTTACTAAAGACAGCAACAGAGGCTCTTGGTACAAGAACAAAGAGACAAAATAGAAGAGGTTTAGTTATTTGGAATGATGATATTGCAGATAAAATTAAATGTAAGAAGGAAGCTTATATGAAATACTTAAATGATAGGTCACACGAAAACTTAATGAATTATAAAAGACTATCAGCAATTGCCAAACGAGAAGTTCGCAAGATCCAACGCCAAACATGGGAAACATTTATTAGCAATAATATAGAATATGATGTTAATGGACAACAAGTCAAAGCGTATAAAATATTAAAAGAATTAAATAAATCTGTTAAAGATAACTTAAACATAAATCCCATCGCAATGACTAAATGGTTAAATTACTATGAGCAGCTTTGGACTGCCACAACTAATATAACACAACATACTTCCAGCTATTATGATGCAGATCCTATCACCTTGGATGAGTTGAACTTCGCGTTATACAAATGCAAACTACGGAAGACACCAGGATCAGATCATATCAACATAGAATTATTAAAATATGCTTCGATCCGATTCTTAAACAAATTTTTAGATCTTATTAATATATGTTGGAAGACTGGCTGTGTACCAGATGAATGGAATAACTCGTTAGTTGTATCTATTCATAAAAAAGGAAACAAAAATGATATTAATAATTATAGAGGAATTTGTCTGCTAAATGCTGCCTATAAAATTTATGCAAAAATAATTACCAACAGATTAAACACAATTTCTGACGCAATTATCGTAGAAGAACAAAATGGTTTCAGACCCAACAGATCCTGTATAGATAGTGTCTTTACGTTAGCACAAATCATAGAAAAACATATAGAATTTAATATACCAACTTTTATGATATTCATTGATTATCATAAAGCCTTCGACACAGTAAACAGAATAAAATTATGGGATATCTTACATAATGCAGGAATACCCAAGCATTTAATTCAAGCGATTCAAAGCATGTATCATAACACACGAATTCGAATAAAAATAAATAAGCAAATCAGATAGACTAATATCCCAAGGTGTAAAACAAGGCTGTCCACTTTCCCCTCTTCTATTTAATTTATATATGAATGAAATCATAAAATTACGGCAAAACCAATCACAATCACACTTTATGATTGATGGTCGACCCCTCAACACATTAATGTATGCAGATGATCAAGTAATATTGGCTACTTCTGAAGATCACCTACAAAGAGCAGTACATAGATTGTCAAATATAACCCAAGATTATAATTTACAAATTTCGGTGAGTAAGACAAAAACTATGGCGTTTCAAGGGAAAATACCGATACGAACTAAAATTGTTATTAACAACAATATAATAGAACAAGTTAATAACTTATCTTGGCTGCAATCTTTCCTACGACACATGTAAAGACATAGACATAAAATTGGTCAAATTTCAAAAACTTATAGGAACAATAAAAAGCATTCTTTTCCGAAAAGTATGTCCAGATACAATTCTAAAATTTTATAAAACAATGGCTCTTCCAACTCTACTTTATGGTTCTGAAACCTGGACTCTTACTACAGGTAAATTAAATAGGATAGTAGCTGCAGAAATGAAGTTATTAAGACCTTTAGCGGGTTATACGCTTTATGATCACATACGTAATGAAGATATCCGCAAAGCTCTCAACACACCAGCAATAACTGAAATCATTAAAAAATATCAAAATAATTGGCATGAACACCTTCTGAGAATGCCAAACAATAGACTACCTCTGCAGCTATTGAACTACAGACCCACAGTGCGAAGAGACCCAGGAAGACCTAAGAAGAGATGGATCAATTTCTTTCCTGAAGCAGAACAGGCCAATGGCCTAATCCATGCCTGCCATTGATGATGATAATTATTATTATTTATTTATTATATAAAATAGTTATTCTCCCAGTTATATTATATTGATGCGAAACATGGAATCTTACTTTAAGGGAGGAAAGAAGATTACGAGTATTTGAGAATAAAGTTCTTAGGAAAATTTTTGGGCCAAAAAGAGATGAACAGAGAAATGAATGGAGAAAACTATTTAATAGTGAGCTACATGATATGTAGAGGAAGCCAGATATAATAAGAACAGTTAAGTCACATGGACTGCGATGGGCAGGACATGTGGCATGTATGGAGGATGAAAGAGGTGCATGGAAGCTTGTTGTAGGAAAACCAGAGGGAAAATGCCCAGTTGGTAGACCAAGAATGAGGTGGGAGAATAACATTATCCATGATATGAGGGAAGTAGATTATACAGGGGATGATTGGAAAACATTGGCTCAGGATAGGGATGTATGGAGAGTTTATGTCCATGTGGGCATGAACCTATGGGTTCAATAGAGCCAGTGAGTGAGTTATTATTAGTGTTATTATAACTATTTATTTATTTATTTTATTTAGCAATTTTCACAATGTTTCATAAAATCATCTTGTGCCTAATTAATCTATTGTCATTCACCCCCACATCTATCTATCATTCCAATCGTCATCATCCAATCCTTTTTCTCTCATGCTGCTGAAAACATCATAAATCCACATTATTTTTGGCTGTCGTCTTCTTCTTCTACCAAGTGACACCCATCTAGTATTCTCCTTGGGAATCTGTCTCCCTTCTGTCATTCTTTTATACGTAACCATACCAATTTAACTGTTTGATTTTTATGAAATCCACAATTAAAGTTTGAACATTCATCTTCCATTTAATTACGCTGTTTCTTATTTTATTTTTTCTAGAAATTCCAGCTGAATGCATCCAAAAATCCATTTCTGGAGAACTTAATTTATTTACTGTTCTAGATTTTAATCCCCATGTTTCTGCACCTTATGTCATTATACTTTTCATTATTATTGTATTTAAAATAATATTATTTTATTATTTTACTGCTGTTATTATTATTTTATTCAATGCCCCCAGGTTGTCATTTCGACATTTCTGGTGTTCTCTCCTGGCATTGGCGTAATTATAACCCACTTCTGAAGTTGGGGCGCCTAGAAGGCGGAGTTACGTTACCCCAATAATATGATGGGTGAGTTCTTCACCTAAAGTTAACCTGAATTCCAGACCATGGGCAACCACAGGAATGATTCCCTTTAAGGAAAAATTCCTATGGTTTGACCAGGAATTGTACCCGGGACCTCATGAACAGTAATTAGAAACACTAACAACTAGCCCATGAGGTTAGTCAATTATTATTATTATTATTAAATAGTTCATTCTCTTCAACTGAATACAAATTTTATAAATTATTATTCTACTCGTATTTAATTTTTTTACAGAACTGATTCAATAAGATTATGCTTTTGTTGTCCGATTTTTGCTGCATCAGAGAGTTTTTAATTAATGTTTCCACCATCATGTTGTGGCCTTCTTAAAAGTTGGTCTGGAGTCGATTTGGAGATTATTTCAGTCAATTAATAAAATTGAAATTAGTCATTATTCATCTTACCTCATACACACTGTTTTTTTCACAGCACAGGACTGCGGTTTCAGGAACAGTTGTTCCTATCTTCAGCCATCTTTACAACTGTTGAATTTACGTCTTCACTATTATCTAAACTGGCATCTAGTGTAGATTTGATGAACTTTGATATCAAATCTTGCTCACCAGGAATTTTAAAATTCATGGATCTAAATTTATTCTTCTGAATGTATATATTTTCTCAAACTGTTAATTACAAGGGATTTGCCAAATGTTTGAAAGATTTACCTTCTTTTTCAATTCTGTGATTCTCTAGCAAACTCTGAGCTGTAATTGCTGATTTCTCAATTTCATAAGTTTTATATAAGAGAAAAGTTAATACCAGTACTGCTCAACAAATGTATAATAGGTTAATTTACCCTCAAAAGTCCTTTTTTTAAACCTTGTATCTGAAAGGATCTGACCAGCATTGATTAAATATACTGTAGAGGAGAAAATTTTGAGGATGCAGCTTCCTTAGAGCAGCAGTTTCCAACCTTTTTCGACTCGCAAACCCCTTCCACAACGATCTGAGTTGGGTGAACCACTGACTTTTAAATATACATAGGCCTACAGTAGACATGCATAAAATTTAATTCCAAGCAAAAGGTTTAATAACCTTAAATTAACTTAACCCTTAATGGTTAAAGCCTAAAGTTACTCTAGTTACAGCTTAAAAGCTACACAACATGTAGGCCTAGTTCTAGCAAAAAGAAATACATTCCTAACATTGTTACATAACTCTAAATCAGGCATTCACGGTAAATATTAATTTATTGTGGAAATAATGTGATAAATTTTTCAATCTTACCCATATGTAACAAGGGGCATTGTAGAGTTAATTTAATTTTAAAATAATAATAATAATTATTATTATTTTATGACAATGCTGTAGAAATGAAGGAAACAATAATAGGCCCAACCTCAAAGCCTGCCATTATGGAAAAGTTTTGGCAAACACCTTGAAATATATTGTGAATCCCCTGGGGGTTCACGAATCACAGGTTGGGAAACTATGCTTTAGAGGAGAAGTTAAAAAACTTTATGTCATAAAGATCTGTGGTACTTGAACTCTCAGATGTGAAGAACACCTATCTATAGTGTTCTGCCCTAGGGCAGGAGTTTTACTGTAATCATAGCATTTTCATGCGTTGCAGCTTTACTAGGGAATTATAGGTATGGTAACTTCCCATTGCTTTTCATATCAGTGAAGGATGATAATGATGATCAGATGATATTCGGGGACTTTTGGGCTTAAAGCTACCTGACATTTGTCTTACAGGTGAGGAAAAACCCCGAATAAAACCTCACCCAGGAAGCTTGTCTCGACTGTAAATCAAACCTGGGCCTGCTGAGCAGCTGCTGAGTGACAAGGCAGTGTGCTACCTCGAGACCACAGCAGTGGAGTATGAAGAACATATTCCTAGCAAAATTCTTAAGAATAGTTTTCATCCCTGATGTTGGGATTATATACTCATAGCTAATAGTCATATACTCATAGCTGTTAAGTCCAACTATAGTGCTTTCATGTCAGCCGAGGTGGGCAAGTGGTTATGTTCCCTCCTACCTCTGGTCGCAGGTCCTTTGGGAGGGACTTTAAGCCATGGGACCTGAGTCTGAAGATTTTGAGGCTAGTAAAAGAACCGTAAGCCTGAATAAAAAAGGTGTCTGTACAAAATTTTCTGACTTTCTTCAGCCTAGTTGCCTACTAGATGTCTCATTGGGTCAGTATGTTGACTGCATACCATTCATGACATCTCTAGGGAAAGAAGTATAACTAAATTAACTTCATCTATTAACTCCTAGCAAAGAAGAGGCTAAGGCCCAACATTGAGCTGTTATGCCATTATAGATAGATAGAAAGTGCTTTCATATTGGCCAGAGGTTTCAAACATGTTTAAATGCTTTGATATTTACTGCTGGCAACCTCCTACTCCTTACTCCTCATATAACAGATGATAAGCAAGGCCCCTTGCAGAGTTGCTTTGATATCATATGAGTACAACTGCACAACTCCACGGAGTTGAGAGTGGAGTGGGAGATACAGTGACTTGAATTTGAAACCTCTAGCAAATATGAAAGTCTTGAACCTAATCATATAAGTTCTTTGGACAACCAAAAGATGGAGTAGTAGTTAGCATCCAGGCCTGACAACTTAAAAATCAACAGTCTGGACAAGCTGAAGATAAAAACAGAATTGTTCTGAAACATGCCCTAAAAGAACTCAACTTTTATGAGGTAAGATGCTGCTTACTCCCCTTTATTTATTAATACCTTAGTTGCCTACTAGATGTCTTATTAAGGCAATGTGCAACCATATGTCACTTGTTGACATCTGTAGGTAAATAAGTGTAACTACATTAACTTGGCCAAGAAACTTCCACTAAGGACCACATGGGACTTATGGGGTATATACAAAAACAAGATCCATTTGAAAGAATACAGTGTAGGTAGATAAACAGTTTTCAGTTACTTTTAAAATGTACAATGGAGATGCACTATTTCCTGTACTATACAATTTTGTACTAGAGGAAGCCATAAAATATTTTAAAGAAGGCATACAACTCAATGGTATTAATAAGTTGTTGACATACGAGTATATGCTGATAATGTAGAATTAGGCAATAGCAAGGAGATACTAAGGGCCAATGTGCTCATTCTATTGAGTAACACTAAGAAATTGGGACTGGAAGTAAATATCAATAAAACTAAGTATATAGTCACACATAGAAATACATTATATAATGAAAATGGACAGTTAATGACAAATGAAGGAATTTTGAAGAAGTGGCTTAATTCAAATACCTAGGAACACTAATTACAAACATGAATGGGGTGCAGAAAGGAATTAAACATGGGTCTAGGCTCAATTCTGGAAATGTATTACAGGGACTCTTGTCGTATCAACTTCTCTCAAAAAATGTTAAATTGAAAATATAAAAACAGTTACATTATATGAATGCAAAACACAGACTATTACTTTAAGGGAGAAGAAAAGATTACAAGTATTTGAGAATAAAGTTCTTTGGAAAAATTTTGTACCAAAGAGAGACGAACGGACAGGTGAATGGAGAAGTCTACTTAGTGAGCTACATGAGCTTTATAGGAAACCAGATATAATGGGAACAGTTAAGTCTCATAGACTGCAATCATCAGGACATGTGGCACTAATGGGAAATTAAAGAGGAGCAAGGAAACTCTTGTAGGAAAGATAAGAGGGAAAGAGTCCAGTAGGCAGGCTAAGGATGAGGTGGGAAATGACATTAAACTTAGCTTGAGGGAAGTAAATTATACATAGGATGATTGGAAAACATTAGCTCAAGATAGGGATGTATGGAGAGCTTATATCCGCGCTGCCACGAAACTATGGATTCGATAGTGACAATGAGTTTAGTTATGCTCAACTTGACATGTCACTCACTTTATAACAACAAACAAGTTTGACATTACGACTGCAGTACTTTGTCAATATAAGTCAAATTCGGAAGTTCCCTGTGTCCGATTATTTTATTATAACACTGGAAGCCGGTCAAGTCAACGAACGTACTTGTAAGGGTTATTTGGTACTTAACATACGCTATTATATATGATTATATACACTTGATAGCAAGCAGTAACCGTGGTCATGGTACGTCAGGACCTGTCAGAACCAAATAGCGGTTCTCTCTCGTTCCAAGGTTATGGTACTCTATGCGAGGCTATACGGAGATGTGCAGAGATCGTGCTCTGTGTGCCAAGATTTTTTCGCTTGGCAAGCTCTCACTCGACAGTTGACGCTGCTTGTGAACTTACTCATAATCGCGGAAAGATTAATTTGTGTGAAATATTTGTATGTGTGTAAAATATCAAGAATCAATTTTTGTCTTTTAGTAACAGGTGTTAGATTTCGGTAAGAAAGAAAATAGAAACGGAAATTTAATATAAGTTGTACATCATGTCTCTATGATCACACGTAATTAAACATGATTTATTTATTTATGAATACTTTACAATATAATTATAATGAAGTTATTATTTTAATAACAGTGATATTTCCTGGTTTTGATTAGAAAGGGATGACATTTGTAAGAGATGTCAAGGATTTAATTAATGATGCTGTGAAGTGTCATAGTTGTGGATTCGTGGAAAAATGAGACGTTTGCAATAACATTACATAACAAGTGCCTGCTCTATGCTGCAGACACGCTTCGTAATCATAAATATTACAGAATAATGTATTGCAGAAATATAGTAGCGATAGTTTAATGTAGGCCTAAAATTTTTATAGTACATTTTGATGCCATTGACCGCGGAAGACAAGATTTCTACGAAATAATTTTTTTATTGAGTCATTGTCATTTTATAATTTCAACAATCATATTAATTTTTTTTTAAATGAGTGGTACATGAACAAATTTTATAGGCCTATTATAATAAAATTTCGGTACTGTATCCCTAATTTAATAATATTTAATGACGTTGATAAGATCTAGGACTAGGGCAATATTTTCTTTGTTTAGTATGGCATGGCTTTTTAAAACTAATATTATTTTACCCGGCTCAACTGCACTTCTACTATCTCAAACATTTTCTGTTATATTGTTGTAAACTATAGCTTTTGTTCTGTACTTACCATCATTTTCTAATATTTTAAAACGTTTTAAAACAATTTTTATAACATTATTAGACAATTTTAAAGTATTTATTTAAATATGCAAATCGCAATATTATGAGACTGTTGATGCTAACTGCTATTTTCTCCACAGAGTATATTACTTAGTCTATGATTTTTCTATCGCTGTTTTGGGTTATCGCTGGTTGGATCAGCGTTAGGGAGTGATAAGTAAGTGTACACCCATTTTTAATAAACGTTTGGTAACTCACTATGATGTTTGTGGGTTATCATTCAATGATAACGTTATCGCTGCTACTTCTAACTGCTACCGTGTATTCGCAGTTCTTTGCAGTTTTGAGATAGTGTAAGTGCAGTTTTTCCTTTTACCCTTTTATGAATATAGCCTAAAGTCCGCTGTGGTCTTAGGAAGGCATTGCTGCCTCATAACATAGCGGGCCTGGGTTCGATCCCCGGTCGACACAAATTCCTGGGTGTTGGGTTTTTTTCCGAGGTTTTTCCTCACCTATAAGGCAAATGTCAGGAAACTTTATGGCCCAAACGTCAGGCCATCATAATCATCATCATCACATTCACCATATTTAATAGGAGTGTGTGTGTGTGAATGGTGTGCTTCGTTTTAATGTTGTCTTATCTCCGAGGAGGTCCTGATATTGAGCTGATCCCTCATTAGGGGAGGCTCTCCATATCCTTGTGTAGTTAAAAAAGTACGTGTGTGATCCAGTTAAATTCTCTCCCGACAGGTCATGGGTGGCACGTAAAATTACCTATAAGGCGAGAGGTAAAACTGCATCAATGGAATGGGATGAATATAACTTATAGGCCTAAGTGTGCTGATATACCAATAAAGATACTATTTTCTTATTTGGGAATTCTATGCCACCATGCCTTAAAATGAAGTGAGAAGTTCAGCTCAAAATAACCCAAATCTATTATACCATAAAAACATTAGATGAAATGAATATTTAAAAAATCATATTTAATTTATTTCAGCATAGCAGTGCACGCCAGATATTAGTTACATTATCTATAAATTTGTTTCTGCTTTTGTGGAATAAAACAAAACGTAAAGGGTGAATTTCTCAACCAAAATCTAAATGACGACCCCGGTTTTCCAATTTTTTTTATTGTTTCCATAACAACCGTAAAAATAACTGAAAATTCACCAGAAATTGTTATGAAACAATAGACATGATTCAGTCATTTGTTTTTGTAATTAACAGCCGTAGATTTTCAGGTTTATGGTTGTTATGGAAACAATAAAAAATTGGAAAACCACGGTCGTAGTTTAAACTTCGGTTGATAAATTCACCCAATGAAAGAAGTGAGATAGAGACGAACTTTGAACATCTAACTGACTCACTGGCACTATTGAACCTGTAGGTTAATGACCGTGTGGGCATAAGCTCTCCATTCATCCCTATCCTGAGTTAATGTTTTCCAATCATCCTCAGTATAATGTACTTTCCTCAATTCATGGTTAATGTTATTTTCCAACCTAATTCTTGGTCTACCAACTGGGCATTTTTCCCTCTGGTTTTCCTACCAGTTATACATAGAATGTGAGTAAATATTTTTGGTTAATAGTTAATTGTAAATATATAAGAAGCCTCCATGTCCCTCTTTCATTCCCTAATCATGCCACATGTCCTGCCCATTGCAGTCTATGAGACTTTTCTGTTTGATCCTGGTTGACACAAGTTTTCTGAGTTATGGTTTTTTTTCAAAGGTTTTTCCTCAAGACAAATGTCAAGAAACTGTTCTTAATATATCTTGGTTTCTTATAAAAATCATTTAGCTCACTGTTAAATAGTCTTCTTCATTTGCCTGTCTATTCATCTCTCTTTGTTCCAAAGATTTTCTTCTGAACTTTATTCTTGTATATTCATAACCTTTTCTGCAGTTTCTTTTATGTTATGATAAATGGTTATGAAAGCCTGCATTCTACAATATTAATCATCATTTGATGAAGGTGAATTATACAGGGATGGTGATGTATTCAAACAGCCATAAACCTCCAGGTTCAATAGTGCCACTAAATTAGTAGTTATTAACCTTTTATTTTCGTGTCATTTAAAAAATGTTAATTGTTAGTATGTACATTTATTTATAGATAGATCATTGGTTGATTAATGTCTTTGATATCATCCAATTCCTAATAGCCAATTTTGTCGGTCCATCCAATCTCCTGGTTGTAGATGTTTCTCCTTCATGTATAAATATATTCCTGACTCCAGGAGGTTTTAGGTCTTCCTCTGCCTCGCCTTCCCTCAGATTTTCATTCCAAAACACATTTTGGTAGCTGATCCTTTTCCATTTGCTGGACATGTCCTTACCATCTTAATTGCTGAGTTTTAATATAATCTAAAATAGTGTCTTCAATCTTCATTTTCTCCCCTATAACTGAGTTTCTAATTTTTTCTCTTCTTGAAATTCTTGCTGTCCTTCGTATAAAATTATTTCTGTTACCAAAATATACTTATTTATTTTTGTTGTTAATGGCCAAAGTTCTGCTCCATAAGTAATGATGCTTTTAACAATTGTCTGATATGTATTAATTATATTTTTTGCGCAATAGTGCATATTGTCGTACTTACCAGCAATGGCAACCATTATTGAAAGTTGAACTTCCTACATTTCGGGGTTGCCAACCTAAATAACTATACTATAATATTACATTTACACCCACGTGTGGGAAGTAAAACCACTGCCTTCTATGCATACTGTGTACAATGTATATACAGAAAAATATCCAAAAGGTAGTGTTAATATACATTATATGAAACAAATCACTGCATTTTAAATGAACTGAACTTTATTTGAAACAATGTAAAACAATAAATACATACTTGCGATCATGTTATCAATAATTGTTCTCAAGGCCTCCTGTTATTTCAACTAATAAACATTGCCCACCGTGTTAACGTTAGTCAATTCTTTATAATGAACGCAAATATTTCCAACAAAGATGTTATTATTTTACTATTATTTATTATTTTGAAAACACTATTGTGCAAAAAATAATGTACAATGCATGTTTGTAAATTTTTTTACAGAATCTCGGAAATTAAATACCTCGCTATCGCTCGGTTTTTAAACATTTTTTCCTCAATTCTGTAAAAACCATCCCAACCTCGCATCGTAATATACTATTTATTACTTATATTTTTATCCCACAATATTCCATTGAGGCAAGCAACTGCAAATTTTTCTTTTATTATTTCTATTTCTTATTTCCTCTTCATAACTTCCATTTTTATTTATTTTAATTCCTAAATATGTGATCTCACTACAAGATTTTATCTAGTTATTTTTATTTGTTTTTGCAGGTGCTATGCACATTTTTAAATAAGAAAGGGTTTGTAGTGGAATTTGACATAATAGTCAATTCATTTGCAAGAAACATAGAGATCCTGGCACATCTGCTGTTACTGAGTGTCATGCAGCTTGCATCATATCACCTTGATACAAGCAGATATGAATGTGTGATAAAAACTGCCACTTTGATTATTTGTATAGTAAGGACAGATTGTGCCTTCTCATCATTATAAACTCCTAACCTTATTGAGTATTCCTCAGTGATAAGAGTAAAAAAGCATGGATGCAGGCATAAAGAAAGAGAGCAAACCTAATCCTAGGACCACAGCTAATCCATTGTCACTGCTTGTTTTCGGGTATGTTATATTTTATTAGTATTATGTTAAGGTTTTTATGAATAATCACCATTGAAATATCTATTCAAGTTGGACTTTTATAGGAAAAAATCACTATGAAGTTTCATTTAAGGTTTTTATTCTTATTCAAGTTGGATTGGTATAAATGTACTTGAGTGACCCAGTAAATTGTTAAAATAAATGCCTGGCAGGTGCCTCTCCCCAGGAGAGGGATTTGATATGCAAGCTCTTTGCACCACCAAAAGATAGAGTAGGAGTCAATATCCAGGGCCACAACTTAAAATTCAACAGTCTGAACAAGAAAGTGTATTTTGAAACATGTCCTAAGATAACTTATCTTGAGGTAAGATGTAACATACTCACCTTATTTATTAAGAAGAACCTCATAATGTTACTTTCTATTGTAATTTTATAATTACTAGATCAAGTTAATTTAGTTATGCTTATATTTGAAGAGAAAAATTATATGCTCACACCAGGGTTTGAACCTAGGACCTTTGGCTTTCTAGGCTAATGCTCTACTGTTTAGCTATCTGAGCACTCCAATCTAAATGCACATTTTTCTCTTATACATTTTTAATTCCTGATCGTCGAATGCTACAAGCCTTTGCTCTATTATGCAAATTGCAGCTTCTTATTTATGAAGACATCTAATTTAAATGTTACTTTATAAAGCCATTAGGGCTTCTTTCGATGTTTTTATTATTAATTTAATACTTCTCACTGAAGAACAAATATTTGAAGAGAAAAAAATTATATGCTCAGACCGGGGTTTCAATTATTTCCCTACAGATGTCATGAATGGTATGCAGTCAACATACCGACCCAGTGAGACTTCTAGTAGGCAACTGAGGTATTAGTAGGGCAATGAAGGTCTGTAAATTAATAAATTATAATAAGAAGTAACACTATAAAGTTCTTCTTAATAAATAAGGTGAAACTGGAATCATCTTACCTCATAAATCATTATGTTCTATTTGAACATGTTTCGATATGCTATGCACATCATCATCATCAGCTTGTCCAGATTGTTGAATTTTATGTTGTCGACCCTGGATGACGACTCCCACTTTATCTTTTGGTTGACAAAAAAACTAGTAAATCAAATCCTTTTCCCTGGGAATAGGATTTTGAATTTCCTGGGAAGATAATGGTAATGGCAGAATTTCAACAGTTGGAGTTTTGGTTGACGATGGAGGGGAAGGGCTTTGAAACAGAGATTTATGAGGTGAGATGAAGAAACATTTATCTGACTCCTAACAAAGGAGAGGCTATGGCTAGACTCAAAGGGCTGTAAAGCCAATACATAAGAAAGAGTGAACCAGCAGCCACTAATAGCTTAAGAGACTTCTAGACCTGTTGCGCCATGGAGTTTAATTTTTATTAGAGTGCCTTTGTACATAATATATTTTCACATACTGTTTTATTTTTTGCAATTCTTTTAGTCACCTTAATTGCTAGCTGTATTTTCTCTTGTAATAAATTATTGAAATTTCAGATGGGTACAACAAATATTTAAGATTGGTTATAAGAGAGATTTAGAAGTTAATGATCTGTATGATGCACTTGATGAGCATAAATCAGATTACTTGGGAGACAAATTAGAAAGGTAAGAACAACAATTTTTCAATTTCTTTTCTAACTTATCATCTGCCTGGTCCTTGAATGAGTGATCAGCTCAATATCAAGGCCGCCTCCTTGACAACACAATATTCACACATTCATACTAAACACTGTGAATATGATAATGATGATTATGATGGCCAGATGATATTCGGGACCATTTGGGCCTGAAAGTTTCCTGACATTTGTCATACAGGTGAGGAAAAACCCTGAAAAAAAACCATCACCCAGAAACCCTACTGGGTATCATACCTAGGCCTGCTGCATATGAGGCAACAACTCTACCCTGAGACCACAGTGGTAGAAAATCTCCTGCATCTGCAGTAGATAAAACGATAGATAAATTTGTAATGGAAATTTTGTCGCATTCTGTATATACATACACAGCTATATACCGTACTTACCTTATCTACTCTATATTGTGTATTATGTGCTAGTAATGCAACTATAGGTAATTAATATTTGTTAATATCTGTATTATATTATCCTGGTGAAGTGGATGATAAGACCCTAAGGTTTTATTTTAAAATAAATAATTATTTTTATTAGGTATTATTATTATTATTATTATTATCATCATCATATATTTTGAGAGTTAAATAACTAACTTACTCACTGGCACTCTTTAATCTGCTCTCCATATATCCATATCCTGAGCTAATGTTTTCAATCACACTATGAGGTTTATTTTAATAGTATTTGAGTTGTGTTTTTTGACTCACCTCATTTTCTTGATTTTTATGCAGACCGGTTTCATCGCTGTCTGTGCAATATTTGTGATGCATATAAAATGTCGCACAGATAGCGATGAAACTGGTCTGCATAAAAATCAAGAAATATGAGGCGAGTCAAAAAATACAACTCAAATATAATCTGTATAATCTACCTCCCTCATATCATCGTTAATGTTATTCTCTCAGCTCATTCTTGGGATATCTACTGGCCGTTTTTCCTCTAGTCTTTCTACATGGAACTTCCATGCCCCTCTTTCATCACCCATTTGTGCCATATGTTCTGCACATCGCGGTCTATGAGACTTAACTGTTCTTATTATATCTGGTTTCCCATAAAGATCATGTAGCTCATTGTTCTTCTCCATTCACCTGTCTGATCATCTCTCTTTGGTCCAAACATTTTCCTACTAACTTTAATCTCAAATACTTGTAATCTTTTCCCCTCCTTTAAAGTAACAGTCTATGTTTTGTATCTTTTTATATAACTGGGAGAATAACAGTTTTATATATTTTCAGTTTAATGTTTATGAGAGAAGTTGGGATGACAAGAGTCCTTGTAATGCATAATAGCTTGCATTTCCAAAATTTTGCCTATGTTTAATCATTGTCATCATCATCTTTATCATAATATATTTTGAGGGTTAAATAAATTATATATTTTTAATTTTCATGAAGGTTCCATTCCTCAGTTTCATATTTAAATCCATATATTATATAGAAAACTAATATGCATGTATGTATTATATGTATGCATGTTTTACTATAATTAACAAAATTAGTATTGCTCAATAATATGTAAATTAGACATAATATGTGCATTATTTTCAAATATAAAGTAAAATAAAAGTATTTAACATTCCAGTCCTATTTATGATAAGAAAGAGATTATATTAAGTATAATATTAAGTACATTATGTAACATTGAATTTCTATTTTTTCTTGGCTATAAAGATTTTATAAAACAAATGTGTTTTGTAGGAATTTTTTATCAAAATTTTATATTATGATCATTAATAAAATTATTAAGTTTTCTCCATAGGCTCATTCTCTAACTTACTATGACTTATGGAACCCATAGGTCCAGTACTACATTCACTAATGCCCTTAACTGCTCAGCCAACTGAATACAGTATAAATCTCCAATTTCTAGTTCCGAAGATACATCTAAATATTATCCTATCACCCAAGTCAAAGCCTTCCTAATGATCTTTGCTCAAAGGTTTTCCAATAACAATTTTAAAAGCATTCCTAATGTTTTCTTTCAAACTACATGAGCTGCATATCTCAGTCTCCTAGACTAATAACTCTGGCAATGTTAGGACTACAATATAAATTATGGCAACTATTTTTCTATAAAAAATAAAAAAAATATATATATTGTAATTAAGCAATTCCACATGTGACTGACTGACATTTACAATACACTTTTGCAGCAAAATGATTGCATAAATATTGATTCATATTTGATTGAAATTAAGGGTGTTTTTTACTTGATATGATAGAGGAAATGTGTGATAGACTGTACATAAACATACAACTTCTGAAGAAAAACAATGTTGATCCCTATTAGGTTCGTCTTCCGGGCATATAGGCCGTGGTCCAGTCGTTCTTCTACTCGACGTTTCGTCTACTGCTGCGGTAGACATCTTCAGGAGATACTGCGTGCTCTCTGTGAACTCCTCAAGTCGGCTGCAGACTGGCTGGTCGTTGGAAACTCCCTCCCTATTTATAGGCACGCCCCTGGTGGAGAGGCGGTTTTCTGCGCGGTCCGTGTTGCGTGCTGTTTTGTCCAGGCTGTCGGTAGCAGAAGTCATAGGCTTCGTTGTCGTATTGTGCAGTGCCGGGATCTTCTTGTAGAAGAACGACTGGACCACGGCCTATATGCCCGGAAGACGAACCTAATAGGGATCAAGACGCCGGCCGTGAAAGCCTACAGTTATACAAAAACAATGTTATTTATTGTCTATCAAAGTATGTGTGACTGACTGACAAATGTCAACTCATCATGCAGCTTTATATGTTAATCTACATCATTCTCTGAGGTATCATTTCTAATTCAATTTTTCAAAATAACGTTTGGAGGACACATTTCAAGTTACATTCTAAATAAAAAATGAAACCTAAATCACAATTAAGACCGGAGTTATGACCTAATATGTGATGTGTGACTGACTGACAGACATCTGACTTTTATTTAGAATTTCAAAATGCAAATATTACCCAAATGTAACAAAATACTATGAAACTAGATAAACAGCTCCGGTAATGGAGATTAAAAAAATAACTACAAATACTTAATCAATTCTACAAAAATGTTAAATTTAATTTTGCTGTAAAAGAAATATTAATTTAAATCAATAATGTAATTAAATTAACTCGCTTACCATGTACCATTTTAAATTACATAAAATAACAAAAATATTAAATAGGCCTACTCAATAACAAAGGGCCTTCTCTACTATATTGTGAATATATATATATATATATATATATATTATAATTAAATTTTTGACATTGAGCAATGCAAGCTTAATATGACATGATAAGAAAAATAAATGCCTGGATGGGATTCGAACCCGGAACTCTGGGTCGGTACCCCAGCATGTTATCCATTAATGCCTTTCAGAGTTCAATGGATAACACACTGGGGTACCGACCCAGAGTTCCGGGTTCGAATCCTGTCCAGGCATTTATTTTTCTTATCAT
Source organism: Diploptera punctata (assembly GCA_030220185.1). Lineage (NCBI taxonomy): Eukaryota > Metazoa > Arthropoda > Insecta > Blattodea > Blaberidae > Diploptera > Diploptera punctata. The sequence continues at coordinate 2,933,182 of JASPKZ010003868.1, read as the reverse complement.
GTCATATACAGTAACTGATTACAATTTACCTGATGCAAGATTTAATATTTCTGATTTTTAGATTGAACCATCGAAATAAAAAATACTAGCATGGAGTTCTTAATATGCCTTCCAGAATGTATGCACTTTCTTAATAAGTTATTTATTTATCTGAATGCGTGTACTTTCAAAACAAAATATCATACATCACATGAGTAAGCTGTCTAGTTGCTGACATAGTAAATTTTATTTTTATACTCAGTTATAAAAACATACACCACAATCTTCTGGTGACTAACTTCATAACATCGATATATCAGATTTGCTTATGTAGTTATTATTTCACTCTCATTAATAAAAAAAATAATGTTTTCTGTCACACATGAAGTCCCACGCTTTAGCTAAATGATTTGGGTCAAGATGCATTAATAGAAGTCACTGGTTCAAGTCCCTGTGAGAGAAGAAATTTTCTCGTGGAATTTCGGACACAATGCGACTGGTGCCCACCCAGAATCATGAAGAATTTGGGCAGCTACAATATTTAGTGGCTGCAGTTGAGAAAACCAGTCATAACGCATGGATTATCCGACATGTTAACCACATATCACTCCTATATATTGGCTAGATGATTGTCCACCTATGTCATTGATATATTTGGAAGTGAGATCAGCGGCCGGCTGGTAGGTCAAGGGCTTTCTAGGCCTGTCATGCCATTCAGTTTTTTAACACATGAACTTATGAATTTGTTGCGCTGATTGTTTGTTTGACAGTTGTGCATACTCTATAACATACAGATCGAAAGCTATTCATATTGTGAACGCAATGAGTCCGTAATAGCCGAAAGATGTGCAAATTGTAATTCTAGAAATTTCTTTTCTTTTTCTATATCATTTTGTGACCCCTCCTGAACAGTTATTTGGTTAGTTTTACAGCTCACATTACAGAATTCTGCACCATTTTGTATCTTCTTTCCGATTTTCCATACAGCCGAGCCATCCTTTTTTACTTGGCCGCCAATCGCACCTATAGCCCCCTTTCCATGGTACGATTCAAACAAGTTCCATTTTATGTCAAAATTCAAATATGCAAGTTAATCAGTGTCACATTGCTAAATGTATAGGCCTATTTCTAAGTACCTGCTGCTCCAACTGAAAATTTTTATCACCTCAAGTTTTGGAATAAGTCCCTATAGTTCAGAAAATATTTTTCTTAAGCAAACATCTATAGCACACTTGCCATGTGTCACTTAACCTAACACTAGAACAAATTATTTCTTCTGAACTTCTCTGTCACCTTCCATCTAAACTAGGCAACAGCAGTTAATATTGAGATATGCTTATTGTTCCAATGAACTGCCTGGATCTCATTTTGTTCTTTGTAGGTATAAATTTTCTGAGAAATCAACATGTATGGATGTTACATTTACTGCAACCTTTTCCCGAATATATTTTAATATATTAAATGCTTCTGCTGACTGACTTTAAGCTCAAATTGACACAGAAAAAGGGCCAGTCATTATTTTATGGAACATCTGAGCCGAACAGTCTACTAGATTTCCTAAACCACGTTTATGTTAATCCTCAGCGGAGTGCAGCAAGCAACTGATTGTGCTATGCATATTAGCAATATAAATGAGAGGACAAAAAGTCAGTCAGTCAGTCACAGGACACTAGCAGGAAAAATAATGACATTTACAACAAAATGTCATTAATACTTTTTTGTTAGTTGTGTACAGATAACGCAGATTCCAAGAGAAAATTTTATATCCATTAATTATTATGTCATGTACAGTAATTTTTATACGTTTTCCGTGACTGACTGACCATAGCTTACAGTTAACAATTATAGGACACATTTAAGGTATATAGAACATTAAAATGCAATTAATATTATTACATTTACGACTAAAGAGGACCAAAGTATGATTTAACAAAGGAGCTTGTGAATAAAACAAATTAATTTGACCGAATCACTAAACAAAAAAATTGGTAAAATTCCGCGTGTTCTATACAGGTTTGGAATATGACAAATTCTACCACTGATATTAGATTAAAATAATACACATTTGAAACATTATTTTATAGAATCAGAAAATTTAATCTTTAAAGATAAATATTACATCATCAAATTTATTCCTACGTCAATTTCAAAATTTTCACCTCGGTATGATATTTTCATGGAATCACTCAATTAAGAAAATAAAAAAAGGTTAAATTTTCATAAACTTTTTTATGCAGCTTTTATGTCTCTTTAAAAATATAAATATTGCTGATCCGCAGCATTTTTACAAAACATTGGCAATATAGTAATAGAAGTAGTCTAATGCCCATTTGCTTGAATGTGTTCCGTGTACTTTCTCACTTCCAAATAGAGTCCAGCCAGAGTTCTTGTAGGTGACATCTTGAGAGGGGCTTATGTGTTGTTCATTTTGTACCATCCAAAGGCATATGTAGATTAGGGAGTTCTACAGACGCGAACAACTTTGGCTTAGATTTTTGGAGTAATGTAGAAATAGGACAGAGATTGAAAAGAACCCTAAGATCTCGAGTGCTCTAATATCATTAGGGTCAGAAGAAAACAAGAGTTTAGCCAAGGGAGGCTAGATAGGAACTTCGGAAGAGAGAACTGAAATAGAAATGGGAAGAAATATCAGTTTGGTCGAATACCACATCAAACACATTAATTTCATAGTTATCAAAACAGTCATAAACATAATGATAATAATATAAAAATAAATATGTTTTTTTTCTAAATTGATAATTAATATTTCCACTAAACACAAAATAGGCCACAAAGACATTCATTTTCCATTTATAAAATCTTCTGTAAAATAATTTTATACATTTGGTAAGGTAAACAAATTTTAAACTTCTAAATTTTTAGCTTTTGAAGTTGTAAATAATCAATAAAACCTATATTATTATCTACAATAAACTATAAATTTTTCACTAGAATTTATGTATCAAAATCTATCACAACACTTGTATAAATATCTAATAAAGATATTGAGCAGTTAGCAACTCTATATTTTCAATTGCCAACAATGAGCACAGTACAAATCACCAATTTCTAGTTCCGAAGATACATCTAAATATTATCCTATCACCCAAGTCTAAGCCTTCCTAATGATCTTTGTCCAAAGATCAGTATCTGAGTGCAAATTTTTTTATACTGCAAAAATTATAATTAATTACATTCATGATTCTCCACCTACCTGCCCAGCGTGAAATCTCAAGCACAAATGGTGTTGTGGGTGACATTAGAAAACACAAATACATTCATGATTCCTTTATTTCCAAAATGGCTCCTAGAAGTGTGAATAATATTAATATATCAGATAATTCTTTTTTTTTTTTTTTAGTTTAGAATGAGTGCTTGATTCATTAAGATTTGAATACAATGTTTTTAAATTTTTTTTTAGGTTATGGAGTATTGAATTGAACAATGCTAAAACTACAGGATCAAAACCAAGTATACTGCGGATTCTTGTAAAATGTTTTGGACCTTATATTATGTTTTTAGGTCTTGTATGTACATGTGTGGAATTTGGTTGCCAGTAAGTATTTTCTATAGACTATTTAACTCATGCCTCAAATGGGAATTAATGACCAATCACATTTCAATGAATTTTGTTTTCACAACCAATGACAATCATGTTTCACCTCACTCTTTACCGAATTCTCTTAACCACCTCCTGCTTTAGCGATAAAGAAAGTTCTTCTTTTGATAGGTCAGAGCATTATTTTGTAGTAACTGACTCCAAAAAAGCCGCTAGGTTTGAATGTACAAAATGGCAGACACAAGATTTGGCTGTGCTTCAAATGAAGATATAGAAGAAATAATCCAGCAATCTAAGCCTCAAAACACTCAAAGTAGTAGGAAATATATTTGGAGCCAGTTAAAAAAATTTTGCCAACTAATAATAACTTATAATGTTGGTTTTAATATACAGTTTGATGTGTTTAATTTTTTCTCCACTAGGTTGCATTCTTACAATATTGTGATCCTATTTAAAGATGCCCACGCCAAATGGCAATAAATAATATGATCAAGTTGTACTGGATAAATAAATTAAATATAACCACACAATTCTGATTTGTTTTCAAACATTGCCATTTACATTAAATATATATATATATATATATATATATATATATATATATAATTTTAAAATAATTATATTTAAATAATCATTTTTTAGTAAACAGCTTAATTTTATTCATTAAGTAGTCCTTACGAATGCCACTCTTGATTTCCAAATCATCTACATAAATTCACTCATCACTTTGTGACTTTGTGAATTTATCGATGATTTGGAAATCACTCATCACATTACTTATGATAAAGAATTTGGAACAAATATTCTAATACGAAGAAAATGTTTTCTATAAGATGAAGAACAAACTTTAATGTAATGTATTGTTGTTAAGTCGTTAGCTTGTTTGGATTTTAAATATGTAGTAAAAGTTACTCATTTGACCACCTAATCCATGATCGTCATGAATCATTGGATATACAGGGTCTACATTATATAAATAAATAAGGTGGATCTGATCATTTTACCTCATATATCTTAATGTTTCATTTGAAATATTTCGGTATGTTATCCATACCATTGAAAAATGTCAAAAGAAACATCAATATTTATATAAGGTAGCCAAATTCAGCATATTTATTAAGAAGAACCTCATAATGTTACTTCTTATTATCATCAATAGAATCAAGGATTAGATCTTGAGATCTGTTCCGATCTCATGTTAGAATTGGTCTGTCCATCTTTTACTGGATCTACCTACATTTTATCGTCTTAGTGGTCTGTAGTAAAGAATTTGTTTTGGGATTCTGTTGTTATCCATTCTATTGATGTGTTCCATCCATTCATCTCTGTATTGTGCAATTCTATCTAACAGGTTGAATACATAGAGTCTTTCATATATTGCACAATTTTTAAAAATGCAATAATTAAGTCAAAAATACATCAAAATATTTTTTTTTTAAATTACATCTACATATACTCCCATTTAAGTGTGGAAAATTATATCAGGCATATTGTCCACCTCCACTGTCTTGGCAGGCAGTTACTCGGTCTATGAAATTCGTGATGTTCCTTTCACAGACCGAGTTGATGTCACATTAAATTTCTTCCTTAAGTTGGAGAACTGTTTGTGATTAGTTCACATAGACTTTGGCTTCACATAACCCCATAAAAAAAAAAGGCACATGGAGTAAGTTCATATGATCTGGGAGGCCATTTCAAGTCGCCACGAATTGAGATCACAGACTTCATAGACCGAGTAACTGCCTACCGAGACAGTGGAGGTCGACATATGCCTGATATAATTTTCCGTATTTAAATGGGAGTGTATGTAGATGACAATAAAATTTCAAAAAAATAATTTCAATATGTTATTGACTTAATTATTGCATTTTTTAAAAATGTGAAGAACCTTTTATTTAGTTCTCTTTGTATATTTTCATTTTGTTTCTGATCTGCTATACTTCCTGTTATAATTAATTTATTAATAATTACATTATATGTGATATCTGCACAAGCAGTGCTTTTATTTTCTACTATGAAGCCTGCATTAGCCACATTTAACATGCACAGGGCTTCCCTTCTTAACTGTATAAAAAATATTAGATATAATCTTACCTTGTAACACATGTTCAAAGAGTCATCCTTCCATACAGGCATTGTATCTGGAAACCACATTCTGGCTGATGCGAGTGAGTTCTTGAAGGTGGCACTTCAGCTGGAATGTCTGGATAAATCCATCACGTACCTGTTGGGTAGACTCGTACTTAAAATAATTTTTCACATGAAAATATGATGCACGAGCTAAATCAGTCTCACCATCTTGATAACTGCACCCACATGTCGTGAAGGCCAAATAGGTGCATGTGCTATCTGCTGAAGTAAGCCACTTGAGCGGTTACAACTTATAATGTAGAGCCGGTAGTTATTTTATATTGATTTATCCATTTATTTTACGATCAGAGATGCAAGAAATGATAGAGAATTTATTGTATTCACACGGGTTCGAGTCCCGGTCTAGGCGAAAATTTTTCTCTTCAAATTAAATTTATCTTTCATTGAGAAATGTTAAATGAATAATAAAAACATCATTAGAAGCCATACTAGCTTTATAAAGTAATGTTAAATTCCCAATAAATGTCTTCTTAACTAAGAAGCCGCCATTTGCAAAGATAGAAACAATGGTTTCAAAAGCATTTGGCGATAGGGAATTACAACGTATATAAGAGAAAAATTTGCGTCTAGATCGTAACTCGCCTCGGTAGCTCAGTTGGTAGAGCACTTGGCCCGGAAAGCCAAGGGTCCCGGGTTCGAGTCCTGGTCTAGGCGAAAATTTTTCTCTTCAAATTAAGAGAATTTATTGTTGAAACCTAATCGTTCCAACTGATATTTCTAATTCAGAAATGAACTTGTACATTATGATCAATATCTTTCACATAATAGACCTACTGTTCTCTTATGTTCTTAAAATTACATTTTTTTTTTGTATTTCTTAATTCCTAGAACTTTTGGAGTATATATATATATATATATGAATCTATTATGGTAAACGACATACTGGACGAGTCAAAGGTGTTAAATCAGATGAAAAAAGTAACTTATTTGAAAGAGTGATGATCTTGCATTGTAAAAATAAAACTATAAAGAGATGTGGACATGGGTTCCACTGGTAAAATTAATACAGGGATATGTCCCTAGGAACATGGAATGTGTTGTATGAATACTTATTTCCCTACAGATGTTAATGAGTGAGATGAGGTCAGCACATATCTTCAGTAAGACATCTGGAAGGTAACTAAAGTATTATTTGGATGGCGAAGGCAGAGTTAAATTTTGCTCGGAGGCACTAATTTAGTCTTGAGGTTCTTTTATGAGACCAAAAATCTTCAGACACAGTTCCCTCATATTAAAGTCCCTCTTGGAGGAATTATCTCTTGGATTTTTCCATCCTAAAAATTAATCGACCCGACTAGGTTTGAGCCTATGACTCTGGGGACCAGAGGCAAACAAACATAACCACTAATCACCAAAGCCATTAATTTTGTTAATGGTTTATTATAATTTGTATCTGTTGCAGGTTGACACAGCCCCTGTTTCTAGGAGGTTTGATACGTTACTTTGCACAAGATAGTGATGTTCCTTATGAAACTGCTGTTCTGTACGCCTCCTGTATCATAATTTGTTCGGGAGTCCATGTTTTTATCAGACATCCGTATTCCATGGGAATCTTTCATACTGGCATGAAGATGAGAGTAGGTCTCTGTTCTTTGATTTACAGGAAAGTAAGTAATTACAATAATATAATAACTAATTCAATATTAATAAAATTCCGTTAAGATTACTTATTTTAGGAATTCTCACTATGAGGTATATTCATTAAGGGTAGAATATGTTTATCACTCACCTCATAATATAAGTGATAAACATATTCTACCTTCCGTTAAGATATTAGTCATAAAATTAAAATTATAATATAAAATTGTTACCTAATTGGTATATACCCATCAAGAGTAAAATGGCAATGTATAGAACTTATTTCAAACCTGTTCTAACATATGCAGCTGAGACTTGGACATATACAAAGAAGGACTTGGGCAGAATTCAAGCTACAGAAATGAAATTCTTAAGTGGAATGGTACATAAAACAAGGAGAGATAGAATAAGGAATGATAAAATCAGGGCAACATTAAGTGTAGAAAAATTAACAACAGACATAGAAAAAAGTAAACTAAAATGGTTTGGACATTTTAAAAAGAATGGAAAAGGAAAGACTACCACAAAGACTGTTAATTCTCAAGATACAAGGAAAGCAACCACGAGAAAGATGGATTAACCAAGTGAAGAAAAGTCTACAAGAGAGGGAAGAACTAAAAAGAAGCAAAGCATAGGATGATAGAGATGGTTAGAAGCATATTTGGAATTGACCTTCCAAGAGGAGGACACAATAAGAGGATGATGATGACGTAATAGGTCCATCTCCTAGCTTTATAAACTATTAATTCTATTAAGTTATGTAGATAGGAAATAACACTATGAGGTTTTTAAATATTGTTTATTTTTTATTATTTCACTCACCTCATAATTCATAGCAGACCCTGGGTTTCTTCACATCTTTTGTGACATTCTCAATGCTGCGTCACGTTCACAACTGACGTCCAACGGTCTTCTATCCTGCAGACTGACCTCCGCGCCATCTGGTGGCCGACTGAAGAATTTCCAAATCAGTCCTCTTTCTTTATAACCGGGTATTTCAAAATTCATAGTTGTATTTTCATTCTTGCTTATGTAAATTTTTTCCCAAATTGTGAGTTCCTTCGGTTTTTCCAATTGTTTAAGTAATTTTGTTTTGGTTTCTATTCTATGTTTTTCTGACCAGGCATGTGCAGCTATTGCAGATTTTTCGGTTTCTCCATTTTTAACATTTCTGAGGTGTTCTTTTAATCTTGTATTTAGATTCCTTTTTGTTTTTCCTATGTATATCTTTTCACAATCTTTACAATTAATTTGATAAATTCCCGATTTTTTGCAGTCTCCAATCTTTTCATTTTTGTTGGTTTTTATTAAATTACCTAAGCTGTAATCATTTTTAGGTGCTAATTTAATGTTGAATTTGTTGAAAATTTTTTGAAACTTGTCAAATACCAAAGGATGGTATGTGAATTTCTTGAATTTTTTGCCTATATTTTTATCTGTCTGAAGAGTACTTTCATTGATGACTTTGATGTTTAAATTTTGGAGAAGATATGTAGATGATATCATAGCAATAGTAAAAGAGAAACAATTAGAAGATGCCATTAAACTGTTAAATATTCAAAATAAAACTATCAAATTTACAATGGAAATAGAAAATAATCATGAAATACCATTTTTAGACCTTAAATTGATTAGGAATGAAGAAAAAAAGAAAATAGAATTTGGAATCTACAGAAAAGAAACTCACATCGACAATTATATAAAAGCTACTGGATTTAACCATTTTTCACACAAACAGGCAGTATTTAATAGTTTAACACACAGACTTGTGAATGTCCCCATGAGCAAAGAAAATTACAATAAAGAGAAAGAACACATCATAAAAATTGCTAAGGATAATGGTTTTCAAAAGAAGATGATACACAAGAAAATAAATAAATTCAAAGAACAAAAAGTCATCAATGAAAGTACTCTACTCTTCAGACAGATAAAAATATAGGCAAAAAATTCAAGAAGTTCACATACCATCCTTTGGTATTTGACAAGTTTCAAAAAATTTTCAACAAATTCAACATTAAATTAGCACCTAAAAATGATTACAGCTTAGGTAATTTAATAAAAACCAACAAAAATGAAAAGATTGAAGACTGCAAAAAATCGGGAATTTATCAAATTAATTGTAAAGATTGTGAAAAGATATACATAGGAAAAACAAAAAGGAATCTAAATACAAGATTAAAAGAACACCTCAGAAATGTTAAAAATGGAGAAACCGAAAAATCTGCAATAGCTGCACATGCCTGGTCAGAAAAACATAGAATAGAAACCAAAACAAAATTACTTAAACGATTGGAAAAACCGAAGGAACTCACAATTTGGGAAAAAATTTACATATGCAAGAATGAAAATACAACTATGAATTTTGAAATACCCGGTTATAAAGAAAGAGGACTGATTTGGAAATTCTTCGGTCGGCCACCAGATGGCGCAGAGGTCAGTCTGCAGGATAGAAGGCCGTTGGACGTCAGTTGTGAACGTGACGCAGCATTGAGAATGTCACAAAAGATGTGAAGAAACCCAGGGTCTGCTATGAATTATGAAGTATGAGGTGAGTGAAATAATAAAAAATAAACAATATTAATTCTATCTTTATAAACTATTAATTTGATTTACAATAATTTAGTTGTGTACTTTAACATACTTATTTCAATCATAGTAACAGCTTTAGCTTCTTAATATTAATTCTCTATTTAAGTAAAATATGTTGTTGTTGTTTTCAAATGCTGGGCCTTGGCACCGAAGCCATTAGCGTTCTTGCTCTCCAATATTTCTCTATTGTGGATCCAACAGGTAATACTTCACAGGTTTGTAGGTGTTCTTCATTCATTTCTTCGTCTTTATTGCATAGAGGACAATTTGGATTCGTGTAGATTCCTATTTTATATAAATGTTTGGCTAAATAGTCATGTTCTGTAAGCAGTCTAAATGTTGCTACTGTAGTTTTACGTGGAAATTCTGGAATAATATCTGGCTTCTTTACTAAAATATTCCATTTTTTGTCTTTGGCTTTATTACATAGATCTTGGTTTTGTTTGATTTTATATTTGTTTTTAACTATTCTTTTTATGGATGTGAAAGGTAAGCTTTTAGTAGTATTCTGAATTAGATTGGAGCCTTTTTTGGCAAGAAAATCAGCAGTGTCATTTCCAGCAATTCCACAATGTGCAGGTATCCATTGCAATTGAATTCTTTTCTGTAGTTTTTGGAGTTGTTGAATCATTTTGTAGCACTCTTTAATTTGTATTGACTTCATTTTGTGTGAATTTATTGCATATATTGCTGCCTTAGAATCAGAGAGTATGACCGCATTTTGAAATTTATTTATTCTGTATAGTAATTGTTGGAGTGAAATATGAATAGCCGTTACTTCTGCATCAAAATTTGTTGTGTGGTATCCTGCTGGTTGATAAAATGAAAATAATGCACATGTAATCCCTGATCCTGAGTTGTTATCAATAGTAGATCCATCTGTGTAGACATGTAACCATTCTTCTGGTGGATATCTCTTATTCACAACTTCTAATGCTAGAGCTTTTAGTACAAGTGTGGGAGTTTCAGATTTATTACCTCACCTCATAATCTTCTTCTTATACTAGTTTCAAAACCTTCTTTGGTTCCATCATCAGTATTGTTGTTGTGTCATCTTGAAGAGTCAAAGAAGATTTTGAAACTTGTCTAAGAAGAAGAAGAAGAATATGAGGTAGGTAATAAAATTTTACTTAAATAAATAGTACCTCATAGTGTTAATTCCTAAAAATGTATTAATTCTCTGTTACCTAATAGCTCCATCTCCTCAACCTTGAATGCTATGAACCAGGAAAAGCATTTGGTGCTTGGGAATTAACAGTGTATATAAGAGAAAAATTTGTGTTTTGATTGGAGTGCTCAAGTAGCTCAGTCAGTTGAGCATTCACATAGAAAGCGAAAGGTGCTGAGTTCAAGCCCCAGTCTGAGCATATATTTTTCTCTTCAAATATAATTTATCCTTCATTGAGATGTATATAAAAACATCAATAACAAAAACATCAAATATTGCGATCACGGCAGGGCCTAACCGCAATGATAATAATGATAAAACCTATAAAGCATATACAATATATACTTGTTTATTATACCAGAAGATAGGAAATAAATAATCACCTTTATAATGCTGATTGGAGTCACACTCAAGTTCATACAAGGGTTTTTTTAAATAAAAAACGAGGGAAAAAATTATAATAAAATAGAATATCTTGGACCAAAAGTGATTTCACATCAACATGTTTTTCAAACTATGAGGACACACTTACGAAAGCTTATATAATCAAATAAACAATTTTGCTTTTGACTAACACAAGTTTCAAACTATGGGGACACACTTATGAAAGCTTATATAACCCAGTAAACATTTATGCCTTTTTGAACTAACACATTATATAAGTAGAAAAACATCTTATACAACTTGGCCCTGACAGAACCAGAAATATTGCTAAAGGTTGGGTAATGAAAATAGGGTTTCTACGAATTTTGAGAGTAGAGAAAGGTAAAAATTATGGTATATAAACTCCCAAGTTTTGGGAAAAAATCAGAATGGAGTTGGGGAACTGAAGCTATCGCTTCGGGTCCCCCCCCCCCCGGAACGAGTGGAGCTCTCCATGGGTAAGACACATCCTTTAATATTATCATACTAAAAAGATCATGTTTTTTTCAAAATGGTCATTTTCTTGAAGAAAAATAACTTTAGAATAATTTGTATAATTATTAAGAATGTGCTTTATCATGAGAAGACCAAAGGGTCGAATAAACTAAAAATTAATGATTAGTAACCTAAAGTTGTTTTAATGGAACTCTCTCTGAGTATTATCAAGTTTTCAATCTATTCGGTGCAATTCAACATGGCGATTTTTATAACTTGTTTTATATGTTTTGTTTTAATATAATTCTTTATGTTTTGTTTTATGTAGAATAAATAATGTCATTTTATGGTTTAATGTGTTTCTATGTGATGTATTCCCATTCAAAACCAAGGCCAACCACTTGGGCCAAGGATCACTTAAAAAATAGAGACCCTTTTTACGCTACGTTATGACTGGGATTAATATCGGTTATAACATCAAACAATTTTATAATTTTAATTTAATGACTAACTCAAACAGATTCATAGCTGCACGGACATAAGTTCTCCATACATCCCTATCCTGAGCTAATGTTTTACAATCATTTCCTGTAAAATGTATCTTTCTAATTCTTGGTTTATCTCCTGGGTGCTTTTTTTTTTCTTGCTTTCCTACAATGAGTTTCTATACTCTCTTTCATCCTCATTTGTGCATGTCTAATCCATCACAGTCTATGAGACTTAACTGTTCTTATTATATCTTGTTTCCCATAAATATCATGTAGCTCACTGTTTAGTAGTCTTCCCCATTTGCCTGTATGTTCATCTCTCTTTGGCCCAAAAATTTTCCTGAGAATTCTGCAAATGATGAGGTGAGGTGTCAGTTTTCCAATTCTCTGACTTGTTGAAAATTATATTGACTTAGGCTTTCATGGCCAGAGTTATTACGATGATCTTGTAGAAGATTTCCAGGCTGTTGGCCATGGTCTTGAGGCTTGTGGTTCCCTGACATTTTGCCAGAGACTGTGTCCGGCATCCTCAAGACAACCCTTGAGGATGCCGGATGCAGTCTCTGGCGAAACGTCGGGGAACCACAAGCCTCAAGACCATGGCCAACAGCCCAGAAATCTTCTACAAGATCATTGTTGAAAATTGTTACATATTAATAATTTACAAGGATGCCCGATGTCACCAACACTGTTTAAAATATATATAGACATTTGTTTAGTAGAATGGTCATGTAAGTGTGCAAAAAAAGTGACTAGAATTAACAGAAAGAAGATATCTACGTCACTTACTTTTTGCCAATGATCAGATAATTATAACCCAGGATGGAGAAGATGCAATTATATGTGTAATCAGTTGTTAACAACATATCAGAAATGGGGTTTGAAAATCAACAAAAAAAGACAGAGTATTTATCAAATGACCCAGATGAATTATATATTGATGGGGTAAAGATAAAGAAGAGTGATAGTTTCTGTTATTTGGGATCAATTATAGAGAAAATGGAACATCAAATAAAGAAATAAAAAAGAATCAGTAACGAAAGAAAAACCATAGGAATGTTAAACTTTCTATTATGAAGTAAAAACATCATTAACTGAACAAAACAACTAATTTATAAGTCCATACTAGAAAGTATATAATGTTATATGGATCGGAAGTTTGGACAATGACACAACAACATGCCAACAGAATAACTGCAATTGAAATGGATTTTTGGAGAAGAGGTGCCAGAAAATCTCAACTGGAAAGAATTAGAAATACAGAAATTAGAAAATGGATGAATGCAGAAAGAAGTATAATGGATGAGATTGAACACAGAAGGCTAAAATGGTGTATGGACATATAAGAAGAATGCAGGATGGAAGACTAGCAAAGGCTGTCTATTCATGGAAAATTGTAAGAAGGAGCAGGAAAGGAAGACCAAGAACAACCTGGAAGAATAACATTCAGAATTCAATGAGGAAATTTGGTGTAACGGATGAAGACACAGAGGGCAGAAACGATGGAGAACTTGAATTAAGGGAAATTTGTGAATATTTGTTACAAACTGATAGTCTACAAGTCCGTAGTCATTTATGTATTTTTTTTTAAAACTCGTGTTAACTATTAACATTGGTTGGGGAAAACCCTCAATGGTAAGGAAAATTCCCAAAATGAATGAATGATTAATAAGTTATATTTGTAGGCATGATCATTGTATAATCTTTGCAAAAGTAAATTTTGCTGAAGCTCTTTAACTTTATTTCAGGCTTTGAAATTGAGCAAGACAGCACTTGGTGAGACTACTGTTGGTCAGGCTGTCAATCTGTTATCTAATGATGTGAACAGATTTGATGTTTGTATTCTATTTTTGGCATACACATGGATTGGCCCAATTGACACAATCATCATGACCTACTTGATGTGGCAACAGATTGGATATGCTGCTTTAGTTGGGGTTGCTGTCCTTCTCCTTGTCATCCCGTTACAAGGTACCAAGTACAATCAGTGCTTTTTATTTATCACTCACCCTGAACAACAAATTAATTATATTTGAAGAGAAAAATTATACACTCAGACTGAGATTTGAACCCAGAACCTTTGGCTTTCTAGGTCAATGCTCAACCACTGAGCTACCTGAGAAACTCTAATCTAACACAGATTTTTCTCTTATACACTGTTAATTCCTGATTGCCGAATGCTACGAGCATTTGCTCGATCACACAAATGGCGGCTTCTTGTTTAAGAAGACATTTATTGGGAATTTAGACACTACTTTATATAGCCAGTAGGGCTTCTTTTGATGTTTTTATTATCATTTTTCTCTTGAAATATAATTTATCCTTCAGTGAGAAGTGTTGAATTAATAATAAAAAACATCAACAAATTAATTTTTTAAGAGAAAAACATTAAAAATATAAGCTTTACTGGCTATAAGTTATATCTCTTCTGAGCTAAGTTACAGTTGTAATGTAATCAAAGGAGATGTATGATTGCATTTTCATTGGTTGAATAACCTTTGAGCCTCTCTAACACTCAAAATAGACAAAATAAAAATAATAAAAATATGTGTTATCAAGCACATATCTAATGTGAGTTATATAGGAGAATATTAAAATATATGGTCTTCCTAAAATCCACAAAGACGGAAAGAAAATGAGACCTATCATCAACAATATTAACTCACCGACATATAACATATCAAAATGGCTTAGCAATAAATTTAAAGGTATGGAAAAATTTGAAAATTTAGCAGTAGAAAATTCTTACCAATTAGTGGAAAAATTAGAAAATGTAGAAATAGAACCTTCAGAAAGATTGGTCTCATTTGACATTACTTCATTGTTCACAAACATCCCGACTGACACAACTTTGAAAATTTTAGAAAAATAGTTGAAAGAAAACAAATTAGATGATGATAGCCTTAAAGAATACATAAAACTAACAAAATTATGCTTAAATCAAATGTTCTTCACCTTTAGATGAAAATACTTTAGACAAAAATCAGGACTTGCAATGGGAAATCCATTATCACCATTCTTAGCAAACATGTTTATGGGGAACTTTGAATGTCATGTAACCAAAGCATATCCTTTGATATTTAAATTTTGGAGAAGATTTGCAGATGATATCATAGCAATAGTAAAACAGAAACAATTAGAAGATGCCATTAAACTGTTAAATATTCAAAATAAAACAATCAAATTTACAATGGAAATAGAAAATAATCATAAAATACCATTTTTAGACCTTAAATTGATTAGGAATGAAGAAAAAAAGAAAATAGAATTTGGAATCTACAGAAAAGAAACCCACATAGACAATTATATAAAAGCTACTGGATTTAACCATTTTTCACACAAACAGGCAGTATTTAATAGTTTAACACACAGACTTGTGAATGTCCCCATGAGCAAAGAAAATTACAATAAAGAGAAAGAACACATCATAAAAATTGCGAAGGATAATGGTTTTTAAGAGAAGATGATACACAAGAAAATAAATAAATTCAAAGAACAAAAAATTATTAATGCAAGTACTCTTCAGACAGATAAAAATATAGGCAAAAAATTCAAGAAGTTCACATACCATCCTTTAGTATTTGACAAGTTTCAAAAAATTTTCAACAAATTCAACATTAAATTAGCACCTAAAAATGATTACAGCTTAGGTAATTTAACCCAATTGCTTCAGATTTAAGTGCTCCATGCATTTCCCCAGAAACCGGATTTAAGTTACCATAAATTACATTGTATATTTTCAGACATTCAAAACAAACAAATGATAACGGTACTTGAGATCACAATAAGGGTGAAGGCAAAAACACATTCCTCTACTATTCATAAATTTTAACAAAAGATTACCCTGCCAAGGGATGACAAAGTATTGCAAAATATATAAAAGCAGAATTAAGTGAGTGTACCTCTCTTCTGAGTTGAAGGCTATTTAACTGCCGGCGAGTCTAACTCATCTTTCGAGGCGAATGGGTTAATAAAAACCAACAAAAATGAAAAGATTGAAGACTGCAAAAGATCGGGAATTTATCAAATTAATTGTAAAGATTGTGAAAAGATATACATAGGAAAAACAAAAAGGACTCTAAATACAAGATTAAAAGAACACCTCAGAAATGTTAAAAATGGAGAAACCGAAAAATCTGCAATAGCTGCACATGCCTGGTCAGAAAAACATAGAATAGAAACCAAAACAAAATTACTTAAACGATTGGAAAAACCGAAGGAACTCACAATTTGGGAAAAAATTTACATATGCAAGAATGAAAATATTACATTGGTGCTGATAAATAAATTTAGCTTTGGTAATCTATTAATACATGCAGCAGCATAGTGTTTAAGGCACTGCACTACAAGCCGGAAGGTCGAGGGTTCGAGTCCCAGTAGGGTCAGGATTTCTAAACTGACCCAAACCTTCTGGCGGCACTATGGCCCTGGGGTCGACTCAGCCTCTAACGGAAATGAGTGCCATACTCTTGTTCTGGGGGTAAAGGCGGCCATCACACAGGGCTGACAACCTGGCTGACATCAAGTGCCGAATGTCTAGAGAAAGTGGTAGCCTTAACCTCCTACTACCCCAAGGGCCTCCTGAGGCCTGTAGTGGGATCGACAACAATACATTAATAACCAATAAGAAATTGAACAGATAGTAAAAAAATATAGAATTTATCAAATTAGTTGTATAGACTGCAGTAAAGTATACATAGATAAAACAAAAAGGAATTTAGACACTCGCCCAAAAGAACACTGTAGAAATATTAAAAATGGAGAAAATTGAAAAATCAGTTATTTGCAGCACATAGTTTGTTGGGGAGCCATAAAATTGAAAAAGAGGCCAAACTTCTAAAATATTTGGAAAAACCTTTAGAATGGGAGAAGATTTATATATTCAGAAGAACAAATTTAAATCCATAGATTTCGAAATTCCCGATGAACAGGACCTGATCTTGAAGTTCATCAAATTAACACCAGATGGCAACATTATAGATGGAGATTCCAACGAAAATCTGGTAGTCATAATGTTGGTTGAAAATGTGAGGGATGTCCTCTTGAAAACTGCAGTTCCCATGTTTAAGAAAACATAAACTATGAGGTAAGATATAAAAAATGACTCATTCATTCATAATTTTTTCTCTTCAAACATTACTTTACAAAATATGAGTTTATTTATAACAGAAGAGAGGACCGGTGATTTACTTTCTAATGATACATACACATTGGAGTGACAATAAACAATACTCGAAGCAGCACTGCTACACTAGAGAAAATGTAAACAAGCATTTATATTAAGGTGTTTATGTTAGCTCATTGATAAACGATAAGGGTAATAAGAAAAGAAACTTTCTTTTTGTTTGGTCTTATGACCACTAATTACTGTAAAAATTGATGTTAACAAATTTATAAATTACAGTATTACCCCTCTTTTACCCTTTTCGAGGAACCAGAGAGAAAATGATGTAAATTTGGGAAAGAGCTGGAGTTAAAAAAATTTAATCCCCATACTCTGCAACTGTTAATCAAACGTGCAAAAAAAAACACACACACAAATGGGTTAATATTGTAATATTGGCTAAATAATCTAATGTGGGTTTTGAACTATTGTAAACATCTTCTTCTTTTCTTCTTCTTCCTCTACACATGAAAGCTGGCAGCTTGTTGCTTGTTCATTCACTTCAGGTCCAGGGTATGGTGACGTTTTATCAGCCCGGCTTACTTCGTGAATGTTTCTGTGAGTAATTGAAGATTTTACATCTTGGAAGTGAGTTACTAGCCTTTCTTCTTCGATGGGTATCTCTTTTAGTCTGGACCTTCTTCCATGACCTGCCAGGCATGGGAGGCCCTGTTGGTAGTTACACTACCGCCTGTATAGCTCATGGAGTCATTAGGACTCACAAGCCCCGCCACCACGTCAAGGTAGAAATACCGTCGGTGGGGTATTGTAAACATAAAACCATTAATTATCTTTCCTCATTTAAAAAATCCATAGCATGGTGGTTAAGACAGTGCGCTACAAACCGAAATTTGAGGGTGAAATTCCTGGTGGGGTCAGGATTTTTAAACTGACCCAAACCTTCTGGTGGCACCTTGGACCTGGGTTCGACTCAGCCTCTAATGGAAATGAATACCAGATGCTTGTTCTTGGGGTAAAGGCAGTCATCATGCAGGGCTGACAACCGGCTGACATGAAGTGCCAATTGTTTGAAAAAAAAAAAAGATGGGAGCCTTAACCTCCTACTACCCCAAGGGTCTCCAATGGCCTGTAGTGGGATCACTTTACCTTTTTTACCACTTTAAAAATAAATAGCAAGCACTATGAAGTTAGAAAGAATTGATAATGATATGTAACGTATCGAAACTTGTGTTCAAGAAATCTACAAATATGAGGTGAGACGTGAAAATATCCAATTCTATATTAATTAAAATAAACCTCATAGTTTACTTCTTTTTAGGCATTCACAGTATGAGATATATTCATTTAGGTACATTTTTATAAAAAAAATATTAAAAATATGAGGTGTGTGATAAAAGTTTACCTAAACCTTACAGTGTCACTTCCTTTAAATATTAAGCACTATGAATCTTCATCCAGATTCAAGAAAAAAAGAAAATTGTTTTGTCAAATAGTAAGTGTGTTAAATTTCAGATGGTATTGTAGTTAGTTGTAAGCCATCTTCGTTGGCTCAAAGAATATCCTCTGGTTGTTCAGAAACCAGCTTCGTTGGTTCAATGAATTTACTGTGTTCACCAATTGTTCAGAAGCAAGACAATCTATCAAATGAATTGAATATCTTTGATCATGAATGGAGATCATGTAGCACAAGAGTACAAGCATCAATTTGCATCGCTTTGTTGAGAACCATTGTCATGCCCAGTTTTGTTATCTCCATCTTTGATTTTTTCGCTGATCGAAATAATGTGATGTAAATAGTAGGAAAATAAAATTACAGACATGTAAAATTGATGATTTTATACATTGTGAATATAGAAAAAACTGAAGGGATATTTAAAGAATGTTGTAAAAGGTGGGAAAATGTTGAATGTGGGAACATAAAAGCGAGGTAATACTATTATAAATAAATGAATCCAGATTCATCTTACCTCATAACTTGTTGTTTTCAATGTTTTTATTATTAATTTCATACATCTCAGTAATGGATAAATCATATTTGAAGAGAAAAATTATATGCTCAGACTGGGACTTGAACCCAGGACCTTTGGCTTTCTAGGCCAATGCTCTACTGACTGAGCTATCTGGGCGAGTTCCAATCTAAATGCAAATTTTTCTCCTATATGCGCTGTTTGGTGCATGGGAATTAACAGCTTATATAAGAGAAAAATTTGCATTTAGATTGGAACTCGCCCAGATAGCTCAGTCGGTTGAGCATTGGTCTAGAAAGCCAAAGGTCCTGGGTTCGAGTCCCAGTCTGAGCATATAATTTTTCTCTTCAAATATGATTTATCCATTATTGTTTTCTATTTGAACATGTTTTGATATGCCATGCATACCATCATCAGCTTTTTCAGTCAGTCTCATAGTATCATTGCTATCAATTAATAGTAAGCTAATGAAGTTACTCTAATTTTATTTTATATTTCTGTAGATTCTGTTTTCATGATTCTGGTATTATCAGCAGAATAAATTAACTTTTCATTATTAATAAGTTTCATGTTTGTTTATTTTGGATCGCCTCTCTAGGACTTAATGTAAGGTAAGTCCTTTTTCTCTTTATTTCTCTTGATTTTTTTATACCAGTATTTTCTAGAGGTAATGCTGTTGCTTCAAACTCAGTGGACCCAAATTTGATCCTCAGTATTTTCTGGATTTTTTTTATCTGTAAGAAAAGTCTAATGTGAGTTTTTAAGGTCCAAACAGTCACTAAACACCGTTTTGATCACTATAATCACTAAGGCTACTATTTGTATGTAATTATGTTTTTTTTCTTCGCTTATACATAGTTAAATTATAAATATTGACAAATTACAAACTTGCTTTTCATATTTGAAAATTTATCATTACATAATGTTGAGTGATTCCGGGCTATGTGGCCATGGTCCATTACTGGTGTTTCTTCCAGACATTTCTCCCTCAACTGTGGAGGGCATCTTCAGTGGCTAGTACTTCTAGGTGTTATTTCCTGGTCTGAGGCTCGACTGTGAATTCACTCAACATTATGATTACCAGCCGTGAAAGCCTGCATTCAATTATCATTACATACTTTTACATTTTATAAACGAGTTGGAGAAAATGTTTTCATATCTCACCTCATAAAGTTGTAGTTTTTTCATGATACTGGTTTCAAAGGCCATTCACCTTTATCTTCAGTCAAACTCCAATATTTGAAATTTTGACTGAAGATGAAGGTGAATGACCTTTGAAACTGGTATCATGAAAACATGCAACTTTATGAGATAAGATGTAAAAACATTTTCTCCAACTCATTATAAATTGAAAATACCTCATAGTGTTGTTTTCCCACTTTAATTTTTATTAAAAAAAATGAAACAAAATATACAAGCAGTTAGATGCTCGCCTCTCACCGTGGGGTTTTGAGATTGAGTCTCAGTCACTCCATGTGGGTTTCATGGTGGACGAAACGGAGCTTAGCAGGTTTTTCTCGGGGTTTTCTCCCATTTTCCCTTGCCACAATTTACAAAAAAAAAATATGTGCTTATTTTTAATTTCAGAATTTATTTTTGTTTATATTTATAGCATACTTTGGAAAAGTGACATCAACTTTACGTTTACGTACTGCAAAAAGGACAGATCAGCGCATCAGGTTTATGAATGAGATCATAGTGGGCATTCAAGTGATCAAAATGTATGCTTGGGAAAAACCGTTCGCTCATTTGGTATCTCTAGCACGAAAGTAAGTAGTCACTTTTCAATATAAATTTTCTACTAGTTTTCATAGTAAATTTTCTACTACTCTTTCAAATTCTCACAAGAGAACTGTCAACCATTGCCTGCTGAAACCTATCTTAAAATTTCTCCAAGAGAAGCATTGTGATGTATCAAGGCCGTGCCCAAAAAATTAGCTGCCATTTTTAACTACAAGGCACAGAAATTGAAACCAGAATCCAGCAATGTCAACCCACTCTGCAAAACAGATGGATTACCTGCTTGAGTAAGAGTGGAGTAAAGTTAGGCAGGGTGTAGCACAGACTGCAGAGAGTGAGGGTTATCCAATCTACCAATTTAGGTGTTATATTACTTCCTTATAGTTTAAATGAGAGATTTGTACTTGATTTAAGTGCCTTGCAGTTAAAAGTGGCTGGTATTTTCTTTAATGTGTACTTTGTACATCACAGTACTCCCCTGGAAGAAATTTCAATGTAGGTTTTGGCATGCAGTGGTTGACATTTCTCTTTTCAGTATCATCTCCTTTAATTTTTTGTGTTATTTATTTGATGATTGTCCACCGCTGTGGTCTCAAGGTAGCGTGCTGCCTTGTCATGCAGCGGGCCTGGGTTCGATCCCCGGTCGGGACAAGTTTCCTGGGTGATGGTTTTTTTTTCGGGGTTTTTCCTCACTTGTAAGACAAATGTCAGGAAACTTTAAGGCCCAAACGGTCCCCGAACATCATCTAGCCATCATTATCATCATTAATATATTCATTAAGTTTAGGATTAAGGCCTATCCTGGCACATCATTACCATCATCATCACCTATCATATATCATTGAGGCAGCGTAACTCTGCCTTCCAGGCATCTCATCCTTAGAAGTGGGTTACAATAATGCCATGCCAGGAGAGAATACCAGAATGACGAAAATGAATGTGGTGGCATTAAATAAAAACATAAAATAAAAAAATCGTATGATGATTTGTTAAGTTCTTTTTATACATTGAAAGTGATTACATAATCTTTCTAGTATTAGAACTTTTTTACTTGTTTTCAGGCGAGAAATTCAGTCAATAAGGCTTGTATCTTATGTGCGTGGATTGTTGTTTTCTTTTGGAAAATTTGGAACTAAAATTGCTATATTTGTTTGCATGGTGACTCATGTTGCAATGGGGGAGAAAATAACTCCAGAGAAGGTGAGTGAAAAGGATAAAATTAAATAGATTATATTGTGCAATTAATGTAACCAAAATGTATCAAACCTGGAAGTTCATGGCCAAATGGACATATGCTCTCCGTACATCCTTATCTAGAGCTAATGTTTTCTCATCATTCTCAGTATAATTCATGTTTAATATTAATCTCCCACCTCATTTTTGACACTTGCCATCTGGTTTTCCTACAAGAAGTTACCATACCCCCTTTCATTCCCTGTTCCTGTATTGTGTCACCATGACAGAACAACGGTCATGAAAATACTGAAGATGGAATAATTCCAAAACTGGTCTAAAATGAAGACAAAATGTGAGGTAAGGTGATATGTTTTTAATATTCAACTATCAATACCTCATAGCATTACTTCCTATAATCGACCTTTGCATTCTGAAACCGACCTTCAAATTTCTCCCAGAGCAGTGTTGTGATGTACCAAGGCCATGTCCAAAAATTATCTGCCACTGTTATGAATACATAGAGTCTTATATAGATATTTAATGGTTTTATAGGTTATTTTAATTATTCAAGCAAAGTCTTTTGAAATAGAGTTTAGACATGCAAAGTCTGTTGAAATAGAGTTTAGACATGATATAGTTCAGAGCAAAGTTTTGCTTAGCTAACTGTAAAAATCTCTACATTTAATTTATTGGAATGTTAGTGAGTACAGTTAGGGTAACTAGAGGTCAAATTGAGTATATAATACTTGAGAAGTGAGGGTCTCGGGTCTATCTGTGTAAAGTGCAGAAGGGTAAGTCACCGACCATTTTTCTTAATGTGTATTCTGGACTTTTGGTAGGGAATCAAGTACAATTAACTATTTTGATATTAAATTTTCAAAAGGGATATAACATTTTTAAACATGTAGATTAGGGTAGATTTATAACTTCCATAACTCCCTCTCTCTCAAACCCCAGAAAGTACTGTAGTTTTTAATATAGGCTTAGATTAGTTATTTAGGGCTAGAATACTTAGGGATTCTAATTATTTATACTTTAGTAATAAAATAGTTTAAAATAAGACTCCATTTGGTTATTTCAAAACATGTATAACTACATCCTCATACTAACACTCGGCTAGATAAACACGCTACCAGATTTTCCAAGTCCCGAGGGTCCTTTAAGCCTAAGAAATCCAGCTGGGGTCATAACAGTGGTTTGCAGCGGTGCTGATCGTATAAATAATATATTTTTTTTTTTTTCTGATAGGGAAACGAACCCTTACAATTTCTGGGCCGTTTGGAATACGTTAAATATTAATATGTTGAGATACGTGCAGTCAATTTAGTATAAGATTTATGTGAGACATAGGGAAATTATTAATTGATAGTAGTTAATTAAAATTAATTAAACAACATGGCAAGAGAAAGAGAGAGACGTATAATAATTCACACATGGGGAACAATAGGTTTTTGAACATCCATATCTTGTAAGAATTTTATGTGCTATGGTTATCTTAAATGTTAAGATTTTGGTTATGCACCAGGATTGAATGGCAATTTTTCGTGGCAAATACATAACAAATATGTCTGCCGGATTCAATTTATGTGGGTTTGAGATGCACTTGATAAATATTGGAAATATTTAGGCACATAAAATTAGTATTTTACTTATTACGAGAAGTTAGTTTAAAACATGGCATGGATATTGAACATTGCCAGGATCGTGGATGACGTATGCAAATTGAACTCGTGGCTCGTGGACGGGGGTGACGCCATGGTGGTTGTGACCAAAAATAATTTCTCTGCAAATAATAAGTACGAATAAAATAGCATGAACTGATTACCTTCGTGGCAAATTATTCCCATATAATATGGAAATCCCAATTGTTTAAATGTCTCGGGTTATTAATTACATCAGGGCAACTCAGCGATACCAACATAACAATTACGTAAAGTAAAAACAATTTTTAGAAACGTTATATAGGGAGGATAGGATTTCTTTTTAGATCTTTCCCTGCGAACAGATCGTTTCTGCATGCGTTGGAAAATATATAAATATAGAGATTAAATAAATAAACGGACTGTGTGTCACTCCTTAGGTTGGCAATACAATATGCCAAGTCAAAATCATACCGACTTCGTTTAAATAAGTGAAAAATGACGGTTCGTATATATATATATATATATATATATATATATATGTAGCCTATATATAATAATTTACGGGGTAACTACAGGGTATTGTTGAGAAGAGATTTAGCGAAAGGAGTCTCGGGTTCGAACCCCTGGTGACTAGCTTACAAGATGGCGGCTGGAGTGAAGGCTCAGAAATTCAGTAAAGTAAGTTAATAAGTTTCACATACGGTGTCTACCAGATGTTTTTTATTAGATTTCTTGTCCGAGGATGGTAAGCCAGGAGTGTTCTAAATTAGCTATAATACAAGTTTATTCCAAGCAGGAATGTTAAGATATGACGGAGGAATATTTAGTTTGAAATATGTCCCCGTATGCGAGGCTATCTGACGGGTTTTTTGATAAAGATTCTGAAAATTTTGCAACTTGAATGAAGGAGTTACACTTAAAATAAATCGCTCTACACTATACATTTTACAGAACCATCAGATCAAATATCCACAATCATAAAGAGTATCAAATTTTTTTAAAAACAGATTGATCTAGCAACACGTGTAATGTGTTGGCTAGGATGTCGTCACTGGAAGTCTGGATTCGAACGCAGGAATAATGATTTTCAGTATTGGTTTAATCTATCCAGGATAGCGCAATATGGCCATAGTGTAAAATTGACTCAAGGTTTTTGGAACTTGAACTAGTAAATTATTTTCCATTTTTATACAAGTCAGGAATATTTAGCATTTGTCAGGAGTAAATTGGAAATTTTCCATAACTCGTTTAACTAATTTATCTAGGGAAAATATGGAAGTATGGAACTTAGCTTCTTTTACAGATTGAATAACAAAAAAAAATTAAAATAAAATAAAAGTGGCTCATGGAACTCAGCTTCTTTTACAAAAATAAATGATTAACTTAGTATAAAATTTTGTTTTCAAGGGAATTTATTTAAAGTGTAACTTATAATAGACCTAATGGCCACTATATCAGATTAGATCTCGTAACGGTGTAATAAAAATAGATTCTGAAAACTTTCCACAACTGGTACAAGGTATGTCAGCTGATGGTTCAAACTGGGACACATATTTGTCGCATAACGTCCTTATACTTTAGAAACAAAAAGAACATAATTGAGGGATGTAGAATTTTAATCTATCTTATCGAATCGGTCGATGAACGTTAATAACCATAAGCGGTGAATTTATTAAATAATGGGTTGGATACAGGATATGATAGCATCTAGTTGATGGATTATAATGATTTAAATGATGTTGATTCATAAGACGAGAGATAGTACTGCTGAGGGAACCTTGATGCTGACCATTCTTAAAATTCTCTGTCTGAGTAAACGACCTTGCCCGCATTAGACAAAGCATTTAATTAAATAATAATAGAACATTATGTTTGGCAAAATAGACATACACTGATATGCCCGAAGATGTTTAAATATTTAATAGGAATCATAAATATTCTATACTTAACGATCGCAATGAAATTGATAGGAAATAACTAAAGTATATCACATATAGTAATGTGCCTATATATGCTAAAGGAAATATAGGAGCGCGAGAGTCATAAACATTTTTTTTCTCAAAAAAAACATTAGGAATCTTAAATAGTCTTTTATATAAGTGCGGCGATAGTTGCGTCTAATTATTAATATGGTTAAATCTCAATTCAGAAGGAAATAATATTAAAAAAAATAATATCCGCAAAAAAAATGAATAAATACATGGTATTGTCTATTAATCCTAACCCCAAGTGATATGATACTACATAACCAGGGATTTTTGAGTTTCTGTTGTGAATTATTTAAGTCTTATGTTTTATCTACATTATTTAAAAAAAAAAAAAGGATTTGAATTTTCAACCAACTTTATACATTGCTTAGGACCTTTGAGTAATGATTTGAATACCCATATGGTGAATGGTGCCTTGCAGTTTCTCCAGAGAGATTTTATGCAGTGAAGAGTTTGGATTAAATCAAGAGTGTCTAGTTGTTTTAGGCATTATCTTTTAATGCGACTACATACTTAAAACAATATAATTTAGATTTAATGGTGGCAGCATTTTTGTAAATTTGTGAACTGTTCCGATAAATTTTATAATATTATTGGATCATTTAATATCATAGTGAGGTGAGCAATCTAGTCGTAGATCTTTTGGCATTTTATTGTAGCAAGCGAAGTTGATAATTGAAACTGGTGATAATGCCGGCGCACTGTAGGACCCTAGAACTCTGGAAATAATTTTGTGTCATTTTAAGTGCAGTTTCGAATATTTGAGGAATGAGAACATGTGGGAAGTTAGAACTCAATCAATGGGCGCCATAATAATAATAATAATAAATAACCAATAAACAATGATAACAATAAATAATAAATAGTAACCTTACTAAAATAAGCTAATAGTCTGTGAATTTAAACTAACTAATTTAAAAGTAAAACATGGGCAAGTAACTGAAGTAGCGGGAAACGGTAAATGATGCTAACTGAGGGAAGGAATAGATAATCTTAATCACTACAATAAATTAAACCCAAAGATTATGAGAACCACAAGTAATTATGAACCAACTACGAGTAATCTTAACACACTAAATTAAATAATATTAATAACTAAGTAATTAATAATAAAGTAGTTTAGAAGGTATAAAGGAGCATCAGATTACAAAGACAGGTCATGAGGTAAAAGAGGATGACCGAGACTCAGTGAATATCCAACGGGCAATCTGAGCTATAAAAGTAAAAAATGATAACTAATCGACATAATAATGAAAATAATGATAATAAAAATAATAATAATCATAATAATAATAACAATCATAATAACTATATTAATAAAAATAAACAATGATACCAAACATCAGTAATAACAATAAAAGTTAACAATCATACTGCATAATTATAATAATTCAAGGAAAAATAATAAACAATAATGATAATAATAATAATAAAACTAGTAATAAATAAAAATTAATTGCAATAACATATTGATAAGCATAAAACCTTATATTAAAGTAATAATTAATAATAGGAGAAAACATTCAGATTGGAGGATGGCGGATATTATTAAAAAGAAAGAGGTGTAAATGATCGTAATACTGAGATACCAGATAGGACTAGCAGTAATCCTTATATAGTATTTAAATAATAATATTAATACCAGAAGTAAAAGAAGTAAACAAACGTGAAAGGAGTGACAAACAAACATCGACGAATGACCCTCAAGCTGGGTAAGGATAGGATGCTAGGGACTAGTTATGATATCCACGTGAGATTAATAAGATGTAACCAGGAAGATCAAACTATTAATATCAATGAAGATCCTAAAACTTAATAAAAAATACAATAATAATAAACCACCCGAAAAGTAAATAATAATAATAATAATAATGACAATAACTATATTAATAATAATAAAAAGATAACAGACATCAGTAATAACAATAAACCTTAACGATTATTATAATAAAAATAAAATCAAATTACCAGTATTGATATATATAATGATAATAATAAAACACAGTAAATTTATAACTAACAATAAGAATAATAATAATAATAATAATTCACGGTAAATTAATAAACCACAATAATAATGATGATTAAATAAGGGCGAACCACCAGAAATAAGACTTATGCTTATGAATAAAATGAAGAATAACGGAAAACCACAATCTCAATTTCATCAATTAGGACTCATTTAAGTATCAATGGGTTCCGGGATAAGTAGTAGGCTAGTTCGCGAGAAGATAACGTGAAAGCAGTCCAGATAGAGGCACGTAGTATGTTAAGCCTATAGCGGAAAACGAATAATAGGTTCAATTAACCAGCAGTTATGCCAACACGGAGGGTAGAAATTATTTTAACATCGCGAGAAATAAGGAGTGACAACAGTTTCAGATTAAGAAGGGAGGATGTGCATTATCCAACTTGGTTTAAAAAAAAAATTGTATTACAAAGAGAACGGAAGAGGGACATGGGAACTTAGGAAAATTTATAAACTTTTTGAAACGCAATGAAGAATAGGACAAGCGTTGAACGATTTTCCCACAATTACCGAGTGCCAAGCATGCAGAAATGATCGAAAACAAATGAATTTATTCCCATAGCAATTTAGAAGATGAAGGTTAGGATACTTCACCAATAGTTGGGTATCTTATACGATCTAGTGGAGAGTATTATCATATAAATTTGGGATTTCAAGGGCTACACTGAATATATTTCTAATGGAAATTACACAACAATTATTATACTTGGCTGATCATGACACTTGACTGAGATGCATGCAGGAGGGAACAGAGAAAGAATCTGCGGCCGGGATCTCTCCCTCTGTACACCTTGATAGCATATCAGTGGGAATAGTGACCAGTTGAGAATAGATACACACACATGGGATTTGGAACTTAATTAGATTAGTGAATGACCACTAGATCGCCTTAAGGCTCACCATATTTGGGCCTACAAATCACTCGGAACCATATCAAGATAAAAACGAGCGAATAGACTGCAACCTAGGTCAATCTTGGCTAAGTGATGTTAGGGAAATCACACAGAAACCCACAAGGTTAGAAGAGAAACAGAGAATCAGGATAGGAAGCAAGGGAGGCATTCTATCTTGAAGGAGGCCTGGCATATACTAGAGCCACTGGGATAGAGATGCGAACAGCGACCCTTAGGAGAAAACAGTGCACAGATGAGAGAGACAGAGAAATAGTGAGGAGATAGGGAGTGTGCAAGTTGGAAGGTGGGACACCCCCGTAATAAAAGGATCTGGAGTCACAGACCTCCTCGGTGATCCTGGGGCGCTCGCCATAAAACCTTGCCGGCTTGGCACTGACGTTTAGGACCATGGAACAACAGCAGATAGAGAGTTAGGCATCGGAGAACGGATATTAGAACGAGAACACGGATTCTCGAGGAAATAAACATTAGTTGATACCCGGGGTTAGGGAGTGATGAGGGCAATAATAGGATCACCCATCAAAGAGTATAGGATCAAATCCGCTCTGTTGATGAGGCCGTCGTCCGATGAGCCCAACAGGCCCTCCCTAAGATTTATAATTGAAAACGAAAATTCTGAGGCAACAGAATTGGAGAGGGTGTGTCAGGAAGGACCAGGGCCACTGTTGACGGGAATGGAAACGGCTTGTCTCTCCCTCTGAGTCCGAGCCCAGAGAAATCTAGGGCCACCATTGTGGAAGGCGGGATCCATTTCCCGCCTTCAAGGTCGCGCCCGGTCGCTTCGCTGGCTCACCCGACACGATTAGCGAGACAGAAATCGCGACTAAGAGGTGGGGGCAGGCATGACTAGGGCCACCGTCGGCGTGAATGGAAACGTCGCAATATTTCATGCCTTCGAGGCGCAGCCCAGTCAGGGGTCTGAGGCCCCCTGAAAGGACAGGATGCCAGAGAAAATCCGCCGGTGGTGAGAAAGCGGAAAGAAATACCGCGAAGTAAAGACGTACGCACAGATAGAATATGGTCCTAGCGGGTAGATAACTAATACTAGCAAAATAACACCGGAAACACTAGTGCACTAGAGGGAACAGAAGGAAAATTGGGAAACGCACATACATACGATTGTGCCATCGACAAGTAGAGCCAAGAGGGACAGATTGACCTAGGATGGAAAGGGAAGAGGACGACATAAAAACGAGAGGTTAAACACCTATGGTGGTGTAGATAAGTTTAAGCACATAAGCAGTCTAAAGTAAATTACAGCCCCTAGGATACAGAGCAGGTACAGGAAGGAGGAGTAGTTCCGAGTGGAAAAAGAAGTAAGGAAAGAACCCTTGGAGTAGGACGTGGGTAAATGGTTCAAAGTGAAAGGACGAAGGGAAAAAAAAACGAATCCCAATAAATGATGATATGTATGTAATAGGAAATCAAGGAAACCCCGGGAGTAAGGAGTAGAGAAAGAAAAAGAAGTTTAAAGATACATGTAGATAAAGAAACAATCAGGGAATAAAGTATACGAAACGGAAAATAAATGTATAAAAAGTTCAACAAATCAGCTATGAGAATTTGCCATTCAAACTAACAGTTAGGTGAGGTAAGAGTGTAAAGTACACCGTATCAGAAGTTAGGGCAGCAGAAGGGAGAATGAGGACAAGGACTCAGGTTACGTAACATACTGTGACATTCCAAAATCGAATCAGTAAGGATTAAGAAGTTAAACTAAGTGGATTGATATATTAGCAGTAAGATCAGATGGTCAGGAAAATTAGACCAATGAATAATGAAAACCTGAATCCCTGTCCAGACACAAGTAGCTTAAAAATCATATCTCAATTCAAGAACAATTAAGACTAGGAAAAGGAGAGTTAAGAAATAGAGGCAGTTAATTCAGAAGTAGGGAAAGGAAAAGAATGCTTTAAACTCAAGACCCTAAGGAAACGATGACAGAAATTCAGGATGCGAGTATTAATGGGTAAATGTAAGGTCTAATTCGGCATTGGATAAGTAACATTTACATGATAAATACGTGTAGTATATGTCCTTTCGACTGATGTGAAGACGAGCGCACCCAGTCGAACCCAGGACTCTATTATAAAGAAAGGGACTAGATAAAACCCTTAGAATTAGGCAAAAATTTAGGGTTGCTAAATATGGCAAAATCAACCGATCTAATTATGGAAATTATGTGTATATATACACCTGAAGTACTGTCAAATTGAAAGTTTTAGGGAAGATAAAAAGATGATTTAGAAACTGATATTTGTTGATGAT
Organism: Diploptera punctata; assembly: GCA_030220185.1. Classification (NCBI taxonomy): domain Eukaryota; kingdom Metazoa; phylum Arthropoda; class Insecta; order Blattodea; family Blaberidae; genus Diploptera; species Diploptera punctata. The sequence continues at coordinate 2,901,962 of JASPKZ010003868.1, read as the reverse complement.
GGCTATACAAATTGATAGGCATAAGAGCACTCTTTTCCTTTTCCAGGTTAAAATCTAGCAACGCCAAAAGATAAAACAGGGATAAATTTTGTATAGGAACGAGGTTAGCAGTTTAAAGTTTAATGCAAAATACAATTTTGTGGTTACACCATTGAGATATGGCTAACTAAAAGTAAATTTAGAGGAACTGAACCTAGGAAAATTATAAAAGTAAAGATGTACATGGTTGCTCAAGATTCGGGGTTTAGCTAAAAAGGGATACTATTCTTAGTTAAGAAACTAGGATTTGGTTTTGAAACCCCAGAAGGTACTATTGATTCATTTCTAAAAGTCCATATGGAATTTATTAAGAAAAAGGTAGTGCAGACCCATAGTATTTAAACAAATAAAAAAAAAAAAGAAAAAACCAACAAAACTAAACAAAAATAAAGGTAAACAAGTAAACACCCTCAGCACAAGAAGAACGACTACGCACATGATCTAACACTACGAGCATGACTGGGCTAACTAGAAACGACGAAGGATGTTGAGTCACCTAGGACATCCCCCACACCACGAAACTTAGATCAGCTGATACCAGGAAAAGGGAGGAAGACAGGGTCTATGCGGGTACGTCTTACTATAACAGAGACACAGTCATTCGGCATGGAAAATGTCCACCAGTCAATACGGTGCGACATGAGAGACCAAGCAAATACCTTAACCATATCAAACCGAACCTCAGATGGTCCGTGGATCATATAGTAATTCCCAACCAGTATTATACAGTAAGAAAATTGGATAAAAAACGCAGAAATCCTATTAAACCTATCCTCATGATAATCCATGGTTCCGAATAGGAAGTAGCTGGTCACGAGAACTGCAAAGAAAGACCCAAGTATCCGGCATGGCTCTCTCCCAACTGACCAACTGAAGGAAGATACCATCACAGAACGTGGTTTCAACCATTGGGTTCAACCAAGGATACTGAAGAGAGAGATCAACATGAGCAGCCGACATGGCGAGACGACAAACCAGAACATAGTGTTTCAGTTTTCTGTGGGCATGTCTAATGTGAAAGCTTAGTGTTATGAAGAAAGCAATAAGCTCTAATTAAAGTTTTAGATTTTTCTTTTTTTCAGAATGACAGTGTGGAAAAGAAACCGCATTGAAGAAAACAGAACTATGGAACAGTTTGAAAAAGAAGAAGAATAATAATAATTGTGTTTTATATATGTTTTCTTGTTTCAGGTTCGGAGTGACAAGCTAATCCATTTTCCAGATGTAATTTGAAAACCAGATAAATATGGTATTGATAAAATATGAAAGTATGAAAACGTCTATGTGCTATATGGAGGAAGGGAACTGCGGTTAATTGTAAATAGAAAATGGATTTACTTGAACACACTAACTTTTATGACTATGTTAAAATTGTTCCTGTTAAAATTCCTGTTTATGAATACTATATTAGAAAGGGTTAAGTAGCCTTTAGGAACAGGAGATACAGAAAATCTGTAGTATCAAATGTAAATAAAAACCAGATCAACTAGAAAGCTTGCTGCGTAGTCTAAGTACAGAACTTCAGCGGCCCCAAAAGGGGCCTTAAAAGACCCTTTCTTGGGTTTGAGAAGGGGGGAATATGTTATGAATACATAGAGTCTTATATAGATATTTAGTGGTTTTATAGGTTATTTTAATTATTCAAGCAAAGTCTTTTGAAATAGAGTTTAGACATGCAAAGTCTGTTGAAATAGAGTTTAGACATGATATAGTTCAGAGCAAAGTTTTGCTTAGCTAACTGTAAAAATCTCTACATTTAGTTTATTGGAATGTTAGTGAGTACAGTTAGGGTAACTAGAGGTCAAATTGAGTATATAATACTTGAGAAGTGAGGGCCTCGGGTCTGTCTGTGTAAAGTGCGGAAGGGTAAGTCACCGACCATTTTTCTTAATATGTATTCTGGACTTTTGGTAGGGAATCAAGTACAATTAACTATTTTGATATTAAATTTTCAAAAGGGATATAACATTTTTAAACATGTAGATTAGGGCAGATTTATAACTTCCATAACTCCCTCTCTCTCAAACCCCAGAAAGTACTGTAGTTTTTAATATAGGCTTAGATTAGTTATTTAGGGCTAGAATACTTAGGGATTCTAATTATTTATACTTTAGTAATAAAATAGTTTAAAATAAGACTCCATTTGGTTATTTCAAAACATGTATAACTGTACATCCTCATACTAACGCTCGGCTAGATAAACACGCTACCAGATTTTCCAAGTCCCGAAGGTCTTTTAAGCCTAAGAAATCCAGCTGGGGTCATAACAGCCACTTTTGACTGCAAGACACTAAAATTCAATGGCAATTCTCTCATTTAAACTATAGGGAAGTAATACAACTCCTGAATTGATAGATTGGATAACCCACACTACCCACCATCTGCACTGCATCCCACCTCATTTGACTGCTCTTACTCAAACTGGGATGACCATATGCTCCGTGCAGTGGGTTGCCATTGCTTCTTCAGACTTTGATTTCTATCGTGAATTAATAAGTCATTTCTATGCCTTGCAGTTAAAAGTGGCAGATAATTTTTTTGGATAATGTTGTTGGTGCATCACAACACTTCTCTGGGAGAAATTTCAAGGTAGTTTCGGCTTGCAATGGTTGACAGTTTCCTTGTAAGTTTAACGTACTATCTACCTATGATCAATTGAGTAAATTAATATTAAACAGCTAAAGCTATTACTGTTGTCAAAATAAGTGAATTGGTAGACACAGCTAACCTATTGTCATCAATGATAAAGAGAGAAAAATGTTACCTGAACTGGGAGAAACCCTGAACTTGATGATTTGATTCCTGGTTCAGGCAATTTTTTTTTCTTTACCATTGATTACTATTCTATTTAATAGTGTTCTGTCCATGGGCAGGTCTTTCACTGCAATCATAGCATTTTCATGCTATGCTTTGCAGCTTTAATAGGGAATTACAGATGTGGTAACTTCCTGTTGCTTTCCACACTGGTGAAATTATAATAATGATAAGATGATGATGATGATCAGATGATTTTCAGGGACTGTTGGGCCCTATGCTTCCTGTCATTTCACAGGTGAGGGAAAAAACTCTAAAAAAACCTCATTCAGGAGCCTGTGCCGACCAGGAATTGAACCTGGGCCCGCTGCGGCGTGCTACCTCGAGACCACAGCAGTGGACTCATTGATTACTATCTATCTCTTTATAATTAACATGTTGATTTATTTTTATATATATCATATAATTTTCAGATGTTTGTGGTGGTTGCATATTTCAATATCATTAAATATTCTATGGTTGAATTTATGCCCATGGCAATTACTCAGCTAGCTGAAGCATCTGTCTCTGTGAAAAGAATTCAGGTAATCTAGTTTATTAGAAATGTTTTGAATTTCATTGCATAAATTTAAAATGTCATTTGAATTTCATGAGTGAAATGTCTTATTTTCAAATTCATTAAAAAAAATTAATTATACAAGAAATGCATAAACTCAGAGAATTCCTCAGTAAGTCAAATTTATGATCCTATTTTGCTTGTTTACAGAATATATATTTATTGTTAAATTTGAATATGGTAGAGGAACTTTGGGTAATGTGAGCTCCTATTTTGAATTTGTTGTTTTTCTTCTTTAATTAAGGGATTCGAATTTTGTTTAATTATAGTGATTATCATTAGTGTTATAACTATGAAATAGCATAGTTATTATTTTCAAATATGGAAACATCTTCATAATTTATAAACTTTTTTACATTACAAGAAATGTCCACTTTAACCTCCATATTCGGATAAAGTGGACCCCAGAGTCCACCTTAGCTTTTAGACTACTTTTAACTTTATTTACTCTATTAATTTATATAGACACAAATTAATCTGAAAATATTTATGACTGATCGTAATTAAAAAGTGTTGATATTTATTTAATGTTTTGAAAAATTATTAATATTATTATAATTTTTTTTTTTTTTTCCAAATGCCCCAGGTTTGTCTTTCGACATTCCTGGTTTCTCTCCTGGCATGGCATATTTGTAACCCACTTCTGAGGTTGGGGCGCCTGGAAGGCGGGGTTACATTGCCCCGATGATATGATGGGTGATGATGACGATAATGGTGCGTCAGGAGAGTCCCTAATCCTAAGCTTAACCTAAGATGAATATGAATGATGATGATTGCGATAGCCATATGATTTCGGGGACCGTTTGGGCCTTAAAGTTTTCCTGACATTTGTCTTACAGGTGAGGAAAACCCCCGATAAAAACCTCACCCAGAAAAACTGTCCCAACCGGGGATCGAACCCGGGGCCGCTGCGTGACAAGGCAGCACGCTACCCCAAGACCACAGCGGTGGACCTGTTTTGAAAAATTATTGTTGATTTTAACATTCTCATGTCACTCATCTACACACAGCGATTTGGGTTTAGTAAAATTACAACGATATTAAATAAAATTACTTAAGTGTATGGTTTTTATATATAGCATCCTCATTGATAAAATATATGTATTTGTGCAAAGTGGACCCAGGTCCACTTTAACCCACCCTCGTGAAGGGTCGATATTAACCGAATTTGTTTGTTATGTTTAATTATTTTATACAGCTGCCATGTCACATAATATCAAACCAAACCAGTCAGTATATTAAAACAGCATCTACATAATATATATTTAGGAGATTTTTCAATATTTATAAACATTCAATAGCGGAAATTAGTAATTAATTCTTAGCTTGAAAAACTTTTAAACTGGTTGTTTCATAAATGTCACAAATAAACCCTTCTGCACACAAGGAATAAACAAAACAGGCCTTGAACACGTCAAAGTTGATATGGGGAAGAAGTTAAATTATTTTCTGTTCAAGGGCAGCATCAATTAAACAAGATTATTTACAGGGTTCACTCAAACCGAAGGGTCCACATGACCTGAACTTCCTCTATAATATGAAATTTTTTTGTCAAATGACAAAATTGATGGCCATGTGTGGAAAAACTATATTAACAGTGGAGATTGTAATAGAAAAAATATCATGTAATAAGTAACTAATTTTCTATATTTAATTAATGTTGGGAAGTAAACATTATGAGGTATAATCATTAAAAATCATCGGAGAACATATTGTTTAAATAACTCACCTCATAGGATTCATGCTTCCATGATATAGCGATTTCAAACATAATCATGTTCATCGTCAGAGTTATGGCTGACGATGAACATGATTATGTTTGAAATCGCGATATCATGGAAGCATGAATCCTATGAGGTGAGTTATTTAAACAATATGTTCTCCGATGATTTTTAACTAATTTTCTCTTCAAATATAATTTATCCTTCAGTGAGAAGTGTTAAATTAATAATAAACATCAATTGAAGCCCTACTGACTTTATAAAGTAGTGTTTAAATTCCCGATAAATGTCTTCTTAACTAAGAAGCCGCTATTTGCAAAGATAGAAGCAAAGGCTTCATAGCATTTGGTGCTGGGAATTACAACGTATATAAGAGAGAAATTTGCATCTAGATCGGAACTCGCCCCGGTAGCTCAGATGGTAGAGCATTCGCCTAAAAAACCAAAGGTCCCAGGTTTGAATCTCGGTCTGGGTGAAAATTTTTCTCTTCAAATATAACTAATTTTAAATACTTCGGCAATTTGATATCAGGATTCAAAACTGATTTAGATACCAAAATACAAACATATAATAAAATTAATGGAACCATTAAATGCCACTTTGGAAAACATATGAATTATTTTACAAAATTACGAATTCACAATATAACAGCAAAAGCAGCGTCAAAATTTGGCAGTGAAATATAGATACTGAGAAAGAAAAATATTGGAAGCAAATAAAATGAAATTTCTCACAGACATATAATGGGAGTAACACGTATGGATCGTATAAGAAATGAATGTATCGGGCAAAAATTTAATGCAATAAATATAGTATAAGAAATTAAAGAATACCAACAAAATTGGCTACAGCATATAAAAAGAATAACGAATGACAAAATCCCTTAGCAGGCTTTAAATTACAAACCGAGGGATACATGAGACATTGGACGACTGCTGACAAGATGGAGACTACAGACTCATCTCGAGGAAACAGGAACAGGCTAATAAAAAGTCTAAACCTTAACTTATATTTGAAAAGAAAAATATACGCCTAGACTGGGGTTTGAACCCAGGACCTTTGACTTTCGATGTCAATGCTCTTCCATCTGAGCCACCTAGGCCTCCAATCTAAACGCGTATTTTTCTCTTACACATAGTTAATTCCCTAACCCCAAATGCTACGAGCCATTGCTACGATTTTTGCAAATGGCGGCTTCTTTGTTAAGAAGACTTTTTATTGGGAATTTAAACATTACTTATAAAGCCAGTAGTGCTCTTTCAATGTTAATATTATTCGTTTTTAAACACCTTAATGATGGACAAATTATATTTGAAAAGAAAAATATACGCCTAGACTGGGGTTCGAACCCAGGACCTTTGACTTTCTATGTCAATGCTCTTCCATCTGAGCCGCCTAGGCCTCCAATCTAAACGCGTATTTTTCTCTTACACATAGTTAATTCCCCTAACCCCAACGGCTCGTAGCATTTGGCTTTCTATATCAATGCTTTACCAATTGATAAATTTTCGTTTCAGGTGAACTTCCACATCTAATAGTTCAATTTTGCTGGTTAATGAATTCAATCTTACTTTTTTAATTGATTGCTATTTGTCAAGTTTGGATGTGATAAAACAAAAATTGCAGCCTCTAGAGCATTAACAGTCAGCTGTGGTGATCTGGTGGTTATATTCCTTGCCACTAGTCCTGAGAGTCATGTGTTTAAACCTGATTGATGTCGATGGATTTTTCAGGAAGGAAAAATCCAAGGAACAAGTCCATTTAAGCCATAGGTCCCAAGTTTGAAGATTTTTGAGCTTGTAAATGAACTTCAAGCCTGAATAAAAAGACCTCTGAGCAAAATTTAACCGTCCTTCATCCATCTGAATAATAACTTAATTTCCTACTGGATGTCTCCTTGAGAAGATGTACTAACCAAAAAAAAAATCCCATTAAAAAGTCTTCTTAAATAAGAAGCTGGCATTTGGTGTTTTGAACGATGATTTTTAACCTTTGGTGCTCTCAGGAATTGTATAAATAAGAGAAGATTTTTGTTTAGATTGGACGCTTAGGTAGCTCAGTTGGAAAGAGTGCTAGTGTATAGAACTAGAGACCTTGTGTTCGAACCCCAGTCTGGGTGTAATTTTTTTCTCTTCAGATATAATTGCCCTTCAGTGAGATATGTTAAATTTATAATAAAAGCATTGAAAGAACTCTACTGGCTTTATAAAGTAATGTTAAAAATTCCTATGAAAAAAGTTTTCTTAAATAACAAGCTACCTTTTGACATTTCACACCATGGTGTCCATCCAGGATTGTTAGGAATTTGGGTAGCTACAATAAGTAGCAGCTTCAGTTGAGAAAACCAGCTATAACAGCTGGGGGACTCTACATGCTGAACACATTGATCATATGTGATCTCTTTATGGGTGGATGATCATCCTTGTCTGTAATGGTAATGTAGATGTGATATCAGCAGTTGGCTGGTAGGTCGACAGCCTTTAATCTGTGTAGTTCCATGGAATTTTTTTTTGCACAGTATTGACATCCAAATGAGCAAGTACTTGTGCTTGGGCGCAATTCAGTGACAAAAATAATACATATAGAATATATCCATTGCAAAGTTCTAGTTAAAGGGAGAGGGAAAATATAATATATAAATTTAGGAGCCAGTTTCAAGATATAAAATAAATTCAACACAAAAAATTAAAAAAATAATACAAGAAAAATTAAAATAAACAAAACAATATAGAATAGATTAATATAAGACTCAAGAGGTAATTAAATACATTAAGAAAGAATATAAAACAAAACAAAAATTAGGAGAAAGTTTCAAAATGTAAAATGCACTCTGACACACAAAGAATTAATGCAGTCGAGAATGATATAAACAAAACATATAATAGTGAACTTTTATAGGAAAAAATCACAATGAGCTTTAATTTTATATTTAAATTAAAATGTTTTATACCTCACCTCATATCTAGTCCTCTAATTAAACTGGTTTCAAAGCCTCGGCAGCTTCATGTTCAGTAATTTCTTGTCGACTGATGTTATGTAGATCGGTATGATATGATTGACATAACATCAGTCCACAAGAAATTACGGAAGATGAAGCTAGCAAGCTTTGAAACTGGTTTAATTAGAAGACTGGATATGAGGTGAGGTATAAAACATTTTAATTTAAATATTATATAATAGATTAATACCAAACTGAATAAAGTAATTAAATACATTAGGTAATAATAATGTTAACCAAAATACTTATTACTTTAAAATACTTAAATAATTGTATTCTAAAATACCTTTTCGATATTCTTGGCCGTGTCTTGTAGTATTGTCTTCTCAATGTTTCATCACCTTCTGTGGGTGACATCTTCAGGAGATTTTCAGGAGATTTTGCTTGTGTAGATTTTCGTAGTAACTGCTACTTAGTTGACGATTTTTATTATTAATTTAACACTTCTCATTGAAGGATAAATTTTTCTCTTCAAATATAAGTTATCCTTCAATGAGAAGTGTTAAATTAATAATAAAAATCGTCAATAGAAGCCCTACTGGCTTTATAAAGTAGTGTGAAATTCCCAATAAATGTCTTCTTAACTAAGAAGCTGCCATTTGCGAAGATAGTAGCTATGGTTTCAAGCATTTGGCGCGAGGGAATTACAACGTATATAAGAGAAAAATTTGCGTCTAGATCGCAACTCGCCTCGATAGCTCAGTTGGTAGAGCACTTGGCCCGGAAAGCCAAGGGTCCTGGGTTCGAGTCTCGGTCTAGGCAAAAATTTTTCTCTTCAAATATAATGCTACTGAGTTGTTAATTTGTGTGATTTTTCTGTAACTATAATTTTTAGTAAATAATTTCTAATTAGTTGAGTTAAACATAGAGTAGCTCGCCTATATTAATTAAATAATTAATTTAATTGCTTTCATAAATTTATGTGTTTAGTTTACTTAGCTCTGAATTGGATCTGATTAATTCATTTTATAATTTGGGTCTTAGATATCTACTATGTTTAGATCCAGCAGTTGTATAAAGTTTAGGTACAATGTAACAAAATAAAATGTTTGAGAAATATTTTAATAGTTAATATTTTATTTTGTAATACATATGTATTGTTTTAGGCATTTCTCCTTTATGACGAAGTAGAAACATCAATAAATGATAAATCTGGGAATATGGTAATCATGAATAGTGGAAACAAACAGTTACCAGATAATGATCCTGTTATCTTGAAGTCAATAAAGCATGATGACATCGAAAAGAAGTCTGGCGATGAACTTAAAAAAACTACTGACACAATGGAAGAGTCATTTGGGATCAAAATTACAAATGTGACAGCCAAGTGGAGTAAAGATTTGAATGAAAATACACTAACTGATGTAAATCTTAACATTCAAGAAGGAGATCTTGTTGCAGTCATTGGTCCAGTTGGCTCTGGAAAAGTATGTCAATCTGTATATATCCAAAACAGGTTATTTGATTCAATTACAACTTTATAGATCAAAACAATATTTTTATTTTCTTCGAAGTAAAAATATTGAAACTTAATAGGAAGGAATACTATGAGGTTTTAATAAATACATATTAAAAGTGATTTGCCTCACCTCATATTTTGTCTTCTTAATAGGCTGGTTTTGGAATCATTTCATCTTTAGTATTTTCACGACCATTGTTCTGTCGTGGTAAAGCACTGATTTTTTCTCCATCTGTTGGTAGACCGATGAGTCTCCAAATCGAATCACATTCCCCAGGAATTTAAAAATTCATTAATTTATCCTTTTTTTTTTTAATGTGAAATTTTTTGCAAACCATAAGCTCTTTATGATTCTCTATTTGTTTTATCAATTTAGCCTTTGATGTTTTTCCCCATTTTTAAGTTTTTATGAATGAATGAAGAACCACATTGATAAAACAAATAAAAACCTAAAAAGCTCACGGTTTGAGAAAAAATCCACATTAAAAAAAAGAGAAGAAGGAGAAAGTAATGAATTTTGAATTTTCCAGAGAATGTGATTTGATTTGGAGGTTCATCAGTCTACCAGCAAATGGAGAAAAAGCTGTGCATCACCATGACAGAATAGTGGTAGTGAAAATACAGAAAATGGAGTATTTAATATTCTGAAATCAGTCTGAAAAGAAGACAAAGTATGAGGTGAGGCGATAAAAGTTTTTAATATTTAATGAGACCAGATTGGCTGTTACAATCTCAAGGCTGGATTTTTAATTCATCCCTTCTTTGGAGACCCCAAAAATATCTTTCTATTTGGTACTGAAGCAAAATTATATAGAAAATGTCACAATGAGGTATATTTTAAATTTAAAAATTCTTCACCTCACCGCATATTCTGTCTTTTATTTAGACCAGTTTTGAAACCTTTCAGTTTCATCTTCAATAATTCCACAACTATTGTTCTGTCATCTAGGAGCACCGCTTCTTATTCCACCTATTGTTGGGCTGATGAACCTCCAATTCGAATCAACTTCCCCAGGATTTTCAATTTTTTTTCTTTTATTAATGTAACCTTTCTTTCAGTTTGATGTTTTTCTGACCAAGCATGAGTGACTATTGCAGAATTTTCCACTTATCCATTTTTGACATTCCTGAGATGTTCCTACCCTCTGGTTTTCAAATTTCTTGTTGTTTTCCCTATGTATAAAAAAAATGAAAACCAGAGGAACGTCAAAAAATGGGGAAGTGGAAAATTCAGAAATAACCACTCATGCTTGGTCAGAAAAACTTCACATTGAAAGAAAGGCTAAATTAATAAGGCAGATAAAAAAAAAACCTGAAGAGCTCAAGGTTTGGAAAAAATCCACAGTAAAGGAAAAATTAATGAATTTTGAAATTCCTGGGGATTTGATTTGGAGGTTTATTGGTCTGCCAACAGATGGAGTAAGATGCATTGCTTCAAGACAACAGAACAACGATCGTGAAATTATTGAAGATGGAACCAATAACGTTTCAAAACTGGTCTAATTACAAAATATGATATGAGGTGAGATGAAAAAGAATTTATTTTAAATTTTAATGACTTTTGGGATTCTGCCTATGGAAATAAGTTGCACATGAATTTTCTAATTACACTGATAATTTATATATTAAATTTGGAAATTTTTAACATTATGAGGTTCAAATTCATAAGAATTAAATTAATCGTGATTATTTCATACCTCATACTTCTATATTTCTTTAAATACAGCACTGCAGTATCGGCAATTTCTTATCACCATCATCAGCTGTTTTCACGATTGTCAATTTTTACTTTTGTTGATAATTATCCAAACTGCCATCTGATGTTCTTTTAAAGAATTATTTTCTAAATGCCATCTGGTGTTCATTTTAATGAATCATTTTCTAAACCACCATCTGTTGTATTTTTGAAAAACTTTGTAATCAAGCTAGGTTCATCTGGAATTTCGAAGTTCATAGTTCTAGTATGGTTTTTTTAATATATATTTTTTCCCAAACTGTTAAATCTAAAGGTTTAGATAGATGTTTCAAAAGTTTTGCTTCTTTTTCAATCCTATGATGCTCTAATAAACTATGTGCTGCTATAGCTGATTTTTCAATTTCTCCATTCTTTATATTTCTGAAGTGTTCTTTTTTACGAGTTTCCAAATTCCTTTTTGTTTTTCCTATATATATCCTGTTGCAATCTTTGCAATCAATTTAATAAATTCCAGATATTTTGTTGTCTGGGGTGTTAAATTTATTATTAGTTATCAGAAGATTACCCAGGCTAAATTTGTTAATTGGAGCCAATGTTATATTAAATTTTCTGAAAATTTTTTGAAACTTATTATGAACTTCAGGATGGTAAGTCAATTTTTTGAATTTTACATCTTTTTTGGAATCTTGTTGTAAGGTGGTGTATTCCTGTAACCTTTTCTGTTGTTTAAATTTCTTTAATTTATTTTTTATTATGTCTTCATTAAAAATTTAATATTTATAGAAAAGACATACATACTGACAACTACAGAAAATCTTCAGGTTTTAATCATTTGTCACATAAACATGCAATTTTCAATAGTCTATTACACAGATTGATAAATATCCCACTTAATGTAAAAAAATTTTGACAAGGAATATAATCATATTGTACATGTTGCTAAAATAAATGGTTTTAATGAAGACATAATAAAAAATAAATTAAAGAAATTTAAACAACAGAAAAGGTTACAGGAATACACCACCTTACAACAAGATTCCAAAAAAGATGTAAAATTTATTTACCATCCTGAAGTTCATAATAAGTTTCAAAAAATTTTCAGAAAATTTAATATAACATTGGCTCCAATTAACAAATTTAGCCTGGGTAATCTTCTGTTAACTAATAATAAATTTAACACCCCAGACAACAAAAAATCTGGAATTTATCAAATTGATTGCAAAGATTGCAACAGGATATATATAGGAAAAACAAAAAGGAATTTGGAAACTCGTAAAAAAGAACACTTCAGAAATATAAAGAATGGAGAAATTGAAAAATCAGCTATAGCAGCACATAGTTTATTAGAGCATCATAGGATTGAAAAAGAAGCAAAACTTTTGAAACATCTATCTAAACCTTTAGATTTAACAGTTTGGGAAAAAAAATATATATTAAAAAAACCATACTAGAACTATGAACTTCGAAATTCCAGATGAACCTAGCTTGATTACAAAGTTTTTCAAAAATACAACAGATGGTGGTTTAGAAAATGATTAATTAAAATGAACACCAGATGGCAGTTTAGAAAATAGTTCTTTAAAAGAACATCAGATGGCAGTTTGGATAATTATCAACAAAGTAAAAATTGACAATCATGAAAACAGCTGATGATGGTGATAAGAAATTGCCGATACTGCTGTGCTGTATTTAAAGAGGTATGAAATAATCACGATTAATTTAATTCTTATGACACTGATAATTGTTTATAAAATGGATAACTGATTCAGACTGAAGTTCTTGCAGGACATATTCATTAACATAATATATAAATCTTAAAAAGACTAATTTAGATACTTTTCTTTTTAATTCATTTCCACTAGTTTGTCATTTCGACATTTCTGGTATTTTCTCCTGGCATTGACATACTTCTGAGGTTGGGGCACCTAGAAGGCAGGGTCATGCTGCCCCATTGATATGATAGATGATGATGATAGTAATGATGTGCCAGGAGAGGCCTTAATCCTAAACTTAATCTAATGTGGTGAATATGATAAGTGATAATAATGATAGCCAGATGATGTTCAAGGACCATTTGGGCCTTAAAGTTTCCTGACATTTATCTTACAGGTGAGGAAAAACCCAGAAAAAACCTCACCCAGGAAACTGGGGGTTGAACCCGGGCCCTCTGGATGACAAGGTAACACACTGTCTCAAGACCACTGGACCTTTATATTATGTATGTTATATTATTTGTTAAATATAGGTAGTTTTCATTTATGCTGTTGAAAATATTTCAGACGTCATTGCTGCACGCTATCCTAAAGGAACTACCTCTGACCAGTGGCTCCATCTCGGTGGAAGGATCAATATCTTATGCATCTCAGGAGCCATGGCTGTTCACAGGCTCAGTGCGTAAGAACATTCTATTTGGACAGCCCATGAAGAGACAGCGTTACAGAGAAGTTGTGAGGGTGTGTGCTCTGGAACGTGATTTCCAACTGTTGCCTCATGGAGACAAAACTGTGGTGGGGGAAAGGGGAGTCACTCTGAGTGGTGGACAGAGAGCCAGAATCAATCTTGCAAGGTATGATTAAAATTATATTATTTTTGGTCTGGACATCTTACCTCAATATTAATGTTGATTTGTTCTTGAACATGTTTCAAAACAATTCTGTTTTATCTTCAGCTTTCCCAGACAAAACCTCAAAATATAACTTCCTAAAATTAAATATTAATGATTAAAATTATCTTAATAATGAACATAATATGGTAGATATCTAATATCCAGGATCTTAGATAATCTCCATTCTCCTTATTTTTCTCAGCACAATTTTGGTAAAAGTTGATTTAAAGAGTTTTGATCTGGAGAGCATTTTGTGAGATGATGATCTCCATTCATGATTGCATTTTTCTCTTTACATAACATACAAATTGATTGATTGATTGATTTATCCCCATTCGTCAGCTGCAGTGGACTTGTGATTATGCTCCTTGCCTATGGTCCTGAAGAATCAGGGGTTCAAACTCCGGCAGGGGTCGATGAATTTTTTTAGGATGGAAAAATCCAAGGAGCAAGTCTTCTGGGAGGGAATTTAAGCTGTGGATTCTAAGTCTGAAGATTTTCAGACTCGTAAAGGATCCCTAAGCCTGAATAAGAAGGCCTCTAAGCAAAATTTACTGATCTCATCATCCTAGTAATATCTTAGTTGCCCGTTAGATGTCGTATTGGGTCGGTAAGTTGACTGCATACCATTCATGACATCTATGGGCAAATAAGCATAACTAATTTTGATGTTTATATTATTAATTTAACACTTCTCATTGAAAGATAAATTAATTTTGAAGAGAAAAATTTTTGCCCAAACTGGGACCCGAACCCGGGACCTTTGGTTTACCGTACCAATGCACTACCAACTGAGCTACTGGGGCGAGTTTCAATCTAGATGCAAAATTTTTCTCTTATATACGTTATAATTTCCGCGCACCAAATGCTTGAAGCCTTTGCTTCTATCTTTACAAATGGCGGTTTCTTGGTTAAGAGGACTTTAATTGGGAATTTAAACACTACTTTTAAAAGCCAGTAGGGCTTCTATTGATGTTTATATTATTAATTTAACACTTCTCATTGAAATATAAATTAAATTCAAAGAGAAAAATTTTCACCCAGACCGGGACCCAAACCCAGAACCTTTGGTTTACCGTACAAATGCTCTACCAACTGAACTATTGGGGCAAGTTCCAATTACAATGTATATAAGTGAAAAATTTGTGTCTAGATTGGAACTTGCCCCAGTAGCTCAGTTGGTAGAGCATTGGTACAGTAAACCAAAGGTCCCGGGTTCAGGTCCTGGTCTGGGCAAAAAATTTTCTCTCCTAATTTAATAACTAATTTTATAATAATACCCATTCGGGTGAACCTTCCATATTTATTATAACTAATTTTATTTAATATTTGTAGGAAGTAACACTATGAGGTTTCTTTTAAATATTATGTGCTAGGGATTTTGACTCACTTCTTATTTTTTTAATTTTCTTGCAAGAAAAAAAAAATATGAAGTGAGTCAAAATCCCTAACTCATAATAATTAAGCGTAACTAAATTAACTTGTCCTAGTAACTCCTAACAAAGGAGAGGCTAAGACTCAACATTGGGCTGTTGCGCTATTGTAGATAGATGGTCCCACAGCGGGACAGGAGTGTTTCCGTAGAGGGAAGTTTCTTAACCAGACTAATATAGTTATTAAATTAGGTGAATCTGGAGTCATCTTACCTCATAAATTGTTATCTTCTATTGAAACAATTTTCAATATGCCATCATCAGCTTTTTCCAGATTGCTGAATTTTATGTTCTCAGCCCTTTATGCTGACCTCCCACTCCATCTTTTGGCTGATCAAAGAACTTATAAATCAAATATTTTTCAGGAATTTCAAACATAGGATTATGAATTTTAAAATTACCAGGGAAAAAAGTTTGATTTACAAGTTCTTCGGTTCAGTCAAAATAAGGAGTAGGAGTCAACATCCAGGGCTGACAACATACAATTCAACAACAGTCTGGAAAGGCTGGTGATGGTATGCACAGCATATCGAAACATGTACAAATAGAACACAACAATTTATGAGGTACGATGACTCCGGTTTCACCTTATTTATTAAGAAGGATCTCATAATATTAGTTCCTATTGTAAGTTTTTAATAATTGGTTGGTTGGTTGGTATCTAATGTCGAGCACTTGATAATGAAATCATTCGCTCTCTTGCACTCCAATATTTAGCAGAAAGGCTGGTCTCTTCTACAAAGGCTGGACAACGGAGGAGATGGTTTCTTTCCATATCTTCATTTAAATTGCAAAAAGGGCATTTAGGTGAATCTGTTATGCCAATTCTGTGTAGGTGTTTATTCAAGCAGTCATGTCCCGTTAGCAGTCTGAATGTTGCTACTGCAGATTTTCTTTGTAATGTAGTAATGTCATAAGCTTGTAGATTTTCCCATTTCTTTCCAGATGTTTTGGTGGTGTATTCTTCTCTAAGTTTATTGATATATTTATTTGAGATAATTCTTTTCATAGAGTGAAAGGAAACTGGAGTAGAAGTTGGGTTTGAAACAATTTTGCTACCCCTCTTGGCTAGAAAATCGGCTATTTCATTGCCTGTCACTCCACAATGGGCCGGAATCCATTGAAGTACAACTTTTTTATGTAGACGGGATAACTGTTTTATCATTTTGTGACATTCAATAATTTTGATGCTTTTGGGTGTTGTCTCTCGTGTTTATAGCGAGAATGGCTGCTTTGGAGTCACATAGAATTACAACTTTTTGGATGTGATATAAAAGATTTTGTAAACTTAAGAAAATTGCTAGAATTTCGCCATCAAAGTTTGTTGAATTTGTGTTTAGTTTATGATAAAAGGAAAAAAGTGGACATACTGCACCAGCACCAGTGCCACCGTCATTTGGTAGGTTTTTAATAATTTAGTTATATTTATTTTCCTACAGGTGAGGTGAACTGAATTTATTTTAAGTTTTAAATGGTAATTATATATATATATATATATATATATATATATTGTAATGCCTGCGAGAAAATATTTGCAGCATTATTAGGAAAAATATGTTAGGCCATAATAATTAAGTCTGATATGTGTTCTTATCTCATATGGTTGTTTCTGTTGGACATATGTTTCAAAGCATGTTTGCCCCATCTTCAGCTAGCACAGACTGATTTTTCCTAAGTTGTAGGCTCTGGATCTCGACTTCTGCTCTCTCCTTCTGTTGTCCAAAGAACTTGCTAATTAGGTTCCTCTCATCAGGAATTTCAAAATAATTATTAATTCTCCCGTAGTTCTTCTGTACGTAGATTTTTTTCCATATAGTGAGATTGTTTGTGTTTTCTGTTTTAATAATTTTATGTTTACATCTATTTTGTGTTTTTCTGATCATGTTAGTCTATATCTTACTCCATATTTTGAGAATCTTTAGTCCATATGTATGTACATATGTTGCCTTTTTTTATTACATATAAATCCTAATCCTCATTCATCAGATTCGTGATCATCAGGGATTGTCTTTTTCCAAATGGAGAGAAACAACTAAATTCAAGCCAATGTATCAGCGGAAAATCCAAGGAGCAAGTCCTCCGGGAGGGACTTTAAGCCGTGGGTTCCGAGTCTGAATATTTTCAGGCTCGTAAAAGAGCCTTAAGCCTAAATGAAAAGGCCTCTAAGCAAAATTTACCGAATTTTTCCGTCCTAGTATTACCTTGATTTCCTAGATGTCAGTATGAGGCAGAACGTTGACCACGGACCACTCAATTACATCTATACGAAAAGAAGTGTAACTAAATTAGTATGGTTCAAATTGTTCCCTATAGGGAGAGAGCGCCTAAATCTCTGTTAAGGGAAACATGGGCTTACAAGATACAAGAAGATCAGCGGTGTGTTCTTTGCTGGGCAGGTCTAGGGACGATACCCTCTGTAGACGTCGCAGAGAGTACAAAACCCTTGCACACGTCCTTTGGGCCTGTCCGTTTGGGGAATCACTGGGAAACATTCGGCACCACACTATTCGAAATATGATGGCAGAAGCCTTGCGAGATTATGGATACACAGTTTATGAGAAAGTTTATGGTGTGGTCACTAATGGGAGTAATAGACGAATAGATAGACCATCTTCTAAAATTGGTATGAAATTAGTTCCCACAATCCGTTTTGAGACTCATAGTGGCCAATCTGAGGAAGCTGACTCTGAAAAGAAAGATATATATGAGCCAACAGTTGACTATTACAAAGATAAATACCAATTAGATAGTATAACTGTCACAGGATTGATGATCGGGGCAAGAGGTACTATACCAGGATTCTTAGTTAAATTTTTTAATTCCTTAGATTTGGACGGAGTGTCTTCTTCTTCATCCAACCAAGTCTTAGGCCTATAGGCCTGTTATGATCTCTTTGCCGAATTTTGTATCCAGCATTTCTTTGGACGGCCCAGAGATCTCTTGGATTGCATGGGATAGTGAAGTGCACTCTAAAACCTCTCCTATCCAAAACCTAACCTCAACCTGCCCATGGTGCAATCTGCTTATAACAGATGAGGCTCTAGGGACCAAGTATTGGTGGTATAACCATAACATCACTTGCAGGGTAATTGCTGCATGGATGGAAACCCATCACTTTACCCCTTCAGGCTAGCAACCCGTCGGGTAATACTTTAGAGTTGCTTTCAATTCTCACAACAAGCCTTGGTAGGGATAATTCTGTTGATGAGAAAGGCAAGAAAAAGGATAACTCATCTTTCTAAAATTGCCATTGCTGCCATTAGAGGATGAATTTCAATTTTAAGAAACCATCTTTACAAAATTTCTACTAATTTATAGAATATATTTCAATTACAAATTTGAAATATTTTAATGTATTTCATCAATTTCAAAAATTAATTTTCTGTATCACTTTGTCCTTGTGACAATCCTCTAATGAGGAATGCTTTATGTAATAAAAACCATAAACTTGATTTTTACTCAAGTATTTTTGAGTCTGTAATCATCTTACCTCAATTTAATGTTGATTTGTTCTCGAACTCATCAGTCTGGCCAAAGCTGAGGATGATAATAGAAGATATATCGAAACATGTTCGAGAACAAGTCAACATTAAATTGAAGTAAGATGATTACAGATGATTAAAAGAACCTCAAAATATTACTTCCTAAAATAAACCATTTGATTTTTGCTGTTAAATATAATTGATATTTATTTATTGCAATATTTATAAATATATCTTATTCTGGAAACACTTTAATTTGGAATTTGAACACATTCAGTCTTGATCATTCTTATTCAATGTTAATGTAGGGCTATTTACAAAGAAGCAGATATCTATTTACTGGATGATCCACTGTCTGCAGTGGACACTCATGTGGGACGACATCTATTTGAAGACTGCATATGTGATTTTCTACGAGATAAGACTCGGTTATTGGTGACACATCAACTACAATATCTACAAACAGCTGACGATATTGTTATTCTCAACAATGTAAGCACTTTTTCATTGACACTTTTTAAAACAATTTAATTGCCTGTTTTTTATTATCATCATTAATAAATTTTTAAAAGATGATAAATATTTAACTTTCACAAGGAAAAAAAAACATTATGAGGTTTAATTTAAGAATTAAATTAATATTTTATTTTAGGAAGTGATATTTTGAGGTTATTTTAATTAAATTATTTTTAATCTTACCTCAATATTAATGTTCTAAGATGAACAGACTAAAAATAATTAAATTAAATTAATGTTTTTATTACCTCACCTCATATCCTTTTTCTTCTAGACTGCAGTTTCGGAGTTTATCTCCATCATCAGTAGCCTCTCGTCGACTGGTGTTATGTCGTTTCTTGTTAGTTTTCTTCTTCCTTCTATTGGTGGATCGATGAATCTCTGGATCAAGTCAAAATTTGCAGGAGCTTTGAAATTCATGAGTTTATATTTCTTGTTTTCTTGGATGTGGATTTTTTCCCAGACCGTGAGTTCTTTCTGTTTATCTGTGTGTTTGATTAGGCTAGCTTTTGTATCAATTAAATGTTTTTCTGACCAAGCATGGGCTGCTACAGCTGACTTGTCCACTTCACCCTTTTTGACATTTCTAAGATGTTCTTTCAATCTAGTTTTTAAATTTCTTTTTGTTTTTCCTATATAGCAAAATTAGATTGAAAGAACATCTTAGAAATGTCAAAAAGGGTGAAGTGGACAAGTCAGCTGTAGCAGCCCATGCTTGGTCTGAAAAACATTTAATTGATACAAAAACTAGCCTAATCAAACACACAGATAAACAGAAAGAGCTCACAGTCTGGTTAAAAATCCACATCCAAAAAAACAAGAAAGATAAACTCATGAA
Organism: Diploptera punctata; assembly: GCA_030220185.1. NCBI lineage: Eukaryota > Metazoa > Arthropoda > Insecta > Blattodea > Blaberidae > Diploptera > Diploptera punctata. The sequence goes on along the minus strand of JASPKZ010003868.1, from coordinate 2,881,805 downwards.
TTTCAAAACTCCTGCAAGTTTTGACTTGATCCAGAGGTTCATCGATCCACCAATAGAAGGAAGAACAAAACCGCCAAGAAACGACATAACACCAGTTGACGAGAGGCTACTGATGATGGAGATAAGCTCCAAAACTGCAGTCTAGAAGAAAAAGGACATGAGGTGAGGTAATAAAAACATTAATTTAATTCTTAGATTAAAAATAGTTGATCATATTTTTAATTTTTTAATTAAATGTTTGTGCTCAAGATATTTGGTGAAAAAATGGAAGTGCTGTTCTGTTATTGAAGGTGACATAATGCTTGTGATCCAATGAATTTTATTATTAGGGATGTTGCATTATTGACAATATATATAAAAGAGAAATTATTGATTATTTAGTCATATTTTGTATCAGTCATTTTAAATTATGAAAAATTAATAGAGTACAATTTTTACAAAATTGATAATATATCTTTGTTTTTCTTTAATTATTATTTTTTAACAGTACTTATTCTTAGCTAGTGAAGCTTATATTTTCATTGTTTTATTTTTAATTTGTCACTTATGGTACATTGAAGGACAAATTACTGTAATATTTTAAGAGAAAAATTTACGCCTAAACTGGGATTTGAACTCGAAATCTCTGGTTTTCCTTACTAGCGCTGGTACAAATGAGTAAATTTAAAATTTAATTTTACAGGAATAAATCACTATGAGGTTTAATTTATGGTAAAATTAAATGTTCCTTACCTCTCCTCATATAAATCTCTAAGTAGATTGTGATTTCGAGACCATAATGGTCTCAAAAAAGTAATGAAGATGAGACCGTTATGGTCTCAAAATCACGATCTACTTAGAAGATTTATATGAGGAGAGGTAAGAAACATTTAATTTTACCATGAATGGTAAATTGTTTGATAAATTAGTTTAACTGTTAAAGTACCAATTAATTAAATGGTATTTAAAGAGAAAAATGCATGCCTAAACTGGGATTTGAACCCAAAGTCACAGGTTTTGTACACCATTGCTCCGCAATTGAGCTATTCAGGTACCTCAATTGGTGCATGGAGAATGTAAAAGAGAGAGAGAAAAAATGTGTTTAAATTGATGCCTGAATAGCTCAGTGTCAAAGCACTGATGTACAAAACCAAAACCTTGGATTCTAATCCCAGTTTAGGCATACTTTTTCTTTAATATTTGAAGGAAGTGACACTATGAGGTTTATTTTAATTTACACATATGAGGTGAATAGTCTAACTCATTCTAAATAAATTTTTATCTTCAAATATAATTTGTCATTCAGTGAGAAGTGATAAAATTTTAAATAAAAAACATTATAACAAAATAAATTAATAAATGTTTAAATATTTCAGGGAATAGTAGAAGCTACAGGCACTTTTAGTAAGCTGCATGAGTCAGGTCTTGACTTTGCAAAGCAGCTAGCAATGGAATCTGAGAATCATGGGGACCAACAGGATTCTGAACCTGAAGATGGATATTCAACGTATAGATTTGTTCGTCAGCTCTCTGAAACCTCTTTACATTCCCCCATGAGGCAGATATCTGAATCATCTGGTGCAATGGTAGGCGTTTCACTCATACTTTTAAATTACTTGTGGCAAAAGCTTTAACAATATATTTGTGTGTCTCATTAGTAAAGTCATTTTTATTGATTAAAAATTTTAATTTCATATGTATGCGTACGTGATGATCAGGAATTGACAATGAAGCTAGAGAGGAACTAAAAGTACAACCATTTCTTCAACAAATAGAAGAACACAGGAACAATTTGATAGAACATCTGCAAAGAATAACAGAGGATAGGATACCAAAGATCGTGCTGATGTATAATCCTATAGGACGAAGATCGATGAGAAGACCAAGAAAGCACTGTGCTGGACAGATGTGAGATTGGTACAGGCAAATACCTAATCGTGAAGGATGATGATGAAGCTATTTTCCATTAACATGTGAATTGTTTGTGCAGATCCCAGGGATCATCCCTCCCTGGAGAATTTGGAATCTCCGTTGGAAAGATATTAATTTATCTCAGTCAGAGACAGAATTTACCCTCTTTCAGGCCCTCGATAGATACCTTATTTATGATTTTCATTATCTCTGCATGTTACTATTGCAATATTTAAGAACAATGTTCATTTCATGTTTAATGTGTGCTGTGTAGAACAATAGGGGCATGGAAGCTTCTTGTAGGAAAGCCAGAGGGAAAACGCATGTTGGTAGGCCAAGAATGATGTGGGAGAATAACATTAACAGTGATTTGAGGGAAGTAGATTATATAGGGAAAGAATAGTGCATGTTCTGGTCCTTCTCTAAAAAAATAGTAATTTCATGCTCAACATAAAATTACAATAGGAAGTAACGCTATAAGGTTCTTCTTAATAAATGTTGCATCTTACCTCATAAAAGCTGAGTTCTTTTAGAAATTTTTTTCAAAAGAACTGAGATAAAATGCAACAGACTCACCTTATTTATCATGCTTAATAGTTTATTATCTTGGAAGAATAGTGCATGTTCACGGTTTAAAAAAGTCCTTCTCTAAAAAATTGTGATTTTATGCTTAACTATTTATTTCGTGGACCACCGATATATATTCATTAGTTAATTGATTCTTCTTTTCTTTCTTCCCAGGATTAGGTCAATGTGACCTAATGTGTTCCAGTCTCAAGTCCATCTATTTAGTGAAATCTCCACTTATAACATAAATCTCAACCGAAAGATATATTAATAATAATATTACTGTTATATTTAAAGAAAAAAATCTAAACTGTGATTTGAACCCAAGATCTCTGTAAAGCTTTATTGGGTATAAAAGTAGTTCAAAGTTCTTCTTCTTCTTCCTTCCAAGTATTAGGCCAAGGCCTGTTACGATCCTATAGAAAATTTTCCCTCCAGCGTTTCATAGGACGGCCCAGTGATCTTCGTCCTCTTGGTAGTTCAAAGTTAAAATTGGGAAACACATTATGAGGTTCTAATTAATAAATTAATGAGTCATTTTAACATGTTAAAATGACTCATTAATTTATTATTTATAAAAGTAGTGTTAAATCCCACTTAAGGTCTTCTTGAGAAGAAGCTGCCAAATGGCATGTGAAACGAAGGTTCATTGCCTCAGGCAGGCAGGGATTGTACAGTGAGTTCCACTCAACTTGTGGCCACTAGCGGGAAAAAGTTACAGTGGGCAGTGAGTCATCAACTCGTGCTGCCCATACAGTGTCCATGCTAGTGGCCACAAGTCAAGTGAAACTCATTGTATAAGAGAGAGAAAAATGTTCATTTAATTTGAGATGCCTAAATAGCTCAGTGGCAAAGTATTGGTATATAAAACTAGAGTCCTTGAGTTCAAATTCTATTTTAGGCATACATTTTTCTAAATAATATGAGTTAGAAAATACACAACTCACCTCATATTTGTGGGTTGTGTATTTTTACACGCTTTATATTAGCTTGACCTGTATCTATCTATCTATCTATGTAAAATAATCTTTCAACGCGATTTTCACCCACTTAAAATAATTGGATCGAATTGAAATTTTGTATACTTGTAAAGGACCCGTGACAATATAATAATTTCATATTGATTTTCTAAAATCCTGGCCAGAATCATCAGAAAAATCAAAAAAAGTGTCTTTGAATTTTTGTAACGGAATCTTTGCACAGATTTTCATTTCAACATTTCACACACCACCAACTTAGAAACATTGGATCGACTTGAAACTTTGTATACTTGTAGAGGACCCGTGACAATACAATCATTTCATATTTATTTTTCGAAAATCCACCTGGCCAGAATGCATCAGAACAGCAAAAAAGTGTCTTTTGTATTTATGTAACTGAATCTTTCAACACGATTTTCACCCACTTAGAAACATTTGATCGACTTGAAACTTTGTATACTTGTAAAGGACCCGTGACACTACAATAATTTCATATCTTGTTTCTAAAATCCTGGCCAGAATCATCAGAAAAAAAAATGAAAATAGGTATAATAACTACTTATTTTAGGAATTCTCACTATGAGGTATATTCATTAAGGTAGAATATTTTTATCACTCACCTCATATAGGTATAATAGGTTGCGGACTTGTCGACTTTTTAGTCAATCGTTGTAAGAGCTCAGTTGGTAGAGCGGTACACTCTAGTGGTATATAATTTCAGTAATCCGTAGGTCGCTGGTTCAAATATGGCTGGGAGGTTTATTTTTTTAGAAGAGTATTACTTTCAGCTCATACTACAATAGTATCGAATTTAAAGATATTTACATTTTTATCTTATTCTGTAAAATATTAAAAATAAAAAATAAATAATAGTTTTAAAAACCTAAAACAACACGCTTTATTAGAAAACCAAAGTAAAAAAAAGAAAAATAATTTTAATTTCCAACACGCTTGGGATAAATAATTTTACCATCAAAAGCGTGGGGTGCTTTGTATGATTTTTACATTTTCTTCTTAGAGACTTTACTTTTACCAATATCTGTTTATTATCAAATATAGCCTGTTAATTGATAAAGAGCACCCCACGCTTTTGATGGTAAAATTATTTATCCCAAGCGTGCTGGAAATTAAAATTATTTTTCTTTTTTTTACTTAGGTTTTCTAATAAAAAGTGTTATTTTAGTTTTTTAAAACTATTATTTATTTTTTAACTCATATTATTTAAAATAAACATCAAAGTGTCATTTTCTTTAAATATTAAGTACATTTTTCTCTTCAAATATAATTTGTCTTTCAGTAAAAAGTGATATATTTAAAATAAAATCATTGAAAGTGTTATTGTAAAGATAAACTTATTAAGTGTTACGGTCCGCAGGGTGGGTCAGAACCTGAAATATTGGCAGAAATGAGATCACGAGGAGGTGTGGGAGCTCGAGTTTACAGAGCATATTGTGCAGGAGGGGGCAACTGTGGCATCACTATGCTTGTGTTTGGTATTTGTGTTCTTGCACAAATTTCTGTGAGTGCAGGAGATTATTGGATGTCTTTCTGGTATGTATTCTGTTATGACTTGTCAAAATTATTTATAATGAATACTTACTTAAACTGGATTAAATTATAACTAATAATTTTAGGAAGTAACACTATTAGCTTTTTTTAAAATCAGTAAAGAATTGGAAAATTGACACCTCACCTCATAATTTGTAGATTCTTGAGAACATGTTTCAGAAGGGTTCCCTTCTATCTTCAGCTTGTATTCGATGGATATTGAGTCGGACACAAGCTGAAGATAAAAGGGAATCTATTTTGAGACAGAATGAGCCAGAGGTCCTGATCCTTGATGTTTATTATTATGATCTTCTTCTTTAGCAGGCGACTACAACCTCATTGAAATTTTGGCCTCTTCAACAATTTTTCTCCACCTGGATCTATTCTGGATACAGACTATCCAATTTTCAATTTTCATTTCTAATATATCTTTTATAACATCATCCTGCCATCTGTTTTTTGGGCGTCCAGCTGTTGTAAGATCTTCCTTTCAAAGATTAAGGGTCGTATGTTAGAACATTACTCTCTACTCAAATTACTTCCAATCACTAGTGAGCTGATTCACCGTGAGTAATTGCTGAGAACGAATTAACGGCCGACTTATCGGTCATGCATGAGAGTCGACGTTTTCGTAATATTGGCAACGAATTACCCAGAATTCTCAGCGATAAAACCACTTCCGTTATTTTCGTCTGCTATAGAGGAATGCATTTATGCTTGCATCCCGCAAATAATACCGTATACAAACACGTCTGCGACACGCAATATTACGCCGATTCTCCTGTTCTTCCAGTTGAATTCTTTGGTAGACTCTATCAAATTCCTCTCTCTCTCCGTGTATACCGAAAACATGATCGAAGTCTTCAAGGTCCGACATCTTGGATAAATGTTGGATAAAGCAGCAAAGTACATCGATTACCATCGGTTCCCGTCGGTTCCCTTCGGGATTTTAATTTGAGTTGCTCATTTAAGCTACCTCCGCAGGTAGCTTACAAATTTAACCAATTATTATCGCATGAACAGATTTCTGAGTAAGCAAAATCGTATTAGCATACAACTTGCTCAGCAGAGAAGGCATTTTACTGTCTAATGCGTCCAAACATGCGACCCTAATAGTTTTTGTTTATCAGATTCCTTCAGTACCCATGTTTCACAACCATAAGTTACAATCGGTCTTATTACTATATTATACAGTTTAACTTTAGTTAATCTGGAGACAAGTTTACTTTTGAATAGTATTCTATTTGCATAGTCATTTTATTGCCCAAAGAAATTCTTTCACTAATTTCTTCCTCTATATAGTTTTTTCCATTTACAGTTGAACCAAGATATTTATATGATTTTACTTCTTCTATATTTGTATAATTGATGTTCATATTACTTATTTTTTTCATTTCTTGTTGTACATTTTAAGTATTTTGTTTTGGAATTATTTATTATTAATCCATATTCAACTGATTTTCTTTCAGCAACTGGAAAGTTTCTATTAGTGTTGGTATGTTACTTGCTGTTATCAATATGTCATCTGCATATGCAATATATTTATATATAAAATTTGGGAATTTTTAACATTATGAGGTTCAATTAATAATAATTAAATGAATCGTGATTTTTTCTTACCTCATACATCTATGTTTCTTTAAACACAGCACTGCAGTATCGGCGACACTTTGTCGTCATCGTCAGCTGTCTTCACGACTGTCATGACAGGTAAGAAAAAATCACGATTCATTTAATTATTATGCAATATATTGTTTAGATTTGGTACTTATATTACCTCTTAGGTCTAAATGTTTCATTATTGTATCAACTACTGTACTAATTAGTGTTGCAGATAAGGAATCTCCTTGTTTAACTCCAGATTCAACTTTAAATTCTTTGCTGAGTTTATTATTTATTCTAACTTTAGCTGTTGTGATTTTAAGTGTTAATTCAATTAATCCTATCAATTTATTGGGTACCTTATATTGTGACAAATATTCAATAATTCTATTTCTTTGTACGGAGTCAAATGCATGAGTGTAATCAATGAATAAATTATATAAATTAATATTGTATTCATGGCATTTTTCAAATATTTGTCTAATAATTAAAATATTATCTATAGTGGATCTGTTTGGACAGAAACCCATTTGATAATCAGCTAGACTATTTTCCACTATTTCTGAGAATCTATTATTTAAAATGCATGCAAAAATCTTATATGCTATATTCTTCTTCTTCCTTCCAAGTATTAGGCCAAGGTCTGTTACGATATGCTATATTCAAGAGTGTAATTGGCCTATAATTTTCACATAATCTCCTTTTTAAAAAATCGGAATTGTAATACCTTCATTCCATTGTTCTGGTAATAATTCTTCTTTCCAGATTTTAGTAATCAGATCAAATAATTTTAGTTTCAATGTTCTCCCTCCTTGTTTGATTATTTCAGCAGAGATGTTATCTGAACCAGCAGCTTTATTTGATTTAAGATTATTAATTATATAACAGATTTCATTGTATGATGGTGGTATTACTTCTTGTTGATTATACTCGTTGCATTCTTCCTCTCTTAGAGGAATATATCAGTTGGGTTCAACACGTTACAGAAAAAATCTTTCCATCTATCTATAATGAGGTCTATTTCAGTTATAAGATTGTCTTCATTATCTTTCCAAAAGTTGGTAGAATTACCTGCCGTTGATTAAACTTCTTAAAACTATCAAAAAATTTCCTTGTATCATTCTTTTTATGATTTTCTTCAATTTTCATAATTTTTTCATTAATCCATTTTTTTCTTTTTCTGTTTCACAATTTCATTAGCTATCTTTCTTTTTTTTTCTTTTTGTAGAGGTCATTATTGTTTTTAGTTTTGAATTGTAACATTTTCTTTCTAGCATTATTTTTCTCTTGTATGGATAATCTACATCCATCATCCCACCATTCATTTCTAGGGGTTTTTTCTTGTTCTTGTATTATCTCTTTAGCACATTGGAGTATTTGTAATTTTATACTTTCCCATTCTTTATTTATTGTTTGATTTTCGGGTACTTTCTTTAAATTATTCTGTAGTAGTTTCCTGTATATTATTATGATCATCATCATTTTAATTCGGAAATACTTTACAACATGCAACGCGAAACATTTTCTAAGTTCCAATCATACACCATGTGCATGCCAACAGATAAGAAGCGGTTTACATATGGAATCACAGGATGCAGCCAACATATACTTGATATTTGAACTCACATTGCCAACGATTAAAAGCTAACCTAAAAAAACAATTTAAGTACTCTAACCTGTGAAAGACCAACCTAAAAGCTAACCTAATGTAATTTAAGTACTCTAACCTGTGAAAGAATGCATGCTGATTTTATTTAGTGTAAGTTAATTAGTACAGACTCTTATGTTGGCTGCACTGGAACACAGAATATTCGTTAAAATCAATATGGCTGCAACATCTTTATGTAATTATATATCGTTAAAAATGTATTCAAATAATCGTTAGAAAACATGTAAAAATAATTTGAAAAATGAAACCCTAAGAATGAAATTTGACAGGACTTTATGAAGGAATTAAAAAAAGTTGCATCACAGTTGTAAAGTGTAGCCTTTTATTTTCTTTCTTAGTGGCTCTATATTGTGTGTGTGTTTTTTTAATCTATATTGTGTGTTGTGTATTATTAATTTACTACTTATTCCCTTTACAGCTCTTTGAGTCTAGCCATAGCCTCTCCTTTGTTAGGAGTTTCTAGAGCAAGCTAATTTAATTATTCTTACTTTCCCTTCAGATGTCATAAATGGTATGTGGCCCGTATACTGATCAAATGGGAGATCTAATAGGCAACCAAGGTATTTTGGAGTTCATAATACAAATTTTAACATTTGCAATAATTATTTTGAAAAGGAAAATTTCTGATTCAGGCATTAATTTTTCTTTTCAAAATAATAATTGCCCATCATTGTGAATGTTAAAATTTGTATTATTAACATCAAAATATAAGCTTTACTGCTGTAAAGGTAATGTAAAAAATTCTCATTAATATGTCTTCTTGATTTAGAAGACATCTAGATGGCATTATTAGCAATGAGAATATGTTGCTTTTACAGTTAAAAAAATAATTTTTATTATTCATTTCATACATCTCAATGAAGGATAAATCATAAATCCGTACTGGCTTTATAATGTAATGTAAAATTCCCAAATAAATGTCTTCTTATATTTAAAGAGAAAAATTATACACTCAGACTGGGACTTGAACCCGGGACCCTTGGTTTTCTAGTCCAAGTGCTCTACCATTTGAGCTACCTGAGCAAGTACCGATCTAAACGCAAATCTTTATTTATACGTTGTAATTCCCGCCCACCAAATGCTTTGAAGCCTTTGCTTCTATCTTTGCAAATGGCGGCTCCTATATTAAGAAGACATATTTGGGAATTATACATTACGTTATAAATGCCAGTACGGCTATTTTCGATGTTTTTATTATTAATTTCATACATCTCAATGATGGATAAATCATATTTAAAGAGAAAAATTATACGCTCAGACCAGGACTTGAACCCGGTACCCTTGGTTTTCTAGTCCAAGTGCTCTACCATTTGAGCTACCTGAGCAAGTACCGATCTAAACGCAAATCTTTCTCTATATATGTTGTAATTCCCGCCCACCAAATATGATTTATCCATCATTGAGATGTATGAAATTAATAATAAAAACATCGAAAATAGCCGTACTGGCATTTATAATGTAATGTATAATTCCCAAATATGTCTTCTTAATATAGTAGCCACCATTTGCAAAGATAGAAGCAAAGGCTTCAAAGCATTTGGTGGGCGGGAATTACAACGTATAAATAAAGATTTGCGTTTAGATCGGTACTTGCTCAGGTAGCTCAAATGGTAGAGCACTTGGACTAGAAAACCAAGGGTCCCGGGTTCAAGTCCCAGTCTGAGCGTATAATTTTTCTCTTTAAATATGATTTATCCATTATTGAGATGTATGAAATTAATAATAAAAACATCGAAATGTCTTCTTAATATAGTAGCTGCCATTTGCAACATAGAAGCAAAGGTTTCATAGCATTTGGTGCATGGGATTTAACAGCGTATATAAGAGAAAAATTTGCATTTAGATTGGAACTTACTCAGGTAGCTCAGTCGGTAGAGTATTGGCCTGGAAAGCCAAAGGTCCTGAATTCAAGCCCCAGTCTGAGCATATAATTTTTCTCTTCAAATATAAAAAAAATAGTGTTATAAGTATATGAAGAAAATTTGTAATTTATTTATTCCTAATAGGTCAAATATGGAACAGAGAAAAAATCGTATAGCAGAGAATAAGACATTTTCTTCAATTAATGAATCTGCTACATTGTCTTCGCTAGATAATTTCACGACATTTGACTCTCTCAACGACATGACTACACCATTTCAGAATGTGGATGATGTAACAGAATGGACTACAGAAGCTTGTATATTTGTTTACACTTGTCTGCTGGTTGCTATTGTTGTGCTTGTGCCAGGGAGTGCTCTTGCATTCTACACAATGTGCATGCGAGCATCAGTCAGGCTTCACAATGCTATGTTCAACAGCATCACTCGAGCCACTATGTGGTTCTTTAACAACAATCCATCAGGTGCGTGTTTTTAATTAATGTTTCCTGGCTACTTTCTGGAAATGCATTGACTCTTGTCTTCAGAACTTTTCTCAAAAATGTTAAACTGAAAATATATAAAACTGTATTAAAATAATGTTGGGAAGTAAATATTATGATATGAGATATAATCATTTCAATTCATCGGAGAACATTTTTTGAAAACTTATCTCATAAATTTTGTGCTTTTCATGAAACTGCAGTTTCACGCGTTATTATGCCCATGCTCAGTCACAATTTCATCAGTCGAAGTTGTGACTGAGGATGGGTATGATTACGCTTGAAACTGCAGTTTCTTGAAAAGCACAAAATTTATGAGGTGATTTTTCAAAAAAAAGTTTTTTTTTATTCAATGCCCCAGGTTGTCATTTCGATATTCCTGGTTTTCTCTCCTGGCATTGGCATAATTGTAACCCTCTTCTGAAGTTGGGGCACCTAGAAGGTAGAGTTATGTTACCCCAATGATATAATAAGTGATAATGATAATGAAGCGTAAGGAGAGTTCTTAACCTAAATTCCAGACCATAGACAACCACAGGGATATTTTCCTTTAAGGAATAATTCCTATGGTATGACCGGGACCTCATGAACAGTAGTCAGAAATGCTGAGCACTATTCCATGAGGCTGGTAATTTAAAAAAAAAACGCAGTGAATTTAAATAAAATATATAAAACTGTTATTTTCCCAGTTATATGTATGTGAAACATTAAGGGTCATATCTATGAATGCATTAGACCCTAAAAGTTGTTCTCTGCTGAGAAAGTTGCATCCAAAGACGTTTTTGCGTACTCAAAAATCTGTTCATGCAATAATAATTGTCGAAATTCCTAAGCTACCTGGTGAGGTGACTTTACAGAGAACGAATCGTGAGCAACCCGATAGGAACCGATGTAGTTTGAAACCTTGCCGCGTACCTTGCTGCTTTATCCAAGATGTCGGACCTTGAAGACTTCGGTCATGTTTTCGGTATATGCGGAGAAGAGGAATTTGATAGAGTCTACCAAAGAATTCAACTGGAAGAACAGGAGAATCGGCGTAATATCGCACGATGCAGACATCGTTGTATACAGTATTATTTGCGGGATGCAAGCGTAAATGCGTTCCTCTAGCAGACGAAAATAACGGAAGTGGTTTTATCGCTGAGAATTCTGGGTAATTTCTTGCCAATATTACAAAAATGATGACTTTCATGCATGACCAGTTAGTGGGTCGCTAATTCGATCTTTGCACTTGCTCACGGAAAGTCAGCTCACCGGTGATTGGAAGTAATTTGAGTAGAGACTAATGTATTCGCATGCGGCCCTAAATCTTACTTTAAGGGAGGAGAATATTATGAGTAAAATAATAAATTGGTCTGTTTAATTCTTACCTCATATTGTTGTTTCTATTAGACATATGTTTCAAGGCATGTTTGTCTCATCTTCAGTAGTTACAGACTGATTTTTCCCAAGTTGTCGACTTCTGTTTCCTCTTTCTGTGGTCCAAAGAACTTGCTAATTAGGTCCAAGTTCTTTGGACCACAGAGAGAGGGAGCCGAAGTCGAGATCCAGGATCGACAACTTGGGAAAAATCAGTCTGTAACTACTGAAGATGAGGCAAACATCTTAAAACATAAATTAATGAGTCATTTTTACATCTTACCTCATATATCATGTTTTATTAAACACGGTAACTATAGTTTTCAAATAATCTTGTCATTCATTTTCAAATGCCATTCTGACTACCGGATATTCGTTGGAATCTCCCTCTATAACGTTGCCATCTGGTGTTGATTTGATGAACTTCGAGATATCGTTGCCATCTGGTATTGATTTGATGAACTTCGAGATGAGGTCAGGTTCATCCAGAATGTCGAAATTCATGGGTTTAAATTTTTTCTCCCAAACTGTCAAATCCAAAGGTTTTTCCAAATGTTTTAGAAGTTTAGCTTCTTTTTCAATTTTATGACCTTCCAACAAACTATGTGCTGCAATAGCTGATTTTTCAATTTCACCATTTTTAATATTTCTAAAGTGTTCCTTTGTGCGAGTGTCCAAATTTCTTTTTGTTTTTCCTATGTATACTTTATTGCAAACTCCACAATCAATTTGATACATTCCAGATTTTTTATTATCTATCATTAATTTATTAATTAAGAACCTCATAATGTGTTTCCAATTTTAACTTTGAATCTTAAAACATATGTCTAACAGAAACAATATGTGGTAAGAATTTAATAGACCAAATGTATTATTAAGTAAAACCTCATAATGTTACTTCCTATTGCATTTTCAAGGTTGTGAGTATTTGAGAATAAAGCTCTTATGAAAATTTCTGGACCAAAGAGAGACAAACAGACAGGTGAATGAATAAGACTACATAACAGTGAGCTGCATGATATTTATGGGAAGCCAGATGCATTAATAACATTTAAGTCTCATTGAATGCGATGGGCAGGACATGTTGCAATCTTTAATGTCGATATGAACTCTCAGTTAAAATTACGCTGTTATCCCAAAGGTAATTTAGTGTTTTAATCAAAATATTTGGGTCAATTAACCATAAATTTATGTCTATAAAAAAAAGAGGAATGAGGAATGGAATAGGGGCATGGAAACTTATTGTAGGAAAATCAGGGGATGGCACCCAGTAGGTAGGTCAAGAATGAGGTAGAAGAATAACATTAACCTTGATTTGAGATAGTCCCGCGCTGTAGCCGAGTGGTTAAGGCAGGAAGCCTTGGCGCAGAGCTACGGGACTTGTGCTGGTTCGAGTCTCCATGGGGGAAGAAATTTTCTCATGGTATTTCGGCCAGTATGGGACCGGTGCCCACCCAGCATTGTGATGCATTTGGGTAGCTACAATAAGTAGCGGCTCCAGGTTGAGAAAACCAGCTATAACGGCTGGGGGACTCGACATGCTGACCACATGTCACCCCTACACTGGCTGATTATCATCTACCTCTGTGATTGACACATGTGGATGTGAGACCAGCAGCCGGCTGGTAGGCTAAGGGCCTTGTAGGCCTGTCGCGCCAGGAGTTTTTTTTTTTTTTATTTGAGATAGGTAAATTATAAAGGGATGATTGATCAGGATAGGGATGTATAGAGATCTTATGTCCACATGACCATGAACCTTTGGGTTCAATAGTGCCAATGAGTTGGTTAGTAGCCTGAGTAATGTCAGAGTTTGCAAGTTAAAATCTGACTGTACTGCTTTAGATAAATCTGCAGGTCTCAGACGGTTGAAATAATGATCTACATGATTAATTTAATAAAAATAAATACATTTTTGACTTCATCAGTTCTGATTTTAATTAAATCTGATATGAAGGACACATTTAATAAAGTAAGTAATTCTAGCAATTTAAACATTTTTATTTTGAAAATTGTCCAAGATACAGACATTAAAAAAAATTAAAATGTTTGCAAAAAATAACAAATACAAACTTACAAGTGGCTGTAACTTTTTTCCCTAACTGTAGTAGAATGAAAATTCAAACACCATTAAAAAGCTGAAGAATAGAGCTTTCTTTTAATACCCAACATGAGTTTTTATACTTCTTCTATTTGACAATATTTTAATAATATTATATATATTTTTACTTGCATGTTTCTGTGTTCCATCTTCTGCTTTCTTTGCCAATATGATATAACAATGGTGATGATATGATAAAACATACATTATTTCTCTGATAATAAGCTTTCAATTACTACTTATGCTTGGTATATAAAAGCAAAATATAACATACTAATAAATTACAATAGGAAGTAACATTATGAGATTTATCTTAATAAATAAGGTGAATCTGGTCACCTTACCTCATAAAAACATAAAGTATTTATGAGGTAAGATGACTAGATTAACCTTTTTTATATATTAAATTTGGGAATTTTTAACATTATGAGGTTCAATTAATAAGAATTAAATGAATCGTGATTTGTTCTTACCTCATACTTCTATGTTTTTTTTAAACACAGCACTGCAGTATCGGCGACCCATTGTCGTCTTTGAAACATCTATCTAAACCTTTGGATTTAACAGTTTGGGAAAAAATATATATTAAAAAAACCGTACTAGAACCATGAACTTCGAGATTCCGGACGAACTGAGCCTGATTACAAAGTTCTTCAAAAATACAACAGATGGCAGTTCAAAAAATGATTCATTCAAAAGAACACCAGATGGCAGTTTGGAGAGTAATTCCTTCAAAAGAACACCAGATGGCAGTTTGGATAATTACCGGCAAAAGAAAGATTTGACAGTCGTGAAAACAGCTGACGATGACAACAATGGGTCGCCGATACTGCAGTGCTGTGTTTAAAAAAACATAGAAGTATGAGGTAAGAAGAAATCACGATTCATTTAATTCTTATTAGATTAACCTTATTTATTTTATGTAACATACTATTTCACTTATTATGAGTTAGTTATTTTGCCTCACCTCATTTTTTTTTATTTCTGCAGACTATAGTTTCGTTGCATTCTATGTGACATTGTCGATGCATTCCAACTGTTACAAATACAACAGTGAGAATGCATTGACAATGTCACATAGATGCGACGAAACTACAGTCTGCAGAAATATAAAAGAATTTGAAGTGAGTCAAAATAACTAACTCATAATAATTAAAAGAAAGCTCATAGTGTTATTTCCTACAAATATTAATTATTATTTCACTGCTAATAATGTATTTTGCTTCAATTTCAGGTCAAATTCTAAATCGCTTTTCCAAAGATATGGGTTCAGTTGATGAAAGTCTGCCTATGTCCATGAATGATTGTATCCAGGTAAGGTTATAATTTAATTTATTACATTGTTTTCTTGTAATCTACTAGACAAATTTTATTTTATAAATATAAATACAATTTTCTTATAAGTTAATGCATTCAGTGAGAGTGAGTGCCAAAAATTTTCAGTTTTGAGTAATTGGTACTTTCTTATGGTGGATATAGCAATGAATTTGTATACATCGTATTAAGAATTTAAGTGGTTTCATGCTGGTCTGATTTTAAAAATTCAGGAATCATCCTCTTCTTCTGTCTTCCAAATATGCCTCCAGCCATCTCTGTCTTACCATAGTTTTCTTCTTCTTAATTCTACAAATTTACAAATCTTCTTCATTGGTTTTATCTAGTAAACTCCAAAAATTATGACACAATAAATCTCTTAATGTTACTTCCTATTATATTTTTAAAATGAGTAGTAGTAGTACTATTCAAATGTTCTGAAGCTCTTGATTTGTCATCATTCGCTTGCGGGCTTCCCAATAATATTTAGCAATTTGGAATGGTGTTCCAACTATTTTCTGAAGATCAGTGCAGAACATCAAGTGATCCTTGTTCATTATCGTATTTGTGTCCTTGCATACTATGCAGTGTGGAGAGTCCAGTAGCTTAATTCTATATAGATGTGCTGCCAAGCAATCATGACCAGTTTCAAGACAAAATGATGCAACTGCAATTGTATTTTTAAAATGATGACACAGATTTATATATATGTCTGTTAACACTCTAGTAATCACATTTCTTTTTCTTTTCGGAACCAAACTCAGCATATAGGAATCTCGATGTTCTTATTATTAATTTCATACATCTCAATGATGGATAAATCATATTTGAAGAGAAAAATTATACGCTCAGACCGGGACTTGAACCCGGGACCCTTGGTTTTCTAGTCCAAGTGCTCTACCATTTGAGCTACCTGAGCAAGTACCGATCTAAACGCAAATTTTTCTCTATATACGTTGTAATTCCCGCCCACCAAATGCTTGGAAGCCTTTGCTTCTATCTTTGCAAATGGCGGCTCCTATATTAAGAAGACATATTTGGGAATTATACATTACATTATAAATGCCAGTATGGCTTTTTTCGATGTTCTTATTATTAATTTCATATGCTTGAAGCATTTGGTGGGCGGGAATTACAACGTATATAGAGAAAAATTTGTGTTTAGATCGGTACTTGCTCAGGTAGCTCAAATGGTAGAGCACTTGGACTAGAAAACCAAGGGTCCCGGGTTCAAGTCCCGGTCTGAGCGTATAATTTTTCTCTTCAAATATGATTTATCCATCATTGAGATGTATGAAATTAATAATAAGAACATCGAAAAAAGTCGTACTGGCATTTATAATGTAATGTATAATTCCCAAATATGTCTTCTTAATATAGGAGCCGCCATTTGCAAAGATAGAAGCAAAGGCTTCAAGCATTTGGTGGGCGGGAATTACAACGTATATAGAGAAAAATTTGCGTTTAGATCGGTACTTGCTCAGGTAGCTCAAATGGTAGAGCACTTGGACTAGAAAACCAAGGGACCCGGGTTCAAGTCCCGGTCTGAGCATATAATTTTTCTCTTCAAATATGATATAGGAATCTATTAAAATACCCTCAAGCTGTGTCCAACTCAGGGTCGGGTCGAGGAATGAGATGAGATGAAGCCCCTATATTTATAGTTATCTATGAACGACAAGGATGCCAGTCGACCCCTCCTGACGCACTGTCACAGGGGCAGATGAACAAAATTAAATTAAATGGATGAGATGAGTGTGGACAAATGGTGGAATGAAATTTGTGGCAGGGGAAATAGGAATCTATTAAGAAAAGTAAGGTTGAGTCTGTTAACTAACAAAATTGGAACATTAAGGGTAGGCTCCAGCCTGAAACAAAAATTTAAAATTTCTCTATCAGCCACAATTTTTTGCAATGAAACTCAGTACATAATATTAAAATAAAATGAGAAAAATATTCTAAAGGAAAGAAAAAAAACAATGAAATCTGACCAATTAGAATTGATATTAGCATAAAGAAAATTATGATAAAGGCGTGGGCAGTGACAATAACATTGAAAGTAAAAATTTAAAAAATTGGTTTGGAAGCCACCATGTTCGTTTTCTTACGTAATTGAATAAATATGATTTAATTAACAGAATAAAGATATATTTCATTTTCATTAATATTTAAAGGAAGTGACACTATGAGGTTTATTTTAATCGATAATAGAGTTAATCATAATTGTATATTCCTCAAAGACTAATTTCAATACTTCTTTGTATCATCTTCAGTTCTGTGTAACTGATAGAGCAGATAAGAGTTAGATAGAGCTGAAGATGGTATACAGAAGTATTGAAACTAGTTTTAGAGAAATATACTATCTATTATATTATATTTAGTCTGAACATCTTACCTTAATATTAATGTTGATTTGTTCTTGAACATGTTTCAAAACAATTATGTTTTATCGTCAGCTTTTCCAGACTGGTTTAATTTATGTTGCATTATGTTGCACAACCTGGATGTCGATGTCAGCTACATCCTGTGGTTGGCCAAAGAACCTCCAAACAAGGTCACGCTCCATCGGTATATCAAAATTCATAACTCTGTTTCTGTTCTTCTGAATATAATTTTTTTTATGGGAAAAAAATTATATGTTGTTAATAACAGAACTGAGTTGAAAATAATGTTTGATATCAACATTTTTATTATTTTAAAATACAATAGGAAGTAACATTAAGGGAATTACAACGTATATAAGAGAAAAATTTGCGTCTAGATCGCAACTCGCCTCGGTAGATCAGTTGGTAGAGCACTTGGCCCGGAAAGCCAAGGGTCCCGGGTTCGAGTCTCGGTCTAGGCAAAAAATTTTCTCTTCAAATATAACATTAAGAGGTTTTTCGATGTTGTTATTATTAATTTCATACATCTCAATGATGGATAAATCATATTTGAAGAGAAAAATTATACACTCAGACCGGGACGAAAAAAAAGCCATACTGGCATTTATAATGTAATGTATAATTCCCAAATATGTCTTCTTAATATAGGAGCCGCCATTTGCAAAGATAGAAGCAAAGGCTTCAAAGCATTTGGTGGGCGGGAATTACAACGTATATATAGAAAGATTTGCATTTAGATCAGTACTTGCTCAGGTAGCTCAAATGGTAGAGCACTTGGACTAGAAAACCAAGGGTCCCGGTTTCAAGTCCCGGTCTGAGCGTATAATTTTTCTCTTCAAATATGATTAAGAGGTTTGTTTAATAATTTAAACATTTTTATTTTTCGTTCTATGTCTCAATGGGCTAATACACATGTTATTTATTCACTGCCATATAACTTATGTGAAAAAGTAAGCAACAAACTGTAAAAAAATTGAATAGAAACTGTTTAATATCAAAACAATTGTAAAAAAACATGTTTTTAATTACAGTGCCCTATAAATTGTATCGTTTCACATTGCGATTAATTTTTCATTTTTTAAACTTATTGTATACAAATATAAGTTGTTTGTTTATGTTAAGTTAAATAAAAATAATTCAATGTCTTAAAAGAATTGTTTAATATATGATCATGGGTGACCCCAAGTTGTGGTTTTTGTTCTAAGATGTGCACGTTGTGGTTGTAGGATTAACCTAATTTCCAGACTATGGACAACCACAGGAATAATTCCCTTCAAGGAAAAATTCCTATGGCTTGACCGGGAATCAAACCCAGAACCTCATGGACAGTAATCAGAAACGTTGACCACTAGCCCATGAGGCTGGTCATGAAATTGTTGTGTTATTTTGAACATGTTCCAATATACTTTATTTATTACCTACAATATTAGACCAATACATGATGATTCTTTTGAATGTTACAGATTGGATTGCAGCTTATGGGAGTGGTTCTTGTTGTAGCGTTAGTGAATTTTTGGTTAATGATTCCTACAGGAGTAATGTTTGCATTTTTCTATTTTCTGAGAGTTTATTATGTTTCAACATCACGCAGTGTGAAAAGACTCGAAGGAATCAGTAAGTTGAAATTGTTTATTATTATCCATGTTTCTCTATACTAATTCCGAGCTAAGTTCCAATTGTACTGTAAACAAACTTGCATAAAGTATTACTCTGCCAACACCGTCTATTGGGGAGAAACATGGTACTACTTTTAACTGCCATATGACTGGATTATGTACAGAACTGTCAATGATAGAAACACTGTTCTTAGACAGTATCATAATTTATGGGAAATAAGACTGAATACAAGATAAATTGAAACAAATAATTAGGAACTTCTTCCATATCCTATTTAACTTATTTATGGCAAAAAAAAAAATATATATATATATGGGCCTAAGTAATTAGACGTTTGTGTTTTTTCCATGATGTCAATAGATATCCTTTATTTACCGATACAATTTCATTATGAGCAGAATTTATGCACAATGCTGACTTGCCTGTAAATTCTGCTGTTTTTTTTCACCACATCCTCAATGGATGTTTTTCACTAAACTGCTTGAAAACATTCAAGATAATTTGTTTCTCTCGGATTTTTAATATTTTATAATAGTATACAGAAGCAACCATTTTGAAACAACTGAAATTTCAATGTATTCTGCATTCTACATGCGTAAGAATAAAACAATGTTTATTTAATCCATTAATATTGTAATTATATATTTTAAGATTCTCTCATATAACTTATACAGACATGAGTTAGATAATACATTTTATTATTTTCTCTATCTCGATTGTTAGACAAGGAACTGCATTTTCTTACACACTTAAAGGTAAAATCATTATTCGAGTAATGAAAATGTAGTCATACATCTGCTTTGTTTACATTAAAACTGGAACTTAGCTTGGAAGAGGTATGGTTGTTACAGTTTCATTAACTTATTTGTAATATTCTTAAAATTATGAAGTATTTATTTCTACAAATATGAGGTGAGTTATGCATTTTCTAACTCATATTATTTAAAATAAACCTCATAGTATCACTTCCTTTAACCCCTCAGCGTGGTTTGCCGTATATATACGAGATCGGTTTCCTCGCTTCTGTGCGGTCATTTAAAAGTCCATGCAGTACCCCTGTGCTGTAGTATTTTTAAACTCTACTCTCCAAGTAACTTATTTTAGATACATATCAAATTGTGATTAATAGAAAGTAAACAATGAATGACCATTCTATTCTATTCTATAGTGTTCTGTCCAAAGGCAGGTCTTTCACTGCAATCATAGCATTTTCATTCTATGCTTTGTAGCTGTACTAGGGAATTATAGGTATGGCAGCTTCCCGTTGCTTCCACACCGGTGAATGATAATGGTGATGATGATGACCGGATGATTTTCGGGTACCGTTGGGGCCCTAAAGCTTCCTGACATTTGTCATACAGGTCAGGAAAACCCCCGAAATAAAACTCACCCAAGAAGCCTCTCCCGACTGGAATCGAATCTCAGTCAGCTGCGTGACAAGGCAGTACGCTACCTCGAGACCACATATCCAGTTCTAGATTCACACAATTCATAGCTTTAAAATCAAATTTGGCAGTTTTAAGTGGAGGGAATTGTTTGCCCCTCCATAACCATAATGATTCATCAATTACAATATCTTGATTTGGAAGGTAGAGAGAATGGAATTTATTATTAAAATATTCAATGAAAGGGACAATTTAAAAAAAAAAATGAAGGACATTGGAAACCAACTTGTTTTGTGTTGTCTTAAAATGTATGGCACCATCGAACATAGAGGTCATGATTATGCATGCATAACATCTCCATACTTTGCTATCCCAAATAATATTTTCCAATTATTCCTGTATAATTTATAATAATATCCTCAACTCGTGTCCAAGTCACGGTCAGGTTGAGGGATGAGATGAGAAGAAGCCGCTATATATAGAGGTCTGTGTATGACAAGGGTGTGGCCGACCACGTCTGATGCACCACCAAAGAGGCAGATGAACGAAATGAATGTGATGAGATGAGTATGGAGAAATGGTGGAATGAAAATGCGGCATAGGAAGACGGGAGAAAACCTCGAGAAAAACCTGTCCAAGCTCCGTTTTTTCCGCCACTAAACCAACATGGAGTGGCCGAGACTCAATCTCGGGAACCCAGCAGTGAGGGTCTTGTATAATTTATCTCCCTCAAATCCTGGTTAATATTTTTCTTGCACTTTATGGTTATCCCCCCTACTGGGCACTTTGCTTCTAGTTTTCGTACACGAAGTTCCTATATAATTTCCTATTCGTGCCACATGCCCTACCCATAGCAGCCTACGAGACTTGCACTGTTTTATTACATCTAGATTACATAGATATCACGTTATGTTCATCTTTCTTCCAAGTTACACCTCAATTTCCTAATAGATCTCTCATTGAGGCGATGTGCTAACCACATGTATCTTGTTGACATGTTGGCAAATAAGCGTAACCTAAGTGTCAATAAATAAAACAAATAACAAAATGAAAGGGTTAATAAAATATTAATTATTATATCTGTGGTCTCGAGGTGGAATACTGTCTTGTCATGCAGTGGGCTTTGAGGCCCAAACGGTCCATGGACATCATCTAGCTTTTATCATCATTGTTACCATCAATATCATCCCCCTGGGTGGGAAGCTACCACACCATAATTCCCTAATGAAGCTACAATCATAGCATGAAAATTCTAAGATTACAGTGAAAGACCTGTACTAGAACAGAACACTATAGAATATAGTAACGAAACAAAGAATGATATAGAATGGCGTCTTTCATCGGTTAATTACAAGTTATATTTAATTGTAGATGGAGATTTCCTAATACTTTCATCAAGATATAAGTTAAAATGCATTCATTTTTTAAATTGTTGCTAAAGGTTTACTTATAATTTATAATTCTAAACTTTATCTATTTATCCTTCATTCATATTTTTAAATTAAAGATTTTCATAATTCCACACATCAGATTCACTATGTACAATATTTATAAAAGTTGGAGAATCTAAATTTTATTTGATATAAATTCATTTATATAATTACAGAAACTTGTTGAATGGATTATCTTGGTTAATAAACTCCCGCTAGGGAGCACCTGTGTTGGAAGTGTGCAGTACATACATTACTATTATTGCTATTATTATTATTATTATTACTATTATTACTATTATTATTATTATTATTATTATTATTATTACCATTAATATTATTATTATTATTATTATTATTATTATTATTATTACTATTATCCCTCTATTATATTTTTTAAATTTTTTTTTATAATTCTACACATCAAATTCACCACGTAAATTTGTTTTAGAAGTTGGAAATGTCTGAGACATGTGATTTTTGTCTATAAACACACGATCCACGTCGGTTTTGAAAGAAAGGTTAGTTATGAGACCACACAGTGAGACACTTTACAGATATTTCTTTTCGGCAAAATAGGGCATTCACTAGTTCGAAGGAAGGGCGTAGCTGAAGAGAAAAAAAAATACAAAGAGTATCTCCTTTCACTAATAAGTAGCTAACTCACTCCACATGCCTGTCGTAAATTATGTCATAACATGAAGGGGAGATTTTTCTACTACCACAGCAACAAAAAATAAGTTCTCCAGAATGTTTAACAAACTCCCTATAGGCCTAGAAAATCATAGATGTATCAACGCGTAATGTATGGCAATCTGCATTTGGATATTTAAAAGTCCAGGCGTATTAACACGTCCTTCTGCATCTGGGTAAGGAACGCCATGTTTAAATATCCACGCTGATGGGTTAAATATTAAATTTATAAATAATGTTTAATTAACAATTAATTTAAATATTTAATATATTTAATTAAATAAAAATAAAACTTACAGTTTTATGTGATTTTTATATTTATTAAGATATAATTTAGTTACAGCTGTTTCTGTACTTTGTACCTTCTTCAGACATGAAAACAAATTAATAAATATTAATTAAATGTTTAATCTTTTTTGATGTTTCTGTTTCAAGTTTATCACTCAAACTGAAGGAAAAATTAATATTTGAAGAGAAAAAATTTATGCCCAAACTGGGATGTGAACCCAAGGTCTCTGATTCTTTGATTTTAGCAGTTGTAATCTATATAATAGTTATAAAAATTATAAATAATTTTAATAAGCGATTTCTTGTATAAGAGATAGGAAAAATTTTCATTTAAAGTGAGATGCTTAAGCAGCATGATGTTTAGTGCACTGGTATATAGAACCATAGACCATTGTTCAAATCCCATTTTACACATACATTTTTCTCTTAAAATATTTAATTGTATAGTTTATTCAATATTTAACAGTTTATAAACTTGATTTTCAGCTCGTAGTCCTGTATTTTCACATCTTAATGCATCTCTTCAAGGTCTAACAACAATAAGGGCATTTAGGGCTCAAGGAATGCTTGAAAAAGAGTTTGATAGCCATCAGGTAATTATATGATTTTCTACATTTTGTTGAACTAAATAAGTAAAGTGAACCCACTACAAACCTTATGAGCCCTTGGGGTATGAGGTTAATGCTTCCACTCTTCTAGATAATCAAGATGAGATTATTAAAAACAGTGATAAACAACATAGAAAGATAAGAAAGCCAAAGGTCCTGGGTTCGAGTCCCAGTCTGAGCGTATAATTTTTCTCTTCAGATATAATAGAAAGATATGGATTAAAATGTGTTTCTAATGTCACCCACTGCACTTCAGGTTCCTTGCTGGGCAGATGGTTGGCATTAAAATGGTTTATTTTCAATTTACGATTTGGTATTAATAACTCCAGCAGAAACAGATTTACAGTATTCTATACACAATTTTAATATAATTGCAAAAAGGTACAACATGGAAATCAGTACAAAGAAAACTAAAGTGATGGCCTTTTGTGGGAAATACGCTATACCTAGCAAAATTGTTTTGGACGATAAAATTTTAGAACAAATAAATGAATTTAATTATTTTGGTTATAATTTAACATTTCGAGATGAAGCTGATATATCAAAGAAAATCACAAAAACAACGGTGATAATTAACAGTATAATGAAACCATCTTTAGTACAAAAGTACCCAAGATTACGGTTTTCACAAGACCAGTATTAAGATGTGGTAGTGAAGCATGGACAATAAGAAGAACATATTAAAACCAAATAACAGCAAATTAGATGTGATTTATGCGCCTTACAGCAGGCTATACAAAGTGGGACAATAAAAGAAATGAGGAAATTATGGAAGAGTTGGATATAAAACCCATTCTCCACCATATGCAAAACTACCAGAACAACTGGAAAGCCCATCTTCAATGAATGCCGTCTCATAGAATTCCAAAAGCCATGCTTCGTTACTGCCCCCAAGGTAATAGATTGCTGGGACATCCAAAAGAAGTGCTGGATGGAAAATTCTTCTTTGAGTTCGTAACAGGCCACATGGCCTAATACATGATGATGATAGTAATGATTTTCAATTTACATGCCACTTTGTCTGTTCGTGTTTTTTTTTAAAAGAAAAATTAAAGCTTGAACCAGGCATTGAACCCTGGACCGCTCGTTCCCCGTATGAGTATGCTATCCATTACACTATTCAAGCTATAGTACAAATGCTAATATTTCTTTATTCAAGCTCTCGTTCTCCATACGAGTATGCTATCCATTACACTATTCAAGCTATGATACAAACGTTAACATTTCTTTGTTCATAAAGGATAAGATGTTCAAGTCCTGGTTCAAGCATTCATTTTTCTTTTCAAAAGAAAAATGTTCAGAATGGAAAATGTTAAATTTAAAATCTCACATCAAAGTATGTTCATGCGTGTATGTAGTGTAAAATGTGTTGTATGCGACGTGATGAAAGGAAGGGAGAAGGCAGTGACAATTTCATCTTTTCTTGTTTTTCTTAAAATTCTTCTAAAAAATTTAATTTCCATAGTTCGATTTTTACTGTTCCTTTTTTGTTGTTCACTTTTCTGCTCCATTTAACAGTTTTATCTTAAAACAGATTTTATAGTTGTCAATTCAAATATATATTTTTAATACCCGTGTTTCATAATAAATCCTTAACAAAAAAAATTCAACCTTTTTTAATTCTTCCATTTATTTAATTTTCAATTATTCAATTTTTTGCCCATATACCTCTTCTAAATTAAATTATGTAAATGTATAATCTCTACCAATTTTTTAAAACTACTATTTCATTTCTGTGGCTATATTGTTTACTTATATTATGCCATTTATTTAAATTTTCATCCAAATCTATTTTGTTGTTTACCCAATTCTATTGTATCCTTCAGTTGTTTCTGATTCATATGAACTCTCAGCCACTATGTTAAAATATCATTAATAATTTATTTATTCTTTAGGGAATATACAAATATTATGTTTATGATATATAATATTCTATTTTGAAAATAAAAATTAATGCTTGAACCCTGGACCTCTGCCTCTGCACACCAGTATGTAGTCCATTATACCATTCAAGCCACTGATACTACCATCAATTTATTTTCCTCGTATATAATTCTCTAATCATCCAAAGACAGATACCCGGCTCCATCATTGCCATCTGATGGTTTCTATTTAGAAGTGTTTTTAATGAGAATTTAACACTACCTTTTTAGTAGATGATCGTATATCTCTGTGATTAACACATGTGGATGTGAGGCCAGCATCTGGATGGTCAGCCAAGGGCCTTCTAGGCCTGTTCCACTTGGAGTTTTTTTTTTAGTCAGTACAGCTTATATTTCGATGTTTTTAAATTTAATACATTTCCAAAACTGGACAATTTTATAATTAATATAATTTTTCTTTCTTAAATTAAATTCTATCCAGGATTGGAAAATGTTAATTGAAATAAAAATATAAAAAGTTATAATTAATATGTTTTAATTTCATTACATATTTGATTTTATCTTGTTGGTTTATTTTTTTTATCTTGTTTCGGTATATCCATATCCCATCGTCAGCTTTTCAAGACTTTTGAATTTTACGTTGTCAGCCTTGGATGTCGGCTCTCACTCCATCTCTTATGGCTGATGAAAGAATTTGTAAATCAAATCTTCTTCCGCAGGAATTTCAAAATTCAATTTTGTCTTTGTTCTTCTGTATCTAGATTTTCTCTCAAACAGTGAGTTTTTTGTATTATCCAACTGTTTTAATATTCTTGTGTTTACATCTATTTTATGTGCTTTTCCAACTCCAGATTCACCATATTTTTTTAAGAATAACATCATAATGTTACTTTCTAATGTAATTATTTTTTCCAGGATTTACATTCGTCAGCATGGTTTATGTTTATTGCATCGAGCAGAGCTTTTGGAATGTGGCTAGACATTTCTTGTTTGTTTTACATATCGCTGGTAACCATCAGTTTTCTCTTCTTTGGAAA
Source organism: Diploptera punctata (assembly GCA_030220185.1). Lineage (NCBI taxonomy): Eukaryota > Metazoa > Arthropoda > Insecta > Blattodea > Blaberidae > Diploptera > Diploptera punctata. The sequence continues at coordinate 2,855,091 of JASPKZ010003868.1, read as the reverse complement.
AGGTAAGTGTAATTTTTTTCTGTTATTTCTCATGATATCAAAAAATTTAATCTTTTATTTATTTCATATTTTACTCTCTCATCTGGGACAAGTTACAAAGGACATTTCCTAATGTCCTTCGAAACATGTTCCTGATGAGATTCAAATGTGTAGAACTTAGAAATATTCTTTGAGTGAGTAACTTATTCTGAAATTCTTTCCTCCATTGTATTTTCTACTTAACTTCCTCTTTGCTTGTGTTTTCATTTCCCATGACTTGATTTGATATGATGTATGTGAAGTTTCCCTAAGGGGTCCTCATCTAGGGGATATGTGGATGGCGACCACAAGGTGCCCAAGCTGAGCAAAACATTTCTTCCACTTACTTGTGTTTTGCACTCTTTTAACTTTACTATCTAACCTCTCTTGGTTAACTCTTGTTTTTTTCGACCCTGACGCTATTAGGGCATCCGAGGGCTAGGGAGTCTTTCCTTTCTTCCATTTCTTCTTTCCTTTATTTTCTTTTCTTCTCCAGAAAAACCTGACCAGAGGCTATAAGATGGCAGCCCCATCACTGGTCTTGCCTTCCTTTGGCCAGCAACCAATCGAAGGGACTATTATTATGCTTTCAAGTCTTATACGAGAATTTCCCGGAAGGATCAAACTAATGACGATCAGAAACAAAAAAGAAATTACAAGGCACCAAAGAAACTCAAAATTACATTCAATTTTATAGTGGTGTAAAAAAACACATTCATGCACAAGCAGGAGTAGTCGTTATGATTCATAAACGATTTATGTAAAGTTACATACTAATATTGTTTTTTAATAATTGACATTAATAAAAAAAATAGAACAGTACGGTGGAGATGTGGGACTGGCCATTACACAAGCAATTGGACTCACGGGTATGCTGCAATGGGGAATGAGGCAGTCAGCTGAGCTTGAGAATAATATGACTTCTTTAGAGCGTATTCTTGAATACACAGCTGTGGAGAGTGAGCCTGCACTGGAATCACTGCCAAGTAAGGATTTTTATTTCATGTAATTTTGAATGTTGATTATTTTCCCAAACCGTGAGTTCTTTGGGTTTTTCTATTTGTTTTATTAATTTAACCTTTCTTTTGATTTGATGCTTTTCTTATCATGCATGGGGTGCTACTGCAGATTTTTCCACTTCTACATTCTTGACATTCCTGAGATGTTCTTGCACTCTGTTTTTTTTAATTTCTCTTTCTTTTCTCTATGTAGACTTTCTCACATTCTCCAAATTTAATGTAATAAATTCCTTTAATACACAAGTGATCTTCTTGGTAATAAAATATTAAAATATATATACAGTCAATATGCCCATTTCACCAATTAATGTTTTAAAATGGTCAACAAGTTTCTACAGCCAAGCTGTCATTCTCAAGACCAGCTATTGACTGAAGACAAAATTGATAATAAATAAATAAACAAATTCAGTTAAAAACAAACTGAGTTTGAGATTGACAGCTTGGCTGTAGAAACTTGTTGACCATTTTAAAACATTAATTGGAGAAATGGGCATATTGACTGTATATATATTTTAATAAATTCCTGATTTTTTTTTCTAGTTTTTCATTTTTTGTTGGATATAATTAATCTAATGGTGCTGAAGTCATTTTCATTGTCAGTCATATGTTGAAATTTTAAAAAAAGTTTTGAAACTTATGGTGCTTCAATGGATGATATGTGAATTTCTTGAATTTTATGGTTTCTTAATTTTCTTTTCTTTTTCTTAGAGTTAATAGTTGATCATGTTTTATTCAAGTTGTCAACAGTTAAGTTTCTTTAATTTTGATATTATGGTTGAAGGAACAGTAGCGAATGATTTCATTATCAAGTGCTCGACATTAGATACCAACCAACAAACCATATTATGGTTGAAGACCATAACATACCACTAGGCCGGATGATGATGATGATGATTAGCATGTTTATTACAATTTTTGCTGAGTACAAGGGTACATTTCCTTGTAGTCATGCAATATTAAGTTATGTAGATAGGAAATAACACTATGAGGTTCTTTAATATTGTTTATTTTTTACTATTTCACTCACCTCATACTTCATAAGTATGAAGTATGAGGTGAGTGAAATAGTAAAAAATAAACAATATCATGCAATATTGTTTATCTTTCTTTGATAGTCTATCTGCTATTTCATTGCCATGTACATGACAGTAGGGAGGAATCCACTGTAGAATTATAGTTTTTTTTAAGTAATAAACATCTTAAAGCAATTCAAAGTTAAATATGGGAAATGACATTATGAGGTTCTTAATCATGAAGAATGAGTCATTTTTTTTTATAATTTGCCTCATAGTTTATGTTTTCTTAAACATGGGAACTGTAGTTTTCAAAAGGACACATCCCTTCCATTTTCAACTGACATTATGACTACCAACAAAAATCCGGTAGTCATATTTCATTGCCATGCACATGACAGTAGGGAGGAATCCACTGAGAATTATAGTTTTATTTAAGTAATAAACATCTTAAGGAAATTCAAAGTTAAATATGGGAAATAACATTATGAGGTTCTTAATCATGAAGAATGAGTCATTTTTTTTATATCTTACCTCATAGTTTATGTTTTCTTAAACACGGGAACTGTAGTTTTCAAAATGACACATCCCTTCCATTTTCAACTGACATTATGACTACCAACAAAAATCCGGTAGTCATATTTCATTGCCATGCACATGACAGTAGGGAGGAATCCACTGAGAATTATAGTTTTATTTAAGTAATAAACATCTTAAGGAAATTCAAAGTTAAATATGGGAAATAACATTATGAGGTTCTTAATCATGAAGAATGAGTCATTTTTTTTATATCTTACCTCATAGTTTATGTTTTCTTAAACACGGGAACTGTAGTTTTCAAAAGGACACATCCCTTCCATTTTCAACTGACATTATGACTACCAACAAAAATCCGGTAGTCATAATGTTGGTTGAAAATGGAAGGGATATGTCCTTTTGAAAACTGTACTTCCCGTGTATAAGAAAACATAAACTATGAGGTAAGATGTAAAAAAATGACTCATTCTGCAATCTTAAGACAATTTTGGATATCCCTTTTTTTTTTGGTTAGAGATTGCTCTAGAAGATACTATGATTTGGTTAGCAGTTAGAGAGTCATAATTGTTATGTTGTAGATATAAAATGTACCTATATTTAAAATTATTCTTTAAAAATCCAAGGTTATTACTGATACAGTCATATTGTAATATTATGCATTCCAGGTAAAAAGCCAAGTGAAAATTGGCCTTCGGGAGGTGAAATTGTTTTTGACAATGTTGTTTTGGCATATTCAAAAAATGATCCTCCAGTTCTGAAGAAAGTTTGCTTTTCTGTGAAGCCATCTGAAAAGGTAACTTGATAAAAATATAATATTAAATTTATTACTAACTCACTCACTGGCACTATCGAACCTGTAAGTTCATGTCCATGCAGACATAAGCACTCCATACATCCATATCCTAAGCTAATTTTTCTAATCATCCCCTGTATATTCTACTTCCCTCAAATCATTGTTAATGTTATTCTCCTGCCTCATTCTTGGCCTACCTACTGGATACTGGAAAATAACATTAACCTTGATTTGAGGGAACTAGATTATACAGGAGATAATTGGATAACATTAGCTTAGGATAGGGATACATGGAAAGCTTATTTCTGTGAAGCCATGAACCTACGGGTTCAATAGTGCCAGTGAGTTAGTTATATAATATATATATATATATATATATATATATATATAATTTTAATTATTGTGCAAACTCCATTACTTCATGGCATGAAAGACCTTGAAGGCCCTTGGTCTACCAACTGGCTAGTTGCCTCACGTCCACATTTGTTAATCACAAAGATGAATGATCATACAAACAGTATAGGGGTGACATGTGGTTAGCATGTTGGGTTCCCTGTCTTTATAACTGGTTTTCTCTATCTGGAGCAGCTACTTATTTCAGCTATCCAAATTCCTCACTATGCTGGGTGGATACCAGTCCCATACTGACCAAAATTCTTTGGAAAAATTTAGTCTCCCATGTCACTCGCACCAGCACAAGTTCTGTAGCTCTCCTCCAAGGCATGATGCCTTAAACTGCACGATATGGCAGGTGACATTATGTAAACTTCATCCATCTTGAATACAAACAGTCCATAAGTGGAAATAAAGTATAATACTTGAAGGATTGACCGTTAGGATTTGTCATCCATTATATACATAAAATGGTAATCTTCTATAAGTGAAAAGTATTAACCTAAGCCGGAGTCTTTTGAATCATTAATCTACAATATTCATCTAAACGGAAGTGAGAGTTTTAATAAAATAACTTTTAGTTTAACTGTTAAATAAAGTGTCGTTATTTGTTTGTGTAAGAAACTTTTGCTCATTCCCCTGACGGGAGTTATTAGTGCCGTGGCAGAATTAAAGTGATTCAAATAATTACAATCACAAATCTACAACTTGGGACATCACACCCAACAACCCACCATTAAACCTCATAATGTTATTTCCCATATTTAACTATGAACCATTTCTTCATCTGGGTGATTGCATAAAATGCATTTCGGTGAAGGCAGAACATTGATTTTATAAAGGTATGATGTTTTTATTATTAATTTAACATTTTTCAATGAAAGATAAATTAAATTTGAAGAGAAAAATTTTCGCCTAGACCGGGACTCGAACCCGGGACCCTTGGCTTTCCGGGCCAAGTGCTTTACCAACTGAGCTACCGAGGCGAGTTACGATCTAGACGCAAATTTTTCTCTTATATACGTTGTAATTCCCTATCGCCAAATGCTTTTGAAACCATTGCTTCTGTCTTTGCAAATGGCGGCTTCTTAGTTAAGAAGACATTTATTGGGAATTTAACATTACTTTATAAGCTAGTAAGGCTTCTAATGATGTTTTTATTATTAATTTAACATTTCTCAATGAAAGATAAATTAAATTTGAAGAGAAAAATTTTCGCCTAGACCGGGACTCGAACCCGGGACCCTTGGCTTTCCGGGCCAAGTGCTCTACCAACTGAGCTACCGAGGCGAGTTACGATCTAGACGCAAATTCTCTTCAAATTTAATTTATCTTTCATTGAGAAATGTTAAATTAATAATAAAAACATCATTAGAAGCCTTACTAGCTTATAAAGTAATGTTAAATTCCCAATAAATGTCTTCTTAACTAAGAAGCCGCCATTTGCAAAGATAGAAGCAATGGTTTCAAAAGCATTTGGCGATAGGGAATTACAACGTATATAAGAGAAAAATTTGCATCTAGATCGTAACTCGCCTCGGTAGCTCAGTTGGTAGAGCACTTGGCCCGCAAAGCCAAGGGTCCTGGGTTCGAGTCCCGGTCTAGGCGAAAATTTTTCTCTTCAAATTTAATTTATCTTTCATTGAGAAATGTTAAATTAATAATAAAAACATCATTAGAAGCCTTACTAGCTTATAAAGTAATGTTAAATTCCCAATAAATGTCTTCTTAACTAAGAAGCCGCCATTTGCAAAGATAGAAGCAATGGTTTTCAAAAGCATTTGGCGATAGGGAATTACAACGTATATAAGAGAAAAATTTGCGTCTAGATCGTAACTCGCCTCGGTAGCTCAGTTGGTAGAGCACTTGGCCCGGAAAGCCAAGGGTCCCGGGTTCGAGTCCCGGTCTAGGCGAAAATTTTTCTCTTCAAATTTAATTTATAAAGGTATTTTGCCAGACAGTCGTGGCCCATTGTCATTCTAAAATGTGCTACTTTTGTTTTTCTTGGTATGTTTGGTATATCAATATTTTTATTAGGTATTCCCATTTTTTGTTTCTGGCTACTCTTTGGGGTCTATTGTCATTCATAATTTCGGATTTTAACTTTGTGTGGCATTTCACTGAGGAATAAGGTGTTGGTTTAGATCCAGGCAGTTGTTCAATACAAGATCCTTTTTTGGCGAGGAAATCTGCTGTTTCATTACTGGCAATCTCACAGTGTCATTGGAGGACAACTTATTTACCACAGTTTTGCAGGTCAATAATAATGTCATAGCATTCTTTGAAGTCAAAACTTTTTGGCCAGTAAATTGCCTATATAGCTGCGGCTTTTAATATTATTAATAGGTTTTGGAGAGAGATTTTTATAGCATAAATTTCACCATCAAAATTTTTTATTTCTTGTCCAGCATGACAGTAAAACGAAAAAAAGGGAGCATGTTCCTCCTGCTCCGGCACCAGTTTCAGCATTTGTGAGTGAGCCGTCAGTGTAGATATGCATCAGTCTTCTGTAGGATATCTGGTGTAGATAGTTTCCAAGGTTATTGATTTCAACTAATTGGTATTACTTCCAGATTTTTTTGTGATGATGCTTGCATTCATGTCTAAGGCACAGGGGATAGGCTGAAAATGTAGGGGGTTTATTATTGATAACAGTTTTTCTCTATTTGTCAGAATTTCAATTTTTGTCTCTAGTTCTTTGACTTTCTCAAGGAAAGTGACTTGGGTGTTTAGTCTTCTTCTTCTACTTGTTTATTTCTCCATGTGTCTTCTCAATAACTGACTAATTTTTCATATTGTAAAAGTGCTTTTTCTTGAGGAGTTAAGGTTATAGGGTGGTTCTCGGTAACTGCCCTCATGGATTTTATTGGGGTTGATTTCACAGCCCCTCTTATTATCCTCATAGCCTAATTTTGTATTATTTCCAGTTTTTCCATTATTCTTGGTGATGTGATAAGGATTTCTCCACAGTATTGTAGTACCGGCTTTATGTAAATGTTGTATGTTGTATTTAGGGTTATTCTAGAACCAGAATAGTATAATGAGAAGTAAGAGTTCAGACTGTCTTTTATCTTGGTTTCACACACAAACATTAATGTCTGTCCAGAGACTAAAAGATAGCAGCCCTACCACTGGACTACTTAGCGTCGGGCCAGTAACCTGTCCTAAGGAACTTCAAAACTACTTTCAAGTCTCAACACGAAAAAAGCCAGAAGGAATTGAAATATGACGACCCACAGCAAAGAAATATGGTTAAAAGAAAACGGCACAATGATATTGTAAGATATGCAACCTGGAATGTCCGAAGCATCCATGAAAAAGAAGAGGAACTAGACAGTATATTTAAAAATAGAAACATTGATATTGCAGTAACTACAGAGACTAAGAAGAAACTTAAAGGAACGAAAGAAACACAAAATTATGTACAAATATATAGCGGTGTCGACAGGAAAACCCATGGACAAGCTGGAGTAATGATTTGGATTAATAAAACCATAAGAAATAAAATTCAACACTACACTTACTGGAATGAAAGAATATTAGAGCTTCGACTGAAATAAATAGAGGTAATTTGACAGTTCTTGGTGTATATGCACCAGAGGAAGGCCGTGAAGAAGACAATGAAGAATTTTATAAAATATTACAAGAAATTTATAGCAAAATTAATAGAAATGATTACATTCTCATAATAGGAGATTTAAATGCCAGAGTGGGCAATGCTCAAGTCAACAATAATATTGGAACATTTGGCGAACCAACCAGCAATAGGAATGGGACAAGATTAACAGATTTTGCTATCTACAATGAACTGAAAATAACGAATACCTTTTACAATCATAGAAACATACATAAATATACCTGGCATCGTCAGGACTCAAAATCAATCATTGATTATTTCATTGCAAATAATAAGATTTTTAAATTGTTTCTCGATGTCAGAGCCTACAGAGGATATGATATTGGTTCAGATCACTACCTAGTAGAAGCAAGAATAAGATTTCCACCAAGATGGTTAAAAAAGAAGAAACAACAACAGAGCATAGAACAAAAGTACAAGGTAAAATTATTTTATGATGACAGCATTAAATGGTTATATTCGAGAAGAATTCAGCAATATATGGCTACAACTCCAGAAAGTAATGATGTCGAAAAAGAATGGAAAAACATTAAAATGATAATTCAAAATGCAGCTAATGAAACTTTAGGAAAAGTAAATATACAACAAAGAAGAAATAGAACTCTAAAAATCTGGGATGATCAAATAAAACAATTGATTGAAGAAAAAAAATGCAGCTTATAAAAAATATTTGAACACAAAGAAAGTAGAAAATGAAATAGAATTCAAACGCTGTAGAGCTATTGTTAAGAGGGAAATAAGAAAGAGACATAGGAAAACATGGTTAAATTTTGTTACACATTTAGAATCAGATTTGCATAAGCTCCAACCTAATGCCTTCAAAATATTAAAACATTTGAATAAAGATATTAAAGAATCTACCAAAATTAATTGCGGAGTAACAAAAGAAGATTTTTTCAATTATTATAAAAGTCTTTGGACTGACAATAGCTATGAAGATACAATTTTTCCGAAATAATAATGAGACAGATTCCATAATATCATTGGAAGAATTGAACAGTAGTTTAAAGAAATTAAAAAATGGGAAGGCAACTGGCACAGATGGCTTGAATTCTGAATTGTACAAATATGCAGGCAAACAGTTCCATGAAAGACTGTTGTCCTTCTTTAATAATGTATTCAAAAATGCAGATATACCACAAGAATGGAAGACAAGCATTGTTATACCCCTGTTCAAGAAAGGAGACAAGAGAAAAATGGACAACTATAGGGGAATCAGTTTGTTAAACACATGCTACAAAATTTATGCAGACATTTTAAATGGAAAATTGAAAAGTTTCAGTGAAAAATTCCTTATGGAATGTCAAAATGGATTTAGGAAAGGACGATCTTGTATTGATTCAGCATTTTCTGTTAAACTATTGCTTGAAAAAAGAAGAGAATTCAACTTAGAAACACATTTTGCTTTCATAGATTTTGAAAAAGCATTCCACACAGTCAAGAGATCAAAACTCTTTAATATATTGGATTTAGGAAAGGACGATCTTGTATTGATTCAGCATTTTCTGTTAAACTATTGCTTGAAAAAAGAAGAGAATTCAACTTAGAAACACATTTTGCTTTCATAGATTTTGAAAAAGCATTCCACACAGTCAAGAGATCAAAACTCTTTAATATATTGGAAGACAGAAATATACCAAATTTACTTCGGCAGAACATACAAAATATTTACAAAGACAACACCATAAAGATTAAATTAAATAACAGATTTTCTGAAGAAGGAATTATAAATCGTGGTGTGAGACAAGGCTGCCCCCTATCCCCAACACTCTTTGCAATTTATATCAATGAAGTAATATGTTGCTGGAACAAAAAATATAAATTTGGAATAAGAATATCAGAAAATAGAAAATTAAACACCCTATTGTTTGCAGATGACCAAATAATAATAGCAAATTCCAAAGATAATCTACAGAAAGGTCTGCATGAACTTAACAAAATTACAGAAGAATATGGATTAAAGATATCTACAGAAAAAACAAAAATTATGGCATTTCAAGGTGTAGATCCTGTCAGAAGTAAAATTGTACTGGACAATAAAATTTTGGAGTAGGTGAATAATTTTACATATCTAGGATGCAATATCTCATATGAAGAAGAAAAGGATGTAAATGCAAAAATATCTAAATTTTTAAGAATTTTAGGGTTAATAAATTCTATCTTCAAGCCACAGTTAGTCCAAAAGCATTCAAGACTGAAAGTGTATAAAACACTGGCTCTTCCAACTCTTTTGTATGGTAGCAAAGTATGGATGTTGAAACAGAAGGATATATAGAGACTTAGATCTGCTGAAATGAGATATCTTCGGAGGACTGCAGGATACACACTACTAGATCACAAAAAAAATGAAGACATCTTAGAAGAATTACACATGGAATCTTTAGAAAACAAAATTTCTGATTATAAGTCAAGATGGATACAACATGTTCATCGAATGGAAGATCACAGAATACCCAAACTAATGTTAAGATATCAACCTGCAGGAAGAAGAAGACCAGGACGTCCACTCAAAAGACTTCTGGATGGTGTTTCTCTTGAGGCCGAAACAGGTCAATAAATGGCCTAAATTCGTTAATGTACTATGATGATGATGATGAACATTTGAATAATATATACTATCTGCATTGCAATCTTATATTTTATTACATGAAAATCCTGACTCTAATTATGATGAATGGAAAAAAAAAAATTATAAAATACATTAAGAATAAAAATATCTTTACTTTTACTTTGCAGGTAGGAATAGTTGGCCGTACAGGTGCTGGAAAATCCTCCTTAATCACCTCTTTGTTCCGTTTGGTAGAATTATCTGATGGTTCAATAAAAATTGATGGGATAGACATTTCTACCATTGGTCTCCATGATCTGCGCTCCAAGATCTCAATCATTCCCCAGGAACCAGCTCTGTTCTCAGGTTTGTTGAGAGAAAATCTGGATCCATTTGACCATTACTCTGATGCAGTTCTGTGGTCAGCGCTAGAAGAAGTGGAACTGAAGCAAGCTGTGGAAGAACTTCCTGCAGGACTGAGTCACAAAGTGTCAGAGGGAGGATCCAACTTCAGTGTGGGACAACGACAGCTCCTGTGTCTGGCACGTGCCATCATCAGAAACAACAAGATTCTGGTAATGGATGAAGCTACAGCCAATGTGGATCCACAGTAAGTAAGAGTAGGAGAATATGAATTTCCATATTAATTTAATCAAAATTAAAACATTTTCTCCAACTCATTCATAATTCCATATTAATGTGTATAGTATTTCTTATAAACCTTGAAAATTTATTTATAGGACAGATGAACTGATCCAAGCAACAATTCGTCGTAAATTTGCTGACTGCACAGTACTTACAATTGCCCATCGTCTTCACACTGTGATGGACAGTGATAGAATCATTGTTATGGATGCTGGATGTGTTGTTGTAAGTTTGTTTTCTAAATTTTTATTTTAGAAAGAAAAATTAATACTCAAATAGGGACTCGAAAATAAGATAAGCTCATAATGTTACTTCCTATTTAATTTTTGCCTTATTAAATGTAAATAATATATATATATATAATATCTGTGTTATGACTGCTCTGAAAAACCAAGGCAACAGATTTGTTTATGGTCTTTTCAACCAGGAGACAATATAGGAAGTCATGTGATGGAAATACTTTACAATATGTGATGCGAAAAATATTTCTAAGTTCCAATCATGCACCATGCACATGTGCAAACAAATGTGAAGCGGTTACACTTTGGAATCACAGGATGCAGCTAACATATACACAATATTTAACAAACCTAAAAGCTAACCTAAAGCAATTTAAGTACTCTAACCTGTGAAAGACCAAGCTAAAAGCTAACCTAATGCAATTTAAGCACTCTAACCTATGAAAGAATGCAACCCCAAAAATAAATAGTAAGTTCTGAAATTGAAGTATATGTGTACAGTTAATTAGTAAATACTCTATATTGTTTGCACTGGAACAAGTCTTTGTTGTTGTAAGAATATTTGTTAAAATCAATATGGCTGCCATGTCATAGAAAATAATGAAATAATTAAGGTAGAATTTTTTATCACTCACCTCATATTGTTCTTCTTATTTGACTATAAACTAGTTTTGGAACATAGTTTCTGTTCCATCCTCAGTATTGTCACGACCGTTGTTCTGTCGTCTTAAAGAGTTGCCCTTCGCTCCTTCCATTGGCTGACTGAAAAACCTCGAAACCAGGTCATTCTCACCGGGAATTTCAAAGTTCATCAATTTCTTCTTTTCACTCTTTTGAATGTAGATCTTTTCCCAAACAGTAAGTTCTTTTGGTTTTTCTATTTGTTTTAATAATTTAGCTTCTTTCTCAATAAGATGTTTTTCAGACCATGCATGGGCAGCCACTGCAGATTTTTCTACTTCCCCTTTCTTGACATTCCTGAGATGTTCTTTCACTCTAGTTTTCAAATTTCTCTTAGTTTTTCCTACGTAAAATCTCTCACATTCTTCACATTTAATCTGATAAATTCCTGATTTGTTTTCTTCTTTTATTTTCTCATTTTTATTACGTCTAATCAGTCTACTGATGCTGTCATTTTTGGGTGCCAACCTCATGTTGAAATCTTTAAAAAAAAAATTTTAACTTGTGGTGTTTTAATGGATGATATGTGAATTTTCTGAATTTTACATTTTTACTTTTACTTTTAGAAAAGTGCTTTGATTAATAAATTTTTGTCTTTCAAACTTGTTTATTTTCTTGAGTATCATTCTTACTGCAAAACCATTTTTCATGGCTACGTTGATTATGTGTCTTTTTCTCTTTCATAATTTTCTTTGTTCATGGGTATGTTCACTAATCTATGTGTCAAACTACTGAAAACTGCTTCTTTGTGAGCTATGTGATTGAAACCTGAAGCTTTTATATAGTTATCTATATGTGTCTTCTTTCTGTAAATTCCAAATTCTATCTTATTTTCATCATTCCTTTTTAAGTTGAGATCTAAAAATGGCATTTCTCCATTGATTTCCTTTTCCATAGTGGACTTTATAGTTTGACTTTGAATGTTCAATAATTTTAATGCATCATCCATCTGTTTATGATTAACTATTGCAATTATGTCATCCACATATCTGCACCAGAACTTGAAAATTAAATGATGTCCATTATCTTATTTATTCATGGGGAATTTTGAACACAAGATAATTAATGGACATCGTTTAATTTTCAAGTTCTGGTGCAGATATGTGGATGACATAATTGCAATAGTTAATCATAAACAGATGGATGATGCATTAAAATTATTGAACATTCAAAGTCAAACTATAAAGTCCACTATGGAAAAGGAAATCAATGGAGAAATGCCATTTTTAGATCTCAACTTAAAAAGGAATGATGAAAATAAGATAGAATTTGGAATTTACAGAAAGAAGACACATATAGATAACTATATAAAAGCTTCAGGTTTCAATCACATAGCTCACAAAGAAGCAGTTTTCAGTAGTTTGACACATAGATTAGTGAACATACCCATGAACAAAGAAAATTATGAAAGAGAAAAAGAACACATAATCAACGTAGCCATGAAAAATGGTTTTGCAGTAAGAATGATACTCAAGAAAATAAACAAGTTTGAAAGACAAAAATTTATTAATCAAAGCACTTTTCTAAAAGTAAAAGTAAAAATGTAAAATTCAGAAAATTCACATATCATCCATTAAAACACCACAAGTTAAAATTTTTTTTTAAAGATTTCAACATGAGGTTGGCACCCAAAAATGACAGCATCAGTAGACTGATTAGACGTAATAAAAATGAGAAAATAAAAGAAGAAAACAAATCAGGAATTTATCAGATTAAATGTGAAGAATGTGAGAGATTTTACGTAGGAAAAACTAAGAGAAATTTGAAAACTAGAGTGAAAGAACATCTCAGGAATGTCAAGAAAGGGGAAGTAGAAAAATCTGCAGTGGCTGCCCATGCATGGTCTGAAAAACATCTTATTGAGAAAGAAGCTAAATTATTAAAACAAATAGAAAAACCAAAAGAACTTACTGTTTGGGAAAAGATCTACATTCAAAAGAGTGAAAAGAAGAAATTGATGAACTTTGAAATTCCCGGTGAGAATGACCTGGTTTCGAGGTTTTTCAGTCAGCCAATGGAAGGAGCGAAGGGCAACTCTTTAAGACGACAGAACAACGGTCGTGACAATACTGAGGATGGAACAGAAACTATGTTCCAAAACTAGTTTATAGTCAAATAAGAAGAACAATATGAGGTGAGTGATAAAAAATTCTACCTTAATGAATATACCTCATAATGAGAATTCCTAAAATAAGTAATGAAATAATTGTTAGAAAAAATGTAAAAATCATTACAAATGGTTAGATATAATTTGAAAAATGAAACCCTAAGAATAAAATCTGACAGGAGTTTATGAAGGTATTAAGAAAGTTGCATCACAGGTTGTAAAGTTTAGCCCATGTGATTAACATGATACAAACCATAATATTAATTTCAGTTTTCTAAACAGTGTTGTGTATTTATATAAAGAATAATTATTGAGCAAAACTGCATATTATAAATTGATCTGGTCATACTGGTAAATTAAAATAATTTTCTTAGCTATTACAAGATGTTGCTACAAGATTTTATTGTTTTATTTGATCTGTATAGGAATTTAACCATCCACATATCCTGCTACAAAATGAAAACGGAACTCTGTATCAAATGGTTGAACAGACAGGTCATGCAATGGCAGAGTCTCTCTTCAAAGTGGCAAAAAATGTGAGTATCTACACATATACATACACACACGTTTTGTGTCTAAGCTTCATAAACCTCAAATAATGAGATCTCATTGCTTCTTATGGTGCTGTTGAGGTCTTATAAAAAATCATAATTTATTTATTAATGAGATGTGATATTTTTTTATGATTATTATTAGCCGTGCTATTATCATCATCCATATAAGTGTTAGGCCAAATGGCCTATTATAATATTGGAATTTTATATGATGTCCCATGTTGATGTCATTTAATAGGGGATTTGATGAGTGATGAGATGGCCTGCATTGAGGTGTCATTTAATGATGGTATTTTCTCAGGGTTGTAGTTAGTTGATCGTAATAGTCAAAATTACTATTACCTCCCACGGCACTTAACACATTCAGTACCGTAAACCAGTTAAGGCGTTTAAAGAGAGTATCGTGTATGCGGCCGTCGGTCAGTTAACTCGTTTTATAGTGGGCGCGAACAAACCACATTTATATTTGGAGCCTAAATATTGTGTTGGCTTAGTATGTTTTGGAGTTCATAGATGGCATGTAAATGTACATTTTCTATTCCCGTTTGACACATTTAACCTTGGTGAATCCCCTTTTATTTTTAAAACAAACAACACATGGAATTCGTTCACCCAAACTTGCATCCATGCTCCAATGCAGTCGTATATGTTTCTCGTTATCGCACTGTTGTTTGTGAGTGAGTGAAACCATGGCGAAAGAAAAATATCTCACTGAAGAAGAATTAGTGATTATTTTGTATAATGATGATTCAGGCGATGAACTGATTCCTGAATTAGAAGATTCACAAAGTGAAAGTGAAGATGAACTTCCACTTCCTGAAATTGATATGCCGATATCATGTGATGGCAATAAAATTCAAGAAATTTACTTACCATCCATTGAAACACTATAAATTTCAAAAACTTTTCAAAAAGTTTAATATAAGATTAGCACCAAAGAATGAATGCAGCCTTAATAGGATAATTAAAACTAATAAAAATGAAAGAATTGAAAATGAAAACAAATCAGGAATTTATCAGATCAAATGCAGGGATTGTGACAAAATTTATATTGGAAAAAAAAAAAAAAGAAATTTGAAAACAAGGGTGAAAGAACATCTTAGAAACATCAAAAAATGGAGAAGTGGAAAAGTCAGCAGTAGCTGCTCATGCTTGGTCCGAAAAACATTTAATTGTATCAAAAGCCAGTCTAATTAAACAAATAGACAAACAAAAGGAACTCACGGTTTGGGAAAAGATCCACATTCAGAAAGCAAAGGGAAACTTATGAACTTCGAAATTCCTGCAAATTTTGACCTGATCCAGAGGTTCATCGGTCCACCAACAGAAGGAAGAAGAAGAGTTTCTTCCGATCGACAGAACACCAGTCACCAACAAAGTTCTGAGGATGAGACAGTTATAGTCTCGAAATCGTGATCAACTTAGAAAATTTATATGAGGAGAGGTAAGAAACATTTAATTTCACCATAACCCTTATTAATTTTATATTGGAGTAAATATCCGGTTTGAATTACAATCTCATAAAGGAGGAATTTTCCTTCCATCATTATTTGAGACATCCCAGAGATCTCTTCCCGTGTGGTTGGTAGTGAAGCATTGGTTCTAGGGGATCTCATCCATCATAAGTGGCTCATCCAGTTGTTTTAATAATTCTGTATAAAATGAAGCACTGGTTCCAGACCAAGTTCTTTCATGATTTCCTCATTATGTTTATGATCCTATTTTGTATATCCTTCAGTCATCTTCATCATCATGTTTGGTGCTAGAGCCCATTGACTGCCCCCAACTATGTACCTCCATCCATTTCTATCATCTGCCTTCCTTCTGCAATGCTGGACTCCCATAACCTTCAAATTCTGTTCCATGTTGTCTAGCCATCTGGTAAGAGGTCTTCCAACTTTTCTTTTTCCCTTTATTTTAGAGAATGTGACTCTATGGGCAATGCCTGTTTCTTCCAATCAGTGTAAATGGCCAAGCCATCTCAATCTTGAAGATTTTATTATTCTGACTATGTCAGTTGTAATAGAGAAAAAAGTCATAAATAATAAATTACAAATATTTCAATATTTATGTGACACCCTTAAAAGAACACTGGGAAAGAAAGTAAGAAAAGAAACACATTTAAAATTTTATAAAGTATTGGCTGTACCTGCAATATTATATGGCTCAGGAATATGAACTCTGAATAAACAGTCAATTAAAAGAATAGAAGCAGCAGAAATGAAATATTTACGATTTATAGCAGGATATACTTTAATGGATAAAAACGAAGTGAAGATATTCATAAAGAACTACAAATATTCAGTTTGACAGATAAAATAGAAGAGTTTAGGAGAAAATGGTATGAACATGTCTGTGGAATGGATACCAACAGATTGCCTAGGAAAAGTCTGAACTATCAACCAAGAGGAAAAAGAGATCGGGGATGGACACAGCAGCTATAATAGTTGGAGCCAGAATGAACCAAAATGGTTCAATCCTTGCAAAAAGAAGAAGAAGACTATGTCAGTACCATCATATAAGTCATATAAATCCTGATTATACCTACTGCGCCATTTGTTATCTTCATTAATTGGTCCATAGATTTTCCTTAGAATCTTTCTTTCAAATATTTTAAATTTACTTTCATCATTTTTAGTTAATGGCCAAGTTTCACTTCTATTCAGGATAACAGTCAGTGTGTCTCATAAATCTCATTTCATTAGCTGTTATTCTGTTTTCAATTCATCTTAATATCCATGCTTCACTGCCATAACAGAACATTTTGCCAAAGTTTTATATAGGAATGGGGACATCCCATAGCATATTGGTTAAGGCAATATGCTACAAGCTGGGAGATTGAGGATTCGAGTCATGGTGGGGTCAGGATTTTTTAACTGACCCAAACCTACTGGCAACACCATGGCCCTGAGATTGACTCAGCCTATAATGGAAATGAGTAAGGTAAGGTAAGTGATCCCACTACAGGCCTCAGGAGGCCCTTGGGGTAGTAGGAGATTAAGGCTCCCACTTTTTCTTGACAATCGGCACTTGATGTCAGCCGGGTTGTCAGCCCTGCGTGACGGCCGCCTTTACCCCAGAACAAGCGTCTGGTACTCATTTCAGTTAGAGGCTGAGTCGACCCCAAGGTCATAGTGCCGCCAGAAGGTTTGGATCAGTTTAAAAATCCTGACCCCACCGGAACTCGAACCCTCGACCTTCCGGCTTGTAGCGCAGTGCCTTAACCACTACGCTACGGCGTGCCCCCATGGAAATGAGTACCAGATGCTTGTTCTGGAGGTAAAGGCAGCTATCATGCAAGGCTGACAACCCAGCTGACATCTCGTGCTGATTTTATAGAAAAGTGGAAGCCTTAACCTCCTATTACCTCCAAGGGCCTTCTAAGGCCTGTAGTGGGATCACTTTACCTTCTTTTTTACCTTATATAGGCATATTCTTGTGCTATTTTTGGTCTGGACATCTTACCTCAATATTAATGTTGATTTGTTCTTGGACATGTTTCAAAACAATTCTGTTTTATCGTCAGCTTTCCCAGACTCAAAATATAACTTCCTAAAATTAAATATTATATTCTTGTGCTTTTCTATACAAAGGAAGGTCTTGTTATTAGGAAAGTAAGGCATTGAAAATTTCCATGTTTTGCTACATAAATTTAGAGCATTTGCTGAAACCAATTATTTAAAGCTTAAAAGTTATATATATATTTTTTTAAAATATTGTTTTAACTAAATTGTACTGTCCATATTGAATGTTTTCTTTTTAATGTTTTATTTTATTTTCCAGTGTTACGAGAAGAAAGTACAACAATTTTCCTAGTACCTAAAATAATAATAATAATAAGCATTTATGAAAAATGCAAAACTTCTCGAATATGTTGTAAACTTCTAAACCAAAAGCCAAAGTTTATTCTTTGAATAAAATAAATGGAAACTGTGTGAATTAACAGATGTGAAAGCTGGACTTTTTAAATGGGATTATATTAATGCAATGTTACTTAATATCTTCATGAAGAAAGAAGTTATCAAATGTATGTTGAAAACTTTCAACGTAAGAAGATAGCATTCAGTATTTTCTTGAAAATTTTTGTAAGTTTATTTAATTTTGTGGAATGAATGTTGCAGCATTGTTACTTACACCTCCATCGTTAGCCATACATGGATGGTTCAAGTGTACCAAGTCCAACTGTGCTAGGCCTATTTCATAATAAAATACTAATGTTAAATTATGGGTAATACTAACTATAATTCACCATATCATAGTTTAAGATTAAATCTAAAATGTAATTGCAAACAGAGTTTTGAAATACATCTAAGAATTAGTTATGAATTAATAACTTTTAACATATGGAGGCTTATGTTCAAACTCAACCTCAGAACGAGACTAGATGAAGAAGAAGAAGAAGAAGAAAATTTACATCTTAAGAATTAAATTAATATTTTTAATACCTCACCTCATATCGTGTATTCTTCTAGACTGCAGTTTCAGAGCTATATCTCCATCATCAGAACATCTTTTCAACCAGTGCTATGTTGTTTCTTGGTGGTTTTCCTCTTCCTTCTATCGGTGGATCGATGAATCTCTGGATCAAATCAAAATTTGCAGGAGTTTCAAAATTCAAACACACAGATAAACAGAAAGAACTCACGGTGTGGGAAAAAAATCCACATCCAAAAAAACAAAAAACAAAAACTCATGAATTTTGAAACTCCCGCAAATTTTGATTTGATCCAGAGGTTCATCAGTCCACCAATAGAAGGAAGAAGAAAACTGCCAAGAAACGACATAACACCAGTCGAAGAGAGGCTACTACTGATGATGGTGATATAGCTCCGAAACTACAGTCTAGAAGAATAAAGGATATGAGGTGAGGTATTAAAAATATTAATATAATTCTTAAATTAAACCTCATAGTGTTTTTTTTTTTCCCCTGTGAAAGTTAAATAAAATATTACATCATCTTATTTCTCTAAATCTGATATGCTGGACTTGATCTACTTGTGCTGTGAACCATCCATATATATATATATATATATATATAAAAGACAAGATATAAGATGGTGAAGTAAAAAGAATTTTATTTTAAATTTAAATATATATATATATATATATTTAATTAATGTTTGGAAGTAAACATTATGAGGTATAATCATTAAAATTCATCGGAGAACATATTGTTTAAACAATATGTTCTCCGATGAATTTTTAAATATATATATATATTTGGATATCAAATGAGTTTTTAGTACGTATATTACAATGCAAAGTTGGGAAGTAGTTTTTACTGAAGTGTTGAAATGATTAAAAAATCCACATCCAAAAAAACAAGAAAGAAAAACTCTGAGATTCTGTAAAACACTTCACAAATGTGCGTTGTACATTATTTTTTGCACGATGGTGTTTTCAAAAAATAAATAATAGTAAAATAATAACATCTTTGTTGGAACTATTTGCTTTCATTATAAACAACTGACTAGTGTTAAAGTCTGGCCAATGTTTATATGGTAAATGCCGAAAATAATTTAGTTGAGACTACAGTAAGCTGTGACACCAATCAGGGAGAAAATGGTGGTAAGTATGAATTTATTGTTTTATATTGTTTCAAATAAGGTTCAGTTCATTTAAAATGCATCTCTTTCGTACAATATATATTAACACTACCTTTTGGATATATTTTTGTATATATATTGTACGTAGAATATATGAATGGCAGTGGTTTTACTTCCTGCACTAGGTAGGTAATTTGTAATATTACAATATAGTTATTTAGTTATTTATAGGTTGGCAACCCCGAAATTTAGGAAATTGAACTTTCAATCATGGTCACCATTGTTGTAAGTACGACAGAATGCACTATCGTGCAAAAATTATTTTTATAGCTATAAAACATTTTTAAAAATTATTTTCAATTAACAATGTATAAGAGAAAAATTTGTATTTAGATTGGTGTGCTCAAGTAGCTCAATTGGTAGAGCATTGGTGTAGAAAGCCAGATGTTCAGGGTTCAAACACCAGTCTGAGCGTATATTTTTCTCTTCAAATATAAAAAAAAGAGTTTAAACTTATTTAAATGATGAATTAGAAAAGCTTTTTACATCTCACCTCATAAAACTCCGTGATTTTCACAGGACCGGTTTCTGGAGCCATCGCTTCTATCCTCAGCCTATACTCCGAATGTTGAAATTCTGTCACTAATATCAACTTCCAAACTGCGATTTTATGAATTTTGAGACTAAATTTTGCTTGCCGGAAATTTCAAAATTCATTAATCTATACTTGTTCTAATGAATTATATATTTTCCCAAATTGTTAAGTCCAAAGGCTTCTCTAAATGTTTAAAAACTTGGAGAAACCTTTGGAATTAATTTGAGAAAAGATATACATTCAGAAAAATTAATACAGATCCATGAATATTGAAGTTTCCAGCAAATGTAATCTCAAAGTTCATATAATTAGCATCAGATGGCAGTTTGAAACTTGATGGTAGTGACAGAATTTTAACAGTCAGAGTTTTGGCTGAGGACAGGAGCATTGCCTCAGAAACTGGTCCTGTGAAAATGATGGAATTTTATGAGGTGGGATGTAAAAAGTTTTCTCTATTTTAATATATAAATTGTAAATACCTCGTATTGTTACTTCCCATCATAATTTTTATTTAATAAAAGTTTAAACTTAAAAATAGAACAAAATATAAGGTGAGGTTATATTTTTAATATGAAATTATTAAATTAAAAAAAAAGGGTTTATTGAATTTCTGCATGGCTGATATTAATTTTCAATAGTAAATAAATTTTTTTTTTAAGTCCTTTCTTTGGCAAAGATTTATTATACCAAATTTTATAATATTATATTTTTAAAGAACAGTGATCATTGAACTATGCATATTTATGTTATTTGCATATAGATCAATTCTCTAAAGTGTAATTCTAAGGATTGACATTTAAATATAACACTCTGAACTTCCATTAGAACATGTGGTTACATCTTTATTTGAGGGGAATCTTCAATTATAATTTATTTAATTTTTACAAAGAATATTTCTAACACTGCCTATGGCAGTATATTTTAAGAACTATTTAACACATGCTCCAAATGGGAGTCAATGACCAATCACGTTTCAATGAATTTTGTTTTACAACCAATGACAGTCGTGTTTCACCTCGATATTTATCAAATTCTGTTTACCAAAAGAAAGAAAGCTCCTCCTTTTAAATATTCTGAACAGGTCAGAACATTAAATTATTTTTAGTCTGTTTATCTTACCTCAATATTAATGTAAGATAAACAGACTAAAAATAATTTAATTAAAAGAACCTCAAAATATTACTTCCTAAAATAAAACATTAAGATCAGAACATTATTTTGCAGTGACTGGCTCTCCAACAAATATGTTGAATGTTGCAAATAATGAACAGATTCCTTCGAATTACACATTTGATAATTGTGTTTTTAAATAATGATTTTACTGAGTTTTTTACTAAAAAAATTAATTAATAACCTATAATGTTGGTTATAATATACAGTTTGCTGTGTTTAATTTTTTCTCCATTAGGGTGCATTCTTACAATATTGTGATCCTATTTGGGAATAAATAATATGATCGAGTTGCAGTGGATGAACAAATGAAACATAACCAAACATTTATCATTTGTTTTCAAACATCGCCATTAACATTAAATATATAAATATTTTTAAATAACTATATTTAAATAATAATTATTGAGTAAACAGCTTAATTTTATTCATTAAATAGTCCTAACAAATGCCACTCTTGATTTCCAAATCCTCTAGATAAATTGGAAATCGCGCCTGCCATTACTTATGATAATTTTACAATGAGATACAATAAGTAATTGAAGAGTTAATTGCAGAAACCAGACATGCCCAATATTAAAAGTTTAGATGTTGTTAAACTACAAAGAGGTGCAAAGAAGGCACCAACAAACAATCAGCATGCATTTGTCACTGAACAGTAAGTGGCTGTTCACCAAGACTCAAAGGATTTTGCAGAAGGAAGTAGATCAAAATATGAACACAATTCTATTCTATTTTATAGTATTCTGCCCTAGGGCAGGTCTTTCACTGCAATCATAGCATTTTCATGCTATGGTTTGCAGCTTTACTAGGGAATTATAGGTGTGGTAGCTTTCCTTTGCTTTCCACACCGAGGGATATGATGATGATGGCCAGATGATGTTCAGGGACCATTTGGGCGTCAAAGTTTCCTGACATTTGTCTTACAGGTGATGAAAACCCCTGAAAAACCTCACCCAGGAAGCTTGTCCCGACCTGCAACACACTACCTCGAGATCACAGTGGTGGACATGAACACAATATTTTACTGAAATAATAAACAGAATAAAATCACTTTTTAAGGTACATGAAAATGTTGTCCTTCCTGATCTACACATTTCTAACATTGATAAATTCCAGAAACACTTTCTGAAGCACTGCTTGTGATATTCTGTGGATTTATCACGTAATTTCAGTCTTTAATTCATCCAGAGTGTGAGGACTATTTATAATAAACTTTTTATTTCAATGTCCCCTGTAAATAAAAGTCATACACACTCAAATCAGGAGAATATGATGGCTGTAATCTGACTAATTATTCTCTTGTTATTGAGTTTTAAGTTCCCAGATTTGAGTGTGTAACTTTTTTTCATGTGAGACATTGAAACAAAAAGTTTATTGTAATAATCCAAACAGTCTGTATGAATTAAAAATTGCAATTACAAGATAAATCCACAGAATATTACAAAAAGTGCTAAATATAATGTTTCTGCAAATTGTCAATCAACGTCAGAAATGCATAGATCGGGAGGGACATTTCCGACATCTACCTTAAAAAGTGAGTAAAATATTTAAATTTTATTTCAGTTTATCCTGTTTTTTATTTCAGTGAAATATTGTGTATATATTTTGATCAATTTCCTTCCACGAAGTCCTTTAACAAGTGTCGGCAAATGGCCACTTCCTGCCTGGTGACGGACACACTCTGAATATGCTGAATGATTGGTAGTGCCTTCTTTGCATCTCTCTGTACCATAGTACTTATAACAATTCTATGTAGCTAGTGAGTATTGATACAAAATGTAGACAAGTACTAAGATACACATAGTCAAAATATTGGGACTTCTATAAAATACAAATGAAGCTATACTGTTTTTTTAAATGAAAATTTTACTTTTGGATTTGTCTGACTTTTTTTAATTAACCCTTCAGTTATAATATCATTATATTTTTTTAATGGTGAGGGGTAGTGGAAAATAATAAAAAGTTTTGAACTATGATTAAGTATTACAAGATTTCTATTTGAAGAATATAATAGTTTATTTGTGTCTTTACAGAAATATTCAATGGAAATATCTACCAATAAAACTAAAATAATGGCCTTTTGTGGAAAATCCCCAATACCAAACAAAATTTGTTTAAATAACAAAATTTTAGAGAGAGTTAATGAGTTTACTTATTTAGAATATAAACTCTCTTTTGTTGAAAATTTGGATTTACCGGAGAAAACTGTGAAATTCAACAAATCAGTGGGAATCATTAATAGAGTTTTAAAACCTTCATTAGTGCAAAAATCAACTCGTACTCGTCTTTATCAAATAATGGCCCGACCAGTCCTATGTTATGGGAGTGAAGCGTGGACTATAAGGACGAGAGATGAAAGCAGACTAACAGCTTGTGAGATGAAATTTATGCACCGAACAGCTGGCTACACAAAATGGGATCGAAAGAAAAATGTAGAAATCCTTCAAGAACTTAATGTGTCACCAATACTGGACTACATCTCCAGATATCAGCTAAACTGGAGGGAACATGTCTCAAGAATGGCTAGATCAAGGATCCCCAGGGCAATAATGAACTACTGTCCAAATGGGAAACGGTCACTTGGTCGACTATGAAAAGATGGCACGAAAACCGCTTTCTCAGGCTGTAACAGTTCTTCTAGGACTAATACCTGGCAGGATGATGATGATTTGTGACTTTACCAGCCGGCTGCTGGCCCTTCACATCCACATGTGTCAATCACAGAGGTAGATGATCAACAGCCAGTGTAGGGGTGACATATGGTTAGCATGTCGAGTCCCCCAGACGTTATAGCTGGTTCCTCAACCTGGAGCCGCTACTTATTGTAGCTACCCAATTGCCTCACGATGCTGGGTGGGCACCGGTCCCATACTGGCCGAAATACCATGAGAAAATTTCTTCCCCCATGGAGACTCGAACCAGCGCAAGTCCCATAGCTCTGCGCCAAGGCTTCCTACCTTAACCGCTCGGCTACATTTTTGAGATGTCAAATAAATGCTTGCTAGCCAACGCCCACTCTTGAATGTTGAGCCTTCTTTCAATATGCAGACCAGTATAGGGGGGCTTCTGTGAAGGCAGGGTCTTTATCATCATCTTGTGAGCAGTCCAGAGCTCTGAATGTTTTCATGTGGTCTGCATCCATAGTTTCATGGCTGCATAGTTGGCATGCTGCAGAGATCAGATAAATAAAACATAGATAAATTTAGAAAATAAAGTTAAAACATTAGATAAAAAATTCTTTGTGAAGTGGATTGGTCAATAGAATTGACATGAGTTGTTTCGTAAAAACAAATCATGATAAATTTCTTATTTTAAATGGTTAAAAAATTTTAAAAAAAGTTTAACACATAAATAAAACTATTTACAGGGATACTGCAATTTAATTTAGTAATAACAAAATTATTGATCCAGTTAGATATATCCAAAGGACTTACAATCTGGGAGAAGATATATACATTCTGAAACACAAGGAAAAATTTATGAATTTTGAAATTCCCAGGGATAAAAATTTTATTTAACAAAATTATGGATCCAGTTAGATATATCCAAAGGACTCACAGTCTGGGAGAAGATATATACATTCTGAAACACAAGAAAAATTTATGAATTTTGAAATTCCCAGGGAGAAAAATTTTATTTGAAAGTTCATCAGTCAACCAACAAAGGGCAGATTAATGGGCCTAAATGACTGCCAGCCATCAAATCAACAGTTAAATCCCATTATGAAAATATATTAGGAAGTAACATTATGAGGTTCTTTTAATAAATATGTTAGGTCTGTAATCGTCTAATCTCGTGATTTTTTTTGTTATTGTATTTTATTTATTTAGTCAGATTCCAGTTGATGATGAAAGGAATTCCTTTTAAAACCAGTCCTGAGTTTATATAGAAATATAAGGTGAGGTGAAAAATCTGTTTCATTTAATTATTATTAAATATAACCTCATAACTATTAATTATGAGGTGAGATGTTTATGCTGGCTCTAGAATTTATATCAATAGTACGTTAAGTTTATAAGTAATGCCACGAGTGATTTCCAAATTTATCTAGAGAATTTGGAAATCAAGAGTGGCATTTGTTAGGACTATTTAACGAATAAAATTAAGCTGTTTATTCACAAATCATTATTTAACTATAGTTATTTTAAAATATTTATATATTTAATGTAAACGGCGATGTTTGAAAACAAATGAGAAACGATTGGTACGCTTCATTTGCTTCTTTTGTTCATCACTGCAACCAGATCATAATATTATTTATTGCCAAAGGATTGCAATGTTGTAAGAATGCACCCTAGTGGAGAAATTTATAAACAACATTATAGGTATTAATTCATTTCTGATGTCCTATGATGTAAATATGTCAATTATATTTTTCTGCAACGTCATTTCCTGTAAAATAATTCATTTAAGAAAGTGCAAACAGTGGTTTTTTTTTTGTGGTATAATCAATTGTTACAAATGTTTTTATATTATCTCTCGCATGCACTTTCTGCTGACATTCATGTACTATATATACAATCTGGTAGTTGCATTTCTTAGAGAGTCAATCACTATAAAATAATGCTATGACCTATTTAGAATGTTAAAAAAGAGGTGCTTTCTTTATTATGATAAACTTTAGTTGGTAATTATATTATTTTTAGTCTGATCATCTTACCTCAATATTAATGTTGATTTGTTCTTGAACATGTTTCAAAACAATTCTGTTTTATCGTCAGCTTGTCCAGACTGGTTTGATTTGTGTTCCATTATGTTGCACAACCTGGATGTCTATGTCAGCTCCATCCTGTGGTTGGCCAAAGAACCTCCAAACAAGGTCACGCTCTGTCGGTATTTCAAAATTCATAACTCTGATTTTGTTCTTCTGAATATAATTTTTTTCCCAAATAGTCAGCTCTTTTGTATTTTCTAACTTTTTTAATAATTTAGTGTCTGAATTTATATTAAGTTAATGGCCTTTTGTGGAAAATCCCCAATACCAAACAAAATTTGTTTAAATAACAAAATTTTAGAGAGAGTTAATGAGTTTACTTATTTTGGATATAAACTCTCTTTTGTTGAAAATTTGGATTTATCAGAGAAAATTGTGAAATTCAACAAATCAATGGGAATCATTAATAGAGTTTTAAAACCTTCATTAATGCAAAAATCAACTCATACTCGTCTTTATCAAATAATGGCCCAACCAGTCCTATGTTATGGGAGTGAAGCGTGGACTATAAGGACGAGAGATGAAAGCAGACTAACAGCTTGTGAGATGAAATTTATGCACCGAACAGCTGGCTACACAAAATGGGATCGAAAGAAAAATGTAGAAATCCTTCAAGAACTTAATGTGTCACCAGTACTGGACTACATCTCCAGATATCAGCTAAACTGGAAGGAACATGTCTCAAGAATGGCTAGATCCAGGATCCCCAAGGCAATAATGAACTACTGTCCAAATGGGAAACGGTCACTTGGTCAACCTATGAAGAGATGGCACGAAAACCACTTTCTCAGGCCGTAACAGTTCTTCTAGGACTAATACTGGCAGGATGATGATGATTTATATTATGTTTTTCAGACCAAACATGAGCAGCAACTGCAGATTTTTCTATTTCCCCATTTTTAATATTTCTTATGTGGTCTTTGGTTCTAATTTTAGGTTTCTTTTTGTTTTTCCTATATACATCTTTTCACAACCCATGCATTCAATTTGATATATTCCTGACTTTTTATTTTTATCAGTTTTTTCATTTTTATTGGTTTTTTATTAGTTTAATATTAAATTAGCACCGAAAAATAACTACAGTCTAAATAAACTAATAAAAACCAACAAAAGAAAAAACTGATAAAAATAAAGTCAGGAATATATCAAATTGAATGCATGGGTTGTGAAAATATGTATATAGGAAAAGCAAAAAGAAACATAAAAATGAGAACCAAAGAACACATAAGAAATATTAAAAATGGGGGAAATAAGAAAAATCTGCAGTTGCTGCTCATGTTTGGTCTGAAAAACATAATATAAATTCAGACACTAAATTATTAAAACAGTTAGAAAATACAAAAGAGCTGACTATTTGGGAAAAAATTTATATTCAGAAGAACAAAAACAGAGTTATGAATTTTGAAATACCGGCGGAGCATGACCTTATTTGGAGGTTCTTTGGCTAACCACAGGATGGAGCTGACGTTGACATCCAGGTTGTGCAACATAATGCAACATAAATCAAACCAGTCTGGACAAGCTGACGATAAAACAGAATTGTTTTGAAACATGTTCAAGAACAAATTAACATTAATAGTGAGGTAAGATGATCAGACTAAAAATAATGTAATTAAAATAACCTCAAAATATCACTTCCTAAAATTAAATATTAATTACAACTTCTTTAGTTGGTAAATTCTAGGCAAAACACAACTGTGATTGGTTGTAAATAAAAAATCATTGAAATGTGATTGGCCATTGACTCCCATTTGGGGCATGAGTTAAATAGTCAATCATAAAGATGTCCAGACACCCATCCTCAGTACAGGCAGGAAGATTGTTAGTCATCATCATTATCTTCTTCCTTTCATGTCATGGTTCTGAAAGGACTGTTACGATCTGTAAAAAAAATTCTAACCGTTTCTTCCTTGGCCATTATAATAATTTTTTTTTTACTGTATGGTTGGTACTTTAAAATTGCCTTAGGAATCCTGGATCTTGACATATGTTCCATATGTTGATTCCAGTTCTGTTGATACTGGTGGATGTAATCTGTATATTATAAAAAGAATAGGTTCTAAAAATTGAATCCTGTGGAATATCAAACTTAATTCACAGAAATTGAGACCTTATGGTATTAAGAAAAACAAATAGGCTTAGACCTTGAAAGTAAAAACTCGTAAAATTAATAGTATTAATGCTAAAACTATAACATCATGATTTTTAGAAGAATGTTATGGGAAATAGTTGTAAAATCTTAAGTGACCACGTATAAACTTAGCATTCTCTAATGCTACAAAGCATTTCTCAACAAATGTAGTTATTGCTTAAATAACATTATGTTAAGATTTGATTTAAAATTTATTTTAAAATAATTTTGTTCAGTTGTTTCTTAACTCACCTCATACTTATAAGCTGAGGTGAGTTAAGAAACAACTAAACAAAATTAAAATAAACCTCATAGTGTTATTTCCTACCTACATAACTTTATTTTAAAATAATTCAAGTAATTTGATCATTTAGAAATATTTTTTAAAAAAAATTAGACACTGAATGAATTATACTAATTGGTCTATAATTAGAGTTATTTCCTACATATATATTGAAGAATAATCAGTTTTACTGCCTTTTTTAATAGGGAATAACTTTAAAAATCTCAGGGGGAAAAAATGAGTACAAGACGTAAAAATATTTTAAAATACTACAAGAATATAGTTTGTATAATTTGTAACTACATAATTTATTTTCAGCTTTTAGATTATTGACTTAAATAAGTGAACAAAATTTTATTTTTTAGCTGCCAATATTTACTTGAGTTGAAACCTACCAATATATCCTGTGACATTCATTTTACTTAGAATGGTTATTTCTTTAAGGAATGCTGATTAAAATTCATACCAGCTTGTGATACAACAATTAGTATTTTCTTGTTCAGAGTTTCATTCCCTTTCAGGTTAGAAAATATATGAAAATTACACTATTACATTATTGCAAGTATGACTCTAATATTGCTCTTGTTATTAAATAAAAATATATTTGTAAATTTTATAACTATTTTCTTAAAAAAATTAAGATATGTCCTAAATTTAGAATGATGCAGGGTGTGTATGTATTTGTAACTAAAGTATTGTGATCTGTGACATAAATGGTGCTTAAAATGTTTATTTACTTATTTTTAAATGCAATATGTAAAGTTGAACTTAAATTTTATAGTATTATTTTTTTTATAATTATATAACATTTGTTTATAGAAATGTTTTATTTTATTATATCCAGCATTGACCTCCAAACATGAAATCCCTATTCCAATATATCCTGAACGTTTATGGCTGCATGCACCATACATCTCTATGTAAAGCTATGTTCCAATCATTCCCTGTCTTATGTTCTTCAAATCGTGGTAATGTTATTCTCCCATCTCATGCTTGGCCCACCCACTTTCCTTGTGGATTTCCTTCAAGTATTTTCAATGTCCCTATTTCATTCAACATTTGTGCCACATGTCCTGTTCATCATCTTATTACATCAGGTTTACCATAAAGTTTATGTAGCTCACTATCATGTAGTCTTCTCTATACATATATAGTGCAGTTCTGGCTTCTTTAGCCACTTTTGAGGGTTCTATGGTGTATGGTGCGGTAAGAGGGAAGGGCGAGTTGCAAGTACTGCCAGCAATTATCCTCAGTTTTGAAAACATAATAGTTACTACACATTGAATTTTCGTATTTACTAGTTCTGTGTTAGTGAATAGTTTTGACGTCTAATAAGTTTGAAATGTTCATTATAGCATACAGTTGTTTTTGTAACAATTAATTTTATTATTATTATTAATAACATTTTTTTGCATGGCTACTCATTTCCTTTCCCAATCAGCAATGTTCCCTCCTGCCATGTGCCTTAGGTTATACAAGACGGCTACAGTTACCAGAACTGGACTGTATCTTGGTCCAGAAATTTTCCTGAGAACTTTATTCTCAAATATTTGTAATCTTTTTTCCTCTCTCAATTTAAGAAAACATATTTCACATTCATGTAATATGACCATAAAAATTACAGTTTTATGTAAGTTTTAAATTATAATTCTTTATTCCTCACCTCCATATCCAGTCTTCTAATTATTATTATTATTATTATTTTAATCATAGTGTTAATTCCTAAAAAGTCAAGTTTACTAATTATTATTATAATTAGAAGACTGGATGTGAGGTGAGGCATAAAGAATTTTAATTTAAATCTTAAATTAAACCTCATAGTGATTTTTCTAGTTCAACAGTTTTATGTGTTAATAGAAATTTTATTACTTCATCTCATTATTCTTCTTCTTCTTGGATCGGTTTTGGAACTTTATTCAGTTCCATCCTCGGTATTTTCAAGACTGTTGTGAAAATACTGAGGATGGAACCAAATAAGGTCCCAAAACTGGTCAAAAAAGAAGAATATGAAAAAAACAAACAAACTCCATGGCCTCATATGCACATATGTTAAACACACAGGTAAATGATCATACAGCCAGTGTAGAGGTGACATGTGGTCAGCATGTCGGGTCCCCCAGCCGTTATAGCTGGTTTTTCTCAACCTGGAGTCGCTACTTATTGTAGCTACCCAGATTAATCATGATGCTGAGTGGGCACTGTCTGAAATTCCATAAGTAAATTTCTTCCCCCATGGAGACCTGAACCAGTCCTGTAGCTCTGCGCCAAGGCATCTTGCCTCAACCACTCGGCTACAGTGCAGCACAAGAATAATTCATAAGAATTTACAAACTTACAATATTATTACATAACGAAGGAAATTCACGTGGCAACATTCAGACTACTAACAGGACATGACTAAATAAACACCTACACAGATTTGACATAGCATATTCACCAAAATGTTCTTTTTGCAATTTAAATGAAGATATGGAATGAAACATCTCCGTTTTCTAGCTTTTTTAGAAGACACCAGCCTTCATGCTAAATAATGGAGTGCAAGAGAGTGAATTATTTCATTGTCAAGATCTCAACATTAGATACCAACCAACCATATTGAATACTATTTAGTGTGAAATAATAAACGAAACAATTGTTCATCGACTTATTATGATAAAATAACTCAAATAACAATACATGAACATTCATTCATCTTGACAATATCGAGATTTGATGACAAAAGGGTTGCCACTGATTTTATCCATAAAGAGAACAAGAATCCAGAATACTTCAGTGCAGGATTATGAATGAATGAGTCTTATCTTACCTCATAGTTTATGTTTCTTTAAACATGTGTTAAAGAACATAAACTATGAGGTAAGATAAGAAGTGACTCATTCATTCATTGAATTAACCTCATAATGTTATTTCCCATTAACTATGAAGGATTATGAAGTTGTTTTAGCATAACTGTTTAAGGCAATAAGCTAAAACTTGGAAGGTTGAGGGTTCAAGTCTTGGTTGGGTCAGGATTTTTAAACTGACTTGAATATTCTGTCGGTATCGTGGTAGTGGGGTTGATTCAGCCACTAATTTAAATGAGTGCCTGATATATGTTCTGGCAGTAAAAAAGACCAATACAAAGGGCTGACATCTAGTGACGATTGTCTAAAAAGGTGAAACTTCAACCTCATACTACCCCACAACTGCTGTAATCAGGATAAATTTTACCATTTTAGAAAGTGTCTTTCATGAACTAGTTTGAAGTGGACAATTGCCACGCTATGGAATCTCCAAAATGCCTAACATTCTGTAGAAACATGCTACAATAGGACAAATGAAAGTCCACTTAATCTATACCTAATCAAATCTAATTTACACCTAAATTTAGTTAAGAAAGGGCCTTTACACACAATTGCCATTTTTTAAATACTGCGTTTTATTCAAAAAGAATATGATGAAACTGGATCTGCTACATATTGTAGGATAACTCCAAATTTTCTCTTCGCGTGATAATAGGTGGTGACCCCCCCTCATTCCCATGCACCTGTAAAAAAAAATCCATTATAGTACATTCAGATGTCAACTGTACATTAGATCTCCCGCCAATGAATTTTCTCTGTCAACATAAAACCCCCAATTACTTGTTGCTAAAGTATGTGAATCATTACCATGAGAGAAATATATACAGTATGTTAATTTTTTTCCGCCAAAAAAAAGCCTACACAAATGAAGTGAGAAGGTTGAGCTCAAAGTTACCTAAAAGGGTCAACCCATTTAATGCAATAGTAAATAGTATACTAATAGTCATTTGCAGTCATACACCTTGTAGCCAACTTATCACAACAACCTGCTAACAAAAACAGTTGAATGCTACTAAAATCTGGTGTAACATTAACTTGTCCACCATTTTCTCACCCTAATCTTGCCACACTAATGTAGGTGGACTCTGGGGTAGAATTCTCTTGTCTCCTTACATATAAATAATTGTGTTGGAAATTGGCTCTAGTGGGTATGTGTTGTGCCCAATTGGCCAACATGCAGACTAGCAGAAAAACTGCTTGGTGTTCTCCCGATACGAAAGTATCACAGTTGGCAGAGCTGGCATAGAGTAGGGCGTGGGCTTTCGAAAGTGATCTTGAACAGAATAGCAAGTGTGCAACATGCAAAATGAACAAAATTACCAGCAGATGGATAGTACATATCTGTGAAATTAAACCTTTGCAATTAATTCCCAAACCTGTTTTTAAAAAATGGCATGTTCACTAACTTGCCTTTTCATAAACTAACAAAATAAATTGGCATATTATTCAATAAACAATAGTACTTAATCTGATGTCCATGGCACTGGACTTCTTTCATTTCATTGGGACTAATGACATGAAGTTAGTTAAACAATCCATTTCTTAAAAACATGTTTGGAACAATGATTGCAAAGGTAGGTCACACTGGTTGGACAGGTAGTGCTTCCATTTGTCAATAAAGCATTGTGCTTGCACACTTGAATTTCGTTTTCGAACTTAAAAAAATCATTGAGAATCACCTAACACTTTTTGTTTACGCACTTAGATATACATTTAAGAATTGTGAAGACACGTTTAAAGAATCGTTATAAAATATTAAATTGTTCGTACGAATGGAAAAAAGTATGTAGCGCAATAGTGTCATAATAATATTGTATTTTATAAAGCATAGTGATGGATAATTCTTGGTTTTGGTTGAATGTCTAATGTGTTGCATCTAATACTGAACGTCCATTAGCAGTCTTAGCTCTCCATGTACTTTTTGATATGGGCTGTACAGATTGTTTGAATGTTCGTCCCATCCATTTCTTCCTTTGGGTTGTTGCATAGATGTCTCCTTTTAAGTGAGGACTATTTTAAAGAATCACTAAATGGAGTATCAGATGTTAAGGCAGTTGAATACATACAAGATTGGAAAGTGCTCAGCTGATATCACATGCCGACTGTCCAGAAAAATGGAACTCATAACCTCCTAAATTAAGAGAATTATCAGATGACTGAAAGCAAGTAATGGTCTCTTAAACCAATTTATAGTAAATTAACCTGTACTGGCATCACTTTACTTTTTTAGAAAGTTCCCTAGGTGGAACTTGGCACATCACATAGAATCCATGAATATTTAACTTATGGAAAAAATGCTAACAGAAAAATTAATATTAGCAAGTATTTACCCAATCTAGTTAAGGAGGGTGTTTTCTACACAATTAACAACTTTTTTACCTTTTTATAAAAAAATAATACCAAAGTTTCTCAACCTTGATCTTTATAGGTGCAAACACTGTCCAAAATAACAGGAAAAGTCCAATATTTGTTGACATATACTACATAAAAAACAAGATATTTGTGTTACACTTTCTGTGTATTAAAATATATTTTTTAAGGAAATGCTAAGTGTAGCAAATTTTAGTTATGTTCATTCAGTATCTTTTCATGATATATCTATAAATTATTTGGGGCCTGTAGCTAATATATATATATATATATATATATATATATATATCAGCAATTTAATTAAAAGAAAAGCTATAAAAATTATTAAATGAGTTTCATTTAGAATTACGAAACTTAATTTTTTTACACGCTTTATATTTGCTTGACCTGTATCTATCTATCTATGTAACGGAATCATTCAACGCGATTTTCACCCACTTAAAATCATTGGATCGACTTGAAACATTGTATACTTGTAAAGGACCCTTGACAATACAATAATTTCATATTTTGTTTCTAAAATCCTGGCCAGAATCATCAGAAAATCAAAAAAATGAAAACTGCTGTAATAGGTTGCGGACTTGTCGACTTTTTAATCAATCGTAAGAGCTCAGTTGATACAGCGGTGAACTCTAGTGGTATATAATTTCAGTAATCCATAGTTCGCTGGTTCAAATCCGGCTGGGAGGATTTTTTTAGAAGAGTATTACGTTTAGCTCACACTACAATAGTATCAAATTTTGAAGATATTTACATTTTTATCTTATTCTGTAAAATATTAAAACTAAAAAATAAGTAATAGTTTTAAAAAACTAAAACAACATGCTTTATTAAAAAATTGAACTAAAAAATTAAAAATAATTTTTAATTTCCAACATGCTTGGGATAAAATTAAAGTGGTCAACAAAAAAATCATCTCCAACACATACATGGGCGTAGCGAGGTGGGTGCAGGGGGGTACAACCCTTGATTTTCGATCAATTAACACTAGATTGAATGAGATTTTCTCCTATTCGAAATTAGGTGTAAATGTAAAAAAAAAATATATGTAAAAAATTAAAGTTAATATTAAGCCGGCCAAATCCAACCAATGTAATATATCAATTTATCAAGTACCTGTCACATTGGACATAAGCATCCCCAGTACGCCAGAAAATTCTAGACCTCTATTATGAACGGCTAATGCAGCATTCACTTCTCGAATTTCAGCTAAGTATCTGAGTTTGTTTTTCGACGTCTAGATGCTTGTAGAAGCTTCGCCTGATCTTGAATATTCATTGCCTGCACACACTTCTGTAATTAATGCTTTTTTTGCAGCCTTATATTGGCCAACACCCACTTACCGTATTGGTCAAAGGTTCGCCATGCCTATATCTCGTATTTTCTAGTACGTTTGATAGGCTCAAATAATTATCCAATTGACATATTCTTTACTCGAAGGTTCTAGACTCATGCTTTGACGTTGAACTACGCGTATTCGTGCGTGTATGCGTAAAAATGGATATAAGAAAATGATATCATTGCAATAATATTTTTTCACATCCGAAGAAGAAGATTTATCCACAATTTACCAACCTAATTGTATTGGCAACTGTTTCGGGAGAACTGAGCTAATGAGTAAAGAAGATAAAGTGAAAATTCTGACAACCTGCTGGAGTCCACCCGAAAGCTACAATTTCAGCAAAGGTGCTGAACATTTAAAACGGAAATTAAAGCATTTTTGGATCCAACAGTATTCACCCTGGCTAAAGTATTCCGCAAGACTCAAAGGTGCACTCTGTATATATTGTGTTCTATTCTCCCCACATATTGTGAGGAGCGTTAAAGGGTCATTTATAGTGGGGCCCTTCCAAAAGTTTTTTTCAAAATGCAAGAATTCGCCAAAAAAACTTTGCGAGAGCCGCTGGCATGTGGAAACTGCTCAGTCAGCACGCTTGTTTTTAAGTGAGGCCCCTGTTAACCAAAAGCTCGTGAGTGGTAATAAGAAGATTGCGGCGGATAACTTGAAATATTTGTCTTCCATCTTGGATACCATTATCTTCTGTGACATGCATGACTTACCATTAAGGGGTAAAACACTGGACGAAGGCGTCTTCAGGGATTTGATTCGGTGGAGAATTGATGCCGGTGATATAAGCTTAAAACCTCATTTAAACGCCAAGAATACTACCTACCTTTCTATACAAATTAAAAGTGAATTGATTGAATTATGTGACTTGAGGTAAAGAAAATGATTGCAGATGATGTAAAAAAAATGCCAGCGCATACAGCGTTTTAGCTGATAAAAGCTGTGACATTTCTGGAAAGGAGCAATTGTCCATTGGTGTGCGGTTTTTTTTTAATGAGAAACGGAATACAATTCGAGAAGAGTTTTTGGGCTTTGTTGAATTGAAAAGAATGGACGCCCAATCAGTTGCTGCAGAAATTGAGTTTTTTTTTTTTTTTTTTTTTTTCCAGAGACATAGATATTGACCCGCACAAATATGTTGGCCAGGGTTATGACGGCTGCTCAACAATGGCAGGAAAAGACAACGTGGTCCAGATACGTCTGCGCGATTTTTCCCCAATGGTATTTACTTCCACTGCGCGAGCCACAAAATCAATCGTGGGGTACATGATTTGAATAGTGTGCCCGATGTGAAATACACGATAGCTACAATTAAGAATATTGAAACTTTTTTTGAGGGTCGCCGTTCAGAAGACAGCACGTCCCAAGCATCCTCATGCTTATGCTCTGCGAAACAAATTGGTTGCAAAAATATAAAAGTATTGGGATATTTAAGAAACACTTTTTGGAATTGATGAACGGCCTGAAATTAATTGCCGTAGAAAGAAACGCACCAAGCCGAAAACATGCTGACCAGTTGCATGCTGCTGCAAGCGGAAGTACTTTCATCTTCTGTTTGTGCCTGATAGCAAAATATTCTAGTTATTTGGAACCTGTTGTTAATTCACTGCTTACCGAGGCTGTAGATTTAATTAAATGCACGGCCCGTGTTGAAAGCATTAAAAACATCGTAATAGATCATCGCAAAACAGGTTATGAGATCTCTGAAGGCATCTTGAAAGAGATGGAGACTATTGCTTCTGAGCTTGGTGTAAAAAATACACTATCAAGAAGAATCCGATAAGCAGACACGTCGAGCTAATCCACAATGTAATCCCGAAGATTGCTTTAAGGTGGCCATCTTAAATTCCTACTTGGATTCCTTTCACACTGCTTTGTCAGACAAATTTGGAGGACAACAGGGTCCTGCTTTTGAACTTCAAATGGTGCACCCTAAGAACCTAAAAACATCTCTGAAAGATGCCCAAGCAACGACGAGCAAAAGTTCAGAGTATTATAAAATCGAGGGGTTGTCCACCGAAATTGAACGATGGCACCATATATGGATGAAACGAAGTGACAAGGATAAATAAGGTTTGTTAACATCTGGACCAGTGCGATTTTTTCCCATCCATCAAAAAAGCAATTGTAATATGCCTGGCTTTACCATGCACTACGGCGACGATTGAACGCACTTTTAGCACCCTAATAAGAGTAAAGACACAGTGCCGTTCTACAATGACAGAAAATCGGCTTAATTGCCTCTGTATACTCAGTCTGCCACAAAAAAAAAACTTGTTAAAAATCATATTGAAAAATTCAAGCAAAACGTACTTAAAAATGTTCTCAAACGAAAAGGTGAGTCGAACTGTGTGTGTAGTTGTACTTTATTAGCAGATAAAATATAGCTAATAGTTTCAATACAACTTAGTATACATATTAAGAAGTTATCTTGACAAAAAATTCAATTCGCCAAGCCTAAAAGTTCAGCAATTATTTATTTAATTATTATTCTTCATACTTCCTCTTCAATAGCGCTGTAGTTTTCTTCCAAAATATATTGATGTTAGTTTAAAAAATAAAGGTAGTATTTTGTATTTTTGATTTGTTCGTTTGTACCCGGAAGGTATACAGTCAAAAAAAAATTGCACCCCCCTTAATCCAATGCTGGCTACGCCCATGAACACATATAGAATAAAACTATAGTTATCATATAGTAATGCCACGAGTGATTTCCAAATTATCGATAAATTCACGACTCACGAAGTGAGGAGTGAATTTATCTAGAGAATTTGGAAATCAAGAGTGGCATTTGTTAGGACTATTTAACGAATAAAATTAAACTGTTTACTCACAAATCATTATTTAACTGTAGTTATTTCAAAATATTTATATATTTAATGCAAACGGCGATGTTTGAAAACAAATGAGAAACGATAGGTACGTCTTCTTCTACTGCTTCTTTTGTTTATCACTGCAACCAGATCATACTATTTATTGCCAAAGGAACGCAATATTTGTAAGAATGCTCTCTAGTGGAGAAAAAATGAAACATCAATCTGTATATTAATTCATTTCTGATGTCGTATGATGTAAATATTACAATTATATTTTTCTGGATTATTATCTGGGAAAAAAATACATTTAAGAAAGTCAAACAGTGGTTTCTTTTTTTGGTGGTATAATAAATTGCTACAAAATGTTGACATGTATGCACTATATATACAATCTGGTAGCCGTATTTCTTATAGGCTCAGTCACTGCAAAATAACGGTCAGACCTGTTCAGAATATTAAAAAGGAGGAGCTTTGTTTAATATATGGTAATTATAACACTGATAAATATTTCGTGAAACACGACTCTGATTGGTTGTAAAACAGAAATCATTGAAACGTGTATTGGTCATTGACTCCCATTTGGGGCATGAGTTAAATAGTCTAGAGAATTTGGAAATCAAGAGTGGCATTTGTTAGGACTATTTAACGAATACAATTAAGCCATTTACTCACAAATCATCGTATAACTATAGTTATTTTAAAATATTTATATATTTAATGTAAACGGCGATGTTTGAAAACAAATCAGAAATGTGAGGTTATGTTCATTCACTGCTGCTTGATTATATTATTTATTGCCAAATAAGATCGCAATATAGTAAGAGTGCTTCCAAGTGGAGAAATAATGAAACACATCAAACTATATATCATAATCAATATTACGGGTTATTCATTTATTTTTTTAGTAAACAACTCAGTAAAATCAAGGAATCTTTTCATTATTTGCTATATTCAATGTATTTGTTGGAGAAAAATAATGCGTTGGCCTGTTCAGAACATTAAAAAGGAGGAGCTTTCTTTACCACAAAAGCAGGAGCTTTCTTTACCACAAAAGCAGGAGCTGATAAAGAGCGAGGTGAAACACGACTGTCATTGGTTGTAAAACAACATTCATTGAAACGTGATTTGTGGCATGAGTTAAATAGTCTCTAAAAAAGTAAATATCACTGTTGTAATTTTTTGAAATTCGGCAGAGATATGTATGTTCTCCACGTCTTCGCCTTATTGTGACAACCATAGATGAAGAATCGCTGGTGACAACTATTAACAAACATTTCCCATGTTGCTCACGAACCGCGGTTTGCCAATTTTTTTATATGATGGAAGGGGAGGGGGTGTTGCAAAATGTTACGTGGATAGGGCCTTACTTTATGAGTTTTATTTTGATTGGCCTATTTCCTGGAGTTTCTAAACTCTGATTGGAATACTATTGCGAAAGATGAATTTGCATTGGCTACTGTACATCTCTTTAAATGAGTTTGGTATAAAATTTCTCTTTTATTGGTTATGTACAGGGATTATTATTATAATCACTGGGTTATGTATACGAGATATTGCATGTTGTTACCAGTTATATAGGCCTACAGCATGTAAGGTATTTTTTGAAAGGATGTAAAATAGGACTACCGTAAAATATAATAGCTGTACGTGGATTTAGATATAATGAAGTTCTGTTTGATTGTTTATTTTACGAGTGCAGTTTTATGCTAGGTTATGTTTTTGTTCGTTTGTTATATAGGATATTTCTCAAGACACAATTCGATAAATAATTTATTTGACGTAGGAAAT
The DNA here is from genome assembly GCA_030220185.1 of Diploptera punctata. Taxonomy (NCBI): domain Eukaryota; kingdom Metazoa; phylum Arthropoda; class Insecta; order Blattodea; family Blaberidae; genus Diploptera; species Diploptera punctata. The sequence continues at coordinate 2,815,300 of JASPKZ010003868.1, read as the reverse complement.
TTGCTAATTATGATGAATTAAATGTCACTTTTTAGTAAAATACTTAACGGTACTAAATTACTTATAAACAATATAATACCATTTTTTTTTTTTTTGTTATCCAACGATTTCATTCAATCTGAATCATAGAGAACGAATGATCTGAATCGTTCGAATGAAAATATATCCAAAAAGCTAACTAACCGAAATTCAATCTGATGTGTTTGTGTAGCTTTATTATTAGGTTGAATTTCGGCTAGTTAGCTTTTAAGATATTTGAACGATTGAGATTCAACGAAATCGTTGGTTGACAAGTTAATTTAATTTGCGAATTTGAAACATTGGTAATTATTGGATTAATGTGCATAAATGTGTTTCAAATGCACTTTTACTCAAAATTTGTTGGCATGTGTAAGAAAATCATCAAGAAATAGGACATTATAGACTTGAAATTTTAATGATATTTATAGGTACATAATTAATTTAAGGACTATCTCTACCTGAATACATTTTTTTTATCGGTAAGTGTATCTCTGATGTAGATTCAAATCGTCATAACATGTCTTCAGATTGTAGATAAAGAGTATAGTCTTTAGACAAGGTATTTTGAGAAGGGATGTATTGTCTGATCAATGGATCTGTGCCCCCATAAGATATGCGAACTAAACACAAATTTATTTTCTGCCTTGGTAAATAATTTCTTTCCTTCCATTCCTCTCTCTCTCTCTCTCTTTTTTTTTTCTTTTCTCTCGCTTCTCCCACTATTCATAATTTTGAACCTTCTTGCAGAACAGATTATTTACACTTGCAGTCCAGTGTTAACGTAACAATGTACACTGTAGCACGGAATGGTGAAATAAATATTATCAAGCAAATAATAAAAGTTAGCATCATTAGACGTATTTAAATACGAAGAAGTACTAATTAACCTTACATTATTAAATATTCAAGATCCATGACACTCTTTAGGGAAAGTTTGGCAACATCCCTACTCGGAAAATTATCATGGCTGCTGTTTGATGTGGTGGGAGAAAAGCTTATGGAATGGAATGGAGTGAGTACAGGCATGGGGTTTCACAGTAAATTTACAAAAAACACAATATCTGGCAGTAAATAGCAATGAAAGACAACGTAGTTGTATTTGATTTTCATATTTATTATATAATTCAGTGACAATTTGTTAACATGTCTGAAGAAGGTACAGTGTACCGAAACAGCTGTCACTGAATTATATAATAAATATGAAAATCAAATAAAACTACGTTTTATTTTTATTTAATTAATAAATATGGATTTTCATCAAGTAAACACCAACTCAATTGATGATTAATGAAAGAGAAAATTTAATATTGGAGGAAGGAATCCAAATAAAGCAAGTGAAAGAAACTAAATATTTGGGAATAATTATGGATAACATTGAAGGTATAGGCAAAGAGAATATAAAACATAGAATTGAATTGAGTAGCAAAATAATATCGTTAAATTCCATATGGTGGGATAAGTATATTTGGAAAGACACAACAAAAATATTGGTAAAACATTGGTGGAATCTGTTGCAATGTATGGACAATCAATAAGTACTACAAGAATAGACTAATAGCTCTAGAAATGGATAATTTACGCAGAAGTGCCAGAAAGTCAAAATTAGAACATGTCACAAATAAGGAAATTAGAAATATAATGGAAGCAGAAGAAAACTTAATTGAAAGAATTGAGGAGAAGGAATTAAAGTGGTTAGGACATGTTTTAAGAAGGGAAGATGAGCGATGGCCAAAGCAACTATATCAATGGCATCCAACTAGAAGGAGGAAGAAAGGGAGACCGAAATTAACATGGAAGGAAAACGTGAAGACATTAATGCAAGCAAGAGGGCTAAGCATTGAAGATGCCCAAGATCGTAGGTTCAGTATGGGAAGACGGCAGCAGCTGTAAAAAAACCCGAAGATAGATAGATAGACAGACAGGCATTAACTTTTCTAAGAACGACTGCAGCGCTTAAGGGGCATAGATCCGTTGGTCCGACAATAGTTGCTTACTGTTGATATTATCACCTCACTATGATGGTTATCCATTTATATAAAAGCGGGTGCCGCACGACAATGATTAACATGCAGAATTATTATAGTGGCGGTAGTTGGCATCTTTGAATTAAATTATTTATAACAGCTGCGGAGGAACAAAGTGAACCGCTGGACAACCATCATAGTGAGGCTACAATATCAGTTCATCTGTCAGAGGAAGACATTAATTAGGTGGTCACATTAATGCATTTTGATAGAAGTTGGCTACATGTTGCCATCTGGTTTATCTTCTCCTTTCTTTTCCATATTCTCCCTGAAAAAATACGCTTATGCTACACATCCTGTTTCTGTAACTTGTACTCTTTTAATTTCTTGTTTTTCTCTTCCTCCTCAACTCCATTTCCTTTCTCCTACGTTCTTGAATTTATCCAAAAATTCTTTCATCATTACCAATTTTGGCGTTACTTTCTTCCTTTTTAATTTCATCTCTTTTTGCACTGATTCAATTATTTTTTGTCTTTGTCAGTTTTGGCATTACTTTCTTCCTTTTTAAATCGGTGAAAGTAGAAATACTTATAAAATATTCTCTCTATAGATGTAAATGATCTGCTGAAGTGGTATATAAAAATTGAAATGCCATCTATATACTGAATACAGAAACTAAACTATGAAAAATTCGGTGGATCAGCTTTGGTACATATGCTTACAATGATAAAAAGTAAGATAAGTTAGGTTTCTGTAATATTATTGTGAGTCTTTAACTTCTTCTCATAATTTGATTGTGTTCATGAGAACATATTTCAATATGCATGAACTCATTCAGAAGATATGATGCATGCATATTAAAACATGTTCTCAAGAACACAACCAAATGATAAGTTAAAGACTCATGTTAATATTAAGAAGAACCTCATGATGTTACTTCATATTGAAATTTATTAATAAGGTTTCTGTATTTGTAAGAATTCTATAAAAGAGAAGTTGTTCATTTTTATTTTGTCTGAAGTGTAACAGACAAAACAATACAGTACTAATATGCTTATATGCTTCTCATAAAAAGTCACATTAATTATGAACTTTTTGTCACATTATTTGATTTTGAAATATTGGTATATAAACACCATTTAAAAGCAGAAATCAGAATAATCTCTCTACACCATATAGATTTCTTTTGTAATTGAAATGAAAATATCTTATGGTGATGCAATAGTAAATTTAATTTGTGACACTGTGTATTTCGATAAGTAATCAGATCAACTTATTGTCAAGGACATCAGTTATATAATATACATTGTTCACATTCTTGTTTAGTAAAATGGAATAAGAGGCATTAGTGACATAGTACAGCTCATTTAGTCAATAATGGATTCCAGTGGTCAAAGAGACAAGATTCCTCATCCCAGGGCTTCAGCAAATTGCTTCTCTGTAGCAACATTCTGGTAAGAAAAATACATTGATATTATTTATTTATATATTTTTCTAATTTTCAATAAAACCAGCTGATTATCTGGCATTGCTCAAGTATTTATTTGTCTCAATCTTCTGTTAGATAGGAAAAGAAATGAAGTAATTTTATTTAATTGAGAGCACAATATACAATTTATAAAGTAAAATCTTCCTTTTATGAGGCTCCCCTCTACTTCTGAACATATATATGAATGCCATTGTAAAAGACTTTAGAGAAACAAAACACGGAAGTATCATTATCAATAGAAATTTAAAATTATATATAATAATGTTCAGATGATCTTGTTTTACTAGCAACATCTGAAGATGATTTACAATGGTCAGTACATAATTTAAATTTGATAGCCCAGAAATATTCAATGGAAATATCTACCAATAAAACTAAAATAATGGCCTTTTGTGGAAAATCCCCAATACCAAGCAAAATTTGTTTAAATAAAATTTTAGGGAGAGTTAATGAGTTTACTTATTTAGGATATAAACTCTCTTTTGTTGAAAATTTGGATTTATCAGAGAAAATTGTGAAATTCATCAAATCAATGGGAATCATTAATAGAGTTTTAAAAACCTTAATTAGTGCAAAAATCAACTCGTACTCGTCTTTATCAAATAATGGTTTGACCAGTCCTATGTTATGGGAGTGAAGCATGGACTATAAGGACGAGAGATGAAAGCAGACTAACGGCTTGTGAGATGAGATTAATGCGACAAACAGCTGGCTACACCAAATGGGATCGAAAGAAAAATGTAGAAATCCTTCAAGAACTTAATGTGTCACCAGTACTGGACTACATCTCCAGATATCAGCTAAACTGGAAGGAACATGTCTCAAGAATGGCTAGATCCAGGATCCCCAAGGCAATAATGAACTACTGTCCAAATGGGAAATGGTCACTTGGTCGACCTATGAAAAGATGGCAAGAAAACCGCTTTCTCAGGCGTAACAGTTCTTCTAGGACTAATACCTAGCAGGATGATGATAAAGTAAAATCTTTTATCAATTCACTATAATATTAATTTAACTCAAAACTTAATTATGAACAACAGTTTAGTTTGATCTCCAGGAGGAAGAATAAACAAATTCTTGGGTGAACCCACTCCTGAGCAAGCAACATAAAGTTTATGTAAATTAATCGGATATTGATGTTTTTATTATTAATTTAACATTTCTCAATGAAAGATAAATTAATTTTGAAGAGAAAAATTCTCGCCCAGACCGGAACTCGAACCCGGGACCCTTGGCTTTCCGGGCCAAGTGCTCTACCAACTGAGCTACCGAGGCGAGTCACGATCTAGACGCAAATTTTTCTCTTATATACGTTGTAATTCCCTATCGCCAAATGCTTTTGAAACCATTGTTTCTATCTTTGCAAATGGCGGCTTCTTAGTTAAGAAGACATTTATTGGAAATTTAACATTACTTTAAAAGCCAGTAAGGCCTCTAATGATGTTTTTATTATTAATTTAACATTTCTCAATGAAAGATAAATTAATTTTGAAGAGAAAAATTCTCGCCCATTGAGAAATGTTAAATTAATAATAAAAACATCATTAGAGGCCTTACTGGCTTTTAAAGTAATGTTAAATTTCCAATAAATGTCTTCTTAACTAAGAAGCCGCCATTTGCAAAGATAGAAACAATGGTTTCAAAAGCATTTGGCGATAGGGAATTACAACGTATATAAGAGAAAAATTTGCGTCTAGATCGTGACTCGCCTCGGTAGCTCAGTTGGTAGAGCACTTGGCCCGGAAAGCCAAGGGTCCCGGGTTCGAGTTCCGGTCTGGGCGAGAATTTTTCTCTTCAAAATTAATCGGATATTATTTTCACATCTCACATTTAACTTCGTCATTTTTACAGGACTGGTTTCTTAAGGTATCTCTTCTATCCTCGGCCAAAACTCTGACAGTTGAACTTCTGCTGTCCCCACCAACTTTCCAACTGCCATTTATTGCTGGTTTAATGAACTTTGAGATCAAATCTTGCTCCTCGAGAACTTCAAAATTCATAGATCTGTACCAGTACTTGTTCTTCTTTTTCCAACTGTTAATTCCAAGGGCTTCTCTATATGTTTTAAAAGTTTAGTTTCTTTTCCAATTGTATGATTCTCTAGCAAACTATGAGCTGCAATTACCAATTTTTCAATTTCACCATTTTTTATATTTCTAAAGTTTTTTTCGTATGATCTAAATTTCTTTTAGTTTTTTCTATATATATGTATGAGAGGGCCCAGGTTCGATTCCTGGTCAGGAAAGGCTCCTGGGTGAGGTTTTTTCGGAGTTTTTCCTCACCTGTAAGACAAATGTCAGGATGCTTAAGGCCCAACGGTCCCCAAAAATAATCCGGCCATCATCATCATCCTTATCATTATCATCATCCTTCACCAGCGTGGAAAGCACCTATAATTCCCTAGTAAAGCTGCAAAGCATAGCATGTGAAAGACCTGCCCTCGGGCAGAATTACTATGGATGGATGGATACTTTATTGCAGTCATTCAAACATAATTGATAAATTCCAGATTTTTTATTTTCTGGGGTATAACTTTTTTATTAGTCGTTCAAGGGAGAAACATAGTGATCTCAAATCCACTCCACTGTACTTATTAGTCTGCTCGTGTGACTTGTTGATCATGTTCAGAATGCAAGTTTCACTAGAAATTGCTATCTCTTAATATTTAAAGGGAGATATGTCAGAATGAGTAGTATCCATAGGATAAAGCATTTAAATGCTCACTCTTTCCTGTTAAGATAATTGCTTCAGTTACATTTCCTAGGTTCTACAGAGTGGTGTGTGATACTCTCTGTGGCACTTGGAAGCAAATAGACCCAATATGAGTGTTTGTTGTTCCCAGTGAAGGGATCTGCTAGAGCCAGCTATTAAAATTGCAGTATTCATATTTTCGGTGTTTTAATATTAAATTTGTTACATAGATTAGAGGACAAAAACATTAAAGGATCATTCATTCATTTTGAGAATTTTCTCATCATTGAGAGTTTTCTCCAACCAATCTTAGTAATTAACATGAATTTTAAAAAAATACATAAATGACTACGGACTTACAGACTGTCAGTTTGCAACAAACATTCACAAATTTCCCTTAACTAAAGTTCTCCATCATTCTCTGTCCTCTGTGTCTTCATCTGTTACACCTAATTTCCTCATTGAATTTTGAATGTTATTCTTCCAGGTTGTTCTTGGTCTTCCTTTTCTGCTCCTTCTTTCAATTTTCCATGCATAGAAGCCTTTGGCAGTCTTTCATTCTGCATTCTTCTTATGTGTCCATACCATTTTAGCCTTCTGTGTTCATTCTCTTCCATTATACTTATTTCTGCATTCATCCATTTTCTAATTTCTGTATTTCTAAATTTTTTCCAGTCAAGATTTTCTGGCAGTTCTTCTCCAAAAATCCATTTCAACTGCAGTTATTCTGTTGACATGTTGTTGTGTCATTGTCCAAACTTTCGATCCATATAACATTATACTTCCTAATATGGACTTACAAATTAGTTGTTTTGTTCTAAAACACCAAGAATATAAGCTTTACTAGCAAAAAAAGAGTAATGTTAAAAAGAAAATAACATTGAAAATGAAACTATACTAGCTTTAAAAGTAATGTTAAAATCATACCAAAAATCTTCTTGAGTAAGAAGCTGCTAGGAAGTGTGTAGAATGAAGGTTCTCAACTCCAAGCGCAGGGGATTATATAAGAGAAAAATCAGTATCTAAATCAGGAGTCTAGATAGTTTAATGGATAAAGCACAGGAATGGAATTTCAGACATCCTGAGTTCAAACCCTGGTTTAGACATTAATTTTTCTCTTAAAATACTAATTTGTCCTTCATTGTAAGTGACAAAATTAATATTAAAACATCAAAATTACAAGCTTTACTAGCAGAAAAAAAGTAATGTTAAAAAGAAAATAACACCGAAAAAGTATTCATACTGTTTACTAACCTTGAAGGCAGAGACGAAAAGTGAAAGAGAATGTACTCTAGTGCATGACCACAGCAAACATTCCAAGATTGACCTGTACTGATACCGGCCCACTTATCTCCTAAGCGTGGGCTTAAATATTATTGGAACTGTTACAAATTAACTTACCGATACCAAAAACTATTGATCCAGCAGTAAACTTGGTCAATTAAGACATAATATTTTTACACCTCATCCTGCATGCTGATGAACTTAAATGGCATCTAGAGTACCACTATTCATTCCATTGACTTATGGATTCGATATTAATATTGGTCGTTTTCAGTTATTTTTATATATTACCTCCCTCTCACTCCCCTTGGAGTGCTGTGTGTCTTTTAAGAACAACAGTATCTTCTAGATTTTAAGTCATATATGTACCAAGTTTGGCTGAAATTGCTCCAGGAGTCCAGAGTTATGCTGTAACATACATATTTTTGCATATCTATTTTTTTTTTGTGTACAGGGTAGATTTATTTGGTATGGGCTATATAGCAACTAAAGGTAGATTAACATTTTCGGTATTTTAATATTAAATTCGTCACTTACATTAAATGATACATTTTAATAGAAAAATTAGAACCTAAACTAGGTTTTGAACCCAGTATCTCTGGAATTCCATTCCACTGCTCCATCCATAAACCAATCTAGGCTCTTGATTTAGACACTGATTTTTCTATTACTTATATAATCCTGCACTTGGTGTCAAGAACCTTCATTCTACACACTTTTTAACAGCTTATTCCAAATACTTTTCTGGTGGGATTTTATAAGCTTTGTTAGCAAAAAATGTATTGTTAAAAAGAAATTAAACTTTACTAGCAAAAAAATAAATGTTAAAAAGAAAATAAATAAACTTTACTAACAAAAAAGAAATGTTAAAAAATTAATACTAGCAAAAAAAAAAAAAAGTAATATTAAAAAGAAAATAACATCGAAAGTGGATTAACATTGCTGTCTTGCATTCCAATATTTAGCAGGAAGATTTGTTACTTAAAAAAAAATTGCTTTGTTTGTGTAATGGAAGAGAAAAGTACCAATACCTTAACTCTCTTATTTTGCCAATAAATCTAGAAATAAAAAAATATATATGTATTCTAGTTCCATGAAATGAAAGTACCGTATACACATAAATAGTATTCTTAAATATATTTTAATTTTCCAGGTGGCTGTTTGAATTATTTAGAAAAGGATATAAAAGAGACTTAGATGTAGATGATTTATATACATCATTGAATGAACATCAGTCTGCATATTTAGGTGATAAAATAAGCAGGTAAGATCAAACAATTATAAGTAATACATTTTCAATAAATAAGAGACATAAATAGAAAAAATATTTTATTTAGACTTCCTGTGCTGTAGTTTCTGATGATTACAAATTGTTACAATAACAAATGATTATTCGTATATCTAACCACTCGAGTGGAGTTTTCACTCTTCACTATGAAGCCCACATTAGCCTTACTTGACATGTATACAACTTCCCTGCATTAACTAAATAAAAAGTATTACATATGATCTTGCCTTGTATCACTTGTTGAAAGTGTCATCCTTCCTGGGTTATACAGGCATTGTATCTGGAAACCACATTCTGGCTGACATGAATGAGTTCTTCCACTGTAATGTTTTTGACTTCATTCTTCTAGTTCCTCCAATATGTGACGATTTGTTCTCAGTGAACCTTATCTTTCAGGTTACCTTATGAGTAAAAAGTCACATTGTTAGTTCTGGGGAGCGAACAGACTCGTACTTAAAATAATTGGTATCGAAAAAGCTGTAGTGTTAACATGAGATGTATGAAAGACAGAAAGAGAAACCTTAAAACTCAATATGGCTTCATACAGAAAGCAATCAAACTACAAAAACAGTATAACCCAAATCAAAATCCAGAAAAACTTCTCTTACCAGTATCACCTCTGGAAGATATAGATATTGCTTTTAACACAAATTTAATCAAACATGTTTTAAAAAGTGAAATGACCCCAGATGAACTAAAACAAATCACATTGGAAACCATTCACAGTCTATATCCTGAAGCACAATGGGTACATATCTATACAGATGGATCCAGAATGGAAATAGAAGACGGAGCTGGAGCTGGAATTTACTCAGAACTGTTTAGCTTCTATGTTGCAGTAGAGAAAATTTACACACGCTTCAATGGAGAAATTCAGGCAATAGAGTTAGCACTAACACAACTCCTCTACAGAATAAATACATTTCAGAGAGCAGTTGTACTAAGTGATTTAACATCAGCTATACAAGCTATTACAACATATAACTCTCCAATCTCCAGAAAAAGTGTTGGAAATAAAAAAGATCATAAGATTATTGACCAAACAATATAAAATTATCCAGCTCCAATGGATCCCGTCTCATTGCGGGGTACATGGAAATGAATATTTTAGCAAAAAAGGGCACCAAAATTTTACAGAAAACAAATCATTCCCTGCCCTACCATTCTGCAAAAATTATAATTAAAAGAAAACTTCCAGAAAAGACTGATGGATCACTTCAAATCACAAAGTAATGGAGAAAACCATGGGCAGCTATCTCGCAGAATACAAAACTTAGATACCCCTGAACAGACCAACCGAGACGTGAAGCATGAGCAACATTCAGAACTATATTACCCAGGCCATGACTACCTGGCACACATCACACCTCCATAAAACTTGGAATCTTCAACTCTCCAAATTGTATCCTATGCCAAGACAATATCACTACCATGAACATAGATCATCTTGCTAGCTGTGAGGCTCTGAAGATGTCACCTACAAGAACTCTGGCAGGACTCTATTGGGAAGCAAAAAAGCGAATGGAACACATCCAAGCTAATGGGCATTATACTACTACTACTACTGAATCCCTTATTGTTGGTGGATCCCTGGGGAACTTCACAGAACACTTGGAGAATCATTGATTTGAGTATTGTTGAATCTTAGTATAGTATTGTAAAAATACAATGGTGACATTATAAGAGGTTTACTTAATAATTAAGATATTTGATCTGTGTATTCTTACCTCTTATGGTTGTTTTTGTTGAACATGTGTTTCAGGCCTAGTTAGCCCCATCTTCAGCTATTACAGACTGATTTTTCTCAAGTTGTCGGCCCTGCTTCTTGACTCCTGATCCCTCTTCCTGTGGTCCAATGAACTTGCTAATAAGGTTCCTTTCTCCGGGAGTTTCAAAATTCATAGTTCTTTTCTTGTTCTTCTGTATATAGATTTTTTCCCATATGGTGAGTTCATTTGTGTTTTCTAACTGTTTTAATAATTTTGTGTTTACATCTATTATGTATTTTTCTGACCAAATGTGAGCAGCCATTGCATATTTTTCTACTTCCCCTTTTTTTACATTTGTTATGTTTTTTTAGTTCTAATGGTTAAATCTGTTTTTGTATTTCCTATGTATATCTTATCGCAGTCTGCACATTTTATTTGATATATTCTGATTTTTTACTATCATCAATCTTTACATTTTTGTTGGTTTTTATTAGTTTATTTAAACTATAATCATTCCTTGGGGCTAAACTCATATAAAATTTTTCAAATTTTTTTTGAAATTTATTGTGTGCCCAAGAGTGTATGTTAGAAAAAACAAATGAACTCACCATATGGGAAAAAAATCTACATACAGAAGAACAAGGAAAGAATTATGAGTTTTGAAATTCCCGGAGAAAGGAACCTTATTAGCAAGTTTATTGGACCACAGGAAGAAGGACAGGAGTCATGAATCAGGGCTGACAACTTGAGAAAAATCAGTCTGTAATAGCTGAGGATGGGGCTAACTAGCCTTGAAACATATTTTCAACAAAAACAACCATAAGAGGTAAGAATACACAGATCAAATATCTTAATTACTTAGTATAGTATATTATATGAAACATTGATTTTAATTATTATGAAAATAAATTATATCATGCATTGCTTTATGCATCCATTTATTTGTGTTTAACTTGTCATTGTAATTATTGTTATATGCTGGGCTGAAGAACTCACTGTAGGGAAGGGAAACAAACCAGGTGTGAAAGGTAGTACAACTGCAAATTGTATACATTATAAATGATATTTATTATTTAAAGGGTCCAGGGAAAGAACTAGATAAGTCACTTTTTGTTGAAACGGAGTTTGAGGTACCATTAAATTATCCATAGAAAGGACCATATTTCAGAAGTGTGAAATAGTAAAACAAACAGTTTAGTCATTGGTTTATTTACCTTCAAAGTTTGGTGTATAAGTAAAAAAGAAGATATGTTGTATAATTAAAAGTGATTTTTTTAGGTTTCATTGAAACGTTACACACTTGGATTTTTCCTGTACCCTTCATTTAACAACAAAATGTATATAAGTGTCATTATTATTTGTGTTAGGCATTGAACTCTATATAAATTGAGTTGGATAAAATGTTTTTACATCTTACCTCATAAAGTAAATTTTAAAATTCCAGACATTTACATTAATAATTTCAGTTTATTTGGAAACTTGTAAACGACGCTTATTGTCTTCATTTACTTCTTTTCTCAACACATTTGGAAGTATTGTAACTGTCTGCTGGAAATATCCAAGGAACAAATCCTCCGGGAGGGACTTTAAGCCATGGGTACTGAGTCTGAATATTTTCAGGCTCTTAAAAGATCCTTAAATCTAAATAAAAGCCTCTAAGCAAAATTTAGAGATCTCAATCGTCCTAGTAATATCTCAGTTGCCTGCTAGATGTCTCATTGAATCGGTGTGTTGACCTCATGCCACTCATGACATCTCTGTACAAATAAGGTAACTAAATGAATTTGGTCTATTAATTTAACTTTTACAGGAATGAATCACTATGAGGTTTAATTTATGGTAAAATCAAATGTTTCCTACCTCTCCTCATACAAATCTTCTAAGTAGATAGCAATTTCGAGACCATAACAGTCTCATCTTCAGTACTATTTTGGCGACTGATGTTATGTCGATCAGAAGAAACTCTTCTTCTTCCCTCTGTTGGTAGACCGATGAACCTCTGGATCAGGTCAGAATTTGCAGGAATTACGAAGTTCATAAGTTTTTCTTTGTTTTTCTGGATGTGGACTTTTTTTCCCAAACCGTGAGTTCCTTTTCTTTATCTATTTGTTTAATTAGACTGGCTTTTGATTCAATTAAATGTTTTTTTGACCAAGCATGAGCAGCTACTCCTTATTTTTCCACTTCTCCATTTTTAAGATTTTTACCCTTGTTTTCAAATTTCTGTTTGTTTTTCCAATATAAATTTTGTCATAATCCCTGCATTTGATCTGATAAATTCCTGATTTGTGTTCTTCTTCAATTCTTTCATTTTTATTGGTTTTAATTATCTTATTAAGGCTGTATTCGTTCTTCGGTGCCAATCTTATATTAAACTTTTTGAAATTTTTTTGAAACTTATGGTGTTTCAATGGATGGTCTATTAACTCCTAACAAAGGAGAGGTATGGCTCAACACTAGTCTACGTCATTATAGATAGGTAGGTAGTAGTAGACTGAACATGATCACCTGACCCCTGACATCACTGCAATCAACATTACTGTAAAGTGGATTGTTCAACTCAGCATATAATAGTATGATCACTAGGGCTAGGGTTTTTATGTATTAAAAGTTAAGATTGCAACATAGTATAATGAGAAGTTAGGCTTATGATTATCTTTTGTTTTTGTTTCACACACAAACATTTGAATAGTATAATAAGAAGTTAGACTTCTGATTGTATTTTGTTTTGGTTTCACAACAAACAGTTGAATAATATATAGCTATCTGCATTGCAATCTTATCTTTTATTACATAAAAATCCTTGTCCTAATGATCACAATGTTTTCTTCTATTATTTATTTCTTTTTTGTAGTTTTATGGGATCGTGAACTTGAGGAATCAAAAACAAAGAAGACAGAGCCTAGTTTACTCAAAGTTCTTGTAAAGTTATTTGGTGCTAGAACATTTTTCTATGGTTTTCTAATGGCTGTAAGTGAAGTTTTATTCAAGTGAGTATTAATCAATGACAGCTTTTATGCTATGTCATGATGTACTAGATTAATTTGTAATTGAATGTAACATTTGTATAGAATTTTCAATGTTTTTATTTTAAATTTATCACTCACACTCAAGGACAAAATAAAAACATTGAAAATATCAGGTCTACTGGCTATAAACATTGTGTAAAAATCCCATTCAAAAGTCTTCTTGAATTTTGGCCAGTATGGGACCAGTACCCACCCAACATCAAGAGGAATTTGGGTTGCTACAATAAGTAGCAGTTCCAGGTTGAGAAACCCAACTATAATGGATGAGGGACCTGACTTGCTGACCACCTGTCAGCTCTTAGCAGCTCTCTGGCAATGACAGTTTTCTACCACTCTGGTGATTAACCACCATTGTGAATTTTAGGGCCAGCAGCCAGCTAACAACAAAAGGAAGACGCAATTGACAAGTTCAGATTAGCAACTGGACATGATTACCTGCCTCACCACTTGCCAAAACTTGGAATAATTGATTCTGATATCTGGACAGTATGCAGTAATAGCAAGATATCTCCTACATTGTCATCTGTTAAATCAAGACAAAACTGCAAACATATTGTGGAATTATATTGAGAGCCTCGAAGGGAAACAGGTTAAATGCTAAATGTCTGTCAGTTAATACTACTACTTATCTCAAAAAAATGTTAAACTGAAAATATGTAAAACTGTTATTCTTCCTGTTATATTATATTGATGTGAAACATGGACCCTTTCTTTAAGGGAGGAGAAAATATTACGAGTATTTGAGAATAAAGTTCTTAGGAATATTTTTGGACCAAATGAAATGAAGAGACAGGTGAATTGGAATGATTACATAATAGTGAGCTACATGATTTTATGGGAAACCAGATATAATAACAGTTAAGTAATATAGACTGTGATGAGCAGGAAATGTGACATGAACAGGGAATGAAAGAGGGGCATGAAAATAGCTTGTAGGAAGACAAGAGGGAAAGCGCCCAGTAAGTAGGCCAAGAATTAGATGAGAGAATTACATTAACCATGATTTGAGGGAGGTAAATTATACAAGGAATTAATATTTGAAAAGAATAATTTTTGCCCAAACTGAAGAAATTTTTCTCTTCGAGCATTAATTTGTCCTTCAGTATGAGTGATAAATTTAAATAAAAACACCACTATACAGAGGATGTTTGGAAAATACTAGGTCAGGATAGAGTTGTATGAAGAGCCTGTGTTCCTGCAGCTATAAAGCTCTGGGTTTGATGGTGCCAATGAGTTAGTTAGGTATATTCAATAGTGTATATATGCATTGTGTTAAAGTAAGCAATTTAATTCTTTAATGATGTTAAGAAAAGAAGGGATTGAGCAGAATTCAAGCTACAGAAATGAAATTCTTATGTGGAATGGTACATAAAACAAGGAGAGATAGAATAAGGAATGACAAAATCAGGGAAACATTAAGTGTAGAAAAATTAACAACAGACATAGAAAAAAGTAGATTAAAACGGATTGGACATTTAAAAAGAATGGAAGAGGAAAGACTACCACAAAGACTGTTAAATCTCAAGATTCAAGGAAAACATCCACGAGGTAGACCACATTTAAAGATGGATTTATCAAGTGAAGAAAAGTCTACAAGAGAGAGGATATAATGATAATAATAATAATAATAATAATAATACTTTATTTATGACTGGGAAGAACTAAATAGAAGCAAAGCATGGGAAAATAGAGATGGTTGGAGGCGTATTTGGAATCAATCTTCTGAAAGGAGGATACGATAAGAGGATGATGATGAATGATGTTAAGAAATGATAAATATGATGAAATGAGTGCTGGTAATGAATTTTTTTTTTTGAGGGTCTTTCCACTTTTCAGCGGTTGCCCTTTTACCAGCCGCTGCTGGCCCTTCACATCCACATGTGTCAATCACAGAGGTAGATGATCAACAGCCAGTGTAGGGGTGACATGTGGTTAGCATGTCGAGTCCCCCAGCCGTTATAGCTGGTTCCTCAACGTGGAGCTGCTACTTATTGTAGCTACCCAATTGCCTCACGATGCTGGGTGGGCACCGGTCCCATACTGGCCGAAATACCATGAGAAAATTTCTTCCCCCATGGAGACTCGAACCAGCGCAAGTCCCGTAGCTCTGCGCCAAGGCTTCCTACCTTAACCGCTCGGCTACGGCGCGGGACTCCAACCCAAAATTTGCTTTGACAACTGGATAAAACTTAAAAAAATCTCACAAATATGTGTGTAATATGCTACTACCAGACTCAACTCACTTGGTTTTGGTTGCTTTTATTATCATGTAACTTTATTAAATATCAGTATGTAACTGGATAATTTATATTTTTGTGAAATATTTTATTTAGAACAGATCTCATAAAAATCACCTAACATTGCAATTTAAAATGCAATTTTTGGGCTGTGGTAGTTCTTTTCAATAGACAGGTGAATGGAGAAAACTACATAATAGTGAGCTACATGTTATGTGTAGGAAGCCAGATATAATAACGGTTAAGTCTGAGAGACTGTGATGGGCAGGACATGTGGCATGAATGGGAAATGAAAGAGGTACATGGAAGCTTCTTGTAGGAAAACCAGAAGGAAGACGCCTAGTTAGTAGACCAAGAATAAGGTGGGAGAATAACTTTATCCATAATTTGAGGGGAGTAGATTATACAGGGGATGATAGGAAAATGTCAGCTCAGGATAGGGATGTATGGAGAGCTTATGTCCATGCAGCCATGAACCTACAGGTTCAATGGACTCAATGAGTTAGTTGGGTAGTTCTTTGAACCAAAGGGAGATGAACAAAAGGAGAATGGAGAAAACAGTAAAAACATAGTCTTTATAGGAAATCAAATATAATGATAATTAAGTCTCTTAGGGTTGTGTCTATGAATGCATTAAATCGTAAAAGTCGTTCTCAGCTGAGAAAGTGCATCCAATGACTTTTTGCATACTCAAAAATCTGTTCATGCGATAATAATTGTCAAAATTCCTAAGCTACCTGGCGAGGTGACTTTGCAGAGAATGAATCGTGAGCAACCCGATGGGAACCGATGGTAACTGATGTACTTTGAAACCTTGCTGCCTATCTTGCTGCTTTATCCAAGATATCGGACCTTGAAGACTTCGATTATGTTTTGGTATACGCGGAGAAGAGGAATTTGATAGAGTCTGCCAAAGAATTCAACTGGAAGAACAGGAGAATGCGCGTGGCAGACGTCGTCGTATACGGTTTTATTTGCAGGATGCAAGTGTAAATGTGTTCCTCTAGCAGACGAAAATAATAGAAGTGGTTTATCGCTGAGAATTCTGAGTAATTTCTTGCCAGTATTACAAAAAAGACTATTTTCATGTATGACCAGTCAGCGACTTGCTAATTCAAACTTTGCACATTCTCACAGAAAACTCAGCTCACCAGAGACTAATGTATTTGCATGCAGCCCTTAGACTGTGATGCGAAGGACATGTGTAACAAAAGGGGATTATAAGAGGGGCATGGAAACTTGTTCTAGGAAAAGCAGATGGAAAGCACCCAATAGTGAGGTGGGAGAATAACTTGTACGGAAAAGCAGTGGGAAAGCGCCCAATATTGAGGTGGAAGAATAACATTAACCATGATTTGAGGGAGGTGAATTATACAGAAGATTAGTGGAAAATAAATACAAAAAAGTAATTGAGAAATAATATTAAACAAATATAAAATTTAATAATTTATAAGTTTTTAGAGCTTATTTTTTTCTTCAGGATTGTAAAGAATTAAAGATCTCATTTTTTTTTTACAAGGAATAATACCATATTTGCTCACGTAATTTGTGCCCTCCCATAATTTTATGCACCCTAATTTTTAAGGGATTATTTTGAACTTTATTTTTGCTCCATGTATTTTGCGCACACATTTTAGATAGGCCTACCTTTTCTTTTCAGTGTAGTAGGGATTTTCCTTCCCTGAATTCCATTATCATTTCTTACATTCCAAAGTAGGTCATTTACCAGCAACTGAACTACCTACTTCACAAAGAAACCCTAAGTCCCACTACTCTAACAACTTTGGTAAAGACAAGTTTTAGAAAAGTAAATACTGGTATTTCATATTTAATATGTTTGTTAAATATCATTCACTGAGTGTAATTAATAATAATAATTGCAACAAGAACTAATCATTATCTCAGTAAAAAAATAACTTATTAAGTCAATGTTTCATATTCAGCGCATGGATCGTCACAGAATACCAAAACAAATTCTTCACTACATTCCTCGAGGCAGAAGATCTGTGGGTCGACCTTTTCGGAGATGGCAGGAAACCATAACGGGCCACTGGGCCTAATACTTGAAAGGATGATGATGATGACGGTGTTTCAATCTCCTTTGTGGGACATCATTTTCAAGACATGGTTGTTTATAGTACATAGTTACCATCACAAAGGCAATTTTTTTTTTTTTTAATTTAAATGAACAAATTTTAAAATTCAAATTTATGATTAAAAATATTTTAACAACGAATGATATGTTTCACCCATTCATTTAAATCTTTTTGTTTTGCACTCTGCAATGCATGGGTGCCCATGGATGAATGGTGGAGTGGTTCATAATAATAATTATACTTCACAAACCTTTGCCCGGGCAAAGAAGGCAAAGTTTGATTCATCTTTATTGTGCTGTCTTTATAGCGTATATGCCTATAGATATGAAAACACTTTCTTAATATTTTGAAGTATATTCTAATCATGAGAGGTATATGTATAACTGTAGGCTTTCACGGCCGGCGTCTTGATCCCTATTAGGTTCGTCTTCCGGGCATAGTAGAAGAACGACTGGACCACGGCCTATATGCCCGGAAGACGAACCTAATAGGGATCATGAGAGGTATAGATAGGAAGTGAATTGAGTAAGCTTTACTGAATAGGAACTTAGCACATGGGCAGCCATCTAAGACAAGCTTAAGTAATAAGAAAACATCTTTTCTTAAAACAGAGATATTTAATTCAATTGAGTCAGTTGCATGGGGAAAAAAAAAAAAAAAAATTAAACATGACATTAACTGACAGCTATAATAAAAACATAATTTTGCCAAGAACATTGAAAGAATAATGATAAACAAATTAATTGAAATATCGGTCATCAAAATAACAAAGATATTGTGGTACAAGAAAGGAAGTAAATAAAGTAATAACATTCATACATATACACACTCGTACAGTTTAAATTAATTCCATGGACTTCTCCAAGCTGTGTCTTGAACTCAAACTTCTTCTTCAGTCCAGCCAAGGGCTAGGGTCCACCACAGGATTCCCTACGCTGGCTTCTCGGACTAGGAACGAAAGGCAAACTTCTCTGGCTCAATTCTAGGCGACGATAGTTTTTTAGACCCGTGTTCGAGAGTTCCGGGATAGAGGGGAACAATCCACAGCGCAGAGGAAGGAAGAAAGGAGGAGAGTGGGTAGATATGGTGGGAAAGCACTATTCTTAAATCTTGAAGTTTTACTTATAAATATGATGTAAGTGTTGCAATAAAAAATGCACTTTCAGTGCAGTTTATTTAATACTTTATTTTGTTCTTTTTTTATATAGGCCATTTCTGCTATGAATCTTTTTTTGGTAATTACTTTCTTTGTATAAAATGTTTGTCATTCCATTTCATTTTATGATTTTGATTAATTCTATGTTCACTGATTACTGAAACTTCTGCACCTGGTGTATTGATATTCTTTTTATGTTTGTCAATTCTTTTTCTTATAAATCTTTTTGTTTGGCCTAGATAAGACTTTTCACAATCACCACACTGAATTTTGTATACAACATATGTCAATTTATTGCTATTAATTTTATATTTGCCTTTTTATTAAATTTCCTTCATGTTTGTTAGGAACACTATGAGTAAAAACAAATTTGAATGGTTTCACACTTCTAATGTGCACTTGCATTTATACTATATTTCAAGATGGGAAAGAAAAATAAATATTACACAGCATTATGTAAATTGAAAGTGATAAGTTTCATGGAACATTTACGTAATCATGCAGCAGAAAGAGAATTCAGAGTTCTCAAATCCAACGTGCATTATTGGAGGAAACAAAAAGATGTGCTAAATAATGCAAGAAGTGACATTAGGGCATTTCATGGCCCTAAAATTAGTAAAAAGCCCTCGGTAGAAGATGAACTTTTAATTAATTTTGAAAGTTGCCGAACGATGATATTGTAATAATTAAATGAATCGTGATGTTTTCTTACCTCATACATCTATGTTTCTTTTAACACAGCACTGCAGTATCGGCGACACTTTGTCGTGTTAAAAGAAACATAGATGTATGAGGTAAGAAAACATCACGATTCATTTAATTATTATTAATTGAACCTCATAATGTTAAAAATTCCCAAATTTAATATATAAATAGATGGTATTGTAGTTACATATGACATGCTATAACAATGTGCATGTGAAATTGATAATTCTCACAACATAGACAATTTACGGTATTTGTGTTGTTTCATTTGTATAATTATTATTATTGTTTACAGACTTATTATTGCATTAAAATTCATCGGAGAACATATTGTTTAAACAACTCACCTCATAGGATTCATGCTTCCATGACATCGCGATTTCAAACATAGTCATGTTCATCTTCAGCCATAACTCCGATCTGTGGAATGTTTGATACTCATATTTATGCTCGTGCTGACATCTGGATAGCTGGGGGTTTATTATTGCATGATTATTATTTGTATAATTGAAGATTACCCACAGTGTAATGCTATAAATTTATAAGAGATGACAAAATTATTGTATTCTTAATTACTATACTTACCAATCATAATTGAGAGATAACTCAGAGAACAGGACCTCTAATTTTAAAAATCATCATATTTTACGCTCCCCAATTTTTCAGTGGCCGAAGTAAATTAAAAAGTGCGCAAATTACGCGAACAAATACGGTAATTCAATTATGTTTGAAGAGAAAAATTATGTGCTCAGACTGGGGTTTGAACCCAGGACCTTTCAACTCCATGAACATAGCATGATTTAGAATTGAAGTATTTTTATTGTGTCAATAAATATGGGAAAGAGTGTGATTTAGAGAGTTTTTGTCATTCAGGACATAGCCTGAGACATTACCATAGCTATGTTGTGTTTAACTCAGTTTGTCATATTTTGGAGTTAGCATGTTTTCAAATTCAGATCCCCATTTACAGTTTTAAGTCACCGATTCAGTCCATCCGAATATAAAGCATATTTACTTATTTATTTATTTAATTTCTACTTCCAAAACTAAGATCATGGAATCCCTAGGTAAATACCCAACAAGAGCAAAAATTATATAAGTGTTTGGAACAAGTCCAACATTTTAATTATTTGGGTTGCTATGTGAAAGGTTCTGGGTTCAAACCTCAGTTTGAAAGTATAATTTTTTTCTTCAAATATAATTTATCCATCATTGAGATGTATGAAATGAATAATAAAAACATTGATAATTAAATTATCTTAATGTTAAAAGATTCCGGGCTATGTGGCCGTGGTCTATAACTGGCATTTCTTCCAGATGTTTCTCCCTCAACTGTGGAGAGCATCTTCAGTGGCGAGTGCTTCTAGGTGATATTACCTTGTTGTAGACTCGGCTGTAAGTGATCTGTGGAATTATTAAAATTCATCGGAGAACATATTGTTTAAACAACTCACCTCATAGGATTCATGCTTCCATGACATCGCGATTTCAAACATAGTCATGTTCTACTTCAGCCATAACTCCGATCTGTGGAATGTTTGATACTCATATTTATGCTCGTGCTGACATCTGGATAGCTGGGTGGAGTTGTAGACGTCATCATCAAACTGGCTTTTGATTGATTTGGAACGGTCTCCTTGTTATTGATTAGTTTTAACCGTCTGTTGTCTAATGTGTCATACTAGGCTTTAGCCAGTTTAATTCCTTCATTTTTCCTGTTGAAATTGTCCTTGTGTTTGTAGATTTCTATGGCCTCTCTATATAATCTAGGGAAAATAATATGATGTTGTGGCTAAAACCCGTGTTTCGTCGTACAGAATCTGATGTCCATTTTCCATATTGAAGTTTTCTGCTATGGCCGATTTTTCTATTTGTTCTAGTCTGCAGTTTCTTCTGTGTTCAGTTAAATGGGTGGCTATGCTTCTTTTTGTGGTTCCTATGTATGGTCTTCCACAGGAACATGGAAGCCGGTATATGCCACAAGTGGAAAGAGGTGGCCGAGGATCCTTAATATTATGCTTTTGTAGTACCTTTCCGATACGGTCCGTGACTGTTTGTATATATGGCAAGAAAGCTGTGCTGACTGTGGATGTATTGTCCGTTCTGCGTTGTTCTGTACATGGATTTATGGATTGTTTTATTTCCTTAGATGTATAAGCATTTTTCCTGAAACAGTTGAAAAGATGGCGCTGTTCTTGGTTAAGTAGTCGAGGTTGGTATAACTTCTTCGCTCTGTCAAACAGTGTCTTTATGACGCCTCGTTTTTGTCTAGGATGGTGATTAGAATTCTTATGTAGATACCGGTCTGTGTGTGTAGGTTTTCTATAGACTGTGTGTTGAATTTCTCCGTTGTCTTTTCTTGTTATCTGTACATCCGGAACGGGAGTTTTCCATTGTTTTCTTTCTCCATTGTGAACTGTATTTTACTGTGTCTGCCGTTGAGATGTTGAAGAAATTGCTCTAGTTCTTCATTACCATGTCTCCATACTACAAATGTATCATCCACATAGTGAAACCATTATTCTGAGGACTTGGGAGATGTTTTTAGTGCTTCCTCTTCGAATTTCTCCATGAAAAAATTTGCTACTACCGGACTTAGAGTAGACTTGATTGACGGAGTAGCAATGGGGAATCCTCTAAGTCCAGTAGTAGCGAATTTTTTCATGGAGAAATTTGAAGAGGAAGTACTAAAATAGCTCCCAAGTCCCCAGAATATTGGTTTCGCTATGTAGATGATATGTTTGTAGTATGGAGACGTGGTAACGAAGAACTAGAGCAATTTCTTCAACATCCTAATGGCAGACACAGTAAAATACAGTTCACAATGGAGAAAGAAAACAATGGAAAACTCCCGTTCCGGATGTACAGATAACAAGAAAAGACAACGGAGAAATTCAACACACTGTTTATAGAAAACCCACACACAGACCGGTATCTACATAAGAATTCTAATCAACATCCTAGACAAAAATGAGGCGTCATAAAGACACTGTTTGACAGAGCGAAGAAGTTATACCAACCACAACTTCTTAAACAAGAGCAGCGCCATCTTTTCATTGGAATTGTCAGGAAAAATGCTTATACATCTAAGGAAATAAAACAATCCATAAATCCACGTACACCACAACACAGAACGGACAATACACCCACAGTCAGCACAGCTTCTTGCCATATATACAAACAGTCACGGACTGTATCGGAAAGGTACTACAAAAGCATGATATTAAAACCATTTACAGACCTACAAGGAAAATAGAAAATTACCTTCGCTCAGCAAATGATCCTTGACCACCTCTTTCTACTTGTGGCGTATACCAGCTTCCATGTTCCTATGGAAGATCATACATAGGAACCACAAAAAGAAGCATAGCCACCCATTTAACTGAACACAGAAGAAACTGCAGACTAGAATAAATAGAAAAATCGGCCGTAGCAAAACACTTCACTATGGAAAATGGACATCAGATTCTGTATGACAAAACACAGGTTTTAGCCACAACACCATATTATTTCCCCAGATTATATAGAGAAGCCACAGAAATCTACAAACACAAGGACAATTTTAACAGGAAAGATGAAGGAATTAATCTGGCTAAAGCCTGGTATGACACATTAGACAATAGATGTTTAATACTAATCAATAACAAGGAGATCTTTCTGAACCAATCAGAAGCCAGTTAGATGATGACGTCTACGACTCCGCCCAGCTATCCAGATGTCAGCACGAGCATAAATATGAGTGTCAAACATTCTGCAGATCACTTATAGCCGAGTCTACAAGGTAACATTACCTAGAAGCACTCGCCACTGAAGATGCCCTCTGCAGTTGAGGGAGAAACGTCTGGAAGAAATACCAGTTATAGACCACAGCCACATAGCCCAGAATCTTTTAACATTATGATTATCGGCTGTGAAAGCCTGCATTCCACAATTAAATTATCTGTTTTGATTGATGTAATGTATTTCAGAATAACTCAACCTATATTCATGGGTGGATTAATTCGATACTTCTCACCTGCAAGTAACATGTCTATAGAAACAGCCTTCCTTTATGTTGGTGGAATTGTCATTTGTTCAATAGGAAATGTAGTTTCAAGGCAGTCATACATGATGTCTATGTTTCATATTGGAATGAAGATGAGGATAGCTGCCTGCTCCTTAATATATAGGAAGGTAGGTATTTAAAGTTGCAGTGAGTATCAAGAAAACTACTTTGTTCACTCCTATACTAATAATGGCCTAATTATCATTCTGTTTTTAGGGAAGTAAGTTGAATTTACCAGAGAGGCCTTCGTATCAATGACAATGGCATGTAATTGTTCACTTTACTTCCCTAGGCAAGAAAAATAAATTACTTAATTAATAACACACAACAACAAAGAATTACTCACAGATTCGAAATGTATCAGTAACTATGTTTTCGGACTCGCAGAAGATGAAAATTATATTAGTTTTTTTGAATCACCTAACAGAAGTCAGATATTTCCACCACAAGCTATAGCAGAAGTGCTCGATTCCATCCGAGCCGCAGGCGCTATTGTATCTCAAACTGGTCACCCTTCTTTTTCTGTTGCATGGTTTTATTCTCTTAGGGGTTGTTAATCCCTCAGGAATGCTCAGTTATATAGAATTTCCTGATTTCCACTGTCAAATACGTGAAGTAGTGGCTTGTAATACACCGTTCTGTGCAGTTCGTCTTACATTACGAGTTAATCATTTGTGATTGTGAGGTGCATTATTGTGTATCATTTTGAAGCAAATAAATTAAAACAATCTACTATAAAATATTTTAATACGTAAGTTTTAGTGTTTTTGTAATTTTGCAATGTCTCGCTGTTGTAAGAATTCTCCTAATTTATTCTGTTACATATGCGGAGAGTGTAGTACAAAATCTCAGTGCAGAACTATCACTCCACTATTTATAAAGGCGTACAATTTATATTTTGGGAACTATAGTAAATTTGGAGATACTGATAAATATTGGACCCCCATTTTTTGCTGTAAAAACTGCTAAAGGACTCTAATAGGGTTGTTAAAAGGTTCACATTCGTGCATACCATTTGCCATTCCAATGTTGTGGAGGGAACCTACGGACCACAACACTGAGTGTCATTTCTGTATGGTCAATATATCTGGTTTCACTTTAAAAAAATAAGCATTGTATTCAGTATCCAAATTTGCGGTCAACCATGCAACCTGTTAAACATAGTGATTCTTTGCTAATTCCAAAACCTCCTGAAAAATGGACTTTGGAGGAAGAAAATACATCTCCTGGATCTAGTTCCTCAACTGATGATGCATCATCCCTATGTGATCCTGACTTCAATGTATCTCGAGAACCACATTTGATATCACAAGCTGAATTAAATGATCTTGTAAGAGACTTGAAAGTAAATAATCAATTGACAGAGATTTTATCATCTCGACTTCAGGAATGGAACTTATTACAGCCTGGCACAAAATTCACTTACATAAAAAGGGAATTCAATCTGTCATCACTCTTCACAGAAAATGAACAGTTGGGATGCAATATGTCCCTTAAGGTACACTACCTGCATTCACACTCAGATTTTTTTCCACTGAACTTGGGTGACGCCAGTGATGAATATGGCAAAAGGTTCCACCAAGGCATTTTAGAAATGGAAAGGCGTTACAAAGGGAAATCAGTGATCACCATGTTTGCTGATTACTGTTGGTAACTTATCACATACGTTTCGAAGTCATTTTATCGGCGTAAGTCATCCAGGAAGAAGTTTTGAAAGGTGAGATTTTTGCTACAATTTAAGCATGTGTTGTAATGTAAATACATATTTATCCTTCTTAGAAAATAATAATTTAACTTTTTGGATCTTATATGATTTGGTTTTACATAGATCAATTGCTTCTAGCAATATTATTGCAAAAAAAATGAAACTAGGTGCAGATAGGCAATAATATGCAAAATATAACGAAAAAAATTCAACACGTCCTCGCAAAAAAAGTTAGGTGATAGAGAAAAACGCACTTCAAATTCGAAATCAGTGCATGCTAATTAACAAAAATCACCTATTTTCATTTCTGCAAGCGACAAAAAGTTCATGTTTGTTGTTGTGTGTAATGTAAAAATGTTACATACTTAAAATTTTATTGAGTAATACAATACAGTTTTATTGTAACATACTTATTTCTCATTTTCATAATTCAAATTTGTAGTGATTGAAACAGTTGCTACAACTATTAACATTAGCCACAATATTCAAAAATTGTTACTTAAAACGTCTGCCATTGCAATAAACACATGGTATGGAGTCTTCAAACGACTCTTCAAGTAGTGTAACTATGCTATGGAATCATATCATCACCTAAGGCTGGAAATATGTAATGAAGAAAGAAGAAAGAAAAGAAAGAAAATGTCTGCCACTAATTCAGACAACAATAAACAATTGCAGTTGTTTTATCAACATTCCCTTGCTATCAAACAATTGAACCAAAAAAATAAAATCACACGAAATATAAAAATGAAACATAATTATTAGTATAGGAGTGAACAAAATTATATACGGAATTCGGGAAGTAAGTACATTACTAGTCTAAGTTATTTGCTAGCTCTCAGTAAAGCTTGGGCTCAAACACGTCCTCGTCTAGTAATGTACTACTTACTTCTCTTGTTGTTTACATAACTATTATTCAGCACTTGTCATGTAATATTGTCACATTCCTGCAGTATGTAATATTCCAGTTGATTTTTCCCTTAAATAACACAACAGATGTTCTCAAAAAATTTTCAAATACACTTTTTTTTAAAAGGTAGTGTAAAATTCTTATTAAAATACTTTTATCTTGCATTCTTACTATTAACCCAGCCCACATACGCATCAAGCTGCGCAGATGGATTTTTCTGACCATGAAAATCTTGAGTGTGGCTTCCTTTGGAAGGGAAGTAAAATATCTGGGTCCCCTGTTGAATATTTATGAAATTAAAAAAAACTTCCAGTGTGAAGAAAAAAACCCTGAGCAAAATTTGTCAATCTTTTCACATCCAGCTTTGAATTTTGAAGTTATTTAGGACTAGAATCCAAACACAGGTATTTAAAACAATTAACATTTTAAAACATGAAAACAATACAACTATTTATACAAATAATGGTAACATAATTTCAAAATAATAGTAATAATAATTGTATTAAAATTAATGTTGGGAAGTAAACATTATGAGGTTATATTAATATTGAGTGGAGAACATATTTTTAATAACTCACCTCATACATTTCAAATTTATTTGATTTAAGACCATTGGTTTCGAATGAAGATGAATGAAAAATTCATTCAAAACCAATGGTCTTAAATCAAATAAATTTGAAATTGTATGAGGTGAGTTATTAAAAATATGTTCTCCACTCAATATTAGTAATAATAATATTAATAAAAATTAATAAAATGAGTCATATCTCATCTCAAACTTGTTCTTCAAGCATGGAAACTGTAATTGCAGCTCATAGTTTGCTAGAGAGTCATAAAATTAAAAAAGATACTAAACTTTTAAAGCCTTGGCAAAACCCTTGGAATCGACAGATTGGGAAAAAATAGATTTTAAAATAATGTACCATGAATTTTGAAATTCCCGGCAAGCAAGATTTGATCTCAAAGTTCATCAAATTAACACCAGATGAAAATTTTAAAGATGTAGATCGAAACCTAACAGTCATAATGATGGCTGAAGATGCGAGGGATTCCTCTTGAAAACTGCAGTTTTCATGCTTGAAGAACACGAAGTATGAGGTGAGATACGACTCATCTTATTAATTTATATTATTAATTGAAAACCTCAAAATGTTGTTTTCCATAATTAATTTATGAATAATAATGATAATAATTTAATTTGATTCAGAGTTAAGGGGCATTATGCAGCGGTTTTTAACCCGTGTGTCACAGCTCCTTGAAAGTCTGCCTTGGGTGCGTGGGTCTTTTTTTGTTTAACCCAAGTGTCACGCTCATGTGAAATGTGTCTGAAGTGAATGGTACTTTGCTTTTAATATGTTATTTCTTTTAATTATTTTGAGTAAGTTATTTTGATTCTCCTCATTTTTTTTTATATTCTGCAGACTTTGATTTTTAAATTTTGGAGCAGGCATGTGGACGATATTATAGCAATAGTCAAGCAAAAACACTTGGAAGATGCTGTTAAACTTTTGAATATCCATAATAAAACAATTAAATTTGCTATGGAAGTTGAAAATAACCAAGAAATACCATTTTTAAACCTTAAATTGAAGAGAAATTAAGAAAAAAGGAAAATAGAATTTGGAATTTACAGGAAAGAAACACACATTGATAATTATATTAAAGCAACAGGTTTCAACCATATTACACATAAACAGGCAGTCTTTAATAGTTTAATATACAGACATGTGAACATTCCCATGAGCAGAGAAAATTTTAATAAGAGAAAAAAAACACACATTATGAAAATAGCTAAAGAGAATGGTTTTCAGAAAAAGATGATTCATAAGAAAATAAATAAATTCAAGAAAACAAAAAATGATAAATGAAAGTACTCTTCAGACAGATAAAGAAACTGGTAAAAACATAAAGAAATTTACATACCATTCTTTAGTATTTAATAAACCTACAAAAAATTTTCAGCAAAATTTAATGCTAAATTAGCACCAAAAAAAATTATTACCGTTTAAATAAATTAATCAAAACTAACAAAAATGAAAAGATTGAAGTAGGCAACAAATCAGGGATTTATCAAATTGATTGTAAAGATTGTGAAAAATATACATAGGAAAAACAAAAAGTAACTTAAATACAAGATTGAAAGAACACCTTAGAAATGTTAAAAATGGACAAATAGAAAAGTCTGCAATAGCTGCACATGCATGGTCAGAAAAAAAACAGAATTGAAACTAAGGCCAACTTACTAAAACAGTAAGAAAAATCTAAGGAACTCACAATTTGTGGGAGAAAATTTACATCTGCAAGAATAAAAAGAAAACTATGAATTTTGAAATTCCTGGAGAAAAAGAAAAAAATTTGATTTGGAAGTTCATCAGTCAGCCAGCAGAGGGAGCAGAAATCAACTTACAGGATGGACACACCGCAAATAACAGTTGGAATGCATTGTGAATGTCACGCAAAAGTGACGAAACTATGGTCTGCATAAAAATCAAGAAAATATGAGATTAGTCAAAATAACTAACTCAAAATAGTTAAAAAAAACCTCATAGTGTTATTTCCTGCAACTATTAAAACAAAATAAATGTTATTTCTTTTGTTTCAGTTTCACTGCACAGTACTTTTTAAGGACATTTTATTTAAATAAAAAAAATTATGGGAGTTCAGTGCATATTAATTATTTTGGGGCAAGACTGATAAATTTAAAATTATAGCTAGAAAACACGTTATAATCTTAGCTGTTTTCTTTTGTGAGTAAAAATTTTCAAAATTACTTCAGTACTTTTATCTTGTATGATAACATACTTTTTTTTTAGATTTTTTATTTAAAATACTTTACCATTTTAAAAACCTTTGCAAAACCCCATACTTAAACAAAAATTAAGCTAAATTCTAACAGATCTTTAGGTTTTTAACAGATACCCTATAGGGCAGCTGCAGATATACTTGTAGTGGATAGAGGAGATAGGAATTCAAAAACCACTCTGATAAGCCCTTTCCTTTCATTCAACCAATAAAAAAATGTGTTATACAGAAAATTTTCTTTGAGGTAATTGATTATGTTCTGAATCAGAGTTTTATAGTTGAAGAGATATTCAGGTTTTTTGAGAAATTGGTACTGTACACTTTTGAATATTTAATCTGTTGACTTTTTTCAGACGTTAAAACTGAGTATGTCGGCATTAAGGGAAACAACAGTTGGACAATCAGTGAATTTGTTGTCTAATGATGTAAACCGATTTGATTCTTCGGTTATCTTCCTCGTTTACTTATGGTGTGGTCCTCTTCAGACATTAATTATGTTATATTTGATGTGGCGTGAAATCGGATTTTCTGCATTGATTGGAATTTCAACCATTCTTCTTGTAATTCCTATACAAGGTAATTTTTTTTATATAAAGAGGTAAATAAATAAATAAAGCCAAAATATGAATGAGAACTTTACACTTCACCTCATAAAATAAGATCCCCTCATCCAAACATGTTTCGGAGACAATTCTTTAAAAATTTAATATATGAAATAGGTAATTATAAGTAATTGTAAGACGTATCAAGTCTAAATAGGAATCACGAAAATCCAATATGGTGGACATAACCTCAGATTTGAAATATAACAAACATTTATTTGGCCTCTAGAAATATATTAAAAGATTCTATAAATTAAGGGAAAACAGAAAGAAATGTATGATGGATATCAAATTCATTAACCTCAGATTTGAAATATAACAAACATTTATTTGGCCTCTAGAAATATATTAAAAGATTCTATAAATTAAGGGAAAACAGAAAGAAATGTATGATGGATATCAAATTCATTAATGGGTGCCTTAAATTAAACATTGTTCCAAATTTCGTAAGAGGAATAATCAAAGACACTGGTAGCCTACAACGAACCATTTTAGAAAAGAAAGTTTTGAAAATGGAAAAAATTACGAAAAAATAAGCAATTTCGATACTCAGTTATACTTTTTGCATTTGAAAATTTCAAAATACATAGGCAAATTTTGTTAGGAAAATTTAGAAGAAAAGTTCTTCAGTAGGCTTAATAATGGCATCAAACAAAAAATTACTAAACAGGAAAAGAAAATAAAAAATTTGAAAATTAAAGCAAATGGAAATCGAGGGAACTAGGAAACAACCATAAATCTTCCAAGAACAAAAATCTTGAAAGTGAAAATGTGGTTATTATTGCCTGCCTCACTCTGATGGTTAACAGTTTATATAAAAGCGGGTGCTGTGCGGCAATGCTTGACATGCGGTGTTGTCATGTTTCTCATAGCGCTATGGACATTTATTACACAAGGGCAGAAGGCATTGATTATTTATGTTATTATTTAATTTTTACGTTATTAGTTGGTATTGTTTAACTTTTTAAATTAAGATTATATATGTATTTATTTATTAAATAATTTAATTCCAACATTATATAGCTTGTAGGTGTAAGTAACTAACTAACTCACTGGCACTATCGAACCTGTAGGTTCATGGCTGCGCGGACATAAGCTCTCCATATATCCCTATCCCGAGCCAATGTTTTCCAATCAGCCCCTGTATAATATACTTCCCTCAAATCATAGTTAGTGTTATTCTCCTACATCATTCTTGTAGGTCTACATAAATTTAATATTAATACAAAATCATGCTGAAAATATTATTATTATTATTATTATTATTATTATTATTATTATTATTATTATTATTATTATTATTATTATTATTATTATTATAACTCACTGGCACTATCGAACCCAGAGATTCATGGCCACACGGACATAAGCTCTCCATACCTCCCTATCCTGAGCTAATGTTTTCCAATCATCCCCTATATAATCTACTTCCCTCAAATCATATTTAATGTTATTCTCCCACCTCATTCTTGGTCTACCAACTGGGCGTTTTCCCTCTGGTTTTCCTACAAGAAGCTTCCATGCATGTCTTTATTTTCATTTCCTATTTGTGCCACATGTCCTGCCTATCACAATCTATGAGACTTTTACTGTTCTCATTATATCTGGCTTCCTATAAAGACCATGTAGTTCACATTATTATTATTATTATTATTAATAATAATAACTGTTCGGTCTGAAATATTATCCCATGGCCACCACATGTTGAAATCACTTGCATATTAAACTAATATATCTGTCTAGAGAACCAAGGGTCCCGGGTTCAAGTCCCGGTCTGAGCGTATAATTTTTCTCTTCAAATATGATATCATGTAGATATTGTATTATTATTCGAGCTACATATCATAATAAATCACTGTTAATTATACCACTAATTAAGGTATACAATTTTATAACTGGATCGAATGTTCCACATCGTTCCGAGTTTTAATTGAAACTGAGGGAAGAATAGCAATGTGGCAACATCGTGATAGTCGCAGCAGTCGAGATCTTTGTATTTTAATATCATATAACAGCTGTGGGGAAACAAAGGAGCTGCTTGTTAAGCATATTAATAGTAGTGTTGTCAACTTATCATCAAAAACTTTTTGATAACAAAGCTTTGCAACTTTTGGAAAATGGTTTGAAAACATGTATAAATTTTTTGGCAAAATAGAAGACTATATAGCAGATACAGAAATTGTAATCGAAAACATGAATATGGAAGACAAAATTACTACCAGGAATAAATGTGGAAAAATTATCATAAGTAATGCCACGAGTGATTTCCAAATTATCGATAAATTCACGACTCACGAAGTGAGGAGTGAATTTATCTAGAGAATTTGGAAATCAAGAGTGGCATTTGTTAGGACTATTTAACGAATAAAATAAAGCTGTTTACTCACAAATCATTATTTAACTACAGTTATTTAAAAATATTTTTATATTTAAAGTAAACGGTGATGTTTGAAAACTAATGAGAAACGATAGGTAGCCTACGCTTCTACTGCTTCTTTTGTTTATCACTGCAACCAGATCATACTATTTATTGCCAAAGGAACGCAATATTGTAAGAATGCTCTCTAGTGGAGAAAAAATGAAACACATCAATCTGTATATTAATTCATTTTTGATGTCGTATACATTTAAGAAAGTGCAAACAGTGGTTTCTTTTTTTGGTGGTATAATCAATTGCTACAAATGTTGACATGTAAGCACTATTATATACAATCTGGTAGCCGTATTTGTTATAGGCTCAGTCACTGCAAAATAACGGTCAGACCTGTTCAGAATATTAAAAAGGAGGAGCTTTGCTTAATATATGATAATCCTAACGTTGATAATTATTTCGTGAAACACGTCTCTGATTGGTTGTAATACAGAAATCATTGAAACGTGATTGGTCATTGACTCCCATTTGGGGCATGAGTTAAATAGTCAAAGAAACACCAATAAACAAAAGGAGTTCAAGAAATATGAAAATTATAAAAGACATCAACAGCAAAAATGTAATAAATACTAAAGCTGACAAAGGCAACCAATTGGTTATTTTAGACGAAAAAGAATACAATGACATAATGGAAAAACTTTTGGACTCCGAAGAATATACACAAATTCAATCAGACCCCCTTAACAAAACCATTAAAGAAGTAGACAACACTCTTAAGAATATCAACAAAATTTTAACTAAGAAGGACAAGTTTCATCTGAAGGTTTCAAATCCAAAAATTCCCAACATCTACGGACTCTTGAAAGTGCCAACATCTACGAACTCCTGATAGTGCACAAAGAAAGGAAGAAAATGAGACCGATAATTAACAACATAGGGTTTCCTACATATCATTTATCTAAATGGTTATGTAATGAATTTAATAAAATGAATGGATTTGAACACTCTTCAATAGAACACCCTTATGAATTGGTAAAGAAACTAGAAATCATACAACTACAATCTTCAGACAGATTAGTTTCTTTTGATGTTGTTTCCTTATTTCAAAGCATTCCTAAAGGCCAAACTATGGAAATTTTAGAGATTTGGCTGAACAATAATAAAATTGATAAAGAAAAGATAAATACAAAACTTTAACTAAATTATGTATTGATAATATGTTTTTCACCTACAATGGAAGATTCTATAAACAAAATTAGGATTTTCGATGGAAACCCTTTATTTCCATTCTTAGCTACTTTTTCATGGGAAATTTTGAACACAAGATAATTAGTGGACATCGTTTAATTTTTAAGTTCTGGTGCAGATATGTGGATGACATAATTGCAATAGTTAATCATAAACAGATAGATGATGCATTGAAATTATTGAACATTCAAAGTCAAACTACAAAGTTTACTATGGACAAGGAAATTAATAGAGAAATACCATTTTGAAAAGATAGAATTTGGAATTTACAGAAAGAAGACACATATAGATAACTATATAAAAGCTTCAAGTTACAATCGCATAGCTCACAAAGAGGCAGTTTTCAATAGTTTGACATATAGATTAGTGAACATACCCATGAACAAAGAAAATTATGAAAAAGAAAAAGAACACATAATCAACGTAGCCACGAAAAATGGTTTTGCAGAAAGAATGATACTCAAGAAAATAAACAAGTTTAAAAGACAAAAATTTATTAATCAAAGCACTCTTGTTAAAGTAAAAGAAGAAAATGTAAAATTCACATATCCATTACAACACTGCAAGTTTCAAAAATTTTTTAAAGATTTCAACATAAGGCTAGCACCCAAAAATGACTACAGCTTCAGTAGTTTGATTAGACCTAATGAAAATGAGAAAATAAAAGAAGAAAACAAATCAGGGATTTATCAGATTAAATGTGAAGAATGTGAGAAATTTTATATAGGAAAAACTAAGAGAAATTTGAAAACAAGAGTGATAGAACATCTTAGGAATGTCAAGAAAGGGGAAGTAGAAAAATCTGCAGTGACTGCCCATGCATGGTCTGAAAACATCTTATTGAGAAAGAAGCTAAATTATTAAAACAAATAGAAAAACGAAAAGAACTTACTGTTTGGGAAAAGATCTACATTCAAAAGAGTGAAAAGAAGAAATTGATGAACTTTGAAATTCCTGGGAAGAATGACCTGGTTTCGAGGTTTTTCAGTCTGCCAATGGAATGAGCGAAGGACGGCTCTTCAAGACGACAGAACAATGGTCATGATGATACTGAGGATGGAACAGAAACTATGTTCTGAAACTAGTTTATAGTCAAATAAGAACAATATGAGGTGAGTGATAAAAAATTCTACCTAAATAGAAAATAGGTACCTGAGATCTCAGTCGTCCTCTACTTTATAAGGTTGTAAAATGTGAAGTAATTTTGGAACATGTGCTCCATCCTCAGCATGTAAATTGGTATAGTTGCAGTATGTGAAAAATTACCTGAGAAAAATATGTATTAAATTTTTGCAAAAAAATACAAAAAAGTCTTATAATCGAATGAGAACTTAAGGCTATTTTAACCTAAGTTCACTACATTTACAGGGAAAATGTGCTTTAGTCATAGTCCAAACAGAATAGTCAACTTGTCCTTATGGGGTGCCATATTATTCAATGAACTATAAACTAATCTGGTGTATTATATTATTTTTAGTCTGATCATCTTACCTCAATATTAATGTTGATTTGTTCTTGGACGTGTTTCAAAACAATTCTGTTTTATCAATGTTTCATCATCAGTTTGTCCAAACTGTTGATTTTTAAGCTGTCAGCCCTGGATGTTGACTCCTACTCCATCTTTTGGTGGCCCATAGAACTTGCATATCAAATCCCTCTCCCCAGAAATTTCAAAATTCATGATTCTATCCCTGTTCTTCTGGATGTAGATCATCTCCCAAATGATGAGTTCTTCAGTATTTTATGTTTTAATAATTTGGTGTTCACATCAATTTTAGTGTTTTCTGACCAAATGTGAGCACCTACTACAGATTTTTCTCCTTTTTATATATACTTCTAATGTGTTTCTTAGTTCTAATGGTTACATTTCTTTTTGTTTTCTCTATGTTTATCTTATTAGTACAATTAGCACACTTTATCTGGTATATTCCTGATTATTTGCCATCATTAATCTTTTCATTTTTGTTGGTTTTTATTAGTTTGTTTAGGCTGTAAACATTTTTTGGTGCTTTTATGAACTTTGTAAAATATTTACACACATTATAAACCTATAGGAAAACAATTAAAAAAAGACAATTTTTTATTCTTGTTTTATAATCATTAGGAAGTAACATTATGAGGTTTAATTTAATAGTTGAGTTGGAATGTTAAAAAAAAATACAAACTCAATTATTTTATTCTTTGTGTCTGTCAGGTTTTAAGGTAATACAGACTTAGTAGAATAAGACAGTTATGTTGAACCATAAGCATTATTCATGAAAAAATCAATAAATGGTTAGATGAAATATTGCAAACTTATCTATACATATATATCTCCCTTTACTTGTCCATCTATCTCCTTCCCTCACCCTCTCTGATTTAAATCATTATTGTGGAATTCACTTTGTATACATGTTGGGTAACATATATATTTTTAAAAATTGTATTACTAAATTTCTTTTTTGCTAGTGTAAGCCTAAATTATGGAAGACATTGAAGATCAAAACAGATGTATAGGTTAAAAAAAAAGTAGATAAAGCTTTTAGCTTATAGCAACATAAAATTAACAAATAAGATGAAAATTTGATATTGCTTTTAGTGCAACATTTGCACATTTACATAAAATAATGAGTAAAAGATTAATATCTTAATTAATGTTTCCCATATTTAACTTATGAATTAATATCAGTGTTTCATCTATTGATGGTTTGTAAGAAAGATTGTTTTCTTACACAGGATGATGAATTTGCAGCTGTGATAATTAGCCAATAGACAAAATGGAGAAATAAAGAGTTTGAAGTTAGGGAGTGATTAACAGTACATACTGAACTGAGCTGCCAGGTATGGCCACTAAAGTTAGTTTGTATTTTATTATATTGCGTGCTCACAAAATAATGAGGGGATAAATGAATCAAGCCTTTTGTTGTTATAATGGGAATTTATCACTGCACAAATTATATTTTACATTATTGATAATGTAATTGAATTTTTTTTCAGAGTACATTCCACACACAACACACTCTTTTAAATGAATGCTCAAACATCCTTTTTTTTTTCTTCTCTCTTTACACATTACAAGTAAACAGCACTAATATGGTGAATGAATGAGTCAATTCTTATCTTACCTCGTACTTCATATTTTTTAAAACACAGAAACTGCAGTTTGACTCCTCTTGAAAAGTGCCCAGCATCAAGTTTACATTGGACTTTTATAGGAAAAAAATCACTATGAGGTTTAATTTAAGATTAAATTAAAATGTTTCATACCTCACCTCATATCCAGTCTTCTGACTAGACCAGTTTCAAAGCCTGGGCAGCTTTATCTTCAGTCATTTCTTGTTGACTAATGTTATGTTGATCAGAAGAACTGCTTTTTCCTCCCTCTGTTGGAGGACCAATAAATCTCCAAATCAACTCAGAATCTGCGGGAATTTCAAAGTTCATAAGTTTTTCTTTTTCCACATTAAAAAAAAAACAAGAAAGAAAAACTTATGAACTTCAAAATTCTCATGGATTCTGAGTTGCTCTGGAGGTTTATCAGAACACCAACAAAGGGATGAAGAAGCAGTTCTTCTGATCAACATAACACCAGTTGACGAGAAATTACTGAAGATGAAACTGCCCAGACTTTGAAACTGGTCAAGTTAGAAGAATGGATATGAGGTGAGGTATGAAATATTTTAATCAATTGAGTTGGTGTTTACTTGATGAAAATCCATATTTATTAATTAAATATGGATTTTCATCAAGTAAACACCAACTCAGTTGATTATTTAATACAAGCTGAGACAAGCTTCTTGGTGATTTGGTATTTCAAATTATTACTCCGGATTAAAAAGTGCACACAGGATATTTGGTTTTACAACAGTTGCATCAAACATGATCTTAAACCAAAATATATTAATATCAAGACTAATTTTAATAAATATGAAAATCAAATAAAACTACGTTTTATTTTTATTTCATTAATGAAACATTTTAATTTAATCTTATCAAATTTACAGTTCAGTTTTACAGGTTCTCAAAAATAGTTTAAAAAAAAATGAGCTCACTAAATATTTCCTTACCTATAAAGGCATAGGACAATGTTGAGCCATAGCCTCACTTTTGTTAGGAGTTACTAGACCAAGTTAATTTAGTTACCTTATTTGCCCATAGATGCCATGGATGGAATGCGGTCAACATACTTACTCAGTGTGACATTTAGCAGGCAACTATGGTATTACTAGAATGTTGAGGTCAGTAAATTTTGCTTAGAAGCAATTTTATTTGGACTTAAGGATCTTTTATGAGCCTGAAAATTTTCAGACTCGGGACCCACAACTTAAAATCCCTTCCAGAGGACTTGTCCCTTGGATTTTTCATTTTTAAAAAATCCATCAACCCTGACCAGGTTTGAACCCACGACCATAGGGACCAGAGGCAAGGTGCAAAACCACTAGCCCACCACAGCCGACAAGTATTTCTAAGGAAATAATACATAACCATTAAGTTATGTAGATAGGAAAATAACACTATGAGGTTTTTTAATATTGTTTATTTTTTATTATTTCACTCACCTCATACTTCATAACTCCTCGCAAACCCAGGGTTTCTTCACATCATTTGTGACATTCTCAATGCTGTGTCACAAATGATGTGAAGAAACCCTGGGTTTGCGAGGAGTTATGAAGTATGAGGTGAGTGAAATAATAAAAAATAAACAATACATAACCATGTTCTAAGTATATTTTTATATTATATTGCACTTTCTTTACGAAGCCAATTATTTAATAAAGTTATAGGTTATTGTTATTATTATCATTTTAATATTTTTTGTAGTTTCCTTGTCGTCTGTATATTGTGTAGCATATGCCTGTTCTACAATGAAGGAACAGCCCAGTGTTGGGCCTTAGTCTGTCCTTTGTTAGGAGTTACTAGACCAAGTTAATATAGTTAGGATTATTTTCCTTCAGATGTCTTGACCCAATGAGATACCTAGTAAGCAACTAAGAGATTCATAGTTAAATATGGGAAATAACATTATGAGGTTCTTATTCATGAAGAATAAGTCATATTTTATATCTTACCTCA
Organism: Diploptera punctata; assembly: GCA_030220185.1. Classification (NCBI taxonomy): domain Eukaryota; kingdom Metazoa; phylum Arthropoda; class Insecta; order Blattodea; family Blaberidae; genus Diploptera; species Diploptera punctata. The sequence goes on along the minus strand of JASPKZ010003868.1, from coordinate 2,776,896 downwards.
TAATTTATGTTTTCTTAAACATAGGAACTGCAATTTCCAAGAGGAAACATCCCTTCCTGATCTCGAAGTTCATCAAATCAACACCAGATGGCAACGTTATAGATGGATATTCCAATGAAAATGTGGTAGTCATAATGTCGGTTGAAAATGGGAGGGACGTTTCCTCTTGAAAACTGCAGTTCCTGTGTTTAAGGAAACATAAACTATGAGGTAAGATATAAAAATTGACTCATTCTTCATAAACTAAGAGATTACTTGGATGATGAAGGTCAGTAAATTTAGCTTAGAGGCCTCTTTATTCAGGCTTAAGGTTCTTTTACAAGCCTGAAAATTTTCACACTCGGGACCCATGGCTTGAAGTCCCTCCCGGAGGACGTGTTCCTTCGATTTTTCCATCCTAAAAAAATCCATTGACCATGGCCAGGTTTTGAATCCACAACCCTCGGAATCAGAGGCAAGGAACGTAATTGCTAGTCCACCGCAACCAACAGTCTATGCCTATTAAGTATTATTAATCAAGTTGTAGATAATTCTTAATTCTAGATATTTGTATTATTTATCTGTGGTGAAGTGGAAGAGAAGACCTTATGGTCTTAACTCCATCAAGAAAAATAAACCATTATTATTATTATTCTTTTTTTAATTAAATTGTAAGTAGCCAGTTTTGTTGTAAGGTAACAGAAATTGTGGTCACTGGAGTTTTTCAAAGTAACCCTTCACTCTTAATGATCTGATTTTGCTTTTTTACAGAATATGCCTTTTTGTTAATAATTATATCATACATACACCAAGTTTTGTTACAAGAAAACATGCATTGTGGCTGCTAGAGTGTTGAAAAAATGTTTCCAATAAAATTTTAATTTTTGTCTTAACTCCCACTACTAATGATTAGATTTTGCTGTTTAACAACTAAACCTTAATCAATTTATTCAAATGTTAAATGTTGAAAAAAAATTAAAATTGTGACCAAAAGGTAGTGTAAAATTCTGATTAAAAATACTTCAATAAAAGCCGGCCGTCGGCCATTGATAGCGACGTTTATCTGCATTCAGATGATTTGAGATTCGTGTACGAAATATTAAGCTTTACTGCTTAAGAAGGTAGTGTAAAATTGTGATTAAAAATACTTCAATAGAAGTCGACCATTGGCCATTGGTAGTGACATCTATCTGCCTTCGGACGATTTGAGAATTGTATATGAGTTAACGTTTGTATCATATTTGAAGAGAAAAATTATATGCTTAGACCGGGGCTTGAACACAGGACCTTTGGCTTTCCGGGCCAATACTCTTCTGACTGAGCTATCTGAGCAAGTTCTGATCTAAATACAAATTTTTCTTTGTTAATTCCCGCGCACTAAATGCTATGAATCCTTTATTTCTGTCTTTGCAAATGGCGGTTTCTCTATTAATAAAACATTCATTTGGGAATTTTTATATTACATTATAATGCCAGTACGGCTTCTTTCGATGTTTTTAAATGTATAATTTTTCTCTTCAAATATGATTTTTCCGTCATTGAGATGTATGAAATGAATAATAAAACATTGTTTGTATCATAGGTTGAATAGTGTAATGGATGGCAAACTTGTACGGGGAACAAGAGGTCCAGGGTTCAAGTCCTGGTTCAAGCGTTAATTTTCCTTTTCAAAAGTAATTTTCTTAATTGATTGTTATATACCAAGTTTAGTTGTGAAAAAGATTAAAATTATAGTTACTTTAGCATTAACAGATACACACCACATACAAACATGTTTTTTTTATATATTTTTTGGAGCCTAGTAGGTATCAATGAAGATTTGAAAAGAAAAAAGTTAAAATGTAATTTCATGGTACAACTCTGTAGCTACATTCCTGAATTTGCTGAAAATGCAGTAGTGTTTAAGGAAGACACCTATTTCTCACATATTTGGCATGTACATTTTTCTGCATGATAATATTATATTGCATTTAATAGCTACTAAAATTGTAATTGTATGCTTTTCTTATTCTTGTTATCCAATTAAATGTAATAATTATTTGTACTTTTCCTTTAATCCACTTAATGGTTGACCAATTTCAGAAAAAATACAAATTTTACAACAATATATTAGTTTGTATTTAAATATTTCAGTACAAAGGGCATATATATATATGTATATATATGTGTGTGTATGTGTATGTATAATTTTTTGTGGATATAAGTATGACAAAGAAACCTTTCCTTATTGTTATTATATATATATATATATATATATCTATATATATATATATATATACAGGGTGTCCCATTCAAACCTTTCACTTTTTAATTATCATAACTAACAAAGTATGTGGAATTATGAAATGAGGCCAGTATTAAACAAAACAGAAACTCAAAGAATTTTTATTACCACACATTAAAACATGTCTATATGTGTACAATTAATAGCATGAACAATATCAAGTCTGCATTCGATTTCTTGCCACGTTCTGTCAAACATGTCCATTGGTACTGTTGCAATTGAGTCAAGGATACGGGTTCGTAAATCATGAAGATCTTGTACTGGAGTCGCAAACACACGGTCTTTTACATACCCCCAGAGGAAGAAGTTCTGTGGAGTGATGTCTGGCGAATGTAGTGGCCAGCATATTGGTCCGCCGCGTTCAATCCACCTATCTGCGAAGGATTCTTTCAGTGAATTCCAAACATCCAGGCTCCAGTATGGTGGGGCTCCATCTTGCTGAAAGGTTACTTGGGGTTGCAGATCACCTACCTGGGGTACAAAAACTATTCCAATATGTCTTGGTATACCAGGCCAGTTATTGACTTCTCATGGAAGAAAAAAGGACCTATAATCCTGTTCTTCATCAGGCTGCACCAGACGTTTATTTTTAGGCTATCCCAGATGTGTTCAGGGTACACGTATGGATTTTGAGTATCCCAGATCCTTACATTGTGCCGATTAACAGATCCTGATATATGGAACGTTGCCTCGTCAGAAAACAAGACGTTTCCAAGAAATTGAGGGTCCTTGTCAATACGATCCAGCATTTCAATAGTAAATGCCTGTCGTCGTGGCCTGTCATCTGGCTTTATTTGTTGAACAATTTGCACCTTGTAGGGGTACAAACGAAGCTGCTTATGAAACATTCGATGCACAGTTGATCTCGCCACATTGAACTGCCAGGAAGCTTGGTGAATTGATTTTTGTGGACTTCTCTGAAATCCTGCTCTAATTTCTTCAATCTTTTCTTCTGAAACAAGTATACGAGCACCTCCTGATTTTTTTAATGCTTCCAGTCGCCAGAAACTTCTCAAGCCATACCTCAATGGTCTTCCCATCAGGTGCATTTCCTCCATATTCTCTCCGGTAATTTCTTTGCACTGTAATTATTGACTTTGTCTCTGCATACCAGAAAACAGTTTGTGCTCGTTGCTGAGGAGTTGCCATTTTGTTTTATGTCATTATTGTCCAACATACGACAGATGAATTAACTGCTACAATGACAACAAAAATTCTTTGAGTTTCTCTTTCTTTTAATACCAATCTCATTTCATAATTCTGCATACTTTGCGAGTTATGATTACCATATATCTTGACAGATAAGATGATAGTTGAACCATAAAAAAAGCCCCCAAAATCCAGGGTCAGACACAAAAAAATTAGTTTGAAATTTGGGTGCCGGTTTACTAGACTCAAAATATATTTACTCACTTTCACACTACTTAAATGCGTTAAATATTCATAAAATGTTATTTTGAATGTTTTTAGGTGCGAGCGGTATTTATTACTTTTTAATTTACCCGTAAATAGTAAAAAAAAGAGTAGGACTATTTCCTGTAATGACCACTCTGGTTACAGCAGTTATTCAAAATGGCCGTCGTAACCAACGATAAACCACCGATTTGTAATGATGCACAGTGACAAACCAATCAGTTGACATGTGGGGGGGGAGGGAAGAGACTGTTAGAGATTTAGTGAATCCCCGTGAGTACAGCTACTATCAAACCAGTCCTGAAAACATCCGGTTATTCACTTCTTTTGCAGTCTGTTTTGTGTAGTAAATAAGCATGGACATTATTGCTTATATTCCGTTTTTTCTTTGAATTATTGATATAGTGCTATTATTACTATGCATGATGCAAAGGGTACTGTATAACATTTAAATATGCAGATAACTTGTATCTTTGGGTTTTTAATGGTAACATAACAAGAAATTTCTCATGCGACAAGTCTTCCTTCTTTATCATAACAATCTCCTTTCCCCTCTACTGCCTTCCATGCACAGGTCTCATCTCTTGTACTAGTACAACTTCTCGAAAGTGTAGCAATGTTGCTGGTTGAATGAAAATAAAATGTATTTATTTATCATAATGAGGGGTTAAAATATTAACAATATATAACATAAAATTGAATTTGAAAAATTATGAATACGGTAATTTTGTATACGCTATACAATAAGCTAGTAATGATCGCTGATCTAAACTAAATTCATAGGCCGTTGGTAGTTTGGGGGTCATCTTATAGGACAGATATATGCTAAAACTATAAAACTTTGACAAAAATCTATACCTCGTCTTATCTAAAGGTCACCTTATCTGCCGAGATATATGATAATTAAAATGTAGGTGGTTTGAATGGGACATGGTGTGTGTATATATATATATATATACACATACACACGTACATACAGAGTGTTTCAGAATAAGTATTACAGACTTCTAGAGGTTGGAGAGGGGACTTAATAGATACAATTAAGGAACCCATGTCCATAAATGTACCATTCCAGTGTAAAATAAGTTTGAAGATTGAAACACAATGGGCTGATTTCATGTGTCTTGTGTTTTAGAATAAGTATTACACACTTCTAGGGATTGTACTACACCCTTTGAGTTGGAGGAAGATTTTCTTTGAATAAATTCTGTTGGCAGCAGATGGGGCGTGTGTATGAAAACATGCATTGCAGGTCACTTAGTGCAAAGACCAACAGGGTCCTTACATGGAACCACACTTGTAGTACAACCCTAGAAGTCTATAATACGTTCTGAAACACAAGACACACAATATCAGCCCATTATGTTTTGATCTTCAAACCTATTTTATATTGAAAAGGTACATTTCCAGACATGGGTTCCTTGTCAAATCTTTATCTACTCAGTCCCCTCTACAACCTCTAGAAGTTTGTAATACCTATTATGAAACACTCTGTATGTGTATATATATATATATATATGACATGATAAGAAAAATAAATGCCTGAACGGGATTTGAACCCGGACCTCCGGATACCTCTGGGATAGCACGCTGGGGTACCACCCAGAGGTCCAGGTTCAAATCCCGTTCAGGCATTTATTTTTCTTATCATGTCATATTAAGCTTGCATTGCTCAATGTCAAAAATTTAATTATATATATATATATATATATATATATATATATATATGCTCACACACACACATACATACATTTCAAGCATGGGTATTGACTCTGAAATTTCTCCATAGCAGATGGACATAGAAGGCTCTTTGGTCTCCGACTAGCTGCTGGCTCAAATCCACATGTGTCATTTACAGAGATGGATGATCATCCAATCAGGATATGGGTGACATGTGGTCAGTGCATCAAATTCCCGATGCCTATAGCTGGTTTACTCAACCTCAAGCCACTACAAATTGTATGTACCCAAATTCCTCACAATGCTGGGTGGCACTGGTCCCCTACTGGCCAAAATTCCATGAGAAATTTTCTATCCCCATGGTGACTTGAAGCACCATGTCACATAGCTCTGTGCCAAAGCGTGATGCCTTAAACAACTTGACTATGGCATGGAACTCTGAAATTCCTAGGTTAAAATAATAGAGACAGCAGACAAGTATTTAATTTATAACTAACTCACTCACTATTAAACCTGGAGATTCATTTGATGCTTTTATTATTCATTTCATACGTCTCAATGATGGATAAATTATACTTGAAGAGAAAAATTATATGCTCAGACAGGGGTTTGAAGCCAGGACCTTTTGCATTCTAGGTGAATGCTCTACCAAGTGAGCTATCTGAGCAACTCCAATCTAAATGCAAATCTTTCTCTTATATACGCTTTTAATTCCCGCTCACCAAATGCTATGAAGTCTTTGTTTCTATCTTGCAGTTAACAGCGTATATAAGAGAAAGATTTGTGTTTAGATTGGAGTTGTTTGGATAGCTCACTTGGTAGAGCATTCGCCTAGAGTGCAAAAGGTCCTGGGTTCAAACCCCAGTCTAAGCGTATAATTTTTCTCTTCAAATATGATTTATCCATCACTAGAGATTCATGTTTGCATGTTTATAAGCAAACACACATTCCTATCCTGAGTTGTTTTCTTTTAATCCCCTATATATCACTGTCCTCAAATTATGGTTAATGTTTTTTACCACCACATTCTTGGCCTTTCTCCTGGAAATTTCCCTCTGATTTTCCTGCATGAACTTTCCATACCATTCTTCCATTCACTATTTGTACCATATGTCCTCGCCATCATAGTCTACAAGCCTTAACTGTACTTATTGCATCAGATTTCCCATAATGATCAAATAGCTCACAGTTACTCGGTTCTCTCCATTTCCTTGTCTGTTCTTCTTTTGGTCCAAAAAAAATCTTAACCACTTTATCCTCAAATGTCAATATTTTTCTCCTCTCTTAAAGTAAGGACATTTTTCCATATAATGTAACAAAAAATTTCCATTTTATATATATTATTGGTTTAACTTTTTTTAGAAAAGTAGGATGACCAGAGCCCTTGTAATGCATAATAGCATGTATTTCCAGAGTTGAGTCTATGTTTAATTTTTTTTCTGCACCTCATTCCTGTTTTTAATAATTGTTTCTTGGTTTTTGAATTCTTCAAAATTTCCCTTATTTTCGTTAATCATTTGTTCCCATTTACTAATGTATTTCTCAGAGGTTTCACTTATTGAATGTAATTATTGCTTTCAGAGTTTGTATAAATGTTATGCATTATTATATTAAAGAGGACAGGCTAATTATTAATTTTTTTTTAATATTACAGCTGGTTTTGGTAAGATGTTATCTCATTATCGACTTCAGACGGCCAAGCGAACAGATGAACGTATCAGATTCATGAATGAAATAATTGTTGGAATTCAAGTGATTAAGATGTATGCCTGGGAAAAACCCTTTGCTCATCTTGTGGCACTTGCTCGAAAGTAAGAATTTAGAATAATATTGAAAACATATTTTAATTTGTTTTTCTCAAAATTACAGTTTTAATAGATTATATATACATATATATATATATTGGTATGAACAGAACTGGTGTCAGTCTACGTATATTCACTATAACTCTTCAACCTCCTTTTATTTTTCCATAGCAGACACAAGCATCTCTAAGCTACCAATAGCATACCGATATTTATAGTATCATATTATGATTGTGTTATTTTCAAATGTCAATTTTGTTTTATTATTCCAATTTTGTCGCAAATGTTTCATCCAGTTGTTCTGGTATTGTTGTATGTACTTAATGACTGGTTCTAAATGTAGTTCCTTCAAGACATTTTGCATTTGTAATCCTACTTGGTGTGCTCTGCTGTATATTTCATGAATCTCATTTCGCTAGAAATTATCCTGCTCTCCTCTCCTTAAAGTCCATGCCTCACTTTGACATAGCAAAGTACAGATCTTGCTAAGGTTTTGTGTAACAGTACTCTGGTATCTCTCTGAACTAGTGTATGTTTCATTACCGAATTTGTTATTCCCATGGTTTTATTAAAATTAATAATTTTATTTGATATGTCTACTTCATCCAAATGTGTTAATATATCCAAGATAGGTAAATGATTTACTCTTTCCAGTATTTTTTTTAATCTATAGAAATTTTGTTATGTATGGGGTACTTTCCATGAAATGCCATTACTTTTGTTTTTTCTGTATTATTTTCATATTATAATTGTTAAAATTATACACTGAATGTTGTATTTGATATTTTCTAAATAACAAAGTTAAATACTACTTTATAAATCTGTCATTGAGGTCTCACACATAAAAGGGTATCAACTTTATGTGTTGCACTACATAACCATGATATACAAACTGCAGCAGAATAGAATCTTTTTTGTTTGTAGTAATTTTTTTTGTTAATGTAGAGATTGTTGACTTACTATGACACCCCTTGAGTATTCATAAAGAAAACCATGTTTTATAATATTTTCATATTGAAATTATTGAAATTTTTAATTGTGTATGTGATATTATATTAATGATTCCAGACGTGAAATTCGTGCTGTTAGATCTGCCTGTTATGTACGTGGTTCACTGTTATCATTTCAGAAGTTCTCGGCTAAGATTGCAATATTTGTGAGCATAGTTACTTATGCTGCAGTTGGAAACAATATAACAGCTGAAAAAGTAAGAACTTCTTTTTAATGTTGAACTTTTATAGGAAAAAATCACTATGAGGTTTAAATTTAAGATTTAAGTTAAAATGTTTTATAACTAACCTCATATTCAGTCTTCTTATTATATCGGTTTCAAAGCTTCAGCAGCTTCATCTTCAGTAATTTCTTGTCGACTGAAAATGAAGCTGCCTAAGCTTTGAAACCGGATTAGAATACTGGATATGAGGTGAGGTATAAAAATTTTAATTTAAATCTTTGTTTTTAATGGTTTAACAATATTATTATTTTTTATTTATTTATTTAATGTTTAAGTTATGTAGGTAGGAAATAACACTGTGAGGTTTCTTTAATTTATGTTGAGTTGTTTTTGACTCACCTCATATTTCTCAACTCCCTTGCAGATGCAGGTTTCATCACTGCATTTGTGACATTCTCAATGCTGTATCACTTTCACAACTGACGTCTTAACAGCCTCCTGTCCTGCATACTGACCTCCATGCCATCTGATGGCTGACCGACAAACTTCCAAATCAATCCTCACTTCTTATAACCGGGTATTTCAAAATTCATAGTTATGTTTTTGACGTCGCTTCATTGTTCTCAAACATCCCGACGGACAAAACTTTGAAAATTTTAGAAAAATGGCTGAAAGAAAACAAAGTAGATGATGATAGCGTTAAAGAATACATAGAATTAACAAAATTATGCTTAAATCAAATGTTTTTCACTTTTAGAGGAAAGTACTTTAGACAAAGAATGGGAATGGGAATGCAATGGGAAATTCATTATCACCATTCTTGGCAAATATGTTTATGGGGAACTTTGAATGTCAAGTAATCAAAGCATACCCTTTGATGTTTAAATTTTGGAGAAGATATGTAGATGATATCATAGCAATAGTAAAACAGAAACAATTAGAAGATCCCATTAAACTGTTAAATACTCAAAATAAAACAATCAAATTTACAATGGAAGTAGAAAATAATCAGGAAATACCATTTTTAGACCTTAAATTGATCAGGAATGAAGAAAAAAAGAAAATAGAATTTGGAATCTACAGGAAAGAAACTCACATTGATAATTATATAAAAGCAACTGGATTTAACCATTTTTTGCACAAACAGGCAGTATTTAACAGTTTAACACACAGACTTGTGAACGTTCCCATAAGCAAAGAAAATTACAATAAAGAGAAAAAACACATTTTAAAAATTGCAAAGGATAATAGATTTCAAGAAAAGATGATACACAAGAAAATAAATAAATTCAAGAAACAAAAAATGATTAATGAAAGTGCTCTTCGGACAGATAAAGAAATTGGTAAAAAATTCAGGAAATTCACATACCACCCTTTATTATTTAACAAGTTTAAAAAATCTTTAACAAATTCAACATTAAATTAGCACCGAAAAACGATTACAGTTTAGGTAATTTAATAAAAACCAACAAAAATGAAAAGATTGAAGACCACCAAAAATCGGGAATTTATCAAATTAATTGTAAAGATTGTGAAAGGATATACATAGGAAAAACAAAAAGGAATTTAAATACAAGATTAAAGGAACACCTCAGAAATGTTAAAAATGGAGAAACAGAAAAATATGCAATAGCTGCACATGCCTGGTCAGAAAAACACAGAATATAAACCAAAACAAAATTACTTAAACAATTGGAAAAACCGAAGGAACTCACAATTTGGGAAAAAAATTTCATATGCAAGAATAAAAACATAACTATGAATTTTGAAATACCTGGTGAAAAGGAGAGGGGATTGATTTGGAAGTTCATCAGATGGTATGGAAGTCAGCCTGCAGAAAAGGAGGCCGTTGGATGTCAGTTGTGAACTTGATACAGCATTGAGAATGTCACAAATGCATTGATGAAACCTGGGTCTGCAAGGGAGTTAAGAAGTATGAGGTGAGTCAAAAACAACTCAACATAAATTATTTAATATTTATTATATTCATATTGGAGTACAAAAGTTGTAATTCTATATGTCTCCAAAGTGGCCATCCTTGCTATAACATGAGATAACAACATCCAAATACATCATCATCGAATGTCACAAAATAATAAAACAGTTATCCCACTTACAAAAAAATGTTGTACTTCAATGGATTCCGGCCCATTGCTGAGTGACAGGCAATGAAGAAGCTGATTTTCTATCCAAGAAGGTAGCAAAATTGTCTCCAACCTAACGTCTACTTCAGTTTCCTTTCATTCTATCAAAAGAATCATATCAAATATATCAATAAACTTAGAGAAGAATACACCACCAAATCATCTGGAAAGGGATGGGAAAATTTACAAAATTCCAACATTACTACATTACAAAGAAAATCTTCAGTGGTAAAATTCAGACTATTAACAGGACATGACTGTCTAAATAAACAGCTATATAGATTTGGCATAGCAAATTCACCACAATGAAAACAAGAAAAAACCACAGGTTAATTGACACCAGGGTTTGAAGCTGGGACTTCCCAAATATAATGTTATCATCTGACTCAATGTTATTTATTTATTTATTACGATTTCAGATTTAATCATGAAATTACTTTATTTTCAGATGTTCGTAGTTATTGGATATATAAATATACTGATCAAAGCAATGACTGATTATCTTCCACGAGCAGTAGCTCAACTCTCTGAGGTTTGTGTCTCTATTCAACGAATACAGGTACTTATTCTTATTTGTTATCCTTTTCTTTAGTATTCCCTAAAAAACAAAACCTGTGAAAAGCAGTTCTTTTACTTTTTAACTCTTTCAAGTCCAGAGAACTTTTGTATAAAATTGCTGCAGAGGGCATAACTGTATTACTTCAAAATTAAATTTATAGAATACACAAATTAGTTAACTGACTGACTCACTATTATCAAATCCATAGGTTCAAGGCTGCACAGTCATCAGCTCTCTAAACATCCCTAACCTGAGTCAACATTTTCCAGACATCCCCTGTATATTTAATATTTAAAAGAATAGATAAAAATAAACAATAGATCCCTGTTTGTGATTATTTCATACCTCATACTTCTATATTTCTTTAAATACAGCACTGCAGTATCGGCAATTTCTTATCACCATCATCAGCTGTTTTCATGATTGTCAGTTTTGACTTTTGTTGAAAATTTACAATTGTGAAAAAAGATAGAAACAAGGTTACCATTATTAAAACGATTAGCAGGGAAAAAGTGGGATTGCAACACACAAACCCTAAACACCTTCTACCAAATGTACATAAAACCTGTACTTCATTATTGTGAAGAATTCCTAGTAACTACTAAAGTGGAAAAACTTAATAAATTGCAGAACCAAATCCTCCACCTGATAACAGGAGCCGTTAAAACGACACCAATCACTGCCATGCAAATCTTAACAAATAACCCAAACATAGCATTTGAAATTGAGAAAACAGCAATCACACGGTATGAAAAATTTTTAAGGCTACCCCATAATAACTGGACCCAAAGAAAACCACAAGTGTGTTTAAAATCTCAGCAAAGCTTCTTAAGCATTGTACAAGAAATCAAACAGAAATTGCAACTTCCACATTCAAAAGAAAATATGCAGATGAGAAACAACCCTCTAGAATTTTTTGGAAATTGAATATAACCTTCATTTAACAGAAGACATCAAGAAATCTGAAACTCCTCCATATATTTTAAAAACAAATGTCACTGGAAATAATAAATCTAAGATACCCAGCTCCTGAATGGATACATATTTTTACAGATGGCTCCAGCCTACCAAATGATGGTGGCATTGGTGCTGGTGCAGTATGTCCACTTTTTCCTTTTATCGTAAACTAAACACAAATTCAACAAACTTTGATGGCGAAATTCTAGCAATTTTCTTAAGTTTACAAAATCTTTTATATCACATCCAAAAATTTACAAAAGTTGTAATTCTATGTGACTCCAAAGCAGCCATTCTCGCTATAACACGAGACACAACACCCAAAAGCATCAAAATTATCGAATGTCACAAAATGATAAAACAGTTATCCCGTCTACATAAAAAAGTTGTACTTCAATGGATTCCGGCCATTGTGGAGTGACAGGCAATGAAATAGCCGATTTTCTAGCCAAGAAGGGTAGCAAAATTGTTTCAAACCCAACTTCTACTCCAGTTTCCTTTCACTCTATCAAAAGAATTATCTCAAATAAATACATCAATAAACTTAGAGGAGAATACACCACCAAAACATCTGGAAAGGAATGGGAAAATCTACAAGCTTATGACATTACTACATTACAAAGAAAATCTGCAGTAGCAACATTCAGACTGCTAACAGGACATGACTGCTTGAATAAACACCTGCACAGAATTGGCATAACAGATTCACCTAAATGCCCTTTTTGCAATTTAAATGAAGATATGGAAAGAAACCATCTCCTCCGTTGTCCAGCTTTTGTAGAAGAGACCAGCCTTTCTGCTAAATATTGGAGTGCAAGAGAGCGAATGATTTCATTATCAAGTGCTCGACATTAGATACCAACCAACAATTGTGAAAACAGCTGATGATGGTGATAAGAAATTGCCGATACTGCAGTGCTGTATTTAAAGAAATATAGAAGTATGAGGTATGAAGTAATCATGATTAATTAAATTCTTATGAATTTGAACCTCATAATGTTAAAAATTCCCAAATTTAATATATAGATCCCTGTTTATTGACCTCCCTCAAATCATGATTAATGTTATTCTCCCTCCTCATTCTTGGCCTACCTACTGGGCATTTTCCATCTGGTTTTCCTACTAGGAGTCTCCATGCCCTTATTTCATTCCCCATTTGTGCCACATTTCATTCCTATCACTGTCTACGAGATTTAACTGTTCTTATTACACCTGGTTTCTCATAAAGATCATGTAATTCACTGTTATATAGTCTTTTCCATTCACCTGTTAGTTTGTCTCTCTTTGGTTCAAAAAAAATTCTAAGAATTTTACACACAAATTAATTATCATAATTTATTTGCATTACCAACTCACTAATGTTTACTGCATCAGTATTATGAGCAGAGATTGGAATTTAGAATCCTTGAAGGGTAAGAATGAAATATGTTTACAAGTTCTGATGCTTTATACCACTTTGATGCATACTTGTATGTCCGTCCTCGATATGTAAACATCAGATGAAGAGAATAGTTGTACTTATTGGCTTTACGACCCTTTAAGACTCTAGCCATACCCTCTCCTTTGTTAGGAGTTTCTGTACCAAGCTAATTTAGTTACATTTATTTCCCTACAGTTGTCATGAATGATATGTGGTTGGCATATTACCCAATGAGACTTGTAGTAGGCAACTAAGGTATCACTTGGTAGATAAACTAAGATATCACTTCGTGTTAATTTTGTTTAGAAGCGTTTTTTTTTTTTCCAGGCTTAAGATTCTTTGACAAGCCTGAAAATCTTCAGACTCGGGACCTGCAGCTTAAAGTCCCTCCCGGAGGACTTGTTCCTTGGATTTTTTGAACCTGAAAAATTCATTGGCCCTGGCCAGGTTTAAATCCATGACCCTTGGGACCAGAGGCAAGAAATAAAACCACTGCGGCCGACAGGTGCAGATGTATCATGTAAATAACAGTGTGTGCTTTACTGTGATTGGATGAAATAACTTACTATTACGCGCAGAGTCAGTTAAGCCCCACCGTAATGATAGCGTTAAGTTCACTATTGTTTAAGTGGACTTTGGCCCGAGCGGTTGGCCTTGGTTTTGGAGGATGAGTTCCACATTTAAACATGTTAAAACACAGTAAACGAAAAATTAACATTATTTATTAAAATAAATCCAAACATAAAGAAATATCAGATCAACAACATATAAAACAATTTATTAGAATCAGCTGAAATTGCCACATTGTTAAACGTCAAAATGCTAAAGTGTTAAAATTCAGAGAGAGAAAACAAACATTTAAAATATTCAACTTTGTTCATTATTCTAAGTTCTTTGGACCATTTGGTCCTTTACTTAATTCTGTGTCTGAAAATGACCATTAAAGAATGATAAAAAGATTCATATTACCAATGTAAAGCTGCCTCCCCTGCTGGGGGACCGCGCTCGGTCCCACCGCCGATCTGCTTTTTTCCACTAAAAATCCCGGCTTTTATATGATTATCTTTACCTTTCACCATTCCCTAAAACTAATGGAAACCCTATTTTCTTGCCCCATCTGTAGTAATATTCCTAGTATGACATGGCCATGTTATATAAGTGTTTTTAACTTCTTATCCTAATGTGTTTGGGTTATATAAGTTTTTGTAAGAATTTCCTATTTGGTTGAAACTAATAAGTTGTTTTTGATATTATATAAGATTTCGTAAGTGTGTCTTCATTGATTGAAAAATATATTGATGTGAAATAGTCATTTTATAATAATTTTTTCCCTAGTTTTTTATCTATAAAACACTTATGTATATTTTGATTGAGACTTCAATCCGCATTTAAAGGGTGAATATTTATGCCCTATTTTTTGGTATAATACACATGTATATGTGTCTATCCTTTATCGGCTTTTTATAGTATTTTATTTTTATGGCAGTTAGGCCCTAGTGTAGGCATAACACTTACTTTCAGTAAAGTCACAGTACTGAAATTTAAACCAAGTTGTAGCATAAATTGAGACAAATTATTAGTTTATATAAGTAGTAAGTAGGTGTAGTTTTTATAAATCATACATGCTATTATTTTAAAGAGAATATTTAATTTTCTATGTATGTGCTGCATACCTAGTTAATTATAGCTCACGGCACAAACTAATGTTGATCAGGTATGTACGACATATAATGGAAGTACAGATTCCACCTCGTTTAACGTACGATAGTTGGAGACGATTGGCTTTCTAAAATCATTATGATGTAGTTGTGCAGAACTCACATAAACACGACTGCCTTCATAAAGTAATGAGTCATTTTTATATCTTACTTCATAGTTTATGTTTTCTTACACATGAAAACTGCAGTTTTCAAGAGAACCATCTCTCTCATTTTCAACCGACATGATTACCGGATTTGTGTTGAAATCTCCATCAGTAACATTGCCATCTGCTTGATTTGATGAACTTAGAGATCAGGTCCTGTTCATTGGGAATTTTGAAATTCATGGATCTAAATTTGTTCTTCTGAATATATATATATAATTTTGAAATTATATATTTGGGAGAAGATAACCATTAATATACATTTCCAAAACTAGGTGGTTTCATCATCAATAATTTCACGAATGGTGTTCTGTTGTCCAGGAGCATTGCTTCTTACTCTCCATCTGTTGGTGAACAGATGAATCTTAAAGCTGGATATTTACCCATACTTAATAATAATAATAAGAAGTTACTTTATTTATTTAATATATATATATATATTAAGTATTTTAATTTTTATATTCGATGGAAATTATCATAAGTAATGCCACGAGTGATTTCCAAATTATCGATAAATTCACGACTCACGAAGTGAGGAGTGAATTTATCTAGAGAATTTGGAAATCAAGAGTGGCATTTGTTAGGACTATTTAACGAATAAAATAAAGCTGTTTACTCACAAATCATTATTTAACTACAGTTATTTAAAAATATTTTTATATTTAAAGTAAACGGTGATGTTTGAAAACTATGAGAAACGATAGGTAGCCTACGCTTCTACTGCTTCTTTTGTTTATCACTGCAACCAGATCATACTATTTATTGCCAAAGGAACGCAATATTGTAAGAATGCTCTCTAGTGGAGAAAAATGAAACACATCAATCTGTATATTAATTCATTTTTGATGTCGTATACATTTAAGAAAGTGCAAACAGTGGTTTCTTTTTTTGGTGGTATAATCAATTGCTACAAATGTTGACATGTAAGCACTATTATATACAATCTGGTAGCCGTATTTGTTATAGGCTCAGTCACTGCAAAATAACGGTCAGACCTGTTCAGAATATTAAAAAGGAGGAGCTTTGCTTAATATATGATAATCCTAACGTTGATAATTATTTCGTGAAACACGTCTCTGATTGGTTGTAATACAGAAATCATTGAAACGTGATTGGTCATTGACTCCCATTTGGGGCATGAGTTAAATAGTCTAAAATATTATAAGTATCAATATTGAGAAATTCATATTTGGTAACTGAATAATTTATTGTTGAGAATAATTTTGTGGTTCTAAGAAGTTATAGAATCAGTTCAGAATTTCAAAGGAGTTTAAAAATATCAACTGACATTAATTTTAAAGAGATTGGATAACCTGGATATGAGTCAACCAATAGTACTTATAAGCCAAGTTTGTGACCAATCAGATTTGAATGTCATAATTTGAAATGAAGGATTGTGGGAATGAGATATTTCTGAATCTGGAGAGTCTACTAGTGGATGTCATGGTGACAAGACCTGCATAGATACGGTCATCCATGATTTTGATGAAAATTAACATAATTTAATTTATAATTGAATAAAAAGTGCATCGTTTGACTCCATATGCATTTAAACATATGTGCAGTTAATTTCAGATCGAAATATAAAGAATTTTGAGTAATTTAATGTATGACAGTTGAGTCATCACTGCCATTTTGTAACGGTCATCATATTAACTGACAAATAAGAGAGTCAATGTACAAGTTTCATAAACATCAAAATAACTTTATTGGTGAATAAAATACCAAGATTTTATTCAAAGTTAATTTGTGATTTTTTTATTTCGAGTAAAAACCAATTTTGAATCTTTCCTACATCCCCCTGAAGGAAACATCAAAGCTGAGGCAAAGTTAAGTTGAACCCCCACAACGTGGCACAACAAGAACCTGCTACAACACAATTTCACCTTTTTATGGCACCTACAACGTGGTGCATCTCAACGAGGAAAGAAATTCTTTTTCAACCTCCGATTCAAATCAACTTCCCTGGAAATTTAAAAAAAACAAGAAAGAAAATTAATGAATTTTAAAATTCTCAGGGAAGTTGATTTGATTTGGAGGTTCAGCGATCCACCAACAATTGGAATAAGTGCTGCTCCTGCACGACAGAACACTGATAATGAAATTAGTGATGGTGAAACAACCTAGGTTTTGAAACTGGACCAATTAGAAGATGGGATATGAGTTGAGATGAAAAGAATTTATTTTAAATGAAAAAAAAATTGTTATATTGTGACATTTAAATATTTTAATACTCTTTTTTTTTTTTTTCCCTAGTTTATAATGTAAATTAGTTTTATCTTTACAGAAATTTCTCTTGTATGAAGAAGTAGCAGAAACAACAAAATTAAGTATTTCTGGTGGAACATCTAACATTGACAGAAAAGAGAAAGAGCTTGTTATGAATTGTGAAAGTATGGAGAATAATATTGAAAACTTGGATGCGACAAAGAGTAAGATTGTAGAAAATGATAAAAACAAGATAGGCATAAAAGTTATCAATGTGACAGCCAAATGGAGCGAGGATCTAAATGAAAATGCCTTGACTGATGTGAGATTAGATGTAAAACCTGGAGGTCTTGCAGCTGTCATAGGTCCAGTTGGCTCTGGAAAGGTAAACCATGCTTTTAGTCATTTAAAATTTATTCTTCATTTTGTTGTATTATTTTAAATTTTAATATTCGCAATTATGGATAATTTAATTTTTGTTTTCAAAATAATATTTTATCAATGTCTGTCATTCAATTAACACTACTTTATTAGCTAGACTCTTTCATCATTGAAGGCCTGTCTCTTACCTGAAGTTTTACAAGGCAATGACCAATGGAGATGTCAATTTTAGAAAAATCCCTCTGACTGTAGGATTTATGTAGGTATAGGAAGGGCCACATTCTTTCATCTCTTTGTTTTAAATAACCTATTTTACAGAAATAACAAAAACAGAATTTTACTTAATAACATTTACGTTTCTATGAGCCATGATATTTATTTTGCCTTCTATCTATCTATAATGGTATAATGACCCAATGTTGGACCTTAGCCTCTCCTTTGTTAGCAGTTATTAGACCAAGTTAATTTAGTTATGCTTATTTCCCTACAGATGTCATGAATGGTATGTAGTCAACATACCAGAGGCAAGGAACATAAGTACTAGTGCAACGCGGCAGACTATTTTGCTTTCACTGATACATTACCTATACAACATGGGCTTAAGTCTAAAATGTATTTAATTTATTTCTGGAGTGAGAACGTCAACAAATACTGAAACATCCAGTAGATCTAATGTTTTAAATATTTTACCTACCCATCCACCCTTCAAAACTTTCAGGTAAATGGCCAGCCGTTGGTAAAACAGATTGTAGTAAAGTTTATATTTTTCAAGTTTTTATTTTAAAAAATATGAGCTTTACTAGCTAAAAATTTGTGTTAAAAGAATATTAAGCATTGAAAATATAAACTTTACGGGCTATAAAGTTAGTGTTAAAGTCCCATGAAAATGTTTTCTTGAATAAGAAGCAGTTAGGTGTGTAAAACAAAGGTTCTTGGCTTTGAGTGCAGTGGATGATATAAGAGAGAAAATTTTCTATTTAAATTGAGATGCCTTAATAGTTCAGTGGGTTAGAGCACTGGTATGTAGAAGCAGAGACTATGAGTTCAAATTCCAGTTTGGGCATATATTTTTCTCTTCAAATATTAAATTCTTTCACTGTAAGTGACAAATTGGAATAAAAAAATTGAAAATTTAAAACATAGCTTTAACTCTGGAAAAATTTGTATCATTATTTTCTGTGAAAGAAAATGATTATTCTGTAATTAGTTAACTAAGACCATGGTTTCCTTATATCAGAACACTCAAACAACATCCTTGAGCAATCTGAACGTATGTCCTCCCATTTTATGATAGTCTTCAGTTTCTTTTGCATATTTAATTTTATTAATATTAATAGATATGTTTAATTTCAGACATCATTGCTACTTGCAATTCTAAAAGAACTTCCTCTCATTAGTGGCTCCATCTTGGTGGGAGGAACAATATCATATGCATCTCAAGAGGCCTGGCTATTCACAGGTTCTGTGCGACAAAATATCTTGTTTGGAAGCCCATGGACAGAGAGCGTTATTGGAAAGTAGTGAGAGTATGTGCTTTAGAGAGAGATTTTGAACTGTTACCACACATGGTGACAAAACAATTGTGGGAGACAGAGGCATAACACTAAGCGGAGGACAGAGAGCCAGAATCAATCTTGCAAGGTATGTGTTCCAGGATTTTAAATTTAAGAATTTACCTTATCAATTTAAAAAAAAAAGTCCATCACACAGAAACTGTATAAACTAAGCAAATTACACAGTCAAATTTATGGTCCAATTTGACATGTTTTTTGAATATATCTTTCTGTTAATTAAATTGAATGTACACATGTTACACATTATCATCAACAAAACCAAGTCAGCAAACTTCAGTAATATGTCTAATTTAACCCATTCTCTTCAGGTTTAAATGCTCAATGCATTTTCCCAGAAACCAGATTTAAGCTACCATAAATTATAT
Source organism: Diploptera punctata (assembly GCA_030220185.1). NCBI lineage: Eukaryota > Metazoa > Arthropoda > Insecta > Blattodea > Blaberidae > Diploptera > Diploptera punctata. The sequence goes on along the minus strand of JASPKZ010003868.1, from coordinate 2,757,089 downwards.
TGTCTATCTTCAGACATTCAAAACAAATAAAAGATAACGGTACTTGAGATCACAATAAGGTTGAAGATAGAAACACATTTCTCTACTATTCATAAATGTTAACAGAAGATTAAATTATATTTGAAGAGAAAAATTTTCGCCTAGACCGGGACTCGAACCCGGGACCCTTGGCTTTCCGGGCCAAGTGCTCTACCAACTGAGCTACCGAGGCGAGTTACGATCTAGACGCAAATTTTTCTCTTATGTACGTTGTAATTCCCTCGCGCCAAATGCTTGAAACCATAGCTTCTATCTTTGCAAATGGCGGCTTCTTAGTTAAGAAGACATTTATTGGGAATTTAACACTACTCTATAGCCTGTAGGGCTTCTATTGACGATTTTATTATTAATTTAACACTTCTCATAGAAGGATAAATTATATTTGAAGAGAAAAATTTTTCTCTTCAATATAATTTATCCTTCTATGAGAAGTGTTAAATAATAATAAAATCGTCAATAGAAGCCCTACTGGCTATAGAGTAGTGTTAAATTCCCAATAAATGTCTTCTTAACTAAGAAGCCGCCATTTGCAAAGATAGAAGCTATGGTTTCAAGCATTTGGCGCGAGGGAATTACAACGTACATAAGAGAAAAATTTGCGTCTAGATCGTAACTCGCCTCGGTAGCTCAGTTGGTAGAGCACTTGGCCCGGAAAGCCAAGGGTCCCGGGTTCGAGTCCCGGTCTAGGCGAAAATTTTTCTCTTCAAATATAATTTATCCTTCTATGAGAAGTGTTAAATTAATAATAAAATCGTCAACAGAAGATTACCCTGCTAAGGGATGTACAAAATATTGTAAAATATATAGCAACAGAGTTAAGCGAGTGTACCTTGTCTTCCGAGTTGAAGGCCATTTAATAGCCGGTGAGTCTACCTCGTCTTTTGAGGTGAATGGGTTAAGAAAGAAAAATTAATGCTTGAACCGAGATTTGAACCCTGGACCTCTTGTTCTCCTTATGGGTGTGCTGCCCATTACACAACAATTCAAACGACGATACAAACCATATTTCAAGAGAAAAATAATATGCTCAAACCAGGACTTGAATCCAGATGTATGAAATGGATAATAAAAACATCGAAAGAAGCTGTACTGGCTTTATAATGTAATATAAAATTCCCAAATAAATGTTTTCTTAATAAAGAAGCCGCCATTTGCAAAATAGAAGCAAAGGTTTCATAGCATTTGGTGCATGGGAATTAACAGCTTATATAAGAAAAAAAAGGGAGGAAATGAAGATTGAAGACACTATTTTAGATTATATTAAAACTCAGCAATTAAGATGGTACGGACATGTCCAGCGAATGGAAGAGAATCGACTACCAAAATCTGTTTTGGAATGGAAACCTGAGGGAAGACGAAGCAGAGGAAGACGTAAAACCTCCTGGAGTCAAGGAATATGTTTATATATGAAGGAGAAACATCTACAACCAGGGGATTGGATGGACCAACAAAACTGGCTATTAGGAATCGGACGATGTCAAATACATTAATCAACCGATGATCTATCTATCTATAAGAAAAAAAAATTGAATGCGTTTAGATTGGAACTTGCCCAGATAGCTCAGTTGGTAGAGCACTTGGCCTAGAGAGCCAAAGGTCCTGGGTTTGAGTCCCAGTCTGAGCATATAATTTTTCTCTTCAAATATGATTTATCCATCATTGAGATGTATGAAATGAATAATAAAAACATTGAACGATACGAATGTTAATATTTCTTTCAACTTATATAATTATTATATAATTCTTGTTCATCCAAAGGCTGATATGTCACTACAATCACACCAACTGATGTCTTCTATTCAGAAGTATTTTTATTGAGAATTTATACATTACTTTTTAGCAGTAAAACTTCATATTTTTTATGTTTTCATTAAATTAACATTTTCCAATCCTGGATAGAATCTATAATATATGTCTGATAAATATATGATTTGCAAAGAGTATGGTTTTCTCCTCACAGAGCTGTGTACAAAGAAGCAGATCTGTATATCTTGGATGATCCTCTCTCTGCTGTAGACACACATGTTGGACGTCATTTATTTGATGACTGTATCTCTGACTTCCTTCACAACAAGACTCGTCTGCTGGTCACTCACCAACTGCAGTATCTGCAGACTGTGGACAACATCCTTATTCTTAATAATGTAAGTAATCTTACGACTATATGCATGAAAATTTCTAATTTTAATCCATTTCATAAACTGAATGTTAAAAAAAAGTGTTTCCTGTTGATTTAATACAGTGGACATTAATCCACTGCTCTTTGGTGGCTGGAAGCACACTGTTTACCAGTGGGGAGTTGAATATTCATAACCCCTTAAATTCAAGATTTTTCTTGCAAATATAGTCCTGCACCATAGCCGAGTGGTTAAGGCCTTGGAGCAGAGGTATTGAACTTATGCTGTTTGAGTCTCCAGAGAAAAAAGTGTTCTTATGGAATTTTGGACCATATGGTACCGGTGCCCACCCTGCATTGTGATGAATTTGGGTAACTACGATAAGTAGCAGCTCCAAATTGAGAAACCCAGTTATAACAGCAGGGAATCCGATGTGCTGACCACATGTCACCCCTACACTGGCTGTATGATCGTCTACCTCTGTAATTAACACATGTGGATGTAAGGCCAGTAGCTAGCTGGTAGGCTAATGGCCTTCTAGGCGTCATGCCATGGAGTTTAGTTCTTGCAAATGATAACTGTAGCAACCAAGGTAATCACTAATAAATAAAATTAATTTATCATCATCATCCTACCAGGTATTAGTCCTAGAAGAACTGTTACGGCCTGAGAAAGCGGTTTTCGTGCCATCTTTTCAGAGGTCGACCAAGTGACCGTTTCCCATTTGGACAGTAGTTCATTATTGCCTTGGGGATCCTGGATCTAGCCATTCTTGAGACATAAAATAGGTAACCAAGTATCTAAACTGAATATTGAGAGATTCTGGGCTTTGTGGCCATGGTCCATGACTGGTGTTTCTTCCAGACTTTTCTCCCTCAACTGTGAAGGACATCTTCAGTGGCGAATACTTCTAGGTAGTGTTACCTGGTTGGAGGCTTGACTGTGAATGAGCAGTAGAATGCTGGAAAACCAGTATAGATACTAGTGCTGGTCTCAGGATGGCTGGACGAAATCAAAGCTGATTGGCTAGTCTTTGTTAATCTAGAATCTGATTGGTTCAGAACTTTCTCCTCGTTATTAATTATGTTTATATTCTATTGTCTAATGTGTGATACCAAGCTTTAGCCAGTTTAATGCTATCTATAAGTACTTGCCACTGAAGATGCCCTCTGCAGTTGAGAGAGAAGCATCTGGAAAAAACACCAGTCATGGACCAAGGCCACATAGCCTGGAATCTCTTAATATTATAATTACTGGCCATGAAAGCTTGCATTCAACTATCTAAAGAGAATTTTTAACATGTAACAAAAAATAAAATTTATTCTTAAATAGTCGTAATCTTTTCTCATTTCTTGAAGTAAAAGTCCATGTTTCGCATCCATATAATAGAACTGGGAGAATAACACTTTTATATATTTTCAGTTTAATATTTTTTTTAGAGAAATTGGGATGACAAAAGTCCCTTACTTACTTACTCACTGGCACTATCGAACCCGTAGGTTCATGGCTGCGCGGACATAAGCTCTCCATACATCCCTATCCTGAGCTAATGTTTTCCAATCATTCCCTGTATAATCTACTTCCCTCAAATCATAGTTAATGTTATTCTCCCAGTCATTCTTGGTCTACCAACTGGGCGTTTTCCCTCTGGCTTTCCTACAAGAAGCTTCCATGCAAGTCTTTCATTCCCCATACGTGCAACAGTCCTGCCCAACGCAGTCTACGAGACTTAACTAAAGTCCCTAAAATGCATAATAGCATGCATTTCCAGAATTGAGCCTATGTGTAATTTCGTAGTGCATCTCATTTCTATTTGTAATTATTGTTTCTAGGTATTTGAATTCAGCCATTCTTCAAAATTTCCCTCATTATTATTATTATTTAATGTATTTCTATGTGTGACCATGTATTTAGTTTTATTGTTGTTTCCTTCCAGCCCCAATTTCTTATTGTTACTCAATAGAGTGTGTTATGCAATTTTTTTGTGTGTCATATTTATACTATTAAAGGGAGCTGTTGAAGCAACAGGCACATACCAAGAGCTTCGTGAATTAGATATTGAATTTGCAAAGCAGCTTCATCTAGAAGACGAGGATATGGAATTGCAAGCTACTGTCTCTGGAGTTAAATCTGAGATTTCTTTACATTCTCTGAAACGTCACAATTCTGAGTCTTCTCAACAAGTAAGTAGATTAAAAAAAATTCTGCTTCTCATCTGGTTTGATGTAATTGCACATTATAGTTGACAAAATAAACTTTATTTGATTAATGATGTTTTTATTATTAATTTCATACATCTCAATGATGGATAAATCATATTTAAAGAGAAAAATTATACGCTCAGACCGGGACTTGAACCCGGGACCCTTGGTTTTCTAGTCCAAGTGCTCTACCATTTGAGCTACCTGAGCAAGTACCGATCTAAACGCAAATCTTTCTCTATATACGTTGAAATTCCCGCCCCAAATGCTTTATTTGATTAAGTTGACTATTTAACTCATGCCCCAAATGGGAGTCAATGACCAATCACGTTTCAATGATTTCTGTTTTACAACCAATCAGAGTCGTGTTTCACGAAATATTTATCAGTGTTAGGATTATCATATATTAAACAAAGCTCCTCCTTTTTAATATTCTGAACAGGTCTGACCGTTATTTTGCAGTGACTGAGCCTATAACAAATACGGCTACCAGATTGTATATAATAGTGCTTACATGTCAACATTTGTAGCAATTGATTATACCACCAAAAAAAGAAACCACTGTTTGCACTTTCTTAAATGTATTTTTTCCCAGGTAATAATCGAGAAAAATATAATTGTCATATTTACATCATACGACATCAAAAATGAATTAATATACAGATTGATGTGTTTCATTTTTTCTCCACTAGAGAGCATTCTTACAATATTGCGTTCCTTTGGCAATAAATAGTATGATCTGGTTGCAGTGATAAACAAAAGAAGCAGTAGAAGCGTACCTATCGTTTCTCATTTGTTTTCAAACATCGCCGTTTACATTAAATATATAAATATTTTAAAATAACTATAGTTAAATAATGATTTGTGAGTAAACAGCTTAATTTTATTCGTTAAATAGTCCTAACAAATGCCACTCTTGATTTCCAAATTCTCTAGATAAATTCACTCCTCACTTCGTGAGTCGTGAATTTATCGATAATTTGGAAATCACTCGTGGCATTACTTATGTAAATTGATTGTTCATCAATATTAAAAGAAATTAAGCAGTTACGAAGCATTGATGTTATCACACAGATGTGAAGAAATCATGGTCTGCAAGAAAATTAAAAAATATGTGGTGAATCTAAATCCCTAACTCATAATAATTAAAAGAAACCTCATAATGTTACTTCCTTCAAGTATTAAATTAAAAGACATATTTTTGTTTTAGGGAATATCACTGATTATTTACAGGTTGTGTGTTTTGCACTGGGTTTTTCCTTTTCCCTTATCTTCATCTTCAGAAATTTAAAAAAAAGCACATATTCATAAGTTTCAATTTTCTTTTTAAATTTCAACTAACTGAAAAATTACTTTAGTATCATTGGATTTTGTTAGATCCAACAAAAATGAGAAAATAGAAGAAAACAAATTAGGGATTTATCAGATTAATGCAAGAAAATAATCAAATCTACATAGAGAAAACAAAGAGAAATTTAAGAATCAGAAGAAAAGAACAATTTAGGAAAGTCAAAAATAGGGAAGTAAAAAAAAATCTGCAGTAGCCACTCACAAATGGCCAGAAAAACATTAAATTGAAAGAAAGGTTAAATTAATAAAACAATTAGAAAATCCTGAAGAGTTCACGGTTTGGGAAAAAATCTACTCTAAAAAAAATGAGGAGAAATTAATGAATTTTGAAATTCCCGGGGAAAGTTATTTGATTTGGAGGTTCATCAGCAGAGGGAGGAGGAGGCAGTTCTTCAAGATGACATAACAATATTAAATTAATGTTGCGAAGTAAAAATTATGAGGTATAATCATTAAAATTCATCGGAGAACATATTGTTTAAACAACTCACCTCATAGGATTCATGCTTCCATGATATCGCGATTTCAAACATGGTCTTGTTCATCTTCAGCCATAACTCCGACTGACGAAATTGCTGCACATAGTTTATTAGAACATCATAAAATTGGAAGAGAAGCTAAACTTTTAAAACAAGTAGAGAAACCTTTGGAATTGACCGTTTGGGAAAAAATATACATTCAGAAAAACAAAAATAGATCAATGAATTTTGATATCCCTAACGAAATTACATTGATTTCGAAGTTCATAAATTCAACCATAGATGGCAGCACTGAAGATGGCGACAATAGAATAGTTGATGGCCAAAGAATTTCGTCAGTCGGAGTTATGGCTGAAGATGAACATGACTATGTTTGAAATCGCGATATCATGGAAGCATGAATCCTATGAGGTGAGTTGTTTAAACAATATGTTCTCCGATGAATTTTAATGACATAACAATTTTCATTAAAATACTGAAGATGGAACCTAAGGTCTCGAAACCGGTCGAATAAGAAGAAAAAGGATATGAGGTGAAGTGGTACAATTTTTAAAAATAAATTAAGACATAAATTTATTAAAATAACTTTACATTATTACTTCTTATTGAAATAGTAATTAATATTCATTAAATAAAATTAATATATAATTTTGACACACAATAGACTCACAAATTTTGCTTCACTATCAAATCAAAGAAAGCAGAAATGTTGGGCGCTCCATAACCAGATGGAAGGATACATATGGTTCTTGATGTGGAAACAGGTCTAGGCCTAATTCCATGACATAGAAGAAGAAGGATATATAATCTGATGTTTTCTTTGACTATTTAACTCATGCCCCAAATGGGAGTCAATGACCAATCATGTAACAATGAATTTTGTTTTACAACCAATGACAGTCGTATTTTACCTTGGTATTTATCGAATTCTGTTTACCAAAATAAAGAAAGCTCCTCCTTTTTAATATTCTGAACAGGTCAGAGCATTATTTTGCAGTGACTGACTCTCCAACAAATACATTGAATATAGCAAATAATGAACAGATTCCTTTGAACTACACATTTCATAATTGTGTGTTCAATAATTGTGTTTTTAAATAATGATTTTACTGAGTTGATTCCTAAAAAAATAACTAATAACCTATAATGTTGGTTATAATATATAGTTTGATGTGTTTAATTTTTTCTCGACTAATGTGCTTTCTTACAATATTGTGATCCTATTTGGCAGTAAATAATATGATCAAGTTGCAGTGGATGAACAAATGAAACATAGCCAAAGGTCCTGGGTTCAAACCCCAGTCTGAGCGTATCCTTTTTTCTCTTCAAATATAAATGAAACATAACTAAAAATTTCTCATTTGTTTTCAAACATCATCATTTACATTAAATGTATAAATATTTTAAAATAATTATATTTAAATAATGATTTGTGAGTAAACAGCTTAATTTTATTTGTTAAATAGTCCTAACAAATGCCACTATTGATTTCCAAATCTTCTAGATAAATTGGAAGTCACTCGTGGCATTACTTATAATAACTATTTTAATTGATGTGTTGTAGAGTGAGAATGTACCAGAACCTGTTAAGTTTGTGGAGATGAGAGCAAGGGGTAATGTAAGTGCTGGAGTGTATCAGTCTTACTACTCTGCAAGTGGCAGTGGTTCTTAATAATGGCTGTACTTTTAATATCAGTGTTAGCACAAGTTGTTGTTAGTGGTGGCGACTATTGGTTGTCCTTTTGGTGAGTTAAATTCCATTCTTTAATATTTAAGATTTAAATTAAAATGTTATATACCTTACCTCATATCCAGTCTTCTAATTATACCGGTTTCAAAAACTTAGACAGCATCATCTTCCTCAGAGGGAAGAAGCAATTCTCCTGATCGACGTAACATCAGTTGACAAGAAATTACTGAAGATGAAGCTGCGTAAGCTTTGAAACTGGTTTATTAATTAGAAGATTGGATATGAGGTAAGGTATAAAATATTTTAATTTAAATCTTAAATTAAACCTCATAGTGATTTTTTCCTATAAAAGTTTAATAATTATTTCTTTAATATTTATCATTAAACAGTTTATAAGGAATTCTTATAGATATTTACCATTTAATTTGACTACCACTACCTTATTTAACATTTTCCAATACTGTTATTTTAACACAGTTCCAATAATGGATCATATTATAATGATATTGTGAAAAGAAAAATTAATGTCTGAACCAGGAATCGAACCGTGGACCTCTCCTTCTCCATAGGAATGTACGCCCACTTAGATTCCTGGTTCAGACATTAATGTTTCTTTTCACATTAATATTATAATGTGATCCATTATTGGAACTGTGTTAAAATAAAGCATTGGAAAATGTTAAATAACATTGTTTACTGCGATGGTAGTGACACCTACCTGGCAGCGGACAAAACGAGAATTATAGATTTGTATACGTAGAAAGAATTGTTAATGTTTGTACCAGGTCTAGAATAGTGTAGTGGGCTGCACACTCCTACAGAGAAGTCCATGGTTCGATTCCTGGTTCAAACATTAATTTTTTTCTTTTCACAGTATCATTATAATATTATACCACTAACTTACTGTATTAACCAATTAACTCACTGTGTTACTGAACCCGGAGGTTCATGACCATGTGGACATCAGCTCTCCATGAGCTTATATTTTGCTATCATTTCCAGAATCTTTTCTCAGGCCTACTTTTTTAAATTGATAATATTTTTATTTGTGATTATTTATAGTGACTGCAATGGACTAGTGGTTACGTTTATGGCCTCTAGTTCCAAGGGTCTCGGGTTCAAACCTGGCTGGTGTCAATATTTTTTAGGATGGAAAATCCAAGAAGCAAATCCTGCAGGAGTGACTCTATGCCATGGATCTCGAGTCTGAAGATTTTCAGGCTTGTAAAAGATCCTTAAGCCTGAATAAAAAGGCCTCTAAGCAAAATTTACTGACCTCATCATCCTAGTAATACCTTAATTGTCTGCTAGATGTCTCATTGTGGTGGTATGTTGACTGCATACCATTCATGTCATCTGTGGGCAAATATGTAGAACTAGAACTAAATTAACTTGGTCTAGTAACTCCTAACAAAGGAGAGGCAACATTGGACCACGCCATTGTAGTAATAGTGTAACACTGTTAATCAAATCATAACTTCAGTAACTGGAAAAAGTAAACTTTATGGCGAGTATGCACTTTCTAGAAAAAAAGCTCAGTGTATAAGCCCTTTTTTTTTTGTTAAGATGTATCTGCTGTGGCAAAGTTAACATTATTCATAAGATGTTTTTATTATTAATTTAACATTTCTCAATGAAAGATAAATTAAATTTGAAGAGAAAAATTTAATTATTCATAAGATTTACCAATTTAGTAGTAATCTATTGAGCAGGGAACTTAGACGAACTCCATTCTGCTTCCCAATAAAGCTTTTATGCTGAATTCAGGAACAAGAGTCACTGTAATGTATAACAACATGCATTTCAAAATTTGAGTCTATGTCTAATTTAGTTTTACAATATGATGTTAGTGAACTTTTAATGATTTTTTATTTACATACCTAACATATGTGTTGTGGAAGTAAAAACTATATATATATATAGGCAATTTTTGTTCTGCATTGAATTGTATGTTAATAAATATTTAATTTTCAGGACTAATGTGGAAGAACAAAGATCAAGTAATAAAACAGATTCAAATTCAAGGATTCATAATACCAGCAATAATACAGAATTAGATAATGAAATAATTACAACAAACAATAATGAATTAGGGTGGATGCCCAGCACAGATACTTGTATCTACATTTATGTGGGATTTATAGTTTGCATCATTATACTTACATTATCTAGTTCCTTCTCATTCTTTGCTCTCTGCATGAGATCTTCAATCAATCTACATAACAAGATGTTTGACACTATTATACATGCAACCATGGATTTCTTTACACATAATCCATCAGGTAACTACATTTTAGATTTATTTTTTATGTTTTTATTTTTAATTTATCCTGAAATCCAATCCGGCCTTTGCTTTGAGATGAATCAGTAGTAATAAATGTCCCCTGACCGCGTTACGAGCGCTGTGCAGGGTAAGGATAATGACAGGGCTGCTGTCTCAGAGCAGATAGTAAACAAATAGAGGCTGCTGAAATGAAGATGTTGAGAGCAATAGCAGGATACCAAAGGACCGATAAAAAGAAAAACGAAGATATAAGAACAGAACTTAATATATTTAATCTCTGTGAAAGAATAACATATTACCAAAATGCTTATCTTCAGCATGTATTATGCATGAATGAACAGCGCATACTAAGAAGAATGTATAATTATAAACCAAAAGGGAGAAGAACGTTAGGAAGACCATTGAAGAGGATGGAAGGACCAATTCGACCTTAATAAGATCGGAACAGGCCATTGGGCCTAATCCTTGTTGTTGATGATGATGATTTTAATTTATCACTCACATTAAAGGACAAATTAATTTTTGAAGAGAAAAATTTACTTGAAAATACAATGGGAGTAACATTATGAGGTTTTACTTGATAAATCATTTGATCTGTTTTTATTAGACATATGTTTAAAAGAATATTTGCCAAATCTCTACCAACTGAAGAAGGGGCAAACATGCCTTGAAATATATTCAAAGTTAAAATTGGGAAACACATTATGAGGTTCTTGAAATATATGTTTAATAGAAACAACCATACTTATATTATTTTTAGTCTGATCATCTTACCTCAATATTAATGTTGATTTGTTCTTGGACATGTTTCAAAACAATTCTGTGTTATCGTCAGCTTGTCCAGACTTGTTTTGAAACATGTCCAAGAACAAATCAACATTAATATTGAGGTAAGATGATCAGACTAAAAATAATATAATTAAAATAACCTCAAAATATCACTTCCTAAAATTAAATATACAACCATACTTATTTATTTAGAAACCATTTGTTTAGGAATATGGTTCTAATCATCAATGTACTAAACCACTATGCTACTTAGGCATCTCAATTTAAATGGAAATTTTTGTCTCTCTTGTCCCATGTGCTTGAAGCCAAGAATATTAATTTACACGCCTTCTGGCTGCTGCTTATTCAAGAAGACATTTGATGGAATTTTTCAACACTCTACTTTTTATAGCTAGTATATCTTATATTTTTGATGTTTCTTATTTAAAATTTGTCACTCTTATTGAAGGAAACATTAATATTTGAAGAGAAAATTTATGCCTAAACTTAGATTTGAACCAGAGAGTTTAGTTATAACCTTGGGTTATATGCGTACATATTTCTCTACATATATTGATTTGTCCTTCAGTGTTAGTGACAAATTTAAAATAAAAATTGTTATGAGTTAGTTATTTTGACTCACCTCATATATAAAAAAAAAATGTTGAGAGTCAAATAACTAACCCATAATAATTAAAAGAAACCTCATAGTGTTATTTTCTACAAATATTAAATTAAAATAAAAACTTCTAAAATATAAGAGCTATCAACTATAAAACTAGCGTTAAAAGAGAGATAAACATAGAAAAATTATAGATTTATACACAATAAATAAGTTAAAAACATTTGCTGTGGTGCAGACAAATTAAATTATCTGCAAGTACAGTTTCAATTCTTTTCATTTCAAACTTTTTACTTTTTCTTAGGAATTTTTTTTTTCTTCTTCCATATGGAAGTGAATGGTGGGTAAAGTAATTTAAAGTTGTGATAACAAGAGGAGTTTGTTATATTTGAAAAGAAAAATATTTTTATTAATTAAATAAAAATAAAACGTAGTTTTTATTTGATTTTCATATTTCATTATATTTCATTATAAATATGAAAATCAAATAAAACTACATTTTATTTTTATTTAATTAATAAATATGGATTTTCATCAAGTAAACACCAACTCAATTGATTAGAAAAATATACTCCTAGACTGGGGTTTGAACCCAGGACCTTTGACTCTCTATGTCAATGCTCTATCCAAGTGAGCTATCTAGGCCTCCAATAAAGAAGCTCTTCTGGCTTTATAAGTAATGTTTAAAATTCCCAATAAAAAGTCTTCTTAATAAAGAAGCCACCATTTGCAAAAATTGTAGCAACGGTTCGTAGCATTTGGGGTTAGGGAATTAACTATGTATAAGAGAAAAAATACACATTTAGATTGGAGGCCTAGGTAGCTCACTTGGATAGAGCATTGACATAGAGAGTCAAAGGTCCTGGGTTCAAACCCCAGTCTAGGCGTATATTTTTATTTTCAAATATAATTTGTCCATCATTAAGATGTTTAAAAACGAATAATATGAACATTGATCAGAACAAGAGGAGTTTGGTTGTATTAGCATGACATAAGGTGGTGATTTAGTCATTTAGACCATGAGTGATATGGTATTATTCATCAAAATTAATAACATTCTCCATAGAACATAGGTAAAAGAAGGAATATGGTGCCATATTTTGTTTATGCTGTCCTTTCAAGTTACCTGTCTGCCAAATTTAATCAAAATCAATTTGGTATTTTACTCATTTTTTGCATTTATAATATATCATACAGGATGATTCTGTAAGAGTGTGTAAAAATGAAAACGACGTTGGGGATGCTCCACTGAACAATTTGAGATAGAGAACCTATGGTCCAAGAAGCCAGCTTAAGGAGATATAGGAGTAAACTTGTCTTTCACATTACTGTCTAATCTTTTTTATTTATATTATTTATCAATTAACTGGAAATACCATCATTGCCACATAGTTAACATACCTTTTTGTATCTTATAACAGTTTTTCAAACTAATAGCCACCAAGCTCAAGGCAAGCATGATGTCAGCTTACAAGATTCTGCCACATCCTGGTGTGTTTCAAATCACATCACAGGCAGTTAGAATCCTGTCAACTAATTCCATAATTAAGATAATTGGTCTTCATATTCTTACCTCTTATGGTTGTTTTTGTTGAACATATGTTTCAAGGCTTCTGAGCCCCATTCACAAGCCTTGAAACATATTTTAATTTTGTTTAGTTGTTTCTTGACTCACCTCATACTTCTTAACTCCCACGCAGACTCGAGTTTCTTCACTGCATTTGTGACATTCTCAATGCTGTATTATGCTGCACTACAGTTTGACTACCTCCTCCTATCCAACGGCCACAATAAACTCCATCCAAATGATTTCGCACAATCTGGCAGAATAGGGAGGAGCTCCATTGTGCTGAAACCACATGTTAATCCTGATATAGAGAGGAACTTCTTCTAGTAATATAGATAGGACATGCTCTAAAAATGCTTTATAAATGACACCATTTAATCTCTGGAGAAGAAGGTAGGGGTCAGTGATATGGTAAAAAATTATGCTTACCCATATGTTCACCGAAAATCTCTGCTGGTTATTCCTCTGGAAGATGGCATAAGGATTTTCATAATCACACACGACTGTTCTTCGAGTTCAGAACCAGCCCATCCCTATTAAATACTGCCTCATCAGTGAATAATACCGAGGAAAAGAAGTGTGGTGGCTGCAGCAAAGTCCAGTTACAAAATTGGGCCCGTTGAGCGAAGTCCAGTGGCTGTAAGACTTGTACTTTTTGCAGATGAAAGGGATAGAGCTGGTCTTCATGCAGGACTTCCAGTACACTTCGATGGTTCGTACCCATTACATGTCCGATAGCACGAGTACTAGTAGAAGGTTCCTCTTTCCCCCTATGAAGAATATTTTCTTCAAAATCTGCAGTGCGGCATGTACGTCTTGCACCGACAACTACTCTGTTTACCTTCAACGTCCCATGCTCCTCCCGCAAACGCCTATCAACAGACTCGAAGATTGTTTGGTGAGGATAGCATCTATCTGGATACCACTACGCGTACATGGCAGCAGCTCTTACACCATTACCTTGTGCTGCACCATAAATCAGATGCATATCGGCAAGTTCAGCATAACTGTAAAGATGTTCCATGTTGCTTTCATGAAATGCAACTGAACTGATTCTGAAGTAACTTCTAATCAGATGTTAATGTTATCAACAGAAGAATAGAATTTTGCTCATGCCCATACTAAACAAATTTCAGTGTCAACATATCACAGTATAAACGCAGTGTAATAGGAGAATACAAATTTTGCACATGCCCATACTAAACAAATTTCAGTGTCTACTAAACAAATTTCAGTGTCAACATATCACAGTATAAACGCAGTGTAATAGGAGAATACAAATTTTGCGCATGCCCATACTAAACAAATTTCAGTGTCAACATATTACAGTATACACGCAGTGTACAATAGGAGAATAGGAATTTTGCGCAAGCCCATACTGAACAAATTTCAGTGTCAACATATCACAGTGAAGAAAGAACGAAAGAAAGAGAAAAAAGTCACCTGCCGTGATTTGAACCATCTGTGTTCGAATCTTAAATCCATCACTTTGACCATTAAGCCACAAGTTAACTACACAGATTCTGCATGTTTCACTCTGTACTAAGGCTCACATTGTACCGATTCTACTAACCAGAGTGTAGTGGCATGCAGTCATCAGATCAAAATTTTAAGGAATTTGAAAACCCAATATTTCATAAACATTGTTGATGAATTATTAGCAATCAGGATCTCGGAATTAATAGTAAGATATGAAGTTATTCTAGTATAATTTTCTCTCCTAGCATGCTCTCATGTTGATATATCTGTATTAAATGTCATTTTAGTTTGATTCCCTATAACTCGCCCATTTTCCCTCGTAGACCATTAGTTCATTATCTCAAAATGATTATATAATACCCCTCTATAACGTAGTTAAATTTATGTGGTATAATTCATTTACACCCTGTATATCTGGATCTATCTAAAAAATGATTTGTGATAAAATCAAATATTTTGCAGCCCAATCAATAAAAATTGTTTTCTATGGCTTTGAAATGGAAAATAAGAACTTGCTATAGAATTTATATTTATATTGGTATTAAAAGATTATGATGATATAATTGTTAACAAAAAATTAATTAATAACATCTATTGCATTTTAGGTCAGATATTAAATCGTTTTACAAAAGATATGGGTGCTATTGATGAGTTACTACCTCTGACATTACAAGACTCTATTCAGGTAAATAAGGTTTATTATAAATTTATTTATAATGTGTGTGATGTTTAATTTCACAATAAACAACTAAATTTAATGTGGTATGGTATATGTCAACCTCAAACTTAAATTATAGCCTCAGGGCAAAATTTAATCAGCTTTTCTATTCCAAGTAATACCTTAGTCGCATACTAGATGTCTGTCTGAGGTGATGAGCTGACACTTGTCACTTCTGGCATATGTAGAGAAATAAGCATAACTAAAATAACTCTTGCAAGGAAGCACGTAGATGGTATTTATCAGTATTAGATATAATTATTAGAGACTATTTTGTTACAGAGAATGTTGATGATACTGGGAGTAGTTATAATTGTGTCTATTATAAATTACTGGCTGCTGATTCCTACTGTTGTAATGTTACTGTTGTTCTATCTGCTGAGACTGTATTATGGAGCTACTTCACGCAGCGTTAAACGTCTTGAGGGCATCAGTAAGTATATGATAACATA
Organism: Diploptera punctata; assembly: GCA_030220185.1. NCBI lineage: Eukaryota > Metazoa > Arthropoda > Insecta > Blattodea > Blaberidae > Diploptera > Diploptera punctata. The sequence continues at coordinate 2,741,323 of JASPKZ010003868.1, read as the reverse complement.
AAGAATTCATGTTGCACTCATAATTGTGGGGTTCCATGGACTAACAATCTAAGTGACTTTAAGTCGTTATTTCACAGATCATATTTCCCAACACCTTGTTGGGTGCTTTATATTGTAACAAAATATTGTTCATCTAGCTTATTCCTGGAGGAATATGAGGATGCAGGAGATCTGTCATCCTGTAGCTGGTTCTAACTGAGTGTCTAGCAGCCCGTCTGTCAATGATGTTTGTTGTGTCTGTACAGTGAAAAATTTGGAGTATTGGAGAAAACAACTGCAGGATACAATGTTATGTTACATTGAAATAAAAAAACTACATGTAGAAGAAATCATGAGTATTCATTGTATACAACGTGAAATTACAGGGCACTAATGTCACTGTATGTACTAAAAGTGTTGGAAATTACAGAAACCCATATGAAAACATGTCAACAAGCTTTGAAATTGGGGACTACAGATGAAAAAAGTGGAAAACACACAAAGCGACCAAGGAAGATTGATCAAGAAATATGGAATATAATACTGTGTGGCTAGAGAGAATTTTGGACAGATATAGGCCTATTCAGATTCAAACGAGATGAAGATGTGTTTTACATTAAATTTCAGGACAGAACTTTTTACTTAATGCAAGAAAGATATATGAACAAAGATAAACATTATTAATGAGTTGGTTATTAAATAAAGATAAACATAGTTCAAATATTGAATTTAATTTAACTTATACAAAATTAATTACAGCAATCTCCCGATTATCCATGTTAATTGGGACCGAGATATGCATGGAAAATAAAAAAAAACACTGATAATCCAACCAAGTTATTCTAAAAATAAACATGCAATACAGTAATAGTGAGTGGAGAACATATTTTAATCGACTCACCTCATACATTTTCAAACTTCTTTGATACCAACGGTTTCAGACAATATCACTAAAGAAATCAACAATCACGGAATTTCATCAGTGGATGCCATGACTGATGAAGGACATGATATTGTCTTGAAACTGTCGGTATCAAAAAAGTTTGAATATGTATGAGGTGAGTCGATTAAAATATGTTCTCCACTCACTATTAATGATATAACCTCATAATGTTTACTTATTTTTGGAATTCTCACTATGAGGTATATTCATTAAGGTAGAATATTTTTATCACTCACCTCATATTGTTCTTCTTATTTGATTATAAACTAGTTTCGGAACATAGTTTATAATCAAATAAGAAGAACAATATGAGGTGAGTGATAAAAATATTCTACCTTAACTCATAATGTTTACTTCCCAATATTAATTTAAATGCAATACAGTATTTATTACAGTACTGTAATTCGAAAACAGTTGTACATAAAACAAAATTTGTGTCTAGGAATGACAAATCTCTGTTGAAACCACGTGTTTTACACCATGAAGTCCGATATTTTCCTCTGCTTCATTTACACTCTTTCTGATTACAGTTCTTATTTTCTTAACATTTAAGACCAACGTAATCAAATTCATTTTTGTCCCATATATTCTAATAAAACGGTCTATATATTTTGATGCATCTGTGTGGCTAATTTTGTTTTCAAATGTCGTATTTTCATCTTCACTTCTCCTTCCCCTTCTCCTCACACTTTGTTGACAATAGCCGCATCATTCAATGTTTCAAAGCCGGTTCACACGTGTCACTCAGCAACACTCAGCCACATTTTCTTCATCCATGTTTTCACAGCCCGAAACTTCTTTCAACAAGTGACCTATATTTGTAGCATAATCATAGTTTTCGGAAGTAATACTGCAAAATCTTCTTCATTCTTAGGTGGCATGTGTTTATTCCACGAAGTTATCTTTATTGTGCGAGTGTCTAAGCGTAGTTCACAATAGTGCATTTAAAAGTAAATACTTTTTTTTATAACAATAAAAAATAATCTTTTTTAAAATCTTCATTTTTAAAAATACAGTAAGAAGACCCATGCCCGGATAATCTGCAAACCGGATAATATGCGCACGGATAATCGAGAGTTTGCTGTAATGATTTTACTATATATATGTTATTTTCAGAGTATAATACGAATGGATGCAGTTTCTTTTTGCATTTGTGTAATTGTGTTGTAAAGTACAAAGTTAACAAAAGTGTCTGTATTATTATTTTACATAATATTCCCCAATAAAAACCGTTTATTGATGTTCTGTGGACTAACAACTTACAAGAAAGTCCCTATTAACAATTTTTTTAAATATTGTATTTAAAAAATAGCCATTAATTTGTTCAATTTTTGTGTTTAAAGAATGCTATATTGATATATATATACTTTCAAAATTTGTGGAATGTTATATGAACACACATAAAAAAAAATTGTATTTTTCAACTTCAGTTTACTCAAAAATATGTTTTTGCACTTAAGCTGTTAGTCCACGGAACCCCTAAATTGTCCCTTTTATTATTTGTTTTTTTATGAGATGTAAAAGTAATATCCAATTCATTTATATAAACTTTTATAACAGTTTCAAGATAGTGAAATGCTACAATTGATGTAAAAAAATAGATTTTTAAGGGTATAAAAATCCCAACTTCTCCATACTCATGACATCTGTTATGCTCCATTTCATTTCATTTGCCCCTGTTGTGGGTGTGACGGGCACTCAGCTGGCATGCTTGTATATAACAGATCTTCAGTAATAAGGGCCTCACCTTATTTTTATCACTAAACATGCATTATGCCAGTTAAACAGAGAGTTTGTATTATATTACTAATACTCTTTATTTAATTTTATATTTATGTGTGTTGTGTATTGATGTACAGTAATGAAATATACTAATTTTGTTAAGATACTAGTAGAGTCAAAAAGTATCAAAATCTTGGGAAGTAATGCCATGCACTATAGGCAGCTTCCCTGCCATATCTGTCTGGTGTGTTGCCTCCTCTCCAGGCGTTCATGACATTGCCCCAGCACATCAGTCACTCTTGGTGAGCGAATTCCTCACAAAACACAAAATATCTGTTCTTCAACAGATCTTGCTCCAGCAGATTTCTATCTATTTCCAAAGGCTGAATCCCTACTAAAGGGGCAGCAATATGCTTCAGTCAAAGAGATGAAAATTCATGCGACATGCGCTCTGCGGGAAGTGACTAAATATGGACTGCAGTAATGTTTCAAGAAGTGGTATGGATGCTTGCAGAAGTATGTCACTGCCCAAGGTGGCATACTTTGAAAGGTTGTGTTATGTAAATGGTTACGTTATCTGTAATAAAGGTATATCTACACAAAATAAAAAAGGTTACATGTCATCTGTAATAAAGGTATATCTACACAAAATAAAAAAATATATCTACACAAGTTTAGACACTTTTTGACTCTAATAGTATATTCTCACCTCACATCCTGTCTTCTAATTAGACTGGTTTTGAAATCTTGTTGGTTTCATCCCCGGTAATTCCACAACTGCTGTTCTATCGTCTAGGAGCACTGCTTCTTACTCCAACTGTTGGTGGACCAATGTACCTCCAAATCAAGGATGGAAATGGAGTAAGAAGCAGTGCTCCTAGATGACAGAACATCAATCATGGAATTACTGAAAATGAAACCGATAAGGTTTCAAAACTAATTAAGGAAATATGATAAATATTTATTTTAAATTTTAAAATATACCTCATAGTGATATTTCCTAAATAATTCAACACTATGTATCCATCTACAATTTGATTTTAAGAAACATGATTTCTCATAAACTGTTTTCAGCTCGAAGTCCTGTTTTCTCTCATCTGAATGCATCTCTACAAGGTCTCACAACAATACGGGCTTATGGTGCACAGACATTATTGGTGAAGGAATTTGATAATCATCAAGTGAGTTAGTAAAAAAATATATATAAATCTATATTGGAGTTGGATAAGATGTATATACAGTATTTTTCCAAACATTATATTATTTTAATTATTATGAGTTAGATTTTTCTAACTCATAATAATTAAAATAAACCTCATAGTGTTACTTCCTTTAAATATTAAATTACATTATTTTCCCAAACAGTATACATTCAATACAGGTTATTCTAACACCACTTTCGAAAGTCTTTTTTTTTATTATTCATGATGTTCTAACACTCTTCTGTGTCAATTTCTCAAGTAAAATTGTACATTTTTGTTGTCACAAAGTTTTAATCTCCTTTCCTCAAAACTGTGTTGTTATTGTTAATTGGATAGTATCCAAAACTTAATTGAGTTCTCCTGAAAAATATTTCTCAGATTGATATTGCATAAAATCCGAGTTCTAATCAATATCAATAAATTACAATAGGAAGTAATATTATAAGGTTCTTCTTAAAAATTAATATGAATCTGGAGTATCTTATCTCATAAATATTTCTGTTTAATTTGACATGTTTTAATATATATTTGAAGATAAAAATTGTTGCCTAGACTGAGGCTCGAACCTGGGACCTTTGGCTTTCCAGGCCAAATGCTCTACCAACTGGGCTACCTAGGTGAGTTGCGATCTAGACGCAATTTTTTTCTCTTATATACATTGTAATTCACATTGTAAGGTCCCGGGTTTGAGTCTTGGTCTAGGCGAAAATTGTTCTCTTCAAATATAATTTATCCTTCAGTGAGAAGTGTTAAATTAATAATAAAAACATCAATAGAAGCCTTACTGGCTTTATAAAGTAGTGTTTAAATTCCCAATAAAAGTCTTCTTAATAAAGAAGCCGCCATTTGCAAAGATAGAAGCAAAGGTTTCATAGCATTTGGCACGAGGGGATTACAATGTATATAAGAGAAAAATTTGCATCTAGGTCGCAACTTGCCTCGGTAGCTAAGTTGGTAGAGCATTTGGCCCGGAAAGCCAAAGGTCCCGGGTTCGAGTCTCGGTCCAAACAAACATTTTTCTCTTCAAATATAATTTATTCTTCAGTGAGAAGTGTTAAATTAATAATAAAAACATCAATGTTTCAATATGTTGTTCATACCATCATTAGCTTTTCCAGACACTAAATTTTGATTTGGAAAAGTTGATGATGGTATGCACAGCATTTAAAAACATGTTAAATAAAGCACAAATGTTTATGAGGTAAGATGCTCCAGATTCACATTATTCTTCTAATCAATATCATTCACAACTAGAATGCAACAAGAAAGTATGATAGGTATTGTCAGAAACATAATACCGGTAGCTATGTTATGCAACCATAATAAAAATCACCATATGACATACTTGGTATAAAATTTAATAGACCCTTATTAATCATTAATCTCTGTCTTCCCAACTGCTCATAAGTAATATTCGCTAAACAGAATAACCCCGATAAACATAATCCATTAGTAATTAATGTATAACAATGCCAATTAGTATGTTAATTACTGTGGTGTCTCAACCAGTCAATGTTAAAATATTCATGGATCTTGTAAAGAGGGTTCAAATTCAATACTGATTTTTTTTTTATATTTTGAAACAAGAAAAAATTGTTTATACCATCTGGAAGAGTATTGAACATATTCAAGGATACCACCTTGTAACTATTTTGAGTTTACAAAATTTACATTTATGTAAATATATATTGTTTTTATTCCTCGTATGAAGAAATATACAGCACATATATTTATGTAAATTCTTTTTATTTAAAGTAAGCAACTAAACTGTTATGAGTTAGTTATTTTGACTCACCTCATATTTTTTTAATATTCTGCAGACTATAGTTTCGTCGCATCTATGCAACATTGTCGATGTATTCTAACTGTTCTTTTTTGTGTTTGTCATCCTGTAGGTTGATTTTTACTTCCTCTTTTGGCTGACCGATGAACTTCCAAATCAAATTTTTTTTCTCTTTCCCCGGGAATTTCAAAATTCATATTTTTCTCCTTAATTCTTGTGGATGTAAATTTTCTCCCAAATTGTGAGTTCCTTAGATTTATCTTAACTGTTTTAGTAATTTGCCTTTGTTTCGATTCTGTGTTTTTATGGCCATGCATGTGCAGCTATTACAGACTTTTCTATTTCTCCATTTTTAACATTTCTAAGGTGTTCTTTCAATCTTGTATTCAAGTTCCTTTTCGTTTTTCCTATGTATATTTCTTCACAATCTTTTACAATCAATTTGATAAATCCCTGATTCAAAATAACTAACTCATAATAATTTTAAAAAGTTATAGTGTTATTTCCTACAAATATTAAGCAACTAAAGGTTAGGTGTATATTTTTTAATCATGCTCTTAATTGAAAAATCTCATAGTAATACCTCTTATCAATTTTAAAAACAACCATTATATTTTATAGTGCATCCCAAAATTGATAGTGATAATGTTTTGTTTATAGGATCTGCACACTTCTGCTCATTATATTTTTGTCGCAGCAAACAGAGCATTTGGCTTGTGGTTGGACAGTATATGTTGTGTATATATAGCTGTTGTTTCTCTGAGTTTCCTTGTGCTGGGAGGAGGTATGTACAATATCATGAAACAAACAAATTATTGTTACAATATAACAGTAATGCTTCTGAAGTATATTGAATGCTAAATTTTTATCATACAGATAAATATGGTGGGGATGTGGGGCTAGCCATCACTCAGGCAACCACACTTACAGGAATGTTACAGTGGGGCATTCGACAGATAGCTGAACTGGAAAATCAGATGACTTCAGTTGAGCGTGTTTTAGAATATACTACTGTCAAGAAGGAACCATCAGAAGAAACTTCTTTAGGTAAATAAGAAAAATTATGCACCTTTTCAGTAAAGTATAAGATATGTGTCCTCTGTTAACAATCCATAGAGACCCATGTAGGCCATAGGTGCAAGGATTAATATATTCTCAGAGCTAGTAGGATTGGACAAAAATATATATTATTAATTTGTAAAGAAAAATTAACACCTTAACCAGAATAATTTGTCCATCATTGAGAGTATTAAAATTTATAACATAAAAAAAATATATATATATATAAATTTGATCTGTTTAATTCTTACCTCATATCAATTTTTTGTTAGACATATGTTTCAAGACATGTTTGTCCCATCTTCAGTAGTTACAGACTATTTAACTGTTGACAGTTGAGCCTGTAACTACTGAAGATGAGGCAAACTTGTCTTGAAACATATGTCTAACTGAAACAACGATATGATGTAAGAATTAAACAGACCAGACTTATTATTAAGTAACACCTCATAATGTTACTTCCCAACATTAATTTAAATATAACACCTCATAATTGTTACTTACTATTGTATTTTTAAATATATATATATATATATATATATACGGGACCATTTTCCTCACGTTTAAAATAAATATATATTTATTCAGAGCAAAATGTATTTTTCCTGGTAGATGGCACTGTCTTCACGAATGAAATTTCCTGTTTTATAACTCATAAGTTGGTATCACACTTTTTGTTTCATATGTTGCTATCAGAAACAGGAAGTTGCGCTCAGTGTGCTTCCTATATTAGTTTTTCAGTGTTACGAAAGAGGAAAGTTTTTGGTAGCTGTTCACTATCAATCTAGCTTGAATCAGTGTAATCATTCTTCAAAATGAATAAAGTAAGTAGTTTCTTTATGCCGATTACTAAAAAAAGGAAGGCCGAAGAAGCAGAAATTGTCGAATCAACATAGTAAAGATGCAAAATATTCTGAAGATGCAAAAATCATTAAATCTACACATGGTCATGACGAGAAAGATTCTGAAGAAGCAAAAATTGTCGAATCTCCACATGGTCAACACGAGAAAGATTCTGACTCTGACTGGCCCGAATGTTGGACACTGTTGCAGAAAAATTACTTTTGCAGAGAAAGGATTGGCTGTATGTCAAGAATAAAATGTTGGGCTGTAAATTGTGTCATGATGTTGGAAATCTAACTGTCGACAAACGAATGAGAATGAAAATTTCAGTGGAGTAGGCAAATGGTAAAATCAGCTATTTTGAAGAATCCCGGAAACAACAGTTAATGTCACTGAGGAAAAAAAATACACAATAATAAGGAGAGTGCAGGGCACAAAGAATGCCAAAAAGTAACATCTGAAGCCAAGTATAAAACATATTTTCGAACCGCTTACAAAGTTGCAAAGAAGAACCAATCATTTAACAACTTTGAAGATGAAATAAATTTGCAGGAACTTAATGGCATAGACATGGGATATATTCTTCATTCCACAAATGCATGCATTAACACTGTGAACCACATCGCATATGAAATGAGAAAAACATTAATGCATAATGTAGTGCAGTACAAGAACAAAGTGTCATTAGAAATTGATGAATCTACAACTGTGAGTAACAGATCCACACTGATTGTTATTATTCGTGCAGTTCTACCTGAACTTACAGCTCCAGTGAGTCTTTTCCTAGACTTGATAGAATTGTCAGATGTAACAACTAAAGGAATTCTTAACTCTTTAATTAGTCATCTTAATGATTTAGGACTCTTTGAAGATTACTTAAACAAGTATTTATTGTCTGTGACGTGTGATGGTGCAGCTGTGTTATTTGGTGTGCGTAATGGTGTAAGGAGGCTACTGCAAGAGAAGTTTCCTAATATTATTTTCTGACATTGTGCTAACCATCGCCTTGAATCGTCTGTTAAAGACACGGTGAACAGTGTGGCAGGAGTGAATCGCTTCAAGAGTTTCATGGACAAACTTTATGTATAAGAATTAAATGAATCGTGATTTCTTCTTACCTCATACTTCTATGTTTTTTTAAACACAACACTGCAGTATCAGCGACCATCTTCGCCACTTCAGTCATGAAAACAGCTGAGGATGGTGATGATGGTCGCTGATACTGCAATGCTGTGTTTAAAAAAAACATAGAAGTATGAGGTAAGAAGAAATCACGATTCATTTAATTCTTATGAATTAAACCTCATAATTTTAAAAATTCCCAAATTTATTATATAAACTTTATGTAACTTATCATGCTTCACCTAAGAATGCTATGGAACTACAGGCTTCTGCAGCGACTCTAGAACTTCAACTTCTTAAAATTGGCAGAATGGGTTGGCACTCGATGGGTTGCATCTAGCTTTTGCACCGTTTCTGCAGTGTGGCAAGACTTTGAAGCACTCGTCCATCACTTTCAAAAAGCAAAAGAAGACAGTAAAAGAAGCAAAACAGATTACTGCCTTTATGAGATCTTTTAAGGAAAATAATGTCATGCGAGTTTGTTCTTGAATTGGGCCTTATGTGTGATGCTCTCCAAGAACTTAGTCTACAACTACAAGAGATAAATATTGACTTGTACAAAGCACACAGGAACATACTGAATACTGAACAAATATTTGAGGAAAGAATTGAAAATCCTGGTCCATACTAAAGTATATCTCTTCAAAGTAAGGAGACTTCAAAGTTCAAAGGGATTGAACTCCACAAAAATGAAAGACACAGTCCTGCAATCAGTTCAACTGATTTTTTATAATAGTCTGAAAGAAGCTGTTGGAAAGTGTCTGCTTGAAGGAGATGATGCTGATTTACCTCATTGTGCCAAGGTTTTTGATTCCAAGTATTGGCCAGAAAATCCTGGGAAACATCTTACATTTGGTGAAGCTGAAATTAGAAAGTTAGCACGAAAATTTCGCTTAAATGAAAGAGAAGCAGTTCGTGGTTTTCGTGAATATCTTGAAGAAAATACATTTCCAGATATACTACTTTCTCTGAAGCACACTCTGGGCACAATTGCATATCTTCTAGTGAATGTGAAAGGGGTTTCTCTCAAATGAATCTTATAGTTACTTCAACTAGGTCATCTATGCTTGTAAGGGCAACTTCTGCACTGCTGTTCATCAGGATAATAGGGCTTTCTCTCATGACACACTGTAGATTCATGACTGCTCTAAGGACATCATTCTGCAGTTGATACCCAAAGCAAGAAGCGATCTAGAAACAATGAGTGTACATCGGAGGACACGTTAAAATTGTGGAAGTTGCTAGAATAACGTCCTCTCTGTGAGTACCGGCACCTTTTTTTTCCAGAAAAAAAAGCACTGTATATATATATATATTAAATTAATATTGAGAAGCTAAAGCTATTACTATGATATAAATAAGTAAATTAATAAACACAATTAAATTATTGTAAATCAATGGTAAAGAGAAAAATGTTTGCCTGAACCGGGAATCGAACCCCGAACCTTTAGCTTTCCGTGCTAATGCTCAGACCACCGAGCTAATCCAGGCTTCATTCCCATCCAAGCAAGAATCCTTCCTTTACCTTTACTAAAAAAATGTTTCTCTTTACCATTGATTTATATATATATATTCCCAGACCAAGGTGGAAGTAAGATGGATAGCCATATGCTCTGGACGACTTTAACCCAAGAAAGTTCTGGTACTCATTCTATAAGAGTTTGTTAGTCCAGGGCTAGTGTGGACATACATGATTCATAAGATATTCTATAATGAAAAAAACTTTGCATCTCACAAAATAAGTTCCTCAAAACATGAACATGTTTGAGAGGCTATCATCCCTATCTCATTACATTCTAATTGGTTTCTGCCATTGATAACAACATGTGGGATCATTATATTTGAAGAGATCATATTGAAACATTGGAACCAGTGGCTAACCTTGAATCTTTGACATGGAAATCCAATAAACCTTTTTATGTTTTTACTTAAATTAACACATTCCAATTCTGTATAGAATCTAATTATAGACTCTACTTATTTATTTTTTAATCATTACTTATATCTGCAAAAACATACAATATATATATATATATATATATATATATATATTCTTTGTTACAGTTTTACAAGTACTTTGATAAATTTCTGATTTTTTTTTTACCATCTGAAGTTTTTCCATTTTATTTGTTTTGAGAAGATTGCTTAAGCTGAATTTATTTTTCTGGTGCTAATGAAATGTTGAATTTGCTATTTTTTAAAAATTTATTATGAGTTTCCAGATGGGTAAATTTCTTGGAGTTTGTTATAGTCTCTAATTGGTTTCTGTTTTAATATTTTTATTTTGTTTACTATTGTGTGTTCATCTAAAACCATTTTGTTAGCTGTATTCAATATGTGGTTTAATTAAGGTAGAATATGTTTATCACTCACCTCATATTGTTCTTCTTATTTGATTATAGACTAGTTTCGGAACATAGTTTCTGTTCCATCCTCAGTAACATCACGACCGTTGTTCTAGAACAACGGTCGTGATGTTACTGAGGATGGAACAGAAACTATGTTCCGAAACTAGTCTATAATCAAATAAGAAGAACAATATGAGGTGAGTGATAAACATATTCTACCTTATTATTGTTTATTTTTTATCATTTCACTCACCTCATACTTCATAATTTATAGCAGACCCAGGGTTTCTTCACGTAATTCGTGACATTGTCAATGCTGCGTCATGTTCACAACTGACGTCCAACGGCCTTCTATCCTGCAGAAACCCTGGGTCTGCTATAAATTATGAAGTATGAGGTGAGTGAAATGATAAAAAATAAACAATATTAAAGAACCTCATAGTGTTATTTCCTATCTACATAACTTAATATTCTACCTTAATGAATATACCTCATAGTGAGAATTCCTAAAATAAGTAATGTGGTTTAATTCTTTATCATAGTTCTGTCAATCAAATATGATACAATGAAACCTGATCAATTGATTGATTTCTTTTTGTTTCAGTTAAAAAAGTAACTAGAGAATGGCCTTCTAAAGGAGAAATAGTATTTAATAATGTTTTCCTTTCCTACTCAATGAACGAGCTACCAGTTCTAAAAAATGTAAATTTTTCCATCACAACAGCTGAGAAGGTATTTTGTACATATATATATATATATATATATATATATATATATATGTATATTACTTGTTATTTTTCATGTTGTATTAAATAGTTTTTAGAAAAACTTGAATTTTTTTATAATAATAATATTCTTCTTCTTCCAAACAAGCGTAAGGCCCAAAACCTATTATGGTTTCAGTGAAGCATTCTCGTTCCATCTTTTTCTAGGACATCCCAAAGATTTCCGAGGGTTTGTATGAAACTTGAAAGCAATATAAATTGAACACCTAATGGGTTACTAGCCCAGAAGGGTTTAATTGGGGGGGTTTCTACCTATGTAGCATTTCCTCTACATAAGATCTTACAGTTATCCCGCTGATTCTCGGTTGCAAGAGCCTTGTTATTTTAAACAGGGTGCACCACATGAAAGTGAGAATGGCATTTAGGTAGGAGAGGCGATAAATCTTCACAATCACTACTTCTTGCACCCCAAGAATAATAATAATTATTATTACTTATTTTAGGAATTCTCACTATGAGGTATATTCTACCTTAATAATTATTATTATTATCATCTAAAAGTCATTGTAGAGATTAGTATATTATATGGAACAGAGACATGGACAATTAAATCTCTAGCTTCATTATGTATAGTTGAATTATTATGTTGTTTAGACATAGTAAAAAAAAATCTTGAATCACTTTTACTAGTTTGCTATCAAGTGAGGATGAATTGAAGTATAGAGGGAATTGAAATTCATCGGAGAACATTTTTTCACAACTCACCTCATAAATGTTGTGGTTTTCACAATACTGTGGTTTCAAACATAATCACATTCATCTTCAGCCACAACTCCGATGAATTTCAATGATTATACTTCATTAAAAAAATGTTTACTTCCCAACATTAATTTAATGTAGAGGGAATGTTTTTCAGTAGCAATATTTTCATAACTCCCTAATCTTATTAATTTTTTTTTTTTAATCTTATACCAGATCAACTACTCGAATCCTCAAACTTTCACATCCCCTGTCCCCTTGAAGAAGTCTAGATCTCTCATTCAGGGCCAGAGAACTCATAACTGGATAGTAGTAGTAATAATAATAGTAGTAAGAAAGTTTATGATAATATAACAGGCCTAATCGTTACCAAGAGATGATTTGAAAGTGTGTATTTTAAATTTTGTTGTGTGGTAAAAATCTCTCTGACAAAACAATACTGGGATGATAGTAAATATCCCACTCTGCAGATACTAAGGATGGAGGAGGAAGGTTGCATTAAAGGATAGTGGCTTGTCAGATGTTATCATATGCTCTATGACAGTGATGGAAAGACACAATTTCAAACGATATCAAGTATATGGTGCTATATAATGAGGCTTCTTGGATTTTAGTAAATAAGTTTGGTCTGTCTTCATCTTATCTCATAATTCGTTTCTTGTAAGATGCATTTCAAACTTATTTACTAAGTAGAACCTCATAATTTTTTTGATGTTATATTTTAAATTAACACTTCCCAGAATTGCATATAGTTTTTATTTTAGAAAGAAAAATTCCATTCAAACCAGGTGTGTTAATTTAAAATATAACATAAAAAAATATGAAGCTTTACCGCTAAAAAGTAATGTTTAAATTCTCAATAAGAATATTTTGAATAGAAGTCATCCGATGGCATTGTTGATAGTGATGGCTGTCGACCTTCAGATGAAAGGAGAATTGTATAAGTGGAAAGAAATTTGATGTTCCTATGGGAAGTTCTAATGGCATAACTGTTAATGCACTGACGTACAGAGTCAGATATCTGGGGTTCGACTCCTAATTCGAACATAATTTTTCTTTTTAAAATAACTTTATAATAATCAATGGTAAAGAGAAAAAAAATTTTGTTTTGCCTAAACTGGGAATCGAACCCCAAACCTTTAACTATATGTGATAATGCTGTGTCCACTGAGCAAATTCAGGCTTCCCTCCCATCCAAGCATAAATATTTCCTTTACCTTACTCTACTGGTCCCATAAATGCAATGAATCATCATTCACAAATACACAATGAATGGCTTCTACATTAAGAAGACATGAAGGGACTCCACACAGCTATGCATTATGTATTAAATTAATATTGAGAAGCTAAAGCTGTTCCTATGATTGAAATAAGTAAATTAATGAAAAAAAAAATTTTTTTTCTCTTCAAATTTAAATTAATGAACACTTCTTCTTCCTTCCAAGTATTAGGCCAAGGCCTGTTATGATCCTGTAGAAAATTTTCCCTCCAGCGTTTCATAGGATGGCCCAGTGATCTTCGTCCTCTTGGTATAAAATTATAAACAGCTTTCATGTTGTCTTTTTAGTGTCCATGCTTCACTACCATAGGTCAACACTAGCCAAAGTGTTATATAAATGTAATCTGGTGTTTTTTTGTAAAAGGGATGGTTTCATAACTTGATTAATAATTCCTAAACTTTTATTATAACTAGTAATTTTTTCAGGGATATCTTTTTCATCCCAGATAGAGAGATAATATCCAAGGTATTTAAATTGATTAGATCTCTCTAAAATTTTATTCTGGAGACAGATTTTACTTTGTATGGGGTCCTTTCCATGAAATGCCATAATTTTAGTTTTGTTAATTGATATTTCCATATTAAATTTGGCACCTATTTTTTGTAAATTATAAATTGATCGTTGCAAATCATTTTTGGAAAGTGCCAGAAGAGCTAAATCGTCTGCAAAAAGAATAGCATCGAGTTTGAGGTTCCTATTGATGGGTATATATGCTCGTTGTGTTTTCCTCCATTTGTTTATTAATTTATTCATATATATAATGAAAAGCACCGGTGAAAGTCCACATCCCTGTCTTACTCCAGTGCTGATCTTTTCCCAAGAAGATAATTTGCCATCTTGTTTAACAGAGATTTCATTATCTTTATAGATGTTGAAGATATTAGTAATATATTGTTGTGGAACGTTATCATCAGCTAAAATTTGTAATAATATATTTCTGTCTACTTTGTCAAAAGCCTTTATGAAGTCAATGAAGGCAATATGAGTTTCTATATTGAATTCCTTGTGCTTTTCTAATAGTAGTTTTAGAGTGAAGAATCCATCTGTACAAGATCTACCCTTTCTGAATCCATTCTGCTCTTCTCCAATTATATTTTCATAAATTTTTCTCAATTTATTCTTAACTATATTAGCATAAATTTTATATCCAGAGTTCAACAAGCTAATTCCACAATAGTTACCTTTGATTTGGCGACTTCACAATTACGTAAATTATTGTAATCAATGGTTAAGATAATTTTTTTTTTTTTTCCTGTAAAGAAAATATTTTTGCTTGGATGGGAGGGAATCCTAAATTAGCTCAGTGGACAGAGCATTAACACGGAAAGCTAAAGTTTTGGGGTTTGATTCCCTGTTTAGACAAAAAAATTTCTCTTTACCATTGATTACAGTAATTTGTGTTCATTAATTTACTTATTTCTATCATAATAATAGCTTTAGCTTCTCAATATTAATTTAATAACTTTATAATGTTACTTCCTAATGTATTTTCATCATTATTGGATCTTTTTACTGAATATTTCTATTTTTATTTTTAAAAAATTGTATCCATTCTTGGAAATTATTTCAGGTAGGGATAGTGGGTCGTACAGGTGCTGGAAAATCATCTCTTATAACAGCTTTGTTTCGTTTGGTAGAATTATCTGATGGTTCGATAAAAATTGATGGAATAGACATTTCTACCATTGGTCTCCATGATCTACGCTCCAAGATCTCAATCATTCCCCAGGAACCAGCTCTGTTCTCAGGTTTGTTGAGAGAAAATCTGGATCCATTTGACCAGTATTCTGATGCAATTCTGTGGTCAGCGCTAGAAGAAGTGGAACTGAAGCAAGCTGTGGAAGAACTTCCTGCTGGACTGAGTCACAAAGTGTCAGAGGGAGGATCCAACTTCAGTGTGGGACAGCGACAGCTCCTGTGTCTGGCTCGTGCCATCATCAGAAACAACCAGATTCTGGTTCTGGATGAAGCCACTGCTAATGTGGATCCACAGTAAGTTGATTTAAATGTCCAACTTTGGTATTTTATACAGAGTGGTACAAAAGCTCATTTATAACATTTGAGCAGTGAAAGAGGAGGTTAAGATGAATTTTTTTTATGTATAAAATACATGTACACATAGTACTCCTTATTTTCGAATTTTCATATTTCATTCCGCATGCCCTCTTAGTTATTTATTTATTTTACCTTTGGTTATTTGAAGCAATTTAAAGTCCATTTTGTTGAAATTTAAGATGAGGAAACAGTGCCGCATTGAGCTAGAACAGGCACATCATGTTGTTATATAATAGTAATGATTTATGATGTTAACAATTAATTTAATTAAAACAGCTGTATTTGAAGATTCTTACTGATGTATTTCTCTTGTTTAAGATAATTGAAAATAAATAAGAATATTCTTGCGATAAGTAATTTTTTTAATATTTATAAATTTGGGTCTAGTGTGGCACTAGTTAATGTAAATTTATTGTAATGAAATTTGAATACTATCAAATTGGGCTAAAAGGGGGGGAAAAAATATATATATAGAGAATGTGCATTGAAATCAGATGGGATTTAATTTCACCCCTCTAAATAAAGATGACTCAGATGTACACTTTAAGACAAAAAAAGGGGCGGGGAGAATCTTGAAGCTTGATTTTGCCTAAGTAAAGAAACGTCTTTTCATATAGGTCCTGGTGGACTAGTAGTTATTATGCTCGACTCTGGTTCCAAGGTTCATGTTATCATACCTGGTTGGGGTGATGGATTTTTCAGGGCATAAAATCCTGAATATGGATTTCTTCAGAAGGGAACTAAATTAGTAGCTCCCTTGTCATAGAAAAATTTATTGGCTCCTTCATCTTAAAGATCGTTATTAAGTAAAATAATAACATGACAATATTTTAAAAGAAAAATTTACACTTGAACTGGGATTTGTACCCAAGACTTCTGGATTTATGTACCAGCACACTACCTTTGTGCTATCCAGGCATCTCAATTCAAATTTTTCTTTTTCTTATATAAACCCCGATCGCCTGAGGCAGAGAATATTCATTTCCAATGCCATCTGGCAGTTACTTATTCAAGAACACTTTTTATAGCCAGTAAAGCTTATATTTTTTATGTTTTCTTCTTTTTTCTTTAATTTATCACTCAGACTGAAGTGCAAATAGCAAATTAATATTTGAAGAGAAAAATTTACACCTGAACTTGAATTGGGAATTTAATATTTGAAAGAAATAACACTATGAGGTTTCTTTTAATTATTATGAGTTAGTTATTTTCACTCGCCTCATTTTTTTTTCTCCAAGAAGATAAAAAAAATATGAGGTGAGTCAAAATCTAACTCATAATAATTGAATTGGGATGCCTGGATGGCTCAAAGGTAGAGCAGTGGTGCATACAACCAGATGTCTTGCATTCAAATCTGAGTTCTGGTGTACATTTTTCTCTTTAAATATTAATTTTTCCTTCAGTATAAGTGATAAATTAAAAAAAAAATGATAATAATATAACCTTTCTTCCTGCATATGTTAGTCATGATATACTCTGCAGATATCAATGAGCTCTGCTTTGTTCTTTTAGTAAGTATTTCTGTCACCCAAGGTAAAAATGCAATACAAATATTAGTTCAAAGAGAACATTACATCTCACTGAATGTAGTGTCCCATCCTATGATACAGAGTAATTCTGCAAGAGCATGCAAAAATTAAACAGGATTTGCGGGATGCTCCACTGACAATTTGAGGTAGGGAACCTAGGGTCTGAGAAGCCAGTTTAAAGAGATGCGGGAATAAACTCATCTTTCACATTACTGCATAGTCTTTTTTTTTATTTACATTATTTATCAGTTAATTGCAAGTACCATCATTGACACATTTAACATAGAATTTTGTATCTTACAACAGTTGCTCAAACTGACAGCCAGTAACCTCAGTGCAAACATGACATCATCTTACAAGATTCTGATGCACCTTGGTGTGTTTAGAATCACATCACAGGCAGCTACAATCCTGGCAACTAATTCCATGTCCATTTCCACTGGAGTCTCAAACACAAGTGAGTTTAGATATCTCCTTAATAGTGAGTGGAGAACATATTTTAATCGACTCACCTCATACATTTTCAAACTTCTTTGATACTGACGGTTTCAGACAATATCATGTCCTTCATCAGTCATGGCATCCACTCTATGACTGATGAAGGGCATGATATTGTCTGAAACCGTTGGTATCAAAGAAGTTTGAAAATGTATGAGGTGAGTCGATTAAAATATGTTCTCCACTCACTATTAATGATATAACCTCATAATGTTTACTTCCCAATATTAATTTAAATATTAGATATCTCCATTGGAAATAATCAGGAGGAGTCATGTCAAATCATTACTCACTAGTCATCAGGCTCTTCCTTGCAGAACTAAAGGTTGTAGTACATGTAAATAAACAGCACAGTACATGTGAACTTGTATGCATGTTAGTTGTAAAGCTGTTGGAAAACAGTAATGCTAGACAATGTGATAGACAAATTTACTTCCATATCTGCATAGGCTGGCTTCGGACCCTAGGTTCCCTAGCTCAAATTGTTCAATGGAGCATCCCCTTTGTCCTGTTTAATTTTTGCATGCGCTTATAGAACCACCCTGCATGTCATTACAGTCTTCAAGGATTAACACACAAAAGGATCATAATATTTTTAATCTTTTTTTATTACAGGACAGATGAACTTATTCAAAAAACAATTCGTGCTAAATTTGCTGACTGCACAGTACTTACAATTGCTCATCGTCTTCACACTGTGATGGATAGTGATCAAATCATTGTTATGGATGCTGGATCTGTTGCAGTGAGTATTATTTATTTAATCAGTATTGAGTCATGAATATTCTTACCTCATATATCTATCCAGAACCACAGTTTCGAGAGACATCGCTCCCCTCATCAGCTGCTGTCACAACAGTTGATTCTTCATCTTACTGGTCACCTTCTAAACTGCCATCTAGTGTTGATTTGATAAACTTCGTAATCAGATTTTGTTCGTCTGGAAACTCAAAATTGATGGATCTAATATGGTTTACCTGAATGCATAGAATTTCCCAAACTGTTAATTCTAAAGGCTTAGATAGATGTTTCAAAAGTTAAACTTCTTTTTCAATTCTATGATTCTCTAACAAACTGTGCTGCAATTGCCAATTTTTCAATTTCACCACTTTTTATATTTCTAATGTGTTCTTTTGTGTGAGATCCAAATTCCTTTTTTTTTTTTTTTCCTATATACATAATACATTATTGTAATCTTTGCAATTAATTTGATAAATTCCAGATTTTTTATTATCTGGGATGTTAACTTTTTAATTTTTTTTATTAATTGAAAACCTCATAATATAAAATTCCCAATATTAGTATATTAATATTATTTATTTATGTATCAAATGGCAGGAACTGGCAGTAATGTCATTTTCCCTCTGGCTTCCCACTACAAGTTGACAAAATCCTGTCTTCTTTGAGTTTCTCAGCTCAGCCGTGAGCAGTGCAGCAGATATTGTTGGTTCATTTCCTGGTGGGGATCAGTACAAAGTGGGCAGCTGGTGAATGGATACATTCCCTATCAGTGGAGTTGGTGGGGGAGACAGTTGTGTCCCGTCTTCAGCCTAAATTTGGCGACAGCTTCCTTGTGTCCCTTCATTTTGCGAGTTCTGCTTATTCTCATATTTTTCTTTGGCTATTTTTTGGAATATTTAGGTGTTCTCAGCATCCCATACCTTAATAATAAGTTTGGCCTGTTTATTCTTACCTCATATGGCTGTTTCTGTTAGACGTATCTACCAATTGAAGATGGGGCAAACATGTCTTAAAACATAAATCTTAACAGAAACAACCATATGAGGTGAGAATAAACTGACCAAACTTATTATTATGTAAAACCTCATAATGTTACTTCCTTTTGTGTTTAAAAAATCCCATACCTTCTTGATATCACCAATCTTCCGTTTCAGATGTGCTCAGGAATCAATGAAATTTTAATTTCAGTTCTTTTCTTGGAGAGAGTGTCTGCTTTTTCATTGTCAATTATTGCGATATGAGATGGGATTCATTGGAAACCTTATCCACTTATTCTGGTTTTGTAAAAAATTCAATATTGTTTGGAATTCTCTTACGATTTTTGATTCTGAAACTTTGTTTTGGATAATAGTTTGGATTGCAACTTTATAGTCAACTAGGTTTATTGTATTGTTTATTTTTTATTATTTCACTCACCTCATACTTCATAATTCATAGCAGACCCTGGGTTTCTTCACATAATTTGTGACATTGTCAATGCTGCGTCACGTTCACAACTGACGTCCAACGGCCTTCTATCCTGCAGACTGACCTCCGCGCCATCTGGTGGCCGACCGAAGAATTTCCAAATCAGTCCTCTTTCTTTATAACCGGGTATTTCAAAATTCATAGTTGTATTTTCATTCTTGCATATGTAAATTTTTTCCCAAATTGTGAGTTCCTTCGGTTTTTCCAATTGTTTAAGTAATTTTGTTTTGGTTTCTATTCTATGTTTTTCTGACCAGGCATGTGCAGCTATTGCAGATTTTTCGGTTTCTCCATTTTTAACATTTCTGAGGTGTTCTTTTAATCTTGTATTTAGATTCTTTTGTTTTTCCTATGTATATCTTTTCACAATCTTTACAATTAATTTGATAAATTCCCGATTTTTTGCAGTCTTCAATCTTTTCATTTTTGTTGGTTTTTATTAAATTACCTAAGCTGTAATCATTTTTCGGTGCTAATTTAATGTTGAATTTGTTGAAAATTTTTTGAAACTTGTCAAATATGAAAGGATGGTATGTGAACTTCTTGAATTTTTTGCCTATATTTTTATCTGTCTGAAGAGTACTTTCATTGATGACTTTTTGTTCTTTGAATTTATTAATTTTCTTGTGTATCATTTTCTTTTGAAAACCATTATCCTTAGCAATTTGTATGATGTGTTCTTTCTCTTTATTGTAATTTTCTTTGCTCATGGGGACATTCAAAAGTCTGTGTGTTAAACTATTAAATACTGCCTGTTTGCGTGAAAAATGGTTAAATCCAGTAGCTTTTATCTAATTGTCGATGTGAGTTTCTTTTCTGTAGATTCCAAATTCTATTTTCTTTTTTTCTTCATTCCTAATCAATTTAAGGTCTAAAAATGGTATTTCATGATTATTTTCTATTTCCATTGTAAATTTGATTGTTTTATTTTGAATATTTAACAGTTTAATGGCATCTTCTAATTGTTTCTCTTTTACTATTGCTATGATATCATCTACGTATCTTCTCCAAAATTTAAACATCAAAGGATGTGCTTTGGTTACATGAC
This sequence comes from Diploptera punctata, assembly GCA_030220185.1. Taxonomy (NCBI): domain Eukaryota; kingdom Metazoa; phylum Arthropoda; class Insecta; order Blattodea; family Blaberidae; genus Diploptera; species Diploptera punctata. The sequence goes on along the minus strand of JASPKZ010003868.1, from coordinate 2,720,220 downwards.
ATTCAAAATTCCCCATAAACATGTCTGCTAAGAATGGTGATAATGGATTTCCCATTGCGAGTCCTGATTTTTGTCTAAAGTATTTTCCTCTAAAGGTGAAGAACATTTGATTTAAGCATAATTTTGTTAGTTTTATGTATTCTTTAACGCTATCATCATCTAATTTGTTTTCTTTCAACCATTTTTCTAAAATTTTCAAAGTTGTGTTAGTCGGTATGTTTGTGAATAATGAAGTAACATCAAATGAGACCAATCTTTCTGAAGGTTCTATTTCTACATTTTCTAATTTCTCAACTAATTGGTAAGAATTAAAATCAATTAAAAAAATTATGACACAAAAGGAAAAGTTTAAATTAAAAATACCAAATCCCAGAAACCCCAACATTCATGGTCTTCCTAAAATCCACAAAGACGGAAAGAAAATGAGACCTATCATCAACAATATCAACTCACCGACATATAACATATCCAAATGGCTTAACAATAAATTTAAAGGTATGGAAAAATTTGAAAATTTAGCAGTAGAAAATTCTTACCAATTAGTTGAGAAATTAGAAAATGTAGAAATAGAACCTTCAGAAAGATTGGTCTCATTTGATGTTACTTCATTATTCACAAACATACCGACTAACACAACTTTGAAAATTTTAGAAAAATGGTTGAAAGAAAACAAATTAGATGATGATAGCGTTAAAGAATACATAAAACTAACAAAATTATGCTTAAATCAAATGTTCTTCACCTTTAGAGGAAAATACTTTAGACAAAACATCAGGACTCGCAATGGGAAAATCCATTATCACCATTCTTAGCAGACCTTGTTTATGGGGAATTTTGAATGTCCATGTAAAAAATCTAAAGCACATCCTTTGATGTTTAAATTTTGGAGAGAAGATACGTAGATGATATCATTAGCAATAGTAAAAGAGAAACAATTAGGAAGATGCCATTAAACTGTTAAATATTCAAAATTAAAACAATAAAATTTACAATGGAAATAGAAAATAATCGTGAAATACCATTTTTAGACCTGAAATGGATTAGGAAAGAAGAAAAAAAAGAGAAAAAGAATTTGGAATCTACAGAAAAAAGAAACTCAAATCGGACAATTATATAAAAAGTACTGGATTTAACCATTTTTCACACAAACAGGCAGTATTTAATAGTTTAACACACCAGACCAGACTTGGAATGTCCCCATGAGCAAAGAAAATTACAATAAAGAGAAAGAAACACATCAACAAAAAAATTGCTAAGGATAATGGTTTTCACAAGAAAAATGATACACAAGAAAATAATAATAAATTCAAAGAACAAAAAGTCATCAATGAAAGTACTCTTCAGACAGATAAAAATATAGGACAAAAAATTCAAGAAAGTTCACATTACATTCCTTCGTATTTGAACAAGTTTCAAAAAATTTTCAACAAATTCCAACATTAAATTAGCAACCGAAAAATGATTACAAGATTAGGAAATTTACTAAAAACCAACCAAAAAATGAAAAAATTGATGAAAGACTGCAAAAAAATCGGGAATTTATCAAATTAATTGGAAAGATTGTGAAAAGATATACATAGGAAAAACAAAAAGGAATCTAAATACAAGATTAAAAGAACACCTCAGAAATGTTAAAAATGGAGAAAGAACCGAAAAATCTGCAATAGCTGCACATGACTGGTCAGAAAAACATAGAATAGAAGAAACCAAAACAAAATTACTTAAACAAATTGGAAAAAACCGGAAGGAACTACACAATTGGGAAAAAAATTTACATAGGCAAGAATGAAAAATACAACTATGAATTTTGAAATACCCGGTTATAAAGAAAGAGGGCTGATTTGGAAATTCTTCGGTCGGCCACCAGATGGCGCGAGAGGTCAGTCTGCAGGATAGAAGGCCGTTGGACGTCAGTTGTGAACGTGACGCAGCATTGACAATGTCACAAATTATGTGAAGAAACCCAGGGTCTGCTATGAATTATGAAGTATGAGGTGAGTGAAATAATAAAAAATAAACAATATTACAGAATTATATTATTTTTGGTCTGGACATCTTACCTCAATATTAATGTTGATTTGTTCTTGGACATGTTTCAAAACCAATTCTCTGTTTTATCTTCAGCTTTCCCAGAACCTCATAGTGTTATTTCCTATCTACATAACTTAATAGGTTTATTGTTTTATTAAATTTGGTTAAATTGTATGTAAAACTTCTAACAAGGAAAGTACTTATGTTGGACCAGTTGGATTGTAACAAAAATTGGGATATGTTGAATGAAGGATACTGAACACTGTGATATTAGTCATTTCACTGCAAATTCAATAGTATGCATAATTGACGATTTTATTATTAATTTAACACTTCTCATTGAAGGATAAATTATATTTGAAGAGAAAAATTTTCGCCTAGACCGGGACTCAAACCCGGGACCCTTGACTTTCTGGGAATTACAACGTACATAAGAGAAAAATTTGCATCTAGATCGCTACTTGCCTCGGTAGCTCAGTTGGTAGAGCACTTGGCCCGGAAAGCCAAGGGTCCCGGGTTCGAGTCCCGGTCTAGGCGAAAATTTTTCTCTTCAAATATAGTATGCATAATATTTAATAGGAAATGTGGAACAAGAAAAAAAAGAAATAGAGGCTTAATATCCATATATGACAATAAATAAGTAGAAGATTTGGGAAAAAATAAAACAAACAAATAAAAATAGAAAATGATAGTGTGAATGAGGGAAGAACAAAAAAGGGACATGGAGAGAGAGAGGTAAACTAAACAAAATAAATATTGCAACGGAGCGGCATGGTTAGTTGGAGAGCAGCACACCAGAGTGTGAATGTTTTTTCCACTCCTGCATTCGAGTATCCGTACAGTATATACTAATTGTTTCTATTTAAACATAAAAACTCAATAAATCGAAAGTACAATAGAATATTTCTTTATTATTTATTGATTAGCACTTATATGGTGTAAATTAATACTTTTTTTAGGACATAACAGTATATTTACACATAAATGTGTACATTTACAAGTCTTGTGATCCATAAAATATTTCATCAAAAGAATGAAATGGGTATAATAAATCCATTTTACGTCTTAACTACATTAGAATCTATAGTTCAGGAAACATTTGAAAAACACGAAGAACCTGGATTGGATGATGACCAGTTTGCGTATTTTCTGGCAGAACTTATAGAACAAAAAATATTGGAATGGGTTAGAGGACTTTAGTGAAAATACTTTAGATTTCGAAGACTATGCTACTTGCAATCGAAGCTCACAGAGACTGGATTTTCTGAAGACTTTGAAATTGCCAATGAATCCAGTGAGGAACGTGACAGTTCATGTAGCTTTGAGCCATCTCCTGTTAAAAAACCTAAACGTCCTAACGTACTGTCTGCCTATTCTGAAGAAACTTTGGAAAACATTTACAAATATGGGATGTCAGGGAAATCTGGCCTGAAGTCCTATTCACAAATAATAAAAAAAGATCATCATTAATTAATAACCGAAATGTAAGAACAGTTTTGAATTATATAGAAAATAAAATATCTTATCTAGCTTCACAATTAAAAAACAGGGACCCCTACAAAATCGCCCAAATTAAAGACTACATCCTTAATAAGTTTTGAGATTCTCGAGATCGGGGATTGACAGTGCACTATTGACATTTACAAACTTGGGCTGTTTTTTGAGCGAAGGAATCTGGCTTAAATGAATTTAAAGCTTCAAATACATTCATTTCAAATTTCAAAAAAGAAAACATTTCTTCACGAAAAATGAATTACCAAATTTGTCACTGTCAAGGGTATTGAAAACGAAACTCAAACTATTGAAAATGCAAATAAGAGACGTTAATCAGACCTTTCAAGAAAACTGCATACCAACAAAGAATGTGTGGAACTGTGACCAAAGTTGTTACGCCTACACTAGGGCCTAACTGCCATAATAATAAATACTATAAAAAACCGATAAAGGATATACATATATATTTGTTTATTATATCAGAAATTAGGAAATAAATAACTGCATTGAAATACAATTTAGTCTTTTCTCAAAGGACCTTTTAAATATAAAAAAAGCTAGTAAAAATCTATAATGTTTTATGTCCTGGATCAAAACCATGTCACAAGATTTCAGGATGTAAAGTCATATCAACATTATTTAGTCAGAAAGATCAGAGATGACCACATTAGATAGGGGTGAATTGAGTTGCAAGAAGTGAAAGTGGAACAAAGTTTTCCATTTTGACATAGATGAAGGTTTTGAACTAGATCATGTGAAAGTGTAAGTGAAAACCGATGGAAAAAACCCCACATGTATTGAAAGGAAAAAGCTAACTTTCCACCCAAGTTTCCCCCGATTAGAAACTTAAAATTTATCATATAAATATTCGCGATTTTTTAACGAATCCAGAACGGTGTGGGGGGACCGAAGGGTTCGGTTCCCCCTGGGAAAAGGCCGCTCTACATGGGTAAGATAACTTTTATTATCATTCCTTAAATGGTCATTTTACATTCATAAATTTAATTAAAGGACCAAATGGTCCAAAGAACTTAGAATAATAACCAAAGTTGATTCTTTTGAATGATTGTTCTCTCTCTCTAAATTTTAGCATTTTAATATTTGAATATTTTTACGTTTGACAATGTGGCGATTTCAGCTGTTTTTAAATAACTTGTTTTATATGTTACTAATATATCTTTATGTTTGACTTTATTTTAATAAATTATGTTAATTTTTCGTTTACTGTGATTTAATATGTTTAATTGTGGAACTCTTCCTCCAAAGCCAAGGCCAACCGCTCGGGCCTAAGACCACTTAAACAATAGGGAACTTAACGCTACCATTACGCAGGGCTTAACAGACGCGCGTGCGTAACAAAAGTCAATTTAATTATGAAATGACAGGGAACAGAACACTGGCAGTCAAAAGCAAAAAGCTCACTGTTCCTACAGTTCAAAACCTACATGGAACTACACATTCTTACACGATAGATGTTCTTATTTCAATGTGGGAAGAGGTTATACCTCTGTTTTCAAGAACCTACTGGAAACAAATTCGGGCCCAAAGTTCAGAAGAAGGTAGATCAGAATACACCTACAAATGTGTGTTGTCGATTATAATGCCTGTGAAAAAATGACAAAAGAACATTTGAAAATATTCTTAAAACATGTGTTTAGTGAAAACATTGAAATGGATTCACTTTTAATATGCAATTCGTGGTCTGGGCATAAGGACGAACAATTACTACAGGACTGTTTACCCGATAAAAATGTAAGGCTGAAAATTATTCCTGCAGGAGCCACCAAATATATACAACCACTTGATTTTTTTTTTGTCAATATAAGATCTGTGTGTGACGACTTGAAGAATATGTGCATCTAAAATCAGATGGTGGCGAGAAAATGTTTGATAGATTCTTTATTATAAAACCAAAAAGCGCTGGATGGAAAATTCCTCTTTGAGACCGTAACAGGCCACACAGCCTAGTACTTGCATGGATGATGATGATGATGATTATAAAACTGCATTTCTTTGTATATAATCAACTATCAGCAGAAATTTACAAAGATATGCATATTTATGCTTGTACAAAGTCTGGCTATAACGTGGACCAAAGTGTAACGAGATTCACAAATGTGATTGAAAATACATTTGACATTGGTAATGATAATTTGTTTTTGTTACTCCAGTACATAAAATTATAACCAATTCTGAATTTCAAGTAAAAAAAAAAGTATACAGTGCTCTGCTATCTGTATAAAGTAATCAAAAATAGTTATTAATGTTAACACGAAGGGAAACTAATATTTATGTTCTTTGTACCGCTATAGCTAGGGCGCTAGCAACACTTGTGCTTCAAACCAGCTGTAATGAGCAACCGTGTCATTACGAACTAGTCAATGAGACACGATTGAAATTTAATGACAAATAACACGAGTTTTATTAAATTTGCAGCAAAATGACTAACGTCATCATATTTAATGTCAATTGATTAACATATCCTCCAATTTTTGTTACAATCCAACTGGTCCAACATAAGTACTTCCCTTGTAAGTGCAACTTCTATGGCTTTGATTTTTTGCAGTGAGTATTATTGTTTGTATTGATAATTATATGTCCCACTTTTATACTAGAAATCATCTCATATAGGCCTTATTCCAACCTTGAGATGGAATTAATTGTCTACTATCTGTGGATAATCAAATTTGCATTAAAATCAATCATGGTTATTCAGGTGAAGCTAGAGATGTTCCATTATTAAGGTAGAATATGTTTATCACTCACCTCATTGTTCTTCTTATTTGATTATAAACTAGTTTCGGAACATAGTTTCTGTTCCATCCTCAGTATCATCACGACCGTTGTTCTGTCGTCTTGAAGATTATACCTATTTTTAGACTATTTTAATATAATCAAAGCAAGTAAGTAACAATATGAGATCATTTACAATTTATAAATTTAGTCAGATAAATGTTTTTTCATCTCACCTCATAAATTCCATGTTTCTAAGGGTTTCACCTCCATCTTCAGCCAAAACTCTGGTTGTTTAAATTCTGCCGTTACCATCATTTTTCAAACTGCTATATGGAGCCAATTTTATGAATTTGGAGATTAAATTTTGCTTGCCGGTAACTTCAAAATTCATGGATCTGTACTTGTTTTCGTGAATGTATATATTTTTCCTAACTTTTAATTGCAAAGGCTTCTCTAAATAATTCAAAAGTTTAGTTTCTCTTTGAATTAAGTGATTCTCTAGCAAACTACAACCTGCAATTGCCAATTTTTCAATTTCACCATTTTTTAATATTTCTAAAGTGTTATTTTGTATGAGTTTCAAAATTCCTTTTTACTTTTCCATACTTTGCTAGTGAATTACAAAATTGGAAGAGAAACTAAACTTTTGAAACATTTAGAGAAGCCTTTAGAATTAATAGTTAGGGAAAGATATACATTCAGAAGAACAAATATAGATCAATAAATTTTGAAGTTCCCAAGCGAGCAAAATTTAATCTTTAAGTTAAAAAAAAATCGGCACCAGATGGCATTTTGGAAGATGGTGGTAATGGCAAAACTTTGACAGTTGGAGTTTGACTGATAATAGAGGCAAAGTCCTCGAAACCAGTATTGTAAAACAAGGAACTTTATGAGGTGAGATGTAAAAAACATTTTATCCAACTCGATTTATAAATTGTAAATTGCCTCTTAGTGTTACTTCCCACTGTAATTTTGATTAAAATCTACTGTATAGTTTATTTTTGAAGGGAAGTAAAGCATAGGTCCCATGTCATAAATTTACATTACATAAAAGAACCTCAAGCCTGAAATAAGCAAATTTGTCACTTCTTTCATGGCCCGATTTGAATTGCAATACTAATGATCTGAGTTGTTTAAGGATGTCGTTAAATAAAATACTAAACAACTTTATCATTTACTATGATATGCTCTAGATGAATATAATTTCATTAGAGAATTTGATAATAAAATTAGTGTAAGACATAATTTGTTTTTTGTGATATTTCTATTTTTAGGAATTTGATCATCCTTATGTCTTACTTAAGAATGAAAATGGTCACTTTTTCAAGATGGTCCAGCAAACAGGACATGCTATGGCTGAATCACTCTTTAAAACTGCACAAACAGTAAGTATTGTTTAATAAGATACACATTTAAACCCATTTACATCAAATAAGACTCTCGTTATAAAATTATCCATTGAGCAATCCTTTTTCTTAAGAATGAACACAATTAATAAATAAGATGAGGTATATTTTAGATTCACTTTCTTTTTTATTATCTCGTAGTGTCACTACATATCAATTATGTTATATAAATTCATGGAAAGAAATGAAAAGCCTGACATGTTAGCAAAGAAAACTCCAATTCCATGGCACGACAGGCTTAGAATAATCCTTGGTCTAGCAGCAGGCTGCTATCCTCTCATCCACATGTGGAATCACAAAGGTGGAACAATGATCCATTAAATGTGGTCAGCATTTCACTCTTTCTATGACTTTTTGCCTCTATCTTTACACTCTTAATTTTCTGAGGAAAACCTCAATATCATCCGGTCTTCTTAATTTGGGCCTTCCTCTTTGTCTCCTTTGTTTTGGTTTTGTTTCTAAAATCTTTCTAACAGTTCTATTATCTCCTCCTCACATACTGTAGCCATTCCAATCAGCAAGTTTTAATAAATGTTAAAATATTTGGTAAATTAAATTTTTTTGTACTCATTTATTCTAATTCTCCATCTTCTATTCTAGCATATAGGTCCATATTGTATGTAAAACCTTTATTTCCTATGTGCTTAACAAATTTTTCATTTTAGCCATCAGGGTCAAAATAAAAATATTACATTTATAGGTTATGTATGCACATTAAATGTGATGGGTGGCATTTTACTGCATGTCAGGGGCAGAAAATACCTAACCACACCATTGTACGTATATTTTGTTATGTATATATTTGTAAATACTTCATATTTTATTTTTGTTTATAGAATTACAAAAGCAAGCAGAAGAGTTAATAGAGTAACTATCAAGATATTCTTCAAAGATAGATGAATTATGTGCTGTGACAATAAAATTTAGATCTCAGAGTAATGATGTCTATTTTGCAACAATCTTGCCAGGGAATGGTTTGATCTCAAGTATGGACATCAGCGACCTAGGATCACTGAGGTGCTTATTCAAGGCTGTTGGCCAAAGGTGCTTTAAAATTAGATATATTATGGAGAGAGAACACTTAATGAAATGTTACGAATGTCAATTCCTACACTTATATTTGAGCCTTTGAGTATTAAAATGGGCCATATCCACTTTTGGTGAATTTACAAGTGAGCACATCTACTGATAGCTCAAAAGTATATTTATGTTTATAATTGTATTTTTATAGTGTTACCAAGCATCAATTGAAATAAAGAAAAGATATTTTCTGTGTATACTATATATATATATATATATATATATATATATATATATATATAAATAATGATTTAAAGCAGTACATAGAAGAAAATTTTAGTTTTCTCGAAATGTAACAAAATGGACATGACCCATTTTAATACTCAAGGTCCCAAATATATAAATATTTATTTATATAAAAAATTGAGCTTTAAGACTTGGAGACACACAAGTACATGCTTAATAACATACATTATTTTTTATCAAAATTTCTAAATCATATATCCATTGTAATGATTATTAAGTAAACAGAATTAAAAACCAAGCGAATTATGACTAATCAAGAACTTCAGAACATTTGAATACTACAAAATTGAAAACATTGAAATAATGCACATTAAAAGTACGCGGAAAGTACCAGGTATAGTTGGATCACTTCCTTTTGCCTATGAGGGAGGGAGATGGAATGAAGACTATATGTGTTGTCAATAGCTTGCTTGTGCATGGCACTTGCTGCAATGCAGTACTGTTGGACACATTTCCTGCGATGCAATATTTTACGTTCCTATTAGCACAGTCCTTCTTCACTTCAGAGTGAACTAGTAATAAAGCGTGAAATGCTGTCTAATATGTTTTGTTTACTGGTTGCCACGTAGCAGTTTGTTCGCTTACTTCTCCCTTTAGTCTCCTCAGCCCCAGGCCAAAAAGACTGTGATTCAAGTATAAGTCACTTTTTCCTTGAAACATAGAAAACATAAGGAAGGATCAAAAGATGGCTCTTCAAGAAGACAGAACAATGGTTGTGAAGATACTGAAGATGGAATGGAAACAAAGTTCTGAAATGAGTTTATATTAAAATAAGAAGAAAAATATGAGGTGAGTGATTAAATTTTACCTAAATAGAAAACATAGTTTCAGTTGTACAACATCCATACTTCTTTACCTGTGTGCCAGACTTTGGAGGTAAATAAATCCATGGCTAAACTATATCTTTTATAATCAATTGAGTTGGTGTTTACTTGATGAAAATCCATATTTATTAATTAAATAAAAATAAAATATATCTTTTATTGTTTCACAATTCTAAATGTTAGTGCTTTTCATGGAGAATCGAATGACATCTCAAACTACACTTTAAAAAATAAAGTGACTTACCTGGTTCTCTCCCTGTACCCTTCATATATTAATACATAAAAACTTGAACCGCAGAATGAGGACACGAAACTAGATAAAGAAGTTAAAAAATTAATCAAACCATTAGATCTTCTAAGGGTAATCACCTCCTGCTATTAAATTTTATGATGCTTTAATACGAAAGGACCAAGTATTAAAAATAATTTTTAGTTTTTGTCTAATGAGGGAGATAGCTGGATGCTGACTGAGATGAACCAGTCCTAAGGAGTAAATGCATTTATTGCCAAAATATATTTTATTGCAATAATGTGCATTGCAGCATAGATTCATGTCAACAGTTATCGTATTTATTTAATGCACATGTAGTTGATTTACATTTATTCGCCCCGTGTCAGAAGGTATTGCTTATATGATTTTTTCTGTGAAAACTATAGTAGTCTTTATAAACTTAGTTTTGTGTGTCTCCAGAGTAAATAAATGAAGGAGTGAATTCTTTCTATTCCATAATAGAACTACAAATGCCTATATTAGATTATGTTTTACATACAATATTGTGTATGTTTAGTTATGTAATAAATTATGAAAAAGTTGTTTCTTTATAACATTATCTTCCTAAAACAGACATATTTTCTCCCCATCCTTAATATCTTACAAATAATTCAATTTTAACTCTTCCACATGATTATTGACACTTCTCATCTGAACCCTTGTTTTAAATTTATTTGAAAATATAATAAGAAGTAACATTATGAGGTTCTACTTAATAAATAAGTTGGGTCTGCCATCATCTTACCTCATATTTTGTTGTTTCTTGTAAGACATGTTTCAAAGCATCTTTTGCTTCATCTTCAGTTGGAACAGACTGATGATCTTTAAGTTGTCGGCCATGGATCTCAACTCCTGCTCCCTTGTTTTAAAATTGACAGCTTAAGCATAAATAATATAAATATGGAATAGAATAGAACCTCATAATGTGTTTCCCAATTTTAACTTTGAATAGAATAGATATTTATTAGCATAAAGAATTACATGAAATTCATTGTATTGTCATTATTCAATAGTAATGGAGAATAACAAATTAAAATTACTGCTATAATTTATATAAGTGAGTCGAAAATAACTTTTTACATCTCACCTCATAAAACTTTGTAATTGTCACAGGTCTGGTTTCAGAATTACTTTACCCTCAGCCAAAACTCCAACTGTTGAAATTCTGCCGTCACCATCAACTTTCAAACTGTCATCTGGTGTCGTTTTGATGAACTTTGAGATTAAATAAGGTGAGTCTAAGAAGCTTTGAGGCCCAAAAGGTCCCCGAACATCATCTGGTCATCATCAGTATGAAAATGCTATGATTGCAATGAAAGACCTGCCCTAGGGCAGAACACTATAAAATAGAATGTATTTGTTCTTCTGAATATATATCTTTTCCCCCATCATCATCATCACTCCAGGGATTAGGCAATTGCCCGTTCCGACTTCATAATGCATCAGCCCAACGTCTTCTAGGTCTTCCAACATCACGCCTTCCTCTTGCTTGATAATTTCTTGCTAACAATGGATATCTCTCCTTACTCATTCCATCCATGTGATCAATCCATTTCTGTCTGTAATTCGTGACTTTATCCAATAAAGGCTGTACTTTCAATTCTTCTCTTATATCCTCATTTCTTATATCTTTTCCCCCAAACTGTTAATTCCAAGGGCTTCTCTAAATGTTTCAAAAGTTAATTTCTTTTCCAAAATAATAATATAGATCCAAGAATTTTGAAGTTCCTGGTGATCAAGATTTAATCTTAAAGTTCATCAAATCAACACCAGAAGGCAGTTTGAAAGTTGATGGTGACGGCAGAATTTCAACAGTTGGAGTTTTGGCTGAGAACAGAAGCACAGCTTCTGAAACTAGTCCTGTAAGAATCACAGACTTTTATGAGGTGAGATGTAAAAAGTTATTTTGACTCACTTATATAAATTGTGAATTGCCTCATAATGTTAATTCCCATCTTAGAATTTTTATTATTTATATGATATTAATAATTATTGGCCTATTGCTTACATGCTATTAATGAAAGTACAGTAAAACTTGTTTAATGCGGAAATCTATCCAATGTGAACAAATGTATTGGTCCCGGTAAAATAATAGAAATTTTACGTGTATTTATTTTACATAAAACAGAATCTGTCCAATGCGGAAATGGAAGGATATTTCTGTAAAAAAAATTATAAAGTGGAAAGGTACATATATTATTAACCATCAGCAGTTTTTTTTTCTGAAGGCAGATGCCAAGACAGCATTTACAAATAGTGATTCAAACCAAATTGACAAATAAATATCAAAACAAAACAAACCTAATTGTCACTGACCCTAAAGTTCATTGTTAAAAGCTGTTGTTGTATTTCACATGCTGATATATACTTTGATAAATGCCTCCATCACCACAATCAGTATATTATTGTTTCAACTTGTTCGTTGCAATAATTTTGATTGAATAACACGTGTCTCTTGTGCTTTATTCCTAGTTTATATTGTTGAGTAAAGGAAAGAAAAATAATTAGTACTGAAGAGAGAAAAAATTAGTGTTGGCGCTTAAAGTAAAAATAAAAATGCTTGACCATTTATATGTGTTGGCGAGTCATTTGCATCTATTTCATGCTGTTTCAATGTTAATGAATCAAGAAATCCAAAGACAAAATAAGGAATTATAGTGCAGAATTCACAGCTGAATATCAATCTTAATTGAAAGACCTTTTAAAAGCGGCAAAACAGGAAAAAAATATTAAGTTCTTTAAGTCCTTGTCTAAACCTGACAGTAATAATAATTAATAGAAATTGTTCAAAAGCTCTGAATTTATTTTATTTTGATAATTTTTATTTTATTCTGTAACCTTGGAACGTATCCCCTGTTCACCCATACAAATTACCATTCCATATTCATGGTTTCTGTATTCGCGGCATATTTGTGGATCATATTCCCTGCGAATAAAGAGTTTTTACTGTATAGATTCGGCCTCATTGCATCCCCTTTATGCGAAACACAGGTACCTGTCTTGCAAATAATAATTGCGCTGTAAAATCTTAAATTAGTTAAGTTCTGAGACCGATCTTTCACAGGTAGTGTTCTGAATTTACAAAATAAAGATGGTGGAAACGTATGTATCATTCTCATTAAGAAAAAAAGTGAAAGTGATTAAAGATAAGTCTCCAAACATTTCTGGACCGATGCTCCAAAGTCAAGCTCTAGCTCTTGTTAAATCCCTAAGCTAATAACGATTTCAAGGAATCTTCAGATTGGCTGGATAGTTTTAAAAGATGACACAATATAGTGTGGAATGAAATTTGTGGGCAATCAAAGATTGTGGACGAAAGTGTAGTTAGCGAAAACCGAAACTGCATACTTGAATTTCAGGATATGCGACTAAGAGACATTTTTAACGCTGATCAAATGGGATTGTTTTTTTGCGTGCTACCGTCGAAGTCGCTCATACATACTATACTTCACTTTTTCAATAACAGCGGAACTACAATTAATCCAAGGTACATAAAATGACATACAGTACTCTATAATCTAAGATTATTAATAAGTTTTATTTTTTTATAATGTGGAATTTTGTCCAATATGGGAAAAAAATTGGTCCCGTGCGATTCCGTTTTGAGCAAGTTTTACAATAGTAAAATGAACTGATATAATCTAATGTTAATACAAATAAATATGAATAGTGAATATTGTCATTAATATGTTGTAAAAGTAAAGTGACCTCATTAGAGACCCATGAGATAAGGTTTCCATCAGCACGAGATGTCAGCTATGTTTTAGCCCAATATGATGACTTCCTTTACACCTAGAGAATAGTCTAATACTCATTTCCATTAGAGACTCAATTGATCCCAGGACTATGGTCCCACCAGAGACTTTAAGACAGTTTAAGAATCCTGACCCCATGGGATTCAAACCCCTGACCTTCCAGCTTGTAGCGTATTCCTTAACCAGCTATACTTTGATGTATCCTATTCGTGTATTGTATTCCATGATAATTATGTGATTATATCACCCATGGTCTGGGATTTAGATTAAGTACTTCTTTATCATATATCATCAGATAATGTAATTCCACCTTCCATGCACCCTATCCTCAGAAGTGAGTTACAATTCTACCAGTACCAGGAGAGAATGCCAGAAATGTCGAAGACAATCTTGTGGCATTGAACAAAAACATATTTGAATGCATTTCCTATTGTGACATCCTTGCTCTCAAACCTGATGAATTTTTAGGTATGAAAATCCAGTGTAGTTTTCATCAGGTGAGAAGGTAAAGCTGTTAACCCAGGTAACAGATTTATTTATTTTAAAATACAATAGCAAATGACATTAAGATTTTTTTTAATAATTAAGGCATTCAGGGCCTCATGCAAATACATTAATCTCTACTCAAATTACTTCCAATCACTGGTGAGCTGACTTTCCGTGAGCAAGTGCAAAGATTGAAGATTGAATTAGCTACCCACTAACTGGTCATGCATGAAAGTCGTCGTTTTCGTAATATTGGCAAGAAATTACCCACAATTCTCAGCGATAAAACTACTTCCATTATTTTCGTCTGCTAGAGGAATGCATTTACGCTTGCGTCCTGCAAATAATACCGTATACGACGACGTCTGCATCGCGCAATATTATGCCGATTCTCCTTTTCTTCCTGTTGAATTCTTTGGTAGACTCTATATCAAATTCCTCTTCTTCTCGCTCTCTGTATACCGAAAACATGATCGAAGTCTTCAAGGTCCGACATCTTGGATAAAGCAGCAAGGTACGCGGCAAGTACATCAAACTAGCTTCGGTTCCCATCGGGATGCCCTCGATTCGTTTTCTCTCCTAAGTCACCTCACCAGGTAGCTTAGGAATTTCAGCAATTATTATCGCATGAACAGATTTTTGAGTACGCAAAAACGTATTTGGATGCAACTTTCTCAGCAGAGTACAGGCAGAGAACAACTTTTACGGTCTAATGCGTTCATAGATTCGAGCCTTAGTCTGTACATTCTTTCCTCTTATGTTCGACAAAAACAACCATAAGAGGTAAAAATGTAAGACTAAATGTCATAACAGATTTATTTGCTGATTATTCATGATTAGTTAATAATAATATATTTAAACTGAGTTATAAATAATATTTTCAAGCCAAACACAGTACTGCAACACACACGAACTAGAATTTATAAAACACTGGCCAGACCCATATTATGTTACGGCAGTGAGGCCTGGACAATTCGCAGTGTAGTTAAACAAAGACTAACTGCGGCAGAAATTAAATTTATGAGACGTACTGCAGGTTACTCAAGAATAGACCATAAAAGGAATTCTGAGATTCTCAAAGAATTACAAACAGAATCAGTCCTAGAATATGTACAAAAATACAGAAACAACTGGAAATCTCATGTAAGAAGAATGAGCAGAACAAGAATACCACGTCAGATCTTAAATTACCAGCCACCAGGCAAGAGATCTTTGGGCAGACCCTTCAAAAGTTGGATTGAGACCGTAACAGACCACTAGGTCTATCACATGAAAGGAAGAAGAAGAGAAGAACTGAGTTAAAGATTTTCTCTTTCACTCTACTAGTGAAAAAATATTACTTACTTACTCTTCGGCTCTACAGCCATTGATGAGCTTTGGCCTCCTTCACAACCTTTTTTCTATTCCTCACTTTGCTGTGCCAATCTTCTTCATCTTCTCATCCATAGTTTTTTCAAGTTCTGCTCTATATCTTGCAGCCACTTCTTTCTCTGTCTCCCTATTCCTTTAACACCTATAATATTGTTATGAAGTAGACTTTTGGGTGTCCTGTTCTCCATTCTCTCTATGTGACCCAACCATCTCAGTCATAAAGACTCATACTTGAACTGCATACGTTACTACTGTGGTCACAGTGAAGAAAAAAAAAATAGGTACAGAAAAATTGTATAACATGACATAGAAAAAATAATTATAAATAAATATAAATACTTGCGATGGGCAGGACATGTGGCACGAATGGGGAATGATAGATGTGCATGGAAGCTTCTTGTAGGAAAACTAGAGAGAAAACACCCATTTGATAGACCAAGAATGAGGTGGGAGAATAACATTAACTATGATTTGAGGGAAGTAGATTATACATGAGATGATTGGAAAGCATTGGCTCAGGATATGGATATATGGAGAGATTATGTCCATGCGGCCATGAACCTATGGGTTCGATCGTGTCACTGAGTTAGTTATATAAATACTGAAGTATTATAGGAAATATCCCTGTGAGGTTTAATTAGAAATTTAAAATAATTCTTTCCACTTCACCTTTATAAGAAAAGTTTTTTGAACAAACCTAACAGTAGTATTAAGCAAAAAAATTGACATAAAATAAGAAAGTTGAAAACTTGAGATTAAAATCAAGAAAAGTGAAAAATATATTTTACGCCTACACTAGGGCCTAACTGCCATAATAATAAAATTCTATAAAAACAGATGAAGCATATACACAAGATAACTTTTATTATGAGGGCGGATCGGAAAGTAACGCACAATAATTTTTTTTTAAAAAGTTTAATAGTAAAAAAAAGGAAAAAAATCACAAATGAACTTACATCTTTTACCTACTTTTCGACATAGTCACCAACTTTCTCAACACACTTTTCCCATCGTGTTACCAGTTTCAATATGCCCTGTTCGTAGAAGTCCATTTGGTTGGAGTGTAGCCATCTGCGCACTGCTGATTTCACTTCCACATCTGTCTCAAAGCGTTTGCCGGCCAGGAATTTCTTCATGGGACCAATCAGATGAAAGTCCGATGGTGCAAGATACGGACTGCATGGTGGATGCTGGAGCACCTCCCAACCAAATTCGGCGATTTTCTGACGAACTACAGCAACATGGGGGCGAGCATTGTCATGAAGAAGTTTAACGTTAATATTGTGACGTTTGTCACGAATGGCACGACGCAACTTCACCAAAGTTTTAATGTAGGCCGCAGCATTCACAGTGGTCCCGTGTTCAGCAAAGTCCACCAATAAAAACACATGCATATCCCAGAACACTGTCACAAGCACGCAGATTGAGTCACTTTGATTTTTTTCTTTACTGGGGAACCAGCATGTTTCCACTCCATTGATGCCTGCTTTGTTTCGGGCGTGTAGTGGTACGCCCACGACTCATCACCTGTGACGATTCCTTCCAGAAAGTCATGTCCTTGTGCGGTGTACCGCGTTAAGTGGTCCAAGCTTGCCATCATTCGCTGGCCCTTGTGGTCATCTGTCAGGTTCTTAGGCACCCAGCGAGCACTAACTTTATGGAATTTCAAATTTTCATTAACAATATCGTACACCGCACCATAGGAAATGTTGAACTTCTGCGATAAGGCTCGCAGTTGCACACGCCGGTCGTTCAGAATTGCCGCCTCAATGCCTCTGACATTCTGCGGGTTTGCTGCTGTTGTCGGCCGGCCGGAGCGTGGCAAATCACTAAGGTTCACGCGTCCCTCTTGGAAGAATGTGCACCACCTGGAGACATTGCTACGGTCCATACAATCATCCCCATACACGCCACGCATGTCCCTGTGAATTTCACTGGGTTTATGCCCTTTGGCCCACAAAAATCGAACAACACTTCTCTGTTCCTCACAGGTGGACGACTGTAGCATGCACGCCATCTTTGTTGCATAGTTCAAGCTTCTCTCGCAAGAGGTGCACCTGAGAAAAAAATACCATCTGTAGTGAAAACTTCAAACTATATCTCTGTGAAATTTCAACATTCTAGCTGCAATACCAAGGCAGAAAAAAATTATTGTGCGTTACTTTCCGATCCGCCCTAGTACCAAAAAATAGGGAATAAATAATCACCCTTTAAATGCGGATTAAAGTTTCAATCAAAATATACACAAGTATTTTATAGATAAAAAACTAAGGTAAAAATTATAATAAAATGACTATTTCACATCGATATATTTTTCAATCTATGAGGACACACTTACGAAATCTTATATAATATCAAAAACAACTTTGTTAGTTTCAACCTAATGGGACACTTACGAAAACTTATATAACCCAAACACATTAGGATAAGTAGTTAAAAACATCTTATATAACATGACCATGAGGGAACTAGGAATATTACAAAAGATTGGGCAAGAAAATAGGGCTTCCATTAGTTTTAGGGAAAGGTGAAAGGTAGAGATGAGAATATAAAAAGCAGGGGTTTTGAGTAGAAAAGGAGAATGGTGGAGGGGACCGAAGGGTTTGGTCCCCCCTGGGGGACAGGAGTGCAGCTCTACATGGGTAATATGAATATTTTATTATCAGTCTTTTAAATGGTCATTTTACATACATTAATTTAATTAAAGGACCAAATGGTCCAAAGAACTTAGAATAATGACCAAAGTTGATTCTTTTAAATGATTGTTTTCTCTCTCTGAATTTTATCAGTTTTAGTATTTTTGACGCTGGTCAATATGGCGATTTTAGCTGATTTTAATAAGTTATTTTATATGATTTCGATCTAATATCTCTTTATGTTTTGATTTTTCAAATAAATATGTAATTTTATTGTTTACTGTGTTTGTAACATGTTTAAATGTGGAATTCATCCTCCAAAACCAAGGCCAACCGCTCGGGCCAAAGACCACTTAAACTATAGAGATCTTTCATGCTACATTAAAGCGGGGCTTAACTGCCCCAGCGCGTAACAATATAAATAGCTCAAAATCAATAAACGAAACAGATAAAGTGGAAATAATGTAGTTAACATATCTTCTGAATCTTTTAGAGCAATTCCATATGTGACTGA
This sequence comes from Diploptera punctata, assembly GCA_030220185.1. NCBI lineage: Eukaryota > Metazoa > Arthropoda > Insecta > Blattodea > Blaberidae > Diploptera > Diploptera punctata. The sequence goes on along the minus strand of JASPKZ010003868.1, from coordinate 2,701,370 downwards.
CTGACGTTTACAATACACTTTTGCTGCAAAATGCTTGCATAAATATTACAATTGGTTGAAATTGGACATGTTATATATGTGATATGATAGAGGAAAAGTGTCTGTCTGATTAAGATTGTACATAAATATACAACTTCTGAAGAAAAACAATGTTATTTATTATCTGTCAAAGTATGTGTGATTGACTGACATAAATGTCAACTCATCATGCAGCTTAACATGTTCATCTACATCATTATCTGAAATGTGATTAATTCAATTTTCCAAAATACCGTTTGGAGGGCACATTTCAAGTTACATTTTAAATAAAAAAAATAAACCTAAATCACAATTAATACCGAAGTTATGAATAATATGTAATGTGTGACTGACTGACATCTGAATTTTAATTAGAATTTCAAAATGCAAATATTACACAATTGTAACAAAATACTATGAAAGTAGATAAACAGCTTCAGTAACAGAGTTTAATAAAGAACTGCAAATACTTGATTAATTCTACTAAAATTATTAAATTTAACGTTGCTGTAAAATAAATATTAATATAAATCAATAATGTAATTAAATTAACTCACTTTCCATGTACCATTTTAAGTTAGAAAAATAACAAAACTATTAAATACTTAATAACAAAGTGCCTTCTCTATTGTCAAATATATATATATATATATATATATATATATAGATAGTAACTGATTACAATTTAGTCCAGCGTCATAGCCGAGTGGTTAAGGCAAGAAGCCTTGGCGCAGAGTTATGGGACTTGCACTGGTTTGAGTCCCCATGGAGGAAGACATTTTCTTATGGAATTTCGACCAGTATGGGACAGGTGCCCACCCAGCATCGTGAGGCATTTGGGTAGCTACAATAAGTAATGACTCCAGGTTGATAAGACCAATTATAACGGCTGGGTGATCCGATATGCTGACCACATATCACCCCTACACTGGCTTATAGTCTACCTCTGTGATTAACACATGTGGACGTGAGGCCAGCAACCGGTTGGTAGAACAAGGGCCTTCTGGGCCTATCACGCATGGAGTGGAGTTTATTACAGTTTACCTGTTGTAAGATTTAATATTTTTTTATTTCTAGATTGAACCACTGAAATAAAAAATTTAATCCCCCCAGTATGTATATACATTCTTAATAAGTTAGTTATATATCAGAGTGCATGTACTTTCAAAACAAATTATCGTAAATCGCATTAGTAAGCTGTAGTTAGTAAACAAATGCTGACATATTGTATTCTACTTTTAATACGTAGCTATAATAAGTAACGACTCCAGGTTGATAAGACCAATTATAACGGCTGACTGACCCGACATGCTGACCACATGTCACTCCTACACTGGCTTAAGATCGTCTACCTCTGTGATTAACACATGTGGACGTGAGGCCAGCAGCCAGTTGGTAGACCAAGGGCCTTCTGGACCTGTCATGCTTGGAGTGGAGTTTATTACAGTTTACCTGATGTACAATTTAATATTTTTGATTTCTAGATTGAACCACTAAAATAAAAAATTTAATCCCCCCAGAATGTATACACATTCTTAATAAGTTAGTTATATATCAGAGTGCATGTACTTTCAAAACAAATTATCGTAAATCACATTAGTAAGCTGTAGTTAGTAAACAAATGCTGAAGTATTGTATTCTACTTTTAATACGTAGCTATAATAAGTAACGACTCCAGGTTGATAAGACCAATTATAACGGCTGACTGACCTGACATGCTGACCACATGTCACCCCTACACTGGCTTAAGATCGTCTACCTCTGTGATTAACACATGTGGACGTGAGGCCAGCAGCTGGTTGGTAGACCAAGGGACTTCTGGGCCTGTCATGCTTGGAGTGGAGTTTATTACAGTTTACCTGATGTACAATTTAATATTTTTGATTTCTAGATTGAACCACTAAAATAAAAAATTTAATCCCCCCAAAATGTATACACATTCTTAATAAGTTGGTTATTTATCAGAATGTGTGTACTTTCAAAACAAATTATCGTAAATCGCATTAGTAATCTGCAGTTAGTAAACAATTGCTGACGTATTCAATTCTACTTTTAAACAACCATAAAAACATAACTCCAATTAGCCTGAGTTCTGATGACTCACATCATAACATCGATATATATGAGATCGCTTATACAAACAATTTTCTCTCTAGTCTTTGCCGTAACTTGACCTGACTTGACCCATTAATAAAAGTAATGTTTCCTGCCACGCATGAAGTCTCACTCTGTAACTGAATGGTTTCAATCAAGATGTCTCAATAAGCACTGATTCGTGCCCCGTGAGAGAAGAAATTTTCTCATGGAATTTTGGCCACAATAGGATTGGTGCCCACCCAGAATCATGAAGAATTTGGGCAGCTACAATATTTAGCGGTTGCGGTCGTGAAAACCAGCCATAACGGCTGGAGTATCCGACATGCTGACCACATGTCACGCTATATGTTGGTTAGATGATTGTCCACCTCTGTGATTGATATACTTGGATGTGAGATTAGCAGCCAAGGGCTTTCTAGGCCTGTCACGCCATTCAGTTTTTTTTAACACACGAACTTACAAATTTGTTGCACTGATTGTTTGACAGTTGTGCATACTCTATAACATACGGGTCGAACACTTTCACGTTGTATACGCAATGAGTCTGTGATAGATGCAAGATATTAAAATTGTTTTCCTAAAAAAAATATTTCCTTCTTCTATATCATATTGTGACTCCAGTTATTTGAAGAAGTAATTCTTTTCCCATGTTGTGGCGATGTTTTGAAGCAGCTAACTCTCTTCATGCCCGATGTCATAGTAACATTTTGAAGGACTGGTGTCCCAAAAAGAATTATTGGTTCAGGTTGGGTTTAATTTTTGGTAGAGCTGGATTCTCTTCTTAGGGTTGGAAGTTGGTACACTGGATAGGAAAACACTTCACAATCATAAAAAAAAATGTTTCTTGTAGAAATAATTACAAATTTATTCACTTTGTAGGTTCCCAGCAGATTAAATAAATGTAGGTGGAATTATTCTTCACCGTCAATTAAAATTAAATTATTTTCTTTTCTTAAATCAATTATTATTCTTGTATTAATTATTACATTTTATCTTGAGAACTCTTCTATCTTTGTTGAAAGTTGTATACAGAATGACTAGTGTAATTCTTTTATAATTTTAAAGAACATTATTACATCACATGATGTTATATTTTAAAATCTGTTGGTTAATAGTCCATTAAATACAAGATTTAAATTTGATTTGTTAAATCAAAAAGTTAATTGTTTTAACATCCAATCAGAGTTTAGTTTACTTTCATTTAAAAATATGAAATTAAGCAGGTGTTCTTATTACAGTTATAACAGAAAGCTTTATAATTCTGACAACAATGACTTAAAACAATTTTAAAAGCATTATTAAGAAAGACTTATGTAATACAATTTCTTTAATTGTTACTGAGACATTTTTATTCAACAATGAATTATTTAGATGTTTTTCTGTATTTAAGTTATATTTAAATATTAAAAGAATTTTAAAGCATAAAATTATTAACTTAAACTTTCATATTTATTATGATATTAAAATCCTGCTTTAAAATGCCCCTGATGATTTTTGTTTTGTTTCCACTAGGAAGAACAAAAGAAAAATTATCATTCCCCAAGAAATATTACTCTAATCAATTTTTTTTAAGTAACTTATCTGCTTGGAATAAATATACATTTACATATACATACAATGAAATTAACACTTTAAATATTTTCGTTTTTCCTGAAAGAAAAATACATTACATTAACAATGTTCTACAACTTTCATTTCAGAATACAAAATATCAAAATAAGATATACAAATATTGTTACAACAATCAACATTTTCTATTTTTGCAACATATTTCAATTTTTTGTATAGTAAATATAAACTTGTCTTTTACTTTACATATCTCAACTTTTTCTTCATTAGATCTCATGTTACATATTTCAATTTTTTTTTCTTCATTTTACGTTACATATCTCAGCTTCTTCACGCAACATATCTCAATTTATTCACGAAACATATCTCAACTTTTCCTCTATTAGGGGTTCAAATTTTAGAATCAAGTCGTCTACTTGTTTTCTAACACTAAGCGGAATCCATGGTATCTTTACCTTGTCGTGGTGGAGTGGCTTGTGTGCTTAAATGATCCTGAGAGCTATGCCGGCGGTAGCATTGCTGCCGATAGGGTTACCCATGCCGGACTGGTCGAGAGTGATAAGCCAGACGAAATAAGTACCTTGGTCGAAAGAGTGACGATCTTTCACCGTAAAAATACAACCGTCAAGAAATGCGGACATGGGTTCTACTGGGGTAAAATTTTCCGGAGGTCAAATAGTCCCCCATTCGGTTCTCCGGGCGGGGACTACTTCAGGGAACCCATGCCAAAGGCTCAAACACAGGGACATGTTCCTAGGAACATGGAATGTTAGGACTTTATACAATAGCGGGGCACTAGAGATATTAACGCGGGAATTGGATAAATCGCCCTTGGATATAGTCGCTTTACAGGAAGTTAGGTGGCCAGGAGAAGGTAGTCAGGAATCAGGAAGCTTTGCATTATACTATGGGGGTGCAGAAAGACCTGCATTTGGAACAGGTTTTTTAGTCAGAAGGAGGATCCTATCCGCTATCCGAGATATTAAGTTTGTTAGTGATAGGATATCATACATAATTCTAAAGGGTAAACGACATGATTTTATAATTGTAAATGTACATGCCCCCACAGAAGATAAAGATGACAAGATCAAGGATGAGTTCTATGACGAATTAGAATGCTTATTTGATAGCCTTTCACGATATCATATGAAAATTGTCTTAGGAGATTTTAATGCAAAAGTGGGGCGGGAAGATATATTCAGACCAACAATAGGCAAATTCAGTCTTCATGAAGATAGTAACGACAACGGGGTTAGATTAGTCACATTTGCCACATCAAAGAATCTCATTGTTAAGAGGACAACATTTCAGCATAAGGATATTCATAAATACACCTGGACGTCCCCAGATGGAGAAACTCGGAACCAGATAGATCATGTATTAGTGGATAAACGCTGGCACAGTAGCATCATCGATGTTAAATCAGTTAGAGGGACAGACTGCAATTCGGATCATCATCTGGTCAGAGTGAAAATCAGACAACAGCTATCGCTTATGAGAGGAACAAACGCTAAAGATGATTCTGTAAAATATGAATTAAAAAACTTGAAAAATGATGAAATGCGGCAAGAATACCAAATCAAAATTGCTAATAGATTTGAAGTACTGGAAACTTCAGATGACAATGTGGCAAACGAAGAAGAACCTGATATAAATAAAGAATGGGAGGCTATAAGAGATACTATTAAATTGTCAGCATCAGAAAGCATTGGTTGTTTAAAAAAGAGGCAAAACAAGAAATGGTTTGATGAGGAATGTGCCGACATCGTAAAGAAAAGAAAGCTAGCAAAAATGAAATGGTTACACGAGCCAAATGAGGTAAATTTAGAGCAATTGGGTAGTGTTAGACGGGAAACCACCAAGTTACTAAAGAGTAAGAAGAGGGAATATTTGAGAGAGAAGATTAATGATCTTGAAATGAATGCAAAAAATAGGAACATTAGAGAATTATATCAGGGAATTAGTATAGAGAAGAAAGGGTTTCAGGCTAGAACAAACATAATTCGGAATGAAAATGGGGATATGATTGCAGATTCCAAGAGTATATTAAATAGATGGAAAAGTTATTTTAATCAGCTATTAAATGTACATACAGAACAGGACATTGAGGAGGATAAGTTACAGACAGCAGAAATGCTAGTCGCAGAGCCAAGTGCATTAGAGGTTGAAATGGCAATTGAAAAATTGAAGATGTATAAAGCATCAGGTTCAGATGAGATCCCAGCAGAACTGATAAAATCAGGGGGAGAAAAATTGATGGACAAGATACGCTGGTTGCTTACTATGATTTGGGAAAAAGAAGATCTTCCAGATGAATGGAAGGAATCAATTATCATACCAATTTATAAGAAAGGAGATAAAACTGATTGCAACAACTATAGGGGCATCTCATTACTTTCAACTTCGTACAAAATTCTAACAAATATATTAGTAAGCAGACTTACTCCCTATATTGATGACATTCTAGGAGATCATCAATGTGCATTTAGAAGAAACAGGTCTACAACAGATCAGATTTTTAGTATAAGACAGATTTTAGAAAAGAAATGGGAATATAATGGTACTGTACATCAACTATATGTAGACTTCAAAAAAGCATATGATTCAATTAAGAGGGAGAAGTTATATAGTATCCTGCTGGAGTTCGGAATTCCTAAAAAGTTAGTTAGACTTATACGAATGTGTCTAAATGGCTCAAATAGTAGGGTGCGTGTAGGCAAACAGTTTTCAGACACTTTTGAAATCCAGAATGGGTTGAAGCAAGGAGATGCACTATCTCCTCTACTATTTAATTTTGTACTAGAGCATGCCATTAAATCTTTAGAGAATGAGGAAGGCCTACAACTGAATGGTATTAATAAGCTGTTAGTTTATGCTGATGATGTAGTACTACTGGCCGATAGCGAGGAGATACTAAAGGCCATCACGCACACACTATTGAGTAACACTAAGAAATTAGGACTGGAAGTAAATATCAGTAAAACTAAATATATGGTCACACATAGAAATACATTATATAATGGAAATGGACAGCTAATGACAAATGAGGGAAATTTTGAGGAATTGGCTGAATTCAAATACCTAGGAACAATAATCACAAATAGGAATGAGATGCACAAAGAAATTAAACATAGGCTCAATTCTGGAAATGCATGCTATTATGCATTGCAGAGACTTTTGATGTCCCAACTCCTTTCAAAAAACGTTAAGCTGAAAATATATAAAACTATTATTCTACCAGTTATATTATATGGGTGCGAAACATGGACTCTTACTTTAAGGGAGGAAAGGAGATTACGAGTATTTGAGAATAAAGTTCTTAGGAAAATTTTTGGACCAAAGAGAGATGAACAGACAGGTGAATGGAGAAGACTACATAACAATGAACTACATGGTCTTTATAGGAAGCCAGATATAATAAGAACAGTTAAGTCTCGTAGACTGCGATGGGCAGGACATGTTGCGCGTATGGGGAATGAAAGACGTGCATGGAAACTTCTTGTAGGAAAGCCAGAAGGAAAACGCCCAGTTGGTAGACCAAGAATGAGGTGGGAGAACAACATTAACTATGATTTGAGGGAAGTAGATTATACAGGGAATGACTGGAAAGCATTAGCTCAGGATAGGGATGTGTGGAGAGCTTATGTCCGTGCGGCCATGAACCTACGGGTTCGATAGTGCCAGTGAGTAAGTAAGTAAGTAAGTAAGCGGAATTGATCTGCTTTTGATCTTAATCGGTTCATGTTCTGTGACCTTGAATGAGTATTCAAAACAATTGCACAATCCAGGCTTCTTTGAAAATGAGTATCTATTCTTCATTAAAACATCATATAATCTATCTTTCTGTTGTTCAGAAATTCCATGTGTATTGGCTACCTTATCTCTTATCTGTTGGTAAAATTCATCTTCCTCGTCATCTACCATGCACATGAGAAGAGGAATTTTTTTGTTTTCTATACAATCAGCACATTCTTCATCTACACACTTAAATTCATCAATATTATTTTTAAAATATTCAACTGTGTAATTATCACACAGGAATTCATTATCTTCATTCATGGTTTCTTGGGCCAAATCCCCGTCTTCATTATTTCTATCACATTCTTCTACATTTATGTTTTCAATGAAAATGTGCTCCTCTTTTACCAAATTTTCTTGTCTACTAATATTCTGAATCTCCTCAAATTCTCTGGTAAATGGTATGACAATTCTATTATTTGTCTCGTTACTTAAAGACATATTATAATTCTCAAAATCTATACTGATCTAACATGTCGCATCCAATTAACATATCACATGATAAGTAAGGTGATATTAAACAAATAATTTTAAATGAAATCGCACAGATATTTACTTCTAATAAACACTGAAGTCTAATAGGTAACTTCTTCTTTCCAATAGCTAGGGTGCAGTATACCCCACAAATTCTTACTGTATTGATCTTATTTCCTCTAGAAATTAGGGTATTGTAAAATTTCTGATCGATTATTGTGTTAGAACATCCGCTGTCTGCAATACCAATAATCTCCAATCCGCAAATATTTAATTTTAGCTTAGGTGGACGACCAATGATATTCATTTCTCTAGTATTCGTTCTATCTAATTCTTCATTATCCTTGGAAATGTTTATATTATTAATAATTCCTCCTTTATTACCATTATCATTATTAATGCTAACCATATCTGTTGGTTTAAATTTTGATAAAATTTCTACACGATCGAAGCTATTGTTGACCCCTAATTTTAGACAAGTTGAGATACGCAATGGAGTCCCTGACATATCTAATTGGCATTTAAATTCTGAGGTATTCTATTCCCCTCAGCTTCAACCCTGTTGTTACCATTTGTTAACACAAGCTCAGGATTATTAATTGTATTCAAATTTATTCCAGTATCATTATGTCTGAAACCATTTTCACTTTGAGGACTTGTATTATTTATATGTTCTTGCCTAACAAAATATCCTTCTCTTTGGTTATTACAAGAGAATCCATTAGAATAACTATTACGTCTACATTTCCTTCTAAGGGGTGATGTTAATTTCTGTCATTACATTCACCAGAATTTTCTACGTTCATAAAGTTAATTTCTCTCCTATCATTTCTTTTCTGAAAATTTCCAGAATTATTTACAGTTCTGTCATTATAAGGTCTATTCCTATAATTATTTCCATTTGACATACCTCTATTTGCTTGGGTGTTCCTATTCCTATTATAATTATCATTAAATTTGTTTTTTCACCTCTTTATTATGATCATCATAATTTTTCTTTTCATTATTTTCTGCCTCTACCCCAAGAAAATTTTGTTTGGAATTTTCTTGTTCATTCCAATTAGCTCCCTTGTTTCTGACCTAAACTTCTCTTTTGTTTTCTAATAAGGATAATAACTCTAACATGTCTGAAATATTCTGAGGTCTAGCAATAATCAAGTGATATTTAATTTCAACTGGGTAATGATGGGATATTAAAGACAATAAAGATTTTTCATCAATAGGTAGTTGGAGAAGTGCAGCCATCCTTGCTTTTTCTAGAAAATACCCAAGGTAACTGTGATCTGTTTTAGGGTTATATTTACCACTAGTAATCTCTAACCTGGCTTTATTTTGTCTTTCATGACCCCCATAGTAATTCATAAAAGCACTTTTAAATGTATTATAATCCATTGAGTCATGACATACTATTTTAAACCAAGATTCAGCTGAATCTTTTAATGACCTTTTCACAAACATCATTTTATACTGCTCACTAATAGATTTTAATTGAAAATATTCCTCCAATTCAGTAATGAAGTCAAGAGGACTTTGGCTAGAGTGATCTGAAAAACATGGTAAATTTATTTCTGACAATAAATTTGCTGGAATTTTAGAATATTCCACAAAATTTTGAGATTGACTGTCCATACTACATTCTTTTGATTTGTCAAACTTATTTTCACTTACACTATTTGACTCTTTACTCTTATTCAAAATTAATTTATATTTATTTTCTAAATCTGTAAATTTTTCAGTCCAATTTACCATCTTTTCATTAACCACTTCTAGTTTTACTACTACTTCACTTTTTGAATTATTTATTTCTTTTTCAACCTTGCTTTCTAAATTTTCAATTGTACTTCCCAAATTTTGAACTGTACTTCCTAAATTTATGAAGTTATTTTTACATGCATCATCAATTTGCACGATAGATTTTATTACATCGTTCACTTTATCATCTACTTGTTTAATTTCACTATCTTGTTTATCTTTCAAATCTAGTATTTTGTTCTACCCTGATTTGATTTAAATTACATTCAATTTTTATTTGTTCAAATCTTTCTTCTACCCTAACACCAAATATTTCAAATTTATCATTTAATTCTTCCCTAAGTTTAGAATTATCACTTTTTTAATTCTTCCCTAAGTTCTTTATTATTACTATCCATTTTCTGACTAAGTTTAGAAATATTATTATCAATTTTTTGACTAAGTTTAGAATGATCACTTTTTAACTCTACAAACATGGTCTTCATCATTATCACAATATCATTCAAAGCTTGACTATTATTATCATTATTAATATCACTACTGTTAGAAATATCAACATTTTGTCCCGTCTTTAACAGATTCACTTGTTGGCATATTACTGTCACTATTTACATTATTTTCGTGTTGTTTTCCATTTTGATATTTCTATATAAAATTTTCCTATTTCTTAAAATCACATAAATGCAATTTCACTATTAAAATTTGTATTTACTTACATTCGTCGCTGTGCATTAACTCTGATCTCGTGTATAGGCACCTGGTTTGATTTTCCCACAATGTTTCTGGTTCCCTGATGTATTAGATTCTCGAAGTTTCAGAATCTGTGATGAATCTAGTTGAATGATGATAATTCAGGTCATATGATGATTCAGGTCCCGCATTGGAAGCTGAAGAAGTAATTCTTTTCCCATTTTGTGGCGATGTTTTGAAGCAGCTAACTCTCTTCATGCCCGATGTTGTAGTAACATTTTGAAGGATTGGTGTCCCAAAAAGAATTATTGGTTCAGGTTGGGTTTAATTTTCGGTAGAGCTGGATTCTCTTCTTAGGGTCGGAAGGTTGGTACACTGGATAGGAAAACACTTCACAATCATAAAAAAAAAATGTTTCTTGTAGAAATAATTACAAATTTATTCACTTTGTAGGTTCCAGCAGATTAAATAAATGTAGGTGGAATTATTCTTCACCGTCAATTAAAATTAAATTATTTTCTTTTCTTAAATCAATTATTATTCTTGTATTAAATATTACATTTTATCTTGAGAACTCTTCTTGCTTCTATCTTTGTTGAAAGTTGTATGCAGAATGACTAGTGTAATTCTTTTATAATTTTAAAGAACATTATTACATCGCATGATGTTATATTTTTAATTCTATTGGTTAATAGTCCATTAAAAATACAAGGTTTAAATTTGATTTGTTAAATCAAAAAGTTAATTGTTTTAACATCCAATCAGAGTTTAGTTTACTTTCAATTAAAAATATGAAATTAAGCAGGTGTTCTTATTACAGTTATAACAGAAAGCTTTATAATTCTGACAACAATGACTTAAAACAATTTTAAAAGCATTATTAAGAAAGACTGTTATGTAATACAATTTCTTCAATTGTTACTGAGACATTTTTATTCAATGAACAACAATGAATTATTTAGATGTTTTTCTTTATTTAAGTTATATTTAAATATTAAAAGAATTTTGAAGTATAAAATTATTAACTTAAACTTTCATATTTATTATGATATTAAAATCCTGCTTTATATTTGGTTGGTTTTACACCTCACATTACATAATTCTGCATCATTTTGTATATTCTTTCCCGATTTTTCATACATCTGTGCCATCCATTTTACTAGGTCGCCAATCACATTTATAGCACCCTTTCCATGGTATGATTCAAAGAAATTCCATTTTATGTCTAAATCCAAATATGTGAGTAAGCAGTGTCACATTGCTAAATGTATAGGCCTATTTCTATTACCTGCTGCTCCATCTGAAAACTTTTATAACCTCAAGTTGTTATGCCTACACTAGGGCTTAACTGCCATAATAATAAAATACTATAAAAAGCCGATAAAGGATAGACACATATACATGTGTATTATACCAAAAAATAGGGCATAAACTCTTACGAAAACTTATATAACCCAAACACATTAGGATAAGTAGTTAAAAACATCTTATATAACATGGCCATGAAAGAGCTAGGAATATTACAAAAGATGGGGCAAGAAAATAGGGTTTCCATTAGTTTTTAGGGGATGGTGAAAGGTAGAGATGATAATATAAAAGCAGGGGTTTTTAGTGGAAAAAGTCAGAACGGCGGCGGGGACCGAACGCGGTCCCCCTGGGGGACAGGAGTGCAGCTCTACATGGGTAATATAAAACTTTTATCATTCTTTAATGGTCGTTTTACATTCATAAATTTAATTAAAGGACAAAATGGTCCAAAGAACTTAGAATAATGAACAAAGTTGAATCTTTTAAATGATTATTTTCTCTCTCTGAAATTTAACACTTTTAGTATTTTGACGCTTGACAATATGGCGATTTTAGCTGATTTTAATAAGTGTTTTAAATGTTTTGGTTTTAATATTTCTCTATGTTTGGTTTTATTTTAATAAATAATGGTATTTTATTGTTTACTGTGTTTTTAACATGTTTAAATGTGGAATTCATCCTCCAAAACCAAGGCCAACCGCTCGGGCCAAAGACCACTTAAACAATAGAGACCTTCACGCTACCTTCAAGCAGGGCTTAACTGACCCAGCGCGTAATATAAGTTTTGGAACAAATCACTATAGTTAAAAAAAATCATTTTTCTATAGCACACTTGCTATGTCACATAACCCGACACTAGAACAAAGTATTTCTTCTGAACTTATGTCACCTTCCACCTAACTAGGCAACAGCAGTTAATATTTAGATAGGCCCTATGCTATTTTTTCCAATGAACTACCTGGATCTCATTTTGTTCTTTGTAGGTATAATTTTCTGAGAAATCAACAAGTATGGCTGCTTTGTTTACTGCAACCTTTTTTCTGAATATATTTAAATGCTTCCGCTGTCTTTTAGCTCAAATTGACACAGTAAAAGGGTCAGTAATTATTTTATGGAACATCTGAGCCGAACAGTGTACCAGATTTTCTAAAGCATGTTTATGTTAATCCTCAGCGGAGTGCAGCAAGCAACTGACAGCACCATGCGTATTAGCATATATATATGATAGAACAAAAACTCAGTCAGTCAGTTACGGGACACTAGCGGGAAAGTAATGACTTTACAAGAAAATGTCTTCAATACTTTTTTGTTAGTTGTGTATCGATAACATAGAATCCAAGAGGAAATTTTATTCCATCATTTATTATGTTGTGTACAGTAATTTTTATACGTTTTCCGTGACTGATTGACCATAGCTTGCAGTTAACAGTTATAGGACACATTTAAGGTATATAGAACATTAGAATATAATTAATATTATTACATTTACAACTAGGGAGGACCAAAGTATGGTTTAACAAAAGAGTTTGTTAAATAAAACGAATTAATACGACCAAATCATTAAACAACAAATTGGTAGAATTTTGCGTGTTTTTACAGGTTTGGAATATGACTAGTTCTACCACTAATATTAGATTAAAATAATACACTTTTGGAACATTATCTTATAGAATCAGAAAATTTGATCCTTAAAGATATATATGATGCCAAAAAAATTACTCCTGCGTCAATTTCAATATTTTCACCTCGGTATGACATTTTTGTGGAATCGCTCTTTAATAAAACTTCCCAATTTGGAAGCTCTTTATAGGAAGCTAGGGAAAAAATGACTGGGTCAACAATCCCAGAAGCACTAGGTACAATAACAACCTATCTCAGTCAAATGTTAAAATCTTAAAATGAGAACCTGTTACCTCAGTCGTCCTCAACTAAAATGAACTTCTGTTTAAAAAACTTCATCAAACTATTAAAACATGTAAGTCTTTCAGTATCATGTTCCATTTTCGGCGTATAATGTGGTTCTCTAGTACATCTGGAGAGGTCATTTGCTGGTTGCACATGACCTGAATGTAACTCCTATTGTCTTATAAGATATCATGCTGCCCCCTGTTAAATTCAAAGGCTGTAATTTCAACAACAGATCAACAATGTATCACAATAAGTAAAATAGATCCAATATGGCGGAATCGGTTCAATAGTTCTTGTCTTGCAGATATTTATTTTTTCACTAATCTGTTGTTTATTTTTTAATCATGAATCAATATTATATTAATTTCATTAAAGTTTATATGACTTTGCAACAAATCAGAAAAGAGACTGCATATTTTAATACCGGTACTAGATATTAAAATTAAATTAATCTATATTTTTTTATACGTTACAAAGCAAAGATTCCTGGGATGAGCTAGGAAGAGATGATTGGAAAACTTTTTTGTAGACTGTTACATTCCTTTTTAGGACAACTACATGAAAGGAAGGTGATTTTTTATACATACCGATATTATGAGGTATTTATTATAAGAAGTTACAGCAATTTGGAGGAGTACTAGGGATAACATCATGGTTGTCAAAACAAAATATATTTTTATTAACAGGTTTACAATGTAATAAAACATCTTCCTGTGCCCAAAGCATTTTAAATTTTTATCTTCTTTCTCCATTCTTCTTTATCTTCCCATTCCAATTCTTCCAGACCTCTCTTTCCTTTCCCAGGTGGAATAAAACTTGTCCCAAGCCAGGTTGAAAATGGGTGAGGGGGAAGAGTAACACCTCGTAAAAAAACCTTGGTTCAGCTTGCCCAGTGATAGTACCTTATTGAGGGCCCCTTGCCAGGGTTATGATGAGGACCTCTATGGCAGATACAGCGGAGAAAGAGTTCTTTGGTATGGTGTATTTGGCAGAAGAGGCAGTTATACATCTACTGCCTTGTAGATTAACATTGGTTCATTAAAGGCTATAGGAATAACATCTCGAACAAAAATTATCTGGTCCTCCAGGTTGGGGGTTGATTCATTAGGCCGGCTCCGTATTCATCATTAAACAGGTAATTGCTAAAATGTCCAAAGAGTCAAAGCCGGAAGGATTTAATTGTAAAAGACTTAAGCTAAGAAAAAGGAGGATGCTTTTGGGTACATGGAATGTTCAAGGAATAACAAACAAATATAGAGACATTCAGTACGAACAAAAAACTATATATATATATATATATATATATATATGTATATATATCTAGGTTTATCTCCTGTACAGAGGAATGCAACCTTTCACAAGTGCCAACAATAGTCAGTCACATTCTGAGCCAAATATTTTCAATTCAAGATGTCTTGATTACCACACTGTCTCTTAGGTAATCTGCTGACTTCTTGATGCTTATTCGTGAAGTTATCACATATCAAATAATTTATAGCACCAATTGCTTTTATTGCCTTTATGGCCCTGAGAAATATCTGGAAAAATAAGTGTTTTAAGAAATACTAAAATTAAAATATTCAGAAGCAATGTTAAATCTGTATTATCATATGGATCAGCAACATGGTTACTTATTATTGGCATAGTTCATTGTTGAGCCATAGCCTCTCCTTTGTTAGGAGTTACTAGACCGAGTTAATTTTTAGTTACCTTATTTGCACATAGATGTTGTGAATGGCATGTGGTCAACACACCGACTCAATGAGACATCTAACAGGCAACTAAGGTATTACTAGGACATTGAGGTCAGTAAATTTTGCTTAGAGGTCTTTTTATTCAGACTTAAGGATCTTATACGAGCCTGAAAATCTCCAGATTTGGGTCCATGGCTTAAAGTCCCTCCCGGAGGACTTGGTCCTTCGATTTTTCCATCCTAAAAAATCATTGACCTGGCCAGGTTTGAACCTGCGACCCTCGGGACCAGAGGCAAGGAACATAACCACTAGTCCACCGCAGCCGACTTTATTTAATAATAAAATGCAACGAATGCTGCAAACATTAATAAATCACTGTATGCATAGAATATTCAATATACACGAAGTCTTATTTAATAATAAGATGCAACGAATGCTGCAAATATTTATAAATCACTGTTTGCATAGAATATTCAATGTACACAAAGTCTTATTTAATAATAAAATGCAACGAATGCTGCAAACATTTATAATTCACTGTTTGCATAGACTATTCAATATACACAAAGTCTTATTTAATAATAAAATACAACGAATGCTGCAAACATTTATAAATCACTGTTTGCATAGAATATTCAATATACACAAAGTCTTATTTAATAATAAAATAGAATGAATGCTGCAAACATTTATAAATCACTGTTTGCATAGAATATTCAGTATACACAAAGTTTTATTTAATAATAAGATGCAATGAATGCTGCAAACATTTATAAATCACTGTTTGCATAGAATAGTCAGTATACACAAAGTCTTATTTAATAGTAAGATGCAACAAATGCTGCAAACATTTATAAATCACTGTTTGCATAGAATATTCAATATACACAAAGTCTTATTTAATAATAAGATGCAACGAATGCTGAACATTTATAAATAACTGTTTGCATAGAATATTCAATATACACAAAGTCTTATTTAATAATAAGATGCAACGAATGCTGCAAACATTTATAAATCACTGTTTGCATAGAATATTCAGTACGCACAAAGTCTTATTTAATAATAAGATGCAACGAACGCTGCAAACATTTATAAATAATTGTTTGCATAGAATATTCAATATACATGAAGTCTTATTTAATAATAAGATGCAACAAATGCTGCAAACATTTATAAATAACCGTTTGCATAGAATATTCAATATGCATGAAGTCTTGTGGAATAAAGCTGGTGAGGAACTGATAGAAGTGCAAATTAGGAGGAGTAAATACGCTGGATAGCAACACTCTTAGGAAAAACTATAACTGTGGAAAGACATGACCTTAATTGGAATCCTTAGTGAGACAGAAATAGAGATGTCCATGTGATACCTGAAAACAAACTATCCGTGTTGAGATGAAGAGAATAGGAAGATCCTAAAATGAAGTGAAGGCTGTTGCCAGTAATTGTGTCCAGTAGAAAGCCTTTACGGATGCCCTATGCTCCTAAATGGAGTTACAGGATCATTATGATGATGATTGCTAGTTATATTTAGATTAGGCAATGGAATTTTATTATTTTTATCTTATTATTTGAGTTATCTAAGAAGTTAATTGTTAAATTAGCTTCAATAAAACATTGCCTAGTCTTAAAGTTGGGAAAATTTAATTCAGGCAAATAAGCAATAAGTATAATATAGTTCTCTACGGTATGACATTCCCATCAATGATATCTTTACCTTGTCGTGGTGGAGTGGCTTGCATGCTTAAATGACCACAAGAGCTATGCCGGTGGTAGCATTGCTGTCAAAAGGGTTACCCATGCTAGATAGGTCGAAGGTGATAAGCCAGACGAAAAAATCTACCTTGGTCGAAAGAGTGATGATCTTTCACTGTAAAATTATAATCATCAAACACGGACTTGGGTTCCACTGGGGTCAAATTTTTCAGAGGTAAAATAGTCCCCCATTCGGTTCTTTGGGCAGGGACTACTTCAGGGAATCAGTGCCAAAGGCTCAAACACAGGGACATGTTCTTAGGAAGTTAGATGGCCAGGAGAAAGTAGGAAGAATCAAGGCACTTTGCATGAAAGTGTCATAGCGAGGTGCAAATTTTGAAATTGATGCAGGAATAATTTTTTTGGCATAATATATATCTTTAAGGATCAACTTTTCAGATTTTATAAGATAATGTTTCAAAAGTGTATTATTTTAATCTAATATTAGTGGTAGAATTTGTCATATTCCAAAAATGTAAAAACACACAAAAATTTACCAATTTGTTATTTAATGATTTGGTCGTATTAATTCGTATTATTTTACAAACTCTTTTGTTAAACCATACTTGTTTTATTTTACAAACTCTTTTGTTAAACCATACTTTGGTCCTCCCTAGTCGTAAATGTAATAATATTAATTGTATTATAATGTTCTATATACCTTAAATGTAACCTATAACTGTTAACTGCAAGCTATGGTCAGTCAGTCAGTCATGGAAAACATATAAAAATTACTGTACACAACATAATAATTGTCGGAATAAAATTTCCTCTTGTATTCTGCATTATCGGTACACAACTAACAAAAAAGTATTGAAGACATTTTCTTGTAAAGTCATTATTTTTCCCGCTAGTGTCCCGTGACTGACTGACTTTTTGTCCTATCATATATATGCTAATACGTATGGTGCAATCAGTTGCTTGCTGCACTCCGCTGAGGATTAACATAAACATGGTTTAGGAAATTTGGTAGACTTTTCAGCTCAGCTGTTCCATAAAATAATTACTGACCCTTTTTCTATGTCAATTTGAGCTAAAAGACAGTTAGCGGAAGCATTTAAATATATTCAGGAAAAAGGTTGCAATAAACGAAGCAGCCATACTTGTTGATTTCTCAGAAAATTATACCTACAAAGAACAAAATGAGATCCAGGCAGTTCATTGGAAAAATTAGCATATCTTAATATTAACTGCTGTTGCCTAGTTTAGATGGAAGGTGACAGAGAGGTTCAGAAGAAATACTTTGTTCTAGTGTCAGGTTATATGACACATAGCAAGTGTGATGTAGATGTTTGCTATAGAAAAATGATTTTTTTTAACTATAGTGATTTGTTCCAAAACTTGAGGTGATAAACATTTTCAGTTGGAGCAGCAGGTAATAGAAATAGGCCAATGTGACACTGCTTAGTTTCATATTTGGATTTTGACATAGAATGGAACTTCTTTGGATTGTACCATGGAAAGAGGGCTATAGATGAAATTGGCGGCCAAGTAAAAAGGAGACTTGGATGTATGAAACATCGGGAAAGAAAATACAAAATGGTGCAGAATTATATAATGTGAACTGTAAAACCAACCAAATAACTGGAGTCACAAAATGATATAGAAGAAGGACAGAACATTTTAGAAAAACAATTTGAATATCTTGCATCTATCACAGACTCATTGCGTATACAACGTGAAAGCATTGGACCCATATGTTATAGAGTGTGCACAACTATCAAACAATCAGTACAACAAATTCATAAGTTTGTGTGTTAAAAAACTGAATGGCATGACAGGCCTAGAAAACCCTTGGTTGCTGATCTCACATCCAAGTATATCGATCACAGAGGTGGACAATCTTCTAACCAATATATAGGGAGACATGTGGTCAGCATGTTGGATACTCCAGCCGTTATGGCTGGTTTTCTCGACAGCAACCGCTAAATATTAATAGCTGCCCAAATTCTTCATGATATTGGGCGGGCACCAGACCCATTGTGGCCGAAATTCCATGAGAAAATGTATTCTCTCACGGGGACTCGAATCAGTGTTCTCTATTGAGACATCTTGACACAAACCATTCAGTTATAGCATGGGACTTCATGCGTGAGCGGAAACATTATCTTTATTAATGGGTCAAGTCAAGTGTTACAGTGGACAGTTAAGCCCAGCCGTAACGTAGCGTAAAATATCTCTATAGTTTAAGTGGTCTTCGGCCCGAGCGGTTGGCCTTGGTTTTGGAGGATGAATTCCACATTTAAATACTTTAAAACAAAATATAATTATAATTTATTTAAATAGAATAAAACATAAAGACATATTAAAACCAAAACATATAAAACACTTATTAAAATCAGCTAAAATCGCCATATTGAAAAGCGTCAAAATACTAAAACTGATAAAATTCAGAGAGAGAGAAAACAATCATTTAAAAGAATCAACTTTGGTCATTATTCTAAGTTCTTTGGACCATTTGGTCCTTTAATTAAATTAATGTATGTAAAATGACCATTTAAAAGAATGATAATATCAAAAAGATAAAAGATTCATATTACCCATGTAGAGCTGCCTCGTCCGCAGGGGGAACTGAGCCCTTCGGTCCCTCCACACCGTTCTGAATTCGTTAAAAAAATCGCGAATATTTATATGATAAATTTTAAGTTTCTAATCAGGGGAAACTTGGGTGGAAAGTTAGTTTTTTCCCTTCAATACATGTGGGGTTTTTTCATCGGTTTTCACTTACACTTTCACATGATCTAGTTCAAAACCTTCATCTATGTCAAAATGGAAAACTTTGTTCCACTTTCACTTCTTGCAACTCAATTCACCCTTATCTGATGTGGTCATTTCTGATCTTTCTGACTAAATAATGTTGATATGACTTTACATCCTGGAATCTTGTGACATGGTTTTGATCCAGGATATAAAACATTATAGATTTTTACTCGCTTTTTTATATTTAAAAGGTCCTTTGATAAAATACTAAATTGTATTTCAATGTGGTTATTTATTTCCTAATTTCTGATATAATAAACAAATATATATGTATATCCTTTATCGGTTTTTTATAGTATTTTATTATTATGGCAGTTAGGCCCTAGTGTAGGCGTAACATCAAGTCAAGTTAGAGGCGAAGACTAGGGAGTGAAATGACTGTATAAGCAATTTGATACATCGATGTTATGATGTGAGTCATCAGAACTCTGGCTATTTAGAGTTATGTTTTTATGGTTGTTTAAAAATAGAATTCACAACGTCAACAATTGGACAGCTTACTAATGCGATTTACGATAATATGTTTTGAAAGTACATGCACTCTGATAAATAACCAACTTATTAAGAATGTGTATACATTTTTGAAGGCTTATATTTTTTATTTCAGTGGTTCAATCTAGAAATCAAAAATATTAAATCTTACATCAGTTAAACTGCAATAAACTTCATTCCAAGCGCGACAGGCCTAGAAGGCCCTTGTTCTACCAGCCGGCTACTGGCCTCACGTCCACATGTGTTAATCACAGAGAGAGGTAGACGACCATAAGCCAGTATAGGGGTGACATGTGGTCAGCATGTCGGGTCCCCCAGCAGTTATAGCTGATCTTCTTGACGTGGAGCCGTTACTTATTGTAGCTACCCAAATGTCTCACGATGCTGGGTGGGCACCGATCCCATACTGGCCGAAATTCCATGAGAAAATGTCTTTCCCCATGGGGATTCGAACCAGCGGAAGTGCCAAAAGGCTTCTTGCCTTAACCACTTGGCTATGGCGCGGGATTAATTCTAATCAGTTACTATATATGTATATATATATATATATATATATATATATATACACACATACACACATGCATACAATTTTAGTAGGTATATTTAACAATAGAGAAGGCACTTTATTAAGTATTTAATAGTTTCGTTATTTTATATAATTTAAAATGGTACATGGTAAGCGAGTTAATTTAATAACATTATTGATTTAAATTAATATTTATTTTACAGCAAAATTAAATTTAACAATTTTCGTAGAATTGATAAAGTATTTGCAGTTCTTTATTAATCTAGTTTCATATTATTTTGTTTCATTTGTGTAATATTTGCATTTAAAAATTCTAAATAAAATTCAGATATGTCAGTCAGTCACACATCACACATTAGGTCATAACTTCGGTGATTTAGATTTAGTTTTTATTTAAAACGTAACTTGATATGTGCCCTCCAAACGGTATTTTGGAAAATTGAATTAATCACATTTCAGAGAATGATGTAGATGAACATGTTAAGCTGCATGATGAGTTGACATTTGTCAGTCAGTCACACATACTTTGATAGATAGTAAATAACATTGTTTTTCTTCTGAAGTGTTATATATATATATATATATATATGTGTGTGTGTGTGTGTGTGTGTGTGTGTGTGTACAATCTTAATCAGACACTTTTCCTCTATCATATCTCGTATATAACACCTCTAATAACCAATTGTAATATTTATGCAAGCATTTTGCAGCAAAAGTGTATTGTAAATGTCAGTCAGTCACATATGGAATTGTTCTATACTATTAGGGTACAGAGAGACCTGAATGTGGAATGGGTTTTTTAATCCGAAGGAAAATCCTCTCAACTATCCAAAGTTTGTCAGAGAGATGAACAGACATAAAATGGAGAAGAATAGATAACAGTGAACTACATCATCTTAATAGGAAACCAGATATAATAAGAAAAGTTAAGTCTTGTAAATTTTGATGGGCAGTACTGTGGCACTAATGGGGAATGAAAGAGGGACATGGGATCTTGTAAGAAAGTCAGAGGGAAAACACTCAGTTGGTAGAAGAATAACATTAACTATGATTTGAGGGAAGTAGATTATACCGGAGATGATTGGAAAACATTAGCTCAGGATAGGGATGTATGAAGAGTTTATGCCAGCGCGACCATGAATCTATGGATTCAATAGTGCCAGTGAGTTAGTTATGACATAATATTAACTCGTCCTAACTTTTTTTAAATCCACGTGGTAGTTAGCTAATAAGTAGGTGTGCACTCGAAACAGCATTTAGTTTTAGGTTCGTTCAACGTTCCCGTCCATCTTCTGCATTGTTTGTAATGGTATCGCTCGCATTTTTGTTCACATCTTGCATTCACATAAGTCACTCGCTGGAATTTCGTATTTTTGCACATTTTATGGTGATATCGATGTGTTGCCACGCCTATGATTGCGTGCCTTTGTGGTTGGTTGCTTCCGGTCCACTCCCTGTTCACCATGACGTAGAACTCTTCGTCGATTTCTTTTTCCTTCTGTTTTTTTTTCGGTGACTTTCTTATATGGCTCCGTTGCTGGCAGTAGTATCCTTTGTCTCAGGTCCTCTAGGAAGTAGGTTTCTCTAGCTAGCATATAGGCCATTCTATTTGGTGTGTATTTACTTGTACCTAATGACTTTTTGATGTATCTTGCTTTCACTTTTTCTAACCTCTCCAAATCGTTGGTCGATAGTTTCTTCCATATTAATTCTATCCCGTAGGTGGCGATCGGAGTGATCACTGATACGAATAATTTCATGGCTGTGTCTAATTTTAATGCTGTAATGTCTTTGATATTGCACATAGCTCTTATAGCTGCTGTTGTTCTCTCCTGTACATGTGCGCTGAAAGACTTTGCTGTTGGCTGCAGTGTTAGGCCTAAGTATTTGAATTTGTTCACCATTCTTATTGGTTCTCCTAGTTTTAGATTATTACTTGCCGCTGTTCTTCCCCCTTTCCTGAAAACCATTTGTACGGTCTTGTTGATGTTTATCGTGAACTCATTTTCCATAGCCCTTCGTATTGCTTCTATGCCTTGTTGTAATTCTTCTTTGTTTTCTGCCCCAATGGCCATGTCGTCCGCATACATTACCAGCGTGGTCCCGTTAGTTGCCTTCCCAATGTCAGACGTCATCGGAGAGCCGTCATTATGTTAAATAGTAGCGGGCATAGATCAAAAGAATCCCTGGTAGCGGGCTTGTGGGGTCTCCTTGTAGTATCCCGTTAGTTTGCTTAACCTCGTCTGATGCCGCAACCTCATCTGTTATTTGTAACCAGTTTCGCCTCATTACGTAGTGTACTATTCCAACAATGGGATGCTCGTTTCCAATCTTGTCCCTCATCTTCGTGAGTAGTTTTTTTCTGTTTATGTAATCGAACGCTTTTTCATAATTTATGAAGACCACGTAGTACTTCCCTTTCGCTGCTTCTATCTCGTATAATAATGCGGATGCTGCTTGCAGAGTGGATTTTCCTTTCTTAAATCCTAATTAGTTTCCTGGGATGTTTAATTTTTTAGTTAGTTGAACACACAGATCAAAATAATTAATTTATTTGATTGGTTAATGGATCGAGTTTGGGTTTTTTTTAAACCAATCAAATTGTTTCATATTGTTTCTCTGATTGGATGAATTATAGACAGGCCCCTTTCGAAGTGTCAAATAACACGTGAGATAAGATAACTTCAATGGAGTTTAATTTCTTGGAATTGTATTGACACGACAGAAAATTGTTTGATAAGTAAATATGTTAGATTATGTTAAATGAATCATCGAGAGAAGAAAGTGTATTGAAAAATCCTTTAAATAACCTGGTATGTAATTAAATTATTTAAAACATAACATTTATCTATTATTTAGATCGTATTTGTTCACGGACCTTCACCATAAATAGGTTATGTTATTAATTAATATATTTCATTTGTTTTTTATAGAATGGTGATTGAGATTGCCCAACTGTATGTTTGTTACCGGTAATAACACATAAATATGGTTAAAATCGTTAGACCTAAAGCATTCAAATTATTCAGATTGATAAATGTATAATGTATAAATAAAACTAACCTATAAGTCACATGGTGTGAATAAATAGGGGTTTCTTGCAAATTTCGAGTTCTATAGCTCTTGAAACTGAGAATACAGTAATTTTAAAAATAATTCCCCCATGCGGAGTACGATTTTATAGGCCTATGTACGATACTGCACTATTGAAGTTTTAGGCCTATTTCAAATAACTTACATGAAAATAAATTCTTCGTTATTAAACTCATTTTTTTTAGTTTGGCTGAGGTCCACTATTTATCTGCCATAATTTTCCATACAACATCCTTACGCAACTGTTGTACTACACACTTTTACCACATTTAGTACTGTTTTAAACATTTTGCATTGATTCTTTAAGCATATTTTACAATTTTTTTTATATCTCCATCTTTAGTTTGATTAAAATCTGCAATTACAGTAAATAATGACGAGGAAAAAAAAAAGACTAATTTGATAAATGGACTTGAAAATTTGGACAATTTTATAGAACCTGGGGCCAAATGTATGAACATGTGTTGGTCTTAAATTTAAAAAGTTCAAAAACGAAAAAAAAAACATGCCTTAATGTTATGTTTGTTATTTTGGAAAAACTGCACTTAAACTAGCGTGAAATATTTTCAAAGTCGTATAGAACAACAATGCACATGCGCCAGAGTTTATAGAGCCAGCTACAACCCACAATCGAACCACATATCGATTATCATCCTCGATTACTATCCATCACTATGAAATTTAAATGACCAATATTTGCAATAAATCCCCAAATCTATGTTAAAAAAATATATTAATAATATAAAAATTACCAAACATTTATTAAAAAAGGGTGTACACAAACTTATCACTCCCTAAAACAGCGATAGAAAAATCATAGACTTAGTAATGTACTATGTGGAGAAAATAGCAGTTAGCATCACAATATAGTCTAACAGTGTCATAATATTGTGATTTGCATATTTAAATAAATACTTCAAAATTGTCTAATAATGTTATAAAAATTGTTTGAAAAAGTTTAAAATATTAAATAATGTTAGTAAATACAGAAGAAGAGCTATAACTGAAAAATCAAGCGCTAGTAAAAGTGCAGTTGAGTCTTATTTTTATCTAGTGTAAGTTATTTAATTTTATTTTGGATAGCTTTTAATAGCTAACACAATTTTGATCATGAACCAACATACCTATATCCAATGAATCTGGTAAATTACCTACTCAGATGTTACCAGTATCCACATTGTGTAATCTGTACATCTTCAAATAAATCTATTTTTTTTTGTATTTTTTATCTGCAACAATAACCTGAAATGATGGAAGGGAGGGCAGAGTAGTTCACGTAGTATGGTTAGATTTTGACTCAGTTTATAGATCATTTAGTTCAAATTTTGAAAAGGCTAATACAAATACTTTATATAGTCAATCTCATTGGACTTGGTTCTGGTTCCACAGTTTTTATGTTAAAATTTGACTGGAGTCAATAAGTTTTTAAAAAATAAAGGATAGTAAAATCAGTGCTAATCTTACTTCATAAGAAATTGTTTGATCATCATAGTCCATTCACGAATTTAGGCCATCTGTTTCGGCCTCAAGAGAAACACCATTCAAAAGTCTTTTTACTTCCTGATCTTCTTCTTCCTGCAGGTTGTTAGCTTAACATTTGTTTGGGTTCAATAGGTTTTTAAAGACCTGAAAGTCCTTTGTTAGACTTTGATCAGAAGAGAAGTAAAATTATGAGTACCGTGTTGTAGTATAATGACATGTAAAAGAATTTCAAGCCTGAAGTTATAGGCTTCAGAGTAAAATTTGTTGGCCCCTTTACATTCAGCTTTGAATTGTGTCGCTAATGTTCTTAGGTGTTAAAAAGTGCTAAAACTAACTCATTGGCACTATCAAACCCATAGGTTCATGGATGAATGGACATAAGCTTTCCATACATCCCTATTTTTAGCTAATGTTTTCCAATCATCTCTTGTATAAACTACTTTCTTTAAATCCACCTCATTCTTGGTCTACCAACTGGGCATTTTCCCTCTGGTTTTCCTACATGAAATTTCCATGCCCCTCTTTCAATCCCCATTCATGTCACGTGTTTTGCCTATCGCAGTCTATGAGAAGACTTAGTTGTTCTTATTATATCTGATTTCCTATAAAGATCATGTAGCTCATTGTTATGTTGTCTTCTCTATTTGCTTGTCTGTTCAACTCTCTTTGGTCCAAAAATTTTCCTAAGAACTTTATTCTCAAATACTCGTAATTTTCTCATCCCATAAAGTAAGAGTCCATGTTTTGCATCCATATAATGTTAGTGGAAGATTGACCATTTATATATTTTTATATGAAAAACGGGGACTTTATATAAACATTGAGAAAACTAAATATCTGTGTATAGGAGAAGAAATGGAAAATATAAATTTCAACAATGGAGAAGAACTAAAACCTAGTATTGAATGCACTTATTTAGGAACAAAATTAGATCATTCAGGCGATAACACAGTGGAAATTAAAAATAGAATCGCACAAACAAAACAAGCAATAAATGCTTTAAACTCTGTTTGGTAGAGCAAAAATATTACAAAAAATAGAAAATTACAAATATATCAAACCATAAATCAGAGCATTTTAACATATGGTGCTAAAGTCTGGCAAATTCCTACCAGGGAAATGAAAAAAATTTTAAGTACAGAAATGGATATTTTAAGAAGCCAGAAAATCTAGAATGGATAGAATACGAAATAAAGAAATAAGGGAAATTATGGGTATACAAGAGGAGCCGGACATCATAGACATTAAGCATTAAATGAATTGTGATTTCTTCTTACCTCATACTTCTATGTTTTTTTAAACACAGCACTGCAGTATCGGCGACCCATTGTCGTCATCGTCAGCTGTTTTCATGACTGTCAATTCTTTCTTTTGCCAGTAATTATCCAAACTGCCATCTGGTGTTCTTTTGAAGGAATTACTATCCAAACTGCCATCTGGTGTTCTTTTTAATGAATCATTTTCTAAACTGCCATCTGTTGTATTTTTGAAGAACTTTGTAATCAAGCTCAGTTCGTCCGGAATCTCGAAGTTCATGGTTTTAGTATGGTTTTTTTGAATATATATTTTTCCCAAACTGTTAAATCCAAAGGTTTAGATAGATGTTTCAAAAGTTTAGCTTCTTTTTCAATCCTATGATGCTCTAATAAACTATGTGCTGCTATAGCTGATTTTTCAATTTCTCCATTCTTTATGTTTCTGAAGTGTTCTTTTTTACGAGTTTCCGAGTTCCTTTTTGTTTTTCCTATATATATATATATATATATATATATATCCTGTTGCAATCTTTGCAATCAATTTGATAAATTCCAGACATTATAGAAAATAAAAGATTATAGTGGTATGGCCATGTCAAAAGAATGCCAGAGCAAAGATTGCCTAAAATTGTTATGGAATGGATCCCAATAAAAAGGAGAAAAAGAGGAAGACCGAAGAAAACGTGGATAGAAGGGGTACAAACAGCCATGAATATCAGAGGATTGGAGGATGATCAATGGATGGACAGGGAGGAATGGCATTTGGTTTCCAGAAGACGGTGGCAGCTGCCATGATACCGGATGATGATGATGATTTTAATTTATTTTTTACAGAAGTTGGAACAACAAGAGTCCCTATAATGTGCAATAGCAGCATTTCCGTAATTCAGCCTATGTTTAATTTCCTATTGTGGAAATTTTTTCTCAGGTTCAGCTACTATCTAAATTTAATACTGCCATAAGATAAAGTATTAATATCCCAGAAGTCATATTAAACATTTAAGCCCTGTTATTCAAATGAAGTGTTTCATATTCAAAATTTTTAGTTTGTCTCCAATTGACTCTAGTACAAAAAGTGAAATTAAGTTGCTGTTTCTTATTTTCATCATTATGGACACCACCCGAAGATTGTACCTGGTTCCACTAGTCAGGAAGCATGTGTGCTATCATCTGAGCTAGCATGGTAGATCTTTTTTCCAATTTTTTATTATGTAATAAACTTATCTACACTTGTGCTTGCATAGAGTTTAAATTTCATTAATTGATAAGCTATAATGAAATCTATTTATAATTATGTTACCTAAAGAAAAATGGTAAAGGGGCCATGTGGGGAACCATAAAATGATATTCCATTGTATGAGAAACATGTTGACAGGAGAGGAATTGAAAAATATGTACTTATGTATTTGTGAAAAAACAGTAATCAATACCAAAAGACCACATATGTTTTGGATTTCTTTCCCATACCCATAATTTAATTGTTCACAGTGGACTATTGGCTATGTTCCTTGCCTTAGGTCCCATAGAGCAAAGGTTCAAACTAGGCCGTGATCAATGGATTTTTTAGAATGGAAAAATCTAAGGAGCAAGTACTCTGGGAGGGATTTTAAGTTGTGGGTCCTGAGTCTGAAGATTTTCAGGCTCGTAAAAGAACCTAAAATCCGAATAAAGAGGCCTGTAAGCAAAATTTATTGACGTTCCTCATCAAAGTGGTTGCCTACTAAATGTCTTATTGGATTGATATGTTAACCGCATGATATTTTTTTCTTTCTTTCATCATCATCATCATCATCATAATTGGCTCGACAGCCCCATGTGGGCCTTGGCCGCCTTCAGAAACCTATGCCAGACTTCCCTGTTCTGCGCTTCATTCTTCCAGTTTTTTATTTTTAAAATTTTAATGTCTTGAATTATACCATCCTCCCATCTTAATTTAGGTCTTCCAACTTTTCTGGCCAATAGTGGTTGTTCGTTGTAAATTCTTTTTGTAATCCTTTTGTTGTCCATGCGAATAATGTGTCCAGCCCATGCCAATCTATTAACTTTAACAAAATTCAAAATATCTGGCTGATTGTACAATTTATACAATTCATTATTGTATCTCTTTCTCCATGCATTATTTTTTTCCACGGCACCAAAAATGGATCTCAGTATCTTCCTTTCAAAACGCCCTAATAATTCCTCATCAGATTTCAACATGGTCCAAGTTTCTGATGCGTAAGTTAACACTGGTCTAAGGAGAAGTTTATACATGAGTATTTTTGTTTTTCTAGATATAAACTGAGATCTAAACTTTTCCTGAGTCCAAAAAAGCATTTGTTTGCAGCCATGATCCATAGATGTATTTCAGCCGAATTGTCATTTCTACAATTTACTTCAGATCCTAGATAAATAAAGCTATGAACCAGTTCAAATTTATATGTGCCAACTTCCAAACTAGATGGGCAAGCTTCACATTTACCTTTAATCACAAGCCAAAAGAAACTACAGGAAACTAAACAATGAACTTAGAAGAGAAACTGACAAGGCATGGGAAGAATGGATGAAGCAGAAATGTGAAGAACTAGAGAATTTGGAGAGGAAAGGAAAATATGATTTAATGTACCAGGAAGTTAAAGGCTTGGACTATGGAAAGAAGAGCAGGAAAATTATATGGTTGATTGAGGACGAAATTAATGAAGAAATAACAGACAAACAGGGAATTATGAATACATGGGAAAAATATGTAGAAGAGCTATATGAGACAAGAAATTGTCCGGCTAACTTGGATATAGAAAATGAAGAAGACGTATCAGAAGATGAAAAAGGATTTTCAATTCTGAAGGAAGAAGTTGAACTAGCAATTAAGATAATGAAAAATGGTAAAGCAATAGGGGTAGATGGAATCCCCATTGAATTAGTTAAATGCTTGGGTGAAGGAAAGAAGGAAATTTTGCGTTTATGCAACAAGATATATAAAGAAGGTGAATGACCCGAAGAATTGACTGAGGACAGTGTTAATACCAATACCGCAGAAAAACAATGCAAAGAAATGTAAGGAGTTCAGGACTATCAGCTTGATATCACACTCTGCAAAGATTCTCCTGCGAACACTAAATCGACGTTTACGTTATATGATGGAAAGCGAATTGGAAGAAGAACAGTTTGGCTTCAGGAAGGGAAAGGGTACAAGAGATGCAATTGGATTGATACGAACAATAGGAGAAAGATATATAGAAAAAGATAAAGACGTTTATGCAGTATTTGTTGACTTGAAAAAGGCCTTTGCCATAGTAAATTGGAATAAACTCCTGAAGATCTTGAAGAAAATTGGCGTTAACTGGAAGGAGAGGAGGCTCATAAGTAGTCTTTATATGAAACAGCAAATAAAAGTGAAGATAGGAGAAGAAATGTCAGAGGGAAGAGTAATTGGAAGAGGGGTGAGGCAAGGATGTCCTCTATCACCTACCCTTTTCAACATCTACCTGGAAGACCTAATGAAGAACTGCTTCAGTAATACGGGAAGCGTAAACATGGGAGGAAGAAGAATAAAGTGCATAAGATTTGCTGATGATTTGGCTTTGCTAGCAGAAGATGCAATGACATTTAGGAACATGCTGATGGAGCTGAATGATAAGTGCGAGGATTATGGGATGAAGATAAATATAAATAAGACAAAGGCCATGATTATAGGAAAGAAACAAAGGAAGATAAACGTGAAGATTAAAGATGAGGCCATTGAGCAAGTGGAGAGCTTCAAATACTTGGGTTGTACTATCAGTAGTAACATGAACTGCAGCCAAGAAGTAAAACAGAGGATAGCAATGGCAAAAGAAGCTTTCAACAAGAAGAGAAGCATTTTCTGCGGACCTATGGCAAGAGAAATAAGAAAGAGGCTAGTGAAGTGCTTTGTATGGAGTGTAGCATTATATGGTGCAGAGACGTGGACATTACGGCGGAATGAGGAAAAGCGACTGGAAGCTTTTGAGATGTGGATATGGAGAAGAATGGAATGTATAAAATGGACAGACAAAGTAAGAAATGAAGATGTGCTAGACAGAGTAGGTGAAAGAAGAACAATGCTGGAACTCATAAAGAAGAGGAAAAGAAATTGGATTGGCCACTGGCTAAGAAGAAACTGCCTGCTGAAGGATGCTCTAGAAGGAATGGTCAACGGAAAGAAAGTTAGAGGCAGAAAAAGACATCAGATGATAGACAATATTAAAATAAATGGTTTGTATGCAGATACAAAAAGGAAAGCTGAGTCAAGGAAAGAGTGGAGAATGCTGAGTTTGCAGTGAAAGACCTGCTCTTGAGCAGAACACTATGAATGAATATTTTGTCTTGGCCTGGTTAATTTTAAGATTCATTCTTTTGCTGCCTTCTCTAGGCTAATAAATGCATCCTTCATGGCTAATTGACTTCTTCCTATTATTTTTTCTTTCTTTAAAAAAGTAAAATTCTTCTCTTTAGATTTTTTAGCATTGTATATTTTTCAGTAGAATGAGGAGCTGGCCCATTGCTACAACCCCCAACCTGGAGGACCAAGTAATTTGTAATCAAGGTTGCCTTCCTCTAGTCTTTAATGAATCAACACTGAACTACAAGGCAGTAGCTGTTAGTTTTGGTTCGCCTTGGGTATTACATTTCCCTGATACCACCCATATCTGGGAAGCATTTCCCTATAAAAAAAAACTATAATTCAAGTTCTGTTACAAAGCATTTTATTATATTGGTCCGAAACCTGGACAGTAAGTAGAAAACAAGGCAACAAGCTGTTAGCAGTAGAAATGGATTTTTGGAGACGATCAACAAGAATTTCAAGAAGGGATAAGGTCAGAAACAGCACAATAAGGGAAATTATGCAAGTTGAAAAAAAAAAAACATATTAGGAAAAATAGAAGAAAAACGTTTGAAATGGTATGGACACCTCATAATGGAAGAAGAGAGAATACCAAAGAAGATCTTTAATTGGAAAGCTAATGGAAGGAGTGGAAGAGACAGGCCTAGAGAATGATAGATGGATGGAGTGAAGAGAAGTATGGAAGCTAGAGATTTGAGGGAAGAAGATGCTTTAGACAGGAACCTCTGGCGACAAATCACTTTGGGTTGAAGGAGAAACACTGCATTATGGAATATTCCTTCTTCTTCTTCTTCTTCCTCTATGCATGAAAGCTTGTTGCATGTTCATTCACTACAGGTCCGAGGTATGGTGACATCCTTCCATCGTAGTTGTGGTCTTCCCAATGGCCTTTTCTGCTGAGGTGTCCAGTCACATACTTTCTTCACTAATCTAGTGTTCTCCATTCTATCTATGTGATCGTACTAATCTAGTGTTCTCCATTCTATCTATGTGATCGTTCCAATTTAGTCTTTTATCATTTATCCAGAGGTTTATAGGTTCAGTTTCACATTCTTCTCTAATAACAGAGCTGCAAATTTTCTCTCTAAGTGATTTTCCTACGATTTTCCTTAAAACTTTCATTTCGGTTGTTTCATTGATTTGTTTTGTTTTTTGAGTTTCTGTTCAGCATTCACAACCATATTCCTAAATAAAAAAAGTAAAAATGAAGGAGAAAAGGAAAAGTACTTAAATATTATTAATTGTATGGCTTTTAATGAGTGCTGCACTTTACTCAATAGAGATTTATACAAGTCATGCTTGGTTTGAGACTTAAAGGCAAATGTAAATTTTTTGCGCAATGGGTTGCTGGCCCAGAGGGGTATTATTGTGGAATTCCCACTAATGTAGCATTTCCTCTATATTAAGGTGATATGGTTATACCACCAGTACTCGGTCTTCAAAGCCTCATTTGTAATAGTAGGTTGCACCACGAGCAGGTTGAGGATGAGATTTGGATAGGAGAGGTGATGAAATGCACGTCACTATCCCTTGCAAGAAGAGATGAAAGCCGAATAACAGCAAATGAGATGTGATTTATGTGCTGTACAGCAGGCTATACAAAGTGAGACCATAAAAGAAATGAGGAAATTATGGAACAGTTGGATGTAGAACCCATTCTTCACCATATACAAAACTACCAGATCAACTGGAAAGCCCATCTTCAATGAATGCCATCTCATAGAATTCCAAAAGCCATGCTTTGTTACTGCCCCCAAGGAAAAAGATCGCTGGGACATCCAAAATAGCGTTGGATGGAAAATTCCTCTTTGAGACCGTAACAGACATGACCTAATACTTGAATGGATGATGGTGATGATGACAAATAATGCTGTGATATCTCTAGTACAAGAAATATTTGAGAATAGCTAAAGCAATTATGTATAGTATTATACCAATGCGGCTCACATATGTCATAAACCATCCATCCATAGTAATTCTGCCCAAAGGCAGGTCCTTCACTGCAATCATAGCATTTTCATGCTATGCTTGCAGCTTTGCTAGGGAATTGTAGGTGTGGTAGCTTCCCATTGCTTTCCACACCGGTGAAGGATGATGATGATAATGATAAGGATGATGATGACGATGATGGCCATATGATTTCGGGGACCGTTTGGGCCTTAAAGTTTTCCTGACATTTGTCTTACAGGTGAGGAAAAACCCCGATAAAAACCTCATCCAGAAAAACTGCCCCGACCGGGGATCGAACCCGGGCCCGTTGTGTGACAAGGCAGCACGCTAACTCTGCCCCGACCGGGGATTGAACCCGGGCCCGTTGTGTGACAAGGCAGCACGCTAACTCGAGACCACAGCAGTGGACATATGTCATAAAAGTCTACTAAAATGAGCACACAATACCTGGAGGTATAGATGGGCCATCCTTTTGCGGGATTCATAAACATGGGACCTGATCCTCAAGGCTGGCAGTTGAGCATGAGGTGGACAACCTCATCTCATAAAACACTTCTTGTTAAGAATTCTTATAATATGCAAGCTGGATGGAACTCCTTATGACTTACCAAGAAAAAGACTATGAGTTAACTTGGAATGTACTTTTTTTTGCTTCAAAGTTATTATGGCCTAACACAGATTGAATTGTTTTGAACAGGATTTGGGAGTACAAGGATAAAAAAAAACCAGAGGCTTATAGTAGGGACACTCGAGGTCTGTAGTACCATAGACTATTTAACTCATGCCCCAAATGGGAGTCAATGACCAATCATGTTTCAATGAATTTTGTTTTACACCCAATCACAGTCGTGTTTCACCTCAATAATTATCAAATTTTGATTATCAAAATAAATAAAGTTTCTCCTTTTTAATATTCTGAACAGATCAGAGCATTATTTTGCAGTGACTGACTCTCTAACAAATATGTTGAATATAGCAAATAATGAACAGATTCCTTTGACCTACACATTTGATAATTGTATATTCAATAATTGTGTTTTTAAATACCGGTATTGATTTTACTGAGTTGTTTCCGAAAAAAAAATTATTAACCTGTAATGTTGGTTATAATATACAGTTTGTTGTGTTTAATTTTTTCTCCACTAGAGCACTTTCTTACAATATTGCGATCCTATTTGGCAATAAATAATATGATCAAGTTGCAGTGATGAACAAATGAAACATAACCAAACATTTCTCATTTGTTTTTAAACATCGCCTTACATTAAATATGTAAATATTTTAAAATAATCATATTTAAATAATGATTTGTGAGTAAATAGCTTAATTTTATTCGTTAAATAGTCCTAACAAATACCACTCTTGATTTCCAAATCCTATAGATAAATTTGGAAATCTCTTGTGGCATTACTTTTTATGGATATGAACCCATGGGAAAAAGTAAATTAATATTAACTGTAGGAACTGCAGGTTTGTAAACATTTTTTTTTTTCTCCTGAATGCAGCTCTTGATCTCTCTTCATTATTTTCAAACTTTTGCAACATGCACATATAAAAAACAAGATAATTATCTAACATTCATATTGTTAGTAATTTTATTTATGAAATATTTATTCATTATGGATGGGAATTTTGTATGAGAATGTATGTTCTATAACAATAGTTCTGCATCTTCGTTTATCAAGAGATTTTTGCCTTTCATTTCTCACAGTAGCACAATGACTAGATGCTAATTTGATAATTGCTACATAAAATAACTGGTATGAACCAGTTATGATATATTTAAAAGTTGTAATATTCTCCCAATCACACATAGCTGATCATAAGTTCCTGTTACATAAAAGCTTCATCACTTTGATTTGGGATCTAATCTTTTTTTGTTTTAAGTTTTTATTAACATTTTCTTTATTGTAAGAAATTGTTGACCACACACATATGTGTAGATCTAATTTGACTGGACAAACTGTAATATCTGTATTTTATTTTATAGTGTTCTGCCTGAGGGCAGGTCTTTCACTGCAATCATAGCATTTCTGTGCTAAGCTTGCAGCTTTACTAGGGAATTATAGGTGTGGTAGCTTCCCATTGCTTTCCACACCGTTGAAAGATGACAATGATGATGGCCGGATAATTTTCGGGCACCATTGGGCCATAAGCTTCCTGAAATTTGTCTTACAGGTGAGGAAAAACCCCAAAAAACCACCTCACCTAGGAGTCTGTCCAACTGGGAATCGAACCCGGGGCCGCTGCATGATAAGGCAGCACGCTACCTTGAGACCACATCAATGGACTATTATCTGCATGTGGATAGCCTATTTTATATTGTTAGATGGATCTCATTCAGGTATAAGTTTTTTCTGTGTCAACATTTTTCTTGAGATAATAATAGTCTGCTATAGCTTGGCAGCAAACAAAATGCAGTGCTAATACATTCTTATCTTGACTGTACATCTCTCACTAAGCTGACCTGAGTTCTCCTCTTCCACTTGTTTCACCAATCTGCATCAACACCTGTATCACATGAACTGGATGTGGTATCACAATCGAAACATTGCTACGCAATAATCAGTAATAAATATGTTGATGTAATTGAGAGCCTCCCATGGATTAAAATAAATCAAAAGATCAAGAAGAATTCCAAAAATGCTGTCAGGAAGGGGAACATTACATCATAGAATTCTAGCACATGAGCAATACGATTGCATTTTGTTCAGTGCGAAGTTATAGAAAGAGACTTAATCTATTATCACTATATTACTATGATGAATGAGCCCCAAATCTACAAGTTTCACTCTGTATAAATGAATAGTATTTAATAACTCACTCCCTCAATTTGTAAATATAATATAAATAAATACTCTGTTGAGTTATACTAAGAAATTGGGACTGGAGGGAAATGTCGATAAAACGAAGTATATGTTCACATATAGAAATATATAATGTAAATGGACATTTAATAACAAATGAAGGAAATTTTGAAGAAGTGGCTGAATTCAAATCCCTTGGAACAATAATTACAAACAAGGTGCAGAAACAAATTACACCTAGGTTGAATTCAGGAAATGCTTGCTATTATGCATTCACTGGGACTCTTGTATCCCAACTTCTGTCAAAATACAATAAACTGAAATTATATAATTTATGAAACTATTATTTTCCCAGTTATATTATATGGATATGAAACATGTCCTTACTTTAAAGGAAGGAGAAAAGAATACGAGTATTTGAGAATAAAGTTCTTAGAAAAATGTTTGGACCAAAGAGAGATGAAGAGACAGGCAAATGGAGAAGACAGTGAGCTATATGATCTTTATGGGAAACTGGATATAATAAGAACAGTTAAATCTGCGATGGGCAGGAGATGGTAGCACAAATGGGGAATGAAAGAGTAGTATGGAAGCTCCTTGTAGGAAAACCTAAGGAAAAGTGCCCAGTAGGCAGCCAAGAATGAGATGGGAGAATAATATTAATCATGATTTGAGGAAAGTAGATTATATAGGAGATGATTAGAAAAATTAGCATCGGATAGGGATGTATAGAGAGATTATGTCCCCATGTGGCCATGGACTAATGGGTTTGATAGTGCCATTGATTTAGTTAGTTATTAACCCTCTGCATGCCACTGGTAAAATCTCTTGTGTCAGAGATTTAAATCACACCCGCCAATGTGATCGGCTGTGCAAGTAGTTTAAGTATATTATCGGGTAGGTAATGGACAAAAGCATCAGAGCCGATCTAATCAGCTTACTGCACCTAAAGGGTTAAAGTTGTTATTGTCCAATTGTGATGAGAGGTCAAAGGCTGGTGTATGTGTTATTTTTTTTTTCTCTTTAACTCACTGGCACTATCGAACATGATAGTTAATGGCTACATGGACATAACTCTTCGCACATCCCTATCCTGAGCTAATGTTTTCCAATCTCTTTTTTCTCTTTTTAATGTCAATTGCTTAATAAAAGAGAAGTGGATTCTGCAAATTATATCTTAAATGTTAAACCTTTCACATTATTTCTCATGTTCAGTATTTCTTTTGTTCAATGTTTATTTAGATGTTATCTGAGTGTAAATATGATGAAATTAGGTGGGAATTACATTTGAATTCTTCGTGGAATGATAATCAAATTTTTGTGTACTTGTGTTATCTCATTCATTCAAATGTGTTCAAGAAAAACCAAAAATTTCATAATCTCAAACACTGAGATATATTTGAAGTGTGATACTTAATGATATACAATTAGAGAGATAGTATCTCTGCATCCTTAGAAGTGCTTTGTAATTACACTGCAGTAAGATTCTTCAAGCAATAGATACTATACATTGTTTCATTTTAGTGGTGAGAATTTATTTTAAAGTGATCAACAGATTTTACTTAATTGAAGTACTGTTTTGTTAAAGTTTTGGTAAGAAATATGACAGCGTTATTGAAACTTATTTGTAAAGATTTACATAACATCTTGTTTGTTTGTATGTTTGTTTCTTTGTTCATACTTTATGTGTGGCCATACCATTGATCCGATTGTGATGGGGTTTTTTGCAAAATGTTCAGGAGATTCCCAGGATGAACATAGACTATAAGAGAGTTGTGATACTTAACTCCTACGCCCTTAAAAATCACCCTTTGTAGTGGGAAACGTGAAAAAAGTAGCTCTTTGGACGCTTAAATGGCTTATGCCGCCTAAACCATAAGAAATACACAAAATTAATGTACACAGAATTGAATATCTCAAAAAGCTCTACAAAAAAGTCTGCGACAGCATATGTTTATCTCTTATGGATAACTCACAAAAACCATTTTTGTCTTTCATTGATACCAAGAGTTCCTTATCTCTTATGGATAACTCACAATAACCATTTTTGTCTTTCATTGATACCAAGAGTCTCGCGCCGTAGCCGAGTGGTTAAGGCAAGAAGTCTTGGCGCAGAACTACGGGACTTACTGGTTCGAGTCTCTACGAGGGAAGAAATTTTTCTCATGGAATTTCGACCAGTATGGGACCGGTGCACAGTGAGTCAGAAATGAAATCTAGCTGGGGGAAAAAAAAAAAAACTGTTTTGACTCACTCTCATCAATTTATCTTTTTTTTTTTCACTCTAATATAATTGTTATATGACGGTTCTTAACTTATCTGCAAAGGAGGGTACAATTTCTAATGTTTATGAAGACAATTTAAACATCGGAAGTTGCCGATGGTTAAGAACTCATCTGGTCTGTATCCCAGTTGCATTATTAGCATTGTGTGTTCATCCGATTTGGATGATTTTTTTTTTCTTGTATTTGAGTGGCTCCCTGGATGGTTTAGATTCACAATTGGACTTGGTAGGTGGCGTGGCGATCGGGTTATAGGATTTTTTATGTCAGATGCGTAGTCATCTGCATTATGTTCCGACATAACTATGTGACGTCATCATTCACACTTCTTGAGCCACAACAGAAGGCTGTAAGAGGTTTTCTTGCGAACTTATTTAATAATATCTAATTATGTCCTAATTGCTGAATTTTATGGTAAAAAAGTAACATATTTTTATTGTCCGCCCATGACATGAGAATTGAATGTTCGGGCAGGACGTCTGCCGGGTACGCTAGTTCTTATTAAAAATAAACATTTGTTTACAAAGGATAGTAATCTAAGATGTAGTTTATTTATTTAATATTCACCACTACTACAGTATGAGGTAGATAATAATGATAATAATAACAATAATAATAATAATAATAATAATAATATAATTATAATAATTACTGTCAGAAGTAAATTGTACTTGACAATAAAATTTTGGAGCAGGTGAATCATTTTACATATCTAGGATGCAATATCTCATATGAAGAAGAAAAGGATGTAAATGCAAAAATATCAATATTTTTAAGAATTTTTTTCTAATTGCAATATTTACCGTAGCGTAGTGGTTAAGGCACTGCGCTACAAGCTGGAAGGTCGAGGGTTCAAGTCCCAGGGGGTCAGGATTTTTAAACTGACCCAAACCTTCTGGCGGCACTATGGCCCTGGGGTCGACTCAGCCTCTAACTGAAATGAGTACCAGACACTTGTCCTGGAGGTAAAGGCGGCCGTCACGCAGGGCTGACAACCCGGCTGACATCAAGTGCCGATTGTCCAGTTAAGTGGGAGCCTTAACCTCCTACTACCCCAAGGGCTTCTTGAGGCCTGAAGTGGGACCACTTTATTTTTACTAATTACTAAAATTTACAATTTGGACATTTGGCAACATTGCTGGATGGAGAGGAGGGTGTTTACTTTGTCAGTGATTTTGAAACTCCCGGGTTAGACTTGTACATTATACATTCGACTTGTACTCAGCCTGCTTTTCAACGCCTCTAGACATGTGAATCACATCTCTCTTTCCAGATTATTAGCAAATGTAAGCATGCATAATTATGTAACGAAAATAGCATAAATAACACAAATATTTTTAAAGCTAATATTAACTCCTTGATAGATACATCTAACTAACTAACTCACTGGCACTACCGTAGGTTCATGGCCACGCAGACATAAGCTCGACATACATCCCTATCCTTAGCTAATGTTTTCCAATCATCCCCTATATAATCTACTATCCCTAACAATCAGTGGCATAATTTGTTTTCTCCCACCTCATTCTTGCT
The DNA here is from genome assembly GCA_030220185.1 of Diploptera punctata. Classification (NCBI taxonomy): domain Eukaryota; kingdom Metazoa; phylum Arthropoda; class Insecta; order Blattodea; family Blaberidae; genus Diploptera; species Diploptera punctata. The sequence goes on along the minus strand of JASPKZ010003868.1, from coordinate 2,661,781 downwards.
GACCTCCTACCAACTGGGCGTTTTCCCTCTGGTGTTTTCCCTTCAAGAAGCTTCCATGCATCTCTTTCATCCCCCATATGTACCACATGTCCTGCCTCGATACAACTAGGTCTATGAGACTTAACATGATTCTTATTATATCTGGCTTCCTATACATATCATGTAGCTCACTAGGTAGCGTAGTCTTCTCCCTCTAACACCATGTCCTGGATGATAATCTCTTTTTGACCCAAAAATTATTCACTAGGGTACCGACTACTCTACTGAATGTAATTTTTTTCATACTTTTACTAATGAATGAGTAATGCACATAAGTATATCGCCAAATAAAATAAGAAAAAAATTCTCCCCGAGAAAATTAATAAGTTTTGATCCTATCGTTGCTATGAATATATTTTGATTACGCGATAGACCATCTCCCCATATGAATGTGAAAAGGGAAGGCACTACTTATATCCCTTACACCTGGGTAGGTTTCAGGCCCCTATTTTTAAAATAACAGTTTGAAATAACGTCAGAAAATTTTAAGCTGCTACTTAGAAAGCCAGTAATTATTTTTATCTGTAGAAAATCTATGATTAAATATTTTATACCAGTATATAATATTTGTACTTCTTCATTCTTCTTCCTTTCATGTGATAGACCATAGTGACCGTGACAGTACGGTCTCAACTCCAAGCGTTTTGAAGGGTCTGCCCCCCAAACATGTCTTGCCTGGTGGCATATATATTATACTTATTAATTTCTTCCACTCAGTTATAAATTTAGCAAAAAAAAAAAGAAAGCTTAAAAGATTTGAAGCCTTTCAAGAGTTCTGTCCTGATTGACTGTCCAAGAAATCTGAAACAAAAACAGAATTTAATATTATTTAATATTCAATGAACAAGAAGACCGAAATATGAGTGTGAAGAGTGAAATTTATCTATTAATATTAAATTATTATATACCTCATACTGTTAGTTCCTACTAAGTTCAAACCACAAAATAGAAATTAAAGAGAAGTGTGGACTTGTGTCTATCCTTCTTGCAGGCGATTTCCTGTGCATATAATTTATTCTATAATAATATAAAATGTGTTTTTCTTTTAATCCTGACATTATGTATCTAAAATGTTTTAAATAATTTGCAGTTAAATTATTTAAAGTATTTAAACCCACTGAGTTTTTGATTTAAGTTTACATGATTTAAAATGTTATTGAATATCTTAGTTTATAATTTCTTCAGCCAATTGAAAACTGCGCATTAAATTGACCTTAACATCCAAATAATGTGATGATTGCTAACTAGTTTTAATAATATGTTAAACTAAAATAAAGAGAAAATACAATTTAAAAAAAGTTTTAAGATTAAAATTTCTCATAACAATAGTTGGGCTAGTTGGTGTGAAAATGTATTGCAGTAATCTTACAAAGTATTGCTGCACAATTATTTCCTTGTGGGACACTAGTGTTGATAATCGTCTAAAATGGGTATATTACTCATTGAGGATGACTGCGTTAATGCCACCTATCTCATCCCCAATTTCTGTTTTCTGCAGTGTATGCCTCGTATGATTACTGTCAAGGCCACTTGTTATGTACATGACAATGAAGCATTGTTCACATTTCTATTATATCTGCCTAACATGCGAGGAGTTTGACAACTTGTGGCTTGTTGTTGAGGTGCAGATAAAATAGGATGATAATGATACAAAGCTAAGACGACTTCCCCATACCAAGCGGCTACTGCCTAATCCATTTTCTTATAGATAACCATACAGTCTCGTACAGTACATTCTTTAACCATAAGAAATAAATAAAAATATATTAGCCAAGTTATTTAAAATAAATTTGTAGACTTGTGCTTTAAAAAGATCTGAGATAAGATTTTTCAAACTTGCCTTCTTTTTTCCCCCCTTTGCATTAAACATGTAAATTTTGACCAGATTTATGATCTTGTAGTGAGAGCTTCTGACTACAGTTCATGAGGTCTCGAGTTTGATTCCTGGTCAGACCATAGACTTTTTTCCTTAAAGGAATTTAGGTTTAGTTTAGGTTATGGACTTGGGAATTCTATGCCACCATACCACCTACCATAATTATTCAAATAATATAAGGATTGGACAAGAACACATAAATTGTATTAAATTAAATCAATTGATGTTAGCTATTATGCATATTCATCTCATAATAGTTAATCACAAAACTAATTTATTAAATTAAAGTAAACCTCATAGTGTCACTTCCTTTAAATTTATAAGTGATATGCCAATTATTGTTGAGGTATGGTAGCCGTGTGAATAATTATCTGAGAAAACTATTGATGTTGAAGTTTCTCCTCCCCCCCCCCCCCCCCCCCCACCCCCCCCCAAAGAGTGAGAAATGCCTTAAAATGAAGTGGCAGAAGTTTGAGCTCAAAGTAACCTAAAATCACCATTTTATCTGAACCAACTTGCTAAGATATAAAGATTAGTCCCTCTGTTCAGACAGTGATAGCCCTAAGTTATCATAAAACCCAGTAACAAAAAAAGTGAATGTTAAACTAATCTGATATTCTAACTCGTCCATTTTCTCACCTTAACTTGCCCATCTAACACTAACTTGCCCACTAATGTATGTGGACTCCTTGGATAGAATCCCCTTATATGTGAGTAAACATGTTGGCAATTGGCTCTAGCATGAACGTGTGTTATCACATTGGCTAAAAATGAAGCTAGCAGCCACTTGTTTACTTTCAGAGACCTGTTGCCTTGTATGGTTGTGAAAGATGGGTCCTAACAAAAACTCAACAAAATAAAATTAGAATAGTTGAAAGAAAAATATTAAGGAAAATATTTAGAAATGGAAATTGGCGCTTTAGATATAATGATGAATTATATAAACTATATGGTGACACAGATATCATTAGGACAATTAAGATGGCAAGAATTAGATGGCTGGTACATCTATACAGAGAAGAGGAATCAGACATATGTGTCATAAAGTTACACTGACAACTATAAATGGAAACCGAATAGTTGGAAGTCCTAATATTAGATGGCTGGACAGCACTGAACAGGACCTGAGACTACTGAGTGTACGAGGATGGAGAAGGAAGGCAGAGAATAGAGACAAATGGAGGCATAGTGTAGGGGTGACCAAGGCCTGCAACGGGCTGTAGAACCATGATGATGAGCCACGTGTTCTTCAATTGAATATTCACAGGTGGCATAGAATAGCCAAGGACTCTCCTGGCACTTCATTATTATTTATCACCCATCATATTATTGACATTACATAATTCTGCCTTCCAGGTGCCCCCTCCTAAGAAATGGGTTACATTTCTGCCAATGCCAGGGGAGAAAGGCAGAAATGTCATAAAAGCCAACCTAGTTACATAAGACAAAAAAAAATATATATGTATATACACACAATTTTGTTAAGTGGAATATGCCAACAAGAAACAAGAATGTTAATTTATTAACTATTCTGCCATGAATGATGTGCATCTGAAATTATTTAGATTTTATCTGGGGGTTTGTGTTATATTAGTTTATTGGAGTTTCTTTCCATGGCAAATGCTTTGTGTTTAGTAAATGGGCTACAGATTTATATGCACCAAGAATTGTGAAATTATGCATGCAAATATAATCAAAATATGAAGAAAATAAAGCATTGTAACTTAAAAAATATGCAGAGAATAGTTTCACATAGCATTTCAATAAATGTATAATTTTCATTTTGTTTCCTTTTTGGATTCAAATCAAACAGATTGGATTGGTAATATTTTTTATGTGAGATCTAATCTGCAAATGCTAACCCAGTTGGAATTTTTTGTGCACTTCACATATTAATAAAATTATCCTTTAAATTTAAAATATCTAACTGTATATAATAATGTGTTTTTTGTATATGTATAATATGTAAAAAAAACTGATTTACGGATAAATTTTTTAAAAATATGAAGTATATCTTCCTTGAACAAACTTCATAAGGTATTATGATATTATTATGTAAATTTATACACTCAGATTAACCAATAAATAATTTCTAGAAAAAAAAAAGATTGTTTGAACTGGGAATTGAACCCAAGAAAAATTTGTGTTTGAACAAGGAAGCATTGGGTAGCACAATGGTCAGTGCCTGGCGTGAAAAATCAGGGGTCTTGGATTAATTTCCCAGTTCAGGCAACATTTTTTCTCTTCCAAAAATTGTTAATGAAATGTACATTTCCATCTGATTATTAAAGCCTTCTCTCAACCAGCTTTTCAGAAGGGAGCTATGTAAAGTTTTGTCTATAAAAAAGACAAATATTTGAATTGATTTCATCTGTCATATAATGGCCAGAATGTCTGGTAAAAAATGCTAATAAATAAGTCTCCTTAATTTAACATAATCTTTATTATCATGCTAATAGGTTACTTCCTAATTTAAGAAATAAAAATAAACACTTGAACTGGGATTCGAACCCTGGACCTCTCATTCTCCATACGAGTGTGCTGTCCATTATAACATTTAAATGGCGATACAAACACTAAAATTTCTATTTAATTAATGTTGGGAAGTAAACATTATGAGGTATATCATTAAAAATCATCGGAGAACATATTGTTTAAATAACTCACCTCATAGGATTCATGCTTCCATGATATCGCGATTTCAAACATAATCATGTTCATCGTCAGCCATAACTCCGACTGTTGAAATTCTTCGGCCGTCAACTATTCTATTGTCGCCATCTTCAGTGCTGCTATCTATGGTTGAATTTATGAACTTCGAAATCAATGTAATTTCGTTAGGGATATCAAAATTCATTGATCTATTTTTGTTTTTCTGAATGTATATTTTTTCCCAAACTGTCAATTCCAAAGGTTTCTCTACTTGTTTTAAAAGTTTAGCTTCTCTTCCAATTTTATGATGTTCTAATAAACTATGTGCAACAATTGCAGATTTTTCAATTTCACAATTTTTAATATTTCTGAAATGTTCTTTTGTCCGAATTTCCAAATTCTTTTTTGTTTTTCCTATATAAACTTTATTGCAATCTTCACAATTTATTTGATAAATTCCAGATTTCTTACTGTCTGGAACTTTGACTTTTTTATTGGTACTTAGAAGATTACCCAGACTAAATTTATTTATTGGTGCCAAAAAAATGTTGTATTTGTCAAAAATTTTTTGAAAAAATCTGCAATTGCTGCACATAGTTTATTAGAACATCATAAAATTGGAAGAGAAGCTAAACTTTTAAAACAAGTAGAGAAACCTTTGGAATTGACAGTTTGGGAAAAAATATACATTCAGAAAAACAAAAATAGATCAATGAATTTTGATATCCCTAACGAAATTACATTGATTTCGAAGTTCATAAATTCAACCATAGATAGCAGCACTGAAGATGGCGACAATAGAATAGTTGACGGCCGAAGAATTTCAACAGTCGGAGTTATGGCTGACGATGAACATGATTATGTTTGAAATCGCGATATCATGGAAGCATGAATCCTATGAGGTGAGTTATTTAAACAATATGTTCTCCGATGATTTTTACTAAAATTTCTTTTTAACTTAAACAATTCTTATTTGCTTGAAGACTGATACAGTTACTTCTTTACATTGAAAAAGTTACTTCCTTTTTTGTTATCTCTCACAGAGTGATAGATGTTGACTTCTTGTCTTTAGAATCTGACACACTATGGATTTTTACTTGTTGTATTATGTTAATTATCTTATTGTATTATCGTACTTCAGTTTAAAAATTACACATTAACTCATTAACTTGGCTTTCTTTTCAATTTTCAGATGGACGTTACCCTTATTCAAAAAAGGATTTAAGAGAGACTTAAATACAGAAGATTTATATTCTCCATTAAAAGAACACCAATCAAATTATTTAGGAGATAAACTTGAGCGGTAATATATATATTATATTAATTGGTGACATGGATCAATAAAATGTTAAGCCACATAACAACTATGTATTGCTCATTTTTATTATTAATTTAACACTTCTCATAGAAGGATAAATTATATTTGAAGAGAAAAATTTTCGCCTAGACCGGGACTCGAACCCGGGACCCTTGGCTTTCCGGGCCAAGTGCTCTACCAACTGAGCTACCGAGGTGAGTTACAACGTACATAAGAGGAAAATTTGCGTCTAGATCGTAACTCGCCTCGGTAGCTCAGTTGGTAGAGCACTTGGCCCAGAAAGCCAAGGATCCCGGGTTCGAGTCCCGGTCTAGGCGAAAATTTTTCTCTTCAAATATATGTATTGCTCATTTGCAAAAAGAATGACATAACTCAAAAAACATACTTTTTCAGGAGATGCATTTACAGTTTGAAATCAATAGAACTTTGCCTCTAATTTGTCATAAATATCAAATTACTATACCAACTCATTGTATACATTTGCTTATGTCATTCGTCTAGAAAATAGAACTGAGTTTTGTGTTTCTTGTAGTGCTAATAACTCAAAATTGCCAATTTTTTAGTTATGTCACTCTTCTTGCAAATGAGTGATATATTGAAACATGCACTGTCTGAATAAAGCTGTAATTTCTTTTCACGTTTGCTTTTGATAATTGAGTACAGCTCTGTAATTTTTTTTTTCATTTTTCTTGCTTTGCAACTGACTTCTGTATATTTTTTATTTTTATATACATATTTTGGTTTTATTTAATTATAGCATTCTGTTTAAGTTTCCGGGGTGCGTTCAGTGGCTTGTTTTCCAAATTGATCTGCATTTTCATTTTATACTACATTCACACTTGTTGGTAATCAGGTAAACACTGAGGGATCATTGTTTTCTCTTTTTGACTTAATGTTTACAAGAGTAATTTGATTTAATCTTTTTTTTTTGACATTTTTGAATTCATAAAATATGATTTTAATGGTTGTTGATTGTTTAATAACATAATCATGTTTTTTCCAGATTATGGAATGTAGAACTCGAACAGTCAGAAATAAAGAAAAAGGAACCTAGTTTGCTCAAAGTCATTGTTAAAGCTTTTGGTACAAGAACATTCTTTTATGGATGTCTAATTGCTCTCAGTGAACTCTTGTTTAAGTGAGTACAACATATGCATATATACACATACACACATTTATATATAAAAATATATTTTTTTATGTTTTATTTGAAAATTGTCATGTTGAAGGACAAATTAATATTTTAGGGAAAAAAATTATGCCTAAACTGGGATTTGAACCCAAGGTCTTTGATTTTCCATACCATTGTTCTAATCCACTGATTATGTAGGCATCTCAATTTAGACAGATTTTATTTTTCTTTCTTATACAATCACATGCACTCAAAGCTGAAAACTTTTGTTCTGCACACCTTCTCGCAGCTTTTTATTGAAGAAGACATTTTACTGGGATTTTATCACTACTTTTATAGCCAGTAAAACTTATATTTTTAATATTTATTATTCTTTGAACACTACTTTTTTACTTAGTAAAGTTTATATACTGAACTAGGAAGCACAACAAAATAAAAACTTATATCTACTCTATTTGGAAACAAGGAAACAAAATTGGTTAAATAATCCCAAATGCAGCCATTAGAATAAATACATAAAAAAATATTATCTATATTATAAAATCTTATATATGTAACAGAAAAACTTTATTTAAAAATACAATAGGAAGTAACATTAAGAGGTTTACTTAATAATTAAGTTATTTAAAGGCCTCTAAGCAAAATTTACCGAATTTTCCCGTCCTAGTACTACCTTGGTTTCCTAGATGTCAGTACGAGGTGGAACGCTGACCACGGACCACTCAAAATGATATCTATACGAAAACAAGTGTAACTAAATTAGTATGGTTCAAATTCTTCCGTCTAGGGGGAGAGCGCCTAAATCTCTGTAAAGGGAAAACATGGGCTTACAAAAAACAATTCTGTATATTCTTACCTCTTATGGCTGTTTCAACAAAAACAACCATAAGAGGTAAGAATATACAGACTAAATAACTTAATTAGAAAATATTCTATTTAAATCAGAAGCCTAGATAGCTTAATGGACAAAACATTGGTATATAAGTAAGAGAAAGATTTCTGTCTAAATCAGGGGCCTAGGATAGCTCAGTGGACAAAACACTGGTGCAGAAAATCGGAGATCCTGGGTTCAAATTCTGCTTACGCATTGATTTTTGTCTTAAAATATTAATTTGTCCTTTCATGTAAGTGAAAAATTAAAACACCAAACAAATTTTTTTTTCTTACTTTTGTTTCAGAGTGACTCAGCCCCTGTTCATGGGTGGATTAATTCGCTATTTTTCACCTGCCAGTAATATGTCTATTGAGACAGCATTCTTGTATGTTGGTGGAATTGTAATGTGTTCAGTTGGAAATGTTCTGTCTCGACAATCATATATGATGGCTATGTTCCATATTGGAATGAAGATGCGAGTTGGTGTTTGCTCCTTAGTATACAGAAAGGTTGGTATTCTGTACACCTTTCAACTAAAGAATAGTGTTTTTGACCCACTAAATTATTATTAAAACATGTCCAGAATAATATGAATTGTAAGAGTGAGAATAATTTTAATAATCTACAGACATGAATTTTTGGTAACTATGTGGTTGGTTGGTTGGTATCTAATGTCGAGCACTTGATAATGAAATCATTCGCTCTCTTGCATTCCAATATTTAGCAGAAAGGCTGGTCTCTTCTACAAAAGCTGGACAACGGAGGAGTTGATTTCTTTCCATATCTTCATTTAAATTGCAAAAAAGGGCATTTAGGTGAATCTGTTATGCCAAGTCTGTGTAGGCACCAGCACCAGTGCCACCGTCATTTGGTAGGCTGGAGCCATCTATAAAAATATGTATCCATTCAGGAGCAGGGTATCTTAGATTTATTATTTCCAGTGACATTTGTTTTAAAATATATGGGGGAGTTTCAGATTTCTTGATGTCTTCTGTTAAATGAAGGTTATATTCAATTTCCAAAAATTCTAGAGATGTTTCTCATCTGCATATTTTCTTTTGAATGTGGAAGTTGCAATTTCTGTTTGATTTCTTGTACTATGCTTAAGAAGCTTTGCTGAGATTTTAAACATACTTGTGGTTTTCTTTGGGTCCAGATATTATGGGGGTAGCCTTAAAAATTTGTCATACTGTGTAGAAGTGTTTAATAAATTACAATAGGAAGTAACATTATGAGGCTCTTCTTAATCAATAAGGTGAATCTCGTCATCTTACCTTATAAATAGTTGTTTTATTTGACATGTTTCGATATGCTGTTCAGACTGTTGAATTTTATGTTGTTGGCCCTGGATGTCGATTCTTCCTCTTTCCTTTGGTTGACCGAAGAACTTGCAAATCAAATCCTTTTTTCCAGAAGAATAAAAATAGGATTATGAATTTTGAAGTTCCCATAAAAAATTGAGATGAAGTGTGCTAGTGAATCTGTTCTTGAACATGTTTCGATTAGTCTTCTAATCGTCCTCAGCATCATGGCCAAACTGGTTGGATTTATGTTGTAAACCCTGATTAAAAGAACCTCAAAATATTACTTCCTAAAATAAAACATGCTAGTGAATTTTGAAGTTCTCAGGGGAAAAAATATTAAGATATTAATTAATAGGAGTTGGAATATTCATGACTCACCACATATTTGTAGATTATTTGAAGACCTATTTTGATGCATTGTGTCATTACCAATTCTCTCTAACAGTTACAAAGAATTGTTAATGATTCATAATGTGTTGAAATCTAGGTCTTCAGGAAATCTACAAATATGTGGTAAGTTGTGAATATTTCTACTCCTATTAATTATTAAATATTAAATAAAATTATAAGATATATCTGCGTACCATCAGAAAGAAAGAATATGTAAGACATCCAATGGACAGTACAACTTTCGGACATTAGATGAGAATGATGAACAAAACATGTTCAAGTGAGGAAACAAAATATGAGTAAGATTATATTTGAAGATAAAAATTATATGCTCAGACTGGGATTTGAATCCAGTACCTTTTGCACTCTAGGTGAATGCTGCTCTACCAACTGAGCTATCTGAGAAACTCCAATCTAAATGCAAATTTTTCTCTTGTGTACGCTGTTAATTCCCATGCACCAAATGCTATACAGCCATTGCTTCTATCTTGCAAATGGTGGCTTCTTTATTAAGAAGACCTTAATTGGGAATTTTACATTACATTATATGAGTAAGAAGTGGATTTTTTATTCCACCTCTTAGTACAACAATGTTTACTAGATTTTATAGGATTTATTCAACAACTATTATAAACCATTATGATGGAATTTCATTCTATCATCATCATCATCATCATCACTCCAAGGATTAGGCAATTGCCCGTTCCAACTTCATAATGCATCAGCCCAACGTCTTCTAGGTCTTCCAACATCACGTCTTCCTCTTGCTTGATAATTTCTTGCTAACAATGGATATCTCTCCTTACTCATTCCATCCATGTGATCAATCCATTTCTGTCTGTAATTCGTGACTTTATCCAATAAAGGCTGTACTTTCAATTCTTCTCTTATAATTATATTATTTTTGGTCTGGACATCTTACCTCAATATTAATGTTGATTTGTTCTTGGACATGTTCAAAACAATTCTCTGTTTTATCTTCAGCTTTCCCAGACTGAGAGTCTGGGAAAGCTGAAGATAAAACAGAGAATTGTTTTGAAACATGTCCAAGAACAAATCAACATTAATATTGAGGTAAGATGTCCAGACCAAAAATAATATAATTAAAATAACCTCAAAATATAACTTCCTAAAATTAAATATCTTCTCTTATATCCTCATTTCTTATTCTATCAAGTCTTGTACATCCTTTTACTTGTCTTAGGAACCTCATCTCCGCCGTCTGTATTCTATCCTTCTGTTTTTTCACTGGAGCCCAAGTTTCACATCCATACAATATTGTGGGAACCGCCATAACATTATACATTTTTATCTTGGTTTCTTTTCTAATTTTATTTTTGAATGTTCTCTGTATTGTTCCACACACCGTCTGAAATTTATTTATTTTGGAGTCAATATCTCTTTCCACATTGTAGCCAACATCACAGCCCAAATATTTGAAATTAGACACCTGTTCTGTACTTTGATTTTCTAAAATAATTTTGGATCTCACTGGATCTCTTCCTCTAAAAGCCATGGTCTTCGTTTTCCTTACAGAAATCTTTAGATTGTATAATTTACATATTTCAATTAATGCATGCATTGATTTCTGTAAGTCGTCTTCACTTTTCTGTATTATGATTACATCGTCAGCAAATAGAAGATTATTTATTTAGAATTTCATTCTAATGTCAGATAATTATGAGCTTGATATGTTTAAGGTGGTGAAGTGTAATGCTAAGGCTCTTGGGTTCAGATCCCAGCTTGGGTGCAATTTTTTTCTCTAATTATGTCAAGATTTCTATATCATACATGACTATATATTTTAATGTCATATTCTCATTTTTATAGGCTTTAAAACTAAGCATGGCTGCAATGAGACAAACAACAGTTGGACAATCTGTGAATCTGATGTCAAATGATGTAAACAGATTCGATAATTCTGTTCACCTTTTTGTGTACTTATGGTATGGTCCACTACAGACATTAGTGATGTTATATTTGATGTGGCTCGAAATTGGTTTTGCTGCTGTAATAGGAGTTGCAACCATTCTTCTAGTAATTCCTATTCAAGGTATGTATCACTAACAATTATGATGCAGCAATCTAACGTTAAGATTTTTTATATTTTGTAAATCTTCTTTATTTTAGAAAATAGGCAGTTAGAATTAAAGTGGTATAACAAGAATAAATCTATCTGCAACTTGGCTTTGCAATTTAATTTAAATTTTCAATTTTTTCTTTTAAATCTATCACTCACACTGAAGGACAAATTTATATTTGAAGTGAAACATTTACACCTAAACTGGGATTTGGACCCAAGTCTTTGGTTCTATTACCAGTACCTAAGCCATTGTGCTATTTAGGCATCTCACTTTAAATAGAAATTTTTCTCTCTCATAGTAGCACAGTGGTTTAGTTTCTCACAATGCCATTAATATCTAAATAAAAAAAAGTAACTTTTATGATTTAACATCAACCAGAGTATATTTTAAAAACTCACCTCATAAATTTCATATTTCCACGATACCATGGTTTTAGACGTAATCCCATTCATCGTCAGTCGAAATATCGACTGATGAAATTCTTCCACCATCAACATCTTCTGAGCTGCCATCTATGGTCAAGTTTATAAACTTTGAAATTAAGTTTTGTTCATTTGGATAATCAATATTCATCAATCCATCTTTATATATATATTGATATTCCTAACAAACAAAATTTAATTTCAAAGTTTATAGACTCGACCATAGATGGCAGCTCAGAAGATATTGATGGCAGAATAATTTCATCAGTTGAAGTTGGACTGATGATGGATGGGATTATGTCTGAAATCATGGTATCATGGAAAACACAAAATTTATGAGGTGAGTTTTTAAAATATACTCTGACTGATATTAAATGAAAATAACCTCATAATGTTTACTTCCTAACATTCATTTTAATGACTTTTATGAATTAACGCTATGAGAATATAATTATTTAAGAAAAATTATACCCTCCTCCATATTAACTGCTTTCAGTCAAGTAGCTACCCAAACATGGTCAAAAAAACATAAAATTGAAAGAAAGGCTAAATTAATAAAACAAATAAAAAACCTAAAGAGCCCATGGTTTGGGAATAAATATGCATTCAAAAAATTGAGGAAGAGAAATGATTGAATTTTGAAATTCCTGGGGAAAGTGATTTGATTTGGAGGTGGTTCTTAAAGATGAAATAACTGTCATGAAAGTACTGAAGATGGAACCTAATAAGTTTCCAAAACTAGTCTAATGAAAAGAAGAATATGAGGTGAGGTGATATAATTTTTCTTAAATAAAAAAAATTACCTGTCAGAAAGGATCAAAATGAAAGTAATTTTTATTTTGCTCATTATTAGGAAATTTTGGTCCTGCACCGTATCCGAGTCATTAAGGCAAGAAGCTATAAGACTTGCACTGGTTCGAGTCCCCATAGGGGAAGAAATTTTCTCATTAGATTTTGGCCAGTATGGGACTGGTGCCCATTCAGCATCGTGAGGCATTTGGGTAGCTATAATAAGTAGCGACTCCAGGTTGAGAAGACCTGCTATAATGGCTGGGGACCCGACATTCTGGCCACATGTCACCCCTACACCGCTAGATGATCATCTACCTCTGTGATTAACACGTGGATGTGAGGCCAGCAGCCGGCTGGTAGGCCAAGGGCCTTCTAGGCCTGTCATGCATGGAGTTTTTTATTAGCAAAATTTTTGAAAGTAAATCCATACCCATACAGTCAAAGCCAAGAACCTAGGATTTTTAAGAGAGAGAAAAATTTCTATATAAATTGAGATGCCTAAATAGCTCACTGGATTAGAGCATTGGTACCGAAATCCGGAGACCTTGGATTCAAATCCCAGTTTAGTCATAAATTTTCCTCTTCAGATATTAATTTCCCCTTCAACTTAAGTGACAAATTTAAAATAAAAACATAGGAAAATTGTAAATGATACTTGGTCTGTTTTACATTCCACCCCTTTAATAGCTAAAAAGTCTCTAAATAATACATGCTGAATATTCTACTTTACATAAAGTTTTCTGCAGCCAAGAAGGAAGCAGATTTTAAACAGAAATTCAGGTTCATTGTTACGGTATATTAATTTCACATAACATTTCACAAACAATTAATTTGAACAATATCAGTGAAATGTTAAAAATTACAGTTCAGCCCATTGAGTTTCAAATATTAAAAAAAACTGATATTGGTATCTATAGGAATTTTCTAAAGATAAGAAAAGGTTAAAATTGAACTTAAGAAGTCAGTTTTTTTTGTTAAATTTACTTTTATAATAGCTGTCAATGACACGTTTAACTTTATCCCTGTTAGGTTCATCTTCCAGGCTAAATGGCCATGGTCTGGTTCTGAAAAAATCAGATCACGGCCATTTAGCCAGGAAGACGAACCTAACAGGGACCAAGATATCGGCCGTTGAAAGCCTACAATTATGCATTTAACTTTATCGTCAAATTCCTGTTCTTAACATTTCCCCTTATAATTTGTCTAGCAGCAAATAAGAAAAGAGAGAATTTTGTCCATTTGGCTCTTAAGTTACATTAAAAATGGCATTAGGAACAGCATGATAATCATAAAGCTGATATTGAATTCTGTTTTCTAGTGCACTCTAGCAGCGGTTATGTGCACCATTTCAACCAATTCCAGCTGAACATTTGGAGATAGTAGTGTCTTTCTTTTGTTCAAAACCAGAACTTCGTATCAAAAATTTTGTTAAGGGAGGTAGTGCATTAATTAAAAAAAAATATTTATATAAAAAAACTGGCATATGTGTATGCAATCCTGATATGCTGTCAACAGTAAAAATCACTGGATGTCAGCCTTAAAATCTGATATTTGGCAGACTTGTTTATTATCTGCAGGATGATGATGTTTAATTCAGTTGAAATGTGTAAATTTATAATTGAAACATTTTGTCTGTTCATTCTTACCTCTTATAGTTGCTTTTGTTGAACATATGTTTAAAGGCTTCTTAGCCCCATCGTCAGCGATTACAGTCTGTAATTGCTGACGATGGGGCTAAGAAGCTTTGAAACATATGTTCGACAAAAACAACTATAAGAGGTAAGAATGAACAGACAAAATGTATTAATTATTAAACAAACCTCTTAATTATTTAACTTTCACAGGGAAAGAACACTATGAGGTTTAATTTAAGAATTAAATTAATGTTTTTATTACCTCACCTCATATCCTTTTTCTTCTATACTGCAGTTTCGGAGCTTATCTCCATCTTCAGTAGCCTCTGGTCTACCGGTGTTATGTCGTTTCTTGGCGGTTTTCTTCTTACTTCTATTGGTGGACCGATGAACCTCTGGATCAGGTCAAAATTTGCGGGAGTTTCGAAATTCATGAGTTTATCTTTCTTGTTTTTTTGGATGTGGATTTTTCTCCCCAAACTGTGAGTTCTTTTTGTTTATCTCTGTGTGTTTGATTAGGCTAGCTTCTGTATCGATTAAATGCTTTTCAGACCAAGCATGTGCTGCTACAGCTGACTTGTCCACTTCACCCTTTTTTACATTTCTAAGGTGTTCTTTCAGTCTGGTTGTTAAATTTCTTTTTGTTTTTCCTATATAGATTTTGTCGCAATCCTTACATTTGATCTGATATATTCCTGATTTATATCAGATCAAATGTAAGGATTGCGACAAAATCTATATAGGAAAAACAAAAAGAAATTTAACAACCAGATTGAAAGAACACCTTAGAAATGTAAAAAAGAGTGAAGTGGACAAGTCAGCTGTAGCAGCCCATGCTTGGTCTGAAAAGCATTTAATCGATACAGAAGCTAGCCTAATCAAACACACAGATAAACAAAAATAACTCACAATCTGGGGAAAAATCCACATCCAAAAAAACAAGAAAGATAAACTCATGAATTTCGAAACTCCCGCAAATTTTGACCTGATCCAGAGGTTCATCGGTCCACCGATAGAAGTAAGAAGAAAACCACTAAGAAACGACATAACACCGGTTGACCAGAGGCTACTGAAGATGGAGATAAGCTCCGAAACTGCAGTATAGATGAAAAAAGGATATGAGGTGAGGTAATAAAAACATTAATTTAATTCTTAAACCTCTTAATGTTACTTCCTATTATATTTTTAAAAAGTGTATATTTATATTTTAAATAGAATATCAGGTCAGAGAATTGCAAATTTATGGTCATTTATAGATAATCGCAATTTACAGGGCTTTTACTTCAAAATTGAGTTTCTGAAACTGGGAATTATTTTTGAAAATTTGAATTCATTAATAGTTTGTGAGAGAGATTGTTTTCTTACAGAGGATGAATTTGCAGCTGATAGTTAAATGCAAAATGGAGAAATAAATGGGAGTTTGAAGTAGTGATAAGGTACTGTACTAAAGAGAGTTGCCAGGTATGGCCAGCAAATGTTAATACATGTTCACATACTTTGAATGGAATTCAATTTTCACATTTTTTAGCTAATGGAGAATGATTATAGCACAAATTATTTATTTTATTGCCACAGTAAATTTCACATATACCGTACTTGCATTTCTGTTTCTTTAGAATTTTTTTTTATATACAGCATGTTGGTTTGATACTTATAACATGATTCATATATCATATATGTAGTTTAATGCACTCATATTTTGTTTTCTCACTTGGAACATGTTTTGGAAGACATCTCTGTCAATTAAATATTATCACGCTCTTCCAGGTGTCGGTCTCAGGTGACTTTCTTATTAATAAGGATGACTATTTAACTCATGCCCCAAATGGGAGTCAATGACCAATCACGTTACAATGATTTTTGATTTACAACCAATCACAGTCGTGTTTCACCTCGCTCTTTATCAATTTCTCTTTATCAGCTCCTGCTTTTGTGATAAAGAAAGCTCCTCCTTTTTAATGTTCTGAATAGGTCAAAGCATTATTTTTCTCCAACAAATACATTGAATATAGCAAATAATGAAAAAGATTCCTTGATTTTACAGAGTTGTTTTCTAAAAAAAATAAATGAATAACCCGTAATGTTGATAATGATATATAGTTTGATGTGTTTCATTATTTCTCCACTTGGGTGCACTCTTACAATATTGCGATCTTATTTGGCGATAAATAATATGATCAAGGTGCAGTGAATGAACATAACCTCACATTTCTGATTTGTTTTCAAACATCGCCGTTTACATTAAATATATAAATAGTTTAAAATAACTATAGTTAAACAATGATTTGTGAGTAAACAGCTTAATTGTATTCGTTAAATAGTCCTAACAAATGCCACTCTTGATTTCCAAATTCTCTAGATAAATTCACTCCTAACTTCGTGAGTCGTGAATTTTATCGATAATTTGGAAATCACTCATGGCATTACTTATGATAAATGTTCACTTAAAATTTAAAACTCACTTTATTAGCTTCCCAAAAATTTCACTGGTTCTTCTTATACAAATTGCTGCCAATGATGCTTCTGGATGTACAATCTAATTACTACATAAGTTCTTACCAGTCATTAACAATTTAATTTAGTACAGTTTCTTTACTCTTGAGCTCACTTCACTGTCTCATGGCATACACCTTTACAACTGTTTATATATGTGAGGGTGGGAAGGTTCTCAGCATCCATCGAGAATTTACTAGAGTGGAAATCTTGAGAATTGAACCTTCCGGCCATGGAGGGATAGATGTAGAGAACTTTCTACGCAGGTGTTTCAACTTGTGAGTTGACAGCTTGTGAATCTTTTCCTACCATACAAATGTGAGATCCATACTCTCCCCATTGCCTGTAAAATTCAAAGGTTACTACAACAGTGTGTGACAATATTAAAAATGTATCACTTGACCTCATATTTTATCTTCTTTTTAGATCGGTTTTGGAATTATTCCATCTTCAGTATTTTCACAACTGTTGTTCTGTTGTGGTGACGCACTGCTTCTGTTGGTAGACTGATGACTGTCATTCTCAGCCAGAAACCAACTGCTGTATTGAGAGTTGAAAGTGATCTTTGTTAGTGGGGAGATAAATCTCACAATTAAACCTTTCTTCCCAGGAACATCAATATTAATTATTTTGTCTCTCAGATACAAAACTACGATTACATAACATCAAATCAAAAGCTGCTCTAAAATACGGAAGTGAAATTTGGATTTTAAACAAAAGAAATTCTCATAAACTGACAGTAAGCCAAATGTGCTTCTTACGATCACTGTTAGAAATTAATAGACTGGATCACCAAAGGAACTCTGTTATCAGAGAAAAACTTGGAGTACCAAGTTTAGATGAGGATGTAGAAACATACCAACAAGAATGAAAAAAATCATCTGAGAAGAATGGAAAGAAATAGTCTTCCAAAATTAGCATTCCAATGTATTCCAACTAGATATAGGGACCACGGATGACCAAAACATTGGTGGAAACATCAAGGCCATCTTTGTTAGGTTTACCGTCACAGGCTGCATGGCAAGTTGTTTCAGCAATGCAACTTCTCTTAAATTTTATATTTTCTTTGATATTTAAAGGAAGTGACACAGTAAGGTTTATTTTATATTTAAATTAATATTGGGAAGTAAACTTTATGAGGTCCTTGGAGAGATCAAAAACCAGAGAATTTCATCAGTGGAAGCCATGACTGAAGAGGGACAAGATATTGTCTGAAACTGCCGGTATCAAAGAAATTTGAAATTATATCAGGTGAGTCGTTAAAAATATGTTCTCCACTCACTATTAAGGTTTATTTTAATTAATAAATTGAGTTAGATTGTACAACTCACCTCATAATTTTAGGTTTCTTGAAGACTAGTTTCAATACTCTATGTATCATTCCATCTAGATGAAATTGAAAATGATATGAAGATGTATTGGAACTAATCTTCAAGAAATCTACAATTATGAGGTGAGTTGATTAAATCTAACTCAATTTATTAATTGAGTTTGTTTTTTTTAACATTCTTACCTCATATGTTTGTTTTGTTGGATGATCATTTCAAAGCTTATTATTAATTTATATTTTCTGTTCACAAATGAGCAGATACTGCGAACTTTTCTATTTACCCATGTTTTACATTTCTAAGATACATCCACCGCTGAAGTCTCGAGGTAGCATGCTGCCTTGTCACGCAGCGGGCCCGTGTTCAATCCTCGCTCGGGACAAGTTTCCTGGGTGAGGTTTTTTCAAGGTTTTTTCTCACCTGTAAGACAAATGTCAGGATACTTTAAGGCCCAAACGGTCCCCAAACATCATCTGGCCATCATTATCACTAATATCACATTAGATTAAGTTTAGATTTAAGGCCTCTTCTGGCGCATCATTACCCATCGTCATTACCCATCATATCATTGGGGCAGCATAACCCCACCTTCCAGGTGCCCCAACCTCAGAAGTGGGTTATAATACGCTAATGCCAGGAGAGAATATCTGAAATGTCGAATGATAAACAGGTGGCATTGAACAAAAAAAAAACATTTCTAAGATATATTCACGTAGACTTTCACGGCCGGAGTTGCTATGATGATCTTGAAGAAGATTTTCGGGCTGTAGGCCATGGTCGTGAGGCTTGTAGTTCCCCGACGTTTCGCCAGAGACTGCATCTGGCATCCTCAAGGGTTGTCTTGAGACTGGCAATTCTGTCCGCTGTCTGTCTTATTTATACGTTCACTGCGATGTGTTCGTAAGTTGTATCTGCCTTCTGATTGGTCAGCGTTAGGGACTTCCATTGCTCCAATGAGATTGCTGTTTGATGGTCTAGTCGACTGTACGTTATATCTGTCTTCTGATTGGTCAGCGGTAGGGACTTCCATTGTTCCACTGAGATTGCTGTTTGATAGTGTAGTCGACTGTGCTTGTAGAGGTTTACAGTTTGCGTTTTTTAGAACCGGTATCCATACTTTGTTGACTTTTAATGATTCTTCTTTTCTGTTGAAACTGTTATTATGTTTGAATATTTCGATGGCTTCTCGTTGTAGACGGGTAAAATAGTGTGTGCAATTAGATAATATGTCTGTATTCTGGTATTGTACCCTGTGGCCATCAAGTAAAGAGTGTTCTGCTACTGCCGACTTATCCATTTGTTTAAGACGACTGTATCTTTCATGCTCCTTAAGTCTGGTTGCGATGGTGCGTTTAGTGGTGCCTATATACACTTTTCCACAACTGCATGGAATCCTGTATATGCCTGCTGTCTGATGAGGATGGAGTTGATCCTTTATAGGTCTGAGAAGGTTCTTGATTTTCTTGGTAGGCCTGACATATTATCTAACTGCACACACTATTTTACCTGTCTACAACGAGAAGCCATTGAAATATTCAAACATAATAACAGTTTCAACAGAAAAGAAGAATCATTAAAAGTCAACAAAGTATGGATACCGGTTCTAAAAAATGCAAAATGTAAACCTCTACAAGCACAGTCGACTACACTATCAAACAGCAATCTCAGTGGAACAATGGAAGTCCCTACCGCTGACCAATCAGAAGACAGATATAACGTACAGTCGACTAGACCATCAAACAGCAATCTCATTGGAGCAATGGAAGTCCCTAATGCTGACCAATCAGAAGGCAGATACAACTTACGAACACATTGCGGTGAACGTATAAATAAGACGGACAGCGGACAGAATTGCCAGTCTCAAGACAACCCTTGAGGATGCCAGACGCAGTCTCTGGCGAAACGTCGGGGAACTACAAGCCTCACGACCACGGCCTACAGCCCGAAAATCTTCTTCAAGATCATCATTTCTAAGATACTCTTTCATTCTAATATTCATCTCTCTTTAGTTTTTCTGTGAAGATTTTTCCACTTTCCGCGTATTGTATCTGATAAATTCTGAATTCTTTATTTTCATCTTTGTTTTGGCTAAGAATGGAGGTAACTCCTTCAAAACCAGTTCCAGGTGAGAGAGCAAAATACAAAGTGAAGTGTAAAGAACCAATTCAATTTCTTTCATCTATTTATTTATTTATTTTTTTCAATTTTCCCTTTTTTTTTTAATTAATTAGCTGATACTGATTTTTTTTTGGTGGATATCTGATATTGAATTTGTTGAATGCTTCTTGAAGTGTATCAAAGAATGATATGTAATGTTTTTAAACTTATCTTACACTTCTTCAAAGTTAAAATTGGGAAACACATTATGAGGTTCTTAATTAATAAATTAATGAGTCATTTTAACATCTTACCTCATATTTCATGTTTTATCAAACACGGTAACTATAGTTTTCAAATGATCTTGTCATTCATTTTCAACCGCCATTATGACTACCGGATATTCGTTGGAATCTCCCTCTCTAACGTTGCCATCTGGTGTTGATTTGAAGAACTTCGAGATATTGTTGCCATATGGTGTTGATTCGATGAACTTCGAGATGAGGTCACGTTCATCCGGAATGTCGAAATTCATAGATTTAAATTTGTTCTTCTGTATAAATATTTTCTCCCAAACTGTCAATTCCAAAGGTTTTTCCAAATGTTTAAGAAGTTTAGCTTCTTTTTCAATTCTATGACCTTTCTTTGAATCAGATTGCAGGGTAGTGTATTCTTTTAATATGAAGAGGATTTTAAGAAAGAATACAATCACATTTTGGACATACTTACTCTTACTTACTTACTCACTGGCACTATCGAACCCGTAGGTTCATGGCCGCACGGACATAAGCTCTCCATACATCCCTATCCTGAGCTAATGCTTTCCAATCATTCCCTGTATAATCTACTTCCCTCAAATCATTGTTAATGTTGTTCTCCCACCTCATTCTTGGTCTACCAACTGGGCGTTTTCCTTCTGGCTTTCCTACAAGAAGTTTCCATGCACGTCTTTCATTCCCCATACGCGCAACATGTCCTGCCCATCGCAGTCTACGGGACTTAACTGTTCTTATTATATCCGGCTTCCTATAAAGACCATGTAGTTCATTGTTATGTAGTCTTCTCCATTCACCTGTCTGTTCATCTCTCTTTGGTCCAAAAATTTTCCTAAGAACTTTATTCTCAAATACTCGTAATCTCCTTTCCTCCCTTAAAGTAAGAGTCCATGTTTCGCACCCATATAATATAACTGGTAGAATAATAGTTTTATATATTTTCAGCTTAACATTTTTTGAAAGGAGTTGGGACATCAAAAGTCTCTGCAATGCATAATAGCATGCATTTCCAGAATTGAGCCTATGTTTAATTTCTTTGTGCATCTCATTCATATTTGTGATTATTGTTCCTAGGTATTTGAATTCAGCCAATTCCTCAAAATTTCCCTCATTTGTCATTAGCTGTCCATTTCCATTATATAATGTATTTCTACGTGAGACCATATATTTAGTTTTACTGATATTTACTTCCAGTCCTAATTTCTTAGTGTTACTCAATAGTGTGTGCGTGTTGGCCTTTAGTATCTCCTCGCTATCGGCCAGTAGTACTACATCATCAGCATAAACTAACAGCTTATTAATACCATTGAGTTGTAAGCCTTCCATTCTCTAAAGATTTAATATCATGCTCTAGTACAAAATTAAATAGTAGAGGAGATAGTGCATCTCCTTGCTTCAACCCATTCTGGATTTCAAAAGTGTCCGAAAACTGTTTGCCT
This sequence comes from Diploptera punctata, assembly GCA_030220185.1. Classification (NCBI taxonomy): domain Eukaryota; kingdom Metazoa; phylum Arthropoda; class Insecta; order Blattodea; family Blaberidae; genus Diploptera; species Diploptera punctata. The sequence continues at coordinate 2,639,632 of JASPKZ010003868.1, read as the reverse complement.
ACACGCACCCTACTCTTTGAGCCATTTAGACACATTCGTATAAGTCTAACTAACTTTTTAGGAATTCCGAACTCCAGCAGGATACTATATAACTTCTCCCTCTTAATTGAATCATATGCTTTTTTGAAGTCTACATATAGTTGATGTACAGTACCATTATATTCCCATTTCTTTTCTAAAATCTGTCTTATACTAAAAATCTGATCTGTTGTAGACCTGTTTCTTCTAAATGCACATTGATGATCTCCTAGAATGTCATCAATATAGGGAGTAAGTCTGCTGACTAATATATTTGTTAGAATTTTGTACGAAGTTGAAAGTAATGAGATGCCCCTGTAGTTGTTGCAATCAGTTTTATCTCCTTTCTTATAAATTGGTACGATAATTGATTCCTTCCATTCATCTGGAAGAGCTTCTTTTTCCCAAATCATACTAAGCAAACAGCGTATCTTGTCCATCAATTTTTCTCCCCCTGATTTTATCAGTTCTGCTGGGATCTCATCTGAACCTGATGCTTTATACATCTTCAATTTTTCAATTGCCATTTCAACCTCTAATGCACTTGGCTCTGCGACTAGCATTTCTGCTGTCTGTAACTTATCCTCCTCAATGTCCTGTTCTGTATGTACATTTAATAGCTGATTAAAATAACTTTTCCATCTATTTAATATACTCTTGGAATCTGCAATCATATCCCCATTTTCATTCCGAATTATGTTTGTTCTAGCCTGAAACCCTTTCTTCTCTATACTAATTCCCTGATATAATTCTCTAATGTTCCTATTTTTTGCATTCATTTCAAGATCATTAATCTTCTCTCTCAAATATTCCCTCTTTTTACTCTTTAGTAACTTGGTGGTTTCCCGTCTAACACTACCCAATTGCTCTAAATTTACCTCATTTGGCTCGTGTAACCATTTAATTTTTGCTAGCTTTCTTTTCTTTACAATGTCGGCACATTCCTCATCAAACCATTTCTTGTTTTGCCTCTTTTTTAAACAACCAATGCTTTCTGATGCTGACAATTTAATAGTATCTCTTATAGCCTCCCATTCTTTATTTATATCAGTTTCTTCTTCGTTTGCCACATTGTCATCTGAAGATTCCAGTACTTCAAATCTATTAGCAATTTTGATTTGGTATTCTTGCCGCATTTCATCATTTTTCAAGTTTTTTAATTCATATTTTACAGAATCATCTTTAGCGTTTGTTCCTCTCATAAGCGATAGCCGTTGTCTGATTTTCACCCTGACCAGATGATGATCTGAATTGCAGTTGTCTGTCCTGTCCCTCTAACTGATCTAACATCAATGATGCTACTGTGCCAGCGTTTATCCACTAATACATGATCTATCTGGTTCCGAGTTTCTCCATCTGGGGACGTCCAGGTGTATTTATGAATATCCTTATGCTGAAATGTTGTGCTCTTAACAATGAGATTCTTTGATGTGGCAAATGTGACTAATCTAACCCCGTTGTCGTTACTATCTTCATGAAGACTGAATTTGCCTATTGTTGGTTTGAATATATCTTCCCGCCCCACTTTTGCATTAAAATCTCCTAAGACAATTTTCATATGATATCGTGAAAGGCTATCAAATAAGCATTCTAATTCTTCATAAAACTCATCCTTGATATTGTCATCTTTATCTTCTGTGGGGGCATGTACATTTACAATTATAAAATCATGTCGTTTACCCTTTAGAATTATGTATGATATCCTATCACTAACAAACTTAATATCTCGGATAGCGGATAGGATCCTCCTTCTGACTAAAAAACCCGTTCCAAATGCAGGTCTTTCTGCACCCCCATAGTATAATGCAAAGCTTCCTGATTCCTGACTACCTTCTCCTGGCCACCTAACTTCCTGTAAAGCGACTATATCCAAGGGCGATTTATCCAATTCCCGCGTTAATATCTCTAGTGCCCCGCTATTGTATAAAGTCCTAACATTCCACGTTCCTAGGAACATGTCCCTGTGTTTGAGCCTTTGGCATGGGTTCCCTGAAGTAGTCCCCGCCCGGAGAACCGAATGGGGGACTATTTGACCTCCGGAAAATTTTACCCCAGTAGAACCCATGTCCGCATTTCTTGACGGTTGTATTTTTACGGTGAAAGATCGTCACTCTTTCGACCAAGGTACTTATTTCGTCTGGCTTATCACCTTCCTCCAGTCCGGCATGGGTAACCCTATCGGCAGCAATGCTACCGCCGGCATAGCTCTCAGGATCATTTAAGCACACAAGCCACTCCACCACGACAAGGTAAAGATACCATGGAGGGTCACATTTTGGACATAGCTAATTTAAATGGTTTTGGAAAGGAAATAATTATAACTAAATTGAAGAAATTCAGACAACAAAAAAGATTAAAAGAATACACTACCCTGCAATCTGATTCAAAGAAAGGAAAACAATTTAAGAAAATCACTTATCATCCTGGAATACATAACAAATTTCAAAAAATTTTCAAGAAATTCAGCATTACATTGGCACCGATAAATAAATAAATTTAGCCTTGGTAACTTATTAATAACCAATAAGAAAATGAACACCCTAGATAGTAAAAAATCTGGAATTTATCAAATTGATTGTCGAGATTGCAATAAAGTATACATAGGAAAAACAAAAAGAAATTTGGACACTCGCACAAAGGAACACTTTAGAAATATTAAAAATGGTGAAATTGAAAAATCAGCTATTGCAGCACATAGTTTGTTGGAAGGTCATAGAATTGAAAAAGAAGCTAAACTTCTTAAACATTTGGAAAAACCTCTGGAATTGACAGTTTGGGAGAAAATATTTATACAGAAGAACAAATTTAAATCTATGAATTTCGACATTCCGGATGAACGTGACCTCATCTCGAAGTTCATCGAATCAACACCAGATGGCAACGATATCTCGAAGTTTGTCAAATCAACACCAGATGGCAACATTAGAGAGGGAGATTCCAACGAATATCCGGTAGTCATAATGGCGGTTGAAAATGAATGACAAGATCATTTGAAAACTATAGTTACCGTGTTTGATAAAACATGAAATATGAGGTAAGATGTTAAAATGACTCATTAATTTATTATCTTACACTCTTTTGTATCCTACTTTGTTCCTTTTTTAAATCTGTAACTTCTATAGAAATCCTTTCTTTATTTTTCTTTCACATGAAAGAAAAATTAATCCTCCTAAAAATAATATTTAATTTTTATTGTGGGAAAAACATTTATTTTGTTTATATTTTTTTAAGTAAATAATATAGTAGATGTAAACAAATGATGCCCTCTGCTATGCCTTAAACAGCAAAAAGCACAGGAAAGAAATAAGTTAAACACCATATGAGATCAAACTTAAGCATTACTTACATGACTGATAGTATCATTCTCAATTTACCAGCATTTCAATTTATTCAGCTCTTTCTTCTAAGTTTATTAGTAGTTTGTCCATCATATTATCTTTGGTACCTTCCAAATACCAAATTTCATTTCATACTTCATTATGTGAATGATATAACCACACCATTTTCTTTATGTTTAGTTAAACAAGGGCTAATTTGTTAATTAATATTAAGAAGCTAAATCTATTACTATGATTGAAATAAGTAAATTAATGTACACAACTAAACTATTATAATCAATGGTAAAGAGAAAAATTTATGCCTGAACCGGGAATCGAATTTTGAACCTTCAAATTTACATGAACAAGGGTCTCTTAATAAATTCCCAATTTTAACTTTGAAGGGTCTCTTAGTTGGCCACAATGGACTAGTAGTTATGCTTGTCTCTGGTCCTGAGGATGACAGGTTCAAACCCGGCCGGGCTCGATGGATTTTTTTAGGACGGAAATATCCAAGGAGCAAGTCCTCTGGGAGGGACTTTAAGCTGTGGGTTCCGAGTCTCTGAAGATTTTTTAGACTCGTAAAAGATCCTTAAGCTTGAATAAAAAGGCCTCTAAGCAAAATTATCGACCGCAAAATTCTAGTAATACTTTAGTTGCCTGTTATATGTCTCATTGTGTTGGTGTGTTGACAGCATGACATCTATGGGCAAATAAAGTAACTAAAAATTAACTTGGTCTAGTAACTCCTAACAAAGGAGAGGCTGGCTCAACAGTGGACTGCGCCATTATAGATAGGTAGAAGGATCTCCTAAGGCTTGTAGTTTACTGTGAAACATTAACAATGTTATTTGCATCTGAGAAGAACTTCAATATACAAGAAGAAACATCCTTGCCCAGTTTTTGTACATTCTTAGTTTGGTCTGTATGTTATTCGCGAAATCCTGGGCTGTGTTTAGTACAGAAGACATTGCTATTTCTATAATTTTGGTTGTTGTTTCTACAGCTCCTTTCAATATGTTCTGATCCCACTTTTTATTGGTGATATCAAATCATTGATAATATTGTGTCTTTGCGCCAACCCTGAACCCTGTAATGATTTAAGTAATATGTGGTAAAAATTTACAATGGTTGAAAATCCATGCAGGAAGTGCGTAAACTAAGTGAATTCCTCAGCAAATCGAATTTATGGTTAAATTTTGTTGCTTTATGAAATATATATTTCTTTTGTTATTTAAATTGTATGTATCATAGCATCAGCAAGTAAAACTGAAGGTTTGGGGTTTGATTCCCAATTCAGGCATACATTTTTCTCTTTATGATTGATTACAATAGCTAATTTGTTTGGTTGTCATGATTAACTACATCAAAATAAACAAACTTCTCCATGGTTAACCAAAATTCATGCATGAAGATTATCACAATTCACATTATTTTGAACATGTTTTAATGTTTAGCAAAGGAATATTTTGATGAACAAAAAACACGAATAGGAGATTAAAAATTATAATGAGTTAGGTTGAGAGCCAATGAAAAGCTCTGAGTTCACATCTCTATACTTTAGTTGAAAGGCGTTTATTATTTTTAACATGTAAAAACATTAATTTTGAAAATAGTCTTTAAAATTGTTATTGAATTGTTTGTTAAATCTTGCAGCTGGTTTTGGTAGAATGTTGTCTGTTTTTCGTCTTCGCACTGCCAGGAGAACAGATGAACGAATCAGATTTATGAATGAGATAATTGTTGGAATACAGGTTATAAAAATGTATGCTTGGGAGAAACCCTTTGCACATCTTGTCTCTCTAGCTCGCAGGTAAGGTATATGATTTAGTTAAAATCCAAACTTTTTTATTGTTATTTTTGAACTTTTTAAATGTGATTTCAAATGTTTTACAGATTTGTGGTTTCAGTCACTACCTGTCTTACAATCCTTAAAAAAAAATCCAAATGAAAAAAATGATTTTTGTGTGGAAATTAGATGAACATTAAGATGGAAACATTGAACATACAACGTCCAATTTCCTAGAATTTAGGTAGTATTATACTGTGAAGAATGTGTTTTATTTCATTTTAAATGCATAAACTAATTAGTTATAAAGTTTCAATTGAATATCAGCAAATATTGGGTTTGCTGAGAGTTTTGAAATTGTATACAATCTAGTATGGTTGCATTTAAAAAGAAAAATATGAATGTAATTCAGTAAATATATTAACTAAGTTTTGAGAAGTAAGAAAATATTTGATATTATTTTCTTAATTTCCAGGCGAGAAATACAAGCTGTCAGATATGCCTGTTATATACGTGGTTTATTCTTTTCATTTGAAAAATTCTCAGCTAAAATAGCAATATTTGCAAGCATTGTCACATATGCTGCTATTGGAAATGATATCACTGCTGAAAAGGTAAGATTGTATTGAAGTAGAATTGTTTCACTTGAGGTATAACTTGAGGTTAGTCTGAGCTAATGTTTTTCAAATATCCCCTATATTAAATAATAGGTGTTAGATATGCACAGTTCACCTCATATTTGTAGCTTTCTTCAAGATCTCGGTTTCGATGCTTTAGCATCATTATCAATCTAACCGTCGAAACGGCGGCTGGTGATTGGCCGTTTCAATAATTAAAAAGAATTGTTTATGTGCTAAAGCATCGAAACGCAGGTCTTCAAGGAAGCTACAAATGTGAGGTGAGTCTTGCATATTTAACTACTATTATTTTAAAATAAACCTCATAGTAATTATTATAAGTTAGGTTATTTGTGACTCATAAGAATTAAATGAATTGTGATTTTTTCTTACCTCATACTTCTATGTTTTTTTAAACACAGCACTGCAGTATCGGCGACCCATTGTCACCATCGTCAGCTGTTTTCATGACTGTCAATTTTTTCTTTTGCTGGTAATTATCCAAACTGCCATCTGATGTTCTTTTGAAGGAATTATTTTCTAAACTGCTATCTGGTGTTCTTTTGAATGAATCATTTTCTAAACTGCCATCTGTTGTATTTTTGAAGAACTTTCTAATCAAGCTCGGTTCATCTAGAATCTCGAAGTTCATGGTTCTAGTATGGTTTTTTTGAATATATATTTTTTCCCAAACTGTTAAATCCAAAGGTTTAGATAGATGTTTCAAAAGTTTTGCTTCTTTTTCAATCCTATGATGCTCTAATAAACTATGTGCTGCTATAGCTGATTTTTCAATTTCTCCATTCTTTATGTTTCTGAAGTGTTCTTTTTTACGAGTTTCCAAGCTCCTTTTTGTTTTTCCTATATATATATATATATATCCTGTTGCAATCAATTTGATAAATTCCAGATTTTTTGTTGTCTGGGGTGTTAAATTTATTATTAGTTAACAGAAGATTACCCAGGTTGAACTTGTTAATTGGAGCCAATGCTATATTAAATCTTCTGAACATTTTTTGAAACTTATTATGAACTTCAGGATGGTAAGTAAATTTCTTGAATTTTACATCTTTCTTGGAATCATGTTGTAAGGTGGTGTATTCCTGTAACCTTTTCTGTTGTTTAAATTTCTTTAATTTATTCTTTATTATGTCTTCACCAAAACCATTTGTTTTAGCAACATGTACAATAATCATATGAGGTGAGTCACAAATAATCTAACTCATAATAATTAAAATAAACCTCATAGTGTCACTTCCTTTAAATATTAAATCCCCTATATTCCCTTAAATCATGGTTAATATTATTATTTTTTTAAATTTAGAGAGAATTAGTGATGGCATAATCGGTATCGCACTGACATGCAGAGTCCGTGATCCGGTGTTCGATTTCCAGACTGAATGTTAATTTTTCTTCTTCTTCTTCTTCCTTCCAAGTATTAGGCCAAGGCCTGTTACGATCCTATAGAAAATTTTCCCTCCAGCGTTTCATAGGACGGCCCAGTGATCTTCGTCCTCTTGGTATATAATTATAAACAGCTTTGGGGATCCGATTTGAACTCATTCTTTCAAGATGGTGTTTCCAATTTAGTTGGTACTGTTTAATATATTCCAAAATTGGCATAGTCTTCAATTCTTTTAAGATATCGGTGTTCCTTTTCCGATCCCATCTGGTGTAACCCGCTGTTCTGCGCATGAATCTCATTTCACAAGCCGTTATTCTGCTTTCATGTTGTTTTTTTAGTGTCCATGCTTCACTACCATAGGTCAACACTGGTCTAGCCAAAGTGTTATATAAACGTAATCTGGTGTTTTTTTGTACAAGGGATGGTTTCATAACTTGATTAATAATTCCTAAACTTTTATTATAACTAGTAACTTTTTCAGGGATATCCTTTTCATCCCAGATAGAGAGATAATATCCAAGATATTTAAATTGATTAGATCTCTCTAAAATTTTATTCTGGAGACAGATTTTACTTTGTATGGGGTCCTTCCCATGAAATGCTGTAATTTTAGTTTTGTTAATTGATATTTCCATATTAAATTTGGCACCTATTTTTTGTAAATTATAAATTGATCGTTGCAAATCATTTTTGGAAAGTGCCAGGAGAGCTAAATCGTCTGCAAAAAGAATAGCATCGAGTTTGAGGTTAATTTTTCTTTCTAAATTAAAATGTCCAATTCTGGAAAATGTTAATTTAAAATATATCCATCCATAGTAATTCTGCCCAAAGGCAGGTCCTTCGCTGCAATCATAGCATTTTCATGCTATGCTTGCAGCTTTACTAGGGAATTGTAGGTGTGGTAGCTTCCTGTTGCTTTCCATACTGGTGAAGGATGATGATTTCGGGGACCGTTTGGGCCTTAAAGTTTTCCTGACATTTGTCTTACAGGTGAGGAAAAACCCCGATAAAAACCTCACCCAGGAAAACTGCCCCGACCGGGGATCGAACCTGGGCCCGCTGCGTGACAAAGCAGCATGCTACCTCGAGACCACAGCGGTGGACTTAAAATATATATCATCTTAACATTATTCTCCCTTAATATTATTCTCTTGGCCTCCAACTGTGCACTCTCCCTTTGGTGTTCCATACCCTTCTTTCATTCCCTATTTGTGGCAAGTGTCCTGCCCGTCAAAGTCTATGAGATTTGACTCTTAGTAAGTTAATTACTTTTGTGACAGGTGTATTGGCATATTCAAAATTTATTTGGTTATTGACTTTGACCACATATTAAGCTGTTATATAGTGTCTAACTGTAATGCACACCAGCAGAACCCAAGAAATAATCTAAAACACACCCTGAAGAGACACTCGTGCCCTACTAAATGCTTGCTGCACTTGGTAGAAGCAGGATGTTGATGATGATTACTTATAAATTCTTAATTTTATGTACATCTCTTGTTATAAGAAGGCACATCAAACCACTATTCAGATTGGTCAGTATACATGGTATATTGAACAGTTATGAATTACTGCATCTCAATTCAGATAAGAGATGGCAGTGAAACATGAACTTGATTTTGATAAGTCTTCATGAAATAAGAAGCCTTATCGAAGGTCGCTGGAGTAAAGTCATTTTATTTTGTTTATGGTAATTAATTCAGTATAAGAAAATAATTAAAATTATTATAGGAAATATCACTATGAGGTATAATTTAAAATAAATTCTGTTCATGTCTTGAATTGAACTTTTATAGGAAAAAATCACTATGAGGTTTAATTTAAATCTGTTCATGTCACCTTATATCCCAATTCCTAATTAGGCCAGTTTCAAATTCTAGGCAGTTTCATCATCAGTAATTTGTTGTCCAATGTTCTATCATCCAGAGCACTTCTTCTTACTCCATCTGTTGATGGAACAATGAACCTCCGAATCAAATCAACTTCCCTGGGAATTTCACAATTCATTAATTTTCCTCACAGTTTGGGGGAAAAAAAAAAAAATCCACATTCAAAAAGCAGAGAGAAAATTTAATGAATTTTGAAATTCCCAGGAACTTGATTTGATTTGGAGGTTCATCGGTCCACCAACAGATGAAGTAAGAAGCAGTGATCCTGGACAACAGAATATCGGTCATAGAATTACTGAAGATGAAATCGCCTAGGTTTCAAAACTGGTCTAGTTAGAAGACGGGATATGAGGCGAGTTGAACAGAATTTATTTTTAAAATTTTAATTATGCCTCATAGTGATATTTCCTATAATAGTTCAACATCAACATAATTCCTTGTTGTCATATTTTGGCTTCATTAGATTTAGGGTTGGGTATCAGTGAGAACTTAATGGAAATAAAAGTAAAGTGATCCCACAACAGGCCTCAGGAGGCCTTTGGGATAGTAGGAGGTTAAGGCTCCCACTTTTTCTAGACAATCGGCACTTTATGTCAGCCAGGTTGTCAGCCCTGCATGACGGCCACCTTTACCCCAGAACAAGCGTCTGGTACTCATTTCCATTAGAGGCTCAGTCGACTCCAGGTCTATAGTGCCACCAGAAGGTTTGTGTCAGTTTAAAAATCCTGACCCCAACGGGACTTGAACCCTCGACCTTCCAGCTTGTAGCTCAGTGCCTTAACCACTACGCTACGGCGTGCCCCACTTAATGGAAATGAATTGGTAAATTAAGGAGCAACTTATTTTGAACTTTTATAGGAAAAAATCACTATGAGGTTTAATTTAAGATTAAATTAAAATGCTTCATACCTCACCTCATATCCGTCTTCTAAGTGGATCGCAGTTTCGAATCTTGATGGCTGTACTGAAGATGAAGCTGTCAAGGCTTTGAAACTGCAGTCTACTTAGAAGATGGATATGAGGTGAGGTATGAAACATTTTAATTTAATCTTAGAGTAACTTATTGTTTCATTGTTAGACAGTCTGTTGCTAGTCTCGATTTTTGTTTCTGTGAATTTTACTAACATTAGTTGGTAAGTTGTAAGATAATGTTTAACTTAACAACGATATCCTAAAAATATCAAATTTTGAAATTTGAAATATAGAGATTACCTTAAAATCTTATGGCTCACATAAAATTTCATTTAAACATTTGAATAATAGGACAGCCTTGTGGTCAGAGCTTTTGACTACCGTTCATGAGGTCCCGGGTTTGATTCCTGATCAGACTTTAGGAATTTTTTACATAAAGGGAATTTTTCCTATGTTTGTTCAAAGTCTGGAATTTAGATTAAGTTCAGGTTAAGGATTCTCCTGATTTTTCATTATCATTTACCAGCTGCCATATCATTGGGGTAACGTAACTCTGCCTTCCAAGCACCTGAACCTCAGAGGTTACAACTCCACCAGCTACAGGAGAGAAAGCCAGAAATATCTTCAGACAGTCTGATGGCATTAGGGAAAAAAAAATCAGTATTATTATTATTACTTATGTTAACATGTCTGAAGAAGGTACAGTGTACCGAAACAGCTGTCACTGAATTATATCTTAATAAATATGAACATCAAATAAAACTAAGTTTTATTTTTATTTAATAGTAAATATGGATTTTCATCAAGTAAACACCAACTCAATTGATTATTATTATTATTATTATTATTAGATAACTAATTTGTGTCATTTATTATTTTTCAGATGTTTGTTGTTACTGGATATATTAATATACTGATCAAATCAATGACAGAGTTCTTTCCGAGATCAATAGCACAAATATCTGAATGTTTTGTCTCTATTAAGAGGTTACAGGTATGTATATCTTGTGTTGCCACACTTCAATTATTCTGATGTTATACAGGGTGGTCATAAAGTCTTGATCCATTTCTGTGTTAATATAATTTTTGGTTTTTTTATATAATCAGTAAGTTTACTGACAATAGAAGAACATATGTATGTTGTTAGTGCCAATTATCTGACACCAAGGTGTGACAGGCATTCAATTGGAAGTTTCACAAACCAGGATTCACATGAACAAATATCCGGTTAACAAACGACAGTCGATACGGGGTACTGAACCACCGTTACCAGAGAATTGCAAAGAGACACATCAAATGTAAATGTGTGGCTTGGATTCACAAAGACCACAGCATATAGACCCTTCATGTTCACAAAAGCAATGTTTACCTTGACATGATTGAGTTATATTTTAATTATATTTGAAAAGAAAAATTATCTGCTCAGACTGGGGTTTGAACCCAGGACCTATGGCTTTCTAGGCCAATGTTCTTCCCCTGAGCACTCTAATCTAAATGCAAATTTTTCTCTTATCTACACTGTTAATTCCTGAGTGCCAAGTGCTACGAAACCGTTGCTTCAATCTTGCAAATGGTGGCTTCTTTATTAAGAAGACCAGTTATTGGGAATTTTACATTACATTATAAAGCCAGTATGGCCTCTTTTGATGTTCTTATTATTCATATGAAATGAATAATAAAAAACATGATCAAATTATTTGTCGAACCACATCTAGATCAGGACAGTATTGTTGACTCTGTCGTGTTCCAACAGAATGGAGCACCCCCTGCTTTTGCCCTGAATTTAGAGGACTACCTCAATCAAACATTTCCCAACAGATGGATAGGCAGAGATTCAGCCTTCGTGTTCCCCTGATTTGACGCCTCTGGACTCCTTTGCTTGGGGGTTCTTAAAGGGGGGGTGTACAAATCAAAGGTAAGGAATCTCCAGGATAGGACTTTAATCTGCAATGCATTGACGGCTATTTGACCAGCTATGCTTCAGAACATCTTTCCGATTACTCTTCAACAATGGAAACAGTGAGGCAATCTTGAAATCCGATGAACATGTGTACATAATTAAATTATTTTTAGTCTGATCATCTTACCCTCAATATTAATGTTGATTTGTTCTTGAACATGTTTTGATTATGATATAATTGAAACATGTTCAAGAACAAATCAACATTAATATTGAAGTAAGATGATCAGACTAAAAATAATTTAATTAAAATAACCTCAAAATATCACTTCTAAAATAAAATATGTATACATAATCTGACAATAAACATACATACAAATTATCAAACTGAGTCCATTATTTCTTGGAAATGGATTGAGACTTTGTGACCACCAGTAGGTAAAACTGAAGACCTTGGGTTCAAATCTTGGTTCACGCAAAAATTTTTTCTTCAAAAAATGATTTATTTCACAAAAAATTATATATTTCACAATATGTGTTTGATCTATAGCATACATTTATAAGTGTATTATTAAATTTTACAGAAATTTCTATTGCACGATGAAATAGCAGATGAAACAAGGTTGAGTATAATGGAGAGAACTAGCAAGAAAGATGGTGATAATTATAAAACAATAGATAACAACGTTGATTATAATAAGGTCAATAGCAAAAGTATTGTAAATGGTACACATAAGATTGGAATAAATATTTGTGATGTCACGGCCAAATGGAGTGAAGATCTGAATGAGAATGCTCTGACTAATGTGAACCTCGATGTAAAACCTGGTGGACTTGCAGCTGTCATAGGTCCAGTTGGCTCTGGAAAGGTATGTCATGTCACATGTTAATACATTTTTCTTATTAGGAGCATTACATACTGTCACTATCTACTAGAAGTCGGCCTCAGGTGACTATCATCTTAAATAAACACCACAAATGTTCACCTAAAATTTTCAAATTCACTTTATTAGCTTCACAAAATTTCATAATTCTTCTTACACAAATTGGTATCAATACTACTTCTGGAGTTACAATTTAATTATTACTGTTATGATCCCAACTGGATTTATTAGGCTTAAAGGACCTTCGGGAATTGGAAAATCTGGTAGCGTTTATCTAGCCGAGCGTTAGTATGAGGATGTACAGTTTACATGTTTGAAATGAACAAAGGAAGTCTTATTTTAAACTATTTTATTACTAAAGTATAAGTAATTATAAACCCTTAGTAATCTAGCCCTAATCTAATCTAAGCCTATATTAAAAACTACAGTACTTTCTTGGGGGGGGGTTGAGAAGAGGGAGTTGTGGAATTTTTAAATCTAACCAAATCTACATGATTAAAAATGTTATATCCCTTTTCTAAAATATAGTTTCAAAAATGTTAATGGTACTTAGTCAAATATAAACGAAATGGACTACATTATTAAGAAAAATGGTCAGTGACTTACCCTCCAGCCGTTTACACACACAGACAGACCGAGACCCTCACTTCTCAAGTGTTATATACTAAAGATGACCTCGAATTACCCGTAACTGTACCACTAAACATCGTGGGATGAACCCAACTGGATTTATTAGGCTTAAAGGACCTTCGGGACTTGGAAAATCTGGTAGCGTTTATCTAGCCGAGCGTTAGTATGAGGATGTACAGTTTACATGTTTTGAAATAAACAAAGGAAGTCTTATTTTAAACTATTTTATTACTAACATATAAATAATTATAAACCCTTAGTAGTCTAGCCCTAATCTAATCTAAGCCTATATTAAAACTACAGTACTTTCTTGGGGGGGGTTGAGAAGAGGGAGTTGTGGAATTTTTAAATCTAACCAAATCTACATGATTAAAAATGTTATATCCCTTTTCTAAAATATAGTTCCTTGGAATGTTAGTGGTACAGTTATAGGTGACTTGAGGTCATTTTTGAATATATAACACTTGAGAAGTAAGGGTCTCGCGTCTGTCTGTGTGTGTAAACGGCTGGAGGGTAAGTCACTGACCATTTTTCTTAATAATGTAGTCCATTTCATTTATATTTGACTCAAGTACCATTAACATTTTTGAAACTATATTTTAGAAAAGGGATATAACATTTTTAATCATGTAGATTTGGTTAGATTTAAAAATTCCACAACTCCCTCTTCTCAACCCCCCCCCCCCCAAGAAAGTACTGTAGTTTTAATATAGGCTTAGATTAGATTAGGGCTAGACTACTAAGGGTTTATAATTATTTATATGTTAGTAATAAAATAGTTTAAAATAAGACTTCCTTTGTTTATTTCAAAACATGTAAACTGTACATCCTCATACTAACGCTCGGCTAGATAAACACTACCAGATTTTCCAAGTCCCGAAGGTCCTTTAAGCCTAATAAATCCAGTTGGGTTCATAACAATTACATAAATTCTTTCTACTGACTAACAGTTTCTTTTAACCATCTTGAGTTCACTGCACTGTCTTGTGGCTTCAATGCAACTCACTAACTCTCTGACCCTTGCAGTGGTTTTTAAAGTGAGGGATGAACATTTTCATCTTGTTGCTAAGACTTTTCCAGATTGGAAGTTTCAGGAATTGAACCTTCCAGACATGGAGGGGTAGATTTGTAGAAAATCTTTTAAGCAGATCTTTCAACTCGTGAGTCCACAGCTCGCGAATCTTTTTCCACCATACTATGTGAGATCCCTACCCTTGCTGCTGCTTACAAAATTCAAACCCTAGTAGATCAATGCATCACAGTACAATTAATTTTGGTGGCTCTGTGGCGCAAGTGGTTAGTAACTTGTCCTCCACCTTTGGATCCCAAGTTTGCATCTTCTTCATTCCATGTGGGGTTTGTGATGGACGAATTGGAGCCAGAGTAGTTTTTTCTCAGGATTTCTCCTGTTTTCCCCTGCAAAAAACTTCATTCCACCATTTTCCATGTGATATCCATTTTTTTTTTCATTTCATTTCATCTGCTCCTATGATGGTATGATAAGCCTGGTCAGCCAGCATCTGTATATGTCAAAGATTTTCAATAAATAAAGGCTTCATCTCATCTGATCCCTTGACCTGGAATTATGCGAGACATGAGTAGAGTATTTACTTTTTAGATGTAGTGGACAGTGTCGAATATTTAAAATTGCCAATCTTTTTAACTTATGTTAATTTTATAGGAGATCCATTTTCCCTCCTCAAAATTAGAGTAATTAAACTCATGCCCTAGAATGAAATAGAAATTATCAAAGAAATCAACATAATTATATTTAAAGTTTAATGTTTTTTGAGAGAATTTGGGACGACAAGAATCCCTTCTTGGTTAATATGTAGATTCATTTTAATTGGTTTGTTTTTTCCAAGTTAATAAAGACATATTTAAGATAAAATCAAATGTTTCATACCTCTCCTCATACAAATCTTCTAAGTAGATCGCGATTTCAAGACCATAGCGGTCCCATCTTCAGTACCATCTTGATGACTGATGTTATGTCAATCGGAAGAACCACTTCTTCTGATCGACATAACATCAGTTATCAAGATGGTACTGAAGATGGGACCGCTATGGTGGTTCTTCTCTTTCTTCACTTCAGAAGAAGTGGTTCTTCCGATCGACATAACATCAGTCATCAAGATGGTACTGAAGATGGGATCGCTATGGTCTTGAAATCACAATCTACTTAGAAGATTAGTATGAGGAGAGGTATGAAACATTTGATTTTGTCTTAAATTAAACCTCATAATGATTTATTCCTATAAAAGTTTAAAAGACATATTTCATTGCTGCTTGCATTCTTTCTACTATAATAATATCATCTGCATAATTTATAAGTTATTTTTTCTTGTTTTTATTGTATCTTACACTATTACTTTTTTAGACATCATTGCTACATGCCATCCTGAAGGAATTACCTCTTAAAAGTGGCTCAATTTTGGTGGGAGGATCAATATCATACGCATCTCAGGAGCCATGGCTGTTCACAGGCTCTGTGCGACAGAATATATTGTTTGGACAGCCCATGGACAGAATCCGATATAAACAAGTAGTGAGAGTGTGTGCTTTAGAGAGAGATTTTGAACTGTTACCACACGGAGACAAAACAATTGTTGGAGACAGAGGTATAACACTGAGTGGAGGCCAGAGAGCCAGAATTAACCTGGCAAGGTAAGTTCTAACATTACATATTCATTTTATACTAATTCCAAGCTATGTTCATGTTGTAATCTAAACAACCAGATGACAAACTGCATTTTCATTAGTCAAATAACGATTTTACCTTTAAACATATAAGAAAATGTAGTTAGTTCGCTATCACTCAAAATAAAAATAATAAAAATATATGTATTATCCAGCATATGTACACCCTTCGACAAAAAAAAAGAGTCATCTCTTGAACGCACATTTCTTCTAAGTCATACTCGGCACAGCGCTGGGTTCAAACTAGGAAACTAGTCATAATTGTGCAGTCCCTGAGCTACTGTGTTATGTGGCATAAACTGAAGACTCTCCTACGTGTCCTAATAGGTCAGTGGTAAAACATGTGGTCACTGTTTCTGTTAGTGAAGATCGCAGGTTCGCGTCTTCAATCACGCAATTTTTTTTTCATGATATTTGTATTAAAACATTTTATGAATTAAATACATTTTATTTTGACATTTGAACTAATCTATACTTTTTAAGTTCATAATTGTTTTTTATACTGTTGAGGTTATTAACAATGTTAAATTATATATTTTATACGCTTTATATTAACTTGACCTGTATCTATGTAACGGAATCTTTGAACATGATTTTCACCCACTTAAAAACATTACATCGATTTGAAAATTTGTATACTTGTAAAGGACTCATAACAATACAATAAATTCATTATTTTTTAAATCCTGGCCAGAATCATCAGAAAAAAATAATAAAACCCGGTGTAATAGATTGCGGACTTATCGACTGTTTAGTCAATCGTTGTAAGAGCTCAGTTGGTAGAGCGGTGGACTGTAGTGGTATATAATTTCAGTAATCCATAGGCCGCTGGTTGAAATTCAGGCCGGAGGATTTTTTTAGAAGAGTATTAAGCAATTAAATTTTCATGGGATTCCAGTTTATGACAATCAATTAAACTAGAAATTAAAAAAATAGATAATAGTTTAAAAAACTGAAACAACACGCTTTATTAGAAAACCATACTAAAAAATTAAAAATAAATAATAGTTTTAAAAAACTAAAACAACACGCTTTATTAGAAAACCGAACTAAAAAACGAAAAATAATTTTAATTTCCAACACGCTTGGGATAAAATTAAAGTGGTCAACAAAAAATCATCTCCAACACATCTAGAATAAAACTGAGTTTTCTACAAAAAAAATATCTTAGAGACTTTAATTTTACCAATATCTGTTTATTATCAAATATATTAATTGATATAGGGCACCCCACGCTTTTGATGGTAAAATTATTTTTTTTGTAGATAACTCTAGTTTTATTCTAGATATGTTGGAGATGATTTTTTGTTGACAACTTTAATTTTATCCCAAGCTTGTTGGAAATTAAAACTATTTTTCATTTTTAGTTTGGTTTTCTAATAAAGCGTGTTGTTTTAGTTTTTTAAGCTATTATTTATTTTTACCTTGTATACTACCGTCTTCCTCAACTATTTAAAATTTTTGTTGATTTCACTTTAGGCCTTTTGATTCGTGCTTCATCTTCTGGAGTTGTTGTAGTAGTAGGCTATTGAATTAACTGTATGTCTAATAGAGGGTTTTGCTCATTATGCATATTTTCGTTGATAATGTTTGTATTTTTGGCCTTCTTGATAATTTCGATTTCTTCTAAAATATTAATTTTGTGTCTGTTGGTTCCCTGTGTATAATTGACATTGTATTATCGATATTGTTGAAACTGTGGCCGCTTTCTTAAATGTGTTTAGCTAAATTTGATTTGATTGTTAGAGGAGAAGGCAAATCAAATTTCGCTGTTCACCTGATTTGAATCCAATCGAAAATGTGTGAGCTAAGATGAAAAATAGAGATGAACTCTAATTGGCCTGCAGATGCACGAAAGACGAAAGATCGCTTATGGCACAAATTCAAGACGCCTGGGATGCTCTAGATGATTGTCCACGTGCCTGTAGAAATTGATTGCATCAATGCCCCGAGGATTGAGGGCGGTAATAGATGCTGAGGGTTCATACACTCGATATTAATTTTGTTAAAATTTTCATTTTAGAAGATATTATTTTCTTTCTTCATTTAATTATTAGAAGGTTTTCATTTATGTGTTTTGTGTGTGCATTAAAGCCATAAAACTCAAGTATAAAATTAAATATGAAACTATATTACAGGCGAAATGATATCCTAACATTCAGTAAAAAAAAAAAGTAGAACGGGAATCGAACCCGTGAGATTACGAATGCAGATGTTGTGTGTTAAACCTCTCGACCACGGAAACACGCAAAGGCAAGCTCTCTCTTTTATGTTACTTGAGTGTGCATTGCGTTAACTAGCAAACACCACAATACAATTACTGAAAACTTGTTAATGTGAATAAGGCTTCTGCGAGTGCTCACGAAGTTCCCCGATTGGTTGATAGAATCAAGAGATGACTAATTTTTTTTGTCTAAGGGTGTATATATATGTTATATGACTACTATCTTCAAAGTCCTATTACTACTATGTTATATGGGAGAATCTTAAATATATAATTAAAATTCTAATAGATTAAATAAGCATTGTTTTATTTTAGATATAGAAAAATTAATGCTTGGACTGGGATTCAAACCCTGGATCTGAAAAAACAAAAGCATTGTTTTATTCTTACATATTCGCAATGCAGAATATGCTGAAATTTCAGTTATTTCATAATGGCCATTTCTGAAGAATTTCTAAAATATTGGAAAGGAAACCATTTGAAAAGTGAAGGGAAACTGTTTTTAATGTTTTCAAATGGTTTAGTGAAAAATATCCCACATTAGCCATTGAGAATATAGTAAAAATAACGGCAGAATTTGTAGGTGAGTCAGCATGGAACATTAATTCTGCTTGTAATGAAATTGTATCGGTAAATAAAGGTAAACTACTGGCATCATGGAAAAAATGTAAACATCTAATTATGTAGGCCCGTATATAATTTTTTGTGATAAATGAATAAGAAATCTCATAGACTGCGATGGGCAGGACATGTTGCACGTATGGGGAATGAAAGACTTGCATGGAAGCTTCTTGTAGGAAAGCCAGAGGGAAAATGCCCAGTTGGTAGACCAAGAATGAGGTGGGAGAATAACATTAACTATGATTTGAGGGAAGTAGATTATACAGGGAATGATTGGAAAGCATTAGCTCAGGATAGGGATGTATGGAGAGCTTATGTCCGTGCGGCCATGAACCTACGGGTTCGTTAGTGCCAGTGAGTAAGTAAGTAAGTAAGTAAATGAATAAGAAATTGACTCAATTCTAAATTATTGATACGATCTACCTTGTATTCAGTCTTATTTCCTGTAAAATACGATGTTTCTATTGATGACAGTTCTGTACATAATCCAGTCATACGGCAGTTAAAAGTAGTATCACAGTTCCCCCCCCCCAATAGACAGTCAGTGGAGTAATAACTTATCCAAGTTTTGTTTATTTTTTATTATTTCACTCACCTCATACTTCATAATTCATAGCAGACCCTGGGTTTCTTCACATAATTTGTGACATTGTCAATGCTGCGTCACGTTCACAACTGATGTCCAACGGCCTTCTATCCTGCAGACTGACCTCCGCGCCATCTGGTGGCCGACCGAAGAATTTCCAAATCAGTCCTCTTTCTTTATAACCGGGTATTTCAAAATACAACTATGAATTTTGAAATACCCGGTTATAAAGAAAGAGGACTGATTTGGAAATTCTTCGGTCGGCCACCAGATGGCGCGGAGGTCAGTCTGCAGGATAGAAGGCCGTTGGACGTCAGTTGTGAACGTGACGCAGCATTGACAATGTCACAAATTATGTGAAGAAACCCAGGGTCTGCTATGAATTATGAAGTATGAGGTGAGTGAAATAATAAAAAATAAACAATATTAAAGAACCTCATAGTGTTATTTCCTATCTACATAACTTAATTATCCAAGTTTGTTTACAATACAGCTGAAACTTAGCTCGGAATTAGTATAGTAACTTTCTAGAAATTTCCTTCTTTCTTATAAGTAAGAGAAAAATCAATTTAATAACCAAAATAGTGAGTTGTGAAATCTCACCTCATAAAGTCCATGATCTTCAAGCACAAGACTGCAGTTTCTCATCATCAGCCATCTTTACAACTGTTGAATTTCCATCTATACCTTCATCTTTAAAGCTGCCATCTGGCATTGATTTGATGAATTTTGTGATCAAATCCTGTTTGCTGGGATTTTCAAAATGAGAGGGATGCCTCTTGAAACTGCGGTCCTGTGCTTGAAGATCACAGAGTTTATGAGGTGAGATTTCATGACTCTCTATTTTAGTTATTAACTTGAAAGCCTCATAATATTATTTTCCATAATTCATCTATGTAAGAAAAATCAATGCCTAAATTAGGAGCATAGATAGCCTAATGGATAGAGCACTGGAACGAAATTGCAGAGATCCTGGATTCAAATCCCAGTTTAGGCATTCATTTTTCTTTTAAAATACTATTTTGTCCTTTAATGTAAGTGACAAATTTAATTATATTTAAATTAATATTGGGAAGTAAACATTATGAGGTTATATCATTAATAGTGAGTGGAGAACATATTTTAATCGACTCACCTCATACATTTTCAAACTTCTTTGATACCGACGGTTTCAGACAATATCATGTCCTTCTTCAGTCATGGCGTCCACTGATGAAATTCCGTGATTGTTGATTTCTTTAGTGACATCACCTCTTGTGCTGCCATCTTTCATTGAGATTATAAACTTTGTAATTAAATTTTTATCCACCGGAATATCGAAATTCATAGATCGATATTTATTCTTCTGAATGAATATCATTTCCCAAATTGTCAATTCTAACGGTTTATCCAATTGTTTCAAAAGTTTCACTTCTTTTTCAATTTTATGAAGCAAAACTTTTGAAACAATTGGATAAAGCGTTAGAATTGACAATTTGGGAAATGATATTCATTCAGAAGAATAAATATCGATCTATGAATTTCGATATTCCAGTGGATAAAAATTTAATTACAAAGTTTATAATCTCAACGAAAGATGGCAGCACAAGAGGTGATGTCACTAAAGAAATCAACAATCACGGAATTTCATCAGTGGACGCCATGACTGAAGAAGGACATGATATTGTCAGAAACTGTCGGTATCAAAGAAGTTTGAAAATGTATGAGGTGAGTCGATTAAAATATGTTCTCCACTCACTATTAATGACAAATTTAATATTAAAACACTGAAAATATAAGCTTTACTAGCAAAAAAAGTAATGTTAAAAAGAAAAACCTACAAGAAATTGTACAGGGACATTCATTTATTTTTACTAATATAAAGTTGGCTATACAATTGTATTACTTGTTGAACATATAAATGAATTACAAAGAGTATGGTTTCCCCCTCACAGAGCTGTGTACAAAGAAGCAGATCTGTATATCTTGGATGATCCTCTCTCTGCTGTAGACACACATGTTGGACGTCATTTATTTGAGGACTGTATCTGTGACTTTCTTCACAACAAGACTCGTCTGCTGGTCACTCACCAACTGCAGTATCTGCAGACTGTGGACAACATCCTTATTCTTAATAATGTAAGTAAATTGTTTCATTTCTAGAAATTAATATTGAAAATAATATTCTTCTACCTAATAAATAATTGATATAACACTAAGAGGTAATGTAATATTATGAAGAGATTAAACCAGAAATATACACATTACCTCATATTATATTTACCCAACTGGATTAATATAATGATTGGAAATACCAACTGAACTGACAGTATAAAAAAAAAAATGTACATCCAGAAGAATTCGGACAGATTACTGAATATTGAAATTCCTGGGGAGAAGAATTTGAGAGATTCAACTGCCCACCACTTGAGACAAAAATAAAATCAAGACATTGGATGGCCAATGCAGCAGTCATAATTCCAGTTGGGAATGGAGAGACATTGATCTCTGGAACATGTGGAGGTGATAAATGATATACTAATTCCGAGCTAAGTTCCAGTTATAATGTAAACAAAGCAGATGTATGACTACATTTTCTTAGTTGAATAACTGTTTTACCTTTAAGTGTGTAAGAAAATGTTGTTTGCTCTCTAACACTCGAAATAAAAGAAATAAAAATAATAAATATGTGTATTATCAAGCACAAGTCTATATAAGTTATATGGGAGAATCTTAAAATATATAATTAAAATTTTAATAGATTAAATAAGCATTGTTTTATTCTTATGCATATGCAATATAGAATATATTGGAATTTCAGTTGTTTCAAAATGGGCATTTCTTTAGAATTTCTAAAACATTAGAAAGGAAAGCTTTTGAAAAACGGAGAGAAAAAATGATTTTATAATTATATTATAAATATCCTTTTCAAACAGTTTAGTGAAAAATATCCTACATTATCCCTTGAGGATGTGGTGAAAAATAACAGAATTTACAGGTGAGTCAGCATGGAGCATAAATTCTGCTTGTAATGAAATTGTAAATAAACATATCTATTGACATGGAAAAGCATAAATATTTTACATGGTAGGCACATATATAATTTTTTGTCACATATAAATAAGAAGTGGAGGATGTTCCTAATTATTGGTACTATCTTACCTTGTATTCAGACTTATTTCCTGTAAAATATGATGTTGCCTGAGAACAATGTTTTTTCATTGACAGTTCCATACACAATTCAGTTATATGTCGGGTAAAAGTAGTACCATGATTCCTCTAATAGATGGAGACAGCGGAGTAATAAATTTATGCAAGATTAAGATTTTAATTAAACATCATAGTGATTTTTCCTATGAAAGTTCAATTTATGCAAATTACTTCAAGGAACTAAATTACATAAAATATTTAGCTATAAAAAATGGATATAACTCATAAATAATAAAGAAATTGGCCAAAAAAGAAAAAAGAAAAAATGATTTAAAAGAATTAATGAAACTTGAAAATGAAGGTAATATAAAAACAAGTAATTGGATCACTTTTACTTACACAGGTAATGAAACAATCGATCTAGCAAAATCTATCAGGAAACATAATAAAAACATCAAAATAACCTACAAAACTAATAAATAACTTAATATATAACAAAATTGAGGAAAACAATAAATATGAAAACAAAGGCATATATAAACTCAAGTGCAACGACTTTGAAAAATTTTACATTGGTAGAACATCTAGAAGTTTTAGAATCAGATTTAATGAACATTTTTCAGACTTTATTAAAGGAGAAGGCAAATCAAATTTCGCTAAACACATTTCAAAAAGCAGCCACAGTTTTAACAATATTGATAATACAATGCTAATTATACACAGAACAACAGACACAAAATTAACATTTTAGAAGAAATCAAAATTATCAAGGAGGCCAAGAATACAAACATTCTGAACCAAAATATGCCTAATGAGCAAAACCCTCTACTAGACATATACAGATAATTCAATACTACTACGGCAACTCCAGAAGATAAAGCATGCTTCGAAAGACCTAGAGTGAAATCAATGAAAATTTTAAACAGGAACATTATATGTTTTCAAAAAGTTTAATATAAAATTGGCACCGAAGAACGAATACAGCCTTAATAGGATAATTAAAACCAATAAAAATGAAAGAATTGAAGAAGAAAACATCCGGAATTTATCAGATCAAATGCAGGGATTGTGACAAAATTTATATTGGAAAAACAAAAAGAAATTTGAAAACAAGGGCGAAAGAACATCTTAGAAACATCAAAAATGGAGAAGTGGAAAAGTCAGCAGTAGCTGCTCATGCTTGGTCCGAAAAACATTTAATTGAATCAAATGCCAATCTAATTAAACAAATAAATAAACAAAAGTAACTCACAGTTTGGGAAAAAATCCACATTCAGAAAAACAAAGGAAAACTTTTGAACTTCGAAATTCCCGCAAATCCTGACCTGATCCAGAGGTTTATCGGTCCACCAACTGAGGGAAGAAGAAGTGTTTCTTCCGATCGACATAACATCAGTCGCCAAGATTATACTGAAGAAGAGACCGTTATGGTCTCGAAATTGCAATTTACTTAGAAGATTTATATGAGGAGAGGTAAGAAACATTTGATTTTACATAAATTAAACCTCATAGTGATTAATTCCTATAAAAGTTAAAGAAACATTATAGTTGAGGACGATAGTAGTATACAAGGTACAAAAAAAATTATAATTTATTTACAGTATAACTGCAACTTAGTTTGGAATTGGTATAGTATAAAATGAGGTGTGCATTTCTGTGTCAATCTCTTGAATTTTCCTACTATTGATACTGTTGTTGTTGTCTAATGCTTTGTATTTGGCAATGAGGCCATTAGGTCTCATTCATTCCAGTATTTTCTATGTTTGATCCAGCAGGTAATACTTTACAAGTTTGAAAATGTTCTTCAGTCATTTCTTCTTCTTTGTTGCATTAATTGATTACTATTGATACTACATATTCCACATAATCTGAATTTAATATACAAAATTCCTATGATTAAAGGGAGCTGTTGAAGCAACAGGCACATACCAAGAGCTACGTGAATTAGATCTTGAATTTGCAAAGCAGCTTGATCTGGAAGTTGAAGATATGGAAGTACAAGTCTCTCATGTGGATTCAAAGACTTCTTTACATTCCACAAAACGTCAGACTTCTGAAACTTCTCAGCAGGTATATTAGCACTTTTATTAATATTAATAGTAAATTAAATGTCTCCCCCCCACCCCAAAAGGGACATGAAGAAAGATGAAGAGGAAATAATTTACAATTTCTGAGGATAGAAACTATCATACTTAAGATAATTATTCATTTAATTTTCTATAAAGATAAAATAAAAAATTAAAATGTACCTGTTGGCAGGTGCCGTCATCCTCAACTCTGTTAAAATGATGTATGTAAAATATTATAAACTGCAAGCCTTTCAGAAGTTAACTTCCATCATCAGCAGGATGAATACTACTAGTAATATTTCAGTTTGTATTTTTTAACATTCTTACCTCATATGTTTATTTTGTTGGATGATCGTTTCAAAGCTATTGCTCCATCTTCAGCTTGTTCACAAACTGGTTTTTTCTTTTCTTCAAGTTGTCGGCCCTGGATCTGTGTTCCAAAGAACTTGGTAATGAGGCTCCAGGGCCGACAACTTGAAGAAAAGAAAAAACCAGTTTGTGAACAAGCTGAAGATGGAGCAATAGCTTTGAAACAATCATCCAACAAAATAAACATATGAGGTAAGAATGTTAAAAAATACAAACTCAAATATTAAATTAAACCTCATAATGTAACTTCCCAATGATTTAAAAAAAAATAGTAGTTAAGACACTGTAGACGTTGCAGGTCCTGATGCATCTCCAGTAGCAGTCAGTTCCTACTGGAGACACATCAGGACCTGCAACGTCTACAGTGTCTTAACTACTAGTAGTACTCATCCTGCTGATGATGGAAGTTATCTTCAGAAAGGCTTCCAGTTTATAATATTTTACATACATCATTTTAACAGAGTTGAGGACGACGGCACCTGCCAACAGGTACATTTTAATTTTTATCTTATGACTATTCACCTCAATGGAATTTGATGTGAATTTTATTAATAATTTTCTATGTTTTTATTTTTTAATTTATCACATCATTTAATGACTCTCTTTTCAAATATAATTTGTTATTCAGTGAGAAGTGATAAATCTAAAATAAAAGCATACGACATATAAAGAAACTCAAACTGGAGATATGAAGTGTTTGAGCAAGTTATGTCGGTTCTTTCATGCTCAGATTTGAATTATGACTATAATTACTTGTTGTATTAAAGACTATCATTAAATGAAACTTATCTGTTAATTTATTAATGTTGGGAATTTTACATTATGAGATTTTCAATTAATAAAAATCAATTTTGTGTCATGAATATTCTTTTTTTTTATCATGAATATTCTTACCTCATATATCTTATGTTCTTCAACATAAAACCATGATTTTGAGAGCCACTGCTCCCCTCATCAGCTGCTGTCATGACTGTCGATTATTCATCATGCCAGTCATCTTCTAAACTGCCATCTTGTGTTGATTTAAGTAACTTTTTTAATCAGATTTTGATCGTCCAGAAACTCAAAATTCATGGATCTAGCATGGTTTTTCTAATTGCATATCTTTTCCCAAACTGTTAATTCTAAAGGTTTCAAAAGTTCTGCTTCTTTTTCAGTTCCATGATTCTCTAACAAACTATGTGCTGCTATTTGTTAGAGAATCATAGAATTGAAAAAAAGCTGAACTTTTGAAACATCGATCTAAGCCTTTAGAATTAATAATTTGGGAAAAAATGTGCATTCAGAAAAACCATGTTAGATCTATGAATTTTGAGTTTCCGGACGAACAAAATCTGATTACAAAGTTCATCAAATCAACACTAGATGGCAGTTTAGAAGATGATTGGCATGATGAAGAATTGATAGTCATAACACATCTGGTAAGGGAAGCAATGGCTCTCGAAACCGCAGTTCTGTGTTAAAGAACATAGATATATGAGGTAAGAATATTAATGACTCAATATTAATTGTTATTAATTTAACATTTCCCAATGAAAGATAAATTAAATTTGAAGAGAAAAATTTTTCTCTTCAAATTTAATTTATCTTTCATTGAGAAATGTTAAATCAATAATAAAAACATCATTAGAAGCCTTACTAGCTTTATAAAATAATGTTAAATTCCCAATAAATGTCTTCTTAACTAAGAAGCCGCCATTTGCAAAGATAGAAACAATGGTTTCAAAAGCATTTGGCGATAGGGAATTACAACGTATATAAGAGAAAAATTTGCGTCTAGATCGTAACTCGCCTCGGTAGCTCAGTTGGTAGAGCACTTGGCCCGGAAAGCCAAGGGTCCCAGGTTCGAGTCCCGGTCTAGGCGAAAATTTTTCTCTTCAAATTTAATTAATTGTTATTACTTATCATCTGTTTTTATCCAAAAATTTGATTATATTATTATATTTGTGTGAATATTTAATGTATTACAGAGTCTGAATGAGCCAGAACCTGTGAAAGTGGCAGAAATGAGAAAGAGGGGTAATGTGAGTGCAGAAGTTTATCAGTCTTACTGTGCTGCAAGTGGAAACTGGTGCTTAATAACGTTTGTTCTATTCATTACTGTACTAGCACAGATTTTCATTAGTTCAGCAGATTACTGGATGTCTTTTTGGTAAGTTTGTTCTGTCTATTATACCCGTAGTAAAAATTAATTGTATTGATTTGCTTAATTATTAAATCATAATTATCATTATTAGTCTTCAGTTGTATGTAATACAAGTTATAAAGTTTTATATTTACTTGAATTTAATTTGACTCCCTCTCAGTTTTGAAAAGGCTTCTTAAAAAATTTTTTCTTACACATACTCAATAACTTTTCATTCCAACTTAAATCTCTCCTTCTTTGATTCAATAAATGATGCATTAAAGAATTAGCATTTTTCAGTTTTTCCTTAATTTGTTGCTACTTACAAATGTTATTTTCATTTTTCATTCATTTTGAAAATTTACCTCATCATTGAGGGTTTTCTCCAAACAAATACATAAATAACTACGGACTTATAGACTATCATTTTATAACAAATATTCACAAATTTCCCTTAACTAAAGTTCTCCATCATTCTCTGTCCTTTGTGTCTTCGTCCGTTAAACCAAATTTCCTCATTGAATTCTGAATGTTATTCTTCCAGGTTGTTCTTGGTCTTCCTTTTCTGCTCCTTATTTCAATTTTCCATGCATAGACGGCCTTGGTAGTCTTCCATCCTGTATTCTTTTTACATGTCCATACCATTTTAGCCTTCTGTGTTCAAACTCATCCATTATACTTCTTTCTGCATTCATCCATTTTCTAATTTCTGTATTTCTAATTCTTTCCTGTCGAGATTTTCTGGCAGCACTTCTCCAAAAATCCATATATGTTATTTTTTAGAGACACTAAATATTCTCCCTACCACACAGTTGTTCATAGTTTCTCCATCAAGACCAGTCTCATGGTCTAGTGGTCAGAGCTTCTGACTACAGCTCATAAGTTCTTGGGTTTGATACCCGATCATATCACAGGAATTTTTTCTTAAGGCAATTATTCCTGTGGCTGCCCATGGTCTGGATTTACGTTAAGTTTACAGCTTAAGGACTTCACATCACTTATCATATCATTGTGGTAAAGTAATTCTACCTTTCAGGTGCACCAAGTTCAGAGTTGAGTTACAATTCTGCCATGCCAGGAGAGAATACCAGAAATGTCATAAAGACAATCTGGTGGCGTTGGGTAAAAAAAAAGTTTCCTGGTATGGGGTAAAAAAAAAGTTTCTCCATCAACTAGAAATTAACAACATATATTCACGAACACATAGGATTCTTCATAAATTAATTATGGGATTGCATAGGATTCTGTTGACTTGAACCATGTGATAATTTTATAAAGTAACACTGTGGTTTTTATATGACATTCATTAAATGAATCAAATTTTACAACTCACCTCATATTTATCACAACTAATTTCAAGGAGATCTCTCTATCTTCAAATGGCATCTGACTATTGATTTGATGGTTGGTAATCCTGTAGTTCTATTCTTCCTCCCTCTGTTGGTTGACTGATGAACTTCCAAATCAAATCCTTTTTCTGGGAAAAGTATTTGATTTGGAAGTTCATCAGTCAATCAACGAAGGAAAGAAGAATAGCCCTACAGAATTACCAACCGACAAATCAATAGTCAGATGCCAATAGGGAGAAGATTTCCTTAAAACTAGTTCTGGGAAATATACAAATTATGAGGTGAGGTGAAAAACCTGATTCATTTTATGATTGTACCATGTTTTTTTTTGACAAAATCTGACTCTATTAGCACTCATTTTAACCTGCATCAGAAAAGTCTCCATTCGACTTTACTGCTACTGTTATAATTTACAAATGTAATTTCGAGACTTAGTTTTTACTGCAACAACTTTTCCAACTTATCTATTGACTATCATATATTCAATTCTAACTCCATATTATTAGAGCCTTGTGTCACATTTGCAATCATTTTCATGCCAACAACTGTATACTGTGCAACATAAACACATTACAATGTTATATCTAAATATATATTCCACTACTGAACCATAAATTAATTTTAGAAGATAAAAATATTCGCCCAAACTTAGGTTTGAACCTAAGATCTCTAGTTCTACATACTAGCACATTAACCCATTCACCTCAAAAGATGAGGTAGACTCGCCGGCAGTTAAATGGTCTTCAACTCAGAAGACGAGTTACACTCGCTTAACTATGATGTTATTTATTTTGCAATATTTTTTACATCCCTTGGCAGGGTAATCTTTCGTTAACATTCATGAATAGTAGAGGAATGTGTTTTGGCCTCCACCCTTATTCTGATCTCAAATACCATTATCCTTTGTTTGTTTTGAATACCTGAAAACAGACAATAAAATTTACGGTAACTTAAATCTGGTTTTTGGGGAAATGTATTGAGCTTTCAAACTTGAAGCGAATGGATTAACCAACTAGGCTATCCGGGCATCTCATTTCAGATGGAAATTTTTCTCTCATGTGATGATGATGAATTCCCATTTGTTCCACTGCGGGGTCATATATGCTTCCCCAGTGGGAAGTTTCTTAACCAGGCAAATTTAGTTTCTCTACAGATGTCAGTGAGGGACAAAGTGGTTAGCACATCACCTCGAGTCAACATCTAGTGTAAACCAAGGTATTACTTGGATGGATAAAGGTTGATTAAGTTTTGCTCAATTCAGATTTGCATTCTTTTATGAGCCTAAAATCTTCTGAATTGGGATCCATGATCAATAGTCCATCCCAGAGGACTTGTCTCTTGAATTTTTCCACCCTATAAAATCATTTGACCCCGGTTGTGTTTGAACCTGTGACCCTTGGAACATAACTACTAGACCACCATGGCAAACTTTCTCTTATATAATCTTATATTATTAATTATAATAAATAACAGTAACTAACTAACTCATGGCACTATCGAACCTGTAGGTTCATGGCCGAGCGGACATAAGCTCTCCAAACATCCCAATCCTGCGCTAATGTTTCCCAATCATTTCCTATATAATCCACTTCCCTCAAATCATAGTTAATGTTATTCTCCTGACTCATTCTTGGTCTACCAACTGGGCGTTTTCCTTCTGGTTTTCCTACAAGAAGCTTCCATGCATGTCTTTCATTCCCCATTCATAAGTCTGCTTACTAATATATTTGTTAGAATTTTGTATGAAGTTGAAAGTAATGAGATACCCCTGTAGTTGTTGCAATCAGATTTATCTCCTTTCTTATAAATTGGTACGATAATTGATTCTTCCCATTCATCTGGAAGAGCTTCTTTTTCCCAAATCATGCTAAGTAACCAGCGTATCTTGTCCATCAATTTTTCTCCCCCTGATTTTATCAGTTATAATATTTAATAATGATTTTATGGGACTAAGTGGCAGTAAAAAGTTTGAAAATAAGGAAATGAAAGTAAATAATAAGTATATATTTATTTTCAGGACCAATGTGGAAGAATTAAGAACAGCCATGAACAAAACAAGCTCAAATACAAGTGGACTTGTTA
The DNA here is from genome assembly GCA_030220185.1 of Diploptera punctata. Lineage (NCBI taxonomy): Eukaryota > Metazoa > Arthropoda > Insecta > Blattodea > Blaberidae > Diploptera > Diploptera punctata. The sequence continues at coordinate 2,609,017 of JASPKZ010003868.1, read as the reverse complement.
TATATGATAATTTTGACAAGTTTATGGATTTCAATCAGACCTCAACAAATGGTACTTACGGAATATTGTTGGATTTTAATGGAACAACAACAAATGACACGGATTTTAATTATGATGCAACAAATGATGAATATTTAGGATGGATGCCCAACACAGAAACTTGTATATACATTTATATGGGATTTATAATTGGCATCATTATATTTACAATATCCAGCTCATTTGCATTCTTCTCGCTCTGTATGACATCTTCAATCAATCTACATAACAAAATGTTTGGCAGTATTATTCGTGCAACAATGCGCTTCTTCATTATTTATCCATCAGGTAATTGAGAAATCACAAATGTATCTATTATATTATTTTTAGTCTGGACATCTTACCTCAATACTAAAGTAACCTCAAAATATAACTTCCTAAAATTAAATATAAATGCATCTATGTTTTATGGTAAAGAGAAAAGCTGAAGGTCAGGGGTTCGATTCCTGGTTCAGGCAAAAATTTTTATATAAATTTTATTAGATTAATTTTATACAATAAATTTGGGAATTTTTAACATTATGAGGTTTTATTAATAAGAATTAATTGAATCGTGAATTCTTCTTACCTCATACTTCAATGTTTTTTTAAATACAGCACTGCAGTATCAGCGACCATAGTCACCAACCTCAGCTGTTTTCACGACTGATGGCAGTTTAGAAAATAATTCTTTCAAAAGAACAACAGATGGCAATTTGGATAATTACCGGCAAAAGAAAAAATTGACAGTCGTGAAAACAGCTGAGGATGGTGACGATGGTCGCTGATACTGCAGTGCTGTGTTTAAAAAAGCATAGAAGTATGAGGTAAGAAGAATTCACGATTCATTTAATTTATTAGATTAGCTTACAATGACAAGAGATGAACATACAAACAAATGGAGAGGACTACATAACAATGAGCTGCATTATCTTAATTGGAAATCAGATATAATAAGGACAGTTAAATCTCTTTGAATGTGATTGGGAGGACATATTGCATAAATGGGAAATGAAAGAGGGACATAGAAGCTTGTAGGAAAACCAGAGAGAAATGTTCAGGAGATAGATCAATGATGAAGTGGGGGCATAGAAGCTTGTAGGAAAACCAGAGAGAAATGTTCATGAGATAGATCAAGGATGAAGTGGGAGAGTAACGTCAACCATGATTTGAAGGAAGTAGATTATACAGGGTTTGATTTTTTCTCTTCCTTCCGAGAAGAGACCTACAATTTTATTTTTGAGTTGTAGCAATTCCTGTTTTGTTAATGAGGTCAGGAGCATATATGTGTAAAAGTTTTACCATTTGAATGCTATTCTCTGTATCTGTGATTATTACAAACTTTCTTTTCTATGGAAGTGAAATGATATTATTATTATTATTATTATTATTATTATTATTGTTATTATTATTTGATTAATACTGTTACTATTATTATTTTTATTCCTATTATTATCATCATTATTATTATCTTTATTATTATTATTATTATTATTATTGTTGTTATCACCATCATCATCATCGTCATTCTTGTTGTTTTTCTTGTCATTTTAAGAAGTATAATGGAAAATAACATAAAACTGCTGTGAAAGAAAGAAATTAAGCATGATTTTTTCGAAGAGTAATTTCATAAAAATGAACTAAAATACATCTTATCCTGTATTTTTATTTTAAGTAAAGTCAAATGGGTCACTTATATAATGTAAAGTAATAACATGTTTTATTTTGAAAAGAAAAATTAACACTTGAACCAAAACTTGAACCCTGCACCTCTGGTTCTACATACCAGTACCTCAGCACAAGTCCCAGTTCAAGCGTTAATTTTTCTTTTCAAAATATTATTGCCCAGCATTGGAAAGTATTAATACAGTATTTAAATGTAACATCAAAACACGTTTTGTTTTTTAATTTCAGGGCAAATTCTGAACCGTTTCTCAAAAGATATGGGTGCTGTTGATGAGGTACTGCCCCAGACATTACAAGACTGTACTCTGGTAAGTCAGTGTTGTAAATGCTCTATTTAGTTAATGAAATGATTTTGGTTTTAGTTGATTTAATGTCATTTTTCATGGAGCCAACCAATGAACACTTTTCATTTAGGAAATATTTTAATATTTCCTTAGTGAACCTGGATGAGTCCATTTTCATGACTTGCTCTTTCTGAACTGATAATTCTCCATCGCCAGTTTGTCCTGTTACATTATAATTATTAATTCTCCGATTCTAGTATAGAAAAGAAGACAAAATATCAGATTGGCCAGGGTCGATGGATTTTTAGGATGAAAATATCCAAGGGACTTTAAGCCATGGATCCCAATCCTGAAGATTTTTCAGGCTCATCAAAGAACTGCAAGCCTGAATAACAGGCCTCTGTGCAAAATTATTCGACCTTCATCCATCCAAATAATATGTTAGTTATGTTTTTATTATTAATTTAACATTTCTCAATGAAAGATAAATTATATTTGAAGAGAAAAATTTTTGCCTAGACCGAGACTCGAACCCGGGACCTTTGGCTTGCCGGGCCAAATGCTCTACCAACTGAGCTACCGAGGCGAGTTGCGATCTAGATGCAATTTTTTCTCTTATATACATTGTAATTCCCTCTCACCAAATGCTTTTGAAACCATTGCTTCTATCTTTGCAAATGGCGGCTTCTTAGTTAAGAAGACATTTATTGGGAATTTAACATTAGTTTATAAAGCTAGTAAGGCTTCTAACAATGTTTTTATTATTAATTTAACATTTCTCAATGAAAGATAAATTATATTTGAAGAGTCTCAGTCTAGGCGAAAATTTTTCTCTTCAAATATAATTTATCTTTCATTGAGAAATGTTAAATTAATAGTAAAAACATCATTAGAAGCCTTTACTGGCTTTATAAAGTAATGTTAAATTCCCAATAAATGTCTTCTTAACTAAGAAGCCGCCATTTGCAAAGATAGAAGCAATGGTTTCAAAAGCATTTGATGAGAGGGAATTACAACGTATATAAGAGAAAAATTTGCGTCTAGATCGCAACTCGCCTCGGTAGCTCAGTAGGTAGAGCATTTGGCCCGGCAAGCCAAAGGTTCGAGTCTCGGTCTAGGCGAAAATTTTTCTCTTCAAATATAATATGTTAGTTGCCTGCTAGATGTCAGATTGAGGCAATGTACTAACTACATGTCACACATTGAGATGTGTAAGTAAATAGGAATAAATGATATTGTCCTAGAAACTCCTACCAGGGAGCACCTGTGTCTCCACACGGTACATATGGGGTATATTCACATACATACTACTGCTTAGTATGTATGTCCAGCTGTAAGCCGATTACATAGTGTCTACTGTAGATCAGTTATGGTGACTATTTAACTCATGCCCCCAAATGGGAGTCAATGACCAATCACGTTTCAATGATTTCTGTTTTACAACCAATCAGAGTCGTGTTTCACCAAATATTTATCAGTGTTATAATTACCATATTAAAGAAAGCTCCTCCTTACAATATTGCATTCCTTTGGCAATAAATAGTATGATCTGGTTGCAGTGATAAACAAATGAAGCAGTAGAAGCGTACCTATCGTTTCTCATTTGTTTTCAAACATCGCCGTTTACATTAAATGTATAAATATTTTAAAATAACTATAGTTAAATAATGATTTGTGAGTAAACAGCTTAATTTTATTCGTTAAATAGTCCTAACAAATGCCACTCTTGATTTCCAAATTCTCTAGATAAATTCACTCCTCACTTCGTGAGTCGTGAATTTATCGATAATTTGGAAATCACTCGTGGCATTACTTATGAGAATTTCCTAGAGCGAGTGGTTTTTTTATCATCATCGTCATCACCCATGCAAGTATTAGGTCATGTGGCCTGTTACGGTCTCAAAGAGGAGTTTTCCATCCAGCACTTTTTTTAACGTCCCATCGATCTTTTGCCTTGGGGCAATAACGATGCATGGCTTTTGGAATTCTATGAAACGGCATTCGTTGAAGATGGGCTTTCCAGTTGTTCTGGTAGTTTTGTATATGGTGAAGAATTGGTTCTACATCCAACTCTTCCATAATTTCCTCATTTCTTTTATGGTCCCACTTTGTATAGCCAGCTGTATGGTGCATAAATCGCATCTCATTTGCTGTTATTTGGCTTTTGTCTCTTCTTCGTATTGTCCATGCTTCACTACCATATCTTAATACTGGTCTTGCAAGAACCTTATAAAGCCGTAATCTTGTGTTCTTCTGTACTAAAAGATGGTTTCATTATGCTGTTAATTATCTCAGTTGGTTTAGTGAAATTTGTTATTTTCTTTGATATATCATCAACATCTTGAAATGTTAAATTATAACCCAAATAATTAAATTCATTTACTCATTTTAAAATTTCATCATCCAAAACAATTTTTCTAGGTATAGGGTATTTCCCACGAAAGGCCATCACTTTAGTTTTCTTTGTATTGATTTTCATGTTGTACCGTTTTGCAATTATATTAAAATTGTGTTTCTGTTGGAGCTATTAATACCAAATCAACTGCAAAAAGCAAGGAGTCTATTTTTTGATAGAACCGTGTCTCATCTGTTGCCAATCTTGGAATATTCTATCCATGTATATGATAAAGAGCAAGGGCGAGAGGCCACATCCTTGTCTACGCCCCTAGTAATTTCGGTCCATTCTGTTTGTGTGTTATTGATTCAAACTGAAATCAAATTTGTTTTATAGATATTTTTATAATTCCTTTTAGTTTATGATTATTGTTTATACAGTAAACTGGGACATATTCTATTGACTTCTCTTTTGTTGAACACTTTTTACACAGTGATGATTCTGATAATTTAAAGTAGTGTATGTAAACCTCTGTAACAAGCAGGAAATGTTTGTTTATACATGCTCTGGGAATATCACCCTAAATTTTCCATAGTGCTCTTCCTGCTTGTACATTTTTACAATATTATGTACATTGATTAATTATCATGATAAGGATATTACTTCATTAATCTGTTGAGGGAATCTGACTGTATTGGGTGTTCATTTATAGATTTGATGCAGTTTTTACTATTGTATTTGTTATCTCATTACCTTGCACTTCATAGTGACCTGCTACAATTAATTTATATCAAACAGTATATGTTATTGAACTTATATAAGAAAAAATCACTGAGGTTTAATTTAAGAATTGAAGTGTTTAATACTTCACCTCATATCCAGCTTCTAATTAAACCGGTTTCAAAGATGGGGCAGCTTCATCTTCAGTAATTTCTTGTTGATTGATGTTATGTCGATCAGGAGAACTGCTTCTTCCTCCCTCTGTTGGTGGTCCGATGAACCTCCAGATCAAATCAGAATCAGCGGGAATTTCAAAGTTCATAAGTTTTTCTTTGTTGTTTTTTTGAATGTGGATTTTTTCCCAAACCATGAGCCTTCTTTTTGTTTTTTATTTGTTTAATTAGACTGGCTTTTGTATTAATTAGATTTTTTTCAGATCAAGTATGAGCTGACTGCTGACTTTTTCACTTCACTATTTTTGACATTTCTAAGATGTTCTTTCACCCTTGTTTTTAATTTTTTTTTGTTTTTCCTATGTAAATTTTGTCACAATCCCTGCATTTGATTTAAAAAATCCTGATTTATTTTCTTCTTCAATTTTCTTTATTTTTATTGGTTTTAATTATCCTATTTAGGCTGTATTCATTCTTCAGTGCCAATCTTATATTAAACTTTTTAAATTTTTTTTAAACTTGTGATGTTTCAATGGATGGTAAGTGAATTTCTTGAATTTTATGTTTTTTTTTTAATTTTTTACAGGTCAAATCACATTCCAAGGAAATTTCAAAATGCATTAACTGCTCCTTTTTTTTTTTAAATGTAAATGTTTTCCCAAACAGTGAGTTCTTTAGGTTTTTCTATTTGTTTAATTAATTTTGCCTCAATAGAACAATAAAATTCAAGATAAATGAGAAAATGGAAGAAAATAAATCGGGTATTTATCAGATAAAATGTACGGATTGTGATAAAATCTACATAGGGAAAACAAACAGAAATTTGAAAATCAGAGTGAACAAACACCTTTGGAATGTTAAAAATGGGAAGTAAAAAAAATCTACTTTGGGCAGAAAAAGATTAAATTGAGAGAAAGGCAAAATAAATTAAACAGAAAAACCTAAAGAACTCACAGTTTGGGAAAAAGATCTACATTTAAAAAAAAGGACCAATTGATGAATTTTGAAATTTCCAGGGAAAGTGATTTGATTTGAAGGTTCAATGGTCTACCAACAGATGGAGAAGTAAATATTGAATCACTAATGCACTAATGATGAAATATATCAGTTGAGTACAAACTCTGAAAGCGGCCTTAAAAAAGAAAACTAAATATGAGGTGTAATTCTTAGTATATATAATGTTAAATTGTTTTAATACATTATTATTCTTTGCAGAGAATGTTGATGATAATGGGTGTGGTAGTAATTGTTTCTGTCATAAATTACTGGCTGCTGATTCCTACTGTTGTAATGTTAGTGTTTTTCTACCTGTTGAGACGTTATTATCAAGGTACTTCACGTAGCATCAAGCGTCTTGAGGGAGTCAGTAAGTAATATTTTAAAATCGGATTCAATCTGTAAAACTTTAAATTTACACACAAAATTTATATTTTGTTGTATTTTAAGATTAATAATTCATGTTTTCTTTGTATTTTTTCTTTAGCTCGAAGTCCTGTTTTCTCTCATCTGAATGCATCTCTGCAAGGTCTTACCACAATACGTGCTTATGGTGCACAGGCATTGTTGGAGAAAGAATTTGATAACCACCAGGTTAGTTAATTAGAATTTATTCTGGTATCTAACTTTATGTAATAAATGTGTATAACAATTTACACAACAAGAAAAGATGTAAATGTATGTTGACTACTTTTAGGTAATGATATTAATGATGTTTTTATTATTAATTTAACATTTCTCAATGAAAGATAAATTAAATTTGAAGAGAAAAATTTTTCGCCTAGACCGGGACTCGAACCTGGGACCCTTGGCTTTCCGGGCCAAGTGCTCGCCATTTGCAAAGATAGAAACAATGGTTTCAAAAGCATTTGGCGATAGGGAATTACAATGTATATAAGAGAAAAATTTGCGTCTAGATCGTAACTCGCCTCGGTAGCTCAGTTGGTAGAGCACTTGGCCCGGAAAGCCAAGGGTCCCGGGTTCGAGTCCCGGTCTAGGCGAAAAAAAAAAAAATTTTCTCTTCAAATTTAATGATATTAATGCAAAATGTAAAAAAAGTTAACCATACAGAAACTGCATAAACTAAGCAAATTCCTCAGCAAATTGAATTCATAATCTAATTTTATTGTTGTTATAGAATATATTTTTATTTTGTTAATTAAATTGTACATTTAAACTCAGTAGAAATAACACTATGAGGTTTTATTAATTAAATATTAAATATAATTCACCTCACATCATATTTTCTTTTCTTTTTAGACCGGTTTTGGAATTATTCCATCTTGAGTGTTTTACGACGTTCTCTCTTGGTGATGCACTGATTCTTCCTCCATCTGTTGGTAGGCCGATGAACATCTAAATAAAGTAACATCCCCAGGAATTTTGAAATTCATTAATAACTCACTTTTTTTCACCCCCAAACCATGTCACTTACATTGAAGTACAAATTAATATTTTAAGAGAAACATTTTTGCCTAAACTGATATTTTAAATTTCTCTCTCTCTCTCTCTTATACAATCCCCTCATGCTTGAAACCAAAAATACTCATTCTATATGCCTTTTGGCTGCTTCTTATTCAAGAAGACTTTTAATTTTTAACACTACTTTCATAGCTAGTATAATTTATATTTTCAATAAATAAATAGATGAATCTGTTGCATCTTACTTTATAAAAGATGAGTTCTTTAACATGTTTCAGAACACTTGTGTTTCATATGCTGCTTATCCAGACTGTTGATTTTTTATTAATTAAATAAAAATAAAACTTAATTTTATTTGATGTTCATATTTATTAAGATATAATTCAGTGACAGCTGTTTTGATACACTATACCTTCTTCAGACATTTTTATGTTGTCTGCCCTTGATGTCGACTCCCAATCCATATTTTGGTTGACCAAAGAACTTGCATATCATATCCCTCCCTCTGGGAATTTCAAAATTCATGAGAAAAAAAGATGGAGTGGGAGTTGACATCCATCTGGACAATCTGAAGATGAAACACAAGTGTTTTCAAACATGTCCTAAAAGAACTCAAATTTTATGAGATAAGATGCAACAGACTCACCTTATTTATTAAGAAGAACCTCATAATGTTACTTCCTATTGTAAATTTAGTCCACCGCTGTGGTCTCGAGGTAGCATGTTGCATTGTCACGCATCAGGCCCGGGTTCGATCGCCGGTCGGGGTAGTTTTTCTGGGTGAGATTTTTATTGGGGTTTTTCATCACCTGTAAGACAAATGTTAGGAAAACTTTAAGGCCCAAACGCTCCCCGAAATCATATGGCCTTCATCATTATCATCTCATCATCATCCTTCACCAGTGTGGAAAGCAACGGGAAGCTACCACACCTACAATTCCCTAGTAAAGCTGCAAAGCATAGCATGAAAATGTTATGATACCCTCAGGCAGAATTACTATGGATGGATGGATGGATTGTAAATTTATATTTTCAATAAGAATTAAATGAATTGTGATTTCTTCTTACCTCATACTTCTATGTTTTATTAAACACAGCACTGCAGTATCAGCGATCATCGTCACCATCCTCAGCTGTTTTCACGATTGTAAATTTTTTCTTTTGCTGGTAATTATCCAAACTGCCATCTGGTGTTCTTTTGAAGGAATTATTTTCAAACTGCCACCTGGTGTTCTTTTGAAGGAATTATTTTCTAAACCAGATGGCAGTTTAGAAAATAATTCCTTCAAAAGAACATCAGATGGCAGTTTGGATAATTACCAGCAAAAAAAAAGACAGTCATGAAAACAGCTGAGGATGGTGACAATGGTCGCTGATACTGCAGTGCTGTGTTTAAAAAAACATAGAAGTATGAGGTAAGAAGAAATCACGATTCATTTAATTCTTATGAATTAAACCTCATAATGTATTCACGTAGACTTTCACGGCCGGAGTTGCTATGATGATCTTGCTGAAGATTTTCGGGCTGTAGGCCGTGGTCGTGAGGCTTGTAGTTCCCCAACGTTTTGCCGAAGACCCTTGAGGATGCCAGATGCAGTCTTTGGCGAAAAGTCGGGGAACTACAAGTCTCACGACCACGGCCTACAGCCCAAAAATCTTCAGCAAGATCATCATAAACCTCATAATGTTAAAAATTCCCAATTTTATTATATATATTTTCAATGTTTATCACTCTTTTAAAACTAATTTTATAGCTATTAACTAACTATAAAAGTAAGTTTAAAAGAGTGATAAACATTGAAAATTTTATATTGATGTTTGATGAGACTTTCAGTTCTGGAATGAATTATTGTAAACCATTTTCTTTCTTGTGTTTTTAATAAGAGGATGTATTGTGGATTTACATGAGTTATTTTTTTACAGGATTTGAACACTTCTGCTCACTACATTTTCCTCGCAGCAAACAGAGCATTTGGCTTGTGGTTGGACAGTATATGTTGTGTATATATAGCTATTGTCGCACTCAGCTTTCTTGTACTGGGAGGAGGTATGTGTTCTATGTTTTATAATGTTTTGCTTTTATCATTCAGGCCAATGACCCAATGCAACATTTTTTATGTAAATGTTTTTATTACGATTAGAAATATTATTTACCTACATATAAATAACTGAATATTATAAAATTTGATAGGAAATTACGTTTTTTATTAACAATGGAATTGAAAATATACAGTTCACCTTAATATTTTGTTTTATCTTCTGAACATTAAAAAAAAAAATTATTATGAGAATTTTCCTCATCATTGAGGTTTTTCTCCAACTAATCATGCAACATGGGAAACAAAATTACAACATATAAACATTTGCTATACTATATTTGAAGAGAAAAATTTTCGCCTAGACTGAGACTCGGACCCGGGACCTTTGGCTTGCCAGGCCAAATGCCCGGTACCGAGGTAGCTCAGTTGGTAGAGCATTTGGCCCGGCAAGCCAAAGGTCCCGGGTTCGAGTCTCGGTCCAGGCGAAAATTTTTCTCTTCAAATATAATTTATCTTTCATTGAGAAATGTTAAATTAATAATAAAAACATCATTTGCTATACTCTTTACCAAGACAATAATACATATATTACTACTCTCCAAAACCTAAAAGAGGAAAGTTTACAATGTATGAGAGACCATAACATTGAACCTAGTGACATCAATATTAATACCCGAAGTCTTCTACCAGATGCAAGGAGATTCAGGAAACAACTTAGAGACAAAGAAGCAGTTCTCTGGAGTGAACTTCGTCATAAAGGAAAAGGCGTTGTTCCCTACAGTGAATATACACCAGCAAATCAATGGATTCATGATCATCAAGGATTGTCTTGTTCCGAATGGAGAGAAGCAATTAAAATGCAAGCCAATGTATCGGTGGTGCGTTCTTTGCAGGGCACATCTAGGGACAATACCATCTGTAGACGTTGTCGCAGAGAGCACAAAACCCTTGCACACGTTCTTGGGGTTTGTCCATTTGGAGAATCACTGAGAAACATTCGTCACCACACTATTTGAAACATGATGACGAAGCCTTCAGAAATTATGGATACACAGTTTATGAGGAAGTTCATGGTGTGACCACTAATGGAAGTAATAGACGAATAGATATTATTGCATTTAGACCATCTTCTAAAATTGGTATGATATTAGATCCCACAATCCATTTTTAGACTCATAGTGGCCAACCTGAGGAAGTTGACTGTGAAAAGAAAGCCATATATGAGCCAACAATTGACTATTACAAAGATAAATACCAATTAGATAGTATAATTATCACAGGATTGATGACGGGGCAAGAGGTACTATACCAGAATTCTTAGCTAAATTTTGGAATTTCTTAGATTTGGACAGAGTGTATCTTTCTAAAATTGCCATCGCTGCCATTAGAGGATCAATTTCAATTTTAAGAAACCATCTTTGCAAAACATCTACTTTATAGTATGTATACTTCAATTAAAATTTGAAAATTTTTTAATGTATTTATAAAATGTATTTCATCTTACTTACTTACTTACTCACTGGCACTATCGAACCCGTAGGTTCATGGCCGCACGGACATAAGCTATCCATACATCCCTATCCTGAGATAATGCCTTCCAATCATTCCCTGTATAATCTACTTTCCTCATATCATAATTAATGTTATTCTCCCACCTCATTCTTGGTCTACCAACTGGGCGTTTTCCCTCTGGCTTTTCTACAAGAAGCTTCCATGCAAGTCTTTCATTCTCCATACGTGCAACATGTCCTGCCCATCACAGTCTACGAGACTTAACTGTTCTTATTATATCTGGCTTCCTATAAAGACCATGTAGCTCATTGTTATGTAGTATTCTCCATTCACCTGTCTGTTCATCTCTCTTTGGTCCAAAAATTTTCCTAAGTACTTTATTCTCAAATACTTGTAATCTCCTTTCCTCCCTTAAAGTAAGAGTCCATGTTTTGCACCCATATAATATAACTGGTAGAATAACAGTTTTATATATTTTCAGTTTAACATTTTTTGAAAGGAGTTGGGACATCAAGAGTCTCTGTAATGCATAATAGCACGAATTTCCAGAATTGAGCCTATGTTTAATTTCTTTGTGCATCTCATTCCTATTTGTGATTATTGTTCCTAGGTATTTGAATTCAGCCACTTCCTCAAAATTTCCCTCATTTGTCATTAGGTGTCCATTTCCATTATATAATGTATTTCTACGTGTGACCATATATTTAGTTTTATTGATATTTACTTCCAGTCCTAATTTCTTAGTGTTACTCAATAGTGTGTGTGTGTTGTCCTTTAGTATCTCCTTGCTATTGGCCAATAGTACTACATCATCAGCATACACTAACAACTTATTAATACCATTGAGTTGTAAGCCTTCCTCATTCTCTAAAGAATTAATGGCATGCTCTAGTACAAAATTAAATAGTAGAGGAGATAGTGCATCTCCTTGCTTCAACCCATTCTGGATTTCAAAAGTGTCCGAAAAATGTTTGCCTACACGCACCCTACTCTTTGTGCCATTTAGACACATTCATATAAGTCTAACTAACTTTTTAGGAATTCCGAACTCCAGCAGGATATTATATAACTTCTCCCTCTTAATTGAATCATATGCTTTTTTGAAGTCTACATATAGTTGATGTACAGTACCATTATATTCCCATTTCTTTTCTAAAATCTGTCTTATACTAAAAATCTGATCTGTTGTAGACCTGTTTCTTCTAAATGCACATTGATGATCTCCTAGAATGTCATCAACGTAGGGAGTAAGTCTGCTTACTAATATACGAGGGCGGATCGGAAAGTAACGCACAATATTTTTTTTTATAAAGTTTAATAGTAAAAAAAAGGAAAAAAATCACAAATGAACTTACATCTTTTACCTACTTTTCGACATAGTCACCAACTTTCTCAACACATTTTTCCCATCGTGTTACCAGTTTCAATATGCCCTGTTCGTAGAAGTCCGTTTGGTTGGAGTGTAGCCATCTGCGCACTGCTGATTTCACTTCCACATCTGTCTCAAAGCGTTTGCCGGCCAGGAATTTCTTCATGGGACCAAACAGATGAAAGTCCGATGGTGCAAGATCCGGACTGTATGGTGGATGCTGGAGCACCTCCCAACCAAATTCGGCGATTTTCTGGCGAACGACAGCAGCAACATGGGGGCAAGCATTGTCATGAAGAAGTTTAACGTTAATGTTGTGACATTTGTCACGAATGGCACGACGCAACTTCATCAAAGTTTTAATGTGGGCCGCAGCATTCACAGTGGTCCCGTGTTCAGCAAAGTCCACCAATAAAACACCATGCATATCCCAGAACACTGTCACAAGCACTTTCCTGGCAGATTGAGTCACTTTGAATTTTTTCTTTACTGGGGAACCAGCATGTTTCCACTCCATTGATGCCTGCTTTGTTTCGGGCGTGTAGTGGTACGCCCACGACTCATCACCTGTGACGATTCCTTCCAGAAAGTCATGTCCTTGTGCGGTGTACTGCGTTAAGTGGTCCAAGCTTGCCATCATTCGCTGGCCCTTGTGGTCGTCTGTCAGGTTCTTAGGCACCCAGCGAGCACTAACTTTACGGAATTTCAAATTTTCATGAACAATATCGTACACCGCACCATAGCAAATGTTGAACTTCTGCGATAAGGCTCGCAGTTGCACACGCCGGTCGTTCAGAATTGCCGCCTCAATGCCTCTGACATTCTGCGGGATTGCTGCTGTTGTCGGCCGGCTGGAGCATGGCGAATCACTAAGGTTCACGCGACCCTCTTGGAAGAATGTGCACCACCTGGAGACATTGCTATGGTCCATACAATCATCCCCATACACGCCACGCATGTCCCTGTGAATTTCACTGGGTTTATGCCCTTTGGCCCACAAAAATCGAACAACACTTCTCTGTTCCTCACAGGTGGATGACTGTAGCATGCGCGCCATCTTTGTTGCATAGTTCAAGCTTCTCTCGCAAGAGGTGCACCTGTGAAAAAAATACCATCTGTAGTGAAAACTTCAAACTATATCTCTGTGAAATTTCAACATTCTAGCTGCAATACCAAGGCAGAAAAAAATTATTGTGCGTTACTTTCCGATCCGCCCTCATATTTGTTAGAATTTTGTATGAAGTTGAAAGTAATGAGATGCCCCTGTAGTTGTTGCAATCAGTTTCATCTCCTTTCTTATAAATTGCTACGATAATTGATTCTTTCCATTCATCTGGAAGAGCTTCTTTTTCCCAAATCATACTAAGCAGCCAGCGTATCTTGTCCATCAATTTTTCTCCCCCTGATTTAATCAGTTCTGCTGGGATCTCATCTGAACCTGATGCTTTATACATCTTCAATTTTTCAATCGCCATTTCAACCTCTAATGCACTTGGTTCTGAGACTAGCATTTCTGCTATCTGTAAATTATCCTCCTCAATGTCCTGTTCTGTATGTACATTTAATAGCTGATTAAAGTAACTTCTCCATCTATTTAATATACTCCTGGAATCTGCAATGATATCCCAATTTTCATTCCGAATTATGTTTGTTCTAGCCTGAAACCCTTTCTTTTCTATCCTAATTCCCTGATATAATTCTCTAATATTGCAATTTTTTGCATTCATTTCAAGATCATTTATCTTCTCTCTCAAATATTCCCTCTTTTTACTCTTTAGTAACTTGGTGGTTTTCCGTCTAATACTACCCAATTGCTCTAAATTTACCTCATTTGGCTCGTGTAACCATTTCATTTTTGCTAGCTTTCTTTTCTTTACAATGTTGGCACATTCCTCATCAAACCATTTCTTGTTTTGCCTCTTTTTTAAACAACCAATGCTTTCTGATGCTGACAATTTAATAGTATCTCTTATAGCCTCCCATTCTTTATTTATATCAGTTTCTTCTTCGTTTGCCACATTGTCATCTGAAGATACTTCAAATCTATTAGCGATTTTGATTTGGTATTCTTGCCGCATTTCATCATTTTTCAAGTTTTTTAATTCAAATTTTACAGAATCATCTTTAGCGTTTGTTCCTCTCATATGCGATAGCCATTGTCTGATTTTCACCCTGACCAGATTATGATCCGAATTGCAGTCTGTCCCTCTAACTGATCTAACATCGATGATGCTCCTGTGCCAGCGTTTATCCACTAATACATGATTATCTGATTCCGAGTTTCTCCATCTGGGGACGTCCAGGTGTATTTCTGAATATCCTTATGCTGAAATGTTGTGCTCTTAGCAATGAGATTCTTTGATGTGGCAAATGTGACTAATCTAACCCCGTTGTCGTTACTATCTTCATGAAGACTGAATTTGCCTATTGTTGGTTTGAATATATCTTCCCGCCCCACTTTTGCATTAAAATCTCCTAAGACAATTTTCATATGATATCGTGGAAGGCTATCAAATAAGCATTCTAATTCTTCATAGAACTCATCCTTGATCTTGTCATCTTTATCTTCTGTAGGGGCATGTACATTTACAATTATAAAATCATGTCGTTTACCCTTTAAAATTATGTATGATATCCTATCACTAACAAACTTAATATCTCGGATAGCGGATAGGATCCTCCTTCTGACTAAAAAAACCCGTTCCAAATGCAGGTCTTTCTGCAGTCCCATAGTATAATGCAAAGCTTCCTGATTCCTGACTACCTTCTCCTGGCCACCTAACTTCCTGTAAAGCGACTATATCCAAGGGCGATTTATCTAATTCCCGCATTAATATCTCTAGTGCCCCACTATTGTATAAAGTCCTAACATTCCATATTCCTAGGAACATGTCCTTGTGTTTGAGCCTTTGGCATGGGTTCCCTGAAGTAGTCCCCGCCCGGAGAACCGAATGGGGGACTATTTGACCTCTGGAAAATTTTACCCCAGTAGAACCCATGTCCGCATTTCTTGACGGTTGTATTTTTACGGTGAAAGATCGTCACTCTTTCAACAAAGATACTTTTTCGTCTGGCTTATCACCTTCGACCAGTCTGGCATGGGTAACCCTATCGGCAGCAATGCTACCGCTGGCATAACTCTCAGGATCATTTAAGCATGCAAGCCATTCCACCACAACAAGGTAAAGATACCATGGAGGGAAATTTCATCAATTTCGAAAATTAATTGTCTGTATCACTTCGTCCTTGAGGCAATCCTCTAATGAGGACAGTTGTATATAATAAAAAAATATGAGCTTTTCTAAAAAAATATATGTAAATGACTACAGACATATAGGTTATCAGTTTGAAATACACATTCATAAATTTCCTTTAATTAAGATTATTTATCATGCTCTGTCATCTGTGTCTTGATCCGTTACACCAAATTTCCTCATTGATTGTTGAATGTTACACTTCCATGTGGTTCTTTGTCTTCCTTTCCTGCTCCTTCTGAACATATTTTGATGAAGTAATATTGTAGTAATATAGGTAATACTTTAAAAGAAAATGATAATAAAAGACTATTAATTAATAATCACACTTACATATACTAATTAATTATACCAAAATATAGGAAATAAATATTCACCCTTAAATATACCAATTAGTCATACTTAAAATCCATACAAGGGCTTTTAGGAAGTAAAAAACAAGTAGAATTTTATAATAAAATCATCCTAGAATCATATTATAGTATGGGCTGTCGAAACCATACCAAGTGTGTCAACATGTTTTTGGAAAACTATGGAGACACATTTACGAAAGCTTATATAACCCAGTAAACAATTATACCTTTTGAGTATCACACTTACATAAGTAAGCAAACATCTTATACAATTTGGCCCTGACAGGACCAGAATTATTTCCAAAGGTTAGGTAAATTAGAAAGTTTTGAAGGCTCAATGGAACTAAGGTTTCCACCAATTTGGAAATAGGAAAGCTGGAAAAGTCTAATATATACCCGCGATTGTAGACAAAAGTCAGTCTGAAGGCAGGGGACCGAAGTATTCACTACAGCTCCTTTAGGACCATGAATACTTCCCTCTTCATGTGTGAGTATAAATTTTAATTCTCATCACTATGGTGGATAAATATCTACTTAACTTCAAAACTATAAAGTTTAAAAAAAAACTAAAAATAATATATTAATTTAGTTAGATGTTTATATCTTATGAATTAGCAAAATAAGGAGACCAAAAGGTTGAAATAAATAGTTAAAGTTAAAATTAATAATTTTATATCTTAATAAAGGTTTAAATAATCTACTGTTGACTTAATAAGCTCTCTCGTGTTAATAGTAAGGTTAATTCAAATTTGGCGCGCTCAAACATGGCGATTCAATAGCTTCTGAGCCCAAATAAGGCACGGTTGTTTAGGTTAAGTAAATTGTCTATTATTGGATATGGCTTATGTGATGTTAATATTTAAAATAAATGTGTCTTTGTTCTATGGTTTTCTATATTCTATGTTCACTATAATGTTCCCGATATATCCAACGGAAGTCCCATTAGCTTACAAAATTAGCACTTTCACTGTCACGACCGAAAGCCTCTAACCGCTCGGGTCAAGGTCAATCAAATATTGGGAAAAATAGCCCTTTTAGGACGCTACCCTACAACCTATAATGATCCAGTTTGTAACAAATATACACCTGGCGTTGAACTGTTATAAGAAATATCACTATGAGGTATAATTTAAAGTTTAAAATAAATTCTGTTCACCTCACCTTATATCCCGTCTTCTGATTAGACCGGTTTCAAAATCTAGGTGGTTTCATCATCAGTAATTTCATGACCGATGTTCTGTCGTCCAGGAGCACTGCTTCTTACTCCATCTGTTGGTGGACCAGTGAACCTCCAAATCAAATCCACTTCCCGGGAATTTCAAAATTCATTAATTTTTCTTTCTTGTTTTTTTATGTGAATTTTTTCCTAAACCGTCAAATCTTTTGGTTTTTCTATTTGTTTTATCAAACCAGCCTTTCTTTTAATTAGATTTTTTCTGACCAAACATGAGCGGCTAATGCTGATTTTTCCACTTCACCATTTTTGACATTCCTAAGATGTTCCTTCACCCTGGTTTTCACGTGGTTGATCAGTAGTGAAACACAACCTTCTGCAGATTGTACTGGTCCCGAAGGATTATACAATGTTTTATATATTTTACCAGTTGAGAAGACTGCATTATAAGGTACATAATTTATAATTGGTATTAGGGCCAGAGATTATAACAAATAAAGAACTGTTGAGAAGAGCGGATCAAAACAAAATTTGTAAAGAAATTAAATTCAGAAAATGGAAATGGGTTGGTCATGTGTTAAGGAGAGAGAATGATAAAATTACAAAAATGGTATTTGACTGGAACCTCCAAGGATTGATAAGGCGAAGAGGAAGACCTATGGCTACATGGAGTAATACCATCAGGGATGAGATGGAATGAAATTAAGGCATTGGCAAACAACAAAGTTCGTTGGTGAGCTTTTAACAAGACCCTATGCTTCCCAGTGGAGTGACCAGGACTACTACTACTACTACTACTACTACTGCTGCTACTACTACTACTACTACTACTACTACGTCTACATCTACTACTACTACTAATACTACTACTTCTTATAGTACTACTAGTACTACTGCTGCTGCCACAGCCGCCACCACCACCGCCACCGCCACTGCCACTGATCTCATAATTTGGTTGTGCTCTTGAGAACATGTTTTAATATGCATGCGAGACTCAAATTTATATTCAAAAGAACCTCATAATATCACTTCTTATTGAAAGTTATAAACCTAATTTTATTTAAGATTAAATTAAAATGCTTTATACCTCACCTCATATCCAGTCTTCTAAGTAGACTGCAGTTTCAAAGCCTTAGCGGCTTCATCTTCAGTACTTTCTTGACAACAAGATGAAGCCACCAAGGCTATGAAATCATGGTCTACTTAGAAGACTGGATATGAGGTGAGGTATGAAGCATTTTAATTTAATCTTAAATTAAACCTCATAGTGATTTTTTCATATAACAGTTCAATAATTTTCTATTATAATTTTTTTTATTTCGCAATTATATTAATCTATTTGGATTCTTCTTCTTCTTCTTCTTCTTTCTCCTTCCAAGTATTAGGCCAAGGCCTGTTACGATCCTATAGAAAATTTTCCCTCCAGCGTTTCATAGGACGGCCCAGAGATCTTTGTCCTCTTGGTATATAATTATAAACAGCTTTGGGGATCCGATTTGAACTCATTCTTTCAAGATGGTGTTTCCAATTTAGTTATATTTGGATTATTAAATGTAAATATTATTGAGCTTAATGAAATTTAATGATCATTCTTTAACATGTATTGTTTATTAAATATAATATTTGTCATGCAGAAAAATATGGTGGAGATGTGGGTCTTGCCATTACTCAGGCCACCATGCTTACTGGATTAATGCAGATGGGAATCAGACAAATAGCTGAGCTAGAGAACCAGATGACTTCTGTTGAACGTGTCTTAGAATATACAACTGTTGAACAAGAACCACCAGCTGAATCTTCTCCAGGTATGTTAAACATGTAATGACAAAGTAGCAGTTTTTGTTGTTTATATTCTTCTAGTGTTACTTTTTTTTAGATATTAAAGCTCATATTTTCAATTTTTTATTTCAAATTTGTCACTTACATTGAAGGACAAATTAATATTTGAAGAGAAAAATTTACTGACTGAACATGGAAGTAAAATTATACTTTTGAAGCCAGTATTGTGAAGACACACAACTTTATGAGGTGAAATGTTAAAGCATTTTCTCCAACTCATTCATAAATGTAAATACTTCATAATGTTACTTCCCACTTTGATTTTGATTAGAAAAATGTTTGTTTAAACTGGGATTTGAACCCAAATTTCTGGTTCTCCATACCAGCGCTCTAATCCACTGAGCTATTTGTGCATCTCAATTTAAATGGAAATTTTTTTCTCTCTTATACAATCCCTTGTACTTGAGATCAAAGGTTCTCAGCTTTGAAAATATATAAATTATCAATTTTTCATTTCATAATGTTTATTTTAAGGAATTTTTTATAATTTTGGTTTGTTAGAGTAAGTTTCATAGCTGTATGTCTCTTCTTTATAATGATTCTGTATATATTAAAAAAATTGTCATACAGTGTTCATGGATCCTGCTTGTGCACCTGGTCACTTGTACGTTGAAACCTACCTTGAATTTTCTCCCAGACAAGCGTTGTGTTGTACCAAGGCCATGCCCAAGAAATTTGTCTTTTTAACTACAAGGTACAGAAATCAAACTCAGAATCTAGCAATGGCAATCCCCTGTACACAGCAGATGGACACCCTGCTTGACTTACAGCAGAGTGGAATGAGGTGAGGTGGGTGTAGCGTGGATGGTAGGTAGTGAGGGTATACACATCATATGACGAGTTGTATTGCTCCCCTGTAGTTAAAATGAGAAATTTGGCACTGGATTTTAATATCTTGCAGTTAAAAAGGCAGATAATTTTTTTGGACACTTCCTTGGTACATCATGACACTTCTCTGGGAGAAGTTTCAAGGTTGGTTTCAGCATGCAATGGTTGAAGATCCCTTGTGAGTTTTAAGCTTTCAGCTAATAATTGAGTCTTCATTAGATTTCTATATGCATAACAACACTGGTTTCCACCACTATGTACTCTAGATTTAATTTCCTCAGATGTAGATCTAGGATCGGAACATAGAGCAGTTGTTGCATCTATAATACATCAGGACAAACAAAATAACAGTAAAAAAAAAACAAAATACTCTTGGAATTTTAGAAAAGCTAATTGGGAAAAATTTACAGAAGAAACTGAACATAAATTAAACCTAATTCAGTACGAAGTATCTACAGATAAACTTAATAATACCATCTCAAACATAATTCTTGAAGCAGCAAAAAATTGGATCCCAAGAGGAAAAACTAAACACTACAAACCCTTTTGGAATGCAGACTTATCCAAGTTAAAAGAAGAAAGGGACACAGCAAGAAGAAAAGCAGAATTGTCCAACAACCAAATAGATACACAAGAATGGCGAAGAAAGGCAGCAAAGTTTAAAAAAGAAATCTATGCAGCAAAAGAAAAATGCATTCAGTGAATTTATTGAAAAAGCTGATTACAGAAAAGACTCAAAAAAAGTATATAGATATATAAGTAAAATCACAAGTCAGAGAGATACAAAGAAAGAACCACTCAAATTTAATGGGAAAACACTTACTTCCAACAACTCTATTGCTGAAGCTTTTAATAAACACTACAGCTCTCAACACAAACTCCCTCCTAAAGCTAAAAAGAAGCAAAGGCAAATTAAAAAAGATCTCAAGACTTTTAAGAAGCATCAAGAACAAAAGAATGATATATTCGGCAAAGAATTTACAATATGGGAACTAAATTCTGCAATACACGAGTTACAAGACAACAAATCTCCTGGTCCAGATAAAATACATGTTGAATTTTTGAAACATCTTGGCCAAAAGGGAAGGAATACACTACTGAAATTATTTAACCTATCATGGACCTCTACTGTACCTACAGAGTGGAAAAAAGCAATAATTATTCCTATTTTAAAAAAAGACAAGACAGCTGATGATATAAATAATTACAGACCAATCTCTTTAACAAGTGTCATTGCAAAAACAGCAGAACGTATGATTTCAGCGAGACTAAATTGGTTCTTAGAAAGTAAAAACATACTAACAACAGCACAAACTGGATTCAGGCAACATCTATCTACAAAAGAAAATACAATTCAACTTTCTCAAGATGCCAAAGAATCTTTCAATAAACATCAAGATACGCTAACAGTTTTCATTGATTTTGAAAAAGCATATGACTCGGTATTATGGAGATATAAATTACTTGAAAAACTCACAAAACTAGGCATTCAAAACAATATGTTAAACTGGATCACCCAGTTCCTTTCACAACGTTTCTGTGCTACAAAATACAATGACAGTACTTCCAAATTCCGACAAATAAAAATGGGCCTCCCTCAAGGTGCAGTACTAAGTACAACCCTGTTCAACATCTACATCAACGATCTGCCACCAGCTATATCAAACACAGAAATAAAGACAGCTCTTTTTGCAGATGACATGATTATGTGGACATCTTCCTCACAAATAGAAAAATCTAAATCATCTATGGAAAAGGCTCTTAACCTACTAGAAAAGTGGACCCACAACAATTTAATGGCCATTAATACAGACAAAACAACGTTTCAAATATTTAGCTTGAAGAAAAAAATTCCAAAACTAAATCTACAGTTCAAGAAAACAAATCTGAGACAAACAAATGAAACAAAATATCTAGGAACAATTTTTTGATTCAAAATTATCATGGAGAAAACACATTGAAGCAGTAGTAAACAAAGCAACGAAAAGATTCTCAATCTTAAAAAGATTAGCCGGAGCAAAGTGGGGCAGTAATCGCCAGACTCTGAACACCACATACAAAACATTCATCAAGCCAATACTACTATACAATGGGGAGGTAATAATCACAGCAAATAACTCGAACCTGAATCGCCTAGAAGTATGCCAAAATCAGGCTTTACGGCTTATAACTGGCGCAGCAAAATCAACTCCAATCGCAGCAATGCAAGCACTAACTCAGAACCCTCCAATATGTCTAACTTTAGAGGAACAGGCAATAACACAACATGAGAAAATGTTACGATTAACAACACAAAATGGGAAAAAAGGCAGTTACAACCAAGCAAGTTGAAAACACAAACAAGTTTCTTGTCCAAAGTAATGGAAATAAAAACAGATTTGAATCTTCCTAAATCTAAAGAAAATATTTTGATCAGAGATAACCCTCTTACTTTTGAACCAATTAACATTCAGCTAAATCTAGAAGAACCAGTTACAAAATCTGAAACTCCCACACTTGTACTAAAAGCTCTAGCATTAGAAGTTGTGAATAAGAGATATCCACCAGAAGAATGGTTACATGTCTACACAGATGGATCTACTATTGATAACAACTCAGGATCAGGAATTACATGTGCATTATTTTCATTTTATCAACCAGCAGGATACCACACAACAAATTTTGATGCAGAAGTAACGGCTATTCATATTTCACTCCAACAATTACTATACAGAATAAATAAATTTCAAAATGCGGTCATACTCTCTGATTCTAAGGCAGCAATATATGCAATAAATTCACACAAAATGAAGTCAATACAAATTAAAGAGTGCTACAAAATGATTCAACAACTCCAAAAACTACAGAAAAGAATTCAATTGCAATGGATACCTGCACATTGTGGAATTGCTGGAAATGACACTGCTGATTTTCTTGCCAAAAAAGGCTCCAATTTAATTCAGAATACTACTAAAAGCTTACCTTTCACATCCATAAAAAGAATAGTTAAAAACAAATATAAAATCAAACAAAACCAAGACCTATGTAATAAAGCCAAAGACAAAAAATGGAATATTTTAGTAAAGAAGCCAGATATTATTCCAGAATTTCCACGTAAAACTACAGTAGCAACATTTAGACTGCTTACAGAACATGACTATTTAGCCAAACATTTATATAAAATAGGAATCTACACGAATCCAAATTGTCCTCTATGCAATAAAGACGAAGAAATGAATGAAGAACACCTACAAACCTGTGAAGTATTACCTGTTGGATCCACAATAGAGAAATATTGGAGAGCAAGAACGCTAATGGCTTCGGTGCCAAGGCCCAGCATTTGAAAACAACAACAACAACATTTCCTCAGATGTTAAATTTAACTTGGGAAGCAAGGTAGAAGAAGTCATCCATATTTAAATTATATCTTCTCTTCTCATAAATTCTTGTTAATTCCATTTGGCTGATTACTATCTTGAAATACTGTTTGATTTTTTTAATTATTTGCCTTTCAGGTAAAAAACCACGTGAAGATTGGCCTTCAAAAGGAATAATTGTATTTGATAGAGTTTTCCTGTCATATTCATCTGATGAACCAGCAGTCTTAAAAAATGTCAATTTCTCCATCAGATCAGCAGAAAAGGTGATTAATTTTAAAAATTGTATTAATAATAATGGAACTTTATATTAGTGTGAAAAAATAATAATAGCTTCATTTTACATGGCAGAGTTAAGGTCTCATCTACCATTCAACCAGGTTAGAAAAAATACAAAAATTTGTCTTATATCTAAATTACAATCAAGATAAATGATTACATGGTGTATCTACAATATAATTATTATTATCTAAAATATATGTTGATTAACTCTAGATATAGCGAATAAAATATAAAATGAAAAAAAAAGTAGAAAACAGAATTATTTTCAAATGTACCACATGGGCAGCAAGCTATGGGTTCTTTTGACAATCTGTATTAATATATATAACTGTTATTCTTTTTGAAACTTTGTTTTCTACACATTCATGCCCAATTTTTGTAATTCTGGTTGTTCTTTGCACTCATTTATTATGACTTTTAAGAAAAGCAGGAAACTTCTTGAAATCATAGTCTCATATCTTTTTGAAATTTTGAGATGCACACTTGGAAACCAGAACGAGTCGTAACACATACATTCTTCAAAACAACACTTAGTTCACTCAGATTGAATAATTAATTTCCAATTATGATTCCATTTATGGACATGTGATGAACCTGAAAAATAGAAAAATATGGATTCACTTTATGCATGTGCAGTTTGCAACCTCGACTGCCATTGTATTGGTAGTGTATTGATACTGACACAAAATTTCATTGTTTCTCTTTAAAACAAGATGAAAATAGCATTGCTATGTATATTCTTGTCCACTGCTGTGGTTTCGAGGTAGCATGCTGCCTTGTCACGCAGTGGGCCCGGTGTTCGATGCCCGGTTGGGGCAGTTTTTCTGGGTGAGGTTTTTCTCGGGGTTTTTCCTCACCTGTAAAACAAATGTCAAGAAAACTTTAAGGCCCAAACAGTCCCCAAAATCATATGGCCATCATCATCTTTATCATTATCATCTCATCATCATCATCCTTCATGGTGTGGAAAGCAACGGAAAGCTACCACACCTCCAATTCCCTAGTAAAGCTGCAAAGCATAGCACGAAAATGCTATGATTGCAGTGAAAGACCTGCCCTCGGGCAGAATTACTGTGAATGGATGGATGGATGGATGGATGTATATTCTTAGCTGAGTTAGTGAAGTTTGAAATTAATTTTTTTTTTGTAAGCCCATGTTTTCCCTTTACAGAGATTTAGCCGCTCTCCCCCTACAGGGAAGAATTTGAACCATATTAATTTAGTTACACTTGTTTTCGTATAGATGTCATTTTGAGTGGCCCGTGGTCAGCGTTCCACCTCATACTGACATCTAGGAAACCAAGGTAGTACTAGGACGGGAAAATTTGGTAAATTTTGCTTAGAGGCCTTTTCATTCAGGCTTAAGGATTTTTTATGAGCCTGAAAATCTTCAGACTTGGGACCCATGGCTTAAAGTCTCTCCTGGAGGACTTGCTCCTTGGATTTTTCCATCTTAAAAAATCCATCGACCTGGCTGGGTTTGAACCCGCGACTCTCGGGACCAGAGGCAAGGAGCATAACCACTAGTCCACCGCAGCCGAAATTAATAAGAATCAAATGAATTGTGAATTCTTCTTACCTTGTACATCTATGTTTTTTTAAACACAGCACTGCAGTATCAGAGAAGATGTTTCTCCAATACTGCGGTGCTGTGTTTAAAAAACATAGATGTATGAGGTAAGAAGAATTCACGATTCATTTGATTCTTATTAAGGAAACCTCATAATGTTAAAATTCCCAAATTTATTATCCATCCATAGTAATTCTGCCTGAAGGCAGGTCCTTCATTGCAATCATAGCATTTTCATGCTATGCTTGCATCTTTATTAGGGAATTGTAGGTGTGGTAGCTTCCTGTTGCTTTCCACACCGGTGAAGGATGATGATGATAATGATAAGTATGATGATGATGTTGGCCATATGATTTCGGGGACCGTTTGGGCCTTAAAGTTTTCCTGACATTTGTCTTACAGGTGATGAAAAACCCCTATAAAAACCTCACCCAGAAAAACTGCCCCAACCAGGGATTGAACCTGGGCCCACTGCGTGACAATGCAGCACGCTACCTTGAGACCACAAAGGTGGACAAATTTATCATATAAAAAAAAAGAGTTTGCAATTGCTTCGACAGAAACTGTTACTCATTTGGGGTTATTTATTGCCTTCACACACCAGGCACCAATTTTAAAAATACTTATTCACATTAAAAAAAATCAACAAAATTATCATTTTACGTATAAGTTAGCACATCATCATCTTCATCAAGATCCTGTAGCTCCATTTAGATGTATAGGACATCAATAAGATCTTTCCACTTGACACTATTATTGGCAACAGCCTTCACTTCATTCCAGGTTCCCTCCAATCAAGTGCATGTGTTTCCACATATTCAGGGTTTTTCCTAAGAGTGTGGCCTATCCAGCACCATTTCCTCTTCCTAATTTGCACTTCTATTGGGTCCTCACCAGCTTTATCCCTCAAAACTTTGTTTCTTACAACTTCAGGCTAGTGTATATTGAACATTCTACTAAACATTTATTTATAAATGTTTACGACATTTGTTGCATATTATTATTAAATAACCAGAATTCTGATCCATATAATAATACAGATTTAACATTGCTTCTGAATATTTTAAGTTTTCATATTTGAAGAGAAAAATTATACGCTCAGACCGGGACTGAGCAAGTTGCTCAGGTAGCTCAAATGGTAGAGCACTTGGACTAGAAAACCAAGGGTCCCGGGTTCAGTTGCTCAGGTAGCTCAAATGGTAGAGCACTTGGACTAGAAAACCAAGGGTCCCGGGTTCAAGTCCCGGTCTGAGCGTATAATTTTTCTCTTCAAATATGATTTATCCATCATTGAGATGTATGAAATTAATAATAAAAACATTATTATAAGTTTGCCTCACTCTAAAATTAATATATTGATGAATCAAGTAAGATAGAAGCTTGATGTATTTGTTGAACAGCTTTTTGAGCAGTTATTTTTATTACTTTCAGGTAGGTATAGTGGGTCGCACAGGTGCTGGAAAATCATCTCTCATAACAGCTTTATTCCGTTTGTCAGAATTATCTAATGGTTCAATAAAAATTGATGGAATAGACATTTCTACCATTGGTCTCCATGATCTGCGCTCTAAGATCTCAATCATTCCCCAAGAACCAGCTCTGTTCTCAGGTTTGTTGAGAGAAAATCTGGATCCATTTGACCAGTACTCTGATGCAGTTCTATGGTCAGCACTAGAAGAAGTGGAACTGAAGCAAGCCGTGGAAGAACTTCCTGCAGGACTGAGTCACAAAGTGTCAGAGGGAGGATCCAACTTCAGTGTGGGACAGCGACAACTCCTGTGTCTAGCTCGTGCCATCATCAGAAACAACAAGATTCTAGTTCTGGATGAAGCTACTGCCAATGTGGATCCACAGTAAGTAATATGCAACATTTATTTATTTTAATTATCATATGGTAGAGATTAGTTGTATTTAATTTTCCCTCAGGTTTTCCTGTACAAATTTGTTAGGTTGTTAGCACATTGTGCATTAATTAATATTTCAATGGAAGTAACATTATGAGGTTATGAGGTTGTTTTAATAAGTTTAATAAAGTCAGTAACCTTATATTATAGTAAAATACTTGAGAACATGTTTCAGTATACTATCATCAGCTCTTTCTGACTGTTGAATTGTTGGTGGGCGATCCTGGATGTTGCTTCTTCTTCTCTCTTTAAGTTGACCTTTGAACTTCCAAATCAAATTGTTTTCTCCAGGAATTAAAAAAAATTCATTATTTTTTTTTATGGATATAACTTATCTCCCAAACTACAGTTCTTTGGATTTTTCTAACTGTTTCAATAATTTTGCATTCGCTTACATTTTTTTTGACCAAATATGAGTAGCTGCAGATTTATCTGCTTCTTCATTTTTTGTATTTCTAAGGTGTTCTTTCATTCTAATGTATAAATTCCTTTTTATTTTAATATGAGGTAAAATTATTAATTTGTAAAGAAAAATTAATACCTGAATCAGAATTTGAACCCGAATCTCCAGCTTCATATGCCAGCATGTTATCCATTACACTAATTCAGGCTTCCGGTGTAAATGTCAATTTTCCTTTACTCGTATACTATTCTCTATGCCTGAAGCAGCCAGCCATTGCTGGCAGTGCGATGACACGGTTTCTAGTTCAAGAAGACATTAATGAGAATTTACACAATTTATTTTAGCTAGTATAGGTTATTATTTCGAAGTTATAATCAAATTTTAACATTTGCAGTGATGGACAAATTAATAATATGTAAATTAATAGGTTCAGAATTTTACACAATTTATTATAGCAGTACAGCTTCATATTTTATGATTAAATTTTAGCATTTGCTATGATGGACAGATTATTAATTTGAAAAGAAAAATTAATGCAAGTGGCATTGATAGATTGTATAAAATTGTTATTAATGTCTTTTTGAACTAGAAGCCATCTATTCTCACTTCTAGCAATGGCTAGCTGCTTTAGACATAGAGAATGATTTATGATGAAAAAAAATTGATGCTTGCTTAGGAAACCTGGATTAGTGTAATGGATAGCATGCTCATGTACAAAATCAGAAGTTCAGATTTGGATCCTAGTTCAGGCATTAATTTTTCTTTTCAAATTAATAATTTGTCCATCATAGTGATAGTTGAAATTTAAGTATAACTTTGAAAGTTAATAGGTTAATTTCCTAATTTTTTAACTTTTTGAAGAGTATCAATTTAAATATTTTTACCTGAGTTACATTTTGTTGTATGTGATTGTTCCAGGACAGATGAACTGATCCAAGCTACAATCCGCACCAAGTTTGCAGATTGTACAGTACTTACAATTGCCCATCGTTTACATACTATTATTGATAGTGATCGAATCATAGTTATGGATGCAGGTATGTTACAGTAAGTGTTATGTTTATAGAATGGTTTTCCTGAAAGCTTTAATTTAAAAATTGCACTGAAGGCCACCATTTTTGTTTTCTCATAATATAATGGATATGTATGATTTAATTAACAAAAGAAAGATATATTCCATAAAACAGCAAAATTTGAGGAATTTGTTTAATTTATACAGTTCCTGCAAGACTGACTTTTTTTGTCTTATAATGTACAGCATGATAAACATGTATACAAGAAGACATGCTAGAATGTATTATAAAATAAAACTCCTACAATATTTTCTTGTTAAAACCATTTTTTAATTGTTTTACTTATTTTGAGGCCTCTACAATTTGTATAACAATTTATTTGCTTCTATTATTATGGCATAAGAATTATTTTAATGTGAGGAAATATATGTTTTATAGGAATTTGACCATCCATATATTCTTCTTAAAAATCCAAATGGTCACTTCTTCAAGATGGTGCAGCAGACAGGACATGCCATGGCTGATTCACTCATGAGAACTGCACAAATGGTATTTTTTATGTTTTTATTTTAAATTTATCACTTTTTACTGAATGACAAACTATATTTGAAGAGACCTTGGGTTCAAATCCCAGTTTAGGCATGACTTTTCCTTAAGTTATGTAGGTAGGAAATAACACTATGAGGTTTTTTAATATTGTTTATTTTTTCTTTCACTCACCTCATACTTCATAACTCCTAGCAAACCCAGGGTTTCGTCACATCATTTGTGACATTCTCAATGCTGTTTCCCGTTCACAACTGACGTCCAACGGCCTTCTATCCTGCAATCGGAGGTCAGTCTGCAGGATAGAAGGCCGTTGGATGTCAGTTGTAAACGTGAAACAGTATTGAGAATGTCACAAATGATGTGACGAAACCCTGGATTTGCTAGGAGTTATGAAGTATGAGGCGAGTGAAATAAAAAATAAACAATAACTTTTCCTTACTTATTTTAGGAATTCTCACTATGAGGTATATTCATTAAGGTAGAATTTTTTATCACTCACCTCATATTGAACAATATGAGGTGAGTGTTAAAAAATTCTACCTTAATAACTTTTCCTCTTCAAATGTAATTTGGTTTTATCTTTATTTCTGAATGTGGTGAAATATTTTGTCCAGTGTACTCATATAATTTAAAATTAGTACCTTATATATCTCTTGTCCTCAACTAAAATGAACTTCTGTTTAAAAATGTTGTCAAATAATTAAAACATGTAGGCCTTTCAGAATTATGTTCCATATTCAGCATGTAATGTGGTACTGAGGTTTTCATATATGTTGTAGGAAGGGTTCAACAAATTTTATTTATTTAGTCTGGTGGAATTAGGCCTATGTGGTATTCTCTTCCACTCATCAGGACAAAACATATATTACATTAGAATACAGCAATCACAGTTATTGTAATATTAAATACTAAAAGAAAAATTGACCAAACTGACTATAATAAGACTAATATTTATAATATAATTAATTCACCGACACTATCGAGCACATAGATTCATGGTCACACAGACATAAGCTCTTCATACATCCCTATCTTGACCTAATATTTTCCAATCTCTCCCTGTATAATTCACCTCTCTCAAATCATGGGTAATGTTATTCTCCCACCTCATTCTTGGTCTACCAACTGGGCGTTTTCCCTCTGGTTTTCCTACAAGAAGCTTCCATGCACATCTTTCATTCCTCATTTGTGCCACATGTCCTGCCAATCACAATCTACGGGTCGAATGTTTGAATACATTAGACAGTAAAAGGCGTTCTCTGCTGATAAAGTTTTATTCAAACACATTTTTCTTATATTTGAAGAGAAAAATTTTTGCCTAGACAGGGATTCGAACCCGGGACCCTTGGCTTTCCATTTTTCTTACTCAGAAATCTATTCACGTGGTAATAATTGTAAAGCTACCTGACAAGGTACCTTAAGATCGTAGCTCAAGATATAAACTTATGTGAAAATCCCGAAGGGAACCGATGGTAACCTATGTAGTTTGAAACTTATCCAAGATGTCAGACCTTGAAGACTTCGATCATGTTTTCGGTATACGCGGAGAAGAGGAATTTGATAGAGTCTACCAAAGAATTCAACTGGAAGAACAGGAGAATCGGCATAATATTGCGCGTCGCAGACGTGTTTGTATACGGTATTATTTGCGGGATGCAAGCATAAATGCATTCCTCTATAGCAGACGAAAATAACGGAAGTGGTTTTATCGCTGAGAATTCTGGGTAATTCGTTGCCAATATTACGAAAACGTCAACATTCATGCATGACCGGTTAAGGCGGCCGTTAATTCGATCTCAGCTCACCAGTGATTGGAAGTAATTTGAGTAGAGAGTAATGTATTTGCATACGACCCTACGAGACCTAATTGTTCTTATTATATCTGTCTTCCTATAAAGACCATATGGTTCACTCTTACATAGTCTTCTCCATTCATCTGTTTGTTCATCCCTCTTTGGTCCAAAAATTTTCCTAAGAACTTTATTCTCAAATACTTGTAATCTCCTTTCCTCCCTTAAAGTAAGAGTCCATGTTTTGCATCCATATAATATAACTGGTAGAATAACAGTTTTATATATTTTCAGTTTAATGTTTTTTAAAAACAGTTGGGATGACATGAGTCCCTGTAATGCATAATAGCAAGCATTTTCAGAATTGAGCATAAATTTAGAAGTCATTCAGTGTATAATTGTGAATTATGATTCATTGCATTGGATGTGGGTTCATGAGAGTGAGGTAAAGGGAGGATTTATGCCTGGATGGGAATGTAGCTTGAATTAGCTCAATGGCCAGAAGCAGCAGTACGTAAAGCAAAGTTCGGGGTTCAAATCCTCATTTAGGCAAAAATTTTCTCTTTACCATTGATTACAATAGATTGTGTACATTTAATTACTAGTTTTATTAGAACTGTTGCTTATTATTTTTGTTCTGACAATAATTAATAGCTTACACTGTGTATGTATTCTGTTACAGAGTTATGAAAGCTTGGTGAAGAAGAGTTAATATTAAATGGCATCAAAATGATAACATTTGTAGGAAGAAGATGCTTTACCAAATAAAGAATCTGATCTCAGATTATTGGTATTTGGGACTGAAGTGCATTTTCAGTCCTAGATATGGTTATTCATTGCTGTTGGCAAAAGGTGCTGAAAGATTATAAATTCCTTTATAAGATAGTTATTAATGTATTTTCAGTTTAATAAATAATTGTTACAGTTATAAATGGGCATGCTCATATTAGGACTTATACAAAATCCATATTAACCATTCCAAAATTGCTTAATGAATTTTCACCTTTATGTAATTTCCTCAGATTATTTTCCTTACTTTTTTTTAAATAAAGAAACTGATAAATAAGTTTGCTCTGTATTCTTCTTAACTCATATAGTTGTTTCTATTAGACATATGTTTCAAAGCATGTTTGCTCCATCTTCAGTTGGCAAAGACTGGTTTTTTCCAACTTGTTGGCTCTGAATCTTGACTCCTGTTCCCTCTTTCTATGGTCCAAAAAAAACTTGCTAATTAGGTTCCTCTCCCCGGGAATTTGAAAATTCATAGTTCTCTCCTTGTTCTTCTGTATATAGATTTTTTCCCATATGGTGAGTCCGTTTGTTTTTTCTGTTTTAATACTTTTGTGTTTACATCTATTTTGTGTTTTTCTGACCAAATGTTAGCAGTTAAAAACATATGTCTATTAGAAACAACTTTATGAGATAAGAATACAGACCAAACTTATTTATAAAATAAAACATCATAATGTTACTTACTATTGTATTTTTAAAGAAACATATATATATATATATTTATAATGGTAACTGCTGCCAATTCTTCCAGAGATAATTAAAACATTTTGTCTGTTCATTCTTACCTCTTACAGTTGTTTTTGTCGAACATTTGTTTGAAGGCTTCTTAGCCCCATCGTCAGTGATTACACACTGAATTTTCTCATGTTGTCGACCTTGATTCTTGATTCCTGTTTCTCTCTATCTCTGGTCCAATGAATTTACTAATGAGATTTTTTTATCCATGGTCTATTTAACTGGAAGTAATCAGTGTTATCATGTGTGTTTAGTATTTTGAAGGTATAAATGAATTGAGTGAAGAAATGTATTTACAGGATCTACATTATACATTGTATCCGGCAAGCGGTGTTTTCACTCTCCACTACAAAGTCTGCATTAGCCACCCTCGATGTTTCCCTGCTTTAAGTGTATTATAAGTATTACATATAATCTTACCTTATATTATATGTTGAAAGTATTGTCCTTCCTGGGTTATAAAGACATTGTAACTGGAAGCCACATTCTGACTGACACAAATGAGTTCTTGAAGCTGACACTTTGGCAGGAAATGTCTGAATAAATTCATCACGTACCTGTCGAGTAGACTCGTACTTAAAATTATTTTTATACACAAATACAATGCTTCTCTATTTATAACTTTGAATGTTATTAGTTTTAATTTAACTTAAAATCTTCTGGGATAGAATTTAAGATAGTATTAGAAGATATTAATGATAAGCATTCTTAAAATTAGCTCTAGAATTGAGAGAGAATATATCAAAAGAATTAAAATGTGTAAACTTTACTTATTTGTAGATAGAATTCAAGTCAATTCTCTCCCTAAAACAATAAAAGATGAATAGGAAATTCATAGTAGTGAGATTCTCTCAATAACAATTGCTATAAATCTACGGTTGGCTACACAGATTTTGGAACATTGAGCATAAAATACACCTGACAGTGAAATCAGTCTCAGAATCTTGATTACTTAAAGCTGACTAACTGCATCTACAAGCTGTTACGGCCAAACATGCCACCCACTGAAGCAAATCGCATAGCCTACTTTAAAAGCCCCCCCTTGAGCGGTTACAACTTATAATGTAGACCCGGCAGTTATAGAGGAATTGCAGACAAGAAATTTGAGAATGTCCATCATGGAGGAACTGAGCATATTAAGCGAATTTCTAAATGAACTGATTTTTCTAGTTTATGGAATATATTTTTCTTGTAGCTATTGAGGTTGTCCTCATGAAAAGAGTTTTGAAAATAATTTACAAAACAATAATGAAGCTAATTACCAGGTAATGATGAAAATAATACAGGTTGATTCAAATAGTTTTGCACAAAGTAAAGGCACTTATAGAGAAATCAAAACACAACTACTTTAGAATAGGAACTTACGGTCTAAGGGTCGAATCTTTGAACGCATTAGACCGTAAAAGGTGTTCTCTGCAGAGAAAGTTTTATCCTAATACGATTTTGCTTACTCAGAAATCTATTCATGCGATAATAATTGTTGAAATTCATAAGCTACCTGATGAGGTAACTTAAGATAGAAACTTATCGTGAGAATCCCGAAGGGAACCGATGGTAACTGATGTAGTTTGAAACCTTGCCACTTGATCCAAGATGTCGGACCTTGAAGACTTTGATCATATTTTCGGTATATGCGGAGAAGAGGAATTTGATAGAGTCTACCAAAGAATTCAACTGGAAGAACAGGAGAATCGGCATAATATTGCACGTCGCAGACGTCGTTGTATACAGTATTATTTGCAGGACGCAAGCATAAATGCGTTCCTCTATAGCAGACGAAAATAACGGAAGTGGTTTTATTGCTGAGAATTCTGGGTAATTCGTTGCCAGTATTACGAAAACGACGACTTTCATGCATGACCATTTTGTGGGTAGCTAATTTGATCTTTGCACTCACCAGTGATTGGAAGTAATTTGTGTAGAGAATAATGTATTTGCATACGACCCTAAGACAGTCATTCCCAAAGTGGTCTATATCGACCCCCAGGGGTGTGAACCAGTGCAAGCTTGAAAATGTTAGGAACTATATAATTGACAATCAGTAATTTTGTCAATGAACTTAAATTAAGGAAAGATAATTTTATTCAACAATTTTGTTTTAGAAAAGGTATTCAAATTGGCTCACCACATTCAATTTGTAGAGTCATATCAAAAGCCTCATGTACATAAAATCAAATCCTAAACAAGAAACATTTCTTGTCAGGATACTTGCGTCATCAAAAAAAAAAATTGTGAAATGCATGAAGTACTCGATAGAGTGCACCAGAATCTTCTATGACAATGTTGTACCCATGGTGATTACCAATTTGAATGCCTTTTGTAAAACAAAATTGTTGAGTAAACATCACTGCATAACTTAAACAAGTGCACAGAATTAATGATTGTCCATTGTGTTGTTCCTGATATCTCCAGGCTTGCACTGACTTACAAGGGAACTGTCAATCATTGCAAGCCAAAACCTACCTTGAAATTTCTCTCAATGAAGCGTTATGATTGTACTAAGGCCGTGTCCAAAAAAATTATCTGCCACTTTTAACTGCAAGGCACAGAAATCGAAGCCAGAATTCAGCATTGGCAACCCATTGTGCAAAGCAGATTGACTCCCTGCATAAGTAAAGCGGTGTGTAGTGTGGCAGGTTATGAGGGTTATCCATTTCACCAATTTAGGAGTTGTATTACTTCCCCCTAGTTTAAATGAGAACTTTGGTGCTGGATTTTAGTGCCTTGCAGTTAAAAACATCAGATTTTTTTTGGACACAGCCTTGGTATATCACAACATTTCTCTGGCAGAAATTTTGAGGTAGGTTTTGACATACAGTGGTTGACGGTTTCTTGTTAGTATTACTTCTCAGACAAAACTTCTTCTTCTAAAGTCATTGTATTTCGACTCTTCTATTAAGCTCTTCAAGTTTGTGCACAACCTTTTGAGTCACTCTATAAATGTATTCTTCTGCTGAATGGTACTACAGTCCAATGTACAGTCTCCTACACTGATCTCCTTCAGTCATCTCTGTCTTTCGATGTTAAATTCCACCTAGTGATTTTACATTCCATAATATCATTATATACGTCATCCTACCATCTGGTTTTATTAGATCTCTTCTTCATTTTATATATATGCACACACAATGTCTATATATATTATATACAGGGTATTCAGAAAATCTCATTACTTCTAGGGTGATAGAGGAGACTGAGTAGATAAGGTTTTGAATGGGAATCTTTGCCTGGAAATATTCTGTTTTCAGGTACCAACAAATATACATTAAGCATTTGAATCTCCTACTCTGCCGAGGATACATCAATAGTAATTTAATGATTTATGACTAAATTAATTACAATTACACAATCCAACATTTACTTATTTTGTAACAATGTCCAATGTCAAGGGAAAAATAAAGAAACTTCTCTTTGTCACCGTAAGAATAAGTTGGAGTCCCGCGCCGTAGCCAAGCGGTTAAAGTAGGAAGCCTTGGCGCAGAGCTACGGGACTTGCGCTGGTTCGAGTCTCCATGGGGGAAGAAATTTTCTCATGGTATTTCGGCCAGTATGGGACCGGTGCCCACCCAGCATCGTGAGGCAATTGGGTAGCTACAATAAGTAGCAGCTCCAGGTTGAGGAACCAGCTATAACGGCTGGGGGACTTGACATGCTAACCACATGTCACCCCTACACTGGCTGTTGATCATCTACCTCTGTGATTGACACATGTGGATGTGAAGGGCCAGCAGCCGGCTGGTAAAAGGGCAACTGCTGAAAAGTGGAAAGACCCTCAATCGGAATCGGAAGAATAATTTGGAGCAAGTTGTACCAGAACATGTGTGCAATGAGCTTGGTGGTCACCACATCGAACTGTTGTTGTAGTGGATGAGTACTAACCATAATGTCAAATACAGTACAGAGGTTTGGTTAGTTTGGGTATAAACAATTATTCCTACAGTACAAAAAATAAACAATTTTAACAGCTGATAACTCTTTTGTCTGATATCCTGTGGTTTGTGTTTGTCTGCAACCCCTCTATAACCTGGCAAATTTCTATGAATTAATTCACTAACAGCTAAGCAGTAAGCCTTATAATTCAATGGATTAGCTCTTCATATTTTCTTTCTCTCTTCTACTCCTCATTGTGCATTGAGAAACCATTTCTTGTTCGTCCAATTTTCTCTATTCTGTCCAAAAATAAACATATTTGATCTTTTTTTTATTGCTCTTATTTTGCATGTCTCCAATTTGCTTTACTAAAAAAGTTACATAACCGTAATTCCTCACTTTCTTAATGTTCATGAACAGATTTTTATTAACTAACTTGGGTCTGCCTTCATCTTAACTCGTATTTCAAAATATGAGGAAAAATTAAGGCAGACCCCTCATATTTTAAAATATGAGTTAAGATGAAGACAGACTCAACTAATTTATTAAGTAGAACCTCATAATGTTACTTTCTATTGTATTTTCATAATAAGATTTATTTATTATTTAATTATTCACAGATTTTATAATGTCTGGATATCTTCCTGTGCCAATTTCACGATTTTACAGCGAATCTCTGTTCCTCTCTATTTAACACACCTCTTCCTCCAAGCCTCTTTCTTCCATTGTTCTAACACAACTTGCATCCATGTTAATTTTGGCCTTCCCCTCTTCTTTCTTCCTGTTGAATTCCATTCATAAATTTTTTTGGTAATCTGTCTTTCATCATACTTTTTATAGACAGATTTTCTTTTCCTTAAAGTAAAGTTATGAATCAGAAACTGTACACCTCTCCTCATAAAATATATTCCATCTTTTAATATTAATACCTCAAAGTGTTACTTCCTACAACTTTTGAACAAAATTCTGCCCCTGGACAGACTTTAAAATTTAGTTGAGAGTGGAGAAGCTTCTTGTAGGAAAACCAGAGGGAAAACGTCCAGTTGGTAGACCAAGAATGAGGTGGGAGAATAACATTAACTATGATTTGAGGGAAGTAGATTATACAGGGAATGATTGTAAAACATTAGCTCAGGATAGGGATGTATAGAGAGCTTATGTTTGTGTGGCCATGAACCTAGGGGTTTGATAGTGCCAGTGAGTTAGTTAGTTGAGAAGATGGTCTCTGGGATGTGTCCATATGAGAGGATATTTTATGAGGTGACATGTACAGTTCTTGATTTATATTTGTACTTTATTGATGTTTACCTCATAGTGTCACTTCCCATTAATTTTTATACATTTATTTTGCTTTCTTTCTTATATTTATATTTTTCTCTTACTTTCTAATATCTTGTAAGTTTTTACAATAAATTTTACAAAGGAATACAAATCATTACATTTCTGTAAAATTAATTTATTTTTAATAATAATTCACTGTTATTATTTCAGAAACATTTTAGCTTTTGCTTGATATACAGGTTGTAAACAATGTAAATTGCCAAAAATATGTTGAGATCAGAGCACACATAACTAAACAACAGAAAAATACAATAAATTTTGCTTCTAATTACTTAGGTTTTCCCAAAAAAAAAAGTTTTGTTTCATTCAATTGTTTTTGGAATGGTGAATATATTTTTCATTCCAATATTTTTGTTACGCAACTACACTAATTTTGTTTATACTGTGCTTACAACATAGTATTACAACCTCTCACAGTGTACAGTGCATGAGATCTTACTTTATGATTCATATTTATGCTCTCAGCTGGCTCAAAAAATCATAGCATTATCACACATATTCTTACCTATTCTCAGTCTCTAATTGCAATACATCAAAATAATTTCTTTTTCACTATCAGTGATATTTTGATCGCATATATGCTACATTGTCCACGACTGTGGTCTCGAGATAGCATGCTTCCTTGTCATGCAGTGGGCCAGATTTTGATTCCTGGTCAGGACAAGCTTCCTCGATGAGGTTTTTACGGGGTTTTTCCTCACCTATAAGACAAATGTCAGGAAGCTTTGAGGCCCAAATGGTTCCCGAACATCATCTGGCCATCATCATCATCCCCAGTGTGGAAAGCAACAGGAAGCTACCCACACCTATAATTCCCTAATAAAGCTGCAAAGCATAGCATGAAAATGATATGATTGCAGTGAAAGACCTATAATGAAAGACATTATAGAATAGAATATGCCACATTAGAGATGTTTTAATATAGGTAACTTGATACGAAGTAAAGCTGTTGTAAAGATTAAGATGCAAGTTTCTGTTTCACATAATACATTCAAGAACTGAGCCAATACATGACTATGGATCCCCAAAATCATATGACAAACATTGATTGTGATTGAGTAACAGTAAGGCGAGCCCCTTCGTGTATACAATACCCAATGCGGTGTCACTCACTAAGATCTCGTGCACTTTACACCACAGCATTTCTTATTCAGATAAGTGAGACAATGGACTTTTAAATAACAAAATGGTAAGTCATCTCCACCATTTTACTATGTGTCACCAAACCCAGCAGCTTAACTCCAAACACAAGTAATATGTACCATGTTTAAAATGAAGCCAAAAATAAGAATTCAGTCAATATTTGAAGAGAAACATTTTTACCTAGGTTGTGATTTGAACCCAATGTCTCTGGTTTTAAGTACCAGCACACTAAACCACTGTGTGCTACTTAGGCATCTCACTTTAAATAAAAATTTCTTTCTTTCTCTCTCTCTCTCTCTCTCTCTCTCTCTCTTATATAATCCTGCTTGCCAGAAGCCTTGAACATTTGTTTTAGAGGCCATCTGGCTGCTTTTTATTCAAGAAGACTTTTAATGGGATTTAACACTGTTACTATAATCAGTAAAGCTTGCATTTTCAATGAGATTTGGCGCAGTTTATGCTTAAATTTTTCTATTATGTCCTTTAGTGTGAGTGATAAATTAAAAATAAAAATGTCAAAAGTATAACCTTTACTGACTGTAGTAATAGTGTTAAATTGCATTTAAAATTCTTCTTGGATAGGAAGCAGCGAGATGACATTAGAACGAATGTTCATTACCTTAGATGTGTGCAGATTATATAAGAGAGAGAACAATTTCCATTTAAAGTGAGATTAGTAAGTAGTACAGTGGTTTGATAAGCAGAGAGCTTAAGTTCAAATCCCAGTTTAAGAATACATTTTTCTCTCCAAATATTAATTTATCCTTCAGTGTAAGTGATAAATTAAAAATAAAAACACAGAAGAATTAATTTACTATCAATCTTGAAAACATTTTCCATTTCAAGTAAAAATAAAGTGAGAGATTCAAAACATCAAAAGAGTCCGTCCTGGCTTTATAATATAGTATAAAATTCCCAATAAAGGTCTTCTTAATAAAGAAGATGCCATTTGCAAGATCAAAACATCAGTTTCGTAGCAATTGGTACTCAGGAATTAACAGTGTATATAAGAGTAAAACTTGCGTTTAGATTGGATTTTCTTAGGGAGCTCAGTTGGTAGAGCATTCACATAGAAAGCAAAAGGTCCTGGGTTCAAACCCCAGTCTGAGCATGTATTTTTCTCTTGAAATATAAGATTCAAAAGTATTTAATTGATTTTTATGTTACATTTTCTAATATATTCAAACTGTATAAATGTGGCAGCTTATATCATTTACACTGTGTATACAGTATGTGCAACAATAAGAACAATTTATGATTTATAAAACTACAGTCTTTATTGAATGGAAGTTACAATATTTTAGGTAAACAGAAATTCTAGCTAATGGTTAAATATAAAAATTAACTGAAAGCTTACTTATGAGATTTTAGAATAATTAATCTAAATATGTGAGAAAGCTTGCTTTTCCATTGCTTTAAATGTTACCTCCTGATATCCTCTGTAATAAATCTCTTTGTTTGCTTAACTCTTCAGACTTGCTTATGGGAAACTGCCTGTCCAAATTAAAATCAAGAAAACCAAGTGACCATCTATTTTTCCTATGCTTATGCTTAATTTTCTCATCATGGACATTGTTTTAGGTAAGTTTAATAATTTTATACATATTTTACTAAGTCTATATTTCAATTTTATAAAAGTTAACTTTTAATAGTGTCTGGTATAGTGCCAAATTGGGGGATCAGATGAGATGAATTTTCTGTAATTGAAAGTCTGGTATACTAGGATGCCGTTGACCAGGCCTGTTGACCGTCATAGAGGCAGATGAAATGTAATGAAATGCATAACTTCAGCATGGAAAAGTGGTGGAATAAAGATTTTGGTAGGGGAAAATGGGAGAAACCTATGATAAACATGTCTCCAATTTGTCAATTACGAAATCCACATGCAGTGACCAGAGTGTGAACTTGGGACACAGAGATGAAGGGGAAGTGTTTAACAACTTGTAACATGGAGCCATTCTTCAACTTTTAAGAAAGAGCCTATTTATCATTAGCTCATTTATAAGCAATACAGCTCTTATTAAAATCATTAATTAAAATTATGGAGTATTTTATTAAAAGCTTGAATCAGAAATATACATCTCACTTTGTATTTTGTTTTCTAACTTGGACATGTTTCCAGATTCTGGTTGAGAATGGTGATAATGCTTCATCAAAACCTGTCCAGCTGAGAAAATAAAATATGAGGCGATGTGTATATTTTTTATTTAAGCTCTTAATACAGTGTTTGTTTTACATTAACTTAGATATTGAAAATATAAGCTTTACTAACTGTAATAGTAGTTACAAAAATCTAATTAAAAATCTTCTTGAATAAGAAGCAGCCAGATGGCATTCTACAATGAATGTTCTCGACCTCAGGCACACAGGATTGTGTAAGATAGAGAAAAATTTATGTTTAAATTGAGATGCCAAAGTAGCACAGGGTTTAGTGTACTGGTTCATAGAAACAGAGACTTTGGTTCAAATTCCAGTTTAGGCATTCTCTTCAAATATTAATAGAGAATGAAATTTAGATCTGTTTTTCAATTTCTGTAAGTATGTAACCTTTTCTCCATGCATGAGTAACAACAAAATTAATGAAATAGTATCTTTCTTATGTGAAGTACACTGTGATTTGTATTATATTTATATTTTGTACTCATAACTCAGTTTCATAAAATTTATCATTCTCAAGCCTTCAATTGAAGTTTAAATATTCATCTTTTGTTTAATTACATTGTTTCTTATTTTATCCCTTCTAGAAATTCCAACTGAATTACTCCAAAAATCCATTCCTAATATTAATTATATCATCAACATTAATAAGATTCATGATGAAGTTCCGTTGATGTATTATTTAAAATTAAA
Organism: Diploptera punctata; assembly: GCA_030220185.1. Taxonomy (NCBI): domain Eukaryota; kingdom Metazoa; phylum Arthropoda; class Insecta; order Blattodea; family Blaberidae; genus Diploptera; species Diploptera punctata. The sequence goes on along the minus strand of JASPKZ010003868.1, from coordinate 2,567,417 downwards.
ATATGAAATTATGAAATATTTACCTAAAAGGTCTGTCTCCTCAACTTTATTTATCTGTAGCGCTTTCGGGACTAGTCTCATCATCAGAAGGATCCAAAACTGGTGTTTCACTGAATATCTGGTAGAGAGGTTACACGTACTGGGTGCATTTTCATATATCAAGATGGTCGTTGTTGCTAACTGCCTTCAAAATTGAGGAGATGGAAATTTTGAAGGCAGTTAACAACAACAACCATCTGATAAATGAAAACACATCCAGTACATGTAACCTCCTCTACCAGATCTTCAGTGAAACACCAGTTTTGAATCCTGCTGATGATAGGACTAGTCCCAAAAGCGCTACAGATAAATAACTAATAAAGTTGAGGAGTCAGACCTTTTAGGTAAATATTTCATGATTTTATGTTTTAATTATATCGTCATCATCATCATCACTTTCAATGTTTAGGAGAATCTCCTGTTCTAGCCTACATTACAGTTAAATTGACTCTTTCCAACACTTCCTTGATCGTCTAAAATTCTGCCTTCCTCTTTGTAGTTATAAGCTTGTCTTGGAATGTGGATTGTTGGTATCCTCAATACATGGGAATTCCATCTACTTCTGTAATCCAAAATTTTTTCATGGAGGGGAAAGATGTTGAGGGCAATCGAGATATCTTCGTTTCTTATTTTATCTAATTATAACATCCCTTAATGGATTTTAAAAATTTCACTTCTGCTGACTGTATTTAAATTCCAATCTTCCTTTTGCAGTGTCCAAGTTTCACTCCCATATTGCAGTGCTGGAATTGCCATAAACTTGTAAAATTTTAAACTTGTATCTGTTCTGGTCTTTTTTTTTTTAACCCATTAGCCATCAACTCAGAAGATGAGGTTCACTCGCTTAACTCTGCCTGTTATATATTTTATACATCTTTGGCATGGTAATCTTTTGCCAACATTTATGAATAGTTGAAGAATGTGTATTGGCCTTCGCCCTCATAGTGATCTCATGTACCATTATCCTTTAAGATTAAATTAAATGTTTCATACCTCTCCTCATATCCAGTATATAATTCAATACCGTTATCTTTTGTTCGTTTTGAATGTCAGAAAATAGACAATATAATTTAAGGTGACTTAAATCCAATTTCTGGGGAAATGTATTGATTGTTTAAACCTGAAGTGAATGAGTTAATGTTCTTGCTATAATTCCTGTGATTTTATGAATGCATGCTAGCTTATTAATTATATCTTTATCTTTGTCATATGTAATGTGACAACCTAAGTAACTGAAACTAGAGATTCATTCCAAACATGTTTTGTCATCTAATGTAATTTTTGATCGAATTGGGTAATTGCCCTTAAAAGCCTTGATTTTATTTTTAGGCTCTGAAATCTTAAAACCATAACTATCACTCAATTTCTGAAGTTTAAACATCCTTTTCTGTAGATAATCTTCCTTTTCTTGTATAATGAGCATATCATCAGCGAAAAGAAAAGTTCATAGTTAAATATGGACCATTTGCAAGAGAGAAGCAAAGGTTTCATATCATTTGGAGCACGGGAATTGACAGCATATATAAGAGAAAAATTTGTGTTTAGGTTGGAAGTTGCCCAGATAGCTCAGTTGGCAGAGCATTGGCCTAGAAAGCCAAAGGTTCTGGATTCGAGTCCCAGTCTGAACGTATAATTTTTCTCTTCAAATATGATTTATTCATTATTGAGATGTATGAAATGAATAATAAAAGCATCGAAAGAAGCTGTACTGACTTTATAATATAATGTAAAAATCCCAAATAAATGTCTTCTTAATAAAGAAGCTGCCATTTGCAAGATAGAAGCAAAGGTAGAGAAAAATTTGCATTTAGATTGGAACTCACCCAGATAGCTTAGTCGATAAAGCATTGGCCTAGAAAGCCAAAGGTCCTGGATTTGAGTCCCAGTCTGAGCATATAATTTTTCTCTTCAAATATGATTTATCCATCATTGAGATGTATGAATTGAATAATAAAAACATCGAAAGAGGCCATATTGGCTTTATAATGTAATGTAAAATTCTCAAATTAATGTCTTCTTAATAAAGAAGCCGCCATTTGCAAGATAGAAGCAAAGGTTTCATAGCATTTGTGCGCGGGAATTGACAACGTATATAAGAGAAAAATTTGCATTTAGTTTGAAACTCGCCCAATAGCTCAGTCAGTAGAGCATTGGCCTTGAAAGCCAAAGGTCCTGGGTTTGAGTTCCAGTCTCAGCATATAATTTTTAATAATATGATAGGAAATAATATTGGTTGAAAATGGGAGGGATGTTCCTCTTGAAAACTGCAGTTCCTATGTTTAAGAAAACATAAACTATGAGGTAAGATAAGAAATTACTCGTTCATTAATTGAAAAGAAAAGTGTTATATCTTAAATCATTGCTTAATTTAATACCTGGATGAATTTTCTCAAAAAAGAAAATTGTATGTATAAATTGTCAATATGTAGATTTTCCTTATTTTCTGCAAATATTGCCTGGTTATCTTCATGCTATAAGTTATGGTAGTTAAACTATGATATGAAATATAAGAATGGAAAATAGAAATTATGAACTACTTACTGGACAGTATTAACCTTGTTTTTAAAATATTATTCTCAAGGACAACTACTGCATAACATGCATGCAGATTAAGAACACTGATAACCTAAGGTAGAAAACTTTTAAATTTTTATTGCTTTTCCTCAACCAGTCACAAAAAACTTTAAAGGTAGTTTAGAATCTTTCATGCTCTACAGGATAGTGACTATTTCATGACAATTAATATATTTAATACCATTTATTTAGATATGTGTAATTGACTGGGAGATTTTTCTTGGAATGCATTTTATACACTAATTGTCAACTTGACTGTTTGGTAAGGAATTGAAAATAAATTATTTTAATTTTCTCGTTTTTTTTTTATTTGAACAAGTTATTACAATTATTGAACTTTTATAGGAAAAAAATCACTATGAGGTTTAATCTAAGATTAAGCTAAATGCTTCATCCTCACCTCATATTCAGAAAACGGTTTTGAAGAAAATGTGATATATAAGAAAATAAATAAATTTAAAAGACAAAAATTAATTAATGAAATCACACTTATAAAACAAACAGAAAAAAAAATCAAGAAATTCACTTATCATCCATTGAAACACCACAAGTTTCAAAACATTTTCAAAAAGTTTAATATAAGATTGGCACCGAAGAACGAATACAGCCTAAATAGGATAATTGAAACCAATAAAAATTGAAAAATTGAAGCAGAAAACAAATCAGGAATTTATCAGTTCAAATGCAGGGATTGTGACAAAATTTACATAGGAAAAACAAAAAGAAATTTGATAACAAGGGTGAAAGAACATCTCAGAAATGTCAAAAATGGTAAAGTGGGTAAGTCAGCAGTAGCTGCTCATGCTTAGCCCGAAAAAACATTTAATTGAATCAAAGGCCAGTCTAATTAAACAAATAGAGAAATAAAAGGAACTCATGGTTTGGGAGAAAATCCACATTGAAAAAAACAAGAAAGAAAAACTTATGAACTTCGAAATTCCCACGGGTTCTGACTGGATCTGGAGGTTTATTGGTCTACCAACAGAGGGAAGAGGAAGTGGTTCTTCTGATCGACATAACATCAGTCAACGAGAGGGTACTGAAGATGAAGCCGCCAAGGCCTCAAAACCGTGGTCTATGTAGAAGACTGGATATGAGGTGAGGTATGAAGCATTTAATTTAATATTAAGTTATTACAACCTGCTTTTTACCCAGTGGGTATATCGCAGGATAATTAGTTTACAAAAGCTATTTGTCAGATATGGAATGTTAGTCCTTTATTATACAATGTTGGAATTATTACTTTGTAGTTATTCACTTTAGTCCATTAATTTGTAGTGTTTATTCCAGTGTCTTGAATATTTAATTTATGTATTTGATTACACTGGTCAACATGATTTTTGTCTCATGAGTACCAATAGTTGTACTTAATGCAGTTTTTTATCATGTTTTCAAATATGTATACGGAATTTCTCCATCCCCCACAGTTTTTTTTATTTCAATTTCAATTAATGGATTTAAATAATTATTTTTTTAATACACTTTTTTTGTCCATTTATTATCTTGGTGCAGTGAGCAATGAGCACGGGGAACACTTTCATCAGATTTCAGCTATGGAAAAGAGATGTCAAGGCAAATGGAATCCTAATATGCTGGCCGATTATCAAGAGGGATGCTCCACAGATGAAATATAGCAGAAAATCGTCATTTCTTACTTTCTAGGTGAGTCCGAATGTTCGAATATTGTGTAGTTACAAATGTAGAAAATATTAAAGTGTTTGAAATTATAAATGCCTGTCTCTCGGAAACCTTGCATGATGGAGAAAAACCGATATCATATTTGAAAAGTTTCTTTTTTGTTGCTCAGTGTTATTCGTGGCATTTTGATAACTTTTTGTAGCAGATTTCAGCTATGGAAAAGAGATGTCAAGGCAAATGGAATCCTAATATGCTGGCCGATTATCAAGAGGGATGCTCCACAGATGAAATATAGCAGAAAATCGTCATTTCTTACTTTCTAGGTGAGTCCGAATGTTCGAATATTGTGTAGTTACAAATGTAGAAAATATTAAAGTGTTTGAAATTATAAATGCCTGTCTCTCGGAAACCTTGCATGATGGAGAAAAACCGATATCATATTTGAAAAGTTTCTTTTTTGTTGCTCAGTGTTATTCGTGGCATTTTGATAACTTTTTGTAGCACTATGTTTGGGTTCTTGATAGGCGCTGGAACCCAAACATAGTGCTATGAAAAGTTATCAAAATGCCACGAATAATAAAATACATAAATGAAATATTCATGTATATATATTCATTGTTTAGAGATATCTGAGGGATTAGGCAAGGGTACCTACAGTTTCTTTTATAAGGGTGTGCAAATTTTTTAAAAGTGTTTAACCTAAGAGCTTATGCCATTTTTTATTATTTTTATTATTACCATTATTATTATTATTATTATTATTATCATCATTATTATCGTTATCATCATTATCGTCATTGTTATTGACCACCAAAACATCTGGAAAGGAATGGGAAAATTTACAAACTTACAACATTACAAAAAAAAATTCACAGTGGAAAAATTCAGATTGCTAACAGGACATGACTATCTAAATAAACATTTACACAGATTTGGCATAACAAATTTACCTACATGTTCTTTTTGCAATGTAAATGAAGATATAAAACAAAACCATCTCCTCTGTTGTACAGCTTTTGTGCAAGAGACCAGCCTTCCTGCTAAATATTGAAGTGCAAGAGAGAAAATCATTTCATTGTCAAAGTGGTCAATATTATACACCAACCAACTATATAATATATAATGAAATTAATATTTATATTATGCATACAATAAGACTACGTAATATTATTGCTGTTGTGAAATCTTTTGAGATTTTATTAAACTGTATTGGTGAAGTCAATACTAATAAATTTCATAGTAAAATTCTGTTGAGATATTTGTCAGATTATATATATATATATATATATATATATATATATACACACACATATATATTAGGAATATTCCACAATACGGTATTTCTCCTTCAATCCAAAGTGATTTGCCGCCCGAGGTTCCTGTCTAAAGCATCTTATTCCCTCAAATCTCTAGCTTCCATACTTCTCCTCACTTCACCTATCCAATGTTCTCTAGGTCTGCCTCTTCCACTTCTTCCAATAGCTTTCTAATCAATGATCTTCTTTGGTATTCTATCTTCTTCCTTTCTTATGAGGTGTCCATACCATTTCAAATGTTTTTCTTCTATTTTTTCTAATATATATTTTTTTAATTTGCATAATTTCCCTTATTGTGCTGTTTCTGACTTTATCTCTTCTTGAAATTCTTGTCAATCACCTCCAAAAATTCATTTCTACAGCTAACAACTTGTTGGCTTGTTTTTTACTTACTGTCCAGTTTTCGGACTTTGTAATAGAATGTTAGAGTATTTAAAAATTATAATATAAAATTATATTGTACCTTGAATGCAGTCTTCTCAACTGTTAAAATAATGTAGGCCTCTCGGGATCAGTCCCATCAGCAGAAGATTGTTTCCTGCTACTATCCAGCTATTCACAGCCAGAGACTGCATTCAAGGTATATCATTTTATAATTTTTTATATACCTATTGACGGAACTTCAGCATGAAACTAAAGGAGGAAAAAGAGTCTTACATCCAGGAAATTTATTACATAGATAATAGAAACGTTTTCTTTTGAATTTTTATTAGATGATTTCTATTAGAATATGAACAGCATAACTGTTGATTCTGAAAAGAATGTTTTGATTTTATTTTTGCTGTAGTTTAGTTGGTTAAGAAAATATGCTAAAAGTCAAAAGGTCACAGGTTCAAGTCCTGGTGGGTTTAATTTTTAAACTGGCTTAAACCTCTTGGCAGAATCATGGTCCTGGGGTGGCTCAGCCTCTAACTGAAATGAGTGCCAAACATATGTTTTGGGGGTAAAGGTAGCCATAATGCAGGGCTGGTATTTTGTGCTGATTGTCTAGAAAGGAGGGAGCCTTAACTTCCTATTACCCCAAGAGCCTCCTAAAGGCTGTAATAGAATCACTTTAATTTTTAGTGGAAATTGTTTCTTTACATATTAATTATACACTGTTTCCATAAAGGCTTTCCAACATTACAACTTCCTATAAGATGAAAACTATAAAAGTTAGAGTTGTGTGGTTTGTGGCAGATGAAAGACAAACTCTCAAAGTTTGTAAAGAATGTCAGTTACTTCTACATGTGCACCTCTTGTTACATGCAAAACATCTAAGATTATAAATTTTCTCTCCACAGTAGTTGTTGACTGTTGTCTCATGGTACCATAAAACACATTGTGCTTTTTCTAGTTTGACATCATTGTTCATTATACCAAAAAAAAGAAACTTTAAGAGTTTGTTCTTACATCTGCCACAAACCACACAACTCTAACTTTATAGTTTTCATCTTATAGGAAGTTGTAATGTTGGAAAGACCTTATAGACATGGTGTATAATTATTTTAAAATTCCACTGGGATTCATTTAAGGATTTTTTGAAGATGTTATTCATGTCTATAAGAACATATGAAAAAAAAGTGATTTGATTTGTTATCCCATTAATCTTATTCTCAAACATCCTAGTAATACATGGTGAAATTAAAGATTTCTTACCTCTCCTCATATAAATTTTCTAAGTAGATCGCGATTTCGAGACCACAATGGTCTCATCGTCAGCATTTTCTTGGTGACGGATGTTATGTCGATCGGAAGAAGAAGAGTTTCTTCCGATCGACATAACATCCATCGCCAAGAAAGTGCTGACGATGAGACTGTTGTGGTCTCAAAATCACGATCTACTTAGAAAATTTATATGAAGAGAGGTAAGAAACCTTTAATTTCACCATAAATTAAACCTCATAGTGATTAATTCCTATAAAAATTAAATATCCTAGTAATATATTTAATTAATGTTGGGAAGTAAACATTATGAGGTATAATCATTAAAATTCATCGGAGAACATATTGTTTAAACAACTCACCTCATAGGATTCATGCTTCCATGATATCGCGATTTCAAACATAATCATGTTCATCTCGGAGTTATGGCTGACGATGAACATGATTATGTTTGAAATCGCGATATCATGGAAGCATGAATCCTATGAGGTGAGTTGTTTAAACAATATGTTCTCCGATGAATTTTAATCCTAGTAATACCTTAGTTGCCTGCTAGATGTCTCACTGATTCGGTGTGTTGACTGCTTACCACTCATGACATCTTTGAGTAAATAAGGTAACTAAAATGAACTTGGTCTATTAACTCCTAACAAAGGAGAGGCTATGGCTCAACAATGGGCTGTGCCATTAATTAATCATCATCATTAATATTAGAACATAAGTCCTGTTCATATTTTTTCAATGGGCCTCAACTTGGAAAACATCCAGACTTACCAGCTCAGCTTTCAATGCATTTTTGCAATAATTTGTGTATCCTCTTATGGAATGTTATTTTCTTAATATCTACAATTATTAAAATTCAAACTAGGTGATGTAGCCATCACTAATATCTTGCCCTTCCTCATGGTCTCTTTCCCTCTATTTTTACATAATCCAGCATTTTTTGTTTATTTATATCAAGGAAAAATCCAAAAAAGAAGTCCTCCATGAGGAACTTTAACTGGGGTCTCAAGTCTGAAGATATTCTAACTAACTAACTCACTGGCAGGCTCGTAAATTAACCTCAAGTCTGAATAAAAGACCTCTGAGCAAAATTTCATCTGAGTAATATCTTAGTTTCCTAATAGATGTCTCCTCGAGGCAAACTACTAACCACATGTCCCTCGCTGTCATCTTTAGGGAAATAAGCATAACCTAAATTCATCTGGTTAAGAAGCACCCATGTCCCGCAGTGGGATGAACGGGGATCAATCAAAACAATAATTTTTTAAAAATACAATAGGAAGTAACATTAAGAGGTTTGTTTAATAATTAAAACATTTTGTTTGTTCATTCTTACCTCTTATACTTGTTTTTGTCGAACATATGTTTCAAGGCTTCTTAGTCCCGTCGTAATCACTGATGACGGGGCTAAGAAGCCTTGAAACATATGTTCAACAAAAACAACTATAAGAGGTAAGAATGAACAGACAAAATGCTTTAATAATTATTTATTCATTTTTAATCATTGTAATATACTCTCTGGTCTTAATGCTGATTATTTTTACTTGTAATTATTGAATATATTCTTTTTTTGCAGATTAATGAGACTAAGATGCAGGCTTCTAAGAAGAGAGGAAATATTTCTCATCCTCGAGTCTCTGCCAGTCCTATTTCAGCAATTTGTTTTGGGTATATATGATTCTTTTAGCTAGATCGATAGTAGATTAAGGAGAAAAAATTACATTTTTTTGGCGAATAATAACATTTAAAAAAGAACTTTTAAATATTGATATAGGATACAATGCATAATATTTTATGCAGATTTGTGATCTTCCACATATTTGCATACCATTTTGATATAGTTTAACATTTTCCAGTCCTGAACAAATTTACTTTTTGAAAAGAAAAATTAATGTCTGAAACTAGACTTCCAACTCTGTTCGGTGGCATGCAGTCCATTACACCATTCGAGACATGATACAAACATTAACGTTTCTTTCCACTTACACAATTCTCTTACATCCAAAGGCAGATAATTAGAGCTATTAACAATACCATCAGACAACTTCTATTTGAAGTATTTTTAATGAGAATTTTCTTTACCAGTGTTTATCTTTCATTAAGTTCTATGAATATATATATATATGTGTGTGTGTGTGTGTGTGTGTGTGTGCACATGTATGTGTGTGAGTGTGTGTAAAAAATGAAAATTTTATACATAATAGGCTTTTTTTTTAAATACCATGCTCTTCCCTTCATTTAGTAAGATCTTCATATTAAAACTCTTCAATGAATTGAAAATAAATGGATTGTATTATCTTAAAACTGAATTTAAAATTGAATGTCTTAATAAATAAGTGAAAAGTTTGTAATATTATGAATTAATGCCGTTAGATGGATGTTTGGAATCTTCAAAATGGGATTCAAAAAAGACTTGGAAATGGAGGACATGTATGGAGCTCTTGAAGAACATAAATCTGGATTCTTAGGAGACAAAATGGAGAGGTAAATAATTTAAACTGTAAACCTCATTATTCATACATTGTAACTTATTTGAAAAATTCATAATGATGTGTCTTTCAGATATATGTTCAATATTTGTAAATATATCCATATTTATATTTAATTAATGTTGGGAAGTAAACATTATGAGGTATAATCATTAAAATTTATCGGAGAATATATTGTTTAAACAACTCACCTCATAGGATTCATGCTTCCATGATATCGCGATTTCAAACATTTCATCAGTCGGAGTTATGACTGACGATGAACATGATTATGTTTGAAATCGCGATATCATGGAAGCATGAATCCTATGAGGTGAGTTGTTTAAACAATATATTCTCCGATAAATTTTAATATCCATATTTAGTTTTAGAAAGAAAAATTAATGCTCAAACTGGGACTCAAACTCTGGATCTCTGACTCCGTGTGTTAGTATGATACCAGTTACACCATTCAAGCACTAATACAAATGTCAACAATTCTTTCTTCTCATATAATTCTCTTTCATACAAAGGCCAATAGCTATCGCTACCAACAATGCCATCTGACAACTTCTATTCAGAAGTATTTTATTGAGAATTTATACATTACTTTTAAGCAGTAAAGCTTCATATTTTGATGTTATATTTAAATTAACAGTTTCCAGACTTGGTCCAAATTTAATTTCAGAAAGAAAAATTTAATTCTCAGACCCTAGATCTCTGACTCTATATATCAATATGATACCAGTTACACCATTTGAGCACCAATATTTCTTTATCTTTCTGTGAACTATGCTGTCACCATCTTCATGATTGTAAAGTAAAGTAAAGTAAAGTAAAGTGATCCCACAACAGACCCGGAGGCCCTTGGGGTAGTAGGAGGTTAAGGCTCCCACTTTTGCTAGACAATCGGCACTTTTATGTCAGCCGGGTTGTCAGCCCTGCGTGACGGCCGCCTTTACCCCAGAACAAGCGTCTGGTACTCATTTCCGTTAGAGGCTGAGTCGACCCCAGGGCCATAGTGCCGCCAGAGGGGTTGGGTCAGTTTAAAAATCCTGACCCCAACAGGACTTGAACCCTCGACCCTCCGGCTTGTAGCTCAGTGCCTTAACCACTACGCTACGTGCCCCTTCTTCATGATTGTACTAGTAAAAAATGCATTCTCTTACTCTATTCACTATAAGTGAATTCCATGCAAAATTTGACATAACACATGAAAATTAAAGTTTCTTTATGTAATGACTGGTTTCAATTGTATGTTTAGCGTAATTGAATTTATCTTCTGCATATTTAAGATCTTTAAGGTGTTCTTTAATATCAGATTTAAAGAACATTTTAAAGATTTCAAATATGCTAAAGGTAAATACAGTTATGCTAAACATATAATTGAAACCAGTCATTACATAGAAAATTAGAGAACGCTCTTACTATAACCCATTAACAGATAAACATAAGAAAGGTAAACATAATGGAGGAGATAGAAATTTTAAAAGAAATTGACAACTATGATTTTAAACAAGAACACAACCAATAAGATCAACTTTCTCTTTAGTTTTATTCACTAAAAGCTAATACTTGGTGTGTGCTGTTATGTCTAAATAAATTAAATATTAAGGTTATTATTTTATTTACTTCCCACCATTAATTTAAATATAAATATTAAGGGTTAATTAAATTATATGATATATTATATTATTTTTGGTCTGGACATCTTACCTCAATATTAATGTTGATTTGTTCTTGAACATGTTTCAAAACAATTCTGTTTTATCTTCAGCTTTCCCAGACTGGTTTTATTTATGTTGCATTATGTTGCACCACCTGGATGTCGATGTCAGCTCCATCCTGTGGTTGGCCAAAGAACCTCCAAACAAGGTCACCCTCCATCGGAATATCAAAATTCATAACTCTGTTTCTGTTCTTCTGAATATAAATTTTTTCCCAAATAGTCAGCTCGTTTGTATTTTCTAACTGTTTTAATAATTTAGTGTCTGAATTTATATTATGTTTTTCAGACCAAACATGAGCAGCAACTGCAGATTTTTCAATTTCTCCATTTTTAATATTTCTTATGTGTTCTTTGGTTCTAATTTTTAGGTTTCTTTTTGTTTTCCCTATATATATCTTTTCACAACCCATGCATTCAATTTGATATATTCCTGACTTTTTATTTTTATCAGTTTTTTTCATTTTTGTTGGTTTTTATTAGTTTATTTAAACTGTAGTTATTTTTTGGTGCTAATTTAATATTAAACTTCTCAAATATATTTTGAAATTTATTATGTACCCAGGGGTGATATGTGAATTTCCTATATTTTTTCATAGGTGGTTCTTCTTTTTCAAGATTACTTCTGTTTATCATTTTTTGTTTTTTATACTTTTCTATCCTTTTATGTACCATTTTTTCATCAAACCCATTTTCTCTTGCTACTTTGATTATGTGTTTTTTCTCATGTTTGAAATCTTCTTCGTTTAAGGGTAAGTTTACCAATCTATGAGTTAAACTATTAAATGCTGCTAATTTATGTCCAATTGGATTGAACCCTGTTGATTTTATAAAAATTTTCCGTATGAGTTTCTTTCCTATGAATCCTGAATTCAATTTTCTTTTTTCTTCGTTTCTGACCAATTTAAGATCCAAAAAAGGTATTTGTTTATTGTCTTCTATTTCTTTGGTGAATTTAATGTTTGTACTCTGTAAATTTAATAGTTTTAGGGAATCTTCTACATGTTTTTCTTTAACAATACAAATTATATCATCAACATATCTACTCCAAAATTTAAACATTGTGGGATGTGCTTTAGTGATTTTACATTCAAAATCGCTCATAAATAAATTTGCCAGGAAAGGTGATAATGGGTTTCCCATTGAGAGCCCTGATTTTTGTCTATAGAAACTCCCATTGAATGTAAAAAACATTTGGTCAATGCATAACGCAGTTAATTTCAAATAATCTTCTTTGATCTCTCTGTCTATGTTGTTTTTTCTTAACCAATTGTTCAATATCTCCAAAGTTTTTTGTTTCGGTACATTTGTGAATAGTGAAACTACATCAAACGAAACCAACCTATCTGTGGGTTCAATTTCCACTTTTTCTAATTTCTTAACTAATTCCAATGAATTTTCAATCTGCAGACTTTCAAAATTATTAATTCTTTTAAATTGATTATTCAGCCATTTCGAAATTTTGTAGGTTGGTGATCCAATATTGTTAATTATTGGCCTCATTTTGTTTCCCGGTTTGTGAATTTTTGGAAGTCCATGTATATTAGGGTTTCTTGGGTTGCTTACTTTTAATTGAAATTTTTCTTTCTTGGATAGAATTTTAACATTTTTAAAACAGTTTTCCACTTTTTTTATGGTTTTTGGTAGGGGGTCATTCTTAATTTTTTCATACTCTTTTTCTTTCAAAAGTTCTTCCATTCTATTTTGATAATCTTCTTTGTCCAGAATTATAATTTGGTTACCCTTATCTGATTTTGTATATACAACATTTTTGTTATTTATTTCTTTGAGTGTTTTTAAATTCTCCTTACAAACTGGGTTTTTATTTGTATTCTTTATTTTATTCAAAATTTTCTTCACATTTTTTTCTGATGATTATTTTTTCTTCTGTAACTAACCCTTCTATTGAATTTTCAATGTCCACTATGTATTCTTCTATTCTATTGGAATAATCTATTGCTGTTTTTAGACCGTTTTCTAACAATTTTGTCTCTTTTAGGTTAAAGGTTGCCTTTGAAAAATTTTTAACATAATTTCTGGTGGATTCTGATTTTTCTTCATTTCTGGTTTTATTCTGATGTTTGATTTTATTTGATGTATTCTTCTTTCCCTTTGATTTAGTTAACAAATTATTTATCTTTGTCTTTTGTTTCTCAATTTTCTTTTTCATGGTTATGTTCAAAAAAGTGAAAAATTTATTTTCTAGGTTTTCCCACATGATGTTTCCTAATATTTTAGACAATTTGATATGTAACAAATAAATTTCAATATCCAGATTACTGATCATTTCAAAGTGCTTATTCTTTTCTAGTTTTAGTAATTTGTTCTCCAAAATTTTTTGTTGTTTGCTGTTATTGTTATGCTTACATTCAATGGGAGTTTCTATAGACAAAAATCAGGGCTCTCAATGGGAAACCCATTATCACCTTTCCTGGCAAATTTATTTATGAGCGATTTTGAATGTAAAATCACTAAAGCACATCCCACAATGTTTAAATTTTGGAGTAGATATGTTGATGATATAATTTGTATTGTTAAAGAAAAACATGTAGAAGATTCCCTAAAACTATTAAATTTACAGAGCACAAACATTAAATTCACCAAAGAAATAGAAGACAATAAACAAATACCTTTTTTGGATCTTAAATTGGTCAGAAATGAAGAAAAAAGAAAAATTGAATTCAGGATTCATAGGAAAGAAACTCATACGGAAAATTTTATAAAATCAACAGGGTTCAATCCAATTGGACATAAATTAGCAGCATTTAATAGTTTAACTCATAGATTGGTAAACTTACCCTTAAACGAAGAAGATTTCAAACATGAGAAAAAACACATAATCAAAGTAGCAAGAGAAAATGGGTTTGATGAAAAAATGGTACATAAAAGGATAGAAAAGTATAAAAAACAAAAAATGATAAACAGAAGTAATCTTGAAAAAGAAGAACCACCTATGAAAAAATATAGGAAATTCACATATCACCCCTGGGTACATAATAAATTTCAAATATATTTGAGAAGTTTAATATTAAATTAGCACCAAAAAATAACTACAGTTTAAATAAACTAATAAAAACCAACAAAAATGAAAAAACTGATAAAAATAAAAAGTCAGGAATATATCAAATTGAAATGCATGGGTTGTGAAAAGATATATATAGGGAAAACAAAAAGAAACCTAAAAATTAGAACCAAAGAACACATAAGAAATATTAAAAATGGAGAAATTGAAAAATCTGCAGTTGCTGCTCATGTTTGGTCTGAAAAACATAATATCAATTCAGACACTAAATTATTAAAACAGTTAGAAAATACAAACGAGCTGACTATTTGGGAAAAAATTTATATTCAGAAGAACAGAAACAGAGTTATGAATTTTGATATTCCGATGGAGGGTGACCTTGTTTGGAGGTTCTTTGGCCAACCACAGGATGGAGCTGACATCGACATCCAGGTGGTGCAACATAATGCAACATAAATAAAACCAGTCTGGGAAAGCTGAAGATAAAACAGAATTGTTTTGAAACATGTTCAAGAACAAATCAACATTAATATTGAGGTAAGATGTCCAGACCAAAAATAATATAATTAAAATAACCTCAAAATATAACTTCCTAAAATTAAATATTATATGATATATACTGCAATGAACCAAACATGACAGTTGCTAGAGTCAATTTTTAATTTTAAATTTCAGGTAAACCCCCCTTTCTAACAATCAGATTTCACTCATTTTTGAATAATACCTACCATGGTTTATTTAAATAGGATACACTGAGTTTTGTTGTGAAACATGGAAAATTGCAACCGCTAGAGTGATTTTTAAATTTTTGTTTCAGATGAACTCCTATGCCTAATGATTTTAGAACAAAATAGATAGCATAAAAATCCTCTTCATGAAATAGTACATATATGTGTCAACTTCCATGGTGATTGGTTAAATGGAGTCAAAGTCTATTAATCTCAGATATACCAACATCCATTTGTATGTATATACTAGCTAATACCCAGCGTGCGTTGCTATGCCTAAATAAATTGAAATATTATATAGGTTAATTAAATTGTATGGTATCCTCTGAGACAAACCAAACATGATGATTGCTAGTCAGTTTTCAATTTCGGATTTCAGGTAAACCTCCACTTCTAATTGTCGGATTTCATTCATTTTTTGATAATACGTACCTCGGTTTATTTTAATAGAATATAATGAGTTTTGTTGTGAAACATCGAAAATTGTGACCACTAGAGAGATTTTTAAATTTTCACTTCAGTTAAACTCCTACACCTAATGGTTTTAGAGGGCCCAATTGTGAATCTAAACCATCCAGGGACTCACTCAAACACACACAAAAGAATTAATCAAAATTGGTCCAGTCATTTAGGCAGTTTTTAATTTCGGATTTCAGGTAAACCTTCACTTCTAATTGTTAGATAGGCTAATTTTTGGATAATACCTTGAAAAAAAAAACTCCAAGCAAGACAGGCCTAGAAGGCCCTTGGCCTACCAGCCAGCTGCTGGCCTCTCGTCCACATGTATTAATCACAGAGGTAGACGATCATAAGCCAGTGTAGGGGTGACATGTGGTCAACATGTCGGGTCCCCCAACCGTTATACCTGGTCTTCTCAACCTAAAGTTGCTGCTTATTGTAGCTACATAAATGCCTCATGATGCTGGGTTGGCACTGGTCCCATATTGGATGAAATTCCATGAGAAAAATTTTTCCCCATGGGGATTCAAACCAGTGCACCCGTAGTTTATTTTAATAGGACATAGTGAGTTTCGTTGTGAAACATCGAAAAATGTGATGCTAGAATGATTTTTAAATTTTCAATTCAGGTGAACTCCTACATCTAATGGTTTTAAAGGGTCCAATTATGAAACTAAACCATCCAGGGACCCACTCAAACACACACAAAAAATTTCATCAAAATTAGTCCAGTCATTTAGGAAGAGTTTAATGACATACACATGTACAGAAGAATTATATGTAAACAAAGATAGATTGCACATGAATAGTTTGATTGAGTAAATTAATTTCAATATTATGTTCATAATTATCTGATATGGCACGGAATAAATCCCATCATAATGTTTTCTTTGTAAAAGCAACTCTGTTGTAATATGTATAAAAGTTCACAACTAGGAGTATATGGGTATTTCAAATAGACATAAATTTGTCTAAATCATATTTGAAGAGAAAATTTATACACTCAAACTGGGACTCAAACCCAGGACCTTTGGCTTTCTAGACCAATGCTCTACCAACCGAGCTATCTGGGCAAGTTCTAATCTAAACACAAATTTTTCTCTTATATACATTGTCAATTCCCGTGCATCAAATGCTATGAAACCTTTGCTTCTATTTTTGCAAATGGCAGATTTCTTTATTAAGAAGACATTTATATGGGAATTTTTACATTACATCATAAAGCTAGTATGGCTTCTTTCGATGTATATTATCCATTTCATACTTCTCAATTGAGTTGTATGAAATGAATAATAAAAACATATAAATTTGTCTGCTTTTGGATTGCCTGAGTAGCACAGTTAGTTAGTGCACCAGTATGTAAAACTGGAGATCTTGGGTTCAAATATATTTCAGGCGAAAATGTATTAACTATTGCCTGAGTAATTCAACTTTATGGTGCAACAAGCCTAGAAGGCTCTTGACCTACCAGCCAGCTGCTGGTCTCATGCCCACTGTATTTCTTTTTACTATTACAGGTTATGGAATGAGGAAATAGAAAATTCAAGTAACAAGAACAAGAAACCAAATTTGCTTAAAATTCTTGTTAAATGTTTTGGTGTGCGAGTAATGGGCTATGGTCTAATAGTGGCCATCAGTGATCTTTGTTTTCAGTAAGATCTTTGTCTTTTATTACACAGTTTATAAAATTATTTTCACATTATATAATTTTAATATTACTAAATATACATAACAAAGATAGGTAATGTAGCATTATTAATATATACTTCATTCCAAAATGATGGATGGGATTTCAAAGTTGTTTAATTTCCCTTACATGATATATATATATATATATATATATGAACAAAACTTACATGGGATTAAAGAGAAACTCTTTGAGTTTTCATAACATACTTTATAAGTATTCAATGTGGTCTACTGAGCACCTTTTGTTACATGGCACACATCTAGCCAATAGTTAAATTCCTCCCAAAACCTTGGTCAACATATTTGAGTAATGGATTCAACAGCAACAACAATTCTTCTTCTCAAGTCTGGAAGGTCGACGGGAAATGGTGGTATGTGTATATGGTCCTTCACATACCCCCACAGGAAGAAATCACAAGTTGTGAGATTGGGAGACAGTGGAGGCCATCGGGAATAAACCATGTCATCCACACTGGCGCATCCTATCCATCGTCGGAGAACATTATCGTTCAACCACTTTCCTTTTACAGATACAACCAGTTGTTTCTAACTGTCTATACCATCATCGAATACTCTTATCTGATGGAGAATTAATTCCAAATTGCTGTCGGAAAGCTCGCTGCACTGCAACAATGGAACCAGACCTCGCAAATTACAACATACAGAATGACTTCTATACAGAAGTCGCCATTTTCACAAATTTAATGCTGTGACATAATAATGACAAGAAACAAATTACAGCATACAGGATATGAAACTTTCACATTTTTTCTTTCATTATAGTAAATAATCACTCATCCAATTTTGTTTGTAAAGCTATACCAACTACTTGAAATCCCGTCCATCATTTTGGAACACGGTGTACACTGTGTTCACAAATGATGTTTACAACTTCATGTCTCTATAAAATAAAAACTATATTATATTATCTCCTAATTGTTAAAAGATATCTAACTTCAACTGTCAAAGTTTAGCAATGTTGCAGTAGTTTGGACTATGAGTGTGTAATGGCGCTAGTGAGCTAAATAAACAAAAATAGCTTCTCTGCAGGAAAAATGTTGTGTGTTGTATGTGGCTATCAGAGTTCAAATCTGTAACATGAGTGCAGTGAAAATTCAGAACAGTGTACCAATGAGAACTTCCAACACAAAAGAGAACCTATAAATGGATGAATAAACTTATAGAGACAGGAAGTGTTTTAAAGAACAATAACAATTTTGCTTAGAAGCCTCTTTATTCGGACTTAAGAATCTTTTATGAGCCTAAAAATCTTCAGACTCGGGACCCATGGCTTTAAAGTCAATCCCAGAGGACTTGCTCCTTGGAGTTTCCCGTCCTAAAAAAATACATCAACCACGGCCAGGTTTGAACCTGCGACCCTTGAAACCAGAGGGAAGGAGCATAACCACTAGTCCACCGTGGCTGATATTGTCTACAACAGGTCTGTTGAAACTTGTTCACTAGGTGTGAAAAAAGGCCCCTTCCTCCCCATATCAGGTGCACTCCCAATGAAACGACACAACTGACAAGTGAGTAGTAGTGTCTTAATTATATTATTTTTGGTCTGGACATCTTACCTCAATATTAATGTTGATTTGTTCTTGAACATGTTTCAAAACAATTCTGTTTTATCTTCAGCTTTCCCAGACTGGGAAAGCTGAAGATAAAACAGAATTGTTTTGAAACATGTTCAAGAACAAATCAACATTAATATTGAGGTAAGATGTCCAGACCAAAAATAATATAAAGCTGAAGATAAAACAGAATTGTTTTGAAACATGTTCAAGAACAAATCAACATTAATATTGAGGTAAGATGTCCAGACCAAAAATAATATAATTAAAATAACCTCGAAATATAACTTCCTAAAATTAAATATTAGTAGTGTCTTACCTTGTCAACATAGGGTTGAATAGGAGGGGTAGGGCATCTTTTTGTAATACTGAGCTGTTATTAACAACCCTGGTCTGTAAGACAGAGGTGAGATCTATCACTGATCTCCAAGACTGCATTACTGGTGCCTTCCATTATGTAACACCTGAAATTCTACAGCATACATGGATGGAAGGGGACAATCATCTGGAAATTCTCCGAACAACAAATGTTGTGCATGTAGAGACATGCTGACATTTTTAAACAAAACTTTCACATGTGTGTATATGTTTGAGAAATAATGTTATTTTTTTATAACTTCCAAGAGAACTGTTGACCATTACATGCCATAACCTTCTTCAAAATTTCTCCCAGAGAAGCATTATAATATACCAAACTCTTTTCCAAAAAATATCTGCCGTTTAAAGTGCAAGACACAGAAATTGAAGCCAGAATCCAGCCATGGGAGCCCACTGTATGGAGCAGATGTACATTCCAGCATTGAATTAAGTACAGAATGGGGTGAGGCAGGATGCGGCACAGACAACACACAATGAGGGTTTTCCAGTCTGCCAATACTGGAGTTGTATTACTTCCCTATAGTTTAAATGAAAAATTTGGCACTTGATTTTAGTGTCTTGCAGTTAAAAACAGCAGATAATTTTTTGGACATGGTCTTTATACATCACAATGCTTCTCTGGAAAAAAATTCAAGGTTGGTTTTGGTATGTAATGGTTGACAATTCCCTTGTTATTTTAATTTTAAATGTAACTGTATACATAATTTGTGGACACCTTTTATATACATGTTATTGGCATAAGTTGATATGGGTGTGTTTGTAAATATGTTGATTACCTTGTACATTCAGTAAGCCTTTCGAGAAAAGAAAAAAATAACAACATAAACTTTTAAAATTTAAAATAATTAAAAATGTAAATAATATTTTTTTATGTAGATGGTGGAAATAATTTCAGGATGACACAACCATTGTTACTGGGAGGACTTATCAGGTATTTCACACCAAATAGTAACGTGGATGTTAGTATGGGATATGTTTATGCAGCTGGAATCATCATATTTTCCTTATTTGATGTTGTAGTGAAACAATCATGCCTCTTGGCAATGCAACACATTGGCATGAAGATTCGCATTGGACTTTGCTCTCTCTTATACAGAAAAGTATGTTATGTCCTTAATATTATTTATTTTTTGTGTTTATAAGTATAGGTCAGAAGGAAGAAAAATTATTTGAGAACTAGGACTGTGGTTTCATCACAAATGCTAAGCATTTTAAATATTAATTTTAGGTAATGAAATTAAAATGAGTCATACATTATCTTACCTCATACACTCCATGTTCTTCACAGCACAGGATCACGGTTTCCTATCTGCAGCCATTTTTTCGACTGTTGAATTTTTAATACTTCTAAGAATTATTTTGCACCATTGAGGTTATTGTTAAATATTTAAAACAATAAAATTTGTTAAGGTAGAATATGTTTATCACTCACCTCATATTGTGAGTGATAAACATATTCTACCTTAATGAATATACCTCATAGTGAGAATTCCTAAAATAAGTAAGTAATAAAATTTGTACCTGTTGTGGCAGTCGTCCTCAACAAATCTAATTTTTTAAGGACGACAGCCACAACAGGTATAAATATTGTTGAATTTTTGCCTTCACCATCGTCTTCTAAACTGCCATTTAGTGTTGATATGATGAACTTTGAGATTAAATCTTGCTCGCTGGGAATTTCAAAATTCCCATCATAAGTTTTATGAAATGAATTAATTTTAATAACAATAATTATATTTGAAGAGAAAAATTTAATTTATCTTTCATTGAGAAATGTTAAATTAATAATAAAAACAACAATAATTATGTTTGAAATCGCGATATCATGGAAGCATGAATCCTATGAGGTGAGTTGTTTAAACAATATGTTCTCCGATGAATTTTAACAATAATTAATTCGTTATCTCAGTCAAATATTCAATTTATTCAATAATTTGTCAACATTTCAATCTTCTTGTGTGACATGCATTTTCAAGATATTTAACATTTCCAGTTATCCATTTTGTATGGTTGTTTATGCTACATACATACCAATACCAAGACAATTTTCAATTTTGTGTGTGTGTTTATTTAACAAACACAGAAAATTGTCTTGATAATGGTATCTGTGTTAGTAAAAAAACACAAAATTATCTTGGTAATGTAGTATAAACAACCATACAAAATGGATAACTGGAAATGTCTTGAAAATGTTCTTGCACACGAAGATTGAAACGTCGACAAATTATTGAATAAATTGAATATTTGACTGAGATAATGCATTTTTTATTATTATTAATATTATTATCATCATCATCATTATCATTTTCATATTCATTATCATTATTATTGTTGTTATTAATGTTGTTGTTATTATTCTTGTTATTATTATTATTTATTATTATTATTATTATTATTATTATTATTAAACTACTCTCAGGGAACAATATTTAGACATATTCAAAATAAATTTTAGTACAATATTAATGAGGAAATACTAAAAGCCAACACACATTCTACTAAATAACAAACAAACTGTGATGGAAGTAAATATCAATAAATCAAAATATTTTGTCACAAGTTGAAGTACATTATATAATGGAATTGGACATTTAACGAAAAAATGAGTAAAATATTAAGTAAGTGGCAGAATTCAAATAATCAATTGATTATGTGTTTACTTGATGAAAATCCATTATGTATTTAATAAATAAAACTTTGATAGAATTAAAATATCTAGGAAAGGTAATTATGAACAGGAATGAGATGCAGAAAGGAATAAAACATAGATTCAACTCTTGAAATGTATGCTATTGTGTATTACAGGTACTCTTTTCATCCCAACTTCTCTCAAAAAGAGGTAGAACTAAAAATAAAAACTTTTAAAATTATTAGGATATAATACTATGAGATATTGATAATTAAATATTAAAAATATCACCTCACCTCATATTTTGTCTTCTTCTTAGACTGGTTTCGGAATAAATATTCCATCTTCAATACCTTCATAATTGTTGTTCTGTCATGATGATGCACTGTTTCTTCCTCCATTTGTTGGTACACCAACAAACCTCCAAATCACTGACGATGGAATAATTGAGTTAGTTTTTTCAAAACTTGTTAAATGAAAAAAAAGTAAATTTTTCAGGAGGTACAAAAAAACTGAATAGAGACAAGTAGTTTTAGGTGCAAATTGTGCTTTAGTTCTTATCAATTATGGTACCAGTGGGCTTCTAACAGGTTATTTTGAAATCAACTTTAATTTAGTAGTACTTCTCTTACAAACATTTTTATTTCGACAGTTTTTCCAAAACTTGCTATTTATAACTTAGCACAGCCCATAATTTAATCAAAATCAAAGTGGGAGGTAACACTATGAGGTATTTACAATTTATAAACAAGTTAGAGAAAATGTGTTTTTTTTTATATCTCACCTCATAAAATTGTGTGTTTTCACAATATCGGTTTCAAAAGTAAATTTTACTTCCATCTTCAATCAAACTCCAACTTTTAATATTATTGTAAACTTGAAAACGGTATCACCAATATCACTGTTGGCTGACCAATGAACTTCCAAATTAAGTTCATTGGTCAGCTGACAAAGTGAGCAGAAATCAACCTACAGGATCACCAGCCACTGTTTCAACAGTTAGAAAGAATTGATAATGATGCTAAAGCATCGAAACATGGGTCTTTAAAAAAGCTACAAATATGAGGTGAGTCGTGCATATCTAACTCCTATTATTTAAAATAAACCTCATAGTGTCACTTCCTTTAAATATTAAATTTACAAGTTTTGTTATTGTACAGGCTTTGAAATTGAGCAAAACAGCTGTGGAAGAATCTACTGTAGGACATGTGGTGAATCTATTAGCTAATGATATGAGCCACTTTGATCGGAGCCTCTTGTATTTTGTTTATCTATGGTTTGCTCCTATACAAACACTAATCATAGGTTACTATGTATGGCTTGAAATTGGTGTTGCTGCTGTGATTGGTATTGCAAGTATTATACTTGTTCTTCCTTTTCAAGGTGAGTTCTCTCTTAATTCTCACACTTTCAACCTTAAATCCTTACGACATTTTTATTATTCATTTGATACATCTCAATGATGGATAAATTATATTTGAAGAGAAAAATATATGCTCAGACTGTAGTTTGAACCCAGGACCTTTCACACTCTAGGTGAATGCTCTACTAACTGAGCTACCTGAGAAACTCCAATCTAAACGCAAATCTTTCTCTTATATACACTGTTAAGAGAAATATTTGTGTTTACATTGGAGTTTCTCAGGTAGCTCAGTTGATAGAGCATTTGCCTAGAGTGTGGAAGGTCCTGGGTTCAAACTCCAGTCTGAGCGTATATTTTTTTCTCTTCAAGTATAACTTAAATTCTTACTTAAAATAGCCATGAGATTTAATTTTAATGTATGGAAATTAGAAGTAATTGTTTATTATGGAGGTTATAAGCTAATTATGGTGGTTTTTAAAAAAAATTGCAGTTTATTTTATAGCCTCATGGTTTGTATTATATTTCCTGTGAAATATGTGCATCATCATCATCATAATTGGCTCGACAGCCCCATGTGGGCCTTGGCCGCCTTCAGAAACCCATGCCAGACTTCCCTGTTCTGCGCTTCATTCTTCCAGTTTTTTATTTTTAAAATTTTAATGTCTTGAATTATACCATCCTCCCATCTTAATTTAGGTCTTCCAACTTTTCTGGCCAATAGTGGTTGTTCATTGTAAATTCTTTTTGTAATCCTTTTGTTGTCCATGCGAATAATGTGTCCAGCCCATGCCAATCTATTAACTTTAACAAAATTCAAATTTTCTGGCTGATTGTACAATTTATACAATTCATTATTGTATCTCTTTCTCCATGCATTATTTTCTTTCACGGCACCAAAAATGGATCTCAGTATCTTCCTTTCAAAACACCCTAATAATTCCTCATCAGATTTCAACATGGTCCAAGTTTCTGATGCGTAAGTTAACACTGGTCTAAGGAGAACTTTATACATGAGTATTTTTGTCTTTCTACATATAAACTGTTATCTAAACATTGTCCTGAGTCCAAAAAAAACATTGTTTGCAGCCATGATCCGTAGATGTATTTCAGCCGAATTGTCATTTCTACAATTTACTTCAGATCCTAGATAAATAAAGCTATGAACCAGTTCAAATTTATATGTGCCAACTTCCAAACTAGATGGGCACGCTTCACATTTACCTTTAATCACAGGCATTGAACAAAAAAGGACTGTAGTCTGGTTTAGGTTTTATATTACGTGTCCAAGGATAAGGGTTCATGGACAATTGTGCTCCGGACTAGTTGGGTTCAGGTTTCGGTAAAACAATGGACTTAAATCTCGGGAATCCGTGAGGAAGGATGTTCACTTGGGGAAAAAACAGTAGGCCCAGTGTGCTGTCTTGTAATTGATCGATGCACTTTTATTGTCACTTGTTGTTTACATTTGTCGTATTAGACGACGATTTGACGAGAAGGCTCTTGGTGAATCAGAAATAATAATGGTTATAACACTCAACCAAGCGATGTAACTTATATAAAGCGATGTAACTTATACAAAGCGATGTAACTTATAAAAAGCGATGTATCTTATATAAAGCACTGAAACTTATATAAAAGCGATGTAACTCATATAAAGCGATGTAACTCATATAAAGCGATGTAACTTATATAAAGCGATGTAACTTATATAAAGCGATGTAACTTAGCCTATGTAAAGCTATGTGCCGTCTCTACCGGCACATTCGCCAGTCGCGACTCTGCTCGCAACCGACTACTGGCTGCCTACTCCTCGCTACTGAACTGCCTAACTAACTGACACTGATTTTCGTTAAATAAAAATATTTATTAATTCCGAGTGGGCCGGCATTAGTCCCTTCCACCAAAAGTCTTAGCGTCTTACAAACAGTTTATATGTTACACTAATTTTGATTGGTAAATTGTATCTTAAGGGCGTTATCGTGGGTGTTAAACTTAGAAGTTTGTGGCCTCGTCCCCCCCTTTAAATTAGTTGCCTCATAATATAAAATTTCCAGGGTTGACCAAATGGAGTTTTCTTTAAGGGCACGGCTATCGACTGTCGGCATCTACCTTATGCCGCAAAGAAGTCACCCGCTGTTAGCGACATGTACTAGTTAAAATTAGTTTGGGGATAACTCTTTCCACAAGTTACCTAGGGAAATCCAATTGCTTGTTTGTGACTTCCGAGAATCCTTTATACAATGAATAATTACCCCTGCACACATAAAGAGTAATGCCTTAAATAAAGCATGAGTTAATAATTGAAAAAAAGCCTTTTGTAAGAAGTTTTTGGGTTTAGCATTGTTATAGCAATTTGATAATAGTGCAGTCTTGTAAATCCTCTTAACAAAAGAAACTGCAGACTTTTTCCCCATTGTATAAGGGCTTACGGATCCATTGTATGATGTTTACTAATTTCGTTCGCTACAATAGCAAGGGTCCAGGTCTATGACTGGCGCTAATTGCTTGATACTAGTGTTTTATTTATTGCTTATTAAATTATTTTGTGGTAGGTTATATAATTTTAATTTTGTTACTATTGAATTCCTATTTTCATTACAATTCATTTGAATATAAATATGCCCTAATTCTGATAATAATTTCGGGTTCATAAATTATTCACCCTTGATGAAAGTACTTATTTATCATAAGTAATGTCACGAGTGATTTCCAAAATTATCGATAAATTCACGACTCACGAAGTGAGGAGTGAATTTATCTAGAGAATTTGGAAATCAAGAGTGGCATTTGTTAGGACTATTTAACGAATAAAATTAAGCTGTTTACTCACAAGTCATTATTTAACTGTAGTTGTTTTAAAATATTTATATATCTAATGTAAACGGCAATGTTTGAAAACAAATGAGAAACGATAGGTACGCTTCATCTGCTTCTTTTGTTTATCACTGCAACTAGATCATACTATTTCAGAATATTAAAAAGGAGGAGCTTTCTTTAATATGGTAATTATAACACTGATAAATATTTCGTGAAACACGACTCTGATTGGTTGTAAAACAGAAATCATTGAAACGTGATTGGTCATTGACTCCCATTTGGGGCATGAGTTAAATAGTCTGAAATAAGAGGCTGAGCGAATGACTTGTCACAGCATATATTTTGTCTTGGCCTGGTTAATTTTAAGATTCATTCTTTTTGCTGCCTTCTCTAGGCTAATAAATGCATCCTTCATGGCTAATTGACTTCTTCCTATTATATCTATATCGTCGGCATATGCAAGAATTTGCACAGATTTATGAAAGATGGTTCCCCTTATATTAAGACCTGCGTCTCTTACCACTTTTTCAAGGGCAATATTAAAAAGTAGACATGCAAGAGAATCTCCTTGTCGTACTCCATTTTCTTATATGAATAGGCTCAGTTAATGCATTATTAATCTTAATCTGACATTTAGTATTTTGTATTATTCATTGTTATTTTAAACAATGCAATAAGTTTCAGAGGTATTTTAAATTCTTGCATTGCTGCAAATAATTGCGCCCTGTCTATACTATCATATGCCGCCTTAAAATCTATGAAGAGGTGGTGTGTTTCTATTCCATATTCATTACATTTTTCAAGCATTCCGCGAAGGTTATGGATTTGATCCACTGTGGACCATCCCTGCCAGAAATCACATTGATAATTACCAACCACATTTTCTACATACAGTACCAACCTTTTAAATAAGATGTTCGAGAATACTTTATAAGCAATACACAAAAGGCTGATTCCCCTATAATTGGAACAAATCAATATATCACCTTTCTTCAGTATAGGGCATATTATGCTCATATTCCAATCTTCTGGTAGACTCTCCTCATTCCATATTTTAACGAATAGTTGATGTAGCTTTTCTACATACTTTGTCCCTGACTGTTTAATCAATTCTGCCTGTATCAGATCCTTTCCTGGTGCTTTATCATTCTTCAACCTACTAATAGCATATTCAACCTCTTCAAGAGTTGGAGGATATTCTACAATTTCGGTCATTTCATAGTTAGTTATTGAAGCTGTTGAGGCCGTAGAGACTGTTGATATATACTGGCCGGGTTACTTCTTCATTCAGAAGCTCATTAAAATATTCAGTCCATCTATTTAAAATTCCTCTATCATCACTTAAAATATTGCCTGCTTTATCTCTACATAGTGTTGATCTTGGCTGAAAGATATTCTTGTTTTTATTTAGTTTTCTATAAAATGCTTTGCTTTCGTTTTTATTTTGCAGCTCTTCCATCTCTTTCAATTCCTTATCAAAGAACTCTCGTTTCTTCTTCTTGTGAATTCTTTTTTCTTCAAGTCTTGCCAGACAATATTCATCAATGGCTTTGCGAGTATTTCTTTTTTGCAGCATTTTCCTGTAAGCCACATTTTTAATATTAGTCACATTTTCACAGTCAGCATCAAACCAATGATTGTATTTGATTGTCTCAGCTTTGCCTAACAACTCAGTTGCCGTTTCTGTTACTATCCTTTCCAAAGCCTTCCAGCATTCACTAACACTCTCACTATCAGTGATGTCCTTTAGGCTCTTATCAATTCTTTGTATATATCTAGATTTAATGTCGGTATCTACTAGTTTTCCACAGTTAAATTTTCTCATCTGTTCTCCATGGATCCTTTTTGCATTTGAGATGTGGCTTCTTATACATGCAATGACTAAGTAATGATCCGAGTCCACATTTGCCCCCCCCCCCCCCGATAGGTCCTAATATCAGTAAAATTTGAAAAATGTCTAGTGTCTATGACTACATGGTCAATTTGATTACAAGTTTTTCCATTGGGTGACTTCCAAGTTCTCTTGTGGATATCCTTATGCGGAAATATCGTACTAGCAATCACCATACTTCTAGATGAGGCAAAATTAATTAATCTAATGCCATTATCATTAGATACTGTATGTAGACTATTTGTTCCTATTGTAGGTTTAAACGTCCTTATCCTTGCCTATTTGTGCATTCAAATCACCTAAAATAATTTTAATGTCTCTTTTAGGACATTCGTCATAGATTTTGTCAAGCTCATCATAAAATCTTTCTTTCTCCTCTTCGTTCTTCTTCATTTGTAGGTGCATGCACACATATAAAACTATAATTAAAGAAACGTCCTTTAATCCTTAGGATACAGTTTCTAGGTGACTTTGCCTTAAAATCCATTATTAGATGTTTTATCCTCTTATGAACTACAAATCCTGTTCCAAAGCATGGTCTTTTTTGTGACAACTATAAAAAATTGTGTGGCTTTTCTTTTCCAAAATCCCATTCCCTATCCACCTCACTTCTTGCAATGCTAGTAAATCTAGTGTATACAAATCTAATTGTTCCAGTAGCACTTTCAAGGCACCAGGTCTATATAAAGATAAAACATTCCATGTTCCAATTCTCATATCCTTTATGTATTTGCTATGTCGTCGTAGAAAGTTCTGTCCGGCATATTGTTCTTGTGGTTTCGGGACAGTTATATTTTAACAGTATAGGGGTGTCAACCCTATGCCCAACCCCCAGCTATCCTGGAGAACCGATGTTTTCTGTCAGGGTTGTCTCCCTTAGTTGGCCAGTCCCGATTTTCAAGCGTCGGAAACTCACTTTTCGCCCTTGCACCACTTAGCTTTAACCAGGAGCCACGATGAGGACGTGTGTGCATCGGACTTGGTAGGAATCAATGGCATTTCTCGAGTTTTAGTAGTATATACCCGCCAACAAGGTATATACCCTCGAGACCACATACTACCCCTTTGGCTCCCGAAATATGTGCATATCAGTTACAAATAAAACAAATCTTGAAGATATTAGATAAGATGTAAAATCTGATTCTTGAATGATTATTAAAAAAAAAATCTGTTGATTTTTATGTTTTTCATAATGTTGCATACTTTTTATCTTTTCATTTTAATAATTTTATTTATTCTCTTCTTTGTTTGTTTATTTATTATTATCTGCAATTACTTTATATTTAAATATTATTTTATTTCATAAAATTCTAAACTATAATATATTGAACTCCAAACTATCAGAATGGAAAATTTTAAAGTTTTTCTTATTCATGGCATTTAAATTTATATTTTTTATTATATAACACTAAAAATAAATAAATATATATACTTTTTTAAATGTTATAGTTAAATTTTAAGATTTAGCAATGAAAGCCAAATATGACATGAAAAGAAAAATTAATGCCTGAACCAGGATTTGGACCCAGATCTCTAACTCTATACATTAACTTAATACCTCTTCACTATTCAGGCTCCCAGTGCAAAACATTAATTTACCTTTCCTTATATATAATTCTCTATCATAAGAGGCAGTGGCACATTGCTTGCAGTGCCATATTCTATAGCAAGAAAGCATTTTAATGAGAATATTAAATATTTAATAATGTTGTTGTTGATTAATATGAAGCATCATTTTGCTGGCAATATCAACATCAGTGCAAGCGATAAGGAGCCTGCCTGATAAATGAGAGTGTGCAATCAAGACAAGAACATATTAGCTCTGTATTTTATTCACTTACAAGTTATAGAAAGAAAAATAGGTGTAAGTAATTGATATTTTTAAGAAGTAATACTATGAGGTTTTATTTAACATTCATTAAATGAATCGCCTCATAATTTGTATGTGTTCCAGGACTAGTTTCAAGAAAAGGATACAAAATATGAGGTGAGGTGTAAATATCTGATTCATTTAATGATTGATAGATGTATGTATTTATCAGTTGGCCACAGTGGACTAGAGGTTATATACCTTGTCTGTGGTCCCGAAGGTCATGGGGTTAAACCTGGCTGGGGTTGATGGATTTTTTTAAGGATGGAAAATCCAAGGAGCAAGTCCTCTAGGAGGAACTTTAAGCCATGGGTTCCAAGTCTAAAGATTTTCTGGCCTGTAAAACAACTATTTAAGTTAAAATGCTTTATACCTCATCTTATATCCAGTCTTCTAAATATACCAGTTTCAAAGCTTAGGCAACTTCATCTTCAGTAATTTCTTGTTGACTGATGTTATGTCGTACAGAAGAACTGCTTTTTTTCAGGAGGAGGAAGAAGCTACCTAAGCTTTGGAACCAGTATAATTAGAAGAGTGGATACGAGTTGAGGTATAAAGCATTTTAACTTTATTTTTTATTTTATTTCAGGGTTGTTTCTGTTATATACACAGGTATCCTCAACCTAAATATACAATTTTTTTTCTTCCATACTTCCTGGTCTTGCATGTCTGCTTCTGTCACATTTCTCTTCTACATGTTATATATTTTGTTTTTTAGCATTAAGTTTTTTTTTTACAATGTATGAAGAGCTGGCCCATAGCATGAACCCAACCTGGAGGACCAGAGACTTTTTCTGGAGTCCACCATAGATCAGTTGCTTTCACTGCAGCTAAGAGTCTGGTCCACCCTTTATTGCCTCATCTGCCTTCTGCACCATATTGTAGGTCTCCTACTCTGCTGCATCTGCCTTTGGGGTCTTCACCGTAACCCTGGCTAGGGACCCTTACAAGGTACTGTCAGCCAGGTCAGCTGAACCTAGGTTTTTTAATGAGGTGTTACTCCTACCCCTCCTCCTTTCTCATCCAGACTTGGGACAAGCAATGGTGTGGAAAAATTTTAACTTAAACCTTAAATTAAACCTCATAGTAATTTTTCTTATAAAAGTTCAATAAATTGCAAAACAACTTTCAGCCTAAATAAAGAGGCCTCTAAATAAAATTTAACAACCTTCATCATCATAGTAATACCTTAGTTGCCTACTAGATGTCTCATTGGGTCGGTATATTGACTGCATACCATTTATAACACCTTTGGGAAATAAGCATAACCAGAGACATTGGGCCGTATGAATAAAACTGGAGGTTTTGCTTGTGAGCAAAAGGTAGAGGTAGAAGTATTTGCTTGGAAGCAAAAGGTAGAAGTATAAGCATGTGCTTTGAATAATATGAATAACCTTTACCTTATACTTCTACCTTTTCCTTCTAAATAAGAAGCATGTGCTTCTAAACTCCCAGCTGAGCAGCCACGCGTTTCGAAAATGAATCATCAGCATTCTTTACTACCTGAGCGCTTGTTTATGTTTTCATTCTTTAAAAGCAAAGTATTTGTGCTGACTCCACAATTTTCAACCAAAACAGATCATAAACATGCTACTTTTATTTCCACTCTCTCAATGCAGTCAAAACTATACATGTAAAAATGGCCTTCTGTTTCGGATGCAAGAAATAGTTCAAAGTCTGTTAAAAATACAATGAAATTTTTAGTTACTGCTCAAGGAAAATATCCACAATTATTACAAAAGTTGCAAATTCCAGAAGAAAAAAGAAGAAAAAAACATGTAAGCAATTCAAGAAATCATTAAATTATTTAAACTTTATTTTGGCACGCCGATAAATTCAAACCAGTTGCTAAAGAAAATTAACAATATGAAAACTAGAACTCTAAGTGCGACAGGCCTAGAAGGCCCTTGGCCTACCAGTTGGCTGCTAGCCTCACGTCCACATGTGTTAATCACAGAGGTAGACGAATATAAGCCAGTATAGGAGTGACATGGTTAGCATGTCGGGCCCTCCAGCCATATGAAAACTAAGCTGAAGAAAAGACAGATATGAACAGAAGGACCAAACCAATCTTTTTTCGCGTCCTCCTCGTATAATTTTCCCTTCAGTGAAATTTTCTTCTCCTTCGTTTTATCTTCATCATCATTGCCTGAATCATCAATATTGATAAACGCCTATTTGTTCTCCTACATCAATTTGAAACCCTGGATTGGCCATGAACCAAAAAATACCTTTATTCTATCTTCAGAGAATAGCGCACCACCTCCTCTCTTCTGTTTCTGGCAAAAAGTGGACAGCAATCCATTTAACATTTTCCTCGTTGAACCTCTATAATTAATTATACTCTTCTTCAGGAGGACACCAACGTGGTTTATATTACTTTTTATGGCATACGGGTACTACTAGTTGAGCCATGTCTGTATTTTGTGATGATGAGTCTGCTATCGACCAGACTTCAATTTTTTGAAGCATGTGCTTCTTAAAAGAAGCAAAAGGTTCACTTTATTCATACAGTTTTTCTAATCTTGAAGCACATGCTTTAAGGTCGAGCCCGTGCTTCTTCCATGGAAGCAGATGCTTTTTTCTCGATGCGTCACTGCGAGTAAAAGGTTATGCTTCTTACTTTATTCATAAATTCCGAAGGATATGCTTCAAAATAGTGAAGTAAAAGCATTTGCTCCACTTTATTCATACGGGCCATTGGGTTCAAATCCCCATTCAGGCATATATTTTTCTCTTCAAATAAAAAAATGTGCAACTAAATTAACTTGGTCTAGTAACTCCTAACAAAGGAAAGACTAAGACTTAACACTGGACTGTTACGCCATTGTAGATAAATGTTTTTATGAATATAAATAAAATAATACTTTCTGTTGTTAGCCTATCTTGGAAGAATGTTGTCAATATTCCGCACCCGCATAGCAAAAAGAACAGATGAACGCATCAGATTGATGAATGAAATAATTTCAGCAATTCATGTAATCAAAATGTATGCTTGGGAAAAACAGTTTGCTAACCTCATCTCGATTACTCGCAAGTAAGTAACATGAATCTATTAACATAACTAGAGAGAAATATTTTTACCTGAGCCACTATCTCCAGCTATATGTACTGTCATTCTACCATTGAGCTACTTAGGTAGACTTCCTGGAGCAAGCACAAATTCCTCTCCCTGAGTCCCCTGTAAGTAGTGAAACTGTCTTCACAAGACTTAATGGAGTTGCTTCTATTGTAAGATGTTGTTATGACGTGGTTTTGCCATAATGTCAGCTAATTACAAATTTAATATGGAAATTAATTTGGCTTTTATAGCACAAATGACAGTCCATAAATTTTGGAATGGGAAGGGTTACTATCTACATCAGTACTTCTATGTTAACTTCTGTTACATATTTTCCAACATGTTTATTCATTTAATCAAAATTGCAGTGGGAAGTAACACTATGAGGTAATTTTCAATTAATAATTGAGTTATTAAATTAATTTTTAGAAGATAAAGCTATTACTGTGATTGAAATAAGTAAATTAATGTACACAACTAAACTATTGTAATCAATGGTAAAGAGAAAAATATGAGGTGAGTCAAATAACAATTCAGAATAAATAAAATAAACCTCATAGTGTTATTTCCTACTACATAACTTAATTTAAATTTGTCATTTACATTAAAAAACAAATTAATATTTTAAGAGAAAAATTAATGCTTAAACTAGGATTTGAACTCAACATTTCTGGTTTTTGGTACCAAAAGCCTTATCCATTAAACTATTTAGGCTCCTGATTTGGGCAGAAATTTGTCTCTTACTTAAACAATCCTGTGCATTTGAAATCGAGAACTTTTGTTCTACACACATTCTAGCAGCTCCTTATTCAAAAAGACATTTTAGTGTTAAAAAAATAATAAACGTTGGCAATGAAGGTATGAAAGTAATGTTAAAATCCTACCAAATTAACAGACCAAACTTACTATTAAGTAAAATCTCACAATGTTACTTCTTATTGTATTTTCAAATAAGACATTTTTTTATCTAATATTTGTAGGAAATAACACTATGAGGTTTCTTTTAATTATTATGAGTTAGTTATTTTGACTCGCCTCACATTTTTTTGATATTCTGCAGACTTTTAGTTTCCTCGCATCTATGCAACATTGTCAATGCATTCTAACTGTTGTATTTGGTGGTTGTCATCCTGTAGGTTGAGTTCCTAACTCTTACACTCCTCTGTGACCGACCGATGAACTTCCACATCAATTTTTTTTTTCATTTCCCCAGGAATTTGAAAATTCATAGTTTTCTCCTTATTCTTGTGGATGTAAATTTTCTCCCAAACTATGAGTTCCTTAGATTTATTTAACTGTTTCAGTAATTTTGCCTTTGTTTCGATTTTGTGTTTTTTTGACCATGCATGTGCAGCTATTGCAGACTTTTATATTTCTCCATTTTTATTATTTCTAAGGTTTTCTTTCAATCTTATATTCAAGTTCCTTTTTGTTTTTCCTGTGTATATTTTTTCACAATCTTTACAATCTTTTGATAAATCCCTGATTTGTTGCCATCATCAATCTTTTCATTTTTGTTGGTCTTAATTAATTTATTCAAAATGTAATCATTTTCCAGTGCTAATTTAATGTTAAATTTGCTGAATTTTGTTTTTTAATTTATTAAATACTAAAGGATGGTATGTAAATTTCCTGAATTGTTTTACCAATTTCTTTATCTGTCTGAAAAGTACTTTCATTTATCACTTTTTGCTTTTTTTTTAATCTATTTATTTTCTTATGAATCACCAAATTATTAATACTTTGTATAATCTAACTAAAGATGGAGATCATGGGTTCAAATTCAAACTAAGGTACAAATTTTTCTCTCTAGTTATGTTAACATTACCTATACATGGCTTGGCTGAAAAAAATAATTTTCGAATTAGTGTGTTATTTAAATTCTTAAGTCTAAATTTTTATTTTCTTTATTGAATATTTTATTATTGTTTTCATTTTTTGTAGTGGACTGAGTTGTGTGTTAACATAATTGTATGGTTTATGTTTATCAGGCATGAAGTTAAAACTATCAGATTGAAGTCATATGTTCAAGGATTATTGTATTCTTCAGAAAGATTTGCCCCCAGAATGGCTGTGTTTGTTGGAGTGGTAGCATATGTGCTTTTTGGTCATTCAATCACTGCAGAAAAGGTACTAGTAATATATATTCAAGTCCTTGTACCATATAGTTCATGTCCTTCCTTTTTTCTAGCTTGTATTCACTTTTCAAGGATTGAATATTTAATAAGAGTTTTCAGCAATCACATCCTTCCATATTTCTCTCTCTCTCTCTCTCTCTCTCTCTCTCTCTCCTCTCTCTCTCTCTCTCTCTCTCTCTCTCTCTCTCTCTCTCTCTCTCTCTCTCTCTTTCTTTCTTTTATCATTCCTTTTAAATTCCATCTATTCTCTGTAGTCGTATTTCTCAAAGTTTCAGTCCTGACCCAGTGGTGATTCCTGAGAGGGGGTTTGGTGGGTTTCAAAGTTCCCCAATGTGACAGAGCACTCATGAAAGATTTTACACCAATATCTTAATACTTCCATGACTACAGGAAGAATTTGATATGCCACATTCACCACATGAACCGCTCTAGAATACCCAAACTAATGCTCAGCTACATTCCCTGAGGAAGACGATCCATGGGTAGACCATTCAAGAGATGAATGGAAACCGTAACAAGCCACTAGGCCTAATATCCAAAAGGCTGATGATGATAATGATGAAAAAGATTTTGTACTACAAGGTAGAATTGTAATAAATCTATTTCTGTTTTTGTACTTTTCATTTTATTTTATTACACTTTTAATACAACTTTTACAGCTATGTTACATTTAAGTTTATGCACTTATTATTAATTTAACACTTTTCACTGAAGGATAAATTATATTTGAAGAGAAAAATTTTCGCCCAGACCGAGACTCGAACCCGGGACCTTTGTCTTTCTGGGACAATGCTCTACGAACTGAGCTACTGAGGTGAGTTGTGATCTAGATGCAAATTTTTCTCTTATATACATTGTAATACCCTCGTGCCAAATGCTATGAAACCTTTGCTTCTATCTTTGCAAATGGCAGCTTCTTAGTTAAGAAGACATTTATTGGAAATTTAAACACTACTTTATAAAGCCAGTAGGACTTCTATTGATGTTTTTATTATTAATTTAACACTTTTCACTGAAGAATAAATTATATTTGAAGAGAAAAATTTTTGCCCAGACCGAGACTTGAACCCGGGACCTTTGGCTCTCTGGGCCAGTGCTGTACCAACTGAGCTACCGAGCCACCATTTGAAAAGATAGAAACAAAGGTTTCATAGCATTTAACGCAAGGGAATTACAACGTATATAAGAGAAAAATTTGTGTCTAGATCGCAACTCGCCTCGGTAGCTCAGTTGGTAGAGCATTGGCATGGAAAGCCAAAGGTCCCGGGTTCGAGTCCCTGTCTGGGCGAAAATTTTTCTCTTCAAATATAATTTATACACTCATACTGAATAATATCTGTTATTCTCCCAGTTATATTACATGGATGCAAAACATGGGCCAGCAACCCATTGGGCGAAAAATTTACATTTGCTTTCAAGTCTCAAACTGTCCAATTGTATTTTATTTTATATTTATTTCCCATAGTATATGGAATTGTTTTTTTACAATTATTGGTATAATCCAGAAGAATATTTACAGTAATTTAAAAAATGAAGATCATAAGGAATGTCACAAAACCAAGAATTTAGAAAACTTAATTTTAATAATACTAAGAAATGTGGCTATGGTTCATGACTGGTGTTTCTTCCAGTCGTTTCTCCCTCAACTGCAGAGGCTATCTTCAGTGGCAAATACTTCTAGGTAATGAGCGTTAGAATGTTGGAAACTGATATTTATACTATTGTTGGTCCTGGTTTCCAACAGTCTACCACTCATTCACAGTCGAGCCTCCGACCAGGGAAGACTACCTAGAAGTACTCACCACTGAAGATGCCCTCCACAGTTGAAGGAGAAATGTCTGGAAGTCATGGACTATGGCCACATAACCCAGAATCTTTTAATATTATGATTACTGGCCATGAAAACCTGCATTCAACTTAATTTTAATGTTTGCACAATCTTTGCATAGTAAAACTTTAACCATTGATATCTGTGGATGTTCCATGTTTATCACTGTCAGTTGAAAGGTTAAAAAAAATTTGCATCAGTTATCAGGGCTCTCTCTTTTTTTTTTTTTTTTACAATTTTGAGATATTCCTTGTTTTTCCTGTATACATTATTTTTTGTTACTTTTATTGTATGATTTATTTGCTTGGGTTTATTTGTGACACACAGAAATTTATTTGCAGATGTTTGTGGTAACAGCATATTACAATATAGTCAAAAAGTCAATAACTAATTTATTCCCAGAAGCAGTTATATATGGTTCAGCAGGCCTTGCATCTGTAAGGAGAATCAAGGTTAGATATATAATTTATTATTTTTAGTTGGTTATTTTGACTTACCTCGGATTTCTTGGTCAAAATAACCATCTCAAAATAATTTAAAGAGACTTCATAGTGTTATTTCCTACATATATTAATTAAATATAATTTATTTTTTGTGTAATGTGACCTTTTGCAAATTTATTTTTGAATCTCAAATAATTACAAATATTTTTAAATATGATCAATTTGAAATGTACTAGAATGAAGGTTCATGACCTCAGGTGAGAGGGAATGTATAAGAGAGAGAAAAATTTTCATTCAAGTATGATGCCCAGATAGTATAGTGTACATAAAATTAGAGACTGTAGGTTCAGACCCCAGTTTGGGCTAAATTTTTTTCTTCAAATTATTAATTTGTCACATTAATCTTGATGTTATGCTTATTTTTAGTAAATAATTAATTTAAGTGTAATATTTAAATTCCTTAGACATTTCTTCTTTATGAAGAAACAGCACACACTCGTGAAGAAAGTAATAAGACTGCAAATAACAAATCCAAGTTATGTAACAGCCAATGTAATGTGAATGAAGAAGAGGATGAACATTCTAATTTGACAGATTTCACAAGAGGTGTCGACATTCGTGATATAACAGCAAAGTGGAATGAAGAATTATCTGAAAATACATTAACAAACTTGAGTGTAAATGTGAAACCAGGTGAATTTGTGGCTATCATTGGACCAGTTGGAGCAGGAAAGGTACTTTCGTATTTTATAAATGTAGTTGGTTAAATTTTTTTTAATCTCACCTCATAAGTTCTGTGTTTTCATGATATCGGATTCAAAGGCCTTCACCTCCAATGCCAGTTAAAACTCCAACTGTTGAAATTTTGTCCTTTACCACCATCTTTCAAACTGCCATCTGGTGCAAATTTTGTGAACTTGAAGATTAAATTTTCCTTGTCGGGAATTTCAAAATTCATGGATCTGTATTTGTTCTTCTGAATGTATATCTTTTCCCAAACTGTTAATTCCAAAGGCTTCTCTAAATGTTTCAAAAGTTTAGTTTCTCTTCAAATTATATGGTTCTCTAGCAAACTATTGCTGGGGGTAAATGTCTCTTGTAGGGCTGATAATGTGGCTGATATCTCATACTAATAATCTAAAAAGGTGCAAACCTAAATCTCCTACTATCCCAAGGGCTTCCTGAGGGCTGTAGTGGGATCACTTTACTTTTTTACATGGAGGGTCTCCCTGAATGACAGTTTTTAATGAGGTTTTGCTATACAACCAGATATTATTTAAATTTAAATTCATTAATATTCTCTGTACAAAGGATTTGTGCTTTAATATGTGATTGGGGTAGCATACAAAACTTAATTGGACAATGTTATGCATCAACCAGCTAAGCGCCATTAAAGAAAAATTGATGTTTTGCTGACATCTGTTGAACTGGCTCATGAAGTAAGTGTACACACATCAAATCTTTAAATATAGCCTTATTATTAAAGAAAAACTGTAAATGCCGTCAGTCTTATCAGAGATTCTATGTTTTGCAACAAACGGCTATGAAACAGTTTTTCATAAATGCTAATCTAAATTTTACATCATGCAGCTAAGCCCCAAATGTTCTCACCCTTAGATTGTTGATGCATAACTGCCAAACAAATAAAAATAACTTGCAATATCCAGTATTGTTAGTTTGGTGCTACAATAATAATTAGTGAAAATTGACTTAAACTTTAAATATGTTTTTTCTCAAAACTTAAATAATGGTGCATACCTGGTTGATGCATAAAACCATCCAATTGAGCTATCCTGAAAAATAAAAAAAATAAGGTAGATCAACCTGATTCTAAGCAGTTGTTTTGTAGCATTTAGTTATTCAGTTATACAGTGAATTTCATATAATTTTTTTTCAATTTGTTATTTTTCCTGATTTTTTTTTTCTGTGAAAAAGAAAAGGAAAATTAATTAAGAAAAAAATTAATTAATTCAATATTACAGTGGTACCAATAAATATATTTACTTTGGGTAATATCTTAATAACTAATAAAAAGTAAAAAATATAGAATTTATCAAATTAGTTGCAGTGACTGCAGTAAAGTATATAAAGCATAAACTAAAATGAATATAGGGACTCGTACAAAAGAATACTTTAGAAATATAAAAAATGGTGAGATTAAAAAAATTAGATAGAGGAAATTTCCTTTGAAACATGTACAGGCGAGAGAGAAAAAAATATATGAGTGAGGTATAAATAAGCATATTTAAATTAATGTTGGGAAGTTAATTATTAATAAATAATAATCAATTTAATTCCTCCCTGAGGTCGACATTAAAATTATTAATATTTTTAATCAATTGATTTGGTGTTTACTTGATGAAAATCCATAATATTAATTTATTGAATAAAATAAAACTGTCAAAGTTTTATATGATTTTCATATTTATTTTAATAAAATATGTCATACATAGGCTCACTTTCCAATAAGATATCCAGATACTTTAAAAAGTTGAATACCAATTTGGCATTTAAAACTAATAAAACTTTGCAAAATAAAATAAAAAATAACAAAACTAAAGTAAAAAACGAATGTTATCAGGTGTATGTAAGTTAGAGTGTGGTACATGCGATAATGTCTGTATAGGTCAAACTGGGAGACCTTTTATTTCTCGTATAAAAGAACATATGGGAGCATATAACAGACATGTAGATAATATTTATATAATTTATCCTTCAGTGAGAAGTGTTAAATTAATAATAAAACAAAAATAGACATGTAGATACTTCAAATTGTGCTAACCATTTACTTCAATATGATCATTGTTTTAATTCAAATTTTAATGTTTATAACAAATGGAAAAAAATAGGTCTTTTAGAAATTTTAGAAATAAATAAATTGAAGAAGGGCAGTAGGTTGTTGAATTCCCAATTGGATTCAAATGTATCATCTCTTTTAAATTTATAAAAAAATAATGTTTTATATGCTATTTTTGTTTGCATTCAGTTGCATAGTTACACTTATTACATACTTGAGTGTAATATATATAAATAGCAAAATTCATTTGTATTTGTATTATTCATCTGAAGAAGGTACAAAGTTTAATTAAAATTACAGTGGGAGGAAACACTAGGAGGTATTTACATTAATAA
Source organism: Diploptera punctata (assembly GCA_030220185.1). Lineage (NCBI taxonomy): Eukaryota > Metazoa > Arthropoda > Insecta > Blattodea > Blaberidae > Diploptera > Diploptera punctata. Next base: position 2,526,987 of record JASPKZ010003868.1, on the reverse strand, counting down.
ATGAGTTGGAAAAAATGTTTTAACATCTCACCTCACAAAGTTGCATGTCTTCAAGATACCGGTTTCAAAAGTATATTATTACTTCCATCTTCAGTCAAATTCCATTTGATGGAAGTAATACTATACTTCTGAAACCAGTATCGTGAAGACACACAACTTTGTGAGGTGAGATGTTAAAACATTTTCTCCAACTCATTTATTAAGGTACAGAGTACTGAAACAGTTGTAACAAAATTTTATTAAAGTAAATATGAAAATTGTATAAAAGTTTGACAGTTTTATTTTATTCAATAAATGGCATAATTAATGAATAAGTTGGAGAAAATGCTTTAACATCTCACCTCATAAAGTTGCATGTCTTCACGATACTGGTTTCAAAAGTATAGTTTTACTTCCATCTTCAGTCAAACTCCAACTGTCGAAATTTTGCCGTTAACACCATCTTCTGAACTGTCATCTGGTGCTGATTTTATGAACTTGGAGATCAAATTATTCCCATTGGGAATATCAAAATTCATGGCTTTATATTTATTCTTCTGAATGTATATCTTTTCCCAAACTGTCAATTCCAAAGTTTTCTCCAAATTATATTTGAAGAGAAAAATTTTTGCCTAGACCGAGACTCGAACCCGGGACCCTTGGCTTTCCGGGCCAAATGTTTCAAAAGTTTAGTTTCTCTTCCAATTTTGTGATTCTCTAGCAAACTATGAGCTGCAATTGCCAATTTTTCAATTTCACCATTTTTAATATTTCTAAAGTGTTCTTTTGTACGAGTTTCTAAAATTGTTTTAGTTTTTCCTGTATATACTTTCTTATAGTCATTGCAACTAATTTCATAAATTCCAGAATTTTTACTATCTGGGACATTATTTTTTTTATTAGTTGTTAGTGGATTATCCAGACTAAATTTGTTAATCAGTGCTAGTGTAATATCAAATTTGTTAAATTTTTTTAAAAATTTTCTGTGTGTTCCAGGATAGTAAGTAATTTTCTTGAATTGTTTCTTTTCTTTTGATTAAGATTGTAGGGTGGTATATTCTTTAAGGCTTTTTTTGTTGTTTGAACCTCTTTAACTTATTTATTATTATCTCCTTTCCAAAACCATTGCGCCGCTGCCGGATCTACAGACTTACTTTCTGTTACCATTTTGCACTGGCCTATAGAGTACTCATATGTTTTGTTACACTTATAGTAGCATCCAGCTCATAACTATCAGTGCTATTTATGATTCTTTGCTCGGGCCCATCAGAGGCAAAGATTGATTCATCTTTCCTATATAGATTCATAAACATATATTAATTAATAATAATTCCTGAAACACACTGTAGTAATTTGTGATTTGTTGTTAAACTCAGTATGTTATATTTGAATTTGAAGTGTTAAATTAATAATAAAATCGTCAGTATGTTATATTCAACCATGAAAGCTGGACAGGAAAGGGGAGCTCATATAATCTTGAGGAAGCTCATAAACAGGAATTATATAAGAGAGCTGTAGCATAGCTAACAAATACAATAATTAAACATTCTTGTTTACTTAAAATAAGATTTAATATTTCTATTGTACGTCTGAAGTTGAAAAATGAAAATATATTAACATAAACAATATTGATCATTCCAAGGTTAACGCAAAACAATAATAACAAAAGTAACAATCTTTATACATTCAAACACCCATGCATACCTTTTTTGTCCTGCCTAGGGTACCCTACCCTGGCTTGCTGGACCAAACTCAAAACCACGCAGCTCTCCTTGAGCTCACGTCCTTCAGACGATAACGAAAGTAGTGTAAGATCGAATGATACAGCTTACCACGTGTTTGTCTTATTTGAGAGTTCTGAGGTAGAGGGGAAGTTGCGCACTACAAACAGAGTAAAGGGAGGGGTAGGAAGGAGAGTAGGAGCAGACACAAAGAGAAAGAAAATTGGCATAGTTCATCAATCTCACTGTAGAGCGAGGATAACAGCACAGATGTTTCGTACCGAAATAGCACTTTCGGTACACCATTTAATGTAGCTATGTTTAAAATGTGATTGTATTCTTTCTTAAAATTTTCTTTGCTTAATGGGATGTTTGTTAATCTGTATATTAAACTGTTGAATATTGCATGTTTATGAGCAATATGAAGTATCGTGAAGACAAGCAACTTTATGAGGTGAGATGTTAAAGCATTTTCTCAACTCATTCATTAATGTAAATACCTCATAGTGTTACCTCCCACTTTAATTTTGATTAAATAGAATAATATTTTTGTTTCAGACATCTCTATTTCATGCTATTTTGAAAGAATTGTCTCTCAGTAGTGGCTCCATCTTAATAGGAGGATCAATATCATATGCATCTCAGGAGCCCTGGCTGTTCACAGGCTCTGTACGACAGAACATATTATTTGAACAGCCCATGGAAAGAATCAGATACAAACAAGTAGTGAGAGTGTGTGCTTTAGAGAGAGATTTTGAACTGTTACCACACGGAGATAGAACTGTTGTGGGAGACAGAGGTGTAACACTGAGTGGAGGCCAGAGAGCCAGAATTAACCTGGCGAGGTAAGAAAATAACAAAGAAAGATGATATGAAAATTATTTATCAATATGTTTTTGATTAACATTCACATTTTCATTCTGTCTTTAGAGCTGTTTATAGGAAAGCAGATATATACTTACTGGATGATCCTCTCTCTGCGGTGGATGCTCATGTAGGACGACATCTGTTTGAACAATGCATGTGCTCCTTTTTGAAAGATAAAACACGTATCTTGGCCACACATCAGTTACAATATCTTCACACGGCTGATAATATTCTTATTTTGGATAATGTAAGTTTTCAAAATTTTGTTACCCACAAATACATTTTTTTTTTTGCTCACAATAGGCCTACATAGTCTAAATATGATTGATTAATATGAATTATTTTATAAATTTAATTTCTGTCCATTAAAGTGTACACACACACGAAGTAACACTATGAGGTTTCTTTTAATTATTATGAGTTAAGAATTTAGACTCACTTAGTTAAGATGCATTGACAGTATCACGAAGGCGTGAAGAAACTAGTCTGCAAGAGAAATAATAAAATATGAGGTGAGTCAAAATTCTTAACTAATTATATATATATATATCGACCGCGGTGGTCTAATGATTATGTTCCTTGTCTCTAGTCCTGAGAGTCATGGGTTCAAACTCAGCCAGGTTTGATGGATTTTTTAGGATGGAAAAATCCAAGGGATATGTCCTCTGGGAGGGACTTCAAGCCATGGGTCTGAATCTGAAGATTTTCAGGCTCTTTAAAAATCCACAAGCCTGAATATTTTAGGCTTCTATGCAAAATTTAACCAGCCTTCGTCCATCTAAGAAATACCTTAGTTTTAATAGTGAGTGAAGAAACATATTTTGAACGACTCACCTCATATAATTTCAAATTTCTTTGATACTGGCGGTTTCAGACAATATTTTGTCCCTCTTCAATTATGGCTTCCACTGAAGAGGGACAAGATATTGTCTGAAACTGCCGGTATCAAAGAAATTTGAAATTATATGAGGTGAGTCGTTAAAAATATGTTTCTCCACTCACTATTAATGATATAACCTTATAATGTTTACTTCCCAATATTAATTTAAATACCTTAGTTGCCAACTAGATGTCTCATTGAGGGGACATGCTAACCACATATCACTTGTTGACATCTGCAGGTAAATAAGCATAACTAAATTAACTTGGTTAAGAAACTCCAGCTATGGAGCCCGCATGTCCCCAAGTAGAACGTTATATACATGCATACATATATATATATATATATTCTTCTATTGTGTTTTGCCCTAGGGCGGGTTCTTCACTGCAATCATAGTATTTTATGCTATGCTTTGCAATTTTACTAGGGAATTATACTTACTTACTCACTGGCACAATCAAACAATAGGTTCATGGCCACACGGACATAAACTCTCCATACATCCCTATCCCGAGCTAATGCTTTCCAATCATTCCCTGTATAATCTACTTCCCTCAAATCATAATTAATGTTATTCTCCCACCTCATTCTTGATCTACCAACTGGGCGTTTTTCCTCTGGTTTCCTACAAAAAGCTTCCATGCATGTCTTTCATTCCCCATTTGTGCCACATGTCCTGCCCATCACAGTCTATGAGCCTTAACTGTTCTTATTATATCAGGCTTCCTATAAAGGCCATGTAATTCACTGTTATGTAGTCTTCTCCATTCTTCTGTTCATCTCTCTTTGGTCCAAAAATTTTGCTAAGAACTTTATTCTCAAATACTCGTAATCTCCTTTCCTCCCTTAAAGTAAGAATCCATGTTTCACTTTTCCAAATTATGTTTGTTCTAGCCTGAATCTCTTTCTTCTCTATCCTAATTCCCTGATATAATTCTCTAATGTTCCTATTTTTGCATTCATTTCAAGATCATCAATCTTCTTTCTCAAATATTCCTTCCTTTTACTCCTTAATAACCCAGTGTTTGAGCCTTTGGCATTGGTTCCCTGAAGTAGTCCCCCCGGAGAACCGAATGTGGAACTATTTGGCTTCACCTCAGTGAAACCCATGTCCGCATTTCTTGACAGTTGGGTTTTTATGGTGAAAGATCATCACTTTTTTGACCAAGGTACTTTTCGTCTAGCTTATTACCTTCGACCAATCTGGCATATGTAACCCTATCAGCAGCAATGCTACCGCCGGCATAGCTCTTGGGATCATTTAAGCTTGCAAGCCACTCCACCACGACAATGTAAAGATACCATAGGGTACAGGTGTTTAAATTAATATAATAAAGTTGGGAATTTTTACATGATGTTTTCTTAATAAGAATCAAATGAATCATGAATTCTTCTTACCTCATACATGTATGTCTTTTAACATAGAACTGCAGTATTGGGAAACATATCATTCCCACCTTGAAAACAGCTGAAGATGGAAGTTCTGTGTTAAAAAACATAGATGTATGAGGTAAGAAGAATTCACAATTCATTTGATTCTAATTATATGGGTGTGGTAGCTTCTCATACACGAGCCAAATGAGGTAAATTTAGAGCAATTGGGTAGTGTTAGACGGGAAACCACCAAGTTACTAAAGAGTAAAAAGAGGGAATTTTTGAGAGAGAAGATTAATGATCTTGAAATGAATGCAAAAAATAGGAACATTAGAGAATTATATCAGGGAATTAGTATAGAGAAGAAAGGGTTTCAGGCCAGAACAAACATAATTCGGAATGAAAATGGGGATATGATTGCAGACTCTAGGAATATATTAAATAGATGGAAAAGTTACTTTAATCAGCTATTAAATGTACATACAGAACAGGACATTAAGGAGGATAAGTTACAGACAGCAGAAATGTTAGTCGCAGAACCAAGTTCATTAGAGGTTGAAATGGCGATTGAAAAATTGAAGATGTATAAAGCATCAGGTTCAGATGAGATCCCAGCAGAACTGATAAAATCAGGGGGAGAAAAATTGATGGACAAGATACGTTGGTTGCTTAGTATGATTTGGGAAAAAGAAGCTCTTCCAGATGAATGGAAGGAATCAATTATCGTACCAATTTATAAGAAAGGAGATAAAACTGATTGCAACAACTACAGGGGCATCTCATTACTTTCAACTTCGTACAAAATTCTAACAAATATATTAGTAAGCAGACTTAGTCCCTATATTGATGACATTCTAGGAGATCATCAATGTGCATTTAGAAGAAACAGGTCTACAACAGATCAGATTTTTAGTATAAGACAGATTTTAGAAAAGAAATGGGAATATAATGGTACTGTACATCAACTATATGTAGACTTCAAAAAAGCATATGATTCAATTAAGAGGGAGAAGTTATATAGTATCCTGCTGGAGTTCGGAATTCCTAAAAAGTTAGTTAGACTTATACGAATGTGTCTAAATGGCTCAAAGAGTAGGGTGCGTGTAGGCAAACATTTTTCAGACACTTTTGAAATCCAGAATGGGTTGAAGCATGGAGATGCACATCTCCTCTACTATTTAATTTTGTACTAGAGCATGCCATTAAATCTTTAGAGAATGAGGAAGGCTTACAACTGAATGGTATTAATAAGCTATTAGTTTATGCTGATGATGTAGTACTACTGGCCGATAGCGAGGAGATACTAAAGGCCAACACGCACATTCTATTGAATAACACTAAGAAATTAGGACTGGAAGTAAATATCAGTAAAACTAAATATATGGTCACACGTAGAAATTCAGTATATAATGGAAATGGACAGCTAATGACAAATGAGGGAAATTTTGAGGAAGTGGCTGAATTCAAATACCTAGGAACAATAATCACAAATAGGAATGAGATGCACAAAGAAATTATACATAGGCTCAATTCTGGAAATGCATGCTATTATGCATTGCAGAGACTTTTGATGTCCAACTCCTTTCAAAAAATGTTAAGCTGAAAATATATAAAACTATTATTCTACCAGTTATATTATATGGGTGCGAAACATGGACTCTTACTTGAAGGGAGGAAAGGAGATAATGAGTATTTGAGAATAAAGTTCTTGGGAAAATTTTTGGACCAAAGAGAGATGAATAGACAGGTGAATGGAGAAGACTACATAACAATGAACTACATGGTCTTTATAGGAAGCCAGATATAATAAGAACAGTTAAGTCTCGTAGTCTGCGATAGGCAGGACATGTTGCACATATGGGGAATGAAAGACGTGCATGGAAGCTTCTTGTAGGAAAGCCAGAGGGAAAACACCCAGTTGGTAGACCAAGAATGAGGTGGGAGAACAACATTAACTATGATTTGAGGGAAGTAGATTATACAGGGAATGATTGGAAAGCATTAGCTCAGGATAGGGATGTATGGAGAGCTTATGTCCGCGCGGCCATGAACCTACGGGTTCGATAGTGCCAGTGAGTAAGTAAGTAAGTAAGTAAGTGGTAGCTTCTCATTTCTTTCCACACTGGAAATGATGATGATGATGACCAGATGATGTTTGGGGACCTTTTGGGCTTCAAAGCTATCTGACATTTGTCTTACAGGTGAGGAAAAACTCTGGAAAAAAAAAACACCTCACTGAGGAAACCCATCCCAACTGAGAATTGAACCTGGGGCCACTGCATGAAAGGCAGCACACTACCTCGAGACCATCATGGTGGACACATATATACTGTATATACGTATTTGATATATATGTGTGTATATATATATATATATATATATATATATATATATATATATTTCCAGTTTTAACATTGTTGATACATTTTTCTGGCACCAATGATTTGTCTTCAATTTTGCTTTATTATTTTCCTCCATTTGTCTCAATTATAACACATTTCTTCCTCTATTTCCCAATCCTTCAAAGTTTCTCTAATCCCTTGGATCCACATGAGAGTTGGTCGTCCTTTCCTTCTCGTTTCTGATGGTGTCCATTCCATTATTTTTTGGTAATTTTTCATCCTCCATTCGCCTAATTTGCCCGTACTATTTTATATTTATATATTTGATAAAGAAAGGTTTCTTGTGTTTTCCATGTCAAAGATTCAAGATGGACTTCTATCCACTTACTCCAATGTTTCGACAAGATTCCAATGTTGTTGTGAAGGACTGAAAGGTTCAAGTCACTGGTATCAGTCTTATATACCATCAATGATATTTATCTGTCACACTATTGGACAGTGGTTAGCAATCTATGCACTGATTTGGTAATCACACTACTTTTTTTTTTTAGTGGTCAATTTGGGAAGTTGTACCCCATCAAGAATAGCTACTATATTACATACTTATGATTACTAAATAACTAACTCACTGGCACTATCAAACTTGGAAATTCATGGCCATGTGGACTTAACCTCTTCAAACATCCCTATCCTTAATTAACCAATTAACTGTCTCACTGGTACTATGAAACCCATAGGTTCAAGGCCATGCAGACATAAGCTCTCCTTACATCCCTATCCTGAGGCAATGTTTTCCAATCATCTCCTGTATAATCTACTTCCCACAAATCATGGTTAATGTTATTCTCCCATCTCATTCTTGTCCTACCTACTAGAAACTTTCATGTCCATTGCAGTCTACAAGATTTAACTGTTCTTATTACATCTGGTTTCCCATAAAGATCCTGTAGCTCACTGTTATGTAGTCTTCTCAAGTTCCTGTCTTTATATTTATAATATAATTAATACTTTCCAATCACTCCCTGTATCATTCACTTCCGTTAAATTATGATTAATGTTATTCTCCCATCTCATTTTTGGCTGACCTAATGGGTGCTTTCCTTTTAGTTTTTCTGCAAGAAGTTTTCATGCCCATTTAATCAAATGAATTTCATAAATTGTTCAATTTAAAAATGAATTTGGGAAGATTAGTTGAAATATATGTTAAAATATATAAGTATAACTCTTTGAATATTGATTTCTTGAGTATGTTTGAAATAGATGTAACACTATATTGAAAGTTTTCACAAAAACTCTAAAATTGATCTACTAATGCTTTATTGATATATTTAATTAAATAAAAATAAAACTTAAAGTTTTATGTGATTTTCATATATATATAAATATAAATTAGTAACAGCTATTTCGGTACTTTGTACCTTCTTCAGATTTGATTACAAATGAATGAATATTATAGTACATAACAACTGTAACTATGCAACAATTTATTATTTTTTTTTATTTACAATCTGTATTATAAATTTAAAAGAGGCGATTCATTCAAATCTAGTTGGGAATTTAAAACCTTACTACCACTTCAATTTATTTATCTCTACAACTTCTAAAAGATCCAACTTCTTTCCTTTGTCACAAACATTTAAAATTTTAATCAAAACAATGATCGTATTGGAGTAGGTGGTTAAAATTTTACATATTTGTGACAAAGGAAAGAAGTTGGTTCTTTTAGAAGTTGTAGAGATAAATAAATTGAAAAGTGGTAATAAGCTGTTAAATTCCCAACTAGATTTGAATGAATCACCTCTTTTAAATTTATAATATAGATTGTAAATAAAAAAAAAAGTTGCATAGTTACAGTTGTTATGTACTATAATAACAAAATTCATTAATTTGTAATCATCTCTGAAGAAGGTACAAAGTATCGAAACAGCTGTTACTAATTTATATTTTAATAAATATGAAAATCACGTAAAACTTTTATTTTTATTTAATTAAATAAATTATGGATTTTCATCAAGTAAACACCAAATCAATTGATTACTTTATTGATATGTTTTTTAAATTGAAAAAAAGAAAGTACATATTTTAAAAATATTAATGGTTTTAACGTGTTTTGATACTGTTAATAAGGTAAAATTCCTCATTTTAAATACAGTATTTTGTATTTGAAGAGAAAATATATGCTTAGATTGGGGTTTGAACCCAGGACCTTTAGCTTTTTATGCTAGTGCTGTACCATCTGAGCTAGCATAAGCACTCTAATCTAAACACAAATTTTCTCTTATACATTTTTAATTCCCAAGAGCGCCAAATGCTAAGAATCTTTTGGCGCTCTCGGGAAATTAAAAATGTATAAGAGACATTTAGGTTGGAGTGTTTAGGATAGCTTAGACAATACAGCATTAGCATATAAAGCTAAAGGTCCTGAGTTCAAACCCCGGTCTGAGCGTATATTGTTCTCTTAAAATATAAATTTGTACTTCAGTGAGTAGTGTTAAACTTATAATAAAAACAGTATTTTGTGTTATAAAAGGGACGTGCAATTGGAATGGGAACTTTTGCTGAACTGCAACTCAAGTCTTGACTTTACAAAGCAACTTCATTCTGAAAATGTTAAATTAGACAATGAGGTGGATGGATTTAGTTTAACATCTAAGCTTGTGTTGCAGAGGAATTCTTCAGTTGTTTCATTTCAGGTCAGTCATATAAAAACTAATAAATGCAATATCCCTGAGGAATCAAATGTTTAAAGCAGAGCTGTTGGTGTGAAAGATGGACCCCCCTCCTATTATTCAACCTTACGTCGGAAAAGCTTACAAGGTAAGACACTGCTACACAGTATGTTGCTTTGTTGTGAGTGCACATTCTTGCAGGTATATTGGGTAAACAATCAGTAATGTTCCATTTTAGAAAGAAAAATTACGTTCGAACCGGGAGTTGAATCCTGGATATCTGACTCTGTATGTCAGTGCGATAACCATTTGAACTTCCGATAAGAACATAAAATTTCTAAAATAATGGCATAATGGTTATTGCACTGATGTACAGAGTCAGAGATGCGGGTCAACTCCCGGTTCGAACATAGTTTTCCTTTCTAAAATAAAACTATATCCAATTCTGGAAAATATGAATTCATAATATAACATCAAAATATGAAGCTTTACCACTTAAAAGTAATGTTTAAATTCTCAATAAAAATACTTTGAATAGAAGTCATCAGATGGGTTGTTTGTTAATACCAATGGCTATCAGCCTTTGGATGAAAGGAGAATTGTATAAGTGGAGAGAAATTTGACATTCCTATCAGAAGTTTGAATGGTGTAATGGTTATCGCACTGACGTATAGAGTCAGAGATCTGGGGTTTGACTCCTGGTTTGAACGTAATTTTTCTTTCTAAAATAAAACTATATCAAATTCTGGAAAATGCTAACTCAAAATATAACATAAAAAAATTCAGTGATGTCTTCGACTTCATTGAATCGACAGAACAAATCTTCAACAGTGAATGGAAAAATAAATATTGTAAGACATTAAAAAAAAAACTTTCCATTCAATGTTTAAGATCTCTTTTGTATACAGTTTTGCATGCAGATAATTGCGAACTAGATATATTCCAACTTAAATTCTACCCCCCTAAAGATAAAACTTTTATAAAGAAGCAAAACTATCTTTTGTTAGAAGATAATGACAACATGAGCTAACATAAATTTACCTAGCAAGGAAGCAACACAACTGTAGTAGTGTCTTACCTTAATAAATAAGTAGAGTCTTTGAAAATACAATAAGAAGTAACTTTGAGTATTTAGTATTTTTTTAAAGAATTACTCTCATAATAAAAAGCACACATGTCCAAGCATTGAATCTAGACCTTCTAGTCAGGAAGCAGGGATACACCTAAACTTGTGCAGCAGTCTTTTCGTAGTTTGTTACACTATATAAATTCTGATTGAAATGATTTATACACCATGTTCATAAAGTCTTTCCAACATTAGAACTTCCTATAAGATAAAAACTATAAAAGTTAGAATTGTGTGGTTTGTGGCAGATGAAAGACAAACTCTCAAAGTTTGTAAAGCAGTGTCAGTGTATTTCCACATGTGCACCTCTTGTCGCCTGCAAAACATCTAAGCGATATTCAATTTCTCACCATACATTATGCAGCATTTCTTGGCTAATGCTAGCAACACCCTGGCCACTGCGATCCCCAGACTTCACCCCCCTAGATTTTATTTTAGGGTTATGTAAAGGACAAGGTATATGCAACACATGTACCTGATTTGAACATTTTGAGAAGAAGGATAACTGATGCTGTTGCTAGCACCACCCAAGATATGCTGCATAATGTATGGTGAGAAATTGAATATTGCTCAGATATTTTGCAGGTGACAAGAGGTGCACACGTGGAAGTACACTGACACTGCTTTTCAAACTTTGAGAGTTTGTCTTTCATCTGCCACAAACCACACAATTCTAACTTTTATAGTTTTTATCTTATAGGTAGTTGTAATGTTGGAAAGACTTTATGGACATGGTGTATTTCTTTTTTATCTAATGTAGGAATTGAATCATGTTAGAATTCTTATGAGTTTATACACAGTTATCCTGGATTTTGTTATGACTCTGTTAAGTGATTAATTGGTTTTAATGTGATTCTCAGAGCTCAGTGGCTGGAACAGAGATTTTACAAACAGCTGAAATGCGCTCACATGGCAGTGTGAGTTTCAAAGTTTATCGTGAATATTTTGCTGCTGGAGGGAACTGGTACCTTATTGTTCTCGTGTTTGTTATTTGTGTACTTTCACAAATTGCTATAAGTGGAGGAGATTACTGGATGTCTTATTGGTAAGTGTTCATCTATACAAAAAATCTATATCTATTAACATGACATTAGATTCTGTATGAGTCACTTTTCTTTTGCCCATTGCATGATTTAAATATTATTATTATTATTATACGCGCCGTAGCATACTGGTTAAGGCACTGCGCTTACAAGCCAGAAAGTCGAGGTTCGAGCCCCGTGGGGTCAGGATTTTTAAACTGACGCAAACCCTCTGGCGGCACTATGGTCCTGGGGTTGACTCAGCCTCTAATGGAAATGAGTACCAGACGCTTGTTCTGGGGGTAAAGACGGCCGTCACGCAGGGCTGACAACCTGGCTGACATAAAGTACTGATTGTCTAGAAAAAGTGGGAGCCTTAATCCCCTACTACCCCAAGGGCCTCCTGAGGCCTGTCGTGGGATCACTTTACTTTACTTATGTATTATTATTATTATTATTATTATTATTATTATTTATTATTATTATTATTATTATCATCATTATTATCATCATTATCATCATTATTATTATCATCATCATCATCATCATCATCACCACCGTCATCACCATCATCATCGTCATCATCATCATCATAATCATCATAATCATAATCATCATCATAATCATCATGATCATAATCATCACCATCATCAATCAGTAAAAAATACATATCTAACTAACTCACTGGCACTATCGAACCTGTAAATGCATGGCCGCACTGACAAAAGCTCTCTACACATCCCTATCCTGAGCTAATGTTTTCCAATCATTTTCTGTATAATCTATTTCTCCCAAATCGTAGTTAATGTTATTGTCCCATCACCTTCTTGTGGTCTACCAACTAAGTATTTTCCCTCTGGTTTTGCTACAAGAAGCATCCGTGCCCCTTCTTCATTCCCCATTCATGCTGCATGTCCTACCCATCACAATCTATGAGACTTAACTGCTATTATATCTGATTTCCTATAAAGATCATGTAGCTCACTGTTAGGTAAAATTCTCCATTTGCCTGTTTGTTCATCTCTTTTTAGTCCAAACATTTTCCTAAGAACTTTATTCTCAAATACTCATAATCTTTTCTCCTTCCTTAAAATAAGAGTTTGTTTCTCATCCATATAATATAACTGGGAGATAACATTTTTATATATTTTCAGTTTAATGTTTTTTTTTTAAAGAAGTTGGGACAAAGAGTCCCTGCAAAGCATAATAGCATGAATTTCCAGAATTGAGCCTATGTTTAATTTCTTTGTGCATCTCATTCTTATTTGTAATTATTGTTGTATCAAGGATTATAAAAATGATGTTAACTCAAAACCAGCCAAGTGGTCCCTTTTTATAGCATCCGATTCAGTGAAATATCACATTTACATTTATAGGACAAAGGTAGAAGAGCAGCATAACTATTGGAATAACAGTGCAGTGAACACTTGGTTGCCAGACACAGAGACTTGTATTTATGTATACGCTGGAATTATGGTAGCCATCATAATATTTGCTCTTACTAGCATCATGACTTTCTTCAAAATGTGCATGAAGTCTTCAATTAAAATTCATGACACCATGTTCAAGAGTATTATTCGGGGCTCAGTGTGGTTTTTCAACAATATTCCTGCAGGTAATCATTCATTTGAAATTGGACCACTTTCTGCAGAAAACAACCAAGCCACAGGATAACAGAGAAAAACGCAATTAAAGTTAAATGTCAGTAAAATATTCACAAATAAAAATAAACATTTACTTATTACTTCAACTAACAGAATATCAAAGAATTTCTATTTTATGAGAAAACTGGTAATTCAAACATTTTCTAATTCTGAGATTTTACACATTTTTGTTGTTTGGTTCTTTCTGCAGAAAAATAAATGTGGCTTATTCTGTTAGTGTGTTCTTACTTGGTTCGTAGATGGCATAAGAATGCAGGTAGTGGATTGGATCTTTTTTTGCAAAACATGAAGCACTGCTTGAGGAACAATAATATAGCATTAACTTGTATATTTCAAATTTGAGGGTTGCTTCATTTTTACAGAATGTGGTCCAATTTACATAAATATTAATAATTAAATTAATATTTTCAATACCTCACCTCGTATCCTTTATTCTTCTAGACTGCAGTTTCAGAGTTATATCTCTTCTTCAAGAAGAAGAAAACCACCAAGAAACGACATAACACTGATCAAAGAGAGGCTGCTGATGATGGAGATATAGCTCTAAAACTGCAGTCTAGAAGAATAAAGGATATAATGCGAGGTATTAAAAATATTAATTTAATTCTTAAATTAAACCTCATAGTGTTTTTTTCCCTGTGAAAGTTAAATAAAATTTCATAAATATTGTTTATGTACGAGGGTGAATCAAATATAAACCGGAATTATTGTTCACAATTTTATTGAATTAACAAAAAAATACAAAACCACCACCTCATTTTTCTACATAGTCTCCTGCATTTCCAACACACTTTTGTCATCGAGTTGGTAACTTTTTGATGCCGTCCTTGAAGAATGAGGAATGACGTGTAGTCAGCCAGTTGCGCATGAACTCCTCTACCGCTGCATTGTCACCAAACCGCCTTCCTCCCAGGTCTTCTTTCAGTGGCCCAAACAAATGGTAGTCACAGGGTGACAAATCTGGATTGTAAGGAGGATGTTCCAGAGGTATCCAATGCATTTTCATCAGTTTTTCGTCAAATTGTTTTGTTCCTGGCTGAGGAGCCGAGGAACCCACATGGCAGACAATTTTCGGAATTTCAGTTCATCACTGATGATGGCTTGAACACTTCCGAAGCTTATTCCAGCGTGTGAAGCAATTTCAGAAATTGTTACGCGCCGATCCTCCTTAATAAGGTCCCATACAGCATGAATGCTGTCTGCAGTGATGCTTGTTCGTTGCCGTCTTTGATGGGGCTCATTTTCCACTGAATCCCGGCCCGCTAAAATTTTTTTGCGCCAATCATACACCTGTGTCTTCGAAAGGGTTGCTTCCCCAAACTGCGCATGGAGCCTTCTCAAAATTTCAGATGGTTTAGTGCCTTCTTTCGCCAAAAACTTAATAATAATGCGTTGCGCAACAGATGTGTGTACCTCTTGCTCGCTCATGGCGTACTGAAGCAAGCGGCCGCTCTTCGGAGTGCGATACATCAAGATCCCTACTCCAGACACCCCTACCAACTTCCCCTCCAAACTGCAACCTTTGCAGTTTGCTACCAGAGCCTCCAGATACAAATTACAGTTTATATTTGATCCACCCTCATACTTCTGTATAGGTAATTTTTATGTTACATAATGAGATCAGGTGGTGTCTCCATGGTACTACTCTTCCAACTCTATATCTGGGATTTGTGGTGTACGAATTGGTACCAGATCAGGTTTTCTTGGAGATTTTCCCATTTTTCCCTGCCAAAAACCTAATTTACACTTCTCCCTACTTATGTTATCCATTTTGTTCCTTTCATTTCATCTGCCTCTGTGATTCTGTGACAGGGCTGGTCAGGCGGCATTCTTATTTATCATAGGTCTTCAATAATAAGGCCTTTATCTTATTGCTACTGTTGAACTAGCATTATGCCAGACACGAGTATAAGAGTCTTTTTTTTATTACATATGAGGTCATGCAAGGCCCAGATCTTGATTTTTTGTTATTGGAAACTTTGCTTATTTAATCTGGCATACTGGCTCAGGTAGCATGCCTGCTTTCTGACTGGCAGACCTGTGTTCAGTACCCAGCGGGGTTGAAAATTTTAAATGTTAAATAAATTAAATTATGTAAATGATATATTTTTGTATTCTGTACAGTGAGGAATGTAGGAAGAGTGTACGTTTATGTTTGTGTAGTGTAAATTGTATTGCATGAGGCATAATGATGAAAATAAGGGAGAAGGTGAAACCCGGTGCCAACATTTAGCCTATTCCTATCAAAAAACAGCAAGAGGGATGCCATACTTAACATCCCCATCAACAGTACCATATGCTTTCTCAACATGTGTGCTGCTGAGAGGTTTGCAATTTAATGCAGGAATCTGGTGCACAATCTAGCGATTAAAAATTGTACACCACCACCATTTCTAGTCCTGATATTGAAAATTTTGTAATTAAATTAATTTAAGAATTAAAAGTTTCAATCCCACTGGGTATCGAATTCGGGCCCAATAGTCAGAAAGCATGCTATAACCTGAGCCAGCAACAGTGGACTCATTAATGATTGTTAAAAATACTACCTACCTACAAAATTTGACTATTGCATCATAAAGAATATATATATTTATTTATTTATTTGTAAATGTAAAATTACAAGGTGGAATGTAAGATCTAAGGTCAGAGATGCCTGGAGGAGTCAGTCGAGGAGGTGAAGGTCTGCATTGAACTGTAGTGCTACTTAAGAAGAAGAATATATATATATATATAGTCCACCGCTGTGGTCTCGAGGTAGTGTGCTGCCTTGTCACGCAGCGGGCCCGGGTTCGATCCCCGGTCGGGGCAGTTTTTCTGGGTGAGGTTTTTATTGGGGTTTTTCCTCACCTGTAAGACAAATGTCAGGAAAACTTTAAGGCCCAAACGGTCCCTGAAATCATATGGCCATCATCCTTATCATTATCATCCTTACCATTATCATTATCATCATCATCCTTCACTGGTGTGGAAAGCAACGGGAAGCTACCACACCTACACAATTCCCTAGTAAAGCTGCAAGCACAGCATGGAAATACTATGATTGCAGTGAAGGACCTGCCTTCGGGCAGAATTACTATGGATTGATATATATATATATATATATATATATACAAAGGCAATAGAAACTGCACTACAGAATATTTTATACAGGCCCAGTATAAGCAAGAAGGTAGTAATATTGATAGATTCAATGTCAGCAATACCAGCAAAAACTGGTAACCAACAAAACACCCCAATCATCCAAAACATAAGAGCCATGTATAAAATTGAAAAAGCTCAAGGTAAACATATTGTATTACAGTGGGTACCATCGCATGTGGGATTACTGAGTAATGAACGAGCAGACTTCTTAGCAAAGAAAGGCTCCAAAACAGGCAGATGACAACAAAAGAGATATCCCTACAAAGAAGACAACAGAAGCTAAAACAAAAAATACATCTCAAAAGAAGAGAACAGAATATAAAAGATCTTCAAAATAAGAAATATGAAGACAGCGAAATATGCTGAAAAAATAAAACGTCTCCCTAGAAGAACAGCAGTAGCTCTCTTCAGATTGAAAAAGGGCCATGACTGTTTGGATGACCACCTGCTTAGAATGGGGATTGTCAGTAGAACTATGGGATGCTCCTTGTGTGGAGAAAATGTTATCCTAAGCAAGGAACATTTGCTAAATTGCAGGCAACTTGATTCTGAGAAAAAGGACAGGAAAGACTTTGCAGGACTTTATTGGGAAGCAAGAGGACTAATGGTGTAAACCAAGCTCCAGCCATTTGAAAACAACAACATATATATATATATACAAACATACTTTTTTTTTTCTATGACATGCCAAAGTGGTATGAATGATCATGCTTTGGTGCAAGTTAAGGAGTATGCTCTGGCTTGAGTTCACATAGGGAAGAAATGTTCATATGGAACTTCAGCCATTATGGAACCTGTGCCCACTTGATATTATGAGGAATTTGATTAGTTACAGAAAGTAGCATCTTCAGATTGAGAAAACGGGTCAGGTATTTGGCAAGCTGACCACATATCACCCTTATACTGGCTGGAAGATTCTCCATCTATGCAAATGGCACATGTGGACATGAGGCCAGCAGTTGATGGTAGGCCAAGGGCCTTTTATGCTCTGTCACTCCATGGAGTTTAGTATATATATATTTTTTAATTATATGAGAGGATTTTTTCTTACTTTTTTATGTTTGTATTTAAATGTTTTACTTGCATCGAAGGACAGATTAATATTTTAAGAGAAAAATTTTTGCCTAAGCTAGAATTTGAACCCAAGATATCTGATTTTCCAAACTAGTGCTTCGACAATTAAGCTATCTAGGCTCCCAATTTAGACAGAAATTTTTCTCTTACGTGTATGATCCCATTTAATTGAAGTCGAGAACCTTCATTGTATACTTTTCTAGCTGCTTCTTATTCAAGAAGATATTTTTAATGGGATTTTTAACACCATTTAATACCTAATATAGCTTCCTTTTTTTATGTCTATTTAATAAATATTAAATTGTCCTTCAATGTAAGCGACAAATTTAAATAAAAAATTGAAAAATATGAGCTTTACTAGCTAAAAAGGTAACGTTAAAAAGAAAATAAACATAGAGAATTTAATGTTTATATATTCTTTATGTAATTTTTTAGGTCAGATACTAAATCGTTTCTCCAAAGATATTGGAGATGTTGATGAAATACTTCCAGGAATTCTACTTCAAACTACACAGGTATATGTAATTATAAGTTCTGTTCATATCAGTTATAGTCCATGTATTTTCATTAGTCAGATGAAGGTCATACTGGAGTGACAATCTCCTTCCCCCTAATGCCTTAAAACTCATTGCAGGGTTGCATGATGCAAACCGAGATAATCTCAACCCATGCAACTCTTTATACCGTACAACTTATCACTGTATTCAATATGGCAGCTAAGCAGTAACTTTGATCCAATTAAAATATGTGGACTGTAGTAATTTAGGGATTTTCCAAAAGGACTTAAATGACTTTGGAATGTGGATACTTGTGAGGGTTAGGTAGCATGCTGTTTACTTAAGGATTTGGGATCCGCCAAGCAGAAAAAGCCGGAGACTCTTATGTAAAAGGAGAGTTGAGATCACTTAAATAAATAAATAAGTGAAACTTAAACTCTATATTTTAAATATAAGTAAATCATGTAGGTTAAGGTAATTAAAAGTACTTTACTATTCTAAGTTATTTCCTATTCTTAGCTGGAGAGAGAGAAAGCAAGAGGACTTACGGCCTTATGGCCTAACCTTTAGGTGACCATTATTCTCAATTATTAACTTAGTTCCAAATCATAAATGTTCAAGTAGTTAATTTCTTGTAAACATTTAAACCATTGACTCATTCCAAAAGCCCCAAAAATGTATCAAGAACCATGGTGCAGACTTACCTCATTGCCGGAGCTTCTGAGTGAACAAGACCCGAGGTCATATGTCTCTCGTGATTTTATACTATCCACAGTCCAACTTTCTCTCTGACTCTGCCTCTGTATGTCAACAAGCTATATATATTTAGAAATATACTGTTAGATATCCTACATAAACTTGCCTCAAATATCACTATTCATATATCCTGCCTCTCCATATTTCAACATCTGTTTTAATGAAAGACTAAATAAAATATCTATTCCTTAATCCTAAGTTTTCCTATTTATAACACATCCTTAATCCTAAGTTTTCCTATTTATAACATGGACTATAAATTCCAATATAAACATTATGATGATAATTTAAAAATTTTAAATAATAAAATTAAGACTTGAATAGAAAAATTTACGCATAAACTGGGATTTGAACCAGAGACCTCTGTTTAATGCACAATCACACTATCTTTGTGATACCCTGGCATCTCAATTCAAATGGAAATTTTCCACTTATACAATTGCCGATCGCCCAAGGCAGAGAACATTCATTTCCAATATCATCTGGCAGTTTCTTATTCAAGAAGACTTTTTTAATACAATGTTTACAAATCTGTTTATGTTTTTGATGTTTTATTTTAAATAATTTATCACTCACACTGAAGGACAAATTAATATATGAAGAGAAAAATGTATGCCTGAACTGGGATTTGAACCCAAGATCTCTGGTTTTATGCACCATGCACTACCTGTGTGCTACCTGGCATATCAATTCAAATGGAAAATTTTCTTTTTTCTTTTGTGTTAGTGATAAACTTAAAATAAAAACACTGGAAATAAAATTAAGTTTGATCAATTTGATTGATTTATATTACAGACAATGTTTTTTGTGATTGGAGTATTTGTTGTGATAGCAATTGTTAATGCATGGCTGCTGATTCCAACAGCATTTGTGTTTGTACTGTTTTACATGCTGCGATTATTTTATATCCGCTCTTCTCGCAGTATTAAAAGGCTTGAAGGAATTGGTGAGTAAGAAAAATACTAAACTATATTAAAATATTATTCTTTTATATATTAAATTTTGGAAATTTTTAACATTGTGAGGTTTAATTCATAAGAATTAAATGAATCGTGATTTCTTCTTACCTCATTCTTAGAAGTATGAGGTAAGAAGAAATCATGATTCATTTAATTCTTATATTATTCTTTTCATATGTAACCTCCTAAAATATAAAAATTTGGACTTTCTTCCTAAAACTTTATAATGATGCTTAAATTTTATAGGAAGTAGCACTATGGGGTTTATAATTTTAAAAAATTATCATCTCACCTCATATCCTATCTTCTTTTTAGATCAGTTTCAGAATAATCACTATTCCATCTTCAGCATTTTCACAGTCAATGTTCTGTCATGGTGATGCACTCCTTCTTGAGAAAAGTGAAGAAGAAAATAAATCAGGGATTTATAAGATGAAATGTGGGGATTGTGTTAGCATCTACATAGCGAAAACAAAAAGAAATTTGAAAACCAGAGTGAAGGAACATCTTAGGAATGTCAAAAAGGGGAAGTAGAAAAATCTTCAGGAGCCACTCACACTTGGTCAGAAAAACAACAACAAATAGAAAGAAAACCTAAAGGGTTCATGGTTTGAGAAAAAAATTCACATAAAAAACTGAAACGAAAATTTAATGAATTTTGAAATTCCTGGGGAATATAATTTGATTTGGAGGTTCATCAGTCTACCAACAAGTGAAGAAAGAAGCAGTACATCACTAAGACATAATAATGGCCATGAAAATACTGAAGATAGAATAGTAATTTTTCCAAAACAGGTCTAAAAAGAAGACAGTAAGGCGAAAAAAAAGTTTTAAATATTTTTTTATTTATAATGATGCTTTACTTATTACTCCAATAAAAAGATTAGTTTTTGTAATCAACTTTCAGTACTGAGATGTAATCTATTTGAAATTGATTCAAATATAATGAAAGTAAAAAATACAGCCACTTTAACTGAGAGATTAATTTCCATTTTATTACACAGTTCCCAATACTTGTATATATTCAAATGCCTGTGGGGCCTACAACTCAAGAAAAAAAAAATGGGAAGACTCTTGTAGTGAGATTTTGTTTAAGTAGACAAACAACAAAGTCTCAGTGAAAGTGCTTCTAAACAGAGGAGTTCTACATTGAAAGATAAATGACTTATTCCTGATGCTTCACAAATAAATTATGTTTCCCTCTTCAGACTGGATGCAGACATGACTACTGATATCATCATCATCATCATCATCATCATCATTATTATTATTATTATTATTATTATTATTATTATTATTATTATTATTATTATTATTATTATTATTATTATTATTATTAATGCATTGGTCCTTTTAGTGTGACCTTTACCCTCCCTTTTGTCAACCATACATTGACTTTTGTTAGTGGCTCTCGCTTTCCAATTCTTTATACCTACTTTTCATAAATTTATCTCTACATCATCCATCATAACCCACATCTGCCAAATTTCCTCTTGCAATTGGCATTTAGTATCATTAAGTAAGGATGAACAACAATCATAGAATGAAAAATGCTGAGATGTCTCGAGGAGGCTAACTCAGATGACTCATATTGAAAATGTAAACACCCTATATAAGAGGAAGAAGAAAAAGAAGAAGAAGAAGAAGAAGAAGAACAAGACTTTTTGGGGCATATCTGTGCATATTTGGCTATTTTATTCTGATAGAGCATATTAAATGATATGTTGTTACAATTAGCATATTTTTATCTTTTGAAGATTTAAAAAATGATATGTTATGAATATTAATTCCTAGAATGGATTACTGGATAAGATCGAGGAACCACATAAGAAAAAAATTGAAATGTTGAAATTAGGAAAATTATGAAAGTTGAAAGAAATGTATTACAGACAATTGAAAAGAGACAGTGAAGATGGTACGGACATCTTAAGAAGATGACATCTGATAGAATCACTAAGAAAATCTTGGAGTGAAAACTAGATGGGAAAAGAAGAAATGGAAGACCTAAAGAAAGTTAGATGCATGGTGTGAGAAGAAGTATGGGTGGAATGGGACTTACAGATGAGTTTGTTCAGTACCGCTACAACTGGAAAAGACAAATTTCTTGAGGGTGACAGAAAACCGATAAATTCTGAATAAAAAAAAAAGAAAACCTTTGCAACTTAGGTCTGTTGAAATAGGTGCACCACGCTCTGTTAGCATTAATTGCACCCTGTGTTCTGCTAACATTTTTGCAACCACTCGCGTGTTTGTGCGGGATCATACCAATCTTTTTATAATTACCTTAAGTTTGAAAGTATTGAGTGCTTAAATCAACATACCTTTGCCCGGGCCCATAGAAGGCAAAGATTAATCCACCTCTCCTTAGTAAATTATTAAACATACGTATAGTACTGTATGCTAAGCAGTGTTATAATTGTGGAAGCTAGAAGGAAAAAGGGGATTAAATTCGCTTGAGAAAGCTTTGGAACTTAAATCAATACCTGACATGACTAGCTACGCAATCAATAAACAGTAGTTAACTTAAAATAGCTTATCTTTAATGAGAGTCATAAGTCAGATATAGTGAAATACAAATAATGTAACAAAAGATAGTCTTCTTGACCATTGAAAAATAAGTTAAGAAAGAAATGATAACATTACTGGATCATCCAAACAAAAGTCAATAACAATAATAATATTAATAAACATACGTACATACTTCCACTCACTCCAGTCCCGCTAAGGGCTAGGTGGCCCTACCCTGGCCTTAGGGACTGATTAACCAAACAGCTCCTTCGAGCTACTATTGACTTGACTCCACCGAAACCTAAATAGATGATGACACTGATGTTCATGTGCACCGCTTATTCGAGGACTTCACTAGCAAGGGGAAGATGCGGAATAACACGTGGCGCATAAAGGAGAAGGGGGGGTACGTAGGAGAGAGGACAAGGAAGATAGGAATTTGGCACAGTTCAATAAGATCACTGAAGAATGAATACACGATGACATAGTAGTTGTGTAGTATTACGTACCGAAAATGTAATTTTGGTGCATAGGTATTGAAAGAAGTTTGTGAAAGAAGCATAGTATATTTGCTGTTTTGAATAAAATATATTCCTTATTTTATCTTCTTCTGCTTAAGTTCCTATTAATTTAAATTCTTACAATAAATTATAAAAAAAAAAGTACTGAAAATTCTTATGGCATATTTGTTATATTGTATAGCATATTTTTGGATTTTTTAAACCATAATTGCATATTTAATGTACATATTTTGGCAATATTTACAGTATAAAAATCCTAGCCATAGTTAAGACTTCTCATTTACACATTTTAAAATTAATCTGTTTTTCAGCTCGTAGTCCTGTTTTCTCTCACTTAAATGCTTCTCTACAAGGTCTATCAACAATAAGAGCTTTTGGAGCACAATCTATGTTGCAGGAAGAATTTGATAACCATCAGGTACCATTATTATTAAACACACCATACATTTTAGAACTTAATTAATATTATTCTCGATAATTATTATTTAATATGTAATTAAATTTTGATACACAATCTTACAGCATTACATGCCAAAACCTACCTTGAAATTTCTTCCAGAGAAGTATTGTGATCTATAAAGACTATGTCCAAAAAAAAATTATCTGCCTTTTTAACAAAAGGAACTAAAATCTAGCAATAAATCTCTCATTTAAACTATAACAACACATGAATTGATAGATTGGATAACTCTCACTTCCCTGTCTTTGGTGCATCCTGCCTCATTTGCTCCACTCTTATTCATGCAGGAAGTTCATCTTCTCTGTACAATGGATTGGTCGGCCGCAGTGGACTAGTGGTTATGCTCCTTGCCTTGGGTCCCGAGGGTCGCAGGTTCAAACCTGGCCGGGGTCGATGGATTTTTTCACGATGGAAAAATCCAAGGAGCAAGTCCTCCGGGAGGGACTTTAAGCTGTGGGTCCCGAGTCTGAAGATTTTCAGGCTTGTTGTTACAACCAAGATTAATCCCAGTCATAACGTGGCGTAAAAAGGTCTCTATTTTTTAAGTGACCTTCGGCCTGAGCGGTTGGCCTTGGTTTTGGTGGGAATACATCACATAGAAACACATTAAACCAAAAAAATAACATTATTTATTCCTAATAAAACAAAACATAAAGAAATATTAAAACCAAACATATAAAGGAAGTTATTAAAAGGAAGCAAAAATAAATCACCATTTTGAATTGCGCCGAATAGATTGAAAACTTGACAGTATTCAGAGAGAGTTCCATTAAAACAACTTTAGGTTATTAATCTTTAATTTTTAGTTTGTTCGACCCTTTGGTCTTCTCATGATAAAGCATATTCTTAATAATTATACAAATTATTCTAAAGTTATTTTTCTTCAAGAAAATGATCATTTTGAAAAAAAAACATGATCTTTTTAGTATGATGATATTAAAGGATGCTGCTTACCCGTGGAGAGCTCCACTCGTCCCGGCAGGGGGGACCCGAAGCGAATGCTTCGGTTCCCCAACTCCATTCTGATTTTTTCCCCAAAACTTGGGAGTTAATATACCATAATTTTTACCTTTCTCTACTCTCAAAATTCATGGAAACCGTATTTTCATTACCCAACCTTTAGCAATATTCCTGGTTCTGTCAGGGCCAAGTTGTATAAGATGTTTTTCTACTTATATAATGTGTTAGTTCAAAAAGGCATACATGTTTACTGGGTTATATAAGCTTTCGTAAGTGTGTCCCCATAGTTTGATACTTGTGTTAGTCGAAAGCAAAATTGTTTATTTGATTATATAAGCTTTCGTAAGTGTGTCCTCATAGTTTGAAAAACATATTGATATGAAATCACTTTTGGTCCAAGATATTCTGTTTTATTATAATTTTTCCCTTGTTTTTTATTTAAAAAACCCTTGTATGAACTTTGAGTGTGACTCCAATCAGCATTATAAAGGTGACTATTTATTTCCTATCTTCTGGTATAATAAACAAGTATATATCATATATGCTTTATAGGTTTTTTATCATATTTTATTATCATTGCGGTTAGGCCCTGCCGTGATCGCAATACTCGTAAAAGATCCTTAAGCCTGAATGAAAAGGCCTCTAAGCAAAATTTACCAAATTTTCCCGTCCTAGTACTACCTTGGTTTCCTAGATGTCAGTATGAGGCGGAACACTGACAACGGACCACTCAAATGACATCTATACAAAAACAAGTGTAACTAAATTAGTATGGTTCAAATTCTTCCCTGTAGGGGGAGAGTGCCTAAATCTCTGTTAAGGGAAACATGGGCTTATAAGAAGACAATGGATTGACATTGCTGGATTCTGGCTTTGATTTCTGTGCCATGCAGTTAAAAATGTTTTTTTTTATTTTTTTATATAGCCTTGCTACATCACAACACTTCTCTGGGAGAAATTTCAATGTAAGTTTCGGCTTGCATTGGTTGTGAAAGTTCCCCCCCCCTTTTTTATGATAACCATGCATTATTTGTAATTGATGTTTTTATTATTATTAATTTAACACTTCTCACTGAAGGATAAATTATATTTGAAGAGCCAAAGGTCCCGGGTTCGAGTCTTGGTCTGGGCAAAAAATGTTCTCTTCAAATGTAATTATTTTTAATGTTTAAATGTTCCAGTTAACTTAGGATACTTTTTCTTTTCTGTTCATTACTAATGTCACCTTCAAAGGACATTACATATTTCTTTCACATCAATTCAAATACATTATTTGTGATAAAAAAATATGATAAATATATAGTCCTTGATATTAAAATAATTTGTTACATGTTGGATAATTTTTTTTTACTATGTATACAATTAATAAATACTGTTAGACTTTTACAACTTATGTATACAACTAAAATTTGTACTAGCTATTTAACTCTCTGGCACTATAGTTTCATGATTGCATGTGTATAAGCTATCTGTACATCCCTATTCTGAGCTAATGTTTCCAATTATCCCCTTTTAATTTACCTCCCTCAAAATCATGTTAATATTGTTCTCCCATCTTATTCTTGGCCTATCTACTGGACACATTCCCTCTTTACCTGCAAGGAGTTTTCATACCCCATTCATGTCACATATCTTGGCCATTGCATTGTATGAGACTTTACTATTCTTATTATATTATCATGCAGCTCATTGTTATGTATTCTTCTTCAAACACCTGTCTTTGTCCAAACATTTTTCTAGAACTTTATTCTCAAATATCCATAATATTTCCTTCTTCCTCAAAGTAAGAATCTTTATTAAAATAATAAAATTACTTAGGTACAAAGTAATAAGATTTGGCCTACTGGTATATCTGTTGAAATTTATTATAAATATAGTCTATTTAGAATTAATGGACCAGAAATGAGGTATACGGAAAATTAGAATCAATAAGGAATTGAATGCTATGTAAATTCACAGTTAATTGACGAAATTAAGACACACACACAAACTAGAATTTATAAAACACTGGCCAGACCCATATTATTTTACGGCAGTGAGGCCTGGACAATTCGCAGTGTAGATGAACAAAGACTAACTGCGGCAGAAATGAAATTTATGAGACATACTGCGGGCTATTCAGGGACAGACCATAAAAGGAATTCTGAGATTCTCAAAGAATTACACACAGAATCAGTCATGGAATATGTACAAAAATACAGAAACAACTGGAAATCTCATGTATAAAGAATGAGCAGAACAAGAATACCACGTCAGATCTTAAATTACCGGCCACCAGGCAAGAGATCTTTGGGCAGGCCCTTCAAACGTTGGATTGAGACCGTAACAGACCACTAGGTCTATCACATGAAAGGAAGAAGAAGAAGAAGAAGACTTAAAGACTGAAATGGTTGGGCCAAATCAAAAGGAATGAAGAGGGATCCCTTTTAAAAATAAGGTATATGGAGTATAAAAGAATTAAATTAATTGTATTCCTTAAACTTCACCTTGTATTAGCTATCTTTCCTGGGACCATTTTCAAAGGAAAGTCTCTATCCTCAGCCAACACCTAATATAAGGTAAGGTGTGGAGAACTGATTTAATTTATTTGATAAGATTCCTCATTGTGTTAATTTCCTATCAATTTTGCATTATGTTCTATAGTAATTCTGCTCGAGGGCAGGTCTTTCACTGCAATCATAGCATTTTCATGCTATTCTTTGCAGCTTTACTAGGGAATTATAGGTGTGGTAGCTTCCCGTTGCTTTCCTCACTGGTAAAGGATGATGATGATAATGATAAGGATGATGATGATGATGGCCGGATGATTTAGGGGAAGTTGGGCCCTAAGCTTCCTGACATTTGTCTTACAGGTGAGGAAAAATCCCAAAAAAAAACTCACCCATGAGCCTGTCCTGACTGGGAATCAAACGCAGACTCACTGTGTGACAAGGCAGCATGCTACCTCGAGACCACAGCAGTATATGAAGGAAAACCTGGAGAAAGAAGGCATTTGCATTATTCATTTCAATTGAGCAGTTTAATTATTTTAATTTTTACTTATTTTTCTTATAAAATATATAGGATATACATTCAAGCTCCTGTTATTTACTTGCATCATCAAATCGAGCATTTGGACTGTGGTTGGATCTCATCTGTATAGGATATCTTACTGTAGTCATACTGAGCTTCCTAATACTCAACATAGGTGAGCAGATTCAAAACATTTAAACTTAAATTTGTTTTAATAAATAAATAAGTTTGGTCTGCCTTCATCTTGCCTCATAATTAATTGTTTCTTGTAAGACATATGTTTTAAAGCTTCTTAGCTTCATTCTTAGTTGGTACAGACTGATCTTTAAGTTGTTGGCCCTGAACCTCGACTCCTGCTCCCTTTTTTTAAATAAGCAATGTCTTTGGACCGCGAAAAAGAGAGAGCAGGAGATGAGATCCAGGGCCAACAACTTTAAAAATCGGTCTGTACCAACCGATGATAAGGATAAGAAGTTTTGAAACATATGTCTTACAAGGAACAATGAATTATGAGGCAAGATGAAGGCAAGCCAAGCTTATTTATTTATTAAGTAGAACTTCATAATGTTATTTCCTATTGTATTTTCAAATTAAATTTGTTTTATTTAAATTTTTTAATTTATCAAAGAAATTGAATAGGTTATTTACACCTCACCTCATATTTTGGAATCTTTCCTGAACATGTTTCAAAGGACATTTCTATCATTCTCAGTCAGAAATGTAAAATATAGAGAAATAGAAAAATTGGCTATAGTTTTTCATGTGTGGGATGAAAATCATAGAATTTAAGTGAGATGAAAATTGGTAAAAAAAAACTGGAAATCAATACTTCTAAAATTCATTGTAAAACACCATTGAGGGTATATAATAAAATGTTAAAATATTAAAATAAGTACCTGATAAAACAGTTGTCCTCAACTAAATTAAATTTTTGTTTAAGAAATACATAATTACTAATGGAATGTAGAAGATGGAACATGATTCTGAAAGGCCTTCATAGTTTTATCTATTTGGCAAAGTTTCTTAAACAGAAATTTAATTTAGTTGAGGATGTCTTTAGCAGGTACTTATTTTAACATTTGAGCACTTTTTTACAACTGTAAAGACAAACAGAAATTATAATTTGGGTGAAAATCTACATCCAGAAAAACAGAAACAAGACAAATGAATTTTAAAGTTCCCAAGGAGAATGATTTGATCATGAGTATATCTGTTCAACATCAGAGCGAGAGGATTTATCATAAGTAATGTCACGAGCAATTTCCAAATTATCGATAAATTTATTACTCACTTCATGAGTCATGAATTTATCTAGAGAATTTGGAAATCAAGAGTGACATTTGTTAGGACTATTTAACAAATAAAATTAAGCTCTTTACTCACAAATCATTATTTAAATATACTTATTTTAAAATATTTATATATTTAATGTAAATGGCGATGTTTGAAAACAAATGAGAAACGTTACATTTCACTTGTTTATCACTGCAACCAAATCATATTATTTATTGCTAAAGGATCACATTATTGTAAGTATGCACCCTAGTGAAGAGAAAATTAAACACATCAAACTATATAATAATTAATTTCTGATATCCTATGATGTAAATATGTCAATTATATTTTTCTGGAACATTATTACCTGGGAAAAAATATGTTTAAGAAAGTGCAAACAGTGGTTTCTTTTTTTTTTGTGGTATAATCAATTGCTACAAATGTTTATATTATCTCCCACAACAGCAATATGGTTACATTCATGCACTATATATACAATCTGGTAGTCACATGCAGCAAATAATGCTATTCACAATGTTAAAAAGGAGGAGCTGGATTTTACAGTGATAAAATTAAACTGATAAAATCAAGGTGAAAAAATTGGTTGTTAATCAAAAATCATTGAAATGTGATTGGTCATTGACTCCCATTTGGGGCATGAATTAAATAGTCAAGGTAATTTGAAAGTAAGCTTCAGTGTCGTCCATTACACAAATAAGTATCACCATCTTTGTTCCATTGTATAGCTTGGTTCAGTACACTCCTGGCAGTATATTGTGGTTGCATTCAGCCTTTTTTCTCTCATTAGGGCAGGTGTTTCAAATGTCTGCAACAATATAAGTATGTGGAATAATATGTTTTTGTGAGCAAAAAATTTGACAGCAGCAATTTATCATGAGATTACTGCAGTGTGCAGGGACATTATGAGTAGTGGTGTTATTCAATGTTGATGTCATGAATTTCGAGATGGATGCAATAATATCCATGATAAGACCCTCAGGGGTCCTCATCTAGAGGATATGTGGATGGCGACCACAAGGTGCCCAAGCTGAGCAAAACATTTCTTCCACTTACTTGTGTTTTGCACTCTTTTAACTTTACTATCTAACCTCCCTTGGTTAACTCTTGTTTTTTCGACCCCGACGCTATTAGGGCATCCGAGGGCTAGGGAGTCTTTCCTTTCTTCCATTTCTTCTTTCCTTTATTTTCTTTTCTTCTCCAGAAAAGCCTGACCAGAGGCTATAAGATGGCAGCCCCATCACTGGTCTTGCCTTCTTTTGGCCAGCAACCAATCGAAGGGACTATTATTATGCTTTCAAATCTTATATGAGAATTTTCCGGAAGGATCAAACTATTTATGCTGGAGGGAAAATTTTCTATAGGATCGTAACAGGCCTTGGCCTAATACTTGGAAGGAAGAAGAAGAAGAAGAAAAAACATAGTGGCTGACTGTCTGTTGTTAATAATGAACTTGTTGCAACAGTAGATGAAGTAGTCAGAGAGAATTGTTGTTTAACAATTTCTGAGTTCTCAGAGAAATGTCTACAAATTAGTTGGGCCCTGTACTCTGCAGTAATCTCAAAATGAATTACTGCAGCTGTAATTTTTTTTTGTCACTCCTTATACCTCACACTTGATGGGAGTTTCTAAGGTTAGAGATATTTTAAACACCTGTTTTAATAAGAGAAATGGTCAAATGGAATCATACAATTAAACTGCTGGGAACATTCTGAATCCAGCTATACAGTAGAACAAAGATGGCATTTCTGCCGCTCTCATTTGTGTGAGATGAGACTTGAACTTACTTTTCAAATCACCTTCATACAAAGCTTCAAATGATGATTTCAACACTTGGTGTCCACCACTGTGGTCTCGAGGTAGCATGCTCCCTTGTCATGCAGCAGGCCCGGGTTCGATCCCTAGTCGGGACAGTTTTTCTGGGTGAGGTTTTTATGAGGGTTTTTCCTCGCCTGTAAGACAAATGTCAGGAAAACTTTAAGCCCAAATGGTCTCTGAAATCACATGGCCATTGCAATCATCATCATTCATATTCATCTTAGATTAAGCTTAGGATTAAGGACTCTCCTGGTGCACAACTATCATCGTCATCACCCATCATATCATCGGGGCAACATAACCCTGCCTTCCAGGCGCCCCAACCTCAGAAGTGGGTTACAAGTATGCCATGCCAGGAGAGAAACCAGAAATGTCGAAAGACAACCTGGACATTTGCAAGAAATGTTCTTCAAAACATGTTGCAGATGAGAGTGCAAAATATGTGAGATGTAAATAACTGATTAAATTTCCTTGATAAAGTTCCTCATAGAGTTACTTCCCATCAGTTTTATAATGAATGTTATATTTTTACAGAGCAATTTGCAGGAGATGTGGGTCTTGCCATTACACAGACCATGGGATTGTTAGGTTTATTGCAATGGAGTGTACGACTATCTGCTGATGCAGAAAATCTAATGACCTGTGTGGAAAGAGTCCAAGAGTTCAATAGTGTGGACAAGGAATCACCTATGGAATCAACATTAGGTAATGATTAGAGTCCGGATTTTTATGTAATAAGAGGTAAGATTCCAACATAGTTTAAAGAGAAGTTAGACTTGTGACTGGTTTTTGTTTTGGTTTTACACACAAACAGTTAAATAATATAGTATACTAAGTTATGTAGATAGGAAATAACACTATGAGGTTCTTTAATATTGTTTATTTTTAATTATTTCACTCACCTCATACTTCAAGTATGAGGTGAGTGAAATAATTAAAAATAAACAATAATATAGTATACTATCTGTATTATAATCTCTTATCTTTTATTACATAAAAATCTTGACTCTAATAAAGATATAGCATATATTTTGCAATTTTATGATCAAAATATGTATCCTTTAAAAAAAAGTCAGTGATATAAAAACTGTTCTAATTGCAGATAGGAAACCTCCTGCAGATTGGCCCTCTTTTGGGAAAATAGAGTTTTATAAAGTTTATCTCAGATACTCTATAGATGAACAACCTGTTTTAAAAAACATCTGCATTACTATTAACCCAGGAGAAAAGGTAAAACTATATGTTAAGCACAAAATTCATTGGTAGTTTCACTATGAGGTGTTCTTCAAAGAAAGAAATTATTTAGAAAGAAACAAATCTTTCCTTTAACTTAAAATTATATTTACTACTATTTTGTTCCTATATTTAGATTATTTTTATCTTTATTATTATTATTACAACACAGATAACATTTTCTGCCTAAACTGAAATTTGAACCCAAGATCTGCAGCTTTATCTGCTAGCATCACATCATATTCTTCACCATCCTGATATTGTAGGTGTCTTTGTATTATATACAAACAAGTGTTTTGTTTATAAATGTTTTTTATATCTCATCTTATAAAGTTCTGTTTTTTCATGGTACCAGTTTCAAAGGCCATTTTGCTTCCATCCTCAGTCAAACTCCAACCATTGAAATTTTGCCATTAGCAACAATAAGTAAATAAAAATAATCAACAGTTGGAGTTTGACTGAAGATGAAGGCAAAATGGTGTTTGAAACCAGCATCGTGAAAACATGGAACTTTATGAGGTAAAATATAAAAATATTTTCTCCAACTGATTTATGGATTGAAAATACCTTGTAGTGTTACATTCCACTGTAATTTTGTTTAAATGTCTTCTGCCTTTTAAGCACTTTCATTTTTATGGTATTGGTAGTTACAAAGAAGTTGAACCATATTATTTTGTATCCTGTCTTTCATTAGGTAGGAATTGTGGGTCGAACTGGTGCTGGAAAATCATCTCTCATAACAGCTTTGTTTCGATTGGTTGAATTATCTAATGGCTCTATAAAAATTGATGGAGTTGATGTTGGTTTCATTGGACTTCATGACTTACGCTCCAAGATCTCAATTATTCCTCAAGAACCAGCTCTGTTCTCTGGATCTTTGAGAGAAAATCTTGACCCATTTAATCAGTATACAGATGCAGTTCTTTGGTCAGCATTAGAAGAAGTGGAACTGAAGCAAGCTGTTGAAGAACTTCCTGCTGGACTGAGTCACAAAGTGTCAGAGGGAGGATCCAACTTCAGTGTGGGACAGCGACAGCTCCTGTGTCTGACTCGTGCCATCATTAGAAATAACAAGATTCTGGTTCTGGATGAAGCCACTGCCAATGTGGATCCACAGTGAGTAATATAATGTCTTTTATTTGAAGAGAAAAATATACACTTCAATTGGGATTTGAACCCAAAGTCCCTGGTTCTGTACACCAGTGCTCTTAACCACTGAGGCATCAGCCTTATATATTTTTTTCTTCAAATAAAATTGGTCTTTTGGTGAGAAGTAATAAATTTAATATGTGAGATCAAAATTAAGCTTCACTGACTATAAAAACTAACTAACTCGCTGGCACTATCGAACCCATAGGTTCATGGTCATGTGGACATAAACTCTCCATATATCCCTATCCTGAGCTAATGTTTTCCAATCATTCCCTGTATAATCTACTTCCCTCAAATCATGGTTAATGTTATTCTCCCACCTCATTCTTGGTCTACCAACTGGGCGTTTTCCCTCTGGTTTTCCTATAAGAAGCTTCCATGCACATCTTTCATTTCCCATTCATGCCACATATCCTGCCCATCGCAATCTATGAGACTGTTTGTTCATCTCTCTTTGGTCCAAAAATTTTCCTAAGAACTTTATTCTCAGATACTCGTAATCTCCTTTCCTCCCTTAAAGTAAGAGTCCATATTTCGCTTCCATATAGTATGACTGGTAGAATAATAGTTTATATATTTTCAGTTTAACTTTTTTGAAAGGAGTTGGGACATCAAGAGCCTCTGTAATGCATAATGGCATGGATTTCCAGAATTGAGCCTATGTTTAATTTCTTTGTGCATCTCATTCCTGTTTGTGATTATTGTTCCTAGGTATTTGAATTCAGCCACTTCCTCAAAATTTCCATGATTTGTCATTAGCTGTCCATTTCCATTATATAATGTATTTCTACGTGTGACCATATATTTAGTTTTATTGATATTTACTTCCAGTGTGTGCATGTTGGTTAAATGTGGTGATAAAGTTCATAGCCTCAGCGTGCAGGAATTTTATGAAGGAGATAAATAATATGTTTGAATCGGAAGCCTGAGTGCTCAGTGGTTAAGAGTACTAGTGTACAGAATCAAGAATATCAGGTTTGAATCCCGATTCAAACGCATGTTTTTCTCTTCAAATAAAATTTGTTTTTCAGTGAGAAGTAATAAATTTAATATGTACAATTGAATATGATATCTGTTACAATTTTATCAATGACCATTAACACAGATCTCAGACAAAGACAAAAAGAGAATAGAATTATATCTAATGATGAGAGAAAGGAAAATTCTCAGGAAGATGTATGAACCCAAACTTGACAATCATTAATATGGATGTGAAAATACAAAATTACTTTCATGATACTGTAACTGACATTGAGCCTCAAAGATTAGAATGGTTTAAAAATGTATATTTGTATTTTCTCGTTGAGATGCACCACGTAGATGTCATATAAGGGAGGAAATTTGTTATTCCTTGTAGTAGGTTCTCGTTGTAGGAAGTCCTGGGTTTGACTTCAATCATTGCCATGGCTTTAAACTCTGGTCAGAGGAACATAGGGAATATGAAAAATAGGTTTTCACCTTAAATCAAAAGACACTTATTAGCTTTGAATAAAACCTGTGAATTTTATTCATAAATATCAGTACCTTCTACGATAAATGAAACTTGTAGAAAGACTTTTAATCCGTCAATTACTTGAATGGCCATTACTGGTCATTATTAAAACTGCCATTTTGAAGACTGTCATTCATATGTATATATAATGACCCAAAATTATTTATATTTCAAGCTGAAATTAACAGCCTATTAGTTTAACTGCACTCAGAGTCATACGATGCACTATTTATATTATTTTAAATTAAATTAAAGGTAATTTCCATAAAATCATGGGTGACCATTTCTTTGTAAGTCTTGCCTCCAGTAGACTCTCTAGGTGGGAAATATCTCCTACAATTCTTTCTTTCAAATTATGACATTTAAATCTGATTGGTCAAAATAACCAGGCTTATGAGTACTATTGGTTGACTCCTATCCAAGTTAGCCGATCTCTTTTAAATTAAAAATGTAAGTTGATATTTCAAAGATCCATTCAAATTCATAACTGATTCTATAAATTCTTAGAATCATAAAATTATTCTCAACAATTAAATTATTCAGCTACCAATTTTTTTATATACATAAAAAAATATGAAATTCTCAATATTCATACTAATAATATATCAGCTGATTTCCATTGAATATTAAATATTAAAATTTTAAACTCATATATATTAAATAAATAAAATATCATTATGTCTGGGTAAATATCTGGCTTTAGGTTCGGACATGTCACTAGAAGAGGACCATATTTAAAAAATAATCTTGAATTCAAACCCAGAAGGTCAACATAATGTGGGGAAACTGAGAAATTGAGAAGATTGGATGTTGTTGAGGTAGATTTAAGAGCTCAAGAAGTTAAAGGGCGGAGAAATTAAGTTCAAGAAGAGGAGAGAGAATGGTTGATTATTAAAAGGTAGGCTAAGACCAGACTAAGGACTGTAAAGCCACAGAAGAAGAATCATTTTATTTTTGATATTTTTGTTTTAAATTCATCACTTTCACTGAAGGACAAATTAATATTTGAACAATCATTGTTTTTCCTTCAGCATACCACTGATTTCACTGGGACATTCCATATCAATGAATAAATGGGCCACTTCTTATCTTACCTCATATTTTATATTTTTTTTTAAATAAGGAACTGCAGTTTTCTAGAGGAGTCCCTCTTATCTTCAGTCGACATTATGACTACCGGTTTTTCATTGGAATCTTCATCTATAATGTTGCCATCTGCTGCTGATTTGATGAACTTTAGATCAAATTCTGTTCATCGGGAATTTCAAAATTCATGGATCTAAATTTGTTCTTCTGAATACATATCTTTTCCCAAATTGTTAATTCCAAAGGTTTTTCCAAATGTTTTTAAAGTTTAACCTCTTTTTAAATGTTTTTCCATGTTTTTCCAATGTTTATCACTGCCAATTGAAAGGTTAAAAATATTTTTTAAACATCTTAGACCTCAGACTTTGTATAAGCTTAATCTGATCTCAATTAATACTGATCAATAAATTATTAGTTCTACATCATGGTAACGTAGAATTATCATTTTGCAGGACAGATGAATTAATTCAGGCAACAATTAGACAGAAGTTCACTAACTGTACTGTGTTGACCGTTGCTCATCGTCTGCACACAGTTATGGATAGTGATCGCATCATTGTCATGGATGCTGGAAAAGTTGTGGTGAGTTACCATTTCTTTATTTTTTCATAAATCTGACTGTTCACTAGGAAAATAATGCTCAAATTTTTATTTTATTTATAAAACTGTATATTTATAAAATATTCATTTATATTTATAAAATATAAATAAGTTATTTTCAATTACAGAAGAAACAATTCTTACTATTCATTATACTCTGTTACAATCTTAACTTTTAGTCATAAAAATCTGCTTCCAGTGAATCAATAATAATTATCTTATATTTGAAGAGAAAAATTATATGCTCAGATTGGGGTTTCAACCACAACCTTTGGCTTTCTAGGCCAATGTTCTACCATGGCATAGAAAGCCAAAGATCCTGGGTTTAAATCCCAATTTGAGCGTATAATTTTTTTCTTAAAAAATAATTTGTTCTTCATTGTGAAGTATTACATTAATAAGAACAACATTGAATAGTTATTTTATTTATTTAGAACTTTCTATAATGCTGTAATTTTCCTCAAATAAACAATAAAATGTACATAAAATTTCCAAATGTAATCTTCATTCTCCATTGTTCCATATTCAATGCATCTGTATCATGCAATGTTTTCAGTTCTGCAGATCTTTAACAAATTATAATAGGAAGTAACATTATAAGGTTCTTCTTAGTATTTATTTTTATTTGAGTCTAACATCTTACCTCATAAATTGTCATGTTCTTGAGAACATGTTTTAATATGGTGAAAGTTAAAAATTAAATTGTACCTGTTGGTAGGTGCTGTCGTCCTCAACTTTGTTAAAATATTGTATATAAAATTAACTGGAGCGCTTTCGGAAGTTATCATCCATCTTCTACAGGTTGAGTTTCCGCTACTTGTTGTTGTGTACGGTGATGTATACTCCAACTGTTTGTAGCAGCAACTGACTTGTTTTTTATGATCTCGTGTAATGGGTTTGACTGGGGTGTGTTCTCATTAAGAAGTGAGGTGTTGTTTGTTTCCTTTATCATTTTGAGGTCTTCAAATATATTTATCCTAGCTGGAATGTTTTCTTGGTGGATTATCATGAGAGTGTTTTCAATTGTGTTCATTCGATGACCTGCGTTAATGAGATGTTTAGCATAGCTTGATTTATCACCCGCGTGTATGAAATCTTTTATGTGTTTTTTATATCTTGTATTGAAATTTCTGCTTGTCCTGCCAATATAAAATGTATTACAATCTTTACATTACATGTTAGTTTGTAGACTCCCTTGTTGTTGAATTTGCCATGGCATAGAAGAACACAACAAATTCGATAACAAGGGAGTTTATAAACTAACATGTAAAGATTGTAATAAATTTTATATTGGCAGGACAAGCAGAAATTTCAATACAAGATATAAAGAAACCATAAAAGATTTCATACACGTGGGTGATAAATCAAGCTATGCTAAACATCTCATTAATGCAGGTCACAGAATAAACACAATTGAAAACACTTTCACGATAATCCACCGAGAAAACATTCCAGCTAGGATAAATATATTCGAAGACCTCAAAATTATAAAGGAAACAAACAACACCTCAATTCTTAATGAGAATGCACCCCAGTCAAACCCATCATACGAGATCGTCAAAAACAAGTCAGTTGCTGCTACAAACAGTTGGAGTATACATCACCGTACACAACAACAACAAGTAGTGGAAACTCAACCTGCAGAAGATGGAAGATAACTTCCAAAAGCACTGTAGTTAATTTTATATACAATATTTTAACAAAGACGACGGCACCTACCAACAGATACAATTTAATTTTTAACTTTCATCATATGACTTCACCTCAATGGAATTTGATATGAATTTTACTACTATTGATGTTTTAATATGCTTGAATATTATCATCAGCTCGTTCAGAGTATTGAATATTTGGTTGTTGGTCCTGGATGTCGACCCCCACTCCATCTTTTCGTTGACCGAAGAACTTACAAATCAAATCATTTTTCTTGGGAATTTCAAAATTCATGATCCTATCTCTGTTCTTCTGGATGTAGATCTTCTTCCATACAGTCAGCTCTTTTATGTTTTCTAACTGTTTCAATAATTTTGTGTTCACTTCGATTTTATGTTTTTCTGACCAAATTTAAGCAGCTAATGCAGATTTTTCTACTTCTCCATTTTTTTTACATTTCTAAGGTGATCTGTATTCTTTAGCCAACAGAATCTAGCCCATATCTTTCATATCTAGTTCCTTAAGATACATCAGAATATTATCCTCCCACTTACTTCTAGGTCTTTCCAATAGTCCTTTTCTAAAGATTTCTCAATAAAAATTTTGATAGCATTTCTATTGTTTCCTATTCAAGCTACTTCTTAGGTTCACATAAAAATAGATTTATGTTTTTAAAAACTAATATTCTATCCATTCGTATTAAATGTATGCTTGAATTTTAAATAATACATCTAAATTCAACTTTTAAAATATAAATTAATGGCATAAATACATTTCTAGTTGAAGATAGTA
This sequence comes from Diploptera punctata, assembly GCA_030220185.1. Classification (NCBI taxonomy): domain Eukaryota; kingdom Metazoa; phylum Arthropoda; class Insecta; order Blattodea; family Blaberidae; genus Diploptera; species Diploptera punctata. The sequence goes on along the minus strand of JASPKZ010003868.1, from coordinate 2,488,336 downwards.
TTTTTTTATAAAATTGTTGTGATTTTGGCAATTCTTCTACAGGAGTTCAACCATTCACATTTGTTACTGAAAAATAAAAATGGCAAATTATATAATATGGTACAGCAAACTGGGTCAGCTATGGAGGATATGCTGTGTAAAATTGCACAGATTGTAAGTATAGAACTCTCTCTCTTTGGTTTGTTCTGCTTTAAAAGCTTTACTAAAAAGTAGATGTTTGTTCTAGAAATTAAATAGATTATGCATTATAAAGGCACTGAAAATGTTACACAGTATAATTTTGGGCATAATGTGCTACAAAATGTGATAAATATAATTAAAATACCAAAATACTAATGAAGGTTTCACATCATCACTGTAACAATTAATCATTTAACATGCAGTGTGTGCCATTTATCTTGACCATCTGAAATACTTTGTATGTAACTACAAAATTAAAAAAATGTTTATATAAAAGTTGTTCAAATATGAGGGGGAAATAATATTGATAGTTAATTTTGTAGCATTATTTATTAAAAAATACGAATATCAACTTTGTTTTCTTCAATGGCACTATGTATTTTTTCTTTGATGCATTAATGTATCACAATGTACCATTATAATAAATAGAACCTTATATTGAACTTTTATAGGAATAAATCTCTATGAGGTTTAATTTATCCTAAACAGAACCTTATTAATGGAAACATAAAATGCCCGTGAAGGGGCAGTTCATTGGCCTGTTTGATCTCCTGATCTTATCCCATTGGACTTATTTCTCTGAGGAGTTATTCAAAATATTGTCTATTGAGATATTCTGACAACTCCAGAGAATATGCAGAACCGTATTGTGCATGCTTGTAATTCCATTCATTCGGTAACAATGGAGAATTAAATCTCTCACTTATTCGGCGATTGGACTTATGTGTCACTGAAAATGCTCACCAGTTTTGAGCACTTAATGTGAATGTTCTATTATTCATAATTCATGTGGATAGTAAATCTCACTTTATGTTTCCATTAATAAGCTATTTATTAGAATAGCATATTGTGATACATTTTCAACAGGACTTGGAGTGTTTAATTAATGCATTGAATAAAAAATACATAGTGTTATTGAAAAAACAAAGTTAGTATTCATATGTTGTTAATAAATAAACTACAAAGTTCACTAACCATCAGTTTTATTTCTCCTTTGTAATTGGACAAATTCTGTATAAAACAATTATTTTTCATTTTGCACTTATGTTCATAGTTATTTCAGGTGATCAAGGTAAATGGGACACCTGTATATAAAATTCTTTGCATTTAAAATGAATCTTTCGTGTTTCTTAAAAATTCTTTACATATTAACAAATGTATATTTTTTGTATTTTGGATCCTTGTGTCACCCTCAATGGAAACCAGACATTTTTTTTTACAGTGACTCTTTCTAATTCATTTATATGGTATCATTTAACTGGTAATGAGTAAAATAAGACTTTGATAAGTAATTGTGTTCACTTTTTGTTTCAAATTGTAATTATAATTAACAGTTTAGATTTAATATTGAGTTTGTACTTTTTAACATTCTTACCTCGTATGTTTGTTTTGTTGGACGATTGTTTCAAAGCCTATTGCTCCATCTTAAAAAAACTGTTTAGATATTTTCTTGTACTCTGGAATTAAAGTTTTATTTATTTTGAATGGTCCACCGCTGTGCTCGAGGTAGCATGCTGCCTTGTCACGCAGCAGGCCCGAGTTTGAGTCTTGGTTGGTACAAGTTTCCTGGGTGAGGATTTTTGAGGTTATTCCTCACCTATAAGAGAAATGTCAGGAAACTTTAAGGCCCAAATAGTCCCTGAATATCATACAGCCATTGCAATCACCATCATCATTCATATTCTCCTTAAATTAAGTTTAGGATTAAAGGCTCTCCTGGCTCACCATTATCATCATCATCATCACCTATCATATCATTGGGGCAGCATAATCCTGCCTTCCAGGTGCCCCAAACTCAGAAGTGGGTTACAGTTATGCCAATGCCAGGAGAGAACACCAGAAATGTCAAAATAACAACCTGGGGCATTGAATTAAAGAAATATTTTGAATGAGTGTAGTGTATTTGCTATGTAATGTGCAAGTATCAAATAATAATATTGAATTATATTATTTTGAGTCTGTCTATATTAATGTTGATTTGTTCTTGAACATGTTTCGATTAGATCTTAATCATCCTCAGCATCTTGCCCAGATTAAGATCTAATCGAAACATGTTTAAGAATAAGTCAACATTAATATTGAGGTAAGATAAACAGACTCATAATAATATAATTAAAAGAACCCCAAAATATTACTTCCTAAAATAAAACATTAATAATATTGAGCTCTAAATTGGTCAGTCCATTTTCTGAACATTGTTCTCTCCAAACCATGTATTAATATTAATATTAAGAAAAAATCATCCAGGCATTCTATTTAGTAATCTAATGTCACCCAACAAACTACTTTGCTATAGACTGTTTTATAATTCTAATTCACTATAATTACAAAATTTTTATTATTCATTTCATACATCTTATTGATGGATAAATTACATTTGAAGGGAAAAAAGAGTATAATTTTTCTCTTCAAATGTAATTCACTAAAATTGATTTAATTTTTTCTTTAAAATATGATATTGCCTTTATTTCTTTAGTCTTTAGTGCTGTGTATTACCAGAATATAATATACCTGTTTATCTTTCTTTCAGAGTTATGAAAGAAAATCTGGACGTTTGTATAATTCAGACTGATCATACATATATATATATATATCATCATCATCATCATCATCATCATATTGAACTTATTTAGGTTTAGGTCATTTGAGACTGTTCCTATGAGATCTCAAGATATGGTTGTTCAGTCTATTTTAATTTTGGTCTTCCTCTATCAAAACGTCCTTTAGGTTAATACTGCAATGCTAATTTAGGAAAGTGAGATGAATCCATTATTTGGATATGTTGCATCCAATTGCTTTGATAATTCTGAAGTTTTTTCAACTATATTTTGAATTTCTAATTTATCACAATTTATCTGTGTTTCTTTGCTTGTCCATGTTGTGTATATAATAAATATTATTATAAATGTTAATTATTAAAAAATTAATATTAATTATTTATAAATCTCATCATAAAATGCTTCACATGTTGAATCCTTGTCTCATGCCAGTGTTTTCTAGCAATTTCCAAATTCTTTGTCCTTTTAGTGTATGGGTTAAAGAAGAATTTGTGTAAGCCATCTAGCGGGATCCATCATGTTGACATGTTCTTTCCTTTGCTGACCATAATGAGCTATAGGCTCTCTTTTTAATTCTATTATTGAACATTAATAAAATTCTTAGTAAAACTCCGCTGAGTTATTAGTCACAATATTAAAATTATAATATAAAATTAATTACCTTATAGTAATATTATAGAATTCGTAGTTAAATATGGGAAATGTTGGCTGAAGGTAGAGGGACTCCTCTTGAAAACTGCAGTTCCCATGTTTAAAAAAAATACATAAATATGAGGTAAGATAAGAAGTGAATTTGAAGAGAAAAATTTTCGCCTAGACCGGGACTCGAACCCGGGACCCTTGGCTTTCCGGGCCAAGTGCTCTACCAACTGAGCTACCGAGGCGAGTTACGATCTAGACGCAAATTTTTCTCTTATATACGTTGTAATTCCCTATCGCCAAATGCTTTTGAAACCATTGTTTCTATCTTTGCAAATGGCGGCTTCTTAGTTAAGAAGACATTTATTGGAAATTTAACATTACTTTAAAAGCCAGTAAGGCCTCTAATGATGTTTTTATTATTAATTTAACATTTCTCAATGAAAGATAAATTAAATTTGAAGAGAAAAATTTTCGCCTAGACCGGGACTCGAACCCGGGACCCTTGGCTTTCCGGGCCAAGTGCTCTACCAACTGAGCTACCGAGGCGAGTTACGATCTAAATGTCTTCTTAACTAAGAAGCCGCCATTTGCAAAGATAGAAACAATGGTTTCAAAAGCATTTGGCGATAGGGAATTACAACGTATATAAGAGAAAAATTTGCGTCTAGATCGTAACTCGCCTCGGTAGCTCAGTTGGTAGAGCACTTGGCCCGGAAAGCCAAGGGTCCCGGGTTCGAGTCCCGGTCTAGGCGAAAATTTTTCTCTTCAAATTTAATTTATCTTTCATTGAGAAATGTTAAATTAATAATAAAAACATCATTAGAGGCCTTACTGGCTTTTAAAGTAATGTTAAATTTCCAATAAATGTCTTCTTAACTAAGAAGCCGCCATTTGCAAAGATAGAAACAATGGTTTCAAAAGCATTTGGCGATAGGGAATTACAACGTATATAAGAGAAAAATTTGCGTCTAGATCGTAACTCGCCTCGGTAGCTCAGTTGGTAGAGCACTTGGCCCGGAAAGCCAAGGGTCCCGGGTTCGAGTCCCGGTCTAGGCGAAAATTTTTCTCTTCAAATTTAATTTATCTTTCATTGAGAAATGTTAAATTAATAATAAAAACATCATTAGAGGCCTTACTGGCTTTTAAAGTAATGTTAAATTTCCAATAAATGTCTTCTTAACTAAGAAGCCGCCATTTGCAAAGATAGAAACAATGGTTTCAAAAGCATTTGGCGATAGGGAATTACAACGTATATAAGAGAAAAATTTGCGTCTAGATCGTAACTCGCCTCGGTAGCTCAGTTGGTAGAGCACTTGGCCCGGAAAGCCAAGGGTCCCGGGTTCGAGTCCCGGTCTAGGCGAAAATTTTTCTCTTCAAATTTAATTTATCTTTCATTGAGAAATGTTAAATTAATAATAAAAACATCATAAGAAGTGACTCATTTATCCATTGAATATTATAGAAGTTGAGGATATGGGCCTATAAGGTATATAATTTTATAATTTTAATAATTCTTTTAGGTTATTAAATATAAAATTGGTACCTGGTAATTCAGTCATCCTCAACTAAATTATTAAGTTACCAGGTACCAATTTTATATTTAATTTAATAATTTAGTTGAGGACAACTGACTTACCAGGTACCAATTTTATATTTAATTTAATAATTTAGTTGAGGGCAACTGACCTACCAGGTACCAATTTTATATTAATTTGAGTTATATTTTGATTCACCTCATATTTCTTGATTTTTGTGCAGACTTAAGTTTTGTCACTGCCTTTGTGACATTTTCGGTGCAACACCACGATCACAGAGTTGTGATGAAACTTAAGTCCGCATAAAAATCAAGAAATATGAGGTGAGTCAAAATACAACTCAAATTAATTAAAATAAACCTCATAGTGTTATTTCCTACCTACATAATTTAACCAATAAGAAAGAACAGCAGAAGCCACGAAAGTGGTGTATAGAATAAAGAACATTGCATCCTTATCACTAACGTCAGCCACTACACTTTTCAACACGACAATATCCTCAATAATCACGTATGGGCTCGAATTAATATGGGAAAAATTAACAATCAGTGACTTAGAACGCATTGAGAAAGTCAAGGCACGGTTTCTAAAGTGTGCCCTCAGAGTGGGAAAATATGCTCCATCAAGGCTGGCATATGAGCTGGCCAAGGAAACTTTTTACATAGAAGATCTGAGACTCAGCCTACCATCTACCAGAGCTAGCAACAAGCTACTAGAATGGAGAAGAATGAAAAGAGCGGAGATAGATATTGACTTCTATGGGACGACTGCAATGAACAATCGCAACTGGACCAAGGAGAATCAGGAGCAGAGACACACCATTACAAGACTAGCCATTCACGGCTTCCACCACAAATTATGCAAGAACAAGACATTCCACACCCCGAATGACCTATGTGTGTGTGAATTGTGCGGACAGAGATGTAGCCAATATCATATCACCGAGTGCCGTGAAAGAACAAAATCGATCTCAGAATATAGCAAAGAATAATACCCGTTCGGGTGAACCTTCCATATTTATAATTTAACCAATTTTATATTTAATATCTTATCACATAACCTCAACGGTGCTTAATATGAATTTTAAAAGTTAATTAAATAAAAATAAAACGTAGTTTTACTTGATTTTCATATTTATTATATAATTCAATGACAGCTGTTTCGGTGCACTGTACCTTCTTCAGACATGTTAACAAATTATGAATTGTGTTCCAACTGATCTAAGCAACAATTATTGTTAACATGTCTGAAGAAGGTACAGTGTACCGAAACAGCTGTCACTGAATTATATAATAAATATGAGAATCAAGTAAAACTACGTTTTATTTTTATTTAATTAATGAATATGGATTTTCATCAAGTAAACACCAACTCAATTGATAATTTTAAAAGTGCTCATTCTTTTAGGATATCTTCATTTTTGTGATATTCAAATTATGAGCATCCGCTATTCTTCTCATAAACGTCGTTTCAGCTGGTGATAAGCCTTCCTTCATCATGTTTCCTAATTTTCCATACTTTACTTCCATCCTATTTGCAAGATTGTACTTAAGTATTTAAATTTAGTCACTTATTCAAAATTTCCCTCATTTGTCATTAACCGTTCATATATTTTGTTTTACTGATGTATACTTCCAGTCCCAATTTCTTAATGTTACTCACTAGAGTGTGCATATTGGTCCTTAGTATCTCCTCAGTATTGTCTAACAATACATCATCATCAGCATAAACTAACAGCTTATTAATACCATTGAGTTATAGACAATAATAATTGAATATGTTAATTTAATTGATTACAGTATTTAGTCTATAACTTGTTATACATTAGTGAAGAAGATGTGGCAATCATGGGCATGCATCCCCCTTAATTTTCGACCAATTAACACTAGATAGAATGAGATTTTCTTCTAATCAAAATTAGGTTAAAATATTAAAAACAGATGCAAAAAAAATTTAAAAATTAATATTAAGCCCGCCAACCCCAATCAATGTGATATATCAATTTATAAAGTACGTGTCCCAGTGGACATAAGCATCGCCAGTATGCCAGAAAATTCTAGACCTCTATTATGAACGGCTAATGCAGCATTCACTTCTGGAATTTCAGCTGAGTACCTGAGTTTGTTTTTTGATGCCTAGATGCTTGTAAAAGCTTCGCCTGACCTTGACTCTTCATTGGCTGCACAAACTTCTGCAATGAATGCCTTTTTTACAGCCTTATATTGGCCAATGCCCACTTACTGTAATTGGTCAAATGTTCGCCATGCCTATGTCTAGTATTTTCTAGTATGTTCGATAGGCTCAAATAATTATCCAATTGACATATTATTTATTCAAAGGTTCTAGGATCATGCTTTGACGTTGAACTATGCATATTCGTGTGTGTATGCGTAAAAATGGATATAAGAAAATTGTTTGGTAAATATCTACACAAGTTGTATTATTGCAATATTATTTTATTCCCGGATAATTGAGAATACATCACATCTGAAGAAAAAGATTTACCCACCATTTATCCACCTAATGATATGGCAACTGGTTCGGGAGAACAGAGCTAATGAGTAAAGAAGATAAAGTGAAAATTCTGACAAACTGCTTGAGTACACCCGATAGCTACAACTTCAGCAAAAACGCTGAACATTTGAAACGAAAATTCAAACAGTATTCACCCTGGCTAAAGTATTCAGCAAGACTCAAAGGTGCACTCTGAACGTAATATGTTCTATACTCCCCAAATATTGTGAGAGACGTTAATGGGTCATTCATAGTGAGGTCCTTCCAGAAGTTTTTCAAAATGCATTAATTCGCCAAAAAACTTTGTGAGAGCTGCTGGCATGTGGAAGCTGCGGCAGTAAGCACGCATGTTTTTATGTGAGGCCCCTCTTAGCCAAAAATTCGTAAGTGGCTATAAGAAGATTGCGGCGGATAACTTGAAATATTTGTCTTCCATCTTGGATACCATTATCTTCTGTGGCTTGCATGACTTGCATTAAAGGGATAAAACACTGGACGAAGGCGTCTTTCAGGGATTTGATTCAGTGGGGATTTGATGCCGGTGATATAAGCTTAAAATCTCATTTAAACGCCAAGAATGCAAATTACCTTTCTCCACAAATTAAAAATGAATTGATTGAATTATGTAACTTGAGGTAATGAAAATGATTGCGGATGATGTAAAAAATACCAGCGCTTACAGTGTTTAAGCTGATAAAAGCTGTGACATTTCTGGAAATGAGCAATTGCCCATTGATATGCGTTTTTTTTATGAAAAACTGAATAAAATTCGAAAAGAGTTTTTTGTGCTTTGTTGAAGTGAAAAGAAAGGACGCCCAATTAATTGCTACATAAATTGAGTTTTTTTTCTCCAAAGAGGTAGACACTGACCCGCACAGATGTGTCGGCCAGGGCTATGACGTCTGCTAAAAAATGGCAGGAAAAGACAACGTGGTCCAGAAACGTCTGCGCGAGTTTTTTTTTCCCCAACGGTATTTCCTTCCTCTGTGCGAGCCACAAAATTAATCTTGTAGTAAATGTATTAATTAAATAAAAATAAAACGTAGTTTTATTTTTATTTAATTAATAAATATGGATTTTCATCAAGTAAACACCAACTCAATTGATTATTCTAGTAAATGATTTGAATAGTGTGTCCGAGGTGAGAAACATGATAACTACAATTAAGGATATTATAAACTTTTTTCAAGAGTCGCCGTTGAGAAGACAGCACGTCCCAAGCATCCCCATGCTCTGTGAAACATGTTGGTAGCAAAAATATATAAGTATTGGGATTTTTAAGAAACACTTTTTTGGAATTGATTAACGGCCTGAAATTGATTGCCATAGAAGGAAACGCACCAAGCTGAAAACAAGCTGATCAGTTGCATGCTGCTACAAGCAAGTAGAAGTACTTTCATATATTGTTTGTGCCTGATAGCAGAGTATAGTATTCTAGTGATTTGGAACCTATTGTTGGTTCACTGCAAGCCTTGGCTATAGATTAAATTTGATTCACGGCCCATGTTGAAATCATTAAAAGCATGGTAACAGATCATCGCAAAAAGGTTATGAGATCTCCGAAGGCATAAAAAAATAGATGGAGACTATTGCATCTGATCTAGGTGTAGAAATCACACTACCAACAATATCTTAATAAGCAGACACATCGAGCTAATCCACAATGTAATTTAAATAGTTCTTCAAACTCAAATAGTGATACCAGCATTAAACGATATGTAGGGAAAAAGCTGAATGACCACCATTTTACAAAGAGGACATCATAGAAACAGTGGAATATCTCAATTCAAGACCTAGAAGGAATTTTGTAGCACTTATTCTGCTACATACAGGATACAACTACCTATCTATATCTCCATAGATTTGGAATTGCAGAAACTCCATATTGTATCCTGTGTCATTGACAAGAATACAATGCCTTAATTTGAATGCCTCAAATTAATGCAACCGATACTGGGAAGCAAGATGCAAAATGGGACACCAGCAAAAGTCTCCTTGGTTAATTATTTAATTTGTATACTTGTATGTTTCTCATTGTGTTTGAGGGTATGCTCTCCATACATCCCTATCCTAAGCTAATGTTTTCCCTTATAATTCACCTCCTTCATATCTTGGTTAAGATTATTCTACCAACTCATTATAAAACTTGATCCTAAATAAGTATGTGTCCGGTACACACAATCCTGTCTATAAAATCATCATAAATATTCCAGTACTTTATCGAGGGTCAACAACAGATCTACCTTTTGCTGATGAAAGGCCAGCAGTTGATTAATATTATAAAAGTTGTGGAGATGGACCTTAGGGTGTCCCAATAAAATTGAAGTCTTTTATTTTTAATGCATACCTTCTTAATTTATTTGTATAATGTTAAAACAATATATTGTAAGTATAATTTGTTGTATGTAGGCCCATGGCAATCCGTGCTGACTTGCTTTGAAACATGTCAGTACTTGCTAGTTGAGGCGAACGAAATTTGAACAATAATTTTTTTAAATTGTAAAATAGTAAATAGTTACACATTTTGGGCATATTGATGTTCTATTTACTAAATAAACTTTTAGTTCTAGAATCCTTCTATACTAACCCAGAACAAATTTTCATGTCTTATGTTTGATGGACATGGGTTCCACTGGGGTAAAGTTTTATGGAGATAAAATAGTCCTCCATATGGTTCTCTAGGTGGTGACTAATTCAGGGAATCAATGCCAAAGGCTCAAATTATATATATATATATATATATATATATATATATATACTTTTTTTCATTATTTGAAGATTCTTCTTTTTTAAATATTTACCAAATCTTATTTTTTTAATATTTAAAGAACTTTAAACTGGTCTAATCATTTTGGCAGCACTATAAATCTGGGGTTGATTCATCCTCTAACGGAAATGAGTATCAGACTATTTTTGGAGGTAAAGCCGGCATTACGCAAGGACTGACAACCTGGTTGATATCTCGTGCCGATTGCCTAGAAAGATGGGATCCTTAATCTCATTCCATTTCATGAACCTCCTAAGGCCTGTAGTGGGATCACTTTATTGTTAATATTTAAAGTATCTTAATCTCTACTTGTTTATCCAAATCCATTTTACATACTGATAAATATTAAAAAAAATCAAACTCCAGAAAATATTTATTCCAATAAAATAAGAAATGAGGATATAAGAGAAGAATTGAAAGTACAGCCTTTATTGGATAAAGTCACGAATTACAGACAGAAATGGATTGATCACATGGATGGAATGAGTAAGGAGAGATATCCATTATTAGCAAGAAATTATCAAGCAAGAGGAAGACGTGATGTTGGAAGACCTAGAAGACGTTGGGCTGATGCATTATGAAGTCGGAACGGGCAATTGCCTAATCCCTGGAGTGATGATGATGATGATGATAAAATAACATTTTTCACGACATTTTAAATAGTTTTTAAAAGCAGTATTAAGTTCTGCTTTTGGAAAAATGGAGTTTAACTATAAGACAATAATTCTATTCTACAGTGTTCTGCTCAAGGGCAGGTCTTTCACTGCAACCATAGCATTTTCATGTTATGCTTTGCAGCTTTACTAGGGAATTATAGGTGCAGTAGTTTTCCGTTGTTTTCCACACCGGCAAATATGATGATGATGGCCAGATGATGGCCTTAAAGCTTCCTGACATTTGTCTTACAAGTGAGGAAAAAAAACCCAAAATAACCTCACCAAGGAAGCCTGTTCCGACCGGGAATCGAACCAGGGCCCGCTGCGTGACAAGGCAGCACACTACCTCGAGACCACAGCGGTGGAGCATGGGACAATAAAAGTGATAAAACAAAAGAATTCGTCACATTACTTTAAAAATTCAGGGATCCCAATTTGATTTCGACAAAAGCCTGGGGAATTTTGTTTTACCGAAAATATTATTTAGAATCAATATTGAATTCATATATTAATGAATTTAATGTTCGTATTATTAAACTCAAAAACAGGATAAATAGTCCGTCGCGCAGGAACTGCGTAAAGCAAGCGAATTTCTCAGAAAGTCAAATTTAACGTCCGATTTTGCCAGTTTATGGAATATATCTTTCTTTTGGTAATTTTGTATTGTTGTGCTACATTGCAAGAAAACAATCATGGCGCATGCTAGCGTGATTATTTTTTAAATTTTAGATTTCAGGTAAATCCATACTTCGAATGTTCGAATTTCGCTGATTTCTTGATAACACCTTTCTCGTTTTATTTGAACGACATATACTGAGTTTCGCGCCATAGCCGAGTGGTTAAGGCAAAAAGTCTTGGCGGAGAGCTATGGGATTTGTGCTGGTTTGAGTCTCCACGGGGAAGAAATTTTCTCATGGAATTTCGACCAGTGTGAGACCGGTACCCACCCAGCATCATGAGGCATTTGAGTAGCTACAATAATTAGCGGCTCCAGGTTGAGAAACTATAACGGCTGGGGGACCCGACATCCTGAAGACATGTCACACTTACACTGGCGGATGATCGTCTACCTCTGTGTTTAACTCGTGTGGATGTGAGGCCATAAGCCGGCTGGTAGGCCAAGGGCCTTCTAGACCTGCCGTGCCATGGAGTTTTTTTTTTATATTGTACCGTGATAGCCTCTATTTTTCTTCTGTGTTATTTAGATTTAATAAACACAATGAATTTATTTAAAACTTTCACTAAACACTTTATTGAATTCCTCAATTATCAACAAACTTCTATTCACAATTACAATTCCCGAAATAATCTTCTTTTAATTTTTATCTCAGAACAATTTTCCTCTCACTGATAAATAAATTCGGCACAACTTATCGTCACACTGTTCACCACATGACTGACTATCGCAGACTGACTGCGGTCTCGAGCGAGCTACATATGGGACACCGAAATGTCCCTGACAATATAGGGTCTTATTTGTATGCCCTCTTTGTCCATGGATAAATATATGAGGAGGTTAATTATTCAAGAATTTTCAATACGATGGCTGTATAAGCTCCATAGTCTTTCCACCGGAGGGATCTGTGCTCTGATGTTCGCTGTTTTCCTGAGGACGCACCGATGAACGTTGATTCAAGAGTACGCCGTCTTGGTTGTTGGAGCTCCATCCGCAAGCCGCGCTTAGAGGATTGGTCAGGCTACATTTAATAATTTAGATTAAGTTAGGATGATGCTGGATATCCGAGTAGAAGGCGCTCTGTGCAGAAGAAAAAACAAAAAAAAAAGGCTCTTTTCAGGGCTGCTGATTATGCGAAATTTTGAATTTTGAAAATTATTTAAATAATATTGATTGATTAAATTTGGATGGGATTGTAAGTTTACTGGTGGACTCTAGGGAATCACTCCGACATTTGTCTTAACGCTAGGGAAAACCATCGAAAACCCTAGCAGAGTGGCTTGAAGTTAATAAAATTATCTAAAAATCAGCTTCTTCGGTTTTTTTATGGTAAACCGGCGAAAAAACCAGTTGATTTTAACGGATGAACTGATCAGTCTGCTCCGAGCGCCTTTCCGTTCGAAGTTTGTATTTATTTTCGCTTCTGTTAAGCGAAATAAATACCACTATTTCGTCCGGAAAGTGCTGGAGTTGCTCGTTCACTTGATCTCCTGCCTTCGCCCTTCTATAAGGCGCAAGGAAATCTCTGGAAACAGCTTCGAAATACATCGAAACCTTAGTCAAAGGAGGAAGGAGATAGTGGTGGAAACGTCTGGCAACACACTCCAGACAATTCGTCGGTTGTGCGGGTAACCTAACTCGCCATGGGCGACTCGCCCGCGCAATTCAAACGTCGTTATGCGACACATAGCAATGTACAGAGTTTTGTTGCGGAAAATCGAAAATTGCTGGCGCTAGAGCAGTTATTTTTTAAAATTATTACTTAAGGTTAAGCCACACACTCAGTGGTCCTATTTTGCTGGTTAACGAACTCAACCCTACTTTTTTTATTGTTGTATGCCGAGATTGATTTAAAAAATGCACACCACTAGCTTTAATAAACATATTCACACACACATACACATACAACTAACTCACTGAAACTATCGAACTTTTAGCTTTATGACCGCGTGGACATAAACTCTTCCTACATCCCTATCCTGAGCTAATGTTTTCCAATCATACCCTGTATAATTTAAATCATGGCTGATGTTATTCTCCCATCTCGTTATTGGCTACCTATTGGGCGCTTTCCCTCTGATTTTTCTATGAGGAGCTTCCATGTCACTCCTTCGTGCCACGTGTTCTGACCATCATAGTTTACGAGACTTAACTGTTCTTATTATATATGATTTTCTATAAAGACCATACACCTCACTTCTCCATTCTCCTATCTGTTCGTTTCTCTTTGGTCCAAACATTTTTTCTAACAACTTTATTCTCGAATATCCGTATATTTTCTCCTCCCTTAAAACATTAGCCCATATTTAGCATCCATTTAATATAACTGTGAAAATAATAGTTTTAATATATTTTCAGATTTTAAGAGAAGTTGGGGTAATGCATAATAGCTTACATTTCCAGAATAGCTATGTTTAATTTCTTTGTGCATCTCATTCCTGTCCTGTTTGTAATTATTGTTCTAAATATTTGAAACACACACACACACATAGGCCTAGGCCTATATATTGACATAATTATTTGAGATGTCTACTAGATATGATCCGATTAAAATATGTAATTTTTTAATGTTTTCATTAGATAGCCTAATTACATTCCTTCGAATTCGCTAAAAGTTTCTGGTAGTCTTTAGATTTTGTGTCAAAAAAAATCTTGGTATAGATCAGGGCCGCGGGCTTGATACGCCCTCTATCACTTTTTATCCGGCCCTCGTGGGCCTATAGAATTCTGATAAATTAAAATATGCGAAGAATACGGTAGGCTTACAATATTAGTCAACCAGTAATGGAACAAGAACTTGCGAAATATGTTATAACAACTTAACAAGAGAAAAAACAATTCAGCACTATAATTTATAGGTAATGGCTTTGGCCAATGTTGATGAGCATAGCCTCTCCCTTTCCAGGAGCCACTAGATTAAATTAATGTAGTTACCTAATTTGCTTTGAAAAAGCATTCGACACAGTCAAGAGATCAAAACTCTTAAATATATTGGAAGACAGAAATATACCAAATTTACTTCGGCAGAACATACAAAATATTTACAAAGACAACACCATAAAGATTAAATTAAATAACAGATTTTCTGAAGAAGGAATTATAAATCGTGGTGTGAGACAAGGCTGCCCCCTATCCCCAACACTCTTTGCAATTTATATCAATGAAGTAATATGTTGCTGGAACAAAACATATAAATTTGGAATAAGAATATCAGAAAATAGAAAATTAAACACCCTATTGTTTGCAGATGACCAAATAATAATAGCAAATTCCAAAGATAATCTACAGAAAGGTCTGTATGAACTTAACAAAATTACAGAAGAATATGGATTAAAGATATCTACAGAAAAAACAAAAATTATGGCATTTCAAGGTGTAGATCCTGTCAGAAGTAAAATTGTACTGGACAATAAAATTTGGAGCAGGTGAATAATTTTACATATCTAGGATGCAATATCTCATATGAAGAAGAAAAGGATGTAAATGCAAAAATATCTAAATTTTTAAGAATTTTAGGGTTAATAAATTCTATCTTCAAGCCACAGTTAGTCCAAAAGCATTCAAGACTGAAAGTGTATAAAACACTGGCTCTTCCAACTCTTTTGTATGGTAGCGAAGTATGGACGTTGAAACAGAAGGATATACAGAGACTTAGATTTGCTGAAATGAGATATCTTCGGAGGACTGCAGGATACACACTACTAGATCACAAAAAAAATGAAGACATCTTAGAAGAATTACACATGGAATCTTTAGAAAACAAAATTTCTGATTATAAGTCAAGATGGATACAACATGTTCATCGAATGGAAGATCACAGAATACCCAAACTAATGTTAAGATATCAACCTGCAGGAAGAAGAAGACCAGGACGTCCACTCAAAAGACTTCTGGATGGTGTTTCTTTTGAGGCCGAAACAGGTCAACAAATGGCCTAAATTCGTGAATGTACTATGATGATGATGACCTAATTTGCCCACAGATGTCATGAATGGCATACGGTCAACACACCGACTCTACGAGACATCTGGCAGGCAACTTGGATATTACTAGGACATTGAGGTCGGTATAAATTTTGCTTAGAAGCTTTTTTTTACATGCTTAAGGATCTTTTCTTCTTCTTCTTCTTCTTCTTCTTCTTCCAAGTATTACGATCCTATAGAAAATTTTCCCTCCAGCGTTTCATAGGACGGCCCAGTGATCTTCGTCCTCTTGGTATATAATTATAAACAGCTTTGGGGATCCGATTTGAACTCATTCTTTCAAGATGGTGTTTCCAATTTAGTTGGTACTGTTTAATATATTCCAAAATTGGCGTAGTCTTCAATTCTTTTAAGATATCGGTGTTCCTTTTCCGATCCCATCTGATGTAACCCGCTGTTCTGCGCATGAATCTCATTTCACAAGCCGTTATTCTGCTTTCATGTTGTCTTTTTAGTGACCATGCTTCACTACCATAGGTCAACACTGGTCTAGCCAAAGTGTTATATAAACGTAATCTGGTGTTTTTTTGTACAAGGGATGGTTTCATAACTTGATTAACAATTCCTAAACTTTTATTATAACTACTAATTTTTTTCAGGGATATCCTTTTCATCCCAGATAGAGAGATAATATCCAAGATATTTAAATTGATTAGATCTCTCTAAAATTTTATTCTGGAGACAGATTTTACTTTGTATGGGGTCCTTCCCATGAAATGCCATAATTTTAGTTTTGTTAATTGATATTTCCATATTAAATTTGGCACCTATTTTTTGTAAATTATAAATTGATCGTTGCAAATAATTTTCGGAAAGTGCCAGAAGAGCTAAATCGTCTGCAAAAAGAATAGCATCGAGTTTGAGGTTCCTATTGATGGGTATATATCCTCGTTGTGTTTTCCTCCATTCGTTTATTAATTTATTCATATATATATATAATGAAAAGCACCGGTGAAAGTCCACATCCCTGCCTTCTCCAGTGTTGATCTTTTCCCAAGAAGATAATTTGTCATCTTGTTTAACAGAGATTTCATTATCTTTATAGATGTTGAAGATATTAGTAATATATTGTTGTGGAACGTTATCATCAGCTAAAATTTGTAGTAATATATTTCTGTCTACTTTGTCAAAAGCCTTTATGAAGTCAACGAAGGCGATATGAGTTTCTATATTGAATTCCTTGTGCTTTTCTAATAGTAGTTTTAGAGTGAAGAATCCATCTGTACAAGATCTACCCTTTCTGAATCCATTCTGCTCTTCTCCAATTCCATCCATAGTAATTCTGCCCGAAGGCAGGTCCTTCACTGCAATCATAGCATTTTCATGCTATGCTTGCAGCTTTACTAGGGAATTGTGTAGGTGTGGTAGCTTCCCGTTGCTTTCCACACCGGTGAAGGATGATGATGATAATGATAATGATAAGGATGATGGCCATATGATTTCGGGGGACCGTTTGCGTGCCTTAAGGTTTTCCCTGACATTTGTTCTTACACGGTGAGGAAAAACCTCGGTAGAAAACCCGATCCCCCTCGCAGACAAAAATGCACGCCGACCGGGGATCGAACCCGGCCCCGCTGCGTGACAAGATCCACGCTACCTCGAGACTCGCGACAAAACGCGGTGGACCTTCTCACAAATTATATTTTCATAAATATCTTCTCATTTAATTCTTAACTATATTATCATATTCTTTATAGTCCAGAAGTTCAACAAGCTACATTCCACGATAGTTAGCTTTGAGATTTGGCGACTTCCTTTTTTGAAGATTGGTATTACAAGGGATGTGTTTCCGCTTAAAGGGGGTCTTTTATGTGAGCGAGAAAAATATTTCAGACTCGGGACACCTGACTTCTACCTAACATCTAAGCATGCAACTAGGGTATTACAAGAACGTTGAAATGGCAAATTTTGCTTAGAGGCCTGAAAATCTTCAGATTCGGGACCCACGGCTTAAAGTCCCTCCCGGAGGACTTTCTCCTTGGATTTTTCCGACCTAAAAAATCCATCGACCTCGGCCGGGCTTGAACCCCCGAACCTCAGAACCAGACGCAAGGAGCATAACCACTATTCCACCGCGGCCGAACTAATAATAATAATAATAATAACAAGAACAAACAAAAAATATACGGGCATGTAAAAAGAATGACAGAAGACAGATTTCCAAGAAGAATACAAGAATGGGCACCACTTGGTAGAAGGAGAAGGGGACGGCCAAAAATAACGTGGATTGATAGTATTTTGAGCAGAATGAGAGAAAAGAATTGGACGATGGAGAATGGGATGACAGAGAGATGTGGAGAAGAATGACAATACAATAATTGGGCGCAGGAAGATGTGAAACATTGTGAATCCTGTTCAATAAATAAATAATAATAATTCACAACAGCTATAATGAGGTCTAAGGCCCGCGCCACCTTCAAATAAGTTTGGGCGGCTCTAAGTGAGACACTCTTGCCTCAGTTATTTCACCTAGATAACTGAACGACGAATTTTTATGAACGCGAAGGTATCTGAAGACAGTTTTCTTATAATAAAAATAATAATAAACTACTTGTCAACATGAATTCTTAGTATTCTTATCGGTCAAAGATTGAGGTCGGCAAATTGTTTCCCAACTTTTGTTATCTCTGAGTTGCTCGTCATGTTGATGATGTTGAGGTCATGTAAATACATACAAATATATGAGATTGTAGCCCAATTTGATCACTGTTAACCTCAACATGCAGGCGCTTTCGGTTTTTATCTTCAGTTTCCTGTTGTCTGGTGTATCATCTCTCCAACCTAATATTGTTGTCATTATGGCAGACGACCTTGTAAGTCTCATTATCATCAGAGTTACCTTTCTTGTGTTATCATAAACTTACATCATAGGTCTGGGACGGAAGAAATTTATATAAAACTAGAAATATAAAAAAGTGGCATAAATATTTTTTAAAAATAATCATAGATATAGTCGCACATAGAAATATATTACATGCTGGTAAAGGACACTTAATGACAAATGTCGGAAAATTTGAAAATATGACTGAATTCAAATACTAGGAATAATAATTACAATTAGGAATGAGATGCACAAAGATATTAAACATAGCCTCAATTCTGGATATGCATTCTCTTATGCATTACAGAGGCTCCTGTCGTCCCAAATTCTCTCAAAAAACATTAAACTGAAATTATATAAAACTATTATTCTCCCTGTTATATAAAATGGATGCAAAATATGCACTCTTACTTTAAGGAAGGAGAAATTACTACGAGTAATTGAGAATAAAAGTTCTTACGAAAATGTTTGGACCAAAGATATACGAGTATGAACAGACTGGCGAACGAAGAAGACTACATAGCAGTGAGCTACATGATATTTTTGAGAAACAAGATATAAAAACAGTTAAGTCTCATATACCGCGATGTGCAGGACATGTGGCACGAATGGGGAAGGAAAGAGGAGCATGGAAATTCCTTGTAGAAAACCCAGAGAAAAGTATCCTGTATGTAGGCAAAATATAAAGTGGGAGAATAACATTAACCATGATTTGAAGGAAGTAGATTATACAGGGGATGATGGGGAAAACATTAGCACAAGATAGGGATGTATGGAGAGCTTATGTCCGCGCGGCCATGAACCTACAGATTCCTTAATACCAGTGAGTTAGTTATTTAGGGCCAGTGCTATCCTAATTAAGAACTGATTTTTTTACTTTACCCTTACTTACATACTCACTGGCACTATCGAACCCGTAGATTCATGGCCGCACGGACATAAGCTCTCCATACATCCCTATCCTGAGGTAATGTTTTCCAATCATTCCCTGTATAATCTACTTCCCTCAAATCATAGTTAATGTTATTCTCCCACCTCATTCTTGGTCTACCAACTGGGCGTTTTCCCTCTGGCTTTCCTACAAGAAGCTTCCATGCAAGTCTTTCATTCCCCATACGTGCAACATGTCCTGCCCAACGCAGTCTACGAGACTTAACTGTTCTTATTATATCTGGCTTCCTATAAAGACCATGTAGTTCATTGTTATGTAGTCTTCTCCATTCACCTGTCTGTTCATCTCTCTTTGGTCCAAAAATTTTCCTAAGTACTTTATTCTCAAATACTTGTAATCTCCTTTCCTCCCTTAAAGTAAGAGTCCATGTTTCGCACCCATATAGTATAACTGGTACAATACTAGTTTTATATATTTTCAGTTTAACGTTTTTTGAAAGGAGTTGGGACATCAAGAGTCTCTGCAATGCATAATGACACGCATTTCCAGAATTGAGCCTATGTTTAATTTCTTTGTGCATCTCATTCCTATTTGTGATTATTGTTCCTAGGTATTTGAATTCAGCCACTTCCTCACAATTTCCCTCATTTGTCATTAGCTGTCCATTTCCATTATATAATGTATTTCTACGTGTGACCATATATTTAGTTTTATTGATATTTACTTCCAGTCCTAAGTTCTTAGTGTTACTCAATAGTGTGTGCGTATTGTCCTTTAGTATCTCCTCACTATCGGCCAACAATACTACATCATCAGCATAAACTACTTACTATAAAGTCCCCAGTAGGAGGGATTTCAAGGCGTAGGTCCCGAGTCTGAATATTTTCCGGCTCGTAAAAGAACCGCAAGCCTGAATAAAAAGGCCTCTGTGCAAAATGTAATCGCCCTTCATCCATCCAAGTGATACCTTAGTTTCCTACTAGATGTCGCTCGAGGCGATGTATTAACCACGTGTCACTCGCTGACATCTGTTGGGAAATAAGAGTAACTAAGTGGCTATGGTTAAGGAAGTACTCACTAGGAAAGCATCCATGTGTCTACTGGAGCGAACGGGAATAGTTGTAATCATATCATAACATACCGCGTTGTTGACGAAGTAGTCATCTATATGTGTACTTATTCCGAACAAAGTTCCAGTAGTAATGTAAACAAACCACATATATAACTACATTTTTATTGATCGAATAATAATTTTTACTTTAAGCGTGTAAGAAGCTGTAGTTCGCTCTCTAACGTTCGATATGAAGAAAATAGGAATATACATATATTATATACTACGTGTCTATAAAAGTTATTTGTGGGAATCTTAAAATATATAATTGCAATTTTAATACATTAAATGAACATTGTTTTATTCTTACGCTTTCGCAATGAAAATAAGTCGGGATTTCAGTTGTTTCAACATGGCCGCTTTCTGTAGAATATCTTAAAACATTGGAAAGAAAATAATTTTAAAAGCTGAGATAAATTATTTTGAATGTTTTCAAAAAGTTTAATGAAAAATATCCTACTCCATTGAGGATGAGGTGAAAATCTTCTTCTTGTAAGTCCATGTTTCCCTTAACATAGATTTAGGTGCTCTCCCCCTACAGGGAAGTATTTGAACCATACTAATTTAGTTACACTTGTTTTCGTATAGATGTCGCTTGAGTGGTCCGTGGTCAGCGTTCCGCCTCATACTGACATCTAGGAAAATTCGGTAAATTTTGCTTAGAGGCCTTTTCATTCAGGCTTAAGGATCTTTTACGAGCCTGAAAATCTTCAGACTCGGAACGCACGGCTTAAAGTCCCTCCCGGAGGACTTGCTCCTTGGATTTTTCCATCCTAAAAAATCCATCGACCCCGGCCGGTTTGAACCCGCGACCCTCGGGACCAGAGGCAAGGAGCATAACCACTAGTCCACCGCGGCCAATGAGGTGAAAATAACAGAATTTACAGGTGAATCAGCATGGGGCATAAATTTCGCTCTTAATGACATTGTACCTGCAAATAAAGGATATCTATCGACATCTGGAAAAAGCGTGAACGTCTGATTAGATAGCGTATATATAAAGTTTTTATTATAAATAAATAAGAAGTTTATGTTTCTATTATTGGTACATCTTACCTTGTATTCAGTCTTATTTCCCGAAAAATACGATGTTTCTTAATAACAATGTTTCTATCGATGAAAGTTCCATACATAATTCAGTCATATGGCGGGTAAAAGTAGCATCAGAGTTCCCCCAATAGGCGGAGAAGATAGAGTAATAATATCTTATGCAAGTTTGTTTACAGTACGACTGGAAATTAGCTCGGAATTAGTATAGTAAGAATTCTTTGTACCAAAATTCAGCTGCGAGTTTTAACTGGAAAGTCCTGAGATAAAGTTCGTATAAGACAATAGTAATTGGACAACCGCACATGAAGCGTGTATTCCTCCGCAGTCATTGTTGCCTATACTGAAGACTACGTTTAAATTTCACTTTTTTTTCTCCAAGAAATTGGGGTCTCAATTGCTGTTACTTACAGTTAAAACTTTTTTTTTTTTGCAAATGCCCCAAGTTGTCTTTCGACATTCCTGGTGTTCTCTCCTGGCATGACGTACTTGTAACCCACTTCTGAGGTTGGGGCGTCTGGAAGGCGGGGTTACGTTTCCCCGATGATATGATGGGTGATGATGAGAGTGGTGCGTCAGGAGAGTCCTTAATCCTAAGCTTAATCTAAGATGAATATGAATGATGATGATTGCGATGGCCATATGTTTTCGGGGACCATTTGGGCCTTAAAGTTTTCCTGGCATCTGTCTTACAGGTGAGGAAAAACCCCGATAAAAACCTCACCCAGAAAAACTGTCCCGACCGGGGATCGAAC
Organism: Diploptera punctata; assembly: GCA_030220185.1. Classification (NCBI taxonomy): domain Eukaryota; kingdom Metazoa; phylum Arthropoda; class Insecta; order Blattodea; family Blaberidae; genus Diploptera; species Diploptera punctata. The sequence continues at coordinate 2,466,199 of JASPKZ010003868.1, read as the reverse complement.
CCGCGCCCGCTGCGTGACAAGGCAGCACGCTACCTCGAGACCACAGCGGTAGACTGCTTACAGTTAAAACTTGCAGATTTGTTTTCTTTTTAAAAATAGTACGAATGTGCTGCATTAAAAATTTGAAGCTTGGTTTCGATATGAGTACATTGATAGCTCTCTTGTGAAACTAGTCAACCATTGAATATGTCACCCGCAATTGGAATTGAAACGTAATCATCATGAATAGATGAGTCTGTAGTCTCCACCTTCTCAGTGCTCGTCCAATGTTTCGTTTACCCCGCGGTTTGAAGTTTAAAGCCTGCCAAGGGATTCTGTTACTGGTAATTCTTCTTACATGCTGTAGCCAATTTTGTTGGTATTCTTTAATTTCCTGTACTATATTTATTGCATTAAATTTTTGTCTGAGAGATTAATATCTTATACAATCCATACGTATTTCTTACGTCTGAGAAATTTAATTTTTGCTCCTTCCAATCTTTGTGTATCCCTCTTTCTCTTACTTACTTACTTACTCACTGGCACTATCGAACCCGTAGGTTCATGGCCGCGCGGACATAAGCTCTCCATACATCCCTATCCTGAGCTAATGTTTTCCAATCATTCCCTGTATAATCTACTTCCCTCAAATCATAGTTAATGTTGTTCTCCCACCTCATTCTTGGTCTACCAACTGGGCGTTTTCCTTCTGGCTTTCTTACAAGAAGTTTCCATTGCACGTCTTTCATTCTCCATACGCGCAACATGTCCTGCCCATCGCAGTCTACGAGACTTAACTGTTCTTATTATATCTGGCTTCCTATAAAGACCATGTAGTTCATTGTTATGTAGTTTTCTCCATTCACCTGTCTGTTCATCTCTCTTTGGTCCAAAAATCCCTCTTTCTCAGTATCCATATTTTACTGCCAAATGTTAAGGTTGCTTTTGCTGTTATATTGTGAATTCATAATTTTGTAAAAGAATTCATGTTTCCCAAAGTGACGTTTAATGATTCCGTTAATTTTATGTTTGTATTTTGGTATCTAAATCAGTTTTGAATTCTGATATCAAATTGCCTATGTATTTAAAATTAGGTACTTGTTCTATGATAGGCCTATTCTTTTCTATTACAATCTTCGCTCTTAATATGATTTTCCCACACATGGCCATCGATTTTCGTTTGACATGAAATTTTCATATTATATCGTTTGGCGACAATATTAGCGATTACGAACCACGACCTTAGTAACTCGGTAAGTATTTATCATTATACAACCAGCATGCATTCTTTACAATACATAGAATTTAGTGTTTAACAAATTGTAACATGTACCCATGTATATCAACAACCGTGTACAATATACGGCTATCCTTTCTCAAGATATCATCTGTGAATATTCTATCGGAGAACAAGTGACTACTAGTGTCATGTTGTCCAACGTGCCTTCTCTGTAGAGGCAATTGCCAACAAGTGTACTCACATTTAACAGGGATTCTATCCCTGGAGTCCGCCTCCATTAGCGGGCAAGTTAGGGTGGAAAATAACAAGTTAGTGTACACCAGATTAGCATGGGCAAATTAGGGTGAGAAAATGGGTGAGTTATTGTGTGCCAGACAAGTTTAGCGTTCACTTGGTAGCGAGTTTTTGTGATAAGTTGGCAACACTGTTTGAACAATTACTAATATGTATTTTACATTGTAAATATATGGTGATTTTTAGGTTACTTTCAGCCCAAATTATCACTTCATTTTAAGACAAATCTCACATTTTTAAGGAAAAAATCAACATATGCATTTCTCTCGGGTAATTATTCACATACTGCAACATTAAATTGTGTGTTTTTTCGTTTTTTATTTAAATGTATGTAGGTGGTACCATGGTATAGAATTCCCCAATATTCTTGAGAAAGAACGATCCTTGTACTCTCTAATTTTCTTGCGCGCATGGAACTGTCGCGTACATTTTAGAATTTGAATTCCGCGCCAATATTAAAGCATTTCAGCATGTTGCAAAATCAAACATTATTATATTATCCGTGATAAACCACAATTCCGTGTACAAACTGGAAATAATGGGTCCCGGTGGACTAGTTTTTACCATGTTTGCCCCTGATTCCGAGGTTCAAAGCCGACCGGGGTAGATCGATTTTTCAGGGAATAAAAATCCTGAGAATTGATTCCTTCGTATATTTACGGCACGTAAAAGGACTTAAATCTGAAAAAAAAAGGAAAAAAAAAGATTCCTTTAAGCAGAATTTGTCGCCTTTCACATTCAGATTTGATTTGTAACGCTAATGACGCCATCTGATGATGATGATGATGATATAATAATAATAATAATAATAATAATAATAATAATAATAATAATAATAATAATAATAATAATAATAAACTGAAAATAAAACTCAGGACAACTATTGGACTTGTACAATGATGTCAAGAATCTCTCGTCATCTTCTAACATGGGAACAGTGAATAATTGCATGCCGAACCCGACCTTGAAAATTCTCCCAGAGAAATATTGATTTACCAAGGCGTGTACAAATATTATATGGCTTTTTAACTGCAAGGCACGTAAATCGAAGCCAGAATCTAGCATTTATATGAAACAAGTACATCCGGTTCCAAATGGAATCCTGCCCATTCTCGGTCAAATCTCAGATTGTGAAAGTTTCATCATCATCATCATCTTAAGGCACTACAACTTTAAAATTGAATGTTTTGGCCTTCCCAATAATCTTCCTCCAGACTCTTTTATCTTCTGCCATTTTCGGGTTTGTCGCTCTCATTTTCTTCAAATCCTCCCAAATATCATCCTGCCATCTCATCTTAGGTCCACCAACAGCTCTAGTTCCTGTAGGCTTCCATTTATATAGTTTTTTTAACTAATCTCTGTTGATCCATTCTTATGAGATGACCAAACCATCAAATCCTAAGAGATCTGATATGATTTATTATATTTTGATTTTTAATTATATTATTCAAAATTGCCAGCAAATATAATATGAAAATTTCCACTTCAAAATCCAAAACAATGGCAATGTGTGGAAAAAACATACAACTGGTGAAAATTGAGATTGATGGAAAAATTATAGAACAAGTGTCAGATTTCTCTTACTTAGGAAGTGTATTTGCAGAGTATAAGAGTGACATTGATTCAAAATTACAAAAATATAATAAAATGAATGGGGTAATATGAAGACATTTTGGTAAACAGATGAGGACAGAGACAAAACTAAGATTACATAACATCACATCAAAACCTGCTCTAAAATACGGAAGTGAAAATTGGATTTTAAATAAAAGAAACTCTCATAAACTTCAAGTGAGTCAAATGCGCTTCTTACGATCATTGTTAGGAGTTAATAGACTGGATCACCAAAGGAACACTATTATCAGAGGAAAACTTGGAGTAAGAAGTTTAAATGAAGATATACAAAGATACCAACAAGAATGGAAAAATCATCTGAGGAGAATGGCAAGAAATAGACTTCCAAAATTGGCATTCCAATATACCCCAACTGGACATAGGGACCAAGGAAGACCAAAACATCGGTGGAAAGATCAAGACCATCTTCGCTAGGTTTACCGTACAGGCCACATGGCCTAAAACGAATTTGTTCATGATGATAATGATGAATTATATTATTTAATTCACTATTTGTTTTCATTTTCCAAGTTTGGTCTGATCCTTTATTTAGACCATAATTTTTTCTGAGTACGTATCTTCCTTTTGAAAATTAACAATTTTTGTTTGATTGTTTCATTGAGGGTCCAAGTTTCACTTGCATAAGTTACTATTGGTCTTATTAGTGTTTTGTATAATCTTAGTTTGGCAGATTTAGATGAAAATTTTATTATTGAATTTAATATTCTCATGGTTTTAAAAATATTTATTTACCTACAAATCCATTCCCTAATCATATTATTATTATTATTATTATCATTATTATTATTATTATTGTCATTGTCATTGTCATCATTATTATTATTATTATTATTATTATTATTATTATTATTATTATTATTATTATTATTCCTTCCAAGTATTAGGCCAAGGCCTGTTACGATCCTATAGAAAATTTTCCCTCCAGCGTTTCATAGGACGGCCCAGTGATCTTCGTCCTCTTGGTATATAATTATAAACAGCTTTGGGGATCCGATTTGAACTCATTCTTTCAAGATGGTGTTTCCAATTTAGTTGGTACTGTTTAATATATTCCAAAATTGGCGTAGTCTTCAATTCTTTTAAGATATCGGTGTTCCTTTTCCGATCCCATCTGGTGTAACCCGCTGTTCTGCGAATGAATCTCATTTCACAAGCCGTTATTCTGCTTTCATGTTGTTTTTTTAGTGTCCATGCTTCACTACCATAGGTCAACACTGGTCTATATTATTATTATTATTATTATTATTATTATTACTAATTTTTTTGTTGTTGTTTTTGTTATTGTTTTTGTTCTTGTTCTTGTTATTATTATTATATTATTATTATTATTATTATTATTATTATTATTATTGTTATTATTACTACTACTATACTATTATTATTATTGTCATTATTACTATTATTGCCATTACTACTATTATTGTCATTATTACTATTATTGCCATTACTACTACTATAATAATTTTTTTATACAGAAGTAAAATGTATTTTTGGACTAATCCATGCATGAAGTTTTGCATCTATAGCTTGGCAGCAAACAAAATGCAGTGCTAATACATTATTTTGACTATACATCTCCCAGTAAGGTAGTAAAACTATAGAAAACTGTTGAAAAATTAATGCACTAAGCAGACCTGAATTCTCCTCTTCTACTTGTTTCACCTATGATGTAATGTATCAAGAAATCAATGGGAATTCCAACAAATGCTGCCAGGAAGGGGAACATTACATCATAGAATTCTAGCGCATGGACAATACTACTGTATTTTTTTGCTGCCAAGCTATATTTACAATACACCCTGTATATTTAAAATATGGTCAAAGTAATATTTAAAAATCTCACCTCATAAATCTAGTGTTTTTCCATGATACTGGTTTCAAACAGAATCTATCTCTCCAACTTCACTCTGCATAGTTTGTTTTATTTGCAGGGATGGAATGATGTGGGTTTTCATGGTACAGATCAGATCCCCACTCCCAATATTGATGCTCTGGCTTATAGTGGTGTGATTCTAAATCGTCACTATACATTGCCAACTTGTACACCATCTCGATCTGCCTTCATGACAGGGAAATACCCCATCAGAACTGGTGAGAGTTAAAATATTTGGATTGTTTAGAACACAAGTAGACCAGGTCCAAAAACTTTGCTAGACCTATTTCATGAAAAAAATTGAAATAATTCTAACTATATTTCACTGCAAGGAGAGGAACCAGAAATGTCAACAACCTGGGGCATTGAATAAAAAAAACATTTCACCATGATTAATGTGCCACAGTCCATTGTTGGAGGTTTGTAATGCCAGCTTTTCTTTCCAACAGTGTAACACAAAACAGGTGATTTTATTTTGTAAAGTCACTTTTTAATTATTGATTAGTTCAGTTTTTTTTTTACTGAAATGTTAAGTGCTGATGACAGAAAACCAGGAAACATCCTAATCAGCATGGTCACCTCAGTATTTGTTTGTATTGTTTAGGTTATTTATGTTAGTTTCATGGGATTATGGTCAGAGTTTCTGACTACAGTTCATTGGGTGCTGGGTAATCGTCAGACCACAGGATTTGGAAAAACTATAGTCTGATTTCCATCATAAATTTTGTAAGTCATACAGAATAACAGTACACATGCACGTATGTTTATAGAGTTGAATCACATATCTATGAAGTCCTACAAAATGTTTATAGATTTGTCGCTAGATGGAACCACATAGCTGTAAAATTGATATGACCAACCTGTGCAATAAATTCCTAAACCATATTTGAAAAGAAAAATATATGCTCAGACTGGGGTTTGAACCTGCAGGACCTTTGGTGCACGGGAATTAACAATATATGTAAGAGAAAAATTTGTGTTTAGATTGGAATAGCTCAGTCGGTAGAGACTTGGCCTAGAAAGCTAAAAGTCCTGGGTTCAAGCCCCAGTCTGAGCGTATAATTTTTCTCTTCAAATATGTTTTATCCTTCATTGATATATATGAAATGAATAATGAAAAGATTCCCAAACGTTTATTAGAAATGGATGTACACTTACTTCACCCTTCCTAACCTAACAAAATAAATTACATGCATATTATATTTGATGCATATTATTTACTGAAGTGTGCACTAAATAACACTAACCTAACAAAATGAAGTTAATTTATTGAAATATGGTGTAGAATTAATTACAATTGTTGGTAACACCGATTTTACCAACATCTTGTGGACGTTGCATTATGCACTCACAAATGTGCACTGCGGTTGTGTAGAGCTTTGAAGAAATCATTACATACGTAAATAAATATTTAATAATTGTAAAAAATGTTATAAGTATTATTGCAAAACATTTAAAATAGTACAAAATGTTAGTAAAGACAGAAGAAGTACATAGAGTAACAGAATTACAAGAATATAGTATGGAAAATCATGTGGAAATTATTCTATAGTAAAGCCCAGGATATTTTTTTCTTAAAGGGAATTATTCCTGTGGTTGTCCAAGGTCTGCATTTAGGTTAAGTTCAGGTTTAAGAAATCTCCTAATGCTTCATTATCATTCATCACCTGTCATATCATTGACATAATGTAACTCCTTCTTCCAGGCACCCCAACTTAAGAAGTAGGTTAAAATTTCATCAATGCTAGGAGAGAATACCAGAAATGTCATAAAGACAAACTGATACCATTGGAAAAAAGTAATGAGATTTCAATGTAAATATTAAATAACCATTTTGATGAAATTGATGTCATGCTGTTTCTGTTATAGGCATGCAAGGAAATCCAATTAAGTGTGGTGAACCAAGAGGTTTGCCTCTGGAGGAGATACTCCTGCCTCAGAGATTACAGAAAGCTGGCTACATCACAAGACTAGTTGGAAAATGGCATCTTGGTTACCATCATTCAGAATACACACCAACAAAGCGTGGTTTTCATTCTCATTTTGGTTATTTTAATGGCTATATTGGGTACTTTGACCATAAAATTGATCAAGGGGTTAGTACTTTTTTATTTAAAAATATGTAACTAGGAATTAAATTACAGATTTTGAAATTGTAATTAAATTTTAACATTTGCTATGATGATAACTTCGAAATGAAAATCCTAGCTCTCTATAAATAGATTGTGTAAATTCTCATTAATGTCTTCTTGAACTAGAAGCTCTCTGATTGCACTACTAGCAACACCCAGTTGAATCAGATGTACAGAATGGTACATGAGGAAAGAAAAATTAATGTTTGTACCAGGAGCCTCACATTGGCATACAAAGCCAGAAGTTTGGTTCAGGTGTTAAGTTTATTATTTTTTTTATTCATTGAGGGTTTTCTCCAACCAATCTTAATAATTAACATGAGTTTTAAAAAAATGCATAAATGACTACAGACTTATAGATTATCAGTTTGTAATACACATTCACAAATTTCCTTTAATTAAAGTTCTCCATCATTCTCTATCCTCTGTGTCTTGATCCGTTACACCAAATTTCCTCATTGAATGTTGAATTTTTCTTTTTTATTCAATGCCACAACACTGTCATTTTTGATATTCTGGTATTTTCTCCTGGTATGGCGTTATTGTAACCCACTTCTGAGGTTGGGGTGCCTGGAAGGTGGAGTTACACTGCCCCAATGATATATGATATGTGATGATGATGATAATAATGTGCCAGGAGAGGCCTTAATCTCAAATTTAATAAATATGTTAATGATGATAATGATGGCTGGATGATGTTCAGGGACCGTTTGGGCCTTAAAGTTTCCTGACATTTGTCTTACAGGTGAGGAAAAACCCCCAAAAAAATCATGACCCAGGAAACTTGTCCTGACCGGAGATCGAACCCGGGCCTGTTGCGTGACAAAGCAGCATGCTACCTCGAGACCACAGTGGTGAACCTGTTATTCTTCCATAATTTTTCTTTATAAATTAATAAATTATAGAACTTAATAATTCTAAACATGTGAGAATGAAAAGCATTATGCCTAATTCTCTTGTCAAAATTTATTTAAGAACTTAATACATTACAGCTTGACAGTGAACAAAATGGAGTTGTGCTGTGCATGTTCATAGTCACTTGTGCTGTGAATTCACATGATCACGTGATTTAGTTGTAATCTTGGGAGTGTTCAATTATATTAGTATCAGTTTGTTGTTAATACCAGCTCCGATTCTAGCGATTCGGGTATTGATGCTCATTGGGTTGAAGAATATAGACAGACTACCAGTCTGGATAGTGGGAGATGTACCGTGAAGGCAAAGAATGTATTAGCACTGCATTTTGTTCATGGCATGGTTTACGTACAAATTTCTTTGATTTGTAGGAAAACAACTATCATGTAGAGAAATATCATGGAAATATCAACAACAAAATCTAAAGTTATGGCCTTTCAAGGGAAATTCCCAGTAAGAAGTAAAATTTGTATTCAGAATTCAATATTAGAGCAAGTTAATTCATTTAAATACTTAGGATATAATCTAATTTATAATGAGGAATGTGATATATCCTTTAAAATACAAAATTATAATAAAGCTTTAAGAATTATCAACCAAGATTTTAAACCATCAAAAGTGCAGAGACACACAAGAATGAAAATCTATAAAATTCTCGCTAGACCCATAATCTGTTATGGCAGTGAAGCTTGGACCATCAGAACTCAGAATGATCGTCATATTACAGCCATGGAGATTAAATTTCTGCGACGAACTGCAGGTTATAGCCTTCTAGACCACCAAAGAAATTCAACAATAGCCAGAGAGTTAAACATCGTACCTATATCTGAATACCTCCAAGAATATAGAAACAATTGGCTAGCCCATATTCAGCGCATGGAGTGTCACAGAATACCAAAACAAATTCTTCACTACATTCCTCGAGGCAGAAGATCTGTGGGTCGACCTTTTCGGAGATGGCGGGAGACCGTAACGGGCCACTGAGCCTAATACTTGAAAGGACGATGATGATGATCTAGAGAAATTCGTAATTAAAAAAATTATTATTGTTGCCCGGGTTTGATTCCCGGTTAGAACAGGCTTGCTGGGTGAAGTTTTTTCTGCAGTTTTTCCTCACCTGTAAGACAAATCTCAGGTAGCTTTGAGACTCAAAAGGTCTGCAAATATGATCTGGCCATCATTATCATCATCCTTAGTGTGGAAAGCAAAGGGAAGCTATCACATCTATAATTCCCTAGTAAAGCTGCAAAGCATAGCATAGCATGAAAATGCTATGATTGCAGTGAAATATCTGCCCTAGGGATGAACACTATAGAGTAGAATTATTATTATTATATTTATTATTATTATCATTATTATTGTTATTATTATTTTTTTTTACAAATGCCCCAGGTTTGTCTTTTGACATTCCTGGTTTCTCTCCTGGCATGGCATACTTGTAACCCACTTCTGAGGTTGGGGCGCCTGGAAGGCGGGGTTACGTTGCCCCGATGATATGATGGGTGATGATGATGATAATGGTGCGCCAGGAGAGTCCCTAATCCTAAGCTTAACCTAAGGTGAATATGAATGATGATGATTGCAATGGCCGTATGATATCGGGGACCATTTGGGCCTTAAAGTTTTCCTGACATTTGTCTTACAGGTGAGGAAAAACCCCGATAAAAACCTCACCCAGAAAAACTGTCCCGACCGGGGATCGAACCCGGGCCCGCTGCATGACAAGGCAGCACGCTACCCCGAGACCACAGCAGTGGACTTATTATTATGGACTTATTATTATTATTATTATTATCATCATTATCATTGTTATTATTATTATTGTTATTATTGTTATTATTGTTATTATTATTATTATTATTATTATTATTATTATTATTATTATTATTATTATTATTATTATTATTATTATTAATCATTATATCAGAACAACTGGAAAGTCCATCTTCAACGAATGCCATCTTACAGAATTCCAAAAGCAAAAGCCGTGTTTCATTACTGCCCCCAAGGCAAAAGTTCACTGGGATGTCCAAAAAAGCGCTGAATGGAAAATTGCTCTTTGAGACTTTAACAGGCCACAAGGCTTAATACTTGCATGGATGATGATGATTACTATTATTCAAACAAATATTTTAAATTAATTTTTCATAGCTAGAAATGAAATTGAAAATGAAATGATGCTGTATTTTTTTATAATAGGACTTTATTGGCTATGACTTACATCGTGATTTAAATGTATCATGGATAGAGCATGGAAAATATGCAACTGAGATTTTCACACAAGAAGCTGTTGACTTGATACTTTCTCATGATATAAGTAAACCACTGTTTCTGCAAGTTGCTCACCTAGCAGTGCACAGCGGCAGAGACTCACAACTTCTGGAAGTTCCAAATGTGGATGAAGCTCATAACAAATTCAAATATATAAAGGATCCACAAAGGAGATTATATGCAGGTATAAAGCTTAATAGACAAATTAAATTTTTCACATCATTTGTTCCAAATTCTAAAAACCAATACAACTGACCACTAATCTTCAATATGGTTAAAAAGTGACAAATAACCATTGTTTAAATCAAATTATTTTAGTAAAAAGAATTAGATTAAAATGTTTAATACCTCACCTCATATCCAGTCTTCTAATTAAACCAGTATCAGAGCTTGGGCAGCTTCATCTTCAGTAATTTCTTGTCGACTGATGTTATGTCAATTGGGAGAACTGCTCCTTCCTCCCTCTGTTGGTAGACCGATGAATCATATTTTCTTAAATTAAACCACTTAGTGATTTTTTCCTATATAAGTTCAATTATTTTTGTAAATGTTTGTTTTCCTACAATAAGTTTGTTGGTTGGAATAACATATAAATATTAAAATAATATGCTTATTTTTATTTGAAAGATTATCCTCACATAGAGAATGACCCCAAAGACAAAGCAGACTGAAAAACAATTTGAAGACTTATATTAAATTAATGTTGGGAAGTAAACATTATGAGGTATAATCATTAAAATTCATCAGAGAACATTTTGTTTAAACAACTCACCTCATAGGATTCATGCTTCCATAATATCACGATTTCAAACACAGTCGTGTTCATCTTCAGCCATAACTCCGACTGATGAAATTCTTCGGCCGTCAACTGTTCTATTTAACCATAGATGGCAGCACTGAAGATGGCGACAGTAGAACAGTTGACGGCCAAAGAATTTCGTCAGTCGGAGTTATGGCTGAAGATAAACACGACTGTGTTTGAAATCGCGATATCATGGAAGCATGAATCCTATGAGATGAGTTGTTTAAACAAAATGTTCTCCGATGAATTTTAATAATTTGAAGACTTAATTATTCTTATTTAGAATATGACAACTCACTGGCACTATCAAACCAGTAGCTTCATGGCTGTGTGAAAATAAGCTCTCCATACTTCCCGATCCTGAGCTAATGTTTTTCAATCATTATTTGTATAATCTACATCCCACAAATCACCCATCCATCATCCAATGGCTGATTGGCTCAAATTTGAGCTTTGGCCTCACTTAACTTCTGCCTCCAATCATTTCTATTTTGCACAGCAAGCCTCCAGTTGCGACACTTAAGTAGGTTTGCAGCATCTTCCTTAATACCATTCTCCCATCGTTTTTTGGTCTTCCAACTAATCTATTCCCCACAAAACTTGCTGTAAGCACTTTTTTTGGTGCTCTGTCTGTTGAGAACCTTTATACATGGTCAGCCCATTCCAGTTTCTTTAATTTAATAAAAGTGACAAGGTCAGGTTCATTGTATTTGTCATACAATTCTTTGTTGTATTGTATTCTCCACTGACCATTAATATTTATCAATCCAAATATTTTCTTGAGTACTTTTCTCTCATTATTATTTAGGATACCACTGATCCCACAAATCATGGTTAATGTTATTCCTTTACCTCATTCTTGGCCTACCTACATTCCATATGGTTTTCCTACAATGAGTTTCCACACCCCTTTTTCATTCTACATTCATGCTACATGTCCTGCCCATTGCAGTCTATGAGACTTAACTGTTGTTATTACATCTGGTTTCCATAAAGATCATGCAGCTCACTGTTATGTAGTCTTTTCCATTTGCCTGTCTGTTCATCTCTTTTGGTGCAAAATTTTTCCTAAGAACTTCATTCTCAAAAGCTCATAATCTTTTCCTCTTTTTTAAAGTAAGAGTCTATATTTCATATCTATATATAAATATAATATAACTGGGAGAATAATAGTCTTAAAAATTTCCGGCTTTTTTAGAAGAGAACATCCTTTCTGCTAAATATTGGAGTGCAAGAGAGCGAATGATTTCATTGTCAAGTGCTCGACATTAGATACCAAGCAACAATCAACATTTTCAATTTAATGTTTTTTTAGAGAAGTTGTGGTAATGCATAATTTCCAACATTTCTTTGTGCATCTCATTCCTGTTTGTAATTATTGTTCCTAGGAATTTTAAACATACATACCCAAGTGCAGTAGTTCCTTGGGATTATAACATAAGGCCTACGACAGTAAACTCATTGAGTTTATAGTTTTTTAGACAACAGGGGCTCTTAAATACACTTCTTCTTGTCAATGTCATCAGTTTGACCAATCAAAGCAAATAGTAGGGTTATCACAAGTCCTATATTGGGATTGAATTTTTAGGTGATTATCCAAATTTTTCTATGGCTCCCAAATGTTCTGCCAAACCAGAGACTTCTTCATGGAGATAGTAACCTACTTCTTTAAGTACATAGGTAATTTAACAATTTCAATACTATTATTTTAATACAGTCCCAATAATGGATCATATTATAATATTATAATGATATTGTGAAAAGAAAAATTAATGTCTGAACCAGGAATCGAACCGTGGAGCTCTCCTTCTCCATAGGAATGTGCAGCCCACTATACCATTCTGGACTTGGTACAAACATTAACAATTCTTTCCACATATACAAATCTATAATTCATGTGTTCAGCCCACTACATCATTCTAGACTTGGTACGAACATTAATAATTCTCGAGAATTATAGATTTGTATATGTGGAAAGAATTGTTAATGTTTGTACCAAGTGTAGAATGGTGTAGTGGGCTGCACACTCCTACAGAGAAGGAGAGGTCCATGGTTCGATTCCTGGTTCAGACATTAATTTTTCTTTCCACAATATCATTATAATACATAGGTAATGTTAAATCAAATTTTGTGATAGGAGCAGGGTTCTAGGACATGATCATAAAATTTAATTTTTTTGTCACTGCATAAATATTCTTCTTGCTCCATTCAAGAATTTGAAAATTTGAAATTATTTAAATTTTTTTAATTTACTAAAGTATTACTTATTTTAGGAATTCTCACTATGAGGTATATTCATTAAGGTAGAATTTTTTATCACTCACCTCATATTGTTCTTCTTATTTGACTATAAACTAGTTTCGGAACATAGTTTCTGTTCCATCCTCAGAATCGTCACGACCGTTGTAATGATACTGAGGATGGTACAGAAACTATGTTCCGAAACTAGTTTATAGTCAAATAAGAAGTACAATATGATGTGAGTGATAAAAAATTCTACCTTAATTACTAAAGTATACTTGAGTTCTAATCAAAAAGTAAGAAATCACAATAAAATGCAAAAATCATAGTGTGAATATGGAGGAATTTGATAGCAGGTTACATTTTAATTCCAGAAATGACTTCAAGACTGGATGAATCTGTTGGTGAAATTGTGACTGCTCTCAAAGATAAAGGCATTTTAAATAACAGTATAATTATTTTTCTGTCCGATAATGGAGCACAGACTATAGGAATGCATCAGAATTGGGGTTCCAACTGGCCACTTAGAGGTGTACGTATACATCATAGTGAATATGTTTATTTTTATACCTGTATTTAGGTTCTCTAAAGATTCATGTGCTAATGTTAGATTTGATGAAAATAACAGTCAAATAATTTTTCAATTAATTTTTTTTTATGTAAAATGGACTTTTCTCCCTATTTCTATGAAAACTAAATTAAATGTTGTCTTTATATATTTATAGCTAAATTAATCTTTAATTGAATATTATTAAAAGTATATGTTACCTCATATTTATTCTTCTTTTTAAGACTGGTTTTGAAGAAATTAATAATCTTCTATCTTCAGTTTATACTGGACTGTTGTTTTGTCATTGGTAATTCAGAATTTTTTCCTCAATCTGTTGGTAGACTGAGTGCATGTTTATGTTTGTGTAGTGTAAAGTGTGTTTATTATGTGTTATATAAGGCATGATGATGAAGATAAGGGAGAAGGTTAACCCCGGTGCCAGCACGTAACCTACTCCTATTGAAAAGCACCAAGGGGGCCACCAGGTTTAACATTCCCATCTGACAGATGAATCGCTATCAATAATACCGTATGTTTCTCAACATATGTACCGTGAAGAGGTTTGCAATTTAATGTAGGAATCTGGTGCACAATCTAGTGATTAAAAATTGTACACCACCACCTCTCCTCTCCCAGAGATTGAAAATATTACAATTACATTAATTTAATTTAATTAATTTAACAATTAGAATTTCCAACTCCACCTGGTATCAAACCCAGGTCCACTAGTTAAGAAGCAGGCATGCTACCACCTAATAATAAAAATCAAAATCTGACATCAGTACGCTGTTCTATTCTCTATTGAATTAGTTAACAATGAACCTCTTGAAGCCTGAAGTAACAATTAATAAATTGTTGTTTTAATAAAGAAAATAGAAGATTTTCTTCTTCTAATCTTTTGTTACTGTTCTGGGAGTTGAGTTTTGAATAAAAATCTCCATCTACTTTGGTTGTTCCATGTCTCCTCTTCCATAATTTCCATCCATTCAACTTGATACTCATCTTAACTTGTTTTTCCCATATTCTCTCTAAAAGTCCAACCCCTTCATTCATAGCATGAGAGGTGGCTGTGTTAAATAGGAGAATGTTTTCTGGGATGATGTTCAGTGGAGAAGACATTTTGTCTCCGGTATTGCAACTGTAACTGAGAAGGCCCAGTAAGAACTATGAGAAAGGTGGCTGAAAAGGGCTCAAGTGAAATTACGTCAAGACTAGCAAGCTGGGTAATGGTTAACAAGTCTGCTTTCAAAGGACAACAAATAACATTGGAATGTTAATTATTAATGATTTGGTTATTTTGACTCACCTCACATTTTTTTATTTTTATGCAGACTAGGTTTCGTCGCTTTTGCGCAACATTGTTATGCAAAATGAACGAAACCTGGTCTACATAAAATCAAGAAATATGAGGTGAGTCAAAATAACAAACTTATTAATAATTAAAAGAAACCTCATAATGTTATTTCCGACATATAATAAAAAAAAAAATTGGATGTCATATACTAAAAAGAATTGGATTTTAGTTTAATGCCCCTCTTTGAATATGGTTTAAGCATTGTTGCCTTAACATATTTTAATTATATTTCAGTTGAAATTTACACCATATGAAGGTGCTGTGAGAGGGGTGACAGCATTGTGGAGTCCCCTGCTGAAAAACCCACATCGAGTCTCCTCACATTTAATGCATATTGTAGACTGGTATCCTACTATCTATGCAATGACAGGTAGTACACAATTATATCTCTTAATAATATTGAGATTCTATCATGTCACCTCATATTTTGTCTTCTTTTTAGACTGGTTTTGGACTTATTCCATCTCAAGTATTTTTGCGACCATGTAATGTTGTAGAGATCTTCAGTTTTCTATGGTGGAAATGCACTGCTTCTTCCTCCATTTGTTGATTGATCCATGAACCTCCAAATCAAACCACATTCCTGGGAATTTCAAAATTTATTAATTACTTCTTGCTTTTTGAATGTAGATTTTTTTCCCAAACTGTGAACTCTGTAAGTTTTTCTATTTGTTTTATTAATCTAGTCTTTTTTTCAATTTGGCATTTTCCTGACTAAGCTTGAGCGGCCATTGCAGATCTTTCTACTTCCCCATTTTTCACAATCCTTCACTCTGGTTTTCAAATTTCTTTTTATTTTCCCTACCTAGATTTTATCTGATAAATCCTTGATTTGTTTCTTCTTCCATTATTTCAATTTTGTTGAATTTTATTATTCTATTGAGGCTAAAATTGTTTTTCAGTATCAGTCTTATGTTGAACTGTTTAATTTCACAATTTTTATTCGCTAGACTGCGTACTAGTTTCCTATATTAAATTGCTAATCCCTCTGCAGTATCTTTGGAAACTGCTGTTACATACTGTTCTTCAAATGTTTCCATTTCATACATTTCCACAATAATGGCATCTAATTGTATAACAGTAGAAATTAATGATTTTATTTGTGTAACATCATAATTTTAGATTCTTGTTTTTATTTTTTAGTATAATAACACAAAATTATATTTTTAGGTGGTGATATTAGTGACCTTGGAGAAATAGATGGAATAAATCAGTGGTCACACTTGATCGACGATTCAAATAGCACAACTCCTCGCAAAGATATGTTGATAAATATAGAAGAAGAAAATACTATTGAAGGAATAATTGATGGTAAATGGAAACTTGTACTCTCTACATATAACAATGGAAGCTATGACAATTATTTTGGCGAGGATGGAAGAGGTTTACCAAATCCTGCTTACAGCATTCATATGGTTTTAGTCAGTAATGTTTTTAAGTCCTTACAGTCTGTACAAAGCAATAATATAAATAATATAAATCAAATGGTTAATAAAATTAAACAACTTAGAAAGGAAGCTACAATAAATTGTCAAGAGACAGAAAGGAAGTATTCTGAAGGACCATATTGCTCAACATACTGTCTATTTGATATTGAGAATGATCCTTGTGAAGAGAAAAACATTGTATTAAACTATCCCATAATAACAGAGCATTTAAAAAATAAATTGAAGACATTTAGAAGTCTAATGGTTCCTGAATTAAACAAACCTGTATCATCAGCAGCAAATCCAAAATTTTATAATAATTCTTGGGTTTCATGGCTTGATGAAAAATATATAAATCAATCAAAATTTTATGCAGTTAAATTTTCTGTATCTGAAGCTATAACATTGAAAGTTTGCATTTCTTATTTCTTATTTTTATTAATTTTTATTTATTTATGAGAAATATTCTAATTGCAGTATAAGAAAATACATAATTAAGATAATATTTTGTATAACATTTTTCCATCTTATCCTGTTCAGACTATGATTAATTTTTATTTTTGAAGTTATAATTGTGTATACTAGTTAAATTACATAGTCCACCGCTGTGGTCTCAAGGTAGTGTGCTGCCTTGTCATGCAGCAAGCCCGGGTTTGATCCTCAGTCGGGACAAGTTTTCTGGGTGATGGTTGTTTTTTTGGGGTTATTCCTTACCTGTAAGACAAATGTCAGGAAACTTTAAATTCAGTAAATTTAAGATTAAGACCTCTCCTGATGCATCATTACCTTCATCATCACCTATCATATATCATTGGGACAGCGTAACTCTGCCTTCCAGGCACCCCAATCTCAGAAGTGGGTTACAATAACGCCATGCCAGGAGAGAATACCAGAATGTTGAAATGACAACATGGTGCCATTGAAAAAAAAAAAGAAATATATATATTAACGATTTTTCTCTTCAAATATATATATATTACATACTGGCACCATGGGATATTGCAATAAGTGGAGATTTCTTTATACTTTCATGTTAGATTGGCTGTGTGGTTCCTCTAATATGAGTACCAGAATCTTCATAGAGGTAAAATTGAGTAGAGCAGATGATAGCCAAATTATTTTCTATTTGTGACATTAATCCTTATCTTATGCTGCCATCGATTAGCATCTTCAGTGTTTTAGGAAGATTGTACCTTAGTAATAAATTTATGATTTCTTTTTATATATCCAATATGCGATAAGAGGAATGTATCTGTGGTCACCAAGAATAAATATTGACAAGTATAACATTTCTTTAATTAATGATTTGGAGAAAATGCTTTAACATCTCACCTCATAAAGTTGCATGTCTTCACGATACCGGTTTCAAAAGTATAGTTTTACTTCCATCTTCATGCAAATTCTAATACTTAAATTTGATTAAATAAAATTGCTATTCATAGTTAAATATGGGAAATAACATTATGAGGTTCTTGGTAATCTAATCTATTAATAACCAATAAGAAAGTGAATACCCCAGATAGCAAAATATTGGAATTTATCAAATTAGTTGTAAAGACTGCAATACAGTATACATAGGGAAAACAAAAAGGAATTTGGACACTCGCACAAAAGAACACTTTAGAAATATTAAAAATGGTGAAACTGAAAAATCAGCTATTGCAGCACATAGTTTAGATCCATGAATTTTAAAATTCCTGATGAACATGAATTGATCTTGAGGTTCATCAGATCAACACCAGATGAATATTCCAACAAAAATCCGGTAGTCATAATGTCGGGTGGAGATAAGAGGGACTCCTCTTGAAAACTGCTGTTCCCGTGTTTAAGAAACATAAAGTATAAGGTAAGGTAAGAAGTGACTCATTCTATTAAATTAATGTTGGGAAGTAAACATTATGAGGTATAATCATTAAAATTCATCGGAGAACATTTTGTTTAAACAACTCACCTCAAAGGATTCATGCTTCCATGATACCGCGGTTTCAAACACAGTATCATGGAAGCATGAATCCTATGAGGTGAGTTGTTTAAACAAAATGTTCTCTGATGAATTTTAGTGACTCATTCATTCATTGAAATAAAATTGCTACTTTATTATAACTCATGTCATCAGCTACACATGATGAAGAATTAACAAAAACTATTTTTTCAGAGAAGCACTTTTTTAACCAGAACACGGTACAATTCTTACAAGACTGGGAAACAAATATCTTTGTAACATTTAAAGCATTAGAGTGCGAGATGATCACAGCACACTTATTGAAATTCATCGGAGAGCATTTTTTGACAATTCACCTCATAGATTTCATGTTTTTCACAATACTGCAGTTTCAAATGAAATCTCAGCTGAGGATAAACGATATTTCGTTTGAAACTGCATTATTGTGAAAAACATGAAATCTATGAGGTGAGTTGTCAAAAAATGTTCTCCGATGAATTTCAATGATTATACCTCATAATATTTACTTCTCGACATTAATTTAATACAGTACACTTAACTTACTTTGGCCATTTTTCGACTTTACAACTTGTGACCACAGATATAAAGTTTGATTATTTGTTTTTTTCTTACAGTCGTCATTATACAATTAAGTACAAAAATGTATATAAATTCTACTTTATGACATTAATTGTTATAACTTATCTGTCTTTATGATTATAACTTTCAGATTTTCCTAAATATTGCACATAATGTCTCCTTAAAAATAAAATAAAAGAAAAAGGCAATAACAGACACTCTCACCAAAAAATAATGTTAGGACTATGTAGTCTTTTCCATTTAAGTCTGTAAATTCATGAAAGCAATATATGGAGTGAGTATTTTCTTTTATTTATTTTATATTGTTTGATTGACTTAATACACTGGGCACAGGATATCAGAAAGCCTGGCTGATGGTTAAATATTCATCGATCATATTTTCTTTAAATTAAAGGATCCACCATTAAGGACAATATTTTCCCGTAAATCCCTTCTCCAAATTTTCTTTCTCATTCTGTTTCTTTATTGCTATACTCCAAACTCAAAATACCTATCCTTTGTTCAGTGCTACAGCATTGCTGGACACTCATATGGAATAACTCATCAGGTAAGAGGGAATGTTTTTGATCAGATCTGTAACACTCTTTTCACATTGCAACCATGTTCCTTGTGACATTGTAGAAAGTTTCAGTTATCTCGTGCTCAGTGAATATTTTTTTCTTGATCTCTTTTTTTTTTTTCTGTTTCTTGTAGGAATTATTCCCTGTTTCTTATTGAATCAAGTCCTGCCATCTTCCTTTTTTTATTTCCCACTTTCTTTATCATTAGTGCTTCTTGATTCATTGTTATTTTGAGAATGGACATTTCACAGATAAGGTTGCTAGCCTGACTTGCAGAATATTATAGGCTTATTAAATTTGAAGAGAAAAATTTTTGCCCAGACCGAGACTCCAACCCGGGATCTTTGGTTTCCGTACCAATGCTCTACCAACTGAGCTACCAGGGCGAGTTCCAATCTAGATGCAATTTCTATACGTTGTAATTCCCGCGCACCAAATGCGATGCCTTAGCTTCTATCTATGCAAATGACGGCCCTTAGTTAAGAAGACATATATTGGAATTTAAACACTACTTTTAAAAGCCAATAGGGCTTCTATTGATATTTTTATTATTAATTTAACACTTCTCACTGAAGGATAAATTAAATTTGAGGCTTAATACCCAGTTTTCCGGGTTTCCTATGGGCCATATGGCTATCATAGCAGTCCTGGAACATTAGTCCCCATCATGCATCACTCCATAAGACACTTTCTTACTTCATTTTGTCCAATCTGTATGACTTATTTAATTTTCTTAATTACTTTTGACAAAATTATGAGACTCATCCAGTCTTTCTTACAATAATATTCCCAGCGTTGTTTCTATTTACGAAATCAAGAATTTCAAACTTACATTTATTATTAGTAAAGTAATCCCACTACAGGCCTCAGGAAGCCCTTGGGGTAGTAGGAGGTTAAGGCTCCCACTTTTTCTAGAAAATCGGACTTGATGTCAGCCAGGTTTTCAGCCCTGCATGACGGTCGCCTTTATCTCCAGAACAAGCGTCTGGTATTCATTTCTGTTAGAGGCTGAGTCGACCCCAGGACCATAGTGCCACCAGAAGGTTTTGGTCAATTTAAAAATCCTGACCCGACCGGGACTTGAACCCTCGACCTTCTGACTTGATATTTATTATTAACGAGTTGTTATGTACACATATAAAATTTGTTAATACTTCATTTGGTAATAGAAAAATGAATTTGAGCTCTTTTTGTTATAGCGGCCAAAACCAATAAACCAATTAATTCTATTACCTATATAAAATGCTTAGAACTCAATTCAGCAGCTCTTTTTCCATGTTAAAATCTGAATTCATTACCACTGTATATAATCATACTAACTTTAATTTGCAGTAAAAGAAGGTGGAACTTAGTCAAAAAAATATGGAAGAGTTTATATATATAAAGAGGATAGGCCTGGCATGGAGGAAATTCTGGTGCTTAAAATTTATTCTAATGGACAATAAACAGAAAATAAGCATGTGAGATTCTAGAAAAATGAATCATACTAACTCTGATAAATTCCTATAAGCAGAAGGATTAGACTTATTCAACATGCCAGATGAGATTACATACATAGCACATAATGGGTCAAGTACAATAGACTTGTGCTTCAAAAACAACAATATATGGTTGCCATTGTGATCGCTGACTGGGAAATAAAAATCCTCCAGATATCATTAAAAATAACAGCCAATCAAAATGAAGGTTTAAGTCACATGATATCTAAAATGTATGTGATGATGTCCCTTGGAATCCGAACAATAAACACAGTTCTAAGATGATGATAAGCCCTAAGTATTGTTAAATGAAAATAATTAGGCTGAATAATAGATATATTGGCGTAACAATATAGGCCATACTTAAAAAGAACATGATAATAAAAACTATTATTTAATAATCACATAAAGAAAACTATAAATGAAATTATTACGCTGGAAGTTAAGCCCAGCCATAACGTAGCGTAAAAAGAATCTTTATGTTTTAAGTGATCTTTGGCCCGAGCGGTTGGCCTTGGTTTTGGCGTTAATACCTCACATAGAAAACACAGTAAACAATAAAATAACATTATTCATTTGAATAAACCAAAACATAAAGAAATATTAAAACAAAAACATATAAAACAACTTATTAAAGCCAGCTAAAATCGCCATATTGAAAAGCGCCGAAAAGACTAAAAACTTGATAAAACTCAGAGAGAGAAAACCATTTAAAAACAATCAACTTTGGTCATTATTCTAAGTTATTTGACCCTTAGGTCTTCTTAATTTCATGCATTCTCAACAATCAATAAAATTATTCTAAGTTCTCTGGACCATTTGGTCCTTTAATAGAATTTATGTTTGAAAATGACCATTAAAAAACCATGAACTTTTTAGAGTGAAAATAGTATAAAAAATGCATCTTACTCATGTAGAGCTGCCTCCTCCACCTGGAGGACCCCATGGTCCTCCAGCCAGTTCTGCCTTTTCCTACCAAAAACCCCGCTTTTTATATTATCATCTCTACCTTTCACCATTCCCAAAAACTAATGGAAACCCTATTTTCTTACCCAATCTTTTGTAATATTCCTAGTTCTATCAGGGTCATATTATATAAGATGTTTTTCTTTTATTTATCTTAATGTGTTTGGGTTATATAAGTTTTCGTAAGAGTGTCCCATTAGGTTGAAACTAACAAAGCTGTTTGTGATATTATATAAGATTTCGTAAGTGTGTCCTCATAGATTGAAAAATATATTGATGTGAAATCATTTTATTATAATTTCTACCCTCGTTTTTATTTATAAAACTCTGATATACATTTTGATTGGGACTTCAATCAGTTTTTAAAGTTGATTATTTATTCCCTATCTTCTGGTATAATAAACAAGTGTCTTGTGTATATGCTTCATCTGTTTTTATAGAATTTGATTATTATGGCAGTTAGGCCCTAGTGTACGTGTAACAGAAATATACTAATTTATTATACCGGAAGATAGGAAATAAATAATCACCCTCAAAATGCTGATTAAGTCATACTCAAAGTTCATACAAGGGTTTTTAGGAAATAAAAAACGCGTAGAATTTTATGATAAGTATCCGGGACTCATTGTTGGAATCTGTCACAACACCAGGATGTAGTTCAAAATATCAACTTGTTTTGATAGAAAAACCAGAGATTTCCACTTTAGACATAAATGAAAGTTTTGAACTACATCAGGTGAAAATGAGTAAAAATGAAGACGACGATAAGAATTCCCACATTTATGAAAGTGGAAAGTTAGGGAAATTGAACTTTCCACCCGAGATTTCCCTGCGAATTAGAAATTTTTAGAAGGGAAAAACTATCGAATATATACTCGCGATTTTTAGACGAAAGATAGACAGAGGCAGGGACTGAAGCAGACGCTACAGGTTCCTTTGGGACGGGTCATGAATCCTCTACATGAGCGAGTGTAAGTTTCTGTAATCACTATGGTGGATCATTTCAACTTCAAAACTAAAAGATTCAAAGAACCAATAAAAACATTATATTAATTTGGTAAACTGTTAATAACCATGCATTGGCAAATAAGAAGACCCAAGGGTCGAATTAAAAGTTAAGTTAAAATTAATAATCTACAGTTGACTTAGTTGAACTCTCTCATATATATATATATATATATATATATATATATATATATATATATATATATATAGTGAAGTTTTAATTCAATTTCGGCGCGATCCAATATGGTGATTTTAGCTTCCTTGCTCGAGATGTTTATAACCGTTTTTTTATTGAACATGTTTTATGTAATGTTGACATTTATAATAAATGTGTTTGTAATGTTTCTATGTACAATGTGATGCTCCCGTTAGTTGTGATTATAGCATTTTCTCCGTCGCGACCGAAAGCCAACCGCTCGGGCCAAGGTCAATTAAAAATATTGAACCTTTTTTCTTCATGGAAAGCTACTTTATGACCTATGGATAATCTAGGTTGTAACAATTGGTGATCCAATTTAAAATAAAATACTTTCTTGAAAATGAAATGCCTAGCTGAAAAGTATAATAAATAGTTCCTACCTAAAAAAGGATTGTGTAAAATATGCTAACAGTTTTAAAATGTTAGGCATTGAGCCAAGTACTGGTACACCTTCAATAAGAAATGGGCTATAGTCTTTGAAGAAATGTTAAAGTATTCGCTTTACAGCCAGGGAAGCCATAAAAAACGCTGATTGCCTAATAGGAACAGTGGTGGGACTTTTGGCCATATCACTTATGAGTTATGAGCCCAACAGCTAGCTTTTGCCTTGAGTAAAGGTTTTGATAAAGAACTGAAAGTGTAAATTCGTAAGTTAAAAGAAATAGATCAATTTTTGGTTTTAAGTATTCCTTAAAACTCTTATCATCTCTAAGAAGAATTATATTTTTAAATGTATTGTCATTTCTATATTTATTTTACATTTAAAAATGGAGTCATGGGAATATATTTATACATGAAGGAGAAATATCTACAATCAGGAGATTGGATGGACCAGAGATATGGACCGACAAAATTGGCTATTAGGAATCGGACAATGTCAAAGACATTAATCAACCTATGATCTATCTAAATGGGATTTTTTTATACTTTTAATTTCCTGTTCAAACTGAAATTGTTTGTTACACCTGAGCCACCGTGATCAATCGGAAATCGATTGAAAAAAGTTAGATGGCAGTGATCGAGAATCGCACTTTTCGATTTCGATTGGCATATACCGGTATATACATCGACAATCGATGATTGCACATTCCTACTCAGCACCAGCCAGCGATAACTCACTAATGCACCAGCATTGGCGCTGATCCAGAGAAGAGATAAGCCACTACTCAGAGTTTAAAATAATGGGTTATCTCCGATTTAAAGATGATTCCAGAGATAACCCACTCATAATTCTATCAGAGTAGGATTCCCGTTTGACTTACAGGACCAGGTAAAACAACCACAACTATGGCCGAAGGGAATTATCGTGAGGCAGTATATTTTTCAGAGACAACAAAGGCAAGGGGTACGACTATAACAAACAATCATATAACGGTAATCCAAAATCAGTAACAATACACACCCCTGCAAACTTAAGGAATGTAATAAACGCGGCCCCGAAAACGGGGACCCCGCCCCCGGATAGTATATTACGAATGGTGAACAACTACACCAACAACAATAATGCGAATAACCACGTCAAAATAATGGCGTGGAACGTGGAAGGACTGAACTCCGTATTAACCTTGCCCATAATTGCATTTCAAGAAAATGATACATTGTTCTTCTCAGAAACTTTCTGCATGGAAGTTACAAAAATAGCCAACTTTTATGGAATTCACTCTCCAGCCAAAAAAAAAAAAAAAAAAAAGAGACAAGGGTCGCCCCTCAGGAGGACTAAACTGCTTTGTGAAATCGCACCTACAACCCCTCAACGGGATCATTTGTACTGAGAACACAACGATATCCACCAGAATAGTAAATATGATTGGTGCATACTTCGCGCCCAACACTGAACCAGAGAGCAACATAGATGACCTAGGAAGGGCTCTGGAGAATATAGATGATGGTAAACCAACCATTCTAATGGGAGACCTCAACTGTCGCATTGCTAAGTGGAACACAAAAACCCAAGCGGTCATAGACTTCCTCCTAGACTACAGACTGAGACTCCTAAACCAAGGACAGGAATTTACCTATATAGCTCCAAACGGGAGGAGTACAATCGATCTGGTCTTCACGATAATCAGGGACGAGCCCAAGTCAAAGTAGAGAAATATGCAATTAGAAAACACCTACCGGTAATAACCGAACTTCAGCTGAGTCACTTAGGACAGCCAAGACCAAACTGTAACCACAGAACAAAAATCTCGCGACACATTGACGAAGAAAATGGCAAGCAAGCAAAGGAGAAATACCGTCAATAATAAGTATGATGAGACAGGGAAATCTAGAAGAGCAACAGCAGCCTTGACCGAGAACATCACACAAGCCACCAATAAGGCAACCAGGGCCACACGTACGGCGAAACCATGGTTCGATTAGGAATGTTATTTATCAAGACAAAGAACTCTACAGCTTCTTCACGAAGCAAGAAAACCCGAAAACATCGCACTAACGGACTATGCAGAATAACGCCGGGAGTAGAAACGCCTACTAAAAGAAAAGAAGACAGCGTACGATCTATACTAAGAACAGATCCTAATCACCGACACAGAAATGAAGCCATATAAAATATTACTGACTTCCAAGAAACGTCACCTAACCCCTATCGTGAATCTGGAGCAATGGGAAACCCACTTCAGAAACCTCCTGGGAGAAAATGGCGAAACAACAGTTGATCCAACGCCGCACATACGTAATACAAGAACGGAACTCGACGACCCAATCACTCCTGACGATGTAGCCCGCTTCATAAGCAATACTAAAAACAACAAGGCTGCCCGCCCGGATAGGATATTCGCGGAACCCCTGAAAACCTTGTCTCAAGATCTGGTAGTATCACTAGCCCTCCTATACAACGAATGTCTCACGAACAGCACAATCCCACAGCAATGGAGAAAGACGATAATAGTGGTAATCCATAAAGGCATAATCAGTAAAGGCGACCCAAACAGTTACATGGGGAATCGCTTTGGAGAACACGGTGTTCAAACTATTCTCCAAAATCGTAGTAGAGCGCATCGAGCTAAGATTACGAGCAAACATTCCCACGAATCAATTCGGATTCACTCCAGGCAGATCGACCCTACATGCAGTACAAGAAATCCTAGTTGAGATAGAAAATAGCATGGCACAACACTGTATGCAATATCCATAGTTTATTCAAAAGCATTTGACAGCATTGACAGAAAGTTATTATACCACAAGCTGGAGAACGCACTGGGCAGGACAACTCGCGAACTGGAGACAATAAAATCGATTCTCAGCACCAACTATGTAGCAATCTATGATGGCATATCAGTGTCAAAAGATATTGCTCAAACACGAGGAGTCCTACAAGGAGACCAACTGAACCCAGTCCTCTTTAACATTGTGACAGCCGATATTGGACAAGCTATAAGCGAAAAAAATGTAAAGCTATTAATGCATGCCGATAACATGGTCATCCTCTCCAAGAGTCTTAAAGATCAGCAAGAGGCCATGGAGAATATCAGAAAATGGGCATCAGAAAATTCAATGGAAATAAATAGCTCCAAAACAAAAGCAATGAAGTTCAGAAGAGGAGGGAGATTATGAAAAATGGACCACTTTATGTGCGGCGACTCAGCCCTAGAAATAGTCCCCAACTTTAAGTACCTGGGAGTGACACTGGAGACCACAGGAACCACATTCACCATGCACATACAAGACAGGACCACAGCGGCAATAAATTCGATGTTCGATATCCCCAATCTTCAGAGACTGTCCCTGCCATCGGCGATGGCGCTGTCCCAACTTAAGGTAGTACCAGCGGCCACATACTGTATTCAGATAATTTGGACTCACCTAACGGCGAAAAACCTCAAGAAATTGGAGAATGTCAAAGCCAGATATCTCAGGAGGGCCTTGTCACTCTCAAAGTACACAAGAAACATCTACGCCTACATAATAGCATATGAATCGTACTTCATTTAGGACATTAAGCTCCACTTCAATCTACCAGAAACCCAGGCATATATAGACGCCATCAAAGCGAGACAAAACAAAGCCAAGCAATACCGATGGAAATAATGGTCACAGAAACGATGAAAACTGATGTGTGGAAAGGCCCGAACTTATAACTTCGCCACCTGTACACACGCTTCGCCGCGCATGGTTTCCACGGGAAGATATTCCAGAAACCGTCATACCACGACCCCAAGGAAGACTGCATATGTAAGCTTTGCGACGAGCCACCTAATGAAATGCAAAAGCAGAACTCAGTCTCTCATCACAATTACAAAGGACTGGTGAAATCTCAAAATGTACACATTGTGTTTAATAAAGCCTATTAAAGATGATTGTACATAGCAACAGCAGAAGTCATAGAAGCAACTACCAAATAAGATAGTACCACAAACTATACATTTACGCAGACGACATGGTCCTAGTATCAAACAGAATTGAGGACCTACAGGAAAGCCTAGAGGGCCTATCAACATGGGCCGATAAAAATGGATTGAAAATAAACACCGACAATAGGGCACATATGATATTCAGGAAAGGAGGGAAAACATCAGGAATAGACACATTGCAGCTTGGACTAAAAAAGTTAAAAACGGTAAACCAATACAGATATCTTGGAATCACACAACAAACACAAGGGAACACATTTAATATACATAACAAACAGAGAGCAATAACAGCTATTGTAGCAATCAATGAAATAAAACAGCTTCAATTACTGTCCCTGAAGACAGCAATGAGAATATTCAGAGCGAAAATAACCCCGTACTCACATATGGAATACAAATAATATGGGAGCATCTTAAGAAGAGAGGCCTGCAAACCATAGTAAACGTCAAAACAACGTTTCTAAAGAAAGTCCAAGGTGTCTCAAAGTACACACTCTCCAGGCTCACATACTTACTAACAAAGGAAGCATTGCTAATAGAAGAAATACGCTTCACACTATACTATTGCCATCCACCCAGGCATATCAGAATCTCATTACGGAGTATCTGCAAAAAAAAAAAAAAGAAAGAACGTTATAGAAGATTAATTCTGCATTGCCAGCGCGATGACGGATAGAACTTGGACGCAAATCAACAGATGATGTGTGCAGTCAACAGTCGCAGTACACGGCTTCCACCACAAACACCTTTCACACCGTATCCGAGAAATGTGTATACAAGTTATGCAGATGAAAGTATGACAAATACCACGTTTTGAAATGTAAGAAGAATCGTGATTGATTTCAGCCTCAGCACAGAACACTGATTTCTGTGCCTACTATATTCTCGCACTCGTGAGCGGTTCGTAAGGGTGTACAACCTCTACCAGTAGAGACTTCTGTCAAATATTTAGACCTAATTTTGGATAAAAAAAATAACATTCAGAGCCCATATTGAATACATAACTAACAGAGCTCAACAAGGTATAACTATATTATATCCGTTTTTCAAATCGCCGTCACTATCCCAAAGGATCAGGGTCACATTATATGTGGCCGTGATCCGTAGTATGCTATAGCACGGCTGCGAATCTCTGAGTATCCTTGCGAAATGCCACAAAAAGAAACTGCAAATAATACAAAATAAATGTTTAAAAATCATACTTTCGGCCCCGCGTTACATAAGAATAACAGATATGTATGAAGCCACGAAGGTGCCATTTATTGATGCCATCATAACTGAAAGGGTTGCTACCATATTTCAAAACATAAATGAACATGAAAACCCAACGGTACGCAGTATGGGACACCTTCGACAATGGCGTACTATACATAGAAACATATTCAACGACTTAAATCAAGCATAGTGCTCAGCATGGAAAAATCAAGGAAAGAAAGTTCAGCGCAGATTGGCGTGACTCAGTCTGGTTCTGAATCGAGCCTAGCTCTTCAGTGACGCAGTCTCCGATGTCCCAATCAAGCGAGATCTATTCACCTTGATTACAAATATCCATTGTTTAAATCAAATCCCCTAAATAAACGCCGTGTAGGCTAGGGCCAACCAGCTAAGCCCAATACTGAATACAATCGCGAATTCGGCTACAAGGGACGAACAACATTTTTCAGAATACGGCACACTGGACAGCAAAAATAATTGTCATCAAGCGAGCGACTGGTGAGCGTTTCCTACTATTATAATGATAAGTAAAAGTTTCGCCCGAGTGGGGATTGATTATATTTATTCTTTGCTATATTCGTTCAGTGTTTTTGTGTTCTTTGGGCACTTCGGTATGTGGTACCGTTCGCATCTGTGACCACACAAAGCACATATACATTTTTCATTTGGGTCGTGGTACTTCTTGTTTTCACACACTTTGTGATGAAAACCGTGCACAGCATAACGTGTCACAACATGTCGCTGCTCCTGGTTAGCTTTTGTCCAGTTCCTCTCTATCATGGCTCCCATAGCATAGAAATCAAGGTCTATCTCCCTCTTCTTCAATTTGCTTCGGTGTACGAGGTCTGTGTAGGGTCGGTAGTTGGTAGAAGGTGGTTTCCTACTATTATTAAAGATGGTTCTAGTTTCTTTGATTGTGCTATTCTCTATGATTTCCAATGGGTTCCGATGATAATCGTTGGCTAAGATGGAAGATTTCGTTATTCATTTGTTTTTAATGAGAGTTGCTTGGTAACGTGTAAACATTATGGAGAACCTTAAAAAGCTTTAAATAATGTGAAAGTTTTCGTATAAATTAGTTGATTAATGTTATGTTTATAAGAAAAAATAATTTTGTTGATAATGTCGAATGCTATTTCTCAGTGCAATATACGTTTTAGTTAACCGATCATTTTACTTTTGTAGTATACCTTGTGAAGCCAAGGAGTTAAATATTATACATTACAATGTTGAGGCAATTATTACATGTAGTTTACTGGTTCCAGCATTCTAGTAAATCTTTAGTTCCTCTTAATCACAGTGATCGTGTTAATGAAAATTTCCCATAAGTGTGCATACTCTAAATAGGCGTTGACTTTAAATTATGTAAAACATGGATAAATATGAGTTACCAAAAGAAGATCATAAATCTCCTCGCAGATGGAAAATTGGACTTGCAATATTGTGCGGATGTTTGGCTCCAGTTTTATTTCCACCAGTGCATATGGGAATTTTATATTATTTTTGGGAAGATTTCCATCGTAGTGTTGACAAGCATTTTTGTACATGTTCCTGCTGGGATACTGTTTTTAAAGGTAAGCTCAGTTATTGAGTTTTAAATATTTGCAAAATATGGTAAAGGAAACAAATCAGTTATATAAAATTATTGATATACCAGTAAATAAGGTATTTTGTTTGATAATTTCATTCAAACTTTTATGAACATGACTACTTCGACAAAAGAATAGAAATGGAATTGGCAAGTTATTTTTCTTAGGTTTCAAGCTTCTTAATTTAAGTACTGATACCATAAAAAGTGGTCATGATGATGAAGGTGATAGGTTGAGAGAAATCAGTAGCTGTACTATAGTTTACACCTCACTATGCTATACCATACAACATTCATATGACACAGTTGCACTATTTACTTTTTGTTACACTAACATTTCCTAATGTTTCAACGTTTTGCAGTGATTCTTAAAATATTTTTTTTACAATTCTTAAATGTTTGTCTATATGTTTAAAATGTGGTATTTATCTCTAAATGATTTTTTATGTCTATTTGCTTAAATGTGGTATTTTTCTCTCATTGATTTTTTCTGTAGAATCGTAGTGTGCATGCAGAAGCCTTTACCAATAGATGGCAGGTCTATCTGCAGTAATGGTATCACCAATCTTTGCAATAAATACCCAAATATATTTTCTAAGAATGTAATATGACAACTGAAATTACACTTTTCATTTTTCATTTTATTAGATTAAGAAGGGGTAAGTTAGTGTACATGAAATATTTTGCTGGAAGAATTTAACCTGCTTATATGTCATGTACCTCCATGCTGTAATAGTTGACAAATTACTGTCTGCAACATGAACTCATTTTTAGGAAATAGTGACTTATAACATTTTGCCATCTGAGCGCAGATATAATAACTTCAAATACTAAGTATTGTCTGAAAAAGAAAGAATTTGTTCTCAGGATGTCCTGCATTCACATGCCAAAAATAATCTTATCATACGCTCCAAGAATTCAAACTTGGGAAGACCTGTAAATATCAAGAGAGACAGAGAAGGAGAGAGAGCTTAACAGACCACTGGATCAATTATGTGAAATGTTTATGACCATAAGCAATGTTATCTTCTGTCTACCTCATTTTATCAATAAAAGCAATAAAACATTTAGATGTATTAATCCCTAGTCCTATAAAGCATATCATGAGATAGTGCATATAATTTGTTTTATGTATAAATAATGGTTTTAGCTATAAATAATTCTTTAGTTTCTGTTAGCCATTGTGAACATATTGTCTTTTAGGTGTATGCTATTATAAATAACAGTGGTGCACTTCAAGTTATTTATGTATTCTAAACTATGGATAAAATTAAGTTACAAAAATTAAAATTATCTCATAGGTGGATTGCAGTTTTATGTGGATCATTGTTTCCAATTTTATTTCCACCTGCACATATGAATATTTTTTACTATTTTTGGGAAGATTTTCATTTTAATGTTGATAGAAAATCTTGTAAATGTTCCTGTTGGGATACTGTTTTTAAAGGTATTTCAAATTAATTAAATATTTGTTTCCAGGGATTATTTCCTTGATAAAACTCATATCATATAATATTTTAATTATTTTATTCTCTATAATTTATTTCATAAGTTTATTTACAGCAAAATACAAATTAATTTTTATTTAACAATTTTTCCATCTAGACTGGTTTTCTCTTGGCCATAGTTAATTTATGAGGAATGAATTAATTAAATTAATGTTTTTGCACCTCACCTAAAAATGTATGTGATCATTCATTTCATTATTATTAAATAAAAGATCCATCCATCCATAGTAATTCTGTCTGAGGGCAGGTCTTTCACTGCAATCATAGCATTTTCATGCTATGCTTTATAGCTTTACTAGGGAATTATAGGTGTGGTAGCTTCCCATTGCTTTCCACACCGATGAAGGATGATGATGATAAGGATGATGATGATGGCTGGATGATTTTCGGGGACCGTTGGGCCCTAAGCTTCCTGACATTTGTCTTACAGGTGAGGGAAACCCCGAAAAAACCTCACCCAGGAGCCTGTCCCTACCGTGAATCAAACCCATGCCTGCTGCGTGACAAGGCAGCACCCACCTCGAGACCACAGCAGTGGACAAATAAAAGATGATAGTGCTAAGTCCTAAATATATCAATTATGAGTAATTATTTATGAAAAGAATGACACTCATTAATTGGGATAATCAAAGTCATTCCATTTTGTTATTATGTATCTATGATAGTATAGCAAGGGACCCATGTTCTTGTAAGTTGTTAACTCTGAAATCATGGAGCTTTAATCTCAAAGCAAATTAACATGGTGTCTCCCATCTTCTCGGCTTTTATCTAAGAATCTGAATATCGAGATTTGTAAAAAATAATTTTGCTTGTAGTACTCTAAGGGTGTGAAATATGGTTGCATACATGCCTATATGTCCGGTTTCAATACTCGGAAGATTGGAAATTTTAATTTTAAAATGTTCTATCTTAGGGATAGGAGGGTTGTTGGTGTACAATGTTTGAACACTAATTTGTATACTAAATGCCTGTATTAAATTTCAAATGCAGTACATGTGGGTGGGGATGTTAAATCTGCCCCCTCCCCCTGGTGCTTTTCAACAAGATAAGGGTGTGTATCACCATTGGGTTTCAACTTCACACTTCTCTTCAACATCATCCTTTATAATATATATTAAACAGAAACACTTGAACATATGCTCATCTTACATTTCTCTCTGTACAATCCATCTATTTAAAGTGGTCTTCCAAAATGATGTGTAAATTAAAAATAAGCCACATATTCTGAAGCATGACAATTGCAGTAGTTGGCATTCAAATAGACATACATAAAGATGCAGACCTGGATTTTATTTCTGGTAGGGTAAGAGAATTTATTATATCCTTGGATAAGGGTGTGTGTTCTCTTCATATGTGACAAAAGGAGGAAAAAGTAAAAAAAAAAAATGTGTTTATGGATATGCATTAAGCAGTATTAAAAATAAAATGAGTGATGCGTTAAAAATACCAACAATTTAGAAATTATACATCAGTTATTCAATAGTTACTACAGGGGTTTCATTACTTTCCACAGAGAGCAGTCTGAGGGAATGATTTACCTTTTCAGGACCTGTAGAGGATAAACGTGGAGTTTACAAGGTTTTTAGTAAATAAAAGTATAAAGATATTAGATGTTTAAAATTTTAAATTTATTTTCACACTTCCAACCAAGTAAAAATTTTACCAACAAAACTTTCTGCTCTTGTAAGCTAGAACAGGACATAGTACATCTGTCCTCAAATAACAGCAGTCTCAGACTGCACAAGCTTATTTTTTGTATCAAGGTGAAAGGCTGCAATATTCTTTTCTCATGAAGTTGTACCACTTTACCTTCTCTATCATACGTCAAACATTATTATAGGTGAAAAACATGAGAGGTGTCAAATATTCCACTAAGGGAAGCAGGTCCATGCAGCTGAAATAAGGACTCTAAATCATGAAGATTGAATTCCACAGAGGATTATATGAGGGTATCTGACAGAAAAATTATTAGAAAAATATATGGACCAGTATATGAAAGTGGAATATGGAGAATGTGAAATAATCAATAAATAGAATATATTTGTAAAGGAAGATATAAAAAAACTTCTGTATATAGAATGAATGAAAATAGAATACCCAGAAATATCTTAAATTGCGTGATACTATAGTGTATTTGGTGCTACTTTACCATTCAAGGTCATGCACTTCTCATCTCACAATTATTTTGGAGGGGAGTTTCTTTCAGTAGCCGAAGTCACTTGTTCCCTGTAGCAATTTGACACCCACATGCTTCCTGTTGCTGTTGCCAGTGCAAAACACATTCAATTCTGGAAGGAATTACAGTAACCATATTGACCCAGAGCTGGTTTGGCAGTTGAATAAAAGCCAGTATCATTGTAAGTATGAGTATCTCTGATTTTCAATACATGACCTTCAATGGTAAAGTAAAACCAAACGTCCTATACTGATAAAGGAAGAGATAGATCAAGAAAAAAGTGGTTATAAGAATTAGAGAGTGGCCTTGATAAAGAGAAAATTAGGGAATGAGGGGAAAAAGTCATGAAGAGAGATTAGTGGAGGGGGATTGTGAAGGAAACCAAAGCCCACCCTGGGCTGTAGAGCTGACAAAGAACAAGGGAAGCGGGTCATTAACTTGTAATTTTCATCTGTCATGCCCACTCATAGATGGAATTCACCTATAATAGTTTATAACAGCTTTCACTCCATCAATAGAAAATGAAATTGAATTCATGATAATTAATTAATATAAATTTATTTTTGCAGGAACTTATGAATCAGGTGTAGCTGCATATAAACATCTATACTTCAATGCTACGTCAAACACGTTAAAAATATGGGTGTTGACAGTTGTGTCTATGATAGCTCTTTACGAATGTGTACGATATTTAACGCTTCTTGCGCTTCAAGGCCAGTTAAGATACTCTATGCTAATTCTGTTTCTGTCATCAGTGTTTGCTCATTATTATTCCTGGTGGGCATATGTAAATTACTGGAATGATGACTATTATTCACAATGGTATCATCAGTTATTTTTTACTGCAACGGAACTTTTTTCAACAATTTTTGTTATACATTTGGCACATGTGGAAAACTTGGTCACAGCTCGTAAAGCTCTATGCATTATTGGAATAGCATTAATTCATGTTCTCGCAGGTGGATGGGATCAATTCATTGAAAATGTAGTAAGAGGAGAAGGATATTCACACCAGGTAAATTCAAATTTTTCTCTTAATATTAATTTGTCCTTTAATATAAGTAACAAATTTAAATAAAAACATTAGAAAAAATATGTACTTTACTAGCTAAAAAAGTAGTGTTAAAAGAATAATAAAAATCACAGAAAATGAAGCTATGCAGCTATAACAAGTAATGTTAAAATCCCACTAAAAATTCTTCTTGTTTAAAAAGCTGCTAGAATGTGTATAAAATGAAGGTATAGGATTGTATAAGTAAGACAAAAAAAAAATTGTTTATATCATGAGCCTATATAGCTTAATGGATAAACAATTGGAACGGAGATCCAGAGATCCTGTGTTCAAAACCTGATTTAGACAAACATTTTTTCTCTTTGTCTTTTAATATAAATGACAAATTTAAATAAAAACCATCCACTTAAATATTAACCGTCAGCAGCATAGCTGGGATCTGCTGGCGAGTTTTAGCCACACTTGCTTGGCATGCTGGTAGCTGTTGCTTAGCCTTGGCTAGTATTAGGAAGATTCAATCCTTCCTCTTTCCTATTGAAAATTTCAATGACCTCTCTGTGCATTCTGGTATGGTAGTGGTACATTGTGGCTAGAATAATTGTTTCTTGAAACAAAATTAATTTGCATTATTTTTCTAAAATATACCGATAACAATAAAAGTTAATAACTAATAGTGAATAATTTGAGTTAGAAAATGCATGACTCACCATATATTTGTAGTTTCTTAAACTGTATGTATCATTGTCAATTGTTTCTAATGAGGTGGATCATGCATTTTGTAACTCATCTATCTATCTTGGGTTTTTACAGCTGCTGCTGTCTTCCCGTGCCAAACCTCCAAAGCCTACGATCTTGGGCATCTTCAATGTTTAGCCCTCTTGCTTGCATTACTATCCTCATGTTTTCCTTCCATGTTAACTTTGGTCTCCCTCTTTTCTTCTCTATGGTTGGTTGCCATTGATATAGTAGTTTTGGCCATCGCTCATCTTCCGTTTTTAAAATATGCCCTAACGATTTTAATTACTTCTCCTCAATTCTTTCAATTATGCTTTCTTCTGCTTCCATTATGTTTCTAATTTCCTTATTTGTGACATGTTCTAATTTTGATTTTTTGGCACTTCTGCATAAATAATCCATTTCTAGAGCTATTAGTCTATTTTTGTAGTACTTATTCATTTTCCATACCTCACTTCCATACGTTGCAACAGATTCTACCAATCTTTTACCTAATATATTTTTTTGTGTCTTTCCAAAAATACATACTTATCCCATCATATGGAATTTAACGACAATATTATTTTGCTACTCAATTCAATTCTATGCTTTATGTTCTCTTTGCCTATACCTTCAATGTTATCCATAATTATTCCCAAATATTTAGTTTGTTTCACTTGCTTTATTTGAATTCCTTCTTCCACTATTAAATTTTCTCTTTCATTGCTATTTATTGCCAAATATTCTGTTTTTTGTAAATTTTCCTTGAGACCTCATGATTCATATGTGTTTTTCAACCTTTTTTATCATGAATAGCAACAAAAATCTGTTGCCTCTTGGTATACCAATACATTTGCAGCTTTGTTTCCATTTCATTAGTATAAATTCTACATAAGTATTAAATAAAATTGGTGATAGACTGCACCCATGTTTCAATCCCTTAATAGTTTTAATAGGATTAGATATTGTATTTCCAATTTTAACATAAGCTGTGTTATCTTTATAAACTTGTTTAAAATTTCAATTAGATTTCTATCAATATTGTATTTCTCTAATACTTCCCATAATTTGTTTCTTGGAATTGAGTTGTAAGCTTTTTCTAAATCTATCATTGTCAAATGGGTTTCTTCTCCAATTGCAGTCTGTTTTTCGATTAACTATTGGATTACAAATGTATTGTCAGCACATCACCTTCCTGGTCTGAATTCATTTTGATCTTCTCCAGTTTTGTCTTTAATATCTTTTTATACCTTAGTTTTTAATAACTTCGAAAATATTCTATAGGCCTATAATGTGTTATTTATACTTAGTCCTCTATAATTTTTTGCTTCTCTTCTATCACCCTTCTTGTATATTGGTACAATGTAGCTTATTTTCCATTCATCAGGAATCTTCTGCATTGCAATACACTTATTAAATGTCTCTCAATCTACTTATTAAATTTTTTGGACCATATTTAATTAACCCATTGGGTACGTTTCCTGGTCCTTGTGTCTTTTTATTCTTTAGGGTTTGAATTTCTAATTCTATATCTCTTGT
Organism: Diploptera punctata; assembly: GCA_030220185.1. NCBI lineage: Eukaryota > Metazoa > Arthropoda > Insecta > Blattodea > Blaberidae > Diploptera > Diploptera punctata. Next base: position 2,428,629 of record JASPKZ010003868.1, on the reverse strand, counting down.
ATCAAAATCAAGTGTGTTCATTTCTATAGTTGGATTTTCTACTGTTTTCATAAACTCTTTTCTACTTTCTGACAGTAAAGCTTTGTAATGTTTTTCTCCGTCAGAGTTTACTAACAAGTTTATCTTGCTGGATCCTTGGTTGGTTTTCAGTGTTTTATTTTGTAACTCAAATTATTTAAAATAAATCTCATAGTGTCAGTTCCTTTAAATATTAAACTAATAGTGAGTCATGAAATCTCACCTCATAATAAATTGAGAGATTTCATGGCTCACTATTTATTAGTTATTAACTTGAAAAATCTCTAATGTTATTTTCCATAATTAATTTATGAAACAATGAAAGTTGTCTGTATGTATACGTGTATCAGCATATATAATAACAAAGATGAAATTTAAATATGTGCTTATCATTTAAAGATACAATGATGAACTAAACTATTACACGTGAGTGTAAATGGTATAAAGGAAATATTTGCTACTATAAAAATGTCATCCTTAAAATTTACTGCTCTAGATCCAGGCCTATTTGACTGGCCTGTATTTAAGTACTGCGCTGACTGCGGTACTATAGTCCTTTGACCTTGGTTGCCATATGTATTGTGAAATATTGTGAGATTAGAATCATAGGGTTCTATCTGACCTTAAAAAAATCAGGAGAGCGATTTAAAATCTATATCTAAATATAGGATAATGTGTGTAGTAATGATTGACCTGCACAATACTCAAAATATAAATATTACAGACAAAAAATGAATGTTAGGTACAGAAATTACTCTATTTCGATATCATTTTCTAGCATTGGAATTGTAACACACTTCTTAAGTTGGGGTGGCCTGGAAGATGAAGTCTTATATGAATATATATTATAGAATATGACTCTTAATTTGAAAAACAAGAAAAATAAAAAGACATTACAATAAATCACTTCATATTATCCTAATCTTCAGTTTTTTCCCCTCCATCTTTTGACCCCCACAGTCTACCCTATTTTTTTATCCAATCTATTTAGACATAGAAGAGGATGCTAAAATGTATTAAAGTTATATTAATTATCATTATATTTTTATTAATATGTTACTTTGTTATGTAATATGTATTTTTTTAGGAAGAAAATACATTATTTCCTTAGATAGAAAAGTCATATATCTCTCCTCATTTTGGTAAACTAGAAACTTCATTTAACCTTGATCTTGAAGAAAAATTACTTATTACAAGGATATTATAAAGTTTATATTATGTGACAATGACCAGCCTCATGGGCTAGTGGTCAGCATTTCTGGCTACTGTTCATGAGGTCCTGGGTTTGATTCCTGGTCAAACCATAGGAATTTTTCCTTAAAGGGAATCATTCCTGTGGTTAGGGTAAATTTAGATTAAGAACTCTCCTGGTGCTCCATTATCATTTATCACCCATTATATCATTGGGAGTCCACTGCTGTGGTCTCGAGGTAGCGTGCTGCCTTGTCACGCAGCAGGCCTGGGTTTGATCCCCGGTCGGGGCAGTTTTTCTGGGTGAGGTTTTTATCGGGGTTTTTTCTCACCTGTAAGCAAATGTCAGGAAAACTTTAAGGCCCAAATGGTCCCCGAAATCATATGGCCATCATCATCATCATCATCCTTATTTTCATCATCCTTAACATCATCATCATCCTTCACCGGTGTGGAAAGCAACGGGAAGCTACCACACCTACAATTCCCTAGTAAAGCTGCAAGCATAGCATGAAAATGCTATGATTGCAGTGAAGGACCTGTCTTCGGGCAGAATTACTATGGATGGATATCATCGGGGTAACATAACTCCACCTCTAGGCTTCAGAAGTGGGTTACAATTTAGCCAGTGTCAGGAGAGAACACCAGAAATGTTGAAATGACAACCTGGGGCATTGAATAAAATATATATATATATATATTATGTGACAATGCTTCTCATTATGTTCTGCTAAATTTAAATGTATTTTTATTTATTTTTTCTATTTTCAAACCTATTATTCTAGGGAACACTCATGCAGAAAGAGATGAAAGAAAGACTTGATACTTACTAAATAAATATTGATATCCTAGAGTCAAATTATTCACAATATGAATTTTATTTTAAATCATGTTTGACAAAATTACGTATGTAATTTAAAGATTTTTTTAAATATGAAATTAATATGGGCTTTTATTGTGTTTTACCAAAAGTTTAATTTTATGTGTATTAATATTTATCTTTGATTTTTTAATTAGGTTTTGAGAGATCTGGGTTTTATGATCCCAGATATGCTACATGTGTGCTTACCACTTGGTGAATTAAGGCGTAATCGTAAAGAAAGATCAAAACTTCGCCTCTGTGATCTTCTAGGATTTGTGGTTCTTGTGTCTCTGGGATTTGTGGTATGTTCATCACTCTAAATTTTTCTTATGGAATAATTAACTTTTTAGTAACAGTATTTATAATGTATTACAAATTATTTTTTTTACTACTTTAATCTGAGCTCTGTTTAATGACAATGCAAATAGTAGCTACAACTGCGCCTTATTAGGTAATAATAAGTAAATGTACTAATATATAATAGGGTTGTCAGATCAGCATATTTCAGAGGTTCTCTCGTATTATGTTTTACTTTTTAAATCTTCCAGCTTCCATATCCCAAATAAAATATTGTCTTCCCAACATTTTGTTTGTATACTTTCTTTGTAAACTACAAGAAATAATTCAGAAATTTTAAAAGAATTCTTATGAAATTTCAAAATCTGTTCTTTTAATCATAATTATGGTGGGAAGTAACACTGTGGTTTAAAATTTATAAATTGAGTCAGAGAAATGTTTCTTCATCTAATATCATAAAACTCTGCATTTTCACAGGAGCAATTTTAAAGACATTCAACTCCATTGTCGACCAAGTCTTTGGCTGACTAGTCAGTGTTTTGGCTGATGATGGAGATGAATACTTTTGAAACTGGTCTCATGAAAATGCGTAGTTTTATAAGGTGAAAAAAATGTTTCTGACTCAATGTATAAATTGATTCTTGTTGAAATTGTCTTCTGGGCTAAATTTTAGTTAATTTTTTATGTTTAATTTAATGCTGTGTTAATCCTCTCTGAACTTCTGCAGACCAGTGGGACATTGAAAACATCATCATCATCATAAACATTGTAGGTTAGGCAATCCAGCCTGTTACATCCCAATAGTTAACTAAAGACTTTTCCTATTGGAATTTTGAATATAAACTTAACAGGAGGAGGTGTAACAATCCTCTGAATCAATCTTCAACCTGAACGTTCAGGAGTTTGGTTTTGGAGTCTTCTATTTTTAGACTAGTTGCTTCTCTGGGGCTTAAAAAAATTCAGTCAACCCTCCAAGTAATCCTGAGGCAGGAGCACTTACCAGGTACTATTTTCTTGGTCAGAAGAACCTGGAGTTTGCATGGATCAAGGATGCTAGTTTGTGAAGTAAGGCTGTCTCCAGAGAGTCCTTACCTGCTATCCAGAGATGCTGGAAACGTTCCTCTTTTTATAGGGGCATTGTTCTCACTCTAACAAAAAACAGCTCATTCATCCTAGACTGCCCAGAGAACAGCTCCACCTATGAATCACCTGTGAGGAGAGGGAACATTCCCAGTTTCAAATTAGTCTGTAGCTATCAGCTAAGTTCACAGGGGCCAAGCACGGTCTCCTGAAGATGTCTACCTGAACAATAGATGAAACATTGTTTTAATGGAACTAGATAATGGCTATTTTTTAAATTGTACATTACCTCATAGTGTTATTTCCCACCATAATCTTCATTAAAAAATTAGACAAGATGATTTCCACAAAAATCAAGACACAGATGTGAAAGCCTTACAAGGTTTGATAATCATTAATATTTAATTTTAGGAAGTTATATTTTGAGGTTATTTTAATTATATTATTTTTAGTCTGGACATCTTACCTCAATATTAATGTTGATTTGTTCTTGGACATGTTTCAAAACAATTCTGTTTTATCGTCAGCTTTCCCAGACTGGTTTTATTTATGTTGCATTATGTTGCACAACCTGGATGTCGATGTCAGCTCCATCCTGTGGTTGGCCAAAGAACCTCCAAACAAGGTCACGCTCCATCGGAATATCAAAATTCATAACTCTGTTTCTGTTCTTCTGAATATAAATTTTTTCCCAAATAGTCAGCTCTTTTGTATTTTCTAACTGTTTTAATAATTTAGTGTCTGAATTTATATTATGTTTTTCAGACCAAACATGAGCAGCAACTGCAGATTTTTCAATTTCTCAAGTTTATTTAAACTGTAGTTATTTTTTGGTGCTAATTTAATATTAAACTTCTCAAATATATTTTGAAATTTATTATGTACCCAAGGGTGATATGTGAATTTTCTATATTTTTTCATAGGTAGTTCTTCTTTTTCAAGATTACTTCTGTTTATTATTTTTTTGTTTTTTACTTTTCTATCCTTTTATGTACCATTTTTTCATCAAATCCATTTTCTCTTGCTACTTTGATTATGTGTTTTTTCTCATGTTTGAAATCTTCTTCGTGTAAGGGTAAGTTTACCAATCTATGAGTTAAACTATTAAATGCTGCTAATTTATGTCCAATTGGATTGAATCCTGTTGATTTTATAAAATTTTCCGTATGAGTTTCTTTCCTATGAACAGAAACAGAGTTATGAATTTTGATATTCCGATGGAGCGTGACCTTGTTTGGAGGTTCTTTGGCCAACCACAGGATGGAGCTGACATCGACATCCAGGTTGTGCAACATAATGCAACATAAATAAAACCAGTCTGGGAAAGCTGACGATAAAACAGAATTGTTTTGAAACATGTCCAAGAACAAATCAACATTAATATTGAGGTAAGATGTCCAGACTAAAAATAATATAATTGATTATCATTATTTATCTATAAACAATAGCAAATTACTAAAATTTCTGTTAAATTTTTAAAATCAGCTATGAAAGGTTTCTGAAATTCAATCTAGAGTTTGTTAATGTAGCCATGTTAAATTCAGTATGTTAAATAGCTGTTTTATTATTTAGACCTATGCTTGTTATATATATATATATATATATATATATATAGATATATATATATATATATTTTTGACATTTGGCAATGAAGGCATAAATTCATATATATATATATATATATATATATATACATACAAAATTTATTTATTTTCTGATGAGATTATCCATATTGTTATTAATGTTGTTCAAGAGTAAAATAATATATTGACAGTTATACCAATCATAAAGTTTGAAAACTTTGAAATATATATTGTTTTGCATTTTAAAATCTGACAACTCTAATTTCTAATCAGTAGTAATTTATGAAGCTATAAAATACTTGTACAGTAGAATTTGTATAACAGGTTTAAGTTGAAAAGCAGACAGTAATTTCACTAATTTATGTACATCTGCTGTAATTAAGGCTTCATATTAGTGTAATTGGGTGTGTAGGTGGATGCATGGTGTTGTGCCAAGTTGTGGGAATAACTCTTGTATACTTGCATAAATGCTGTAAATTGTAGAGAAAGTACAATTATTGTAAAATCAATTTGTGCTTTTCTGTATGTACTTACATAATGTAATGATAGACAATATTTTACAATTCCATTTAATGATGATACATTTTATAATGTAACTTGTAAGTTTTCTTCCTATCTACCTCCTTACATTCAAACTTATCAATTCATAGCAATAGAAAAGAGTATTAGACAGTATGGGTCAATTCTCAAAATTGGTAAGAAAAAACGCTGTGAAGTAATTTGTCAAGAGATTGAATTGGTAATATACAGCTCAGTGTTTCTGGTTGATAATGCAATACAGTTATGTGGTCTCTAGGGGGTGTAACTTGCTGACTGTTACACTTCATCTAAAAGCTTGATAAATGTCATTTATTTCTGCAAAGTTCTATGCATGTACATTCTCATTGTGACCCCTGGGTAATGCAAAACATACAAGGGTTAAAAGTGAATTTCCAATGCTTAAATTGGAACCCATCAGCTAAGGGAGAAAGCCCCGACAGAAAACATCATTCCCCTCAGGATTGCTGGGTGGTTGGGCATAGAGTTAACTACCCTATTCTGTAAAAATAAAATTGTTCAGAAACCTCAAAGCAACTGCCAGACTGATAAGTTGGAAAAACAATATATGGAGCAGTACAGGAACAAGATATATGGAGAATTAGAACAAATCAGGAATTGAAAGAATTATATAGGGATTTAGATCTGGTAGGAGATATTAGAAGAAAGAGACTGGAATGGGTAGGACATGTGTTGCAGATGAAGCAAGAAAGAGGTGCAAGAAAGATTTTAGAAGGGAAACCATAAGGAAGAAGAAAGGTTAGAAGACAGAAACTAAGATGGTTAGATAAGGTTGAGGAAGACTTAAGACAACTGAAGGTTAAAAGATGGAGACAAAAAGCTAGGAATAGGGAAGAATGGATAGATGTTATGAAGGTGGCCAAGGTTCTTAGAGGACCATAGAGCCAAAGGGAAGAAGAAGGAGAAAGCAAAACAGTTCCACGTGTAGCTGAGTAGTTTAAAGTGTATTGCCTTTGTGCAGAAATATGGGACTTCTGCTGTTTCGAGTCTCCATGGGGAAAGAAAGTTTCATATTTGGTTTTCTCACCCGGGTATGTTTCATTGAACATCTTGGGCATTCTCAACAAGAAACCAACTGCTGTGTTGAATCTTAGAAATCTTGTATAGTCATTCCCTCTGATGGGTGGAAGATGAACCTCACAATTGAGAGGCTCAGTGGAAAAACAATACATGCCTGTTTGTGATTTTGATACAGGGAGAGAGCCATGTTATGTAATGTCACAAATAAAAACTCCTAGCAGAAAAAAACACTTTGGTGGCATGTGTCTCTTTTCCACTGGTCCCTACAATAATTAAATTATATTCCTCAGGAACGTCAAAATTCATTATTTTTCTCTATTTTTTAGATGTAAAAAATCTACATTCAGAACAAAAAAGACAATTCATAAATTTTGAAGTTCCTGGGGAAAAGGATTTAATTGTGAGGTTCATCTGCTCACTACCAGGGGAAAGAATTTTTTTTTTGTCCAATGCCACCAGGCTGTCTCTTATGACATTTCTGGCTATCTCTCTTGGCTTTGGCAGAATTGTAATCCATTTCTTAGGTTGGGACACCTTGAAAGCGGAGTTACGTTACCCGATGATATGATGGGTGGTAAATGATAATGAAACACCAGGAGAGTCCTTAACCTAAACAGATTTTAAATGTTCAACACTGCAGTCAGTTTCTGGTTAAGAATAGTAAAGTCTGGGTGTAAAATTTTTCATTAAAAATATAATTTGTCTTTCAGTTAAATGCTAAATTTATAATAAAAACATCAAAGAAGCTCTACTGGCTTTATAAAGTAATGTTAAAATTCCCATTAAAAGTCTTTTTAAATAAGAGGCTGCCATTTTGTGTGTCAAACAATGGTTTGTAGCCTTTGGCGCTCTCAGGAATTGTATACGAGAAAAATTTACATTTAGATTAGAGGCCTAGGATAGCTCAGTGGCAGAGTACTAGAGGTCCTCTGTCTAAATGTAAAAATTTTCTCTTCAAATTTAATGATAAAAATTGTTTGGCAGAACAAAAATGAGGTAAGGTGTATGTTAATTAATATTATTACTAATTTAGTCTCTTAATAAATTAGCCCATCATGTTATTTCCTATACATTTTGTGAGCATTTACTCTAGCTTGTAATTTTGTTTCCATTTGAGAGAAGTAGAAATATGATTGTGTCTCCATTGTATAAAGAATGGAGTCAGAGTTACTGTATCACGTAAGTATACAATATTTAATACATTTAGACATTCTGAAAATGAATCACTTTCAATGAAAAAGTTATAATTCCATTGAGTAAAACATTTAATAAAACTATCTGATAGCAGAAAAATAATCACTTTTCTTCTGTAATTTTACATAAAAGCACAAGTTGAATGTTAATCAAGATCAACAAACATCTTCTTGCAGAAATAAATGTAAAGAAAAATAATAGTATTAAATGAAAAGACGTACTTTAAAAATATTGCAATTATGCTGCTAGAAGTGCCCAGTATGAAGTCAATTAAGTATTACTTATGAAATTAATGTAAATATTAAAAATGTGAAATTGAGACAGATTATTCTTCATAGGGCCTTTAAAATAGTATTAGATTGGTAATGTCTTTGTGTGTGAAATTTGTGTTTTGTGTTCTATTTGAAGAGTCCAGAGGAAATTCCATGTGTTAATTGTGGGTAAAAGAAATAGATTTTAGAATGTAAATGGTTTATATAAATTACATTAATTCATTTGGAGCTAATTGATTGTTTAAGTTTATGTTTGGTACTTAATATAGATTTTTAATAGCACATTCTTGAAGATCAAAGATTAAAAAAAAAATTATATTGAAATGTAACATATTAAATTTTGTCTTATGGAAAATCTTGATACCGGTATATAAAATTAATGGTTCTGTATGAAAAGAGAAAAATCCATTTTTTAACTTTTTTTTTTATAATTTATTGAATAGTAAGATGTTGGATTTTCTACCTAGTCTCACACCGTAGCTGTGCAGTTTAAGGCATGGTGCCTTGATGCAGAACTACATGGCTTGTGCTGGTTCGAGTCCCTATGAGGGAAGAAATTTTCTCATGGAATTTCAGACAGTATAGGACAGGTGCCCATCCAGCATCATGAGGAATTTTGGTAGCTACAATAAGTGGGTTAAGAAAATCATCTGTAATTGCTGAGAACCTGACATGCTGACCACATTTCATCCATACATTGGCTGGATGATTGTCTAACTCTATGATTAACACATGTGGATGTGTGGCTAGCAGCCAGTGGTAGGCCAAAGGCCTTCTAGACCTGCCACGCCATGGTGCAAAATGTCTGTGGTAATTTTTCTTCCCTTAGTTCAGTGTAGCTTATTTTTGTCTTAAACTTTATTTTTCGGTTTTCCCTTGGAATTTTAAGGCTGTGGTTTATACCTGAAATGGCTCATTTTTTGGGCCAGTTAAAGGTAAATTCAGAGGTGGCTATAGAGACATATGTTTCTGGATCTTCCTAGCCTTGAACTTGCGAGCTGGCATTGGACGATTGTATTTATTGCATTTTGTGTAAAAATTCATACTTTTATCTAAAATTAGATAAAATCCATTTCCGGTTATGAAATATTACATTAATCATGTTTTAATATACCATACTGTTTGACGTATTACATAGTATCTGCTTATTATAGGATGTGCATTTAAAAAATTGGTGATCAATTGAGAATAGTGAAAATGTAACTCCTCGATAGGTATGTGATGTCCTAATTTCCTTGGACTCTTCATTTTGTTGTAAAATAGTAAGAAGGCCTATACTAGAAATACATGTCTGTGCACCACAAGATAATGCTTGTCTAATTGTCTTCAGAGATGATATATTTTATCAACAAAATTTTTTAAAATTTAATTTATGCAAATTTTCATTTTATGCAAAAATAAAATATTTTAAATGTTATTTTTAATTTTATAGGACTAGATAATGCTATGTAATAGCTAGAAGTGAGTCAATCAAAGTGAAATCTCAATGATATCTTTGTCTCAAATTATCTTAAAATAACAGCTTAACCTTAAACTCAATATATACACTTTTTTACATATGTTTTTAAAATAATTATGATGCTCTAAAATATTTTGAAGCTATTTCTATATTTTAATAACAAACCATGGGAATAATAAATTCAGTAATGAAGAATATGAGGTGAGTGATAAAAACTTTACCTAAATAAATTAGTAATGAAACATTCGCTAGTACGAAGAGATATCAGAGTACAGTTATACAAACCTTAGAAACACCTGCACTTTGCTCGGCAGTGAGGCATGAACTTTGAGGAAAGGAGAGTAGAATAACTTTTAGTGAAATGAGATTCATGAGATACACGGCAATTCTAAGTGGGATTACAAACACAGTGATGATGTCTTGAAGGAACTATGTCTAGAACCAGTCATTAAGTAGATACAAGAATACCAGAACAACAAGATAAATCATTGTGACAAATGAGTTCCGATAGAATTCCCAAAGCCATGCTTCGTTTTGTCCAACAGGAAAGAGATCTCTGGGCCATGCAAGAAAACGCTGAATACAAAATTCATCAGTGAAAGCATTCCAAATGGAAAACATGAAAGAAAACAATTGCAACAGCCAGAGGGAAATCATGGGAAAAAATTGATGAGCTATACACAGAAATAAAATATAAAGGCCGCAAGGAAGCAGTAGCAAAATTCAGACTGATGTCAGGACACGACTGCCTGGCTCACCACCTCCACAGAATACACGTTTTCCAATCCGACAGATGTGTCATATGCAAAGATCCGGACCTGATCATGGACAAACACCACCTTCTAGTCTGTCCAGCTTTAAATCCAACTGCACAACACTCTAAGGACCTTGTTTGCTTGTACTGGGAAGCCAGAGAGAAAATGACTTAAGAGTCAAATCTCGTCATTAGAAAACACAGCAACAAATTCATTAGTGGGATCATAACAAGCCTCTAAGGCTTAAGACTTGTACGAATGAAGACGAAGAAGGAGTAAACTTTTAAAATACCATTTGATTAGCTGTATGATTAAGAAAGTGTATTCATATGTTTAAAGTAATGTTGCAGTTTTGTGACAGATGAAAATTAAATAGATTTTTTCTTATATTTTCTGCTCATAATTAAAAGATGTTTGAAATCACTCTATGCACTGAACAATTTTGATTGCAGTTTAAAGAAAAATTTAGTTTTAATGTTGAATTAAACCTTTAGGTGCCATGAACTGATTAGATCGGCTCTGATGCTTCTGTTGTTTACCTGCCAGACAATATACTTAAACTACTTGCAAAGCCAATCACATCGGCAGATGCAATTTAAATCTCTGACAAAAGAGATTTTACCAGTGGCATGCAGAGGGTTAAAATTATCCCTACACATTTATCATTTTTTTCCCTATTATGTCAAAATCGTATTTGAAACTAATTTAAGTATTTTATATTCTCTGACCCATTTGAGTGTACTTATATTAGTATCTTATTTGTTAATATTATTTTTAATTGTAATTTATATTTCTGCTTTATAATATAAAATGTATATTTGATTTAAATTTTTCTAAAATGATTATCAAATTGTATATGTAGCTATAACATTTATTTCTTTTTGTTTGTTCTCATTGTCCACTGAACATGTTTATATTATTTTAGTATGTATTTATTCTATACATTTAAAAAAAAATTATTTAGTCATTTTATTTTTACATTTTTTGTTATATAATTTTTTATGACTTTTGAAATTGTTTAAATAAGTAAGAACAGAGTTCATATAGAATCCCTCTTTTTGCCAATGATTGCATTTACAAGTGTGCTATATCTTTTTAGTATGTTACTTGGTTAAAAAGGAATCACTCTAATTAAAAATTCTGTGGCTGCATGGTAAACATACATAAGTATGAAAATGTAACTTTTCACAAGAGCATATTAATATTCTAATAAAATATTAAGAATCAGAGTTTTGCATTACTTCTGACCAAGAGATGAACTTTACCCATATGATTGAGGAAGAAAAATGTTGTATTTTTGACATACTAATCTACAATATAAAAATAATTACAATTTTATTTATGTACTTTTACCCTAATACCACAGAATTTTACACCACACTAATAAGTTATTTACAGCAATAATATATAAGTAGAATTATATATATAATATTTGTCATATTCTTTCAGTAGGTTCTTTTTAAACATTTCTCCATATTTACTTGTTTTTTTTAACAAATTTCTTCCCTATATCTATGGTCTATACTATTCTTTCCTAGTTTCCTATTTAGTTCAAATATTTATTAAGGGCTAGATTTTGAGAAATGTAACACCAGAAAACATGTGAAAAGTGACAAAAATTGTATTTTGCTGTTAATCTATACAATTTAAATTAGTTTCTTGTTTTCGGCTTCTGATGACTTAATAGTTTTACTTTTACTCAGCATGATCATAAGTACCATAATCAGAATAAAACAATTTAATATTAGTTAGAATTATATACGGTAATTTATTGCAACTAATTTTGATTAAAGATAATTTTTGCCAGCAGTTGTAAATATATTTTTAAGAATATTAAAAATTGTTTTATAGTTTTTCATTTTAATTAATATCTGTTTTCAAACTATGTTTTACAATTTATTTGAAATTAGTTTTAAAAATTGTTCTTTCTTAAAAATATAACTTTGTAATTACAATATTGTGTTATCACAGTAGTTTAGTTGTGCAGCCCTTTATGTATTTATTTATATATTGAAAGTGAGAAATGTTCGTAATTAAATAGTTTGCCAGTAAATTATATTGATATTACAAAACTTACAGTGGAAATACTAATTTTTATTTAAATCTATTTATTTAAAAAAATACTTATGATATTAAATATATAGTTTAAGACCATATGTTGTTGTTGTTGTTTTCAAATGCTGGGCCTTGGCACCGAAGCCATTAGCGTTCTTGCTCTCCAATATTTCTCTAATTAAGACCATATTGAATTTGTCTTTCTAATTTATATAGTCAGAATGTATTCAATACCCATTTAAAAATATATTATTCAATATCTTTGGCTATGTAATGATGATAAGATGTGTTTAGGTACTTGTATATACTGTAATATCTTGTTTTTGAATTAAGTATGAGATGTATATTTTAACCTGTTTACATTATCAATATGTTGACTGGTTTTCATTAAGTATACATTGATGACCTCTGTAACTTAATTTATCTATAAATATTTCATGGATACATTTTACAAGGAATTAGGTTTATAAATAGAACAATGACTTAATTTCAAAGATATAATGTCAGAAAAAATGTTACCAATGTTTTAATTGTTATTGAAAAATAGAAGAAAACAAGAGGGAAAATCACCTATTAATTGCTAATATAATGTGCTTTTTTTCATTACTTAAAATTTAATATTACTAGAATTTTAATTACAATAAATTTAATTTATAACCTCCTCTTTTTTATAATGTATATCCCTTATTTATGATAGATCTTTGATAAATTCTAATTCAGATAATTTTATTGAGCCCAGATAGAATTGAAAAAATGTAATTAGTTATAAAAATGCAATTTTAATGCTTATTCATTAATATTACATCTTTAATTAAGTTATGTGTTATGTATTAGGTGGATAGAAATATTTGTATCATGTTTTTTATTATTATTACTATTAATATAGTTTTCATAAGATTCATGATGTGTTCCGTTGAGGTTTATTCAAAATTAATATAAAATTATAGAATATTCACCTGAAAGGTCCGTCTCCTCAACTTAATTATCATTTAACTGTAGTGCTTTCGGGACTTGTCCCATCATCGGCAGGATTCAAAACTGGTGTTTCACTGAAGATCTGGTAGAGGGGGTTGCATGTATTGGGTTCGTTTTCGTTTATCAGGCTGTCGTTGTGAGCTGCTTTCATGATTTCCATCTCTTCGAGCGAAGATAAACGTACTCGAAGAGATGGAAATCATGAAAGCAGCTCACAACGACAGCCTGATAAACGAAAACGAACCCAATACATGCAACCCCCTCTACCAGATCTTCAGTGAAACACCAGTTTTGAATCCTGCCGATGATGGGACAAGTCCCGAAAGCGCTACAGTTAAATGATAATTAAGTTGAGGAGACGGACCTTTCAGGTGAATATTCTATAATTTTATATTAATTTTTAATATAGTTTTATTGCTCTTTTTTGCTTATTTTCTATTTTTTAAGTATATTATTTTCTGTGTGATTGTATTTGACTCTTCTCTACTTCTATTATACTGGTATTTATTTATTATTTAAATAATTTACTTTAGTAGCCATTAGAGTGGATCAACATTTTCTATCTGTAATGACTAACTTCAACTTTTTTAAAGAGGTAAAACATTGTTAAAATGACTTCTATCCTTTGTTAAATGTTAGAGATATAACTTACATTAAGTTTCACATAGTGAAAGCTACTTTTATTAAGTTTGCAATATCATAAAGTTGCATAATTGTTTGATTTTAATGTATTTTGGATAGTATTATTTTAGTTATGATTGTGTATACATTTCACCTTTATTTTACAACAGATAAGCATTAGGACTTTTTTTTTTGTGATCTTCAATTTAAACTTTAAAAATCACTGATTTGGGAATCTTTTGAGTTCATTGGCAAATGCATTGCCATTAATCACCAGACAAATACAATTTATTGTTACAATATTCATATGATTTAGTTAAATATTTTTATTTTTAATTTTTCAACATATAACATATTTTAGAAATGAGTGATATCTGTATTACAATATATACTAATTCAGGTGTGTTCCATAAAAAAATAAATGTTCCACATATTTATTATTTTGTTTTGTTTGATTGATTTTGATGTATATTTATACTTTGACAATTGTTTGACTTCTATTTTGCATTTTTTCAACCTTCAGCTAGATTAACAATTGTCTACTGAAATTTTGGGTTGAAAACTCTTACTGTTTAAACATGTTTATACATTTGGAGATTTTTATCAGTTAATGTTGAATTTGATACTGGATTTAAGCTAAGAAAAAGACATTTATAGTATGAAATATGTCTTCAAAGTTGATTCACTTTAATAAGTAAAAAATCCAGCTCTTAGAAGCTTTATAATATAATTAAAATTATTTAATGAAGTGAATGCTAAGTTGCAATCATGTTTTGTGTATTTGGATATATATTTTTTTATTTATATCTTCCATGGAATTTAATGTTTTATCTATATTTTGAGATTGGGATCGAAATTAACTTATCTAAAATGAAGTTCAACAACTATAAATTAAACAGTATATAATATATTAAATTTATCACATCTCTCCGAAAGAAAATTTTATTTGAAGAGAAAAATATATGCTTGAATTGGGATTTGAACCCGATATCTCTGGTTCTGTACTGGCTATAAATATGTGGTATAAATTCTCAATAAAGTTTTCTTGTTAAAGAAGTTGCAGACGGCATATAGAATTAAAAGTTCATAGCCTCGGTTTGCGGGAATTCATATAAAAGGAGAGAATTAATATTCATTTGAATTAGGAGCCAGGTAACTCAGAGGTCAGAGCACTGGTGTTCAAAACCAGGGACACTAGGTTCAAATCCCGGTTCAGGCATATATTTTTCTCAAAGAATGAATGAGTCACTTCTTATCTTACCTAATAGTTTGTTTTTTAAACACAAGAACTGCAGTTTTCAAGAGGAGTCCCTCTTATCTTCAGCTGACATTATGTGAGTCATAATGTCGGCTAAAGATAAGAGGCACTCTTCTTAAAAACTGCAGTTCCCATGTTTAAAAAGCATAAACTATGAGGTAAGATAAGAAGTGACTCATTCATTCATTGAATTAAGAACCTCATGATGTTATTTCCCATATTTAACTATGAATATATTTTTCTTTTCAAATGAAAAAAAGTATACAAAATGTTGAGAGAAATTCTTCCAGGCTTCTGGGACATGGTCAAGAGGATTAAAGTTACCTGACGTTTCACCAGAGACTGGCTCAATTGTGGGCTGCTTTCAGCATTTATATCATTCCTGTGCTGTCTTACAAATGCTGACATACATGCAGTGAGTAAATATTGGACCAGTCTCAAGCAAAACCTTGTGAATCCCTTTTGACGTTAGCCCAGAAGCCTAGTAGAATTTCTATCAACATAATGACTACAGCCATGAAAACCAGAATAATTATATGAGTATATAAAATGTTAATTTGTATGTTTTATTTTAAATTTAACATTTGTACTGAATGACAAATTATATTTGAAGAGAAACATTTTTACGCCTTGAAGAAAGGATGTGCTCATGGTTGGATTGTATAAGGTATTGGTTAGTTAATTGAGGAATTAGGGTGCACCGGACTAGTCAGGGTGGGTTCATATTAGGTCAGAGAGCGATGCGATCTTTCTCAGAGAAAACAATAGGATTTATGACGCCCATATAGAGTCTCAACACTTGGTATTATGTAAAGCACAAAAAGAAGTTTATTAATTTCAATTTTATCAGTAAATTTATTTACATATATTAACTGTGTCTGAAGATGATGGCGTTGAATTTGTTCTTGAACTGATTTTACTGATGAAAACTTCCAAAGTTCCCTATGATTTAGGAAGTTATAAATTATTGTTATTTAGATAAATGAAGGATAGGTCTTAATATCACTTTAGAAAGAAAATCACTTATAAAAAATTATGGAATACTTCCCCGTCAGTGCGGAGAGTCTCCCACGATTTGCTTCTTTCCAAAACTCCAGGAAATGTAATAATAAAAGGAAACCGCGGGTCAGTGTTCAAATCGCCCTTCACCTTCAAACCATTACAAGTTTTATAACATTTATTTTCATTGGCCCCTTTGGTTTTTGGTGAGAGTGATTTTGGGCATGTAAGTCCTCATAGAGAGTCGCTGGTTAGGGCCTAACTGCATCTGGGATTTCCAACTGATATGAGAGTTTCATCATTTAAAAATTTATTAATGGATCTTATCTGCATAGTGTCATTCGAAATTCTAGACATGTTTGAGATGAATGCTTATATCATGATGGACAGTACTCAGAAGGATATCATATTAATTCCAAGAAAAACCATCTCCTTGGTGTGATCTAGGTAAACCTATGTATGTATATGTCATGATGATGGGTTGATTGACATCGTAATGCAAATTTTGCTATTGCCAGAATACTGTGGCAGTACCATTAGTGTTTATGCAGTGCGGACAAAAGAAACATGGAATTTGACTTCTATTGTGCAGCTGACCATCTCAGACTAGCTGATGCTACTTAAAAACAATTAATTTTTAGTTAGTATATATCAGTTATGTTTAATATAGAAGATGGAATTTTATAGCATTATAAATATAAACTTTTGATCTCGGCATTGGATTCAATATTAAATCCCAAATACAACGAGTCCAAACCTGGGCTAATTTATTTTTGTTGTAAGCTAGTTTGATAGTTTTACTACTAATGGGTGATTAAATTAATATTTGCAGTTTTATAAGAGCAGCCTAAGTAAGTTCTGCCTACAGCCTAGACTGGGGTTTGAACCCAAAGTTCTCTAGTTTTATACACTAGTGTTCTTTCAAACTGAGCTGTCTAGGCCTCCAATCTAAAGACAATTTTTTCTCTTACTTTATACAATTCCTGAGTGTGCCAAAGGCGGTCTTCTTAAATAAGAAGTTGCCAGATGGCATGTCAAACAGTAGTTCATACCCTTTGGTGCTCTTGGGAATTGTATAAAATAAGAAAAAAATTTGCATTTAGATTGGAGGTCTAGGTAGCTCAGTTTGAAAGAGCACTTGTGTGTAGAACATTGGGTTCAAACCCCAGTCTAGGTGTAAATTTTTCTCTTCAAATATAATGTGTTAATTTGTATGTTGAATTATTTTTTATATATTTGCTGTTATTAATTGAACAAGAAAACAAACACCAACAATTATTATAGATAAAACACCACTTGCTTAAATAAATGTAATAGAAGTTGCATTATCAATCAGTTTAAATTTGTTTGGACATTATTGTAGATTATAGTAGATACTTGTCAGAAATAATGAGCATAAATTCCCCAATTCAAACAGTTCTCACGTAACATGAAATATTCAGTAGTGATAGATATATAATAAAATTGAAAGTAAACATATTAGAAAATACTGTTTTGAATGCCATGTCTTCTCATGTGGTGTTTATTTATCTCATAACAATATTTATTTTACAATATTGATGCTCTAGTGTATTTGTAGTATTGGTGAAGAGTTAATTGAGTGTATTTACTGTATTTCTGTTTGTAGTAAGGGATCATAAATGATTGAAATTTTACAGCAAACTCTTTGGTCAGTTAAAAAAAAATCATCTTCTTCTTTGCGGATTGAACTGCAAAAGTTTGTTCCAGTCTCATGCAGAAAATTGATTTTTCCATCTTGCTCTTGGCCGTCTCACATCTTTCCCAAATTAGATATATATAGACTCAAAAAAAAAACTTGATAAAAAGAACCTCAAAATATTACTTCCTAAAATAAAATAATGATTAATGTTTTTCTCTAATCTCATTCTTGGTTGACTTACTTGGAGCTTTTCCTCTAATTTTCCTATTTCAATATCCCTCTTTCATTCCCCATACATGTCACTTTATTCTACTTTACTATTTACAGTATACTAAATGTTAAGTATCACATTTACAGGAATTAAGATTCTGACTTTTAACAAATAGTGTATTGTAGAGCAGCAAAATGTTTAGACAATTCATAGAAATTAATCGAGGATGAATATCCTTAATTTTTTTTATATCTATCAAGACTGGTAGCAAACAAGTACCACAAGGGAAAGTTGATTGAAAAGAGAGATCAATAATATATATTGTTTAAAAGGTTGGTGGATAAAATTGTAATAACTTATGAATGAAAAAATTGGTTGCGAGAAACCAGTCAGTTATGCTCATAACTACACTCTAGCATAAAAATTTTACTATCATCAGAGTAAGGTCAATTTCACCAATACAAAAATCTCAAAATTTTAAAAATACTACTATTGGTCCTAGTGGTTACTATGCTTGCTTCTGGTTCTAAGGCAGGGCACCCACTGGAATGACAAGGGATACCAACAGGACATGGATTGATTGATTGTTTTGCTTGTCGCTAGCATGTATGTTTCTTTATAACCCATAATATCAAATTGCAAGAAGCCCATTCATCTGATAAGACAGCAACTTGACACTACCTGTGTTATGTTGTGTCGTTGAAAGTACTGCATGTTCCATTTTCTGTTGTGTCAGTTGTGAGTGAGTTGCTACACAAGATTGAAGATGAGGTACGATCCTGATTTCAATATAACCTTTGTTGAACTTATTAAAGAATATCATGTATACTTCCTGCATACTTCCTGCAACCCTAGAAGTACCAGGAGGGCAAATTTTGCCACCCATTTTGTATTTCTTTATTCAAGTGGTTTAAATAAATTCATGGACACATGGCATTTATGCTTTGTTAATAACTTCACCACCAACAACTAAAGATATATTTCATACTTTTTCTTTAGATATTTTTATATTACAATTGTTTATATTTAATTTTAGGAAGTGATATTTTGAGGTTATTTTAATTATATTATTTTTAGTCTGATCATCTTATCTCAGTATTAATATTGATACGTTCTTGGACATGTTTCAGAACAATTCTGTTTTATCAGTCTGGACAAGCTGACAATAAAACAGAATTGTTTTGAAACATGTCCAGGAACAAATCAACATTAATATTGAGGTAAGGAGATCAGACTAAAAATAATACAATTGTTTATATTTCATGTGTCAATTTTTGCCCCCCCTGTTGGTACTCCATGTGAACAAAAATATTTTGTTACTTCTAGAGTTAATAAAATTGTGGTTAAGTGTTCAGTTATTATGTAATAGTTAAAATAATTTAAAAATATAAATAATAAATAATTCAGTCATTCAAGATTGCAATTTTTTCTGTCACTGAAAAAGATGTGGAACTACATATATTATAATTTAAAAAAATATTTATCTGATAGATATCAGAAGGCGTTCTTCAGCACTAACTAAAATTCTGAAGTTAGTGTCCTTTTTAGAAATTGCAGGTCCATCTTTCGGTAGCAATAAGTTAGATGTTTCACTACTCATCCTGTAGAACATTTTAAATCTTTTCAGGTACATATTTAATTCTTTGAACACATTTCTTCTACATTAGCAAGCCAAAAAGGATGCACCCAGAATCGCCTATGTCTTCTGTTGTAATAATTGATATTAACTAAATAAACTAGATCGAGAACATCCTCATCCTCCGACGACATGTTGTATTATGAATCAGTCCAGTGAGTGTAAGGTTATTTTGCTGCATAGTCTGTGTTGGGTCAGTGTTTTTGTTGTATTACTATCATATCATAATCATATTAGTGGGCACCTGGCCTAAGATTTACAGGTTCAAACCTAGCCAGGATTGATGCATTTTTGTCACTTTTAACCTTTGCTTTATAGGTACTTTTATGTACCTCACCCAGGCTCAATATAGTTTAAATCATAAAATCCTGAATATGGCTTCCTTTGGCAGGGAAGTAAACCAATAGATTCCTTGTTGTAGATGGGGGATTGATTAAAACTATATGGTATAAGATAGAAGTTGTTGATTCAAGTTGTGACGGGGTAGGATTTTTAAACCTTCTTCAGTTCGTAACCCTGGGGTCAACTTAGCTTCTAACAGAAATGAGTACCAAACTATATTCTGGAGGTAAAGGCAGCCATCATATATGGCTGACAACCTGGCTAGCTTCTCATGCTGATCCTCTAGAAAGGTAGGAAGGGCCTCTTAAACCCTGAGTGGGATCACTTTACCTTTGTTGTAGATTTACGATATGTGAAAAGAACCTCTTGCTTGAAATAAGAGATCTCTGAGCTAAATTAATTTATCCTTTTACAGCTAGAAATGCAGTGATCTGAGCTATTAAAGAGCATTGTTAAATATACTCTAATTCACTGGCACTATCGAACCCGTAGGTTCATGGCCACACTGACATAAGCTCTCCATACATCTCTATTCTGAGCTAATGTTTTCCAATCATTCCCCATATAATCTACTTACCTCAAATCATAGTTAATGTTATTCTCCTGCCTCATTCTTGGTCTACCAACTGGGCTACTCACTTATTCAAAATAGTATCAATGAATAAGCTATTTCATTTTCTCATGAGACATTTCCAATGAAATGACGTTATAATAGAAATCATATTACATTTCCTTTAATAATGACTTATTGGTAATGATATTGTATACCAAGAAAGCATCACAACTCAGTAATTATGTCATGTACATCATAAGTTGCTTGTTTCAAAATGTTTGGATCCACTCTGCAATTGTTACAGATTTATATGTTGATGACTTCAGGGACACCCAATATATGAATGGAGATATATTAAACTCACTAACTCACTGGCTCTATCGAACCAATAGGTTCATGGCCGCACAAAACATAAGCTCTCCATACATTCCTATTCTGAGCTAATGTTTTCCAATCATGCCTTATATAATCTACTCCCTCAAATCATGGATAATGTTATTCTCCCACCTCATTCTTGGTCTACCTTCAAGAAGCTTCCATGCACCTCTTTCATCCCCTATGTGTGCCACATGTCCTGCCCATCACAGTCTACGACACATAACTGTTCTTATTATATCTGGTTTCCTATAAAGACCATGTAGTTCACTGTTATGTAGTCTTCTCCATTCACCTGTCTGTTAATCTCTTTTTGGCCCAAACATTTTCCTAAGAACTTTATTCTCAAATACTCATAATCTTCTTTCCTCCAGGTTTCACATCCATATAATATAAGTGGGAGAATAACTGTTTTATATATTTTCAGTTTTAACTTTTTCTTTGAAAGGAGGTGGGACTACAAGAGTCCCTGTAATGCATAATAGTATGAATTTCCAGAAATGAGCCTATGTTTAATATCTTTGTGCATCTCATTCAAATGCAGATATATTATTTATTAAAATTAAAAATTCTGGGCAGATAATACAAAAAAAAAAAAAAAGAGTTTGCTGTATTAATTATATGTAATTGCTTTAAGTAGTATTACCTACCTCTGTGGTTAAACCTTACCTGCCTACATTCCTTGTTCTGTTTTATCTAAAGATCTATATCTTAAAAGAGGTTGATATTGTTGCTGTTAACATCCTTTATATTTGCTATTTATCTATAAATATCCCATATTTTGCTCTCAGGAATGTTAAAAGATATAATTGTGATGTAGTTACGCTGGTTTGCTCACAAAGAGTATGGGTTCAAAGTATTACATATTGAGTATTATAGATTATATTAAAATTTATATGCATTTTTTTTTTTTCCTCTTTAAGCAGGAGACACAAGAGCAAGCAAGTTATGATTATTGTGGCAACTGACATGATATATGTCATATGATATATGAAGTATGAGGTGAGTGAAATAATAAAAAATAAACAATGATATATGTCTCTTGGATGATTGTTCAATTTTTTATTACAATCTTTTCATCGTAATTTACAAGCAATTTACTATATTATTATGAGTTAGTTATTTTGACATACCTCATATTTTTTTTTATATTCTGCAGACTATAGTTTTTTTGCATGTATGCAATATTATTGATGCATTCTAACTTTTAGAATATGCATTCTAACTGTTAGAATGCATTAACAATGTTGCATAGATGCGCCAAAACTATAGTCTGCAGAATATAAAAAAAATACGAGGTGAGTCAAAATAACTAACTCATAATAATTAAAAGAAACCTCATAGTGTTATTTCCTACAAATATTAAATAAGGTTTACTATATTTTAGCACAATTTCCTAAATTCTCATTTTGTCAGAAATTTTTAGTTGTCTATTTTAGTGCCCTTAACTTTCTAGCATCCCAGTACAACTGTGCTATTATGTCTTTGTTGACTGGATTCATTCTCCAGTTTTATTGAAGGCATTCTTTCAAATTTTTTAAAATGAACCATACCAATATTATATATAATACCTACAGCATAACATTATAATACAGTTCTAGAGATATGATGTAGTGTATTGTCTGTCCAACGGATCTGTGCCCCCCCTTAAGATATGCGAACTGAAGCCTACTCCTACTCCCTTTTCTGCCTTGGCAAATCATTTCCCTTCCTGCATTCCTATCTCTCTCTCTCTTTTCTATCTCTCTCTTGCACTTGTACTTCAGTGTTGTCAACTTGACTCCAACCTTGCATTATTCAATTCAAGATCCATGACACTGGTGAAAGTTTGGCAACATCCCTACTCGATGGCTGCTGACAAACAGCAGTGAAATAGTGTGAGTATTGTGATGTACTTTTCTAAGAACGATGCCAGCGCTACAGGGGCACAGATCCGTTGGTCCGAGTATAGTTGGTTAATAATATTGAAGATAGACAACAGTCTGAAAGGCCTTTGAAGCATATAAAACTTATTTGAGAAAGATTGAACTGATCAGGTGTATTTGTATCATTTCAATATTGATTTACAGTAGGTTAATTCCATGGTAACTGACGTAACATTTGCAACAAAGTTTATACTTATATTTAATTTTTGTGATGACTCAAATTAATTGGAAAGATTTTTTTTTTTCAAAACTACATAGAGATGGTAAAATATGTAATATATATATAGAAATGTAGCTTTCTGTGCTTAGTATTATATTGAAAATTAATTCTTTTATATCAGTAACTAAAATATAAAATACAGACCATTTTTAGATAGAAAAGGGCTTGAAAATCCATTGTTTAGTTTTTGTCACTAAGAAAGTAGCTAAAAATTAAGAAAATGAAGATACTGTGTATGACATAACAAGCAAAGATTACTGACATAATCCTTATGCATTTCATATAATTTTAATTAGAAAAAAAGTAAATTTTATTAAAAAAACTGTTACATTTCTTATACTGCAATGTTATTTGGATGTAGCTACTTGTCTCTAATAACTAATAACAGAGTATTATGATCTGGAGGATTTAAAAAAGTGCTTAAAGGACTTTGGAACATGGATTAATTGAGGCGGTTAGGTAGCGTGTGTGTTACTTACGGATTAGGGTTTTGCCGAGCGGAAAAGGCCGGAGATTCTAACAAAAAGGAGATAGTTGAGATCATTAAATAAATAAATAAATTTAACAGTATATTTAAAGCTATAAGCAATAAATTATAGGCTACAATAAAGTAATTAAACTAATTAAGTTATGTAGATAGGAAATAACACTATGAGGTTCTTTAATATTGTTTATTTTTTATTATTTCACTCACCTCATACTTCATAATTCATAGCAGACCCTGGGTTTCTTCACATAATTTGTGACATTGTCAATGCTGCGTCACGTTCACAACTGACGTCCAACGGCCTTCTATCCTGCAGACTGACCTCCGCGCCATCTGGTGGCCGACCGAAGAATTTCCAAATCAGTCCTCTTTCTTTATAACCGGGTATTTCAAAATTCATAGTTGTATTCATAATAAAACAATCAAATTTACAATGGAAATAGAAAATAATTATGAAATACCATTTTTAGACCTTAAATTGATTAGGAATGAAGAAAAAAAGAAAATAGAATTTGGAATCTACAGAAAAGAAACTCACATCGACAATTATATAAAAGCTACTGGATTTAACCATTTTTCACACAAACAGGCAGTATTTAATAGTTTAACACACAGACTTGTGAATGTCCCCATGAGCAAAGAAAATTACAATAAAGAGAAAGAACACATCATACAAATTGCTAAGGATAATGGTTTTCAAAAGAAAATGATACACAAGAAAATAAATAAATTCAAAGAACAAAAAGTCATCAATGAAAGTACTCTTCAGACAGATAAAAATATAGGCAAAAAATTCAAGAAGTTCACATACCATCCTTTCGTATTTGACAAGTTTCAAAAAATTTTCAACAAATTCAACATTAAATTAGCACCGAAAAATGATTACAGCTTAGGTAATTTAATAAAAACCAACAAAAATGAAAAGATTGAAGACTGCAAAAAATCGGGAATTTATCAAATTAATTGTAAAGATTGTGAAAAGATATACATAGGAAAAACAAAAAGGAATCTAAATACAAGATTAAAAGAACACCTCAGAAATGTTAAAAATGGAGAAACCGAAAAATCTGCAATAGCTGCACATGCCTGGTCAGAAAAACATAGAATAGAAACCAAAACAAAATTACTTAAACAATTGGAAAAACCGAAGGAACTCACAATTTGGGAAAAAATTTACATATGCAAGAATGAAAATACAACTATGAATTTTGAAATACCCGGTTATAAAGAAAGAGGACTGATTTGGAAATTCTTCGGTCGGCCACCAGATGGCGCGGAGGTCAGTCTGCAGGATAGAAGGCCGTTGGACGTCAGTTGTGAACGTGACACAGCATTGACAATGTCACAAATTATGTGAAGAAACCCAGGGTCTGCTATGAATTATGAAGTATGAGGTGAGTGAAATAATAAAAAATAAACAATAATTAAACTAACTTAAACTATTCTACGTTATTTTCTATACTTAGCTAGAGAAGGAGAGAGATATTTACAAAATAGTAGGTTGAAACTCTGCCACATGACCCGACTTAATCATTGGCATAATTTTAACTTCATAGTATTCTACACTCTAATTCAATTGGTTCCTATTCACAAGTTACAAGATCTAGAACTTTTACCCTTTTTGGTTTCATTTCAGAGCCCCCAAAATCCTATTAAGAATAACATGGTGCAGACTTACCTAACGTCGATTCAGGTCCACCATGGTTAGATGGACAGACACTTGTCTATGTCCTAGCTATTCTTGTATTACTCCCTCTGAAGCCCTAACTGTAAAATCTATTCTGAGGCCTGTGTTCAACCCACTTTCTCCCTCTCTCTCTTCTCTCTCATTCAGCAGAGCAGAATTCTATGCCACTAACGGTACTTTCTTATCTAGATAATATAGCTTTGGTATTTGGGAATATTTCTGTACATCCTGTTAAGTCTGAATATGACCTCCAAATCAATATTTCCTATAACATAACGCTTTTGCCTTTATATTCCTAGTTTAATAGAACCATTAATGACTAATTAAAATATGTTTAATAACTGATTAAAATATCTTTCCCTTGATTTTCCTAATTATAACACAGAAGTAATTTTTCATGTCAGGCTTATTTAGATTTAAATGATTTTTAGATATTGCACATGTTTAGATATCTTTCTGAGATAACATCAGATGCAGTATATATTTTTGTACCCAGATTTTCAAACACCACTCATGAGAGGTATCAAATGTCCCTCTAAAGGAAACTAGTAATTTACTTCAATTTTCATCTGTTATGACCACTTTTACAGGAAATTCACCTATAGTAACCTCAAGTATGGTCCAAAATTAATTTGAAAAATAATAATTTAGTTACAGAATTGTATAGTATTGTTCTTATTTTTTTATTTTACTAAGATATAATTCTGCATTGTATTAGTAAATATACTGCGTTAATATAGCACTATATTAAACCCATACTCTAAACTTTGACTTATATGGTGTATATGTTTAATGCGGTGTATTGCTAATGTTAGTGCAGAGTTAGAATCTCCATTAAGAAGATCATATAAGTAGATATTGAAGGAACAGTTGATTATTATAAAGTTGATGCATATACTTATTGTTTGTGTGTCTCAAGCTTGAGAGAGAAGGAATAAAAATGACAACTGGTTATGCTAGAATAATCTTTTCATATATTTAGTTGTCGATGTATTTATTTTACTGAGGTTTGTTGGTATATGGTAAATATACATGTAATTATATATTAAATAAATACATGAACATTGTTTTCTTTTTTTAAACAGATTATCCTCCCGCTCAAATGAACCCAGTCCACAATCTCCATATCTCCAGTATCCTCGAACCCTGAAATGAATGGAATTATAGAAGAATTATAATGTTATTAAACTATTATAGAATAATTATATTGGAAGAATTCTGGCACAGTAAATAAATATGTTTAATTCATTAAAAGCTTGTAGCAGTATCAAAGAGAATATATTCATATAACCTAAAGCAGAGTCTCTTTTCCCGTTTGGTAAGTTGTATATATTCATATTATTTTTTAATAAAAAGTTGAAAAATTACATATTTTACTATTATTTTAAAGTAAATTCTAATTAAATACAGTAGTTACCCCGAAACCAGATCTAACTCATAAACTGCTACTCATGACTTGACTTAATTCATCAGCCATTTTGTAGGTTGAATGCAAACTCTTAAATATAAATAAAACATCTGGAAGAGAGCAGGGATAGTTTTACATGCACCATGTCATGATATTCTCTCGATGTATCACTAATTCACTGAAAATACTTTCGAACTTATGTGGGTTAGATCTCTTCAGGGCAACTATTCAATTCTTAAGATCTGTTTGTTATCTTAAGGTAAATTTTTTCTTCTATATTCAGGGATATTCTCCTTTACAACAGAGAATGGTGTCAGCTTGACTGCTATGTTTATGATATCAACTCCTGGCAATGTCCGAAGAACTTGTAAATCAAATATTTTTATCCAGGAATGTTCATAATCCTGTTTTTATTCTTCTGGATGTAGATCTCCCAAATTGTGAGCTCATTAGTGTTTTCTAACTGTTTTAATAATTTAGTGTTGACATCAATTTTATGATTTTCTGACCAGACGTGAGCAGCTACTTGCAGATTTTTCTATTTCTCCATTTTTTATATTTCTAATGTGTTCATTCATTCTAATGATTTTTTTTTACCTATGTATATCTTATCATAATCAGCACATTTTATCTGGTAAATTCCTGATTTCTTTCCCTTACTGGAGTTGACATCTAGAGCCAACAACATAAAATTCAACAGTGTTGAAAAGTGACGATAGTATAGACTACATATTAAAACTTATTAAATAGTACACAAATATTTTTTAAGGTTGGGACAAGTTTTCTGGGTGAGGGTTTTTTCGGCGTTTTTTCTCACCTTTAAGACAAATGTCAGGGCCAAATGGTCCCCTAACATAATTATCTTATTTGCCTCATTAGATTAAGTTTAGTTTAAGGCCTCTCCTGGCGCATCATTACTGTCATTACCACCTCTCGTATCATTGGGGCAGCATAACCCCACCTTCTAGGCGTCCCAGTCTCAGACGCTGGTTACAACTGTGACATGCCAGGGGAGGATACCAGAAATGTCACAATGTCAACCTGGTGGCAATGATTAAAAAATACTATTTTATTAGTCCCACAAAATTGTATAATAGTAGTAGACTATATTAATACTCAGACAAATTAAAGTAATATTCTTCCATTTTTTAGTCAATTTATGGGTCTCATTGAGGATTTTTTAAAATTATTTGTTATTTTTGATGTACAAAAATATAAGATATTGTGTCAAGATATTCAGCTGTACACCTGCAGGATATTTTATTGTGTTGGTGCAGTAATAGTTTTTCTGTTGGAGGTTAGTGATTAATTTTAATTAGTCATGAAATGTTTATTAACAATAAAATGTTTAGTAGTAATAAAATTCCAATACATCATTTACACTGGCTTACAAAATCCTTTACAGGATTGTCGTCTCAGGATTTGAACATGGTACCTCCCAAATACGAGTTGGAAGCGCCACTTCGCTTTAAAAGTGGAATAATAGAAGTAATACAAAATGTGTTAAAATCATGAATTTCCATTTATGTTATGGCTAATGAGATTTCGAGAGTGCAGAGAGGGGAAAGCTAAAGAACATATGGCAGGAATAAAATATCAATTAATTGAATTTTACTGTGATTTAATTTTATTTGTATAGGATGAATGATTGATTATTATTTATCGAGAGGAAGAGACATTTTATTGTCCAATAGGGAATTCCCGCGGTGACGTCATGATGCTAGGACATGCGGTAATGGGGCTCACCCATACCTCGTGTTAAATGTTGGAATTGACCTCGTAACTTTTAAAATCAATAGTAGGGTATAAACTTTAAAATAATTTATAACATTATGCATGACCTAGTCAATTTAAAATGTCGCTTTCACTCATCAAATATGAAAACCCTTGATGAATAGAATTGCTTTTATTATAATTGGTCTTCGATCTCCTCATTAAAAACCATGCATATGAACTATGTATATTCTTTTCTATCTACACTTAATTATCTTGTGTTTAAAAACACGTATGTATGTGTTATCCATAGTTTAAAAATCTTCTCCTTAGAGGTCGTGTCCCTGAAAGTCGACATGTAAAAGTGTTTAGAGGAGATTCAATAAAAATATTTCATACCTCACCTCATATCCAGTCTTCTAATTATATTGCAGTTTCAAAGATTTGACAGCTTCATCTTCAGTAATATCTCGTCGCCTGATGCTTTGTCTATCAGAAGAACTACTTCACTTCATCTTCAGTAATATCTCGTTGGCTGATGTTATGTCGATCAGAATAACTACTTCTTGATCGACATAACATCAGTGGACGAGATATTACTGAAGATGAAGCTGCCAAGGCTTCGAAACTGCAGTATAATTAGAAGACTGGATATGGGGTGAGGTATGAAATATTTTAATTTAATCTTTAATTAAACCTCATAGTGATTTTTTCCTATATAAGTTCAGTTTAGAGGAAAGTTTAACCTAGGGAAAAGGAAGAAAAAAAAACTAAAAAGTCATTCTCAAGTCTGGAAACGCGCATGCTATTATGCATTAAGGTTCTCTTATCATCCCAACTTTCTTAATAATAGGCTATATCCTCAACTCAGGGTCAGGTCGAGAGATGAGATGAAGCCCCCTATATAGAGATCTGTGAGTGAAAGCGTGCCGGCCGACCACGCCTGACGCACAAACATGGGACAGATGTACGAAATGGATGAGTATGGAAAATGGTGGAATGAAATTGTGGCAGGGGAAAATGAGAGAAAACCTTAAGAAAAACCTGCCCAAGTTCCGTTTCGTCCACCACGAAACCCACATGGAGTGACCGAGACTCGATCTTGGGATCCCAGCGGCGAGAGGCAAGCATTTAACCGTTGTGCAACGGAGCCGCAAAAAATGTTTATATATATATATATGTATTTGTCCACCGCTGTGGTCTCGGGGTAGCGTGCTGCCTTGTCACGCAGCGGGCCCGGGTTCGATCCCCGGTCGGGACAGTTTTTCTGGGTGAGGTTTTTATCGGGGTTTTTCCTCACCTGTAAAACAAATGTCAGGAAAACTTTAAGGCCCAAACGGTCCCCGAAATCATATGGCCATCGCAATCATCATCATTCATAATCATCTTAGGTTAAGCTTAGGATTAGGGACTCTCCTGGCGCACCATTATCATCATCATCACCCATCATATCATCGGGGCAACGTAACTCCGCCTTCTAGGCGCCCCAACTTCAGAAGTGGGTTACAAGTACGCCATGCCAGGAGAGAAACCAGGAATGGCTAAAGACAAACTTGGGGAATTTGAATGTATATATATATATATATATATATATATATATATATATATATATTCAATTATACTTTATTGATGCGAAACATGGACTCTTACTGAAAATATTACGAGTATTTGAAAATAAAGTTCTTATGAAAATGTTTACACCAAAGTGAGACGAACAGATAGGAGAATGGAAAAAACTCCTTAACATTGAGGTATATGATCTTTATGAGAAACTAGATCTAAGAACCGTTAAAGTCTCGTAGACTGCGAATGGCAGGACATGTGGGATTTATGTGAATAAAAGGCCATAGTAACTTGTTTAGGAAAACAGACGGAAAGCACGAGATTTAAAATGGCAGGATATGTGGGCGTATGGGAATAAAAGAAGGGCATGGAAACTGGTTTGTTTAGGAAAACATACGGAAAGCACATAGTAGGTTGTAGGAAAACATATGTAAATGACCCAATTTATAGGTCAAAATGAGGCGGGAGAATAACAACCAGGATTAGAGGGAGGTTTAGTAGCATATTAGATGTCTAAATCGATATGTCGACCATATGCCACTCACGAAATTTGTAGTCAATTTTTTTATTTATAGTGTTCTGCCCTAGGACAGTTCTTTCACTGCAGTCATAGGATTATCATGCTATGCTTTGCAGTTTTACAAGGGAATTATAGGTGTGGTAGCTTTCCGTTGCTTTCCACACCGTGAATGATGGTGATGGCCAGATGATATTCGGGGAACGTTTGGGCCTCAAAGCTTCCTGATATTTGTCTCACAGGCGAGGAAAAACCCCCAGAAAACCTCACCCAGTAAGCTTATCCCGACCGGGAATCGAACCCGGGCCCGCTGCGTAACAAGGCAGCACGCAACCTCGAAACCACAGCGGTGGGCTGTAATGAAATGTAGCTTGGTCAAAAGCTCCTAACAAAGGGGAGGCTTTGGCTAGACTCAAATAACCGTAAAAGCATAAGTAAGAAAGAATTATACAGGGAGTGAATGGAACATATTAACTCAGAATAGTGTTGTATGGAGAGCTTATGTCCGTGCGGATATGAACCTCCGTGTTCGCCAGCTAGTTAGTTAAGAGTGTTATTGTTTTGTCTGGCGACTTTAAGAAAAGTGTTGTTTGTAGATGAAAAAAATGCGACAGACTGGATCAATGGCACCTGACTGCGCCAGTGAGATAAACAAACAGATCTATAAGAAACAGATGAGTTGATTGGACAGCAGATTCTAGTCTATAAAGAGGCTGAGACATTATGTTGCCTTCACCACAGATAAAACGACGAGGAATTGTGCATTTTATTACCACTGCAAAAAAAAAAAAAAAAAAAACAGCCTACGTAACATACGCGCAACATACAAACTCTGAATAAGTATTGCTTTATTTTATGTTTTTACTTTTTTTTTCTTTTCTCTTTACCCGTTCCAACATAAAAACCTTTATGCAAACTAGAGGTAATGCTTTCACTTTTGGACCTATATATGCGGGTTCAATTTTTCGAATGAGCAAAACTGGCGGATGTCAACCTCCTTGAGAAAGGAAATTAAAACACGTCTGTTCGGGTTACAGAATCCTCGGATATGTACGCATGCTGGTAAAATTTTAAAGCATTGTGATTCATTCCTGGTGTCGCGATTAGCTAATATTTAATATTTTCCAATGGTGTGTATTAATAGTATTTTTTTGCACGATGGTACGTTCTGACGTACTTAAAGGAATGGTGACCATGATTGAAAGTTTAATTTCCTAAATTTTGGAGTTGCCAACCTATAAATAACTATACTGTAATATTACAATTTACCTACCTAGGGCGGGAAGTAAAACCACTACCCTTTATGTATACTACGTACAATGTATATACAAAAATATATCCAAATATAGTGTTAATATACATATACTCATACGAAACAAATCACAGCATTTTAAATTAATTTAGCTTTATTTGAAACATTATAAAACAAATTCTTACTTTCCGACATTTTATGCCTGATTGGTATCACGGCCTGCTGTAGTCTCAACTAAATTATTTTCGGCATTTAGCGTATATATATATATATATATATATATATATATATATATTGGCCAGACTGCTTACGCCAGTCAGTTGTTTACAATGAACGTAAATATTTCCAACAAAGATGTTATCATTTTTCTGTTATTTATTATTTTGAAAACACAATCGTGCAAAAAATAATGTCCAACACACGTGAACTGTTTTACAGAATTTCGGCAATTAAAAAGCGATCTTGCTTCTGTAAAAACATTTCCCAACCTCGCATTTAATATAGCTTACCATTGTATTTCCTCGGCTATATTATATTATACGGTGTTTCAAATTGATGTATACACTCTTTGAAATGTTATTTTTAGCAACGATATGAGACAGAAATACAAGTTTTGTTGCGTTATATTCCTTAAGTCCGTTCATGTTCAAAATGTCCACAATCTGCTGCAGTACACTCCCAACAACAGATATCGAACAGAACGACATACCGTCTGGATTGTTGCTAATGGAATATAATTTATAGCATGTTCAATCTGATCTCTGAGTTCCTCAAGTGTGTGTGATTTTTTGGCGTACACAGTGTTCTTTAAAGTTCCCACAATATAGAAGTCTAGAATGGGGTTACATCGGGAGAGGGTGAACTCCGTAGCACTTCCTATTGTAACATCCTATCCATCTCTCGTTGAATATGCGATCGAGAACATTTCTTACATCGGCATGAAAGTTAGATGAAGCCTGTCTAGTTAGAAGTAAACCTCATATTCATTCTCAAAGATATCTTTAAGACATGGAATCATGACTTCCGACATTTCCAGGTAATTCTGAACGTAACTATCTCTTCCAGAAGTACTTACTTACTTACTCACTGGCACTATCGAACCCGTAGGTTCATGACCGCACGGACATAAGCTCTCCATACATCCCTTTCCTGAGCTAATGCTTTCCAATCATTCCCTGTATAATCTACTTCCCTCAAATCATAGTTAATGTTATTCTCCCACCTCATTCTTGGTCTACCAACTGGTCGTTTTCCCTCTGGCTTTCCTCCAGAAGTACGGCCCAATTAATTCTGTGGAAGATAGGATACATCACACCATACCGTTACTCCTGGAAGATCGAATGCCTTTTCTTCAACGATATATGGTTTTTGTTATACTAATACACATGATTATGCCGATTAATAACCGCTGTGGTTTCGAGGTAGCGTGCTGCCATGTCACGCATCGGGCCCGGGTTCGATCCCAGTCGGGACAAGTTTCCTGGGTGATTGTTTTTTTTTCGGGTTTATTCCTCACTTGTAAGACAAATGTCAGGACCAAACGTTTTCCGAACTTCATCTGGCCCTCATTGTCATAAGTAATGCCACGAGTGATTTCCAAATTATCGATAAATTCACGACTCACGAAGTGAGGAGTGAATTTATCTAGAGAATTTGGAAATCAAGAGTGGCATTTGTTAGGACTATTTAACGAATAACATTAAGCTGTTTACTCACAAATCATTATTTAACTATAGTTATTTTAAAATATTTATATATTTAATGTAAACAGCGATGTTTGAAAACAAATGAGAAACGATAGGTACGCTTCTACTGCTTCTTTTGTTTATCACTGCAACCAGATCATACTATTTATTGCCAAAGGAACGCAATATTGTAAGGAGGAGCTTTCTTTAATATGGTAATTATAACACTGATAAATATTTGGTGAAACACGACTCTGATTGGTTGTAAAACAGAAATCATTGAAACGTGATTGGTCATTGACTCTCATTTGGGGCATGAGTTAAATAGTCATCATTAACATATGCATTAAGTTAGGATTAAGACTTATCCTGGCGCATCATTACCATCATTATCATTACCTGTCATATATCATCGGTGCAGCCGTAACTCCGCCTTTCAGGTGCCTCAGAAATGAATTAAAATAACGCCATGCCAGAAGAGTATACTAGAATGTCGAAATGACAACGTTATGGCATTGAATAGTTATATATATATATATATATATATATATATATATATATATATAATCGCATTATGAGTTCTTTTGCGATATATAGAACATGTCGAGTTTCTTTGCACAGTATAAAAAAAGTTCGACCGCTACAGCTATTTTTAATTTTTGATGAAGTCCTGTACCTAATGGTCTGATTTTACTGGTTAACGAACTCGATCTTTTTTATTTGATTGATATATGCAAAGTTTGGTTTTGATAAAATAATGATTGCGGCCTCTAGAGCGTTAA
Source organism: Diploptera punctata (assembly GCA_030220185.1). Lineage (NCBI taxonomy): Eukaryota > Metazoa > Arthropoda > Insecta > Blattodea > Blaberidae > Diploptera > Diploptera punctata. The sequence goes on along the minus strand of JASPKZ010003868.1, from coordinate 2,394,416 downwards.
GTCACACACACACGCCCACATCCACACACTCGCACACAAACAGACACAAAAAAAACACACACACACACAAAAACACACACATACACTCAGTGATATATATATATATATATATATATATATACACAGGACCTCCACTCAAAAGACTTTTGGACGGTGTTTCTATTGAGGCCGCGAAACAGGTCAACAAATGTCCGTAAATTCGTGAATGGACTATGGTGATATATAAATTTAGGTCATTGTCATTTTCGGTGTCTACTAGATAGGATCGGTGAAGGTCTGTAAAATATGTTTAAACTATTCTCATGTGAACAATGCCAATAGCTTCATTCCTTTGGAATTCGCTAAAAATATGCAAATATATTGTTTCATTTTCACAACTTCTTATCTCGAACTTCAGAGGATATTATGAAGGGTACAGGTAAATAACCAAGCAAGTCACTTTTGTTTTGTCGAAATGGAGTTTGAGGTGTCATTGGATTCTCCATGGAAAACTCTATCATATACAAGTGTGAAACAGTAAAAGATACAGTTTAGTAATTGATTTATTTGCTTCCAAAATAAGGAGGTATGTATGTTGTACAACTAGAAGAACGTTTTCTATGTTTCAACGAGTGAGTGAATTATCTGCCTTTTTTCCTGGACCCTTCATATGTACTCTTCAGGTTTACTATGACATATTTCTTATGATTTTTATGGGTTTCATTTATTTTATCTGATAAAGGCAACTCTAGCATATTCGTATGTATTTTCACGTCACGCAATTTTTCGAACGTGATCAATTTGTCTTGCTTGCGAATAGATTTCATCTTGCTGTGAAGTAGATGGATCACACTTAAATTTGTAGCCTTCGCTTCTATGTAAGAAACGTTCACTGCTGAATAAAAAGTATATAAAAGTCTATATGCGACATTATACATCTCCGATCATTCTTTCTTTTCTGAAATTGGATACAGCACGCACGCAATGACTGAGTGTGTGAGGTGTTTATTATCATATCGGGATTATTTTATCAGAAAAAGAGAGAATTGTGTGTACCATTTTTTTCGAAAAGTGGGGAAGACTTGTGTTTACGGGCGTGTTTATTTGAGCGCTGATTATTTAAACGTGTCGGACTGCAGAGAAAGCAAACCTATGATAACCTAAGTTATTAACTTTAAAATATTGTATAATTTGGCACACACAATTTATACTGGTTAATTTTTTCTATTACATTATCAAAAATATTAAATAAATTAAACTAATGAATCTTATGGGGTATACTGTCAATTTAAGGGTTAATTGAATTGTATTATGTACCGATATATTCAGAGGAAGCTAACATGGAGGCTAAGAGAGCGATTTTTTTTAAATAACGGGTTTCAGGTAAACCTGTAGTTCTAATGAAATATTTCACTTGTTTTTGGATAAGGTCTTTCTCGGTTTAGTTTAATAGCATATACTAAGTTTCGTTGTAAAATATCGAAAATTGAAACCGCTAGAGCGATTTTTAAATTTTAGTTTGAAGTGAACTCCTACACCGAATGGTCCGATTTTGTTAATAACAAATTCCATCTTACTTTTTAATTAATTGCTTTATGCCTAGTTTGGCTTCAATAAAACGAAAATTGCGGCCGCTTGAACGTTCACACACACTTACACATATGTGTGTGTGTATGTGTATGCGGGTGATCGTGCGCGTGTGCGTGCGTGAATGTAAGAATGTGTGCGCGTGCTAGGAACGGTGAAAATCTGTAAAAATGTTTAAAACATATTTTCATGAGAACAACCTGAATAGTTTCATTCCTTCGGAATTTGCTAAAACCTCATTAATCTGGACCCCACTAATTCAGATGTCCCTCAATCCTGGAGTCAAGACATGTTTTTGTTGGGGTTTCTCCCGTTTCTCTCTGCCCAAGACTTCCTTCCATACCTTATCCATTTCATTTAATTTCATCTGCTCTTGTGTTGGTGTAACAGACCTGATCACCCGGCCGGCTTCCTCTTATATCATAGAATTTCAATAATAGGCTTAATTTGATCTCATCCCTTCGGTTGATATTACGCCGACACGAGTCTATGCCTTAGTATACCAATTAATAATGCTCAAGTTCAAAGGTATACAAGGATTCAAATATATAAAATGGTTGCACAACCAATACCCTATCCAAGCGAGACATGGACGATAAGGAAGGCTGACGAAAAATATATTATAAACTATTCATTCATTGGTCTCATGGTTTTCCTCTTCTTATTTTGCCTTCGGAATACATTCTATGATCAATTTCAGAATTTTTTCTTCCCCAATCCTTTTGACATGCTCAAACCATCTCAATTTCCGTTCTTCATTTATCTCCAAAAAATTTGTATTTACTTTTTATAAACTCTCAAATCCTTCCGTTTCTATTTTTCTTTTCTTGATTTATTTGCTGCTCTGAGCCAAAAGTTAATTTCTGTAGAATGTATTATGTGGGACTGAATCCTGGACTATCAATCAATGATTTGTAAATTAATTGTTTTATTAATTTAAAATATTATGTCAATTACTCTATTTGATTAAGTTCAAAATACTAATTATATATTTTTACCTTCGCATATTCATTTTTCGATTTAGCCCGAACTTCCTCCTTCGGCCTCTAAAATGGTTCTGTGACATTTGAATTATCTACTTCTTGAATTTCTCCTTGTCATCCTCTAACTTTTCACCATCTTTCAATTTCAATGTTAAATATTCAGTTTTCTTAAATTAATATTCAACCTCCATTTCTCATATTCAAATATTTTACATGTCGTATATGACGCTTCTTATTATTCTACATGGTCTCCTGCAAAACAAAAAGTATAAAATAATACTTTGAGGATTTCTGTGACACATAGAAACATACATTCAAATAAAATAACAAAAGATAAAAAAAAAATATTATAGCAGTATGTGAATAATTACTTAAGACATGTACGTATATATATATATTTTAAATCCAGAAAATGACTGAAAACTGAATGACAATTTTACGTAAAATAACCTAAAATCGTCCGTCACGAATTAGGCCATTGTAGACCTGTTTTGGACCAATCTAGTAGTCTTTTAAGATGTCCTTTGGGTTTATATTGTATCATCATTTTTGGGATTCTCGAATTATCCATTCTTTTTAAATGGTCTAGCCAGTTTAATTTATATTTGTTGAATTTTTCCTCTACCGATTCTACTTCTAATTGTTCTAAATTTTCTTCATTCTTTTTTTTTTTATCTAAAAGAGCGTATCCTGCTGTCCTGAGAAATTTCATTTCCGTTGCTCTGATTTACGCCAAATTACCGTTGGAACATTTCTTTAAACATTTATAAAACATAATGAAAAACACGCTAAAAAAATAAAATTGCGCTACTAGCTAGCTATCTAATCTAACCTACCTAATCTAACAATAAGTTAAGCTACCTAACCTAACCTTCTCCTTCTTCTTCCTTTGGCTCTACTGTCCTCCTTAGAACTTTGGCCTCCTTCATAACTTCCCATTCTTCTCTATTACTAGCTTTCTGTCTCCATATTTTCACTTTCAGTTGTCTTAAGTCTTCCTCAACCTCATCTAACCATCTTAGTTTCTGTCTTCCAACCTTTCTTCTTCCTTTCGGTTTCTCCTTCTAAAATCTTACTTGCGCCTCTTTCTTGCTCCATCCGAAACATATGTCCTACATATACCTAACCTAACCTGAATAATCATTTTGGCAATTGGTTATAGCAGAAACGTGAACGAACATGTTTGGCAACCATGTCGCTAACACGAGTATTATCCGACAAGTATTCGATATAACTATCGGCGTAGTTAATAACTAGTGGCCCGTTGAAAAATTCACAGACTGATATTTAGCAGAATAAATATAATTTTTTTATCGCCAAATGAATCTGGAACAGCACTTAAAAAAATGTTGTGGGTGAAATTTCACCCTTCCTAGTGTTTAAGCGTTAAACACATATGCTACTCACTTTGGTTTTTAGAAAACAAAACTTAAAAGACACATTTTCAAATAATTTCTCGGTATTTAAAAACACGATAAAATAATATTATCGTTTCATTAATATTATTTTCTTATGCCTGGGATGGTTCCTTAAACGTTTTCATAAAATATATTAGATATTGTTTTAGTTTGTTGAAGTGTGGTTGGTAAGATGCAGTCGAAATGCACGGAGGCTCACCTTTAAAAGTTACCAGGTCAACTCGTCTGTGGAAATGAATTTTCGATAGAGTTCATGTTTCTACGTTTGTATGTCTATTTTTTTTTTCGTATCGCACGAAATGTACCGACATATTAATTATTGTATTATTTATGGGGTTATATTTCAATACTATTAACATTTTATTAATTCTATTTTTTAAATTCACAAATAAATATTGTACACAGTATTGACACCCAAATGAGCAAATGCTCGTGCTCGGGTAAATTAATATATATTTTAACTGTTAATATAATTCTGTTTAGATTTTTGCTTCATGGTATTATGGTTGATTTATCTAGTCATATAATTCTTTCCTAAAAAGATAAATCTTATTTTATAAACGTTTTACATCTAAAATCATAGCGCCTAAGGATCCTTACGTATATCCAGTAGGCGTTGGTCCTGATTGACTAGTTTTTACCATGTTTGCCTCTGGTTCTAAGATTCGCGGTTTAAAATCTTTCCGGGTGCGATACTGGGTTGACACCAGTTCCACAATGGGCGAAATTCAGCGAGAATTAATTTCCCCGGGGGATTCGAATATCTGAAAATGCATGCTATTATACATTGCAGAGACTCTTGTCTTCCCAAATTCTTTTGAAAAACATTAAACTGAAAAAATATAAAACTGTTATTCTCCCAGTTATATTATATGGATGCGAAACATGGCCTCTTACTTTAAGGGAGGATAAAATATTATTAGTATTTGAGAATAAAGTTCTTAGGGAAAACTTTGGACCAAAAAGAGATGAACGGGCATGCGAATGGAGAACACTACTAACAGTGAGCTACATGTACTTTATGGGGAACTAGATAAAATAAGAAGAGTTAAATCTCATAGATTGCGATTGGCAGCACATGTGGCATGAATGGGGAATGAAAGAGGGGCATTAAAATTTTTGTAGGCAAACCAGAAGGAAAATATCTAATAGGTAGGCCAAGTATGAGGTAGGAGAATAACATTTACCTTGATTTGAGGGAAGTAGATTATACAGCGGATGATTGCAAAACATTAACTGATGATAGGGAAGTATGAAGAGCTTAAGTTCGCGCGACCATGTACCTACGGGTTTGATAGTGTTAGTGAGTTAGTTGGGGATTCGAATCAGCGCAAGTTCCATAGCTATGCACCAATTTATGATGCCCTTAACTGTTCAGCTACGTTCCGGGACAAGTATATATTAATTATTTGCAGGTAGATAAATCTGTGCCACCGACAAAATTAGTCATGAAACATATTTCAAAATTAGAAATTTATAAAATATGTAATTTTCTTATTATATGGTTTTTTCTATATTTTTTTATTAACATTGACTTAAATTAGAGTTAAACTGTGGACACTAAGATATTTAGGGTATCGGTTGCTCAAGACAATTCCGGGTAACGTGAGGATGTTTCTCCTCTTTTATTAAAAATATTAAACACAACTCCCCGAATCCTGAATTATTCAACTGTATTCCCACATTAAAAAGACAATGTCACATAAGGTAATACTAGAAATTTTGTAATGAAGGCATTTATGTCTATTAATCGTATTAATTAATGAAGCTAAATAAAAAATAGAATAAATGAAAGATTCATTTAGTCTTGTTTATTTGCCTCTTTATGCATATGATGCCATAACCTAAAAGTTGCTATTTGATCAGCATCTGGTAACATTGACTCAGAATGCTGAGTCACCTTATTGGATTATAGTGTTTTGCAGTCTAGCCTATACTGAAACATTTTAGAAGGCCAAGGAACATCAAGGTAATTATTGTTTCTTATTAGCTGATTTGAAATATAATGAATAATAATATTCGTAGGTCATATGCGTTAAATTGTGTTTTTATTCAATGAATAAGGCTATGATTTTATATTTTCCGGATGGTCTGTATTATATTATAGGGAGTTTTAGAGGCGCCAAGCTGGCTGGCTACTGGTGTTAGCAAGGGTTACAGGTGGCTGTACCCTATGGCGCATGCGTTTCTTCGCACAATCGATTCATCCTGGCACATGTAGGCAATTTGGTAAGCAACAGACGTACTCTTCCTCCATACTTCGGGCGTGGGATATACATTTACTTTTTATATATGTATGTATATATAGCGGACCATCCAAGATGGCGCTAGATTTCGCAGCAACGTATAAAGTTTTGGTACTTGGAGACTCAAATGTTGGGAAAACGTGTATCGTACATAGATATTGTGATGAGAGGTATTACGATACATACATTTCCACTATTGGTGAGTAGACATTTCTTCATGCCACGTAACAATTACTCTTTTATAGTTGTAAATGGAATCATAACCTTACCAGAGATCCCTGACCTTGCTTCATTTCACTCTTTTGTTGACATAAAATATTGTTTATTGTTGTCTAATAAGTCTGAAAGTGTTACTAGGAGAGAAAAATCATTCTCTCTCTCGCAATGTATAATGCGTAGTTCATATGTAACTTTTCTATCGTTTCCTGTTCTAAAGGGAATAATACATTTAACTCCTACTTCAAGATTCTATAAATTAACGTAGATACAGTTATTATCAGAGCGAAGCAGAACTATGAACTAACCGATCAACAACTAAATGGCATTATCGAATCTAGAGGTTCATAGCCGCGCATACATACATCCATATCCTGTGCTAATATTTTCCAGACATATATTGTATAATTCACCTTCCTCATATTATTGTTTGTCATTCTCAAACCTCATTCTTAGCTTACCTGTTATGTGATTTTCCTCATATTTTCCCTATAAGAAGTTTTCAGGTTCCTCTTTAATTCCTATTAAACTACAATCAAATAATTGTTATGTACTGGAATTTATATATAATAACAAAATTAATTTGTAATCATGATAAAATTCGTCTGAAGAAGGTACAAAGTACTGAAACAGCTGTTACGAATTTGTATTTTAATAAATGTGAAAATCATATAAAACTTTAAGTTTTATTTATATTTATAAGAATGGATTTTCATCAAGTAAACGCCAAATCAATTGATTAAATTATTATCTATTTGCTCAATTCACTTCCCTCAAATTATTGTTAATGTCATTCTCCCACCTCATTCTTAGCTTACCTGTTAGGTGTTTTTTTCTCATAATTTTTCTATAAGACGTTTTCAGGCCCCTCTTTCATTCCTATTAGACTACAATCAAATAATTATCTATTTGCTAAATTCACCTCCCTCAAAAATTATTTTTAATGTTATTCTCCCACCTTATTCTTGATCTACCTATTGGGTGCTTTCTCTCATATTTTCATGCTCCTCATTCTTTCTTACTTAACTACAATCAAATAATCATTTATTTGCTCTTAGGTCCGTCGTAATATTCGTATATTTTGAATATAAAATCTCTGATTTCATTATATATATCCATCCATCCATAGTAATTCTGCCCGAGTTCAGATCTTTCACTGCAATCATAGCATTTTCATGCTATGCTTGCAGCTTTACTAGGGAATTGTAGATGTGGTAGCTTCCCGTTGCTTTCCACACCGGTGAAGGATGATGATGATGATAATGATAAGGATAATGGCCATATGATTTCGGGGACCGTTTGGGTTTTAAAGTTTTCCTTACATTTGTCTTACAGGTGAGGAAAAACCCCTACAAAAACCTCACCCAGAAGAACTGCTCCGACTAGGGATCGAACCCGGGCCCGCTGCGTGACAAGGCAGCACGCTACCTCGAGACCACAGCGGTGGACTATATATATGTTATAATTAATTTTTTGATATTGAGCAATGCAAGCTTAATATGACATGATAGGAAAAATAAATGCCTGGACGGGATTTGAACCCGGACCTATGAATTGATACTTCAGCGTGATATCCATTACACCACCGGGCAAATCTAATACAAATATTTATTTCTCTTAAATACAATTCTCCATTATTACGAGATGCAGCGAGAACTCGGTCTTCACTGCCATAGCTAGCTACTGTAACAAGTAAGCAAATTAAAGAGAATATTTTTACTTATAGCAGTGACGCTTTATCGATGTTATAATTAAATTTTTGACATTGAGCAATGCAAGCTTGATATAACAAGATAAGAAAAAATGCCTGGACCGGATTTGAATCCGGACCTCTCAATTGGTACTTCGGCGTGCTATCCATTACATCGGACAAATTTAATACAAACATTTATTTCTCTTAATTATATATATTCCATTATTGCGAGATGTAGCGAGAACTCGGTCTTCACTGCCACCTGGTAGCTAGCTACTATAACAAGTAAGCAAATTAAAGAGAATATTTATACTTATAGCAGTGACGCTTTATCGATGTTATAATTAAAGCAGTGAAGACCGAGTTCTCACTACAACTCGTAATAATGGAGAATATATATTTAAGAGAAATAAATGTTTATATTAGATTTGTCCGGTAGTGTAATGGATAGCACGCTGAAGTACCAATTCAGAGGTCCGGGTTCAAATCCCGTCCAGGCATTCATTTTTCTTATCATGCCATATTAAGCTTGCATTGCTCAATGTCAAAAATTGAATTATAACATCGATAAAACGTCACTGCTATAAAGTAAAAATATTCTCTTTAATTTGCTTACTTGTTATAGCTATGGCAGTGAAGTCCGAGTTCTCGCTGCATCTGATAATGGAGAATATATATTTAAGAGAAATAAATGTTTGTATTAGATTTGTCCGGTGGTGTAATGGATAGTACGCCTAAGTACCAATTCAGAGTTCCGGGTTCAAATCCCGTCCAGGCATTTACATTTCTTATATCATATATATATATATATATATATATATATATATGAAATATTAAGAAATGCTTCTTGGCTTTTTCGCGTCAAGAATTCAAGTTTGGCCTCTGGCCACTGATTCCGTCGTTTCGACATGATCCCCCACTCCATTATCAAGGAATGTTAGGTTCGAGTTACTAGTGTCTTATCATCAGCAGTACATATCTAACGGCTATTGTACAGTGGCCAGGTATCCATGTTCTGTTAGATAATTGCACTGCGTTCTTATATGGGTCGTTTGGGAAGAAATGCACACATCCATGTGCTGACCACGCTCAATGTTGCTCCAAACTATGGTATTCTTGATATCTTCTACGTTGTTTTGGGGATGACATGATAAGCAGCGAGAGCAGTTTTCCATGTAGATAATAATCTTTGGGTATCATCCTGATGTTCAAATAATGTTTTTTTTTAATTTTTATTGTTTCCCTGTAGATTCTAGACCTATTTAAGCCAAAGTTCTAGATCCAGTGAGGTTAATCTCGTGCCCTTTCTGTTTCATATTTTGTACCAGTGTTCAAGAAGGTTCTTGACACAACTTATATATATATATATATATATATATATATACTGTAAGCACATATTTGTGCTGGATAATAAGGCCTTATAGCCTTAATTTTGTCAGATTAAAAATAATAATAATAATAGAATGTAGAAGAGACCAGCCTTTCTGCTAAATATTGGAGTGCAAGAGAGCGAATGATTTCATTATCAAGTGCTCGACATTAGATACCAACCAACCAACCAACCATAATAATAATAATAAATAATAATAATAATAATAATAATAATAATAATTATTATTATTATTATTATTTATTATTATTATTATTATTATTAGTGGTAGTATTATAAAACTACTGGAGTCTTCTTCATATATAGCATTATTAATATTAATGTTGATTTTTTATATATTCCTTTCACGGAAAAAAATATTGCCAATCTTATGCATACTATTATGCATTGTAGAAACTCTTTTCATCCCAAACTCTCTTAAAAAGTTAACCTAAAAATACATAAAATGGTTATTCTTCATTTTTATATTATGTAGATACGAAACATGGTCTCTTACTTTAAGGCACGAGAAAATATCACGAGTATTTGAGAATAAAGTTCTTAGGAATTGACTTAGGCTTTCACGACCGAAGTTCGTATTATGGCCTTGTAGGAGACTTTTGGGCTGTTGATTGTGGCCTTAAGGCTTGAAGTTCGAAGTTCGAAACGTCGGGGTACTTCAAGCCTCAAGACCACAACCAACAGCCAGAAAATCTTCTACAATGGCATAATTCTTAGGACTTGTTTTAGATCAGAATGAGACCTACTAATAGGTGAATAGAGAAGACTACTTAACAGCTACATGCCATTTATGGGAAGCCTGATGTAACAAGAACAATTAAGTTACACCGATTGGAATGGGCAGGAAATGTGGCACGAATGGAGAATGAAACAGGGACTGGAAATTTCTTGTAGGAATATCAAAGGGAAAGCTTCCAGTAGGTAGGCCAAGAATGAGGTGGATGAATAACATAACTTTACTTTAAGAGAGGTGAATTGTACAAGACATGATTGAAAAACATTAACTCAGGATAAGGATGTATGGAGAGAATAATTCCGTTCGGCCATAAATCACTGGATTCGATAGTGCCAGTAAGTTAATTAAGTACTCATTTATTTTGTTTATATAAGATTCTTAAAGGACTAGATCAGGTGAGCTTACTATAAGAGCTCAGAAATGCAAATATCTGAACTACTTTTACTATGTGTGATCTCAGATCTCTGATTCTTTTACAACATGGAGTTGTAACTATTTAATTGCATTTGCAAATATCGAAGTATGACGTAAATTAAAGATAATGTCAAACAATTTAACTGTTGTATTTATTTATTGAGGTAGCGTGCTGCGTTGTTACACAGCGGGCCCGGATTCGATCCCCGGTCGGGGCAGTTTTTCTGGGTGAGGTTTTTATCGGGGTTTTTCCTCACCTGTAAGACAAATGTCAGGAAAACTTTAAGGCCCAAACGGTCCCCGAAATCATATGACCATCATCATCACCCTTATCATTATCATCATCATCATCATCATCATCCTTCACCGGTGTGGAAAGCAACGGGAAGCTACCACACCTACAATTCCCTAGTAAAGCTGCAAGCATAGCATGGAAATGCTATGATTGCAGTGAAGGACCTGCCTTCGGGCAGAATTACTATGGATGGATATTGAAATATTTTGATATCTTAATAATTAATATTTTCATTTTGTTAGAAGCAATGTGGTGAATATGGGAAATTGTGTTTTTAAATAATTTACTTTGACTGTGATAAAATTATTGGTACTTACTGGTGCCAATTTTACTATCTTCAGATATACGGGTGCATGTTTAGTATGATCAATATTACAGAAAATATTTCTTCTGTGTTATAATGTTTCGTTCATTGATTAATCAGTAATTTGATATTCTTTGTGTTGCTATGATACTGAATGATAATCCTAATGATATATTAATTATTAGAAAATAATATAATAAATTGTTTAAATATTGTTAAAATTCTTTTTGCAAATTTCACGGATGTTATTTCTAACTTATATAAACTCCCTGTTCAAATCTGTTCAGGTTAATCTATGAGATTTAATAATAATAATAATAATAATAATAATAATAATAATAATAATAATAATAATAATAATAATAATAAATTGCATAATAATAATTATTATTATTTTAATCCAACCAATCCTCCAAATCCAGTATTTTGGTTATCCCATTCAGCACATTTTTCTTCCTCTCCTTGTTCTACCAGGATGTTGCCTTTGAAGATCTTCCTTTGCTATCTATCATACCTTATTCTCATCACATTTCGAAATCAACCTAAGGATTATTGTTCAATTTATTCCATCATTGATCCCTCTACATTCATCCTGCTTCTTGTCTCATAATGTGACAAGTAATAATAATAATAATAATAATAATAATAATAATAATAATAATAATAATAATAATAATAATAATAATAATAATAATAATAATAATAATAATAACACTTACTCACTGGCACTATCGAACCCGTAGGTTCATGGCCGCGCGGACATAAGCTCTCCATACATCCCTATCCTGAGCTAATGCTTTCCAATCATTCCCTGTATAATCTACTTCCCTCAAATCATAGTTAATGTTAATAATAATAATAATAATAATAATAATAATAATAATAATAATAATAATAATAATAATAATGATGACGATGATAAATGCATTTTGTTAATCGTGTGTCACTTTTAATTTTAAGAACTAAATATACAGTTGGCAAAAAAAAAACTGTTCAATACAAACAGATCTGTTATACCATAAACATTTATTATTGTCTTCTTGTGTATTTATTTTGTTTTTATAATTTCAGGTATTGACTTCAAACAGAAAATTATTAACCTAGATGGAATACCTATCAAATTACAAATATGGTGAGTAGAATTCAAATCATTTTAATATAATTTTATTGGTAGGGCGGGGATATTTATGCAACAAACTTAAGATTGTAACATAGTATAATGAGAAGTAAGACTTATGACCGTCTTTTTTCTTGGTTCGACATGCATACAGTTGAGTAATACATCATATCTGTGTTTCATTCTTTAGTACATAAAAAATCTAATCATTGTTACTGAACGAATGAATGGAATTTATTGCCTTTTTTTTTTCAAAAGAGAGGAAATACATTTGTATTTACATTGCGCACGGGCCTGCTTGGTCGTACGTGCATTATTTTTCCATGAATAATTTTTTTTAAATGATCATAATATAAACACATACCTACATGGCTACACACCTGTATCTACAATGTATATATATATATATTATATATATATATATATATATATATGTAAATCTATGTCTACACTATATACACAATAATGCACATCTACACTCATCCATGAAAAGACCATGTACATATATATATATATATATATATATATATATATATATATATAAACGTTTTATTCTGTATATCAATAATTAAAAAAATGCTACAGAACAAATAAAAAATAAAAGAGAGAAAAAACACACACATATACATGCACACACCCCCACACACATACATACGCGGGCGCTCATATCCCCCCCCGTACCTGCAGACATCAAATGCATTATTAGGCTATTCAACTTATCTAGAGACTACTTATTATATAACCTAATTGAAGATCGAAAACAAAGACTATATTGAGATTCTTATTATTGATAATACATATATCCTTATTGATCTCCAATTTTACTTTACCTTAATATCCTTACTGTACCCAACAATTTGCATGTTTTCACTTCACTCTCGATCCGTCATAAAAGATCCCAGCACACCACTCTCCCACGATCTGACCTGAGAAATCTCTCCGGCAGCAATTGTAATCTAATTTGCTCTGTCTCTTTACAGAATGCTATAATATATTGCCAGAATTCACGGTCATCGCATAGAGGACACAGTTTAATGCCTTCTTCACTTGTTAAGTTATGGGCAATCCATCCGCCAAATGAAGCCATGCAATAGCACTTTTATCATCCCCATCCAAAGAGTCAATATACTTCTCCCTTCCCCACGAAAGTTTCAGTTCTGACTGTAGGGTGTGAGATATTTTCTGGCTACACTCGGTTTCTATTTACTGCCTGTCTATATAAATTAGTCTCTTCTTAACTTTCCTCCAAACATTTCTATTATTCCCCGTATTCTTCTCCCATATCCAACCCATCCCTATGCCCTTCAATCCCCTTTCTACACCGATTATCCAATCCCCCGAAACACACTGCTCATAGTTATTAGTATTATTCACCCTTGCTATATATATAACTAAGAGAGTAACATTAACTGTGATTTGAGTGGAATAGATTATACAGAAGATAATTGGAAATCATTAGTTCAGGATAGTGATGTTTGGAGAGCTTATGTCGCGCGGCCGTGAATCTGCGGATTTTTTAATGGCAGTGAGTTATATATTAGTGTGGTACTTATTTTCGACTTTCGTATTTCATTTCGCACACCCTCTATTTTATTTCCTCTGATTGTAAGAAGTTATATTGTGGAAATGTGTGTATATATTTATTTATTCATATATTATTATTTAATCGTGGAATGGGAATATAGATGTACGGCCAAACAGATCCGTCCACCAAGTCATTGTAAATATATATAGGCTATATTTATATTCGAAAAATAGAAATACACAATGTTCATTACTATTAGTTACCATATTAAGGAAAGTCATATTTTTGTCGAAATGGAGTTTGAGGTGTCATTAGATTCATCCTAGAAAGCACTGTAATTTAGAAGTGTGAAAAAATGCAGTTTTGTCATGGATTATTTACCTCCAAAGTTTTGTATACATATAAAGAAATATGTATGTTGTACAACTGAAAGCACGTTTTCAAAGTTTCAAGGAAAAAGTAATTTACATGTGGTTTATTCTCTGTACCCTTCATGTATATATAATCATGAATGTTTTAGGTTTAGGCTCAGTTATGCCCGTTCCTATACCTGAAGATATTCTTGATTTCTCCATCGTTGTTTAGGTTTACCAAAGTTTCTGTGTTCTTTAGGATGTTATTGGAACACCTTCTCTGGCAATATATGCATATATACACTCACATTCTTCTACACTCATACATGAAAAAAATAAATGCATAAATATTTCTCTCACCCATGCACCTATTAATGATTTTCGAAGGGATGAAACTATTGAGGTTGAACTCATGAAAATATTTTTTAAAAATTGCAGAACTTCACGGATCCTCTATATAGTAGAGACCGAAAATCGCCATGATAAAGAATTATATATATATATATATATATATATATATACTAGAGTACCCGTCACACATTGTCCTGCCCGAACGTTTAATTCTCGTTACTTTTTTACCATACAATTCACTAATTAAGACGTAATTAGATGCTATTAAATAAGTTCGCAAGAAAACCTCTCACAGCCATCTACTGTGCCTCAAATAGCGTGCATGTTGACGTCACATTCAATCTACTTACCCCGATCTTCTTGGAATAATTGAGCTGAAAGACAAAAATGGTTATTATGAGTTATCCGTAAAATAGCACTAATACGTAATGCCCGAACGTTTGCTTGCCTGTTATTAGCGGGTGGAGAAAACGATTTCTCGATATTCGAATTATAGATAAACCATATACTGAATGACATTTACCATTGTTTCGTTATTGTGTGATAGACTACTTTTTTCCATAAAGTTCACTAATTAAGAAGTAATTAGATTATTATTAAATAAGTTCGCAAGAAAATTCCTCACTGTCATATGTTGTGGCTCAAGAAGCGTGCATGATGACGTCACATTGTTGTCGCTTGGAATATGTCGATAATGCAGATGACTACACATCTGACATAAAAATCCTATAATCCGATCGCAGCGCCAACTACCGGGCACAATATTGATTCTAAACAATCTAGGGACCCACTCAAACACACACAAAAACTTTCATCAAAGTCGGTCCATTCTCTTAGGCAGTTTTTAATTTCGGATTTCAGGTAAACTTCCACTTCTAATTGTCTGGTTTCGCTCATTTTTTATAATATCTATCTCGATTTATTTTAATAGGATATAGGCTTACTGAGTCTCGTTGTGAAACATTGAAAAATGAGACCGCTAGAGCGATTTTTCAATTTTCACTTCCGGTGAAATCCTATACGTAATGGTTTTAGAGAGTTCAATTGTGAATCTAAACCGTCGAGAAACCCAATAAGACACACACAAAAATTAATCAAAGTCGTTAAGGAGTAGAGTGACAAACACACATACAAAAGAATATATAAACAAATACGTTCTTGGCTACACACTTACGCCCATACATTAAAAAAAATCATAAAAAACAATTCATGTATGTAAGTCTACGTCTACAATACATACATAACTGTGTGGGTCTTTAATTAAATTTCAGCTACATAACAAACTTAAAAAAGAACCCAGACACACACACACACACTTTCTTCCCACACACATTAAATACACATAAGAACTTCTCAACTAAGACAACTTAATATGTAATACAATTGAAGACCGGGAACGGTATATTGTCATTATTAATAATAATAATATTTCTTCTGAGCGCCAATTTTGCATTATAAGGTATTGTGGTTTCAAACATTTACTGCATGCACCTGCTAACATTCAATTAGACTACACGCAGTTCCGCGGTGTCAGAGAAGTTGCCGCAGGGTCACTGCTATATGTTCCGTACCTTTGTCATAGAACCCGCTGTGTCACCCATACAATTGAATTATATTGTTTCTTCGTAACATATTATATAGGATGTAACTACATTCAATATCTAAACTTCTAGGGATGATATAATAGGTCGGCCGCGGTGAATTAGTGGTTATCTTCCTTGCCTCTAGTCCGGAGATTCGCGGATTCTAACCAGGTCGTGGTCGATGGTGTTTTTTATGATGAAAAATCGAAGGATCAAGTCCTCCGGGAGGGACTTTAAACCGTGGGTCCCGATTCTGAAGATTTTAAGGCTCGTAAAAAAGCCTTAAGGCTGAATAAAAGCCCTCTAAGCAAAATTTACCTACCTTCATCATCCTAATGGTACCTAAGTTGCCTAAAACATATCTCATTAGGTGGTATGATGACTGTTTACCATCTATGAAATCTGTAGGGAAATAAGAAAAATTACCACCTTCGTCATCTTAGTAATACCTTAATTGACTATTAGATTTCTCATTCGGTCGGTATGTTGACCGCATATCTGTACGTTGAACGCATACCATTCATGACATATAGGCCTATAGGGAAATAAGCATAATTAAATTAATTGGTCTTCACGGACCCATAACTTTATTTTCCATCCCATGGAAGACATGTTCAGGATTTTCACTATATTAAAAATTCATCGAGCCCGACTAGGTTTGAACATGCGAACCCCGTAAACAGAAGCAAATATTGATATCCATTAGCCTATGGGACCGACTAAGTTTACCATCATCTTCAATCATCAAGCAGTTGAGGATAAATATCTAGTTCCCTGTACCGGTATCGTTATCCATCCAGTACTCTTCTAAGTGGTGGTTTCATAACATGGTGGTATTTTAATATTAAATTGGCTAATATTACCGTACTCTAGCCATTCTTCAAACGCATAGTCTCCATTTTTTCTGTAATTATATATATATATATATATATATATATATATATATATATATTTCTCCTAATAATGGGTTTAACTTTAAGTTATGATATATATAGTCCACCGCTGTGGTCTCGAGCTAACGTGCTGCCTTGTCACGCAGCGGGCCCGAGTTCGATCCCCGGTCGGGACAGTTTTTCTGGGTGAGGTTTTTGTCGGGGTTTTTCCTCATCTGTAAGACAAATGTCAGGAAAACTTTAAGGCCCAAATGGTCCCCGAAATCATATGGCCATCGCAATCATCATTCATATTCATCTTAGATTAAGCTTAGGATTAGGGACTCTCCTGGCGCACTACCATCATCATAATCATCATCATCATCGCCCATCACATCATCGGCGCAACGTAACCCCGCCTTCCAGGCGCCCCAACCTCAGGAGTGGGTTACAAGTACGCCATGCCAGGAGAGAACACCAGGAATGTTGAAAGACAACCTGGGGCATTTGCAATATATATATATATATATATATATATATATACAATCTTGCTACGTGTGTTTTTTTACTGTTCTTCTCATGAATTTCATCTCTGCCGCGTGGATTCGTCTTGTTTCTTTATAACCCTACATTTATATAAAATATAATTAATCAAGAATGGGACATAGGAATATAACAGAGCAAAAAATAAATGTTTAGATATAATTACACAAAATAGTTAATTTTAATTGAGTTTTAATTGGTAATTATAAAATTAATTTAATTAGATTACACTCCACGATTAATTTTAATTCAGTATTCATTTATTGTTAATTGTGAAATATAATGTAATGATGGTAGATTTTAATATCTGTGCAGAGTTGCGTTAAAATTAATTTCTATAGAAAAATGGAAACTGTTTATTTACCTGGACGTAACATGATATATGGAACACATTAAAACAGAATCATTACAGTATATTCTATCTCCATTCCTGTTCGAGTGACGGATTGTACGAATTATCAAATTTTTAGGAAACAGTGATGGCCAATACTGACACTGACAATCCAGGGGTCGCCAAACTTAATTCAGGGAACAGTCCCTATATCATTCTTATTTAAACGATTGATCCCAACTCACGGCTGAATTTTGTAGCACGATTTTTTTGTCCAATGCCACCAGGTTATATTTTATGACATTTCTGGCTTTCTTTCCTGGCATTGGCGGAATTGTAATCCATTTCTTAGGTTGGGGCACCTGGAAAGTGGAGTTACGTTACTCCGATGATATGATATTATGGGTGATAAATCATGAAGTGCAAGAAGAGTCCTTAACCTAAATTCCAGACCTTCATCGACCATAGGAGACCTTTAAGAAAAAATGTCTATGGCCTGACTGCGAATCGAACTCGGGACCTTATGAATTGTAGTCAGAATCTCTGATAACTAGTCCATGAGGCTGGTGTTGTAGTACGATATTCACTAGCATTATATTATATATTACTTGGGCACTTGTAAATAAAAAGTACCCAATGTCATACTCAAAGAGCCATAGGTTGCCGAACTCTGGGCTAATCCATAGCAATATGTGCAGTTGCTGTACGTTGTATATATATATATATGTTGTGTGTGTGTGTGTGTGCGTGTTTGTCCCGCGCTGTACCCCAATGATCAATTATATCATGTCTTGGCGTATAGATACGTTAGATACGCCGCACCGATTCGAGTCCCATAGGAGAAGAAATTTCCTTTTGAATGCAACAAATGTTATAATTAACTACTATCCTATATTAAGAGGCCTATTCAAGATACCTTTTTTTAATTCGTGGAAAATTATATTTCAGTCCCGCGCCGTAGCCGAGCGGTTAAGGTAGGAAGCCTTGGCGCAGAGCTACGGGACTTGCGCTGGTTCGAGTCTCCATGGGGGAAGAAATTTTCTCATGGTATTTCGGCCAGTATGGGACCGGTGCCCACCCAGCATCGTGAGGCAATTGGGTAGCTACAATAAGTAGCGGCTCCAGGTTGAGGAACCAGCTATAACGGCTGGGGGACTCGACATGCTAACCACATGTCACCCCTACACTGGCTATTGATCATCTACCTCTGTGATTGACACATGTGGATGTGAAGGGCCAGCAGCCGGCTGGTAAAAGGGCAACCGCTGAAAAGTGGAAAGACCCTCAATCGGAATCGGAAAATGATATTCCCCAACATCAAACTACTTTTATCTACTAAATACTCGACAGGCCCTTAGTTTTTTGTACACATAAAAAAAGGAGCGAGTATGGGACTAATGCCACTTAGCATCTTGAGAAATTTGGCTATTTACATTAAGTATCGACTCCAGGCTGAGAAAACTAGCTATAACAGTTTTTGGCTGGACATTCTGACTACATGTCATCTCTATACTGGCTATAAGATAATATCTCTCTGTAAGTGGCGCATGTGATTGTGTGGCCAACAGTCGGCTAGTAGGCCAAGGACCTTTTTTAGACTTGTCGCATCGTGAATTGTATATAGGTTTACCTATATATAATTCACAGAATTTTATTGTTGTCATTATATAATTTAATAAATGCGTCGGTAACTATTTTTATGCAAATTCCAACTATACGTTCTTTAACCTTACAGTGGAAATGTAAAATTACGAATAAACTGCAAGAGCTGACGAATCATATGACCTTAAATTTGTTGTTTCCGAGTAACCATTTGTTTTCTACGTATTTGTTATTGATTCTACAAAGGCGTCATGAATCTTGGATCGATGCAGAATCACTTAAATGTAGGCTAAATGTCTTCTTTCGCATTTAAACTTTAATATAATAATAATAATAACATTAAATAATAATAATAATAATAATAATAAATATTTTTAAATAAGGGCATTTGCACTGTTCAGTAGTTTTCCTTCAACCCCAATTTTTTAAAACCTGTAAGACAAATGTAAGGAAACTTTAAGGCCCAAATGGTTATCTGGTTATCATAATCATCCATATCATATTCCCCTTGCTTCATATGAAATTAATGTTTTATTTAAATGTTCGTGTTTTCTCGGAGGTGGCCCGATGATCACTCATCCAGGGAGGTCCTTAATGACTTCATGTAGCCAAAAAGATATTTTGAGGCAGGTCGTATCCCTGTAAGGCACTGGGCGGTGGTGTGGGGCATGCAAAAATACCTATAAAGGGAGAGGTTAAATTAAGATAAGGGAAAGATTATTACATTTATAATATTCATTTAGAATACTTTCACAGCGTATAAACATATTTCACTATTTTTTATAAGTTTTACTTGTAAAGCTCTTTTTCATCCAAATACTGTAGTAAAAGTTTATATTGCTTGAAGTATTTTTTTTTTTGTTAACTAAAATAAGTTTTTGAGATGGCTCAGTGGACGTGGGCTATTCTCTGAAAAGATGTGCTAGAGTTTCCATAGCAACTATACACGTGTGAGATGAAGACCAATCGATACCTTTCAGTGGCGTGGTCCTATAATTTCACAAATAAATCTAAAAATAAACTCCATTCACGGGCAATTAGCCGCACTCCCTGATGGATATCCTTTCACCAGTCGATTCCATTGTTCTTCATTAAAACCATCCTTACAAAATGCATGTCAAAATACACCACCAAAGAGAAAATAAGATACCAATTGAAGAAAACATATAAAGAACATTCTAACTATATATAATCTATATATTGTATATAAAAACGATTGTATATAGCCTGTATCTGTCTTTTATAGACTTTTAAACCGTTCAAACAATCTTCGTGAAAATTTGTATATACAGGTTTTCAGATGCGGCGAGTGTTTAGCCGTTATCTAATATGTTATAAAATCATTAGGTGTAGGAGTTCATCTGAAACGAAAATTTAAAACTCGCTCTAGTGATCTCAATTTTCGATGTTTCACAACAAAACTTGGAATATCCTGTTAAAATAAATCGAGGCATATATTGTCCAAAAATTAGCGAAATCTTACCCTTAGAAGTGGGGGTTTACCCGAAATTTGAAATTAAAAATTGACTCTAGCAACCGCCATGTTTGGTTCGTCGCAGTGTAGCCTATACCGTATAATTAATTAACCCTCAGTATGTAATTTATTTCGGCGTAGCAGCGCACGCCGGATATTAGCTAGTATATTATAATAAAAATTAATGAAAATGAGATTTTAATTGGTCCCCATAAAAAGTCTTCCAGAATCTTCGTAATCTTTTTCCATCTAATATTTTATTAACGAAATGCATAATAATAATAATAATAATAATAATAATAATAATAATAATAATAATAATAATAATAATAATAATAATAATAATAATAATAATAATAATAATAATAATAATTCTACATTTGTTTGATATCGAGATATTAATTATGTTTTTTTTTTTCACTCTGCTGTAAAACGGATTTTTTTACATACGAAATTGCCGTTCAACACCATCGATGTATAACATTCTAACAATAAGTTTGGAGAGTGATATGTGTTAATTAAAATTCTCAATTCTTTATTTGTGCAACTATCTGTTCAAACTGATAAAAATAGTTTATTGTGTGCTTTGAATACCTAGGTTCAGATATACCTACATTTTTCGTAAATAAATTTAACTTCTTTTTCTGAGGGGCATGCCGTAGCGTAGTTGGTTAATCATCCTATATGTTTTATAGGATGAATTGGTCTAATTTATTTATTAATAGCTAATACCCGACGTGCACTGCTACGCTCAAGTAAATGAAATACGTGTTTTCATATTTAATTGGACGGTGTTATGCATCAACCGACTAAGCAACATTTTGTTTTAAATTGATATTTTGATGCCATCTGTTGCGCTGTCTCACGAAGTAAGTATACGCACACTTTCAGCGCCAAATAGGCCTATTTAAATATAGCCTTATCACTAAAGAAAAATGTAAACGCCATCAGTCCTATCAGAGTTATACGTTTTGCAACAAACGGCTATGAAATCAGATGTTCATAAATGCTAATCCAAATTTTGCATAATGCAGCTAAGCGCCACATGTTCCCGCTCTTAGATTGTTGATGCATAACTGTCAAACAAGGAAAGTAACTTGCAATATCCAGTATTGTTAATTTGGCGCTACTATAGATAGTGAAAATTGACTTAAACTTTAAACGTATTTTTCTCTAAACTTAGATAATGATGCATAGTCGGTTGATGCATAACGCCGTTCAATTTAACGAGTAAAAAGAAAAATAATTATAAATGTATATCGTAATTCGTGTTAGATACATCGTACGTCTGAACATGGAATAGACCAAACATGGCGGTTGCTAGAGCCAATTTTTAATTTCGGATTTTAGGTAAACCCTCACTTCTAAAGGTTGGATTTCGCTGATTTTTGGATTTTATCTACGTCAGTTTATTTTAATACTATATATTAAGTTTCGTTGTGAAACATTGAAAATTGCGTTTGCTAGAGTGATTTTTTAATTTTATGTCAGGAGAAATCCTACACCTGATAGCTTTAGAGGATAACATATAGCGGCTAAACACTCAACATATCTGTAAAACTATGTAGCCTATATGAATGTTCATGAAGTTCAATTGAGCGGTTTAAAAGTCTATGAAGAACAAACATACACACATTTGTTTTTATATTAATAACTAGCTAATACCCGGCGTGCGTTGCAACGCTTAAATAAATTAAATGTGTTTTTATGTTTAATTGGATATGTAAAAAGAAAACATTATAATTTATATCGTAATTATTTTATATATCCCGTTCTGATTACTGGCGTTGCCCGGGAATATACTTATCCCGATCTTCGTGGCATCAATGTGGAATTTTTTGAGATATTCAATTCTGTGTACATTAATTTGGGTATTTATGGTTTAGGCAGCGTAAGCCATTTAAGTGTCCGACAAGATACTTTTTAAGTCCACCGATGGATTTTTTTATCTCCGGCCCCATAGTAGTATTATATAATCTACGTAAAATGTCCCAGAAGAATTCTCTAAATGATGGTAAAAACCCCATTCAAATGGGTCAAGTAGTTTTTGAGTCCATAAAGGACAAACAGACAGGTTCACACTCATTTTTATACATAAAGTTCTTGATAAAACAATAAAAAACGAGTGAGAAGAAAGCGTTTAAACTTGTGTTGAATTATACAATATACCCCTATAACTTAGAGTTCTACATTATTTTTTGTTTTCACTGCAGACCGACAGATTTAAATAATTGGCACTGTTAGTGTTTCGTCGATTTAGGGTCGGTTTCACCAACAGAGGTAACTGTATTACGCCAGTTTAAACTATGTATTATATATGGGGAAAACTGGCGTAATATAGTTACCTCTGTTGGTGAAACTGACCCTTTAGAGTTAACTAAATTCATTATAAACTGGAAGATTTGAGGTTAAGTCCCGATGGGAGTCTTCTTCTTCTTCTTATTTTCTATAGGCATATGCCTGTTTATTTACACACACTATGTCAATGATGATTACATCTCATTCCATCTCTTAAGGGGTCTGTCCACTTCTCTTTATCCTTTAGGACGTAGGTTCTTCTCTGCTTTAATAAGCCTCGCATCGTCAGCTCTGTCCAGCGTTACGGTATATCATTCCCTTTTCCTTGTTGTAATAAATGTCTTAACATCTATGATATTGCATTCTTCCCTCACAACCCGATCCCTAACTCTGTCAGATATGAGTAGGGTAAGACCGCATATATTGGACCCCCTAAGAACATTGCGCCATAGATATGAAGTGTGAGGGAAAATAAATTAAAAACGAGTTTTTCTTAAGAGCGCATTATTAGCTATTAATCCATGCACATACTTTTTAATTTATTCTGCAAATAACAACACAAATTACATTATTTGGAAGGTCTGCATTGGTTCAATTTAGGAATACACTTTCCTATATTGGACAATAATCTTCCTAAATTCGACTAGGGTTGAAACAACAGGGGAAAGTATAAATAACCTGTAGGATATTAATTGCAGCCATCTCAATTATACTTATTTCTCTTAGGTCCCACTTTTGCACCAGCTTGGTGTTCCTACTCCTTACACTTCATTCATTGAATCATGTCTCTCATATCTTGCATTCGACATATATTGCAAAATCAGGTACCTTGACAATTCTTTGATATTTCCTGAATTGTCAAACCTGTTTTTGTGGCCATCTCTAGATCCTTTTTGTAGGGTGAGGAGGTCAAAACTGTTGAATCAGCAGTCTTCATTTTTCTGCTTTCAGTTCTTTTAGGCATTGGTGATATGATTTGCACTTTAACATAGTTTTTAGATAGTGTAATTCTCTTATCTTGATAAGGCGTACTGTACTGATGAGTATGTGATAATTTAAGCTGTAGGTCTGTTTCTGCAGAAATAGTAGAGCTCTCATTTTGGTGAAAGTGTTGTTTTTGAGGGTGGAGCAAGAGCTACTGCTGAAGAGATTTTAGCCCTCTCATTTTCATGAAAAGCGTTGTCTTGGTCAGCATCCTCCAGATTTTCTGCAGCAAAGTCGCTGTCTTCAAATATATTTTTGTTAACTGGCCAAATACCAGTTCTTGGGAAACCATTTACTGCATTGGCCAGTTGCAGATTGTCTGTAGGAATTTTCTAGCAAATTATTCATTTGAAATTGAGTAACAGACTTCATTGGATGTTCACGCATAAAAGTATCACTAGCACTGTTGGAGTCCACAGAACGAGGCCTAAAGAAGGTCATATCAAAGGGCTGTAGGAGATGTGTGGTGTGTACTGTAAGAGAGAGCATTATTATTCCTTTCTCTCTTGCCAAAATAATGGTATCAATATTATTTGTATGGATGTTGTGCCCATATTTACCTCTACTCGACATCCTCTAAGAAGAAATGTCGAAATTAATTGAGGCAATAAATATGGAATTCACTATTATAACAAAATATTCATAGGAATAAAATAATTCCCTTAAAAAAGAATAGAATTTCATTTATGTTTCATATTCTTAAATTGGACCACTACTAGAAAGTGGTCCAATATAGAACAATATGCCATTTTCCTTTCTTTCAAGAACACTTCGTAAACTAATCACACGAACACGCATGTAAATACCTTATTGTTATCATTATTAAAATGTCTTTATGAATGTATAATGACACTTACCTCAGATTGAAAGTTTTCCACTTATTTTTCTAGAAGTAAATCTAAAAAAATAAGATGTAGTAACTGCCAAAATTAAACATATATGTAAAACCAAATCACACTATCGTAACAATGCCAACACAAGGTTCGGTTTCACACCAATAGAGTGCAGCAAATTACAGTTAGCTTACTTTTGTGCTAACGGTTCAATTTAAGCAGTGGTCCAATATAGGTGGTCTTACCCTAATGATTTTTAAACTGGTCAAACCTTTGAACAACAGCATGATCCTGTGGTCGATTCAGCCTCTATCGAAATGAGTACCAGACGTATGTTCTGACATGCTTATGAGTAAAGGCGGCAGTCATACTGGCCGACATTCCATGAGAAAATTTCTTTCCCACGGGGACTCGAACTAACGCACTTCCTGCAGCTCTTCGACAAGGCATGATTCCTCGGACTCCTTGGCTACAAAACGCAACTTACGTTCCTTTACGTGCTTTAAATCTATATTACACGACCCACGGCTCTACTTTCCTTCCGAAGGAAGCCATGCTCAGGACATGTACGTCATTAAAAATCCATCTACTCGGGGCGAGTTTAAACCCGCGGACCTCGGAATGGGAGTTGACCATGGTATAGTCGCCTCTGTCATTTAGTTTACAGGCGTTTTGCTTTGTGGTTAGGTAGGTCTATTTTGCCCACATAAGTATTTAGCAAATCAAGCGGCGTTGTCACGTTTCATTCATTAGAATTACCAACTAAAATACTACAAAAGACAAAAGTTGCAACGCTGTTAAGACAATTATATTCACGTGGAGTAGATATGGAAATGTAATTTTAAAATGCGATTTTTGGTGATTGGAACAGCGTCTTAGAAGCCTCTAACGATAACTCCCCAGCTCTACCTGGCAGTAACAATGCATTTTTTAAACCAGCCGCCTGTAAACTAAATGATTGAGCCGACTATAACCACTGGTTTATCGAGAGCGAATTGTAGCTCCGAAATATGAAGAGGTACACTTCATAAGAATACATGGTCCCAATGCAGGAGAACTAGAGAACATTCCTACTTAGATTATAGAAAATTCTCTGCGCACTAAGTTCCTATCATTCCAGCCAGCCTACGAGTTGATACTACCTGAGTTAATGGGCTCATTAGAATTTGATGGTATTGTCAATATATATCGATTTGAAAGTAATTTATAAACAACTGACTGTAGATTATTTATAAGTTGCAATTGATCTCTTGTCAACATGCACAAGGTACACTTATGACACAAAAAAGAGGGGGGGGGAGACTCCATAGGACATTGTTCAACAACTTTAGAAAGTGCGTACAGCTGTATTCACACTTCCCAATTATATATGTGGAGGAACTCACGCAACGATGGAATGCCAAACATTCACTTGAAGGAAGATATGACCTAACTAACGCACTCGCTGACATTATTGATCCCGGAGGAACATGACCGCTTTCCATACATCCCTACCCTGACCTAATATTTTCCAATGTATAACTCACCTCCATCAAATCATGGTTAATGTTATTCTTCCGCTTCATTGTTGACTTATCTACAGCGCGCTTTACCTCAGGTTTTCCAACAAGATCTTTCCGTGGCATCTTTCATTCCCCGTTTATGCTACATACCCTAGCTATCGGAATCTACGAGGCTTAACTGTTCTTATTACATCTAGTTTCTCACAAAGATCATGTAGCTCACTGTTTTGTAATTTCTCATTTCACCTGTCTGTTCGCCTCTCTTTGGACCTAAATTTTTCCTTGTCCCTTTATTCTCAAATACTTTTAATTTTTACTCCTCTCTTAAAGTAAGAAAACTATGTTTCAAATCCGCATAATACTGTATAACTAGATGAATAACAATTTTATATATTTATTAGTTAGTTAGATTTTTTTTAAAGAATTTGGAATGGCAATCTCCTTAGCAGAATCTACTTCAATAGCCTTCCCATTTGTTGTCATAAGTCGTACAATGTGCGTACATTAATCCTGTTCTGTTGTAGTGTACTTCATCATGCATTTTTACTGTTACTTCATAGCTAGTAGGCTCTTAGCTTCTCAGTCGACTGCTGGTCTCATACCCTGTTATCGTCCTGCGCCCAGAAGAAAATTTTAACAAAATATGTATATTCATATTTGTGCTTACTATGGAGTCAAATAACACTTTTTTCGGGGTTCAAAAAATTGGGGGAATTTTATGCGGATCCTGAATTCGGATTTTGTCAATTATAATATTGTTTGTATTTAATGGGTTTCTAGGGGATCAAATATTTTTTTCGGGGTTAAAAATTGGAGGGGGGCTTTATGGGGGCCTGAATTGAGATTTTGTTTTCGTGTTTAATGGGTTCATAGGGGTCAAAATTACAAATTAAAAAAAAAACTTTTATTATCTAGAAATGGACATTTAAGGTCGTTTTATGCAATATATCATGTATGATATCTCTGGTCTCAACCAAGTGTTTGCTCTTGAATTGATGTCATCTAAAAACTGCAATTTAAAAAAATGAAGCTCTGAAGGTATCTAATATGATATCACCGATCACAGTGAATTGGAGCCATTCCTGAATAAAATTAAACGCCAAGGGTATTATATATGATACCTAAGGATGCAGGAGATTTTGTCAGTCACAAAGAAGGACGATCATCCAACCAGTATAGAGTGACGTGTGGTCAACATGTTGGGTATCCCGACCGTTAAATCTTATTTTCTCAATGCGGAACAGTTAGTTACTGTAGGCGTCCAAATTCCTAACGATGCTAATTTGTATTATTCCCATAAGATATTTCAAAATATTTGAAAAAGTTAGTGGTTATTATGCTCGACTCTGGTTCCTATCTTCGCGGGTACAAACTCGGTCGAGAATCAGCGAATTTTTAAGGGCGTAAAAATCCTGAGCGTAGCTTCCTTCAGAAGGAAGTATAGCCGTGGGTCTCGTGTCATAGATTTACGGCATGTAAAATTACCCAAGCTTAAAATAAGAGGCCTTTTATCGGCACTCTCGTGCCGATATCTGAATTACTACGCTAATGCCATATGTAAGAGCATATTTAAATTAAATAAAATAAGAATCCATAAGAAAATGTCTGCTCTCTTCAGGAATCGAACCAACCCATCGTCTATCTTTCCGTTAAGGAAATTTCTCTCAGACTGCTTGGCTATGTTGCTGTTTCCTTTTTTATATGTACATATGTATTACTCTATACGTCCCGCGAGGGAACTGGGTGCTTCTTAGCAGCAGTTTCTTAACCAGACTAATTTAGCTACACTTATTTACCTACAGATGCCAACGAGTGGCATGAAGTTAGCACATCGCCTCAATGGGAAATCTAATATGCAACTAAGGTATTATTTGGATGGAACAAGGTCGGTTAAATCTTGCACAAATTGATTTTTATTCAGCTTGCGGTACTTTTACGATCCTTAATAGTAGCTATATTACGATGCGCGGTTGGGAAGTGGTTTTTACAAAAGCGAGGAAATGTTTAAAAACCGAGCGATAGCGAGCTTTTTAATTTCCGAGATTCTGTAAAACACTTCACAAACGTGCGTTGTACATTATTTTCGCGCGATGGTGTTTTCAAAACAAGAAATAATAATAATAATAATAATAATAATAATAATAATAATAATAATAATAATAATAATAATAATAAAATAATAATATCTTTGTTGGAAATATCTGCGTTCATTATAAACAACTGACTAACGTTAAGAGTGTAGGCAATGTTTATTAGTTGAGACTACAGCAGGCCGTGACACCAGTTAGTCATAAAATGGCGACAAGTACGTATTTATTGTTTTATATTGTTTCAAATAAAGTTCATTTAATTTAAAATGCAGTGATTTGTTTCGTATAATGTATATTAACAGTACCTTTTGGATATATTTTTATATACATTGTACGTAATATACATAAAAGGCAGTGGTTGTATTTCCCGCAAGAGATTTTTAATGTGTAATATTACAGTATAGTTATTTAGGTTGGCAACCCCGAAATGTAGGAAGTTGAACTCTCAACCATGGTCGCCATTGCTGTAAGTACGACAAAACGCACTATCGCGTAAAATATATTTTACGAGCCGAATTCTTCCATCCTAAAAATCCATCAACCCCGGCCGGGGTTGAATCCGTGACACTCAGGACTAGAGGCAAGGAACATAATCACTAGATCACCGCGCCCGACCATTTTTATTTATGGCTGGTTGATTATTATAAAATATGCGTATTTTATTTTTCAGGGACACTGCGGGACAAGAAAGGTTCAGGACTCTTACCACAGCATATTATAGGGGGGCAATGGGGATCCTGCTCATGTATGATGTCACGAGTCTAGATTCCTTCAACCATTTGTCTTATTGGCTTCGAAATATACAAGAGGTAAGTATTCATGTAATTTCTAAACAACGTAGCTTTATATTGCAGTTCAGTACGTTGAAATCATAGTTTTGAAAATAATTTCTAATACTTGGTCTATAAGAATCTCCATGGTATCTTTACCTTGTCGTGGTGGAGTGGCTTGCGAGCTTAAATGATCCTGAGAGGTATGCCCGCGGTAGCATTGCTACCGATAGGGTTACCCATGCCGGACTGGTCGAAGGTGATAAGCCAGACGAAAAAAGTACCTTGGTCGAAAGAGTGACGATCTTTCACCGTAAAAATACAACTGTCAAGAAATGCGGACATGGGTTCAACTGGGGTAAAATTTTCCGGAGGTCAAATAGTCCCCCATTCGGTTCTCCGGGCGGGGACTACTTCAGGGAACCCATGCCAAAGGCTCAAACACAGGGACATGTTCCTAGGAACATGGAATGTTAGGACTTTATACAATAGCGGGGCATTAGAGATATTAACGCGGGAATTAGATAAATCGCCCTTGGATATAGTCGCTTTACAGGAAGTTAGGTGGCCAGGAGAAGGTAGTCAGGAATCAGGAAGATTTGCATTATACTACGGGGGTGCAGAAAGACCTGCATTTGGAACGGGTTTTTTAGTCAGAAGGAGGATCCTATCCGCTATCCGAGATATTAAGTTTGTTAGTGATAGGATATCATACATAATTCTAAAGGGTAAACGACATGATTTTATAATTGTAAATGTACATGCCCCCACAGAAGATAAAGATGACAAGATCAAGGATGAGTTCTATGAAGAATTAGAATGCTTATTTGATAGCCTTTCACGATATCATATGAAAATTGTCTTAGGAGATTTTAATGCAAAAGTGGGGCGGGAAGATATATTCAAACCAACAATAGGCAAATTCAGTCTTCATGAAGATAGTAACGACAACGGGGTTAGATTAGTCACATTTGCCACATCAAAGAATCTCATTGTTAAGAGCACAACATTTCAGCATAAGGATATTCATAAATACACCTGGACGTCCCCAGATGGAGAAACTCGGAACCAGATAGATCATGTATTAGTGGATAAACGCTGGCACAGTAGCATCATTGATGTTAGATCAGTTAGAGGGACAGACTGCAATTCGGATCATCATCTGGTCAGAGTGAAAATCAGACAACGGCTATCGCTTATGAGAGGAACAAACGCTAAAGATGATTCTGTAAAATTTGAATTAAAAAACTTGAAAAATGATGAAATGCGGCAAGAATACCAAATCAAAATTGCTAATAGATTTGAAGTACTGGAATCTTCAGATGACAATGTGGCAAATGAAGAAGAAACTGATATAAATAAAGAATGGGAGGCTATAAGAGATACTATTAAATTGTCAGCATCAGAAAGCATTGGTTGTTTAAAAAAGAGGCAAAACAAGAAATGGTTTGATGAGGAATGTGCCGACATTGTAAAGAAAAGAAAGCTAGCAAAAATGAAATGGTTACACGAGCCAAATGAGGTAAATTTAGAGCAATTGGGTAGTATTAGACGGGAAACCACCAAGTTACTAAAGAGTAAAAAGAGGGAATATTTGAGAGAGAAGATTAATGATCTTGAAATGAATGCAAAAAATAGGAACATTAGAGAATTATATCAGGGAATTAGTATAGAGAAGAAAGGGTTTCAGGCTAGAACAAACATAATTCGGAATGAAAATGGGGATATGATTGCAGATTCCAGGAGTATATTAAATAGATGGAAAAGTTACTTTAATCAGCTATTAAATGTACATACAGAACAGGACATTGAGGAGGATAAGTTACAGACAGCAGAAATGCTAGTTGCAGAGCCAAGTGCATTAGAGGTTGAAATGGCGATTGAAAAATTGAAGATGTATAAAGCATCAGGTTCAGATGAGATCCCAGCAGAACTGATAAAATCAGGGGGAGAAAAATTGATGGACAAGATACGCTGGTTGCTTAGTATGATTTGGGAAAAAGAAGCTCTTCCAGATGAATGGAAGGAATCAATTATCGTACCAATTTATAAGAAAGGAGATAAAACTGATTGCAACAACTACAGGGGCATCTCATTACTTTCAACTTCGTACAAAATTCTAACAAATATATTAGTAAGCAGACTTACTCCCTATATTGATGACATTCTAGGAGATCATCAATGTGCATTTAGAAGAAACAGGTCTACAACAGATCAGATTTTTAGTATAAGACAGATTTTAGAAAAGAAATGGGAATATAATGGTACTGTACATCAACTATACGTAGACTTCAAAAAAGCATATGATTCAATTAAGAGGGAGAAGTTATATAGTATCCTGCTGGAGTTCGGAATTCCTAAAAAGTTAGTTAGACTTATACGAATGTGTCTAAATGGCTCAAAGAGTAGGGTGCGTGTAGGCAAACAGTTTTCAGACACTTTTGAAATCCAGAATGGGTTGAAGCAAGGAGATGCACTATCTCCTCTACTATTTAATTTTGTACTAGAGCATGCCATTAAATCTTTAGAGAATGAGGAAGGCTTACAACTGAATGGTATTAATAAGCTGTTAGTTTATGCTGATGATGTAGTACTACTGGCCGATAGCGAGGAGATACTAAAGGACAACACGCACACACTATTGAGTAACACTAAGAAATTAGGACTGGAAGTAAATATCAGTAAAACTAAATATATGGTCACACGTAGAAATACATTATATAATGGAAATGGACAGCTAATGACAAATGAGGGAAATTTTGAGGAAGTGGCTGAATTCAAATACCTAGGAACAATAATCACAAATAGGAATGAGATGCACAAAGAAATTAAACATAGGCTCAATTCTGGAAATGCATGCTATTATGCATTGCAGAGACTTTTGATGTCCCAACTCCTTTCAAAAAACGTTAAGCTGAAAATATATAAAACTATTATTCTACCAGTTATATTATATGGGTGCGAAACATGGACTCTTACTTTAAGGGAGGAAAGGAGATTACGAGTATTTGAGAATAAAGTACTTAGGAAAATTTTTGGACCAAAGAGAGATGAACAGACAGGTGAATGGAGAAGACTACATAACAATGAACTACATGGTCTTTATAGGAAGCCAGATATAATAAGAACAGTTAAGTCTCGTAGACTGCGATGGGCAGGACATGTTGCGCGTATGGGGAATGAAAGACGTGCATGGAAGCTTCTTGTAGGAAAGCCAGAGGGAAAACGCCCAGTTGGTAGACCAAGAAAGAGGTGGGAGAATAACATTACCGTGATTTGAGGGAATTAGATTATACAGGGAATGATTGGAAAGCATTAGCTCAGGATAGGGATGTATGGAGAGCTTATGTCCGCACGGCCATGAACCTACGGGTTCGATAGTGCCAGCGAGTAAGTAAGTATAAGAATTTTAGAAATGTGGATACTGAAAAAGAGGTACACAGAGATTGGAAACAGGCGAATAATGTAAGTAATAGGCCTACATATGGATCGTATAAGAAGTGAATTCATCAGGAAAAAAAAATTAGTGCAATAAATATAGTTCAGGAAATTAAAGAATACCAATAAAATAGGCTTCAGCATGTAAGAAGAATAGCCAAGGACAGAATCCCTTGGCAGGCTTTAAACTACAAACCGAGGGGTAAACGAGGCATTGGACGATCACTGACAAAATGTAGATTACAGACTCATCTGGAGAAAACAGGAACATACTAATAAAAAGCCTAACCTTAACTGTTCATGATAATGATGAAGTTTAAATTTTTGAGATAATATTTTTATTTATTTGTTTGCATTTCTGTTATGAAAATCAAAGATTGTACTGACTATTTAACTCATGCCCCAAATGGGAGTCAATGACCAATCACATTTCAATGATTTTTTATTTACAACCACAGTCGTTTTTCACCTCGTTTTTATCAATTTAATTGTATCACTTTAAATTCAACCTCCTCCTTTTTAACATTCTGAATAGGTCATAGCATTATTTTGCAGTGACTGCATGTGGCTACCAGATTGTATATACAGTGCAAGAATGTCAACACATAGTGCTTGCGTAATATAATATAAAACATTTGTAGCAATTGATTATACCACAAAAAAAACACTGTTTGCACTTTCTTAAACGTATTAGGCCTATTTACCAGGAATTTACGTTCCAGAAAAATATAATTGACATTTTTACATCATAGGACATCAGAAATTAATTAATAACCTATAATGTTGGTTATAAATTTCTCCACTAGGGTGCATTCTTACAATATTGCGATCCTTCGGCAATAAATAATATATGGTTGCAGTGATGGAGCATAACAATCGTTTTTCATTTGTTTTCAAACATCGCCGTTTACATTAAATATATAAATATTTTAAAATAGCTGTATTTAAATAATGATTTGTGAGTAAACAGCTTAATTTTATTCGTTAAATAGTCCTAACAAATGCCACTCTTGATTTTCAAGTTCTCTAGATAAATTGGAGATCACTCGTGGCACTACTTATAAAAAAAAAATTCTCCATCAATAATTTTTTTCATTCTTTCTTTCTATTCGTGAATTATATGTTTATTTTTTTTAATTCATTTTCAATTTCATTATTTATTTATTTATTTATCTATATATTTTATATAGATACAGGCATAATCTATTACTTTAAGGAGAGTTAATCCGTCATGCTGGTTCAGGTGATAATATTCCTGACCAGCGGGCCCAGGTTCGATATTCGTCAGGGTTGAACATTTTAATTGTAACATTAATTAAATCAATTTAATTATAAAATGTTCAATCTAGACGAACACGTTTTAATCGGTAGATTATGCATCAGATTCCTGCATTAAATTGCATATCCCTCCATCGCACGTAGGTTGAGAAAGCATGTGGTATTTGTTGTTAGCGACTGGTCCATCGAATGGGGACGCTAAGCTCAGCGCCCCCTTGGTGATTTTTGACAGGAATATGCTATGTTCCGGGATCGAGTTTTACCTTCTTCCTTCTATCCATCATCATCCCTCATTCGCTTTACACTATACATATACATAAAGATAGACGAATTCGGACCTAGATGCGATCATGTTAACAATTATTCTACCTGGAAACGTGTCAACGAAAATACTTTACAACATGTGACCCGAATATGTTTCTAAGTTCCAATTATACACCATGCGCATGTGCCAACAGACGCGAAGCGGTTTACACTATGGAATCACGGGATGCAGCCAACATATACACGATATTTGAACGTTGCCAACGAACCTAAAAGCTACCTAACGCAATTTAAGTACTCTAGCCTGTGAAAGAATGCTCGCTGATTTTATTTAGTGTACTTGCGCTGGTTCGAGTCCTCATGGGAGAAGAAATTTTCTCATGGAATATCGGCCAGTATGGGACCAGTGCCACCCAGCATCTTGAGGCATTTGGGTAGCTACAATGAGTAGCTACTCCAGTTTGAGAAGACCAGCTATAACGACTGGGGGACCCGACATGCTGACCACATGTCTCACCTTCACTGGCTAGATGATCGTCTACCTCTGTGATTAAAACATGTGGATGTGAGGCCAGCAGCCGGCTGGTAGGCCAAGCGCCTTCTAGGCCTGTCGCGCTTGGAGTTTTTAAGTTATTTAGTACAGACTCTATGTTGGCTGAACTGGAACACAGAATCTTCGTTAAAATCAATATGGCTGCCACGTCATCATGTAGTTCAATATCGTGAAAAATATATTCAAATAATCGTTAGAAAACATGTAAAATTCATTGTAAATGGTGGGAAATATTTTGAAAAATGAAGCCTTAAGAATAAAATTTGACAGGAAGTTATGAAGGAGTTTAAAAAAGTTTTGTCACAGGTTGTAAAGTTTAGCCTGCCATCTACGTGTTTCAGTAGTTTATGTTGAATTCTGTTTATGAAAATCAACTCTCGAAAAATAAAACATATATGACGCAATATTTTTTTTTTGTAATCAGTGTAGAAAAGTTCCACTCATTCATGACAAATCCTGTTAGTATCTAGTTATAAAGTATATTGCATTGTACTGAATTGATAAAAATGTCGTGAACACTCGTACCCTATGCCATCATCTGCATAATTCATTATCACAATGTTGAAGTGTTTTAGAAAAACGTGACCACTGTGCGAGTGGTTGTTTCCTTTTCAAGAACTTAATCTTTCAATGTCAGATTTTCTTATCTTTCAATGCCAGTGAAGTGAACTATGTTTTTACTATTTTTCTCACGATCATTATTTACCAATTTAAATTCGCCCAAAAGTCCATCGCTGTGGTCCCAAGGTAGCGTGCTGTCTTGTCATGCAGCGGGTCCGGGTTCGAACCCCGGTCGGGACAAGTTTCCTGGGTGAGGTTCTTTTCGGGGGTTTTCCTCACCTGTACGACAAATGTCAGGAAACTTTAAGGTCCAAACTGTCTTCGAACTTTATCTGGCCATCAGTATCATCAGTAGCATATTCACCTCATTAGATTAAGTTTAGGATAAGACCTCTCCTGGAGCATCATTACCATCATCATTACTATCATATCATTGAAGCAGACTAACCCCACCTTCCAGGCGACCCAACCTCAGAAGTGGGTACAATACGCCAATGCCAGGAGAGAATATCAGAAATGTCGAAATAATAAATTGGTGGCATTGAATAAAAAACGCACAAAAAGTTAATAAAACTGGGGGGAATCTGGAAAGTGAATGCTGAGATAATGAGTCTCCATATATTCTCAAACAATGTCGGAAGAAGATGTTTCGCATATCTTACAAGGGAACGTATCCCTGAGAAGGAGTTGTGATATACCAAGGCTGTATAAAAAATCTCCTTTAACTGAAAGAGACTAAACTCCAGCTCCAAATCTCTCATTTAAACTACAGGGAAGTAATAAAACTCCTAACTTTGTGGATAGGACATTCCTTAGAACCTGCCGTTCTCGTTGCCCCTGCCACACTTTATTCCGCTCTGTTTAAGCAGGGGCGTCCATCTGCTTCACACATCTGCTAGATTCTGGCTTCGATTTCTGTGTCTTGCAGTTAGAAGCAACAGATAAATGTTTGGAAATGGTCTTGGTACATCACAACGCTTTGGGAGATATTCCAAGGTAGGTTTCAGCATGCAGTAGTTGACAGTTCCCTTGTTAGCCGTATTACTAAATAAATAAATATCCATAACTCGTGCCCAACTCAGGGTCGGGTTGAGGGATGAGATGAGATGAAGACCCCTATATAGAGATCTGTGAATGACAAGAGTGCCGCCCGACCACGCCTGACGCACCATCACGGGAGCAGATGAACGAAATGAAACAAAATGGATGAGATGAGTATGGAGAAATGGTGGAATGAAATTGTGGCAGGGGAAAACGGGAGAAACCCCCAAGAAAAACCTGCCCAAGCTCCGTTTCGTCCGCCACGAAACCCATATGGAAGATATATTTGTAATGGAAACACACGAACATTGATATCCAAATAAAAAAAAAAAGAGGAAATGAATATAGATTGGCCATACTCTTAGGAAATATCAGGATGCAAGAAACCAGCTTTGATTTGGAATCCTCAAGGCAGGAGGAAAAGAGGAAAGCCACGACTGTCATGCCGAAGGAGTGTGGAAAAGGAAGGAAGAAATGAAGTAAATACATGGGGATAGTTGAAGTTTTATCTCGGAATAGGTTGTAGTGGAGTTACTTCGTCGAGGTCCTATTCTCTGGATAATAGTAACAGGAAACTCCTATTCGCAAACACTGTTACCAATCAACCTAAGAAATAGTTTTTTCTTGAAATTCGTCAGTAGTAAAGGCAGATACTAGGTTGGAAGTTTATTATATTTCATAATATTGACCGTTACATAGTATATATATCAGAATATTTATTATTCTTTTATCTTTAATCCAACTCGGGGGCATTCCGTAGCGTTGTTGGTTAAGGCAATACACTACAAGCCAGAAGGCCGGGGGGTTCGAGTCCGGATCGGTTCAGGATTTTTAATCTGGCCAAAACTTCTGCCGACACCAAGGTCCTGGCGTCGACACAGCTTTTAAATGAAATGAGTGCCACGCGCTTGTTCTGGGAGTAAAGACAGCAGGGCTGACAATCCGCCTGACTCAAAGTGCTGATTGTCTATACCTTATCCGCTCTTAGAGTGATCCTAACACAAACAAACACCAATTGTATCATTTGGCCATTCACGCCACAATTACTGTCACATTGACAGGGAGCACGTGTTAAGTATATAAGTCATGTGATCGTTGAATGGGGTATATAACTAGAACGCTGATGAGATTTTTCACTGAACTTGTGAAATAATTTAAAATAACAATTTTTTTACCACTAGTCAGAGGTTTGACAGACTTGTGTTTTAAAAATTTATTTGGCAACAGCAACAGAAGACTCGACACTATCAGTCATTTTATTGTATCAGAATCGACTGAAGCATGACTCAAATGCATAATCCAAATGCAATAAACCATTTTAAGCTATAATTATTGATTAGGTATATTTTAGAATATTTTCTATGTTTTGAATGTTATTATTTTCATTCACGAAGAATAACAAGTATATTCAGAGGATATATTTTTAATTTAATGAAGGGAACTACTTTTTCGCGTACTTCTACATCGTACGTCGGTGTTCATAACCAATGAAAAGCGAGCAGGTGACATGATTTTGTTTTGATGAGGATCACTTTATGAGCGGATAGCCTTTAGAAAGGCGGAAGCTTTAACCCCATATTATCCCAATGGCTTCCTAAGGTCTGTAGTGAGATCACTTTACATTTTACTTGAAAACTCTTGTAACTTACTTACTTACTCACTGGCACTATCGAACCCGAAGGTTCATGGCCGCGCGGACATAAGCTCTCCATACATCCCTATCCTGAGCTAATGCTTTCCAATCATTCCCTGTATAATCTAATTCCCTCAAATCATAGTTAATGTTGTTCTCCCACCTCATTCTTGGCCTACCAACTGGGCGCTTTCCCTCTGGCTTCCTACAAGAAGCTTCCATGCACGTCTTTCATTCCCCATACGTGCAACATGTCCTGCCCATCGCAGTCTACGAGACTTAACTGTTCTTATTATATCTGGCTTCCTATAAAGACCATGTAGTTCATTTTATGTAGTCTTCTCCATTCACCTGTCTGTTCATCTCTCTTTGGTCCAAAAATTTTCCTAAGAACTTTATTCTCAAATACTCGTAATCTCCTTTCCTCCCTTAAAGTAAGAGTCCATGTTTCGCACCCATATAATATAACTGGTAGAATAATAGTTTTATATATTTTCAGCTTAACGTTTTTTGAAAGGAGTTGGGACATCAAAAGTCTCTGCAATGCATAATAGCAAGCATTTCCAGAATTGAGCCTATGTTTAATTTCTTTGTGCATCTCATTCCTATTTGTGATTATTGTTCCTAGGTATTTGAATTCAGCCACTTCCTCAAAATTTCCCTCATTTGTCATCAGCTGTCCATTTCCATTATATACTGAATTTCTACGTGTGACCATATATTTAGTTTACTGATATTTACTTCCAGTCCTAATTTCTTAGTGTTACTCAATAGTGTGTGCGTGTTGGCCTTTAGTATCTCCTCGCTATCGGCCAGTAGTACTACATCATCAGCATAAACTAACAGCTTATTAATACCATTCAGTTGTAAGCCTTCCTCATTCTCTAAAGATTTAATGGCATGCTCTAGTACAAAATTAAATAGTAGAGGAGATAGTGCATCTCCTTGCTTCAACCCATTCTGGATTTCAAAAGTGTCTGAAAACTGTTTGCCTACACGCACCCTACTCTTTGAGCCATTTAGACACATTCGTATAAGTCTAACCAACTTTTTAGGAATTCCGAACTCCAGGAGGATACTATAGGGCCTATAACTTCTCCCTCTTAATTGAATCATATGCTTTTTTGAAGTCTACATATAGTTGATGTACAGTACCATTATATTCCCATTTCTTCTCTAAAATCTGTCTTATACTGAAAATCTGATCTGTTGTAGACCTGTTTCTTCTAAATGCACATTGATGATCTCCTAGAATGTCATCAATATAGGGAGTAAGTCTGCTTACTAATATATTTGTTAGAATTTTGTACGAAGTTGAAAGTAATGAGATGCCCCTGTAGTTGTTGCAATCAGTTTTATCTCCTTTCTTATAAATTGGTAAGATAATTGATTCCTTCCATTCATCTGGAAGAGCTTCTTTTTCCCAAATCATACTAAGCAACCAGCGTATCTTGTCCATCAATTTTTCTCCCCCTGATTTTATCAGTTCTGCTGGGATAAAACTCTTGTAACAAAAAACAAAATTATAATCAACCAAATTAGATTTGGGTTCACATAAATATCAAATTTGGAGCACTAGTACGACTTTTGCTAGCAAAATTAATATTACCTTGGGCTAATAAAAATCAATTGAACACAAAATATAATTTTATTTGCCATAAATCCACTTCTAGAGTGAAGAGTTCTACATGCATATAGCTATTCTTACTAACATTAATTAAATTCATTGTAATTGGAAGAGCATGTTGTTTCAGAACGCGTCTCCGGATGTTGTAAAGGTGCTGGCCGGCAACAAATGCGACGCCACGACGCAACGCGCAGTTGAGGCCGAAAGAGGAGAAAAGGTGAGATTTTAGATATTAACAATTGCATTGTGATTCAAAATATTAATAATGTTTAAATTCGATAATTGAAATTGTATAATTTTAAACGTAGTAAACACTTTTAACATAGCTTCAGAGTTTTAGCGTCATTATTTGGTGTTTTCATGTATTATTCTATCTATAATGACATAGCCTCTCCTTTATTAGGAATTAATAGACGAAATTCGTTTAGTTACCTTATGTCATGAGTGACATGCGGTCAACACACCGACTCAATGCGACATCTAGCAGGCAACGAAGGTATTACTAGTATGTTTGAGATCGGTAAATTTTGCTTAGAGACCTTTCTATTCAGGCTTAAGGATATTTTACGAACTTGAAAATCTCCAGACTCGGGTCTCACGGCTTAAAGTCTCACCCGGAGGACTTGCTCCTTGGATTTTACATTCTAAAAAATCCAAAATCCATCGACCCAGACTCTCGGAACCAGAGGCATAACCACTAGTCCACCGGGGCCGATTAGTCTTCTCAAATCCTCATTTTTCTTTCTCTTATTTTTTTATGTCGGAGCGTCAATACTTATTATAGCGCTGTTGTGTAGATTATATTTTATTCTTAGTAAACAAATATGTTCATTTTCTGGATGAAAGTGTAAAATCAAATGATTATATCACCATCATCATCAGCAGCATTAAGGACTAGATCTTAAGGTCTGTTCTGATCTCATGTTAGAATTCGTCTGTCTACTTTTTACTGTGTCTTCCAACATTTCTTCGTCCTAGTGGTCTGTAGTAAATAATCTGTTTCGGGATTCTGTTGTTATCTATTCTATTGATGTGGTCCAACCATTCGTAAATGAAAAAAAAAAAAACTAACAAAATCTACCCCCAAAACAAAAGTTCTAGCTTTTCGAGGGTATGAAACCACTAAACAATAGAGCAGGTGAACAATTTTAATTATCTGGGATACAATGTGTCATATAGAAAAAGTGAAGACATTGCAAACAAAATAAATTTAATTACCGTATGTTACCATAAAACTAAGTATCAAGGTAACTAAAAAAGACACTTTTCAAATTTTATAAAGCAATGGCGTTTCCAACACTACTATATGGATCGGAACACTGGGTCTTAAAAAAAAAAGGAATGAATAATAGAAACTTCAGAAATAAGGTTTTTGAGGAGTATTGTTGGCTATACAATAGCAGATCGGAAACGAAATGAAGATATACGAACAGAACTAAATACATATATCCAAGCTATTGAATAGGAAATATTTATATATTTTGTTAAGTATAAATCCATCAAATTGTTCTTGTTTGATACAGGAACTACAACATATCGTAAAATCGCAAGAATAAAAAAATCTATTTCCATTTTATCTCTTGAAGCGCGGCTTATAGCAACACTGTATTTTGTTAAAACATCATTTAAGTTAGCAAATGCTCCAGGTCTATTTAAACTTAAAACATTCCAGATTAACT
The DNA here is from genome assembly GCA_030220185.1 of Diploptera punctata. NCBI lineage: Eukaryota > Metazoa > Arthropoda > Insecta > Blattodea > Blaberidae > Diploptera > Diploptera punctata. Next base: position 2,352,853 of record JASPKZ010003868.1, on the reverse strand, counting down.
ATTTCTTGCACTTTCATTTCCTAAATGTATCCGTCCGGCATCTTTCTTTAGGCTTCTCAACATAATAATTGTTACGGTGTGGGGTTGTCGGCTCCACGCCCAACCCCAAATCTGGAGGGTCAGGTATTTTGATTTATGGTTTTCCGTCCCCTAAATCAGTTGCTTCCACTACAGCTACAGATTCTGATCTACTCTTTAATTTTCGGTCAGGGTTTACTCTCCTATCCTTTGAAGTTCTTCTTCACCGCAAGGCAGCGGGTTTTTCTTTTATACCCGAGAGTGGGTTGTCCCTTTCGCCAGTTTCTCCATACCGTAGGTTTCCTACTCCACCGATTCTGGCGTTGAAGTCTTCGCCGTTATTTGGCAAGGAACCCTCACAGGATACTATCAGCCGGAGCTAGCCTAAACCCAGCTTTTTAACGAGGTTGTTACTCCTCTCATCCAGGCTTGGGACCGGTAATGGCGGAGTTTCAACAGACGCATGCATCGTGTAAAAATACCGTGGTCCGAATTTGAATATATTCAAGAGTGCGGCCACTTTTATTTATGCCAGCTGCACAATCAGGAAGTAACTAACTAACTCACTATAACTATCGAACACGTAGGTTCATGACCGCGCGGACATTTAGCTCTTCACACATCCCTATCCCGAGCTAATATTTTGAAATCATCCCCAGTATAATCCACTTCCCTCAAATCATGGTTAATGCTATTCTCACACCACATTCTTGACGCTTTCCCTCTGCTTTTCCTAAAGAGTTTCAGTGCCCACTTCCATTTCCCACCCGTGCCATATGCCCTGTCCATCTCAGTCTACGAGACTTAACTCTTCTTATTACAACTGGTTTGCTATAAATAACACATAGCTCACTGTTAGTAGGCTTATCCACTCGCCTGTCTGTTCATCTCTTTTTGGTCAAAAATTTTCTAAGAACTTTATTCTCAAATAATTTTTACCCCCCTTAAAGTAAGAGTCCAAGTTTCACTTCCTTAAAATATAACTGGGGAAAATAAAAGTTTTATGTATTTCCAGTTTAACGTTTTTGGGATAAATTGGAAAGACACGGGTCCCTGTAATGCATAATAGCATTCATTTCCAGAATTGGACCTACGTTTAATTTCTTTCCGCACTTCAAATCTGTTTTTTGTAATTATTGTTCCTAGGTATTTGAATTCTGCCACTTCTTCAAAATTTCCCTCATTTGTCATTAACTGTCCATTTCCATTATATAATGTATTTCCAAATGTGAAGATATTTTAGTGTTATTTATATTTGCCTACTCACTCTTTAACGATATATAAACAACTGTGTTCAGAAACTTCTTAATTTGTTTTCCCTTAAGTTAAGGTGGTTCGTTATGGAACATTATAGGAATAATTTGAAAAATGAATAGTGAAATTTTGAGGAAGTGGCTGAATTCAAATACCTAGGAACAGTAATCACAAATATGAATGAGATGCACAAAGAAATTAAACATAGGCTCAATTCTGGAAATGCATGCTATTATGCATTGCAGAGACTTTTGATGTCCCAACTCCTTCCAAAAAACGTTAAGTTGAAAATATATAAAACTATTATTTTACCAGTTATATTATATGCGTGCGAAACATGGACTCTTACTTTAAGGGAGGAAAGGAGATTACGAGTATTTGAAAAGTTCTTAGGAAGGTTTTTGGACCAAAGAGAGATGAACAGACAGGTGATTGGAGAAGACTACATAACAATGAACTACTTGGTCTTTATAGGAAGCCAGATATAATAAGAACAGTTAAGTCTCGTAGACTGCGATGGGCAGGACATGTTGCGCGTATGGGGAATGAAAGATGTGCATGGAAGCTTCTTGTAGGAAAGCCAGAGGGAAAACGCCCAGTTGGTAGACCAAGAATGAGGTGGGAGAACAACATTAACTATGATTTGAGGGAAGTAGATTATACAGGGAATGATTGGAAAGCATTAGCTCTGGATAGGGATGTATGGAGAGCTTATGTCCGCGCGGCCATGAACCTACGGGTTCGATAGTGCCAGTGAGTAAGAGTAAGTAAGTAAGTAAGTATAGTCATAAAAAGTACTTGTAATATTGTAAAGAGGATATTATAAGTGGTTTCAATATGATAAATTGTAATCACATGTTAACGTCATATTTCACAGGAAGTTTTCTCGTAAGAATTAATTATAAGATTTTAAAAACTGAACTCATCGCACTTGAAAATTGGATACTTCTAAGGAAACGATGACTCGCGTGGGAATATACAGATTGAGTTTAGTGATTGTGAGAAAAATGTGTGCCTTGGGTGCTATTTCCCATTCGAAAGAGTTATTGCATTTCACGTTGGCTCTATTTGTCTTCATTTGTTTTACATCCAACAAAGATAATATTAACATTTACAGTAGGCCTACGTCTAACACGTAACACGCACAATGCTTTGTCTGTTTCACAGCACACTCTCAAATAACAGGTTGATACGAAATTCCACTGGGGAGAATTACAAGCACATGTTGAAATTAAAACTTGGTAAAACAACGAAGAAACAAATACAAAATTACTTTACTGTCAAGTTAGGCATTTCTTCACGTTTCATATTACAATAGTTATAATAGTGGTAACTAACTAATTCACTGGAACTATCGAACCCATAGGTTCATGGCCGTGGGGACATAAGGTCTCCATACATCCCTATTCTGAACTAATGTTTTCTAATCATCTCCTGTATAATCTACTTCCCTCAATTTTACATCCCCTCTTGGGGATGAGAGAGGTATTCCTCATCCTTCCTTGTTTCAGCCAACCGACTCTGGAATTCCCTCCTCTGGAACATAGAGAACCGAAGCTCTGGAATATCAAGGACTGCCCGACTGAAAAACAGTTAAAAAGCTCACTACATATTTCCGTAGACAATATAATATATAACCGTGTTCCATGTAGACTATATTTTTATTATTCCTTTATATTTTATACTTTCTTTGCCAAGCCAATTATTTAATCAAATTATAGGTTATTATTATTATTATTATTATTATTATTATCATTTTTCTTTCTTTCTTTTGTCACCTCTATATTGTGTAGCCTATATCTATTATGTATCGTTAATCAACATGTGTCCACCGCTGTGGTCTCGAGGTAGTGTGCTGCCTTGTCACGCAGCGGGCCCAGGTTCGATCCCGGTCGGGGCAGTTTTTCTGGGTGAGGTTTTTATCGAGGTTTTTCCTCACCTGTAAGACAAATGTCAGGAAAACTTTAAGGCCCAAACGGTCCCCGAAATCATATGGCCATCATTATCATCATCCTTCACCGGTGTGGAAAGTAACGGGAAACTACTACACCTACAATCCCCTAGTAAAGCAGCAAGCATAGCATGAAAATGCTATGATTGCAGTGAAGGACCTGCCTTCGGGCAGAATTACGATGGATGGATGGAATCAACATGTAGATAATTCATAATTGTTATTATGCTCGTACATAATTTAACCCTGCTGAAGTGGAAGAGAAGATCTTACGGTCTTAACTCTATGAGGTAAAATAAATAAATTAAATAATCCCAAAATAGCTTTTCCGTATTCGTAGTTATATTTGCTGACTTAGCTTGAAATTGCTCCAAGCGTTCCAGAGTTGTGCGGGAACATTATTTATAATTTCACCCCCTTCACAGTCCCTAGAAATGCTAAAGGTCGTTTACCCATTACAGCTATTTTTTTCGTTATATTTATATATATAGGGTGTCCTAAAATAATCAAAGTCTTTTATTTTTAATGTGTACCCTCTTAATGTATTTATATAATGATAAAACAATTGTAAGTACAATTTAATGTACGTAGGCCCACGGCAAATCGTGCCGACTAGCTGTGAAACATGTAAGTACTTGCTAACTAAGGCGAAAGAAATTTGAACAATGTTCCTTTTATTCTAAAATAGTAAATAGTTATACGATTTGGGCATATTGATGTTTTATTTACTAAATAAACTTTTAGTTCTAGAATCCTTCTACACTAACCCAGTACAAATTGTTATGTCTTGGTATCTTAACCTTGTCGTGGTGGAGTGACTTCTGAAATAATAAATATAATTATTCCTCATCGTAATCCTTTTGTAACAAACTTAGAATAACTAAAGAAGAAATAAAAAATACAAATCCCATGCTTGAATGATCCTGAGAGCTATGCCGGTGGTATCATTGCTGCCGATAGGATTACCCATGCCGGACTGGCGAAGGTGATAAGCCAGACGAAAAAAGTACATTGGTCGAAAGAGTGACGACATTTCATCGTAAAAATACAACCGTCAAGAAATGCGGATATGGGTTCTACATGAGTACAATTTTCCGGAGGTCAAATAGTCCCCCATTCCGTTCTCCGGGCAGGGACTACTTCAGGGAACACATGCCAAAAGCTCAAACACAGGGGCATGTTCCTAGGAACGTGGGCTGTTAGAACTTTATGCAATAGCGGGGCGCTGGAGATATTAACGCGGGAATTAGATAAATCACCCTGGATATAGTCGCTTTACAGGAAGTTAGATGGTCAGGAGAAGGTAGTCAGGAATCGGGAAGCTTTGCATTATACTACGGGAGTGCAGAAAGACCTGAATTTGGAATGGGGTTTTTTAGTTCGAAGGAGGATCCTGTCCGCTATCCGAGGTATTAAGTTTGTCAGTGATAGAATATCATACATAATTCTAAAAGGTAAACGACATGATTTTGTAATCGTATATACATGCCCCCATAGAAGATAAAGATGACAAGATCAAGGATGAGTTATATGAAGAATTAGAATGCTTATTTGATAGCCTTTCACGGTATCATATAAAAATTGTCGTAGGAGACTTTAATGCAAAAGCGGGGCGGGAAGATATATTCAAACCAACAATAGGCAAATTCAGTCTTCATGAAGATAGTAACGGCAATGGGGTTAGATTAGTCACCTTTGCCACATCAAAGAATCTCATTGTTAAGAGCACAACATTCTAGCATAAGGATATTCATAAGTACACCTGGACGTCTCCAGATGGCGAAACTCGGAACTAGATAGATCAGTGGACAGTAGCATCATCGATGTTAGATCTGTTAGAGGGACAGACTGCAATTCAGATTATCATCTGGTCAGGGTGAAAATCAGACAACGGCTATCACTTATGAGAGGAACAAACGCTAAAGATGATTCTGAAAAATTTGAATTAAAAAAAAACTTGAAAAATGATGAAATGCGGCAAGAATACCAAATCAAAATTGCTAATAGATTTGAAGTACTGGAATCTTCAGATGACAAAGTAGCAAACGAAGAAGAAATGTATATAAATAAAGAATGGGCAACTATAACAGAGGTAAAACAAGAAATGATTTGATGAGGAATGTACCGACATTGTAAAGAAAAGAAAACTAGCAAAATGAAATGGTTACACGAGCCAAATGAGGTAAATTTAGAGCAATTGGGTAATATTAGACGGGAAACCAACAGGTTACTAAAGAGTAAAAAGAGGGAATATTTGAGAGAGAAGATTAATGATCTTGAAATTAATGCAAAAAATAGGAATATTAGAGAATTATATCAAGGAATTAGGATAGAGAAGAAAGGGTTTCAGGCTACAACAAACATAATTCGGAATGAAAATGGGATACGATTGCAGATTCCAGGAACATATTAAATAGATGGAAAGGTTACTTTAATCAGCTATTAAATGTATATATAGAACAGGATATTGAAGAGGACAATTTACAGACAGCAGAAATGCTAGTCGCAGAACCAAGTGCATTAGAAGTTGAAATGACGATAGAAGAATTGAAGATGTATGAAGCATCAGGTTCAGATGAGATCTTAGCAGAACTGTTAAAATCAGGGGGAGAAAAACTGATGGACACGTTAACGCCAGTTGCTTATCATGGTTTGGAAAAAAGAAGCTCTTCCAGATGAATGGAAATAATCGATTATCGTACCAATTTATAAGAAAGGAGATAAAACTGATTGCAGCAACTACAGGGGCATCTCATTACTTTCAACTTCGTATAAAATTCTAACAAATATATTAGTAAGCAGACTTACTCCTTATATTGATGATATTCTAGAAGATCATCAATGTGCATTTAGAAGAAACAGGTCTACAACAGATCAGATTTTTAGTATAAGCAGATTTTAGAAAATAAACGGAAATATAATGGTACTGTATATCAATTATACGTAGATTTCAAAAAGGCATACGATTTAATTATGAGGGAGAAGTTATATAGTATCCTACTGGAGTACGGAATTCCTAAAAAGTTAGTTAGACTTATACGAATGTGTCTAAACTGCTCAAAGAGTAGAGTGCGTGTAGGCAAACAGTTTTCAGATACTTTTGTAATCCAGAATGGATTGAAGCAAGGAGATTCACTATTTCCTCTACTATTTAATTTTTACTAGAGCATGCCATCAAATCTTTAGAGGACGAAGAAGACCTACAACTCAATGGTATTAATAAGCTATTAGTTTATGCTGATGGTGTAGTACTATTGGGTGATAGCGAAGATATACTAAGGGCCAACACACTATTGAGTAACACTAAGAAATTGGAACTGGAAGTAAATATTAATAAAACTAAATGTATGATCACACATATAAATACATTATACAATGGAAATGGATAGCTAATGACAAATGAGGGAAATTTTGAGGAAGTGGCTGAATTCAAATACCTAGGAACAATAATCACAAATAGGAATGAGATACACAAAGAAATTTAACATAGGCTCATTTCTGGAAATGCGTGATATTATGCATTACAGAGACTCTTGAAGTCCCAACTCCTTTTAAAAAACGTTAAACTGAAAATATATAAAACTACTAGCTGGCCCGAAGAACGGCGTATCGCCTTTAAATATTTTTACGTTAATTTTTCCGATGTTTTAATAGTTATCTGCTATTCGGGGCGGAAACAAATCCAACAAATCAAAGATCATAAAAATTGGTCCAGCCGTTCTTGAGTTATAAATAGTGTAACTAATCCGACTTTGTTTTATATATATATACTCGTATATAGAAGTCCCGGCCACGCGTTGCTGAGGCTAAGGTATACGTTAATATATGTTGTAGTAAACTAAGTGAGAAATCTAAATCAGAAAGCTTTTTGTTTTACACAATTTTTTTAGTTCTGGTACGTTAACTACACCCGGTATAACTATGGGTGGTGGTTTATGTGGAAGTGGTTTTGTTGATTGAGATGAATTTATGTTGTCTGCATTCTCAGTATCATCCATAAGTGTATCATAAGGATTATATACATTTATTGATGGAATATTTTGAGGAGGCTTGCTGATTTCATTATACTTTCGTTTTTTTTTCTACGAACTTGTTGGCAGTTTGGATTCTCATCATCATCAAGAAGTCTCTGTATAGTAATATCATCTTGTGATATATTATAGTCATCTTGTTTTTCATTTAATTGAGGCATGGAGATTGTTTCTGTAATATTAGGCATATTATTATAACTAACAGACTTACTTACAGTTCTGTTATTCCATTCCTTAGGACCTTCATATGTTTTTAAATTGACATTCTTCTTAAATGTAAGATTTATGTCACATAGGCCTATACCAATTTGCGGAAATTCACTTGATATCTTATCATTCATGGTCTCTAGAACTGATTCGCCATATTGTTCAATGTCCCTTCTCGGTCCAGTTAAATTTAAATTAAGTTGCTGTCTTTCAGCCAGATTACTTAAAACTAATACTTACACACGAAATTAATATTATTATCAATATATTGAAAATAAAATAAACACAAACACACTTAAATTATGAAATAATCAATATTTGTAATTCAATTGAAATTCGCGGTTGCAACAAAAAGCACAGCCACCTGGTTAAATAATATACCAATTACCTTACACGGCCATCTGTTAGAATCGTATGGAACTCACAGATAATTATAACTATTTGTTAAATAATAGACAAATAATTTGCAATAAAAATAATGCGACTATAAATTTAGTTATAAACTTCCCTAAGTCTCAAGTTGGATCAAACTGCACACAGTGTGCAATATTTTATTAAAATTGGTTCAGTAGTTTAGGATTCCATCGCGGACAAACAACGTGACACGTAATTTTTATATATTAAGATTATTCTACCAGTTATAATATACGGATGCAAAACATGGACTCTTACTTTAAGGGAGGAAAGGAGATTACGAGTATTTGAGAATAAAGTTCTTAGGAAAATTTTTGGACCAAAGAGAGTTGAACAGACAGGTGAATGGAGAAGACTTACATAACAATGAACTACATGGTCTTTATAGGAAGCCAGATATAATCAGAAGATTAGACTGCGATGGGCAGGACATGTGGCACGAATGGGAATGGACGACGTACATGAAATCTTCTTGTAGGAAAACCAGAGAGAAAACGCCGAGTTCGTAGACCAAGAATGAGATGGGAGAATAACATTAACTATGATTTGAGGGAAGTAGATTATACAGGGAATGATTGGAAAACTTTAGCTCAGGATAGGGATGTATTTAGAGCTTATGTCCGGGCGGCCATGAACCTACGGATCCGATAGTGCCAGTGAGTTAGTTAGAGTTAGTTATGTTTGGCATGAAGGAGGCACGGGTTGTCATGATCCAATCGCAATATTTATTTGAATTATTAAGGCCAAAGAGAGAAAAAAAAAATAGAGGGTATGCGTATTTGATTTTGCGAAAAAAAACTCCTTTATGTATTATACTTATTTTGTCTGTATTGTAAGAAGTCAATAAAACACCCAAATCACCAAATTAAAATTTAAAAGAGCCAACTAGTTTCAATAGCGAAATTAATTGGCTCTTTTAAATTTTAATTTGGTGATTTGGGTCTTTTATTGACTTCTTATAATATAAATTTATCGCTAAGAAAATCCTTTTATTCTATTCTTGTTTTGTCTGATTTATAGTCATTTTCATCCAGTGGAGTCTTCATATTTTCACAAATTACTGTCTAAGAAGGCATCACATTTAAATGCTAGAAATAACAAAAGAATATATATATATATATATATATATATATATACATTTTAGTGATTTCAGTAATTGTTTCATTAATATTTATTTTCAGATCGCCGAAAACTTTGATATGCCGTTCTTCGAGGTATCGTGTAAAGATAATGTGAATATCGAAGAGGCTTTCCTCACTCTGGCTCGACGGATACGAGAACAGAGAGAAAGGAGGGTAAGTGTTTATCATAAGTAATGCCACGAGTGATTTCCAAATTATCGATAAATTCACGACTCACGAAGTGAGGAGTGAATTTATCTAGAGAATTTGGAAATCAAGAGTGGCATTTGTTAGGACTATTTAACGAATAAAATTAAGCTGTTTACTCACAAATCATTATTTAACTATAGTTATTTTAAAATATTTATATATTTAATGTAAACGGCGATGTTTGAAAACAAATGAGAAATGATAGGTACGCTTCTACTGCTTCTTTTGTTTATCACTGCAACCAGATCATACTATTTATTGCCAAAGGAACGCAATATTGTAAGGAGGAGCTTTCTTTAATATGGTAATTATAACACTGATAAATATTTGGTGAAACACGACTCTGATTGGTTGTAAAACAGAAATCATTGAAACGTGATTGGTCATTGACTCCCATTTGGGGCATGAGTTAAATAGTCTTTGTATTTTAACAACACAGTTCAATGAATGTGACTTTAGTCCACATGAGGTAACATTGGCATTTCACTCGATTACCTAATTTGTTTTGACCGAAGGAAGTACGAGATTCAATGTGATCGTGTCATCATTGTAGCACTAAAAATGTACATTTTCTCTTGAAGGCATTGTATAGGAAATACTACAAAATATTTAATCTTGATTGTAATTCATGACATCATGACCAGAGAATGGGTGTGAATTGTCCCAAGAGATGAAAACTTGGGTGATATTTTAAAACAATATTTCGACGAGTTAATCTCGTAGACGAACATAAGGCACGAATGGGGAATGAATGAGGGTCATAATAACAATAATAATAATCCGTCACGAATTAGGCCTTTGTAGACCTGTTTCGGCCCCATCTAGCAGTCTTCCAATTAGGTTTCTTCCTAGTATTCTTATACTGCTTTTCTGAGGCTTGAAAGTAATGTAGTTTTCCCTAAGATAGGTTACTAGCGTTAACGTTAGATTGTTTAGTAGTGGGGCTGCCACTTTTAGCCTCTGGATAATAATAATAATAATAAAAATAATAATAACAATAGCAACAACAATAACAACAACAATAACAACAACAATAACAACAACAAAAACAACAATAACAACAACAATAACAATAACAACAACAATAATGGTAACACAATAATGATAACAATAATGATAACACAATAATGATAATAATGATGATAATAATGATAATAATAATGATGATGATAATAATAATGATAATAATAATGAAGATAATAATAATAATAATTAATAATAATAATAATAATAATAATACTTAATAATCCATCCATAGTAATTCTGCCCGAGGGCAGGTCTTTCACTGCAATCATAGCATTTTCATGCTATGTTTGCAGCTTCACTAGGGAATTGTAGGTGTGGTAGCTTCCCGTTGCTTTCCACACCGGCGAAGGATGATAATGATAAGGATGATGATGATACTATATGATTTCAGGGACCGTTTGGGCCTTAAAGTTTTCCTGACATTTGCCTTACAGGTGAGGAAAAACCCCGATAAAAACCTCACCCAGAAAAACTGCCCCGACCGGGGATCGAACCCGGACCGCTGCGTGACAAGGCAGCACGCTACCTCGAGACCATAGCGGTGAACATAATAATAATAATAATAATAATAATAATAATAATAATACCATTTCGGTAGCCCGAGTAGATGACTAGGTAAAAGTAGACACAGAAGAAGACCACGAAAAACATATAGAAACTTCTAAAGAAGCGGAATGTGGCATAGGAAAATACCAAGAAGATGTCCTTAAATTACAAGGAATTGAAAGATTATTTCTTTACCTACCAGCCGGCTGCTGGCCTCACGTCCACATGTGTGTTAATCACAGAATAGATTATTGTCCAGCCAGTGTATGGGTGATATGTGGTCAGCATTTGAGTTCCCCAGCCGTTACAGCTGGTTTTCTGAACCCGGAGCTGCTGCTTATTGTAGTTACCCAAATTCCTCACGATGCTGGATGTTAATTTAGAATATTATTATCCCCATTAATAGTTACACTCCAAAATAAATATATATTCTGTATTTGTATGATTATGGTCTAATACAATTTAAAACTAACGATGTCTAATATAATATAAAGTGACGTGTTATTTGTGGTCGAATTTCGACCACTTGGCGAACATTACTATTTTTAATTTGATGTTATAACATTTTTGCTCGCCTTTTCAGATAATTTGGTGCGCAGAGATTCTTATTACGATGTGTTGTACTGTAGTGGATGCCTAATATTCAGTGTTTATAGTAACATCAGATACATCTTAAATTATCTTGAGGAGATGAAATAATAATTTCTTTTTGTTTGTGTAGGCGAGTTTATTCGATAGTTCCGACAAGAAAGAAGGCTCGGAAGTGGACCTAACCAAATCGAAACTTCAGCAAACGGGCGAAGCGTGGAGATGTGCCTGCTAGCTGCAATTCGTTCGACTCTTCTGTAGTTGGTAGCACTGGGAGGAAACCCCAGTTCATCATCATTCAGTTAGTTCACCCGTATTCTCTATGCCTTCCCATTTTTCCTGAATCCTTTAAGGTAAGGTTACCAGAATTTTGCTCATAGGGCCTACATAATTGTCTTATTAGATTCTGATAACATACGAAACTCTTCCCTCAATTAATTTATATAGTTTTTTTCTCGTAATCTACAAATATTAATATAGAAATTAACAATGTTTTGAGATCCAACGTTTTATTTCTTTAAAAAAATCTTCACGTTACATAAAAAATTAATCTTTTAGAAGATTTTTTTTAGATTTTTTAAATTAAAAATGAAATTTCCGCTAAAAGTCGGTAAACATTATGGGATGCAGATTTGAGGGGTTCAAAGCAAAAGTGGACCAAATCCATATTTTACTCTTTTGAGAAAACTGATATAGGGCCTAACGTTAAAATTACATATTTAAATGAAGATGAAGAACATATCATTATTTTTACAGTGAGAAAGAATAAATACAATACTTGATTCCCCATTCCTCTGAAGAATTATTGATATTTTTAATCCAAATTTACATATAAATAGGATTTTCAATTTTGGACTTGGTTCACTTTTGCTCTGAACCCCTCATTTGTCCAGTTAAAATCACAATTACTATTAAAAGCAATAAATTCATGACAGAAAAAATACACAAATTGATACCAACATGTGTTTCGCTCTTAAACAGTATAACCAGGATTAACACATCAAGCGCAAGAACACAATTAAAAAACAGATCAGAATAATAAGTTTTGTCTGTAGAATTCTTACCTCATATCGTTGTTTCTTTTTGGCATGTTTGTCCCGTCTTCAGTTGTTAGAGACTGATTTTTCCCAAGTTTTCGGCCTTGTAACTACTGAAGGTGGGACAAACATGTCTTGAAACATGTCTAATAGTAACAACGATATGAGGTAAGAATTACACAGACTAACTTACATATTATTAAGTAAAACCTCATAATGTTACTTCCTATTGTATTTTATTTATTGATAAATAAAGTAGAGCTTGTGGTCTGCTTTTCAATATAATTAATGTGTATTTGTGCTTGAATGTGTCAAACCCTGATGAGCTTCTGTTTACGAGTGAAACACGTGTTGGTATCAATTTGGGTATGTTTTTGTCATGATTTTGTTGCTTTTACTAGTAATTGTACTTTTAATATTTAATTTTAGGAAGTTATATTTTGAGGTTATTTTAATTATATTATTTTTGGTCAACATTAATATTGAGGTAAGATGTCCAGACCAAAAATAATATAATTGTACTTTTAATTAAACAAACCTGTATCCCAGAGTGTTTACTGACTTTTAACGGAATTATCACTAAGGTATATTGTTTTATTTTTATTTTGTATGTTATGAATTTCCGCAAAGTTGCGCCCGACTCCTTTAATTATACATTTAACAGTAATAACTGCTAGAACTGAATATACTTTTAAAAATTCTATCCGATCAAAAATAGTTCTGCAAAACAAAACAATAGAACATGTAAGATGTTTCAATTATTTAGGATGCTTATTATCATATGAAAAAGAGAAATATCTAGATAATAAGTTATCAAAATTCCAGCAATGTGTGGCACAATTCAAAGAACCGTGCTTAATAAAACCAGGAAAGAGACAACGATGAGATTTTATAAGGTCTTGGCAGTCCCACTCCTAACATACGGAAATGAAAACTGGACATGAAATAGACTTGAAAAAAGGAAGATAGAAACGGCAGAAATGCGTTTCTTAAGAAGGATAGCAGGACACACTTTCAGAGATCATATCCGCGCAATACTGACATTAGAGAACAATTACAAATAAATTGACAGACAATAAATTAAAATGGTTTCAGCATAAATCGAATGGAAATATCTCGCATATCAAAACAGGCTTTGCAACATAATCCAAGAGGTAAACGTTCCGTTGGTTGTCCCATGACCGTCGGCACAGGCATACAGACTAAACTTGAAATTGAAGAAGAAGGCATTTTATTCAAAAGAAAATTAATTTATAAAATAAAAATTTGAATCATATTCACTACGGTATAATACATATTGCATGCGAAAGAGGGCATATTAACATAAAAATAATTTCGCTACTTTTTTTAATGAAAATAATCGCGTGCACTTGGGAACATAGTATAAGGAGATCCTTTTATAAAAGGAACGCTCTCTTAAAATAGAAAATAGTTTATTTTTGAATAGGGTGCTAAGGAGTTTTGATATTCAATAATGGGGAATTTTTGATTGTAGATATAGTTTTTTAGCGAATTTTTCATTTATTTTACATGAAAAAGTTTATGGCGTATGAAGAAAAGTAAACCGCCTTAAACTTTTTCAGTCTTAAATTGTAATGAAATCGTATGTAACTATTTCTAGGGAAGAATACTTAGATATTTGTAATTGAATATTGATTTAGCATTAATTTGTTATAGATGCTGGTTACTTAATAAACCTCAAAAATCGAAAGTTTTTAAAACTGTGTTTTTAGCAAATTCTAAAGGAATTATATTCACGAAAATATTTTTATTTTTGTTTTCAAATCTTTATCAATTCTATTTACTACACTGCTCAAAAAAATTAGGGGATATTGTAGAATAACCTATTAAGACTATGTTTTTTGGAATAGTATTAGATGCAATCACTTTCTATTACTCCAAGATAATGTAAATAAGAGTTTGAAGTTGTTACGTAACCTCGGTACCACACCAGAGGGCAGTGTCTGTACTGTTGATGTGAAAGGGCGGTGTGGGGGTGAATGTTTTGTTGCTGTTTTTAAATCCAGTCCAGTTTTCAGTTAGTGAATGACTTGCCTTAGGGACAGTGATGCCTCGACAACGTGATTTACCTGAACCACTGGCTTGGAGGGCCATAGGAAGGATGGAAGCTGGACAGACACAACAAGAGGTGGCACAAGCCATTGGGGTGTCTCAAAGCGTGATTTCCAGACTTTGGAATCATTTTCAAAGAACATACTGTTCACAGAAGAGCCGGACAAGGTCGACCAAGGGCAACAACAGCAAGGGATGACCGTTACCTCTTGTTAACAGCCCGTCGGAATAGACAGCAGAATGCAACTCAACTGCGAAATACACTTCAAACAGCAACAGGACGCAGGATGTCAACTCAAACTGTCCCCAATCGACTGCATGGAAGTGGTCTCTATGCCCTTAGGCCCATGGTGTGTACCAGGTTAACTCCACAACACCATAGAGATCGCAGAAACTGGGCGGAGGAACATCGTGGGTGGAGGCATGCTGAATGGAGATCAATTCTTTTTTCTGATGAGTCGCGATTCAACGTGGAATGTGATAGTCGGCGTGTATTCATCTGGAGAGAAAAAGGGACACGAAACAATCCAGCTTTTGTACGTGAAAGATCCCCATATGGTGGCGGTGGATTGATGGTGTGGACAGGAGTCAGTAGTGGTGGACGTACGGACCTCTACGTTATCCAAGGTGGTACTTTGACTGCGGTAAAGTATAGAGATGAGATTCTCCGACCTTTTGTCGTGCCTTATGCTGATGCCATAGGTGATTCTTTTCTTTTTATGGACGATAATGCACGACCCCACAGAGCTGGCTTGGTGGACGACATGCTGGAAGTGGAGGGTATCGAGCGTATGCAATGGCCAGCTTCCTCCCCGGACTTAAATCCGATTGAGCATGTGTGGGATGCATTAGGCAGGCGCATTGCAGGCAGACCAGCAGCTCCCACAACTGTTCCAGAGCCTGCACATTGCTCTTATGGAAGAGTGGCCACGTATCTCCCAAGAACTCATTGCTAACCTCATTGCATCAATGCCATACAGGTGTGAGGCAGTGCTGGCCGTTCGAGGAGACCATACACCATACTAAAGAAACATTTTCACCCATGTTAATGTTGCTTTGTTTGTTTGCCATATTCCTAATCAGGATCTCTTTGACATCTGGTGTGGTACAGAGGTTACGTAATGACTTCAAACTCTTGTTTACATTCTTTTGGAGTAATAGAAAGTGATTGCATCTAATACTGTTCCTAAAAACATAGTCTTAATAGGTTATTCTACAATATCCCCTAATTTTTTTGAGCAGTGTATGTACAAAAATATATAGGCCTAGACACTAGCTGGCCCGGCGAACGTCGTATCGCCTTTAAATATTTTTACATTAATTTTTCCGATGTTTTAATAGTTATCTGCTATTCGGGGCGGAAACAAATCCAACAAATCAAAGATCATAAAAATCGGTCCAGCCGTTCTTCAGTTATAAATAGTGTAACTAATCCGACTTTGTTTTTTATATATATAAAGTCCCGGCCACGCGTTGCTGTGGCTAAGGTATACGTTAAATTATGTTGTAGTAAACTAAGTGAGAAATCTAAATCAGATTTTTTTTTGTTTTACACAATTTTTTAGTTCTGGTACGTTAACTACACCCGGTATAAATATGGGTGGTGGTTTATGTGGAAGTGGTTTTGTTGATTGAGATGAATTATGTGTCTGCATTCTCAGTATCATCCATAAGTGTAATAAGGATTATATACATTTATTGATGGAATATTTTGAGGAGGCTTGCTGATTTCATTATACTTTCGTTTTTTTTTACGAACTTGTTGGCAGTTTGGATTCTCATCATCATCAAGAAGTCTCTGTATAGTAATATCATCTTATGATATATTATTGTCATCTTGTTTTTCATTTAATTGACGCATGGAGATTGTTTCTGTAATATAAGGCATATTATTATAACTAACAGACTTACTTACAGTTCTGTTATTCCGTTCCTTAGGTCCTTCATATGTTTTTAAATTAACATTCTTCTTAAATGTAAGATTTATGTCACATATGCCTATACCAATTTGCGGAAATTCACTTGATATCTTATCATTCATGGTCTCTAGAACTGATTCGCCATATTGTTCAATGTCCCTTCTCGGTCCAGTTAAATTTAAATTAAATTGCTGTCTTTCAGCCAGATTACTTAAAACTAATACTTACACACAAAATTAATATTATTATCAATATATTGAAAATAAAATAAACACTGAGCACACTTTAATTATGAAATAATCAATATTTGTAATTCAATTGAAATTCTCGGTTGCAACAAAAAGCACAGCCATATGGTTAAATAATAAACCAATTACCTTACACGGTGATCTGTTAGAATCGTATTAAACTCACAGATAATTATAACTCTTTGTTAAATAATAGACAAATAATTTGCAATAAAAATAATACGACTATAAATTTAGTTATAAACTTCCCTAAGTCTCAAGTTGGATCAAACTGCACACAGTGTGCAATATTTTATTAAAATTGGTTCAGTAGTTTAGGATTCCATCGCGGACAAACAACGTGACACGTAATTTTTATATATTAAGATATAGAGAGTGGAAGTAATATAAGTTCAAATGTTTTAACAGTTTATTCCTTATATGGAATACAAACAAAAAGTTTCAATAACATTTCGGGTCAAATAAATAATTTTCTTTAAAACCAATTGTTTTCCTTAAACTTTAAATGCCTAACCCTCTGTGATTAACACATGTGGACGTGAGGCCAGTAGCCGGCTGGTAGGCTAAGGGCCTTCTAGGACTGTCGCGCTTGGAGTTTAAATGCCTAACTCGATAAATATTTGCTGTACAGGTCTGTTAGATAATTAAAGGCGAAGAACAGAAATGTTTTGCTTCCTTGCAGTTTTTACAATAAAATTGATAGTTTTCGTGCACAATAAGTGAAAAGTTTGACATTTTGGAATAAAAAAAAAGAGAGATATTGCAACGTGGAACTACAAGTAACAGTTTGCATTGATCCTAGAACAGCTGTTTATGTCTCGTCACTAGAATCACACGAACGCTGTTACAATTTTTCAGAAAGTTTGGTCTTAATTATTTCATCAACCGTGGAATTAATCACAAAATGAAAGAAAAAAGTGTTTGTTTATTGTAATTTTACACCTCATCGAATTAATGCACATATATCACTTCCACCCTGTAAATATAGGACTAAATATTATTATCTTAACAATATAGACAAGAGAGGCTTCAGCAAGTGAAATGAATGGTCTCTGACAGATGATGCTTCACTACATACCGGAAGGGAAGAAACCTACCAGAAGACCTGACGATAGATGGTTGGAGACCATAACAGGCAAGTAGGCGTATTAATTGAGAGGATGATCTATATATCCAGTGCATTAATCAACAAAATGAAACCGATAAGAAGGGATTAACCTGAATTGTTGTGATAACAATTTCAATGCTTTAATTACGGCAATACGTATTTTACACAATGAAACTGATATATTCGAATTAATTATCATAAGTAATGCCACGAGTGATTTCCAAGTTATCGATAAATTCACGACTCACGAAGTGAAGAGTGAATTTATCAAGAGAATTTGGAAATCAAGAGTGGCATTTGTTAGGACTATTTAACGAATAAAATTAAGCTGTTTACTCACAAATCATTATTTAAATATAGTTATTTTAAAATATTTATATATTTAATGTAAACGGCGATGTTTGAAAAAAAATGAGAAACGTTATGCTTCATTTGTTCATCACTGCAACCAGATCATATTTATTGCCAAATAGAATCGCAATAATGTAAGAATGCACCCTAGTGAAAAAAAAACATCATTACAAGTTATTAATTAATTTCTGATGTCCTATGATGTAAATATGTCAATTATATTTTATCTTCAATGTTAATTCCTGGGAAATAATACGTTTAAGAAAGTATAAACAGTGGTTTCTTTCTTTTTTAGGGTTAATTAATTACTATGAATGTTTTTCTATTATATCTCTCAAGCAGAATCTGGTTATATTCGTGCACTATAGGCTATATACAATCTGGGAGCCATTTGATAAAATGAAAGTGATAAAATCGTGGTGAAAAACGACTGTGATTGGTTGTAAATAAAAATTCATTGGAATGTGATTGGTCATTGACTGTCATTTGGGGCATGAGTTAAATACTCAAAATAAATACATTTTCTGAGATATCAAAATCGGACCGTTATAGGAGCGAAGGTTTACCTGGAGCCAAACATTTGAAAAGTGCCAGCCGCAGTTTGTTTCTTCGCAACGAAACTTTATACATACAGTTTTATTAACAAAATAAACATACAATCCGTAAAATAGCAAAGATCGGGCCATAAATTCCACTTTATAATGAATTTACTTAATTTACGCAGTTGCTGCATGACCTTTTTTTTATTGAATAGAGTAGTGTTTACGACTTTTCAATTTACAATTCAAGTGAATTACGCGGACTACAGTACTCTGATAATGTTTGTAGATTAGATGTATGAATTTATTTGTTTGCACTGTAAATCATAAGGAAAACCCTCACTGATATCAACAAAGTAGAAAATTCCATTTTTGTTGCAAGTCATATTTTGCGTTTTGCAATTCGCATGGAAAATTGAAAATTATCTTGTCTGCTTTTATTTTTCAATAAACTCTTTCATTCTATTGACATGTAAAGTTTCAATATAATTTAGTGTTTTTTTAAGTATACATTATATTGGCAGCAGTGAAATTTTCGCAACTGAGTGAAATTATTCTTTTTTCTAGAACCTGTGCCGAAAATATGTAATTTTTAAACGATATTAATATTTCAAACGTATTTTATTTATGCACGACGCGGAATTAAAAAAATATATAACACACCATAAAAACCTGTTGTTAGAGTTAGTTCCTATGGAAATTATTAATAGAGGCATATGTGAAAAATATGCATTAAAAGTATAATTTGAATTGACTTAGACTTTCACGGCCGGAGTTAGTATGATGATCTTGTAAAAGATTTCCGGGCTGTTGGCCGTGGTCTTGAGGCTTGTAGTTTCCCGGCGTTTCGCAAGAGACTGCATCCGGCATCCTCAAGGGTTGTCTTGACAACAGACGGAAATCTTCTACAAGATCATCATAATTTGAATGATTTATTATGACTTCTCTCTCATGGGTTAGTGGTTTTTTACTACAGTTCATGCGGTGCCAGGTTCGATCCCCAGTCAAACCAATGGATTTTTATTTTTCATAAAGGGAATTATTTGTGTGGTCGCCCCTGGTCTGGATTTAGACTAAGTTTAGGTTTAAGGTCTTTCCTGGTGCTTTATTATAATTCATCCATCCCTATCATATCATCAGGGTAACAGAACTCAGCCTTCAAGGCGCTCCAACTTAAGAAGTGGGTTACAATTCTGATATGCTCGTCCACCTCTATGATTAACACATATGGATGTGAGGCCAGCAGCCGGATGGTAGGCCAATGACCTGTCAAGCCATGGAGTTTATTGAGGAGAAGGATCTAATTTTAATATTTAGGAATTAATATTTGATATATATGTTTGTAGAGTGAGATTTCTGGTAACCTTCCATTAAGGGGACCGAATGGTGAATATCAAATTTCTTTTAGTTTTCTTCTGATTGTTTTGAAATTTTTATCACATTCATTATGTGCTTGTAGAAGCGTTTCTGTGAAGTTTGGTGTTTATAAGTAGAATATTTTCAGAATTATGATTTTTTAAATATTTTCTAAAAGATGACGATGCATTTTAAAATATTCTCTGTTGAAATTTGAGATTCAGAGTCTTTATGATTCTACTTAACGCATTTGCTATGCAAAAAATATTCGTAATGGGGGAAAAAATTGTCACTTTTATTATTTTTTTCATCTCAATTTAAAAGAACACATGTGTCTTAGACTAGTAACTGCATAGCAAATTTGAATTAGCATTTATTGGAAAGTTTAACCACAACATTTCACTTTGATAGCGAAAAAATTGCATCGTAAGGAGCATTTTGAGTTTTGGAAAATGTCAAAAAAATGGAAACAGAAAAAAAAAAGCATATTAAATTTTAAGTAGTGATTCTGACCATATGTGCAAAGATATTTCAACTCTTACGTCACGAACTCAATTTTGCTCCTACAATAAAATTTTTTACATGAAAAAGATCCTAAAGAATCAGAGTTATTAAAAAGCAAATAAACAAAAAATTCATTTTTTGACACCATTTTCACCAGTCGGTCCCCTTATATAATGAATAACGAATTTTAAAATACAAATGTAAGATATATAATAGGGTTGCGTGGCCTAAATGTTGTATAGAGAGTTAATGTTCAACTGCATAGTTTTGCTATATTTCAAGCTAATCGTAACATTGAATGCTTCGTAGAAACATATCGACTGAAATATCATTTCGCAAAACGAAATTACGACCAATGTGAAAACGAAACGCAGTTTCACTATCTTGATTCATATTTTATATTGTATATTTTCACTCGAAGTGAAATTTAGCGAAAACACAAATTCGTTATAGGCTTTTAAAGCAAAGCGCGTTTAAACATTTCAAGAATTATACTTGGTAAAAAAAAAGACTGTAGATTTGTAGATACTGGGATTTTAAGATCACGTATTTGTTATAATATGGCAATACACCGTGGAAGAAATCACAACTTTTTAATATTATCATGAATTAAGATTATCTTCGTCATATCGAAACGTGGTGTGTTCCAATGTTGCCATTCCATTTTTCGTGCTTTGGGTTCCGCAGATATTTCAATCAAAATCAGAAGAGAAAATATTTTTATTTGAGCGACGTAACTAGTAAATTGTTCTTACTAAGCTTGTTGACAAAAATATAAAGTTAACCATTCCCATATCTAACCTAGTTAGTATGCAAACGAAAGAAAACGCAATACTGAATTCCCAAGTTGCTATGCAAATAAAATAAAACGCTGTACTGAAATTGAATATTTTCTAACATGTGTGGCAAATAAAATCTTGTGGATTTTATGCCATCGTGAATAATATTGATTTTTTCTCCCCAAAAAATGTGAGAAATATCTAAAGGTGAAGTGAGAAGTCGAGTTCAAAGTAATCTAAAATCACCAAATCTACATTGTAAAATATGCATTTGTCATTGCTCAGACAGTGTAGCCAACTTATTACAATAATACTCTAACTAATAAGTGAACGCTAAACTAATCTGGTGTACACTAACTCGCCCATTTTCTCACAGTTAACACATCAAATGCATGCTATTATGCATCAGAGGGACTCTTGTCGTCCCAACTTCTCAAAAAAAAAAAAACTATATAAAACGTATTCTCCTAGTGGACTCTTACTGTAAGAGAGGAGAAACTATTACGAATATTTGAGAATAAAGTTCTTGGGAAAAGTTTTGGACCAAAGAGAGATGAACAAACAGGTAAATGGAGAAGACTATTTAATAGTGAGTTACATGATCTTTATAGGAAATTAGATATAATAGGATCAATTAAGTCTCGTAGACTGCGATGAATAAAACTTGAGGTAAGAGGGAATGAAAGAGGAGCATGGAAAGTTGTTATAGGAAAACCAGAGGGAAGGCCAGGAATGATATGGGAGAATAAACCGTAATTTGAGGGAAGTGGATTTTACAGGGGATGATTGCAAAACACTAGCTTAGGATAGGGATGTATGGAGAGCTTATGTCCGCGCGGCCAAGAACATTCGGGTTCGATAGTGCCAGTGAGTTATGAAATAAGAATCATTATGCTATGATTCTATTATTATTATTATTATTATTATTATTATTATTATTATTATTATATTATTATTATTATACTATTATTAACGTAATATCTGACGAGTATAATTTACATAGGCTTTTTCGGTTTTCGGCTCTAAGGCCGAATTTTTTTCTTGCCCGCAAATGTTTAATGAGTTGTAGTACATATCTCGCATCACAGGAGAAATTGAACAATTATGAACTTGTACCACAAAATTAGTATTACAGTATATAATAACTGTGCATCAATTATAACAGCATAATATTCATATTATTTTTTGCGCGATAGTGCGCTTTGTCGTACTTATAGCAATGGCGGCCATGATTGAAAGTCCAACATAAATAACTATACTGTAATATTACATATTACAAACCTCGCGCGGGAATTAAAACCACTGCCCTTTATGTATACTACGTACAATGTATATACAAAAATATATCCAAAATGTACTGTTAATATACATTATACGAAATAAATCACTGCATTTTAAATGAACTGAATTTCATTTGAAACAATATAAAACAATAAATACGTACTTGTCGCCATTTTATGACTGATTGCTGTAACGGCCTGCTGTAGTCTCAACTAAACATTACCCACACTGTTAACGTTAGTCGGCTGTTTATAATGAACGCAAATATTTCCAACAAAGATGTTATTATTTTACTATTACTTCTTATTTTGAAAACACAATCGCGCAAAAAAAATGTACAACGCACGTTTGTGAAGTATTTTACAGAATCTCGGAAATTAAAAACCTTGCTATTGCTCGGTTTTTAAACATTTCCTCGCTTCTGTAAAAACCACTTCCCAATCTCGCATCATAATATTCTAAGTTATTAATATTCCTTAATTTGACAGGATTAATTTTTTTTTTCACACTGAAATCTCCAATTAGCCTCATTTTATTCGTAACACATTTATATTAATGATTTCCTTGTTAGTAAGAGAGATAAACTAGTCGCAGTTTTAAAAAGTCTCAGCAAATTCGTAAATGTAATTTAGTGGTGTAAAGTTCGTCCACTTATTCTATCCGTTGAATGAAAATTATGATTTTTGTAAATTTTAAAGTTAGGCAATTCTTCTGAAATTTTGATTCATCGAAGAATACGATCATAGAAAAATCCCATATTGTCTTGTTATTCACTAAATATGATTTCTGAGTCCTAATTTGACTATAATTCGTTGTTTATGGTATTAACAAATTTTCAATTTTACAGTGTAAATTTGTAATCACTCTGTGTTACTTTCTCCAGACACGGGCCAATTCCGAACGTCACTTAGACTTGTTGACCTAAACTGTCGCCACCCTTATTCCGTCTGACCTTCCAAACTGTCTGAGAGTCTGACCCACATTTTCCAACACTGCTCGTGATTGCGTGATCTAGATTGACAGTTTTTTTCTAATTTATAGGAATATTGCAACCTTAATTGAATTAATGTTCTTGACCTTTCATAACCTTGAATCTAGCACTCGATATGATTTCCCTATTAATAGCTTTTTGCATTTTAATCTCCGCCCTTTTATGGGATGAGCAGAGAAAGTTCTCTATCGAATTTTATTTAGATGAGGGCTTGGAGATGCTCCCACGTGTGGTCAGCATATCAGTAATGTAGAGTAACACTGAGATTCAAATGGGCGCTGCCTAAAAAAATATAAATAAATATAGAAGGCCACTAAAACGGCAAAATCGTTGCTATAAACTGGGACTATTCTAGTGCAAATGTCAGTCTATGAATGTTGGAATAGAAAATAAGTTACTAACAATTAAAAGTATAGTGATCCCATTACAAATTTTGGAGGCACTTTAGACATAGGAGGTTAAGGTTGCCACCGTTCTAAACAGTCAGGACGAGATGTTAGCCTGCGTTATGACCACCTTTACCCCCCAGAACATAGTTTGATACTCATTTCCGTTAGAGGCTGAGTTGATCCCAGGATAATGGTGGCGCCAAAACATTTAGGTAACTTAAAATATTCTCACCACATTGGGCCTCGAACCCGCCTCATTCCAGCTTGTAACTTATTGGCTTAACCAACTTGCTGAATATTTCTCAATTAACTTTGGTTACCTCTCTTGCTATTGAAAATTTTGTCAACAAGTTTATTCTCATTTATGCTGTATACTTACTTCATGTCATTTTTTTCCCTTTGCGTAATAACACTTAAAAAGAGTAAAAAATAAAGTGATCCCACAACAGGCCCGGAAGCCCTTGGGGTAGTAGGAGGTTAAGGCTCCCACTTTTCCTAGACAATCGGCACTTTATGTCAGCCGGGTTGTCAGCCCTGCGTGACGGCCGCCTTTACCCCCAGAACAAGCGTCTGGTACTCATTTCCATTAGTGACTGAGTCCACCCCAGGGCCATAGTGCCGCCAGAGGATTTGGGTCAGTTTAAAATCCTGACCCCAACGGGACTTGAACCCTCGACCCTCCAGCTTGTAGCTCAGTGCCTTAACCACTATGCTATGGCGTGCCCCCGTAATAACACTTAACAATAACAAATGCTACACAAAATGACAAAAAAAAGTGAAAAAATGGTAATTCAAAAGTGATACATATTACAGGGCAAGTCAAAATGTTGTGCAGGTTTTCAGAAATTTATTATGTGAAATGTAATGAACATATAATATTGTGAGACATATTGTATGAAAGGTAAACTCTCAAAGTTTTTTTTTAAATATTCACAGATGTTCTATGTGAGCGCCTTTTGTTACACGACAGATGTCAAGCCGATATTCAATCTCCTGCCAAACTTTCTGTAGCAGTCCGCGGTCGATATCAGCAATGGCTGCTGTGATGCGGGCACGCAGTTCATGCAGTGTTGTTGGAAGTGGTGGTATGTAAACATGATCCTTTACAAGACCCCACATGAAGAAATCACACGGGGTTAGATCTGGTGAACGAGGTGGCCAATGAATGAGTTGTTGATCACCCTGAGATGCACGGCCTATCCAGCGTTGTGGTAAAGCCGTATTCAAATGGTCTCGAACACTGCCATGGTAATGTGGAGGGGCACCATCCAACTGCAGAATGAAATCTGGACTATCCGCTTCAAGCTGCGGAAGGAGCCATTGTTGTAGCATATCAAGGAAAACATGTCCGTTCACAGTACGTTCATGAAAGAAAAAGGGCCCCATAAACCTTTGCATGGGAAATGGCACAAAAGACATTCACTTTCGGAGAATCGCGTTGATGTTCCAGAGTTGCATGGGGGTTACCAGTTCCCCAAATCCTTACATTGTGTCTATTCACTTTTCCTGAAAGGTGGAAAGTCGCTTCATCACTGTAAACTACCCTCTCATGGAACTCATTCTCTTCCATTAATGCGAGAAAATTAACACAGAAGGACGCTCGCAAAGCATAATTGGCGGGTTTTAAGGCTTGAACCAGTTGCAAGTGGTAGGGTTTCATCTGTAAAAGTTTCCGGAGAATCCGCCATACAGTTTTTTTGTGGTAGTTGAAGTTCTGTCGCTCCCCGGTAGGTGGATTTCTGTGGACTCCGCACGAAGCATGTGCGAACGCGTTCGACTGTCTCTTCACTCGTCGACGGACGGCCAGTCGATTTTCGTTTACAGATACAGCCTGAATCCCTAAATTGTGTGTACCACTTACGAATGGATCTCCCATCCGGCGGGTCTTTATCGTATCTGGTACGGAAATGTCATTGAACACTAGTCACAGAGTTGTTTACATGGTAATCAAGCACACAGAAAGACTTCTGATCCCCAGTCAACGCCATTTTCCTTTACTGCTCTGCTGTTGACATCTTGCGGGTGAACGCGGAACTTTAGAAGTGGACAACTAAACTTTGAGAGTTTACCTTTCATACAATATGTCTCACGATATTATATGTTCATTACATTTCACATAATAAATTTCTGAAAACCTGCACAACATTTTGACTTGCCCTGTATTTACAATCACTAATGTATGCACCAAATTCTTAGATTTATTCCCATTGTATGAGAAAAAAAATATTGGATAGTTTTTGAAACATTAAATCTAGAAGGATGTTACACATTTTTTAAAAGTACTGCCAAACTTAAACTTCTCTTCTCCATCATCTACCCAACATACTCATACTCTTCTATACACAATACATCACACAGAACATATAAATTGAAAAATAAGACCATAGTAACATCTGCCATTTGCAGAACCCAAAGCAAACAAAAGTATAACAACAAAATAAACTGTAACCTGGGAAAGAAATCCTGTGTTTTGAAAATTCGTCACAATTTTGAGGAACATGAAAAAGAAATATGACTGACATTACATTCACTAGCCCATTACTGTTATATATTTTGAAAAAATCACGTTAAGAGTGCAACGAAAGACCTACCGCCATCTGAAATTATGTTTTGGTACCCACTAGATTTAATCAATTAATTTGATGTTTACTTGATGAAAATACATTATGTAATTAATAAATAAAACCATGAACATTTAGTATGATTTTCATAAATATTTATTTAATTTAACACTCATAACAGCTGTTATGATACACTGTATCTTTATTGGACGAATGTCATAAATACAAATAAATTTGTTCTATTCAAAAATAAAAAAATAGTCAACATTAATAAAATTCATGATAAAATTCCATTGAGGTATTAGTCATAAAATTAAAATTATATGGTAATATAAAATTATAAAATTGTTATCTAATAGGTCAGTCGCCTCAACTTTATAAACTATTGATCCTCTGTAGGCCTTTCTGGACCAGTCCCATCTCCTGCTCCTTCTGCTGATGATGGGACTAGTCTCGAAAGAGCCTACTGAGAATCAATATTTTTAATAAAAATTACAGTGGGAGGAAACATATTCCCGATGAGAATAATTTGATCTCCAAATTCATAAAATCGACACCAGATGGCAATTCAGAAGATAATATTAACGGCAAAATTTTGACAGTTGTAGTTTGACTGAAGATGGAAGTAAAACTATACTTTTGAAACCGGTATCGTGAAGGCATGCAACTTTATGAGGTGAGATGTTAAAGCATTTTCTCCAACTCATTCATTAAGAGAATGAATAGTTTACAAAGTTGAGGAGACTGATCTATTACATAAAAATTGTATAATTTTATATTATAATTTTAATTTTATAAAAAATAGAAAAAAATATTTATACTGGTATTTAATGATATTCGTCTGGTGAAGATACAGTGTATTGAAACAGTTATTACAAATGTTAAATAAAATAAATATTTATGAAAATCATATAAAACTTTGATGGTTTTATTTATTAAATATCCCACTAGATTTAGCAAGATGTTAGCTGGTGAAACAGAAATATTATAACATATTGTTATAATGTTAGAATATTGTTAACAAACAAAATGTTAGCATCTGTTGATGAAACCAGCCTAAATATGTAAACACAGATTGAAGATATGAACCATTTCTAAAAAATAAAATTGAATTCCAAGTAAGTTTTGTTTTGTACTGTATAAACATGTGATATCTAGCATTGAATTTAGGTTCACTGATATTTATAGTACATTTACTCAGATGCACTTGCATATTCTCAGGTAAACGTTGCTCGTCTTTCATCATTTAGGCACTAGTAATTTGCTCATTGTTGTTTAATTTATGTATATAAAATTGTTGAATTCTTTCCTCAAATAGTGGGCTAATTATCCATATTGGTAATAAAATAATTTCAGTATGGACACAGTTTTTATTTCTATTTGATGAATAATTTTAGGACTACTAGCTTCAAGTAGCAAATATGTAAAATAGTTGCCCAAAAGGAATTGAATTCCAGTAATGTCTGCCTCAGCAGTATGTTAAGTGAATATTCAATGCAGTATTTATTTTGGACTCACTGCAGAGTAGAGAATTGTGTACTATTCTGTCAGTTGATATTACTGTTATTGTACATTTAAAAGTATTGTATTGTGAAATTCTCATCAAATTCCACTTTTATGGAGTGATTTTATACATATCAAATGTACAGGACAATACACACTTCTTCTTTCTTTGCATATTTTATCCAATAATTGCTATATATCAAGTATATATCATTTAGTGCAAAGACTTTTTTAAAATTTAAAAAAATATTTTTTAATGTTTAAAAATAATATCAATGACATAATTTGTGCTAAATACTGGTAAACATTTATTTTTATTTTTAGGAATAATGCAGTTTACCTTGACATAGAAAATTAGTGCCTTTGGGCCTTGATTTATAATTTGTAAACCAAATTTTAAATAAATGAATTAAACAGAATCAAATACTTACATATACAGTTTAATGAAATGGAACGAACACAACTAAGTACACAATTTATAATTTATTAGAAGAAAAAAATGAATATAATATTCATATACATCTGTGCTCTTTTCTGAATCCATCGGCTTTAGAAAAATATTTTATTGTAAGTGTGCAGGTAGCTAAATTTAACCTTTCAAAGGTCAAGTTTGTAGAGTAGACAATTTTATATGGGATGCATGAGAATATTTCCTCCTATATAAAGATTAATAAAAGAGGCCTCTAAGCAAAATTTACCAACCTTCATCATCCAAGTTGATAAATTTACCAACCTTCATCATCCAAGTTGATAAATTTTACAATAGGAAGTAACATTATGAAATTCTTCTTGAATCTGGACAAGTTGATGATGATATGCATAGCATATTGAAACATGTCAAATAGAACACAATTTATGAGGTCAGAAGAAAAACCAGATTCACCTAATTAATAACACTTTAGTTGCCTACTAGATGTCTCATTGGGTCAGTAAGCTGATCACATACCATTCATGACGTCTTTAGGGAAATAAGCACACATAAATTACCTTGTTCTAGAAACTCCTAACAAAGAAGAGGCTATGGCTAGACTCAAAGGATCGTAAAACCAATAAAAAAGTATAATTATTAATAATATTAAAAAATAAATTAATAATTCACATTTTATGATTCATTGGTTAATAAATGAAAAGCTGTATGTCTTTTTAGTGCTTTTAACTCATTAATAAATCTAGCATCGCAGTGCAATTTTGACAATATCACCATTTTTTTGTTGTTGTTATCCAGCTTCCTACATAATCTTTGTTGCTTAAAACTTGGCAATTATAATCACATAAATCCATTTAAAGTGAGATATCTAAGTAGCACAATGATAGTGTATTGTACATAGAACAATTTTCACCTGAACTGGGATTTCCTCATTGGCCAGGCAGATTTGTATAAGAACGAGAAAATTTTCCATTTGAATTGGGAGCCTGTGTAGCTCAAAGTCAGAATGGAAACCCAGAATTTTCCTCTTAAAATATTATAAAAATCTGTTATTAACTAATAAAAAGTTAATTTGCTTTCAATTAATGTAATTTTTGGTGAAGGGAGTATGATTTGTTTTTAAATGTTATTTTTGGCTTTTTTGTATTAAATTCTAGAAAAGAAAATAGATTACTATTTTCTATAATATCTTTTTATAAGTTTTGTTAATATTATTTACTTCCATTATTTGTATGTTATTTTAATATGTTTTATTTTTAGTTGGACCAGAGAATTATGATACTGCAAACAGCAATTAAATGATAGCAAACATTTTTCTTATTTATATTTAATTAATGTTGGGAAGTAAACATTATGAGGTATAATCATTAAAATTCATCGGAGAACATATTGTTTAAACATCTCACCTCATAGGATTCATGCTTCCATGATATCGCGATTTCAAACATAGTCATGTTCATCGTCAGTCGGAGTTATGGCTGACGATGAACATGACTATGTTTGAAATCGCGATATCATGGAAGCATGAATCCTATGAGGTGAGTTGTTTAAACAATATGTTCTCCGATGAATTTTAATTTTTCTTATCTGTTGAACTAGCATGGGGGTAAGTATTTGTTTTAAATTAAGGATGAATATTTTTTTTTATTTTCTGTATATAGCTGATAAAATATTAATATTAATTTTAAGTTTTTTATTTTTTTTATTTTATATGCTCCTGTATATGATAAGGCTACTATTTATTGCTTGACCTTGATTGGTTAAATATTAAATATTAATATTAATATTAATATTAATTTTAAGTATTATTATGATGAAGTATGAGGTGAGTGAAATGATAAAAAATAAACAATATTAATTTTAAGTTTTTTATTTTTTTTATTTTATATGCTCCTGTATATGATAAGGCTACTATTTATTGCTTGACCTTGATTGGTTAAATAGATATATGCCTTTAATGTGCCTCTTAAGAGATTATTATATATGTTGCCTATGTTAAAGAAGATTAGCTCACATTGATAGTGTTTGTGAAATGTGAAATAAAAACATTTTTGCCTTGTAGTTATGGTTCTATATTAAAAATGCACAATATTTCTTTTTCATTCCATTGGGCATAAAATAAATAATGTAGAGACTGTATATCTTTATATACTAAGACTTTTATATTAGGTTGTGCTTTATTACACCTTAATACACCTTATTTTACAAAGCTCCATATTAATATTAATCAGGTCTGTATTAAATTTGATGAATTTTAGGGTTTGGCATAAAAAATGGATCTTCTAATTTCTATGTTTTTTAGGTTAAAATAAATATTAGGCCTGTATAAAATAAAAGGGAAAAAAACTTGTGGATTTTGAAGAAACAAATCACAAAAATACAAATAATACAACTCTATTTTCTATTCTGCTTGAAGAACACAGAAGCCACTAATATGATGTATACTAACTTGCCCTTCACCTAACCAAATAAATTACATAATAATAAGCCACAACTCTATTTTCTATTCTGCTCGAAGAACACAGAAGCCACTAATATGATGTATACTAACTTGCCCTTCACCTAACCAAATAAATTACATAATAATTGTGTCACCTTAAAATTATCTGTTGAAATCTAACTTGTCCCTCACCTAACCTAACAAAATAATACTTGTATGTTGTATTCATGTGCAAACAAAATGAGGATTGCTGAGCATTGCTTCATAATATGTATTCATGCATAAAGGTCCTGCACCATAGCCAGATTGTTTAATGCATGTTACCTTGGTGCAGAGCTCTGGGACTTGTGCTGGTTTGTGTCCCCCATGGAGGAAGAAATTTTCTCATGCAATCTTAGCCAGTATGGGATCGATGCCTGCTCACCATCATGAGGAAATTCGGTAGCTACATTAAGTAGCAGCTC
Organism: Diploptera punctata; assembly: GCA_030220185.1. NCBI lineage: Eukaryota > Metazoa > Arthropoda > Insecta > Blattodea > Blaberidae > Diploptera > Diploptera punctata. Next base: position 2,321,517 of record JASPKZ010003868.1, on the reverse strand, counting down.
TAGGTAAGGAAACCAGCTTTAACGGCTGAGGACCCAACATGCTGATCATATGTCACCCCTATACTGGCTGTATGATCGTCCAAAGGGACTAGGGCTGTCATACCATGGAGTTTAGGAGTTCATGCACAAAGAAAAATGAATATTGGGGAATGTTTTGTTGTAGCTAAATTATTGATGGTACATAATTAAGGCAGAATAGGAAACAGTAATTTTTTTTTTCCTGGTCTGTTTCTGCAATTTATTAATTTTTTTTTTTTCCATTTTATTGTTGGGCATGCATAATGTTTATTTTAAATTTTAAAAAAACAAGAGATTTGGAGGCCCACTTTTCATGCTTGAACCAAATTTTGTTCCTATGGTTTCTAAAGTACTGTATTTGTTAGATTTTGGTTTCTATGAATATTTTACTTGAAATATGTGATTAATTAGAGTATTTTGAATGGTACAATGTGGATCAGATTTGTGGCACAATAAGCATTCTATCAGTATCATTTTTAATGTAGATTTTCTTGTAAATAATTAAAGGAAATGGTAGAAATTTTAAATTTGGTATTTTTATAAGGATTTTCTTGAAACTTTTTATCCAATCTGACTCAGAATATAATGTCTGCTCATATACATTTCCATGGCTATCAACAAAAAAGAGCCAGTCTCACCTGATATACTTCTGATATATTTTGCAGTATTTTGTATATCCTTAACTGTGTTAAATTGAATTTTTTTCTCTCTCTCTCATACAATACCGGCATGCCTGAGGCAATGAATGCCAACTGGCTGCTTCTTATTCAAGAAAACTTTTATGAGATTTAATACTACTATTATAGTCTCTGGCATGCAGGGATTATATAAGAGAGAGAAAAATTTCAATTTAGTGAGAGGTCTAAGTAGCACAGTGGTTTAGTGCAATGGTACGTAGAACCAGAGACCTTCATATCAAATCCCGGTAATTTTTTTTTACAAATATTAATTTGTCTTTTAGTGTGAGTGACAAATTTAAAATAATATGTAAATTAGTCATTCACAGAAACTTGATTTTATATGGAAGATTAATTTAAGAACCATTTTCCAAGAATTCATCTTTGGGTGAGAATTTTTTAAGAAAATATGCTAGTTATGCCACATTTAGCTGATATTAATAATACTTAATAAACCAATAATATGAAATTTATTCAGAAGAATTTGGATTAGTGGAAAAAATTGGATGTTTTACAATATTTAAATACATTTTAATAGTTTATTGATAGTTGATTTGCAAAATGAATAGACATATGCATTTTTTTATTGAACGAATAGCACATCTTTAACTTATAACTGTAATGATTGTGTATTTACAATAACATATAATATTTATACACTAAAGCTGGTCTTTAGATGTACGGTATTGCAATGGTTCATCTTGCTATGACAAATTGAATATTCCACAATGTATTATATATGTGATATATATGTGCACATTGTGTTGAATAATATTTGCAGAATCTAAAAATAATTCCTTCACCAGTACCTATCCTATGTCATTATCAAGAACCAATTTAAAAATTGGCTTTTATAAATGGAAGTAATGTAGACTGAAGGTCTATTATTTTGTGCAAAGTGTATTAAAATTTACAATAATAGATAGTATTGTGTGTGTCTTATATTGTAAAAATTTGCATTTTTATGTTAATTTACAGCAACAATGCATTTTTACAGAGTTACCTAGGTGGCAGGAGAAGTTTGCCATTTTGAATCTAGATTATAATCTTTTTTTATCCTCATTGATTGTTGTTTAATTATACAACAGATGATTCTCACTACAGCCGAATGGTGTTTTTGGCGCAGAGTTATGGGATGAATGTTTATTTGAGTCCCCATGTAGGAAGAAAGTTTCTCATTGAATTTCAGTCATGTCCAGTCAGCATCATGAGTAATTTGGATTGCTGAAATAAATAGCAGTTCAAATCAGGTGCAGAAAGAAAATAAATTAGAAACAAACTAAAAGCTTATAAAATGGTGTTTCTCCCAATTATATTATATAGATGCAACATAGTCTTTTAATTTAAGAAAGGAGAAAAGAGTATATGTATTTGAGATTAAAGTGTTTCAGAACATTTACTGGACCAAAGAGAGATGAACAAACAGATGAATGGAGGAAATTTCTTAAGTCATTTACATGATTTATGGGAAATTGGATCTAATAAAAAAATTGGACCACATTCTGCAAAAAGGAACCACCCTCAAATTTGAAATATATGAGTTAATGCTATATTATTTTATTTAATTAAACTGGTTGAGTGGTAGACAAGGCCTTCAGGACTTAACCCTGGTAGCTAAAATAAAAGCTATTATTGTTGTTATTATTATTATTATTATTCTTATTGTTCCTCAAGTATCACTCCATGTCCTGAAAAAAAAAATCAAACCCACTATCTGCATTCTTATGTCATCTATGAACCAAGTAAGAAAACTCGAACAGAATATGTCACATTTCTTTTTCTACGGAAAGAACCAAACAAGAGAAATATGTAAAATCTCAGAATAAAAAAAAAATGTTTAAGTTAATATCTTTCTCATAAAATAGAAGATCTTTGATATTCTGTTTGCTGAAGTAATAAGTAAATGCTTATTTTTATTTGCGAAATTTTTAATGAATTTTTCAGTTATCTTGTGGCTTGGTTCCTTTTTGGAGAATGCAGTCCAATTAACTCTCACAGACTGTAATGAGCAGGACATCTGGCAGAAATGGGAATAAAATAGATATATGGAAACTTCTTATAGGAAAACTAGATAAAACTAACCAGTAGGTAGGCCAAAGACATAATGGGATGATTAGAAAATATTTATACCAGACAGGAATATATGGAGAGCTTCAGTGGCGGTTCCAGAGAGGGGGCCATGGGGGCTATGCCCCCCCCCCGAGAATTTTTTAAGATGAATTATGAGACTAATTAATATTGTCATGTACTTAAAATAAAATGAACTTCAGAGCATTGATTAGCAAAGAGCGTTGCTGACCGGCCACGAGTAAACTCGTGATCGATGCAGTTTTGTTTCTCGTCAGCATGAGATAGACAAAATTGCCGGTCAACAATATGTTAATGTTGAACGAAAAATTTTGGCAACAGTGCCTCCCACTCTATCTTGGTATCGTTCATGTGCAGCGACTGTTTTTCTCAGTCCTCGTTTGTTTATGCGATCAACATAAAAAATACGCTGGTAATGTTTGTTTTGTGTTACATGATATCGTGAAATTTTTGTCTTCTTTAGTGTTGTATTTTTACTCCAGTACAAGAACGAAAAACAATGGTAAGTACAAATTCATTAACTAGTGTAAAACTTATTACTAATAATATTAATGTGCAGGCAAGATTTTCTCATATTTAAAACCTAAAAGTTTTTGTTTTTATTTCCTTAGTACCTACAAATTTGTAATTCAGCCAAACTTTGCTCAGGCTCAGTCTCTGTTTTAGAAAAAAATTGATAAAAAATGAATTACACTGCTGTTCAAAATTAAAGGATCAACTTTGTATCTTCGAAAAAAATAGGTAATTTTAGTGTCTGAATCAGTAATGTGATTATTTTTTTCGTCCACTTTGATAATTTATTTCAGTATAAAGTGGAAGAAGCACAGCGCCAAAAATTGTCATGTTTGGAGGTTTGCACGAGACGAACAAACTTTTTTCAGAGAAATCGAACAACAGATTCTGGTAGGGTAATTCCTCCCCTTTTGTTTACTTTTTTAAACTTTTCTGCCGATTTTTTTTTTTACTGAATTGCATGCGATAAATCAAGAAATGGTACTTTTCACTTTGATCACCTATAACGTCCGAATGAGTATTTGTAGATAATTTCTAGAATGTGCTTCGGAAATGTGCTTTCAAATATTTGGCTAAATTTTTTTTTCATAGTTTAAAATCCACATGAAAATGACTTGCAGAGCAGAGGAGACATGTTTTGCAAAATGTTTATGATAAAAATTAATTACAGTTTAGTATCAGTGAAAATATTCACAACTTGGGGAAAACATTTTTCTACTCTGATAATGAAATCTATGTGATACCCCCCGGCATAAGTATTACCCAAACTTCTGAATATTGTCATTGATACTAAACTGCAATGAATTTGTTTCTCACCAATTATTCAATTGAAGGCTCTGAAAGCAAATTTCCTCAGCTTTTCGAAGCACATTCTATAAATGTTCTATGGTTACTTGTTCAGAAGTTATATGCAATCAAGGAGAAAAGTACTATTTCTTGATTTATCACATGTAATTCAGTAAAAAAAAAAATCGTACAGAAAAGTTTAAAAAACGAAACGAAACAAAAGGGGAGGAATTACCCTACCAGAATCCGTTGTTCGAAAATTTGTTCGTCGCGTGCAAACTTCCAAACTTGATAATTTTTGACGCTGTGCTTCTTCCACTTTATACTGAAAAAAAATCATGAAAGTGGACGAAAAAATAACTGCATTACTGATTCAGACTCTACAATTACCTACTTTTTTCCAGAGTATGAAGCTGATCCTTAATTTTGAGCAGCAGTGTAGTTCCATTTGTTTCAAATTTTGTCTTAAACAGAGATTGAGCCTGAGCAAAATTTGGCTGAAATACAAATTTGTAGTACTAAGAAAATAGAAACAATAACTTTTAGGTTTGAAATATGAGAGAATCTTGCCTGCACATTAACCTTATTAGTAATAGTAATAAATATTTACACTATTGATACAGTGATTGAGCGTTTCAGAAAAAAAAAGAGTGCCAGGCATCTTGTTTTTGTTTTATAAAGAATTACACTTCCATTAGACTTTGTTTTAGATTAGAAAAGCTTGTACTTTTCAACATTTTAAAATCTTACACAATAAATTACGTTTAAAATTCATAATTAGTTTTTATTTACTACTGTACTGTGGAGGTATATAGGTCTATATTAAAAAAAAAGTTAGTATTATGTACACTTAGTTTATTGTTTGGTCTTACGACTTTACAATATAAAAGTTGTGATATTATGTTTAATGACTAAATACTGCTTAAAAACTACTCAAAATAGTTTAAAAACAGGTTACTAGCACACTAAAATCTACTAATAACTTATTTGTTAATTTACACAGACCTATGTTATCCCCCCCGATTAATTTACACAGACCCATGCCCCCCCCCCTGAAAATCTATCTTGGAACTGCCCTTAAAGAGCTTATGTCTGTGTGGCAATTAACTCAGGGTTTACAGTGCCAGTGAGTTAGTCTATTGAACTTTTAAAGGAAATTATCACTATGAGGTTTAATTTAAGATTAAATTAAAATACTTCATACCTCACCTCATATCCAGTCTTCTAATTATACTGCAGTTTCAAAGACTTCAGTAATATCTCATAGACAGGGGTTGATGTTATGTCGATCAGAACTACTATTTCTTCAAACTAACTACTTCTTCTTCAAAAGGCTTTGAAACTGCAGTATAATTAGAAGACTGGATGTGAGGTGAGGTATGAACTATTTTAATTTAATTTCAGTTAGTTTTATGTTTAGATAACTAACAATAATGTCTGAATAATCCATCATGTTGATCACATATCATCTATATATATATATATATAAATATATATGACATAATAAGAAAAATAAATGCCTGGACGGAATTTGAACCTGGACCTCTGGATTGGTACTCCAGTGTATTATCCATTACACCATCGGACAAATCTAGTACAAACATTTATTTTTCTTATATATATATGTGTATATATTCTCTTATGTCAAAAATGTAATTATAACACACACACACACACACACACACACACATATATATATATATATATATATATACTGGATCATTGATTGTCTGCCACTGTATTAAACACATGGAGTTGAGACAGCTGCCAGCTACTGTACAGCTTGTTGTAACCATAGTATTTATAAAATAAAGTACCCCACTGAAGGTTTCAGGAGGCCTTGGGAGATAGGAGGTAAGGCTCTCACCTTTTTTAGATAATCAGCGAGAGACATCAGTTGCATTGTCAGTCCCACATGATGGCTGCCTTTACCCCCAGAACATATGTCTAGAAGTCATTTCAATCAGTTGCTGAGTCGACCCCAAGACCATTAGGTGCAAGACAGTTTAGCCCATTTTTAAAATCCTTGACCCCCATCAGGACTTTAATCCGCAACCTTCTGGCTTGTAACATATTGCTTTAACTAACAATACTACAGCATGTAATATTCATATTTAGGAAAATAAAATTAAAAGTTGATATAAATGTAAACCAAGGATTTTAATGCCAGTGACATGATGAGTAATGTCAACCACAACCGTTATCAGTTGAGAGGCAAACATCTGCTTGTCATGCTCTCCAGAATATATCTCACACAGTAGTTAAAAACAATGAACTTATCGATCATCTCACCTGATAACTCATCATTGTAAGAGCTGAAAGACAGAATGTTGAATATAAAATCCAAGGAAAATGGGACCTAATAGGATTTTTAAAGAAATGTGATGAAATATCATTTTGATATACCAGGTGTACATAAACAAATATTGTGATTTTAACGGTGTTGAATTATACTTTAACTATGACAAAAAACAAAACTCATGTTAAATGAAAGAGTAACATCTCCAGTTCAGATTATAAGTTCATAGGTGTTCAATTTGAGCCCTGTTTGTTACATGACACACATTCAATCTGTAGGCTAATTCTTCCCATACATTAATAAGCATGTCTGGATTGATGGCAACAACAGCTTCTTGAATCCTGTATCTCAAATCGGGAAGGGGTAGTAGGCAATGGAGGCATGTCTACTCTGTCTGTCCTTTATAAAACCCCAAAGGAAAAAAAATCGCATGGGGTGAGATCCGATGATCTAGGAGCCCACTCCTAATATGCCCTGTCATCTGGACCATGACGACCAATCCAGTAATGGCACTGTGGAATGTCTTACGAAAACGCTTACATATGCTTCCCTATCGTTTACAATTTTTACAGGCTCTAAAGTCTACTGATTACGCTTACTTTGCGCTTGGAATGTTGCATCGCCAACATTATCGTCAGACGCTCTTGGTCGTCCCACACTTTTGCCTTTGCACAGACAACAGGTCGTTGCGAACTGATTATAGAATCGGCATATGTTTTTGGCATTGGGGGGGATCACGATTAAACTGCCTACGAAACTCACGTTGAACTGTAACAACTGATTTACAACTCTCAAACTGAAAAACCCAAAACGCTTTCTGGTTGAGGATTTACCATCTTTGTTATTATTGTTGCCATAGAAACAAAACTAGTACAGAGCTATCCGCTCACTCACACAACTGAAAGCCATTTTTTTTCCTGTTTCATTTCAGTCTACACACAACTTTCTACGCCTCATCTGGGTGATTATATTATTACTTGAAACTACTATATTCTTTTATGTACACACTGTATTAACTGTGATGAGGAAAGATATTAAAATTAAAATAGATTAAATATTTGAGTAAGTTAAATATATGGGGGGGGAGGGTGGAATTGCATTCAGTACATATGAATGATGAAATTGAGATTTAATAGATATTAATGAAGAGATTGCAAATTAACATACTATTAATAGGATTTTATTAAAACTTTTATTGATAATATTAAAATTTAAATAAACCATGGCAGGAGAAAATTTAATATAAAATTAATATTGGAAGTCAAATAATCATAATTTTCTTTGGCAAACTGAGGCTGCCTAGGTGATTCTGTGGCAGACCAATACAATATGACTGATAGCACATATTTATGCTGGTGCTTTCTCTCCAGCAGCACAGTAGGAATATGTTGAATAATAAAGAATTCTACATGAAAACTTAATTACCCAATATAATATATAATCATCAATATCATACATTTCAATTCCTGAGAATCCTTTACTCAATAGATCTGTGTGACTTATTTTTTTTAATGGCATAGCCAAATGTTGAGCCATAGCCTTTCCTTTCTTAGGAATTACTAGACCAAGTTAATTTAGTTACCCTATTTGCCAATAGACGTCATGAATGATATGCATATATATTAGTTAAATTACCTGGTGTTATCTGGTTATTTATTTATTCTAATTTTCTTGTCACCTATCTCTGAACACTATTTTCATCTGAAAAGGCATAACAGCTCAATGTTGGGCCTTAACATCTCCTTTGTTAGGAGTTACTAGACCAAGTTAATTTAGATACTCTTATTTTCTTAAAGATTTCATGATGGTATTCGGTCAACATACCGATCCAATGAAACATCTAATAGGCAACTAGGGTATTACTAGGATAAAGGAGGTCAGCAAAATTTGCGTAGAGGTCTCTTAATTCAGGCTTAAGGATCTTTTAGAAATCTGAAAATCTTCAGACTCGGGACCCATGGCTTAAAGTCCCTCCTGAAGGACTTGCTCCTTGGATTTTTCCATCCTAAAAAAAAAATCCATCGACCTCGGCAGAGTTTGAACCTGCAAACTCTCAGGATCAGAGGCAAGGAATATAACCATCAGTCCACTGTGGCCAACCCTCTGAACACTATGGATTCAACATAAATCTCAGTTATTTTGGACATTCATGAATATTGAATTTGCCTATTGTTGGTCTGAATATATCTTCCCATCCTACTTTTGCAATAAAATCTCATAAGACAATTTTCATATTATATCGTCCTGCAAAGCTACTATATCCAAGGGTGATTTATCTAATTCCCAAATTAATATTTCTAGTGCCTCATAACATTCCATGTTCCTAGGAACATATCCCTGTGTTTGTGCTTTCCTATAGATTTTCTGAACTAGTTCCCATCAGAGAACTGAATGGAGAACTATTTTACCTCTGGAAAATTTTACCCCCATGGAACCCATGCCAGCTTTGTCGACGGTTGTATTTTTACAGTGAATGATCGCCTTTCTTTCGACCAAAGTACTTTTTACGTCTGGCTTATTCCCTGTGATATGTTCGGCATGGATAACCTTGAAGGAAAACCAGAGGGAAACTGCCCAGTACGTAGGCCAAGAATGAGGTGGGAGAATAATATTAACCATGTTTCCAGGAAAGTAGATTCTACAGGGATAATTGGAAAAAAATTGCTCAGGATAGGGGTGTATGGAAAACTTAACACCGCGCGACCATGAACCTACGGGTTCGATAGTGCCAATGTGGTATTCTACTTTTCGGTCTTTTTCACCTTCCTTGGCAATTGGGATTGAATGTGGACTAAAAATGGCATGGGAAAAACACTATTCGTCTCAACAACCACAAAAACCATGAATTTGGCAGTAATATAGATAGTTTTCGATTACTTTTACGTTACCCTATGGGCTAGGGGTCAAAATTGCGTCATAACTTTGGCTGTGAGCAATGAAGCTGCTTGCAAGTGGTTCCAGAGCTTTCTCAAGAGAATGCGCTAGCGTTCAGTGCCTAGTTCTACAAATTTTTCTGTAGGTGGCTATGGTGGCTATTGGAAACAAATGGCTGCTAATAGCAAAGAAACGTTTCTGTACTGTAAAGAAAGTAAGTATTTATTACAAACATGCTATCAGGTTTAAAAATTCAGAAAAAAAATGTTAATTTCTGATACATACTGTATAATATAAAATTAGTTACAAATTTTAAATGTGCATATTCTAACAATGTATTACATGTTTTATGAATGTGTAACCCACCTGTAGGTTACAATGGGGTCTTAACTTTAGAATACTTCGTTTTATTATATCTCTTACTACACCCTGTTCGCTCTTAAAGTGATCCTCGTTAAAACAAAACGGCTGTGGTCCATTAATTGGCGCACACAATTTTACACTTACATTCTTATGCCACTCATGCACTAAACACTTTTCAACAATTTATAATAACGTTTCATTCTATTTTAAATATTTTGGAACCATTTTATAAACATTTCTTACGATTTTAAAGTATTTATAAATTACGCGAAATTTGTGCATCGGGTTCTAGAGACGCGGAAATGCTTCATGTAACATCTGCTAGGTGGCTCTCAAATCGGAGTCACCAACATTTGAAAATAATTTCAAACCATATTTAGTGTTAGTGTACGTAAAATTAGTTTATAGTTTATTAAATAATATGCATGTAAATTGTTTTGTTAGGTTAGGAAATGGAAAGTTGGTTTACATCCATTTTTTTTAGCATTTGGGAATAAATAATATGCATGTAAATTGTTTTCTTTGGTTAGGAAATGGCAAGTTAGTTAACGTCCATTATTTTAGAATTTTGGAGTTTATTCCCAAAAGTTGGTAATGCCGACTGCAGAGCCATCTACCGGAAGCTACATTAACCATTACAGCAACTTGCGCATTTGCACTGCGATTCTGTGGAACTTAGAAGAATTCATGTGCACCAAATAATGGACTTTTTCCAACAAAACCATGTGACCTGCTCTCTTTTCATTGTTTATGGACACTGACTTACGTTGTAGAAGCAATTATATCCTTCCGCCATTCGCACCACAATTACTGTCACTTTTGACAGGGAGATGATGACACAGCAACAGAAGTCTTGATACTTTCGGGCATTTTGTTTCATGAGAATCGATTGAAGCATGTGTCAAATGTATCACCCATATTGTAATAAACTATTTTAAGTTGTAATAATTGATTATGTATATTTTAGAATATTTTGTATGTTTTGAATATTATTATTTTCATTCACGAAGAATAACAAGGATATTCAGAGGACATATTTTTAATTTAATGAAGGGAACTACTTTTTTGCGTACTTATTGCTTCTATAACGTATGTTGGTGTCCATAACCAATGAAATGCGAGCAGGTCACATAGTTTTGTTTTCACGAGGATCACTTTAAGAGCGAACATGGTATACATTCTTGTAATACTGTTGCTCGTGTTTATTAACATTTCAAACTATTTTAACAGTTTTCAACAATACTTGTAACATATTGTACAATATTTATCTGGATATGCATATTGTTGCATTTGTCTTGATTATGAATCATAGTACACATGAGCGAACGCTTATAAAATCACCATCAGATGGCAAGTAATATCTGCGAAATCAGAATAACCAACATTCCCAATTAGTTCCAAAACATATTTTGAGAAATGGATTATTCATTCACTTCATTTTGTTAGGTTACCGTGGGACAAGGCAGTGTATACCAAATTAGTTTATGAAATAATATGTGAATTTATTTTGTTAGGTTATGAAAGGGCAGGTTAGTGTACATCCATTCCTTATAAACAATTTATTGCGAAGGTTGGTCAGACTGATTTCACAGATACCGTATGTGGTTCTATCTGGCATCAATTCACAAATGTTTGCACATGCACACTGCTATTCTGTAGAATGTAGTATAATTAATTGAATGAGGTATTTTAAAGTTTTTTTCTAATGGGTTCTAAATGTAAAACTTTTCTAATGGATTTTTTCTTATTACAGGAGTGAAGTTAGAGAACATTAAATATCTCATTTTTGAAGATAATTCTGAGATATCTGATTTATCAGAAGTTTTTTTTAATGATAATTGTGTAGAGACTTCCTTGATTCATGGCCCATATAATAACAGGGAACCTGAAGAGATTGAAGAAACTGTTGAGGTGGACAATAATGAATGTAAAGAAGAATCTAATGTGATTCTGATTACAGAATATGAGGGATATGGGGGAAAAAAAAAAAAAACTATTAATCTCTTCCTACATTATCCTGTACCTTACACCAAAATGATTGATCCTATATCAAGATTCTTTAGGTATGTTGGAAATGATATTTTTGGAATACTGACATAGTTTACAAACCGTAGATATCTATGTAACCATGGCATTTCTTTGCTAATATCAGAATCAAAAATGAAAATATTCTTTGGAGCTACCATTATAATGTCATATTTAAAATATCTGCATGTATTGGAGTAGGAAGTCCAGAGTCCTTCAGATAACGATCAAAATCTCATGAATATTGAGTGGAGAACATATTTTTAATAACTCACCTCATACAATTTCAAATTTCTTTGAGACCATTGGTTTCAAACTAATTTTTCGTTCATCTTCAGTCATGACTCCAGAAAAAAATAAATAAAATAAAATGTAATGATTGTAGCAAAGTATACATAGGAAAAACAAAAAGGAATTTGGAAACACGCACTAAAGAACATTTTAGAAATATTAAAAATTGTGAAATTGAAAAATCAGCAATTGCTGCACATAGTTTGCTAGAACATCATAAAATTGAAAAAGAGGCAAAACTTTTGAAACAATTGGATAAACCGTCGGAATTGACAATTTGGGAAATGATATTCATTCAGAAGAATAAATATTAATCTATGAATTTTGATATTCCGTGGATAAAAATTTAATTACAAAGTTTATAATCCCAACGAAAGATGGCAGCACAAGAGGTGATGTCCTTAGAGAAATCAACAATCACAGAATTTCATCAGTGGAAGCCATGACTGAAGAGGGACATGATATTGTCTGAAACCATCAGTATCAAATAAATTTGAAATTATATGAGGTGAGTCGATAAAAATATGTTCTCCACTCACTATTAATGACTCCAACTGTTTGTTTTATCTCATGAGTGTGATAGTTCAAAATGAAGAGTAATTTAAAATTAGACAATGCAACAAAAAGTACAGATGAAAAATTTAATTACAAATTTTCAAATGAAGCCCCTTTAGGAAAATATTCACCATGCATAACTTCAAAATGAACAAAATTCATAATTGCATATTGACAAACAAATTGAACCATTTTGGGGCCATACTGCTTTTTGCCAAGTTATCAGGGAGAAGCCAAATCCATGTGGACTGAACATTTTTGTATGCTGTACTATGTATGGTCTACCAATGGAATTTTTCATGTAAGAAGGGAAGAAAGATACCATCATGGGTGAAGAGGCATTCCTAAATCTTGACATTGGAGGAAAAGCTGTAATTCCTCTGTCTAAAACTCTTTCCTGGCTCCACAACATGCATGGTTATATTACATCAGTCCATGTCCTAGTCCTCTTACCTGTTCAATGTGAAGCACAGGGAATAGATACATTTCGAAGTAATAGAATTCCAACCAACCAACAACAATAGTTCATAGAAGAGGTACACTCATGATATGATTGTATGAGATGATGGCCAAGTTTGTGTTGTCAAATGATACGACAATAAACCTATGACACTTCTTTCATCTATTAAGGGTGCAGCTCCTGTTGGTCAGTGCAGAGGTGGTGCAAAAAAAAACAAAGAAGTACATTTTAGTTGACCGATTTAAGGTAGTTCTGTCTACATTGAAAACATGGGAGGTGTGGACTTCTTGGATCAGATTATTTCATGTATAGGTTTTCAGCACGCACTATGAAGTGGTAGTGCAATTGTTTTTCTGTCTAATGGATTTTGCAATGGTTGCTTCATGGATAGAACAGAGAAGAGCTGAAAAATCAGAGAAATTAACAAAGAAGAATAGGCTGGATTACATGTATCTTCGAGTAGATATAGCACATTCACTTTTGAACTCCACAGTTTTGGAAGAAAACAATAGTGATCATGATACAATTTTTGGGGGATTGCTTCAAAAGAGGAAAGCAGTTACTCCTCTCCCATATAACAGTCTACACACAAAAAAAAAAAAAGGTAATCTCCATATGCCTGAAATTCCAGAAAATGTGGGGTCATCTCGATCTTGCTTTTCAGGATGTGACAATCCAAAGTATAGAATAACATGTTCCTCATGCAGTGTTTTTGTGTTTGAGTGCCAAACATGGTTTGTAATTATTGTTTCTTTTGTTATGCTTCTGTTTATTTGTTCAATCTTTTGCTTCAGAATAATTTTCTGTATGTATGTACGTGGTTGGCCATGGTGGACTAATGGTTATGCTCCTTGCTTCTGGTCCCAAGGGCCATGGGTTCAAACCCGGTTGAGGTCAATGGATTTTTTTAGGATGGAAAAATTCAAGAAGCAAGTCCTCCGGGAAGGACTCTAAGCCTTGGGTCCCGAGTCTGAAGATTTTCAGACTCATAAAAGATCCTTAAGCCTGATTAAAAAGGTCTCTAAGCAAAATTTATCGACCTTAGTTACCTGCTAGATGTCTCATTGAGTCAGTATGTTGACTGCATATCATAAATGATATCTGGGCAAATAAGGTAACTAAATTAACTTGGTCGAGTAACTTCTAATAATGGGTGGCAATTGTTCAACATTGGGCTATGACATTATAGATAGATAGATGTATGTACATGTGTGTGCATATACAGCATGTCAATATTAAAATGAATATTCCACTGAATATTGGACATGTCAATTTATAACTAAAAATGTAATGTTGAGAAATGTGAAAGTTGAGATCCAATGTAACCTATAAGTTAATTACCGATGTGTGTGTGTGTGTTCTAATGCCACCCTTGCACTTTATGTGCTTAGGATTCCACACTGGGTGGATAGATGGCATTGATGCAGTCTATTTTCAATTTATGTATCCCTTTATGTAGATGATATATTCTTGTATGTGTACAGAGAAGAGTTAATGATGACTGTTTAAGTTATACACTTTTTTGCTGTAATAAATCATTTTGAACTCCAAATGTTTGTTTTTTTAAATCTCTTTTTTTTTCTACAAAAAAACAAAAAAAAAATTAATATAGCACATTGGACCTGAGAGGTTAAATATTGTTGGGACTGTCACCAATCAGTTAACATTTCCAAATTTATGGATTTAACACTACTGTTATTATTTTTGGTTATTTTATTTTAGTCCTTTTCATCCATTATAAGAATGCATGAAATCTGTTTTCCATGTAATTGATAACTCTGTATAAGTTATAAACAGTGTGTGTATATTTATTATAATAAATTTAAAATTTCAATTTACAACAAATTAATACTCGTGCTACTATAAAACAAATTCCTTCCTTTCATAACTGGAAATAGTTTTCATTTATTATATTTAAATTCCTGTTAACTGAAAAAGCTCTGCCCCCATTATTTCAGATAAATGGATTTCTACTGTATTATTATTATCATCATTATTATTAAGAATTTATTATTTGTATGGGGTGATTCTGTAAGTGTGTGTAAAAATTAAACAGGATACAGGGGATGCTCCAGTGAACCATTTGAGGTAGGGAACATAGGGTCCGAGAAATCAGCCTATGGACATATGGAAATAAAACTTGTCTATCACATTGTCTAGCATTACTGTTTTCCAGCTGATTTACAACTAATGTGCGTACAAGTTTACATGTACAATGCTTTACTACATCCTTTAATTTCTGCAAGGAAGACCGTGATGACTAGGAAGTCATGATGCAGGATTTGACCTGACTCTCCTTCATTGTTTCCTAAGGGGATATCTAAAGTCACTTGTGCTTGAGACTCCAGTGGAAATAGACATGGAATTAGTTGCCAGGATTGTAGCTGCTGTGATGTGATTCGAAACACACTAGGATACGGCAGTATCTTGTAAGCTGATATCATGCTTGTGGCTGTCAGTTTGAGCAACTGTTTTAAGGTACAAAATGGTATGTTAATTGCATGAATGATGGTACTTCAATTAACTAGTAAATAAGAAAGACTAGACAGTAATGTGAAAGACAAGTTTACTCCCATCTCTCCGTAAGCTGGCTTCTTGATCTAGGTTACTATCTCAAATTGTTAAGTGGAGCATCCCCATGTCCTTTTTAAATTTTGCATGCTCTTAAAGAGTCACTCTGTATTAAGAGTTGTTTATACAGTATAATTTATATTGCTTATTGATAGTCCATATTTCATTCTATTTTATTTTTTGTTTACTTTAGAATGAGAGCCTCTTTCATTCAACAACCTTACATTTTAAATTACAACAATGAATAATAATTGGCAAGAGATTTTTAACTAACCGGGTTAGGCTGAAAGTTGGCAATGATGCACAAACAGGATTGCACTGTGGAAGTCATCCTAATTATTGATGAAGCCCAAATTTTCTGAATGCAAAGGCTAGCAGAAATGGTTCCCTAGAATATTAGGTAAGCATATTTTGGTACTTTACAGCTAGAATTCGTATTGTGATCTTTAGATATTTTTCGGGCTTGAGGATGTCATGTGCAGTCTCTGATGAAAACATTGGGGAGTCTTAAACCTCATGACCAGGGCCAAAACCTGGAAAATGTGTAAAGATCATAATAGACCATTTATCATTTTAAAATATTTAAATAAGTAATTTGTTTTCCTAAATCTATATGTTTAGTTTGCTTAGCTCAGGATTGGATATGATTAGTGTATTATATCATTTTGATCCTAGATATCCAATATGTTTAGGTCCAGCAGTTTTGTAGAATTTAGGTACATGTAACATGAAAGTTATATTTTGTCTGGTACTTAATAAATTTGGATTATCATCTTCATATTCATTTCTATATTTGTGGAAACAGGTAACCAAAATATGGTTAAAAACTTGTTCAATATTAGGCATGTCAAATTAAGTTAAATTAGTTTTTTAAGGGTAATATAAAGGTTTGTATAAGCACATTTTTATAATCATATATTTTTATTATTATTTTTACATACTGTTGTACTTAGTAAAGCACCTATTTTCATTGTTTTTATTCAAATTTTTCACTTACATTAAAGACTAATTATTTTAAGGGAAAATTTTTCAACTTAACTGGGATTTGAACCCATTCTAGTGCTTTATCCATTAAGCTATTTATGCTCCAGATTTAGACAAATTTTTGTCTTACTTATACAATCCTGTATGCTCAACTTCAGTTGAAAACCTTCATTCTATATATATTCTAGTAATATCTTATTCAAGAAGAAGTGGGATTTTAACATTATTTTTATAATTTGTGTTCTTTTCAATATTTTTATTATTCTTTTAACATTACTTTTTTAGCTAGTAAAGCTCTTTTGATGTGAATACATTAAATTTGCATCCATAATGGGAGGTAATTCAGAAAACTCATAACAAAATTGGGGGATACAGTTTGATGTTGCAGCTACATATCTATCTACATCCAAAATTTAATTACACCACTCGATAGATAAAGGATTAAAGAATTCATTATGTTGAGTGTGGACTGTGATGCATCACATGCAGTGGAGGGGAAAGCACCTCCATTTTGAGGTCATTTTGCTCTGTGTCACTTTCATTTATTATGAACTTTTACTCAGAGAAGTTACGACATTCGTTTGAGTTTCAATTATCAGCTCTTGTCAAGATTTATCAATTGCATATATAAAACATTAGTGTGACATAGTTATAGTGAAATATATGGTGTTAAAGTAAAAAATTAAAATAAATAATGCAATGTCAGCCTATACTCTTCAAAAAGCCAATTCAAAATAGATCTTATACGGTTGGAAAGGGTTTCTCAAGAACAATCCAGTTGTACCCATAAAACACCATATGACTATGTGAAGCGGTGCCAGAAACGTGTAAAATAATGAAGGCGTCTGAACGGATCAATGATGGCGCCAGTATGCAAGTGGACGATTCTATATCAATGTTGGACTGTATAGATATTTTGTATAATATGCTCAAAGAATATATTACCCGTTACTACACGTATTCACGTAAAACACAGCCATATCCACGACGCAGCCACACCCTGATTTTTTAAATAATATTAGGGGAGGAAGGATAGAATTTGCAACTCCACCCCGACCTTATATACTGTAATGGATTTTTGATTGAACAAATATGCAGTATATAATTTTATTTTAGAAAGAAAAATTATGTTCGAACAGGGAGTCAAACCCCCGGACCTCTGACTCTGTACATCAGTGCAGTAACCGTTACGCCATTCGAACTTCCAATAGGAACGTCAAATTTCTTTCTACTTATACAGTTAATTCTCCTTTCATCCGAAGGCCGATAGCCATTGCTATCAACAACGCCATGTGATGACTTCTTTTCGAAGTATTTTTTTAATTGAGAATTTAAACATTAATTTTTAAGTGGTTAAAGCTACTATTTTGATGTTATATTTTAAATTAACATGTTCCAGAATTGGATATAGTTTTATTTTAGAAAGAAGAATTACGTTCGAACCCCGGACCTCCGACTCTGTATGTCAGTGCGGTAACCATTACGCCATTCGAACTTCTGATACGAACGTCAAATTTCTTTCTACTTATACAGTTAATTCTCCTTTCATCAGAAGGCCGATAGCCATCGCTATCAACAATGCCATCTGACAACTTCTTTTTGAAGTATTTTTTATCGAGAATTTAAACATTAATTTTTAAGTGGATAAAGCTACTATTTTTGATCCTATATTTTAAATTAACATGTTCCAGAATTGGATATAGTTTTGTTTTAGAAAGAAAAATTATGTTCAAACTGGGAGTTGAACCCCGGACCTCTGACTCTGTACGTCAGTGCCGTAACTGTTATGCCATGTGAACTTCCAATTTTCTTTGTAAAATAAAACTATATCCAATTCTGGAACATGTTAATTTAAAATATAAGTTAAAAAATGCAATATATAAATTGGCAAATATGATCTAAGAATGGTAAATTTGTGAATAGTTTTGTGTAATCTGTTATACAGAAAGGAAAATTAATTCATCATCATCATGAACAAATCCGTTTTAGGCCATGTGACCTGTGACAGTAAACCTAACAAAGATGGTCTTGATCTTTCCACCGATGTTTTGATCTTCCTTGGTTCCTATGTCCAGTTGGAGTATATTGGAATGCCAATTTTGGAAGTCTATTTCTTTCCATTCTTCATAGATGATTTTCCCATTCTTGTTTGTATCTTTCTATACCTTCATCTAAACTTAGTACTCCAAAGTTTTCCTCTGATAATGTGTTCCTTTGGTGATCCAGTTTATTAATTCCTAAAAGTGATAGTAAGAAGTAAATTTTGAACGCCTGACTAGAGGCTATAAGATAGCACCCCTATCACTAGTCTTGCTTTGTGGATGGTTGGTAACTAACCCAGGGGACTTCTTATTACTCGAAAAAACCTAATCAAAGGCGGAATGATCACACTGGTGACAACAAAGCAAGAAATAGGTTGATGATTAAGGATCAGAAGAATTAGGAAAATATGTAATGATTTATTCTGGAGTTTCACCAGAGAATTGGGCATCATCAGGTGTTGCAGTTTTAATAAGGGAAATTAATTGTGACTAAATTTGTAGGTTAACTCTGTTACCTTTGACTTTTTCTGGTATCCATCATCTTGTGTTATTGCTTTGTGAAATGTGAACTATCTGTACTTCAGATAACATCAACAACTTAATTACAATATGATTGATGTCTTTTTCTAGATAAGAAAATATTGTTTAGGATTTTTAAAAACAAAGAAACTTGTCATATGTTAATTTATGAATGTCATTGATGTGTTTGATTGTTTGATGTGTAGAGAATTGCAATGCTTTTGACATAATCATTTGGAAGTGAATGACATCATTAGAAACAATGACTCAAGGTCAAGTGATAGATTAATTAAAAGTAAGTGTGGAAATTTCTTGCATACCTGAGATAACTTATTATGTCTTGCTATCAGTAAAAATTAATTACATAATACAGTTGTACATACTTCTTAAGTCATATTGTATCTTTCAGGTAATGAATGGATCTCTATAGAGATTGTTATCATTATTTACTCATAAATATTTATCAGATAACCACAATTATAATGTTTAAATTAGTTTGTATTAGACACAAAATTTAGAATTATTGCCCAACCATCATCACATCATCATCTTCAACTCTTAGGGTTGAATGTTTGAACGCATTAGACAGTAAAAGGCGTTCTCTGCTGATAAAGTTTTATCCAAACACATTTTTCTTACTCAGAAATCTATTCACGCGGTATTAATTGTAAGCTACCTGACAAGGTACCTTAAGATCGTAGCTCAAGATATAAACTTATGTGAAAATCCCGAAGGGAACCGATGTAGTTTGAAACTTATCCAAGATGTCGGACCTTGAAGACAAGTGACTGCTAGCATCATGTTGGCCAATGTGGTAACACATATTCAGCTGGAGCTAGTTGCCAATATTTTTACTCACATATAAGGAGGTTCCATCCCTGGAGTCCACCTATTTAGTGGGCAAGTTAGGGTGAGAAAATGGGGAAGTTAGTATTAGTTTGGGCAAGTTAGGGTGAGAAAATGGACGAGTTAGTGTACACCAGATTAGTTTAGCATTCATTAAATAAATTATTTCACTATTTTGATAGTCTGAAAATTTTGTTGGTAACTGCACCTGGTTTTTAAGAATCTGGTTAATTCAAAGGTGAAAATTTAAACTAAGGTCGTATTGCATCATGCTAACTATAAGATTCCCTGTACTGTTATCTGTTAAAAAATCTCTATGGCACTAGGGGCCTAGAAGTCCCTTGGCCTACCAGCTGGCTGCTGGCTTCACATCCACATACGTTAATCACAGAGGTGGACGATCATTCATGGCTCAGCAGTATAGTGGATTCAGTATTTTAGTTTACAGGGGCTTTGCTTTGTGGCTAGGTAGGTCTATTTTGCATGGATAAGTATTTAGCATATCAAGCAGTGTTGTCACATTTTATTCACAGACACTAACATATATTATAATAATACTACAAAAGACAAAAGTGCAACGTTGTTAAGATAATTATATCCACATGGAGTTGACATGGAAACATCATTTTATACGATAATTATAATGCGAAGACATTATTGGCACAGAACTGTTTTCAGTTTTTGGTGATTGGAGTGGCATCTTAGAAGCCTCTAACAAAAACTCTCCGGCTCTGCCTGACAGTAACAATGTATTTTTTTAAACCAGAGGGAAATAGTTGTCTTTGATGCCGCCTGGAAACTAAAATACCAAGTCTACATACATTACCTTTTACCTTAATTTTCCATAGTATATTTTTGTAATACTGTTACTCTGTGTACTTCTTCTGTCTTTACTAACATTTTGTTAACTTTTTAACGTTTTTAACGATACTTATGACATTCATTTACAGTTTTTAGGTATTTATTTATGAGAAACATGGTAACATTACGACATTTTTAGTCAATATTGTGAGTCTCACTAGCTATTTTTCCTCCTCTTCCAATGTTGCTACCATCAACAACTCAATTACATATATTTTTGTAGATTAGTACTATTTTTGTTAGGTTAGTGTTAGTGTACATTTCAGTAAATAATATGCATGTAATTTATTTTGTTACGTAAGGGTACATCCGTTCCTAATAAATGTTTGGGAATTTATTTCGAAGATTGGTCATACTGCACGTGCTGCCGTCTAGCGACAGCTCTATAAACTTTCTGTAGGACTTCAAAGATATGTGGTTCCATCTAGCGACAGCTCTATAAACTCGTGCATATGCACACTGTTATTATGTAGGACTTAGAAAATATATTGGGAAAGGTAAAGTACTGTTTTTCCTCATTCACCAGTATAGAGGTCATATAAGGTCAGAAGATTAGATCCCTCAGTCATTATAGCTAATTTTCTTAACCTGGAGCCACTAGTTATTGTAGCTATTCAAATTCCTCATGATGCTGGATGGGCACCGGTCCCATATTGACCGAAATTACATAAGAAAACTTCCTCTCCCAGGGGACTGTAACCCACTCAATTCCAGTGGTTCTGCACCAAGGCTTGATGCTTTAAGCCCATGATGTCCAATTATAATGAACTGGGGGCCAGAAATTTGTTTTCTAATCAGATGGAGGGCTGCAGAATAAAAATAAAATATATTCTTCTACCAAAATTGTAATCAACAAGTACACTTAAGTTACTACTTATGAAAGAAAAATTTATATTTTTTTTACAAGTAGCATTCCTATTCATTGTGACTATTTGTAAACACAATCATACTGAAGAAGGATAGAGGAGGGAGAATATATTTCATTAACCTTGCCCTTGGTCACATAGCATGGCACCATTTAAAAGCTTTCTCTCATTCCTAGGGATTTTCTACTTCTTCTTCCTTCCAAGTATTAGGCTAAGGCCTGTTACGATCCTATAGAAAATTTTCCCTCCAGCATTTCATAGGGCGAAGATCACTGGGCCGTCCTATGAAACGCTGGAGGGAAAATTTTCTATAGGATCGTAACAGCCCTTGGCCTAATACTTGGAAGGAAGAAGAAGACGACAATCCCTAGGAGTGATTGTTTGGTGCACAAACCTGTTTAATCACAGTGCAGAATCAATGAATGCAAAATTAATTAAAAATGTACAATGACTAATATAATGCCTAAGAGTTTCATATCGTCACTTAAGAAACAATACCGCGTCGCTAACAAAATACAAATTTTACACGAGAAACAAAAAACTGTTTATTTTTTCTTCTTAGTACCTATAGATTTGAAACCATTCTATCTATAAGTTTAGCGAGGTCATGGTACAAAATTTCATCCTAATTTATATTTGAACTGAGCGCACTTCTTCAATGATGCTAACAGTATAAAAATGTCAATTTCACCAAAAGTGTCAGTTACACAGTATTGTTTCTTAAGCAACGATATATTATGCTATGAAAAAAAAAATATGATGCACTATAAATGGAATGACAGCTCTTAAAATCTCTTCGAAAAAAGTCTTAATGGGAAAAAAAAAAAACATTAAATCACGTTACAATAAGCGAGAACTTAGTGGGTCATTTCAAATGGCTGTGCAGTCCACGGGCTGCCATTTGAACAGCCTTGCCTTAAACCATTCAATTACAGCATGGGACTGTTTTCTGTTAATATTGACAAAAACTACTTCAGTCCCCTTGTCGTGCCACATATTAATCATAATTATCATTATATATTGTGCTCCAAGGATTAAGATCCTTGCTTCTAGTTCCAAGGGTTGCATGTTCAAATCTAGTCGAGATAGATGACATTTTAGGATGGAAAATTCCAAGGGACAAGTCCTCCATGTGAGAATTTTAAGCTATGGGTTCTGACAAGGGAACTGTCAACCATTGCATGCTGAAACCTACCTTGAAATTTCTCCCAGTGAAATGTGATGTACCAAGGCCACGTCCAAAAATTTATGTCATTTTTAACTGCAAGGCACAGAATTCAGCAATGGCAACTCACTGTACAAAGCAGATGGACTCCCTGCTTGAGTAAGTGCAGAATGAAGTGAGGCAAGACAAGTAGTGAGGGTTATTCAATCTACCAATTCAGGAGTTGTATTGCTTCCCTATAGTTTAAATAAGAGATTTGGTGCTGGATTTTAGTGCCTTGTAGTTAAAAACAACAGATTATGAGTAATTTTTTTGGATATGGCCTTGATACATAACAATGCTTCTCTGAAAGAAATTTCAAGATAGGTTCTCTTGTGAGTCTGAAGATTTTTGGAATTGTAAAAGAATCTTAAGCCTAAATCAGATCCACTGAGGAAAATTTAATAGACATTTCTAATTCAATTAGTACTTTAGTCGTTTACCAGGTGTCTTTTTGAGCCAATGAGCTAACCATTTGTCACCCTCTAACATCTATAAGAAAATAAACATAACTAATTTAGCATTATTATGAGTTAGGTTTTTTCTGGCTCATCTGATATTTATGATTTTCTTGCAGACCATGGTTTCAACAAGTTCTTGCCATTTTCAGTGCTACCCAACTGTTGAATTAGCGGTTGGTGATCCTGTAGGTTGACTTCTGCTCACTCTGCTGGCTGATGTACCTCCAAATCAAATTTATTTAATTTTCTCCAGGAATTTCAAAATTCATTGTTTTTTCTTATTTTTTTGGATGTAAATTTTCTCCCAAATAGTGAGTTCCTTAGATTTATCTAACGGCTCCAGAAATTTAGCCTTGGTTTTGATTCTGTATTTTCTGACAATGCATGTGCAACTTCTGCAGAATTTTCTATTTCCCGATTTTTATAACATTTCTAAGGTGTTCTTTCAATCTTGTATTGAAGTTCCTTTTTGTCTTTCCTATGTATACGTTTTCACAATCCTTACAATTAATTTGATAAATACCTGATTTGTTGCCTTCATCAATCTTTTCATTTTTAAGTTATGTAGATAACTTTTTGTTGGTTTTAATTTATCTATTCAAGCTGTGATCATTTTTCGGTGCTAATTTAATGTTAAAATTTGCTGAAAATTTTTTTAAACTTATTTAATTCTAAAGGGTGGTATGTAAATTTCCTGATTTTTTTACTAATTTCTTTATCTGTCTGAAGAGTACTTTCATTTATCACTTTTTGTTTTTTTGAATGTATTTACTTTCTTATGAATAATCTTTTCCTCAAAACCATTCTAAAACTAAATTGAAAATAAGGCCAAATTACTGAAATGATATAAATCTAAGAAACTCACAATTTGGAAGAAAATTTGCATCCACAAGAATAAGGAGAAAACGATAAATTTTGAAATTCCCAGGGAAAAGGGGAAAAGAAAAAATTGATTTGGAAGTTCATCTGTCAGCCAACAGAGGGAGCAGAAATCAACCTACAGGATCAACTGCAAATACAACAATTAGGATGCAGTCGACAATATCACATAAATGTGATGAAACTAGAAAGAAAAAAAAATGAGGTGAGTCAAAATACCTATCTCATAATAGTACTTAGTTGTTCACCAGGTGTCTCTTAGAGGCAATGAGCTAACCAATTGCACCCACTAACATCTATAAGGAAATAAACATAACTAATTTAGCATGATTAAGTAACTCCTACGAGGGAGCATCCTAGTGACACGTGGGGATTTACATGTATAGACAGACTTGAATAATTAACTGACAAAGTAAAATATGTAGCTCTGAAGTACAATTACAATAGATTTTTTATAATGGTAGATAATGTAAAACACTAGTGTCTGATTCTTGTTATCTTTCTTCTATGAATTCTATAACAAGTTTTGCAACCTATACTTGATTATTTGTAGAGTTTGCCTATATCACATGTGTAAAATACCTTAATGCAGAGGTGTGAATGTGTATAGTCATGTTTGATAATGTATTGGTCATATCCTGTTTCACAAACGAACAAGTGGTAAGTTTCCTTGTTGTACTTTAATCTAACATTCAAATTATTGGATGACTCGACGTCAATAAACTGAGGATTTAGGGGCTGTTAACATCAATCTGAAACTTGAGTCTTCTGATAAGCTGCACCATATGCTAAATAGAGATTATATTATCTTGATGGAACTAGTAATTTCATTCAGTAACTTGTCAACTTTTGTTCAAACCAAAATGTCTCTAGAAGGGAGCACCAGGAAGACTTCTCTTCAAGATGGAGGTTTGTATTCTTCATTACAATGTGGAATTATTTTAAACTAGTTAATGCTCGGTGTGTGCTGCTATACCTAAATAAATGAATGTGTTTTTATTATTATGAGTTAGATTTTTTTGTGATTTAAATATTACATAAAGGTGTTTTTACTTTTAGTTGAATAAGTAGAAATGATTAATTTGAGTTGTATTTTGATTAATTTGAGTTGTATTTTGACTCACATTATATTTCTTGATTTTTATGCTGACTTAAGTTTTGTCACTGCCTTTGTGACATTTTCGATGCAACACCACGATTACAACTGCCGTCCTGCTGTTGTCTATCTTGTAAATTGACTTCTGCGCTCTCTGTTGGCTGACTGATGAACTTCCAAATCAATCCCTCTCTCATTTTCACCGGGTATTTCAAAATTCATAGTTTTCTTTTTTTTTTTCTTGCATATGTAAAATTTTCTCCCAAATTGTGAGTTCCTTTGATTTTTCCAAATCTTTAAGCAATTTTGCCTCGGTTTCAATACTGTGTTTTTCTGATAACGCATGTGCAGCTATTGCAGATTTTTCTATTTCTCCATTCTTAACACTTCTAAAGTGTTCCTTCCATCTTGTATTTAAATTCCTTTTGTTTTCCCTATGTATATCTTTTCACAATCTTTACATTGAATTTGATAAATTCCTGATGTGTTACCATCTTCAATCTTTTCATTTTTGTTGGTTGATTAATTTGTTCAAACTGTAATCATTTTTCGATGCTAATTGTTAAATTTGTTGAAAATTGTTTGAAACTTATTAAATACTAAAGGATGGTATGTAAATCTCTTGCTTTTTTACCAATTTATTTATCTGTCTGAAGAGTACATTAATTTTTTACTTTTTGTTTCTTGAATTCATTTATTTTCTTTTGAATCATCTTTTCTTGAAATCCATTATCCTTTGCAATTTTTTATAATGTGTTTTTTCTCTTTCTTGAAATTTTCTTTGCTCATAGGAACATTCACAAGTCTGTGTGTTAAACTATTAAATACTGCTTGTTTATATGCAATATGGATAAATCCTGTTGCTTTGATAAATAAAACTTTTTTTAAGTAAAAGGAATTTTCATCAAGATCTGTTGAGTGATTTAAAAAAATAAATTCTGCTCGCACAGGACATTTCTGGGGTTTCTCCTTTAAATTTAATTGCTTTGCAATGTGTACAAACTTTATTTTTGAAGAGAGACTGGGATTAGAACCCATGACATTTGGCTTTCTATGCCAATGCTCTACCAACAGAGCTACCTAGGCCTCCAATCTAAACACAGATTTTTCTCTTATACTCTATTTTCCCGAGCGCCAAATACTACAAAACTGTTGTTCGATCATGCAAATAGCGGCTTCTTTATTAAGAAGACTTTTTATTGGGAATTTAAATGTTACTTTATAGAACCAGCAGGGCTTCTTTCGATGATTTTAATATTAATTTAATACTTCTTAATACTTCATTGAGAAGTATCAAATTAATAATAAAAACATCATACAAACTTTGTCCATTTTTCCGATTTGAATGAATGTACATGAGGTATTTTCTAAATGCAAACAGCACACTTGCAAAGATTGCCATTGCGCTTTATTGATAGTCATAGTGACTGCAAAGTATATTGGAAATTGAAGTCGTTTGAACTATGTAGAACAAGCATGTATTCAAATACAATGTACTGTCAGAAATTTTATTTCACTATAAAAATATGTGCATATTCGAATGCAACGTGTCAAAATTTCATATCAATAGACAGACTACTTTCCGAGTTTTGCGAGCACAACATACACAGGCTGAATTTTTATATATAAAGATGGTCATCTTCTTCTTCTTCTTCTTCACTTCACAGGCTAGGCAAAATGTTCTGCCTCACAGTTGTTCTGTTCATCTTTTCACTGGCCTTGCTACATTTCTTGAACCTCTTGGCTTGTAGTTAAATGCTGCTTTTCATTCTTTCTTCATGTTTACACCATTTTTCTCTATATTCTTTGATTTTATCATTCAATGAAAATATATTTAACTTTGTTCTTCATTCTTTATCCGATCCATTCTTGTGCAGCCTTTTGTTCTTCTAAGGAAGTTCATTTTTACACTTTGTATTCTACTTTGTAATTTTTTGGTCATTACCCAAGTTTCACTCCCATAAAGTAATGCAGGAACTGCCAATGTTTTATAAAACTAAAGGTGGCCATTTGGATTACATTTAAGATACTGTTTTTGCATGCTCTTAAAGTAAACTTAAAAAAAATTAAAGAATAAATGGTGTAAAATAATTGACAGTTTAGAAGCCTGATCTTAGCAATGTTATTAATAATATAAAAATCATGTTATAATAAATACTATTTTTACTTTTTTTTTGTAATTTAAATGAAGATATGGAAAGAAACCATCTCCTCCATTGCCCAGCTTTTGTAGAAGAGACCAGCCTTTTTGCTAAATATTGGAATGCAAGAGAGCGAATGATTTCATTATCATTAGATACCAACCAACCAACCAACTTTTTTAATATCATCATCATCATCTTCAGTACTATAGCTCTTAGAGTTTAGCCTTGAACTCCCGAACAACAGCTCAGCATTCCGTTCTGTCCTTTACTTTCTGCCTCCAATTACTGTTTCCAGTTCTTCTCAAATCATTCTCCACGTCATCCATCCATCTAATTTTTGGTCTACCACGTCTTCTTTTACACTCAAGTTTTTAATCCAGTACTACTTTAGGGATTCGGTTTGTGTCCATTCTATATACATGTTCCAACCACTCTACTCTTCTGGCTTTAATATCTGCTATTGTATCTATATATTTGAATAAGCTTAAATAGTTCCCGGTTAGTTTTAATTCGCATTTGAAAAGTGGAGAGAAACAAATTGTTTTGAATTTTTTTTTTATAACAGTTTAGTGAAAAATATCCCACATTAGCCATTGAGGATGTGGTGAAAATAACAACAGAATTTAAAGGTGAATCAGGATGGAGAATAAATTCTGCTTGTAAGGAAATTGTACCATAAATAAAAGATATATATGGACATCATGTAAAAAGCATGACTGTCTGATTAGGTATGCCCATATATAATTTTTTAGATAAATAAGAAATGGAGGAAGTTCCTAATTATTGATACTATCTTATCTTGTATTCAGACTTATTTCCTGTAAAATATAATGTTTCCTAAGAACGGTGTTTTTATCCTTGACAGTTCTGTACATAATTCAGTCTTATTTCATGTAAAATATAATGTTGCCTAAGAACAATGTTTCTATCCTTGACAGTTCCGTACACAATTCAGTCATATGATGGGTAAAACTAGTACCACAGTTCCCCCAATAGATGGAGTCATTGGAGTAATACCTTATGCAAGTATGTTTACAGTACCACTGATACTTAGCTCAGAATTTGTATAGTACTGATTATCTAGAAAAGTGGGAGATTGGCCTCCTACTGGCCCAAGGGACTTCTAAGCCGTATGGTGGGGTAATTTTACCTTTACTAATAAAAACTGGCAGGGGCATGACATAGCATACTGGTTGAGGCAATATACTACAAGCTGGAAGGTCGAGGGTTCAAGTCCCGGTGGTGTCAGGATTTTTAAACTTACCCAAACCTTCTGGCGGTCCCGCGCCGTAGCCAAGTGGTTAAGGCAAGAAGCCTTGGCGCAGAGCTAAGGGACTTGTACTGGTTCAAGTCTCCATGGGGGAAGAAATTTTCTCATGGTATTTCAACCAGCATGGGACCAGTGCCCACCCAGCATCGTGAGGCATTTGGGTAGCTACAATAAGTAGCGGTTCCAGGTTGAGGAAACCAGCTATAACGGCTGGAGGACTCTACTTGCTGACCACATGTCATCCCTACACTGGCTAGATGATCATCTATCTCTGTGATTGACACATGTGGATGTGAGGCCAGCAGCCAGTTGGTAGGCTAAGGACCTTCTAGGCATGTTGTGCCATGGAATTATTATTATGGCCTTGGGGTCAAATCAGCTTCTAGCTGAAATGATAACCAGACATTGTTCTGGGAGTAAAGGTGGCCATCATGCAGGGCTGACAACCTGGCTGATGTAAAGTGCTGATTGTCTAGAAGAAGTGGGAGCCTTAACCTTCTACTACCCCAAGGGATTTTAAACCCTATAGTGGGATCATTTTACCTCCACTCATAAAAGCCAGCAATGTAGGGCAAGTTAGAGCTGACAATTTATGTGAATTCTAATGCAAATGACAATGTACACTTAGCGACAAAAAGAATGATCCGCTTTAAAAAGCAGAGTTCCTGTTATGGCCCACTGCGCATACTCGAAAAGCCATAGCTGAGGTTCACGAGATAACGCACTGTTAAATGTTCTAAGTACGCTGTATATGGTGTTAATCATTTTAAATAGTTAATGAACAGTGAAGGAGACATGTTTTTAGATATTTAAGAGTGTTCGACAAATGCAATATTACTCAAATTGCGACATTTTAAATAAAGTTCAACTCCCGTTCATAGTGTAAAAGTAAACAACGCAACCAGTATCAGACATTTGAGTAGCGTAGATCTTAAACTACTTACAACAAGATGAAATGTATGTGAAAGCCAGGGTTCGAATCCTCCGACAATCTTTTTTATTCATTTGTATTTTCGCAAAATACTTCCTATAATATTTATTTCCTGCCACATAATCTACATTCACTTTACACTATCTTAAGTAATATTCCTGCCTTCGTAAACTCTGTAACACTATTTAGCTACCGGTATAAATTTAATTGTGCATGCAGTACCACGTTTTAATAATAATGCTATAAATTTATGTAATAAAATATAATATAGCTTCATATATTTGTGTGTTTATTTATTTATTATGTATTAGCGAGGGAAAAATTTCACCCTTCAATTAAATTGTTTAGTTTATATATGTGAAGTCCAGAATAATAATAGCTCATAGATGATGGACAATAATAATAATAATAATAATAATAATAAATAATAATAGTAATAATAATAATAATTAATAATAGTAATAATAATAATAGTAACAATAATAATAATAGTAATAATCCATCCATAGTAATTCTGCCCAAGGGCAGGTCCTTCACTGCAATCATAGCATTTTCATGCTATGCTTTGCAGCTTTACTAGGGAATTGTAGGTGTGGTAGCTTCCCATTGCTTTCCACACCGGTGAAGGATGATGGTGATGATGATAATGATAAGGATGATGATGATGGCCATATGATTTTGGGGATCGTTTGGGCCTTAAAGTTTTCCTAACATTTGTCTTACAGGTGAGGAAGAACCCCGATAAAAACCTCACCCAGAAAAACTGTCCCGACCGGGGATCAAACCCGGGCCCGCTGCGTGACAAGGCAGCATGCTATCTCAAAGCTACAGCAGTGGACTAATAGTAATAATAATAATAATAATAATAGTAATAACAGTAGTAATAATAATAATAGTAATAATAATAATGGGATGTATCAATTGACGTGAAGAATGTAATTACCTTGGAATCAAAATTAACTCAAAATGTCCCCAAGAAAATGAAATAAAATATAGAATTCAAAAAGGCAGATCAGTAATAACAATGTTAAACGGAGTTTTGTGGGATAAGTACATATGAATAGATACCAAATTATGAATTAATAATCCATAATTCGAAGCACGCTAACATACGGTGAAGAAACTTTGCATCTGAATAAAAATTTGAGTTTAAAACTTAAGTCTACTGAAATGAATTGTTTCAGACGCTCAACTAGACATTCCAAATTGAAAAAATCAGAAATACAATCATCGCACAACACTTGAAAGTCCAAAATTCAATATTAGATTTTATGAGATACAGACAACTAGAATGGTATGGTCATAAACGTAGATGCCAGAGAAAAGATTACCCAGTCAAGCTTTGGAATGGATTCCACCTGAAAAAGGAAAGAGAGGTCAACCTAGATTTAAATAGATGGATGATGTAAGAAGAGGTATGAGGGAGCTAGGTCTGGAAGAATTGGAATGAGAAGATAGAGAATAATGGAGAAAGGAGATAAAAATTTAAAAAGCTTTGGGCATAGGTCGATGTTTTATTACACTCTAAATCTATCTATAAATAAATAAATAAATAATAAAAATAGTAATACTTCCAAATAGTTAGTACATTTTTCTCTAAGAATGAATATACAGAATAGAATAGAAAGCATTTTAACAATTTAAAAAAATTAACCTCACCGGGAATCGAACCTGCGACCTCTCTAATACGAATCAAGCCACTAAGCACTGAGCTACGCTTTCACTGCCTTGCTGCGTTTAGAAAGAATACTCTTCAAAGGAAGAAGGGAAACATATTGTAGCTCTACTGTGCAATTAGTTTACGCGTGTGAATCACGCATTAGAACTTGAAATATTTGAGATCAAGAGTCAGCCCATCCTTTTTGTCACTAAGTGTACATTAATTAAATGAAAAATAGCAAACAATACACAAATTATTGTAGCAGTATGTGAGTTTTTAGTTCAGTATTTTTTATTTTCAGGTGGTGTATTAAGCTGTGTCCCAGCACGTTATATTATGGTTATTATGTGTGTGATTGGAGTTCTACTCCAGTATACATTGAAAATATTTATGTCAGTTGCAATTGTTGCAATGGTGTTAACTGAGAATAAAAATATAACAGTTTCTTCCATGTCAAATAAAGCAAGTGAAGATCTTGATGTTTGTCCTGGTGGTGAAACAGTGTCCAGTTCAGAAGATGAGGTAAAGAATTTTTTTTTAAAATCCAATTCCAACAAGAATTTGACAGCCTTTTCCCTTGTGTGCTTCCAATACAGGTTTTGTCTTTGTGGTGAGTTGTGTATCACTTCCCCCTGACGATCAGGACATCTTCCACAGTGAATGAATATTCTGCTTAGACCTATATTGTCAAATTATCAATTATAATCTATTTATCTGTGACATTCCATCCTTTGGTGCTTAGTCCTGGAAAAATGGGCTCATTATTATAAATACTAGCAACATCAAGCAGTCAACAAAGGCCTAGTGGCCTGTTCCGGTCTCATTTTCCATCCATTACAATTGACTTTGGCTTTATTTCTGAACTGGGTGGTATTTTAATATTAGATTAGGCAGTCTTTCCATAATCATTCTTTCAACATATAGTTTCCATTTGTTTCTGTAGTTTTGTATTTTTTAAACAATGAGCTCAATTTTTAAGTTCTGATAATATGTAATTTGTATAATCTATTGGATCTTTTGAGTGCATTTAATTTTAAATTTGAAAGCAAAAGTTATTCTTGTGCTTAAAATTTGAGAGTCTTTATGTGGGAACAAAACTGATTTAAAGAGTTATAATTTTGTTTTATGTGTAAATACAATAGGAAGTAATATTATGAGGTTTTACTAAATACAGGAAAGGAAAATGGAGATCCTCCAATTCCAAGAGCATTAGCAACCAATCAACTTAATACAGACCAAACTTGTTTGTTTTCTGTTTTCAAAACCAGAAATCTCAGGTACAAATCTCAATTTATGTGTAAACATTTTTATCTTCAAATGTAAAAATTATAATTTTATATTCAAATATAAAAATTATAATTTTATATTTGTTACATGAGTTGTCAATCAATAAATTTATTTATATTTAAAAAAGAAAAGAGGGATAAACTTGATGGAGGTAGAGTGTTTATTGTCGGTCACAGTGAACTTGTGATTATGTTCCTTGCCTCTAATCCTGAGGGTTGTGGGTTCAAACCCAGTCGGGGTCAATGGTTTTTTTTTAGAATGGCAGAACCAAGGGACAAGTCTTCTGGGAGGAATTTTAAGTCATGGCTCTCGAATCTGAAGATTTTTGGACTCTTAAAAGAACTTCAAGACTAAATTAGTGCCTCTGAGCAAAATTTAACCGACCTTCACCATCCAAGTAATACATTAATTAGCTATTAGATGTCTCATTGAGGTGATGTACTGACCACATGTCTCTCACTGACATTTGTAAGGAAATAAGCATTGCGTTTATATAGAGCTAGGTCAAGAAATTTCTCACTTTAGAAGAGCACCCATGTCACTATGTAGGGACATGTGGCTATATATATATATATATATTCAGGGTGATTCAAAATTGACTTTACAACTTTACAAGCTTATAGAAATTTATTTAGAAGACCTACAGAATTGGTTTTAATGTTATATGATAGCACAACTCATCAAGTTTTCACCGACATAGTTTTATAGTACCTAGTTCTCTCACCACGTGCACTAACGTAGTTCATATCAAAATGGCTGCTTTCACAGGTGCCGAGCGTGCTCGTTGTGTGTTTTTGTTCGAAGAAACTAAATCTGCGACAATTGTTCAGCATAGATTTCGTACCCAGTATGGTAAGGATCCTCCTAGCATATCCAGATAAATCGTACTGTTGATAGTTTTTTCTTGGAAAAAGAAGGGGCCGTACACATTAGTTTTACTTAGGGCACAAAACACTTTCACTTTCGGGCTGTCACGTACGTGTTGCAGATGGAGATGTGGAGGTTCAGAGCCCCAGATCTGCAGTTATGGGTATTTACTTTGCCACTGACGTGCAATGTAGACTCGTCGCTGAAGATTACGTAGTTCAAACACGTTTCATCTTCCTCAATCCAACCAAGAATTTCTGCACAGAAATCACATCGAACCATCTTATCATTATCAGTAATGTGTTGCACCATCGAAAATCGGTATGGTTTCAAGTGCAAACGTCTCCGTAGTATGCGCCAAATGGTCGGTTGTGAAATGCCAGTCTCACGTGACGCATGCCGTGTTGATTTCCTAGGGCTCCGAGCAAAGCTATCCCTCACTTGTTCAACCACAGGTTCAGCCATACGTGGACGGCCAGTATGCTTGGAATGACTAACAGAACAGCCAGTCCTAACAAATGTTTGGTGCCAAGAATAAATTGTTGGCCTGCTAGGAGGATCCTTACCATACTGGGTACGAAATCTACGCTGAACAATTGTCGCAGATTTAATTTCTTCGAACAAAAACACACAACGAGCACGCTCGGCACCTGTGAAAGCAACCATTTTGATATGAACTACGTTAGCGCACGCGGTGAGAGAACTAGGTACTATAAAACTATGTCGGTGAAAACTTGATGAGTTGTGCTATCATATGACATTAAAAACCAATTCTGTAGGTCTTCTAAATAAATTTCTATAAGCTTGTAAAGTTGTAAAGTCAATTTTGAATCACGGTGTATATATATATATATATATATATATATATACACACACATGGTGTTTACATTTTAATCTATTAAGTGTTTACAAAATCTTATAGTTAGAAATTCAGAAGTAAAGTAAAAATGTGAGTGGGAAGCAGCAGATAATTTTTGGACACACCCTTGGTATATCACAGTGCTTCTCTGGAAGAAATTTCAATTATGTTTCACCATGAAATTGTTGAAAATTTCCTTGTCAGTGTATGTTATTGAAAGAAAACAGAAAGCCTCTAATAGAAATAAGAACCAGATGCATGTTCTGGAAGTAATGGCAGCTGTCATGCAGGGCTTACAACATGGCTGACATCTCATACCAGTTGTCTAGAAAGATAGGAGCATTAGCTTCCTAACCCCAAGGGCTTTATGTAGCCTGTAATGGGATCACGTTTTTAAACGTCCCAGGGGGATATGGATGCAAGATCCTCGATTAACTGTGTGTATGTTCTAATGTCACCCACTGGACTTTATGTTCTTCTGATTCCATGCTGGGCAAATAGATGGCATTAATGAGTTCTACTTTCAATTTATGCACCACTTTGCCAAACCAGTTTACATAGATGATGTATTCTTGTATTGTGCACAGAGAGAGGAGTGTTGGATGAGTGTATGTTTATATGTTTGTGTAGTGTAGAGTGTTTTGTATGAAGCATGATGATGAAGAGAAGAGAGAAGGTGAAACCCGGTGCCGCCACTTAGCCTACTCCTAATGAAGAGCACCAAGGAGGCTGCCGCCATCTTTATAGTCCCCATCCGACAGACGAATTGCTATCAACAGCACCAAATTCCTTCTCAACATATGCACTTTGGAGAGATTTCCAATTTAATGCAGGAATCTGGTGCATGATGTAGCGATTAAAAATTGTACACCACCAATTCTCCTGGCCTCAAGATTGAAAATTTTACAATTTAATTGGTTGAGTTAAATTAATTTAACAATTAAAATTTTCAATCCTGCCGGGTATTGAATCCAGGCCTATTAGTGAGGAAGCAGACATGCTACCACCTGAAGCAGCATGATTATAGTGGTTTATGTGCATATTTTTCATTGCAGGAAGGAGAGTTTTATTGGAGTGAAGACATTCAAGGATATATTCTGTCATCGTATTATTATGGTTATGCTGCAACTCAGTTGCTTGGGGGAAGATTAAGTGAAATATATGGATCTAAAGTTGTGATGGGTCCTGGTTTGTTTGTGGCAGGGCTAGTAACAGTACTTTGTCCACTTGCTGCTAGAATAGGTTCTGGAATGTTAATAGCAGCCAGACTAATCGTCGGGGCTGGCTCTGTAAGTATTTTAACATTCTATTTATTGATGTTTGTTGCTGGTGTCTTTGATGAGATTAATTTGAAAACTGGTTATTATCGCTGAGCAATAGAAACCTCTTAAATCTATTATCACAAATTTTACAGTGAAGGAAAGGAAAGGAACATAACAGAAGCCACACATGAATTTATGGAACAAAAATTTAATTTCTATCACTAGATTGTGACACACGGTAGAAAGGAGTTGTAGATTATGCACCATTTTATTTTATAGTAGGTACAGTAGTAGTAGGTCCTGTCATTCCTCTTGAGAGCATAGGAGCTTTGTGAAAGCATGCCACTGGACTCTTATTTTACCAAATTCCTGACTTCATTCCAGCTTTTCCCTTATTATGATGATATGAAGAAGACTTCTGGGCTCCTCAAGGATTGTCTTGAGACAACTCTTAAGATGCTAGATGCAATCTCTGGCAAAACGTCAGGGAACTTCAAGCCTCAAGACCATGGCCTACAGCCCAGAAGTCTTCTTCGTGATCATCTTAATAACTCTGGCCGTGAAAGCTTAAGTCAATACATTTTCCCTTATTATTCAATTTTGAGTGTCATGTTTTGTGCCAAATGTCATCTTAATGTCATGCCGGTTTGCTTCATTTTGGTTTCTTTAATAATGGATTTTAAGAAGAGCAGGTTATTAGCCCACAACTTTTGATTCTGGTGATAGGGTTCCCAACCAGGCAGCCGGATCTGCCTTCCTCAGTTCTTGAGGCAGTGTTTTGACCTTTCCTTCCAAACTCAATAGCTATGGTTTCCTGCCAATTTTCGGGTGGTTGCTTGCAGTGGAAATCCACTGGGCAGTGGGGTAATCACATCCCTCTGCTGTGCAATGGATACAATTGGGCTTAAATGTGAATGATCTTGCTGATGAACTGAAAAAAAAGGCACAAAATTGGACCGACAAATCAAATCTACAAGCACAGAGATTAGATATCAAAATTAAAGCTAAAACAGAAGCAGAAATAACTCAACAGTTCCAAGCTATTTGTTGCACAATGTACATAGAACATTGCATAATAAAGCCCATAAATAAACAAAATTTAAATTTTATAAAACAATGGCAGTCTCTGTCCTTTTATATGGGAGTGAATCTTGGATTATCACTACCAAACAAGAAAGTAAAAATCCAAGCAACTGAAATGAAATTTTTAAGAAGAGTAAAAGGGTGTATTAGAATGGACCAGATAAGAAATGATATTCATGAAGAACTGTAGATCTACTTCATAAAAGAAAATATATCTAATAACAAGAAACAGTGGAAAGAACATGTAGAAAGAATGGAAGAGAGTAGATTACCATAGAAAATCTTACATTATTTTCCAAGAGGAAGAAGAGATATCAGACACCCTCTGAAGAGATGGTCTTAGATCTATTAGTGAAGACAGAGCAGGCAATCAATACCTAAACCAGGAAGTGAAGATGAAGAAAAAGACAGAAGCAGAAATACTCCATAAACCCATGAACAAATCACAAGGAAAAGAATGGGCAGCATTAACTAACTTTGGGAACATATAGCTGAAAACGAAGAAATGGTCACTTCCTTCGTATTGTACAATGGTCATGACTGTCATATTAGAAGAGAAAAATTTTATCTCAGACAGGGGTTTGAACCCAGGACCTTTGGCTTTCTAGGCCAATACTCTACTGACTGAGCTACCTGAGCAAGTTCCAATCTAAACACAAATTCTTCCTTTATATACACTGTTAATTCCTGTGCACCAAATGCTACGAAACCTTTGCTTGTATCTTGCAAATGGCATTCTTTATTAAGAAGGCATTTATTTGGGAATTTTACATTACATTATAAAGCCAGTATTCGGCTTCTTTCGATGTTTTTTATTATTCATTTCATCTCAATGATGAATAAATCATATTTGAAGAGAAAAATTTGGTGCATGGGAATTAACAGCATATATAACAGAAGAATTTGCATTTATATTGGAACTTGCTTAGGTAGCTCAGTTGGTAGAGTATTGGTTTAGAAAGCCAAAGGTCCTGGGTTCAAGCCCCAGTCTGAGCGTATAATTTTTCTCTTCAAATGTGATTTATCCATCATTGAGATGTATGAAATGAATAATAAAAACATTGATCATGACTGTGTTGCAGCACATCTTTTCAAGATTGGGATCTATAGCAAGCACTGAAGAATGTCCCTTATGCAACTTACCAGTTTCATCTATTTACAAGCACCAAATTGAACAAGGAAGCAAAACAAAATAATGGGAAGCAAGATGCAAAATTGGTTAAATGATCCCAAACACAGCCTTTAGACAACAATAAGAATAATTTAGTTTTCAAGATTCCTGGATTTTTGAGGTTTTCATTGCCCAGAGTGAAATGTAGTTTTATGAGATGGGCTATAGAATAAAAATTATGTTTCAGGGTGTTGTTATATCTTCAGTAATGTATTTAATGACAAAGTGGTTTGCTCCTGAAGAAATAGTTTTCCTTGGAGGAATTATTTTGGCAGGTTAGTTGATTTAAATATTTATATTTTATTATTAATCACATACAAATTTAATTATATGAAAATATACCAACATACAACTATTATTTGAAGAGAAAAATTTAAGCCGGAACTGGGATTTGAGCCCAAGGTCTCTGGTTTTTCTGCACCAGTGCTCTAAACCACTGAGCTACTTAGGCATCTCCATTTAAATGGAATTTTTTTTTCTCTCTTATATAATCCCTGCATGTCCAAGGCATTGAACCCTCGTTCCATATACCATCCAGCTACTTCTTCACAAGAAGACTTTAAATGGGATTTAACACTACTTTTATATCCTGTAAAACTTTATTTTCAATGTTTTTTATTATACTTTTATCACTACTCACGAAAGGACAAATTATAAATCTTGTCCAAAAACTATTGTGAGCTGTCTAAGGTACCATGCTAAGGCAAAGCAAACTGCTTGAAATCCCTTTTGGGGGAAGAAATTTACTCATTTGAAACTAGTACCCACCGAGCATCATGTGAATTTTGGATAGCTATGATAGAAACTGGAACTGGAAGTAAATATCAATATACTATATATAAAGTTACACATAGAAATACATTGTAAATTGGGATACAAATGAAAGAAATTTTTAAGAAGAAGCAGACTTCAAATAATGTACCTAGGAAAAATACTTACAAAGAGGAGTAAGGTGCAAAAATAAATTAAGCATAGAGTCAACTCTGGAAACACATGCTATTGTATTCTTTCTCTTGTAATTGGTCTCTCTGCAAATTAAATTATGGTTTCTGTATAACTGGAAAAATAATAATTTTATATATTTTTATTTAATCTAATTTTAGAAATGTTTAGATGACAAGAATAACATGCATTTCCAGAGTTGAGCCTACATTTAATTGATTTGTGTAGGTATTTGAATTCTGTAATTTCTTCAACATTTCCTTCAATTCTTGGTATATTGACATTAGATATCTTATTTATTTACATAAGTAGTTTGGACATACATTGAATATTTTTATTGAAGATTTCTTTAAAAATTAAATAATAATGGGTGAAATCATATCTTCATCTTTTTTTTATGTTATTTGCTTAATCTTCAGGTAGGTGGCTTCATGATGTAAGTGGTTAGACACTCACTCTCCAACTCTGTCCAAAGTCACATATCAATCACTCTATATTGGATTCTTAGTGGACAATTTTTTTGCCAAGGCAGGCTTTTCTTGGGGTTTTCCCATTTTCTTTCGTCAAAAATTTCATTTCACCACTTCTCCATGCATATGTCATCTATTTTGTTTAATTTCATTTCATGTGCCCCTATGATGGTGTGATAAGTCTAGTCAGCCAGCATCTGTGGTATCACAGACTCAAAAATTGTGTCTTCATCTCATCCATAGACTGGCATTATGTCGAATATGAGAAAAGAGTATATAGGTACTACATAAATTAGATCTTTGAAAGCCGTTTGAAACTCATAAATTGAAGAGTTATATTTTTTCATAGGAGTTCCAGTTGGCACTGTCATTTCTATGACCTCAACTGGAGTTATCACAACAGCTGGAGGTTGGCCATTATCATTTTATATTTTTGGTGGAATTTCTATGTCCTTCATTGTTTTCTGGATTTACCTAATATATGATAATCCTGAGAAACATCCTCGAATCTCAGAAGCTGAAAAGAAATGTGTCCTCAGCAATATTAAAACAACTGATAAAGTGAGTATAATTTATTGTGTTACATATATGCTTTGTTTAGTTATAGTCTATTTGGCAAGTTAAGAGAATCTTCCTGTGAAAATATTTGAAAGTTTAAGGGGTAATAAGTAATTGGTAGAGATCCGTGAAAGTGGTTTTATTTTTAGGGAAAATTTGTTTTAAAATTTCAACATTTTGATGTTATTGGGAATTTGACGGTGTTATTCTAAAAAAATGTAAATTTGAGTCTTTTTAATCCTAGTTTAGTATATTAAACACAATAAGATGATATATCCAGTAGCTTAAGGTCAACTTTTAGCTTGTACAATTAATATAGATTTTAATACACTAAAATGCATAAAAATTTTATCCTAGTCACTAATTTGTAAGCAAAATTTACCTTTTAAGAAAAAGCAACCATGGTGAGTATCTCTGCATTCTCATTCTTAAGAGTGGTTGACACACTTGGTTTTGGCATGACAATAGGTAGAAAATTAAGAAACAAATGGTAATGAAAATTACTTGAGACTTAAGTAAAACACAAACTGACCAAGGTGCACATTTCACATTCACTGAATGTATCTGGAAAGAGGGGGAATTAAAATTGCACATGACCATTGTTGTTTAAACTGTCAGTATTTGTTTTGTTATATGTTCTTAAAAATCCATGTTATAGATATGTAATCCGATAGAAAAAATGTGTTTATGTGATTAAAATCTGTTTTAATTAAATTGGGAATAATACTATTTATCTTCTTCTCAATCATAATTTGAGGGTTTTCATCCTGGAAACAGGATAAAATTTATTAATATGATATAATTACTCATGGTCCATTGTTGGCTTATTCAAATTTGGCAGGGCTTGCATTATTGTCTGGTTACTGCTTATACTTAAAGAAATGTTTTCTTCAGATTTGAACTTACCATTACATAATAATGATTGATATAAAATTGATAATTATGTCAGCAAAAATTTAGGGAGAAAAAACTTATCTTACACGTTAATATAATTTGTATTTTTTGGAATTCATATTGGCCATAGAACTTAAATCTATGGAGAGACCATATTTGAGCATGAGAAGGAGAGAAAATATTACCTCTATGTTGTGAACTGTATTGCAACCATTTCTCTTTGCAAAACTGTATGGAGGAAGCCGATATGGCAGTTAAAAAGAAGGTGGAATCCGAAGTGTTTAAAAATGCACTATGAAAATTTTGCAAATAGAACAAAAAATCTCCGGAATTCGTTGAAAATTTAAAATTTTGGTGTTATTTCGCATTATCATAGGATTTTGCGTTATTTCAACTCAAAAATACTTTTTTTGAGGTATGGGAAGTGGAGTTAAGAAATGGTACAAGGAAATGGCAAAAGTAGAGCATTTTGCATTATTGCAACTCGCGAATTTCACTGATCTGTAGTAAATGGAAATCATGGAGTCCTTATATCAAAACACTCAGGACATATATCCCTGAACAACTTGTGAAAGTTTGAGGATATAGTTCTGTTCCACTCTGTATAGTTATATTTGTATTTTGGTGGCTAACTTATGGAATATCAGTGTATCAACCTAAAAAACCTATTGCCACACAAATGTAGCTTTATTAAAAAAATTAAAACTGTGAAAACGTGTAATATAAATACATTTAATACACTTGTTTGAATCATAAATGATTATATAGGAGTATTAAAATTCATCGGAGAACATATTGTTTAAACAACTCACCTCATAGGATTCATGCTTCCATGATATCGCGATTTCAAACATAGTCATGTTCATCGTCAGCCATAACTCCGGAGTTATGGCTGACGATGAACATGACTATGTTTGAAATCGCGATATCATGGAAGCATGAATCCTATGAGGTGAGTTGTTTAAACAATATGTTCTCCGATGAATTTTAATGATTATACCTCATAATGTTTACTTCCCAACATTAATTAAATATATAGGAGTATACTTATGTATAATATGTAAAAATTTAACATTTTCTTATTGTAAAAATCAAATTTTCCAAAACTTTTAAACTTTAATTTTAATGCAATAAGTAGCCAGTATCTAACATCCATGGTGTCACGGATGGTGTTGAGATGAATACCAGTTGATTTTCTTCTATTTTACTTTACAAATATTTACACACAATTCTCAAATTTCCTCTGTTTATTTCACAATACTGCATTGCACATACTCACCCTACTTTTCATACTGGAGAGTCATTTATGGACACAGTTATTTTACAATTTAGTTTTCACACTTGATGATGGTTTCATTTTAGAATGTCTTCTTGTCTTTGCTCTTCAGACTATTTCACTGTCCACTATTCAGATCTAACTAGTTGGTAATGACTCTCACATCCTCTTATATAAGTGAGGGTAGGAATATTCTAGATGTCAGTCCAGACTTCTTTCAAATGGAAGCTTCGAGAGTCAGATTTTCCTAGAATCGACATCTGGAAAATGATTTCTGTGGAAATTACTTCTGAAGAGGTTGTTTACTGGCTCTGCACGACCTGAATCTAACTCCTATTGGCTTATAAGAAGTCCTGCTATCGCCCTTGAAATTCAAAGGCAGTATTTGTGCAATGAATCAATGATGCATTACAATGTTTAAAAATTTAATTAAAGAAAACTAATTTTCACATAAACCTAATTATTGATGTTTCTAAAATTAAAGATCATTTAAAACTAAATGTGTCCCTTTTAAAAATGTTTGGATAAGATTTTATTTTCAAAAATGAGTTCCTCGTATACACTTCCCTTTTTGGAAATTAAATCAGTGTAAAAAACTAAATAATAAAGTCTGTATCTCTCATTAAATTTGAAGAGAAAAATGTTCGCCCAGACCGGGACCCAAACCCGGGTCCTTTGGTTTACCATACCAATGCTCTTACCAACTGAGCTACTGAGGCAAGTTCCAATCTAGACGCAAATTTTTCTCTTATATATGTTGTAATTCCCGCACACCAAACGCTTGAAGCTGTGGCTTCATCTTTGCAAATGGCGGCTTCTTGACTAAGAAGACTTTTATTGGGAAGAATTTAAACATTACTTTTAAAAGCCAGTATGGCGAAAATTTTTCTCTTCAAATTTAATTTATCCTTCAATGAGATGTGTTAAATTAATAATAAGAACATCATTAGAAGCCATACTGGCTTTTAAAAGTAATGTTTAAATTCCCAATAAAAGTCTTCTTAATCAAGAAGCCGCCATTTGCAAAGATGAAGCTACAGCTTCAAGCGTTTGGTGTACGGGAATTACAATGTATATAAGAGAAAAATTTGGTCTAGATCGGAACTCGCTCTGGTAGCTCAGTTGGTAAGAGCATTGGTACGATAAACCAAAGGTCCCAGGTTTGGGTCCTGGTCTGGGCGAAAATTTTTCTCTTCAAATTTAATTTATCCTTCAATGAGATGAGTTAAATTAATAATTAATAATAAAAATATCTGTATCTCTCATGTTGAAACTTCATATTTTTATTCTTCAAGAAAAATGTTCGCCCAGACCGGGACCCAAACCCGGGTCCTTTGGTTTACCATACCAATGCTCTTACCAACTGAGCTACTGAGGCAAGTTCCAATCTAGACGCAAATTTTTTCTCTATATATGTTGTAATTCCCGCACACCAAACGCTTGAAGCTGTGGCTTCATCTTTGCAAATGGCGGCTTCTTGACTAAGAAGACTTTTATTGGGAAGAATTTAAACATTACTTTTAAAAGCCAGTATGGCGAAAATTTTTCTCTTCAAATTTAATTTATCCTTCAATGAGATGTGTTAAATTAATAATAATAACATCAATAGAAGCCATACTGGCTTTTAAAAGTAATGTTTAAATTCCCAATAAAAGTCTTCTTAATCAAGAAGCCGCCATTTGCAAAGATGAAGCTACAGCTTCAAGCGTTTGGTGTACGGGAATTACAATGTATATAAGAGAAAAATTTGGTCTAGATCGGAACTCGCTCTGGTAGCTCAGTTGGTAAGAGCATTGGTACGATAAACCAAAGGTCCCAGGTTTGGGTCCTGGTCTGGGCGAAAATT
Organism: Diploptera punctata; assembly: GCA_030220185.1. Taxonomy (NCBI): domain Eukaryota; kingdom Metazoa; phylum Arthropoda; class Insecta; order Blattodea; family Blaberidae; genus Diploptera; species Diploptera punctata. The sequence goes on along the minus strand of JASPKZ010003868.1, from coordinate 2,277,719 downwards.
TTTCTCTTCAAATTTAATTTATCCTTCAATGAGATGAGTTAAATTAATAATTAATAATAAAAATATCTGTATCTCTCATGTTGAAACTTCATATTTTTATTCTTCAAGAAAAATGTTCGCCCAGACCGGGACCCAAACCCGGGTCCTTTGGTTTACCATACCAATGCTCTTACCAACTGAGCTACTGAGGCAAGTTCCAATCTAGACGCAAATTTTTCTCTTATATATGTTGTAATTCCCGCACACCAAATGCTTGAAGCTGTGGCTTCATCTTTGCAAATGGCGGCTTCTTGACTAAGAAGACTTTTATTGGGAAGAATTTAAACATTACTTTTAAAAGCCAGTATGGCGAAAATTTTTCTCTTCAAATTTAATTTATCCTTCAATGAGATGTGTTAAATTAATAATAATAACATCAATAGAAGCCATACTGGCTTTTAAAAGTAATGTTTAAATTCCCAATAAAAGTCTTCTTAATCAAGAAGCCGCCATTTGCAAAGATGAAGCTACAGCTTCAAGCGTTTGGTGTACGGGAATTACAATGTATATAAGAGAAAAATTTGGTCTAGATCGGAACTCGCTCTGGTAGCTCAGTTGGTAAGAGCATTGGTACGATAAACCAAAGGTCCCAGGTTTGGGTCCTGGTCTGGGCGAAAATTTTTCTCTTCAAATTTAATTTATCCTTCAATGAGATGAGTTAAATTAATAATTAATAATAAAAATATCTGTATCTCTCATGTTGAAACTTCATATTTTTATTCTTCAATTAAAATGAATTATTATATATATATATATATATATATATATATATATATATTATTATAAATATTAAAATTATAAAATGATATACCTTATAGGTCTATCTCCTCAACTTCTTAAAATATTAATCAACTGTAGAACTTTTGGGACTAGTCCCTTCATCAGCAGAAATGCTGACTTACTTTTGAAGATTTTATTGAGATGATTGTTACAACAGACTTGCTCCTTCTGGCGGGACTAGTCCCAAAAGGTATATAAGGTAAAGTGATCCCACTACAGGCCTCAGGAGGCCCTTGGGGTAGTAGGAGGTTAAGGCTCCCACTTTTTCTTGACATAGTTGGTTAATATTTTAAGAAGTTGAGAGGATGGACCTGTAAGGTACATAATTTTATATTATAATTTTAATATTGTGACTAACACCTCAATGGAGTTTTGCTATGAATTTTATTAATGCATTATTACCGCCAAAAATAATGTGGATTGATGGTATTTTGAGCACCATGAGGGAAAAAGGATTGAACAATGGAAATTGGAATGACAGAGAGATGTGGAGGATAATGATAGTAAATTAATTGGGCACAGGAAGATGATGTGAAACCTGCAAAATAATAATAGTTATATTTTTAATTCCTTTCAGAACTCATATCCAGTTCCATGGTTGGCTATTTTGACTTCGATGCCTTTTTGGGTTCACACAATTAATGGCATAGGTCATGGATGGGTTAACTACACTCTAATGTCAGACATGCCAACATTCTTGAGCAACATTCTTCATTTTGATTTGGAAAAGGTATGACAACCAAGTACAATTTTGTTTAAAGTTTAGTCCTTTGTCTGCTACATATTTCTATCTCCCTCAGCTACCAAGTGGAGCTATTTTCAGGGACCCCTTACATTTAAACAAATTTCAAACTAGTAAATCCTGGGCATGGTACACCAAGTAATTCCAATATCGCTGGCTACCACTGGTGTGACATTCAAAGTGTTAAGATTGACTCACAGCAGGATAATCAAATGTTCTTACAAAACTATTGGTTTTATTGGTTCAACATACATTTTTAAAATTTCATCAATGAACCAGACTCATGGTCTTCTGGTTAGAGCTTATGACTACTATTCATAAGGTCTCAGATTCAATTCCCAGTCAGACCATAGAAATTTTATTTTAAAGGGAATTATTCCTGTGGTTGCCCATGGTCTAGAATTTAGGTTAAGGACTCTCCTTTGCACTTCATTTTCATTTACCACTTATCATATCATCGGGGTAACGTAACTCCGCCTTCTAGGTGCCCCAACCTAAGAAATGGGTTACAATTGTGCCTATGCCAGGAGAGAAAATCAGAAATGTCAAAAAAGATAACTTGGTGGCATTGGACAAAAAAAAAGTACTGCATCACTACAGTCAAAAAAAATGCTGACAAGGAGAATTAATTGATTAATTAATGAGTCATTTTAACATCTTACCTCATATTTCATGTTTTTTTAACTTTGAGAATTAATTGCTCTAAAACCGGTCAAAAAAGTAGATATAATATAAAAAGAGTTGATTTTTTATTAATATGAAATTCATTAATGAGTATTAATGTGAGTCTTTAACATCTTACCTCATAATTTGATTGTGTTCATGAGAACATGTTTCAATATGTGTAGTATTAGTATTAAAAAAAGAGCATCTTAATACTATTTCTTATTGAAATTTACTAATTTCATTGATGACGTTATGAATTTAGAAAACTAGTGGCTTTTTGCTACTAGTTTTTAAATCTTTTAATATTCAAGTTTAATTTAACATTTTTTCTGAGAGAAGTTGGGATGACAAGAGTATCTCTAATCCATTTTATCATGTCTCCAAAGTTGAGTTGCAACTCATTCCTATTTGTGATTAATGTTCCTATTTTTTTTTAATTCAGTCACTTCTTCAAAATTTCACTATTTGTTCCACTTAATGAAATATTTCTATGTGTGACCATATATTTAGTTTTATTGATATCTACTTCTGGACTATAATCATATTAATTTTTTTTTCAGAGTGGAACAATGTCAGCATTGCCTTATGTTACTAGTGGAATTACATGTGTTTTGAGCAGTTACACTTCTAATTGGCTTCGTGAGAGAGGTTACATTTCACGCATCACATCATACAGAATATTTAATGCCATATGTAAGTAACATTTCATTTTTTTATTTGTATTTCCACTATATTGGCAAAACAGAAATTAAACTATTAAATTCTATATGTCTGAAAAGTGATCTCTTACATTAAGGGGACACATTTTTTAAAGTATTCAGAAATAGGATCCTAACATGACTTATAAGGGATGAGAATGGAGAACAGATTTAATTCCTTTCTGCACATTTCTTTTTGTCTTTTTTCCCCTAGATATATGAATTCCATCACTTCTTCAAAATTTCCCTCATTTGTTGTTAAGTGTTCATTCCTATTTAATAAAATGTATTTTTACATGTGACCATATATTTAGTTTCACAAATATGTACTTCCATTGGTATTTAGTATTATTTGAAGGATCTAGGGAAAGAATTAGGCAAGTCTTTTTTTTGTTGGAATGTAGTTTGAGTTACCATTAGATTCTCCATGGAAAGGACTATCTTTTAGAAGTTTGAAACAGTGTAAGAAACAGTTAAGTCATGGGTTTATTTATCTTCAAAGTTTGGCATACAGGTAAATTATAAAAAGAACTGGATCAAGTTTTTTTTTAAATCTGGAATCATCTTACCTCAATTTGAGGTAAGATGATTCCAGATTCATAAAAACTTGATTAAAAGAACCTCAAAATATAATTTCCTAAAATAAACCATTAAAGAACTAGATATGTTGTATAATAAAAAGTGCTTCTTCTTAGTTTCAAGGAAAAGTGATTGGCCTAGGAAGCCAAAAGTCCTGGCTTCAAACCCCAGTCTGAGCATATAATTTTTCTCTTCAAATATAATTTGTCCTTGAGTGAGAAGTGTTAAGTTAATAATAAAAACATTGAAAGAAGCTCTGCTGGCTTTATAAATTAATGTTTAAATTCCCAATAAATGTCTTCTGAAAATAGTAGCCGCTATTTGAATAACCAAAGCAAAGGCTCGTAGCATTCGGCGATCAAGAATTAACAATGTAGAAGAGAAAAATTTGCATTTAGATTGGAGTGCCCAGATAGTTCAGTGGTAGAGCATTGGCCTAGAAATCCCAGTCTGAGCGTATAATTTTTCTCTTCAAATATGAAAAGTGATTTACCTTTTTTTTTTTCCCTGTATCCTTCATTTAATAGAATATGTGTGTTGGCTTATAATATTTCCTCTCTATTGCTTAATAATATTACATCATCAGCACATACCAAGACCTCATTAGGAATTGAACCCAAGCCTTTCTGGCTTGTAGTGTATTGCATTAATCAAATATGTTATAGCATGAATAATTAAATTATATGCTGATAAAAGAATATGTTACACCTACAAAGAATAATGTTTATATAGTTATAGGTAAAATTATGTATACACTAAAGTGTTAATATAAAATAATAATTTCAGGTTCATATGGCTCATCAATTTGTTTGATTCTTATCACATTCTCGGGTTGCGATAGCACACTCATTGTGATACTTCTAATGGCTGCTGTTGGGATAGCTGGTTTCTTCCAAGGAGGCAGCATTCTCAACCACATAGATCTGGGAAGTAATTTTGCAGGCACATTGTCTGGCATTTATCTAACATTAGTCACTATGATGGGAATCTTTTCACCATCTGTTACCGGTTACATTGTTAATGAACAGGTACGTAATATTATAGGAAATATTACTATGAGGTCTAATTTAAAATTTAAAATAAATTATTTTCACCTCTCCTCATATCATGTCTTCTATTTAGACCAGTTTCGAAACCTGTTGGTGGACTGATGAACCCCTGAATTAAATTAAATTCCCCAGGAATTTCAATTCATTAATATTTATCTTTTTTTAATGTGGATTTTGAAATTCCTGGGGAAGTTGATTTGATTCGGAGGTTCATTGGTTCATTGGTTGACCAACATATGCAGTAAGACAACAGAACTTTAGTCATAGAATTCCTAAAGATGAAGCTGATAAGTTTCAAAATCAGTTTAGTTAGAAGACAGGATATGAGATGATAAAAAAAATTATTTTAAATTTTATGTAATATTATATTTATGTAGATGGATGTATATCATATCTGGTGTAGAAGTATAAAGTACTTTGTTCTTACATATTAAATTTATCACTTTTCACCAAAAGACAAATTTTATTTGAAGGGAAAAATATATTAAAATTCATTGGAGAACATTTTGTTTAAACAACTCATCTCATAGGATTCATGCTTCCATGATACCGCGGTTTCAAACACAGTCGTGTTCATCTTCAGCCATAACTCTGAGGCTGAAGATGAACACGACTGTGTTTGAAACCGCGGTATCATGGAAGCATGAATCCTATGAGGTGAGTTGTTTAAACAAAATGTTCTCCGATGAATTTTAATGATTATACCTCATAATGTTTACTTCCCAACATTAATTTAATATAGAAAAATATATGCCTTGAATTGAGAATTGAACCCAATGTCTCTGGAGACATTGTGTTCAAATCTCAGTTGAGGCATATGTTTTTCTTTTTATAAATGAGTTGGAGAAAATGTTTTTATATATTTCACCTCAGTTGAAGTTTGACTGAAGATTAAGGTGAATGACCTTTGAAACCAGTATCGTGAATACATGCAGATATATGAGATGAGATGTATAAAAACATTTTCTCTAACTCGTTTATAAATTGAAAATAGTATTACTTCCCACTTTAATTTTAATTAAATATATTTTTCTGTTAAAAAACATTAAACTTATTCTTCTCTTAAATAATTCAATAATGTTTTGTTGTTTTTATTATTCTTTAAACATTACTTTTTTTAGCTAGTAAAGCACATATTTTCAACATATTTAAATTTTGATTAAATATTTTAAATTTGTCATTAGTATAGAGGAAATAGTGATTTTTTTTTGTTTTGTTTACAGGAAACTTTAAGCCAATGGAAGATTGTATTTTATTTGGGTGCAGGAATTTCTTCATGCTGCTGTACACTGTATTTATTCTTTGGCAAAGCAAATTCACAGCATTGGAACATATTACCATCTGAGATTGAAGAGAATCCACAAGAAAAGGAACGAAGTTCTGATCAAGATATTATCTGAATAACAAGTGCAGGTGTACATCAACATGAGGGAAAACATCTCAAATCTTGAATGCTGAGGTAGCAATCTTTATTATTTTCTGAATCTACTTAGAAGTAGAAAGAGTATTAATGTAGCTCCTTATGACAGAAATGATAATCTGTCAGCCCTTGATAAAACTCCAATGAAAAAGGGCAATTTTACATGAAGCTTTTATTTATCAATTGACTTCCATCACTATGTAGATAGGAGGATATTTATTAACATAAATGTAATGATGTTATTGACAGAATGTTTATGACAAGGTGTTTAGACTAGAATTGATAGAAGATATGTTTGTAAATTTGTATGACAGAAGTAAATAGTCTGGATACAGAGTGGGGATAATATATTTTCACTCTCACAGTTTCTTTAATATCCCAGAATTTACTAAATTTAAATTTTATTATGTTTAAGGTAAGATTGCAGAAAATGTTCAAACCCACAATAAATTAAAAGCTTGAGAATTAAATTTAGAAAGAAAAATTCTGACCAGGACTGGAAAATGTTGAATTAAATATAGCATCAAAATATCTATCGACAAGAATTTCAAGGCAGGATAAAGTCAGAAACAGAACAGTAAGAGAAATAATGCAAGTTGAAAAAAATTATTAGAGAAAAATAGAAGAAAAGTATGAAATGGTATGGACACCTCATAAAAATGGAAGACGATAGAATACTATAGAAGATCCTTGATTGAAAAGCTAATGGAAGAAGTAGAAAAGGCAGACCTAGAGAATGCTGGATAGATAAGGAGAAGTATGGAAGCTAGAGATTTGAGGGAAGAAGATGCTTTAGACAGAAATCTCTGACAACAAATTACTTTGGGTTGAAGGAGGACCACTGTAGTGTGGAATATTCCTAATAAAAAATTATGAATCAATATTAGACCATGTTGAAGAACATTGATAGCCAAAAACATTATTCCAATGGACACCTCAATGGAGCAGTAGAAGAAGAAGAAGATTACAGATATCCTAGGAAAGCCAACAATAGTCGGTCAGAATGGGACATTAATCCTGGCAGACCTCTTGGTGCTTTTTTACAGTAAGTTACATGCCAGCACCAAGTTTCACCTACTTCCTTCTTTTATCATCATCCCTCATACAACATTACTACACTAAACTTAAACATACATTTTCCTACAACATATCATCAATGTAAAATGGTCTAACAAAGTGGTGTATAAATTAAAAATAGACCATGTCTAACCACCTAGCATGGAACCTGAAAGCAGTCGTGTCATTGGAGCACATACGTGTCAATGAAGGGGAGAATGATGGAAGAATGGATGGATGGCTCAAGATCGACACTAATGGTATTTGGCAGCAGAAAGATGCTGCTTAATTCTATTATTTTGAATAATAATAATTTTTAAAATATTTACCTATTTGCCTTAGAACATGAGTTCTACTTGAATGTACTTTATGGTGACCAGACATCCCTTTTTTAAGAGGATTTCCCTTTATATTACAGTGATTTTGTTGTCCCCCAAAAAATCTTAAAATATTGGTTATTGTCCCTTTTAGAGACATCAGTTATGTTTGTCCTTTTTTTTTCTCAAATTCGTATAACTTCATCTTTATGTTCGAAGATTATGGTTTGCAAAATCACATTGTCATTTGGCAGTCCCAGGAATAACCGTAGCTGTAGATACATTTTTTCTCTTATGAGTTTTTTGTGGATAGAAAAAAAATGTATGGTTACATCAATTAATGTCTCAAGATTGTGATGAGCAGGGCATGTAAAAAGAATGAATGAACATGAGACACTAAAGAAAATTATGGAAAGTAAATTTGAAGGAAAAAGGAATGTGGGACCACCAAGACTACGTTGGATGGATGGAATTTTGGACAATCTGAGGAAGCTGAGAATCAAAGGATGATGGCTGGTTGCCAGAAGCAGAGAAGCCTGGAAGAGAACCTGAAGAAAGCCGAGGCTGAAATCAGGCTGTAGTGTTGCTGCTACTTAATAAAAAACTTTGAGTGATGTATGGGAATTTTAAGTTTAAATATTTATTTTTTTAAATAGTGTTACTTTCAGCAAAACTTTTCTTCTATCAACCATGAATTGTCTTTGTTTGTGAATCAATCTTTTCAGTCTCCATCCTTTTAAATATGTGTGCGATGATTTGATTTCTGGTATTTTGTTGTTGATAAGTAGATGAAGTGATTGTGTATAATTATTGAAAAAAAAATTATAAGATAATTGATGCATATTAATTAAAATGCAGTCTCTAATACAAAAATACATCCTGTCCAATGATAAAAATCCTAAATATTTCCTTAAAATTCCACATTTAAATTAGTATATACAACAGGTTCATAATGTTTAAAAGAAATAAATTATTGTTTCTTCATCCATACAAGTCTTAGGCCTATAGGCCTTTTACAATCTCACTGATGAATTTTGTATCCAGCGTTTCTTTGGGCAGTACAGAGATCTCTTCCCTCTTTGGCAATAACTCTTGTATGCCGGCCTCTGTGCACGGTACTGACCTACTACTTATCACATGCCGCCGGCCTCAGTACATGGTACTGATCTGAACGGCAAGTTATTTAAACTGAATTTGTGGCCTGAATTTTTAAGATAACTCAATTGTGTTAAAATATAAATATAGACAGAAAACATAGCTGTCAGATTATACATATAAAGTCTGTTTATATAAATTATTATAATTGTTATATTAGATATAGTTTCCATGATTTCAAACTGAGGTTTGACTAGTGTATGTAGCGCAGTGTTCATTTTCCGCTGAAAATTGTGGAGAAAAATATAATATTAATAATTATAAGTAATACAATACCTTCTCTAAAGTATGGAAGACTTATTATAATTGATAACAAGAACTAGATGACGAATACCAGCTTTCAAATAGTTATTTTACTGTCCACGACCACCACAGCGCAGAGACTGATTTGAGCTGTTCTCTTGAAGCTGGTTAATGTACTATTTGAAATATTCTAACTCAGATCGAAAGTCAACAATTCAATCTATCGATTTGTATATAATATGATCGAATAAGTTTGTCATATAAACAAGTCTACGGCATTTGCTGCATAGAGAGATTTGCTGTCCATTCAAGTCTCAACATTCACTGATAATTTATTTTTAGACACGTACATTTTCTTGGAATTTGACTTTCAGACACCCACAGGCGACGGTATAACGTATCAGCTGTTCTAAATACAGGGGTGTCCAAGTATAGGACCTCTAAATTCATTTTAATAACTCACATTTTTTTAAAATAAATTTCTATAATAATTTATTCATATCTGTAAAAACAAATTATAATGTATTGTATTTATTACATTTCTCTACATTTTCGTGTTCAATTTAATTGAAAATTCACTAAAATTGGATCATATTTAACCGAGATCTGGCATTTCGAAAGTATTCCAGTAAAATTAGCTTTAATTATTTAAATGTCCTCCGTCCGCACACCGGATGTCCATTTAAATACTGTTCCAACGCTGAAAGGTTAATGAAGAATGGCTTTTGGGATCTCTATCTGAACTCATTAGTTGCAAATGATTCATCCATAAATTAATGTAACTTACATAAATTTACATATTTTTATTTACTGGTATTTTTATATACACCATGTCCACAAATATGTTTTTTTATGGATTTTTTGGAATCTCATAGGTATCAATGAAGATTAAAAAAGTAAAAGTTAAAATGTAATTTCATGGTACAACCTCTGTAGCTACATTCCTTCGGAATTTCCTGAAAATGCAGTGGTGTCTAAGGAACACCTATATTTCTCACATATTTGGCATGTACATTTTTCTGCATGATATTATTGTAATGCATTTAATAGCTACTAAAATTGTAATTGTATACTTTTCTTATTCTTGTTATCCAATTAAATATAATAATTATTTGTACTTTTTCTTTCATCCATTTAATGGTTGACCAATTCGAGAAAAAACAAAAATTATACAACAATATAAAAACTAAAGATTAAGAGTATTAGTTTGTATTTAAATATTTCAGTACAAAGGGCATATATATATATATATATATTTACACACTTATAACATCGATAGAGAGTCACTACTATAAAGTAAAAATATTCTCTTTAATTTGCTTACTTGTGATAGGAGCTACCAGATGGGAGTGGAGACCGAGTTCTCACTACATCTGGTAATAATGAGAATATATGAAAAGAATATTTAATTTTAGGAAGTGATATTTTGAGGTTATTTTAATTATATTATTTTTAGTCTGATCATCTTACCTCAATATTAATGTTGACGATAAAACAGAATTGTTTTGAAACATGTTCAAGAACAAATCAACATTAATGTTGCAGTAAGATGATCAGACTAAAAATAGTATAAGAAAAATGAATGTTTGTACTAGACTTGCTCAGTGGCGTAATTGGAAGCACACTGAGGTATTAATCCAGAGGTTCAGGTTCAAGTCCCGTCCGAGCATTTATTTTTCTTATGTCATATTAAGCTAGCATTGCTCAATGTCAAAAATTTAATTACAACATTGATAAAGCGTCACTGCTATAAAGTAAAAGTATTCACTTTAATTTGCTTACTTGTGATAGGAGCTACCAGATGGCAGTGGAGACCAAGTTCCCACTACATCTGGTAATAATGAGAATATATAAAAAGAAAAATGAATATTTGTACTAGACTTGCTTGGTGGTGTAATCAGAAGCGCACTGGGGTATCAATCCAGAGGTTTGGGTTCAAGTCCCGTCTGAGAATTTATTTTTCTTATCTTGTCATATATATACACTGTGTCCACAAATATAGTATCATACTTTAAACTACTATTACATCACTTTGGATATTCGTATCTGAATAAAATTGGTGGCAATCAAAAGAGAAACTCAAAAATTTTTGTGCATGCTAACAATGGAGAATAATGGGCAACAATACAGAAACTATAAACTAAATTTAATCATATTTTTTGTGGTTGATATGGGTTCATTGTTGGATATTTAGCAGACAGGTTAAATGTGAGGGGCACGCCGTAGCGTAGTGGTTAAGGCACTGCGCTACAAGCCGGAAGGTCGAGGGTTCAAGTCCCGTTGGGGTCAGGATTTTTAAACTGACCCAAACCTTCTGGCGGCACTATGGCCCTGGGGTCGACTCAGCCTCTAACGTAAATGAGTACCAGACGCTTGTTCTGGGGTAAAGGCGGCCGTCACGCAGGGCTGACAACCCAGCTGACATAAAGTACCGATTGTCTAGAAAAAGTGGGAGCCTTAACCTCCTATACTACCCAAGGGCCTCCTGAGGCCTGTTGTGGGATCAAAAAAAAAAAAAGTTAAATGTGAATGTCTGCAGCGTCACGTGGGGGGCCACATTCAATGTGCAAAAACTTTTTGAGTTTCTCTTTTGATTGTTACCAATTTCATTTAGATGCAATTATCCAAAGCGACGTAGTAGTAGTGTAAAGTATGATACTATATTGTGGACACAGTGTATTTGCTGCCTTTTTATTTGTTTTATTAGAAACATTTTTTGAGTTCATCAAGACACAGAAACTCTGCATATTGCTTTTATGACAGACAAAATAATGTCTTATATTCTTTGCATCACAAAATTATGTGCTTCTTCAAATTGCCATTTATTTCAAAATGGAGGTAATGAAATTGAATACATTTGTTATATAATTTGTTTTGACTTTTATTCATTGTATTACTAGAGCAACTCTGTATCAAAAACGTCAATCCTGGTGAACAAGTGGTTGCCATGCTTGTATCTGGTTCTGTCATTCACCCTCTCAAACTCAGCACATTAATTTTTAAGGGTATAAAAATCCTGAGCATGGCTTTCTCTCCAAGGGAAGTAAGCCATGTCCCCATGCCGTAGATTCATGGCATATGAAAGAACCTCAGTTCAGAAATAAGAGGCCACTTAGCAAAATTTGTTGGTCCTTTTGTGTCCAGGTTTGAATATTGCCATTAATGACTTGAATGAATTATTAAGAGCATTATTAAATAAAATGTACTACTACTACTACCATGTAATTAACTCACTGGTACACAGAGGTTCGTGGCCATGCAGACATATTCTCTCATGCATACCTATTACTCGATAATGTTAACTTTCAAGGCAGAAAAGCTGCGAACAAAAGAATATGGTAAGGGTGAGTAGGGGTTGGAGGTAGTAGACACTTGTTTTAGGTTGCAATGACAGTGTTTATTTTCCATTAGTCGTGTATAGTCATTTGTTAGTGACAATATCAAGTACGAAAGTTAGATCCTATATTCACAGTATATAAACATTTAAGTAGTTGGAAATCAGTGCTGATTTAATTCCTCTGTATGTCATATTATCCAGAAACCTGTAGGCATACAAACTCCAATGATTTTTCATTAACTTCATATCTTATTTCAAGTAAGTCTACTACTTTATTTTGCCACTGATTGTACCACTTGCCCAGTCATTTGCTTGTACCAATGGTGGAAGGAGATACTTTCCCCATGTTCACTACTAGCGCCATTGCTTCCCCTCACCGGCTAAAAAGTTAATGCGGTCAAGTAATATCTGAGCTAATGTTTTCTAGTAATTCTCTGTATAATTTCAAAATCATGATTAATGTTATTCTCCCACCTCATTCTTGACCCACCTACTGGGTGCCTTTCCTCTATTCTCCTACAAGAAGTTACCATGCCCTTCTTTCAGTCTCCATTTGTGTCACATATCCTGCCCCTCGCAGTCTACAATTCTTAATTGTATGCTTATATTTGGTTTTCCGTAAAGTTCATATTGCTCACTGTTATGTAGTTTTCTCCATTCACCTGTCTGTCTCTCTTTGGTTCAAAAATTTTCCTAAGAACTTTATTCTCAAATAGCCATACTCTTTTCTCCTCCCTTAAAATAGAGGCATGTTTGCTATCCATTTAACTAGAGAAATAGCCATTTTATATACAAGGGTCATACTGAAAGTCATGAGCAACATTTTTTTAAACAATCATAATATTTATTTTAGACAAACCAAGTACATCATTTTAATCTACAGACCTTTGTGCTACTTTTCAACATAGTCTCCATTTCTTTGCACACATTTTGTCCAGCGTCCTACAAGCTTGAAAATTCCCTTATGATAGAAGTCCGTTCCAGCTGCTCGAAGACACTGACGCACTACTTTCTGAATATCCTCCAGCATCTCGTAGCGTTGGCTTCTCATCTGCTCCTTCACAGAACCGAAAAGATGGTAGTTTGAGGGTGCCAAATCGGGACTATAGGGAGGATGTGGAAGAGTTTTCTACCCAAATGTCCTGATCTTCTCCACAGTGGCACGGACAGTGTGAGGACGCGCGTTATCATGTTGCAGAATGATCTTCCTTCCAGGGCGTTTGTCGTGCAATGCACAACGGAGCTTCACAAGTGTCTGGATATAGTGGGCAGCATTTATGGTTTGTCCAGGTTCAAGAAATTCAACCAGAATGCAACCTTGCGCATCCCAGAAGACGCTGCCCATAACTTTTCCAACAGATTGCACTGTCTTCACTTTTTTCTTTGATGGCGAATTCAAGTGGTGCAATTCCATACTCTGGCGTTTTGTTTCAGGCTCGTAGAAATGAAACCAGCTTTCGTCACCTGTCACAATACTCGTCAAAAAATCATCACCTTCATTTCGAAATCTCTGAAGAAGGTTATGGGTGATGGTTCTTCTCTGAAGTTTGTGGTCTTCACTCAATAAACGTGGAACCCAACGGGCACTAACTTTTCGGTAACCTAAGCTGTGAATCGTTTCTTGCACTGCACTGTGTCCTACTGCAAGTTTTGTAGCGATTTCATTCACTGTGATACGCCTGTCGTCTCTAATGAGCGCATCAACTCTTTTCTTGTTGCAATCCGTGGAGGCAGAGCGTGGGCGACCGCTACGAGGCTCATCTTTGATACTCGTGTTCCCATCTTTAAAATGTTTCACCCATCTCCTAACACTGCTGGCACCCATGCAGGCATCTCCGTAAGCACATTGAAGTCTTTGGTGAATATTAACAGCAGATTGTTCCTCTTTAATATAAAAGAAAGCATTGATAAAGCAGCATATGAGGCATTAGGAACAAAATATAAAATATATAACAAGAAGGGTTTAAGAATATGGAATGAAGAATTAGAGAGGATAATAAAAGATAAAAAAGAGGCTTATCACAAATATTTACAGAATAGAACACCAGAATTAAGAGCTGATTACAAACATAAAAGTGCAATAGCCAAAAGAGAAATTAAGAAAGCACACAAAGTCAGTTGGGATAGATATATAAGCAGACTAGAATACGATATACATGGGCAGCAAAAAATAGCCTATAAAATAATGAAACATCTAAATAAACAAGAAAAAGATACAATACAGATCAATGCAATTGAGGAGAAACAATGGGAAGAACATTATAAAAAACTGTGGTATAATGAAATAAAATAACTAAAGATAACATATATGAGTGTGAGATGGGAATAGATATGATAACAATGGAAGAATTAGAAGAAGTACTGAAAACAACAAAGAACAGAAAGGCAGCTGGAATAGACGGAATTAATATGGAATTAATAAAATATGGAGGAATTTTTTTTAAACTGAGATTATTACATTTTTTAAATTTATGTTGGAAACAAGCAACATACCAGAAACCTGGACAACAGCAATAGTACAATCTATTTTTAAGAAAGGAGAACGTAAAGACTGCAACAACTACAGAGGAATAAGCATTTTAACTGCAGGCTATAAAATATACTCAAGAATCTTAACATTTAGGTTAAAACAAATAGCAGAGGTAATGTTAACAGAAGAACAAAGTGGATTCAGACCAGGGCGTTCATGTATGGATAATATATTTACGATAAAAGAATTTATAAACAAAAGAAGAGAATATAACATAGAAACACACGTAGCTTTTATTGATTTTGTCAAGGCATTTGATAAAGTAGACAGAGGAAAACTCTGGACAATTTTAAAAGAAAAAGGAATTCCGAAACACTTAATAGCAGCTATAAAGAGTTTGTACTGGAACACAAATTTTGTTATAAAAACTAGAAATGAAGTAAGTAAAAATAAAATTCATACTAATCAAGGAGTTAAACAAGGATGCAGTATCTCTCCAGTTTTATTTAACCTATACATCAATGATATAATAAAAAAATGGAACGAAGAAACAAATAAAGGAATAAAATTAGATAAAACACACTACTTGAAAACATTATTATACGCTGATGACCAGGTAATAATAGCAAATACAGAAGACGAACTTCAGAGGAATATTTTTAAACTACATAATATATGTGAACAATATAATCTCAAAATATCCGTAGAAAAAACTAAGGTAATGGCATTCCAAGGGAAAATCAAATCAGATCCAAAATAGTAATAGGAACAAAATCATAGAACAGGTGAACCATCTCAATTATCTAGGATGTGACATTTCATTTAATTATGATAATGATATAATAATAAAATAGCAAAATTCCAGGGAATATGTGGTACGATAAACGAACACTAAATAACAAAACAACAAGAGAAACCCAACTGAAATTTTATAAAATGCTGGCAGTACCGGTACTGCTCTATGGTTCAGAAGCCTGGATACATAAAAAACAAGACCTAAGTAGGATAACGGCGGCAGAAATGAAATTTTTGAGATCTGTTAAAGGGTGCACTAAGGAAGACAGAATCAAGAACACAGAAATAAGACAGGAACTTGAAATATTTGCAATAACTGATAAAATGGATAAATATAGACAAAAATGGAAGCAACACATAGACAGAATGAATGAAGACAGATATCCAAAACAAATAACAAAATACAAACCTGAAGGCACCCAAGATGTGGGCAGACCTAGAAAGAGATGGGCTGAAGTCGGAACGGGTCAACAGACCTAATCCATGAATGAAGATGATGATGATGATGTTCCTCTTTAACAAGGAATTCAGTGACAGCGTACTGTCAAAACGAAACATTGATGTCTGCCATTTTGGAAACACTGTGTGTGGTCACATGATAGAAACTATGACGCCACAAAACGTCAATGTTGTGGTATAAAGTCTGCAGATTACGATCCTGCAGTTGTTTTTGTTACATTCTTGAAATTTGTATTGTAACAATGGGTTACTCATGACTTTCAGCATGACCCTCGTATTTTTCGTGTAGAATTTTTTTGAGAGAAATAGGGATGACTAGGGTCCCTATTATACATAATAGCATGTGTTTCTAGAATTGAGACTCGTTTAAATCCTTTTTGCACCTCATTCCTGTTTTTTTTTGCTACTACTCTATATCAATATTATTCACTCCTTCAGTATAAGTGATAAATTTAAAATAACATTAAAAAAAATATAAGCTTTACCAGCTGTAATAGTAGTGTTATGTCACATTAAAAGTCTTCTTAAATAAGAACCAGTCAGATGTTGTGTAGAATGAATGTCCATTGCCTTGGATGCGTGGGAATTGTATAAGAGAGGGAAAAAATTCCTTTTTTGCACGATATGCATTTTGTCTTACTTACAGCAATAGCAACCATGATTGAAAGTTCAACTTCCTACATTTCGGGATTGCCAACTTAAATAACTATATTGTAATAATACATTTACACCCATGTGCGGAAAGTAAAACCACTGCACTTTATGTATACTACATACAATGTATATACAAAAAATGTCCAAAAGATAGTGTTAATATACATTATACGATACAAATCGCTGCATTTTAAATGAACTGAACTTTATTTGAAACAATATAAAACAATAAATATGGTACTTGTGGCTATTTTATCAATAATTGTTCTCAAGGCCTCCTGTTGTTTCAACAATAAACATTGCCTACACTAAATTAGTGGTAAAGAGAAAGATTTTAAATCAGAGAAAAATGTTTGCCTGAACCAGGAATTGAACCCCGAACCTTTAGCTTTCCGTGCTAATGCTCTGACCACTGAGCTAATTCAGGCTTCCTTTCCATCTAGAAATAAGTAAATTAATGAACATAATTAAATTATTGTAAATCAATGGTAAAGGGAAAAATGTTTGCCTGAACCGGGAATCGAACCCTGAACCTTTAGCTTTCCATGCTAATGCTCTGACCACTGAGCTAATTCAGGCTTCCTTCCCATCCAAGCAGAAATCCTTCCTTTACCTTACTCTACTGGTCCCACATTCAATTGCAATGAATCATCATTCACAAATACACAATGAATGGCTTCTACCTGAAGAAGACATGAAGGGACTCCACACAACTATAGCATTATTTATTAAATTAATATTGAGAAGCTAAAGCTATTACTATGATATAATTAAGTAAATTAATGAACACAATTCAATTATTGTAAATCAATGGTAAAGAGAAAAATTTTTGATTTACAATAATTTAATTGTGTTCATTAATTTACTTATTTCTATCATAGTAATAGCTTTAGCTTCTCAATATTAATTTAATAAATAATGCTATAGCTGTGTGGAGTCCCTTCATGTCTTCTTCAGGTGTATTTGTGAATGATGATTCATTGCAATTGAATGTGGGACCAGTAGAGTAAGGTAAAGGAAGGACTTCTGCTTGGATGGGAAGGAAGCCTGAATTAGCTCAGTGGTCAGAGCATTAGCACGGAAAGCTAAAGGTTCGGGGTTCGATTCCTGGTTCAGGCAAAATTTTTTCCCTTTACCATTGATTTACAATAATTTAATTGTGTTCATTAATTTACTTATTTCTATCATAGTAATAGCTTTATCTTCTCAATATTAATTTAATAAATTGCCTACACTGTTAACATTAGTCAATTGTTTATAATGCTACGCAAATATTTCCAACAAAGATATTATTTTACTATTACTTATTATTTTGAAAACACCATCATGCAAAAAATAATGTATGTACAATGCACATTTGTGAAGTGTTTTACAGAATCTCGGAAATTAAATACAGAGCGATATTTTTCCTCAATTCTGTAAAAACCACTTCCCAACCTCGCATCGTAATATACTATTAAATTGAGATACCTAAGTATCTCCATGGTTTAGAGCGCTGGTACGAGAAACCAGAGGCCTTGGGTTCAAATCCCAGTTTAGATGTAAATTTTGAGAAATTTCAAGCTAGGTTTTGGCATGCATTGGTTAACAGTTTCCTTCTAAGAACTTTATTTTTCATAATCTATTTTTTCAATTATATATTACGCTTCATCATACCTGGCAGCCCTTTTAAAAGAGGAACAAATTATTTTGTAGAAAGTATGTTGACGCATCTTGCTTTTGATCATCATCCTTTGGTCCTAAAAGTACTGTTACAATCTGAATGAAATATTGCTTTTTTTTTTTAATGATCACATTGTAGCATGTAGTAGATTGATGTAAATTATACATTAGATATAAAATGAAGAACAATTTTTTAGGACTTTGCCAAGAATTTTTTATTGCTTCATGTTTGTGAAGCACTTGACGATGACACGATAACATAAGTGCATTGTTAATGAAAGTTATGTGATGGAAAAGTTGGGAGTTCAAGTACTTGATACTGATATTAATGATTGATAAACAGAAAAATATGACTCCACTCATTAATTTTTTTATTTTATTTTTTTCAGTCAGATGTTACAATTGTCACATTCTATCACTTAGCTCCACAGATACAAGTCACAATGAACAACGATGAAAGGATTAAGAAGATTTCACTTGCAAGTGGTGGTTAGTATTCTGATTTTTATTTATTTCCTTTACACATCAATGAGTTAACATATAATGCTAGTTTCAAAATTTGGAAGAAGTAACACTATGAGTTATTATAATTAATTATTATTATTAAATTACATCTCACAACTTATATTTTGTCTTATTTTTTGACCGATTCTAATTAACTCCATGGTGCAATAGCCCTAGAAGGTCCTTAGCCTACCAACTGGCTGCTGACCTTACATCCACATGTGTTAATCACAGAGGTGGATAATCATCCAGCCAGTGTAAGGGTGACATGTGGTCAGCGTGTTGGGTCCCCAGCTATAATATCTGGTTTTCCCAACCTGGAGCCGCTACTTGTTGTAGCTACCCAAATGCCTCATGATACTGGGTGGGCACCAGTTCCATAGTCAGAAATTTGATGAGAAAATTTTTTTCCCTCATGGAGACTCGAACCAGTGCAAGTCCCATAGTTCTCCACAAACTCATCTTGCCTTAACCACTCGGTTACGGTGATCAACTTTAGAGAAACTGTATCCTCCATCATGAGTTTGTCCTAAAAACAACGGTTGAGTACAAACAGATGATAGAGGATATAGTTTCTCCTAAACTGATATAAAAAGAAGACAAAATATGAGATAAGATGTAATTTAATAATAATATTTAATAAAATACTAACAAGGGAACTGTCAATTTCTCCCAGTGAAACTTTGTGATGTACCGAGGCTGTATCCAAAAAATTATCTGCCACTTTTAACTACAAGGAACAGAAATTGAAGCTAGAACTCAGCAATGGCAACCCACTGTATGAAGCAGATGGAAGTCCCTGTTCAAATAGAGCAGTATGGAGTGCAGCCGGGCTTGGTGCAGATGGTAGGTTGTGAGGGTTATCCAATCCACCAAGTCAGGTGTTTTGTTACTTCCCTGTAGTTTAAATGAGAGATTTGGCACTAGATTTTAGTGCCTTACAAATAAAAGTGGCATTTTTTTTTTGAATACGACCTTGGTGCATTACAATGCTTCTCTGCGAGAAATTTCAAAGTAAGTTTTGGCATTCAGAGGTTAGTTTATAATTCAATCAATCAAATCCCATGTCATAACAGCTGTCACCATCTTCTGAAAACCAAATGCCATTCCTCTCTGTCCATCCACTGGTTCAGTTCCAACCCTCGAATATTCACAGGTGCTTGTACCCCTCCATCCATGTCTTCTTTGGTTGTTCTTTTCTTCTTCTCTCTATTAGTATCCAATTCATAACAATTTTTGGTAATCTTTCTTCTGCCATTATCTTAATATGGCCATATCATTGCAGTCTCTTCTGTTACATCTATTATATCTGGTTCATCTTGCATTCCCAACATTTCTTTTATTTCTTATTTTTCCATTTGGGATTTTACAGCTGATCTTCTCAAAACATTCATTTCTGTCAATATTTTTTTATTATTCATTTCATACATCTCAATGATGGATAAATCATATTTGAAAAAAAAAATTATACGCTCAGACTGGATCTCGAACCCAGTACCTTTGCATTCTGGTCTGAGCATATAATTTTTCTCTTAAAATATCATTTATCCATTTCTGTATTTAATATTTCCTTTTTTTTTTTTTTTCTCTAATAGGGATTTATCAAGTTTCTAAACCATATGTTAAAATGTTTTCAACTATTGTTCTATACATCTGTAGTTTTCTGTTTTATTATAATAATTTTGTTCCACGAAATATAATTTAGAGAATTTATTGCTTTTTTTTGTTAGTGCAATTCTGTTTTTTTAATTTCTCTGTATTATCTCCAGAATAGTCTATTTTTGTCCCAAGATATGTACATTCATTACTTTGTTTTAATTCATCTCCATCATCAGATTTTAAACTTTCCTTCTCTTCTCCTATGCATAAATATTTATGCTTCTGTATATTAATCAAAAGTCCACATTTTTCATATTTCTCTTTAAGCTTTCTTGGATATTAAGTTATGTAGGTAGGAAATAACACTATGAGGTTTATTTTAATTTATGTTTAGTTGTTTTTGACTCACCTCATTCTTCTTAACTTCATCGCAGACTCGAGTTTGTTCACTGCATTTGTGACATTCTCAATGCAGTGAAGAAACTCGAGTCTGCGATGGAGTTAAGAAGTATGAGGTGAGTCAAAAACAACTAAACATGAACTTTCTTGGATTTATTCCATATCATCATGCTCTTGTGCTGTCAGCAATGAATTGGTCATCTGCAAAACTGAGAGAATATATATATAGGTATTCTTCATTGATATTCCTATTTTTTTACATTTTATTTTTCAGTCTCTCAGTGCTTGTTCCAGATATGTCTTAAATAGAGTTGGTGATAAGCTCCATCCTTGCCTTAGTCGTTTTGTGACTTTAAATCCCTCTGTAATTTCATTGATTTTGAAATTGAATCTTTATATAATGATTTTTATAGCATCTATTAATCTTTTATTGATAGTTGATTTATCTAATGTTTCCTATAACTTTTTTAAAGGGATAAAAGTTTATAATTTAAATTTAAATCCATAATTAAATAACTAAGGATACAAATAGGGTAACATTTAAAATATGACTCAGATAATAAAACTAATTTACTATCACTATCAAACCTTGAGGTTCATGGCCATGCAAATATAAGCTCTCTATACATCCTTATCCCGAGTTTGTTTTTTATGACTTCAATTCAAATTCTAGTTTAGTTTAAATGTAATGAATTGAATTCCAAATAAACCCATAATAATGTTGTTTTTTTTTATTATTAATTTAACATTTCTCAATGAAAGATAAATTAAATTTGAAGAGAAAAATTTTCGCCTAGACCGGGACTCGAACCCGGGACCCTTGGCTTTAATTATTATGTATTAATTAATGTAAGGATCCTGTCCGCTATCTGAGATATGAAGTTTGTCAGTGATAGGATATCATACATAGTTCTAAAGGGTAAACGACATGATTTTGTAATCATAAATTTACATAATCCCATAGAAGATAAAGATGACAAGATCAAGGATGAGTTCTATGAAGAATTAGAATGCGTATTTGATGGCTTTTCACGATATCATATGAAAATTATCTTAGGAGATTTTAATGCAAAAGTGGGGCAGGAAGATATATTCAAACCAATAATAGGCAAATTTAGTCTTCATGAAGGTAGTAACGACAATGGTGTTAGATTAGTCACCTTTGCCACATGAAAGAATCTCATTGTTAAGAGCACAACATATCAGCATAAGGATATTCATAAATACACCTGGACGTCTCCAGATGGAGAAACTCGGAACCAGATGGATCATGTATTAGTGGACAAATGCTGGCACAGTAGCATCATCGATGTTAGATCAGTTAGAGGGACAGACTGCAATTCGGATCATCATCTGGCCAGGGTTAAAATCAGACAACGGCTATTGCTTATAAGAGGAACAAACGCTGAAGATAATTTTGAAAAATTTTAATTTAAAAACTTGAAAAATGATGAAATGCGGCAAGAATACCAAATCAAAATTGCTAATAGATTTGAAGTACTGGAACCTTCAGATGACAATATGGCAAACGAAGAAGAAACTGATATAAATAAAGAATGGGAGACTATAAGAGTTACTATTAAATTGTCAACATCAGAAAGCATTGGTTACTTAAAAAAGAGACAAAACAAGAAATGGTTTGATGAGGAATGTACTGACATTGTAAAGAAAAGAAAGCTAGCAAAAATGAAATGGTTACACGAGCCAAATGAGGTAAATTTAGAGCAATTGGGTAGTATAAGACAGGAAACCACCAGGTTACTAGAGAGTAAAAAGAGGGAATATTTGAGAGAGAAGATTAATGAACTTGAAATTAATGCAAAAAATAGGAACATTAGAGAAGTATATCAGGGAATTAGGATAGAGAAGAAAGGATTTCAGGCAACAAACATAATTCGGAATGAAAATGGGGATATGATTGCAGACTCCAGGAGTATATTAAATAGATGGAAAAGTTACTTTAATCAGCTATTAAATGTACATACAGAACAGGACATTGAGGAGGATAATTTACAGACAGCAGAAATGCTAGTTGCAGAACCAAGTGCATTAGAGGTTGAAATGGCGATTAAAAAATTGAAGATGTATAAAGCATCAGGTTCAGATGAGATCCCAGCAGAACTGATAAAATCAGGGGGAGAAAAATTGATGGATAAGATATGCCGGTTGCTTAGTATGATTTGGGAAAAAAAAGCTCTTCCAGATGAATGGAAAGAATTGATTATCGTACCAATTTATAAGAAAGGAGATAAAACTGATTGCAGCAACTATAGGGGCATCTCGTTACTCTCAACTTCGTAGAAAATTCTAACAAATATATTAGTAAGCAGACTTCTTCTTCTTTTTCCTTCCAAGTATTAGGCCAAGGCCTATTACGATCCTATAGAAAATTTTCCCTCCAGCGCGGGAAATTCTCGTATAAGACTTGAAAGCATAATAATAGTCCCTTCGATTGGTTGCCGGCCAAAGGAAGGCAAGACCAGTGATGGGGCTGCCATCTTATAGCCTCTGGTCAGGCTTTTCTGGAGAAGAAAAGAAAATAAAGGAAAGAAGAAATGGAAGAAAGGAAACACTCCCTAGCCCTCGGATGCCCCAATAGCGTCGGGGTCGAAAAAAACAAGAGTTAACCAAGAGAGGTTAGATAGTAAAGTTAAAAGAGTGCAAAACACAAGTAAGTGGAAGAAATGTTTTGCTCAGCTTGGGCACCTTGTGGTCGCCATCCACATATCCCCTAGATGAGGACCCCAGACTTACTCCCTATATTGATGACATTCTAAGAGATCATCAATGTGGATTTAGAAGAAACAGGTCTACAACAGATCAAATTTTTAGTTTAAGACAGATTTTAGAAAAGAAATGAGAATATAATGGTACTGTACATCAACTATATATAGACTTCAAAAAAGCATATAATTCAATTAAGAGGGAGAAGTTATATAATATCCTGCTGGAGTTCGGAATTCCTAAAAAGTTAGTTAGACTTATACGAATGTGTCTAAATGGCACAAAGAGTAGGGTGCGTGTAGGCAAACATTTTTCAGTCACTTTTGAAATCCAGAATGGGTTGAAGCAAGGAGATGCACTATCTCCTCTACTATTTAATTTTGTACTAGAGCACGCCATCAAATCTCTAGAGGACGAAGAAGGCCTACAACTCAATGGTTTTAATAAGCTATTAGTTTATGCTGATGATGTAATACTTTTGGCCGATAGCGAGGAGGTACTAAAGGACAACACGCACACACTATTGAGTAACACTAAGAAATTAGGACTGGAAGTAAATATCAATAAAACTAAATATATGGTCACACGTAGAAATACATTATATAATGGAAATGGAAAGCTAATGACAAATGAGGGAAATTTTGAGGAAGTGGCTGAATTCAAATACCTAGGAACAATAATCACAAATAGGAATGAGATGCACAAAGAAATTAAACATAGGCTTAATTCTGGAAATGCGTGCTATTATGCATTACAGAGACTTTTGATGTCCCAACTCCTTTCAAAAAACGTTAAACTGAAAATATATAAAACTATTATTCTACCAGTTATATTATATGGATGCGAAACATGGACTCTTACTTTAAGGGAGGAAAGGAGATTACAAGTATTTGAGAATAAAGTACTTAGGAAAATTTTTGGACCAAAGAGAGATGAACAGACAGGTGAATGGAGAAGACTACATAACAATGAACTACATGGTCTTTATAGGAAGCCAGATATAATAAGAACAGTTAAGTCTCGTAGACTGCGATGGGCAGGACATGTGGCACGTATGGGGAATGAAAGAGTTGCATGGAAGCTTCTTGTAGGAAAACCAGAGGGAAAACGCCCAGTTGGTAGATCAAGAATGAAATGGGAGAATACAATTAACTATGATTTGAGGGAATTAGATTATACAGGAAATGATTGGAAAGCATTAGCTCAGGATAGGGATGTATGGAGAGCTTATGTCCGCGTGGCGATGAACCTACGGATTCGATAGTGCCAATGAGTGAGTGAGTAAGTAAGTATTAAGGTAGAATATTTTTTATCACTCACCTCATATTGTTCTACCTTAATGAATATACCTCATAGTGAGAATTCCTAAAATAAGTAAGTAAGTTAAGGTAGAATATTTTTATCACTCACCTCATATTGTTCTTCTTATTCGATTATAAACTAGTTTCGGAACATAGTTTCTGTTCCATCCTCAGTATCGTCACGACCATTGTTCTGTCGTCTTGAAGAACAAACTAGTTTATAATCAAATAAGAAGAACAATATGAGGTGAGTGATAAAAATATTCTACCTTAATGAATATACCTCATAGTGAGAATTCCTAAAATAAGTAAGTAAGTAAGTGTTTAAAATATTAATTATTTAAATATTTTCTTTTAGGAGGTAAATCTACCTGCATACCAGTTCGTTTTGTGATTGTTTTCATGTGTTTTATTGGAATTTCTCTTCAGTATACAATGAAAGTACTTTTATCAGTTGCAATTGTTGCAATGGTGAAATCTGAATCTTCTAATACTACAGAATCTCAACTTTTGGAATCTGATATTGATAGTGATGATGTTTGTCCTGTGAGTGAGACTACTGCCAGTACATCTAAACAGGTAATGTATTTAAAATTCATCGGAGAACATATTGTTTAAACAACTCACCTCATAGGATTCATGCTTCCATGATATCGCGATTTCAAACATAATCATGTTCATCGTCAGCCATAACTCCGACTGATGAAATTCTTCGGCCGTCAACTATTCTATTGTCGCCATCTTCAGTGCTGCCATCTATGGTTGAATTTATGAACTTCAAAATCAATGTAATTTCGTTAGGGATATCAAAATTCATTGATCTATTTTTGTTTTTCTGAATGTATATTTTTTCCCAAACTGTCAATTCCAAAGGTTTCTCTACTTGTTTTAAAAGTTTAGCTTCTCTTCCAATTTTATGATGTTCTAATAAACTATGTGCAGCAATTGCAGATTTTTCAATTTCACAATTTTTAATATTTCTGAAATGTTCTTTTGTCCGAATTTCCAAATTCCTTTTTGTTTTTCCTATATAAACTTTATTGCAATCTTCACAATTTATTTGATAAATTCCAGATTTCTTACTGTCTGGAACATTGACTTTTTTATTGGTACTTAGAAGATTACCCAGACTAAATTTATTTATTGGTGCCAAAGAAATGTTGTATTTGTCAAAAATTTTTTGAAATTTCCTATGCATTTCAGGATGGTAAGTAATTTTCTTGTATTTTTTCTTTTCTTTGCAATTTTGTAGAGTAGTATGTTCATTAAGTCTTTTATTGTGTTTGAATTTCTTCAACTTATTTATAATTAATTCTTTATCAAAACCATTTAATCTAGCAGTGTTTAAGATATGTTTAAATTCTAAAGATATTGAAGATGCTCTTAAATTATTGAACCTTCAGGATGAATCAGTAAAGTTTGCCGTTAAATTAGAAAAAGAAAACAAAATTCCTTTTTTGGATTTATGTATAATTAGGAATGATCAAACACTGAAAATTGAATTTGATATATTTAGAAAAGGAACTCATACAGATAATTACATTAAATCATCAGGCTTCAATCACATTGCTCATAAGCATGCAATATTCAATAGCTTAATTTACAGATTGACAAATGTACCATTAAACGAAGAAAATTTCAATAAAGAGTTTAAACATATCTTAAACACTGCTAAATTAAATGGTTTTGATAAAGAATTAATTATAAATAAGTTGAAGAAATTCAAACACAATAAAAGACTTAATGAATATACTACTCTACAAAATTGCAAAGAAAAGAAAAAATACAAGAAAATTACTTACCATCCTGAAATGCATAGGAAATTTCAAAAATTTTTTGACAAATACAACATTTCTTTGGCAACAATAAATAAATTTAGTCTGGGTAATCTTCTAAGTACCAATAAAAAAGTCAATGTTCCAGACAGTAAGAAATTTGGAATTTATCAAATAAATTGTGAAGATTGCAATAAAGTTTATATAGGAAAAACAAAAAGGAATTTGGAAATTCGGACAAAAGAACATTTCAGAAATATTAAAAATTGTGAAATTGAAAAATCTGCAATTGCTGCACATAGTTTATTAGAACATCATAAAATTGGAAGAGAAGCTAAACTTTTAAAACAAGTAGAGAAACCTTTGGAATTGACAGTTTGGGAAAAAATATACATTCAGAAAAACAAAAATAGATCAATGAATTTTGATATCCCTAACGAAATTACATTGATTTTGAAGTTCATAAATTCAACCATAGATGGCAGCACTGAAGATGGCGACAATAGAATAGTTGACGGCCGAAGAATTTCATCAGTCGGAGTTATGGCTGACGATGAACATGATTATGTTTGAAATCGCGATATCATGGAAGCATGAATCCTATGAGGTGAGTTGTTTAAACAATATGTTCTCCGATGAATTTTAATGATTATACCTCATAATGTTTACTTCCCAACATTAATTAAATATAGGTAATGTATTTGATTACAGATTCATTCTTTTTTCTCAATTTATTTTGAATACTACACTTGCGTTTTGTTTAGTGTACAAATTAAATAAATTTTGCATAGTTCTCAAAGGACAAAAAATTCTTAGATTTTTTATTTGTGTACAGTCTAGCCTGTATGATTTCATGATTGTAAATACGAGGGTCATACTGAAAGTCATGAGCAACATTTTTTTAAACAATCATAATATTTATTTTAGACAAACCAAGTACACCATGTTAATCTACAGACCTTTGTGCTACTTTTCAACATAGTCTCCATTTCTTTGCACACATTTTGTCCAGCGTCCTACAAGCTTGAAAATTCCCTTATGATAGAAGTCCGTTCAAGCTGCTCGAAGACACTGACGCACTGCTTTCTGAATATCCTCTAGCATCTCGTAGTGTTGGGCTCTCATCTGCTCCTTCACAGAACCGAAAAGATGGTAGTCGGAGGGTGCCAAATCGGGACTATAGGGAGGATGTGGAAGAGTTTTCTACCCAAATGTCCTGATCTTCTCCACAGTGGCACGGGCAGTGTGAGGACGCGCGTTATCGTGTTGCAGAATGATCTTCCTTATAGGGCGTTTGTCATGCAATGCACGACGGAGCTTCACAAGTGTCTGGATATAGCGGGCAGCATTTATGGTTTGTCCAGGTTCAAGAAATTCAACCAGAATGCAACCTTGCGCATCCCAGAAGATGCTGCCCATAACTTTCCCAACAGATTGCACTGTCTTCGCTTTTTTGTTTGATGGCGAATTCAAGTGGTGCCATTCCATACTCTGGCGTTTTGTTTCAGGCTCGTAGCGATAAAACCAGCTTTTGTCACCTGTCACAATACTCGTCAAAAAATCATCACCTTCATTTCGAAATCTCTGAAGAAGGTTATAGGTGGTGGTTCTTCTCTGAAGTTTGTGGTCTTCACTCAATAAACGTGGAACCCAACGGGCACTAACTTTTCGGTAACCTAAGCTGTGAATCATTTCTTGCAATGCACTGTGTCCTACTGGAAGTTTTGTAGCGATTTCATTCACTGTGATACGCCTGTTGTCTCTAATGAGCGCATCAACTCTTTCCTTGTTGCAATCCGTGGAGGCAGAGCGTGGGCGACCGCTACGAGACTCATCTTTGTTAATCGTGTTCCTATCTTTAAAATGTTTCACCCATCTCGTAACACTGCTGGCACCCATGCAAGCATCTCCATAAGCACGTTGAAGTCTTTGGTGAATATCAACAGCAGATTGTTCCTCTTTAACAAGGAATTCAATGACAGCGCGCTGTCGAAACGAAACATTGATGTCTGCCATTTTGGAAACACTGCATGTGGTCACATGATAGAGGCTATGACGCCATAGAACGGCAATGTTGTGGTATAAAGTCTGTAGATTACGATCCTGCAGTTGTTTTGTTACATTGTTGAAATTTGAATTTTAATAATGGGTTGCTCACGACTTTCAGTATGACCCTCGTATTATTATGCATTTCTATTACTTTAATAGGAAGTTATCATTCCAAAATTTGTATAAATGACTAATTGTGGTATGCATGCCATAACCGTTGCTAAGGAAACAATAACATCATTACAGCCATCTAAATGTTGTTTTATACAGGGTTACTACAAAGATCTCCCTGATTTTATTTATAATTCGTCACATATTATGTGAGTTAGAGTTATGAAATGAACAACAATAGAAAGTAGAACTCAAAAAGTTCTGTTTAAATACAGTAGTAGTAGTGAATGTATGCTAATTGGCCAAAAAACTTTAAAAGGAGAGAGAATGAGAAAATGGCTAACACAAAAGAGTTTTCTATTTGAATGTGTGTAAATGGCAAAAAGAGTAGGGTGTATGTAGGCAAACACTTCTAAGATATTTTTTTGTAATTCACAATGGGGTAAAGCAAGGAGATGCACCATCTCCTCTACTATTCAATGTTGTACTAGATAATGCCATCAAGTCTTTAGATTATGAGAAGCCTACAATGCAATGGTATTAATTGTCTGTTAGTTTATGCTGATAATGTAGTATTATTAGGTGATTGTGGGAAAATACTAAGGGTCCAACATGTATACACTATTGAGTAAGACTAAGAAATTAGGACTGAAAGTAAACATCAATAAAACCAAATATATGTTCACATATAGAAATATGTTATATAATGGAAATGGACAGTTAATGAAAAATGAGGGGAATTCTGAAGAAATGGCTAAATTCAAATACCTAGGAACAATCATTACAAATAGGAATGAGATACATAAACAAATTAAACATAGGCTCGATTCTGGAAATGCATGTAATATGTATTACAGGGACTCTTGTTGTCCTAACTTCTCTAAAACATTAAACTGAAAATATATAATACTATTGTTCTCCCAGTTATGTTATACGGATGTGAAACATATACTCTTAAAGGTGGAGAAAAGATTACGAGTATTTGAGAATAAAATTCTTAGGAACATGTTTTTATTATAAATTTAATAGTTCCCACTGAAGGACAAATTATATTTGAAGAGAAAAATATTTGCTTAGACTGGAGATTGAACCCAGGACCTTTAGATTTATATGCTAATGCTCCATCATCTGAGCTATCTTAAGCACTCAAATCTTCATTGAGAAGTGTTAAATTTATAATAAAAACATTGAAAGAAGTTCTACTGGCTGTATAAAATAATGTTAAAATCCCCAATAAAGTCTTCTTAAATAAGAAGCCATAATTTGCATAATTGGGCAGTGGTTCATAGCATTTGGCGCTCTCGGGAAATTAAAAACATATAAGAAAAAAATTGCATTTAGATTGGATTGCTAGATAGCTCAGATAATAGAGCATTAGCATATAAAGCTAAAGGTCCTGGGTTCAACCCCAGTTTAAGCGGGTATATTTGTATTTTATTTTTTATTTTGAAAAGGAAAATTGATGCTTGAACTGAGTCTTGATTCCTGGACCTACCGTTCTCTGTACAAGCATGCCATCCATTACACTATCAAGCTATGATACAAACATTAACATTTCTTTATTCATATACAATTCTGAAATCGTCCGAAGGCAGATAGACATCGCTACCAATGGTTAACAGCCATTAATGAGAATTTTACACTAACTTTTAAGCAGTAAAGCTTAATATTTTGATGTGATGTTTTAATCATTACCTCAGGATAGGGATGTGTGGAGCCATGAACCTTGGCTTCGATAGTGCCAGTGAGCTGGTTAGTCCAGTATGAATGTATAAATTTATATAACACATTACAAAATATACCATTTACTTGAATTGAAGTTATTATTTTATAGGAGGGTGAATTTGATTGGAGTGAAGATGTACAAGGTTATGCACTCTCTGCATATTATTATGGTTATATTGCAACTCAGCTTCTAGGCGGGCGACTGAGTGATGTGTTTGGTGCTAAATATGTGTTAGGGCCAGGAGTGTTTATAGCAGGAGCAGTAACAGTTCTGGGTCCAGTTGCTGCCAGAATACATATTGGTGCTTTCATAGCATCAAGAGTTATAGTCGGAGCTGCCTCAGTAAGTTAGCATATCAAAAGAGTGAATTAGAAAACATTCCATACCTCATATTTCCAGTTCACTCTCTTGATAATGTCACTTCCTATCAATTATTGTAAGTTAACATATATTAGATTAAATTATTTATTATTACAATTATTACAATTCAGTTTGTGATATTATATTTTAGTTATAGGTTATTCTTCTTCAGGCAGTACAATATTATTTTGTGGATTGTCCTGAGTACAGGTACTCCAATTTTTAATTTTCATGTTAAATCTGTTTGCATATGTCCTCCCATCTGTATTTTGGTATACCTTTCTGTAGTTGTTTTCATTTAAGTATAATTCTTATCCTCCATTTTGTATACATGTCCAATCTAATTCAATATCTGGATTTTATTAAATATTTCATCGAAGGAATCTTGCCAAACTAAAATATCTGTAGGTTGCATTAATCACATTACCTTTAGTACTTCAGTAGGTAGTTATCATATCTAAAATCATGTACAAACAACTAATTATGTCATATATTAATGTCTTCTGAGTGTATATTGTGTTCTCAAGGTGTGGAAATGGACAGAGAACATTTAACAAATTGTGTAGCTCTTCAAAATTACCAAGATATGACTTCCAAGTATTGGGAAGCAAGAAGGAGAATAACTTTATTGTTAACTCCAGAGCAGTAACTACATACATAAATACATACATACATACATGAAATTGAATTTTTTTTTTTTTTTGCTTTGAACTCTTCACCAACATGTGTGTGTGTATATATATGACATGAAAAGGAAAATAACTGCCTGAACCGGGATTTGAACCCCGAGACTTCTAACTTGATATTTGATAAGTTAGTGCGCTATCCAGACTAGCACAAACATTTATTTTTCTATATATATATATATATATATAAAATCATCAATAACAATCAGGGATTAGGCCATTGGCCTGTTCTGCTTCAGGATAGAAATTGGTCCCTCCATCGCTATATATATATATATATATATTATATATATATATACGGTATGTATATATATTCTTTATCATGAGAGATAGTGGAACTCAGTTTCACTGCCATCTCATGGCATCTATAACAAGTAAGCATTTTAAAGATAATTTTTTACTTTATAGCAGTTATGCTTCTTTATATATATATGTTACAATTAAATTTTGACATTAAACAATGAAAGTCTAAGATGTTATGAAAAGAAAATTAAGGTTCAGGCATTAACTTTTCTTTTCATAACATTATATATATATTTTTTTACATTTATTTAATTGAAATTACATATGAGAATTGTAATATTAATTAAATTAACCATTCATTGTCTTCATAATCATAGTGTGTTTACGAATTCAGGCTTTTATTTGACCTATTTTGGCCTCAATAGAAATACCAACCGGAAGTCTTTTGAGTGGACATCCTGATCTTCTTCTTCCTGTAGCTTGATAGCTTAACATATGCTTGGGTATTATGTAATCCTCCATTCGATGAATATGTTGTATCCATCTTGATTTATAATCAGAAATTTTTGTTTTGCAAAGATTCCATGTATAATTCATCTAGTAATGTGTATCCAGCAATCCTCTGAAGATATTTGTCAGATCTAAGTCTCTGAATTTCCTTTTGTTTCAATGTCCAGATTTTTGGCCAAATGGAGTAGTAGTAAGGCCTTTTCATTATATTATTTTTGGTCTGGACATCTTACCTCAATATTAATGTTGATTTGTTCTTGGACATGTTTCAAAACAATTCTGTTTTATCTTCAGCTTTCCCAGAATTGTTTGAAACATGTCCAAGAACAAATCAACATTAATATTGAGGTAAGATGTCCAGACCAAAAATCATATAATTAAAATAACCTCAAAATATAACTTCCTAAAATTAAATATTAAGGCCTTTTCATTTTTCGCAAGGGAGCTGACCTATAGGATTCGACCTCCCTATCACAGACCCACCCACCGAGAGTACATAAATATGCGATGTCTGCAGAAACACCAGTAGATCAATTGGAAATGGAATGGAAAATGGCCCTATGGAATATTAGAAGGGCAGAAATATAATGAACATGATATCAGAAACAGCTCTACAAGAATATGACATTGTTATATTAACAGAAACATTAGCAAGGAAATCTATTGAAATCCCAGGAAAATACGCAACGCACACCCCAGCAACTAAAGGACCAACAGGAAGACCTTCAGGAGGAGTATCATGCTATTTTAGCCCAAAAATGGGTCAGAAAATCTTTGAACATAAAGAGAAGAACTTAGTATTTGTGAAAACTAACTTAGTCACCATAATCGGTCTATATTTCAACCCGAAAACAGACATCGTAGAAGTAATAGACTCAACGATAAGTGCTCTAAAATATACTAACCCTGAAGAAACAGTGATCCTAGCAGGGGATTTCAACTGCAGACTGGACACAATCAACCAAAGATCCAGAATCCTAGTCGATACATTGGAAGAAGAAGGCTTCAGGTTAATAAACAAATCAGACCAGAAAACCTACTACGCCAAAAATGGCAGCAGTACAATAGACTTGGTATTCATAAAAGGAAATAACGTCAAGGTGAAAAAACAGGAAGTCCTTACGACATCAGAACTTACAGCACTCAGAAAACACATTCCAGTCGTAACTTGGTTCGAAACAGAACTGACTATAGAAAACAAGACACCTCAGCAGAATACCAAAATATCAAGAAAAATAAATGTACAGAAGCTGAAAGAATCTGAACAAGAAATCGAATTCATAAAATCGAACATAAGACAAAATAAGATAACAGAAGCAATGGAAAATATCGAGCAGCTAATCAAAACAGCAACAACACAAACGACTCAGAGAAAAGCAAAACCTTGGTTCGACGCAGCATGCTACAAACAGAGAACCGAAACGCTCAAAGCACTACATCAAGCAAAAAATCGACAAACAAGAACCAGGATCTAGAGCATTATGCGGAGTGCAGAAGAAAGTACAAGCTGCTCCTTAGGCAAAAACAAAACGAATACATCGAGAAAATCGGCATAGAGACAGCAGAAACAGCAGAGAGAGATCCGTTTATTGCACTCAAAAGAAGAAAAACAATGCATACTCCAAGTATACAAATGAAGTCATGGCAAACACATTTCCAGTCAATTTTAAACCACAAAAATAAAAGACAAGCCTATGACAAAATAAAACCACCCACAGATGAAATACCACAACAAATCACAATGCGAGAAGTCCTCAGGGCGATAGACAAGCTCAAGAATAACAAAGCGGCAGGACCTGATGGAATCTTCAATGAATTCCTCAAAGAATCAACAGCAGAACTAAAAACGACATGGGTAAAACTTTTAAACAAATGCCTGGAACTAAGAGAAATCCCAAACGCATGGAAACAGGCCACAATAAAGGTATTTTACAAAGGAAAAAGGACCCACAAACAATCCTAACTCATACAGAGGGATCACCCTAGAAAACAACCCCTTTAAACTCTTGATGAACATACTAAACACATGACTTACAGATAAAATAGAGAGAAAAATACCAGACCAACAGTTCGGATTTAGAAAAAGCCGCTCTACTCTACAGGCGTAGACAACCTACTTAAAGAAATACGCGAAGCACTGAGTAGACCGAAGCAGAAGTTCTATGCTGTATTCGTAGACTACTGCAAAGCTTTTGACAACGTGGACAGGAAAATACTGATCTCCAAGTTGAGAAGCATGAATGAACTGGACGAACATACCCTAACACTTATCCATAACATACTAGCTCAAAATTTCATAAAGATAGACGATGCAGTTCAGAAATCAGAGGAAGTCATTCAAACCAGAGGAGTGCTTCAAGAGGACCCTTTAAGCCCTCTCCTCTTTAATGTGATGACAGCAGACATAACCCAGATATGCTGCCCATCTACAAAAATGTATATGTACGCAGACGATATGGTACTTGGAGCAACAGATAAGGAAGAACTGCAAGAAACAATACACAATCTCGCATTGTGGGCCTACAAAAATGGTTTCGATATAAAGCTATCAAAAACGGTACAAATGGTGGTTGACTGGTACACATATAACTGCAGGGCAACCTGTTGCAAATCACAAACGCCTTTAAATATCTAGGAGTAACACTCCAAACAACAGCCAAATCCTTCAGAATGCATACGAAAGAGAGAGCGGCAGCTGCTATAGTTGCCATATACGACATAGAAAACATCACACAACTGTCACTTGCAACAGCCATGAAACTTTTTGAGGCCAAAAAACTTCCCATCTTAACATATGGAATAGAAATCATTTGGACTGACCTCAGTTACGGAGACTTAAACACCTTAGAAAAAGTGAAAGCAAGATTCCTAAAAGCAGCAATGGGGATCTCGAAATTTGCTCCATCTAGACTTGCATATGAATTAGCATGGGAAACTTTCCTCGTGGAAGACCTACACACAAAATTCCTGTTACCAGCTACTAAACAGGAAAATGCATTGAAGAAAATAAGACAACACAAGACAAAAGAAATACCAGAAGATTTTACGCAACAGATGCATTGATCAATCGAGACTGGACTGGACCAAACAACAAGATACACAGTGCAATAATAAGACTGCAGTGCATGGATATCACCATAAACTCTGCAAAATTTCAAACTATCATGATCCGTCAAGTGACTGCGTGTGCAAGCTCTGTGATAAACCGTGTGAAAGATATCATTTCAGTGTCTGTTTAAAGAGAACACAATCGTTGCTGGTATACAGCAGAGACATAAACTAATGCACTTTTGTGCGCGCTTTTCATATTATAATGTCCATTTTTCGCTACTATACAAAAGATATGGAAGAGCCAATGTTTTATACACTTTTAATCTTAATTTTTGGACTAACTGTGGCTTGAAGATAGAATTTACTATAATGAAAGGTAATTAATATATATAGAGTTTGAAATTTTCTCAAAAGGTAATGTTTTATGGTTTATGCTTTGACATAGTGGAAGGGCTTTAGAGCTATGCTGGTTTAGAAATTGTATCCTAGATATGTAAAATTATTCGCCTACTCCAAAATGTTATTGTCATTACAATTTTATTTCTGACAGGATCTACACCTTGAAATGCCCTGATTTTTGTTTCCTCTGTTTTACAATTCTGTGAGTCCACCGCTGTGGTCTAGGGGTAGCATGCTGCCTTGTCACGCAGCGGGCCCGGGTTCGATCCCCGGTCGGGATAGTTTTTCTGGGTGAGGTTTTTATCGGGGTTTTTCCTCACCTATAAGACAAATGTCAGGAAAACTTTAAGGCCCAAACGGTCCCCGAAATCATATGGCCATCGCAATCATCATCATTCATATTCATCTTAGGTTAAGCTTAGGATTAGGGACTCTCCTGGCGCACCATTATCATCATCATCACCCATCATATCATCGGGGCAACGTAACCCTGCCTTCCAGGTGCCCCAACCTCAGAAGTGGGTTACAAGTACGCCATGCCAGGAGAGAAACCAGGAATGTCGAAAGACAAACCTGGGTCATTTGAAAAAAAAAAAAAAACAATTCTGTGAAACTCTACCATACTCATTATCAGAAGATCCACCAATCTGAGACATTCTGTTGCACTTCTTAACCAGTGTTTCTTTTTACAATGTGAGGTAATTAACCTCATGCACATCCTCCTATCTGGAGGACCAGGGTATTCCTTTTCATCTAGTTCATCATCTCCAGCTTGGGAGGGCATACCAGTAGCTATGATACTGTCAGCATAGCTCTAAAGACCTTCCACTATGTCAAAGTATAAATCATAAAACATTATCTTTTGTGAAAATTTCAAACTCTATATATTAATTACCTTTCATTATAGTCTGATGATGATAATTAATAAAATCCTTTAACATTGGTCACAGTATATTTCAATAACTCACCTCACAAATTTTGTGTATTTCATGATACCATGGTTTCAAATGGGATCCCGTACTTCTTCATTAACCACTCTGATTGATGAAATTCTTCGGCCATCAACATCTTCTGAGCTGCCATCTATGGTCGAGTTTATAAACTTTGAAATTAAATTTTATTTGTTGGGAATATCTAAGTTCATCAATCTATATTTTTTATTCTTATGAATGTATATCTTCTACCAAACTGTCAATTCCAATGGTTTATCTAATTGTTTTAAAAGTTTTGTTTCTCCTCCAATTGCCGATTTTTCAATTTCACAATTTTTAATATTTCTAAAATGCTTTTTAGTACAAGTTTCCAAACTTCTTTTGGTTTTTCCTATATGTACTTTACTGCAATCATTATAACTTGTTTAAAATAGAATAAAACTCCTGTTTGAAATGGTTAAAATATGGTATGTTTTCCTTCTATTCTCATCCATTCATTGATGAAATATGAGTTTAAAATTTGTTACAGGGTGTAGTTATTCCTTCAACTCAAATTGTATTTACTAGATGGACAGTTCCCAGTGAATTAATGTTTATCGGAGGAATTGTAATGGGAGGTAAGTTTTCCATTTATTTTTATTTTGACTATAGCCTATACATAACTAGTGTTAAAAATATATAAACTCCCTTTTTATTAAAAACTAAATTAAATACATTTTAATGAATTTTATTTTATAAAAGCTTTATTTTATAAATTCCTTGAAAAAAGTAAATAAATAATTAGAGATAACAATAGTTATTGCTCTAGAATAACTTAGTTTAATAGAATTTAGTCTTATACCTCAGAATTAAATATTCCAATTTAAAGCAGATTTATATATTTCATTCCATTGTTGCAGTTTAACCTCTGACCTTGTAGGTACTTTTACGTGCCACACACCACCTGGGCCTTATATGATACGATATGTCGGGAGAGGGATTTTAATTATAGATTTCACACATACTTTTTTGACCACACAAGGACATGGAGAGCCTCCCCGAATGAGGGATCAGCTCAATGTTAGGGCCTTCTCCAAGACAACATTAAGATGAAAACGCCATTCATACTAAACATGTCAAATATGATTGTCATGGCCAGACTGTGGGGGGACAGTTTGGGTCTTAAAGTTTGCTAACATTTGTCTTGAAGATGAGGAAACCATCATTCAGGACTGAAATCGGGTGCACTGCTTATGAGACAGTGACACTATTTGAGACCACAGCTGTGGACAAATTAATATTTGAAGAGAAAAAAAATGTATGCCTAAATTAGGATTTGAATCCAAGGTCTCTGAGTTTCCATACCAGCAATCTAAACTATTGAACTATTTAGGCATCTCAATTTAAATGGAAAATTTTCTCTCTCTTATGCAATCCCATGTGTTTGAAGCCGAGATGTTTATTATTCTTTTAACACTACTTTTTTTAGCTAGTAAAGCTTATATTTTCGATGTTTTAATTTCAAATTTGTCATTTACATTGAAGGACAAATTAATATTTGAAGAGAGAAATTTATTTTTTATGTTTTTATTTAAATTAACATTTTCCAATCCTGGATAGAATCTAATTTAAGAAAGAAATTTATACCTAAACTGGGATTTGAACCCAAGGATCTAGTTTTCCATACCAGTGCTCTAAACCTTTGAACGATTTAGGCATATTACATTAATTAAAATGAAAATTTACTGTTAGAAATAATGAAATTAACTGTTAGCATTTCTGTAACTGTCTATTTGTCATACATGGGCATGTGGCCTATTTGCTGTGATTGTTACACTTATAAGGAAATTAGCTAATACCCGGCGTGCGCTGCTACTCCTAAATAAATGTTAATGCGTTTTTACCACCAGCCATGCACTGTTACACTTGCCCGGGAATCTGTTTATCCCGATCTTGTCATCAATGAAAGACGAAAATGGTTATTGTGAGTTATCCATAGAAGATAAACATATGCTGTCGCAGACTTTTTTGTAGAGTTTTTTGAGATGTTCAATTCTGTGTACATTAATTTGGTGTATTTCACATTTTTCACTACAAAGGGTGATTTTTAGGAGTGAAGGGGTTGAATATCACAACTCTCTTGTAGCCTATGTTCATCCATGAATCTCCTGAACATTTTGCAAAAACCCCATCAAAATCGGATCAACAGTATGGCCATGCATAGAATACGAACTAACAAACAAACATTGATTTTTATGTATTAGATAACACAAATCTTCCTGCAGTGAAAGTAAATTAATGGTATCACATGTGCCCTGATTGCCCTGTTATTATATAATTTATGTAACTTATTATTGTTTCATGCACATGTATTATTTATTTATTCTGTATGTCATACTTTTTGTAGGGGCTCCATTTGGAACAGTGCTTTCATTGATATTGTCAGGAATTCTTGATGATGTTGGAGGTTGGCCTTTCATATACTACTTTTTTGGTGGGCTAGGCATGATCTTCATATTCCCATGGCTGTATCTAGCATATAATACTCCTGACATACATCCTCGAATCTCAGAAGCTGAACGGAAATATATCCTGAGCAATATTACATTAGAAAATAAGGTGAGTACTCATATCTATGAAATATAATGCTATTTTTTTGTGATTAACTAATTTCAGTTTATTCTATCATTGTTTTTAGGCTCTACATTGTCAATGCTTCTTTTTTTTATCTAAGACCTATTATTATTTTATAACTCGAATGCAATATATATTCCAGTATACACTTTAATTGGAAAAAAAGTTATAATTAAATTAAATTTGAAGAGAAAAATTTTCGCCTAGACCGGGACTCGAACCCGGGACCCTTGGCTTTCCGGGCCAAGTGCTCTACCAACTGAGCTACCGAGGCGAGTTACGATCTAGACGCAAATTTTTCTCTTATATACGTTGTAATTCCCTATTGCCAAATGCTTTTGAAACCATTGTTTCTATCTTTGCAAATGGCGGCTTCTTAGTTAAGAAGACATTTATTGGAAATTTAACATTACTTTAAAAGCCAGTAAGGCCTCTAATGATGTTTTTATTATTCATTTAACATTTCTCAATGAAAGATAAATTAAATTTGAAGAGAAAAATTTTCGCCTAGACCGGGACTCGAACCCGGACCCTTGGCTTTCCGGGCCAAGTGCTCTACAACTGAGCTACCGAGGCGAGTTACGATCTAGACGCAAATTTTTCTCTTATATACGTTGTAATTCCCTATCGCCAAATGCTTTTGAAACCATTGTTTCTATCTTTGCAAATGGCGGCTTCTTAGTTAAGAAGACATTTATTGGAAATTTAACATTACTTTAAAAGCCAGTAAGGCCTCTAATGATGTTTTTATTATTCATTTAACATTTCTCAATGAAAGATAAATTAAATTTGAAGAGAAAAATTTTCGCCTAGACCGGGACTCGAACCCGGGACCCTTGGCTTTCCGGGCCAAGTGCTCTACCAACTGAGCTACCGAGGCGAGTTACGATCTAGACGCAAATTTTTCTCTTATATACGTTGTAATTCCCTATCGCCAAATGCTTTTGAAACCATTGTTTCTATCTTTGCAAATGGCGGCTTCTTAGTTAAGAAGACATTTATTGGAAATTTAACATTACTTTAAAAGCCAGTAAGGCCTCTAATGATGTTTTTATTATTCATTTAACATTTCTCAATGAAAGATAAATTAAATTTGAAGAGTCTACAATTATATATAGAAACAATGGTTTCAAAAGCATTTGGCGATAGGGAATTACAACGTATATAAGAGAAAAATTTGCGTCTAGATCGTAACTCGCCTCGGTAGCTCAGTTGGTAGAGCACTTGGCCCGGAAAGCCAAGGGTCCCGGGTTCGAGTCCCGGTCTAGGCGAAAATTTTTCTCTTCAAATTTAATTTATCTTTCATTGAGAAATGTTAAATGAATAATAAAAACATCATTATAATTAAATGTTTGACATTTAGCAATGAAGGCCAAATAAGACAAGAAAAGAAAAATAATCAGAATTTGAACTCCAGACTTCTAACTTATAAAGTTAGAAGTCTCGAGTTCAAATCCCGGCTCAGGCATTTATTTTTCTTTTCTTGTCTTATTTGGCATTCATTGCTAAACGTAAAAAATTTAACTATAATGTGAAATAAGTGTTACTGCTATAAATAAATAATACCTTTAAAATACTTATTTGTTATAGATGCCATGAAATGGCAGTCCCGTGCTGTAGCCGAGTGGTTAAGGCAAGAAGCCTTGGCACAGAGCTAAGAGACTTGCGCTGGTTTGAGTCTCCATGGGGAAACAATTTTTCTCATGGAATTTCGGCCAGTATGGGACCGGTGCCCATCCAGCATCATGAGGCATTTGGGTAGCTACAATAAGTAGCGACTCCAGGTTGAGAATACCAGCTATAATGCCTGGGGGATCCGACGTGCTGACCACATGTCATCCCTACACTGGCTAGATGATTGTCTACCTCTGTGATTAACACATGTGGACGTGAGCCAGCAGCCGGATGATCAGCCAAGGGCTGATATTTATATCGATCTATGAATTTCGATATTCTGGTGGATACAAATTTAATTACAAAGTTTATAATCCCAACGAAAGATGGCAGCACAAGAAGTGATGTCACTAAAGAAATCAACAATCAAGGAATTTCATCAGTGGAAGCCATGACTGAAGAAGGACATGATTTTGTCTGAAACCGTCAGTATCAAAGAAGTTTGAAAATGTATGAGGTGAGTTGATTAAAATATGTTCTCCACTCACTATTAAAAAGAGTCATGCCTGGATAATCTGCAAACCGGATAATATGCACACGGATAATCGGGAGTTTGCTATATATATATATATATATATACATACACGAAACTCATAGTCACACACATTCATACACATATACAGAGTGTAACTGGACCTCACCGACAAAATGATAGTGATGATAGGCCATGCAGAGAGGATAATTTTTTGTGAAGGAACATATAGTCCCAAACATGTCATTTATGAGTTATGTGCAGATGAAGGTGTTCACCAGTAAGGGTCAGAATTGAATACAACAATTGTACATGTAACATTTTATTGAAAAAGGCATTTTTTACAATAGGTGTTCAAACAGTTGATCCTGTGCCTCATTGTATGTTTGATATCGTTGCAGCAACGATTGGCCAGCACAGCTGAGCATGGCAGGATTCTGCTTGACGTTGTCAAATGCAGCATTTAGTCTGTCGATGAATTGCAGCATATGTAGTATGGTGTGGATGTCTCCTGTTGGGATACCGCTGCTCGTAAATGTGACGAGCATATCTTCCATCTCCCCCCGCCTCACCGTAACACATAATCATGTCTCTGAGTTCAGTCAACTCGTACTGCATGTTGATTAAATTCTCAAAACGCCAAACCAAACCTACAGGCACGACAGAGTGAGAGCTGTTGGCACAGATAAACAACAAATGGGTTGGTTTCAGTGCATGGAGCATGCACCTTGATACATAGGTATAACTCATAAACGAATATACGTTCCTTCACAAAAAAATTATCCTCTCTGCATGGCCTATCATCCCTGTCATTTTGTCGGTGAGGTCCTGTTACCATGTATATAATTTATGCCAATTTTGGAATATATTAAACAGTACCAACTAAATTGGAAACACCATCTTGAAAGAATGAGTTCAAATTGGATCCCCAAAGCTGTTTATAATTATATACCAAGAGGACGAAGATCACTGGGCCGTCCTATGAAATGCTGGAGGAAACATTTTCTATAGGATCGTAACAGGCCTTGGCCTAATACTTGGAAGGAAGAAGAAGAAGAAGATATAATTTAATACAGATTCTTCTCCTAAGTTTAACCAGTCTGTTTTATTGTTTTTCAGAAATCACATCCAGTGCCATGGTTTCATATTTTAACTTCATGGCCCTTCTGGATTCATGTTACAATGGGCTTTGGCAATGCATGGGTATCATATGCACTATTATCAGATATGCCAACATTTCTTAGTAAAATACTACATTTTAATGTGAAAGATGTAAGTAATTTATATCATATGAGATACAACATATAAAAAAAGAAACAATTGTAATGCTATAAAAAATTGAAATGAATGTATTAGAGATACGGTGGGAGTAGAAAAATGGACAGAAGTAACAGGGAAAATTATAATAAAATGATTTAAACCCTAAAAAAAAGTGACAGAGGAGAGAATAATACCTAGGGAAATTATGGAGATGCAAATGAAAGACAGAACCAGATGATTGAATTTAGAAATGAAGGGATATAATTGGAAAGAAATCTAGGAAGAGGAAATATGTTTTTATTATTCATTTCATACATCTCAATGATGGATAAATTATATTTTTCTCTTCAAATATAATTTTACCATCATTGAGATGTATGAAATGAATAATAAAAACATTGAAAAAAGCCGTACTGGCCTTATAATGTAATGTAAAATTCCTAATTAAAGGTAAAGAAGCCACTATTTGCAAGATAGAAGTAACAGCTTCATAGTTTTTGGTGTGTGGGAATTAACAGCATATATAAGAGAAAGATTTGAATTTAGATTGGAGTTTCTCAGGTAGCTCAGTTGGTAGAGCATTTGCCTAGAGTGCAAAAGGTCCTGGGTTCAAACCCCAGTCTGAGCGTATATTTTTCTCTTCAAATATAAGTGGAAGTATGTTTGGGTATAAATTTGTGGAGGAGGCTATATCCTGAGATGACCCATACATCTGATGTAGATAAGAGTTTGACTATACAAATAACTGTAAATGCATATTATAATAAATATATATGGTCACATATTACAAACTATATTGATTGTTCAATGAATTAATGAGTCAATTTTTATCTCGCCCTCATACTTCATGTTTTTTTTAAACACGGGAACTGCAGTTTTCATCTGGTACTGATTTGATGAACCTTTTCTGTTGGCTATTATTATTGTTATTTTTTATTATTTTTCTAACAAATTTTGGTGCCACTTGTAATTTTAAACATCCATTAATAATTTAATATATGTCAGAAATAACATTATGAAGTTTCTTATAATTATTAATGAATTTTGATTTATCAAATTAATTGTAAAGATTATGAAAAAAATATACATAGGAAAAACAAAAAAGGAACTTAAATACAAGATTTGAAAGAACACCTTAGAAATGTTAAAAATGGAGAAACAGAAAAATCGGCATTAGCTGCACATACATGGTCAGAAAAGCACAGAAATGAAACTAAGGCCAAATTATTAAAAACAGTTAGAAAGATCTAATGAACTCACAATTTGGGAGAAAATTTACATCTGCAAGAATAAAAAGAAAACCATGAATTTTGAAATTCCCGGAGAAAAAAAATTGATTTGGAAGTTCATCGGTCAGCCAGCAAAAGTAGCAGAAATCAACTTACAGGATGGACAAGCACAAAACAACAATTCAAATTCATCGACAATGTCACACAAAAGCGACAAAACCAGGTCTGCATAAAAAAATTAAGAAATATGAGGTGAGTCAAAATAACCAACTCATTAATAAATTTAATATCGGCAGCTCTTTTGTTCCTTTTATGTTTAAGTCTCAAATATCTTTTAATTTCATCTTTAACTCTCAAAAAATTTATGTTGAATTCAAGGTTGTTCAAATATGAGGTGAGTAGTAAATATCTAATTCAATGAATGAATATATGAATATGAATTTATTTAACTTTCACAGGGAAAGAACACTATGAGGTTTAATTTAATAATTAAATTAATGTTTTTATTACCTCACCTCATATCCTTTTTCTTCTAAACTGCAGTTTCGGAGCTTATCTCCATCG
The DNA here is from genome assembly GCA_030220185.1 of Diploptera punctata. Lineage (NCBI taxonomy): Eukaryota > Metazoa > Arthropoda > Insecta > Blattodea > Blaberidae > Diploptera > Diploptera punctata. Next base: position 2,233,417 of record JASPKZ010003868.1, on the reverse strand, counting down.
TCAGTAGCCTCTGGTTGACCTGTGTTATGTCGTTTCTTGGCGGTTTCCTTCATATTTAACTATGAGTACATATCTAACTCATAATATAGATATCTTTATAAACTTAACAATTTCAAGGTCTTTGAATAAGGTATAAACTGTATTTTATTCTCCACATTTGAAATATAAAATTATTTAAGAGATTTTTTAAACAGAAGATATCATAATTTGATTTTAAGAATTTTATTTGTTTTTTTCAGAGTGCAATTATATCAGCAATGCCATACATTGCATTAGCAATAACATATTTTGTGGCCAGTTATACATCTTTATGGATTCGTAGAAGAAACTGGTTTTCACAACTTATAGTATTTAAAATGTTTAATTCAATTAGTAAGTATCATAATTATGACAATTGGATGATGTTATGCTTCAACCGGCTAAGTGCCATTAAAAAAAAATATTTTGATGCCATCTGTTGCACTGGCTCATGAAATAACTATACACACACTTTTAATGCCAAATATTTAAATATAGCCTTATTCATCATCAACATCATCCAGGGTTGGCTCGTTCCGGTTTCATGAAAGCTAGAATTGTTAAAATTGTTCAGACCATCTTTTGTGTGGGCATCCAACATTTCTCCTTTCGTGCGGTTTATAATTAGTAATAATTTTGGAAATCTTCCTTCTGGCATTCTATCAATATGTTCTTTCCAGTCGTTCTTATATTTAATTATTCGGCCTGTAAGTTTGAAAATATTTAGTTCCTTTCTTATATCTTCATTTCTTTTCTTACCCAGCAGAGTATATCCTGCTATATTTCTTAAAAATATAGCCTTCTTATTAAAGAAATTCTATGTTTAGCAGCAAACAGCTATGAAACTAGATCTTCATAAATGCCAATCTAAGGTTTGCATCATGCAGCTAAGCGCCAAATGTTCCTCCTCTTAGATTGTTGATGCATACCTGTCAAACAAGGGAAAAATAACTTGCAATATCCATTATTGTTAGTTTGACTCTACAATAAATAGTGAAGATTGACTTGAAATTTAAACATATTTTTCTCAAAACTTACATAATAGTGCATAGCCAGTTGATGCGTAACACCATCCAATTTATAAATAGAATAGTTTAAGTATTACCATCTATCAAGAAATTGAACTATAAATTTTCCCTCATCTCATATTATATTTTCGCACCTGGACATGTTTCAGAGCCATTGTCTCAAATTCTCAACTAGATTTTGTCTTTATATTTTAAGAGAAAAATTATATGCTCAGACTGGGGTTTGAACCCAGGATTTAGCTTTCTACGTCATTGCTCTACCACTGAGCTACCTGAGAAACTCCAATGTAGATGCAATTTTTTTTCTTATATACTGTTAATTCCTGATCGCCGAATGCTACGAGCATTTTTTTGATCACGCAAATGGTGGCTTCTTGTTTTAAGAAGAAATTTACTGGGAATCTAAACACTACTTTATAAAGCCAGTAGATTTTGTCTGATATTTTGTCAATTCTTTTTCTCTAGTGCTGTGCCAAGTTTCAACTTCTTCCTTCTTTTCATAATTATCCCTCATATAACACACTTACTCTAACTGTATACATCTGGGCAGTTCCTGGTGAATGCGTTCATGTCGTAGGGATGGACACTGCTAGTCAGTGACTAAATTTCATGGGGACTGAGCGATGGCAATATTACCATTATATCAGGTATAGAGTAATTACCACACCACAGCCTGTCCAGTAGAATACTTTGTTTTGGCCAGTAATCAATTGGAAGAAAATTATGTTTCTTTCAAGTCGCTCAACAATACAAGACTGACCATCTTATGTGCAGAGACATGTAAATTTGAGAGTATGTAACACTTTGGCAAGATCAGTGCTTGCTTATGAAAATAAAACTTGGACTATAAGGAAAAGAGATATTGGAATCATGTTCATTTATACATATTAAATAATTGAGCTTTTATAGGAATAAATTACTACGAAGTTTAATTTAAGATAAAATCAAATGTTTCATGTTAAATAATATTGTTTCATATTAAATAATATTGAGTTTTAAATAGTATAAGAAGATTTCGGGCTATAAGGCCATGATCCATAACGGTGTTTCTTCCTCGACTACGGAGTGCATCTTCAGTGGTGAGTTCTTCTAGGTTTTCTTCAGGGAACAACACTTAGAAGAACTTATCACTGATGATGCCCTCTGTAGTCGAGGGAGAAATGCCAGGTATGGACCATGGCTTTATAGCCCAGAATCTTTTAATACTGTGACTACCGGCCATGAAAACCTACATTATACAATCGAGTTCTAAAGTTCTGACTGAGTATGTATTTCTTGTTTGTTTTAATTCTGTCAACGTTTGCCAGCACTGTTTTTGTTTCTGCTGTGTATCTAGGAAATATGACATGATAGAGAAAAAACTGATTTTACCAGTGAATTCAGCACCCCAAAATTAGGTAAACCTACCTATATACAAACCAGTTGCAGATAAAAAGTTTAAATTTGTTGATTAATGATAATTATTATGATGATATCTTTACTCATGGTCATTGTTACCTTATTCAAATTTGGTAGTGTTTGCATTTTTATCAGATTATTGCTTTTACTTCTAGAAATATTTTTCTTCAGATTTGAACTTATTATTTCATAATGAGTGATATAAAATTGCTAATTTTGTCTACAAATATTTATAAAAAACTCTCTCTTTTAATTTTAATGTAATGTTAATATTATTCATTTTTAAACACCTTAATGATGGACAAATTATATTTGAAAAGAAAAATATACGCCTAATGTAATATTTAGTTTAACTTGTTCCAATCCTGGATAAATTAATTTTTTAAAAGAAAAATTTTTGTCTGAACCAGGAATTGAACCTTGGACTTCTGACTCTGTACATCAGTGTGTAGCCCATTACACTATTCGAAACACAGTACAAATGCTAACATTATTTGTCCAGGACTGGAAACATAAAAATATTAAGCTTTACCGTTTAAAAAGTAGTGAATATTCTTGTTAAAAATACTTTGAATATAAGTTGTCTGATGGCATGGCATTGTTAATAGCTCTAGCTATCTGCCTTCGGACTAATTGTATAAGTGGAAAGAAATGTTAGTATTTGTACCGTGTCTTGGCCGTGTAATGGGCTGCAAGTCGATGTACAGAGTTGAAGGTCTGGGATTCGATTCCTGGATCACACTTTCTTTAAATGTTATTATAATTTGTATTTCATAAAATTCATATTGACCATAGAGCTTACAATACATATTTGTGCATATTGAGGTAAGAAAATAGTACTTCTATGTTGTGAACTATGTTGCATATTGATCCAATTTTTTTGTCCTTCTTGCATGAGTGCATGGTGGAAGCAGGAAGATGACAATTGACAATATGGCAGAACAAAAGCATCTGAAAACAATGTTGAAAAAATGCAATGAGAATATTTTGCAAATAAAACAATAACAATTTTTTTATTTTGTTTAAAAAATTTTAATTTTGGTGTTATTTTGCATTACTGTAAGGTTTTACATTATTTCATGCTTTGTCTAATCTCAGTACAAGTTTTTCATAACTATTCATACTGTTAATAACTAATAAATAGTGAGTTGTAAAATCTCTCCTCATGCTCCTTTATCTTCAAGCATGGAACTGCTATTTTGAGAGGCATCCCTCTCATCTTCAGCCATCTTTATGACTGTTGAATTTCAGTGTACTCCTTCAACAGTCACGAAGATGACTGAAGATGAGAAGGATGCCTCTCAAAACTACAGTTCTGTGCTTGAGGATCATGGAGTATGAGGTGAGATTTCACGACTCACTATTTATTAGTTATTAACTTGAAAACTTCATAATGTTATTTCCCATAATTAATTTATAAAATTATTAATTAAATAAAAATAAAACGTAGTTTTATTTGATTTTCATATTTATTATATAATTCAGTGACAGCTGTTTCGGTACACTGTACCTTCTTCAGACATGTTAACAAATTATGAATTGTGTTCCAACTATGTTCCAACAATCTGAATTATATAATAAATATGAAAATCAAATATTATTTTTATTTAATTAATAAATATGGATTTTCATCAAGTAAACACCAACTCAATTGATAATTTATAAAATATTCATATTGTCCTTGATTTAAATGTTAACCAATAGATTTATTTTTTATATTGCAGGTAGTTATGGTGTATCTATTTGCCTCCTGCTTATCACATTCTCAGGATGTAATAGCACAGCTATAATAGTCATTTTAGTGTTAGCAGTTGCTTTTCTTGGGTTCTATCAAGGAGGCAGCTTCATCAGTCATGTTGACTTGGGAAAGAACTTCACAGGCACATTAGCTGGAATTTATTATACTGCACTTAATGCTACAGGAATTATAGCACCATCTGTTACTGGAATTATCATCAATGGAAACGTATGTGTCACTTATATTTTAATTTTATGAACAATTCTTAATGTGCAGTGTTGTGTGTACAGTTTATAATGAATATGATCAGGGGAAGCTTGTTGTTTAGAGCCTTTGGGACTCGGCCCCAAATCCCTATTTTTGAGAATATAAATTACAGTACAGTTCATATAATAAAGTTGGGAATTTTTACATTATGAGGTTTTCTTAATAAAAATGAAGTGAATTATGAATTCTTCTTGCCTCATACATCCATGTTATTTAACACAGAACTGCAGTATCAGGAATCATCATTCCCATCATCAGCTGTTTTTAGTTATAAAAAATGGTGAAATTGAAAAATCAACTTAGGTCTCTCCCTAGAATGATAAAAGATAAATAAGAAATCCGCAAATAATAGTATAATGTCACTAAAGACATTATTACTATTACTGAAAAAATTAGGGGGGACTAGTTGAATAGCATAGATTGAATAATTATCTATTTTGGAGCAATACCAGCTCATAGTTTAGTAGAAAATCATAGGATTGAAAAAGAAGCTAAACTTTTAAACGTCTATCTAAACATTGTTTATTTTTTATTTCACTCACCTCATACTTCATAACTCCTTGCACGGAGTTATGAAGTATGAGGTGAGTGAAATAAAAAATAAACAATATTAAAAAACCTCATAGTGTTAGTTCCTATCTACATAACTTAATAAAGTCTATCTAAACCTTTGGAATTAACAGTTTGGGAAAAAAATATACATTAAAAAAACCATATTAGAACCATGAATTTTGAGTTTCTGAATGAACCAAATTTGATTGCAGAGTTCTTCAAATCAACACCACATTGCAGTTTAGAAAATTACTGGCTTAATGAAGAATTGACAATCATGTTAACAGCTGATGATGGGAATGATGATTCCCGATATCACGGTTCTGTGTTAAAAACATAGATGTATGAGATAAGAATTCACGATTCATTTGATTTTTACAATATCTAATATATAAAAATGAATGTTTGTTTGTTTGTTCGTTCGTACTTTATGTGCGGCCATACCGTTGATCTGATTGTGATGGGTCTTTTTTGCAAAATGTTCAGGAGATTCCCAGGATGAACATGGACTATAAGAGAGTTGAGATACTCAACTCCCACACCCTTAAAAAACACCCTTTGTAGTGAAAAACGTGAAAAAGTCTCTTTTTTTTTACACATAAATGGCTTACGCTGCCTAAACCATAACAAATACACAAAATTAATGTGCACAGAATTGAATCTCTTAAAACACACTACAAAAAAGTCCACGAGAGCATATGTTTATCTTTTACAGATAACACACAATAGCCATTTTTGTCTTTCATTAATGCCAAGGAGATCGGGATAAGTAGATTCATGGGCAAGCATTGTGCTGCCATACCATTGATCCGATTGTCATGGGGCTTTTTGCAAAATGTTCAGGATTTTTTTGGGAAGGTTATATGTTATAAGAGAGTTTTAATGCTCAAGCCCTTCACCCTTAAAAATCACCTCCTGTAGTGAAAATGTCGCTCTTTTACGCTTTAATGGTTTACGCTGGCTAAACCATAACAAATACATAACAATTTTTGTACACAGAATTGAATATCTCAAAAAAACTACATAAAAGTCTGCGACAGCATATGTTTATCTTTTAAGGATAACTCACAATAACCATTTTTGTCTTTCATTGATGCCAAGAAGATCGGGATAAGTAGATTCCCGGGCAAACATAGCAGCGCATGGTGGGTATTCTTTTATGGATAACTCAAAATAACGAATTTTGTCTTTCAGCTCATTTATGCCAAGTACATCGGGATGTGTAGATTCCTGGGCAATGCTGGGTAATCAGCACAGGGTATCTAAAAATAATGATATAAATTTATATTTATTTTTCCTTTTATTATTCAACTAAATGCAAAAACACATTATCATTTATATTTAAATTAATATCGGGAAGTAAACATTATGAGGTTACATCATTAATAGTGAGTGGAGAACATATTTTAATCGACTCACCTCATACATTTTCAAACTTCTTTGATACCGACGGTTTCAGACAATATCATGTCCTTCATCAGTCATGGCGTCCACTGATGAAGGACATGATATTGTCTGAAACCGTCGGTATCAAAGAAGTTTGAAAATGTATGAGGTGAGTCGATTAAAATATGTTCTCCACTCACTATTAACATTATCATTTATTTAGATGTAGAAGCGCACACTGGGTATTAGCTAGTAGTTAATAAAAATAATTAAATGAATCGTATCTCATCTTATATTTTGTGGTCTTCAAGCACAGTAACTGCGGTTTTCAAAAGGAATTTCTTCCAACTTCAGCCATCATCACAACTCCGTGCTTGAAAACCATAAAATATGAGGTGAAATATGACTCATTTAATTAATATTTATTAATTGTAAACCTCATAAGGCTATTTCCCATAATTAATTTATGAATGAGTCTTGATGATGGCTGAAGAGAGGGATTCCTCTTGAAAACTGCAGTTTCCATGCTTGAAGACCACAAAATATGAGATGAGATACGACTTATGTAATTAGTTTTTATTAATTGAAAACCTTATTATGTTATTTCCTATAATTAATTTATTGTGATCATAATAAGGACATTTAATTATGTCCCAGGATGTAGAACCGTCAAACTTCAGACCTCGTTGAAAAATCACTCTATAGATCTTCATTACGCATCGAAGTTTGGATGTTAAAAGATGATGATAATTCTTCTCTTGTTGATCAAATTTTTTTTCCAATGTTCTTTAATGCCGCTCAAAAATGTGTCATGTTGAGTTAGTTTCAATTTTAAGTTCTTCTCTAATATTGTGTAATTTGACCTTTTGTTTATTCACTCTGTTTTCAATTCTGAAAATGTTGGTTTTTAATTTGTCTTTAAAATGTCCGATTTTATCAGTGGCATGCATTCAACCCCAGTTACCCCAGCACTGTTGGGGTAATTAGTATATTAATAATTTAGGATTAAAATAAAATAATTTATTTGCCTAATTTAATTCAAATTAATTACACGTGAACATAAAAATTCAAAATTCCCGCCATGCCAGCAGTCATTTAACGCATTTGGTTTGACGTATTCGTCTGCCTTTTCACAATATCTCCATAGAGGAACACATAGAGTGTTTCCTATATGTTATCCCCACCAACACCAGCTATTGCGCTAAAAATGAATCCATGCAAGCGAATTACATCACTGCCTGCTACTTCCAGCTATAAGCCATACCAGACCAGCAATAATCCCCTAGATGAAGCTTGTTGTCTTATTTCATTGTTCCATTGACTTTTTTTATTAAATACTAGCTTGCTGGTTCCAGTTAACATCTCGAATATGTATACACAAGGTTGACCTATCGATTCATTTGATAAAGAGACATGGTTGGCTGATTTGGGAAGCACCAATTCGTCAATATAAAATTTTTCGAAATGAGAGTTTTCAATTTATAATATTTAATTTATGCTAGTTATATTTGACAAAATACAAAAAGAATTAAATAAATTCAATTAAGTGGTACGTTTTGTCATCCATAGCAACCTGTTAATTTAACAAGTTTATTTATATTATATACCTGAATAACAATAATTGAATCATTACAAACGTGTTCACATTATTACGTATTTGTGGAAAGCAACAGTTGAATATAATATCGGCACTAAGTTCGTTCAAGTGCGTTATTAATACGTTTTTACGAGTTTTAAAGTGTTACTACATAATAAATTTGATTTGTCAATTTAGTAAAAATTAATATAAGTGTATAATTTATAATTTACATATGAGATCATTTTCATGCAGACCTTTCAACAAGAAAAATGACATACAGCAAGGTAGGCCAACCTCAGATTTACCGGATCTTAACTCATGTGTTGCTTACATAAAATATATTGAATTGTGCATGAGTATGAATTTTAAAATGTTCATTTTTATATGTTGTACTATTATGGAATATTTATAGAAACACATTTACAGTAATAAATGTTCATTAATAAATTAATGAGTCATTTTAACATCTTACCTCATATTTCATGTTTTTCAAACACGGTAACTATAGTTTTCAAATGATCTTGTCATTCATTTTCAACCGCCATTATGACTCAATTTTAACTTTGAATAAATGTTCATATTATTTATAAACTGAATAATTCGGAATAAAGTTTTTATAAACTATAAATCATATTTTCATCACACAGCTGGGATATTTGCTCTGACCACTGCACACCACTGGATTTTATCTTGTAATTTCTCATTCTGTGTTTAGTAATTCGTGTTATAAATTTTAAATATGTAAATGATCTTTTTTTTAACTTTTATAGGAATTAATCACTATGAGGTTTAATTTATGATAAAATCAAATGTTTCCTACCTCTCCTCATATAAATCTTCTAAGTAGATCGTGATTTCAAGACCATAACGGTCTCATCTTCAGTACAATCTTGGCTACTGATGTTATGTCGATCGGAAGAAACACTTCTTCTTCCCTCTGTTGATGGACCGATGAACCTCTTATCAGGTCAGGATTTGCGGGAATTTCGAAGTTCATAAGTTTTCCTTTGTTTTTCGGAATGTGGATTTTTTCCCAAACAAAAGGAACTCACAGTTTGGGAAAAAATCCACATTCAGAAAAACAAAGGAAAACTTATGAACTTCGAAATTCCCGCAAATCCTGACCTGATCCAGAGGTTCATCGGTTCACCAACAGAGGGAAGAAGAAGTGTTTCTTCTGATCGACATAACATCAGATGCCAAGATTGTACTGATGATGATACTGTTATGGTCTCGAAATCATCTACTTAGAAGATTTATATGAGGAGAGGTAGGAAACATTTGATTTTATCATATGTAAATAATCAATTTAATTTCTTTGATAAAATACCTCATTAGGTTAATAAATAAGTTGTGTCTGCCATCATCGTACCACATATTTCGTTGTTTCTTTTAAGACATGTTTCAAAGCATCTTTGCTCCATCTTTGGTTGGTATAGACTCTACAGAATCTGTACCAACTGAATATGAAGGAAAGATGCTTTGAAACATGTCTTATAAGAAACAACGAAATATGAGGTAAGATGATGGCAGACACAACTTATTTATTAAGTAGGACATCATAATGTTACTTCCTATTGTATTTTCATAACCTAATTATGTTATATCATATAAATGTTGTGATTAAAATTTTTTGGTGTTCATACTTTCTGTACATATTAATTTTATATTTCTTTTCTAGCAAACTCGGAGCATGTGGAACATAGTATTTTATGTAGGAGCATCTTTACCAATAATTTGCTGTACAATATATACAATATTTGGTACATTGGAGGAGCAACACTGGAACAAAATACCATCTGAAACTGAACAATCTTCACATATAAATAACAAGAAAATTTCTCTTGTTTGATACGAACTGCAAAGGTAAAGCTGAGCACTTTTGTTACAAAAATGTATCACAATATTTATTTCATAGAAAAAACATGATTTTAATAAACGTGTCTCATGCAATAAATGAAAGAGAAGAGCAATAGTTATTCAGGCAACCTGTTACAAAAATAGAGCTTTAGTAATAATATGGTCATGACACCAAAGAGAGTGTTCTAACACTCATGAGTTACTAAAGCTAATAAATATTTGAAGAGAAAAATGTATGTCTAAACTTGGATTTGAACCCAAGGTCTCTGGTTTTATACACCAGTGTTCTGCCACTGAGGTATTTAGGCATCTCAGTTTAAACGGATTAGGAGTAAACTTTTCTTTTCAAATAAAATTTGTCTTTCACTGAGAAGTGTTAAATTAAAAATAAAAGCATTGAAAATAAAGCTTTACTGGCTATAATAGTAGTATTAAATCCTATTTATATTTGAAGAGAAAAATTTTTGCCTAGCCCGAGACTTGAACCCAGGACCTTTGGCTTTCCGGGCCAAATGCTCTACCGACTGAGCTACTGAGGCGAGTTGCGATCTAGACACAAATTTTTCTCTTTATACGTTGTAATTCATTTGCGCCAAATGCTTTGAAACCGTTGCTTCTATCTTTGCATTTAAAGTCTTCTTGAGAAGAAGCTGCAAGATGGTGTGTGGAACAAAAATTCATTGCATTGGGTGGGCAGGGATTGTGTAAGAGAGATAAAAATTTCCATTTGAATTGAGATGCCTAACTAACTCAGTGGCAGAGCACTGTGTATAAAACCAGAGACCTTGAGTTTAAGGCTCGTATCTATGTACGCATTAGACCGTAAAAGTCATTCTCAACATGTACTCTGCTGAGAAAGTTGCATCCAAATACGTTTTGCGTACTCAAGAATCTGTTCATGCAATAATAATTGTCGAAATTCTGTAAGCTACCTGGCGAGGTGACTTTGCAGAGAGCAACCCGATGGGAACCGATGGTAACCAACCTACTTGAAACCTTGCTGCTTTATACAAGATGTCGTACCTTGAAGACTTCGATCATATTTTCGGTATACGCGGAGAAGAGGAATTTGATAGAATCTACCAAAGAATTCAACTGGAAGAACAGGAGAATCGGCATAATATTGCGCGATGCAGACATCGTCGTATACGGTTTTATTTGCAGGATGCAAGCGTAAATGCATTCCTCTAGCAGACGAAAATAACAGAAGTGGTTTTATCGCTGAGAATTCTGGGTAATTTCTTGCCAATATTATGAAAAAAACAACTTTCATGCATGACCAGTGAGCGACTCCGCTAATTCGAACTTTGCTTGTTCTCACGGAAAACTCAGCTCACCAGAGACTAATGTATTTGCAATCTCAGTTTAGATGTAAATTTTTCTCTTAAAATACTATTCTTCTTCTTTCAACATCTTCCATGTCTTGTTCCTCCCATCAATATGTTGGCCAATCTCTTGGTCTCTTCACTTGTATTTCATGCCTGTCTTGGAAACCTTCCCAGTTATTGGAAGGGAATATAGGAGAAATTATATTTGAAGAGAAAAATATAATTTGTCCTTTAGCGAGAAGTATAAAATTAATAATAAAAAATAGGAAAAATGTTTAATAAGTCTGTTAGGAAAACGAGGAAAGACAAAATTCAGAAGATAGAAATAAGAAAAACCTGAATTTGGATAGAGTACTGACATTATAAAGAGATTTATATAAAAGAATCAAAGAGATAATTTTGTTTTATTTTATTCCTAGTAACAAATCTCATGTTCTTATTTTATTTCCTTTCTTTTGTCTCCTATATATCTTCATATTATGTGTCCTATCAATACTCTATACGTAGTGTGGAAGAAGTAATAGACTCGTGAGTATTAAAACGTACCATTAATAGTAATAACTGGAAGGCGCACAAAACGTGCACACGAGTCTATTACCAACATAGAAACCTAAACGAATGGTACCTACCCTTCTAAGCTATAATGAATAACATATACACTCGGAGAGGGGTTGGCAACTTATGGGAGGAGTCATCGCCCTTATAAGGCGAGGACACGTGTGAAAACACTCTCACTCTCACGCTCCTACGTTCTACAGTTCTACAAGTTCTTCAGTTACCGTTCGCGAAAGTGATATTAAAACACGTGGGCGGAATTAACTCATCAACTCCACTCCGTTAGTGAAGCATAATACATTGTAAATATAATTGTACACACAAAAATTGTACAATAAAGTGAAATAAAATGTGTATAATTTAAAACATCCCTGAGTGATCATATTCTACCCTGAGCGAACCGGCACAGTAGCAAAATTGTTTTTGGATGATGAAATTTTAGAACAAGTAAATTAATTTAATTATTTGGGATATATTTTACATTTCAAGATGAAGCTTGTATGCAAAGAAAATCACAAATTTCACAAAAACAATGGGGATAATCAATAGTATTATGAAACCATCTTTAGTACAAAAGAACACAAGATTACGACTTTATAAGGTTCTTGCAAGACCAATGTTAAGAAATGGTAGTGAATTTATGTTGATTTGTTTTTGACTCAACTCATACTTCTTAACTCCCTGCAGACTCGAGTTTTTTCACTGCATTTGTGACATTGTCAATGCTGTATCACGTTCACAACTGACGTCCAACGGCCTCCTCTCCTGCAGACTGACCTCCGCGCCATCTGATGGCTGACCGACAGACTTCCAAATCAATCCCCTCTCCTCATCATCGGGTATTTCAAAATTCATAGTTATGTTTTTATTCTTGCATTCGTAAACTTTTTCCCAAATTGTGAGTTCCTTCAGTTTTTCCAATTGTTTAAGTAATTTTGTTTTGATGTCTATTCTATGTTTTTCTGACCAGGCATGTGCAGCTATTGCAATAGCTGAAGGAACTCACAATTTGGGAAAAAAATTACATATGCAAGAATAAAAACATAACTATGAATTTTGAAATACCCGGTGATAAGGAGAGGGGATTGATTTGGAAGTTCGTCGGTCAGCCATCAGGTGGTGCAGAGGTCAGTCTGCAGGAGAGGAGGCCGTTGGACGTCAGTTGTGAACGTGATACAGCATTGAGAATGTCACAAACGCAGTGAAGAAACTCTGAGTCTGCGAGGGAGTTAGAAGTATGAGATGAGTCAAAAACAACTCAACATAGATTAAAATAAACCTCATAGTGTTATTTCCTACCTACATAACTTACATAACATAAATGGTAGTGAAGCATGGACAATACGAAGAAGAGATGAATGCCGAATAACAGCAAATGAGATGTGATTTATGCTCCATACGGCAGACTATATAAAGTGGAACCATAAAAGAAATGAGGAAATTATGGAAGAGTTGGGCGTAGAACCCATTCTCCATCATATACAAAACTACCAGAACAACTGGAAAACTCATCTTCAACGAATGCCATCTCACAGAATTCCAAAAGCTATGCTTTGTTACTACTCCCAAGGCAAAAGAACTTTGGGATGTCCAAAAAATACTTGCATGGATGATGTAGATGATAATGTATCCTGTTGATGATAATGTATCCTATCAAATGAAGGAACATTTTTGAAGAAGTAGTTGAATTTAAATACTTAGGAACAATAATTACAAATAGGAATGAGGTGCACAAACAAATTAAAATAGGCTCAATTCTGGAAATGCATGCTGTTATGTATTACTAATATTACTATGTTTAACTCCAATTTTGATATAGAAATGTTTAATTTCACCTTTGAAAATATACCAACAGCAGCAGGAAAATTAATAAATAAATCATTGGAGCATAGCATTTTATCTTGTTACTTAGCCTTGTGGAACTGTCAACTATTTGTGATAAGGTAATACACAGTGTACAGCCTTTGAAAAAAATGATGGCACAACTCTTGATGATGGAAAGTTAAGAATTCTGAAGAGCGATTCACACCAGTACGTTGTTACATATTCTGACTCGTTTGAGTATAAAGCGGATGGCTTAAGTCTCTCTTCATGCAGAATTCGTATCGTTAGCTTCAATGGAGCAGTCGGTAAGATGCTCTTTTTCCGACGACGTGGGCCCACGTTCGATTCTGGTCAAGTATATTTTTTTATTTATTATTATTTAATAACGTCATTAATTTTCATAATGCCTACGTGTTCCCAGGCTTCGTTATATAAATAAATTTGTATATATATGGAAATATTCCCAGTCGGGACAGGCTTCTGGGTGAGATTTTTTCGGGGTTTTTCCTCACCTGTAAGATAAATGTCAGGAAGCTTAGGGCCCAACGGTCCCCGAAAATCATCCGGCCATCATCATCATCAACCTTATCATTATCATCATCATTCTTTGCCGGTGTGGAAAGAAACGTGAAGCTACCACACCTACCGGTTCCCTAGTAAAGCTGCAAAGCATAGCATGAAAATGCTATGATTGCAGTGAAAGACCTGCCCTCGGACAGAATTACTATGGAATGGAATATATGGAAATAAATAACTTAAAGGAAACAGCTCATATATATATATAGAAAATGAATAATGATTGTAATGTCTCATTACTTTGTTTACAAAACACATGGCATAATAAAATTATTTATATCCATTACTAATACAAAATGCAACTGATTAATTTAAATTAAGCTAATATCTAATTTCATTATACAAGTAAGTCCTGAAGTACTGCATCGCTTCATATAGACAATTTCCAGGAGAGATGGTTGTGGCCTAGAGGAGGAGCTTCTGTTTCCCATGCATGAGGTCGCGTGTTCGATCCTGCTGTCATGCTTTTTTTTTCTCTCTCTCTCATCCTTATTTCAATTAATTTTCTTTCTTTTTTTAAATTTCTTTTGCTTTGTTTTATTTTAAGTATTTCCCGCACTACTTATTTACACAAAATTGTTTTCCATTGCACGACACACAACGAAATAGAACGGATTTAGTTTCTCAAATAGTTGTATACTTGTGAACCAAATAGCTGATCTCTGATCATGCGCAGTGCCTTTGTTCTGAGACTTGAAAATTATCTGTGTGCCATGAATTATTTCAAAAGCTGTACATAAACTTGTACCGAACTCAAGATTTCGATACATGGATTACGTCATACTGTGCAACCAATATGTCATCGCGTCTCCATTTCTTCTGTGATCTTAGTGAACAGTGCCAAATTCTCTCCTAGTTATACCCCCTCCTTTCCTATTACGCACCGTGTGCTATCGTGCATACTCCCCTCTCCTAGTGAACTCTCAAATAGAGCTGTGCTTTCTAACATCGGATCATCATCTGTTTATCAACCGAAGGAGTCAGGTTGATATAGCTCAGAGAAGCATGTTTGGTTTTGTTAGTCCCTTAGGCCAGGGTGGGGCCACAAGGACTGTGTACCCCAGCCCTTGGCTGGACTAGTGTGAATGTAATATCGTACGTGTGGTTTGTTAATGTTATTTTTGTATAGATGATCGATGATAGTATTATTTTCTTTGTTAACTTATTTTCAAGGTCAAACAATTATCTTTTATTTATATCATTGTTATATCTGACTGTTTTTTGACTCGCATTAAACTTTAGTTATCTGATTTAAATACTTTTGCCTATTGATTTAATAGCTAGTCAATATCAGATATGAATATAAAATTCCAAGGCTTTTCTCAAGCGTATATCAGTTCCTCTTTCATATGAACTTCCACGATTATGAGCTGTATAGGTTACAACATATTACACGTTTAATAATTCATTAATGAAAGTTGAATTAATCTTTGTCTTTTATGCCCGGGCAAAGATA
The DNA here is from genome assembly GCA_030220185.1 of Diploptera punctata. Taxonomy (NCBI): domain Eukaryota; kingdom Metazoa; phylum Arthropoda; class Insecta; order Blattodea; family Blaberidae; genus Diploptera; species Diploptera punctata. Next base: position 2,217,852 of record JASPKZ010003868.1, on the reverse strand, counting down.
CATTAATTTGAGCAATCTTTGTTTTCTACTCAAGGTATTTATCAACAACAACATGATGCAATTTCTGGTAGCAGATCACGTGGTTTAAATTTTAGGTTGGTGGGCAGCGTGGTTGCAATGGTGCAAATTCTGGTAGCAGAGCGTGGTTGGGTGCAAACTATCTAATTTCATTAATTGATAATTAGAAAACTACTAGCAACTTGCAATAATCTTCTACAAGAGCACATACAATAGTTGTATCCAGTTTTCTAGATACACCAGTCATTGTAGACACAATATACATCAGATTAGTGGTTCTGAACCTTTGTAAGTAGGGGACTCGCCTTGAAGGATATTAAATTTCTCGTGGCCTATAAGTTAAATTAGTATAGTTAAATATGGGAAATAAGTTTATGTTTAAAGAAATATAAAATATGAGGTACTCATTAATTTATAAATTCATATACTCTATTACTGATGGAAATATGAGTAGCATATGAGAATTTTTTTAAAAACGTAAACAAAACTACATGGGGTGACAGGATTAGAAGACCATTATCCCACCAAGTGTCTACTGGCCTCACATTTACATATGTTTTTACAGATGTGCATGATCATCAAGCCAGCATATGGCATGTGATCAGCATGTCAAGTCCCCTTGCATTTGCTGGTTTTCTCAACCTGCAGCCACTATTTATTACAGCTATGCAAATTGCTGGTGATACCCAGGCCCTTGTTGTCTAAAATTCCTTGAAAAAATGTCTTCCCTCATGGGGTCTCGAACCATACACTCTTATAGCTTTGTGCTAATGTATGATACCTTAGACCACTTGACTATGGTGCGGGAGTTTTTGTTTTAATATAAGGTTGTAGAATTGATATCAGTAAGGTACCATTGATTTGTTTCAAATATTTTAAGAACCTGTAAGATTTTCAGAAATTGATTTCATCATCGGTAGAAGGTTGTTAGGAAAGTGATTTAAAATAGAAGTAAACATGTTGATGGTAACTTACAGCCATTAATTTTATAATTTTATGTTAAAAGAGATTATATTTTGTCTGATATTCAGTCATATATTATATTTGAAAAGAAAAATATACGCCTAGACTGGGGTTTGAACCCAGGACCTTTGACTTTCTATGTCAATGCTCTTCCATCTGAGCCACCTAGGCCTCCAATCTAAACGCGTATTTTTCTCTTACACATAGTTAATTCCCTAACCCCATAATTTGTCCATCATTAAGGTGTTTAATAACGAATAATATTAATATCAGTCATATATTTTGATAATTTAGACAAGTGTGGTCCATCACTTTTGTAGATATGGGCCAGATTTTTTTCTAGAGAGATCAAGCATACTATTATATTTTAACATTCTGATTATTTATTATTATTATTATTATTATTATTATTATTATTATTATTATTATTATTATCATTATTATTATATTACTTAGACCAGCCTCATGACTAATTTGGTTTGATAGAGCAGTCAATATTCCACGTTATAAGATTTTACATTTTGGGTCAGGAAATAAAATTGAAAAGAAAATTTTAAAACTTTTATTCTACTATACCCATTCATCCTACTGCAGGGATATGGTTGGCTTCCCTAGTGGGAAGTTTCTTAACCACACTAATTTAATCAATTGAGTTGGTGTTTACTTGATGAAAATCCATATTTATTAATTAAATAAAAATAAAACTATGTTTTATTTTTATTTAATTAACACACTAATTTAGTTAGGCTTGATATTTTTAGGAATTAATGATATGAGGTATATTTTAAATTTAAAATAAATTCTTTATCACCTTAACTCATAAACAGTCTTCTATTTTGACTGTTTTCAGAATAAACTTTGTTCCATCTTCAGTATTTATACAACTGTTGTTCTGTTGTAATGTAATACTGCTTTTTCCTCCATCTGTTGGTAGACCAATGTAACCACATAAAAAAAAATAATTTTGAAATTCCCGGGGAAGGTGATTTATTCTGAAAGTTCATGGTCTACTAACAGATGAAGGAAGAAGCAATACTACATTATGACAGAACAATGGTCGTGAAATACTGGAGATGGAAAAAAGTTTGTTCCAAAACAAATCTAAATAGAGGACAGATTATGAGGTGAGGTGATTAAGAATTAATTTCAAATTTATTTATGCGTATTTCCTTACAAATGTCAGTGAGAGACATGTGGTATATACATTGGCTCGAGGCTACATCTAGTAGGAAACTAAGATATTACTCGGATGGATGAAGGCTGGTAACAAAACTGAAATAGATTTATTGCAATTCTACCTTGCAGTATAAAATTTTTGTTGCTCCTTTATCACATTGAGGATCTTCATGACTCACCATACTCTTCAAAATCCGTCAGTGGATCGAGACACACAGGTTAAAGAATGCTGCATTAGATGTTAAAAGTCTTGAAAATAAGCATAAAATACAGTTGTGAAATATGAAAGATACAGAGTAATGCTAGTCCTGTGCTGGTAACTGAACATCAAGCCTTAGCACATAGCTACAGTACATGTGAGTCCCTATGGGGTAAGAACTTTTTCATGGAATTTCAACCAGCATCATGTAAATTTTGCTTAGAGGCCTCTTTATTCAGGAATAAGGACCTTTTACGAGCCTGAAAATCATTAAAATCGGGACCCATGGCTTTAGAGTCCCTACTGGAGGGGTTATTCCTTGGATTTTTCCATCCTAAAAAATTACATTCACCCCAGCCGGTTATGAACCCATAACCCTCAGGAGACAAAGAACTAACTATTAGTCCACTGCAGGCGACATATTAACATTGACGATTTTATTATTAATTTAACACTTCTCATTGAAGGATAAATTATATTTGAAGAGAAAAATTTTCGCCCAGACCGGGACTCGAACCCGGGACCCTTGGCTTTCCGGGCCAAGTGCTCTACCAACTGAGCTACCGAGGCGAGTTACGATCTATGGTTTCAAGCATTTGGCGCGAGGGAATTACAACGTACATAAGAGAAAAATTTGAGTCTAGATCGTAACTCGCCTCGGTAGCTCAGTTGGTAGAGCACTTGGCCCGGAAAGCCAAGGGTCCCGGGTTCGAGTCCCGGTCTGGGCGAAAATTTTTCTCTTCAAATATAATTTATCCTTCAATGAGAAGTGTTAAATTAATAATAAAATCGTCAATAGAAGCCCTACTGGCTATAAAGTAGTGTTACATTCCCAATAAATGTCTTCTTAACTAAGGAGCCGCCATTTGCAAAGCTAGAAGCTATGGTTTCAAGCATTTGGCGCGAGGGAATTACAACGTACATAAGAGAAAAATTTGAGTCTAGATCGTATACTCGCCTCGGTAGCTCAGTTGGTAGAGCACTTGGCCCGGAAAGCCAAGGGTCCCGGGTTCGAGTCCCGGTCTGGGCGAAAATTTTTCTCTTCAAATATAATTTATCCTTCAATGAGAAGTGTTAAATTAATAATAAAATCGTCAATAGAAGCCCTACTGGCTATAAAGTAGTGTTACATTCCCAATAAAGGTCTTCTTAACTAAGAAGCCGCCATTTGCAAAGCTAGAAGCTATGGTTTCAAGCATTTGGCGCGAGGGAATTACAACGTACATAAGAGAAAAAATTTGAGTCTAGATCGTAACTCGCCTCGGTAGCTCAGTTGGTAGAGCACTTGGCCCGGAAAGCCAAGGGTCCCGGGTTCGAGTCCCGGTCTGGGCGAAAATTTTTCTCTTCAAATATAATTTATCCTTCAATGAGAAGTGTTAAATTAATAATAAAATCGTCAATAGAAGCCCTACTGGCTATAAAGTAGTGTTACATTCCCAATAAATGTCTTCTTAACTAAGAAGCCGCCATTTGCAAAGCTAGAAGCTATGGTTTCACAGCATTTGGCGCGAGGGAATTACAACGTACATAAGAGAAAAATTTGAGTCTAGATCGTAACTCGCCTCGGTAGCTCAGTTGGTAGAGCACTTGGCCCGGAAAGCCAAGGGTCCCGGGTTCGAGTCCCGGTCTGGGCGAAAATTTTTCTCTTCAAATATAATTTATCCTTCAATGAGAAGTGTTAAATTAATAATAAAATCGTCAATAGAAGCCCTACTGGCTATAAAGTAGTGTTACATTCCCAATAAATGTCTTCTTAACTAAGAAGCCGCCATTTGCAAAGCTAGAAGCTATGGTTTCAAGCATTTGGCGCGAGGGAATTACAACGTACATAAGAGAAAAATTTGAGTCTAGATCGTAACTCGCCTCGGTAGCTCAGTTGGTAGAGCACTTGGCCCGGAAAGCCAAGGGTCCCGGGTTCGAGTCCCGGTCTGGGCGAAAATTTTTCTCTTCAAATATAATTTATCCTTCAATGAGAAGTGTTAAATTAATAATAAAATCGTCAATAGAAGCCCTACTGGCTATAAAGTAGTGTTACATTCCCAATAAATGTCTTCTTAACTAAGAAGCCGCCATTTGCAAAGCTAGAAGCTATGGTTTCAAGCATTTGGCGCGAGGGAATTACAACGTACATAAGAGAAAAATTTGAGTCTAGATCGTAACTCGCCTCGGTAGCTCAGTTGGTAGAGCACTTGGCCCGGAAAGCCAAGGGTCCCGGGTTCGAGTCCCGGTCTGGGCGAAAATTTTTCTCTTCAAATATGACATATTAACATGTTACTATGTAATAAATCACTTGAGACTATGGGTTCCTAATATCAAAACACTCAACCAACATATCTGAACAACCTGAGATAGTTTGTTGGTAGAGTTCTTTTGTTTCAACTTATATCCAGTGTATAAAAATCATCTAAAAATTTTAAGGTTACAACATTACTACATATGAAAGAAAATCTCCAGTATCAATCTTCAGATTACTAATGGTGAATTAATGGTAACTGATGTAACAATTACAACAAAATAAAATAACATTACAATTTTTCTTTTAGCTTTAGATGGTACGATACTAATTTTTCTCTTCAAAACATTTATAAATAGATTTCAATCTCTCTAACAGAAAACTGTCTTTAAATATTGTATTTAAAATGTATGGTTTTATATTGGTAAAAAAAAAAATCAATAAATACTTTTTCAAATTATCGCCCAATAGCACTAACTAGTGTAATTGTTAAAACTATGGAAAAAATGATTTCAAATCGATTAAATTGGTATTTAGAAACCAATAATTTACTTTCACCCAATCAAGCTGGATTTAGAGAATTACAATCAACAAATCAACAAATTGTACACCTAAGTCAAGCTATTAAAGACAGTTTCAACAGAAAAGAAGACACTCTGGCAATGTTTGTTGATTTCCAAGGAGCATATGACTCTATTTGGAGATATAAATTATTAGAAAAAATGCAGACTTTAGGCATTCAAGGGAATATGCTACTCTGGATCAGCAATTTTCTCATCCAACGGTTCATCGCTACAAAGTATAATAATCACCTCTCTAAATACCAACAAACACATCGAGGTTTACCACAGGGTTCTGTACTCAGTACCATTCTCTTCAATATCTACATTAATGATCTACCTAAGCATATAGAAAAGCTCGAAACAAAAACCCCACTTTTTGCTGATGATGATGTAATATGGGTCTCCGAACCGAAAAACCAAAGTCAACAATTAATAACCATAGCCCAACAATCACTAATACAGTTAGAGAATTGGACATCCCAGAACTTAATGAAGATAAATATACAGAAAACAAATTATCAACTATTTACATTAAGAAAGAAACCACTACCCATCACTCTGAAATTGGAGGGTGAATTATTAACTCAAACACATGAAAAGAAAAATATTTAGGAATAACTCTGGACACGAAATTAACATGGAAGAAACACATGGAGAATATATGTACAAAGATAGAAACAGGGTTACCATTATTAAAATGATTAGCAGGGAAAAAGTGGGGTTGCAACACACAAACCCTAAACACCTTCTACCAAATGTACATAAAACCTGTACTTCAATATTGTGAAGAAATCCTAGTAACTACTAAAGTGGAAAAACTTAATAAATTGCAGAACCAAATCCTCCGTCTGATAACAGGAGCCGTTAAAACAACACCAATCACTGCCATGTAAATCTTAACAAATAACCCAAACATAGCATCTGAAATTGAGAAAACAGCAGTCACACAGTATGAAAAATTTTTAAGGCTACCCCATAATAACTGGACCCAAAGAAAACCACAGGTATGTTTAAAATCTCAGCAAAGCGTCTTAAGCATTGTACAAGAAATCAAACAGAAATTGCAACTTCCACATTCAAAAGAAAATATGCAGATGAGAAACAACCCTCTAGAATTTTTGGAAATTGAATATAACCTTCATTTAACAGAAGACATCAAGAAATCTGAAACTCCTCCATATATTTTAAAACAAATGTCACTGGAAATAATAAATCTAAGATACCAAGCTCCTGAATGGATACATATTTTAACAGATGGCTCCAGCCTACCAAATGATGGTGGCACTGGTGCTGGTGCAGTATGTCCACTTTTTTCCTTTTATTGTAAACTAAACACAAATTCAACAAACTTTGATGGCAAAATTCTAGCAATTTTCTTAAGTTTACAAAATCTTTTATAACATCCAAAAATTTACAAAAGTTGTAATTCTATGTGACTCCAAAGCAGCCATTCTTGCTATAACACGAGACACAACACCCAAAAGCATCAAAATTATTGAGTGTCACAAAATGATAAAACAGTTATCCCGTCTACATAAAAAAGTTGTACTTCAATGGATTCCGGCCCATTGTGGAGTGACAGGCAATGAAATAGCCGATTTTCTAGCCAAGAAGGGTAGCAAAATTATTTCAAACCCAACTTCTGCTCCAGTTTCCTTTCACTCTATCAAAAAAATTATCTCAAATAAATACATCAATAAACTTAGAGAAGAATACACTACCAAAACATCTGGAAAGGAATGGGAAAATCTACAAGCTTATCACATTACTACATTACAAAGAAAATCTGCAGTAGCAATATTCAGACTGCTAACGGGACATGACTGCTTGAGTAAACACCTGCACAGAATTGGCATAACAGATTCACCTAAATGCCCTTTTTGCAATTTAAATGAAGATATGGAAAGAAACCATCTCCTCCGTTGTCCAGCTTTTGTAGAAGAGACCAGCCTTTCTGCTAAATATTGGAGTGCAAGAGAGCGAATGATTTCATTATCAAGTGCTCGACATTAGATACCAACCATATTGGTAACTGACGTAACTGTAGAATGACATCATGTTTTACAGAGTGAGAATAAAATAATCTCTGTGAAGTTTTCAATTTTATTTCAACAAGCGATTGTGAGTGTAGTATATTTATAGGAGGAGTTACAAAATTCATGTTTTTAGTTTTATGTTCTAATAAACTTTAGTTACTAATTATACAAAATAACAACTGACATAATAACTAACAGTTCTGTGAGGTGTAAGAGTTTTAATCAAAATAAATAATTATTTATTAGATATGATTTGTTCATATTCTACAGTATTTTGGAATATATGCACTTGAAAATATTTTTAATAATAGTGTAATACTTTGAGAAGTAGGGAAGAAACTTCAATTTTCATGTGTTATGTCAAATTTTACATAGAATTTACCGAATAGAAACATGATTTGGTTTTTGAAAGCATTTCATCATCCACCTCTGACTTGCTAGGCCTGATATGGCTTCACTGAAGCTTGCTTATTTTAGGTATACTTGTCAGTATGGTACACATTGAGCTGATGTGCATCAGATTGGCATACATCAGGTCGATGTGCAGGTCCAACAGGAAACCTGAAACGCGCTTATCTCCCAAGACGTGAACGCATGGTCAGACTTTGGGAGACATGGGAAGGTAGAGATGGTAGGAGGCATATTTGCAATCGATCTTTGAAAAGAGGATACGATAAGAGAATGACGATGATGACATGATTCTCTGAAACATAAAATTACACATTTTGACATTACAGAATCACTTATATGCCCTTTCTACAACTTAAATGAGGATATGAACTGAAACTACTTTCTTCATTGTTTTTTACAGAAGTCAAATGATTCCTATTAAAAACTTAAGTGCATGAGAGTGGGCGATTTCATTATCAAGTGCTCAATATTAAGTACAAAAAAAAAACATGTAAAATTCTCCATGTGTTTATCAACAAATGTGATTTAAACACTAACTAACTCACTGACACTGTCGAACCCATAGGTTCATGGCTGCATAGTCATAAGCTCTCCATACATCCCTATCCTGAGTTAATGTTTTCCAGTAACCCACTGTATAATCTACTTCCTCGAATCATTGTTAATGTTATTCTCCCACCTCATTCTTGGTCTACCAACTGGGCTATTTTCCCTCTTGTTTTTCTACAAGAAGCATCCATGCCCTCTTTCATTCCTCATTTGTGCCACATGTCCTGCCATTGCAGTCTACGAGACTGAACTGCTCTTATATCTGATTTCCCAAAAATATCATGTAGCTCACTGTTACGAAGTTTTCTCCATTTGCCTGTCTGTTCATCTCTCTTTGGTCCAAAAATTTTCCTAAGAACTTTATTCTCAAATACTCTTATCTTTCAATGTTTTTATTATTAATTTAATATTTCTCACTGAAGGTCAAATTATATTTGTAGAGAAAAATTATATGCTCAGACTGGGGTTTGAACCTAGGAACTTTGGTTTTCTATGCCAATCCTCTACCACTGAGCTACCTGAGCACTGCAATCTAAATTCAATTTTTTTTTCTTTTTTCATCAAAGGTCCTGGGATCAAATCCCGGTCTGAGCATATAATTTTTCTCTAGAAATATAATTTGTCCTTCAGTGAGAAATATTAAATTAATAATAAAAACATTGAAAGAAGCCTTACTGGCTTTATAAGGTAGTGTTTAAATTACCAATAAATGTCTTCTTAAATAAGGAGCCACCATTTGCATAATCAAGCAAATACTCGTAGCATTCGGTGCTTGGGAATTAACAATCTATAAGAGAAAAATTTGCATTTAGATCGGAGTGCTCAGGTAGCTCAGTGATAGAGCATTGGCCTAAAAAGCTAAAGGTCCTGAGTTAAAATCCCGGTCCGAGCATATACATTTCTCTACAAATATAACTCATATATTTTCTCCTCCCTTAAAGTAAGAGCCCATGTTTCACATCTATTCAATATAACTGAGAGAATAACAGTTTTATATATTTTCAGTTTAATGTTTTTTGAGAGAAGTTGGGATGACAAGAGTCCCTGTAATGCATAATAGTATGCATTTCAAGAATTAAGCCTATGTTCAATTTCTTTCTGCACCACATTCTTATTGTTCCTAGGTATTTGAATTCTGCCACTTCTTCAAAATTTCCCTCATTTGTTATATAAACACTAAGCAACACATTTTCTTTCATTGTACCACAATATATTTTCATATCTCAATACAGTATATTTGCCTGTACATCATAATATAATTGCTTTTTCTATGAAATTCACGTGAAGTGACAATTTTATTATCATAGAAAACACAATTACTTTTTTTGTATTATAAAAATTTTATCAATTCACCTCTTACTCTGTCTTCTTTTTTAGACAGGTTTTACAAGTACTTGTACTTGAATTCTAGTGACTGATAAATAGTGGAATTTACGTCCATGACAATGATTTTTCAAAATAATTTACTTTACTGTCTGGTCATTTCACTTGAAGCTGTTACTGATATACAGTATGATTAATGAAATAGAGGCTAACAAGGATTCTCGTACTGGTAGTGGTTAGTATTGTGATTGTGTTGGATTTCGGTTAAAGTATTCATTTTTATCCTGTGTGAATGTATCAGAAAATTGAATTCAATATACCTAGAAGCTTCAGATCTCTCCATATTTTTTTATTACTGGTATAGTTGACATCACGATACACAACAATTTTTTAATTATTTGATTGATATTTGTTTTATTAATTTTATAGGAAAAAGAAGGAATAATTTTTATGTAAATACTAGCTAATACACGGACTGTGCTCCTATGTCTAAATAAATGAAAATTAATGTGCTTTTATGTTTAGTTAAATAAGTGGAAGGAAAAATAATTATAAATTTATATTTTTTGGAGACCCCGTGCTGATTACCCTGCGTTGCCCGGGAATCTATTTATTCCGATCTTCTTGACATAAATGAGCTGAAATACGAAAATTAATGTGTTTTATGTTTAGTTAGCGAAGTAACACGAAAAATTTATATCGTAATTATTTTTAGATACCCTGTGTTACCCGGCGTTGTCCAGGAATCTACTCATCCCGATCTTCTTGGCATAAATGAGCTAAAAGACAAAAATTAATGTACTTCTTCTGATTAGTTGAATAAGTAAAATGAAAAATAATTATAAATGTATATCGTAATTATTTTAAGATTCCCTGTGCTGATTACGTGGTGTTGCCCGGGAGTCTACTTATCTCCATCTTCTTGGCATAAATGAGCTAAAAGACAAAATTCGTTATTGTGAGTTATCCGTAAAAGAATACCCGCCATGTGCTTCTATGCTTGCACAGGCATCTATGTACTTATGGTGAAATTAAACCTCATAGTGATTAATTCCTATAAAAGTTAAATCTGTACTTGTCTCAATCTTCTTGGGATCAATGAAAGACAAAAATGGTTATATTTAAATTAATATCGGGAAGTAAACATTATGAGGTTATATTATTAATAATGAATGGAGAACATATTTTAATTGACTCACCTCATACATTTTCAAACTTCTTTGATACCGACGGTTTCAGACAAAATCATGTCCTTCATCAGTCATGGCGTCCATTGATGAAATTCCGTGATTGTTGATTTCTTTAGTGACATCACCTCTTGTGCTGCCATCTTTCGTTGGGATTATAAATTTTGTAATTAAATTTTTATCCACCGGAATATCGAAATTCATAGATCGATATTTATTCTTCTGAATGAATATCAATTCCCAAATTGTCAATTCCAACGGTTTATCCAACTGTTTTAAAAGTTTCGCTTCTTTTTCAATTTTATGATGTTCTAGTAAACTATGTGCAGCAATTGCTGATTTTTCAATTTCACAATTTTTAATATTTCTAAAATGTTCTTTAGTGCGTGTTTCTAAATTCCTTTTTGTTTTTCCTATGTATACTTTGCTACAATCATTACAATTAATTTGATAAATTCCAGATTTCTTACTGTCTGGGATGTTGATTTTTTTATTGGTATTTAAAAGTTTTTCCAGACTAAATTTATTTATTGGTGCCAAAGTAATGTTGTATTTGTCAAATATTTTTTGAAATTTCCCATGTACTATTGGATGGTAAGTAATTTTCTTGAAATTCTTCTTTTCGTTACTAACCATTTGTAGGGTAGAGCATTCTTTAAGTTGTTTTATCTTTCTGAATTTCTTTAATTTGTTAGATATTATATCCTTTTTAAAACCATTTAATCTGGCTATATTTAGGATGTTTGGATTTATACATAATTAGGAATGAAAAAACTCAAAAAAATTGAATTTGATATATATAGGAAGGGTACACATACTGATAATTATATTAAATCAACGGGTTTCAATCCACTGGCACATAAACATGCAATATTTAATAGTCTCTTATATAGATTAATAAAGGTCCCATTAAAAGGAGAAAATTTTAAGAAAGAATATGAAAACATCCTAAATATAGCCAGATTAAATGGTTTTAAAAAGGATATAATATCTAACAAATTAAAGAAATTCAGAAAGATAAAACAACTTAAAGAATGCTCTACCCTACAAATGGTTAGTAACGAAAAGAAGAATTTCAAGAAAATTACTTACCATCCAATAGTACATGGGAAATTTCAAAAAATATTTGACAAATACAACATTACTTTGGCACCAATAAATAAATTTAGTCTGGAAAAACTTTTAAATACCAATAAAAAAATCAACATCCCAGACAGTAAGAAATCTGGAATTTATCAAATTAATTGTAATGATTGTAGCAAAGTATACATAGGAAAAACAAAAAGGAATTTAGAAACACGCACTAAAGAACATTTTAGAAATATTAAAAATTGTGAAATTGAAAAATCAGCAATTGCTGCACATAGTTTACTAGAACATCATAAAATTGAAAAAGAAGCGAAACTTTTAAAACAGTTGGATAAACCGTTGGAATTGACAATTGGGAATTGATATTCATTCAGAAGAATAAATATCGATCTATGAATTTCGATATTCCGGTGGATAAAAATTTAATTACAAAATTTATAATCCCAACGAAAGATGGCAGCACAAGAGGTGATGTCACTAAAGAAATCAACAATCACGGAATTTCATCAATGGACGCCATGACTGATGAAGGACATGATTTTGTCTGAAACCGTCGGTATCAAAGAAGTTTGAAAATGTATGAGGTGAGTCAATTAAAATATGTTCTCCATTCATTATTAACAAAAATGGTTATTGAGAGTTATCCGTAAGAGATAAACATATGCTGTCACAGACTTTTTTGTAGAGCTTTTTGAGATATTTAATTCTGTGTACATTATTTTTTAGTGAATTTGTTATGGTTTAGGCAGCATAAGCCATTTAAGCATCCAAAGAACTATTTTTTTCACGTTTTCCACTACAAAAGCAATTTTTAAGGGCTTAGAAGTTGAGTATCACAACTCTCTTATAGCCTATATTCATCCTGGGAATCTCCTGAACATTTTGTAAAAAGCCCCATCACAATCAGATCAACGGTATGGCCGCGCATAAAGTACGAACAAACAGATTAACAAACAAACAAACATTCATTTTTATATATTAGATATTTTACACATGGTCTCCAAGGAGCAGGATCAAAATTAATAGAAACATCATTTGTTGATGTAGAGTAAAACCTTCATACTTTTTAATGTTTCTTAAAATCCATGTATTTTAAACCATTGCTGTTTTTTTAATATTATTTTATTAACTGCATGTTCCATTACTGTGGAGTAATATTACATACTGTACGGTATTTACATATATCCCAGCTAGGATGGACTTTATGATGTGGGTTCCAAGTCTGAAGATTTTCAGGCTTGTAAAAGTATCTTAAGCCTGAATAAAGAGGCCTCTAAGCAAATTTTATTGATTGTTGTCTTTCTTGTTCTAACATTATAGAACAAAATACCATTACTTATAACAATTAGATATTTCATCTGTCGATCAGATATATTTGTTTTCTTATTTAACCCATCAGCGTGGAGCGACGTGACATGTATGCAGGTTGAATTCTTCACCAAATGCAGAACGATGTGACGTGTACGTTAGCTACACGCACTGCTTTAAACTGTTATTATGATCTTTGTATTTACGTTAACTATTTACCATTTATATAAATTTTATGTAGAGACTTCAAAGTTTATATTAGTGCATATATTAATCGATGATGGCCCTGAGTTACAAGTTAAAATAATTTTATTTTTGCATTTATTCTTGCGGCCTCTGACATTTTTCTTATATTTATAACTTGACAAAGGATTTCTTAGAAAAATAAATTCGCCTTTTTTTTGGTAGATTAGCTTGTCTATCAAATTGAATCTATTTTGAAATCTCTTAATTTTTAATAATAATGTCGCAAAATTCAGTACATATAAGGCCCAACAAAGTTATTTCCGATTTACGCTATAGAAAAGGCAACAACAGTAAATTTCATAAATATATATTTCAATTGACGATATCCTTACATTATGGAAATGTAGTTAGTCTACTATTCACTCAGTATCTAAAAGGTAAAGTGGTCCACTATAGGAACTCCTTGGGATATTAGGAGGTTAAGGCTCCCACTTTTTCTAGATTATCGGTACTGATGTAAGCCGGGTACTTATCTCTGCCTGACAGCCCATAACAAGCATCTTGTACTCATTTCAGTTAGAGGCTGAGTCAACCCTGGAATCACAGTGCTGCCTGAAGATTTGGTTCAGTTTAAAAATTCTGACCCACCAGGACTCAAACCCTCGATCTTCCGGCTTGTATCATGTTAATCTTTCAAATCCACACCTACCGGTGAAGCTATTATAGTCATATATCATCAACTGGTTTCACCTTGGAAACCAGAAGAAAGACAGAGTGAAATTTAGGGTTGATGAAGGTCTTTTAGCACAACAGGTCTCACGTGTGAAAGACAATTTTTTGAAGGCACACGACCCAAAATAATGTTTCCAAAGTGTTAGAAAGACACATTTGGAGAAGGGTGCCCCTCCTCTACAAGAAAGAAGGTCAACACATAAAAGCAATGTGTTTGTAATAAACATGAACAAAGTAAACACAAGGGGAAAAAAATACACTTATTGTTGGTGCCCCAGTGTCAAACTGCTGGTTTATGCTTTGAAGATTTATCACACGAATTTTTGAAGTTCATTCTATACTTTTTCTTTTTTTGAAGACCCTTATCTTTGTGTAAATATTTCATTGTGTTGTTAGGTAAAGCCGGTTCTCTGTATTCTTCAAAGAATTCCTAGTGCAATTCACTGTGCTACATATGTGAGAAACTTACAAATAGGACCTATTTCAACTGTGGCACAACAATCATAAATATGTCTACACATGCAGAGATGTTACATGAGAACCGTAATAAATTAAATTAATTAAATATTATATTAAGGGTTCACCATAAATGAATTACAAAAACATTTAAATTACTCAAGATATTTCCATTTAAATGCATTCTTGGAATACTGGCACTGAATGGCTGGATTTAAATCCCCGTGAACACTCCTCCCACATTGCCGTATTGCCAGCATTTAACTCCACCCACTCTGAAGGGTTAAATATGTTATGACATCAATTACATAGTTGCTAAACATTTTAATTTATATCATAAATTAAACCTCATACTGATTTTTTTCCTATAAAAGTTCACTATTTAATTGTTAATTTGTTTCCTGCGTTTGCACAAATAGTATTAATTTTTTATGATTATAAAAATCTCCTAATTAAATTCTAGAAGGAATTTGATATTATAATATATGATAGTTTGTATAAGATACAACCACATTTACGAGTTAAATGTGGTATATAATGCTTTCAATTAATTTTTTTCTTCATCTAACCTCATGTCCCCATTCTGAGAATTGATTTTTAATTAATTTTAATATTACATTAGTAAACATTTAAAAATATTTATTAACCTAAAGAGAACCAGATATTTTAAAAAATAAGAAATTTGTATTAATAAAATATTTATTATTTGTATTAATAAAATCCTTTCACCTGGACATGTTTTGGAGACTATCAACCCCGTTCTCAAATAAAATTTTGAGTTGGTTACTTTGACTCACCTCATATATCTTATAAGAAATATAAAATATAAAATTCATCAGTAGATGTTTGGAATTGGAAATCACACCAAAATTTGTTAGAAAAATGATCAAAAACAATAATAATAACCATAAAACATATTGGGAAAGGAAACTTTGAAACTGGAAAAAAAAAAAAAAAGTGGTATTCATTTCTCTGTGGAGAGCCAGGTTTCTGAAACATGACCTGATGAGGGGATCTTATTTTATGAGTTTTTGACTGAGAATGGAAGAAAAATCTCTTTCAAAACAATTCCAGGTAAGAGAGTAAAATATGAAGTGGCGAGGAATAAATAACTGATTCAATTTTTTATAAAAAATTAACTTTAAGGATCACTTCCATTCACACTGAAAAAGACACATAATTGAATGGCTATCCATAACAGTATAAGTGACATTTTTATGAACCTACTGGTTTGATTAGTGCCAGAAATGAGTTAGTTTTCCATTAGTTTTTGTTTGGAAATTTCATTTGAAAATCTTCGAGGTGAGAAAGAACAATATGAGGTGAGGTTTATTAAATATATGTAGGAAAAAACACTATGAGGTTTCTTTTAATTGTTAATGAGTGGGTTATTTTGACTCACCTTATATTTCTTGATTTTTATGCAGACCTGTTTTGTCACTTTTGCACGACATTTTCAATGCTTTCCAACTGTTGTTTTGCAGTTGTCCATCCTGTAAGTTGATTTCTGCTCCCTCTTCTGGCTGACTGATGAACTTTCAAATCTTTTTTTTTCTCTCTTTCTCCGGGAATTAAAAAATTTTGAAATCAACTTATAGGATGGACAACTGTTAAACAACAGTTGGAATGCATCAAAAATGTTGCATAAAAGTGACGAAACCAGTTTTCATAAAAATCAAGAAATTGAAGTGGGTCAAAATAACCAATTCATTAATAATTAATGAGGTGAGGTGTTTAATTACTAAATCAATTTGTTTGATAAAATACTGTTTTATTTTCAGGAATGCTAATTATAATTTGACATATGTTGTTTTGCTGGAGGGAATATTTTTTATAGGATCATAACAGGCCTTGACCTAATACTTGGATGGAAGAAGAAAAAAAATAAGTTGTTTAGCTTTAACTCATTTTATTTAATTTCAGGAGATGGATCTAGCTGCATACCAGTTCGATATATGGTTGTTTTTATGTGTTTTCTTGGAATTACACTTCAGCATGCAATGAAAGTAATTTTATCTGTTGCCATTGTTGCAATGGTAAAATCTGAATCATCTAACACTACAGAATCTCAGCTTTTGAAATTTGACATTGATGATGTTTGTCCTGGGAGAGAGGCAACTTCTAATTCAGCCAATCAGGCAAGTAGGCATTGATTTAGAGTTTTCTCCAAAATTTATATGAATCCTGCATATTTTATATATAAAGGCATTGTGCTTTCTATTCAACACTAATTCCAATTGAATGAATTACTTTTAATAAAATACTCAAGTCCAGGTTAACCACGGTGGTCTGGTGGTTATGTTCCTTGCCTCTAGTACCAAGGGTCACAGGTTCAAACCTAATCAGGGTCGATGGATTTTTAGGTTGGAAAAATCCAAGTTCTCTGGGAGGACTTTAAGTCATGATTTTCAGGTTAGTAAAAGAACTGCAAGTCTGAATAAAAAGATCTGTACAAAATTTGTCAACCTTCATCCATGTAATACCTTAGTTGTCTACTAGATGTCTCATTGAGGCAATATAGTAACCACATCTCACCGTTTGATGTCTACAGGTAAATAAGCAACTAAATTAATAATAATAATAATTGAAAACCTCATAATGTTATTTCCCATAATTAATTTATGAATAACTAAATTAGCTTGGTTAAGAAACTCACTAGGGAGTACCTGTGTCCCTCACATATAAAGTATTAAAAGCATGGAATTCGCAAATAATTACGGAGAAGTATTTGCCATAGAATGTTTTTCTATCATTTGTAGCTAATTCCAATCACAATAGAAAATTTGAAACAGTTTTTAATATTTTTTATTTAATATTTAAAGGAAGAGACACTATCAGGTTTATTTTAAATAATATGAGTTAGTAAATACACGACTCCCTTCATAATTGTAGTTTCTTGAAGACCCTGGGTTTCGACACTTGACGTGTCTTTCTAACCAGTATTGTGAAGACATGCAACTTTATGAGGTGAAATGTTTAAGCATTTTTTCCAACTCATTCATAAATGTAAATACCTCATAATGTTACATCTCACTTTGATTTTGATTAAACTTATCTAACTAACTAACTCACTCACAGATATCAATAGGAAGAATAAAACATTTTAGTCTGAGTGCAGCTACATGTGAGTGCTCCCCAAATTCCCTAGAGACTTCTGATTTTTTCAATTTCCTCTTTTTTGTCATAAAGTGTATATTTAAAAATATTAAAAAATATATATAGCTGAGACCAAGAAACAGTTATACCATCTGGATCTTAATAGTGATATACTTTATAAAATAGTTATTCTCTCATCATCATCATCCTCTTATCATGCCCTCCTTTCATAAGGTCGATTCCAAATATGCCTCCAACCATCTCTATCTTCCCATGTTTTCCTTTCTTTTTAGTTCTTCCCAGTCGTATCCTCTCTCTTGTAAACTTTTCCTCACTTGGTTAATCCATCTTTCTAATGGTCTACCTTGTGGTCGTTTTCCCTTGTATCTTGAGATCTAACAGTCTTTGTGGTAGTTTTTCCTTTTCCATTCTTTTTAAATGTCCAAACCATTTTAGTCTATTTTTTTCTATGTCTGTTGTTAATTTTCCTACATTTAATATCTCCTTGATTTTGTCAATCTTTATTCTATTTCTCCTTGTTTTATGTACCATTCCATGTAAGAATTTCATTTCTGTAGCTTGGATTCTTCTCAATTCCTTCTTTGTATATATCTAAGTCTCAGCTGCATATATCAGAACTGGTTTTAAAAAAGTTTTATACATTGCCATTTTACTCTTGATGGGTATATCTTATTCCAGATTAATTGTTTAGTTAAATTATACTTTTAAACTTTTATATTAAAGTTAATGTTGGGAAGTAAACATTATGAGGTTGTATCATTAATATTGAGTGGAGAACATATTTTTAATAACTCACCTCATACAATTCAAATTTATTTGAGACCATTGGTTTCGAATGAATTTTTCATTCATCTTCAGTCATGACTCCCAACACTTCTGTATTCTTTTACTGATTTCAATCAATATTTTTCCCATTTGCATTTATCACTGTTCTAAATTGTAAATTTTTCCACTTTTTATAGATTTATGCCTGATAACTTAATATTAAAATCATCGTTCTAGTTTGTACAAATTTTCATGACTGCCATTTTCTCGATATTTATGCTCTAGATTTGCAAATTGATATGTGTAATATATTCAAAGTTAAAAATGGGAAACACATTATGAGGTTCTTAATTAATAAATTAATGATTCATTTTTTACATCTTACCTCATATTTCATGTTTTATATAATGGCGGTTGAAAATGAATGACAAGATCATTTGAAAACTATAGTTACCGTGTTTAATAAAACATGAAATATGAGGTAAGATGTAAAAATGACTCATTAATTTATTTATTATGTGTAATATATGTCTATAAATTATTTTTATACTTACAAAGAATTTATTTATGTTAAATATCTTTCATAGGATGGAGAATTTGATTGGAGTGAAGAAATACAAGGTTATGCATTATCTGCACATTTCTATGGTTTTGTTGCAACTCAGCTATTTAGTGGGCGAATGAGTGACACTTTTGGACCCAGATATGTTCTAGGATCTGGAGTGTTTATAGGAGGTGTTTTAACTGTTCTTGGTCCAGTCGCAGCTAGAACACATGTCGGTGTTTTTATAGCATCGAGAGTACTGGCTGGCATGGCTTTGGTGAGTGAAAGCTTTTCATAGGAAAATGATATAAAATCAGATAAATTCAAATGTTTCATACCTTTTCTCATAATTAATCTTCTAAGTGGATTGAGATTTCGGGTTCATGACGAACCCATCCTCAGTACCATTTTGCTGACTGATGTTGATCGGAAGAACCACTTCTTCTTCTTTGAGGTATGAAACATTTGAATTTATTTTAAATTAAACCTCATAGTGATTTATTCCTATAAAAGTCCAATGTAATGTAAAATGTTCAACTGCCCATCTTCTTCTCCTTCTATTGGATGTTACAATTTTTCCATATGGGTTTTAAAATTCTTGTTGAACATTTTCAATAATACAAGTTTTCTTTTTCAATGCTTATTCTTTTTAATATTACTTTTTTTTAATAAATTAATGAGTCATTTTAACATCTTACCTCATATTTCATGTTTTATCAAACACGGTAACTATAGTTTTCAAATGATCTTGTCATTCATTTTCAACCGCCATTATGACTACCGGATATTCGTTGGAATCTCCCTCTATAACGTTGCCATCTGGTGTTGATTTGACGAACTTCGAGATATCGAGATACTTTTTTTTTATTTATTTTAGCTGATAAAGCTTATATTTTTATGTTTTTATATTAAATTTGTCATTTACATTAAAGGACAAATTAATATTTAAAGAGAAAATTTACACCTAACTAGGATTTCATCCAGGATCTCTGGTTTTCCATACAGTGCTTTTTCCATTAAGCTATCTAGGCTCCTGATTTATACAACAATTTTTCTCTTACTTATGTAAATCCCATATGTTTGAAGTCAAGAACTTTTGTTCTACACACATTCTAGGAGCTAATTATTCAAGAAGACATTTTAGTAGGAATTTTAACATATCTTTATAGTTAGTACAGCTTCATTTTCAATCATATTTGAAGAAAAAAATTATATGCTCAGACTGGGACTCGAACCCAGGACCTTTGGCTTTCTATGCCAAAGCTCTACTGACTGAGTCATCTGGGCGAGTTCCAATCTAAACGCAAATTTTTCTCTTATATACGTTGTCAATTTCTGCGCACCAAATGCTATGAAACCTGTGTTTATATCTTTGCAAATGGCGACTTCTTTATTAACCCAATGGACTCTATTTAAATGCCTGCTAACTTTCCCCTCCACTCAGATTTAAATGGCTACAGAAGACAGAAGGTGTCATGCTCTTTACGTGCAAACACAAAAATGCTCATAGAATGGAATTTAATAAATATTTTTCTTTAGAAATTTTAGTGAAGGCTTCTGAATAATTTTACTTGCCTAAAGCAATATTTTGGTGTGGTAAATCTTTAAGCATTCTGGGACATGAAGTGGAACTTCACACTTTTTGCACTGAAATGTAGTTTCACTTCTTTTGTTCTGTTTTTAACACATGTTTGTAGGGTTTCTTTTTATTGTCTGTGCTGGGGATATACAATGGAAAGTGAGCCAATTCCTTGCCTATAACCTGACAGGGGTTGTACTTGATGATGGGGGGACCTCTCACATTGTAGGATGGCAGCTGAATTGTCTCCAATAACTGTTTGGCGGCAGCTATTCTGAAGGTCGAATATGCTGTCTTGCAGTCTATGAAATTATTGTAGACCACAAAAGAGTTAAACATAAATATGTCCAGCAAATAGAAAAACAATTTTCTGTATCCTTTTACAGTGCAACGCATTATTGGGAAAAAGGCAGTGATCTGGTCTTGCAAGTCAACGCCTTGCATCCTGGTACTTCAGGCAGAGTCTTGGTTTTTTTTTATTTCTTCCCTAGATCTTTGCCCTTTTACCCTCCAGATTTCCTGTCGGTGTTCTGTATAATGTTTCGAGGACAAACTCTCTAATAAACTCAGAATCCTGTCACGATCATCACCACACACCTTCCTAGATGCTAGCACTACAAATTTCTTCTATATATTTCCAACAAGACAGCTTCTAATTTCACGAATTCTTAGAAAAAAAAGTGGGTCGTCCAACATGCTTTCTCTCAGGAACCTAGCAAAGCTAACACATTAGACATCTATGGGGTAGTTTGGATGTTATTGCAAAATATATGAGCTCGTGCGCTTGATGTGAATGTCACGTCATTCGAAGACTGGGCCTCGCTAGAGTGCGCGTGAATGTCATGTCATACGAGTTGAATGGGTTAAGAAGACATTTATTTGGGAATTTTACTTTGCGTTATAAAACCTGTATGGCTTCTTTTGATGTTTTTATTATTCATTTCATTCATATGATTTATCCATCATGTTCCGGATTAAACAAGTTTTACTCTATCTAGATACAGAACTCCAATTTGTGTGTTATGTAAAGAGGAGAGTTCAATAGAGATTCTGTGTAATGACTTCTACATATAGGACTACTAGTTTATTAAATTAATACTAAGAAGCTAAAGATGGCTGAAGATGAGAGAGATGCCTCTCGAAAATGTGGTTCCATGCTTGAAGATCACGGAGTATGAGGTTATTAACCCATTCGCCTCAGAAGACGAGGTACACTTGCTAGCTTTTAAATGGCCTTCAACCCAGAAGATGAGGTATACTCACTTAATGCTGCCTGTTATATATTTTACAATTTTTGTACATCTCTTGGCAGGGTAATCTTTTGTTAACATTTATAACTTTAAGGTAGAATTTTTTATCACTCACCTCATATTGTTCAATATAAAAAATTCTACCTTAATGAATATATCTCATAGTGAGAATTCCTAAAATAAGTATTTATAACTTTGTTGTTAAGTCCAGAGCATTAGCTGCATACATAAATAGTATAGGAATGTGTTTTTGGCCTTCATCCTTATTGTAATATCAAGTACCTTTATATTTTGTTCGTTTTGGATGTCCGAAAGTTAAAAACCAGAATATGGTGATTTGATATCCGATTTCTGGGGAAATGGATTGAACATTTAAACCTGAAGTGAATGGGTTAATATAATATAGACCCTATAGTAGTGTTATGGAGTATAAAATAACTTCACATTCTTCTTCAAAAAACTATTTTGTTCATATCAATGAGCAAGTAATGAGTAATACTATTATTTGTAATCATTAAATGAATAAAATTTTACATCTCGTATCATATAGTGTACTTTTCCACGAGTGTTTCAAAGGGATCTTCTCTTTATAGTTAACTGGCATCTGACTGTTGGTTTGACTGTTTGTAATCCTGTAAAATCTTCTTAATTTAATTTCCATCCATTAAAACCAGATATTTGTAATAATAAGGTTTTTTTTTATTTTATATTTAAATATAATTAGATTTATTTCTAGTAAGAATGGAAATAAGATTGATTTAGAGAATTCGAATTTTTTATAAGTATATAAAAAATTCAAACTGGTCAATATAAACTGTTAATACAGATAGATGTATTCCAAACTGATTTAATATATGCAAAAATACTTTGAATATTTGAATTGATATTTTTTATAAACAAACAAATGGGATTGGACAAATTGGATGGGAGTCAGCCAGTAGTACTCCTTCCTTTTCAGTTGGACCAATCAGAACTTCCAGATTATAACTGAAATGAAATGGAATTTTTCCCAGAACAACAAGATGGCTACAATACTTGAAGGAAGTTAGACATATAAAACTATAGTTCATCGAGAAATAAGAGAAATAGTATATTGACTTAGGCTTTCATGACTGGAGTTACTATGATGATCTTGTAGAAGATTTCTGGGCTGTTGGCCGTGGTCTTGAGGCTTGTAGTTCCCCAACGTTTCACCAGAGACTGCGTCCGGCATCCTCAAGGATTGTCTTGAGACTGGCAATTTTGTCGACTACCTGCTCTATGCAGAGAACACGTTGCAGATAAATATATAAATAGAGCAGGTAGTCGACAAAATTGCCAGTCTCAAGACAACCCTTGAGGATGCCGGACGCAGTCTCTGGCAAAACGTTGGGGAACTACAAGCCTCAACACCACGGCCAACAGCCCGGAAATCTTCTACAAGATCATCATAAGAGAATTAGTGTTCATTTCTTGATATTAGTTGTCCAAATGGTGTCAAAGTAATGGAAAATAATATTGTAATACAGATTTCCTTCATCTGGAGAATAAATAATCCATAAAGTGAAAATAAAGTGTTAGTGAGTGAAACATTGACAGTTGGAAATAGTCATCTATTACATATATGAAGTAATAATCTTCTATAAGTGAAATTTATTAATTTAAGCCGGAATATTTTTAATTATTGATCATTTACAAGATTCATCTAAACAGAAGTGAAAACTTTAATGAAATAACATTTAATTTAACTGTTAACAAAGTGTCGTTATTTGTTTATGTAAGAAACTTTTTCTCATTCCCCTGACGGGAGTCATCAGTGCCGTGGCAAATTACAGTGATCAAAATTATTACAGTCATATATCTACAACGTGGGACATCACATCCAACAACCCACCTTTACCATCCATCCATCCATAGTAATTCTGCCCGAGGGCATGTCTTTCACTGCAATTATAGCATTTTTATGCTATGCTTTGCAGCTTTACTAGGGAATTATATGTGTGGTAGCTTCCCGTTTCTTTCTACACAGGTGAAGGATGATGATGATAATGATAAGGATGATGATGATGATGGCCGGATGATTTTTGGGGACTGTTTGGGCCCTAAGCTTCCTGACATTTGTCTTACAAGTGAGGAAAAACCCTGAAAAAAACTCACCCAGGAGCCTGTCCCGACCGGGAATCGAACCCAGGCCCACTGCGTGACAAGGCAGCATGCTACCTCAAGACCACAATAGTGGACTAATTTAATTTAATGATTATTAAATAAACCCTCATGGTTAAATATATGTAGGAAATAACACCATGAGCTTTGTTTTAATTAATTTGAGTTGTGAATTTTGACTCACCCCATTTTTCTGATTTTTATGCAGACCTAGGTTTCGTCACTAACTGTGCGACATTCTCAATGCCACACAACTGTCGTCTTGTGGTTGTCCCTCCTGCAAACTGATTTCTGCACCCTCTGTTGGCTGACCAATGAACTTCCAAATAATTTTTTCTTTTTTCTCTTTTTCACCGGGAATTTAGAAATCAATTTTTTCTTTTTTTTTCTTTTTCACTGGAAATTTCTAAAAAGAAAAAAAAAATTGATTTGAATGTTCATTGATCAGCCAACAGAGGGTGCAGAAATCAATTTGCAGGAGGGACAACCGCAAATGGCAATTGTGTGGCATCGAGAATGTCACAAAGTTAGCTACGAAATGTAGATCTGCATAAAAATCAAGAAACATTAGGGGAGTTAAAATCATAATCAAAATAATTAAACCCTCATGGTGCTACTTCATAAAAATGTCAATTATTACTATTATTTACTGATAAAATTTGATTGTAACTTGTGTTACAGGGTATTGTTGTACCTCCAACACATCTTATAGTTACAAAGTGGGCTGTCCAGAAAGAATTTTTATTTATTGGAGGAATTGTAATGATTGGTGAGTTAAATCTTTATTTTTTTAAAAACGTCTAATACAGAAGAACCACATAAACTATGTGAATTCCTCATCAAGTCAAATAACATACAACAACAATGAAGTACTTGCAGACTCAAAATTTATCAATAACTATGTTTTCAGACTCGCAGAAGACGAAAATGATATTAGTTTTTTCGAATCACCTAACTGCAGTCAGATATTTCCACCATATCCTTTTGCAGAAGTGCTCGTTTCCGTGAGAGTCGCAGGCGCTCTCTTCTCTCAAACTGGTCACCCTTCTTTTTCTTTTGCACGGTTTTATTACTCTTAGGGGTTGTTAAACCCTCAGGAATGCTCTGTTTACAGAATGTCCTGACTGCCACTATCAAATATGTGAAGTAGTGGCTTGTAATACCTCGTTCTGTGCAGTTCGTCTTACATTACGAGTTAATCATTGTGATTGTGATGTGTCAATATATGCATTATTGTGTATCATTATGAAGAAATTAAATTAAAACAGTCTACTATAAAGTATTTTAATACGTACATTTTAGTGTTTTTATAATTTTGCAATGTCTCGCCATTGTAAGAAATCTCCTAATTTATTATGTTACGTGTGCGGAGAGTATAGTACAAAATCTCTATCAAAACTATCACTCCACTAGTTATAAAGGCATACTATTTATATTTTGGGATTTTTTGCTGTACAAACTGCCAAAGGATTTCAATAGGGTGGTTAAAAGGTTTGCATTCATACATGTCATTTGCCATTCCAATGTTGCCGAGGGAACCTATGGACCACATCACTGGCTGTTATTTCTGTATGGACAATATATCTGGTTTCACTTAAAAAAATAAGCATTCTATTCAGTATCCAAAATTGCAATCAGCCATGCGACCTATTAAACATAGTGATTCTTTGCCAATTCCAGAACCTCCTGAAAAGTGGACTTTGGATGAAGAAAATACATCTCCTGACTCTAATTCCTCTACTGATGATTGACCATCCCTATGTGATTCTGACTTCAATATACCTCGAGAACCATATTTGATATCACAAGCTGAATTAAATTATCTTGTAAGAGACTTGAAATTAAATAAACAATTGACAGGATTTTATCATCTCGACTTCAGGAATGGAACCTATACAACCCGGCACAAAAATTACTTACAGAAAATGGGAATTAAATCTGTCGTCACTCTTCACAGAAAATGAGCAGTTGGTTTACTGCAATGATATTAATGGGATAAAGGTTGAATTGGGAAGAGAACATAATCCTCAAGAATAGCATCTCTTCATAGACATGTCGAAATTGAGTTTAAAGGCAGTTCTTTTGCATTACAGGAATGTATATCCATCTGTGTCAGTTGCTTACTCCATTACTATGAAGGAAACATATGACAGTATGAGAACAATTCTTAAGGCTTTGAATTATTCACAACATGGTTGGTAGATTTGTGCAGATCTAAAAGTAATAGGCATGATAAGAGGGATGCAGCCAGGATTCATAAAATGTTGCTGCTTCTTGTGTGAGTGGGGTAGTCATGATAAGCATAATCATTATGAAATTAGGGAGAGAAACTTCAGTAGTAGGACACCGCTTGTTGCTGCAACTAAAATATTTTTGCCACTATTACATATAAAATTGGGGTTGATGACGCACTTCGTGAAGGCAATGGACAAATCAGACAGGGCTTTCCAATATTTAAGGGCAAAATTTCATAGGTTAGTGAGGGTAAACTAAAAGAAGGCATTGTATAGGTCATCAAATACGCAATCTCCTTGATGATGAGAGGAATCTCACTCCAGTTGAGAAAAATGCCTGGCTTGCCTTCAAGTCAGTATGCGTGAATTTTCTGGGAAACTATAGAGCTGAAAATTACAGAAACTTAGTGGAAGACTTGTTGAGGGCTTACAAATTGATGGGATGCAATATGTCCCTTAACATACACTTCCTGCATCCACACTTGGATTTTCTTCCACCGAACTTGGGTGACGTCAGTGATGAACATGGAGAAAAGTTCCACCAAGACATTTTAGAAATGGAAAGGCATTACAAAGGGAAATCAGTGACCAATGTGCTTGCTGATTACTGTTGGCAACTTATCACAGATGTTTGGAAGTCATCTTATCGGCGTAAGTCATCCAGGAAGAAGTTTTGAAAGATGAGATCTTAGCTACAATTTAAGCCTGTGTTGTAACGTAAATACATATTTATCCTTCTTAAAAAAAATATTTTAACTTTTTGGATCTTATATGATTTGGTTTTACATAGATCAATTGCTTCTAGCAATATTATTGCAAAAAAAATTGAAACTAAGTGCAGATAAGCAATAATATGCAAAATATAACAAAAAAATCAACATGTCCTTGCAAAAAAACTGTTAGGTGATAGAGAAAAACGGACTTCAAATTCGAAATCAGTGCATTCCAATTAACTAAAATTGTCTATTTTCATTTCTTCGAGTGACAAAAAGATCAAATTTGTTGTTTTGTGTAATCAGTCTAATTTTGATGGTTTATAGAATATATATTTATTTTCTTAATTAAAATGTTTGTTTTGCATAATTGATTCAGACATTTTTACACCTCACTTCATAAAAATATATGCATGGATGAGGGACATGAGCAACAGAAACACAACATCAAGACTGGATCAGGTATAGTGCTAGGTGCTGCAAAAATTGTCTTTGCCTGATAGTGCATTCTGTCATACTTACAACAATGACCATGATTGAAAGTTCAATTTCCTAAATTTCAGGGTTGTCAACCTCTAAATAACTATACTGTAATATTTCAAATTACCTACCTAGTGCAGGAAGTAAAACCACTGCCCTTTATGTATACTACGTACAAGGTAGTATATCCAAAGGTAGTGTTAATATACATTATATGAAACAAATCACTGCATGTTAAATGAACTGAACTTTATTTGAAACAGTATAAAACAATAAATTCATACTTGCTGCCATTTTATTCCTGAATGGTGTCATGGCTTGCTGTAGTCTCAACTAAATTATTTTTGACATTTACCATATAATCATTGGCCAAACTGTTTGCGTTAGTCAGTTGTTTATAATTAGAGCGAGGAATTATATGAAGAAAATTATACTAAAATATGAAATCATAATAGCAAAATATGAAAATTATGAAAATTAGGACACAAAATATTATGAAGATACTATTTTTTCAACTTTTTACACATATTTATATACACAAGCCCTGTATAATTTATGGGTATACATACAAGCACACAAATGAGACAAGAGGACCTTTTTATAGCTCAAGAAATCAAGAGTTTCACTGTATTTCCATTTTAATTAATTTTTCATTACTTCTGACTGAATATAAAATATCATTTAATATAATAAATTTTGGAATTTTTAACGTTATGAGGTTTTATTGATTCTTATCAATAAAATATCATGTTCGTGATTTGAAGCAATTTTATTGGCTCACATTGAAGTATATTGTGTGAGGAATCACGCCAACAAGCCAGAAGGTTTGCGTTTGAGTCTCAATGGGGTCAGGGTTTTAGCTGGACCAAACCTTCTGGTGGCATCATAGCCCTAGATTCTACTCAGCTCTTAATTTAAATGAGTACCAGACGCATGTTCTGTGGCAAAGGGGCCGTCACGCAGGACTGAGAACCCAGTGAACATCCCTTGGAGATTGTCTAGAAATGTGGAAGTCTCAACATCCATCTATTCCAAGGACCTCCCAAGCCTGTAGTTTGACACTTTATTTCAATAAAGTAATACTGTGTTTATATAAAATGCGATCAATTAATTTATCTAATGATATTTAATTACGAAATTCAAACATAAATAAAAAAACAAAACATAGTAACCGTTGTAACTTGCTTCCATCAAATATACCACTGACAAAATTTAGAGTAGGTACAGTTTGGATGACTTCTATTTACCTTGCATAAACATAATGAATTCCAGTATATATAAATGTCACAATAACATTAATTTGGATGAATCAGAACACACGTAGACCAAGTCCTAACTAACTAACTCACTGGCACAATCGAACCCATAGGTTCATGGCCGCACGGACATAAGCTCTCCATACATCCCTATCCTGAGCCAATGTTTTCCAATCATCCCCTCTATAATCTTTCCCTCAAATCATGGTTAATGTTATTCTCCCACTTCGTTCTTGGTCTACCAACTGGGCGTTTTCCCTCTGGTTTTTCTACAAGAAGCTTCCATACACGTCTTTCATTCCCCCATTCGTGCCACATGTCCTGTCCATCGCAGTAGACCAAGTACTATATGTCATATTTGAAGAAACAAGATGTTAAAATAAATTAATCCACAAATAATTCTAGGGATTATTTCAAAACTCTCTTTGCAATTACAATTATTTTTAATCCTATACATTACACGTATGAACATAGTGAAATGTAGTTAGAATTATTTTAACATTAGTTTTTTCCATGAAATTTTCCCGAGCACAGTATGTATGCCTGTGCTTTGAATAATCAAATTATCAATTCTGTTCTTAATACACAGTTAGGAACTTTTTATATATTTTTAACCCCTGTCTGTCAGAATTATTTTGTACGATCAAAAAGTATGCTCCACATCATATGATGATATGGGAGCAATCATGTACTGCACTACATATATGATAGTTTGATGTAAGTGAGAATAATATTGGTCTTACCTACAAGAACTTTACAAATTTCATAAACTGTGGAGCAAGACCTTATTTTACAGCACAACTTCAAGTTTAGCAGCATCAGTCTTACCTACATTTAAATACTGTAATCCATTCATAAAATAAGGACTGTCCTTAGGTAGCAAAAAGGAATAGTTTTCTACCTGAGAAAAAAGAGTGGGTGGTTATTATTCTAACATTGTTATTCTACTTATGCATGTTCTTGTCACAGATCAGGGATTGTCTAATCCCACAGAGTTTCTCTATGGTCTAATCCCTGGTCACAGATTAGGAAATCCCTGTTCTTTTTCTGTAGTTTCGGACAAAAGTCTCCACTTGATATTCCATGTCTCCTTTTTTCAGTTATTTTCTTTTATCAAATCTATTTATCTTGCTCCAGATGGGATACTTAGGAATTTTCGCTGTCTACCATATTACATTGTCAAAAAATTTCACAGTCACTCCAAAAATGTTTCTAACGAATTAGTAGAAATTTTATTTTAAAAAATTAGAAGTTGAAAAATATGAAGGAATATTAAATTTTTACAGAAATATGAACATTTCGCCAAAATATTATGAAATATGAAAAAATATGAAGGTCTTATTTGATTCTACATATCATAAAATGTAAAGATACTTTGTCTCGGCGCTCTCTGACCAATAGTTTAAAACATGAAATTTCATAAAAATCCTCGCTCTATTTATAATGAACGCAAATATATCCAACAAAGATTTTATTGATGTTTTTATTATTAATTTAACATTTCTCAATGAAAGATAAATTAAATTTGAAGAGAAAAATTTTTTCGCCTAGACCGGGACTCAAACCCGGGATCCTTGGCTTTCCGGGCCAAGTGCTCTACCAACTGAGCTATCGAGGCGAGTTACGATCTAGACGCAAATTTTTCTCTTATATACGTTGTAATTCCCTATCGCCAAATGCTTTTGAAACCATTGTTTCTATCTTTGCAAATGGCGGCTTCTTAGTTAAGAAGACATTTATTGGAAATTTAACATTACTTTAAAAGCCAGTAAGGCCTCTAATGATGTTTTTATTATTAATTTAACATTTCTCAATGAAAGATAAATTAAATTTGAAGAGAAAAATTTTTTCGCCTAGACCGGGACTCGAACCCGGGACCCTTGGCTTTCCGGGCCAAGTGCTCTACCAACTGAGCTATCGAGGCGAGTTACGATCTTTTTCTCTTCAAATTTAATTTATCTTTCATTGAGAAATGTTAAATTAATAATAAAAACATCATTAGAGGCCTTACTGGCTTTTAAAGTAATGTTAAATTTCCAATAAATGTCTTCTTAACTAAGAAGCCGCCATTTGCAAAGATAGAAACAATGGTTTCAAAAGCATTTGGTGATAGGGAATTACAACGTATATAAGAGAAAAATTTGCGTCTAGATCGTAACTCGCCTCGATAGCTCAGTTGGTAGAGCACTTGGCCCGGAAAGCCAAGGGTCCCGGGTTTGAGTCCCGGTCTAGGCGAAAAAATTTTTCTCTTCAAATTTAATTTATCTTTCATTGAGAAATGTTAAATTAATAATAAAAACATCATTAGAGGCCTTACTGGCTTTTAAAGTAATGTTAAATTTCCAATAAATGTCTTCTTAACTAAGAAGCTGCCATTTGCAAAGATAGAAACAATGGTTTCAAAAGCATTTGGCGATAGGGAATTACAACGTATATAAGAGAAAAATTTGCATCTAGATCGTAACTCGCCTCGATAGCTCAGTTGGTAGAGCACTTGGCCCGGAAAGCCAAGGGTCCCGGGTTCGAGTCCCGGTCTAGGCGAAAAAATTTTTCTCTTCAAATTTAAAGATTTTATTATTTTAATATTATTTATTATTTTGAAAACACCATCAAGCAAAAAATAATGTACAATGCACATTTGTGAAGTGTTTTACAGAATCTCAGAAATTAAAAACCTCGCTATTGCTCAGTTTTTAATCATTTCCTCGCTTCTGTAAAAACCACTTCCCAACCTCACATCATAATAAACTATTAATAAAACAGATAATTACAATTGTACAATAAAGTAATTAAAACACTATGCAGTATTGTCGATGCTAGCAAACACAGAGAAACAAACATAAACAAAACAATGCACACTTTATAGGTCCACCAATATCTGTAATATGTGTATCAGAACTGAAATAAATGTTACTCCCTGAATACATAAAGGGGTTAAAAAAATTAAAGAAAAAATTACTATTAACATTGTAGTATACTGTAAGAATTTAAAAAGTCATTATACAGTTGTATAGTAATCAGACGATACTGCACCCCCCACCTCTCTCTCTACTGTAGTACCTAATCTGTAGCGTTTATTTCAGTGTAGAATCCACTAGGCTTATCATTACAATCATCCTGCGCTGTAGACAAGTGGTTAAGGCAAGATGCCTTGGTGCAGAGCTATGTGACTTGCACTGGTTCAAGTCCCCATGGGGGAAAAATTTTTGTCATGAAATTTCAGCCATTACAGGACTGATGCCTACCCAGCATCATGGGTAATTTGGTTAGCTACATTAAGAAGCAGCTCCAGATTGAGAAAATCAGGTATTATGGCTGGGGGACCCGACATGATGACCACTTATCACTCCTATATTGACTGGATGATAATCTGCCTCTGTGATTAACACATGTGAATGTGAGGCCAGCAGCCGGGTGGTAGACCAAGGGCCTTCTAGGCCTGTCATGCCGTGGAGTTTAATTTTTTTTATCATTAAGGTTAATTATTATTTTACTTTTTTCTAGGTGCTCCATTGGGTATAGTGATTTCAATGACATTATCTGGAGTTATTGCTAATATTGGAGGTTGGCCTATGATATTTTATTTTTTTGGTGGAATAAGTATATTTTTCATAATCCCATGGCTGTTCATTGCCTATGATTCTCCTGATATTCATCCACGAATCTCAGAAGCTGAACAAAAGTATATCCTGAGTAATACTGTAAATGAAAATAAGGTAAGTGCTCACATCTGACAAGGGAACTGCCAACCATTGCTTGTCAAAACCTATCTTGAAATTTCTCCCTGAGAAGCGTTGTGATGCACCAAGGCCGTGTCCAAAAAATGATCTGCTGTTTTTAATTACAAGGTACAAAAATCAAAGCTATAATCCAGCAAAGGCTGTGCGATTTAGGTGGACATCCCTGCTTGGGTTGAACCAAGTAGAGTGAGGCAGACATGGCACAGATGGCAGGTTGTAAGGGTTATCCTATCAACCAAGTCAGGAGTTGTATTACTTCCCTGTAGTTTAATTGACAGTTTTGGTACTGGGTATTGTACCCGGGCTTGCTAGTCAGAGTTGTGAAAAAGACATGCTATCACTTAAGCCAGCATGGTAGACTCCCTAAGAAATATAAAATATAAAGAAATAGAAAATTTGGTGATACTTTTCATGTGTGGGCAGAAACTCATGACATTGAGAAAAGATCAACATTTATAAAACAACTGTAGATACTAACAGAACTCACCATTTGGGAGAAGTTCTGCTTGCAGAAAAATAGAGATAAGTTAATGGATTTAGAAATTACTAGGGAAAAAAATTGTAATTCTCAAATTCATCTGCCCAACATCAGAGTATCAGGATGTGCAGAACTTCCATCGAAAATCTCAGCAGTCAATTTTTGTCTGATAATAAAAGAGGTAAGGTGGGATGGGGTAAGTGTAACCAAAAATTTAGATAGATCAACTTTAAGGGTCGTATGCAAATACATTAGTCTCTACTCAAATTACTTCCAATCACTGGTGAGCTGAGATCGAATTAATGGCCGCCTTAACCAGTCATGCATGAATGTTGACATTCGTAATATTGGCAACGAATTACCCAGAATTCTCAGCGATAAAACCACTTCCGTTATTTTCATCTGCTATAGAGGAATGCATTTATGCTTGCATCCCGCAAATAATACCGTATACAAACACGTCTGCGACGCGCAATATTATGCCGATTCTCCTGTTCTTCCAGTTGAATTCATTGGTAGACTCTATCAAATTCCTCTTCTCCGCGTATACCGAAAACATGATCGAAGTCTTCAAGGTCCGACATCTTGGATAAGTTTCAAACTACATCAGTTACCATCGGTTCCCTTCGGGATTTTCACATAAGTTTATATCTTGAGCTATGATCTTAAGGTACCTTGTCAGGTAGCTTTACAATTATTACCGCGTGAATAGATTTCTGAGTAAGAAAAATGTGTTTGGATAAAACTTTATCAGCAGAGAACGCCTTTTACTGTCTAATGCGTTCAAACATTCGACCCTAAGTCTCAATATCATGATGAAAAATGAAAATACCTCAATCAAATTTTGGTTAAAGTTTGCTGGAGGTATTAGAAATGAAATGTATAACTGATATTAACACAGCCATCATCAACGAATGCCGTCTCATAGAATTCCGAAAGCCATGCTTCGTTACTGCCCCCAAGGCAAAAGATCGTTGCGACATCCAAAAAAGCGCTGGATGGAAAACTCTTCTTTGAGACTGTAACAGACCACACAGCCTAATACTTGCGTGGATGATGATGATGATGATGATGATGACAATGTTCATATTATGAAAAATTCAAATTTGGTGTAAGTGTATTCTTGGTACAATCAAACTATATTATAAATGGGCTGAAATTCTTAATGGAGCATGTGTATACAGACATCCTTTTCTGATTTAGAATTTTTTGATTTACAGCAATATCTCAATTTCATTTAAAGTTATAAATTATTTAACACTCCAGTCTTTATGATCTGATGTGCATTAGTAGCTCAGTTGTCTGTACATGTTCTCTTTTCAAAATAGTTGTGTTCAGAAAGCCTGCTATAATGAAATACAACCTAATTTATATTATTAAACAATTAGCTATCAATAATAACTATGAACCTAAAATTATGCATAATTTAATTAAGAAAATTCATTAAAAAAAACAATTAACAAAGTTTTTCCTTTACCCAAGAAAGACATAAATAAATATGTCATAATGTCATACATAGACACACTTTACATTAAAATATGTAAATACTTAAAAAAGTTGAACATTAATGTGGTGTTTAAAACTAATAAAACTTTACAAAATATAATAAAATACAATAAAACAAAAGTAAAAAAGGAACAATTATCAGGTTATATAAATTGAAGTGTGGCACATGTGACAATGTCTATATAGGACAAATTGGCAGACCTTTTATTTCTCGTATAAAGGAACATATGAGAGCATATAACAGAAATTTAGATAATTCAAAGTATGCTAACCACCTACTCAAATATGATCATTGTTTTGATTCAAATTTTAAAATGTTATATGTTTGTGACAAAGGAAAGAAGTTGGATCTTTTAGAAGTTGTAGAGATAAATAAATTGAAAAGTGGTAATAAGCTGTTAAATTCCCAACTGGATTTGAATGAATCACCTCTTTTAAATTTATAATAGAGATTGTAAAAAAAAATAAAAATAAAGAAAATTAAAAAAAATTGTTGCATACTTACAGTTGTTATGTACTATAATAACAAAATTCATTCATTTGTTATCATGTCTGAAGGAGGTACAAAGTATCGAAACAGCTGTAACTAATTTATATTTTAATAAATATGAAATTCATATAAAACTTTAAGTTTTATTTCCATTTAATTAAATACTTTATATTCCTTTAATTCTTACCAAAACTTTCTATTTTAATAGACAGTTAATGTGTATTTGTGATTGAACATTACTGTTCTTGGTTTGAATTGCCTTCCACTTATGATCATCCCGTGGAATATATTTTTCTTCCCATTTATTTTTCTTACATAATTTCTTACCATGATGTAAATAGTTTGAGAAGAAATTACAAAGAATATGAATTGGAGTAAATGTAATCTATGGTATTCATTTGCAATGTTGGTACACACTTCCCGCATGTGGGAAATAGCTGGAGCAAAAGTGCACCTTAGTTGTAAATCCTAATCTGTTATATGTTTTATAAGAATGTAATGTTAGAAACTCATGAAAATTGACATAATTACATATAACACATTCATAATTTGTCCCAGAATTACTTGCACAATTCCTGATTTAAAAATGCCATCATAATCTCATCAACAGATATCTTCTTATATATAATATATTGTCTCCCAAAGATCTTGAATAAACCAATCCTATCTTGTGTACAATTTTTTTTTTATTCAATGCCCCTGGTTGTCATTTCGACATTTCTGGTATTCTCTCCTGGCATTGGCGTAATTGTAACCTACTTCAAGGTTGGGGCGCCTAGAAGGCAGGGTTATGCTGCCCTGTTGGTATGATGGGTGGTGGTGTTAATGATGATGATAGTGGTGCACCATAAGAGTCCTTAATCTAAACTTAATCTAAGGTGAATATGAATGATGATGTTTATGATGGCCATATGATATTTGGGGACCGTTTGGGCCTTAAAGTTTCCTGACATATGTCTTACAGGTGAGGAAAACCCCAGAAAATACCGCACCCAGGAAACTTTTCCCGACCGGAGATCGTACCCAGGCTGGCTGCGTGACAAGGCAGCACGCTACCTCAAGACCACAGCAGTGGACTTGTGTGCAAATTTCAAACCATGTATTGAGATAGTTTAGACAACAGTTGTCAGTACATGGTGGTATAAGAACATAAAGATACTGACATAGATTACACTTCCCCCAGACCTTATCTTTAAAACCAGTCCAGGTAAGATAAATAATGTGAGGTGAGGTAAAAAAAGTGATCTAATTTCTTTGATAAAATACATCATAAAGCGACTTCATACCAAGTAATTGTTTTAATTATTTTTTTTCAGAAATCACATCCAGTACCCTGGTTTGAAATTTTGGCATCATGGCCCATGTGGGTTCATGTTATGATGGGTGTTGGAAATACTTGGGTTAATTATACACTTATGTCAGATTTACCAACATACCTTACTGAAGTACTACACTATAATATAAAAGATGTAAGTTTGAAGTGTAATGATATTTTATGTATCAGGGAAAAAATTTCTAAATGAATCAGGATTTGAATCAGGTTCTCCAGCTTTGTAATAAAGCTCTTGATTGAAGGCCACAGTGGTCTAGTGATTATCTTCTTTGCCTCTTGACCTGAGGGTTGCGGGTTCAAACCCACCCAGGATTGATAGATGTTCAGGGTGGAAAAATCCAAGGGACAAGTCCTCCAGGAAAGACTTTAACCTATGAGACCTGAGTCTGAAGATTTTCAGGCTTGTGAAAAAGAACCTTAAGTCTGAATGAAAAGGCTTCTGGTAAAATTTAACCGACCCTCATCTATCTGTGTAATACTTTAGTTTCTTACTAGATATCTCCTCAAGGCGATTTCCTAATCACATGTCCCTCGCTGACATCTGTAGGGAAACAATCATAACTAAATTAGTCTGGTTAAGAAACTTCCCAGTAGAGAAGCACCCAGGTCCTGTTGCAGGAAGAACGGGGATCATCGTTCAATCTTGATTGAACACTTCCACAGTAATCTATAATGTGACTTGAGGTTATTGTATATTATCTATCTATTTTTAAGGCTTCATGTTTGTATTGGAGTACAATAAACTAGTTGTAACCGTTTAGTAGTAGGCACCACATGTGGTGGTTACGTCACCCATTGAGAGAAAGTAGGTATAGGAAGGAAGGAGAAATGAACCCCTAGGCCTCGAGTACTCTAATACCATCAGGGTCGAAAGAAACAAGAGGTCAGTCAAGGGAGACTGGATAGAAAAGTTGAAAGAGGGAATTGGTATGGGGAGGAGAAGTAATACCAATTCAGTCAAAAAAGAAAAACTCACCAAGCTGACCAGTGCTTGTTGGTGAGTAGCCCTTCCCTTTCGTTCATCATGCATGAAGATATGGAAAGAAACCATCTCCTCCGTTGTCCAGCTTTTGTAGAAGAGACCAGCCTTTCTGCTAAATATTGGAGTGCAAGAGAGCGAATGATTTCATTATCAAGTGCTCGACATTAGATACCAACCAACCATATTATCTATCTATCTACAATGGCATAATAGCCCAGTTTTGGGCCTTAGCCTCACTTTTGGGGTTTAGCTATAAATAGAGAGACAGTTTCCAACGATCAGCCAGTCTGCAGCCGACTGTTGAGGAGTTCACAGAGAGCACGCAGTATCTCCTGATGAGGTCTACCGCAGCAGTAGACGAAACGTCGAGTAGTAAGACAACCAGACTACGGCCTATAAGCCCGGAAGACGAACCAAATATGGATCAAGATGCCGGCCGTGAAAGCCTACAATTATATTATTAGATAAAGTTAATTTAATGAGTTGGAGAAAATGTTTTAACATCTCACCTCACAAAATTGCGTGTCTTCACAATACCAGTTTCAAAAGTATAGTATTACTTCCATCTTTATTTATTAATGTAAATACCTCATAGTGTTTCCTCCCACTGTAATTTTAATTAAAAAAGTTAATTTAGTTATGCTTATTTCCCTAAAGATGTTATGAATGGTATGTGAATCCAAATACTAACCCAATGAGACATCTAGTAGGCAACTAAGGTATTACTTGGATGATCGAGGTCGGTAAATTTTGCTTAGAGACCTCCTTATTCAGGCTTAAGGTTCTTTTACGAGTCTGAAAATCTTCAGACTTGGGACCCATAGCTTAAAGTCCCTTCCGGAGGACTTGCTCCTTGAACTTTTCCATCCTAAAACATCAGAAAACCTTTGGCTGGGTTTGAACTCATGACCCTTGGGACCATGACTGAGATTGTGTATTATACCATGTAGAAATGTTGAGATGTGCCAACATTTCAGAGTTATTGGTGTCATTTCTTTTGAAGTAAAGAAAGAACCAGCAAGAGCTAATAAACATCAACACATCTGAACATTACTACACAGTGTAGTATCCAATATCATTGAAGTCTTATATTTTAATAGAGTTGAACTTAACTTTATGTTGCAGAGTGGAATAATCTCGTCATTACCATATATTGCTTCAGGAGTAACATACTTTTTTGGCAGTTATACATCTCAGTGGGTTCGTCGGAGAAACTGGTTTTCACAACTCACAGTGTACAAGATTTTTAATTCTATAAGTAAGTATTACATCTGATTAATAAATTTAGAGTCAGAGCTCTGGTGTATAAAAGCAGATACCTTAGTTTCAAATCTCTTCGTGTATGTTTAAGCATTTTTATAATCAGTATTTAGTGAGGGATGAATATAAAGAGAAGGGAGAATTGAACTCTCATGCTTGCTCAAAGCCTACTCCTGTCGAAAAGCACTGAGAATATAACCAGGCTTAATGTTCCCATCGGGGCACGCCGTAGCGTAGTGGTTAAGGCACTGAGCTACAAGTCGGAGGGTCAAGGGTTCAAGTCCCGTTGGGGTCAGGATTTTTAAACTGACCCAAACCCTCTGGTGGCACTATGGCCCTGGGGTCGACTCAGCCTCTAACGGAAATGAGTACCAGACGCTTGTTCTGGGGGTAAAGGCGGCCGTCACGCAGGGCTGACAACCCGGCTGACATAAAGTGCCGATTGTCTAGAAAAAGTGGGAGCCCTAACCTCCTACTACCCCAAGGGCCTCCGGGTCTGTTGTGGGATCACTTTACTTTGGGCACGCCGTAGCGTAGTGGTTAAGGCACTGAGCTACAAGCCGGAGGGTCGAGGGTTCAAGTCCCGTTGGGGTCAGGATTTTTAAACTGACCCAAACCCTCTGGCGGCACTATGGCCCTGGGGTCGACTCAGCCTCTAATGGAAATGAGTACCAGACGCTTGTTCTAGGGGTAAAGGCGGCTGTCACGCAGGGCTGACAACCCGGCTGACATAAAGTGCCGATTGTCTAGAAAAAGTGGGAGCCTTAACCTCCTACTACCCCAAGGGCCTCCAGGCCTGTTGTGGGACCACTTTACTTTTTTTAACGGCCCCATCCAATAGACAAATTGCTATCAACAGTACAACATGCCTTCTCAACATATGTATTATGGAAGAATTTGGAATGTAATACAACAATTTGCTGCACAATCTAGTGATTAAAAATTGTACACTGCTCTATATCAGAACCTTGAGAATGAAAAATTTACAATAACATTTTCAACCCCACTGAGATTTGAACTTACTTAGGAAATGTCAACCATTACATGCCAAAACCGATCTTAAAATTTCTCCCAGAAACACGGCTATGTCTAAAAAAATATCTGCTGCTTTTAACTGCAAGACACAGAAATCAAAGTCACCCATTGTACAAGGCAAATGGACGTCCCTGATTGATTATAGCAGAATGCAGTGAAGTGGGATGTAATACAGGGTTTAAATGCATTACACAGGAAGATGTGGCATACTTTGTTATCTCTGAACAACCCTCACAAGTCATCTATTTTACACCACCAAGAGGAAATCACTACTGGCATAAGAAAGCATCACTCACCCCACCTTCATGCATAATTGGATGGCAGGTTGCTATAGTTATCCAATCCACCAAGTCAGGAGTTGTAATACTTTCCTTTAATTTACATTAGAGATTTGATGCTGGATTCTAGTGTCTTGCAGTTAAAAGTGGTAGATAATATAAAACCGGATATTTAACCAACTTAATAATAATATGGGTTCTTTATTATTTAAGCATAAATATATTTATTTCTCTTTGGAATGGAGAATATTACAATCTACATGGAATAAAAATAAGATGATTCAAATTTTTTACATGGATACAAAAGAAAAAAAGATTCAAACATACTAATTTAAACTGTTGGATTTATTACTAACTAATTTTATATTCAGTAATACTTGAAATATTTGAATTAATATTATTTATTTAAATAATTAAATTGGATTGGATGATAA
Source organism: Diploptera punctata (assembly GCA_030220185.1). Taxonomy (NCBI): domain Eukaryota; kingdom Metazoa; phylum Arthropoda; class Insecta; order Blattodea; family Blaberidae; genus Diploptera; species Diploptera punctata. The sequence continues at coordinate 2,177,807 of JASPKZ010003868.1, read as the reverse complement.
GGATGGGAGTCAGCCAATGTACTCCTTCCTTATCAAGTGGCCAATCAAAAGCATTCAGAATGAATGATTGGATACTGGATTTTTCTGAGAAGGAGGTAACATGGCTAATTGACTCAAATGGAGTAGTACATATTTTATAACTGGTCTTGGAGAAATATGTGAATTTAAGTCTATTTCTCAATATTAGTTAACAAAACAGTTTTAAAGTTTAAAAGAATAATATAGATGTATAAATCTTCATCATCAAGTAAAATATTATATATATAAAAGAAGAAAAAGTCTTCAGTATATGAAATGACTGTTAGTAACCGTCCTCCATTAAATAAAAAAGTGGGGGCATTCAGTAGCCAAAGCTCTGCAAAAGCGCTTTAGCGCTTTATCTGCAGCATACCATTCAGAGGGCAATAAAGCGCTCTAGCGGACTTGCAGCTACTGCAGCGAAGTAAAAGTAGGCTGCAGACAGAAAAAACCGCTGCATCCATTGTGATTGGCCGGTTCATTCAGTTTAAACATGGCGTCTTTGTCCATAAACAATTTATATTTTATGTACAAATTTTGTGTTATTTATGTCTGGACATTAATATATGAGTTATTCGAGGTGGCTAACCGTTTTAGACGAACATAAGTGATATATTAAGTAAAACTAAAGACAGTGATAATTTTAAGATTATTATCAAGATCAAGAATTTACGAATATAACCTCTTTTCATGCAAATCATTGTGTTATTGACGAGTGAATGTTTTTATTATGAAAATTGTATCCGCAGATGATTCATTCGCTAATACCTGGTGCCAAGTTTTATAAATTTTTGTTTTCAAGAATATGAAATAAATTAGAATAGTATGATTGTGTTCATGGGGTCATTTCTGGAAGTGCTACAGTGGTTGTCGAACCAATTTTCTCTACAGATAAAACGAACATTTGTACTATTCTTTAAATGTGCAACACAATAAGAAATTTGTGTAATGGACAAAGAGATGAACTGTGTATCTTATGTTTGTAATCTTTTCTGAATAAAGAGCTTTGTGAAGTATCAGCCATAACTTGAATTCAAATATTACAATATTCTAGTTTCTTATCTAAATTTGACCAGTGAAGATACAAATACTCAGTGTGATGTGCATGAATAAATTAAATTACAGCTAGAGTTGGTTAATGTATTAACAGAAAATTTTGCACTCAGCATGGGATTTTAATCACAGCTGATCCATTATTATTTAATCTCCAACTTTATATACTATGTCCTATCATTGAGATACTGAGAGCCGTTACTTGAACCAGGTATGAATAATTTTCACATTAATTCCCAATTTATCATAAAATGAAATGTGGTGTTATATCTTTTAATTCAAATGCATGTAGTCTCTCGTATGGGATATTGCTATTCACCCATTAATCTTGGTGGTAAATGTTTTTCATGTATTATAAATAATTCAGTGATATACTATTTAGTGTAGCACTTAACTTTACTAAGAAAGTGGCATTGCTAATGTTAGAATTATATTAAATAATGTCTTTAAGTATGGTGAGTGAGAGGTTATCTATAATTAACTGCTGTTATGACAGAATTTCACATATATGGTTGGAAATTACATATAATGTTTTGGTTTTATTTTAGCCATAAATATTATGGTAGTTACTCTTATAAGTAATTAATATTATCAGATGATGCAAAAAATTAATTATTAAGAAAACTATTTAAATTATTATAAATTAATATTCTTCTTTGTTTTCATTCCTATTCCTTGACAAATTTAAAATAAAGATGAAGTATGTTTGAGGTTGAAAAAATACAATGATGCCTTCCTTTATACAATTGTTTGGTTGCTGTACTTAGGTCATGTCTTGCACCACATACATTAATTTTGCACATATGTCTGTACTTCCTGCATTTTCTAGTGTAACCCCTATTCCTCATAGATTTAAATATAGACCTAAAAGTGTCAAATATTATGTAAGAAATCACATGAATAAAAGGCTGAACAATTGAATAAAATTTACCCTACAGCCCACCTGGCAATACTTTTAGTGTGGTTATTAAATATATGTGTTATGTGATGATGAAGGAGCAATATATGCATCACATAGGGAATTCGCAGGAGTGATGTTTAAATATAATAAAATAATATCAAGTTGTGTCCAAATCAGGGTCAGATCAAGTGATTAGATTAAGCCCCTATATTTATAGAGGTCTGTAATTAACTAGGGTGCAAGGCTGACTACATCTGATGAACGAAATGGATGTTATGAAAATGTGGGAAAGGTGGAATAAAATTGTGGTAGGGGAAAATGGGAGAAACCCTGAAAGAACATGCCGTAGATCCGTTTCCTCCACTACAAAATCTACTTATAATGACCGAGACTAACCAAGTTAAAAAGCTACTCTTACTAAAACACAATTAATATGATTAAACTAATAATAAACATTATAAATAAGGTTCTCGAGAAGCCAGCGGTGAGAGGCGAGCGTCTAATCGCTTGCGTCACGGAGCCGCCTGATATATTAATAATTAAAAAAATACAAATTTTCTCGTTATAATAATATTTTATTTTAAACGATCTATTCGTCGATTTCATAAATTACATACATTAAAATAAATCGTAAAATCTGTATAACCCTATTAGCATTATGATTAATTTCAATAGCATCGCGTAGTAATATGAGTAATGAGCCAATGAACAAATTTAAATTTGGCGGTATAGCTGCATGCAGCGGTCCATTCAACAAACTCCTTAAATTTCCGCTGCAAATGGCAGCCATTTTTGCTAAAGCGCTAGAGCGCTTTATTGGCAGCTGAATGCGCCCAGTGATTGTTTTCACATCAAGGTGAATTTAGTGATTTATCTAAACCATGATCTTTGAAGTTATTGAATTTTCAATATATTAAATATAATTATTAAATTAATATTGGGAAGCTAAAGCTATTACTATGATAGAAATAAGTAAATTAATAAACACAATTAAATTATTGTAAATCAATGGTAAAGGAAAAATTTTTGCCTGAACTGGGAATCGAACCCCGAACCTTTAGCTTTCCGTGCTAATGCTCAGACCACCGAGCTAATCCAGGCTTCATTCCCATCCGAGCAAGAATCCTTCCTTTACCTTTACTCTACTGGCCCCACATTCAATTGCAATGAATCATTCATTGTGTATTTGTGAATGATGATTCATTGCAATTGAATGTGGGGCCAGTAGAGTAAAGGTAAAGGAAGGATTCTTGCTTGGATGGGAATGAAGCCTGGATTAGCTCGGTGGTCTGAGTATTAGCACGGAAAGCTAAAGGTTCGGGGTTCGATTCCCGGTTCAGGCAACAATTTTTCCTTTACCATTGGTTTATATTAAATATAATATTGAGATTTTTCTTCATAGTTAATTTTTTTAGTAACCGACGCCTTATTAATCTCTGTTATCCATCGATAAATATTAAAATAAAACTATACAAGATTCAACTACTTATCAGTGAAAAACTTAAATAAACTCATATTTATTTTTCTCTTAAATAACAATGTTGTTATTTAATAAAGAAGAAACTTTCCTTCCACTAGAGAATCTCTAGTGCCATGGAGGATAATATCAATATTGGCTATTACAATCAACAGACTATATCCCTGAGAAAACCTACAACATTAACATAGAAAACACCCAATAATTTCCTATGTCAAACATTTTGGACTCAGCCTTGGTCATCACAACACTTTTCTGGGAGAATTTTCAAGATAGGCTTCATGTTGCAATGGTCGAAAGTTCACTTGTTAGCCCCTCTAGTCAGGAAGCAGGCATGCTACCATCTGAACTAGAATTGCAGATTACTTTCAATATTTTTATCAAAATCAAAGTGAGAGGTCACACTACAAGGTATTTACAATTTATAAATGAGTTGGAGAAAATGTTTTTTATATCTCAACCTCATAAAATTGTGTTTTACACGATACCAGTTTCAAAAGTAAATTTTACTTCCATCTTCGGTCAAACTCAAACTGAATTTTGAAATTCCCGACGAAAATAATTTAATCTCCAAGTTCATAAAATTGACACCAAATGGCAGTTCAGAAGATGGTGTTAACGGCAAAATTCTGATAGTTGAAGTTTGACTGAAGATGAAAGTAAAATTTACTTTTGGAACTGGTATCATGAAAACATGAAATTTTATGAGGTGAAACATAAAAAAACATTTTCTCCAACTCATTTATAAATAAAAAAATTATTTCAATATGTTTCATTGCCATTCAGTAGATTTATTTTTGATATTACAGGTAGCTATGGTACATCTATTTGCCTGCTGCTTATCACGTTTTCAGGATGTAATAGCACAGCTATAATAATCATTTTAGTGTCAGCTGTTGGTTTTCTTGGGTTCTATCAAGGAGGCAGCTTCATCAGTCATGTTGACTTGGGGAAGAACTTCACAGGCACATTAGCTGGAATTTATTTTTCTGTGATTAACATTACAGGAATATTATCACCATCTGTTACTGGAAATATTATCAATGGAAAGGTGTGTATTTATTAACATATACAAACAATTTCATTTCATACTGTGTTCATATATACAATTCTTCTGTACATGTGTTTGTCATTGAACTTCTCCTAAACGATGATATATATTCAGAAGAACAAATTTAGGTCCATGAATTTTTAAATTCCTGATGAACAGGACCTGATCTCAAAGTTCATCAAATCAACACCAGATAGCAACGTTATAGAAGAAGTTTCCAACGAAAATCCTGTAGTTATAATATCGGTTGAAAATGAGACATGTTCTCTTCAAAAACTGCAGTTCCTGTGTTAAAAAAAAAAAACATAAACTATGAGGTAAGATAAGAAGTGACTCATTCATTCATTGGTAAATTTTGTTTAGAAACCTCTTTTTTCAGGCTTAAGGTTCTTTCACGAGCCTAAAAATCTTTAGACTTGGAACCCATGATTAAATTCCCTGCAGAGGTTTGTTTCTTGGATTTTTCTATCCTAAAAAATCCATGAATCCTGGGGACGTTTGAATCTGTGACCCTTGGAACTTGAGACAAGGAACATAACCACTAGACCATCGTGACTAACTGTGATTAATATCTCAAAGGGATTTTATCATGAATTATATTAATAAAGACTTCCATCCATAAACACAGCATTTGATTCCTGACTGAGAATGACAAAGATGTCTGCAGAATCACGTCTGTTGAGAAAAGAAAATATGTGATGAGGTGTAAATTATAAATTCAATTTTTTAAATTTTTTAATCTGGTATCTTTGATTGTAGAATGATATACTATAACTCTGCATTTAATCTGTATTGCATGGTATATGGCAAACAACTCTACTATCTATTCAAATGATATGGATCTGTTGGACCATAATTAAATACACCAACCTTAAAATAATTTTATTCTGATAAAATACAATTTTCTGTTTAAATAATTAAATTCCTTTGATCAAGAATATACATTTTCTTATCACTTATTTTATTAAGTACAAAGCAGAATATGTGATATAGTATTGATTTTTGACAGAGAGGACAGGCTACAAAAAACAGTCTATCAAGTAAATAACATACGTAAAAAATATAAAATGATAATTTCAAATTCAAAAACTAAAGTAATGGTGTTCCATGGAAGGTACCCAGTAAGAACAAAAATAGTAATAGAAGATAAAGTGTTGGAACAGGTTTCACACTTCCAGTATTTGGGCTGCAATATAACTTATGAAGAAGAACAAGACATAAATTAGAAAATGCAGAAATTTCAACATATTTGTGAACAATCAGATGAACATTAAGGAACAAAGTTAGAAAGAAAATGCAGCTAAGATTTTACTCAACAATGGCACTACCAGTGGCAATGTATGGAAATGAGGCCTGGATCCTGAAGGGAAAAAAACAAAAGTAAAATGCAGCCAGTGGATATGAGCTTTCTTCGGGCGGTGAAAGTTAGTACAAGAGAAGACCATGTTAGAAATGAGAATATTAGAGAGGAACTAAAAGTACAACCACTTCTTAAATAGAAGAACACAGGAAAACTGGATAGAGCATCTGCAGAGAATGACAGAGGATAGGATACCAAAGATGGCATTGATGTATAATCCTGGAGGATGAAGGTCTGTGGGAAGACCAAGAAAATGCTGGGCTGAATAAATGTGAGATCGAAACAGGCAGAGACCTAATCCATGAAAGAAGATAATGATGACAAAGCAGAAAAAGACTGAAGTAATGTTTTCTAAAAATGATACCTGCTACAAAAGCGTTTATTCACAGGTGCAAAATTCTACCACTATATATATATATCTTACTCACTGTACATCTCTCTCTCTCTCTCTCTTACTCACTGTACATCTCTCTCTCTCTCTCTCTCTCCCACAATAACAGGTAATGAGTGCAAAGTTAGCCTATGTCTGATCTATCTACTATGTTTAGTTGTATGTTCTCATAATTTTTTAATGAATTTATGAAATGGTGATTATAACAGAATGGATCCTGGAAATAAAATTCCAACCCAATATTTACCTTGAGGCTGCGGAAGGGCTACTGTTTTTAACAGAGAGGAGACCCTTTAATTCCTTCCATTGAAGGCTTAAAGGAACCGACCTGGACAGTAACCTAGTGTCCAATCCCTCACCTTCTCGTGGTGCAGCTGTTAGTAATCATGCTTATGCATGATGAACGGAAGGGAAGGGCTACTCACCAACAAGCACTGGTCAGCTTGATGAGTTTTTCTTTTTTGACCGAATTGGTATTACTTCTCCTCCCCATACCAATTCCCTCTTTCAACTTTTCTATCCAGTCTCCCTTGACTGACCTCTTGTTTCTTTCGACCCTGATGGTATTAGAGTACTCGAGGCCTAGGGGTTCATTTCTCCTTCCTTCCTATACCTACTTTCTCTCTATGGGTGATGTAACCACCACATGTGGTGCCTACTACTAAACGGTTACAACTAGTTTATTGTACTCCTTTCTGCTAAATATTGGAGTGCAAGAGAGCGAATGATTTCATTATCAAGTGCTCGACATTAGATACCAACCAACCATATTTTACCTTGACTGTTGAAGAAAACCAAAATAATACCACAGTGAAATGAAATTGGTAGACACTGAGATTTGAACCTTAGACACTCACTTGGTTTCATTTCATTCATTTATTGTTTAAAAATCATTAATGTAGAAAATTTTAATTACTCCAATTGTGTAATTTTGTTTTATTGAAATCTATTATCTATCCGAAATAGGATCTGCTCTTAACTTAAAAGATTATGTATTTATACTGCAATGTTTGTTACTGTTGCTCTAACAGACTTTCATTTGAAATTGGATATGAGTTGAGGTATGAACTATTTTAATTTAATCTTAGACTTTCATTTGATCATATTTTTGTTGGCATTGTCATTTATTATAATAAATCACAGAGCTGTGCCTTTGTTTCTTTTATAAATCACATATAAATTTTTCTTTGTGTTTGGAAATGATAAATGTTATGGATTCTTTCTTCCCTTACCATCAATGATGAGGGAATGTTTACTTCAGGGGCAGGTTATACATTGGATAAATATAGCATCTGTTATGAATAAGATAATTATTATTATTTTTACTTTTTTAGGAATTCACACTATGAGATATTATTTATTTAGGTAAACTTTTATCACCTACCTCATATTCTTCTGTTTATACTAGTTTCGGAACTTTTTACTTCAGTTCCATCTTCAGTAATTTTGTGACCATTGTTCTGTCGTCTTGAAGAACCATCTGTCACTACCTCTGTTGGTAGACTGAAAAACCTTGAAATCAAGTAATTTTCCCCAGGAATTTCAAAGTTCATTAATTTCTTGTAGATTTTTCTCAAACAGTGAGTTCTTTGGGTTTTTCTATTTGTTTTAATAATATAGCCTTTCTTTTGATAAGGTCATAAAATATGGCTCTTGAAGACGACAGAGCAATGGTCATGAAATTACTGAAGATGGACTGAAGTAGAAAGTTCCAAAACTAGTCTAAACAGAAGAAGAATATGAGGTGAGTGATAAAAGTTTACCTAAACTATAATTTTTGTCAGCCAAATTTTTTCATAATTTATTAATACTGTTCTTTATCAATTTATTAACACTTTTTTTCAGCAAACTTTGAGCAATTGGAATATAGTGTTTTATATAGGAGCATCTTTACCAGTAATAGGCTGTACATTGTACATGGTGTTTGGTACAGTGGAAGAACAGTATTGGAACAAAATACCATCTGAAACTGAAAAGAATCTACAAGAAGGAAAAAAGTTAGATAATGTGTGAGGTGAGCTACGAAATGAAAAATTTGAGAAGGTAATATGATATTTGTAAATCTTGAATAAGAAAGAATTTTTAATTTATGTATGTTGGACAATAAAGATTTACATACTTTGATGTTTTTATTATAAATTTAACATTTTTCACTGAAGGATATATTATATTTGAAGAGAAAAAAAAAGTTTTATAAAGTAATGTTTAAATTCCATTAAAATTTTTCTTAAATAAGAAGCTGCCATTTGTGTGTTGATAGATCAATTCATAGCAAATGGCGCTCGGGAATTAAAATTTGTAAGAGAAAGATTTGCATTTAGATTTGTTGATCTAGGATGGCTCAGACAGTAAGAGCATTGGCATATAAAGCTAAAGGTCCTGGGTTTAAACCCCAGTCTAGGTTTTATGATTTAAATTAAAATGCTTTATATCTCACCTCATATCCAGTTCTTCTATTATATTGGTTTCAAAGCTTAGGCAGCTTCATCTTCGGTAATTTCTTGTCAACTGATATTATGTCGTAGGAGAACTGCTTTTTCCTCCCCCTGTTGGTGGACCAATGAACCTCCAGTTCAAATCAAAATCCCCCGGGAATTTCGTAATTCTTCCTCTTCAAACTTGAGTCGTCACTTATATTGAACTTTTAAAATTCCTGGGCTGTTGGCAACAGTTAGAAAAAATTGATAATGACACATTGAGTGTCAAAACTATGATCTGCAAGAAATCTACAAATATGAGGTGAGTCATAAAAATTCTATATCATTTTAATTAAAATAAATTTCACAGTGTCACTTCCGATAAATATTAAATAATAATATGAACTTTATTTCATAGATTTGTTGGATTTGCTTCCTTTCATCATTTTATTTTTACTTAAGGTTTGCTGTTTATGAATGTGGGTATAGTAATTCATTAAATAATGGTTTTTCAACACAATAATTTCAGAGAATTTATCTTTCGTCTGTTAAACACCAACTGAATACTAGTGTTTAACATGAAAAATGCATGTAATATAATTTGAATTCCTGACTGCCCGCAAATCATGTGATCAGGGCTTTTGTCTACGGTTCATGAGGTCCCAGGTTCAATTCTCTGTCAGACCACAGGGATTTTTCCTTAATGTAAATAAGGTGTCCAACCAGTGGCCCTCGATCCCTTTGCATGCGGCCTACAATGATATTTTCTCTATCACATCGCATTCGGCCCACAGTGATTTTTATAAGTTATAGTCTTATATAATTTATGAAATAAGTAATTCTATTTGGTATAATGTAAACTTGAAAGAGCAAGACTTTTCCTGTTTCCAACACATGTGCTTGCGAAAGTTCATCCTACTCATCCTCTTACTCTAAACATGGAGAGATCACATCATTTTTAAGCCCACATTTATATTTATAATTCTACCTACTGCGCATCGTTTTGAAGTCTCTGTGCATTATTAACCACGTGGATACTACTTTCAAAGGCGAGTGTGTGCCAGATGTTTAATTATCGTTACATTTTGTACATTCCAAGTTAGTTTCCAGTTTGCAGTTGTTTGCTCACCTTGTAGTGTTAGTGTTAGTTCGAGATTTGAAAAATATAATTAAATTCTGAGAGTTTTATAAGTGTTAATTATGGCTTCTAAGTGCAGTGGCAAGAAAAAAAGTTTCAGATGAAGGTAAATCATTTCAAGTAAAGTGGACAAATCAGTACTTTTTTTACTGAATTAAACAAGAAAGCAGCATGTTCAATTTGCAGTGAAATAGTTTCAATGTTTAAGGAGCATAACATAAAGTGACATTACGAAACCAAACATGCATCTTCATATGTTAAATTTGATGTCAATTTCCTGAAGACAAGATATCTGAACTTGAAATTAAACTTTTGGGACAACAGTTAATTTTTAAAATGTGTCAAGGAGAATGTTGTAAGTTTCAATCTGTTTTCTTCCCCTTTATCCATTAAAATAGATGAGGTCCCCAAAGATCTGCAAATAGAGCACATTGGTTTTCAATGTGCGTTAGACCTAAAAAATAAGTTTAACTATTAAGTAGAATATGTTTATCACTCACCTCATATTGAACAATATGAGGTGAGTGATAAACATATTCTACCTTAATGAATATACCTCATAGTGAGAATTCCTAAAATAAGTAAGTTTAACTATATCTTTTTTTATATTTAAATAAATATTGGGAAGTAAAACATTATGAGGTTATATAGTTAATAGTGAATGGAGAACAACCAGATAATTTCATGAGTGGAAGCCATGACTGAAGAGGGACAAGATATTGTCTGAAACCGCCGGTATCAAAGAAATTTGAAATTATATGAGGTGAGTCGTTAAAAATATGTTCTCCACTCACTATTAATTAACTATATCCCCTTACTCCAATTCTTTCGCGACTACTTTCCCAGAGAAAATTAATAGACATACACTTCATATCGCATTACTTTTCGGTAGCACATACATTTGCGAACAAGTGTTCTCCAGAATGAAATATGTGAAGTGCGCAACGAGAACGCGAATCACCGACAGTCATCTGGAGAGTTTGCTTCGAGTTGCTACAACATCAATCAAACCAGATATTGGATGCCTTGTTTGTGAAAAGTAGTGTCAGATGTCGCATTGACAGGTATAATATTAATTATTTTAATATAATAATTTTATTTAAATTTTAAACTCATATATATTAAACATACATCGGTTAATAATACTTTATTTATATTGTTCAATTTAGATTTTAGAATTAGATTATATATGAATATATATATAAAATTTAATTCTAAAAATAACTAATACACAATTAATATTTTAATAAAATTGACATATCAATATATTAGCTATTTTACATTTAAATTAATTAGTTTATCTTAGATCCTATTTAACATGATAAAAAAATCGGATCATGTGGCCTGCAAACCAATTCAAGATTGGACACACCAGATGTAAAGTATTACTGTTTTCACCTATGGTCTGGAATTTAGGTTAAGTTTGGGTTGAAGTACTCTTCTAGTGCTATGTTATCATTTTATCGCCCATCATATTATCAGGATAATACAGCTCTGCGGCTCTAGTTTAGGATATTCTACCTATGATTTTTCCATACTACATTCTTGTAATACTGTTATTTTATGTATTTTTTTCCACCTTTACTAACATTCCATACTATTTTAAACATTTTACAATGATTCTTATAACATTTTTTATTTTTTTTTATTTTTATTCATTGAGAATTTTCCTCATCATTGAGGTTTTTCTCCAATCAATCTTAATAATTAACAAGAGTTTTCGAGACTTAAGATTCATTTTTTATGATTTTATATTTTTTTACAATGAGTGAGGAGCTGGCCCACAAATCAACCTCTAACCTGTAGGATCAGGTGATTTTTGATCAAAGTTGTCTTCCTCTAGCCTTTGATGAACCAACATCAAACTATAAGGCAGCAGTATCTGTAACTCTAGTCAGGGGCTCTCACAGGGTACTATCAGCTGAGCATGCTGAACCCTGGTTTTTTAATGAGGTTGGAACTCTTCCCCCTCACCCTCTTTTAACCTGGCTTGGGTCAGGCTTCAGCAGATTAAATATTTATATACATATGTACATTGTCGCTTTTATCTCAAATGATTTTATTTAAAGTTCTACAGAATCATAGTGTGTATACTTGGACCAATGGATCTGTGCCCCTATAGCGCTGTCATCGTTCTTAGAAAAGTACTCATCAATACTCACACCATTTCACCTACTCCCCTCCCACTATGTCAAACAGCAGCCAATGTAACTTATCGAGTAGGGATGTTGCCAAACTTCCCCCAGTGTCATGGCTCTTGAATAATGCAAGGTTGGAGTGCAAGTGCTAGAGAGAAATACGTAAAAAAGAAGGAGAGATAGGAATGCAGGGAGGGAAATGATTTGCCGAGGCAGAAAAGAAAGTAGGCTTTAGTTCGCATATCTTATGGGGACACAGATCCGTTGGACATAACATGTGTGAATGCTTATAGAAACTACTGCTAGATGGCAGGGATATCTGTGAAATCGGAATGACCAACATTTGAAAATAAATTTTAAGAAATGGATGTTCACTCACTTCATTTTTTAGGTTCATATGGGACAAGTTAGTGTACATCAAATTTGTTATATGTCATTAAATAATATGTATGTATTTTATTTGAAGAGAAAAATATATAATATATTAAATTAATATTGAGAAGCAGATGACATGATTATGTGGACATCTTCCTCACAAATAGAAAAATCTAAATCATCTATGGAAAAGGCTCTTAACCTACTAGAAAAGTGGACCCACAACAATTTAATGGCCATTAATACAGACAAAACAACGTTTCAAATATTTAGCTTGAAAAAAAAAATTCCAAAACTAAATCTACAGTTCAAGAAAACAAATCTGAGACAAACAAATGAAACAAAATATCTAGGAACAATTTTTGATTCAAAATTATCATGGAGAAAACACATTGAAGCAGTAGTAAACAAAGCAACGAAAAGATTCTCAATCTTAAAAAGATTAGCCAGAGCAAAGTGGGGCAGTAATCGCCAGACTCTGAACACCACATACAAAACATTCATCAAGCCAATACTACTATACAATGGGGAGGTAATAATCACAGCAAATAACTCGAACCTGAATCGCCTAGAAGTATGCCAAAATCAGGCTTTACGGCTTATAACTGGCGCAGCAAAATCAACTCCAATCGCAGCAATGCAAGCACTAACTCAGAACCCTCCAATATGTCTAACTTTAGAGGAACAGGCAATAACACAACATGAGAAAATGTTACGATTAACAACAACAAAATGGGAAAAAAGGCAGTTACAACCAAGCAAGTTGAAAACACAAACAAGTTTCTTGTCCAAAGTAATGGAAATAAAAACAGATTTGAATCTTCCTAATCTAAAGAAAATATTTTGATCAGAGATAACCCTCTTACTTTTGAACCAATTAACATTCAGCTAAATCTAGAAGAACCAGTTACAAAATCTGAAACTCCCACACTTGTACTAAAAGCTCTAGCATTAGAAGTTGTGAATAAGAGATATCCACCAGAAGAATGGTTACATGTCTACACAGATGGATCTACTATTGATAACAACTCAGGATCAGGGATTACATGTGCATTATTTTCATTTTATCAACCAGCAGGATACCACACAACAAATTTTGATGCAGAAGTAACGGCTATTCATATTTCACTCCAACAATTACTATACAGAATAAATAAATTTCAAAATGCGGCCATACTCTCTGATTCTAAGGCAGCAATATATGCAATAAATTCACACAAAATGAAGTCAATACAAATTAAAGAGTGCTACAAAATGATTCAACAAACTCCAAAAACTACAGAAAAGAATTCAATTGCAATGGATACCTGCACATTGTGGAATTGCTGGAAATGACACTGCTGATTTTCTTGCCAAAAAAGGCTCCAATTTAATTCAGAATACTACTAAAAGCTTACCTTTCACATCCATAAAAAGAATAGTTAAAAACAAATATAAAATCAAACAAAACCAAGACCTATGTAATAAAGCCAAAGACAAAAAATGGAATATTTTAGTAAAGAAGCCAGATATTATTCCAGAATTTCCACGTAAAACTACAGTAGCAACATTTAGACTGCTTACAGAACATGACTATTTAGCCAAACATTTATATAAAATAGGAATCTACACGAATCCAAATTGTCCTCTATGCAATAAAGACGAAGAAATGAATGAAGAACACCTACAAACCTGTGAAGTATTACCTGTTGGATCCACAATAGAGAAATATTGGAGAGCAAGAACGCTAATGGCTTCGGTGCCAAGGCCCAGCATTTGAAAACAACAACATATTGAGAAGCTAAAGCTATTACAATGATAGAAATAAATAAATTAATGAACACAATTAAATTATTGTAATCAATGGTAAAGGGAAACATTTTTGCCTGAACCGGGAATCGAATCCCAAACCTTTAGCTTTCCATGCTAATGCTCTGTCCACTGAGCTAATTCAGGCTTCCTTCCCATCCAAGCATAAATATTTCCTTTACCTTTGCTCTACTGGTCCCACATTCAAATGCAATGAATCATCATTCACAAATACACAATGAATGGCTTCTACCTGAAGAAGACATGAAGGGACCCCACACAGCTATAGCATTATTTATTAAATTAATATTGAGAAGCTAAAGTTATTACAATGATAGAAATAAGTATATTAACCTTTTGACTGCCGAGTTTTCCTTTTGCCAGCTGGGCTGTGGGTGCCAGGTTTTTTTAATTTAAAGTACTACGCCATACTATATAATATAAACCTATATAAAGTATAATTAACTATCTACATGCCATGCTAAATTTAATTTAAACTCACTATTATACATTTATTTGAAGGTTAGGCGGTGTTGCTTCCACTTGTAAAGATCCCAGGTTCGAATTCAGCACGGTGTCTTTATTGAAATTTGTTATCACTCACTAAAACATTAATAATAATATTAAATATTGTTGAACATTTTTTATGGTCCTGGGTTCGAATCAATTCCAGTCAAACAGCTGTTCTATGCCACATGTTTCGTCTGGCGCGACACGCCCACCACTGTCAGTCACATCCTGTTCATTTAGGTCTACATCACTTGCTTTACTATTTACAGGCTTAGATTGTAATAATATTCTCTTAGAAACAGGACTACTATCACATTCGTCAAACGAATAACAATTTGATGAACTGTTACTGTCACTCTCGTCTTCTGATAAAACTGACACAATAAACTCGCGTATTGTATTTTCATCAACTTCGATACATGAATCACTGTATTGAAATTGCAATATTCCATAGCAAAAAAAAAAAAAAAAGGCCTTGAAACATGAATGTACACCCTCCTTTAGAAAACCGATTTACAACCAGCCTGTACCGTTATTCTGTAAGGGATGTGCAAAGTATTGCTAAGAAAGGATGTACAAACACAGAACGAACAATAATTTTATTTTATTGAAGTAACAATTTCGGGAAAAAAATATTTAAAGTAATAAGATTGAAAACCGGAGCCTGCCGGGCGTGGCGTACCGCTGTACACACACTTTCACCGGCGCATGCCGGGCATGGCGTTCAAAAGGTTAATGAACACAATTAAATTATTGTAATCAATGGTAAAGAGAAAAATTTTTGCCTAAACCGGGAATTGAACTCGAACCTTTAACTTTTCATGCTAAAGCTCTGTCCACTGAGCTAATTCAGACTTCCTTCCCATCTAAGCATAAATTTTTCCTTTACCTTGCTCTACTGGTCCCATATTCAAATGCAATGAATCATCATTCACAAATACACAATGAATGGCTTCTACATTAAGAAGACATGAAGGGACTCCACACAGCTATAGTATTATTTATTAAATTAATATTGAGAAGCTAAAGGTATTACAATGTTAGAAATAAGTAAATTAATGAACACAATTAATTTATTGTAATCAATGGTAAAGAGAAAAATTAGCTCAGTGGACAAGAGCTTTAGCATGGAAAGCTAAAGTTTCGGGGTTCGATTCCCGGTTCAGGCAAAAATGTTTCTCTTCTCCATTGATTACAATAATTTGTGTTCATTAATTTACTTATTTCTATTGCTGTAATAGCTTTAGCTTCTTAATATTAATTTAATAAATAATGCTATAGCTGTGTGGAGTCCCTTCATGTATTCTCAATGTATAAGCCATTCATTGTGTATTTGTGAATGATGATTCATTGCATTTGAATATGGGACCAGTAGAGCAAGGTAAAGGAAATATTTATGCTTGGATGGGAAGGAATCCTGAATTAGCTCAGTGGACAGAGTGTTAGCACGGAAAGCTAAAGGTTCGGGGTTCGATTCCCGGTTCAGGCAAAAATTTTTCTCTTTACCATTGATTACAATAATTTGTGTTCATTAATTTACTTATTTCTATCATTGTAATAGCTTTAGCTTCTCAATATTAATTTAATAAATAATGCTATAGCTGTGTGGGGTCCCTTCATGTCTTCTCAATGTACATTTAGCGACAAAAAGAATGAGCCGCTTCTAAAAGCAGAGTTCCTGTTATGGCCCACTACGCATGCTCAAAAAGCCATAGCTGCGGTTCACGAGGTAATGCGTTGTTAAATGTTTTAAATACTCTGTATTTGGTTTTAATCATCTTAAATAGTTAAAGAACAGTGAAGGAGACATATTTCTAGATTTTGTTTATTTTTTATTATTTCACTCACCTCATACCTTCATAATTCATAGCAGACCCTGGGTTTCACATAATTTGTGACATTGTCAATGCTGCGTCACGTTCACAACTGACGTCCAACGGCCTTCTATCCTGCAGACTGACCTCCGCGCCATCTGGTGGCCGACCGAAGAATTTCCAAATCAGTCCTCTTTCTTTATAACCGGGTATTTCAAAATTCATAGTTGTATTTTCATTCTTGCATATGTAAATTTTTTCCCAAATTGTGAGTTCCTTCAGTTTTTCCAATTGTTTAAGTAATTTTGTTTTGGTTTCTATTCTATGTTTTTCTGACCAGGCATGTGCAGCTATTGCAGATTTTTCGGTTTCTCCATTTTTAACATTTCTGAGGTGTTCTTTTAATCTTGTATTTAGATTCCTTTTTGTTTTTTCCTATGTATATCTTTTCACAATCTTTACAATTAATTTTATAAATTCCCGATTTTTTGCAGTCTTCAATCTTTTCATTTTTGTTGGTTTTTATTAAATTACCTAAGCTGTAATCATTTTGAATAATTTTGAATGTCATATAACCAAAGCACATCCTTTGATGTTTAAATTTTGGAGAAGATACGTAGATGATATCATAGCAATAGTAAAAGAGAAACAATTAGAAGATGCCATTAAACTGTTAAATATTCAAAATAAAACAATCAAATTTACAATGGAAATAGAAAATAATCATGAAATACCATTTTTAGACCTTAAATTGATTAGGAATGAAGAAAAAAAGAAAATAGAATTTGGAATCTACAGAAAAGAAACTCACATCGACAATTATATAAAAGCTACTGGATTTAACCATTTTTCACACAAACAGGCAGTATTTAATAGTTTAACACACAGACTTGTGAATGTTCCCATGAGCAAAGAAAATTACAATAAAGAGAAAGAACACATCATACAAATTGCTAAGGATAATGGTTTTCAATAGAAAATGATACACAAGCAAATAAATAAATTCAAAGAACAAAAAGTCATCAATGAAAGTACTCTTCAGACAGATAAAAAATATAGGCAAAAAATTCAAGAAGTTCACATACCATCCTTTCGTATTTGACAAGTTTCAAAAAATTTTCAACAAATTCAACATTAAATTAGCACCGAAAAATGATTACAGCTTAGGTAATTTAATAAAAACCAACAAAAATGAAAAGATTGAAGACTGCAAAAAATCGGGAATTTATCAAATTAATTGTAAAGATTGTGAAAAGATATATATAGGAAAAACAAAAAGGAATCTAAATACAAGATTAAAAGAACACCTCAGAAATGTTAAAAATGGAGAAACCGAAAAATCTGCAATAGCTGCACATGCCTGGTCAGAAAAACATAGAATAGAAACCAAAACAAAATTACTTAAACAATTGGAAAAACCGAAGGAACTCTCAATTTTGGAAAAAATTTACATATGCAAGAATGAAAATACAACTATGAATTTTGAAATACCCGGTTATAAAGAAAGAGGACTGATTTGGAAATTCTTCGGTCGGCCACCAGATGGCGCGGAGGTCAGTCTGCAGGATAGAAGGCCGTTGGACGTCAGTTGTGAACGTGACGCAGCATTGACAATGTCACAAATTATGTGAAGAAACCCAGGGTCTGCTATGAATTATGAAGTATGAGGTGAGTGAAATAATAAAAAATAAACAATATTAAAGAACCTCATAGTGTTATTTCCTATCTACATAACTTAATATTTCTAGATATTTACGAGTGTTCAACAAATGCAATATTACTCAAATTGCGACATTTTAAATAAAGTTCAACTCTCCTTCATAGTGTAAAAGTAAACAAGGCAAACAGTATCCGATGTTCGAGTAGAGTAGATCATTAAACTACTTACAATAAGATGGATTGTATGTGAAAGTCACGGTTCGAATCCTCTGACAATTTTTTTTATTCATTTGAATTTTCGCAAAATACATATTATATCATTTAATTCCTGCCACATAATCTACATCCACTTTACCCTATATTAAGTAATATCCCTGCCTTTGTAAACTCTGTAACACTATTTAGCTACCGGTATAAATTTAATTGTATGTGCAGAACCACTTTTTAACACATTGGTGACTGACAGCTCTGCGTTGCACCCACCGCTGCTGGACCGGACATTTCTGTCAGTAGGGTGGACTTTTAAATTTTCAACCGTGCTAGCACAGTGTGGCTTTTACATCAATATATTTAAAATCAATAACAATAATGCATAAGTAAATCTTTACTAGTGTTCTCACCAGACTTTCTAGTAGAAATTGAGGGTTTGATAGCGTTGGAAACATTTACCTTTATGTAAAGGCAAAGTGCAAAAGAGCATATGTAGCGAGTTTCTTTTCTTGTGTTCACTAAAATCGCGGAAAAGTTTTGAGGGTATTTTTTTCTTTCCAATCACAGTTGGTGTTAATTTATTTTTCTTAATGTCTTATCCTCCCTGGTGGGTCATGAGGTGGTCTCCTAGAAGTGGTTTATTTTCTCTCTGTCTTTCCTCGTCTTCTCTGTCATCTATTCCTAATTTCACGACTGCCAAACAAGAGGCTGTTTCAAGCAAAAAAACTTCTGTTTGACATTTTGCTGTTAGGATTTTGAAATTTATAGTCCTTAAAAGCATTAAAGAGTGTACAATTCAGGAGCCACAATACAACTTTCTAGCACTATTTCACTATTTTTCTAAGGATGGAGTAATATGATAGGTATTGGTCAGCCCTGTCTACACCCTTACATACTTGTTATATTGAAGTATTCAATAGGGCATTTTTACAACTTTACTCCTCCCACTCTCGTGTTGCCTGATGCAATGTGCTAACCATTCTTACGTCTCTTTTATCTTTCCATGTTTGTAGCAAAAGGTCCCCTTACTACAAAAACACTTTCTCCTGGTTTGAGTTTATTTCCTGCTTCCACAAATGATTTTGGAAGCCCTCTGTTAATCTTTATTGCTTCAGAAGCTCTCGTCTTTCTTTCGAGCAAATTTTCAGCTATAGCCACACTATTATAATAATTATCCTGGTGGACAAGATGCCACAGATATAAATTCGGCTCCAGAATGCAAAATAGAGTTTCTTTTAATTTTTCCGCTCTGCAAAATATATTTACAGGTTACATACGTATCCAGTAATCGCCTAACTACCCGCACTAAAATTCCATATTTCACCAGCCGTCTGTCATAAAATTGTAAACAATTCTGTAAAGTTGGCAATTTCATAAAAGAGAAGAGAGGGGTACAAATACAACTAAAATTTATTTCACAATGAGAAGAAACAAAATTGAATGAATCATTCAAAAGCGAAGAGGCAGGGAAGCCATAGAAAACGGAAATCTCCGTGACCGGTCGTCTAGCGCTGGCCATTTAAACACGGAGATCTCCGTGGCCCGTCACCAATGTGTTAATAATAATAATGCTATAAATGTATGTAATAAAATATAAATATAGCTTCATATATTTATGAGTTTAATTATTTATTGCGTATTACTGAGGAAAAGGTTTCACCCTTCATTTAAATTATTTAGTTGATATATGTCAAGTCCACCGTAATAATATCCCATAGATGATGGGACCATAATAAAACAATAATAATATTAATTATTATTATTATTATCATTATTATTATTATTATTATTATTATTATCATCATCCATCATCTATAATAATAATAATAATAATGGGATGTATCAAATGATGTGAAGAATGCAATTACCCGGGGATCAAAATAAATTTAAAATGTACCCAAGAAAATTACATAAAGTATAGAATTAAAAAAGGCAGATCGATAATGACAATGTTAAACAGAGTTTTGTGGGATAAGAACATAAGAAGAGGTACCAAATTAGAAATTTATAAATCGATAATTCAAAGCACGCTAACATACAGTGCAGAAACTTGGCAGTTGAATAAAAATTTGAGTTTGAAGCTTATGTCTAAATAGGAAAAAATCAGATATACAATCATCACACAACAAATGGAAGCCCAAAATTCATTATTAGATTTTGTGAGATACAGACAACTAGAATGGTATGGTCATATACGTAGGATGGTAGAGAAAAGATTACCCAGACACGCTTTGGAATGGATTCGACCTGGAAAAAGAAAGAGAGGTCGATCTAGATTTAAATGGATTGATTATGTAAGAAGAGGCATGAGGAAAGAATTAGAATGACAAGATAGAGAAAAATGGAGAAAGAAGATACAAATTGAAAAAGCTTTGCGCATAGGAAGACGTTTTATTACACTGTAAACCTGTTTATAAATAAATGAATAATAATATTAATAATAAAAATAGTAATACTTCCAAATAGTACTTTTTCTTTAAGAATGGACATACAGAATAAAATAGAAAGCATTTTAACAATTTAAAAAAATGAATCTCACCGGGAATCGAACCTGTGACCTAAACACTGGGCTAAGCTTTCGTTACCTTGTCACATTTAGAAAGAATACTCTTCAAAGGAAGAAGGGAAACGTATTGTAGCTCTACTGTTCAATTAGTTTACTCATGTGAATCACGCATTAGAACTTGAAATATTCGAGATCAAGAGTCGGCTCATTCTTTTTGTTGCTAAGTGTACAAAGCCATTCATTGTGTATTTGTGAATGATGATTCATTGCATTTGAATATGGGACCAGTAGAGCAAGGTAAAGGAAAAATTTATGCTTGGATGGGAAGGAAGTCTAAATTAATTCAGTGGACAGAGCGTTAGCACAGAAAGCTAAAGGTTCGGGGTTCGATTCCCGGTCCAGCAAACATTTCTCTCTTTACCATTGATTACAATAATTTAATTGTGTTCATTAATTTACTTATTTCTATCATTGTAATAGCTTTAGCTTCTCAATATTAATTTAATAAATAATACTATAGCTGTGTGGAGTCCCTTCATGTCTTCTCAATGTATAAGCCATTCATTGTGTATTTGTGAATGATGATTCATTCATTTGAATATGGGACCAGTAGAGCAAGGTAAAGGAAATATTTATGCTTGGATGGGAAGGAAGCCTGAATTAGCTCAGTGGACAGAGCATTAGCATGGAAAGCTAAAGATTCGGGGTTCGATTCCCAGTTCAGGCAAATTTTTCTCTTTACCATTGATTACAATAATTTAATTGTGTTCATTAATTCACTTATTTCTATCATAGTAATAGCTTTGGCTTATCATTATTCATTTAACTAGAAGTGTGTTTTTAGTTCATTCTTGCACTAAATGTATTATTAGCTTATTTACCCAAAGAGAAAGAAAAAAAAAGTTTAAATATGTGCATTCATTTGTTTTTTTTTAGGTTAAATGCTAATTGTATCTACTTCTTGTAAACAACTATACTATTATGTAACTATTGTACTTACTTTTGTTTTATTTATGAATTCACATCTTTTTAGCTAACCGAACATATTTTAGTATTTAACTTTTATAGGAATTAATCACTATGAGGTTTAATTTCACCATATTTTAGTATATTTACAGTTCAAGTCTAGCTTCTCATTTGGTCAAATGTAGGTGCTCATCACTTCAGTTGAAGTCTAATCTTCTTATAGTGTACCTGCTCTTAAACTCAAGATGCAGTTAGGATCTCTTCAAGTTAAGTTAAAGTTTAGTCTTCTTTTCAAGTATGGAAAAAGACATTGTATTTAGTTACTCTTGAAGTTTGGTATAGTCAATTTAAATCAGTTGCTTTTCAAGTTAAATTGAACTTACAAGGAAAGTACTTGGGCTCAAACAAACACATATACATCAAAATCGTGTGAGAGATAATTTAAAGGTCCGTTATTGAATTAGTGATACTTGCTCATCTGCAAAACTCTGTAGTCGTCCGTTAGAGGCCTCTGCGTGTGCCATGCCTCATTGCCCATTGACCTGCCGGTATGCCAATCGAGACCAGTAGGGACGGTGCAGTGTGCCTCTGAAGTTGCATTTTGTGAAGTTATTTGTTTAGTGAAGTGTCAGATGGGTCGGCGATTGGTAATCAATCCTTGCTAAAGTATTGCGATTGGTTGAGATGAAGTTACGAAGAACTCTTCTTCGTGAAGATGGTATTGGTGTAGAAGATGAATCATTTGCATGTTTTGTGGTATCTATTATAGTGCAGAAATATGAGCATAAGTTAGAAATAGATACTGTTGTAACACTAACACATAATTATGATGCTAGTGATGATAATGACGAATAATTCATTGCAAGCAGTAGTGATACGGCAAGTGCGGGAAGAGGTGATGGAAGTAGTGATAGTGAATTCCAACCCTCTCCTGATAAGAAAGTTAAAGTCACAAGTATCACAGCGTTTGATGACAACACACTAGAGAACATATACTATGATTATCACGTGAGAGGTTTTCAACACATACAACAAGCTTCTGAAAAGATACCCTAAACTGAAGGCTAAAAGCAATATTAAAAACATACTGGACTACATGGCAAAGAAACGAGAAGGAAATACAGTTTTCATAGGAAATCGTACACTGCAGTTCAAGATCATCAAGGAGCATGTAATGGCAAAATTCAATGAATCGTGAGAAAGCGGTTCTGCCATTCATTATTGGCATTTACAAGATTGGGCATTGGACGTAGCCAGAAATCTCGGGTGTATAAACTTTACAGCTTCACTAGGATTTATTACTAATTTGAAATAGGAGTTTAGGATAACATCACGTCATATCACTATGCTCCAAGCACAAAAAAAGATAAGGATGACGAAGAAGAGCTGATTCAGAGAGCTCAAACGTTTGTTGCTGACATCAATGAGCATATCACGACAAAAGTCGAAATTAGTTCTATATGGAACTGTGATCAGATTCAGTTCAACTATGAGCTTTCTTCTGACAGAACGCTATCCATGAAAGGGGAGAGAAACACTGTCTCGATGTTGCAATCAGTTAACAGTGCAACACATAGTTACACGATTGATGTTGCTATATCAATGGAAGGATGATTGGCAGACAAACTCTATATTTACTTTCCTAGTGGAAAGTTTGGACCCCATGTGTCAAGGGAAATAGAAACCCGGTGCCCTCCAAATGTCTTCATCGATGCAAGTGTGAGTGGGAAGATGACGAAACAACATCTGAAGACATTTTTTCTGTCGGTTTTGAATCCAAATTTGTCGAGAAAGTCATTAGTACTTTGTGACTCCTGGTCTGGACATAAGGATGAACAAGTACTACTGAAAGCATCTGTTGGAAAAGATGTACATTTAAAAATCAATTCACCTAAAACTACAAAATATGCACAACCTCTGGATGTGTATTTTTTCAGGTAGTATAAAATATATGCCAAGAGAATAACAGACTTTATTAAACTACATTCCAGTAATATGCAGCCAAAATTACATGACAGCTTCTTTATCATGAATTTGCATTCTGTCATTTACAATCAGTTATCTGTGGGAGTATGTAGACCAATGCTTCGTTACACATGGCAGAACGCTGGCTACGATATTGGTGAACCAATGGATAACTTCAAAAGTATAATTGACGTGGCATTCAACACTGATATTATAGAATGTGCAAATATGACATGCAATCAACTTGCTTTTCTTCATTGTGCATTTTGCAGTTATTCATGTTGCTGTGAGCATTTTATTGAAAGTCCCCATTTACATTTATAGTGCATTGCATGTGGCTTCTACAATGTCATCTACAGTGATATCTAGAGCATGATTGCAGAGTTTTGCAGAAAAACAACACCCAACAGCACATTGAGAGGTACGTTATGGTCCTGTAACCAAACTTTCATACAGATATGTTTGTTTGAACCCAAGTACTTTCCTTGTTAGTGTATCTCCTGCAAATATACTTAAAAAAATATATAGACTACAGTATCAAAGAAAAAAGTCTACATTATCATTCATTCAACCTGTAGGAGGCTTCACAATCTATATGTTTGTATCCCAATAGAGAAGCCTCTGAAAGTGTTAGGGCTGGATCAAAAAACCCTAACACTACTGTGCTGTGCCATGTAAATTTAGTCTTCTTTTATCCTAGACAATCTCTGGAGATTCCATTCCAATGCTCTCTTTGTCACACTGCCTAGCCTAGTTCTCTTCTGAGAGTATATCCAATCCATTTCCATTTACAATATTTAATCTCTTTCCAGATTTTATTTTATGTTATCTTCCATAATTCTTTGTCTGATAATAATGGAAAACACTAACTTATTGGCTTTACGGCCCTTTGAGTCTAGCCATAGCCTCACCTTTTTTAGGAGTTTGTAGAGCAAGCATAATTTAGTTATGCTTATTTCCCTACATTTGTCATGAATGACATATTGTCAGCATACCAACCCAATGAGACATCTAGTAGGCAAATAAGGAATTACTTGACTGATGAAAGTCGGTAAATTTTGCTTAGATGCTTTTCAGACTTAAGGTTCTTTTACAAGCATGAAAATCTTCAGACTCTTGGCCCATGGCATGAAGTCCTCCTTGAGGAATTATTCCTTGGATTTTTCCATCCTAAATATCCATTGACCCCAGTCAGATTTGAACCCACAACCTTAATTACTAGAGGCAAGGAACATAACCACTAGACCACCGCTGCTGACAATAATAAACACTTGCATAACCATTATTGGTCTATGTCAGTAAGACATGGACGAGAAAGGCTGATGAGGAGATTGATGAGCAGAACTGTAGGTCCTTGTTATGTATTTTATTACAGTAATATGAATATAGGCGGATGTGGCGCAAGCGGTTTAACGCTCACCTCTCACCGCCGGGGTCCCGAGATTGAGTCTCGGTCACTCCATGTGGGTTTCGTGGTGGGCAAAACAGAGCTTGGGCAGGTTTTTCTCAGGGTTTCTCTGTTTTCCCCTGCCACAAATTTCATTCCACCATTTCTCCATACTCATCTCATCCATTTAATTTTGTTCATCAGCCCCTGTGACGTTGCGTCAGGTGTGGTCGACTAGCACCCTTGTAGTTCACAGACCTCTATATATAGCAAATTCATCTCATTTCATTCCTTGACCCAACCTTGAGTTGGACACAAGTTTAGGATATTTAATATGCATATAATCAATCATTGAGCTAAGTAGCTACAATGTGCAAACATTATTTAAATTAAAATATAATGAATAAATAAAATATGGTATAATATTATTATTGATAAGTTATCAATTGTATAGATTAAAGTGAATTGATTGACAATTGAATAATTCAGTAGGATTAGTAAGTTATACAGTACTTAAATATTTAAAGATAAGCAGATATTTTGCTTTGATTATTTAAAATAATATCAGATGTCTACTTGTTCTGAATCAAAATGCTCGATCAAATAGGCTCTGATAAATCCTCTTCTCATACCAAAGGTTAGTATTTACTTACAATATTAAAGTGTTAATTTAAATTTAAATAAAAAATAACACAAAGCACTTACATTTTATTTATGCTGTTATTTTTTATGTTCTTTATGATTTGGAAATTGGTTCCTTCAAAATTCACATATGTTATTTTAATTTTAATCTGAAGTAAGATAATAGTAAACAAACTATTGAGTTATTTCTTGGCATAAAAAAACTTATAGTAATATGTTATTTAGTGCAGATATTCTTGTGGATAATTGAATTTATTGTGTAACAGGTTTTTGGCCATCTGTGTTTTATAACTTACAAATCTGAAACATTTTCGAGTCAAGTTTGAAAATTTCTGAATAATTGTGGATCAAGCAGTTTAATTTTGACAATATTCCAGTGATTTATTATTATTTACAGTGATCTGCCCTAGGGCAGGTCTTTCACTCAATCATAGCATTTTCATGCTATGCTTCGCAGCTTTATTAGGGTATTATAGGTGTGGTAGCTTTCCGTTGCTTTCCACACCATGGATGATGACCAGATGATGTTTGGGGACCTGATAGTATTTGTCTTACAGGCGAGGAAAAACCCCGAGAAAAAACCTCACACAGGAGGCTTGTCCCGACCGGGAATTGAACCCAGGCCCGCTGCGTGACAAGGCAGTATGATACCTCGAGACCACAACGGTGGACTAATTGAATAATTGTTTCAAACTAACATAGACTGTAAATTAGATTGGTCAGTGTTCTTGCAGGAAAACCAGTGGGAAAACGTCCAGTTGGTAGACCAAGAATTAGATGGGAGAATAACATTATCCATGATTTGACGGAAGTAGATTATACAGGGGATGATTGGAAAATATTAGCTCAGGATGGGGATGTAAGGAGAGCTTATGTCTGCATGGCCATGAACCTATGTGTTTGATAGAGCCGGTGAGTTAGTTAGTTAGTTAGTGTTCAATGCATAATGAACTAAAACCATGGCACACCAAGCTTAAGGCCGTTGGTCTACCATTCAGCTCCTGGTCTCACATCCATATACATTAATCACAGAAGTGGTAATTCCTCCAACCTGTATAGGGGGGACATGTGGTTAGCATGTTGGGTTCCCTAGCCATTATAGCTGGTTTTTCTCAACCTGGAGCTGCTGCTTATTGTAGCTACCCAAATTCCTCATGATTCTGGATGGGCACCGGTCCCATACAGGTCAAAATTTCATCCCCCATGGGGACTGGAACTTGGTTCTGGACCAAGGCATCATGCCTTGAGCTGCTTGGCTATGTTGCAGGACACATGGACTGAATAGTCACTATTATTATCATTATTAACCAGCGCTCTTGACTTTAGTTGATGAGGTCCTGGGTTCAATTCCTGGTCAGACCATAGAATTTTTTCCTTGAAATTAATTATTCCTGTGGTTGCCCATGGTCTGGAATTTAAGTTAAGTTTAGGTTTATGGACTCTCTTGGTGGTTTATTATTATTCATCTCCCATCATGTCATTGGCATATCTTCTTTCAGGTGCCCCAAACTCAGAAGAGAGTTACAATTCTGTTGATGCCAGGACAGAATGTCATAAGACAACCTGGTGTCTTCGAAAAAAATCAATTTTAACGTTATTTACTTACTTATTGGCTTTACAACCCCTTGAGTCTAGCCATAGTATCTCCTTTTTTAGGAGTTTCTAGACTAAGTTAATTTAGTTATGCTTATTTCCCTATAGATGTCATGAATGGCATGTGGTCACCATACCAACCCAATGAGACACCTAATAGGCAAGTAAAGCATTACTTGGGTAATGAAGGTCGGTATTTTTGCTTAGAAGCCTCTTTTTTAGGCTTAAGGTTTTTTTTACAAGCCTTCAGACTCAATGGCTTAAAGTCTTTGTTCCTTGGATTTTTCCATCCTAAAAATTAATCCAACCCAGCCAAGTTTGAACCCTTGGGACCAGAGATAAGGTACACAACCATTAGACTACGATAGCTGACTTTAACATCTTTATTATTATTATCATCATCATTAGTATTATCATTAATTTTAGTCAAATTTTAAATATAAATACCATATGTGTGTGTATATATGTATGATTAAGGAAGGTTTCTTGGGTTTTCCACATCAAGGATTCAAGGTTGGCCTCTAGCCTATAATATATTCACAATTTATGAAATATACAATTAATTAATTTGTTTCAATTTGGTAAATACTTTGTTTATAGGGGGTGTGTTTAGTTCCATTCCAGCTCGCTATATGATGGCTTGCATGTGTTTAATTGGAATTACGCTTCAGTATGCAATTAAAGCATTTTTATCTGTTGCGATTGTTGCAATGGTGAAGACTGACATCAATGCAAGTGTACCACAGTACAGTTATGATGAAGATACTTGTCCCGGAGAGGAAGTCTCAAGTTCAGAAAGTGAGGTAATGGAGTTTACTCAACCTGTTTTGTCATTATTATTTCCACAAATTTAAGGTTATATATAAGATAATAGAGGTTATTTAAGGCTCAATGAAGACTATTAGTATCATTGATAAAAGTATTTATATTAAAGATATGCTCTGAGACTTTGTATGTGTGTTCTAATGCCACCCACAGCAATTTTACATGCATTGGATTCCACGCTGGCAAATAGATGACATTAATGTGATCTATTTTTAATTTTTGCACCACTTTGGCAGACCACTTTATGAAATTGACATATTATATTTGAAGAGAAAAATATACGATCAGACTGGGGTTTGAACCCAGGACCTATTGCTTTCTATGCAAATGCTCTACCAACTGAGCTACCAGGGGAACTCCATTCTAAATGCAAATTCTTCTCTTATAATATAATTTTTCCCTTCAAATATAATTTATCCATCATTGAGATGTATGAAATGAATAATAAAAACATTGAAGATGACATATTCTTACATTGTGTACAGAAAGGAGTGTAGGATGAGTGTATGTTTATGTTTGTGTAGTGTAAAGTGTGTTCGTATGAGGCATGATAATGAAGAGAAGGGAGAAATAGAAATCGGGTGCTGGCACATAGCCTATTCCTATTGAAAAACACTAAGGGGGATGCCAGACTTAACGTTCCCATCCAACTGACGAATCGCTATCAACAGTACAACATGCCTTCTCAACATATGTACTGTGGAAAGTTTTGCAATTTAATGATTGGTATCTGGTACACAATCTAGTGATTAAAAATTGTACACCACCACTAGGGTGAGCCAAAAAAAAAACTCATTTTTTTATTTCGAAGTTGTAATAGCATGGAAAAGTTGCGAATTATATAGACTAAAAGAAAAGAAAAAAATTATCAAAATCGGTTGACATCTTCCAGTCACGCAAAGGCTCTAAAGTTTGACAAAGTATGAAAAAAACTTCATTTTTGCGATTATTTCTTCAATTTTTTAATTAGATGTTTTCATAATGTAATAGTTTGTAACATCTTCAAATAGAGCCTAAAAACATTGTGTTTTAATTTGGTTTAGATCAGTTGGTATCTTCCGGTTGTGCATAAGCCCCAAAATTTGACAAAATAATGAAAAAGTTATCTTTTTCTGCATTTTTGGTACTTGATAAATAATTAGTATTTAAATGTAATAGCCATAGTTTTTTTTTTCACATGAACTGTTGATGAGGTAGAAAAAAACTGTCAAAAATGGAATAGGAAAAATTGGAGCGGTAGACAAAAATGAAACAAACAAGCATAACATAGCATTTGAAAAGAAGTTACGTGACAGTCATTTATATGTAGAAGATGTTTCAAAACCCTCATGCTCACATTCTGTTTTAAATTTAGTTGAAACTGAAGATGAAGGACATTGTCTTCCTAGTACAGACAGAGATAGCGACCAAGATTATACAGTTCAAACATACAAATCTTCTAAACCTATTTGGCAGATGAGAGTTCAGTTAAAATCTACTGAAATAGTAAGCAACCATTGTTGTGTTTCCCTGTGATCAAATGGAATGTTTTTTTTTTTTGCCCACCCAGAACACTTGCTGTTAGCTATGACTCAAGATGACAAGAAACACATAAGAGAGCTCAGACTTCGAAGAATTCTGATGGCAAGGCAGATAGATGCAAGAAGGAAAACAGTAAGAACATTCATGCCACCAAAAATCAGCTTCAATGCTCAAAAATACTCAGAAATGATCAACTAGATGGACTGTGAATTATCTTCTCCCCCATTGTTGGCAGAAATCAGTGACGAGATCAAATCGCACATCGACAGGGACTCAATCCTTGACTGGAACATTACTTTCAAGCAATTCCAGTTCACACGCAGGCTGTTGAACACTGGGTAAAATTCATCATGGAAGCCTCAGGAAAAGTTTGTGGAGCTGAATCTCGAGACGGATTTATAAGAACCATTCTGCTGTCCACATCATCCTTGCCTAACTTCACCACCAAATTAGTCTTCAAAGTACTTCAGCTACAAAATAGAGAACAGTACTAATGGGAGGTTCAACTAACATGGACTATTTATTCAGAACTCTGTTTTATTTTTTTATAAAAGTAAGTTTATTGTTAAAAACTATACTGTAACTTAAATATTTATAGAGCAAATCGAAAAGTACCATACCCGTTGTTACTGTTATCACCCATCATGTCATAGGCTTAACTATCGTTTTTCAGGTACTGTTTTTCTATAGCATTGGGGTCATTGCACGACCGGAATTTCTTCACACCATAGTAAACACAACCGTTCTTATGTTCAAAAATAATAATACTGTAACTATCACGTTTAAAAAAATTATATTAAAGATATAAAAAAGAACTCGTAAACATATGAAATTTTCAATAATTTGGCAAATTTTAGGCCCTATGAGCAACTGAAAGATATCAACTGATTTAAACCAAATTAAAACACAATGTTTTTAGGCTCTATTTGAAGATGTTACAAACTATTACATTACAAAAACATCTAATTCAAATTTTAAAAATAATAGCAAAAATGAAGTTTTTTTCATATTTTGTCAAACTTTAAAGCCTTTGCGTGATTGAAAGATGTCAACAGATTTTGATAATTTTTTTAATTTTTCTTCGTCTATATAATTCACAACTTTTCTGCGTTATTACAACTTTGAAAAAAAAATTGTTTTTGTTTGGCCCACCCTAACCACCACCTCTCTTGGCCCCAAAATTTGAAAATTTTGCAGTTAAATTAATTTAATAATTAAAAATTTTAACCCCACTGGGTATTGAACTCAGGGCTACTAGTCAGGAAGTAGGCATGCTACCACTTGAGCCAGCATGACATATACTCTGAGACTGTGAAATTATAGCTGTTTTGTCAAGCTTAAAAAGTGTACTGTATCACTCCAGATTCATTAAGGCCAGTATTCAAGAACAAAACTTTCTGCGAAGAGCAACTCTCAGCCTGTCTCTCCGTGATTAATTATGTGGGTCACGCAGAACTTACTCTAACTGGCTCACTCTATTCAACCTCATGTGCTAACAAGATTTTTTTTTTTAAATTCTGGGAGCAATTGAAAGTAAGAGCCTCAGCTTATGGAAGATGGAGATGGCATGGCCTAGAGAGCTTGGTTCTTGAATACTGGCCTAAGACTCTTTGTTGATCTCCCTGTCAACACAAAT
The DNA here is from genome assembly GCA_030220185.1 of Diploptera punctata. NCBI lineage: Eukaryota > Metazoa > Arthropoda > Insecta > Blattodea > Blaberidae > Diploptera > Diploptera punctata. Next base: position 2,146,466 of record JASPKZ010003868.1, on the reverse strand, counting down.
CAGCTGACATCTTAGATATCCAGTTCCCTAAGATTTTTCAGGATATTATCCTCATGTGTACTCTAGGCCTTTCTGATGGTCTTTTAACCAAGGGAGGAAAGCCAAATGAAGAAGAGTTAAGTCTCAGAAACTGTGATTAAGAGGACATGTGGGATGAATGGAAAATGGAAAAAGGGCACAAAAAATTCTTGTAGGAAAATCTGAAGGGAAGTGTCCACTCACTTACTCACTCACTCACTAACTCTAAGGTTTGTGGTCAATGTCACATTCACTAAGACTTTCCACTGATTTCTATCCCCAATAAATTTAATCCAGTTGACGTCTATGAAATGCAGTTCCCTAATATCCATCAAAATATTATCCTCCCTCCTACAATACGACTTCCTAATGTACTTTTCTCCAAGGGTTTCCCAACGAATATATTCATAAAACTATTTTAAACTTAGGTGGTTTCATCTTCAGTAATATCTCAATCAATGTTTTGTCATTCAGCAGAACTGCTTCTTACTCCATCAGTCCACCAACAGATGGAGTAAGAAGTAGTTCTCCTAAACAACATAACATCAGTCAAGATATTACTGAAAATGAAACCACCTAGGTTTTGAAACCGGGTTAATTAGAAGACTAGATATGAGGTGAGGTATAAAGAATTTTAATTTAAAGCTTAAATTAAACCTCATTGTGGTTTTTCTTATAAAGGTTCAATGTGATTGATAGTTGATATATATCTGGCTGCTGAACTATAACATTTTTGTTATCTGATTCAAGAGACTTATGACTGAATGTTGACATCATCCCTGTATCATATCTTGTAGTGAGACATACTTTTGGACATTGAAAGCAAGAGACAGCCAGTGAGATTTATAAATGTCAATCGCATATTTAAATCTCATGCATTATACTCTTTTGTATTCTAACTCTTCCAGTTTTTCCTCACGCACTTCTTGAAAATTTCATCTCTGTTCCATGAATTTTTTAAATTGGTTATGAGAGAATTATAATGATGATTTCTTGCAGATAGAGATCAAATGGGTGGAGAAAATAGTTCCACAGGCCAAAGTGTTATACCCAAAAGAAGTTTAATCAGTACTAAATCATATTTATCTATACCATTATCAGTAATGTTTGACATTTTTATTTTAAATTTGTCACTCACTTTGAAAGGCAAATTAATATTTAAAGAAAAAAATATTAGCCTAAACTGGGATTTGTATCCAATGTCTCTGGTTCTACATACCAGCACTTTAAACTATTGAGCTATTTAGGCATCTCAATTTAAATGGGAAATTTTCTCTCTCTCATACAATTCCGTGCACTCGAAGATGAGAACATTAATTTTACACACCTTCTAGCTGCTGCTTATTCAAGAAGACATTTTAATGGGACTTTAACACAACCTTTATAGGCAGTAAAGCTTATAATTTCTATGTTTATTATTCTTTTAATACTACTTTTTTTACTATATTTGATTCATGATGTCTACAGAGTGAAGATAAACAAATGCAACAATTACTTTCTAATTTTTAATAATTAAAAACAACTGAAATCAACTCATTTAATTGTACCATTTGTTTACTGTATAGAGAACCTGAATAGGATGTGGTAAAGCTTATATTTTTTATGTTTTTATTTAAAATTTGTCACTTATATTGAAGGACAAATTAATATTTGAAGAGAAAAATTTACCCCTAAACTGTAATGTTCATTTTATTGTACAGGAAGGGGAGTTTGATTGGAGTGATATGCAAGGAGTAATACTCTCCTCTTATTATTATGGTTATATTGCAACACAGCTGCTTGCAGGACGACTGAGTGAAATTTTTGGTTCTAAAAGAGTTCTAGGACCTGGTCTCTTTATATCAGGATTGATGACTGTGCTTGGTCCAGTGGCTGCTAGAACACATGTTGGTTTCTTAATAGCAACTAGAATCATCGTAGGAGCTGCTTCAGTGAGTACAATATGCTAATTCATTTTGTGTAAGATTTAATTTTTATTTTACGTTGAATTGATTAGAAATTTTGTTCTAGGGATTAGTTATTCCAGCAGTAAATAATCTTTTACCAAAATGGTTTGTTCCACAAGAGATTTCTTTTATTGGAGGAACTATAATGGCAGGTAAATGTACAGTTATATTTAAATTAATGTTGGAAAGTAAACATTATGAGGTTATATCATTAATAGGTCCACCGCTGTGGTCTCGAGGTAGCATGCTGCCTTGTCACACAGCAGGCTCGGGTTTGATCCCCGGTCGGGGCAGTTTTTCTGGGTGAGGTTTTTATCGGGGTTTTTCCTCACCTCTAAGACAAATGTCAGGAAAACTTTAAGGCCCAAATGGTCCCCGAAATCATATGGCCATCATCATCCTTATCATTATCATTATCATCGTCATCATCCTTCACTGGTGTGGAAAGCAACGGGAAGCTACCTCACCTAGAATTTCCTAGGAAAGCTGCAAGCATAGCATGAAAATGCTATGATTGCAGTGAAGGACCTGCCTTTGGGCAGAATGGATGGATCATTAATAGTGAGTGGATAACATATTTTTAATAACTCACCTCATAAAAATTTCAAATATCTTTGATTTGAGACCATTAGTTTCAGACGACTTATCTTCCATCTTCAGAGTTGGAGTCATGATTGAAGATGGACGAGAAGTTGTCTGAACCAGTGGTCTCAAATCAAAGAAATTTGAAATTTTTATGAAGTGAGTTATTAAAAATATGTTCTCCACTCACTATTAAATGTACAGTTATCAAATTGTAGTCATTTAGTGAGGTTTTATTTAATTTTCTCATTCACATTGAAGGACAAATTAATATCCATCCATCCATAGTAATTCTGCCTGTGGACAAGGTCTTTCACTGCAATCATAGCATTTTCATGCTGTGCTTTGCAGCTTTACTAGGGAATTATAGGTGTGGTAGCTTCCCATTGCTTTCCACACCAGTGAAGGATGATGATGGTAATGATAAGGATGATGATGATATGCAGGATGATTTTCAGGGACCGTTGGGCCTAAGCTTTCTGACATTTGTCTTACAGGTGAGGAAAACCCAGAACCTCACCCAGGAGCCTGTCTCGACCAGGAATTGAACACGGGCCCACTGCATGACAAGGCAGCATGATCCTCGAGACCACAGCGGTGGACTCAAATTAATATAAATTATTATTATTAATAATTTATTAATATAAATAAAAATAGCAAACATTTTTGTTTTCAAATATTAATTTGTAGTAATTTATTTTAAAATTTAAAAAGTCATTACCTATTTCAACCTAATATTTGACTCTAAAATCCTTTCAAGATTCTACTTAGGTTTCAAACTATGAGTCTTAAGTTACATTATATTATTATTACTTTAATGATGATACTTTGATTGTCTTTTAAAAAACCTTGGATTAATATATGTAATGGACTCACCCCATGTCGACTCTGGAACATCAACAAGACTCAGAGACATTTCTCCTTGATTCTTAAATACACCACCTGGCACATATTTTCTTTCTCTCTGCCTGCCAAGAGCTACAAATATTTCTAAATTCAGCAATTTTACAGTTAGCTTTTCAAAATAGTTTTAACCCATTGGAGACACGTTTAAAGCGCCTATCATGTTCACTGGGAACCCATTTAAATCTCCTCACCGGTACTCCGGCTGCGCTGGACTTTAAATCAGAATACAAAATACACATACTGTGTTCTATCACTTATGTTTTCAGATATTTTGTTTACCCCTGAATTTCTTTTAGTATCTTGTACTTTTACAAATAGCAAAGGAATGTGGCCCTACCTGCTACCCTCTGTTGTGCATTGTAAACCGTTATGTTTTGTTATTTTCAAGGCTGTGAAAGTTGACAAACATTTCAAAAACCATCTTTTTGTAACAGTTCTCGGACATTGCCTTGAAAGTAAACACAAATCATATGTTCAAACAAGACCGAAAAAAATAACCAACGCAATATAATACTGTACATAATAAAAATAAATAAAAATAAATATATGAAATATAAATAAGCATAGACCTATACATTATAAAATCAGGAAAAGTTCTTCGTATATTCTTAGTTATATATCGACCTGTAAATTATAAAATACTATAGATAAAAACTGGACGAAACTGACCTAATATTTCTACCATCAGTAGCATGCACGGTTACGTTGTCACTGTATATTATTTCATCGTTCGAATCTTCGTTCCATGATAATTCACTACAATCACTGTCACATAACATTTCATCCACTACTTCACTTAGTTTCTCAATAGCAATACGTTCTCTCCTATTTACGGACATATTGCAAAAAAACAAATTTACAACTATGAATTTTAACAAGTAAACACTGAATTTATATTCACTTATATTTTACCGTAATGAATGCCTACAGCTATAGTCTACTATTCTATAAATAATAACTAAAATAAACTATACAATACACTACGCCTATACATATTTACTTTACATAAACAAACAACAAATTTTACTGACGGTGAATCGAAAATTTAAACCACTAAAAAAACCTAACTTCTTACAGTGTGGGTTATAACACAACAACAAGTGTAGGTCGTGGAGGAGCTCTTTGGACTTTCTACCTGCTCACGAGGGAGACTCGTTAAAAGTCTCCAATGGGTTATGTAAGTCATAATGCATTTGCATGTTTTCATATCTCTTAAATATTACTGCACATATAAATTACTCGTATTCCTTACTTTAGAATACTTAATTATAATTCATAATTTAATTTGAAATTAAATATCTATATTCTTAACCTACAATGCAACCCTATTGTATCACCTCCTGAGCTGATCACTGATGGTGATGATCATAACAAATGAATCACTAACACTATAACCCCTCACTGTACACATATTATACCCTGGTGCCAATGAACACAGTCCTTGAGGGTGTTACATTTTTTTTTCCTGCAATATATGTAGATAATATTTCTATGTGTATCAATTACCTTATTGCGTATGTATGGGTATGTATTCCATTTTAAACATTAAAAAACTTTGGTATTATTTCCTAAAAATATTAATTATGTATTACATTCTTTATAGGTATTCCAGTAGGTATTATTATTTCTATGATTTTATCTGGAGTTCTTGCCGATGCTGGAGGTTGGCCACTGGTATTTTACTTTTTTGGTGGATTGACTATTATCTTCATGATCCCATGGCTCTGTTTGGCTTTTGATTGTCCAGAAGAGCATCCTACAATTTCAGAAGTAGAAAAAGATTATATTCTGACAGGAACAGGTTTAGGAAATAAGGAATATAACAATGAAACTAAGGTTAGTACTCATATATTCATAAATCTACCAATGTCATTAAACAATTAGTATATAAGAGAGATTACTTTGTAAATAAAAAATAACAGAATGTTTATGATCAAATTATGTAAATTAATATTACACATCAAGCTATTGTAATTAATGGTAAAGAGAATGGTAAAATCAAATGTTTCCTACCTCTCCTCATATAAATATTCAAAGATATATATTTACATGAGGAGAGTAGGAAACATTTGATTTACCATAAATTAAACCCCTTCTTCTTCTTAAACTTAATTTGTAGGATTTTCATCTTGTTTATTTCCAAAATCACTCCTCGGAGGAAGACATATTGGATGTGCATTACCTGTCCCAAGCCAGGTTGAAAAAGGGTGAGGGGGAGGAGTAATACCTCGAAAAAAAAAAACCTTGGTTCAGCTTGCCCAGCTGATAGTACCTTGTGAGGGCCCCTTACCAGGGTTATGGTGAAGACCTCAACAGCAGATACAGCGGAGAAGGAGTCCTTCGGTACGGTGTACCTGACGGAAGAGGCAACTCTTGTAGATTGACAAATGGGCAGATGGGGTTCGTTAGTCCTGCAAGATAACCCATCTAGGAGAGACAACTCCGAAATAAAATGGGGCAGGCTGAGCTCTAGAGCTGGGTGAAGGCAATCGGCCTAGGGAGGAAACCCCGAAAAATAAACCCGCCATGAAAACGGGCTAGCAACCCACTTCAAGCTGTACCTTATGCATTGCTCGCAGTCCCAAGGATCAAGTCTCGGATCAAAGATTGAAACAAAATACGACAAATGCTAGGAAAAGGTCTACGATTTGGAAAAAGAAAAACATATTAAGAAATTAAACCTCATAGTGATTAATTCCTGTAAAAGTTAAATAAAGGTAAAGAGAATGTTTGTTAACATCTTCAATTATTTTGGATTTCATCCATCATGTCTACAAGAAATCATTGATTATATAAGAAAGTGTGACTTACTGTAGATGCATGGTGTATTGTACGACTCACTACAAATGAAGAACTTTAAACCTGAAAAAAAGAGGCCTTAACCAAAATTTACAGACCTTCATCATCTAGATATACTTTAGCCGCCTACTAGATGTCTCATTGGGTTGATAAGCTGACCACATACCATTCATGACATCTGTAGGGAAATAAGCATAACTAAATTAGCATGATCTAGAAACTCCTAACAAAGGAGGGGGTATGGGTAGACTCAAAGTTCCGTAAAGCCAATAATAAATAAGTAAAAATGTATAAAACAGTTACTTTTCCAGTTATATTATATGGATCTGTCACCTGGTATCTATATGAGAGGAAAAAAAAAATTACAACTATTTGAGAATGAAGTCTTTAGGAAAATTTTTGGTCATATTTTTTCTGCTCCTGTCCTATTTTTAATTATCTGCTCCTAGTTGCAGATGAAATTACTAATTTATGTTTACATTTCAGAAATCTCACCCAGTTCCTTGGTTTGAAATTTTGACATCATGGCCCATATGGGTGCACAACATCATGGGTATGGGCTATGCATGGGTTAGTTTCACACTTTTAAATGAATTGCCAACATATCTCAGCCAAATACTCCATTACAAGATACAAGAGGTAATAAAAACCTACTTTATAATAAACAAAAATATTTTATTGTGATGTTTCAACAAGAATAATATAGGAATTAGTATTTGATATTTAATTTTAGGAAGTGATATTTGAGGATATTTTAATTATATTATTTTTAGTCTTGATCATCTTACCTCAATATTAATGTTGATTTGTTCTTGGACATGTTTCAAAACAATTCTGTTTTATCGTCAGCTTGTCCAGACAAGCTGAAGATGGAGCAATAGCTTTGAAACGATCGTCCAACAAAATAAACATATGAGGTAAGAATGTTAAAAAATACAAACTTAAATTTTAAATTAAACCTCATAATGTAACTTCCTAATGATTTTAAAATTATGAGGTTATATCATTCATAGTGTTATAATAGTTATATCATTAATAATGTTCTCTACTCACTATTAACTCACTGTATATATTTATATTTAGATGTTATAACTTATATTTTTGACATTTGGCAATGAAGGCAAATATGATATGAAAAGAAAAATAAATGCCTGAGTCGGGATTTGAACCCGAGTCTCTAAACTCTGTACGTTTAGTGCTCTAACCATCAATTGAGAATACTACATATATAAAAAAAATAAATGTTTGTGTTAGGATACTTGAGTGGCTCGGATGGTTAAGCGCTAAATGTACAGAGTTTAGAGACTCAGGCATTTATTTTTCTTTTCATATCATATATATATGACAAGATAAGAAAAATAAATGCCTGGACGGGATTTGAACCCAGACCTCTGAGTTGATATCTCAGTGCGCTACCACTTACGCTACCAGGCGAATCCAGAACAAACATTTATTTTTCTTATACATATTCTCTATTATTACCAGATGTAGCGGGAACTCGGTCTCCACTGCCACCTAGTAGCTACTATAACAAGTAAGCAAATTAAAGAGAATATTTTTACTTTATAGCAGTGACGCTTTTTCGATGTTATAATTGAACCTTTTTGACATTGAGCAATGCAAGCTTAATATGACAAGATAAGAAAAATAAATGCCTGGATGGGATTTGAACCCGGACCTCTGAGTTGACATCTCAGTGCGCTACCACTTACGCTACCAGGCGTATCCAGAACAAACATTTATTTTTCTTATACATATTCTCTATTATTACCAGATGTAGCGGGAACTCAGTCTGCACTGCCACCTAGTAACTACTATAACAAGTAAGCAAATTAAAGAGAATATATATATATATATATATATATACATCTAGATTGGCCAATAAATATATAATATTAGGCGAAAGCATGCAGTGGCAAGATTCCGATTAAAAACAGGACATATCTGTCTGGCTGCCCATCTGTACAAAATTAAAATTTTTATCTAAGATGAATGCACAATATACAGAACACCAGGAGCTTCTATAAATGCTGACCATCTCCTCATGTGTAGGGAGCTAAGAACATCAAGCAAAGAAATGGTGATAATGCCAAATTATACTGATATACAAGAGTATTAATGAGCTAAAAGCACTAAAAAGAAGATGATATTACATATATGTATATTATATGGGGCATGCCTTAGTGTGGTAATATACTACAAGCCAGAAGATCGGGGGTTCAAGATCCGGTGGGGGTCAGGATTTTAAACTGACCTATACCTTCTGGCGGTACAATAGCCCTGGAATCTATTCACCTCTTGTGGAAATGAGTATCAGATACTTGTTCTGGGTGTAAGGGTGGGATGTCCATCACACAGGACTGACAATCTGGCTGATATTTCGTTTGTCAATTGTTTAAAAAAGGTGGGAACTTTAAAATCCTCCCACCCTTCACGATCCTAGTGACCTTGTGGGAAACCAGTTGTAATAAGAACAGTTAAGTTTCATAGACTGCAATAGGCAGAACATGTGGCATGAATGTGGAATGAAAGAGAGCCAGTGAAACTTCTTGTAGGAAAATCATAGTGAAAGAATCTAGCAAGTAGGCCAAGAATGAGGTAGGAGAGTAAAATTGACCATGATTTGAGGGAAGTAAATTATTCAGGGGATGATTGGAAATAATCAGCTCAGGACAGAGTTGTATGGAGAGTTTATGTCTGTGTGGCCATGAAGCACCAGGTTTGATAGTCCCAGTGAGTTAGTTAATAAGACATTTCTTAAATAAAATTAAGATTTCATGATGAGTCTTTTTTTATATCATACCTCATAGTTTGTTTTCTTAAACACGGGAACTGCAGTTTCCAAGAGGAAACATCCCTTCCATTTTCAACCAACATTATGACTACTAGATTTTAATTGGAATCTCCACCAATAATGTTGCCATCTGGTGATGATTTGATGAACTTTGAGATCATGTCCCGTTCATCAGGAATTTTGGAATTCATGGATCTAAATTTGTTCTTCTGAATATATATCTTCTCCCAAACTGTCAATTCTAAAGGTTTTTCCAATATTTTAGAAGTTTGGCCTCTTTTTTCAATTCTATGACCCTCCAACAAACTATGTGCTGTAATACGGAGGGTTGTTCACGATTCCTGGGGACAAGTTTGAAATGTGATGACGTCACTATTATTTACGCAGAGATGCTGCCCACAACAGCACATATTCATTCAATCGAGTGCTACCAGCTGCATTGTTCAGATCTGGTTTGCTCATTAGTATATCAAGGAAAATTGATCCTTTCTGGGAGGGATACGTAACAGCCCTTTCCGATGCTGATTACAGCTAAAGTGCTATCAAGGCCAAGAATGTGCAAGAAGCATGGTTTCAATATATCCAGGAATGGGATTTTCTCAGTTCTTAACAAAAAAGGTAAAAATCGTATGGGACACCCTAAGCCTGCTACAAGCCGCACCCCTGAGGTGGTCAGGAAGGTTAAAGCCCTTGTGACAGGAAACAATCCAGCCACCCAACGAGCAATAGCAGTGAAGTTGGGCATCTCTCTAGCATCCGTAAACAACATAATAAATAAAAATTTAAACTTAGAAAAGCGACATAAAAAGCTGGGTTCACAAGCTCCTACCGAGACACATTGCAGAAAGGCGCACCAACAGTAGAAAGCTCTATGAACACCATCTTGCGGGTGATAAATGGAAGTTTATAGTGACTTTAGATGAGGCATATGTATACCTTAATGATACAAATAAGCCACAAGCAATTTTTTACCGTCCAAGAGGTGAAAAAAAAATTGAAAAGTGGTATACCGACTGCAGGGAAAGTTTTTCACGTGGCTTCATGATAATTGCAGGATTTTGCTACAATGGCAAGTTAATCATCTGCAGAGTAGAAAAAAAAAGCTAAAGTTAACTCTGCCCACTACCAAAGGAATGTCCTGTCACCAATTTATACCTCTAAGATACCTTCCCTCTATGGTAGAGAAGTGAACAACATCTGGATCCATCAGGATAAAGCTTCAAGCCACACCTTTGCTGCTACACGCCGGTTCATGGAGACAATGGAGCAGACAACTGGAATACATGCAGTACTCTTCAGTGAAATACCTGTCAAGTCCCCCCGATGCTGCGCCCATGGATTTTTGTATATTTGGTCTCCTAAAAAGAGCGTTTGGAAGTAGAGACCACGCTTTATTGAGGGTCTATGGAAAGCCTGCAAGGAGGAGTGGTCCAAAATCGACATTGCTGTTCTTCGTAAAGCACTTCTGCAGTGGAAACTGTTGCAGAGCGATAGCTAGGGTCCAAGGCCGTCCAATCGAACACAACCACTGGTAGTGAGATGGGTTTTCATAAGCAGGTTAGTGATGCAAACGTGTCCCCAGGAATCGTGAACAACCCTCGGTAGCTGATTTTTCAATTTCATCATTTTTAATATTTCTAAAGTGTTCTTTTGTGTGAGTGTCCCTATTCTTTTTTTGTTTTTCCTATGTATACTTTATTGCAGTCTCTACAACTAATTTGATAAATTCCAGATTTTTACTATTTGTTGGGGTGTTCAATTTCTTATTGTTTATTATTAGATTACCAAGGCTAAATTTATTTATCGGTGCCAATGTAATATTGAATTTCTTGAAAATTTTTTTGAAAATCTGATCTCGAAGTTCATCAAATCAACACCAGATGGCAACATTATAGATGGAGTGTTACGACCCGGCTCCTGTTAAGTGGTAGCAGGATATGTTTATAGGCCGAGTACTATAAATGAGATGGGCCCAACATTAAATCAAGTTCAGGATTTTCCTAACTTTGCAAATGATAGCAAAAAATAAGGAATTAAAGGCAGTCACATAAATAAAGTAAATCTAATAATGAAAATATATATTTAACCAATTTAAAATAATGGTAGAGAATTTATAACAGACAGACAAGTTGAAATATTCTGAAACATACAAGACCTAAAAATGAGCCTGAACAAAAATATATTATATTTAATTAATGTTGGGAAGTAAACATTATGAGGTATAATCATTAAAATTCATCGGAGAACATATTGTTTAAACAACTCACCTCATAGGATTCATGCTTCCATGATATCGCGATTTCAAACATAATCATGTTCATCGTCAGCCATAACTCCGACTGATGAAATTCTTCGGCCGTCAACTATTCTATTGTCGCCATCTTCAGTGCTGCCATCTATGGTTGAATTTATGAACTTCGAAATCAATGTAATTTCGTTAGGGATATCAAAATTCATTGATCTATTTTTGTTTTTCTGAATGTATATTTTTTCCCAAACTGTCAATTCCAAAGGTTTCTCTACTTGTTTTAAAAGTTTAGCTTCTCTTCCAATTTTATGATGTTCTAATAAACTATGTGCAGCAATTGCAGATTTTTCAATTTCACAATTTTTAATATTTCTGAAATGTTCTTTTGTTTATTAGAACATCATAAAATTGGAAGAGAAGCTAAACTTTTAAAACAAGTAGAGAAACCTTTGGAATTGACAGTTTGGGAAAAAATATACATTCAGAAAAACAAAAATAGATCAATGAATTTTGATATCCCTAACGAAATTACATTGATTTCGAAGTTCATAAATTCAACCATAGATGGCAGCACTGAAGATGGCGACAATAGAATAGTTGACGGCCGAAGAATTTCATCAGTCGGAGTTATGGCTGACGATGAACATGATTATGTTTGAAATCGCGATATCATGGAAGCATGAATCCTATGAGGTGAGTTGTTTAAACAATATGTTCTCCCATGAATTTTAAAAATATATTAGCTAAGGCTATATTAAGCCTCTTAGGTGGGATACTTAATGCTTGAGTTTCTTAGGCCTATATAAAACTAATGCCAATACTACTCTATGAATAAGTATAAACAAGTACGAAGGCTTACGTTCGTCCATGATAGGTGACCTCGGAGTCGAGGATGCTCACTGCAGCCAGCTACATGGGGGTCAGAGCCATCTCTCCAACCCCCGACGAGTCTGCTTTTGGGGTTGAAACCCCGAGTTTATATCTATTTCCAAATGGGTCGCTTTCACCTGACGTGAAAGCATTAAGAATAACTCTTCGTGCCGATATGTGATTGGTACACATCAACCAGATATGCATTTATATTAAATAAACTGTCTAAAAAGCCCTAATAATTATACTAACCAAATATTTATATGGGGAATAATTAATTTTTAATAAAGCGTATAAACTTTGGGTTATAACATGGAGATTTCTACAAAAATCTGATAGTCATAATGTCAGTTGAAAATGGGAGGATTGTTTCCTCTTGAAAACTGCAGTTCCCATATTTAAGAAAACATAAACTATGAGGTAAGATATAATAAAATGACTTATTCATTAATGAATTAAGAACTTGCGCTGGTTCGAGTCTTCATGGGGGAAGAAATTTTCTCATGGTATTTCGGCCAGTATGGGACCGGTGCCCACCCAGCATCGTGAGGCAATTGGGTAGCTACATTAAGTAGCGGCTCCAGGTTGAGGAATCAGCTATAACGGCTGGGGGACTCGACATGCTAACCACATGTCACCCCTACACTGGCTGTTGATCATCTACCTCTGTGATTGACACATGTGGATGTGAAGGGCCAGCAGCCGGCTGGTAAAAGGGCAACCGCTGAAAAGTGGAAAGACCCTCAATCGGAATTAAGAACTTCATAATGTTATTTCGCATATTTAACTATGAAAAGAATTAAAATTATTTTTTTCTCCATGCGACAGGCCTACTAGCCAGCTGCTGACTTCACATTCAAATGTGTTAATTACAGATGTGGATGTTCATCCAGCCAGTATAGGGGTGATATGATAAGCATGTTGGTTTTCCCAGCCATTGTAACAGTTTTCTGAACCTGTACCCACTATTTATCCTAGCTACCTGTCACAGTGGAAGTTAAGCCCAGCCGTAATGTAGCATAAGAGAATCTTTATGTTCTAAGAGATCTTTGGCCCGAGCAGTTGGCCTTGGTTTTGGGTGGGAGAACTTCACATATAAACACATTAAACCAAATATTAACACTATTTATTTAAATAAAACAAGACAAAAAGAAATATTAAAACCAAAAACATGTAAAACAACTTATTAAAACCAGCTAAAATCGCCATATTGAAAAGCGCTGAAAAGACTAAAAACTTGATAAAACTCAGAGAGAGAGAAAACAATCTAAAACAATCAACTTTGGTCATTATTCTAAGTTATTTGACCCTTAGGTCTTCTTAATATCATGCATTCTCAACAAATAGAATTATTCTAAGTTCTCTGGACCATTTGGTCCTTTAATTAAATTTATGCGTGAAAATGACCATTTAAAAAAAACATTAACTTTTTAGAGTGAAAATAGTACAAAAGATTCATCTTACCCATGTAGAGCTGCCTCCTGGAGGACCCCCATGGTCCTCCAGCCTGTTCTCCCAGGAGGACCTGAAGCGGATGCTCCGGTCCTCCACACCATCCTGAATTCGTTAGAAAAATCGTGAATATTTATATGATAAATTTTAAGTTTCTAATCGGGGGAAACTTGGGTGGAAAGTTAGCTTTTCCCTTCAATACATGTGGGGTTTTTTTCATCGGTTTTCACTTACAACTTTCACATGATCTAGTTCAAAACCTTCATCTATGTCAAAATGGAAAACTCTGTTCCACTTTCACTTCTTGCAGCTCAAATTCACCCTTTTCTAATGTGGTCATCTCTGATCTTTCTGAATAAATAATGTTGATATGACTTTACATCCTGGAATGTTGTGACATGGTTTTGATCCAGGATATAATACATTATAGATTTTTACTCGCTTTTTTATATTTAAAAGGTCTTTTGAGTATGACTAATTTGTATTTCAATGCAGTTATTTATTTCCTATCTTCTGATATAATAAACAAGTATAAATGTATATCCTTTATCAGTTTTTTTATAGTATTTTATTATTATGGCAGTTAGGCCCTAGTGTAGGCGTAACACTACCCAAGTTCCTAATGATGCTGGGTAGGCACTGATCCACATTGGCCGAAATCCCATGAGAAAATATTTCTTCATCTATGGGGACTCAAACCAGTGCAAATCCCATAGCTCTGCACTGAGACAAGATGCCATGAACCACTTGTCTATAGCACATGATATAAAAATCGGCAATTTCTTTTTATTAAGAAAAAAAGTGTTCCATAGTTATGAGATTTTAAAAATGTCTTCATTTCTCAGAATATTTAGTTTAATTTAGTCAGTAATAAATGTTTCATTAATAATTTGTATTCACCTTTATTACAGTATAAGTAACACAAGGTTGAAGAAACCAGATCTAATGGCTGGGGGACCCTATACTAGCAGATAATCATCCAGCTCTGTGATTAACACATGTGGATGTGAGATCAGCAGCCGATTGATAGGCTGAGGACCTTCTAAGTCTTTCATGCCATGGAGTTTAATACAAGTAGCACATAATTTTATCATTTTCAAAATTAACTTTTAATATATTTAATTTTTTAAAGGAAAATTTTAAGAAGAATATTTGGACCAAATAGAACTGATAACTGTTGGAGAATCAAAACAAATAATGAACTAAACAAATTAATAAAAATCAGAATTTAGTACACCATATAAGATCTCTCAGAATTAGTTGGTTTGTACATTTGATAAGAATAGATTATCAGAGACTGGTCAAGAAGCTCTATAAATGGAAACCTATAGGAGGCAGAGCAGTTGGAAGATCAAAGATCAGATGGGAGGATGACACAATGAACGATCTAAAGAAAATTAAAGTGACTAATTTGAATATGGCAAGAGACAGATTGGCATGGAGGAGGATTGTTGACAAGGCCAAAACTTTCATCTTTGAAGTTGTCGTGCCATGGGATGATGATATATTTCATTACCTTTACATATATACACAAGAGTATGCATTATTTTCTTCCTTCATTGACCTTTCATATTCCATATTTATATTATTGTGTATTTCAAGCTTAATCTAATAACATTTTGTAAAAATTTGGTTTTCCAGATATAAATGTGAATTTGAATAATCAAATATGTAAATTATATCATGATGAATTGAACAAATTTGTACTTAGAAAGTTTATTTTCTGCAGAATGGACTAATATCATCTTTGCCATATGTTTCTTCTGGAATTGGTGTTGTTGTAAGCAGTTACTTATCCCAAATGCTTCGTCGAAAGGGATATATTTCACATCTTACAGCTTATTGGATATTTAATAGCATAAGTAAGTATTTCATAATAAAATATTACTTGAATAATTTTGTAATGATTATGCTAGTTGTGATAAGAGCTTATTTTGAATACAGCTTCTTCTTCTTATCATATTGCTGTGTGTGTGTGTGTATATATATATATATATATATATATATATATATATATATACATACAGAGTGTTAATGAATAACACCGACAAACTTTCAGGTATTGTAGAGGTGTCTTTAGATAAACAATTTGAGATATGCAACTTGTAGTCTAGAAGTTTAAATTTACAAGTTATAATAATAAATGTGTTAGGAGCCAGTACACCACTGACAATATTTCGAAGATTATGTTGACAAGCTGTTACATAGTGTAGCCTTCTTTTGCGAGTTAACTTTCTGAGACTATTTAGCTCAGTGATAACGTGCCAGGTATGAAATATTGTTTGTGAGGAATATGATATTCAGGTTCAAACCTCAGACATGCTGACCTTTTATTTTTATTTTTTTTAATATTCTTTCTTTCTTTCTCATGTAAGATGTTTGGAAATTTAGTACTAAATACTGTAGAATTTATTTTAATATGATGCAGGAAAGTAATAAATGGCAATATTCTGTACTAGTGTAAAAGAAGGAATAATGTATAGCACACTAGGTAACTGCAGTAAGTCTAGGTAGAATTTTTTTTATCGCTCACCTCATATTGTTGTTCTTATTTGAAATAAGAAGATGAGTGATAAAAGAATTCTACCTAAATGAATATACCTCATAGTGTGAATTCCTAAAATAAGTAACTACAGTAAGTATTCGTAAGTGAAAATCACATGGTTCAGATGGTCGAAATAACAAGGCTACTTATGCATTAGCGTAACCATTACTTCAGGTTAAAATAATATCGTAGCATCAAGTCTTATGATACGAAACTTAACACAAACATGAAGGATAGGCATAACAAAATAGATAGATAGTTCATCGGTTGATTAATGTCTTTGACATCGTCCGATTTCTAATAGCCAGTTTTGTCGGTCCATCCAATCTCCTGGTTGTAGATGTTTCGCCTTCATATATAAACATATTCCCTGACTCCAGGAGGTTTTAGGTCTTCCTCTGCTTTGTCTTCCCTCAGGTTTCCATTCCAAAACAGATTTTGGTAGTCGATCCTCTTCCATTCGTTGGACATGTCCGTACCATCTTAATTGCTGAGTTTTAATATAATCTAAAATAGTGTCTTCAATCTTCATTTTCTCCCTTATAACTGAGTTCCTAATTTTTTCTCTTCTTGAAATTCTTGCGGCCCTTCGTATAAAATCCATTTCCGTTGCCAAAAGGTACTTATTTGTTTTTGTTGTTAATGACCAAAGTTCTGCTCCATAAGTAATGATGCTTTTAACAATTGTATGATATACATAACAAAATTAATAAATAAATTAACAATTAAATTAAGGCCTACTATTGTTTGACTTGCCAGAGGACAAATAATAAAGGAAATCAAATTCGTATTCATATTTTATTTTAAAGTAAAGATGTTAACATTCAGGAATAATAATAAAAATAAATGTAAACCAACTTGTTATATTATAGTACATTTAGTGATTTAAGCATACAGAAAAATAAAATCTCTTTATTCATGTTTCCTTCAAAAACAGGATCATAGGTACTGTTCAAAATGTTACCCTTGATGGAGTAAGCACAAATTGCATCTGCGCAGAAATGATGCTCGCACTCCTTCAAAGATTCCTGGAGTATTTCTGATTTCGTCACAGGCAGCCAAAATTCTCGCCAGTAACTCCTCATCTGAGTCGACTGGAGTCTGATACACGAGGCTCTTAACGTGACCCCATAGGAAGAAATCTGGAGGAGTGAGATCACGTGAACGTGGAGGCGACGCTACAGGACCGCCGCGACCAATTCAACGTCCAGGGAAGACATTATCCAGATGGTTCCTTACATTTCTGTCAAAGTGAGAAGGTGCTCCGTCGTGCTGGATCCACATCTGACGTCGGATATCAAGATTGGACTTCTTCCAGGAGTACAGGAAGCACGTGTATCAAAAACTGTTTGTCCACATGACCATTTAATCCGTGGGGGCAGAACATAGGGACCAATGATGTAATTGGAAATTATACCAGCCCATATGTTAACGGCGAACCTGTGTTGATAGCCTCTCTCTACAATGGCAAATGGATGTTCATGTTCTCAAATATGGCTATTCCTCTGGTTTAGAACAACCCCTTCTCTTGTAAAATAAGTCTCGTCGGTGAAAAACACTTTTGAAAAGAAATCAGGCTGGTCAACCAGCTGCTGAGAGACCCATTTACAAAACTACACGAGAGGTCCGAAGTCTAACGATGTCAAGCACTGTACCTTCAAATAGTGGAAGGGGTGGAGTCCTTCTTCCTGCAAGACCTGCCACACGTTGACGTGGTTTGTACCCATGGCACGTGCAATCGCTCGTGTACTGGTAGAAGGATTCTCTCGTATCTTGTCGAGTACCTCTTTTTTAAATTCCAGGATACGACGAGTTCGTCTTGCGCCGGAATCCGGTTTATGCACCACCAGGATTCCAATTTCCCGCAGACGCCGGTGGATGGTTTGGAAAGTTGAATGATGAGGATGTTGTCTGCCAGGATATCTTTCTCTATACATTTGTGCAGCTGCATGCACATTTGCTCTTGCATGACCTTAAACATAATGCATATCTACTAATTCATTGACTGCATAAACATTAGCTATAAAGTTCATGTTAATATTTGAGTTTGTATTTTTTTAACATTCATGTTAATGTTGCTCCTACAAGTTTCAAAGCAGTAGTCAAACAGGCTGGTATCAGTCAATAGTATCACGGGCACACACATGAGCAGTTGGTATAAATGGACAGTATTTAAAAAAAATACATGTGCTTTTCATGTAAACAAATCACGAAACTAGTTTAATTAAAAACAAATACTTATGCTTAAACAGAATATCAGAAAGTTAATTAAGTAAGTACAAAAGCAATATCCTCCTCTGAATAAAAATTAAAAAAAAATGAAATAAAAATACAAAAACTGAAAAGAGAGATTTGAACCCGGCATTACAACATTCAATGATAAGCATGCTATCCACTGAGCTATTATTGTGAATGATGTTTGAACTACAAGACATCTAATACGTATGATTTCATGACAGGGCACGAAATACAGACTGTCAGTGGCACACTGGCTCTTGTCGAAAGACGAAATGTCCATAATTTCATGGCTCAAAATTTTTAAAATGCTACTATATTTGCAATTAAAACTAGGATTATCCTACTATTGGAGCAGAACTGAAGTATTCCCAAGACAAATGTATTCATAGTTTGCTTCATTGTTGAATAATGAATATGAACATCCAGTTTAAAAAAAGTCATATAACTTCAAAATTTGGCTTCCCACACTCCAAATTCCTTATCTCAAATTGTTCGTCTAACTCTCCTCTACAATATTTGAAAGTTTGTCGGTTTTATTCACTAACACCATGTGTGTGTATATATATATATATATATTAATACGTGAGGAAAAATCTTTGTACCCCTTTTTAAGCAAATTGCGCGTATGGAGGAGTGTGATATTTGGCATAGTTAAAGTTCATATAGAGAAGGAGTGCAGAAAAATAAAGTTTGTGTATAATATGTGTTACGAATAAATTAAATTAAACAAAATAAAATAAATTGTCTCCAAGGAATTTATGTATATTGCTCATTCATTCGTGTACTCATTCATTTGTTTACATTCATACTGAAAGTGCATTGTTGCCAAAAGAAAATTCTGCAGCAGCAATGTGAATTGACTTACTCTCGCGTATTTATTATTAGTGGTTTAAAAAAGTGAATACATTCTATTATTTAAATTTAAATTAAACCCTCTCTAATCTTGGTTTCAGTAATTTCATTACATTTTTTTATATTTACATATTCACACCTACTTCCATTATACCTCAACATAGAACATTGATGGGTCTGAGTTAGAGACAAAGAAGACGGGATATATATTCCCGTACACATAATAATAGGTCAAATGCAAATTTAAACAGTATAAATAGTATTTGAAGAGAAAAACTTTCGTCTAGACCGAGACTCTTGGCTTTCTTGGTCTAGGCGAAAATTTTTCTCTTCAAATATAATTTATCCTTCAGTGAGAAGTGTTAAATTAATAATAAAATCGTCAGTATAAATAGTATTTATTTATTATAATTACAGTGGGAGGAAACACTATGAGGTATTTACATAAATAAATGAGTTGGAGAAAATGCTTCAACATCTCACCTCATAAAGTTGCGTGTCTTTACGATACCAGTTTCAAAAGTACTCCCATCTTCAGTTAAATTCCAACTGCCAAAATTTTGTCGTTAACATCTTCTAAACTGCCATCTGGTGTCGATTTTATGAACTTGGATATCAAATTATTCTTGTAGGAGATATCAAAATTCATTGCTTTATATTTAGTCTTAATCCAACGTTTGAACTCATCAGGGGTCCCCATCTAGGGGATATGTGGATGGCGACCACAAGGTGCCCAAGCTGAGCAAAACATTGCTTCCACTTACTTGTGTTTTGCTCCTTACTTTTATCTTTAACCTATCTGGTATTTCTTCCTTTCCTAGTACCAGATCCCTATTTTTACTTTCCTATCCAGTCTTCCTTGCCTGACCTCTTGTTTTTTTCAACCCTGATGGTATTAGAGTATTTGAGGCCTAAGGGTTCAGTTTTGTCTTTCCTATATCTCTTTCTTTTAACCTCATAGACACTCACCTTGAATGCTTACATAAGCTGCATGTTCAAATGCTGTCCCATTGGAACTTATAGCACAAGTATACAATGGACTCATGTCATCAGCTACGGCTGGATACACGTAATGAAGAAAGTTGATGATGATGATTTATTCTTCTGATATATATCTTTTCCTAAACTGTCAATTCCTAAGGTTTCTCCAAATGTTTCAAAAGTTTAGTTTCTCTTCCGATTTTAACAATTTAATATACAGATTAACAAACATCCCCTTAAGTGAAGAAAATTTTAAGAAAGAATTCAATCACATTTTAATCATAGCTATGTCAAATGGTTTTGGAAAGGAGATAATAGTAAATAAGTTAAAGAGGTTCAAACAACAAAAAAGACTTAAAGAATACACCACCCTACAACCTGATTCAAAAGAAAAGAAACATTTCAAGAAAATTATTTACCATCCTGGAACACACAGAAAATTTCAAAAAATATTTAACAAATTCGATATTACATTAGCACTAATTAACAAATTTAGCCTGGATAATTTATTAGTAACAAATAAAAAAGTTAATGTCCAAGATAGTAAAAAACCTGGAATTTACGAAATTGGTTGCAATGACTGAAATAAAGTATATATGTAGGAAAAACTAAAAGGAATTTAGAAACTCATAAAAAATAACACTTTAGAAATATTAAAAATGGTAGAATTGAAAAATCGGCAATTGCAGCTCATAGTTTGCTAGAGAATCACAAAATCAGAAGAGAAACTAAACTTTTGAAACATTTGGTGAAACCTTTGGAATTGACAGTTTGGGAAAAGATATACATTCAGAAGAATGATATCCCCGACGAGAATAATTTGATCTCCAAGTTCATAAAATCGACACCAGATGGCGGTTCAGAAGATGATTTTATTGACGAAATTTCGACAGTTGGAATTTGACTGAAGATGGAAGTAATACTGTACTTTTGAAACTGGTATCATGAAGACACACAACTTTATGAGGTGAGATGTTAAAACATTTTCTCCAACTTATTCATTAATAGTATAAATAGTAGCCTATACAAATGTCAAATGACACATCATTGTTTCTTAAATATGGCTTAGCCAAGCTATACCTCATATTTCTTATCGTTCACATTTTTCAAATAAGTAGCAAATTAATGCATAATGACATATTTGTGACAAACTTGACAATTTAATGAATTCTGGTCGAATTTTGACCGCTGGGCGACCACTAGTATATATAAATACATATATAAAAGTTTTCCAACTACAGGCCTTATGAAGCCTCCTGCAGTAGGAGGTTAAGATTCCTACTTCTTCTAGACAATTGGCATGACAGCTGCCTTTACCCCTAGAACATATGTCTGGCACTCACTTTTTTAAGGGTGAGTCAATCCCAGGCCATGGTGTCCCACAAGGTTTTGGCTGATTTAAAAATCCTGGCCCTATCAGTAATTGACCTTGCAGCTTGTAAAAAGTGTACTCTGAATAAAATAAGTTTATTTGTTGCAGGTGGGTTTGGTTCAGGTTTATGTCTCCTCATCATTACATTTTCTGGTTGTGATAAAACAGTCATTGTGATTCTATTAGTATGTGCTTTGGGCACAGCTGCATTTTATCAAGGAGGCAGTTTTCTGAATCATGTTGATCTAGGAAGGAATTACACAGGAACAATAGCTGGAATATACCTTACTGTGTACAATGCGATGGGAGTCATTGCACCATTAATCATAGATATGATTGTTGACAAGGTAACAGCAATAACATATTTTGTAACAACTGTATTTCATACTATGCACCATTTCATTACTGTGTGATTTTACAAAAAAAGTTTAGAAATGGAATATTACAGTACCATGTATTGATGATATAAAAAAAATGTAATATAAAATTATGTTTCTATACATAATTCTTCTGTATGTGTGTTCGTCACTCTTCTCCTCCTAAACGACTGGATTGATTTGATGAAATTTTGTGTGTGTGTCTGATTGGGTCCCTCGATGGTTTAGATTCACAGTTGGACCCTCTAAAACCATTAGGTGTAGGAGTTCACCTGAAGTGAAAATTTAAATATCGTTCTAGTGTTCACATTTTTTCAATGTTTCACAATGAAGCTCAGTATACCCTTTTAAAGTAAACCGAGTAGGTATTATCCAAAAATGACTGAAATCCGACAATTAGAAGTGGAGGTTTACTTGAAACCCGAAATTAAAAACTGCCTAAATGACTGGACCGATTTTGACGAAAATTTTTGTGTGTGTTTGAGTGAGTCCCTGGATTGTTTAGATTCACATTTGAACCCTCTAAAACCATTAGGAGTTCACCTGAAGTGAAAATTTAAAAATTGCTCTAGCGGTCACAATTTTGGATGTTTCACAATGGAACTCGGTATCTCCTATTAAAATAAACCAAGGTAGATATAAAAAAAATGAGCAAAATCTGACAATTAAATGTGGAGGTTTACCTGAAATCCAAAATTAAAATTGCCATGTTTGGTTCATCTCAACATATACCATGCAATTTAATTAACCTTTAATATTTAATTTATTTAGGCATAGCAACGCACATCGCGTATTCACTAGTAAAATTATAAAATTGGACCTTCTTTTGGATCCTCCTTAACTGTTAAAAACTATTAAAACATTAAGCCTTTTGGGACCAGTCCCATGCTCAGTAGAAGGTTGTGGGATATAGAACAACACTCTCACAATTTTACAGAGAGAATGGAACCCACGTAAGATAAACATACTGGAGTACAAATTTTATTTGGAGAGAAAAATATATGCCTGAATCGGGATTTGAACCCGATGTCTCTGGTTCTGTACTCCAGTGCCCTGACCACAGAGCTACTAGGCTCCTGATTTAAACAAATATTAATTCTCTCTTTTTATATGAATTCCTGTGTGCTGAGGCTTGAACTTTTTGTTCTACATGCCGTCTGCAGCTTCTTTAACAAGAAGACTTTATTGGAATCAACACCACATTCATAGCCATTGAAGGTTATATTCGATCTTAGATAATAACACCAGCCAACAGTGAAGACTGAAATGAAGTAAATGTTTCATAAGTATATCGATCACACTGATAACGAAAAAGACAATGAAAAGCTCGAATTAGCTCTCATTTCCAAGTTAAAGGGGTTGCATTAAACCCTTTTAAATTATGATTTTGTTGAGATTAATTTCAGGCAAGCAGCTACAGCAACATCACTATTTATCCTAGGATCATGCTTCGAACCTCATTCTCTTCACAAAAGAGCAGTCTTTAAGCGGTACCATTCAAATACCCCTATCATGTACCCGAGGCAAGAAAAATTTAGAGAAATTGAGATTTATTGTGAACTGGAGGTTTTCAGAAGGGCTTGAAGGACTTTGGAACATGGATTAATTGGGGTGGTTTGGTAGCGTGTGTTTTACTTTACGGATAAGGGTTTTACTCACCTGAAACTAGCCGAGCGGTCCAGTATGTGGAAATCTTATATACAAAGGTATTCGTGTCTTCATGGATAAATTAACCGATTCTTGACTTAACTATTTTAATTAATACTAACTTAAATTATTACATATATTTCAGAAATTCTAATCCTAACTAACTAATTTAACTTACATTGTAGAAAACGTACATTTCGACCTTCATGAGGTTTGAGAGGGAGAGAGATGGTGTATGAATCTACTTCGATTTACATACTAATATTAATCTAATAGCTCTTACAATTTGAAATATTGTTTTTATACTCTGAACTTTAGTATTACTCTAACCAAGGTATTTTGATGTAATTTCTAAAACTATGAAATGAATGAAGAAAAATGGTATGTAGACTTACCCATGTGAACTCAGGAACAACAAGACAAGACTGATCTATTTTCGAGGGTTTTATACCAAACTAACCATCATGACATTCCTACGGTCTAAAAGCAGAGATTTTACAGTTAGCCTTGTTCTACATTGTACCTGGCTATAATTCTAAATTCTATCATGCAATATAATATGTCTAAATGCTTCCTATTTCATCAGCTGTTTTAATATGAAATAATTAAAATATCTATTTCTTAATCTATGTATTCATAACAAGATTTTTTCTGAAAATCCCTTGTTTCTAAGTTTGGCCCCCCTGTACTCCCCTGTGTTAATGCACAGATATTGAAATCAACTGAAACGTACTAAGAGATGCATGCAATGTGTGTGTAAAATTTCAATCTTCTATATGCAAAAGTAAGACGAAAGTGATGATGTCATTACCCCTTATGTATCGACGCAGAAGAGCATATTACTACATAATTATGTATACATTATGTATTTTACAATGCATCCATACTTGAAAAAAAAAGTAAAAAGCTTTACTAAAAAATTTTAAATCCAATACTTACATTACTCTCTTTTAGGACTAATGGCAGCTATGGGTATTAACTATAAAAGTGTTGAATGGAGGTTGCTCATCGACTCCTCCAAAATAAGTCTCAAGTGTGTCCTACTGCATAATTGCAACATGTTACCATCGATTTCAATTGGGTATGCACCTTACATGAAAGAAACATATGTTAACATGAAACAGTTGTTATTGCGATTAAACTATGACAAGTTTAACTGGCAGATTTCTGGGGATCTGAAAATCATAGGCATACTACTTGGGCTACAAAGGATAAATTATATTTGAAGAGAAAAATTTTTGCCTAGACTGAGACTCGAACCTGGGACCTTTGGCTTCTTAACTAAGAAGCCGCCATTTGCAATGATAGAAACAAAGGTTTAAAAGCATTTGGCGCGAGGGAATTACAACGTATATAAGAGAAAAATTTATGTCTAGATCGCAACTTGCCTCGGTAGCTTAGTTGGTAGAGCATTTGGCCCGGCAAGCCAAAGGTCCCGGGTTCGAGTCTCGGTCTAGGCGAAAATTTTTCTCTTCAAATATAATTTATCCTTCAGTGAGAAGTGTTAAATCAATAATAAAAACATCAATAGAAGCCCTACTGGCTTTATAAAGTAGTGTTAAATTCCCAATAAATGTCTTCTTAACTAAGAAGCCGCCATTTGCAAAGATAGAAGCAAAGGTTTCAAAGCATTTGGCACGAGGGAATTACAACATATATAAGAGGAAAATTTGTGTCTAGATCGCTACTCGCCTCGGTAGCTCAGTTGGTAGAGCATTTGGCCCGGCAAGCCAAAGGTTCCGGGTTTGAGTCTCGGTCTAGGCGAAAATTTTTCTCTTCAAATATAATTTATCCTTCAGTGAAAAGTGTTAAATCAATAATAAAAACATCAAAGTTTATTTTGTTAATTCAAAGTTTTGATCTCTTCTTTTGAGATGTATTTTTTTGTTTTAGCTCCTGTCAACAACAACAGTTTTGATAATTCAAATTTTTCAAAATTCCCCCTTGAGTCCAAATTAAAAAGTGTCCACTGTGTGTTGTCATGCCAGGAGAGAATACTAGAATGTCGAAATGACAACATAGGCATTGTATATAATATATATATATATATATTTTTTAATTTAACATTTTTTGTAAGAATTTTGGGATTACAACCTGTAATGCATAATAGTTCATGTTTCAAGAGTTGAGCCTTGTTTGATTTAATTTTGCACCTCATTTTTGTTTTTAATTATTGTTTTTAGGTATTTGAATCCTGCTACATCTTCAAAATATCCCTCATTTATTAACTATTATGTAAGTGAATTTTTTTTTTCTCTAGCCCACTCTGAGCCGATGGAAGATAGTATTCTATGTAGGAGCAGCAGTACCAGTTGCATGCACCATATTGTATTTATTATTTGGTACAATACAAGAACAATGTTGGAATAAATTGTGCTGTGAAACTGAACAAAGCAAACCTGAATCTAATAAACAAGCAGGAGCTATTTGAAATGTCCTGTACTAGGAGAAGACTGAAATATTTGCAAAGGTATAAATCTAATAAACATAATCAATTAAAAAATAAGACTAATTTTTAAAAGAAAAGTATAAGAATAATCTTTGATTTTTATGCTAATATGAAGAATTGTATTTTATAATTCTGCAAAATAGTGCAGATATAAATTTTCTGTCCAGTTCTGCAAAGATAAATCCAATGTAACAGTCATACGCATAAATTAAACATCCACCAAATATATAAAATCTATAATTGATTTAATTCATTAATAATTACAAAAAATATATACCCCTTTGAATTGAAGAATAGAATAGACATAAATAAAATCCATGTGAATAAATAAGGTGAATCTGGTACATCTAATCTCATAAATATTTGTGTTTCATTTGACATGTTTTGATATATTGTCAGCTTGTCTAAACTGTTGATATTTATGTTGTCGGCCTGGATATTGACTCCCACTCCATCTTTCTGTTGATGAAAGAGCTTGTAAATCAATTTTTTTTCCCAGAATGATGCTGAAGTTGTTTTTCGGTGCCAATCGTATGTTGAAATTTAAAAAAAAAGTTTGAAACTTATGGTGAATCAATGGATGATATGTGAATTTCTTGAATTTTATATTTTCTTCTTTTTCTTTTAGAATTGTACTTTGATTAATAAATTTTTGTCTTTTGAACTTTTTTCTTGCCTCCTAGCACCATTGATAAAGTTTAGCAGATGTTAATGCAGTGCAATGATGTATTATGAGCAAAATTCATACTCGTACTAGTCCTGCATAACATATAGAGAGAATTGTTTAGTATTCCCAGAATTAATTAAGAATTTAAAGAGATGAATATGGGTGCAAGTTTTATTGCCTGGGTTGTTGGAACCATTATGATGATTGTATGTTTCACTTTTGTATACTTGTATACACTATTGGTTCACTTATGGTTAGCTCATGATAAGGCTTTATTCTGTCTTGAGGAAGATCAGGAAGAATCGTAAAGATTGTGGAAGAAAACTCATGTATCGGGAAGAAATATCCGAAATAAATATTTTTTTTTTATTATCTATTGACACTATGCCTTCTTCCCAGTCAGCTTCATTTAATGACTGACACTTTTCAAATAGTATACCACACTTGATTAACAATTTATCAAAGTGGAACGGTTATTTGATTATGTAAAAATGTTAATCACTCTGTTCAAAATTAGTATGAAGTTATTCTCTTAATATTGTATTATTTATAATTAAATATCTCTTTTATATTTACATAGTGTTTATATCCAATGCATACTTTTATTTAAGCCTCTTATCTTTTATAAGAATGCCACATAATGAACTTTTCCGCAATAACTCGGAATTGCTTCCTATCTCGACGATTATTAGAGAGTGACTGAAATTTTAATTATTTGTGAAATAAATTTCAACAACGTTCAAGTAATGTGACTTTTTTCCCCTCATTCTCAATGGTTGAGATTCAAATATAATCAGTTTTAACTGAATATTTGAAAATATTAATGGTGTATCTTAAACCATATTGAACTTTTGTAGGAATTAATCACTATGAGGTTTTATTTATGATAACATTAAATGTTTCCTCCCCTCCTCATATTTACTTAGAATATGTATATGAGGATAGGTAGGAAACATTTGATTTTATCATATCTTAAACCAATTAAATTGAAGATGTTGCAATTAATTAATATACTGCAAGAATGATTTAAAATAGGTGCAGATACCTGTATTTGCAATAACTCCAGCCAGACTATCTCACATCTATTATTTGAGTGGCCCACATTTGATTTCAAAAGACATGAATTTATTAAAAAATTGAGTTATTGCCAAAATGGATTTCAACTGCCTTTGACAAATATTTTACGTAAAACATGCTGCTATAGGAAGCTATGTGACTTTATCTATAATATTTTTAAGAGACTTTGAGTTAGTTTTGGTTTGTTAATTAATTACTTTATTTGTTCATATTACATTACATTATCATTGATATGTAATGCTAGAAATTAAGCATAATCTAAATTATTGTAAATAATTAATTGTATTTTAACTAAAACCTTAACATAAGTGATGGTAAAATAGGGTTCTCATTATTGGAGATTCAATAAAAAAGTAAATAAAATTAATTAATCACATGGAAATTCAAAATTTTAATAGTTTTACAAATATTTCCATTACTTAATTTATACACAATACCAGTAATGTAGATAGATAGATCATCGGTTGATTAATGTCTTTGACATCATCCAATTTCTAATAGCCAATTTTGTCGGTCCATCCAATCTCCTGGATGTAGATGTTTCTCCTTCATGTATAAATATATTCCTTGACTCCAGGAGATAGAAAATTTGAAACAGGACATCATCGTACTTACCGGTAATGTATAAAAGTATTTATCTCTACAAATTAGGCTTACTTGAATTATCAAAATATTTCTTTTATATGCAAAAAAACTTTAAGATTTCCTTACAGAAATTATCTTATATTAATATTATTCAATGAGATAATTCTTAATATATTCTCATATTTACCTAATTCTCCTGCTTTAAAATATACCTGCCTGTGTTATCTTATGACTATATTCACCTTATTTCTGACCTACTTACAGCCATGTTGTTCTAAGCAAATATTCTTTAATGAACAGAAATAAAATTATCAGTAATCTATCTTTGTAAAATAATAAGATTAAGTAGCTATGATGGAGATAACAGTACTTTAAATAAAAGGAGTTCATATCACATTAATTAATTTATATTATTCTATGTAATAGGTTCTTGTCTTTCAGTTAAAAGTAATTAATTATAGCATGTTCACTGTAGATACATGGAACTGTCAAGCTACACAAATATGTTTGTTTTATTTTATTGAGTGAGTTTCATTAATCTTCCATATGAATAATTTTATATAAGTATTATTTATAATAATAGATGCATATAATAAAGTTGGAAATTTTTACATTATGAGGTTTATAATAATAATAGATGTTTAATAATTTCTATGAATTTCATTTGTATTATTATTTTAGATATCTTAATCTTCTTTACATCCCTATTTTTATAATGCTAAAAGTTGAATAACTTCTATACATTTTATATATAGCAAACAATAAAAATTTTAGAATATTTATAATTATTATTTTTATTATTATTTTAGATAATGTATTAACTAGCTAATTCACTGGCACTATCGAACCTGTAGGTTCATGGCAAAGTGGACATGAGCTCTCCATACATCCCTATTTGAGGTAATGTTTCACAATCATCCTCTGTATAATTACTTCCCTCAAATCATGGTTAATGTTATTTTGGCCGTCCTACTGGGCACTGTCCTTCTGGAGTAGTTTCATACCCTATTTCACTTCCCATTTGTGCCACATGTCCTGCTCATTGTAGTCTATGATACTTAAATCTTCTTATTATGTATGATTTCCCATAAATATCATATAGCTCACTGTCTTCCCCATTTGCCTGTCTGTTCATCTCTCTTTGGTCCAGTGAGTTAGTTAGGTGATATAATGAATTATAAAAACAAATTTTTAACATTTTATTTTTATAATATTTTAGAATTAAACACAAGAAAATTATAAAAAATGATTCAGTCATAAACATTTCAACTCATCCATAATACAATGAATGAATCAATCAATTCTTATCTTACCTCATAATTCATGTTTTTTTAAACATGGGAACTTCATTTTTCAAGAGGAGTCCCTCATCCTGAGCCAGTATTATTACTACCAGATTTTCATATGAATCTTCATCTATAATGTTGTCATCTGGTGCTGATTTGATGAACCTTGAGATCAAGTCCTGTTCATCGGGAATTTCAAAATTCATGGATCTAAATTTGTTCTTCTGAATATATATCTTTTCCCGAACTGTAAATTCCAAAGGTTTTTTCCAAATCTTTTAAAAGTTTAGCTTCTTTTTCAATTTTATGACTCTCCAGCAAATTATGTGCTGCAATAGCTGATTTTTCAAATTCACCATTCCTATTATTTCTAAAGTGTTCAAGGAACTCATAGTTTCATAAAATTGAAAAAGAAGCTAAACTTTTAAAACATTTGGAAAAAACCTTTGGTATTGACAGTTTGGAAAAAGATATATATTCAGAAGAACAAATTTAGATCCATGAATTTTAAAATTCCCGATGAACAGGACTTGATCTCAATGTTCATCAAATCAGCACCAGATGGCAATGTTATAGATGAAGATTCAAATGAAAGATAAATTAAAATGTTTCATACTTCTCCTCATAACCTATCTTCTAAGTACATTGCGATTTCAGGGCTCTGGCAGCCATATCCTCAGTACCATCTTGATGACTGATGTTATGTCGATCGGAAGAACCACTTCTTCTGCCCTCTGTTAGTGGATCAATAAACTTTCTGAAATCGCGATCTATTTAGAAGATTGGTTATAGAAGAGGTATGAAACATTTTAATTTATCTTAAATTAAACTTCATAGTGATTCATTCCTACAAAAGTTCAATTCAAACGGAAATCTGTTAGTCACAATATATGTTGAGGATGAGAGGGACTCCTCTTGAAAACTGCAGTTCCCGTATTTAAAAAAAAAGTCATGAATTATGAGGTAAGATAAGAATTGACTCATTCATTCATTGAATTAAGAACCTCATAAAGTTATTTCCTATATTTAACTTATGAATCATTCATAATATCTCACTTTTAATACTTGTAACATGAATAACTATTTTACTATCAATATTAGAATAATCACATGAACGTATTGTTACTATCTTGAATGCTAATGACATACCAGTTAACTGAAAACTAAATTTGTGATTAAATTGTACATGTATTGATACTTTGAATATGCATGGTCAGGTGGTGTGATATTAATGTTTTGATTCCAAGTACTTTCCATGATAGTGACTGTGATCTGACGGTATACATATCTTTTCAGATAACCTTTCAATATTTTAAGTGTATAAATGATCTACATCTTATACTGATGACATCAAACTAACAAAACAACAGATGTGTTGAGTAGTTGTTATCTTATTCATCTTTTTAAGTAGCTGTATCAGAAAGATATCATCTGGAGATGAGAATGACTAGGAGAAAATTATATAATTCCTTTATATTTGATTTTGTTTTGGGAAATGAATTGCCCATTTGATAATCCAAACACCCAGTGGTGGTCATGGACTGAGAAATGAGTGTATTTTAGTCATTTAAGAAATGGCAGCAAACAATTAAATCAGATATCTTTACCATAAATAAAATTATCATAATTGTTATTATTCAGGAATTTTGCAACTGAACCCATCTTCCCATTCCCAATTTTCATCCTTCTTGATCAAGGTCATCTTCTTGTTGAAGTCTCTTTGAAAAAATAACTTTTTTAACTTTTTGGTGCCATGATCTTTTTTATTTTCCAGGCTGGTTTCCACTGAAACATTTTTTAGATCGTCTTTGTTGTTGCATCCTTATTAATGTCCAAAGTATTTTAACTCCCTCTTTTTAATTCTATATGTTATCTTCTCTTCTTTTCCCATCCATCTCCTAATTTCTTCATTCTGGATTCTTAGCAATCTCGATATCTCTTTGTTTCTTTTTATATAATCCACTTCAACTGCCAAAAGTTTTCTTTTATATATTTTATTCACAAACATACCTACTAAATTAATGTTCGTATATAAGATAGAGACTTTGCAAAGCAAGTTCAAACTGACCGCAACATTTAATTGCATCTGTAATTCATGACAAAACTTGTTCATTATTAACATTTGAAAAGAAAAATTTACACCTAAACTAATAAGGGAACTGTCAACCATTGCATGCCAAAATCTACCTTGAAATTTCTCCCAGAGAAGAGTTGTGATGAACCAAGGCCATATTAAAAAAAATATTTGCTGTTATTAACTACAAGGCACTGAAATCAAACCCATAATCCAGCAATGCAACCCACTTTATGGAGCAGATGGACTCCCTGCTTGAGTAAGAGCATGGTGGAATGATGCAGGATACAGCATGGATAGGCAGGGAGGGTTATCCAATCTATCAATTCAGGACTTGTATTACTTCCCTGTAGTTTAAATGAGAGATTTGGCAGTACTGTATACCTTCACAACTTATGAACTGCAAAGAGGTTTGCAATTTAATACAGGACTCTGGTGCACAATCTAGTGATTAAAAAGTATACACCACCACATCTCCTGACCCCAAGATTGAAAATTTTGCAATTAACAAAGTAGTGTTTCTTCTAATTTTGACAATGACCAAGTTTCAGATGCATAAGACAAAACAGATCGTATAGGAACTGCATATATCATCAGTTTTGTTTTTCAGAATATTGTATGCGATTTTAAATGCTCTCTAAGGTTATGGAAACATCATTCATCACATTTTCCTTTCATGTCATAGTCTTGAAACTATTTTTAGGTTTACAAAAAAATTTCCAATCATCTCTTCCTCAGCCATTACAATGCATGGTAACACCTATTAGCAGAAAATATACTTTCTCTATTTTGAAGTACCCTCAAAGGTTGGCAGACTCTTTTTATGAATCTTTCTTTTTTTATTATTATTATTATTCAATGCTCCAGGTTGTCATTTCGACATTTCTGGAGTTCTCTCCTGGCATTGGCGTATTGTAATTCACTTCTGAAGTTGGGACACCTAGAAGGTGGAGTTATGCCGATGATATGATGGGTGATAAATGATATTGTAGTGCCAGGAGAGTTCTTAACCTGAACTAACCTAAATTCCAGACCAAGGGCAACCACAGGAATAATTCCCTTTAAGGAAAAATTCATATGGTTTGACCTGGAATCGAACCCAGGACCTCATGAACAATAGTCAGAAATGCTGACTAGCCCATGAGACTGGTTTATGAATCTTTCTTTCTCTTATTAAAATTTTAATGTAGGCTTATAGGAAGAAAATGCATTACAACATTTCAATAAGATGTTAATCAGTAGCCTATTATACATGGGAAGGTATGATCATTTAATTTTTTTTTTAGATTTTACAATTACATTAATTATGTGAAATAATGTAGAATTTAATGTTTCTAATCATAACATTGTATGATCACATTCCCATAAAGTAAATACTCATAGGTTGGCACCCAAAAATGACTATAGCATCAGATTGATTAGACCTAACAAAAATGAGAAAATGAGGAAGAAAACAAATCAGGGATTTATCGTAAGTAATGCCACGAGTGATTTCCAAATTTATCTAGTGAATTTGGAAATCAAAAGTGGCATTTGTTAGGACTATTTAACGAATAAAATTAAGCTGTTTACTTACAAATCATTAATTATTTAATTATATTATTTTTTTAGTAATAATATTGAGGTAAGATGATCAGATAAAAAATAAAATATAATTAAAATAACTTCAAAATATCACTTCTTAAAATTAAATATTAATCACAAATCATTATTTAACTATAGTTATTTTAAAATATTTACATATTTAATGTAAACGGCGATGTTTGAAAACAAATGAGAAACGATTAGAATGCTTCATTTCCTTCCTTTGTTCATCACTGCAACCAGATCATAATATTATTTAATGCCAAAGGATCGCAATATTGTAAGAATGCACCCTAGTGGATAAATTTATAACCAACATTATAGGTATTAATTAATTTGATGTCCTATGATGTAAATATGTCAATTATATTTTTCTGCAATGTCATTTCCTGGAAATAATTCGTTTAAGAAAGTGCAAACAGTGTTTTTTTTTTTGGTATAATCAATTGTTACAAATGTTTTTATATTATCTATTGCATGTGCTTTCTGCTGACATTCATGCACTATATATACAATCTGATAGCCATATTTCTTAGAGGGTCAGTCACTGCAAAATAATGCTATGACCTATTAAAAAGGAGGTGCTTTCTTTATTATGATAAACTTTAGTTGGTAAATTTAGGGCGAAACACAACTGCGATTGGTTGTAAATCAAAAATCATTGAAATGTGATTGGTCATTGACTCCCATTTGGGGGCATGAGTTAAATAGTCAGATTAAATGTGAAGAATGTGAGAAATTCTACATAGGAAAAACTAAGAGAAATTTCAAAACTAGAGTGAAAGAACATCTCAGGAACGTCAAGAAAGGGGAAGTAGAAAAATCTGCAGTGGCTGCACATGCATGGTCTTTAAAACATCTTATTGAAAAGAAGGCTAAATTATTAAAACAAATAGAAAACCAAAAGAACTCACTATTTGGGAAAAGATCTCATTCAAAGGAGCAAAAAGGAGAAATTGATGAACTTTGAAATTCCTGGGGAGAATGACCTGGTTTCGAGTTTTTCTGTCTGCCAATAGAAGGAGCAAAAGACGGTTCTTCAAGACGACAGAATAATGGTCGTGGAGATACTGACAATGGAACTGAAATCTAAAGTTCTGAAAATAGTTTAAATTATATAAAAAAAATAAAAATATGAGGTGAGTGATTAAATTTTACTTAAATGAATGTACCTCATAGTGTGAATTCCTAAAATAAATACTCATAGATATATTTAAAAGAAAAGTCATAGCATGTGATTATGATGGTATAACAATATTATGACACAGAAGATTAGTTTGTTTGCATTAAAAAAATTCCTCTTGAATGAACATATGGCAGATGTGATTATTAACATTTAATTGTACGTCAGTTATAACATTAATTTATCTTATCTCAAGATTGTACGTCAGCTTTTAATTTTATTTACTCTATATATACCTGCATGAAAATATTGAAACTAATTCTAAATAGAGAATGGGAGAAATTGATTTAAAAGATGACATACAACAGAGAGAAGGTAATTTTTTTTTCTTTAATATTCATTTTTTAAAGTATTATATAATCATTTATTAAAAAATGTGCATACTTAGAAGATAGGCAATACTTCTAAAATCCATTGTAAATCACAATTGAGATTATGAATTAAATTTTTTTTAAATATTAAAATCAGTCAACCTTAATTTAAATGTATTTCTGTTTAAAAAACTTCTAATTGACAATTTTTTTAAACAGAAATCCATTTTAATTGAGGACGACTAATATATCATATTATTTTATATATTTATTATATATTATTTAATATATTATTTTAATATGTTTAAAAATCTTAGATGATAGAATTTTATTTTTTAAAGAGACTCTTTTTTTCCTGAACTGGAATTTGAACCCAAGATCTTTGATCTTCTGCATTAGTGCACTAACCATTGCTCTATCCAGGCTTCCCAGCACAATACAAATGTTTCTCTTTCTTATATAATCCTATTCCACATTAGTGTGAAATTTCATTCACAACTTAATTGGCTTACTTCTAATTTACTTATGATGGGATTATTAATATTACTATTATAGCTGTAAAGGTATTATTATGATGTTGAAAGTGAATTTATACACTCAATTTAATTGATAAATTAATTTTTAAGAGAAAAATTTCTATATTGAAGAGAACAATATTAACAATGTATATAAGAGAAAAATTTGCATTTAGATTGGAACTTGCCCAGATAGCTCAGTTGGTAGAGCATTGGTCTAGAAAGCCAGAGGTCCTGGGTTAAAGTCCCCAGTCTAGCATATAATTTTTCTCTTCAAATATGATTTATCCATCATTGAGATGTATAAAATGAATAATAAAAACATTGAAAGAAGCCGTACTGGCTCTATAATGTAATATAAAATTCCCAATAAATGTCTTCTTAAATAAAGAAGCCGCCATTTGCAAAGATAGAAGCAAAGATTTCATAGCATTTGGTGCACAAGAATTTACAATGTATATAAGAGAAAAATTTGCATTTAGATTGGAACTCACTCAGATACTTAGTCAATAGAACATTGGTCTAGAAAGTCAAAGGTCCTGGGTTCGAGTCCCAGTCTGAGCATATAATT
Organism: Diploptera punctata; assembly: GCA_030220185.1. NCBI lineage: Eukaryota > Metazoa > Arthropoda > Insecta > Blattodea > Blaberidae > Diploptera > Diploptera punctata. The sequence goes on along the minus strand of JASPKZ010003868.1, from coordinate 2,110,537 downwards.
TTTCTCTTCAAGTAAGAAAAATATATGCTCAGACTGAGGTTTGAACCCAGGACCTTTGGCTTTCTATGCCAATACTCTACCAACTGAGCTACCTGAGCACTCAATCTAAACAAAAATGTTTCTCTTATACATTGTTAGTTCTCGAGCGCTAAGTGCTATGAACCAAAAGCCAAAAGTCCTGGGTTCAAACCCAAGTCTGAGCATATATTTTTTCTCTTCAAATATAAATTGTCCTTCAGTGAGAAGTATTAAATTAATAATAAAAATATAGAAAAATTTCGGCCTAAATTGGGATTTGAACCCAAGACCTCTGGTTTCACAAACCATTGTGCTATGCAGGAATACTTGCCCAAACACATTTTTTTTTCTCTCTCAACTGGATCAGGCAGAAAAGTTTTTCTCTTCAAAAATAATTTATTGATCAATCTGAGTGAATAAATTTACATATAACATAAAAATAATAGCTTTACAGCTGTAATCATCCCATCATAAAGTCCTCATGAATTAGAAACAACCCATTTGCTTTGTAAATGGAGGTTCACACTACTGGAAATGGGATTATATAAGAAATAGGTATATATATATATATATATATATATATATATATATATATATAGGTATAATTAATGCACTGATGCATAAAACCAAAAGTACTGGGTTAAAGTCCTTGTTCATGTACAATTTTCTCTCTTCGAAAAATAATGTGTCAGTAAATCTGAATGTATAAATATACCGGTACTTTTAATATCAGGATATTTTTTCTGTTATCAGCATTTACAATTATTTATTCAGCTTATCTCAAGAGAATAAATGTCCCTAAACAAAGTTACATACATTTTAAAGTATGTGTTATATAATATTTAATTTTAGGAAGTTATATTTTGAGGTTATTTTAATTATATTATTTTTGGTCTGGACATCTTACCTCAATATTAATGTTGAGGTAAGATGTCCAGACCAAAAATAATATAATGTGTTATATATTTATGTAAAGAGTTATTTTGCCATTTCATAAATCAATGATAATATTCATGTATCAAATTAATACAGCTATGCTCTAATATAACCTAATTGAATACTAATTTTATAATTGAATTAATATTATTTGTAAGGACAAACAGTCAGGTGAATGAAGAAAACTATATAACAATGAGCTACATGATATTTATGGGAAACCACATGTAATGAGAATTGTCAAGTTTCATTAATTGTGTTTGGGAAAGACATGTGAAATGAATGGAGAATGAAAGAGAGGCATTGGAAACTTATTGCAGAAAAACCAGAAAGAAAGAACCCAGTAGTTAAGGCCAAGAATGATGTGAGAGAATAACATTAATCGTGAATTGAAGGGAGATGAATTATACAAAAAATGATTGGAAAGTATTAGCTGAGGATAGTATGTATGCAGATATTACATAAAATGCTTCATACCTCACCTCATATCCAGTCTTCTAATTATACCGCGGTTTCAAGTATTAGCTGAGGATAGTATGTATGCAGATATTACATTAAAATGCTTCATACCTCACCTCATATCCAGTCTTCTAATTATACCGCGGTTTCAAAACCTTGGCAGCTTCATCTTCAGTAATTTCTCGTCGACTGATGTTATGTCGATCAGAAGAACTACTTCTTCTTCCCTCTGCTGGTGGACAATAAACCTCCGGATCCAATCAGAATCTGCGGAAATTTCGAAGCTTTTATAGGAAAAAAATCACTATGATGTTTAATTTAAGATTAAATTAAAATGCTTCATACTGCACCTCATATCCAGTCTTCTAATTATACCGCAGTTGCAAAACCTTGGCAGCTTCATCTTCAGTAATTTCTTGTCGACTTTGAAATTCCCGCGGATTCTGATTGGATCCAGAGGTTTATTGGTCCACCAACAGAGTGAAGAAGAAATAGTTCTTCTGTTCGACATATCAGTTGACGAGAAATTACTAAAGATGAAGCTGCCAAGGCTTTGAAACTGCAGTATAATTAGAAGACTGGATATGAGGTGAGGTATGAAGCATTTTAATTTAATCTTAAATTAAACCTCAAAGTGATTTTTTCCTATCAGAGTTCATTGTATGGAGAGCTTAAGTCCTCATGCATGAACTCCAGGTTCAGTGAGTTAATTATTTTAGTAATTTGTAAGTCAGAATCCAGAGCCAGCCTATATTTTTAAATTTATTCATTTTATACAAAGTTATATATTATTGCTTGATTTTGTGTAGTCATAATTTTTGTTGGGAATGTTGAAAGATTGTAAAATTTGTATTGATTATAGTCAATGAAGGTAAGCTAGGAAAGGCAATGAAAAAATGATAAAGTAGCATTGTTGACAAAATGACTGCCACATCTCAATGAAGAAGAAGGACACTTCATTTTGCACAAGGTGGGGCACCATGACACTGGCATGTGAACATTTAAAGTTGTATTTCTAAATGAAAATCTTCCTCAAATATAGATTGTATGGGCTTATTAAATAGACATCTTCTGTGCATAGCCATCCTGGTCATCGGACCTCACAGTGTGTGTTCGTGTGGGATTTTGTGAAGGACAACCCTTCCACAGACACTGCAGGAATTAAGCAGACACATCCAAGCTATAAAATTTTAAGCGAATTAAATAAAACACACAAAAATATACAATTCACGAATATTAATTGAAAATCTATAAATTAATTAATTATGTTTATCTCACAATTACTAAAAATATAAACATCAATAGTTTAGACATTAGCATATATATACAAAGCCCACCAGAACCCAATAACCATACATAAAAAATCTAGACACCCTTTCCAATTAAAAAAAAACATCTTTACCAGCCATGTAAATAGAATGATAAAGTTGAGAATGGGCTGATGATAGTATGCAGGCCTATTGAAACATGTTCTCAAGAATTCTACTAAATTATGAGGTAAGAAGAACTCAATTTAATTTATTGTAAGAGAAAAATTCTAACTCAGAGAAATTAGATTAGAGTGAAGCTTTTTTAGAAAATACTTTCATTTTAAATATATTTAAAAATGGCATTCATCTGTCTAAACCTGTATTCCCACAACGGGCAAAGGTTCTCTCTTACGAGAGTTATTTAACCAAACTAATTTAATTATTAGTTAATAAATAATTAGATTTTTATGACTCACCTCATAAAATTGTAGTTTTTTCTATTTATTAATTAAAATAAACCTCATAGCGTCACTTCCTTTAAATATTAAGAATAATTTAATTATACTTATTTTTCTATAGATGTCAGCAAGTGACAAGTAGTTAGCTCATCACCCAAAGAGACATCTAGTAGGCAGTGAAAATATTACCTGGATGGGAAAAGCCAATTGAATTTTGCTCAGAGGCTCTAATTTAGACTTGAGATTCTCTTTTGAGCCCAAAAATCTTAATATTCTGGACCCATTTAAGTCCCTCTTGGAGATATTACTCCTTGGATTTTTCCATACTAAAAAAGTCCATTGAACCTAGCCAGATTTGAGTCTGTGATCCTCAAGACCAGAGGCAAGGAACTTAACCCCTAGATCAAAGAGACAAATAAAGTGGCATAACAAGTACAGTGCGATCAGTATAGCATTGGACAGCAGATGCAGGATTTGTGCTGTGCAGTGACGAAAGCTTACATGTGTAGACACGGGACTTGAAATGTGCACAGACTCAGCAGTATACAAGCACATCCCACGCATTCATGGTCACAGTCAGATTGTGTGCTTCGAGTGGATAAGATGCTTGCTTGTGTTTCCTTGTGTATTGAATGGCGAGTGTATAAGTTATTTCAATTTTAAAATTTGTATCTTATAAAACAGGCGTGTATAAGTGTAAACTGAATGACGTGTGTATAAGTGTAAAGAGTAAACTATATAATGGCTAATAACTTTTGTACTGAACAACGTGTATTTATTTATGATCAGTATTTGTTAACTTAGTCTGCCAGCCAAGTACAAAGACTCTTTGAAACACGAATCCTGGGTGTAAAAATTCCATCACATTTAACATCCCATACTCTATACAACAAATTTCATACAACAGGAAGTGTCGAGCTTAAGAAACCACACAAGCCGCGTAGCGTTCTCACAGAAGAAACAATAGACAACATCTGTTATCAATTGGAACACTTAGGCGCCATTTGCAACAAGTAGAAATTTTTTAAGGCTCTATACAAACGCTACTAAATTGTTAAAATTGCATCCATATAAAATAACCAAGACATATGCTCTTCAACCGGGTGACCCTATTCCAGCACCTGTGTCAATAAAGTTGATAAGTATGACAATTTGTAAAATAGTTACGAAAATGTGTGTGGTTGTATCACTGTAATCTTATGCTGTCCGTTCCCGGCCACGAGTGTGTCAGCAGTGTACAGTGAAATCCCCGCGTCTTCTGTCCAATGCTATACTGATCACACTGTAGATATCTCAATATTTTCAGTCTTGAAAGACACAATGCTGTATTAAAACCTTATAATAATTAATCACAGTACACAGTTTTTAAAATCTAAATTTAATTTTACAAAAGGAAGAGTTAGTTAAGAATATTGGTGTAATGAATATTTGTATTTTGAATGGTTATATGATAGTGTGATAATCACAATTGAGTAGCATATTTGATAAAATTATATTTATCAGCTGCCTGGCTGTCATTATTCCAATGAACAAAAAAGACAAAAATTTTAGTAATGTTTTAGAAATTTCAATAATGTTTACTGATGTATTCTATAGGTGATATTGTTGCCTCAGATGCAGCAGATCTAGATTTGATCCTGATTGAGACATGTTTCCTGGGGAAGGTTTGATTTGATATTTTTCATTATCCTGTAATATAGATGTCATAAAAATTTACAGCATAGATAGTCTCTGAACACTATCAAAAGAATCATATCAATAAACTTAGAGAAGAATACACCACCGAAACATCTGGAAAGGAATGGGAAAATTTACAAACTACATTACAAAGGAAATCCACAATGGCAACATTCAGACTACTAACAGGACATGACTTGACAGTCATAATAATAAACACCTACACAGATTTAGCATAGCAAATTCACCAAAATGTTCTTTTTGCAATTTAAATGAAGATATGGAATGACACCATCTCCTCTGTTGTCCATATTTTGTAGACAAAACCAACCTTACTGCTAAATATTGGAGTGCAAGAGAGTGAATGATTTATGTAATTTGCTCAACATTAGATACCAACCAACCATAGTCTCTGCACACCATATAGCCATCAAAAGCACCCATTATATTCACTCTATTTTAATATGAATTTATGACTGAATGACATGTTGTGATTTAAATATTCATGCTGTCTTGGAGATGGCACAGCATTGAACTTATTAATCTGAGAGGATTCACCTTGTCCTTGTGTGGTCAAAAAAGTATGTAGACAGATCTGAAAATCCTGTTCATGACCATCTGTTGGGACTGGGAGGTGTGGAGCACGTAAAATTACCAATAAAGGTAGATATCAAACTTGGCAGAAAGAGAAATCTCAATGCATTTATCTATATCAGCTTGTTAATTAAAACAAATAGGTCCTGGGTTCAAAACCCAATCTGAGCATATAATTTTTCTCTTCAAATATAAAAATAACTGTGTTGGCTATGATAATTAATTTGGTAATTAAAAAATTTGCTGAATTGCAATGATTTTGTTGTATCACACTTTAGTGGACACACTCAAGAGAGCACCAGGAATTGTCCTGAATAGTAAAGATATTCAAGATATCCAAAAATCCTTAAAATCAATAACATTTTCCAATGACCAGTTAATTATGAAAGACTTGGTATTTTGAATAATGATGATTATGGTTAAAATTATATTTTTCAGGAGGACTCTTCAACTGTATACCAACTCGTCATGTGTTGACTTCAGTGTGCTTTCTTGCACTTTTTATAGAATATTTGCCAAAAATTTGCATGTCAGTTATTATTGTTGCTATGGTGAAAACAAGTTCTCAAGAATCCTCACAAAATAACAGTTGGACAACACTTTCACCCGAGGAACTTGATGTATGTCCAGGATCAATAGAAAATGAATCAACTTCTGAGGTAATATTTTAATATTATATTTAGTTAAAATGTTCCAGTACTGGACAAATTTATTTTTTGAAAAGAAAAATTGTGTGGACTGAGAATGAAATCCTGGATCTCCGACTCTGAACATTGGCATCATTAAAAAAAATTTGAGGTATTCTCATTATTTCGTGGGAAATTCAGCAGATGTTCAGGTATAATTAATAGTTATATTTGAAAAGAAAAATATACTCCTAGACTGGAGTTTGAACCCAGGACCTTTGACTTTCTATGGCAGTGCTCTTCCATCTATCAATAATTGATAGGAGGTAACACCATGAGGTAATTTATTAAGATATTGAGTCAGAAATATACATATCACCTCATATTTTATTTTTGCACCTGTACTTGTTTCATGGACCATTGTCACCATTTTTATTAGTATCTGGGTTGGATCACGTCCAAGTGAGAAAACAAAATATGAGATGAAGTTTATATTTCTGATACAAATATAATTATTTAACACACTGACAAGACCTTGCATGGTCTCTGCAAAATTACGATGAGATGAGATTTATACTTCAAATGAGTTGAAAAGATAGCTGAAGATAGGAATGACTGTTCCTGAAACTGTGGTCCTGTGCTGTGAAGAACATGGAGTGTATGAGGTGAGATGATGTATAACTCATTTTAATTTTATTAACATCAAATGAGATTGGGAAACTAATGAATATATATGTTGTTATTGTTGTTGTCCAATGTGTGGAATCTGGTTTATGCCATTAAAACTCAAGCTTTCCAGTAGAGAGCTGCAGCTTCTATCTAATTCTGATTAGCAGGATCCAGCGTCAATAGATTTTTATTCATGACAGCATTTTTCCAGCAGATGGTTCATTAACTTGTTGGTGATAGTCCTATTCTATGCAAGTAGTTTGTTGAGACAGTCATGGCCGTTTTCAAGTCGAAACAGAACAGTGATTTTCTTGGCAGGTGCCTGATGTTCTTAGTATACCTATTTATGTGATATTTTTTCCCTGCTAAAGTCTCATTGAATTGTGCTATTCTGTTGGCTTTTACTAATTTGCAGAGTATTTTACAATGCTTTTCTATTATTAGTAAATATTGGGTTATCTAAATGTAAAACTAGTCCTAAACTACAACCGTTATTACCTGAAAATTGGCGGGAAAATCTTAAAAAATTGTCTAGAGCAAGGATCCCTATAGCCATCATATGGCAGTAGATCTTTAGATCCAAGGAAGAGATGACTTGAGAACACCAGTGTTTCATTTAATCCACAACAGATCTTCAAGGACTGACACATGGAATAATGTTGCTAATGATTTTACTTGCACAAAATATCCTGCAATAATATATTAATAACATAAAAAATTGGAAAACAAATGTTAATATAGGTATAAGAATGAAACCGTTTAAAAATATTAAACATTTTAATGTATGTTGATGATGTAGTTATTATTCAAGAAAATGAAAATAATTTGCAGTACTCTTTTTTTTTTTTGTGATCCCACTACAGGCCTCAGGAGGCCCTTGGGGTAGTATGAGGTTAAGGCTCCCACTTTTTCTTGACAATCGGCACTTGATGTCAGCCGGGTTGTCAGCCCTGCGTGACGGCCGCCTTTACCCCAGAACAAGCGTCTGGTACTCATTTCAGTTAGAGGCTGAGTCGACCCCAGGGCCATAGTGCCGCCAGAAGGTTTGGGTCAGTTTAAAAATCCTGACCCCACCGAGACTAGAACCCTCGACCTTCCGGCTTGTAGCACAGTGCCTTAACCACTACGCTACGGCGTGCCTCTGCAGTACTCTTTACATCAATTAAATAAGTTATGCCAAGAATATAATTTTAAAATATCAACAGAAAAAATATAAATAATGGCATTTTGGGGAAATGAACATGTAAGATAAAAAATCATAATAGACAGCAAACCTCTGGAACAAGTAACAAATTTTAATTATTTGGGTTGTAATTTTACTATAAACACAAAAACTCAAAGAGACATAAATATGAAACTATCGAAATTTCAAATGATATGCAAAACTATAATAAAACTTTAAAGAACAAAACTGTACATAAAACATTAAGGAATAAAACAAGAAGAGATACTAGATTGAAGTGTTATAAAACATTGGCAGATCCTGCATTACTTTATGGGAGTGAAACTTGGGTAATGACCAAAAAATTACAAAGTAGAATACAAAGCGTAGAAATGAACTTCCTTAGAAGAACAAAAGAATGCACAAGATTGAATCGGATAAAGAATGATGATATAAGGACAGTTAAATATATATATATCTACTGAATGATAAAATCAAAGAATATAGAGATAAATTGTTTAGACATGTAGAAAGAATGAATGAATGTAACACATATCGGAATTGACTTAGTCCAATGAGTCTGAGGGGGATTTGCAGTAGACAATGCTACTTTAAATTGATTCTTTACCTTTCACTTTCTATTACCATTTATCATTGTGGCAAATAAATAGCATGTAACTACAAGCCCAGAGATTCAAGGAATATACCAGTGAAAAGATGGACAGAACAACTGTGAGGCGGAACAGGCAATTTGCCTAGCCTGTGAAGTGAAGAAGAAGGTTCCAAGAACAATCATAAATATTATTACAAGTGGTCATTTAATATCTACCATTTTAATACCCTAGTAAATTCAGTATGAAGTGTGGCCATAAATATCTGGACTGTTTTTTTTAATGTTGCTAACATTTGACAACATTGTATATTGTGAGACTTTGATCTGTAATCCCTCCTCCATACATTTGTACATTTTAATCATGTGCAACTACTAGTTCAGCAGTAGCAGTGAAAATATAAGAGCATGCCATCTGTTTTTAGGAAGTAATGCTAATGAGGTTTCATTTAGTAATCATTATGAATCAGATTTTACACCTCACCAGTTGACACTGAGGGGAAAATTCATGAAACTAATCCTGGAAAGGATACAAATAATGAGATCTGTTGCATTTAATCAATGATTGTTGTGTTATAAGAATTTGATTAAAAATCTCTACCTACCCATAAAACCTCAGTTTCATTTCTTATTATTACATTTGTTTCTTGCAGTATAATGGTGAATTTGACTGGAATGAAGAACTTCAAGGATACATTCTTTCAGCAGTAGGTTATGGTGGTGTATTAACAACTATGTTAGGAGGTCGTTTGAGTGAAATTATTGGGCCAAAATATGTTCTTGGTCCAGGAATTGCAGTGACTGGAGTGTTAACTATGTTGTGCCCTGTGTTTGCCAGATGGCATGTTGGTGCATTTATCGCTTTAAGAGTTCTTATTGGAATAACTTCTGTAAGTATTCATTCAGATCATTCCTTTAGTGTTTATAAGGATTTAAATTAACCCTTAATGCCTAACGGTAGGCATTACTACCAGTAACCCACAACTGCCTTGTGATGACTTAAAGTGATCATGCAATTGAGAAGCCTTGTAACATAGTTGAGGAGCCTTTGCAGTGACATGACACATCTATTCACATGCCGGTTATAATTACATCTTTATTGAGATATACTTAGACCCTTCGTAATGCTAAATCAGTAATCCTTCTTCTTTCTTCTTCTTCCTTCCAAGTATTAGGCCAAGGCCTGTTACGATCCTATAGAAAATTTTCCCTTCTGGGAAATTCTCGTATAACACTTGAAAGCATAATAATAGTCCCTTCAATTGGTTGCTGGCCAAAGGAAGGCAAGGCCAGTGATAGGGCTGCCATCTTATAGCCTCTAGTCAGGCTTTTCTGGAGAAGAAAAGAAAATAAAGGAAAGAAGAAATGGAAGAAAGGAAAGACTCCCTAGCCCTCGGATGTCCTAATAGCATCGGGGTCAAAAAAACAAGAGTTAACCAAGAGAGGTTAGATAGTAAAGTTAAAAGAGTGCAAAACACAAGTAAGTGGAAGAAATGTTTTGCTCAGCTTGGGCACCTTGTGGTCGCCATCCACATATCCCCTAGATGAGGACCCCTGAGGGTATCAGTAATCCTAAAACAATAAAAACAGCTGTTTCTTAGAACAGTTCATTTTTAATATATTGTATATGCATAATTTTATATATTAAATTTATCACTTCTCACCAAAAACAAATTTTATTTAAAGAGACTGTTTAACTCATGCCCCAAATGGGAGTCAATGACAATCACGTTTCAATTAATTTTGTTTTATAACCAATCACAGTCGTATTTCACCTCGATATTTATCAACTTAAGTTTATCATATTAACCCATCAGCATGGAGGTACGTGATATGTACGCAGGTTGAATTCTTCACCAGATGCGGAGCGACGTGATGTATACACTAGCTACATGCACGGCTTTAAACTGTTATTATGATCTTTGTGTTTACATTAACTATTTCCCGTTATATAAATTTTATGTACAGACTTCAAAGTTTATATTAGTGCATATATTAATCAATGACGGCCCTGAGTAATAAGTTAAAATAATTTTATATTTGCATTTATTCTTGCGGCCTCTGACATTTTTCTTATATTTATAACTTGATAAAGGATTTCTTAGAAAAATAAATTTGCCTTTTTTTTTGTAGATTAGCTTGTCTATCAAATTGAATCTATTTTCAAATCTCATCATTTTAAATAATAATGTCACAAAATTCAGTACATATAAAGGCCCAACAAAGTTATTTCCAATTTATGCTACAGTACAGTACCACAACAGTAAATTTCAGATATACATATATTCCAAATGAAACTACAGGCTTTAAGAGCTCCTTGGGATATTAGGAGGTTAAGGCTCCCACTTTTTCTAGACTATCGGTACTTGATGTAAGCCAGGTACTTATCTCTGCCTGATGGCCCATAACAAGTATCTGGTACTCATTTCAGTTAGAGGCTGAGTCAACCCCAGGGTCACAGTGCCGCCTGAAGGTTTGGTTCAGTTTAAAAATCCTGACCCATTGGGACTGGAACCCTCGATCTTCCAGCTTGTAGCATGTTGATCTTTCAAATCCACACCTCTAGTGAAGCTATTATAGTCATATATCATCAACTGGTTTCACCTTGGAAACCAGAAGAAAGACAGATTGAAATTTAGGGTTGATGAAGGTCTTTTAGCATAAGAGGTCTCATGTGTAGAAAGACAATTTTTTTGAAGGCACCCGACCTAAAATAATGTTTCCGAAGTGTTAGAAAGACACATTTGGAGAAGGCTGCTTTCCCCTACAAGAAAGAAGGTCAACCCATAAAAGCAATGTGTTTGTAATAAACATGAACAAAGTAAACACAAGGGAAAAAAATACACTTTTTGGTGCCCGAGTGTCAAACTGCTGGTTTACGCTTTGAAAATTTATCACACCAATTTTTAAGTTCATTCTGTTTTCTTTTTTTAAGATCCTTCTCTTTGTGTAAATATTTCATTGTGTTGTTAGGTAGAGCCGGTTCTCTGAATTTTTCAAAGAATTCCTAGTGCAATTCACTGTGCTACTTATGTGAGAAACTTACAAATAGGACCTATTTTAACTGTGGCACAACAATCATAAATAAGTCTACACATGCAGAGATGTTACATGAGAACCGTAATGAATTAAATTAATTAAATATTATATTAAGGGTTCACCATAAACGAATTGCAAAAACATTGAAATTACTCAAGATATTTGCATTTAAATGCATTATTGGAATACTGGTACTGAACGGCTGGATTTAAATACCCGTGAACACACTCCTCCTACAATAGGGTAAAGCCGGCCATTTAACTCCACCTGCTCTGAAGGGTTAAAGAAAGCTTCTCCTTTTTAATATTCTAAATAGGTCAGAACATTATTTTGTAGTGACTGACTCTAAGAAATAAGTTGAATATAGCAATTTATATATTAAGATGTAAGAATCCTAGAATACATGTGGCTCCCAGATTGCATATATAGTGCACGAATGTAACTGGATACCACTTGCGAGATATAATAGAAAAAAATTGTAGCAATTGATTGTACCACAATAAAAAGAAACCACTGTTTGCACTTGCTTAAACATATTATTTCCCAGGTATTAACGTTCCAGAGAAATATAATTGACATATTTACATCATATGACATCAGAAATTAATTAATAACCTATAATGTTGGTTATAATATACAGTTTGACGTGTTTAATTTTTTCTCCACTACGGTGCATTCTTACAATATTGCGATCCTATTTGGCAATAAATAATATGATCTGGTTACAATGGATGAAAAAATGAAACATAACAAATGTTCCAATGTTTTTAAAATACATTACGAAACTCCGTTGAGTTTACTGTGTTAAAGTTTTAATAATTGTAAAACAGTACCTGATATCTCAGTCGTCCTCAATAATTTGCAGTGTTGTTTTGTAGGAGGTCTTTCGATAACTTATGTATCATCATCTGCTTTCATTTTGATACTGATTGTTGTTGGTAATTATTTTGTACAGAGGGTTTATGTTGCTGGGTATGTTCTCGTTCAGCAGGTGTTTATTTGTGGTTTCCTTGATGATTTCTAAATCTTCGAGAACATTGATTTTTGATACATCGTTTTCTCTATGCAGGATCGATAATACGTTGTCTATTGTGTTGAATTGATGTCCTGCTTCTACTATATGTTATGAAAAACTGGATTTACCTTCATTCTTTATGAAATCTCTGAAATGTGCATTAAATCTTGTCATGAAGTTTCTTGTAGATCTTCCTATGTAAAATTTGTCACAGCTATTGCAATTCAATTTATAAACTCCTTTATTTTGATATATGTTCATTTCTTCTATTTTATTTGAAATTATATTATTTAGTTGGTTATTTGTTCTGTGGGCAATTTTTATGTTTTTTGAGGATTTTTGCTATCTTTTGTGTTTCTATGCCTGTATGTTAAGTTTTTCAAAACATAGTAGAAGCTGGACATCATTTCAACACAATAGACAACATATTATCGATCCTGCATAGAGAAAACGATGTATCAAAAATCAACATTCTCGAAAAATTAGAAATCATCAAGGAAACTACAAATAAACACCTCCTGAACGAGAACATACCCGCAATATAAACCCTCTGTACAAAATAATTACCAACAACAGTCAGTACCAAAATGAAAGCAGAAGATGATACATGAGTTATTGAAAGGCCTCCTATAAAACAACACTGCAAATTATTGAGGACGACTGAGATATCAGGTACTGTTTCACAATTATTAAAACTTTAACAAACGTTTTTCATTTGTTTTCAAACATTGCCATTTACATTAAATATATAAATATTTTAAAATAACTATAGTTAAATAATGATTTGTAAGTAAACAGTTTAATTTAATTTTTTTTTTTCGATGTTCTTATTATTAATTTCATACATCTCAATGATGGATAAATCATATTTTGAAGAGAAAAATTATACGCTCAGACCGGGACTTGAACCCAAGCACTTGGACTAGAAAACCAAGGGTCCCGGGTTCAAGTCCCGGTCTGAGCGTATAATTTTTCTCTTCAAATATAGTTTAATTTTATTTGTTATATAGTCCTAACAAATGCCACTCTTGATTTCCAAAATATCTAGATAAATTGGAAATCACTCATGGCATTACTTATGAAAAACACATGTCTGATTTGCGATTCAAACCTGATGTCCCTGGTTCTGTACACCAGTGCTCTTAACCACTGAGCTATAAGGCCTCCATTCAAACATATTGTGACAATGATGACCGGTTTTGTATTTATTTAATTTCGACCCAAATGAATGCACAGATGTTGTTTAAAATCTCACAAATCAATTTATTTCCTTCCACAAATTATCAGTAAACTTTTAATCACAATTTTCACTCTCAATTAATCTTCTTTCAATGTTTATCTCAGTCACAATTATTTTCACAGTCTCGAATAAAATGAGACCGATAATTAATAATATAGGGTCCCCGTCTTATTATTTATCAAAATGGTTAGTACAGAAATTTAAAAGTTTTCCAGAATTTGAAAATAAAAGTATTGAAAATTCTTTACAACTAATTGATGAATTGAATAACATTAGAGTGGTTCATAATGACAGATTTGTGTCTTTCGATGTTGTTTCATTGTTTCCGAATGTTCCAATAGGAAAAATGTTATATTTTTTGGAAAAATGGTTGAGTTCTTTGGATTTAAATAAAGAAGTAATAGAAGAATATATTAACCTTACAAAATGTTGTATTGAAAATTCCTATTTTACTTTCAATGGTAAATTTTACAAACAAGTTTCGGGTTTATCTATGGGAAATCCTCTTTCGCCTTTTTTGGCTAATTTATATATGAGTTACTTCGAGTGCCATATCACCAAGGCGTACCCATGGATTTTCAAGAGTTGGTACAGATATGTTGATGATATTTTTTCGATAATAAATTTTAAACATGTTGATGATGCGTTGAAATTACTTAATCTACAAGATGTATCAATTAAATTTACCATAGAATCAGAAATTGAAAACAAAATTCCGTTTCTGGATTTATACGTAATTAGGAATGAAAAAACTCAAAAAATTGAATTTGATGTATATAGGAAGGGTACACATACTGATAATTATATTAAATCAACGAGTTTCAATCCTTTGGCACATAAACATGCAATTTTTAATAGCCTCTTATATAGATTGATAAAGGTCCCATTAAAAGGAGAAAATTTTAAGAAAGAATACGAAAATATCCTAAATATAGCCAGATTAAATGGTTTTAATAAGAATATAATATCTAACAAATTAAAGAAATTCAGAAAGATAAAACAACTTAAAGAATGCTCTACCCTACAAATGGTTAGTAACGAAAAGAAGAATTTCAAGAAAATTACTTACCATCCAATAGTACATGGGAAATTTCAAAAAATTATTTGACAAATACAACATTACTTTGGCACCAATTAATAAATTTAGTCTGGAAAAACTTTTAAATACCAATAAAAAATCAACATCCCAGACAGTAAGAAATCTGGAATTTATCAAATTAATTGTAATGATTGTAGCAAAGTATATGTAGGAAAACAAAAAGGAATTTAGAAACACGCACTAAAGAACATTTTAGAAATATTAAAAATTGTGAAATTGAAAAATCAGCAATTGCTGTACATAGTTTACTAGAACATCATAAAATTGAAAAAGAAGCGAAACTTTTGAAACAATTGGATAAACCGTTGGAATTGACAATTTGGTAAATGATATTCATTCAGAAGAATAAATATCGATCTATGAATTTCGATATTCCGGTGGATAAAAATTTAATTACAAAGTTTATAATCCCAACGAAAGATGGCAGCACAAGAAGTGATGTCACTAAAGAAATCAACAATCACGGAATTTCATCAGTGGACGCCATGACTGATGAAGGACATGATATTGTCTGAAACCGTCAGTATCAAAGAAGTTTGAAAATGTATGAGGTGAGTCGATTAAAATATGTTCTCCACTCTATATTGAATCTGTTCACCACAATTTCTCTTACACAGCACAAGACATTGCTATCGCAGTCAAACCAATACTGACTGGTTTCCTGCCTTCACCCTATTTATATAGGTGCGAAGAACTTTCTAGGCTTAGGTTTGAGATACTTCAAACCATGGAAGCCTCTGGCTATGGATCTTTCCCAAAAGGGGAGGGAGATGTTGGTAGAACTATCTGGACTGATAGCCCAGAAATATCGGTGGTTGGCACGGGCCTTTTGATTCGTGATTATCAATTCACAAATCTATCCTGACCAATGCGAGACCAATATTCTTATCCTGCCCACGCAATTCAAATGTTGCTATATGATGCGTAACAATATATTATTTCTCTCCTTTATACAATTCCCACACACAGAGGCTATGAACTTTCCATGCTACATGCTGTTTAGCAGCTTCTTAACAAGAAGATTTTATCAGGAATTTTACCAAATTTATAGCCCATGAAGCTTATTTTTGATCTTACATATTAAATTTATCACTTCTCACTGAAAGACAAATTTTATTTGAAGAGAAAAATTTACGCCTGAATCGGGATTCAAACCTTATGCCCCTGGTTCTGTACACCAGTGCTTTTAACCACTGAGCTGTCATGCTAGACTGCATGTAGAACAAAATGTTCATAGTCTTGGTGTGTGGAAATTGTATAAAGGAGAGAAATAATATATGCTTGAATCAGAAGCCTGATGGACTAGTGGTCAGAGGTTCTGACTACAGGTTTTGGGATCCTGGGTTCGATTCCAGTCAGACCACAGGAATTTTTGCCTAAAGGAAATTATTCCTATTGCCTCCCTGGATTTAGGTTAACTTTAGGTTTAAGGACTCTTCTGGAACTTCATTATTATTCATCACCTATCATATCATTGGGGTAATGTAAGTCCGCCTTCCAGGCGCCACAACTTAAGAAGTGGGTTACAATTGCACCGTGCCAGGAGAGAATATCAGAAATATCATAAAGACAACCTGGAGGCATTGATAAAAAAATATATATTCTTTAAACCAGTGAAATTAGACCATAAATTTGACTTGCTGTGGAATTTGTTTAGTTTATGCAGTTCTTACATGACAGACATTTTTTTTTTAATTTCAATCTGTCGTACTTTCAGTATTCTCATATTTTATATTCGAAGAGAAAAATTATATGCTCAGACTGGGACTCAAACCTAGGACCTTTGACTTTCAAGGCCAATGCTCTACCGACTGAGCAATCTGGGCAAGTTTCAATCTAAATGCAAATTTTTCTCTTATATGCATTGTCAATTCCCGCTTACCAATTGCTATGAAACCTTTGCTTCTATCTTTGCAAATGGCGGCTTCTTTATTAAGAAGACAATTATTTGGGAATTTTACATTACATTATAAAGCCAGTATGGTTTCTTTCAATGTTTTTATTATTCATTTCATAAATCTCAATGATGGATGAATCATATTTGAAGAGATAAATTATACACTCATACTGGGACTCGAACCCAGGACCTTTGGCTTTCTAGGCCAATGCTCTACTGACTGAGCCATCTGGGCGAGTTCCAATCTGGGTTTGAGTCCCAGTCTGAGCATATAATTTTTCTTTTCAAATATGATCTATCCATCATTGAGATGTATGAAATGAATAATAAAAACATTCTCATTTTTTTTCTATTTATTTGTAAGTTTACTTATTTATGTCTTCAGGGAGTAATTATGCCAGCAATTAGTGTCTTGATTGCAAGATGGTATCCAGTTGATGAAAGACAAGTTGTCACCGGTATAATATATTCAGGTAAGAAATCATTATGATACAATTGAAGCAGGGAGATCAAAAAACCCACTAACTCCAATTTTTAGTATCATCATCTTCTTTCATGGATTAGGTCTCTGCCTGTTCCGATCTCACATTTGTTCAGCCCAACGTTTTCTTGGTCTTCCTATTGATCTTTGTCCTCCAGGATTATACATCAATGCCATCTTTGGTATCCTATCCTCTGTCATTCTCTGCAGATGCTCTATCCAGTTGTTCCTGTGTTCTTCTGTTTATTGAAGAAGTGGTTGTACTTTTAGTTCCTCTCCAATATTCTCATTTCTAATATGTTCTTCTCTTGTACAACCTTTCACCAACTGTAGGAAGCTCATATCCTCTGCCTGAATTCTACTTTTGTCTTTTTCCTTTAGGACCCAGGCCTCACTTCCATACATCGCCACTGGTAGTGCCATTGTTGAGTAAAATCTTAGCTGCGTATCCTTTCTAACTATGTTCCTCAGTTTTCGTCTGATTGTTCCACAAAGAAGTTTAAATTTCTACATTTTTCTATTTATGTCTTGTTCTTCTTCATAAGTTATATCACAGGCCAAATAATGGAAGTGCGGAACCTGTCCAACATTTTATCTTCTATTACTATTTTTGTTCATACTGGGTATCTTCCATGGAACACCATTAATTTAGTTTTTGATTTTGAAATTATCATATTATATTTTTTACATATATTATTTAATTGATGGACTGCTTTTTGTAGCCATTGGTAAAATTGAGTTATTGGTAGTAGATATACTTTTAGTTTGCACTGCAAGTATGGAAGGCAAGATAACCTTAAACTAATATAATAAATTTGGGAATTTTTACATTATGAGGTTTCCTTAATAAGAATAAAATTAATCATGAACTGTTCTTACCTCATACATTTATGTTTTTTAACACAGAACTGCAGTATCGGAAAACCTTAATTTAATTTTTGTTTTCACAATCAGACAACAGATTTAAAATATCTGGAATACAGAAACCCGCATACTCCATGGATTAAGAAAGTTCTTTTACATTCTTACAGACTTGGGTTCCTTTGATTATATACAACAACATTATCTTAATATATAAAAATTTCGTGTCACGTTGTTTGTCCGCGATGGAATCCTAAACTACTTAACCGATTTTAATAAAATTTTGCACACTGTGTGCAGTTTGATCCAACTTGAGACTTAGGGTGGTTTATAACTAAATTTATAGTCACATTATTTTTTATTGCTAATTATTTGTTTATTATTTAACAAAGAGCTATAATTACCTGTGAGTTCCATACGATTCTAACAGATGGCGGTGTAAGGTAACTTGGTAAGGTAATTAGTTTATTATTTATCAAAGAGAGATCCAGATGGCTGTGATTTTTGTTGCAACCGCAAATTTCAATTGAATTACAAATATTGATTATTTCATAATTTAAGTGTGTTCAGTGTTTATTTTATTTTCAATATTATTAATTTCGTGTGTAAGTATTAGTTTTAAGTAATCTGGCTGAAAGACAGCAACTTAATTTAAATTTTTAACATATACCTTAGCCACAGCAACGCGTGGCCGGGACTTCTAGTACCCTATATAAGACACAATTACTTGCCAAATGGCAGAGATTTTGGCCAAATAGAATTTCAGAGAAGAAAACAAACTGTGGAATTACTAAGTCAGTGGTTTGACGTTATGAGTAACTCAGTTGGGTATGAATTTGTGGAGGTCAATCAGTCAATGTTATTTGATTATATACACCATTTGTGCTGGCATGCTGTGGTATAGTTGGTTAAACCTACAAGCTGGAAGGTTGGAGTTCCAGTTGGGTCAGGATTTTTAAACTGGCCTAAAATCATTACCAAGGGTTGATTCAGCCTCTAACAGAAATGAATACCAGATGCTTGTTCTGGGGGTAAAGGTGGCTGTCATGCAGGGCTTGACAACCTGACTGACATCTCATGCTGATTGTCTAGAAAGATGTGAGCCTCAATCCCCTACTACCCCAAGGGCCTCCTATGGCCTATAGTGGGATCACTTTACACACTTCAACATTTCTCCTACATTTTCCTCATTTTTTTATTAGGAATATTCCACAATACAGTGTTTCTCCTTCAACCCAAAGTGATTTGTCACCAGAGGTTCCTGTCTCAAGCATCTTCTTCCCTCAAATCTCTAGCTTCCATACTTCTCCTCCATCTATCCAATGTTTTCTAGATCTGCTCTTCCACTTCTTCCATTCTTATGAGGTGTCCATACCATTTCAAATGTTTTTCTTCCATTTTTTCTAATATGTTTTTTCAACTTGCATAATTTCCCTTATTGTGCTGTTTCTGACTTTATTCCTTCTTGAAATTCTTGTCGATTGCCTCCAAAAATCCATCTTGTTGGCTTGTTTTCTACCTACTGTCCAGGTTTTGGACTCGTATAATAAAATGCTTTGTAACAGAACTTTTCCTGATACACTCCAAATATATTAGCTTTTCTCTTATTTTGTTTGTGGAAATAAAAAATACCCTAATTCTCATCAACGTTTAATTGCATTTTTAACAATCATTAATTTAACATATTTAAATTAAATAATTTAAATAGAAACAGGATAAATGTTTACAATACTAAGGGTCGAATTTATAAATGCATTACACCGTAAAAGGCGTTCTCTGCTGAGAAAGTTTTATCTTAATACGATTTTGCTTACTCAGAAATCTATTCATGCGATAATAATTTGTAAGCTACCTGACGAGGTAACTTAAGATCATAACTTAAGATAGATACTTATCGTGAGAATCCCGAAGGGAACCGATGTAGTTTGAAACCTTGCCGCTTTATCCAAGATGTCGGACCTTGAAGACTTCGATCCTGTTTTCGGTATACGCGGAGAAGAGGAATTTGTTAGAGTCTACCAAAGAATTCAACTAGAAGAATAGGAGAATCGGCGTAATATTGCATGATGCAGACGTCGTTGTATACGGTATTATTTGCGGGACGCAAACATAAAATGCATTCCTCTATAGCAGACAAAAATAACGGAAGTGGTTTTATCGCTGAGAATTCTGGGTAATTTCTTGCCAATATTACAAAAACGATGACTTTCATGCATGACCAGTTTGTGGGAGCTAATTCGATCTTTGCACTTGCTCACGGTGAGTCAGCTCACCAGTGATTGGAAGTAATTTGAGTAGAGACTAATGTATTTGCATATGACCCTAATAGGTTATTGGATCTTAGGAAAATTTTTGGATCAAAGAAAGATGAACAGACAGATGAATGGAGAAAACTATTTAACAGTGAGCTACATAATCTTTATGAGAAACCAAATGTAATAAAACAGTTAAGTCTCATAGACTGCAATTGGAAGGACATGTGGCACAAATGGAGAATAAAAGATGGGCATTGAAACTTCTTGTAGAAAAATCAGAGGGAAGCGCCCAGTAGGTAGGCCAAGATTGAGA
The DNA here is from genome assembly GCA_030220185.1 of Diploptera punctata. Classification (NCBI taxonomy): domain Eukaryota; kingdom Metazoa; phylum Arthropoda; class Insecta; order Blattodea; family Blaberidae; genus Diploptera; species Diploptera punctata. The sequence goes on along the minus strand of JASPKZ010003868.1, from coordinate 2,089,878 downwards.
TGAGATAATAACATTAACTATGATTTGATGAAAGTAGATTATATAGGGGATGATTGGAAAATATTAGCTCAAGATAGGGATGTATGGAGAGCTTATGTCTACAAGGCCATGAACCTATGGGTGCCAGTATATTAGTTATAGCTTATTGGTTAACATTCATGGTCACTATAAATTTTTTTCTCTGGATTTAGTGAGTTTTTTATTTTCTTGATTCAATTATTTGGTAAAACTTGCTCAAAGCAGAATCATATGGGACCAATTTTTTTTTCCGCATTAGATAAAATTCCACATTATAAAAAACTTAATTATTAATAATCACAGATTATAGAGTACCATATATGTGTCTTTTTTACGTACCTTTGATTAATTGTAGTTCTGCTGCTATTGAAAAGTGAAGTATAATATGTATGAGCAACTTCAATGGTAATGCACAAAAAAAAACAATCTGTTTCATCAGCGTTACAAATGTCTCTTATGTGTGTATTCTGTAATTAAAGTATGCAGTTTCAATTTCCAGTATGCATTGGTTTCCGCTCACTAATTACACTTTTGTCCACATCCTTTAAAACTGTCCAAGCCAACCTGAAGATGCCTTGAAATCGTTATTCCCTAAAAACTTAGCAACAGCTAGAGCTTGACTTTGGAACATCAGTCTGGAAATTGGCAGATTTTTTGATCGTGCATTTGTAAAACACTGCCACAATATTTCGTTGATTTCTTTATTTCCTATTTTTTTTTAGCTTTCTCTTCTTTTGACTATTTCCTTGCATCCATTCATTCATTATTTTTTCTTTGTGTTTCAAAGTCTCATAAACTTGAGTTTTTCCACATTTAAATTTAGTTATTATATCGGGCACTGTGTTTTTTTATCTTCAATCACTTTCACTTTTTCGTTTAATGACAATATGTACATTTTAGGCATCTTTATTCCGTAAATTCAGAACACTTACCTGTGAAAGATCTGTCTCAGAACTTAAATTAATTTAAGATTTTACAGTGCAATGGTTATTTGTAAGTCAAGTACAGTATCTGTATTTCGAAAATGGGTGTGCAGTGAGGCTGAAATAAAATTTCAGGTACAGGTAGAATTCACCCGGTGGCAGGAATCATTCCTTATTGTTTTTTGGCCTAACAGGTATTCAATGAAGTAGAAACAAATTTATTTCTCTCTCTGTCTTTCCAGTTTATAAATTTTTTTTCATGAATTGTATAGAAATATCATTCCATTTACGTGTTGGGCAGATTCCGTTTTATGCAAGATACATATTCGTAAAATTACTATTATTTCGCTGTGACCAATAAATTTGTTCACATTGGATAGATTTCTGCATTATTCATGTTCTGGATTAAACAAGTTTTACTGTACCAAATTTATCATCCTTTTGAAGAATTCACTGGAATTGTATTTTTCTTTGAACTGCATTTTAGACTTTCTTCCATTTTTAATTCAAAACATTTGTTTTTGTATTTATCAGGTGTTCCATTAGGTACAGTACTATCTCTCAGTGTTTCTGGAGTTCTGGCTGATGTAGCAGGATGGCCTTTAGTATTTTATTTGTTTGGAGGACTGCCACTTGTTTGGTTTATTCTTTGGCTATTTTTGGCATATGATAGCCCTGACAAACATCCTCGAATTTCGGAGGAAGAGAAGAAACTCATTTTGAGTAGTTTGGGTCAACATAATGAGGTAAGAGATCTATTTGCAAATATAAAGGTAAACAAGCAGCCTGCAAAAGTATATATAAACTTTTTATATCTGTTTATCAGTAAGGTTAAGGCTGTGAAGCCTGCTCATTTCCTTTATAAAGATAAATGTAATATTACAAAATATATAAAATCAATCATATTAAAGTCCACCACTGTAGATGTTTTTATTATTAATTTAACACTTCTCACTGAAGGATACATTTTTTTCTTCAAATATAATCCACCACTGTAGTCTCGAGGTAGCATGCTGCCTTGTCATGCAGCGGACCCGGGTTCGATCCCCAGTTGGGATAAGTTCCCTGGGTGAAGTTTTTTTTTGGAGTTTTTCCTCACCTGTGAGACAAATTAAAATAAATATATCCATCCATCCATAGTAATTCTGCGCGAAGGTAGGTCCTTCACTGCAATCATAGCATTTTCATGCTATGCTTGCAGCTTTACTAGGGAATTGTCTAGGTGTGGTAGCTTCCCATTGCTTTCCACACCAGTGAAGGATGATGATGATTAATGATAATGGTAAGGATGATAATGATAAGGATGATGACCATAGGATTTCGGGGACCGTTTGGGCATTAAAGTTTTCCTGACATTTGTCTTACAGGTGAGGAAAAACCCCGATAAAAACCTCACCCAGAAAAACTGTCCCGACCGGGGATCGAACCCAGGCCTGCTGCGTGACAAGGCAGCATGCTACCTCGAGACCACAGCGGTGGACAATAAATATATAAATAAATAAAAATAATTATAATACATTTTTATTAATATAATATATTTATTATTATTATTATTATTATTATTATTAAATAATGTGAGGAAACTTTAAGGCTGAAACGGTCCCCGAAAACCATTTGGCCATCATAATCATCATCACTCACATTCGCCTTAGATTAAGTTTAGGATTAAGGACTCTCCTGGTGCATCACTATTATCATCGTTGCCCATCATATCATTGGGGTAGCGTAACCCCACCTTCCAGGTGCCCCAACCTCAGAAGTGGGTTCCAATTAGGCCAATATCAGGAGAGAACACCAGAAATGTTGAAATGATAACCTGGGGCATTGAATAGAATAGAATTGAACTTTGATTTAGATGAAGTCCGCCTGCTGGCTCAGGTGGTAGCATGCCTGCTTCCAGACTAGTGGGCATGAGTTCGATACCCGCAGGATTGAAAATTTTAATTGTTAAATTAATTTTATTGCAAAATTTTCAATTTTGGAACTAGGGGTTACAGTGGTGAACAAATTTTATTCGCTAGATTATGCAACAAATTCCTGCATTAAATTGCAAACCTCTCTGTAGTACATAAATGTTGAGAAGTTATATGGTGCTCTTGATAGTGATTTGTCCGTCGGATGGGGACAGTAAGCCTGGTGGCTTCCTTGCTGCTTTTCGACAGGAGTAGGCTATATGCTGGGACCAGGTTTCACCTTCTCCCTTCTCTTCATCATCATGCTTCATACAACACACTTTACACTACACAGACATAAATATACACTCATCCCATACTCCTCTCTGAGCATAATAAAAGAATACATCATCTATGTAAAGTGGTCTGCCGAAGAGATGCGTAAATTGAAAATAGACCACATTAATGCCATCTATCAGCCTGGCATGGAACCCAAAACACTTAAAGTGTGGTGGGTGACATTAGAACACACACACATGTTTATATTAAATATGCTAGTGTATCAGCTATTAAAAAATTATTTTATAATTGGATATTTATCAGTAGGAAGGTGCAAAGTGCCAAATTAAAAAAAAAGAGATAATACTTTAGAATAGTGCAACGTGCCAAGGAGCATTACATATCAACAGGGCTAAGACCAGAGGAGACTGTATAGTGTTAATAAGATCACCAAAAGATGGCAGTAGTGCTAAGACCCTAAGCTGTTTCACAGCATTGGTGCAGTGTGCCATTTCCTTCCGTTTTGTTTATGTGTTGTAAACAGTGAAGTTGCTTATTTGTGATCACTATTAAACAGTACAGTTTACACAGAAGGAATTTTTGTTACAAAGAATACTATTTGCAGATCTGTGAATAATGAATGGAACATAGCACCTTTGACATGTTTGTAGGACTTTGCACCTTTCATAATTTTTTTATGGTGTTAATTGTTATGCTATGATAAATCTATCTGACACACATAACCTTGACACTCGATCCCATCAGCACATTGTTCTTTATATCCCTCCTCATCACACTGTGTATTATTCATTTTCTTTTACAGTCTCACTTGCCAAAACATAGAATTCCCTTCTGCCCTACGTCAGAGACTGTCAAACTAAAATATCGTTCAAAAACAAACTAAAGAATTATTTAATAACAAACTAATATGTACACCTCACTGATAGTATTCTTTTAACAATTAACCTCTGAGCGCAGTTTGATGTACTTAAACGTGACCTGTTCCTTCCCTTCTGTGCGGTCATTTAAAAGTCCATGCAGTCCCTCTGTGCAGTAGTATTTTTAAACTACTCACCCAGTAACTTATTTTAGATAACTAACTAACTCACTGGCACTATCGTACCCGTAGTTCATGTCCGTTCAGACATAAGCTCTCCATACATCCCTATCCTGAGCTAATGTTTTGTAATCATCCCCTGTATATTATACTTCTCTCAATTCATATTTAATGTTATTCTCCCATTCATTCTTGGTCTACCAACTGGGCGTTTACCCTCTGGTTTTGCTACAAGAAGCTTTCATACACGTCTTTCATTTCCCATTTGTGACAGATGTCCTGCCCATCGCAATCTATGAGACTTAATTGACGTCATTATATCTGGCTTCCTATAAAGACGGCATAGTTCACTGTTATGTAGAGCTTATTTTAGATATATATTAATTTATGAATAAATTATATTTAGTTACATTATATTTCTAATCTTACCTTGGTTATAAATATCCTTTGTTCACGGAAAGTCGATTGTGATATTGATTGTTGAGCGTATTTATTTATTTCTTCAACAAAAATATTCAACAACGTGTGGGCGAATATTTCCTCGAATATAGCAACAATGTCCTCAGAAACATCGAACTGTGGACCACTGATGTCACAGAAACTCTCTTGTATTTAATTAAACGTGTCCATATTTTGCCATAAAAAATCTGTGGACACTCCCCCTAGCCCTGCAGCAATCAAAACACATGTCAGTGTCTGAATATCTCGCTCGTCAATACAGCTGACGTCACTATCACTTATATCGTGAGGAGGTTGTGTATAATCAGGTGCAAAGAAACTATCCTCACTATCTGATATAGACGCTAAATCACCATGTTTATCAATCTCATCTAAAATTTTGTCGACAAACTTAAAATTTTCCTCGTCTGACAACACTTGGTTTCCTGCACACACACGAGCCACGGTTTCACAAAGAATGCGATAATTGTTTCAGAAGAAAAGTTTGAGACCACACAATGAGACACTTTACAGATATTTATTATTTTTCGGCAAAAATAAGGCACAGGATATGTTCAGAAGAGGGTCTGGCTGAAAAAAAAAATTATTTCCTTTCACTAACAAGTAGCCACCTCACTCCACTTGCCCTGTCATAAATTATGTCGTAACATGGAGGGGAATCTTTCCTTAACACGGTGACAAAAAATAAGTTCTCCAACATGTAAAACAGCCTAGTTATAGGCTTTGGAAATCATAGATGTACCACGCGTGTTGACAGCAATCTGCATTTGGATATTTAAAAGTCCTGGTGTTTTAACACGTCCTTCTGCATCTGGGAAGGGAACGCCATGTTTAAATGTCCACGTTGATGGGTTAATACATTAAATTATTTAAGAAAATAATATTAAGATTAACAAATATTTTCATTTGTTTAAATATTGTATAATTGTAAAATTAGTTTTCTATGGTTTATTTTAGGAAGTAATATTTTGAGGTTCTTTTTAATCAAGTTGTTTTGAGACTGGGAAACAATCTTACCTCAAATTAGTTTTTTATAGTTTTCTATATCTCATTATTTTTCTTATATATATATATATACACATTAGACAGGATCAGTCTAGTAACAATTTAATTTATCTTGCTTGAATAGATTTTATTATTAGTTTTAGTCTTAATCTCACCTATCATTAACATGGTTGTATTATAGATCCTAATATATTAGATATTATTTTATTGATCAAATCTTCATTTAATATATTAGAGTTAATTGTGTTACATTCTGATGTAATATATGTTTGTCCTGGTGAATGGATCATAACTCACCAGGCTAAATAAATAAATCTACTGGCAATGATTGGTTAAAAGTTGTAATTTATACCCTTGTTTAAATCTCCATAAATAAATATCATAAATTGTTTCTTACAGCCATTTTTTGTTAATAACTTCCCGTTTATAAATTTGGCACTTTGCACTCTTCCACTGATAAGTATCCAATTATTATTTTTAGGAAGTAACATTTTGAGATTTCTGTATAATAAATATTAAGAATCAGAAAATTGATCCATCACCTCATAATTTGTAGGATTTTGAGAACAATGTTTTAGAAAGTGTCAATTTTCTGCTTATTGTTGTTTATTGTAATCTATACAAGAAATTGAAAAATTACAAAAGATCAATCTTCCAAGTGATGTGGTATATAAAATTAATTACTGTATTTATGTGCCATGTTGGCTGAAGTAGTAGCACACTTGCCTCCTGGCCAGCAGGTCTAAGCTTTGAAATCCAGCAGAATTGAAAATTTGTATATTAAAATTTTCATTTCTCAGGGCTGGGAACCTTGCAGATCATATTGAAAAAAATGTTATTGTTTATTGCAGGCATCACTTAATGTACCATGGATTGCTATATTGACTTCATTACCATTATGGGCCTATGTAATAATGAATCTTGGGAATGCATGGTTTAATGCTACTCTTCTTTCACAACTACCAACTTACCTCTCCAGGATTTTACATTTTAATTTGCAAGCGGTTAGTATATTATTTTAATAATTTTTACATTATTCATTTATATAAAGTCTTGTTTCTTTTTTCTAATTTCACTAATATTGTAAATGTGAAAATTTGTTGTTTACATGTTTGTTACTCAATCACACTTTAATGATTGAACGGATTTGGATGAAACTTAGTGAAAAAATATACTCTATGTCCACACTACTGTATATATATATATATATATATATATATGGTATGATAAGAAAAATAAATGCCTGGACGGGATTCGAACCCGGATCTCTGAGTCTGTACCTCAGTGTGATATCCATTACACCACCAGGCGAATCCAATTCAAACATTTATTTTTCTTATATATATATATATATATATATATATATATATCCACCGCTGTGGTCTTGAGGTAGCATGCTGCCTTGTCACGCAGTGGGCCTGGGTTCGATTCCCAGTCAGGACAGGCTCCTGGGTGAGGTTTTTTTCGGGGGTTTTCCTCACCTGTAAGACAAATGTCAGGAAGCTTAGGGCTCAACAATCCCCAAAAATCACCCTTATCATTATCATCATATTATCATCATCATCCTTCACCGGTGTGGAAAGCAACGGGAGACTACTACACCTATAATTTCCTAGTAAAGCTGCAAAGCATAGCATGAAGATGCTATGATTGCAGTGAAAGACCTGCCCTCAGGCAGAATTACTATGGATATATATTACCGTAATAGAATAATTAGTTATAGGTTGTTTTTAAATCAGGAATACTTGAAGAAATATTATTCAAACTTAGTATACATAAGACTTACAATCAGGAAACAATACAATGGGGACTAAGAGACCTGTAGCTTGTCTAGAGGACTGAAAAAAAGACATGTGAAAAGATTGAAAACAACCAATTAGTATAAAATCAACAGATTTTGTGATTGCTATATTGATTGGTGTCAGTCCCAATGACAATAAGCCCAAGCTAAAAGCTCTTTCACCATAGGTGCTGAATAATATTCCTTTAAGAGAAATTAAGATTTTTGTTATAAATTTACTATTTTGTCTAGTCTATGTCCTGGGAGGTTTGGAGAAATGGTTCTTTCATGGCAAATAAATAGTTCTGTTCAGAGAAAACATTTCTGTGCCAAAAAATTGAAAATTTGGATATATTGAACTTTATAGGAATTAACACTATCAGGTATATATTTAAATTTAAAAAAAAAATTATCGTCTCACCTCATACTTTAGATAGAAGGCGGAGTATGAATTGAGGTAATAACATTTTTCTTAAATTGGATATACATTCTTATGAAGAAAACTGACTCAATTAGTGTCTTCATTACATTGAAAGGTCGGCTGCAGTGCACTAGTGATTATGTTCCTTGCCTCTCCTCCTGAGGGTCACAGGTTCAAATCTGGCCGAGGCCGATGGATTTTATGGGATGGAAAAATCCCAAGGAGGGGCTTTAAGTCGTGGGTCCAGAGTCTGAAAATTTTCAGGTTCATAAAAGAACCTTAAGCCTGAATAAAGAAACTTTTAAGCAAAAATTTATCAACCTTCATTATCTTAGTAATATCTTAATTGTCTACTCGATATTTCATTGGGTTGGTATGTTGACTGCATATCATTCATGACATCTTTAGGGAAATCAGCATAACTAAATTAAACTTTTATAAGAAAAAATCACTATGATAATTTAATCTTATTACTAAATTAACTTGGTCTAATAACTCCTAACAAAGAAGAGGCTAATAGGGCTGTTATCCCATTATATATAACGGTAGTAGGATAGATAGATAGATTTCACTGAAAGTATGAATTTCTTCAAAGAATTTGTTAGATCTTTTTTGTAACAGTTTTATGATATTTAATTGTTGTTCGATTGTTATATTGTCTAAATTTTCTTATAATAATTCATTACTATGTTTTATTTGCAGAGTGGAATAGTTTCTTCTATGCCATTCCTATTTGCTCCATTTGCTGCAATATTTTTTGGATTATTATCGATGTGGATAAGGAAACGTAATTGTCTTTCATACTTCAACTCCGTTCGCTTATTTAATACAATTAGTAAGTCAGTTTTATATTATTTTATCCCAACACACTCTTAATTAAAATCATTATTTTATCATATGTAACTCCATGGCATGGCAAGCCTACCATTCTGCTACTGGCCTTATATGCACATATGTTAATTACATCTAGCCAGTATAGGGGTGACATGTGGTTAGCATGTTTGATTCTCCAGCCATTATAGCTAGTTTTATCAACCTGAGCTGTTACTAAAATTGTAGCTACTGAAATTTCTCATGATGCTGGGTGGGGACCAGTCCCATACTGTCTGAAATTCCACAGGAAAAATTTGTTTCTTCCATGGGGACTCAAACCAGCACAAGTCCTATAGTTGTGCACTAAGATATATCATGCCTTAAACCTCTCAGCAATAATGTGGAACATTATCATATATACATAGTGTAGATGATGTAAGTTGCCAAAAAAATGTTGAGATTAGAGCACAAATAACTAAACAAAAATGTACAATAAAATTTGATATTTGTAGTAAGTAATAAAGTATTCTTTAAAAATTAGTAAATGAATAAAATTTTACACCTCACATCATAATTTTTTTGTATCCTTTCCAGGACTAATTTCAAGGTCATATGCCAGTTGAAAATAAGGAAAAGTTAATATTTTATTTTAGGAAGTGATATTTTGAGGTTATTTTATTTAAATTATTTTTAGTCTGATCATCTTACCTCAATATTAATGTTAATTTGTTCTTGAACATGTTTCGATTATATCATAATCATCAGCAGACTGGTTAGATTTATGTTGTACACCCTGGATGTCGATGTCAGCTTCATCCTGTGGTTGGCCAAAGAACCTCCAAACAAGGTCACGCTCCATCGGTATTTCAAAATTCATAACTCTGTTTTTGTTCTTCTGAATATAGATTTTTTTCCAAATAGTCAGCTCATTTATATTTTCTAACTGTTTTAATAATTTAGTGTACGAATTTATATTATGTTTTTCAGACCAAAAATGAGCAGCAACTGCAGATTTTCTATTTCCCCATTTTTAATATTTCTTATGTGTTCATTGGTTCTAATTTTTAGGTTTCTTTTTGTTTCTCCTATATATATATCTTTTCACAACCCATACGTTCAATTTGATATATTCCTAACTTTTTATTTTTATCAGTTTTTTTCATTTTTGTTGGTTTTTATTAGTTTATTTAAACTGTAGTTATTTTTTGGTGCTAATTAAATATTAAACCTCTCAAATAGCTTTTGGAATTTATTGTGTACCCAAGGGTGATATGTGAATTTCCTATATTTTTTCATAGGTGGTTTATCTTTTTTGTTTCTTATACTTTTCTATCCTTTTGTGTACCATTTTTTCATCAAACCCATTTTCTCTTGCTACTTTGATTATGTGTTTTTTCTCCTGTTTAAAATCTTCTTCGTTTAAAAGTAAGTTTACCAATCTATGAGTTAAACTATTAAAGGCTGCTAATTTATGTCCAATTGGATTGAACCCTGTTGATTTAATAAAATTTTCTGTATGAGTTCCTTTTTTTATGAATCTCAAATTCAATTTTTTTCTTCGTTTCTGACCAATTTAAGATCCAAAAAAGGTATTTGTTTATTTTCTTCTATTTCTTTGGTAAATTTGATGTTTGTACTCTGTAAAATGTTTAAATTTTGGAGCAGATATGTAGATGATATAATTTATATTGTAAAAGAAAAACATGTAGAAAATTCCCTAAAACTGTTAAATTTACAGAGTACAAACATCAAATTTACCAAAGAAATAGAAGAAAATAAACAAATACCTTTTTTGAATCCTAAATTGGTCAAAAACGAAGAAAAAAAATTGAATTAGAGATTCATAGGAAAGAAACTCATACAGAAAATTTTATTAAATCAATAGGGTTCAATACAATTGGACATAAATTAGCAGCCTTTAATAGTTTAACTCATAGATTGGTAAACTTACCCTTAAACGAAGAAGATTTCAAACAGTAGAAAAAACACATAATCAAAGTAGGAAGAGAAAACGGGTTTGATGAAAAAACGGTACACAAAAGGATAGAAAAGTATAAGAAACAAAAAAATGATAAGCAGAAGTACTCTTGAAAAAAGAAAAACCACCTATGAAAAAATATAGGAAATTCACATATCACCCTTTTGGTCGTCATTAGTTTGATCCTTCTGGGAAATTCTCGTATAAGACTTGAAAGCATAATAATAGTCCCTTCGATTGGTTGCCGGCCAAAGGAAGGCAAGACCAGTGATGGGGCTGCCATCTTATAGCCTCTGGTCAGGCTTTTCTGGAGAAGAAAAGAAAATAAAGGAAAGAAGAAATGGAAGAAAGGAAAGACTCCCTAGCCCTCGGATGCCCTAATAGCGTCGGGGTCGAAAAAAACAAGAGTTAACCAAGAGAGGTTAGATAGTAAAGTTAAAAGAGTGCAAAACACAAGTAAGTGGAAGAAATGTTTTGCTCAGCTTGGGCACCTTGTGGTCGCCATCCACATATCCCCTAGATGAGGACCCCTGAGGTTGTCTCTATCTGGGATGAAAAGGATATCCCTGAAAAAGTTACTAGTTATAATAAAAGTTTAGGAATTATTAATCAAGTTATGAAACCATCCCTTGTACAAAAAAACACCAGATTACGTTTATATAACACTTTGCTAGACCAGTGTTGACCTATGGTAGTGAAGCATGGACACTAAGAAAACAACATGAAAGCAGAATAACGGCTTGTGAAATGAGATTCATGTGCAGAACAGCGGGTTACACCAGATGGGATCGGAAAAGGAACACCGATATCTTAAAAGAATTGAAGACTACGCCAATTTTGGAATATATTAAACAGTACCAACTAAATTGGAAACACCATCTTGAAAGAATGAGTTCAAATCGGATCCCCAAAGCTGTTTATAATTATATACCAAGAGGACGAAGATCACTGGGCCGTCCTATGAAACGCTGGAGGGAAAATTTTCTATAGGATCGTAACAGGCCTTGGCCTAATACTTGGAAGGAAGAAGAAGAAGACATATCACCCTTGGGTACACAATAAATTCCAAAAGCTATTTGAGAAGTTTAATATTAAATTAGCACCAAAAAATAACTACAGTTTAAATAAACTAATAAAAACCAACAGAAATGAAAAAAACTGATAAAAATAAAAAGTCAGGAATATATCAAATTGAATGCATGGGTTGTGAAAAGATACATATGGGGGGGGAAACCTAAAAATTAGAACCAATGAACACATAAGAAATATTAAAAATGGGGAAATAGAAAAATCTGCAGTTGCTGCTCATGTTTGGTCTGAAAAACATAATATAAATTTGTACACTAAATTATTAAAACAGTTAGAAAATATAAATGAGCTGACTATTTGGAAAAATCTATATTCAGAAGAACAAAAACAGAGTTATGAATTTTGAAATACCGATGGAGCGTGACCTTGTTTGGAGGTTCTTTGGCCAACCACAGGATGGAGCTGACATCGACATCCAGGGTGTACAACATAAATCTAACCAGTCTGGGCAAGATGTTGATGATGATTATGATATAATCGAAACATGTTCAAGAACAAATCAACATTAATATTGAGGTAAGATGTTCAGACTGAAAATAATTTAATTAAGGAAAAGTTCCCTGAAAGTAGTCCTGGAAAGCATACAGAATATAAGTTTAAGTGTAAGAGTAATTAATTTACTGATTATTATAAAAATATTTGTTTCTGATTTGTTATGATTACATAGATTAAGAAATAGATATTTTAGTTATTTCTTATTAAAACAGCTGTTGAAATAGGAAGCATTTAGAATTTAGAATTATAGCCAGCTACAATGGAGGACAAAGGCTAACTGTAAAATCTTTGCTTTTAGACTGTAGGAATGTCAGTACAGTTAGTTTGTTTGTTGTTCCAGGTTTCAGATGGGTGAGTCTACATATTATTTTCTTAATTTATTTCATGGTTTTAGAAATGAAATCAAATACCTTTGTTAGAGTAATACTAAAATTCAGAGTATAAAAATAATATTTCAGATTGTAAGAGCGCAGTAGCTGAGTGGCTAAGGTAAGAAGCCTTAGCGCAGAGCTTCGAGACTTGCACTGGTTCGAGTCTCCATGGGGAAGAAATTTTTCCCATCGAATTTCAGCCAGTATGGGACTGGTGCCCACCCAGCATCGTGAGGCATTTTGGGTAGCTACAAAAGTAGCGACTCCAGGTTGAGAATACCAGCTATAACGGCTGAGGGATCCGACATGCTGACCGCATGTACCCCTACACTGGCCAGATGATCATCTATCTCTGTGATTAACACATGTGGATGTGAGGCCAGCATCCGGCTGGATCAGCCAAGGGCCTTCTAGGCCTGTTGCGCTTGGAGGAGTTTTAAGAGTTATTAGATTAATTAAGGTAGAATTTTTTTATTAAGGTAGAATTTTTTATCACTCACCTCATATTGTTCTTCTTATTTGACTATAAACTAGTTTCGGAACATAGTTTCTGTTCCATCCTCAGTATCGTCACGACTGTTGTTCTGTCGTCTTGAAGAGCTGTCCTTCGCTCCTTCCATTGGCTGACTGAAAAACCTCGAAACCAGGTCATTCTCACCGGGAATTTCAAAGTTCATCAATTTCTTCTTTTCGCTCTTTTGAACGTAGATATTTTCCCAAACAATAAGTTCTTTTGGTTTTTCTATTTGTTTTAATAATTTAGCTTCTTTCTCGATAAGATGTTTTTCAGACCATGCATGGGCAGCCACTGCAGATTTTTCTACTTCCCCTTTCTTGACATTCCTGAGATGTTCTTTCACTCTAGTTTAGATTAATTTTAATATTAGATTAATATTAGTATATAAATCAGAGTAGATTCATACACCATCCCTCTCTCTCCCTCTCAAACCCCATGAAGGTCGAAATGTAGGTTTTCTTCCATGTATGTTGAATTAGTTGGATAGGATTAGAATTTCTGAAATATATGTAATAATTTATGTTAGATAATAAAATAGTTAATAATTAATTAAATAAAAATAAAACTTACAGTTTTATTTGATTTTCATATTTATTATGATATAATTTAGTTACAGCTGTTTCGGTACACTGTACCTTCATCAGACATATTAACAAATTAATGAATTGTGTTAAGAATCGGTTTATTTATCCATGAAGAGCACGAATACCTTTGTAAATAAGTTTTCCACATACTGAACCGCTCGGCTAGTTTCAGGTGAGTAAGACCATGATCTATGGAGTAGACAACGGACGCGCTACCATGTCATTCCAAAATATTTGTATAAAATTCCTTTTATCCCTTTCAAAGCCTCCAGTTTACAATATAATTGCTTATGTTTTCTTAGAAAAAATGTTATATTTCAATGTAATATTTTATTATGGTAACAAAACTACACTAATTTTGTTTATACTCTGCTTGCGATCACTAATATAACCTCTTGCAGTGTATGTCACAGCATTGCTTACTAAGGTGAGGGTGAGACAGTAGACTTTCAACTAACAAAATGGTAAGCCATCTCTCCAGTATTTAATTCTGCATCATCAAATCCAAGATCTTAACTCTAAACACAAGTAAATAGAGGTAGTAAGTAATGGGATTTAAATGGAACTGTAAATAAAAATTTGGTTACTATTATTCTTAAAAACATTTCTGATTTTAAATAAAAAATAGAATGTGAGGTATAAGAAGTTATTTGACCATTTTTGTTACATTTGCATGGATATAATCTGAATAAATATGGCAGCCTGTATCAAACACACTGTGTATAGAATGGTAAACATTATTTCTTCCACATCTAGTTTTTAATATTGAATTTATTGGTATTAATTACATTTTTGTAGTAGTAGTAGTAGTAGTAGTAGTAGTAGTAGTAGTGGTAGTAGTAGTATTTATTGTTCCTAATGCTCTACATTTAACAAATCATTGTCCTTTAGGCTTCCCAATATTTGGATACTACTAACATGCTGTCTTTTTCTAACACTGTGAGCTGAGCATTTATTAATAAAATTGTTTATTTTAGGTGCATTTGGAACCTCTATATTCCTCTTAGTGGTTACTCTGGTAGGCTGTGATTCTACAGCTATTATTATACTACTTATCATGAGCATGATATCAGTTAGTGCTTTTGTTGGAGGTAGTTTGACAAATCATCTGGACTTGGGAAGTAATTTTGCTGGAACAACTTCTGGTATATCCACAACTATTAGTGGCGTTTCTTCAATAATATCACCTTTAATTGTAGGAGCTCTTACCAATGACAATGTAAGTATGTTAACATAATTTGATTTTACATTAACCTTTAAAGGATGATTTGAGGAAATAGATTTAAGAGATTTCCATTGCCTAGCAAGAATAAATTATTTGTAAAATTTTGCTTGAGTCTTGAGCCTACATAAGGTATCTAATTTTAATTTTTGTATCAATTGTTTGCAGCAAACATTAACACAATGGCACATTGTCTTCTACATAGCAATTGGAATTGCTCTTTTTGGGTATGTATTCTTTATGATATTTGGAACAGTAGAAGAGCAGCCATGGAATAAAATTGGATGTGAAAATACTGAATCTGAAAAACAAGAAATTTCCCTAGAAAATCTGGAAGACGTCTGAAACATAATATGACATAACATATTGAAATCTAATAATTTTGCTACAGGTAAAATTTCTGGTTAATATTTAACTAATTTTTGTACAATATATGTTACTAGATATGAAAAGTAATGGAATGCAACACATCTATTTATAGTCTTGAGAATGTCTGTTCATTATAAACCTAAAACGAGAAAGAAAAATTAACTCAGTAATTAAATATGTAGGTCCATCATCAAAAGAAATTTCCACCTCATGATATATTTATCCAAAAGGTAGGTAAATTAGGTATAGATAAATAAGTTATTCATTGAATAACAAGCTATTCATTGGATTAAACAATTTCTCAAAGGGAGAACCCAAATATTACAGGTTGACAGTAAGATGAAGCATGCCTCAAGGTTCTTTTTCTCATTTATATTAATGACTTACCTCAGATCATCAAAAGTTAAATCCAGTTATTTGCAGTTGACTGCATTTTATATGATACAGTTCTAGGAAATCCTAATTTAATTACATTACAACATGTCTTGATAAAATTTATAATTGGGCTTTACTAAATAAAATTAAAATTAAAATTATTAGTGGCAAAAGTAAATGAATAGTATTTGCAAAATTGTGGTCAGAAATGGAAGAGGGATAAAATTCTGCTATAATATTGTTGTAAATGCTTGGGTGTATAACTATCCACCGCCTTGAGTAGGATGAACAGTAACTTCACTTAATTATTGAAGATGGAAAAATTTGGCAAAGAATCTGCCAAGCTATTAATAAAAAATCAAATGAGGAAATCTACAACATGAGAGATTGATGCGAGGATAGAACTAAACTAATGGAATGACACTATATTGTACACACCAGATTGGTCGAGAAAAGCAACAGATGCATAGTTTTGACTCAACACTGGGCACAACTTCCTGGGGAAACACTTTCACTATTTCAGAATGGCATTTACTACTAATTTTGTTCTCTGCAATAAAAAAGAAGAAATGAACAGACACCATCGCCAGCACTGCTCAGCATTTCTATCTGCACAACAAATTGATAGGTATGGGAAGCTCAATCAAACATTTGTAATTGCTTGGAAAAATTATGAAATTCATGTTCCTGCCATTAGAAAAAATAAATAAATAAATAATATTAATTAAAAATGTATTTTATATAACTATTGATTAAGCTTACAGGGACTTTTGCCATCACAGCTTCTCTCAAAAAACTTTACACTGAAAATGTATAAAACTGTTATTCTCCTCGTTCTGTTGTATGGATGTGAAACCTGGCCTCTTACTTCAAGGGAAGAGAAAAGATTATGAGTAATTGAGAATGAAGTTGTTAGAAAAATTTTTGGATCAAAGAGAGACGAACAGACAGGCAAATGGAGAGGACTACATAATACTGAATTAAATGATCTTTATGGGAAACCAGATATATTAAGAACAGTTAAATATTATAGAATATTATGAGCATGACATGTGGCACAATTGGGGAATAAAAGAAGGGCATGGAAACTCGTAGAAAAACCAGAACGAAAGGGCCCATGATTTGAGAGAAGTAAATTTTATAGGGGATGATTGGAAAACATTAACTCAGGATAGGGATTTTTGGAGAATTTATATCTGCATGACCAGAGTTCAATAGTGCCAGTGAGTGAGTGAGTTAGTTATTTAATCAATTATCACAATTGAATGATTTATTTTAATTATTTATTGTTTTTTTTTGTGAGTTTTTGCTACTTCAAATTAAATTCACTGGATTTCAGCTTTTGTAATAGTGAAAACTAAATGAAAATAAATTTAATCCATATTGAAAAATTAAGACAGATTGTATTGCAGTGATAGCAGTTTTCTACTTTACTGCAAGATGCTTTATTGCCAGTCTTCTTTTTATGTATGTGGTACATTCTTCCATTGGTCTAATATTATCTTACAGTAAAGAGAAAAATATTTGCCTGAATTGAGAATTGAATCCCAAATCTTTAGCTTTCTGTGCTGACGTTCTGATAACTGAGCTATTCAGACACGAATTAGAAACTACCCATATGCATTGTGTAAAATGGTTTTACTTTTCTGGGGTTTGGATTAAAGTGAGAAAAATTATCAAAGGAAGGTTTCTGCATGAACAGGTATGAATGTCAGAATGTTCAGTGGTCAGAATATCAGCACAGAGAGCCGAAGGTTTGGGCTTCAGTTCCCAATTAAGGCATATTTTTTTCTAATAGTGAGTGGAGAACATATTTTTAATGACTCACCTCATATAATTTCAAATTTCTTTGATACTGGCGGTTTCATACAATACCTTGTCTCTCTTCAGTCATCAGTGGAAGCCATGACTGAAGAGGGACAAGATATTGTCTGAAACTGCCGGTATCAAAGAAATTTTAAATTATATGAGGTGAGTCGTTAAAAATATGTTCTCCACTCACTATTAATGATATAACCTCATAATGTTTACTTCCCAATATTAATTTAAATATAGATATTTTTCTCTTTACTTTAAATTGTACTAGCTTAGCTGTGTATAATAATTTATTTATTTCTACATATATCTGTTCATTATCTACTTTAACGTTGTGTTTTATTTTCGTTTTCTCTCTTTACTGATCACTCCATCTTACACATTGGTTTACCCAAAGTTATCCATCATTTAATTTTTCATAACTCTCCTAGGAATCATTAATTGATCCATCCTTTTTATATGTAATTTGTGCATGCGCATTACTATTCTGTAGAACTTAGAAAATTCATTTCATTGGATAGTTTTTCCCTGCTTCCCACTGAGTGCCTTAGAGAATGTGATAGATCACTCTGTATGTATGTGTGTGTGTGTATAGATAGATCATTGGTTGATTAATGTCTTTGACATCGTCCGATTCCTAATAGCTAATTTTGTTGGTCCATCCAGTTTCCTGGTTGTAGATGTTTCTCCTTCATGCATAAATATATTCCCTGACTCCAGGAGGTTTTAGGTCCTCCTCTGCCTCATCTTCACTCAGGTTTCCATTCATATATGTGTGTGTGTGTATGTGCGTGTGCATGCACTCATGCACAAATAAATACCAAAACAAAGCATCCTTTGTAATTTATTAAATAGAGTATTCAAGTTTTAATATATGATGGAAGTAACACTATGAGGTTTCTTTTAATTATTACAAGTTAGGGATTTGGACTCATCTCATATGTTTGATTTTCTTGCAGACTGTAGTTTCTCCACATTTATGTGTTATTGTCAATGCTTCTTAACTGTTAGGAAGTATTGACAATGACACATACATTTGGAGAAACCACAGTTTGCAAGAAAATCAAACATATGAGGCGAATCAAAATCCCTAACTCATAATAATTATTAAGAGTATTCAAGTATTGGAAACTCCATTGATGTAATAGTGTGTGGGATGAAATAAAGTAAACAAAACAACATTGACTTGCATTTATAATAAAAATTCAATTCATTCAAGATTACATTTTCATGATACTGACGTTCTTGTGCATGTTTGATGCATTTAAATAAAATATCACACATCTTTATCTCTTTATCACATGTGGTTTTCATGTCCATGTTTCAGTCCTGCCAAGTTTCAATTCTAGGAAAAGCTGATATCAATATCTACAGAAACTGACAACGTATTAAAAAAAACTTACATTAAGAATAGTCTTGTCGGTGTATACTGGTTTATGTGTTTATATATTTTCCCTGCTGCAGTGGTCTGTGGTTATGTTCCTTACCTCTAGTTCTGAAGGTCATGCGTTCAAGCTTCAAACCCAACTAGGGTCAATGAATTTTTTAGGATGCAAAAATCCAAGGAATAAATACTCCGAGAGGGACTTTAAGTTGTGGATTCTGAGTCAACATTTTCAGTCTCATAAAAAAAACTGCAATCCTAAATAAAAAAGGCCTCTAGGCAAAATTTAACTGACTTTCATCCATCCTAGTAATATCTCAGTTGCCTACTAGATGTCTCATTGAATCGGAATGCTGACCACATGCCACACACCGACATCTGTAGGGAAACAATTGTAACTATGATTAAGATACTTCCCGAAAAGGGAGCACTCATGTCTCGATGAGGAACATAAGCTTATACAAATAAAGAAAAAAGAGAAAACCTCTTTTTTAAATATAAGATCCATAAAACTCTCAAGAGATGTGCAGATTTCCAGATGTTCCAAGTTTAGTAATATAATATTTAACATAACTTTGTGGTTCTATGGTTTATTGGAGTCATAGTTACAATGGTGCATTTACTAAAGCTCTCCACTGATTCCTATCCTCAGCCAACAGAATCCAATTCATATCTACTTTCCTATAGCAGTAGTTTTGGAAAACCTACAAGCAACACAATTTCTATCCATAAAACATCCAGACATCCTCCACAACAAAAAGTTAGCACTTTTATCAGCTTATTCAACAGAATGATGAAATTACCACTTACCCAAGAAAATTATAACAGGGAATTAAATTATATAAAACTTCTGGCTTATAAAAATGGGTATAATGAAGAAATAATTAATAAATTAATTATGAAACAAAAGAAAAAAAAAGAACTAACAAATATAACACAATTAAGTAGGGAAACTGATAAAAGTAATATTACATGGGTATCATTAATATACACAGGTATAGAAACAAAAAAGCTAGCAAAAATCCTCAAAAAATGATAAAAAAAAATGCCTACAGAACAAATAGCAAAACTAAATAATATAATTTCAAATAAAATAGAGGAAACAAACATATAAAATAAAGGAGTTCATTAATTGAATTGCAATAGCTATGACAAATTTTATATTGGAAGAACTAGTAGAAACTTCACAACAAGATTTGAACATTTTAGAGATTTCTTGAAAAATGAGGGTAAATCCATTTTTTCAGTACACATAGTAGAAGCAGGACATTAATTCAACACAATGAACAATGTATTATTGATCCTGCATAGAGAAAAGATACATCTAAAATCAATGTTCTCAAAGAATTAGAAATTATCAAGGAAACCACAAACAAACACCTGTTAAATGAGAATGTACTCGTAATGTGAACCCTTTGTACAAAATAATTACCAGCAACAGTCAGTACCAAACTGAAAGCAGAAGATGATACTTATGTTATTGAAAGGCCTCCTACAAAACAACACTGCTCATTATTGAGGACGACTGATATCTTAGGTACTATTTTACATTTCTTCTTCTTCACTTCCTGGTTTAGGCAAGAGTTGCCTGTTCCGTCTTCACTAATAGATCTACGACCATCTCTTCCGAGGATGTCTGACATCTCTTCTTCCTCTTGGAAAATAAACTATTTTACATTTCTTAAAACTTTAATATACAAATTTGGAAACATTTCTTGTGCCATCCATACAAACTATATGACCTGCCCATCTCAATGTCACGGTGCTAATAATCCTGACGTCATTAGGATAATGATATCAATTATGAATTTGATGAAGCACAGGGGACTGAAGGATGGTGACTGGAGGGATAGAGATGAATGGAAGAATAGAATCAAAAAATTTAATATTGGGCACAGGAAGATGTGTACAATTCAAAGCTGTTGAATAAAAATATAAATTGTGGAATTCCTTATTGAGCATTCAAAATTGTTATAAACAATAATTTTAAAAAATGGGATTTCATAAGGCCAATGTTCAAGGATTGGAAATATCAAGATATGCAGTTTTTTATAACAAGATAATATTGTCATTTCTAAATTCAAGCATTTTCAATCATCCATGATGAGCTAAAATTGTTCATTTTACTTTTTTTAATACAGTTTGTTTATACCTGTGGGGCAAGGATGCTCCCTTGTCGGTTTTACTTATCCAAGCTAGCTTTAGTTATATTGTTTATTTTGTATTTCACTCACCTCATACTTCATAACCCTGGGTTTGCGAGGAGTTATGTGAGTGAAATAAAAAATAAACAATATTAAAAAACCTCAAAGTGTTATTTCCTATCTACATAACTTAATAGCTTTAGTTATGTTTATTTTCGTATAGATGTCAGCAAGTGACAGATGGTTAGCTCATTACCTCAAAGAGACATCTAGTAAGCAATTAAGATATTATATTTGAAGAGAAAAATTATATGCCCCAGCCTGAGCATATAATTTTTCTCTTAAAATATAATTTATCTATCATTGAGATGTATGAAATGAATATTAAAAACAAAAATTAAGGTATTGCTTGGATGGGAATGGGCAATTAAATTTTGGTCAGAGACTAATTTAGACCTGGGGTATGAGCCCAGAAATCTTTCAGACTCAGGAGCCATGGCTTGAAGTCCCTCCCGAAAGGACTTGTCCTTTGAATTTTTCCTTCTTAAAAATTCATCAACTCCAGCCAAGTTCGAACCAGTAATCCTTGGGACCAGAAAAAATTTGACGCTATCTGGGTTTGAACCTGTAAACCTTGGAATCAGAGGTGAGCATAGTAACCACTAGTCCACTGTGTTGATTCTTGGATGGAAGCTTCTATTTATTTGAGTTATTCCATAATTTGTTCCTAAAACTGATATCTGAACCCCCTATTAAATTATCTCTACCAGGCATGTTCTGGATGATTCTCACATGATTGCATGAGTAAACATCATCATATGATAAGAATAACTAACTCACCATATTGTTTACTGTGCCAACAG
Source organism: Diploptera punctata (assembly GCA_030220185.1). Taxonomy (NCBI): domain Eukaryota; kingdom Metazoa; phylum Arthropoda; class Insecta; order Blattodea; family Blaberidae; genus Diploptera; species Diploptera punctata. The sequence continues at coordinate 2,068,025 of JASPKZ010003868.1, read as the reverse complement.
AAAGTGTAGTAGATGGATACCGTATTAATTTTAGGGGGGAAAGGAAAAAAAAAATGAGTGCAGAGAAATTACCTGTCACATATCCAGTTACAAAACTGTTTACACTGTTTAAATAATTTTTCTTAAGTTATAATGTGGGTAAATCATCCAGTAAAACTAATCAGAGTCTTCTCCAATGTCACTGCTTGTCCAAACTAAACTTTTTGTAGGCTTCTCTATTAGACGTACTCCTAGCATAACCAATAACTGCAAGTTTGAAATCTGCATCGTAACTGTGCCAAATTCCCTACATTGTTGAAGTTTTTCTTTTGACGTTTTCACTCATTGCTGAAGAATAAATTTACTATAGTAGGTACCTTAACTGTTTTAATTTGTCCTATCAAACAATAGAGCACGATTACCATAATGCAAAGACTGGTACATTGTTGCGTCATATACCACATGACTGCTGGCAATTCTAAACACAAGTGTGCAGCATTGTTGCTCCATTTCAAAATTAGAAAATTAGCAATGTGCGCTATATTTCAAGTTTCTATTACATGTGAAAATTTATTGGCTGCGTAAATAAACTGCACCTTTAATTTTCATGTACAAAATTTGAAAAATAAACATGACTTATATTTGGGCCAATGCAGTATTTATCATAAGTAATGCCACGAGTGATTTCCAAATTATCGATAAATTCACGACTCACGAAGTGAGGAGTGAATTTATCTAGAGAATTTGGAAATCAAGAGTGGCATTTGTTAGGACTATTTAACGAATAAAATTAAGCTGTTTACTCACAAATCATTATTTAACTATAGTTATTTTAAAATATTTATATATTTAATGTAAACGGCGATGTTTGAAAACAAATGAGAAACGATAGGTACGCTTCTACTGCTTCATTTGTTTATCACTGCAACCAGATCATACTATTTATTGCCAAAGGAACGCAATATTGTAAGGAGCAGCTTTCTTTAATATGGTAATTATAACACTGATAAATATTTGGTGAAAAACGACTCTGATTGGTTGTAAAACAGAAATCATTGAAACGTGATTGGTCATTGACTCCCATTTGGGGCATGAGTTAAATAGCCATCAAAATATGTGAAGCCCTCCAGATGTAGCATGATCTAATATCAATTATTGGGAAGTAAGAAAGAGAATAACTTTATTACTATATCAAGAACATTAATAACTAACTCACTTGCTTGCACCAATCAAACCTGTAGGACATGAGCTCTCCATACATCCCTATTCTGAGCTAATATTTTCCAATGATTCCCTGTATAATCTACTTCCCTCAAATCATGGTTAATGTTATACTCCCACATCATTCTTGGCCTACCTACTGGCTGCTTTCCCTCTGGTTTTCCTACAAGGAATTTTCACGTCCCTTTTTCAATCTCCATTCATGGCACATGTCCTTCCCATCACAGTCTAGGAGACTTAACTGTTCTTATTATTGTATCTGGTTTCCCATAAAGATCATTTTTCTGACTGTTATGTAGTCTTTTCTCCATTTGCCTGTCTGTTCATCTCTCTTTGGTCCAAACATTTTCCTAAGAAATTTATTCTCAAATACTCATAGTATTTTTTCCTCCCTTAAAGTAAGAGTCCATATTTTGCATCTATATAGTATAACTGGAATAATAACAGTTTTATATACGTACTAAACATTTGATAAGTAATGGCAACACTGTCGTAACATCACAAAAAATCCATTTAGGTCTCTTTTGACATTACAAACTTAATTTATAGTCTCCTGTCAAGTTAACTATACATTGCCAAATCCTTGGAAGATGCCGCACTCCTTCTGCAGCACTATTTCTGGATCAAAAATCTGGTAAGCTCACTCCAGTGAATCTCTTGAGCCTTCAAGTAAACGAATCTTCAAGAAATCAGTGCTTAATATCAACCATTGCATGCTGAAATCTATCTTGAAATTTCTCCCAGAGAAGCATTGTGATGTACTAATGCCATGTCCAAAAAATTATCTTCAGAAGGTGAGACTTTGAGCAATGGAAGTCTCTTGCTGCAGCCTGCATACATTCAAAATGAGGAATGCTTTGAGAAACAGGCCAATATGCAGACATCACAATTTCAAATAACCTTCAAAATGAGATGAAGAACAACTCTCTAGGATTTATGAAAGTCTAGTAGTAGTAATCTATTGCCCATGATCTGGATGAACTCCATTCTCTTTCTTGCTTCCCAATAAAGCTTTCATACTGAGTCTAGGTATGCTGCACTTCTGTATGTGTTGTCAATATGAGTATTGAATCATTATCTTCATTCCAAAATACACATTCAGATGATGGTAAATTATAGTTGTACCCTGTAGTGATGCAGAACATGGCTATTATGGAAGACAAGTTATTTTATTAGAGATTGAAAATCTTACCACAAATAAAAGAAAACACTTTTTTTGTATATTTTAAAAATTAATTACTTCAAAACCTATTGAAATTACAATTTTCTAAATTATACTTTCATCTACATTTTTTGGGAAAATGAGTCCAGAAAGTTTTATTTTTATCCAAGGCAATCAAGTTGAATTATTTTAATATTTGAAGAGAAAAATTTACACCTGAACTCTGATTTGAACCCGAAACCTCTGGTTTTATGTACCAACACACTATCTTTGTACTATCCAGGCATCTCAATTCAAATAGAAAATGTTATCTTTCCTATACAATCCCCTATCACCCAAAACAGAGAACATTCGTTTCCAGTACCATCTGGTGGTTTTTATTCAAGAAGACTTTATAATGGAATTTTTACACAACTATTATAGCCAGTAAAGTGCTGTTTTTATTTTAAATTTAACACTCAAACTGAAGGACAAATTAATATTTGAAGAAACAATTTGTCCTGAACTGGGATTTGAGCCCAAGGCCTCTTGTTTTATGCACCAGCACACCACATTTGTGCTACCCAGGTATCTCAATTCAAACGGAAATTCTTCTCTTATACGTTCCCCTGTTGCCTGAGGCAGAGAATATTCGTTCCCAATGCCATCTGGTGACTTCTTATTCAAGAAGACTTTTAATGGAATTTCTATTTGTTTGACTGGAATACCCCATCTGAGTACCTTATATGGCATAATTTTAACCTTTGCATCAGTTATATTGAGATTTTATCTTATCTTTGTGTTTTTACTTTCAATATTTTTTTTTATTTCAGTATGTGTATATATGGAAAGAATTGATTTGTTGTGTTATAGAGTCTGGAGCATGACACTGAACTGTTATAAATGTGTACAGTGATGATTATATAAATTATACAACTTTGTGAAATTACTGAAACAATGGCAAGATTAAATGCAACAGCAGATGATGATCAGAAGAAAGGTAAAGTAATTTAGCTATACTATACATTCAATTAATAGAGGCATCTAAATAATTTTTTCTCTGAATTTTTAAAAAATTTATTTTTTAATTTTAGAACTGTCAACTTTTTTCTTTTACAATGGAATTTTTGTAACCCAGTCCAAATTATATTCAGATTTTATCTTAAGTATCAGTTTTCATCTCAGCTGTCTTCTCATTTTTTATTTTTGAGATTTTTGTTTTCATTACACAATTTATCCTCTCACCTTATAGGTATTTTTACATGCCACATGCCACCTGGGCCTTACAGTGACATGACCTGTTTGGAAAGGGATTTTAAATACAGATCACATACATACTTTTTTGACCACACTAGGACATGGGAGGAAGCCTCCTCAAATGAGGGATCAGCTCAGTGTTAGGGCCTCCTCCAAAACAATGGAACATTAAGATGAATCATACCATTAAACACACACACATTCATACTAAACATGACAAATATGATAATGATAATATAATGGCCAGATGATGTTGGGGACCTTTTGGCCCCTAAAGTTTTTTGACATTTCTTATAGATGAGGAAAAATGCCAAAAAAAGATCAGCCAGGAAACTAGTCCCAATTGGGGATCAAATCTAGGCTTACTGCATAAAAAGCGGTGACGTTATCCTGAGACCATAGTGATGGATTGAGATTAAAATGTATAAAATAATCACCTTGCCTGTGGTGTCCCACCTCATAGGCAAGTAACCTAAGACATCATTCTTTAGCACAAATCTAGAGGACATGCACTGGTTCAATTTTCTCATGGAATATTGGCCAGTGTAGGAGCTGTATCACCCAGGATCATAAGAAATTTGAATGCTACATTAAAAAACAGCCCCAGGTTGATAAAACTATTTGTAATGCCTAGGGAATCCAATATGTTGATTAAAAGTCATCCCTATACTAGCTGAATGATTGTCCATCTTTATAAACGTCACATGTGGTTGTGAGACCAGCTCAAGGACCTTGTTGCTCCATGGAGTGTAGGAATCTTGTCTGTAGTACATTAAGGGAAGAAAACCAGCTAAAAGTATTAAAAATAGGATCCTAAGGTGAATATTTGGTCCCAAAAGGGATGAGAATGGAGGAAGATGCACTGTTTGCATTCTCAACTAAATTCTGACTCTTTTAAATAAAATACCAAGATCAACTATTATTTGTGCATCTGATGGAAAGTATAACGAAATTTTGGATGGAATCTTGCTCATAGGTAGCTTCAAAATTCATATTTCTATATTTGGTATTATATTTATTTCCTTGAAGAAAGGTCCCCGTCCGGAGATCTGATCACCTAAATGCCCTTTTTGTAATTTAAATGAAGATATGGAAAGAAACCAATTCTTCCATTGTCCAGCTTTTGTAGAAGAGACCAGCCTTTCTGCTAAATATTGGAGTGCAAGAGAGCGAATGATTTCATTATCAAGTGCTCAACATTAGATACCAACCAACCATATTTGGTATTATGAATGAATATTTTTTTCCCATTTCATAAAACTTATGATGGGAATTAATATTATGAAATTTTCAAAATCATAAGATTAAAATGAGTCAAACATCATCTCACCTCATACATTCCATGTTCATCACAACCCAGAACTGGATTTAAAGAACAATTATTCCTGTGCTGTGATGAACACAGAGTGTATGAGGTGAGATGATTTACGACTCATTTTAATTTTATTAATCTTTTCCCATTTTATGGTCTCCCAAAATGTTTTAATAATTTAGTTTCTTCCTCAATTTTATGATCCTGTAACAAACAATGAGCCAACACCTCATGTTGAAGTCAAATTTAGTTGAGAATGGGGTTGTTGGTCTCCAGAACAAGTTCATATGAGAGGATATTATTTTATGACATGTAAAGTGTTCAAGTTTGTTTCGACCTTATTAAAAAAAATTAATGTTACAATGGTATTGATGATAGGTTCAGTAGATGCAGAAAGATGTTAAGGATTAAATTTTCACACTGATGAAGATACACGAAATTATTATTAATTGTGCACTACATTTTATAAGGTATATCCACTAAATAATTTTTTGATCATAAATAAAGTTAAAATATTTCAGGAGGATTATTGGATTGTATACCAACTCGCTATGTATTAGCTGCAATGTGCTTCCTCGCAGTCTTCTTGGAGTATTTGACAAGAATTTGTATATCTGTTGTTATTGTTGCTATGGTGAAAACAAGTTCTCAAGAATCCTCTCAGAATAATAGTTGGACAACACTTTCACCTGAGGAACTTGATGTATGCCCGGGAACAACAGAAAATGAATCAACATCTGAGGTAATTTCATAAAACCTATGATGGGAATTAACATTAACATCTGAGATAAATGTTAAGTCTTTTTAAACAAATATTATTAAATTGACTAGTGCTAGCAAGCACACTATTTATAATTACACTACCACCTACATCAATTAACAATTGAAGAACCTCACCTCCTATTTTGTCTTTTTTTTTAGATCAGTTTTGGAATTATTCCATCATCAGTATTTTGTTTGATGTGGTGATGCACTGCTTCTTCCTCCATCTGTTGATAGACCAATTAACCTCCAAATCAAATCACATTCCCGGGAATTTAAAAATTCATTAATTTTTTTAATATAGATTTTTTCCCCAAACCATGAGCTCTTTAGGTTTTTCTATAATTTTTTATTAATATAGTCTTTCTTTCAATTTGATGTTTTTTTGACCAAGTGTCAGCTACTGCAGATTTTTCTACTTACACATTTTTAATACTCCTAAAGATGTTTCTTCCCTCTGGTTTTCAAATTTCTTTTTTGATTTCCCTAAGTAGATTTTATCACAATCCATGCATTTTATCTGATAAATTCCTGATTTATTTTCTTCTTTACTTATTTCATTTTTGTTGAATTAGATTATTTTGTTGAGGCTAAAGTTATTTTCCAGTGCCAAAAATATTTTTATACACAGAGTGTAAATGGAAGAAACTAATAAAATGAACTTTTTTTAGGAATGAAGTGAGTGATAAAATGATACATAAATAATAAAATGAAATTGTGAATGAACTGTAGTAAAATAAGTAGGAAGATTCCGACTACAAACTGGAACATTATGGAAATATGCATTGAACTAGAGCAAGGCATATATATTCTCTCTGAACAAGGAAAGCCTATAGGGTAGAAGAAGAGGAAGTTATCTAAAAATATGATATAGTATTCACCAGGCAAATTGTCAAAGATCATTAACCAAATGTTGTCTTGTGATTTATGGGTTGGGATTTTTCAAGTGATTGTTGCTTACAGGAAAATGGTGAATTTGATTGGGATGAAGAACTTCAAGGACACATTCTTTCTGTGACTGGATATGGTGCTTTATTCACTAATTTATTAGGAGGTCGTCTGAGTGAAAGATTTGGTTCAAAATATGTTTTTGGATTTGGACTTTTGTTGACTGGAATTTTGACTATGTTATGTCCTGTAGCTGCAAGATGGGATATTAGTGCTTTTCTCACTGTGCGAGTTATTATGGGATTAACTGATGTAAGTATCTATCATTCACATTTTACAATATTTGTTTGATACTACAGTCTTTTATGATTTTACAAAAAAGCTAGAAAATTGAACATTACAGTACTATATACTGCAGTATTCTCAAAAATGGTCTCAACTTTTGCTAACATACGAATAAACTGTGACAAACTTTAATTAGAAACTCAGACAAAAAGAACAGAACACTTATATTTATATTTTACTCCAGAACTTATTTATATAGATTGTGCACCAAATTCCTGCATTAAATTGTGAACTTCTCCACAGTATGTATGTTGAGAAGGCATGTGGTGTTGTTGATAGCAATTTGTCCGTCAGATGGGAATGTTAAGCCTGATGGTCCCCTTGGTGCTTTTTGATAGGAGTGGGCTATGTGCCGGCAAGAAATTTCATCTTCTCTTCATCATCATACCTCATACAACATACTTTACACTACACAAACATACACATAAACTCATCCTACACTGCTCTCTGTACACAATAAAATAATCCATCATCTACATAAAATGGTCTGCCGGAGTGGTGCATAAATTGAAAAATTGGCCATATTAACACCTTCTATCAGAGCCCAAAGCATGTAAAGTGCAGTAGTGGCATTAGAACATACAACTTGATTAATAATTTCATTTCATTTAATTTTTTTTAAACAATACTTTATAAAGTTATGTAGGTAGAAAATCACACTATGAGGTTTGACGTTTTTATTATTCATTTAACACTTCTCACTGAAGGATAAATTATATTTGAAGAGAAAAATTTTCCCCTAGACCGAGACTCGAACCCGGGACCCTTGGCTTTCCGGGCCAAGTGCTCTACCAACTGAGCTACCGAGGCGAGTTGCGATCTAGATGCAAATTTTTTTCTCTTATATACGTTGTAATTCCCTCGCGCCAAATGCTTGAAACCATAGCTTCTATCTTTGCAAATGGCGGCTTCTTAGTTAAGAAGACATTTATTGGGAATTTAATACTACTTTATAAAGCCAGTAGGACTTCTATTGACGTTTTTATTATTCATTTAACACTTCTCACTGAGGGAATTACAACGTATATAAGAGAAAAATTTGCGCCTAGATCGCAACTCACCTCGGTAGCTCAGTTGGTAGAGCACTTGGCCCGGAAAGCCAAGGGTCCCGGGTTCGAGTCTCGGTCTAGGCGAAAATTTTTCTCTTCAAATACTATGAGGTTTATTTTAATTTTGTTTAGTTGTTTCTTGACTCACCTCATACTTCTTAACTCCCTTGCATATCTAGATTTCGTCACTGTATTTGTGATATTCTCAATGCTGTTCACAACTCACATGAATGTGAACAGCATTGAGAATGTCACAAATACAATGACGAAATCTAGATATGCATGAGAGTTAAGAAGTATGAGATGAGTCAAGAAACAACTAAACAAAATACTTTATAAAGACCTACTGGTCTTATAAAGTAATGTTTAAATTCCCAATAAAAGTCTTCTTAAAAAGAAGCCGTCATTTGCGTGATCGAGCAATGGTTTGTAGCATTTGGCGCTCGAGAATTAACAATGTATAAGAGAAACATTTGTATTTTTGTATTGGAGTGCTCAGGTAACTCAGTTGGTAGAGTATTGGCATGGAAAGCCAAAGATCCTGGGTTCACACCCCAGTCTGAGCATATATTTTTCTCTTCAAATGCAATTTGTCCTATGGTGAAAGTATTAAATTATTATTCTACCAGTTATATTATATGGATGCGAAACATGGACTCTAACATTAAGGGAGGAAAGGAGATTATGAGTATTTGAGAATAAAATACTTAGGAAAACCTTTGGACCAAAGAGAGATGAACAGACAGATGAATGGAGAAGACTACATAACAATGAACTACATGGTCTTTGTAGGAAGCCAGATATAATATGAACAGTTAAGTCTCATAGACTATGATGGGCAAGACATGTGGCACATATGGGGAATGAAAGACGTTCATGGAAGCTTCTTGTAGGAAAACCAGGAGGGAAACGTCCAGTTGGTAGACCAAGAATGAGGTGGGAGAATAACATTAACTATGATTTGAGGGAAGTAGATTATACAGGGAATGATTGGAAAGCGTTGGCTCAGGTAGGGATGTATGGAGAGTTTATGTCTGCGTGGCCATGAACCTATGGATTTGATAGTGACAGTGAGTAAGTAAGTGAAAGTATTAAGTTAATAATAAAAATATCAAATTTTATTATTATTTAATCATTCATACAATATTTCTTCATAATTACCAGAAGAAGGAAAAAGAGACAGAAAGACACATACTACCAAAAAGTGTAATTAATTTTTTCCTTCAAGGACCTAGTTCAAATGAATGAGAATGATTAAGTAGTTTCAGTTATCATTCATTTATTATTTAATTGTTCATACAATGTTTTTTTTTTCATAATTACCATATTTCCACAAGTAAACAAACAAGGGTAATCAATAAAAATTGTGTGCACATAAATATATCATCAATACAAATATCATTATTAAATTAAATTAAAATAAATAATTCATGTTACAAAAGTGTATTTTTAAAGTTGTGATATAATTTACATTTCATGTCAATTGGCAACACCATATGGATTGAAACAATTTTAATTTAAGGGAAAAATTTGCGTTTAGATTGGAAGTCACCCAGATAGTTCAGTCAGTAGAGTACTTGACCTTGAAAGCCAAAAATCTTAGGTTCGAGTCCCAGTCTGAGCGTATAATTTTTCTCTTCAAATATGATCCATCATTAAGATGTATGAAATTAATAATAAAAAAACATTTTAATTTGTTTCATTGTTACAAGTAATATAGCTAATGGCTGTCTACAAATTCATAAATGTAAGTTGATATGGTGATTAATATTTGTTGGCATTTATTTTGGATATATTATTTTTATAACAGATGTGACATTGGAACAGGCAAAGACCTAACCCTTGAAGTTTTATGATGGTGATGATGATTATTTTTATTTGTATTTTATCTCAAAACAGTCCTGATGATCTTAACATTCCACACAAGCAACATATTTGTATGTTGATGTTTTTATTATTAATTTAACATTTCTCAATGAAAGATAAATTAATTTTGAAGAGAAAAATTTTTGCCTAGACCGGGACTCGAACCCGGGACCCTTGGCTTTCCGGGCCAAGTGCTCTACCAACTGAGCTACCGAGGCGAGTTACGATCTAGACGCAAATTTTTCTCTTATATACGTTGTAATTCCCTATCGCCAAATGCTTTTGAAACCATTGTTTCTATCTTTGCAAATGGCGGCTTCTTAGTTAAGAAGACATTTATTGGAAATTTAACATTACTTTAAAAGCCAGTAAGGCCTCTAATGATCGCGTCTAGATCGTAACTCGCCTCGGTAGCTCAGTTGGTAGAGCACTTGGCCCGGAAAGCCAAGGGTCCCGGGTTCGAGTCCCGGTCTAGGCGAAAAATTTTTCTCTTCAAAATTAAAAAAAAAAAAAAAAAAAAAAAATTAATATTTGTATGTATTGTTTTTATATCATTAGTTGCATATGTAATGTACAGTTAGTATATGTTAATATTTATTTATTAAAAGTAATGAAATTCAACATAGGCTTAATATGAAATAAACTTATATATTACAGACATTAAAAATGTTTAATAGTCCTTTCAAAAATCTCAACTCATCTATAAAACACCATTTTCAATTCTTGTAATATAAATAACTGGTACATGATCAATAAATTACAATAGGAAGTTTGGACGCATTAGACAGTAAAATGCCTTCTCTGCTGAGCAAGTTGTATGCTAATACGATTTTGCTTACTCAGAAATCTGTTCATGCGATAATAATTGGTTAAATTTGTAAGCTACCTGCGGAGGTACCTTACATGAGCAACTCAAATTAAAATCCCGAAGGGAACCGACGGGAACCGATGGTAATCGATGTACTTTGCTGCTTTATCCAACATTTATCCAAGATGTCGGACCTTGAAGACTTCGATCATGTTTTCGGTATACACGGAGAAGAGGAATTTGATAGAGTCTACCAAAGAATTCAACTGGAAGAACAGGAGAATCGGCATAATATTGCGTGTCGCAGACGTGTTTGTATACGGTATTATTTGCGGGATGCAAGCATAAATGCATTCCTCTATAGCAGACGAAAATAACGGAAGTGGTTTTATCGCTGAGAATTCTGGGTAATTCGTTGCCAATATTACGAAAACGTCGACTCTCATGCATTACCGATAAGTCGGCCGTTAATTCGTTCTCAGCAATTGCTCACGGTGAATCAGCTCACTAGTGATTGGAAGTAATTTGAGTAGAGAGTAATGTTCTAACATACGACCCTAAGAGGTTCTTCTTAATAAATAAGGTGAATCCAGAATCATCTTACCATATAAATTGTTTTCTATGTAATATCTTTCAATATGCAGCCTCATATCTCACCCCATATTCAGACTGAAAAAGCTGATGGTGACATGCATGGCACATTGAAACATGTTAAATAGAAACCTTGGTTTCCTAGATGTCAATATGAGGCGGAATGCTGACCACGGACCACTCCAATGACATCTATATGAAAAAAGTGTAACTAAATTAGTATGGTTCAAATTCTTCCCTGTTGGAGGAGAGCGCCTAAATCTCTGTTAAGGGAAACATGGGATTACAAGATACAAGAAGTTAAATAGAAAACAATTTATGAGATAACATGATTCTGAATCCACCTTATTTATGAATTAGTACATGAATTTATAATCTATTTTTTTCTAATATTCAATACTACTAGGTTATCATTATAACATTTCTGGTATTCTCTTCTGGCATCAGCATCATTGTAACCCACTTCTGAGGTTGGGGCATTTGGAAGGTGGAGTTAAGCTGCCCTGATAATATATGATAAATTATTATGATAATGATGGGCCAGGAGAGCCCTTACTCCTAAACTTAGGGTCGAATCTTTGAACGCATTAGACCGTAAAAGGCGTTCTCGGCTGAGAAAGTTTTATCCTAATAGGATTTTGCTTACTCAGAAATCTATTCATGCGATAATAATTCGTAAGCTACATGATGAGATAACTTAAGATCATAGCTTAAGATAGAAACTTATCATGAGAATCCCGAAGGGAACCAATGGTAACTGATGTAGTTTGAAACCTTGTCACTTTATCCAAGATGTCGGACCTTGAAGACTTCGATCATGTTTTCGGTATACACGGAGAAGAGGAATTTGATAGAGTCTACCAAAGAATTCAACTGGAAGAACAAGAGAATCGGCATAATATTGCACGACACAGACATCTTTGTATACGGTATTATTTGTGGGACACAAGCGTAAATGCGTTCCTCTATAGCAGACAAAAATAACGGAAGTGGTTTTATCACTGAGAATTCTGGGTAATTTCTTGCCAATATTACGAAAACGATGACTTTCCTCATGCATGACCAGTTTGTGGGTAGCTAATTCGATCTTTGCACTTGCTCACAGTGAGTCAGCTCACCAGTGATTGGAAGTAATTTGAGTAGAGACTAATGTATTTGCATGCGACCCTTAATCTAATGAGGCAAACATGATATTGATGAATATGATGGCCAGATGATGTTTGGGGACCATTTGGGCCTTAAAGTTTCCTTACTTTGTCTGACAGGTGAGGAAAAGCACCGAACCAAGGATCTAACTTGGGCCCTCTGTGTGACAAGGCAGCATCCTACCTCAAGGCCACAGCAGTAGATAGAATTTAAAATATTTTATTTATAAATTACAGTGTTTTTCCATAAGATATTTTCTAGTTTGTTTTGGAGATTAGATTAGATTGGAATGATTAATTAATCTTATACACCAAAGATTATATCTTATGTGTAATTGTATAAATGCATAAATATAAGCCACTTGTACCCCATGAAGGTGAAGCGCTTCTTCCAAGGGGGAAAACCTTCAATTTGGCTCATATGTCGAGCTGATAATACTTATTTATGATATAAGTGTTGTAATATAAAGTTACAAATGACATTGAGATTGTAACAAGCCATCATTATACATCTGTGGAAGATGATGATATTGTAGAATGTTTTATGTATTTTGATTAAAAAAAATCAAATTTAAATTTAATGTAAAATTTTTATGGCTGCCTATATTCATCAGTCTAAGTAAAGTGGTGCATGAATTAAAAACAGACCACATCAACACCTTCTAGCCATCTAGCGCAGAACTTAGAACATGATTCTATTCATGTATTCCAAGGGAACTGCCAGTGGTTTATCTTATGAATAGAAATCATATTGGTTTTACTAAGAGATATTTTGAAATCAACATTGTATTAATTAACTAAATACACACTATTTTTAAAACACAAGAATTTAGCTTATTACAAATACAATTATTTCTAAGAGTAATTTGTCTCTCTCAGCTGAAGAGTGAAATATCATACGATTGACATGTGATTATAAGCACTTGTGAGGTACATAAAAATGTTTATGCTTTAAAAAAATCAACAGAAGTATTAAATCATTGACTTTATTTATGAGTGTCAGCCGCAGTGGTCTAGTGGTTTAAGACAAGGTGTCATGAGTGTGAAGATTTTCAGGCTCGTAAAAGAATTGCAAGCCTGAATAAAAAGGCATCTGTGCAAAATTTAATCAGCCTTTATTCATCCAAGTAATACCTTAGTTACCTACTAGATGTCTCATTGAGATAATATGCTAACCACATGTCACTCATTGATATATGTAGATAAAGAAGCATAACTAAATTAGCTTGGTCAAAAAACTCCTGCCAGGGAGCACCCATGTCCACATGCAGGACATCCTATATATACATTATTTATGAGTTCTAAAGGCAGAACTCCATAAAGAAACAATAACTGTTAAGACAAAACACAGATGTAGAATGAGTACTATTCATACTAAAAATATGAAACTTTTACCATTATGTGTGCAAAACAATAATCTATCTTCAGATTTTTTGTTGTTGTTGTGAAGTTGTGAAATTCTGTCCAATAGCAAGGGATATTTCAATTTCTGCACTCTGGGTGGTGGACCGCATGGTTTTAACTGAGCAACATTACTTAAGCATGGTTACCTGAATGGGTTATCTGTGAGGAGAGGCCCTGCCCTCCATGAACTAAGACAAGGATAATAGCACTGTTACTATTATTAAGTCTAAGAAATTGAGATGGGTAGTTCATGTAGCTTGAATGGGTAACAGTAGATGCTTTCAAAAATTTTATTGGAAAATCCTTGGGAGACAGATTATTAGGAAGACCTAAGCATTAGGTAGGGGGATAATATTTGAGTGGACATTAAGGAACTGTATATCTAAAAAATTAACTGGGTTCATTCCCTGAAGATAGGAATCAGCGAAGAGCCTTATTGATTGCGGTATTGAAATTACAAGCTCAATATACCATAGACTTAGTTATTATTTATGTATAATTTTATCACTCACCTCATATTTTACTTCTTTTTAGACTAGATTCGGCACCTTCTTTGGTAACATCATCATTATTTCTATGCCCATTGTTTTGTCGTCCTGAAGAGCCATCTTTGCTCCCTCTGTTGGTAGACTGAAAAACCTCGAAACCAAGTCATTTTCTGTGACAATTTTAAAGTTCATTAATTTCTCCTTTTCGTTTTTTGAATGTAGATTTTTTCCCAAACTGTCTTTAGGTTTTTTTATTTGTTTTAATAATTTAGCCTTTCTTTCAATAAGATGTTTTTCTGATCAAGCATGGGCTGCCACTGCAGTCTTATCCACTTCCCTTTTCTTGACATTCCTGAGATGTTCTTTCACTCTAGTTTTCAAGTATACCAACAGTTTTTCAGTCTACCAAGAAAGGAAGCAAAAGATGGCTCTTCAGGAGGACAAAACAACTGTCATAATAAAAATACTGACAATGGTACCAAAGAGAAAAATTATGAGGTGAGTGATAAAATTATACATAAATAAATAAATAATACCTCATAGTGTTAATTCCTTAAAAAATAGTAAGTTAGTTATTAGTTTATTTGTGTTATTATTTTATTTAATGATGTCTGTAAAGCTAAGGTTATTAGAATCATAATTCAAATCTGAGTGTGAAAGAGCTGACAAATTTTGTTCAGAGGTCTATTTTTCACACTTGAGATTATTTTTGTGCAGTAAATCTGCTTAATACGAAGAAGAGATGAAAGCCGAATAACAGCAAATGAGATGCGATTTATGCACCATACAGCACACTACACAAAGTGGGACCATAAAAGAAATGAGGAAATTATGGAAGAGTTGGATGTAGAACCCATTCTTCACCATATACAAAATTACCAGAACAACTGGAAAACCCATCTTCAACGAATGCCATCTTATTGAATTCCAAAAGCCATACTTCGCTACTGCCCTCAAGGCAAGAGATCGCTGGGATGTCCAAAAAAGCACTGGATGGAAAATTCTTCTTTGAGACCGTAACAGGCCACACGGCCTATTACTTGCTTGGATGATGATGATGATGATGATGATGATGAAATCTACTTAACTGAACCCACAGATTTACTTATTTTCAAAGGAACTCATGCTCAGGATTTTTATATCCTGAAAAAGTCTGTCAACCCTGATTGGGTTTAAACTTGTGAACCTTAGAACCAGAAGTGAACATGGTAACCATTAATGAATGAATGAATAATTTCTTATCTTACCTCATAGCTTATGTTTTCTTAAACACAGGAACTGCAGTTTTTCAAGAGGAACATCCCCTCCATTTTCAACTGATATTATGACTACCAGATTTTCCTTAGAATCTCCATCTATAACATTGCCATCTGGTGTTAATTTGATAAACTTTGAGATCAGGTCCTGTTCATCAGGAATTTCGAAATTCATGGATCTAAATTTGTTTTTTTGAAAATATATATTCTCCCAAACTGTTAAATTCTAAAGGTTTTTCCAAAACTTCTAAAACATTTGGAAAAACCTTTACAATTGACAGTTTGGAAGAAGATACAATTATTCAGAAGAACAAACTTAGATTCATGAATTTCAAAATTCCCGATTAACAGGACCTGATCTCAAAGTTCATCAAATCAGCACCAGATGGCAACGTTATAGATGGATATTCCAATGAAAATCCAATAGTCATAATATCGGTTGAGAATGGGAGAAATGTTCCTTTTGAAAACTGCAGTTCCCATGTTTAAGAAAACATAAATTATGAGGTAAGATAAGAAATGACTCATTCATTCTTTAAATTAAGAACCTCATAATGTTATTTCCCCATATTTAACTGTATTTACTATAATCCAGAATATAATCTGGTTGATAGGATAAATTTGGATTCCTCGGAAGTTGGAATTAAAGAAAGGAAGGATAAATAGGATAGCAATAGAGGTTCATATATTCATTCACACATTCATCTAGTTAATTACTTGTATTTATTAATAATTTATATGGTTTTCCTTTTGAATTAATTCATTAAAAAAGTTTATTTGTTATAGGGAGTGAATTCACCTGCAATGAATGTGTTGATAGCAAGATGGTATCCAGCTGAAGAGAGACAACTTGTTACTGGTACTATAGTATCATGTAAGAACGTTTATGTCTGTAGTTTTTAATCTATATCACAATAGCTCTGACGAGCCATGGCTGACTAAAATGGTTGCTCTTATTGGCTAGCAGATTATAGTACAGCAGTGGTGACCAGTGCTAAAAATATAGTGTTAGCTGTAAACATCCATTAGAAATTTTATCCAGTTTTTGATTAGCAGCCCTGGCTTCAATATCTAGCAGGGTTGAAAATTTTAGTTGTTAAATTAATTTAATTTCAAAATTTTCAATCTTGAGGCTAGGAGAGGTGGTGGAGTACAATTTTTAATCGCTAGATTGTGCGCCAGATTTCTGCACTAAATTTTAAGCCTCTCTGCAGTACATATGTTGAGAAGGCATGTGGTACTGTTGATAGCGATTCATCAGTTGGATGGAGACGTTAAGCCTGGTGGCTCCTTTGGTGCTTTCCAGTAGTAGAAGGCTATGTGCAACATCGTGGACACTCACCTTGATGGGATGAGAGGATATAAGTTGCTACCAAAATTTTAAGAAATGCCCACATAAGCTGCAAATACACCAATGCAGCCCCATTGCAATAAACACATGGTATGGAGTCTATGGAAAAATCACCAATCAACTCTTCAAGTAGTGTAACTATGCAATGGAATCATGTCATCAGATACAGCTGGGAACATCTAATGAAAAATGAATGAAGGCTATGTGCTGGCATTGGGTTTCACTTTCTGGCTTCTCTTTATCATCATGCCTCATACAATACATTTTACACTACACAAACATAAACATACAGTCATCCTACACTACTCTCTGTATACAATACAAGAATATGTCATCTACATAAAGTGGTCTGCTGAAATGATGGATAAATTGAAAATGAGACCATATTAATGACATGTATCCTCCCACTGCAGAATCCAAAGCATGAAAAGTGTAGTAGGTTAATGTGCACACACACACACACACACACAGTTTACAGAGTGAGTTTCATAAGTGGTAGTGTTTTATAAGACTATTTAACTCATGCCCCAAATGGGAGTCAACCAATCAAGTTTCAATGAATTTTGTTTTACAACCAATAACAGTCATGTTTCACCTCATTCTTTATCAAATTCTCTTTATCAGCTCCTGCTTTTGTGATAAAGAAAGCTCCTTCTTTTTAATATTCTGAACAGGTCAGAACATTATTTTGCAGTGACTGACTATCCAATAAATCATTGAATATAGCAAATAATGAACAGATTCCTTCAAACTACACATTTGATAATTGCATATTCAATAATTTTGTTTTTGAATAATGATTTTACTGAGTTGTTTACTAAAAAAATTAGTAACTTATAATGTTGGTTATAATATACAGTTTGATGTGTTTCATTTTTTCTCCACTAGAATGCATCTTACAATATTACAAATCCTATTTGGCAATAAATAATATGATCAAGTTGCAGTGAATAAACATAACCTCATATTTTGATTTGTTTTCAAACATCGCCGTTTACATTATATATATAAATATTTTAAATTACCATTAACTATATTTAAATAATGATTTTTGAGTAAACAGCTTAATTTTATTCTTTAAATATTCCTAACAAAGCCACTTTTGATTTCCAAATCCTTTAGATAATTTCACTCATGACTTCGTGACTTGTGAAGAATTTATCGATGATTTGAAAATCACTCATGACATTACTTATGATAAATATATTTTCTGTATTAATTCATTATGTTTGTACTTTTCAGCTATACCCTTGGCTACTGTGGTAGCTATGAGTGTTTCTGGAGTTCTGGCTGATGAAGCAGGATGGCCAATAGTGTTTTATTTGTTTGGAGGACTGCCAGTCATTTGGTTCATATTATGGTTGTATTTAGCATATAACAGTCCTGAAAAACATCCTCGCATTTCAGAAGAAGAAAAGAAGTACATCTTGAGTACTCGGGGAGACCATAGTAAGGTCAGAGTTCTATTTATTTCAATTTTTTTCCCTTAAATAATATGAGTTAGAAAATATGTGACTCACCTCATATTTGTAGTTTCTTGAAGAACCTTGGTTTGGACAGTATCATTGTCAATTCTTTCTAACTGTTGAATCGGCCATTGGCGATCTTGTAGGTTGATTTCTGCTTCCTCTTTTGGCCGACTGATGAACTTCCAAATAATTTTTTTTTAGTTTTCCCCAGGAATTTCAAAATTCATTATTTTCTTTCTATTTTTGTAGATGTAGATGTGTACATTCGTGGTCAGAAAAACATAGAATCTAAACAAAAGCCAAATTACTGAAACAGTTAGATAAAACTATGGAATTCACATTTTTGGGATAATTTGATCCAATGGTTAATCAGTCCACCAACAGAGGGATGAAGGAGCAGTTCTCTCTGATCGACATAACATCAGTCGACAAGAAATTTCTGAAGATGAAGCTAGCCAAGCTTTGAAACCAGTATAATTAGAATATAGGATATGAGGTGAGGTATAAAACATTTTAATTTAAATCTTATATCATAATTTGTAATTTTATTGCAGTCACCATCTGATGTACCGTGGATTTCGATCTTAACTTCGTTACCTGTATGGGCCTTTATAGTAATGTGTGTTGCATTTGGATGGGTTAATGCAACTTTTATTAATGAATTACCAACCTACCTCAACAAGATATTGCATTTTAACTTGCAGAAGGTTAGTGATTATTATTTAGTGGTGCATTTAGCATTAATTTTTATCAAAACTATACAATTCTATAAAAATATAACTTTACTAATTTAATATTAATAAAAATAATATCAAAATATGTCATATTTAACAAAATATTAGGTGAGCATTATTTTTATTAATAAAAGTAAATTATTGTTAATCCTCATAGTGTTACTTATACAAATTTAGAATTTTACTAATTTAAAATTATTAATTTATTTTCATGTTTTTGCCCAATTATAATATGAACATAATAAGAATCAATGAATTGTGAATTCTTCTTACCTCATACATCTATGTTTTTTTAACACAGAACTGCAGTATCAGGAAATACATCATTCCACTTCAGTTGTTTTCATGACTGTTTTCAGGACAGTTGTGAAAACAGTTGAAGATGGGAATGATATATTTCCCGATATTGCAGTTCTGTGTTAAGAAAACATAGATGTATGAGGTAAGAAGAATTCACGATTCATTGATTCTTATTAAAAAACCTCATAATGGAAAAATTCCCAAATTTATTATATTAATGAGCATAATAATTGAATTGTATTTTTAAACCATATTTGTACATGCTTGTCTGTAGATGTGCTAATACTAGGGCATTCGATAAGTAGTAATGGCAACACTGCTATAACATCACAAAAAATTTATTTAGGTTACTTTTGACATTACTAACTTCATTTATAATCTCCTGTTAAGTCAACTATACATTACCAAATCCTTGGATGATGACACACTCCATCTGCAGCACCATTTCTGGATATCTCTCTCACTGATTGATCTAGAGCTTTCTTGATATCAACTCTTGATTGAAATTGAATGCCTCGTTCTTTGATCTTTGACAATAACTCATAGTCACAAGGGATTCTGTCTGATGAATTTGGTGCATTTTCAAGTACTTCTCAATTCTACCTTCTAAACAAATTCTACTGAATGTCATTTTAGGGTGGTATCACTTACTACTATGTGAGAAACAGTGAATGTATTCACAAAATATTGCTATTTCAAGACTTTCAATATTACAAATTTATACAACAAAGACTGCTCAACAAATACTACAAGATTTCAATGGTTACCACTAGGATTGCTGATTTACAACAGTGTTGCCATTACTTATCGAATGCCCTAGTATATGTATGGTTTCTATGTTCAGTTTGACAATAAATCTATTTTTCTTCTAGTTTCATAATAGAAGAGAGTGGGAATGCTTGATCAAAGATTGCTATTTTTTCAAGAGTTCCATATCCATATCATCAGCTTTCTTTGAAAACTGTGCAAGTCCTATTTTCCTTGGATTTTATATTATATATATGGTATGATAAGAAAAATAAATGCCTGGATGGGATTCAAACCCGGAACTCTGAGTCTGTACCTCAGCGTGTTATCTGATAACACACTGAGGTACAGACTCAGAGTTCCGGATTCGAATCCCGTCCAGGCATTTATTTTTCTTATCATACCATATTAAGCTTGCATTGCTCAATGTTAAACATTTAATTATAATATATATATATATATATATATATATATATATAACATTTTTTGATCAATATAAACACATAGCTTATTGACTACATCCAAAAGATCCTAGGGATCAAAGAACATAAATGAAGTAGTAGTAGTATTCAAATGTTCTGAAGATCTTGGTTTGTCATCATTTGCTTGTGGGCTTCCCAATAATATTCAGCAATTTGGAATGGTGTTCCAACTATTTTCTGAAGATCAGCACAGAACATCAAGTGATCCTTGTTCATTATCATATTTGTGTTATTGCATACACTAGTAGCTTAATTTTATGTAGATGTGCTGCCAAGCTATCATGACCAGTTTCAAGATGAAATGATGCAACTGCAATTGATCAGGGGCTGTTTGGTATTGTATTTGGTTCTAGTAATGTCTTCCATATCTTGGTTTCACATTGGATTTTGTTTTTGTTCAGCTATATGGGATTTTATTTTCATTTTAGTGTAGAGTTGTACTGATTTGTAAGATAGGTAATTGATCTTACTTTGTTGGATGAGTGTACCTTTTTAGTCCCCCATTCAGATCTCTGGGAGAGGACTGTTTTGGGGGAAAAGACAAATAACATAAAAGTCTTACAATGGAACAACATAAATGTTAAAGCATCTATAATTAAGAATTAAGTAAAAATGGCAAAGTTTAGGAATGAACACTATGAGATAGATTATAAATTTAAAATAAAAGAATTTATCACCTTACTTCATAATCTGCCTTCTATTTACACTGGTTGGAACAAACTTTATTCCATCTTCGGTATTTACATTACCTTTGTTTTGTCATAATGAAGTACTGTTTCTTCCTCCACCCTGTTGGTAGACCAATGAACCTCCAGATCAAATCACTTTCCCTGGAAATTTCAAAATTTATTGATTTCTCCTTGTTTTTTCAAATGTGTATCTTTTCCCAAACTGTGAGTTTTTTAGGTTTTTCTATTTGTTTTATTAATTTAGCCTTTCTTCTGACTCAATGTTTTTCTGACCTAGCATGAGCGGCTAACATTTTTCCACTTCCCTATTTTTATAGTCCTAAGCTACATTATCTGTATGGGAAGCCAGATGTAATAATAACAGCTAAGTCTCGTAAACTCCCTCAGGGGTCCTCATCTAGGGGATATGTGGATGGCGACCACAAGGTGCCCAAGCTGAGCAAAACATTTCTTCCACTTACTTGTGTTTTGCACTCTTTTAACTTTACTATCTAACCTCTCTTGGTTAACTCTTGTTTTTTTCGACCCCGACGCTATTAGGGCATCCGAGGGCTAGGGAGTCTTTCCTTTCTTCCATTTCTTCTTTCCTTCATTTTCTTTTCTTCTCCAGAAAAGCCTGACCAGATGCTATAAGATGGCAGCCCCATCACTGGTCTTGCCTTCCTTTGGCCAGCAACCAATCGAAGGGACTATTATTATGCTTTCAAGTCTTATATGAGAATTTCCCGGAGTCCTATGAAACACTGGAGGGAAAATTTTCTATAGGATCGTAACGGGCCTTGGCCTAATACTTGGAAGGAAGAAGAAGAAGAAGAAGAAGTCTCATAAACTTCAATGGTCAGGACATGTTACATAAATGGAGAATGAAAGAATGGGCATGGAAACTTCTTTTAGGAAAAACAAGAGGGAAAATGTCAATGGACAGGACATGTGATATAAATGGGAAATTAAAGAAGGGCATGAAAACTTCTTTTAGGAAAACAAGAGGGAAAATGTCCAGTAGGTAGGCCCAGATCAGGTGGAAGAGTAACATTAACCATGATCTGATGGAGGTGAATTATTACAGGAAATGATTGGGAAACATTGGTTCAGGATGGATATGTATGGAGAGCAGCCATGAACTTCGGGTTCAATAGTGCTAGTGAGTGAGAGAGTGAATAAAAACTGTAAATTATTTTGCTTCTTGATAACTTATGTAAAAAAATATAAATCTCAAAATCAGTTTTCAACTCAAATAAAAATCCCCAAATTTTGAATCCAAGAACAGTTTTTGGTTTCAAAAATTAATATTACTTTCACACAAAAAAATTAATTAATCAGAAAAATAAAATAATTTTTTTCATAATTCCACCTTGAGACTGAAGAAGTTAAGGTAGAGCAGTATATATAAACCAGTAAGTAAATTTTTATTTTGTTTTATAACGAAAATTACTGTGGGAAGTAACACTATGAATTAATTTTCAAATTATAAATGAGTTGGATAAAATGTTCTTATATCTCTCCTCATAAAGTTCCATACTTTCACTATTGTTATTGTTAGTTTGCCTTATAAATGTTATTAACATGGAAAATTTGGTTAATCATCATGATTGTATATTTTCACTATACCGGTTTTAAAGCCATTTTTCCTTAATCTTCAGTCAAACTCCAACACTTTTATTTTTTTGTTTAGAGAATGCTTTGATAATGTCACCTGTCAAGAATACATATAAATTCTGATTTTTTTAAAACTTATTGTGCTAAACTTTACAACCTGTTATGTAACTTTTTAAATTCCTTTATGAACTCCTGTCAAATTTTATTCTTAGGGTTTCATTTTTCAAATTTTTTCCCACCATTTATAATTTTTTTAATTTTTTTCTAACTATTATTTCAATATATTTTTCTGTGATATTTAAGTACATAGTATGAAGACATGGCAGCCATATTGATTTAAATGAATATTCTAAGCAACCACAAAGATGTGTTCCAGTGCAGCCAACATAAAGTATGTACTAATTAACTGTACACATATACTTCAGAATTTCAGGACTTATTTATTTTTTGGTGTTGCATTCTTTCACAGGTTAGAGTGCTTAAATTGCATTAGATTAGCTTTTAGATTGGTCTTTCACAGGTTAGAGTATTTAAATTGTGTTAGGTTACCTTTTAGGTTTATTAAATATAGTGTATATGTTGGCTACATCTTGTGATTCCATAGTGTAAACCGCTTTGTGTTTGTTGGCATATGTGCATGGTGTATGATTGGAACTTAGAAAATTTTTCACGTCACATGTTGCAAAGTGTTTTCTTAAATTGTCCTTCAATTTGCATTCTGAGTATAATAGATGACTTCTTGGTGAGAATGGTTAGGCACTCCCCTTCCACCTCTGGATCCCAATTTTGTTTCTTGGGTCAATCTATGTGATGGACAAATCAGAGTCAGGGCAAGTTTTTCTAGGAGTTTCTACTGTTTCCTTGCCTTAAACTTCATTCCATCACTTCTCCATAGTCATGTCATCTATTTTGTTTCATTTTAATTCATCTGCTCCTGTGATGGTGCAAAAGGCCTGTTCATCTGGCATCTTTGTGTATCATAGATCTTCGTAATTGATACTTCATCTCATCTCATCCCACAATCTAGCATTATGCTGGACATGAGTAAAGGTTTACTTTACTTCACTAGTATTGTTTTATCAGAGAGAAGGTTTTTCCATGAAACTAAATTTGAAAGATAGATTTTTAATTGATCGTTTGGTGCTTTTGCACCATGCAAAATGTCCTGATAATGGTGCATTGAACTCATGTTCAGATGATCCTGCTACTCAGTAGCTAATCAAACATCTTAGTTGACAAAATAAGAAATAAATAAATTGAAGATTTTGGGGGGTAAATAATGATAACCCACATTTTTCATGTTTTCAAGGCAAACAATTATATTTAACGCAATTTTCATTTTCTTCATGTAGCATATAAATCTACTGGGAGATAGCAGCATAATGCAGGCTTGATTTTATAACTACCTTGTAATAGTAAATAATTAGTAAAAATAAAATACTCATAAATCTGAACTTTATAAATGTGGGTTATCATTATTTGCCCCTGAGGTCTTCAATTATGAATTTGTATTTTAATTTAAAATAACTTTTTTTTCAGAGTGGATTAACTTCTGCTCTACCTTTCCTATTTGCTCCAATTGGTGCAGTATTTTTTGGTTACTTATCCATGAGGTTAAGAAAGAGTGGTCGTATATCATACCTCTATGTAGTTCGGATTTTCAACACAATTAGTAAGTAATTTTCTTTTTTATTTTTATTTATAGATTTAAGGTTTCTTGGTGCATCCTACATATGTTTTAAATTTAAAATAATTTTTTTATCACCTCACCTCATATCCTGTCTTCTAATTACACCAGTTTCAAAACCTTAACTGTTCCATCTTCAGTAATTTAATGGCCGTTGTTTTGTTGTCTTGAAGCACTGCTTCTTATTCCATCTGTTGGTAGACCAATGAATCTCCAAATCAAATCAACTTCCCCAGGAATTTCAAAATTCATTAATTTTTCCTTTTTTTTTTTTTATGTGAATTTTTTTCGCAAACGGTGAGATCTTTAGGTTTTTCTATTTATTTTATTAATTTAGACTTTCTTTCAATTTGATGTTTTTCTGACCAAGCATGAACAGCTACTGCAGATTTTTCCACCCTATTTTTGACCTTCCTAAGATGTTCCTACATTCTGGTTTTCAAATTTCTTTTTGTTTTCCCTATGTAAATTTTATCACAATCTCTGCATTTAATCTGACTGTTTAACTCATGCCACAAATGGGAGTCAATAACCAATCACATTTCAATGAATTTTGTTTTACAACCAATCACAATTGTGTTTCATCTCAATATTTATCTACTTCTGTTTATCATATTAAAGAAAGCTCCTCCTTTTTAATATTCTGAACAGGTCAGAACTTTATTTTGCAGTGACTGACTCTCGAACAAATATGTTGAATATAGCAATTAATGAACAGAGTCCTTCGAACTACACATTTGATAATTGTGTGTTCAATAATTGTGTTTTTAAATAATGATTTTATGGAGTTGTTTCCTAAAAAAGTTAATTAATAAACTATAATGTTGGTTATAATGTACAGTTTGATGTGTTTCATTTTTTCTTCATTGGGGTGCATTCTTACAATATTTTAATCCTATTTGGCAATATATAATATGATCTAGTTGCAGTGATTAACATATGAAACATAACAAACATTTCTCGTTTGTTTTCAAACATCTCTGTTTACATTAAATATATAAATATTTTAAAATAACTGTATTTAAATAATGATTTATGAGTAAACAGCTTAATTTTATTCATTAAATAGTCCTAACAAATGCCACTCCTGATTTCCAAATTCTCTAGATAAATTTGAAATCACTCGTGGCATTACTTATGATAAATTCCTGATTTGTTTTCTTCTTCTATTTCATCATTTTCATTGATTTTAATTATGCTATTTAGGCTAAAATCAGTGTTTATTCACATGAAGTGCAGGTGTGCCAAAGAAACATATCTTTAGAATCTCAAGTTATCTACAAGATCTCTTACACCTCTTGTGAACAAATGTATGCAGGATGCACCAACAGTTGAATTTCCTTTTGAATAAAAGAACATAAGGCTGGAATAAACTGACAAGAATCTTTCAACTCTGATGCAACATATGAAACAGAAAGGACATAAGATCAATTTCACAGGTTCTAGACTAGAATAGACCATGAAATGTCAAGAATTTGCAGGGAAATTATATAAATTTAGAAAAAGACCACACTGTACATCTGGGATGATGCCCAAAGATTACATCTGCATGGAAAACTGGTCTCACTTCTTATCATGTTATTCTCAATTATTATTATTATTATTATTATTATTATTATTATTATTATTATTATTTATTATTATTATTATCATCATCATCATCATCATCACCACCACCACCGCCGCTGCCACCACCACCACCACCACCGCCGCCGCCGCCACCACCACCACCACCACCACCAGCACTACCACCACCAGCACCACCACCACCATTGCCATCGTCATCACCATCATCATCAATCATCATTATTATTATTATCATTATTACTACTACTACTACTACTATCCTCCATTTTATCTTGAATTGTAACCAACTTAAATTTCGCTTACTTTAGTATTCTGTGTTCTATATCTTCTATTTTTCCAAGTGTGCTTCTTGAAAACTTCATCTCTGTTCCTTGTTGTTAACTGGAGTAAATCAAATTTATTATTTCTAGGTACAGTTGGATCCTCTGCTTTCATCTTTGCAATCACAGTAATAGGCTGTGATTCTACAGCTAATGTTGTGCTCCTAACATTAGGAATGGTGATAATTACTGCTTATTATGGAGGAATTATGTCAAATCAGATGGACTTGGGACATAATTTTGCTGGTACAACAACAGGCATTGCTAATACTGTTGGCGGTATTCCTTTAATAGTTTCACCTTTAATTGTAGGTGCACTTACAGATAACAATGTAAGTATACATGTAACATTATTATGTTAATAAGAATTAAATGAATCGTGAATTCTTCTTACCTCATACTTCTATGTTTTTTTAAACACAGCACTGCAGTATCAGCGACCATCGTCACCATCCTCAACTGTTTTCACGACTGTCAATTTTTTCTTTTGCCAGTAATTATCCAAACTGCCATCTGGTGTTCTTTTGAAGGAATTATTTTCTTAAAAAACACAACAGATGGCAGTTTAGAAAATGATTCCTTCAAAAGAACACCAGATGGCAGTTTAGAAAATAATTCCTTCAAAAGAACACCAGATGGCAGTTTTGATAATTACTGGCAAAAGAAAAAATTGACAGTCGTGAAAACAGCTGAGGATGGTGACGATGGTCACTGATACTGCAGTGCTGTGTTTAAAAAAACATAGAAGTATGAGGTAAGAAGAATTCACGATTAATTTAATTCTTATTAATAAAACCTCATTCATCCATAGTAATTCTGCCCGAAGGCAGGTTCTTCACTGCAATCATAGCATTTTCATGCTATTCTTGCAGCTTTCTAGGCAATTGTAGGTGTGGTAGCTTCCCGTTGCTTTCCCCACTGGTGAAGGATGATGGTGATAATGATAAGGATGATGATGATGGCCATATGATTTCGGGGACCATTTGGGCCTTAAAGTTTTCCTGACATTTGTCTTACAGGTGAGGAAAAACCCCGATAAAAGCCTCACCCAGAAAAACTGCCCTGACTGTGGATCGAACCCAGGCCCGCTGCGTGACAAGGCAGCACGCTACCTCGAGACTACAGCAGTGGACAAAACCTCATAATGTTAAAAATTCCCAAATTTATTATATAAAATTATTATGTTAAATAAATAGAGAGAGAAGAAGTTTGTGCCTGAGCCAGGATCTTTAGCTTTACCCCTTCATTGATGGTTTATCATTGAGCTATTTAGACAGACCAAGCAATAATTCCTGTCTGTTAAATCCTCATTTTCTCAGGAAGTATTAATGAATGAATGAATGAATGAGTCACTTCATATCTTACCTCGTACTTTATATTTCTTTAAACATGGGAACAGCAGTTTTCAAGAGGAGTCCCTCCTATCTTCAGCTGTCATTATGAGTCATAATGGCAGCTGAAGATAGGAGGGACTCCTTTTGAAAACTGCAGTTTCCATGTTTAAAGAAACATAAACTATGAGATAAGCTAAGAAGTGACTCATTCATTCATTGAATTAAGAACCTCATAATGTTATTTTGCATATTTAACTATGAATTAATGAAAGAGTCAATTCTTATCTTACCTCATACTTCATGTTTTTTTTAACATGGGAACTGCAGTTTTCAAGAGATGTCCCTCTCATCCTCAAACATTAATTGAGGAACTTCATAATGTTATTTCCCATAATTAAGTTATGAAAAATCTCAGTGAGTCTTTTTTTTTTGTAAGCCCGTGTTTCCCTTAACAGAGATTTAGGCGCTCTCCCCCTATAGGGAAGAATTTGAACCATACTAATTTAGTTACACTTGTTTTCGTATAGATGTCATTTGAGTAGTCATGTTCAGCGTTCCGCCTCATACTGACATCTAGGAAACAAAGGTAGTACTAGGACAGGAAAATTTGGTAAATTTTGCTTAGAGGCCTTTCATTCAGGCTTAAGGATCTTTTACAAGCCTGAAAATCTTCAGGCTCGGGACCCACAGCTTAAAGTCCCTCCCGGAGGACTTGCTCTTGGATT
Organism: Diploptera punctata; assembly: GCA_030220185.1. NCBI lineage: Eukaryota > Metazoa > Arthropoda > Insecta > Blattodea > Blaberidae > Diploptera > Diploptera punctata. The sequence goes on along the minus strand of JASPKZ010003868.1, from coordinate 2,039,492 downwards.
TTTCTGTCCTAAAAAATCCATCGACCCTGGCTGGGTTTGAACCCACGACACTTGGGACCAGAGGCAAGGAGGTTAACCACTAGTCTCAGTGAGTAATTTATTTATCTATTCTGCTGTAACCAAAGTGTTCATGCATCTCTACTTGTTGTCCATTGCACCTTAAAGTTTGTATATCAAATGTTCTGACATTCTTCTCTACAATGTACATATTGTGATTTCCCAACCAGAGGCAACTATTTGTCCTATATTGAGGTACTGTTCCCTTGTCAGATTAATTATTTCTGATTTATATTTATGTTCTACTAACTGGTGTTGTTTAATTCTTTACAGCAAACATTAACACAATGGCATATTGTGTTCTACATAGCAATTGGTATCAATCTTTTTGGATGTGTATTCTTCTTGTTATTTTCATCTGTAGAAGAACAATCATGGAACAAAATTAAAACAGAAAACACTGAATCACATTCATTAGAAAAATTACCTCAAAAACTAGAAAATATTTAATACTTCCATATCAAATTTTGAAATTTAAAAATAATAACAGGTAATATTTTTCATTGTGTTGAACTTAATTTTTATACATTCTTAGCACTGTTAGTACCTGATTAATGTATTGTTATTTTTATGATCTGTACATTTTATATAATGATAATGATGTATGCACCATGTTAATTTTATAATAGTGGTATATGTACTGAATGGAACTCCTTTCAAAAAAATGTTAAACTGAAAATATATAAAACTGTTATTCTCCCAGTTATATTATATTGATGTGAAACATGGACTCTTACTTTAAGGGAGGAAAGAAGATTACGAATATTTGAGAATAAAGTTCTCAGGAAAAATTTTGGGCTAAAAAGAGATGAACAAACAGGTGAATGGAGAAAACTACATAATCGTTGTATAGCCAGATATAATATGAACAGTTAAGTCTCGTAAACTGTGATGGGCAGAACATGTGGCATAAATGGGAAATGAAAGAGATGCATGGAAGATTCTTATAGGAAAACCAGAGGGAAAACCCCCCCGTTGGTAGACCAAGAATCAGGTGGTAGTATAATATTATCCATGATTTGAGGGAAGTAGATTATGCAGGGGATTATTGGAAAACATTAGCTTAGGATAGGGATATATGGAGAGCTTATGTCCACTTGACCATTAACCTATGGGTTTGATAGAGCCAGTGAGTTTGTTAATTAGTTAAATGTATTGAATGGACATTGCTCAAACAACAATAGTAAGCTAAATGTGGAATCTTACTCTTACACATTCAATTATTCATTTGGCACCTGAGGAAGAAGTTATTTTGGGTGAGTAATATATTATGTGGACTATTTAACTCATGCCCCAAATGGGAGTCAATGACCAATCACGTTTCAATGATTTCTGTATTACAACCAATCAGAGACGTGTTTCACGAAATAATTATCAACGTTAGGATTATCATATATTAAGCAAAGCTCCTCCTTTTTAATATTCTGAACAGGTCTGACCGTTATTTTGCAGTGACTGAGCCTATAACAAATACGGCTACCAGATTGTATATAATAGTGCTTACATGTCAACATTTGTAGCAATTGATTATACCACCAAAAAAAGAAACCACTGTTTGCACTTTCTTAAATGTATACGACATCAAAAATGAATTAATATACAGATTGATGTGTTTCATTTTTTCTCCACTAGAGAGCATTCTTACAATATTGCGTTCCTTTGGCAATAAATAGTATGATCTGGTTGCAGTGATAAACAAAAGAAGCAGTAGAAGCGTAGGCTACCTATCGTTTCTCATTAGTTTTCAAACATCACCGTTTACTTTAAATATAAAAATATTTTTAAATAACTGTAGTTAAATAATGATTTGTGAGTAAACAGCTTTATTTTATTCGTTAAATAGTCCTAACAAATGCCACTCTTGATTTCCAAATTCTCTAGATAAATTCACTCCTCACTTCGTGAGTCGTGAATTTATCGATAATTTGGAAATCACTCGTGGCATTACTTATGAACATCCAATATGTACAGAGTGGTCCATGACATTCTCTATAGCACATGGCAGCAAGGCCCATCATCAGCACCTGTCATTTCTAGTGAACAGGGTCTGCTAGAATTAGCTATTAAAATTACTGTATTCTATATTTTAGAAAGAAAAATTAATGCTCTAACCAGGATTCAAACCCCAGATCTCTGATGTTGCATGTTGCGTATAGTCAGATATCTGCAGTTCGAATCTGGTCCAAACATTAATTTTTCTTTCTAAAATAAAAAACTATGTCTAATTCTGGAAAAAATTAATTTAAAATACAACATCAAAATACTGTATTCATATTATTTTCTAACCTTGAAGGCAGGAATAGAAAGAGAGAAAGAAAATACTGACCGTGGTGTGTGACTGCAGTGGACACCGTTTGCCAAGAATAAGAAGCAGAGATTCTGGGCCCACTTGCTGTTGAGTGCCATGGAGAGTGTGATAGACACTTTGTATATGTATATGTACATGTGTAATGTGTGTGTGTGTGTGTGTGTGTGTGCATGTGTGTGCTATCCACAGATAAATACCAAAAAAAAATGTATCCTCTTTAATTTATTAGAGTATTCAAGTATTGGAAACTCCATTGATGTAATAGTGTGTGGAATGAAATAAAGTAAATAGAATCAACAATTGACATTACAACAAATATTCAATTCATTCAAGATTACATTGTCATGATGTTGGTATTAATCTGCATGATTAATGCATTCCAATAAAATATCACACATCTTTATCTCATTATCACATGTAATTTTTACGGCAAAAAGTTGAGAGTCCATGTTCTGTCAAAATTTAATTATCTAAATTGAACAAAAATTTAATGGGTGTAAATATATATATGTGAAGTGTTAGATTACATTAAAAGAAACACATATTTTCTTTCATTCTGTGATTAACCCACAGTTAATGAAATAATTAAGACAAACTTTCTGAAAATTGCAACAGTGCACATAAGAAATGCACGATTCTTGTGATTAGACGTAAACAGTTGTTCTGGGATCAACGATTGCTAGACCACCTGTTACTTGCAGTTAGACATTGGAATATCTCTCTTTCTTTTATTCCAAATTGTCAGAAATTTGCACTTAATTTTGACAAAAACTATCAATTTTATTGCATAACTCCAAAAGAACAAAACATTCCTGTTCTTCACCTTTAATTATCTAACAAAGGATCTGTAATCCATTGAATGATAAAAACCTATCTTGAAATTTCTTCTAGAGAAGCGTTGTGATATACCAAGGCCGTGTCCAAAAAAAATGTATTTTTAACTGCAAGGCACTAAAATCCAGCACCAAATTTTTCATTTAAATTAGGAAAGAGATACAATTCCTGAATTAGTAGATTGGATATCCCTCACTACCTGCTCCTAGTGCCACATTCCGCTTCATTGCACTCTGCTCTTATTCAAACAAGGGAGTCCATTTGCTCTATATAGTAGTTGCCATTATGGATTCTGGCTTCAATTTCTGTACCTTACAGTTAAAAATGTCATAATTGCTTGGACACGGCCTTGATACATCACAATGCTTATTGGGAGGAATTTAAAGTTAGGTTTCAGCATATAATTATTGACAGTTATCTTGTAAGTACATATTAGACTGTATGGCAAATATTTATCAAGTTAGGCATCATTTAAAGTTTAGTGAAAAACATTGTTTTTAAAGAAAAGTATGTATTTGACACCAAAATGGTACTGAAACTTTTTTTTTTTACCAAAGTAATATATACCTATATTCTGCACTCTTATATTGCTTCCATCATGTATGTATATATATATATTAGACCTGCCAAGTTTCAAATCTAGGAAAAGCTGATATCAGTATCTACAAAAACTAAGAATGAAAAAGGTTTATATTGAAAGTATTGCAATTCAAAGTAGTGATTTCAAAGAAGAAGTTGGTTTATTTGTGAGATTTATGTTTATTGTATTTGTAGTGGCATACTTGACCTTCTGTTCATAACATTTTCCCTCATTATCCATCTTGCAACATAAAGGGAAGAGTGTGTTCTTCCATTTAAATGCTGGAAGAAAACTGAGTTTTATTTTGTTTGGACAAGACTCGATACATTTTCCTCTTTTTTTTAATCAAAAATATGTGGGAACTATACTATGAGGTAATTTAAATATATAAAATTGAGTCATGTGAATATTTTTTCGTGTCACCTCATAAAGCTCTGAGTTTTCATGGGGCCAATTTCGAATGCCTTCACCTCCATCATCAGCCAAAACTCTGACTGTTGAATTTCTGCCATTACAATCATCTACCGAACTTCCAAAACTACTTATCATCCTGGAACACCCAAATTTCAAAAAATAATTTAACAGATTCATTACATTAGCACTGATTAACAAATATAGTCTAGTTAATCTTCTAATATCTAATATCTAATACAAAGGGTAATGTTCCAGATAGTAAGAAAATTAGTTGCAATAACTGCAGTAAAAAAAAAATATATACATATATATATATATATATATATATATATATATATATAGAGAGAGAGAGAGAGAGAGAGAGAGAGAGAGAGAGAGAGAGAAAACTAAAAGGAATTTAGAGACTCATACCAAAGAACACTTTGGTAATATTAAAAATGGTGAAATTGAAAAATCGGCAATTGCAGCTCATAGTTTGCTAGATAATCACATAATTAGAAGAGAAACTTTAACTTTTAAAATATTTAGAGAAGCTTTTGGAATTAACAGTTTGGGAAAACATATACATTATGATGATAATATAGATCCATGAAATTTGAAGTTCCCGGCGAGAAAAATTTTATGTGAAAGTTCATCAAATCAACACCAGATGTCAGAATTTCAACTGTTGGAGTTTTGACTAATTATGGAGGCGAAGGCCTTTGAAACCAGTATCATGAAAAAACAAACTTTATGAGGTGAGATGAAAAAACATTTATCTGACTCACTTTTACATACTCTCATCTCTTGAATTCCTTTGTGGGAAAGTTAAATCAGTTTGTACTATCCTGCACAATTTTTCATATTTTTTACACCATTGTAGTTGATTTTATCCCAACACAGTAATGAAATACAACCAAATCTAGTAACAGAAAATTATAATAATTTTTAAAAATGTAAAAGAGTTTACCTATCTTGGCTCCATCATAGACAATGAAACCAAAATAAAAAATTAAATAAAAACATCAATAATGATGGAAAACAGAGTATATTTTTCATTTCTTCACATGTTTAAATAAAAGTTATTATTAAGTTATGTAGAAACAATTAGAAGATGCCATTAAACTGTTAAATATTCATAATAAAACAATCAAATTTACCATGGAAGTAGAAAATATTCAAGAAATACCATTTAGACCTTAAATTGATTAGGAATGAAGAAAAAAAGAAAATAGAATTTGGAATCTACAGAAAAGAAACTCACATCAATAATTATATAAAAGCAACAGGATTTAACCATTTTTTGCACAAACAGAGAATATTTAATAGTTTAACATACAGACTTGTGAACGTTTCCATGAGCAAAGAAATTTTCAATAAAGAGAAAAACAAATTATAAAAATTGCAAAGGATAATGGATTTCAAGAAAAGATGATACACAAAAAAATAAATAAATTCAAAGAACAAAAAATGATAAATGAAAGTACTCTTTAGACAGATAAAGAAATTGGTAAAAAAATTCAGGAAATTCACATACCACCCCTTAGTATTTAACAAGTTTCAAAAATCTTCAACAAATTCAACATTAAATTAGCACCGAAAAATGATTACAGTTTGGGTAATTTAATAAAAACTAATAAAAATGAAAAGATTGAAGACTGTAAAAAATCAGGAATTTATCAAATTAATTGTAAAGATTGTGAAAGGACATACATATGAAAAACAAAAAGGAATTTAAATAAAAGATTAAAGGAACACCTTAGAAATGTTAAAAATGGAGAAACAGAAAAATCTGCAATAGCTGCACATGCCTGGTCAGAAAAACACAGAATAGAAACCAAAACAAAATTACTTAAACAATTGGAAAAACCGAAAGAACTCACAATTTAGGAAAAAAATTTGCATATGCAAGAATAAAAACATAACTATGAATTTTGAAATACCCGGTGAAAAGGAGAGGGGTTTGATTTGGAAGTTCGTCGGTCAGCCATCAGATGGCACGGAGGTCAGTCTGCAGGAGAGGAGGCCGTTGGACGTCAGTTGTGAATGTGATACAGCATTGAGAATGTCACAAATGCGGTGACGAAACTCGAGTCTGCAAGGGAGTTAAGAAGTATGAGGTGAGTCAAAAACAACTCAACATAAAAAAAAAAATATTATGTATATATGTATTTATTGAACTACTGTTAGGCCATGATCTGGTGGTTGCTATATATATACAAATTATTAGCAAGAGAGTTGGATTACTGGAGAAGATCGTCACAGAAATCCACATTTAAAAAAAAATTATAAATGTTGAAATTATGAAAATTACTCTGGTCTACAAAAATGAACTTTTTTCTTGCTCATAGACGTCATGAATGGCAATGCAGTGAACACACCAACTCAATGAGACATCTAACTGACAACTAAGGTATTATTAGGACATTGAGGTTGGTAAAATTTGCTTAGAGGGCTTTTTATTCACGCTTAAGGGTCTTTCACGAGCTTAAAAATCTTCAGACTAGGAACCCAGAGGACTTGCTCCTTGGATTTTTCCATCCTAAAAATATTAGTTGACCCTGGCCAGGTTTGAACCCACAACCCTCGGAATCAGAGGCAAGGAGCATAACCAATCACTAGTCCATTGCGGCCGTCTAATTCTAATTCAATTATTAATGTTAATAATGTAATAGACCACGAGAAAGGTGGATTAACCAAGTGAAGAAAAGTCTACATGAAAGAGGATATGACTGGGAAGAACTAAAAAGAAGCAAAGCATGGGAAGATAGAGATGATTGGAGGCATATTTGGAATCGACCTTCCAAGAGCAGGACACGATAAGAGGATGATAATGATGGAATGTAATGATTGGCATAACTCATTGGCTCTATGGTTAATGAACGTCATATTTTCAGTGTTGGATTCACAAAGGTCCTCCTCTGATCAATATCTTCAGACTACTGAACCTAGATCATAGCATGAATATCTAGTTCCATAATTCATCTGAATATTATCTTCCCACCTATACCTAGGCCTTCCTAATTATCTTTTCTCCAAGGGTTTTCCAATACAAATTTGGAATTTTTTTTTTTCTGTCACCCATGCGAGGTGTATGACCTGCCTATCTCAATGTCATGGTGTTAATAATCCTGACATTATATTTGAAGAGAAAAATTATACGCTTTGCCTGTGGTTTGAACTCAGGACCTTTGGATTTCTAGGCCAATGCTCTACCACAGGTCCTGGGTTCAAACCCCATTCTGAGTGTATAATTTTTCTCTTCAAATATAATTTATCCTTCACTGAGAAGGATTAAATTGATAATAAAAAATCAAAAGAAGCCCTGTTGGCTTTATAAAATAGTGTTTAAATTCCCAATAAATGTCTTCTTAAATAAGAAGCTGCCATTTGCGTAATCGAGCAAGGGCTCGTAGTATTCGGCGCTTGGAATTAACATTGTATAAGAGAAAAATTTGCATTTAAAATGAAGTTCTCAGGTAGCTCAGTGGCAGAGCATTAGCCTAGAAAGCCAAAGTCCTGGGTTCAAACCCCAGTCTGAGCGTATAATTTTTCTCTTCAAATATAATTTGTTCTTCAGTGAGAAGTATTAAATTATTAATAAAAACATTGAAACCTGACATTATTAGGATAATGATATAATTTATGCAATTCCTCATTGAACATTTGAAATTGCTATAAATAATAATAAAAAAGGAAAATATCATCATTGTTCAATGTTCAAGGACTGGGAATTTCAATGTAAAACACAGCTGTTTGTGACAATATTATCTTGTCACAAACTAAACTGAAGCATTTTTAAACAGCTGTTGATGACCTGAAGTGCTTCATTTTATTTCTTTTTTTAAATACAAGTTTATCTATACCCATATATCTTGACATGTGCAAGGGTGCTTCCTCCTGGGAGTTATTTATCCAAGCTAGGTTCAGTTGTATTCCAAGAAGGCAAGAAACTGTGGAAACTACAAGTAAGCGATTTCGGTAATGTGCATAACTGAAATGGGTATGAACTTGTGGAGATCAGTCAGTCATGATATTCAGTTATATATAAAATTTCTCTCACATTTTCCCTGATACAGCCCAAATATTTTTTTTTTCCTTATTTTGTTTGTGAAAAAAAAACACCCTAATTCCATCAATGGTTTAATTGCATTTTTAATAAGCATTAAAGTAAAATATTTAAATTTTAAAGTATAACAACTGTGATCACTGAGAGCGACGAACATTTTTTCTCTCTATAAAATTTGGTTCACTAGATTTTGAGAGAATTTCTATCTATCTATTACGGCATATCCCATTGTTGAGCCATAGCCTCTCCTTTGTTAGGAGTCATTAAACCAAGTTAATTTTTAGTTACCTTATTTGGCCATAGATGTCATGAATGGCATGTGGTCAATACAATGACTCAACGAGACATCTAACAGGCAACTAAGGTATTACTAGGATGTTGAGATCTGTAAATTTTGCATTCTTTCAAGATGGTGTTTCCAATTTAGTTGGTATTGTTTAATATATTCCAAAAGTGGCATAGTCTTCAATTTTTTTAAGATATCGGTGTTCCTTTTTCCGATCCCATCTGGTGTAACCCGCTGTTCTGTGCATGAATCTCATTTCACAAGCCGTTATTCTGCTTTCATGTTGTCTTTTCAGTGTCCGCGCTTCACTACCATAGGTCAACACTGGTCTAGCCAAAGTGTTATATAAACATAATTTGGTGGTTTTTTGTACAGGGGATGGTTTCGTAACTTAATTAATAATTCCTAAACTTTTATTATAACTAGTAATTTTTTCAGGGATACCTTTTAACTGTTTTGATAATTTTGTGTTTACATCTGTTTTGTGTTTTTCTGACCAAACTCGAGCAGCTACTGCAGATTTTTCTACTTACCCTTTCTTTAAATTTCTTATGTGTGTATTTATTGTATTAAAAAAAGCTATAAATTTTGAATTCTTCAAAAAGACATTTTTGGTAAACATGACCAAGTGACCTTAAACTATAAAATGTCCAATTCCCTGTAAAATGAGATGTAGAGAATTCTAATTCTTATGGAAGTCTAGTAGTAGTAGTAGTAGTAGTAGTAGTAGTAATATTAATATATTGCCCAGGTATTTGGATAAACTCAATTTCCTTCTTGCCTCCCAATAAAGCTTTGGTCCACATGTGCTACAGTCGGGATGGGACAACTGTGAAGGTGTTCTGTTGTCATTATTGAATTATCTTCATTGAAAAGTACACATTTAAGTGATGGATAACTAATTAATTCACTGATACTATCGAACCCATACGTTCATAAGTTCTCCGTACTTCCATTTCTTGAGCTAATGTTTTCCAATCTTCCCCATTTAAGTAATGGATAAACAGAAATATTATGGAGATGAACAGCAAGACAGATATGTTCTGTGGTAATGCAGAACATGGATACTGTGAAAGTCTAGTGAAGTTATTACAGATTCAAAATGTTAGTGTGAACAAAAAAAACTTTTTTTGTAGATTAAAACATTAAATACCTCAAAACTTTACAAAAATTACAACTTTTTAAAACCATACTGTAATATATATTTTTGGAGAGAATGGTCCAAAATGTTTGATTATAACCCAAGGTGATCAAGTTGAATTCTTTTTGACATGGAATGTCCCATGTGAGTACTTGATGTAGCTTAATTTTAACCTTTGCATTAGTTATAAGGACATTTTTATCTTATCTTTATATTTTACTTCAAATGTCATTTTTTTGTTAATTTTAATTATATGTATATATGGAAAGAAATAATTTCTTGTGTTATAGAATTTGGAGCATAACACTCAACTGTTTGTTATTATTGTGTGCAGTGATGATTACATAAATCAACTATTAAAAATATTAAATAAACTTTGTGAACTTACTAAAACAATGGAAAAAGTAGATACAACAGAAGATGGTATTCAGAAGGAAGGTAAATTATCTGTACTGTATATTCATTTAATTTGGGGGTGTATATAATTTTTTTTTTTTCAGATATTCTTTGAAATCAGTTTTGGCTTTTTTTTTATTGTACACAGTATTGACATTCAAATAAGCAAGTGCTCATGCTTGGACACAATTCAGTTAAAATTTAATACATATAGAAAATATACATTATGAAGTTATAGTTAATAATAGAAGGAAAACAGTAAATATAAAAAGTAAAAAAAAAAATTTAGAACTATGTGCTTTTTTTTTTACTTTGATAGTGTTGTCATGCTAATAAAATGATCAATAAATTTAAAAAAAATAGTATCATCCTAATTCAATGACATCTGTCTTCTCACCTTTTGCCTGTAATTTTCTTCTTGTCTTGAATGCCCAGGTTTGATATTAACCGTGAGTTGGTTAGTTAATGGTGATGATTATATTTGAAGAGAAAAATTTTCGCCTAGACCGGGACTCGAACCCGGGACCCTTGGCTTTCCGGGCCAAAATTTTTCTCTTCAAATATAATTTATCCTTCTATGAGAAGTGTTAAATTAATAATAAAAATCGTCAATGGTGATGATGTTAGGATTTGTAGATGCAGAAAAGTGTTAAGGATTAAATTTTCACACTGATGAAGGTGAAAGAAATTAATTGTGCACTACATTTTGTAAGATACATCCACTAACTAAACCATTTTTGACTATAAATAATATTTCAGGAGGATTGTTGAACTGTATACCAACTCGCTATGTGTTAGCTGCAATGTGCTTCCTCGCAGTTTTCATGGAGTATTTGATAAGGGGTTGTATGTCTGTTGTTATTGTTGCTATGGTGAAAACAACTACTGTAGAATCCTCACAGAATATTAGTTGGACAACACTTTCACCTGAAGAACTTGACATATGTCCAGGAACAGTAGATGATGACTCAACATCTGAGGTAATTGTATTTTTTTTTGGGAGGGGAGCCATGTTCATATACTCTGGGAGATAGATTTGCAACACATTAGCTACTATGTTCATCCCATAATAATTGAAGAGCTTCTTCGATAAAGTATGTAACCATCAATTTTTGCAAAAGTAATTTTATTTATTTATTCTACAGATTGTTACAAGTGGCATTGTTCTCTGATCCTTAATTTCCATTTCTGCATGCAGCCTCCTCTGCCCCAAAGAAAAGTTAAGCAAGATATATACTACAATGTTTTTAAAATTAATTTAATACATCTCAATGAAGTACAAATTATATTTGAAGAGAAAAATATACGCTCAGACTAGAGTTTGAACCCAGGACCTTTGGCTTTCTATGCCAATCCTCCACCAACTGAGCTACTTGAGCACTCCAATCTAAATGCAAATTTTTCTTTTATACACTGTTAATTCCTGAGTGCCAAATGCTACGAACCTTTGCTCGATTATGCAAATGGTGGCTTCTTTATTAAAAAGGCTCTTATTGGGAATTTTAATATTACATTATAAAGCCAGTAGGGCTTCTTTCGATGTTTTTTTATTATTCATTTAATACATTTCAATGAAGGACAAATTATGTTTGAAGGGAAAAATATAAGATATATACTAATTTTTGTCCATAATAGGTTTCTAGGGAGCCAAATAACATTTTTTTTTTTTTTGGGAGGTTTAAAAATATTTGAGGGGCTTTTATGGGGTCCTGAATTGAGATTTTGTCAATTGTAAGTTTATTTTTATGTTGAATGAGATAATAAGGGTGAAAATAACAAATTTTCAAGAAATAATTTTCTTTTTTTAAAGGGGGACTTAAGGTATCATATATGATCCTTCAGTCTCAAGCAAGTTTTTGTCCTTTAATAGATGCTGCCATCTAAAGTCTGCAATTGGAAACAAAAAAAAAATAATTTATATATATATATGAATATGAGCTTGAAGCTCTGAAGGTATCGAGTATGATACCACAAATCACAGTGAGTTGAAGTTATTCCCAAAGCAAGAAAAAAAATTAAATGCCTAAGGTATCATATATCATACCTAGGGACATAGGAGGTTAAGCAGTTCTCTTCCATTTCTCGTTGGCTTCCTAGATATTATCTTCCCTCGTGTTTAGGTTGACCCAATCTCTTTGTGTTGTCCATCCTAACTGTGTGTCCAAACCACATTAACTATGGCTTCTGTATTTCATCAATGATGTCTCTATCTCTTCCCATAGCTTCTCTTATTTATATTTATGATATTTTCTCTAATCTTGTTTTATAAATTCATCTCAGCACCAACAAGTATCTTCCTTAACCTGCCAGACTGGGCATTTTAATGTCTGCCATAAATCAGCTGCAGTTTCACATACATGAATTTTTTAAAGATGTTCTATAAAACAAGATTAGAGAAAATATCATAAATATAAATAAGAGAAGCTATGGGAAGAGATAGAGACAGCATTGATGAAATACAGAAGCCATATTTAATGTGGTTTGGACACACAGTTAGGATGGATAACACAAGATGGTCAAAATAGAATGTATACCAGCAGGGAGAGATTGGGTCAACCTAAGCACGAAGGAAGCCAACGAGAATTGGAAGAGAACTGCTTAACCTCCTACGTCCCTAGGTATGATATATGATACCTTAGGCATTTAATTTTTTTCTTGCTTTGGGGTTATAACTTCAACTCACAAACTTTAAATTGGCAGAAGATAAAAGATATATTTGAAGAGAAAAATTTTCGCCTAGACCGGGACTCGAACCCGGGACCCTTGGCTTTCCGGGCCAAGTGCTCTACCAACTGAGCTACCGAGGCGAGTTACGATCTAGACGCAAATTTTTCTCTTATGTACGTTGTAATTCTCTCGCGCCAAATGCTTGAAACCATAGCTTCTATCTTTGCAAATGGCGGCTTCTTAGTTAAGAAGACATTTATTGTACAAGAAATCAAACAGAAATTGCAACTTCCACATTCAAAAGAAAATATGCAGATGAGAATCAACCCTCTAGAATTTTTGGAAATCGAATATAACCTTCATTTAACAGAAGACATCAAGAAATCTGAAACTCCTCCATATATTTTAAAACAAATGTCACTGGAAATGATAAATCTAAGATACCCAGCTCCTGAATGGATACATATTTTTACAGATGGCTCCAGCCTACCAAATGATGGTGGCACTGGTGCTGGTGCAGTATGTCCACTTTTTTCCTTTTATCGTAAACTAAACACAAATTCAACAAACTTTGATGGCGAAATTCTAGCAATTTTCTTAAGTTTACAAAATCTTTTATATCACATCCAAAAATTTACAAAAGTTGTAATTCTATGTGACTCCAAAGCAGCCATTCTTGCTATAACACGAGACACAACACCCAAAAGCATCAAAATTATCGAATGTCACAAAATGATAAAACATTTATCCCGTCTACATAAAAAAGTTGTACTTCAGTGGATTCCGGCCCATTGTGGAGTGACAGGCAATGAAATAGCCGATTTTCTAGCCAAGAAGGGTAGCAAAATTGTTTCAAACCCAACTTCTGCTCCAGTTTCCTTTCACTCTATCAAAAGAATTATCTCAAATAAATACATCAATAAACTTAGAGAAGAATACACCACCAAAACATCTGGAAAGGAATGGGAAAATCTACAAGCTTATGACATTACTACATTACAAAGAAAATCTGCAGTAGCAACATTCAGACTGCTAACGGGACATGACTGCTTGAATAAACACCTACACAGAATTGGCATAACAGATTCACCTAAATGCCCTTTTTGCAATTTAAATGAAGATATGGAAAGAAACCATCTCCTCCGTTGTCCAGCTTTTGTAGAAGAGACCAGCCTTTCTGCTAAATATTGGAGTGCAAGAGAGCGAATGATTTCATTATCAAGTGCTCGACATTAGATACCAACCATTGGGAATGTAACACTACTTTATAGCCAGTAGGGCTTCTATTGACGATTTTATTATTAATTTAACACTTCTCATTGAAGGATAAATTATATTTGAAGAGAAAAATAGCCCTACTGGCTATAAAGTAGTGTTACATTCCCAATAAATGTCTTCTTAACTAAGAAGCCGCCATTTGCAAAGATAGAAGCTATGGTTTCAAGCATTTGGCGCGAGGGAATTACAACGTACATAAGAGAAAAATTTGCGTCTAGATCGTAACTCGCCTCGGTAGCTCAGTTGGTAGAGCACTTGGCCCGGAAAGCCAAGGGTCCCGGGTTCGAGTCCCGGTCTAGGCAAAAATTTTTCTCTTCAAATATAATTTATCCTTCAATGAGAAGTGTTAAATTAATAATAAAATCGTCAATTGAAGCCCTACTGGCTATAAAGTAGTGTTACATTCCCAATAAATGTCTTCTTAACTAAGAAGCCGCCATTTGCAAAGATAGAAGCTATGGTTTCAAGCATTTGGCGCGAGGGAATTACAACGTACATAAGAGAAAAATTTGCGTCTAGATCGTAACTCGCCTCGGTAGCTCAGTTGGTAGAGCATTTGGCCCGGAAAGCCAAGGGTCCCGGGTTCGAGTCCCGGTCTAGGCGAAAATTTTTCTCTTCAAATATAATTTATCCTTCAATGAGAAGTGTTAAATTAATAATAAAATCGTCAGAAGATAAAAGAGTCTGGAGGAAGATTATTGAGAAGGGCAAAATATTCAATTTTGAAGTTGTAGTGCCTTAAGATGATGATGAATACAATTAGTGGAAAAAAGTTCATGAGCATGTATAACAAACTACTTAACTACATTTGGACATGTAAGTGATTTTTGTTTACAGGAAAATGGCGAATTTGATTGGGATGAAGAACTTCAAGGACATATTCTTTCTGTGACTGGATATGGTGGTATAGTCACTAATTTATTAGGAGGTCGTCTGAGTGAAACATTTGGTCCAAAATATGTTTTCGGATTTGGAGTTTTGTTGACTGGAATTTTGACTATGTTATGTCCTGTAGCTGCAAGATGGGATGTTAGTGCTTTCCTCACTGTGCGAGTTATTATTGGATTAACAGCCGTAAGTATCCTTCATACTACAGTAATATTTATTTCATACTAGCGTACCCGGCAGACGTTGTCCTGCCCGAACCTTCAGTTCTCATGTCATGGGCAGACGATAAAAATGTTACTTTTTACCATAAAATTCAGCAATTAGGACATAATTAGATATTATTAAATAAGTTTGCAAGAAAACCACTTACAGCCTTCTGTTGTGGCTCAAGAAGTGTGAATGATGACATCACACAGTCATGAACATTAGAATTGTCCCTCCTTTGCAGATAAGTTAAGAACCGTCATATAACAATTATATTAGAGTGAAAAAAAAACGATAAATTAATGAGAGTGAGTCAAAACAGTTTTTTTTTTTTTCCAGCTAGATTTCATTTCTGACCCACTGTGCACCGGTCCCATACTGGCCGACATTCCATGAGAAAAATTTTTTCCCCCGTAGAGACTCAAACCAGCGTAAGTCCCGTAGTTCTGCACCAAGACTTCTTGCCTTAACCACTCGGCTACAGCGCGAGACTCTTGGTATCAATGAAAGACAAAAATGGTTATTGTGAGTTATCCGTAAGAGATAAGGGACTATTGGTATCAATGAAAGACAAAAATAGTTTTTGTGAGTTATCTGTAAGAGATAAACATATGCTGTCGCAAACTTTTTTATAGAGCTTTTTGAGATATTCAATTCTGTGTACATTAATTTTGTGTATTTCTTATGGTTTAGGCAGCATAAACCATTTAAGCGTCCAAAGAGCTACTTTTTTCATGTTTTCCACTACAAAGGGCGATTTTTAAGGGTGTAGGGGTTGAGTATCACAACTCTCTTATAGCCTATATTCATCCCGGGAATCTCCTGAACATTTTGCAAAAACCCCATCACAATTGGATCAACGGTATGGCCGCACATAAAGTACAAACAAACAAACATTAATTTTTATATATAATTACGCCTCTTTTCAGTATTTTATGATTTTACAAAAAGTCTGGAAAATTGAACAGTACCATATACTGTAATAATGTATAATCAGACCAACAGATCTGTGCCACTTAAGTGCTGGAGTCATTCTTAGAAAAGTTAATGCCTGTACTCACACCATTCCATGTACTTCCCTTTCACCACGTCAAACAGCAGCCACGTTAATTTTCTGAGTAGGGATGTTGCCAAACTTTCCCCAAATAATGTCATGGATCTTGAATATTGAATTATGTAAAATTAATTAGTGCCTCTTCATATTTAAGTAGGTCTAATGACGCTGATTGACTTTTATTATTTGCTTGATAATATTTACTTCCCCACTCCATGCTACAGTGTTCATGTTGAGTTGACAACATTGGACTGCAAGTGCAACAAATAACATCTCCCCCAAGAAGGCTCAAAATTTTGAGTAGTGGGAGGGATGAAAGAAAAGAGAGAGATAGGAATGCGGGGAGGGAAATGATTTACCGAGGCAGAAAAGGAATTAGTGTTCAGTTTGCATATCTTATGGGAGCACAGATCCGTTGGTCAGACAATTTATATCATATACTGTAATAATCACAAAAACTGTCTGAAATTTTGCAACATACTGGTATATAAAAAAATGACAAATTTACAGATTTTGCATGTAAACAAGGAAGGGTAATTAATAGAAATTATAACTAACTCACAGTCACTATTGAAACCATATGTTCATGGCTGTGCGGATATAAACTCTCCATACATCCTTATCCTGAGCTAATATTTTTCAATCATTCCCTGTATAATCTACTTCTCTCAAATAATGGATAATATTACTCTCCCACCTCATTTTTTGCCTGCCTACTGGGTGCTTTCCCTCTAGATTTCTTACAACAAGTTTCTATCAATAGAAATTATATGGAAAAAAGTATACATAAGTCCATATATCAGTACTTATTTCATTATAAGACTAAATAAAAATTAATCATGATTCATGTACAAAACTATATTTAAATAGTTGTCATATGACATGATTTGTCAATTGACAATATTCATTGAAACGACTTTCATTTGTTTCATTGTTACAAGTAATATAGCAAATGGCTGTCTACATATTCAAATCTATAAATTTATACAGTGATTAATACTTTTTGGCATTTATCCTGGATTATTAGAGCTGAGGATATATTAGTTGTATTTGTATTTTATCATTATGTTTTTATTGTCTGGGGTGTTAAAAAAATCTAGAATGTATCAAATTAATTGCAAAGATTACAATAAAGTAGATATAGGAAAAACAAGAAGGAACTTAGACACTCACAAAAAAAATAACACTTTAGGAACATAGAAAATAGTGAAATTGAAAAATCAGCTATAGCAGCACATAGTGTATTAGAGAATTGTAGAATTGAAAAAGAAGCAAAACTTTTGTAACATCTATCTAAACCTTTGGAATTAACAGTTTGGAAAAAGATATACATTAAAAAAAACCATACTAGAACCATGAACTTCGAGGTTCCAGACGAACCAAGTTTGATTACAGAGTTCTTCAAATGTACCAGATGGCAGTTTAGAAAATCACAGTGTAATAAAAAACTGACAGTCGTGAAAACAGCTGAAGATGAGAATGATGTATTTCCCGATACTGCAGTTCTGTGTTAAAAAAAATAGATGTATGAGGTAAGAAGAATTCATGATTCATTTGATTCTTATCTCTGTGATATTTTCAATTTCATATCAACAAGCAATTGTGAATTTAGTATATATAGGAACAGTTACAAAATACATGTTTTTTTTTTGTTCTACTAAACTTTTTAGTCATTGATTATACAAAATAAAAGAAACTGGTGCAACAACTAACACTTCTACATGGTGTAATACTTTTAATTAAAATAAATGACAATTCTTTATTACGTATGAATTTGTTCATATTCTACACAAATTTGGATTGTAGGCACTTGAAAATCTTTTCAATAGTTCATGTACAACTTTAGGAAGCAGGGAAGAAATTTTCATTTTCATGTGTTATGTCGAATTTAACTTGGAATTCACCTATATTATCATTGGAACATATCAATTTACATTGCTAAAACAGAATAGCCAACTTATGAAAAATGTGCTAAAAAACTGAAGATTACAGAATACCTACCAAATCTATTCTAATATAACCTTCCTAATTGAACATCATACAAAAGATGAAATAGGAAGCGACATCCTGGGCCAACACCAAAATTTCAAGAGTCTGAACAAACTGAAGATAATATGCACGCATATTGAAACATGTTCTCATGAACCCAACTAAATTATGAGGTAAGATGTAAAAAGACTCACATTTATACTAACCTAACCAGAATAAACATGTCAATTGAGTACAGTGAAAAGGTGAATAAACATGTTGGCAACCATGTCAATAGCATAAATGTTATTCTATAAGCCATTGATAACTATCAATATAGTTAGTAACTTGTGATCCATTACAAGTTTCACAGACTCATACCTGACATATAATAACCTAACTGTACATGAATTTATAATAATATTTTTTTAGAAAGAAAAATTATGTTTGAACCGGGAGTCGAACCCTGGATCTCTGACTCTGTATGTCAGTGCAATAACCATTATGCCATTCAAACTTCCAATAGTAACATCAACATTTTTATTAGAAGTTTGAAGGCAAAATGGTTATTGCACTGGCATACAGGGTGGATTTTTCAATTGAAGACTAAACCACGATCGCAATTTTCTGATTTTTTATTGTTTCCATAAAACCTATAAAAATGACTGAAAATTCACAGAAATTTTTATGAAAGCATAGACATGATTCAGATTTTTATTTTTGTTATTAACAGCCATAGATTTCCAGTTTTTATGGTTGTTATGAAAACAATAAAAAATCGGAAAACCATGGTCATGGTTTAGACTTTGGTTGAGAAATCTACCCACAGAGTCAGAGATCCAGGGTTTCACTCCCAGTTCGAACGAAATTTTCTTTCTAAAATAAAACTATATCTAATTCTGGAAAGTGTTAATTTAAAATATAACATCAAAATTATAATAATATTTTATTTACAAATATACAATGTTTTTTTATAAGAAATATTTTAGTTTGTTTTCAAGATTAGATTGAAATGATTATGAAATCTTATACAACTAAAGATAATGAATGAATGAATTTATATGCCACTTGTGTGCTATGAAAATCAAGGGGAAAACCTTGATTTGACTCACATGATGAATAGATAATATTTATTTACAATACAAGTGATATAATATAAAGTTACAATATGGCCTTGAGATTGTAACAAGCCATCAAATATTATACATATGTGTAAGATGATGACATTGTATACTGTTTTTTTCTAATTTGATTAAAAAAGAGATTACATTTAAATTTAACATTTTTAATGTAAAATTTTTATGGCTGCCATCACTCTAAGTAAAGTGGTCTGGTAAAGTGGTGCATAAATTGAAAATACATCACATCAACGCCTTCTATCCACCTAGCACAGAATCCAAAATATGAAAATTGCATTGGGTGATATTGGAACAAACACACTCACACACACACATATCTTTTTATGTATGTGTGTGTGTGTGTGTGTATATATATATATATATATATAATTATGTATGTGTGTTTGTCACTGAACTCCTCCAAAATGACTGGACCGATTTTGATGAATTTTTTTTGTGTATGTCTGATAGGATTCCTGGATGGTTCAGATTCACAATTGAACCCTCTAAAACCATTAGGTATAGGAGTTCACTGAAGTGAAAATTTAAAAATTTCTCTACCAGTCACATTTTCAGTGTTTCACAACAAAACTCAGTATATCATATTAAAATAAACAGAGGTAGAAAAATGAGCAAAATCAAACAATTAAAAATGGAGAATTTCTTGAAATCTGAAATTAAAAATTGCCTAACAACTGGATTGATTTTGATGAAATTTTTTGTGTGTGTCTGAGTCCCTCGATGGTTCAGATTCACAATTGGACTCTCTAAAACCATAAGGTGTAGGATTTCATCTGAAGTAAAAGTTTAAAAATTGCTCTAGTGGTCACAATTTTTTATGTTTCACAACGAAACTCAGTATATCTTATTAAAATAAACTGAGGTAGGTATTGTCATAAAATTAACGAAATCTGACAATTAAAAGTGGAGGTATATCTGAAATCCAAAATTAAAAACTAACTAGTAACTGCCATGTTTGGTTCATCTTAGTGTATACCATACAATTTAATTAACCTTTAATAAGATTAAATTAAATGTTTCATACATCTCCTCATATCCAGTCTTCTAAGTAGACCATGGTTTCAAATCCTTGGCAGATTCATCTTCAGTACCCTCTCATTGACTGATGCTATGTCAATCAGAACTACTTCTTCTTCCCTCTGTTGGTGGACTGATAAACCTCCGGATCCAGTCAGAATCTGCGGGAATTTCAAAGTTCATAAGTTTTTCTTTCAATAACCTTTAATATTTTATTTATTTAGGTGTAGCAACACACGTTGGGTATTAGCCAGTGTATATATATATATATATATATATACTAGCTAATACCCGGCATGTGTTGCAACACCTAAATAAATTATGTGTTTTTGCATTTACTTGAATAAGTGAAGGGAAAAATAAATATAAATTTATATTGTTATTATTTTTAGACACCCTACCCCATGCTGGTTATCCGGCATTACCCGGGAATCTACTCATCCCGATGTACTTGGCATAAATGAGCTGAAAGACAAAATTTGTTATTTTGAGTTATCCATAAAAGAATACCTGCCATGCGCTGCTATGCTTGCTTGGAAATCTACTTATCCCAATCTTCTTGGCATCAATGAAAGAAAAAAATGGTTATTGTGAGTTATCCTTAAAGAATAAACATATGCTGTTGCAGACTTTTTTGTAGAGTTTTTTGAGATATTCAATTCTGTGTACATTAATTATGTGTAAGGCAGCATAAGCCATTTAAGAGTAAAAAATAGGGACTTTTCACGTTTTTCACTAAAAAGGGTGTTTTTGAAGGGTGTAAGAGTTGAGTATCTCAACTCTTTTATAGCCTATGTCAACTCTCTTATAGCCTATGTTCATCCCGGGAATCTCCTGAACATTTTGCAAAAACCCCATCACAATCGGATCAATGGTATGGCCACACATAAAATACAAACAAACAAACAAAGATTAATTTTTATATATTAGATATATATATCCATCCATCCATAGTAATTCTGCCCAAAGGCAGGTCCTTCACTGCAATGATAGCATTTTCATGCTATGCTTGCAACTTTACTAGGGAATTATAGCTGTGGTAGCTTTCCATTGCTTTCCACACCAGTGAAGGATGATGATGATGATAATGATAAGGATGATGATGATATGATGGCCATATGATTTTGGGGACCGTTTGGGCCTTAAAGTTTTCCTGACATTTGTCTTATAGGTAGGAAAAACCCCGATAAAAACCTCACCCAGAAAAACTGCCCAGACCAGGGATCGAACCCGGGCCCGCTGTGTGACAAGGCAGCACGCTACCTCGAGACCACAGCGGTGGACATATATGTGTGTATATATATATATATATATACGCGCACTCACACACACATTGCTTCTCTAGCTGATTCATACATTTAAAGAGCCATGTACTAGAAACATTTGAACAACGAAATTCTATCTTGATGGCAATATTTGCAACTTTGTACCATTCCATTTGCCATTTTTTGTTGCTAAAAGAACTGTCCGGGTTGCGACCAATGTCATGTGGAAAGCCTCTATCAAATGAAGAGAAAGCAAGAGTTAGTGCCTTCAAGTAGATGGGCCTTTCCAATCGACAAATAGCTATGAAATTGGGACGTTCAAGATGTGTCATTGATAATTTTGTCAAACTGGGCTCACAATATAGAAAAAACGGGAAGAATGGACGGACAAGAAAACTGTGTAAGCGCACTAAACATGTCATTTTACGTAAAGCAAAAGGTAAGAGTATGTTTTCTGCTCAAATCCAGGCTGATTTGAAGTTGTCATTAACAGCCAGATGAGTAAGACAAATTCTGTCAGAAGACAAGAACCTAAAATTAAAAAAAAAAGTCTTAGTAAACTACCTCTGAACAATGCACATAAGAAAGCTAGAATGACTTTTGCTGAAGAACACATGTCCTGGACCTCAGAATGGAATAAAGTAATATTCAGTGACAAGAAGAAGTTTAATCTGGATGGGCCTGATGGCTTTCAGTATTACTGGCATGACCTCCATACTGAAGAGCAAGTTAGAATGAGTAGAAACTTCGGTAGTGGTGGCGTTATGATTTGGGCAGCAGTCTGCTTTAAACGAAGATCAAAACTGGCATGGATTCGCACCAAGATAAATTCTGGGTCCTACACTGAGGAGCTTCTGAAGTCCGAATTGATACGAATGTATGAGGAATTTGGCGAATATCTAATTTTTCAACAAGATAATACTTCCATTCACGTGTCTGCCAAATCAAAGGACTGGTTCAGGAAGAAAGAAATACCTCTTTTGACGTGGCCAGCCAGAGTCCTGATTTAAATCCGACTGAGAACTTATAGGGGATCCTGGCAAGGCGTGTGTATCGCAATGGATGGCAGTTTGGGACAATGACTGAGCTCAAAAATGCTATTTGGGAAGAGTGGGCTTCAATCTCAGTGGAAGAAATAAACACTCTCATGAAGTCAATGCCAAAGAGAATCTTCCAAGTAATTAAGAACAATGGAGGTTCAATTAAATTTTAGAACTTTGTTGTAAACATTGTACTCAGTCTTTTTGGTTTAATCTGTGAAATACACAAAGTGCCTTTATACTAATTTTCACCTATATGTGAGAGTGGTTTCAGTTTTCATATACTTTTTTGGACGAAAATGGATAATTAATTTTGACGTTATTTGTGTGTGTTTTATACTCAATCACTTCCTAAGTTAAGATAAAAAAATGCCAAAGAAAGAGTAAATAAACTTGTGTTCACATTTCTAAAAAGTGCCTTTATACCAATTTCCTCCACTGTATAAATCTTCTAAGTAGCTCTTCGATTTCGAGACCATAACAGTTTCATCTTCAGTATTTTTTTGGTGACTGATGTTATGTCGATCAGAAGAAACTCTTCTTCTTCCCTCTGTTGGTATACTGATAAACCTCTGGATCAGGTCAAAATTTACGGGAATTTCGAAGTTCATTAGTTTTTCTGAATGTGGATCTTTTCCCAAACCATGAGTTCCTTTTGTTTGTCTATTTGTTTAGACTGGCTTTTGATTCAATTAAATGTTTTTTGGACCAAGCATGAGCAGCTACTGTTGACTTTTCCACTTCTCCATTGTTGATGTTTCTAAGATGTTCTTTCACCCTTGTTTTCAAATTTCTTTTTGTTTTTCCAATATAAATTTTGTCACAATCCCTGCAATTGATCTGATAAATTCCTGATTTGTTTTCTTCTTCAATTCTTTCATTTTTATTGGTTTTAATTATCCTATGAAGGCTGTATTCGTTCTTCGGTGCTAATCTTATATTCAACTTTTTGAAAATTTTTAAAAATTTAATTGAATCAAAAGCCAGTCTAATTAAACAAATAGACAAACAAAAGGAACTCACGGTTTAGGAAAAGATCCACATTCAGAAAAACAAAGGAAAACTAATGAACTTCGAAATTCCTGCAAATTTTGACCTGATCCATAGGTTCATCAGTCCACCAACAGAGGGAAGAAGAAGAGTTTCTTCCGATTGACATAACATCAGTCGCCAAAAAAGTACTGAAGATGAGACCGTTATGGTCTCGAAATCGCAATCTACTTAGAAGATTTATATGAGGAGAGGTAAGAAACATTTAATTGTACCATATATAGGAAACGATTGGAAAACATTCGGAACTTTAATCAATGTGGCCTGAACCTCCAAGTTTGATAGTGCCAGTGAGTTATTTACTTTTTTTTCATTTATTCATACATTCATCCAGTTAAATATTTGTATTTATTGATAATTTATTTGTTTTCTTTTTTTCATTAATTTGTTCAACTTTTTTTTTACACAGGGAGTAAATTTACCTGCAATGAATGTTTTAATAGCAAAATGGTATTCAGTGCAAGAGAGACAACTTATTAACGGTTTTATAGTCACAGGTAAGAACTTTTATGTCTGCAGATTTAATCTATGTAACAACAGCTCTGAAGAGCCATGGCTGACTAAAATGGTTGCTGTTATTTGTTATATATTTTGGAAAGAAGATTATAATAAATAAGTTATAGAAATTCAAACAACAACAAAAAGAAGTAAAATAACACACCACCCTACAATCTGATTCCAAGGAAGGGAAACAATTCAAGGAAATTATTTATCATCCTGAAAAACACCTCTTGTTTAGCTGAAAGTAATCAAATTCCTTTTGATTTTGCTGAAGGTGAATCAGAAAATTTAAAAAAATTCAACAAATGAAATGTTATATTCATTAATTAAATAAAAATAAAACTTAATTTTATTTTTTATTTTCATATTTATTAAGATATAATTCAGTGACAGCTGTTTTGGTACACTGTACCTTCTTCAGACATGTTAACAAATTATGAACTAATAACACAATTGTATTATTATAATAACACAAGTCATAATTTGTTAACATGTCTGAAGAAGGTACAGTGTACCAAAACAGCTGTCACTGAATTATATCTTAATAAATATGAAAATCAAATAAAACTAAGTTTTATTTTTATTTAATTAATGAATATGGATTTTCATCAAGTAAACACCAACTCAATTTAAATGTTATATTGTTACACATACAAATAATTTTTTATTCTTCTGGAAAATACGTAAAATTTATAAATTAGTGTAGAGTGAATTAGTAAAGCATCATAGTTCTTCAGTCAATCAACAGTGTCTGTAAGTACACTATATTAATCTATACAAATGAAAATTAAAATTAATTTTATCATATATGTTAATCTGACAGCCATATAACTCTGAAAAATTTTCAGAACAAACAGTGATATCTTAAGATTTAAAATTTAAAAGTCAGCAGTAGCTGCACATGCTTGGTCTAAAAAACATGTAATTAATATAAAGGCCAGCTTAACTAAACAAATAGAAAAACCAAAAGAGCTCATGGTTTAGGAAAAAATCCACATTATAAAAACAAGAAAGAAAAACTTACGAATTTTGAAATTCCCGGAGAATTTGATTTGATTCAGAGGTTCATCAGTTCACCAACAAATAGAATAAGAAGCATTCTCCTGAACGACATAACATCATTGAACAAATGTTTGTTACATATAAAGGAAAATTTTACAAACAAAATTCTGGGCTTTTATGGGAAACCCTCTCTCACCCTTTTTGGCCAATTTATTTATGGGAAGTTTTGAGCAGAAAATAAAAAGTGATTTTGAGTGATCCTTTGATTTTCAAATTTTGGAGTAGATACATTGATGATGTAATTGCTATTGTGAATCACAAACAAATAGACAAATAGAGGATGCTTTAAAGCTTTTGAACATTCAGAGTAGAACTATAAAATGTACCATGGAAACTGAAAATGAAAGACAAATCCCATTTTTTAGATCTCACTTTAAGAAAAAACGAAGAAAACAAGATAGAATTTGGAATTTATAGAAAGAATACACACATACACAACTATATTAAAGCTTCAGCATTCAACCATTTTGCTCACAAAGAGACAGTATTCAATAGTTTGACACATAGATTGATAAATATACTATGAGCAAAGAAAACTATGAAAAAGAACACATAATTAATGTTGCAATACATAACGGTTATGAAGAAAATATGGTATACAAAAAAATAAATAAATTTAAAAGACAAAAATTAATTTATGAGAGCACACTTATAAAAGAAAGAGAAAAAATAAAATTCAAGAAATTCACCATAAATTTTAAAAAAAATTTCAAAAAGTTTAATATAAGATTAACACCGAAGAACGAATACAGCCTTAATAGGATAACTGAAACCAATAAAAATGAAAGAATTGAAGAAGAAAACAAATCAGGAATTTATCAGATCAAATGCAGGGATTATGACAAAATTTATATTGGAAAAACAAAAAGAAATTTGAAAACAAGGGTGAAAGAACATCTTAGAAATGTCAAAAATGGAGAAGTGGAAAAGTCAGCAGTAGCTGCTCATGCTTGGTCCAAAAAACATTTAATTGAATCAAAAGCCAGTCTAAATTAAACAAATAGACAATCAAAAGGAACTCACGGTTTGGGAAAATATCCACATTCAGAAAAACAAAGGAAAACTTATGAACTTCGAAATTCCCGCAAATTCTGACCTGATCCAGAGGTTCATCGTTCCACCAACAGAGGGAAGAAAAAGAGTTTCTTCCGATCGACATAACATCAGTTGCCAAATAAGTATTGAAGATGAGACCATTATGGTCTCGAAATCGTTATCTACTTAGAAGATTTATATGAGGAGAGGTAAGAAACATTTAATTTCATCATAAATTAAATCTCATAGTGATTAATTCCTGTAAAAGTTAAATTGAGGTGAGGTGTAAAGAATTTTAATTTGAATCTTAAATTAATCCTCATAGTAATTTTTCCTACAAAAGTTCAATATAATTGATATCTTACCTACAACACGGTTTTTGTCTGTATTTCTATAACATCTAGAACAATAATAGAAATTTTTCATCATCATCATAGTACATTCACGAATTTAGGCCATTTGTTGACCTGTTTCGGCCTCAAGAGAAACACCATCCAAAAGTCTTTTGAGTGGATGTCCTGGTCTTCTTCTTCCTGCAGGTTGATATCTTAACATTTGTTTGGGTATTCTGTGATCTTCCATTCGATGAACATGTTGCATCCATCTTGACTTATAATCAGAAATTTTGTTTTCTAAAGATTCCATGTGTAATTCTTCTAAGATGTCTTCATTTTTTTTGTGATCTAGTAGTGTGTATCCTGCAGTCCTCCGAAGGTATCTCATTTCAGCAGATCTAAGTCTCTGTATATCCTTCTGTTTCAACGTCCATACTTCACTACCATACAAAAGAGTTGGAAGAGCCAGTGTTTTATACACTTTAAATCTTGAATGCTTTTGGACTAACTGTGGCTTGAAGATAGAATTTATTAACCCTAAAATTCTTAAAAATTTAGATATTTTTCATTTACATCCTTTTCTTCTTCATATGAGATATTGCATCCTAGATATGTAAAATTATTCACCTGCTCCAAAATGTTATTGTCCAGTACAATTTTACTTCTGACAGGATCTACACCTTGAAATGCCATAATTTTTGTTTTTCTGTAGATATCTTCAAACCATATTCTTCTGTAATTTTGTTAAGTTCATACAGACCTTTCTGTAGATTATCTTCTGAATTTGCTATTATTATTTGGTCATCTGCAAACAAGAGGGTGTTTAATTTCCTATTTTCTGATATTCTTATTCCAAATTTATATGTCTTGTTCCAGCAACATATTACTTCATTGATATAAATTGCAAACAGTGTTGGGGATAGGGGACAGCCTTGTCTCACACCACGATTTATAATTCCTTCTTCAGAAAATCTGTTATTTAATTTAATCTTTATGGTGTTGTCTTTGTAAATATTTTGTATGTTCTGCAGAAGTAAATTTGGTATATTTCTGTCTTCCAATATACACTGCTCAAAACAATTAGAGGAACACTTGTAATAAATTGAATAAGTAATTGTTTTTTAAAGCTGTGATGCTGAAAGTTGGACAATATGTAAATTGAATTATTAATTTTATCATTGGATACAAATTTTAAAGATCCATGGCCTAAATACAGAGAAATTACCTCAAATAACAAATGTAGAGAAATTTTTTATTTTGGAAGGCACTGGCCACTTCTAATTGGTAAGCTTCCTGATGTTGCTATAGTGACGAATGTTGATTATTGCCTTGTTTATTGAAGTCTCTGACAAAATGAGGCATTTAAATGAGTTTGAAGTGTATCATGCTCTACATCTTTTACAACAAGGTCAATCTCTGCGACAAGTGGCTAGAGAGCTTGGGGTTTCTCCTTCCGTGGAGTCCAGGTTACGCAACAGGCACAGATAGACAGGTCAGTATTGTAGAAGATGTGGCCAGGGCCGTAAATTTAAAACAAGCCCCCAGGATGACAGATACGTTGTTCTTTCTACTCTTCGACAGCGTACAAAAACTGCAAAAGACCTGCAGAATGACCTTCATATGGCTTCCGGAATCCGGGTTTCAGACCAAACCATAAGGAACAGATTAAGGAAAGAGAATATTCGTCCAAAAAGGCCCGTTAAAAAACCACGCTTAACAAATGGGCATAAGGCAGCAAGACGTACGTATGCTGAAAACCATGGTGATTGGAACCTGAACCAGTGGGAGTCTGTGCTCTTCTCGGACGAATCCAGGTATCGTCTTACACGTTGTGATGGTCGATTGAGGGTGTGGGGACGGCCAGGAGAAAGATTTTCTGCAGAGGCTGTACAGAAAATTGATAGATTCGGAGGAGGTTCCATAATGGTGTGGGCCGGAGTTATGTACAACAATCGTACGGACCTTGTACTTGTTCCCCAGCGACTGAATGCTGTCCGGTATATCGAGCACGTTCTGGAAGAGCATGTAGTACCTGCTGCCATTGGAGTAGGCCTGGATTTCTGTTTATGCAGAATAATGCCAGGGCACATTCTGCGGCTGTCACCAGGGATTTCCTGAGGAGGAATGAAATTGAGGTAATGGAATGGCCAGCGGTCAGCTCAGACCTCAACCCTATTGAACACTTGTGGGATCTTCTAGACAGGAAGGTCAGGAACCGACATCAAGCTCCACAAACTCTGCAGCAACTTGGAGATGCTCTGAAGAGGAATGGGAGAATATCCTGCAAGAGGAATCCAGAATCTTATTGGGAGCATGCCACGAAGGTGCCAAACTGTCATCGAATGTCGTGGAGGCCATACACGATACTAACTCTATATAACGAGTGTTTAACTTTGAAAAATAAGCACAAGATTCAATTGCTTACATAGCGGAATTATTTGAAAAGTTAATTGTCAGCGTTATTCATTTGTTTTTACTGACATGAGCAATAAATAAATAACCACAAATAATGTACTTTATTAATTTCATGTTTGTACCTTTATCCAATGAAAAAATATTTGCATATTTCATAGTGTTCCTCTAATTGTTTTGAGCAGTGTATTTAAGAGTTTTGATCTCTTGACTGTGTCGAATGCTTTTTCAAAATCTATGAAAGCAAAATGTGTTTCTAAGTTGAATTCTCTTCTTTTCTCAAGCAATAATTTTACAGAAAATGCTGAATCAATACAAGATCATCTTTTCACAAGATCATCTTTTCCTAAATCCATTTTGACATTCCATAAGGAATTTTTCACTGAATCTTTTCAATTTTCCATTAAAAATGTCTGCATAAATTTTGTAGCATGTGTTTAACAAACTGATTCCCCTATAGTTGTCCATTTTTCTCTTGTCTCCTTTCTTGAACAGGGGTATAACAATGCTTGTCTTCCATTCTTGTGGTATATCTGCATTTTTGAATACATTATTAAAGAAGGACAACAGTCTTTCATGGAACTGTTTGCCTGCATATTTGTACAATTCAGAATTCAAGCCATCTGTGCCAGTTGCCTTCCCATTTTTCAATTTCTTTAAACTATTGTTCAATTCTTCCAATGATATTATGGAATCTGTCTCATTATTATTTCAGAAAATTGTATCTTCATAGCTATTGTCAGTCCAAGGAATTTTATAATAATTGAAAAAAAATCTTCTTTTGTTACTCCGCAATTAATTTTGGTAGATTCTTTAATATCTTTATTCAAATGTTTTAATATTTTGAAGGCATTAGGTTGGAGCTTATGCAAGTCTGATTCTAAATGTGTAACAAAATTTAACCATGTTTTCCTATATCTCTTTCTTATTTCCCTCTTAACAATAGCTCTACAGCGTTTGAATTCTATTTCATTTTCTACTTTCTTTGTGTTCAAATATTTGTTATAAGCTGCATTTTTCTCTTCAATCAATTGTTTTATTTGATCATCCCAGATTTTTAGAGTTCTATTTCTTCTTTGTTGTATATTTACTTTTCCTAAAGTTTCATTAGCTGCATTTTGAATTATCATTTTAATGTTTTTCCATTCTTCTTCGACATCATTACTTTCTGGAGTTGTAGCCATATATTGCTGAATTCTTCTCGAATATAACCATTTAATGCTGTCATCATAAAATAATTTTACCTTGTACTTTTGTTCTATGCTCTGTTGTTGTTTCTTCTTTTTTAACCGTCTTGGTGGAAATCTTATTTTTGCTTCTACTAGGTAGTGATCTGAACCAATATCATATCCTCTGTAGGCTCTGACATCGAGAAACAATTTAAAAATCTTATTATTTGCAATGAAATAATCAATGATTGATTTTGAGTCCTGATGATGCCATGTATACTTATGTATGTTTCTATGATTGTAAAAGGTATTCGTTATCCTCAGTTCATTGTATATAGCAAAATCTGTTAATCTTGTCCCATTCCTATTGCTGATTGGTTCGCCAAATGTTCCAATATTATTGTTGACTCGAGCATTGTCCACTCTGGCATTTAAATCTCCTATAATGAGAATGTAATCATTTCTATTTATTTTGCTATAAATTTCTTGTAATATTTTATAGAATTCTTCATTACCTTCTTCGCGGCCTTCCTCTGGCACATATACACCAAGAACTGTCAAATTACCTCTATTTATTTTCAGTCGAAGCTCTAATATTCTTTCATTCCAGTAAGTGTAGTGTTGAATTTTATTTCTTATGGTTTTATTAATCCAAATCATTACTCCAGCTTGCCCATGGGTTTTCCTGTTGACACCGCTATATATTTGTACATAATTTTGTGTTTCTTTCGTTCCTTTAAGTTTCTTCTTAGTCTCTGTAGTTACTGCAACATCAATGTTTCTATTCTTAAATATACTGTCTAGTTCCTCTTCTTTTTCATGGATGCTTCGGACATTCCAGGTTACATATCTTACAATATCATTGTGCCGTTTTCTTTTAACCATATTTCTTTGCTGTGGGTCGTCATATTTCAATTCCTTCTGGATTTTTTCATGTTGAGACTTGAAAGTAGTTTTGAAGTTCCTTAGGACAGGTTACTGGCCCGACGCTAAGTATTCCAGTGGTAGGGCTGCTACCTTTCAGTCTCTGGACAGACATTAGGATACCGCATTTACTCAGTACCCGATGGAACGGTTATACTGCCATGACTCGGTCCTCAGAGCCTCGTTTGTGAAAACGGGTTGTACCACGAGAAGGTGAGGATGAGAATTGGGTAGGAGAAGTTATACACACGTCACTACTTATTAAAAAAATCTAGAAAACTAAAAGGTGTTAAGGGCATTTAAATTCCAGTGACTGGATGGTAAAGGCATTTAAAAATCCCATATGTTAAAGATTAATTCATTATGTTTGTACTTTTCAGCTATACCATTGTCTACTATGGTAGCTATGAGCGTTTCTGGAGTTCTGGCTGATGAAGCAGGATGGCCTTCAGTGTTTTATCTGTTTGGAGGACTGCCAGTCATTTGGTTCATATTATGGTTGTATTTAGCATATAACAGACCTGAGAAACATCCTCGAATTTTAGAGGAAGAGAAAAATTTCATCTTAAGAACTCGGGGTGACGATAAAGAGGTCAGAGTTCTGTTTATTCATATAAGTTAGTACTTTATGTCTTACGAGCTAATACCCACTGAGTGCTTCTGTGCTTATATAAATTAAATATTACAGATTAATTTAATTATATGGTATACATTTCAACGAACCAAATATGGCAATTGCTAGTCAAGTTTTAATTTTGGATTTCAGATAATCTCCCACTTAAATCTCCGAAAGTTCTTCACTGATTGCTTTGAAATTTTGACTTTCCATTCAAATATGTGCATGTTTTATATACCTACTAGCTAATACCCAGCGTGCGCTGCTACGCCTAAATAAATGAAAATTAATGTGCTTTTATATTTAGTTGAATAAGTAAAAGGAAAAATAATTCCGATTCCGATTGAGGGTCTTTCCACTTTTTCAGCGGTTGCCCTTTTATCAGCCGGCTGCTGGCCCGTCACATCCACATGTGTCAATCACAGAGGTAGATGATCAACAGCCAGTGTAGGGGTGACATGTGGTTAGCATGTCAAGTCCCCCAGCCGTTATAGCTGGTTCCTCAACCTGGAGCCGCTACTTATTGTAGCTACCCAATTGCCTCACGATGCTGGGTGGGCACCGGTCCCATACTGGCTGAAATACCATGAGAAAATTTCTTCCCCCATGGAGACTTGAACCAGCGCAAGTCCCGTAGCTCTGCGCCAAGGCTTCCTACCTTAACTGCTCGGCTACGGCGCGGGACCGGAAAAATAATTACAAATTTATATTTTTTAGATACCCTGTGCTGATTACCCAGCTTTGCCAGGGAACCTACTTATCTCGATCTTCTTGACATAAATGAGCTGAAATATGAAAATTAATGTGTTTTATGTTTAGTTAAATAAGTATAGGGTAAAATTTATATCGTAGTTATTTTTAGATACTCCGTGCTGTTTACCCGGCATTGTCTGGGAATCTACTCATCCCGATCTTCTTGGCATAAATGAGCTGAAAGATAAAAATTAATGTTCTTCTTATGATTAGTTGAATAAGTAAAATGAAAAATAATTATAAATGTACATCGTAATTATTTTAAGATTCCCCGTGCTGATTACCTGGTGTTGACCGGGAATCTACTTACCTCAATCTTCTTGACATAAATGAGCTAAAAGGCAAAATTCGTTATTGTGAGTTATCTGTAAAAGAATACCCGCCACATGCTGTTATGCTTGCACAGGAATCTACGCACTTGTCTCGGATCTTCTTGGCATCAATAAAAGACAAAAATGGTTATTGTGAGTTATCCATAAGAGATAAACATATGCTGTCACAGACATTTTTGTAGAGCTTTTTTGAGATATTCAATTCTGTGTTCATTAATTTTGTGTATTTGTTATGATTTAGGCAACGTAAGCCATTTAAGCGTCCGAAGAGCTACTTTTTTCATGTTTTCCGCTACAAAGGGCGATTTTTAAGGATGTAGGACTTGAGTATCATAACTCTCTTATAGCTTATGTTCATCCTGGGAATCTCCTGAACATTTTGCAAAAAGCTCCATCATAATCAGATCAATGGTATGGCCGTGCATAAAGTATGAACAAACAAACAAACATTTATTTTTATATATTAGATTATACAGATGTCACACATGTAACAGGTAAAAACATGCTATTTTTGAAAAAAAGAAAAACGGTACCATCTGTTGGATGAAAAAGCAACATACACTAATCTAAATACTTTACGGCAATGGGAGTGCCATCTGTTGAATGTAATGGCAAAACTCTCAATACTAGAGTCGGCAAACCAGAAAATCTCTATATCTACACATACAATTGAACAACAAAAAATATTATATACTCACAAGCAATATTAAAATTAAACATATTAGGAACATGTGCTTTCTCTTTTTTAAATTCTCTTTCATTCAGCCACAGGAACTCATGGCTGGGTTCAACTGGTATATATGTGTATGATTAAGAACATTTTTTGGGTCGTTTACGGAAAACTTTTCTTAATCATACTTATATCTGGGAAAATCTACTATATAACACACACATATATATATATATATATATATATATATAGGAAATGCATGCTATTATGCATTACAGAGACTCTTGACGTTCCAACTCCTTTCAAAATACGTTAAACTGAAAATATGTAAAACTATTATTCTATCAGTTATACAGATGTGAAACATGGACTCCTACTTTAAGGGAGGAAAGGAAATTACAAATATTTGAGAATAAAGTTCTTAGGAAAATTTTTGGACCAAAGAGAGATGAACAGACAGGTGAATGGAGAAAACTTCATAACAGTTAACTACATAGTTTTTATAGGAAGCCAGATATAATAAGTATAGTTAAGTCTCATAGACTGGGCAGGAAATGTGGCATGAATGGGAAATGAAAGAGGTGCATGGAAAATTCTTATAGGAAAACCAGAAGAAAAACCCCCAGTTGGTAGACCAAGAATGAGGTGGGGAAATAACTTTAACTATGATTTGAGGGAAGCAGATTATACGGGGAATGATTGGAAAACGTTAGCTCAGGATAGGGATGTATGGAGACCTTATGTCCATGCAGCCATGAACCTACCGGTTCGATAGTGCTGGTATGTTTTATATATATATATATATATATATATATATATACACACACAAATGCAGGGTGTAAGGGGTATAAGTGCCATTATTTTAATTGATGATTATTACTCTGTACAGCTGATTTGGAACAGAACTCCGCTGACTTGTACAGTACTTGCCATGACTTGTACTCAGCTATTTCAACCCTCCTGAACATGTTGACAAATCTCTCTTTCCAGATTATTAGTAAATGTAAGCATGTATTTGTTACATGTGGACAGTTAAGCCCAGCCGTAACGTAGCGTAAAAGATCTCTATAGTTTAAGTGGTCTTTGGCCCGAGCGGTTGGCCTTGGTTTTGGAGGATGAATTCCACATTTAAACTCTTTAAAACAAAAATTACTATAATTTATTAAATAAAATAAAACATAAAGAAATATTATAACCAAAACATATAAAACACTCATTAAAACCAGCTAAAATCGCCATATTGAAAAGCGTCAAAATACTAAAACTGATAAAATTCAGAGAGAGAAAACAATAATTTAAAAGAATCAACTTTGGTCATTATTCTAAGTTATTGGACCCTTAGGTCTTCTTAATTTCATGCATTTTCACCAATTAGAATTATTCTTAGTTCTTTGGACCATTTGGTCCTTTAATTAAATTTATGTATGAAAAATTACCATTTAAAAGAATGATAATAAAAAGTTATCTTACCCATGTAGAGGCTGCTCTCGTCCCGCAAGAGGACCTTTCGGCCCTCCGCAGCATTCTGACTTTTTCTACCCAAAAGGCCCGTTTTTATATCATTATCTCTACCTTTCACCATTCCCAAAAACTAATGGAAACCCTATTTTCTTACCCAATCTTTTGTAATATTCCTAGTTCTATCAGGGCCATGTTATATAAGATGTTTTTAACTATTTATCCTAATGTGTTTGGGTTATATAAGTTTTCATAAGAGTGTCCTCATAGATTGAAAAATATATTGATGTGAAATAGTCATTTTATTATAATTTTTACCCTAGTTTTTTATCTATAAAATACTTGTGTATATTTTGATTGAGACTTCAATCTGCATTTTAAGGGTGATTATTTATTCCCTATCTTTTGGTGTAATAAAGAAATATCTTGTGTATATGCTTCATCTGTTTTTATAGAATTTTATTATTATGGCAGTTAGGCCCTAGTGTAGGCGTAACAGTATTATTATTTAATTTAACAAAAATGGCATAAATAACACAAATATTTTTTAAAGCTCCTTGGTAGGTACATCTACCGATGCAATTGTTTTCATATTTTTACTAACAATACAAGCAGTATATCGTAAATAGAATACAAACACAATATTTTTTTCTGACTATTTAACTCATGCCCCAAATGGGAGCCAATGACCAATCACATTTCAATGAATTTTGATTTACAGCCAATCACAGTCTTTTTCATCTTGATTTTATCAATTTAAAATCAAGCTCCTCCTTTTTAACATTCTGAGTAGGTCATAGCATTGTTTTGCAATGACTGACTCTCTAAGAAATACGTTGAATATAACAATTTATATATCAAGATGTAAGAATTCTAGAATGCATGTGGCTACCAGATTGTATATATAGTGTTTGTGGGATATAATATAAAAATATTTGTAGTACTGGTAATTGATTATACCACAAAAAAGATATCCCTGTTTGCACTTTCTTAAACATATCATTTTCCAGGAATTTACTTTCCAGAAAAATATAATTGACATATTTACATCATAGGACATCAGAAATTAATTAATAACCTATAATGTTGGTTATAAACAGTTTGATGTTTTTCATTTTTTCTCCACTAGGGTGCATCCTTACAATATTGCAATCCTTTGGCTATAAGTAATATGACCTGGTTGCAGTGATGAACAAATGAAGTATAACAAAAGTATCTCATTTGTTTTTAAACATCACCGTTTACACTAAATATATAAATATTTTAAAATAACTATTTAAATAATGATTTGTGAGTAAACAGCTTAATTGTATTCGTTAAATAGTCCTAACAAATGCCACTCTTGATTTCCAAATTCTCTACATAAATTCACTCCTCACTTCATGAGTCGTGAATTTATCGATAATTTGGAAATCACTCGTGGCATTACTTATGAGAAAATTTTCAAGTTTTGACCCTATATTATATGGATATTTTTGTATTCTGTAGACCATCCCCAATGACTATGAAAAGGACGGCACTTATACCCCTTACATTCTGTATACTGGTATGTATTTTTATATGAACTAACTCAGTGGTACAATACCCCTTACATTCTGTATACTGGTATGTATTTTTATATGAACTAACTCAGTGGTACAATAAGCCTAGAAGGCCATTTATCTACCTACTGGCCTCACATTTACATGTGTTATTCACAGATATGAATGATTGTGTAGCCAGTTGAGGGGTGACATGTGGTCAGCATGAAGAATCCCCCAATTGTTACAGCTGGTTTTCTCAACCTGGAGCCATTACTTATATTAGCTACCCAAATTCTTCACGACGCTAGGTGAGTAACAAACCATACTGGTCAAAATTGCATGAGAAAATTTCTTCCCCCATTAGGTCTTGAATCAGCACAAATCTCATAGCTCTGCATCAATGCATGTTGCCTTAACTACTTGGCTATAGCACTGGACATATATATATATATATATATATATATATGTAATATTTAAAGGAAGTAACACTGTGAGGTTTCTTTTAATTATTATGAGTTCGGATATTTGCAGTTGGTGATCTTGCAGGTTGATTTCTAATCCCCCTGTAGGCTGACTGATGAACTTCCAAATCATTTTTTTTTTCCCCCGGGAATTTCAAATGAGAGAAACCGAGAAAAAAAAAATTTGGAAGTTCATCGGTGTCAGCCAACAGAGGGAGCAGAAATCAACCTGCAAGATTGCCAACTGCAAATTCAACAGTTAGGAAGCATTGACAATGACACATAAGTGTGGAGAAACTGCAGTCTGCAAGAAAATAAAAAACATGAGGTGAGTAAATATCCAAACTCATACTAATATATATATATATATATAAACTCATACTAATATATATATATATATTTGCAGCTCTGTTATTAGAGAAGAATGTAAAATTGAACCTATAAACCTTTGGATAAATGATAGAAGACTAAATTGGAACGATCACATAGATAGTATGGAGTACAGTAGATTAGTGAAGAAAGTATGTGACTGGACACCTCAGCAGAAAAGGCCTTTAGGAAGACCACAACTACAATGGAAGGACGTCACCATATCCCAGACCTGTAGTGAATGAACACGCAACAAGCTGCCAGCTTTCATGCATAGAGGAAGAAGAAGAAGAAGAAAAAAATATATATATTGAGTTTTGTTTTAAAATATATTGTGAGTTAAGAATATGTTAACGAGTACTAGCTAATACCCGAGGTAAGCTGCTATGCCTTTAGTTGAATAAGTAAAAGAAAAAAAAATTATATCACGATTAATGTATTCACATAGACTTTCACGGCCGGAGTTGCTATGATGATCTTGAAGAAGATTTTCGGGCTGTAGGCCGTGAGGCTTGTAGTTCCCCGACGTTTCACCAGAGACTGCGTCTGGCATCCTCAAGGGTTGTCTTGAGACTGGCAATAGACAGACAGCGGACAGAATTGCCAGTCTCAAGACAACCCTTGAGGATGCCAGACGCAGTCTCTGGTGAAACGTCGGGGAACTACAAGCCTCACGACCATGGCCTACAGCCCGAAAATCTTCTTCAAGATCATCATTATATCACGATTAGTTTTAGATACTCCATGCTGTTTACCCAGCGTTGGCCGGAAATCTACGTAGTCCAATGTACTTGGCATAAATGAGCTGAAAGACTAAATTCATTATTTTGAGTTATCCGTAAAAGAATACCCGCTCTTCGCTACTATGCTTTCCTGGGAATCTACTTATTCTGATCTTCTTGGCATCAATGAAAGACAAAAATTGTTATTGTGAGTTATCCATAAAAGATGATAAACTTATGCTGTTGTGGATTTTTTTTTGTAGAGTTTTTTGAGATTTTTGAGATACTGAATTCTGTGTACATTGATTTGGTTTATTTGTTATGATTTAGGCAGCATAAGCTATTTAAGCATATAAAAAGGGACTTTTTCACATTTTAAGGGTGTAGGAGTTGAGTATCACAACTCTCTTATAGCCTATGTTCATCTCGGGAATTTGTTTAACATTTTGCAAAAAACCCCATCACAATCGGATGAACGGTATGCCAGCGCAACAAACAAACATGCATTGTTATATATTAGATATAATTTGTGTCTTTGTTGCAGTCACCACCTGATGTACCATGGATTGCAGTCTTAACTTCATTACATGTATGGTCCTATATAATAATGTGTGTTGGATTTGGATATGTTAATGCAACTTTCATTAATGAATTACCAACCTACCTCAACAAGATATTGCATTTTAACTTGCAAAAGGTTAGTGATTATTTAGTGGTGTAGTTGAAGTTATTTTTTATTAAAACTTTATAAATTTATAAACATAACAAATAGATTAATCAGTCAGTGTTTTGCATCAACTGACTAAGCACCATTTTTAAAAAAATGGGATTTTGATGCCATCTGTTGCACTGGCTCATGAAGTAAGTGTATACACACTTTTAGTGCCAAATCTTTAAATATAGTCTTATTATTAAATAAAATGTAAATGCCTTCAGTCCTATCAGAGATTCTGTGTTTTACAACAAACAACTATGAAACTCTAGATCTTCATAAATGGTAATCTAAATTTTGCATCATGCAGTTAAGCACCAAATGTTCCCACTCTTAGATTGTTGATGCATAACTGTCAAACAAGGAAAATAATTTATAGCATCGAGTATTATTAGTTTGGCACTGCGATAAATAGTGAAGATTGATTTAAACTTTAAACATATTTTCCTTGAAACTTACATAATGGCACTAGCCGGTTGATGCATATCACCGTCCAGTTAATATTTCAATGGAAGCAACATTCTGAGGTTCATTTTAATAAATTTAATTGAGTCACTACATTTAATCTCATATTTTGTTAGAATTTTTGAGAAAATGTTCCAGTATCTGTGGAAACCTTCGTCAGCTCTTTCTGAATGTTGAATTATCGGTTGGCAATCCTGGATGTTCCTTCTTCTTCCTGCTTTAGGTAGACCTAAGAACTTCCAAATCAATTCCTTTTTCCAAGAATTTCAAAATCCATGACTTCTTCTTTCTTCTTGTGGATGTAAATTTTCTCCAAAACTGTCAGTTCTTTGGATTGTTATAATATTGTTTTTACAATTTTGCATTCACTTTGATTCTATGTTTTTCTGACCAAGACTGAGCAGCTACTGCAGACGATTTTATTATTAATTTAACACTTCTCATTGAAGGATAAATTATATTTGAAGAGAAAAAATTGTTTTCGCCTAGAAGGAGACTCGAACATATATATATATATATAAGAGAAAAATTTGCGTCTAGATCGCAACTCGCCTCGGTAGCTCAGTTGGTAGAGCACTTGGCCCGGAAAGCCAAGGGTCCCAGGTTCGAGTCTCGGTCTAGGAGAAAATTTTTCTCTTCAAATATAAGCTACTGCAGATTTATTTACTTCCCCAGTTTTTACATTTCCAAGGTGTTCTCTAATTTCAATGTTCAAATTTGTTTTTTGTTTTACCTATATATATCTTTTGACTATCTGCATATTTTATCTAGTAAATTCCTAATTTTTTGCCTTTATCAATCTTATCAATTTTATTAGTTTTGATTAGTTTATTTAAATAACTAATAATGGATTTACCAGATAAAATGTGGAGATTTGAAAGCTAAATTTGAAAGACTCGCTTTAAAATGATTGCTTGGTGGTTTCACACCAAACAAATGTCTTCATTATGGTGCATTGAACTCATATTCAGACAATTCTGCTTCTCAGACCCTAGTCAGATATCTGCTTAGCCTATAAAATAGAAAATAAATAAATTATGAATTTGTATTTTGATTTAAAATAACTTTTAATTTATTACTTCTCACTGAAAGACAAATTATATTTGAAGCTTTACTGGCTATAAAAGTAGTGTTAAATCCCAATTACGGTCTTCTTGAGAAGAAGCAGCCAGATGGCATGTGGAACAAAGGTTCATTGCCTCAGGTGCATGGGTATTGTATAAGAGATCGAAAATTTGCATTTAAATTGAGATGCTTAAATAGCTCAGTAGTTTAGAGTGCTGTTCAAAAAATCAGAGATTGTGGATTTAAATCTCAGTATAGGCATACATTTTTCTCTTCAAATATAATTTTAAAAAACTTTCTTTTCTTATTTTCAGAGTGGTTTAACTTCTGCTGTGCCTTTCCTCTTTGCTCCATTAGCTGCATTATTATTTGGTTATTTATCCATGAGGTTAAGAAAGACTGGTTGGATTTCATACCTCTATATAGTTCGCATCTTCAACATAATTAGTAAGTAATTTTCTTTATTCTATACTATGACAAATTTGATATGTTTAGTTTATTATGATCAAGTAATATTGGCTACTTCTGAAGATCACCTACAAAGAGCAGTACATAGATTGTCAAATATAACCCAAGATTATAATTTACAAATTTCGGTGAGTAAGACAAAAACTATGGCGTTTCAAGGGAAAATACCAATACGAACTAATATTGTTATTAACAACAATATAATAGAACAAGTTAATAACTTTATTTATCTTGGCTGCAATCTTTCCTACGACACATGTAAAGACATAGACATAAAATTGGTCAAATTTCAAAAACTTATAGGAACAATAAAAAGCATTCTTTTCCGAAAAGTACGTCCAGATACAATTCTAAAATTTTATAAAACAATGGCTCTTCCAACTCTACTTTATGGTTCTGAAACCTGGACTCTTACTACAGGTAAATTAAATAGGATAGTAGCTGCAGAAATGAAGTTATTAAGACCTTTAGCGGGTTATACGCTTTAT
This sequence comes from Diploptera punctata, assembly GCA_030220185.1. Lineage (NCBI taxonomy): Eukaryota > Metazoa > Arthropoda > Insecta > Blattodea > Blaberidae > Diploptera > Diploptera punctata. Next base: position 1,998,318 of record JASPKZ010003868.1, on the reverse strand, counting down.
GATCACATACGTAATGAAGATATCCGCAAAGCTCTCAACACACCAGCAATAACTGAAATCATTCAAAAATATCAAAATAATTGGCATGAACACCTTCTGAGAATGCCAAACAATAGACTACCTCTGCAGCTATTGAACTACAGACCCACAGGGCGAAGAGACCCAGGAAGACCTAAGAAGAGATGGAGGGATCAATTTCTTTCCTGAAGCGGAACAGGCCAATGGCCTAATCCATGCCTGCCATTGATGATGATGAGTTTATTAAATTGAGTATGGAAAACTCATACTGTTACAGTTCTCAAACTCTTTACCATACACAACCTTTGCTAACATAAAAACATCTCCATTGCTTTTACTATGGTTTTCTTTTGTGATATTTTTAACACAATCACTGAAAAATCACTGAAATTGAAACTGCACTACAAAACATTTACTACAAGATCAAATATCCAACAAAAGTAGTCATTATATTATTTTTAGTCTATTCATCTTACCTCGATATTAATGTTGAGGTAAGATGAATAGACTAAAAATAATATTCAAAGTTAAAATTGGGAAACACATTATGAGGTTCTTAATTAATAAATTAATGAGTCATTTTAACATCTTACCTCATATTTCATGTTTTATCAAACACGGTAACTATAGTTTTCAAATGATCTTGTCATCAAATCAATACCAGATGGCAACGATATCTCGAAGTTCGTCAAATCAACACCAGATGGCAACGTTATAGAGGGAGATTCCAACGAATATCCGGTAGTCATAATGGCGGTTGAAAATGAATGACAAGATCATTTGAAAACTATAGTTACCGTGTTTGATAAAACATGAAATATGAGGTAAGATGTTAAAATGACTCATTAATTTATTAAAAAATATAATTAAAATAACCTGAAAATATCACTTCCTAAAATTAAATATTAAAAGTAGCCATACTAACAGACTCCAAGCAGCAATTGAATACATATGCAACTTTCATTTGACAACATCCACCAATATACAAAACATCAGATCAGTAATCAAAATCCTTATACCAAAACTATAATGAATTGTATTACAATGGATTTCAGCCCACATTGGCATTTTTGGTAATGAAATTGTTGACATGCTCACTGAAAAGGGAACTACACTAATCTGTAAACCACATAAACAGGATCCAATTTTGAAAATCAGAGACATAAATCATCAATACAACTTAAAAGCACAACAAATAACAAATGAAAAACTAGAGGGAAAATGCTATGCAAATATTCATCAACAATCCCACATCCTGACAATGTCAAGAAAGGCTGCTGTGGCCACATTCTGACTGTTCACTGGTCCCTATTACCTACTTGGTCATCTCCACAAGATGGGAATCATGAACAGTACTCAGTGTTGCATATGTAATGAAGAAGATCAAGAACTCAACCAGGAACATCTTCTGACATGCAAGGGACTGAATAGGAGAAAACAATGCAATAAAAAAATTATAGGTCTTATTGGGAAGCAAAAAAAAAGAATGGCACAAGTCAACTAACACTCATCACCATTGGACAACAACATTTTCTACACATTCAAAATATTTTTTGATAATAGCTAAGATTTTTTTAAAGTTTTGTTGTATATTTTAATTACGCATGGAGAATTTATGAGTAGCGGTAGAGTGTATAGGGTGGATATAACAAGGAGGAGCGTGACTTATATTGCACATCAGAGATGAACCAACAATTGCTTCAAGGACATATTGGTAATTCAACAACTTGCAAATATGTACATTTTTATATAATTAGATAAAACTTTTACGATGGGAATTAACACTATGAGGTAATTATATAATAATTAAGTTTTTTTGAGGCTGGAAACATCTTACCTCAAATTAATGATGATTTATTCTCGAACATGTTTTGATATAATCTACAGCTTGCCCAGACTGGGCAAATTAATGTTGATTTATTCTCAAATATGTTTCGATATAATGTTCTATGTTCGAGAATAAATCAACATTAATTTGAGGTAAGATGTTTCCAGTCTCAAAAAAAACTTGATTAAAATAACCTCAAAATATTACTTCCTAAAATAAACCATTAATTACATAATAATCAGTTGAGTTGGTGTTTACTTGATGAAAATCCATATTCATTAATTAAATAATAGTTTGTATAAGTGAGTCAGAAATAACTTTTTATATCAAACTTCATAAAAATTCTATGATTTTCACAGGACCAGTTTCAAAAACCATTGGTTCTATCCTCAGCCAAATACCTGACTGTTGAACTTCTACTATCACCAACAACTTTTAAACTGTCAACTGATGCTGATTTGATGAACTTTAAGATTAAATCTTCCTTGCCGAGAACTTCAAAATTCATGTATCTGAATGTATATCTTTTTTCCAAATTGTTAATCCCAAAGGCTTCTCTAAATGTTTTATAAGTTTAGTTCCTTTTCCAATTTTGTGATTCTCTATCAAACCATCAGCTGCAATTACTGATTTTTCAATTTTGTCATTTTTTTTAATCCTATACAATGACTGCAATAAAGTATACATAAGAAAAACTTAAAACACTCATACAAAAGAACACTTTAGGAATATAAAAAAGGGTGAAATTGAAAAATCGGTAATTTTGGCTCATAGTTCACTAGAGAATCACAAAATTTGAAAAGAAACTGAACTTTTGAAACATTTAGAGAAGCCTTTCGAATTAACTGTTTGGGAAAAAATATACATTCAGAAGAACAAATATAAATCCATGAATTTTGAAGTTTCCAGTGGGTGAGATCTCAAAACTCATCAAATCAGCACGAGATGGCAGTTTAAAAGTTGCTAGTGACAGCAGAAGTTCAACAGTTGGAGTTTTGGCTGAAGATAGAAGCAATGACTTTTGAAACTGGTCCTGTGAAAATCATGGAGTTTTATGAGGTGAGATGTAAAAATTATTTCTGAGTCACTTATATAAATAATACAGTTTTGTTAAGAAAACATACAAAGTAAAGTTTTGGGCAAGTTTCATTCTGCAAATTAAAAAAAAAATATATTTTTTTTTTTTTCATACTTCTTGATATTTTAGGAATAAAATATTTTTTCATAGTTAAATATGGGAAATAACATTATGAGGTTCTTAATTCGTAAATTAATGAGTCATTTTTTACATCTTACCTCATATTTTATGTTTCCTTAAACATGGGAACAGGTTTTCAAGAGAACCATCTCTCTCATTTTCAACCGACATTATGACTACCAGATTTTCGTTGCAATGTCCATCAATAACGTTGCCATCTAGTGTTGATTTGATGAACTTCAAGATGAGGTCATGTTCACCAGGAATCTCAAAATTCATGGATCTAAATTTGTTCTTCTGAATATATATCTTCTCCCAAATTGTCAATTCTAAAGGTTTTTCCAAATATTTTAAAAATTGTGCCTCTTTTTCAATTTTATGGTTCTCTAACAAACTATATGCTGCAATTGCTGATTTTTCAATTTCACCATTTCTAATATTTCTAAAGTGTTCCTTTGTGCGAGTGTCCAAATTCCTTTTTGTTTTTCTTATGTATACTTTATTGCAGTCTTTACAATTAATTTGATAAATTCCAGATTTTTTGCTATCTGGGTTGTTCAATTTCTTATTGGTTATTAATAGATTACCAAGGCTATAAAATATTTTCCTTTTGTACACGCATAAAGAATTACTCCATATTTATAATGGTGTTTGCTTTATTAAAATATATGTATAATTTAAAAAGTTATGACTATTTTTCTTAAGTGCTTGGTGAATGTAAATTTCCTTTCAGCCAACTTTGGGGAATTTAAATGGCAGGCAGCCATTGGATTAAAAGTTCACAGTGAAGATCCATTAGCTTTCAATATAGTCCATGTTTCAGCTCCATATGCAACAAGGTCTAATTACAGTTTCATGTAGACTTCACATATTTATTAGTTAATCAGAACAAATTTGATTATTTCTAGGTTCAGTTGGATCCTCTGCTTTCATCTTTGCAATCACATTAATAGGCTGCGACTCTACAGCTAATGTTGTGCTCCTAACATTTGGAATGGGTACAATTTCTGCTTATTATGGAGGTAGTATGACAAATCATATGGATTTGGCACATAATTTTGCTGGTACAATAACAGGCATCGCTAATACTGTTGGTGGCATATCTTTGGTAATTTCACCTTTAGTTGTTGGTGCACTTACAGATAATAATGTAAGTATAAAATCAAAATTATGTAACATAACTAAAGACACAAAAAATTTACTTAATGTAATATTTAAAGGAAATAACACTATGAGGTTTTATTTTTTATTAAATTATTTTGAGTCTGTGAAATCTTACCTCAATATTAATGTTGATTTGTTCTTGAACATGTTTCGATTAGTCTTCTAATCATCCTCAACATCATGGCCAAATCGACTTAAATCGACATTAATATTGAGGTGAGATTTCACGTACTCAAAATAATTTAATTAAAAGAACCTCAAAATATTACTTCCTTAAATAAAACATTTATTTTTTATATTTGATTTTTATATTTGAAGAGAAAAATTATATGCTCAGACTGGGGATTTGAACCCAGGGCTTCGGCTTTCTAGACCAATGTTCTACCGCTGATCTATCTGACCACTCCAATTTAACACAAATTTTTCTCTCATGCTGAATACTACTAAAAGCCTTTGTAGTCCAGTCATTTGGTTCTAAAAATAGAGGTTACCTGGAAAGTTTCCAGAAGTTTTGAAAATGGGTAATTTTATAGATTTCAATGTGCTCTTTCCGAATTTCAACTTTGCCACCTCATACTTTTGCCGCTTGTGCCACCATATTGAGAAAATGGCGCCTAAAAGCAGTTTCTTGACAATATCTCCTTTCTGACTCATTTCACGATAAAACCATTTATATATGAAATTTAGCTAGAGAATATTTCCTACAATTTATGTAATAACATTATTTTTTGTAAAATCAGTAGTTTTGGCGTACGAGTGCTGCAAAGCGTAGTTCAACATGTGTTTAACCAAAAAACTTATTTCCACACTACCTTGAGGTAGAGTAAACGGTGCATTTTATTTTTTTTATCGTGGTATCCCCAGTAGGCCTAATCAACATGCAAAATTTAGCACATTCTCCTTTGCTTTGCTGTTCTTGATGGGCCAGGTGTTGATAGTTCATTGTTTTTAGTACTGATCGAAACATCACAGGCCGAAATTTCTTCCACAACATCCGCGTTCCTGATTTTATCAAATGTTTGCTCAAAAATAGTCTCCATCTCTTCCTCTTCTTCCTGATCTTGTGATGGAGCTTGCGGGTTATCACAGGTACCATTACAATTCGTGCATATAATGGAGCACTTTAACCCAGCCTTTTTGCATCCACAAGCTTTCTGACATCTTCTTTTGATTTGCAAGAAATAAGCTATCCAGAGCTGAGGGCTCGAGTGTGGTGAAAGAAATTAGCCTGTTCTTGTTTCTTTTCCATCCCCATTGCTCTGCATTTTGTTCATTCCCATACCACTGCTGAACCTGGTCATAGGTTTCTGTGCTGTTGCTTCTGTTGGTGGTAGCGATGCAATATTAAATTTACTTTTATATTTGAAGAGAAAAATTTACTTTTATATCCTGATGTTGTGAAACATGCATATCTATAGTTGTTTAAAGACATACTTTCCACATTACTGTAACTGTATAATTCAAGAAGGAAGCATTCTCCAGCTTTAGCAGTGATCTCTGGATCAGCATTTGGATTTTTGAATACTTGGATAACCTCGTTTAAATTTAATTTTTTCCTTGATTAAATAATGCTGATGTTGTATCACAGCCACTGAAGGCATGTAAGAATAAAATATGATCTGCGCCTGTTTTATCTAGGATACTTTTTGTTGAATATATTTGTTATGAAATTTTTCCTTTTGCTGTTTGAGAATGCATATGTTTGAACGCATAGATAGAGCCCTCAAAAGATAAATAAGATCCATATCATCGACGGAGGATACTTATTACATCGAGTCATTTGACATTGCAGTGAATTGTATTCATCCATTTGCAATACGTTACCTACATTCGATCAAACTATACATCCAATGCCATTATTGTATTTGACGGATATCCAGAAGATGTAGCAAACTGTAGTACCAAATATGCAGAGCGGTCCTGATGATCACGAAAAATCTCTTCAGTAGACATACTTTTTGACAAGACAATGATCCCAACTGTGTCACAAAATAAATTCCTGGGCAATGATGCAAACATGAACCGCTCATTGGAATGTTGAAGACAAAATTTGAAGCTGAGAACTTCATAGTCAGACAAGCCATGGAAGATGTGGATATGCTAATAGTCAGTACCGAATAAGCGTTTCATTGGCATTTGATTTTGTAATAGTTGTCAGCGAAGATGTAAATCTTCTTATTCTTTTGATGGCTCTATCTACGCGTTCAAACATATATTAGAATTATAATAGTTTATTGTACTGTATAGGATAATATTATTTACTTTAAAAGTTTATGCTATTTTTGTAGCTGTAGGGAAGGTAACATTAAAATGTTCCTATGATATATGTGTAATTATTATAATATTCATAAGGGTTCTGGTTGGCCTTAAGATTCTATAAAAGTTTTATCTTTAAGGGGGGTAGAATTTAAGTTGGAATATATCTGGCTTGCAATTATCAATAATTGCGATTTTTAGGCTGTAGCTGTAGGGAAGGTAACATTAAAATGTTCCTATGATATATGTGTATTCTCAAACCAGGAAAAGGAAAAATTTCGCAACAAATATATTCAACAAAAAGTATCATAGATAAAACAGCTGCAGATCATATTTTATTCTTGCATGCCTTCAGTAGCTGTGATACAACATCAGCATTATTTAATCAAGGAAAAAATTTAATTTAAACGAGGTTATCCAAGTATTCAAAAATTCAAATGCTGATCCAGAGATCATTGCTAAAGCTGGAGAATGCTTCTTTTCTGAATTATACAGTTACAATAATGTGAAAAGTAAGAAAAGTACATATTTAAACAACTATAGATATGCATGTTTCACAACATCAGCATATGAAAGTAATAGTGAGTGGAAAACTTATTTTTAACGACTCACCTCATATAATTTCAAATTTCTTTGATACGGGCGGTTTCAGACAATATCTTGTCCCTCTTCAGTCATGGCTTCCACTGATGAAATTCTATGGTTGTTGATTTCTCTAAGGACACCACCTTAGAAAAATCAACAACCATAGAATTTCATCAGTGGAAGCCATGACTGAAGAGGGACAAGATATTGTCTGAAACCCCCGATATCAAAGAAATTTGAAATTATATGAGGTGAGTTGTTAAAAATAAGTTTTCCACTCACTATTAATGATATAACCTCATAATGTTTACTTCCCAATATTAATTTAAATATATATAAAAAATAAATTTAATATTGCGTCACTACCACCAACAGAAGCAACAGCACGGAAACCTATAATCAGGTTCAGCAGTGGTATGGGAATGAACAAAATGCAGAGCAATGGGAATGGAAAAGAAACAAGAACAGGCTAATTCCTGTCAACACACTCGAGCCCCCAGCTCTGGAAAGCTTGTTAAAACTTATTTCTTGCAAATCAAAAGGAGATGTCAGAAAGCTTGTGGCTGCAGAAAGGCTGGGTTAAAGTGCTCCATTATGTGCACGAATTGTAATGGTACCTGTGATAACTTGCAAGCTCCATATCAAGATAGAAATGAAGAGGAGGAGATGGAGACTATTTTCGAGCAAACATTTGATGAAATCGGGAACGAAGAGGATTGCAATGAAACTGATAATCCCATCGCGGATGATGTGGAAGAAATTTCGGCCTGTAATGTTTTGATCGGTACTAAAAACAATGAACTCGCAACACCTGGTCCATCAAGAACAGTGAAGCGAAGGAGAATGTGCTAAATTTTGGAACAGTGAATTGCATGTGGATTAGGCCTACTGGGGACACCATGATAAAAAAAAATAAAATGCATCGCTTACTCTACCTCAAGGTGGTGTGGAAATGAGTTTTTTGGCCAAACGCGTGTTGAACTACACTTTGTGGCGCTCGTACGTCAAAACTATTGATTTTACAAAAAATAATGTTATTACATAAATTGTAAGATTTCGCTCTAGTTTAATTTCATATATATAAATGTTTTTATTGTGAAATGAGTCGGAAAGGAGATATTGTCAAGAAACTGCTTTTAGGCATCATTTTTCCAATATGGCGGCGCAAGCAGCTAAGATATGAGATGGCAAAGTTGAAATTTGGAAAGAGCACATCAAAATCTATAAAATTACCCGTTTTCAAAACTCCCGGAAAACTTTCCAGGTAAAACTACCAACTGACTGTACTATTGCTTGGATTATGCAAATGGCGGTTTCTATTCAAGAAGATATTTTATTGGGAATTTAAACACTACTTTATAAAGCCAAACAGGGCTTCTTTTGATATTCTTCTTCTTCCTTCCAAGTATTAAGCCAAGGCCTGTTACGATCCTATAGAAAATTTTTCCTCCAGTGTTTCATAGGACGGCCCAGAGATCTTCGTCCTCTTGGTATATAATTATAAACAGATTTGGGGATCCGATTTGAACTCATTCTTTTAAGATGGTGTTTCCAATTTAGTTGGTACTGTTTAATATATTCCACAAATCTGTGTATTTAAAAAAAAAGAGTTAATTATATCTCTCCATCACCCCAACAAAATAACTTCAAAAATTAAGATAATAATCCAACCAATTTAACTTATCAAATTATAAAATTGGCATAGTTTTCAATTCTTTTAAGATATCGGTGTTCCTTTTCCGATCCCATCTGGTGTAACCTGCTGTTCTGCCCATGAATCTCATTTCACAAGCCGTTATTCTGCTTTCATGTTGTCTTTTTCTTTTGATGTTTTCATTATTAATTTAACACTTCTCACTGAAGGACAAATTATATTTGAAGAGAAATATTATATGCTCAGACTGGGGTTTGAAGTATGAGGTTTGTTTTAATTATTACGAGTATGAGTTTGGAATTTTCAACTCACCTCATATTTGTAGTTTTATTGCAGACTACAGTTTCCACACTCTATGTGTCATTGTCAATGCTTCCTAACTGTTGAATTTGCAGTTGGCAAATTTTCTCTCAATTTTACATCCACAAGAATAAAGAGAAAATAATGAATTTTGAAATTCCTGGGGAAAAAGAAAAACAATTGATTTGGAAGTTTATCGGTCAGCCAATAGAGGGAGCAGAAATCAACCTACAAGATCGCCAACCACAAATTCAATAGTTATGATGCATTGATAATGACACATAGAGGTGGAATCTGCAGTCTGCAATAAAACTACAAATATGAGGTGAGTTAAAATATTTTTATATAATAAATTATGAGGTTTAATTAATAGGAATTAAATGAATCGTGATTTCTTCTTACCTCATACTTCTATGTTTTTTCAAACACAGCACTACAGTATCAGTGACCATCATCACCACCTCAGCTGTTTTCACGACTGTCAATTTTTTCTTTTGCCGGTAATTATTCAAACTGCCATCTGGTGTTCTTTTGAAGGAATCATTTTCTAAACTGCTATCTTCAAAAGTACAACAGATGGCAGTTTATAAAATGATTCCTTCAAAAGAACACCGGATGGCAGTTTGGATAATTACCAGCAAAAAAAAATTGACAGTCGTGAAAACAGCTGAGGATGATGACAATGGTCGCTGATACTGCAGTGCTGTGTTTAAAAAAACATAGAAGTATGAGGTAAGAAGAAATCACGATTCATTTAATTCTTGTGAGTTAAAATATCCTAACTCATAATAATTTAAAAGTCTATACCTGATCCAAGATTTGAATAAGATTTGAACCCAACATCTCCAGCTTTATGGATTGGTACTTTACCTTTGAACTAATTAGCCACACCTTGTGGATCAAATTTCTCTCCATTTATTCACATAGTTGCCAGTTAGTAATAAAATTCTACTCCATGGCGCAACAGGCCTAGAAGGCCCTTAGCTTACCACCTGGGTGCTTGTCTCATATCCACATATGTTAATTACAGAGGCAGATGATCATATTGCCAGTACATGGGTGACATGTGGTCAAAGTGTTGGATTCCCCAGCTGTCATAATTGGTTTTATCAACCTGATAGTTGCTACTGATTGTAGCTATCCAAATTCCTTACAATGCTGGGTGGACACTGGTCCTATACTAGCCACAATTCCATGAGAAAGTGTCTTCCCAATGGGGACTCAAACCAGTGTTAGTCCCATAGCACTGCATCAAGGCATCTTGCCTTAAACTACTCGGCTATGATGCAGAACAGGTAATTAAACTGCATTCCAGAATTTAATTTAACTGCAAAATTTTCAATCTCGGAGCCAGGATAAGTAGTGGTGTACAAGTCTTAATTGCTAAATTGTACACCAGATTCCTGCATTCAATTGCAAACCTCTCCGCAGTACGTATGTTGAGAAGGCATGTGGTACTGTTGATAGAATCAGTCAAATGGGGACATTACTTAGCAGCCCCCTTGGTGCTTTTTGATAGGAGTAGGCTATATGCCGGCATTGGGTTTTGCCTTCTCCCTTTTTCTTCATCATGCCTCATAAAACACACTTTACACTGCACAAACATAAAAATACACTTATCTCTGTATACAATATAAGAATACATCATATGTAAAGTATCTGCTAAAGTGGTACGTAAATTGAGAAGAGACCACATTAACGCCATCCATCTGCCCAGTGTGAAACCCAAAGTACATAAAGTTCAGAGGGTGCCATTAGATCACACACAGAAACAAGGTCCTTGGCTTTACTTCTCTTCTGAAGAAAGCCATACTTAAGACTCTTACACACTAGGGTGTGCCAGAGTATTGTATGCTTATGTTATGTTTGCATTGAGGTTGGTGGCTGTCAGTTTGAACAACTGTTGTAAGATACAAAATGGTATGTTAATTGTGTTAATGATGGTACTTGCAGTTAATTGATAAATAATGTAAATAAAAAGGACTAGACAATAATGTGAAAGACAAGTTTACCCCCATATCTCCTTAAACTGGCTTCTCAGACCTAGGTTACTATCTCAAATTGTTCAGTGAAGCATCTCCCATGTCATGTTTAATTTTTGCACATTCTTACAGAATCACTCTGTAGATATCAACGAGTGACAAGTTTAATATTTCAACGAAGTAACACTGTGAGGTTTAAAATTCATCGGAGAACATTTTGTTTATTTTAGATAATATGAGTTAGATATGCACTACTCCCCTGTGTTGACAAGTTGTTAGCTCATCGCCTCAAAGTGATACCTATAGGAAACTAATGTATTACTTGGATGGGAAAAGCCAATTAAATTTTGCTCAGAGGTTTTAATTTAGGCTTGAGATTATTTTATAAGTCTGAAAATCTTCATACTTTGGATCCATGACTTAAAGTCCCTCCCAAAGGACTTGTTCCTTGAATTTTTCCATCATAAGACATCCATTGATCTCAGCCGTGTTTAAACTTAAACTTGTGAACCTCAAGACCAGAAACATAATCCCTATACTATTTCCGAGCTAAGGTCCAGTTGTATCTGTAAACAAACTTGCATAAGATATTACTCTGCTGACTTCATATATTGTGGGAACCGTAGTGCTACTTTTATTTCCTATATGACTGAATTGTGTACGGAACTGCCATTGATAGAAACATTGTTCATAGGTAACATCATGAGATCTACCAATAATTAGGAACTTTCTCCATTTCTTAATTGTTTATGACAAAAAATTATATATTTGGGTCTACCTAAACAGATATTCTCTCTTTTTCCATGATGTTGATAGATATCCTTTATTTGCAATTTCATTACTAGAGCCCAGATTTTTATGCACTAAAAGTTAAGAATGCAACACAGATAGTGTATATTTGAAGAGAAAAATTTTCACCCAAACTGAGACTCGAACCCAGGATCTTTGTCTTTTCAGGCCAATGCTCTACCAACTGAGCTACCGGGATGAGTTCCAATCTAGACACGAATTTTTCTCTTATATATGTTGTAATTCCCATGTACCAAATGCTATGAAGCCTTTGCTTCTATCTTTGCAAGTGGCAGCTTCTTAGTTAAGAAGACATTTATTGGAATTTAAACACTACTTTATAAAGACAGTAGTGTTTAAATCTTTGCAAATGGCAGCTTCTTGGTTAAGAAGATATTTATTGGAATTTAAACACTACTTTATAAAGCCAGTAGTGTTTAAATCTTTGCAAATGGCAGCTTCTTAGTTAAGAAGATATTTATTGGGAATCTAAACACTACTTTATAAAGCCAGTAGTGTTTAAATTCCCAATAAATGTCTTCTTAACTAAGAAGCTGCCATTTTTCAAAGATAGAAGCAAAGGCTTCATAGCATTTGGTGCGCGAGAATTACAATGTATATAAGAGAAAAATTTACATCTAGATTGGAACTCACCCCAGTAGCTCAGTTGGTAGAACATTGGGCTGGAAAGCCAAATGTCCTGGGTTCAAGTTGCAATCTGGGCAAGAATTTTTCTCTTCAAATATAATGTATCCATAGATAGTGTATATTTATTGATCTGTTTGTGTGTGGAACAAAGACAAAAAACAGTCACAAGTCTTACTTCTCATTGTACTATGTTACAATCTTAACTTTTAGGGTCGCATGTTTGGACACATTAGACAGTAAAATGCCTTCTCTGCTGAGCAAGTTGTATGCTAATACGATTTTGCTTACTCAGAAATCTGTTCATGCGATAATAATTGGTTAAATTTGTAAAGCTACCTGCCGAGGTACCTTACATGAGCAACTCAAATTAAAATCCCGAAGGGAACCGAACGGGAACCGATGGTAATCGATGTACTTTGCTGCTTTATCCAACATTTATCCAAGATGTCGGACCTTGAAGACTTCGATCATGTTTTCGGTATACACGGAGAGAAGAGGAATTTGATAGAGTCTACCAAAGAATTCAACTGGAAGAACAGGAGAATCGGCGTAATATTGCGTGTCGCAGACGTGTTTGTATACGGTATTATTTGCGGGATGCAAGTATAAATGCATTCCTCTATAGCAGACGAAAATAACGGAAGTGGTTTTATCGCTGAGAATTCTGGGTAATTCGTTGCCAATATTACGAAAACGTCGACACTCGTGCATGACCGGTAAGTCGGCCGTTAATTCGTTCTCAGCAATTGCTCACGGCGAAGCAGCTCACTAGTGATTGGAAGTAATTTGAGAGAGAGTAATGTTCTAACATACGACCCTTAGTGCATACAAATTTGGGCTCTATTCATTATGATCAGAATATATGCTGATTCACCTGTAAATTCCGCTGTTATTTTCACCACATCCTCAATGGCTAATATAGTATATTTTTCACTAAACTATTTGAAAACATTAAAAATTATTTGTTCCTCTCCACTTTTCTAATGATTTCCTTTCCATTGTTTTAAGAAATTCTACAGAAAGCAGCCATTTTAAACCAAGTGAAAATCAACATATTCTGCATTGCACATGTGTAAGAATATAACAATGCTTATTTAATCTATTAAAATTGTAATTGTATGTTTTAAGATTCTCCCATAAAACTCATATAGACAAGTGCTAGATAGTATATATTTTTATTTCTTTAATTTCAAGGGTTAAGGAACTACATTTTCTTACACACTTAAAGGTAAACCATTATTCAACCAATGAAAATGCAGTCATACATCTGGTTTGTTTACATTACAATTGGAACTTAGCTCGGAAGTGATATAGACCATCAACACTGATTACTCTACTAACTGCTGTTGTTTAATTCTTTACAGCAAACATTAACACAATGGCATATTGTGTTCTACATAGCAATTGGTGTCAATATTTTTGCATGTGCATTCTTCTTCATATTTTCATCTGTAGAAGAACAGTCATGGAACAAAATTAAAACAGAAAACACTGAATCACATTCATCAGAAAAATTACCTCAAAAACTGGAAAATGTTTAACACTTTTATAGTATAATATTTTGAAGTTAAAAATATTAACAGGTAAAGTTTCTGGTTATTTTGAACTTAATTTCTAATTTATATTCTTATCACTGTTAGTACCTGATTAATATGTTGTTATATTTTGTGATCCGTGCATTTTATATATTGGTAAGGATGCTTGCATTTTTTTTATCCACAATACAGTGTTTCTCCTTCAACCAAAGTGATTTGTCGCTAGAGGTTCCTGTCTAAAACATCTTCTTCCCTCAAATCTCTAGCTTCCATACTTCTCTTCACTCCATCCATTGTACTCTAGGCCTGCCTCTTCCACTTCTTCCATTAGCTTTCCAATTAAGGATCTTCTTTGATATTCTCTCTTCTTCCATTCTTATGAGGTGTCCATACCATTTCAAACTTTTTGTTCTATTTTTTCTAATATGTTTTTTCAACTTGCACAATTTCCCTTATTGTGCTGTTTCTTACCTTATCCCTTCTTGAAATTCTTGTCAATCGCATCCAAAAATCCATTTCTACTGCTAACAGCTTGTTGGCTTGTTTTCTATTTACTGTCCAGGTTTCGGATCCATATAATAAAATGCTTTGTAACAGAACTTGAAATATAGTTTTCTTCATTCTGTATGTTATATTTCTATTCCAAAGCACTGAGTTCAACATACCAAAGATTCTTCTTCCATCAGTTATTCTTCTTTCAATTTCTGTAGTTGAATTTTCACTTTTATCTAAAATAGATCCTAAATATATAAAATTTTTAACATTATGTATTCTTCCTGAATTACATTTTAGCTCATCTGTTGTATCCAATGAAATATATTTTGTTTTATTATAATTTATCTGCAATCCCCATTTTTTGTATTCTATTTCTAATTTCCTTAACATGAAAGATACATCATCTAGATCCTGAGAAATCGCTACCTGATCATCTGCGAATAGTAATTGGTGGAGGTAATTATTATCTTCTAGAAGATGCTTGCATTTTAATAATTTTATAATTATTGGCTCTATATGTACTGGATGGCCATTAGTCAAACAAAAGTATTGAGTTAATACTTTTAAAATCTATTACGAAGCACGATTGAGGTGACTACATAAAAGTTAAAGTTTAAAACTAGTATCTGAGATTTCAGTCCTCAACAAATCATCCTTTTACAGCATTTTATGTTGTTAAGAATGACTGACAAGGGAACTGTTAACTATTATAATTAACTATTACATGCTGAAACCTACCTTGAAATTTCTCCCAGAGAAGTGTTGTGATGTATCAAGGCCATGTCAAAAAAGTTATCTGCCATTTTTAACTGCAAGTCACACAAATCAAAGCCAGGATTCAACAATGGCAACCCACTGTATGGAACAGATAGACTCCCAGTGCAAAGAAGAGCGGGATAAAGTTGAGGCAGGACGTGGAGCAGAGAGGTAGTGAGGGTTATCCAGTCTACCAATTCCGAAGTTGTATTACTTTCCTGTAGTTTAAATGAGTGATTTGGGGCTAGATTTTAATGTCTTGTAGTTGAAAAGGCAGATAATTTTTTTTGACATGGCCTTGGTACTTCACAACACTTCTCTGGATGAAATTTCAAGGTAGGTTTCGGCATGCAATTAAAAGAATTAATTTGACCTTATCAAGGAGTAGTTTATTTAAAATATAAGTTTCCATGCGAGATCTCGGCTACTAATTTTATATTTTAATTTTTTGCAAGTATTAAAGCTTACTATCCAACTGAATTTTCTTAATTATTTTATTAGGAACATTTCACAATACAGTGTTTCTCCTTCAACCCAAAGTGATTTGTCACCAGAGGTTTCTGTCTAAAGCATCTTCTTCCCTCAAATTTCTAGCTTCCATACTTCTCACTCCATCTATCCAACGTTTTCTAGGTCTGCCTCTTCCACTTCTTCCATTAGCTTTCTAATTAAGGATTTTTTCTTCCATTCTTATGAGGTGTCCATAGCATTTCAAACGTTTTTCTTCTATCTTAAATTTTCAACTCTCTTATATAATGTATAAAATAAAATAAATGAATCCAAGGGAATATATCACTCTGCAAACTAACAAAGAAGAAAAACATTTTAAGAAATTTACTTACTATTCTGAAACACTTTAAAAATTTCAGCAAATATTTAGAAAATTCAACATTATACTAGTACTAATGAAATAATTCAATTTAAAGTAATCTTCTGCAAAATAAAAAAAAAAAGTAAAAGCTGCAGGTGGCAAAAACTCAGGAATTTATCAAATGAGTTTGAAGAACTTCAGTAAAGTATACATAGAAAACCAAAAAGAAAAAAAAATGGATTTTTGTAACTTACTCACTGGCACTATCAAATCCATGGTTCATGGCCATGAGGACATAAGCTCTCCACACATCCCTGTCCTGAGTCAATGTTTTCCAATTATCATCCGTATAATTTACTTCCCTCAAATCCTGGTTAATGTAATTCTTCCACCTCATCCTTTATCTCCTACTGAGTGATTTTCTTCTAGTTTTCCTACAAGGAGTTTCCATGCCCATCTTCAATTCCCCATTCATGCCATATATCCTGTCCATTATTTGAATACTTACTAACAAGATGATTTTCAACTACTGCATGCCGAAACCTACCTTGAAATTTCTTCCAGAGAAGCGTTACGATGTACCAAGGCCATAGCCAAAAAAAAAAAAATATATCAGCTGCTTTTAAACTGCAAGGCACTAAAATCCAGCACCAAATATCTCATTTAAACTACAGGGAAGTAATGCAACTCCTACTGACCTGGTGGATTGGATGATACTGACCAACCTGCCTCACTCTACTCCACTCTATTCCAGCAGGGAGCCCATCTACTTCACACACTGGTTTGCCATTGCTGGATTCTGGTTTCAGTTTCTGTGCCTTGCAGTTAAAAGTGGCAGATCAGTTTTTGGACATGACCTTGGTATGTCACAACTCTTCTCTGAGAGAAAGTTCAAGGTATGTTTCAGCATACAATGGTTGAGACTTCCATTGAAGAAATTGAAAAATTCATGGAGCCCATAGATTGAATGCCACATTCAATATGGCCCTCCATTGGTCCCCATTCTCAGCCAATTAAATCCAGTACATATATCCATTTTCTCGCAATAAAAGTATTAAAAATATTTCTACTGTCAGCCATTTCAGCTACATGACCTGCCCATCTCAAGATCCTAGACTTAATATCTGATATTATTAAGAAAATGATATAAAATATAGATATCCTTGACGATTTTTATTATTAATTTAACACTTCTCATAGAAGGATAAATTATATTTGAAGAGAAAAATTTTCGCCTAGACCGGGACTCGAACCCAGGACCCTTGGCTTTCCGGGCCAAGTGCTCTACCAACTGAGCTACCGAGGCGAGTTACGATCTAGACGCAAATTTTTCTCTTATGTACGTTGTAATTCCCTCGTGCCAAATGCTTGAAACCATAGCTTCTATCTTTGCAAATGGCGGCTTCTTAGTTAAGAAGACATTTATTGGGAATTTAACACTACTTTATAGCCAGTAGGGCTTCTATTGACGATTTTTATTATTAATTTAACATTTCTCATAGAAGGATAAATTATATTTGATTGATAATAAATGTCTTCTTAACTAAGAAGCCGCCATTTGCAAAGATAGAAGCTATGGTTTCAAGCATTTGGCGCGAGGGAATTACAACGTACATAAGAGAAAAATTTGCGTCTAGATCGTAACTCGCCTCGGTAGCTCAGTTGGTAGAGCACTTGGCCCGGAAAGCCAAGGGTCCCGGGTTCGAGTCCCGGTCTAGGCGAAAATTTTTCTCTTCAAATATAATTTATCCTTCTATGAGAAGTGTTAAATTAATAATAAAAATCGTCAATAGAAGCCCTACTGGCTATAAAGTAGTGTTAAATTCCCAATAAATGTCTTCTTAACTAAGAAGCCGCCATTTGCAAAGATAGAAGCTATGGTTTCAAGCATTTGGCGCGAGGGAATTACAATGTACATAAGAGAAAAATTTGCATCTAGATCGTAACTCGCCTCGGTAGCTCAGTTGGTAGAGCACTTGGCCCGGAAAGCCAAGGGTCCCGGGTTCGAGTCCCGGTCTAGGCGAAAATTTTTCTCTTCAAATATAATAGATATCCTTGTTATGAAACTTTCTCCATTTTCCATTCTCATTCATTATGGAACCGAATATTCACCTCCGGATCCTACTTTCTGAATACTTGTACCTTTTTTTTGTAATATTATAAGTGACCATGTTTCACACCCATAATGTATCATCTAAATTACAATACATAGTAGCATTCAATTGATACTGTTCAGGAGTGATAGTGATCATAAATTCATTATAGGAATCTTGGGACATTTTTTATTTTTCATTTGGACTTAAAGTCTGGCTATATCTAGCAAGATCTGTCCTTATTTGTGCGAAATGAATTATGGATTTTCAGTGTTTTTATTTAAAATTTGTCACTTACATTGAAAGACAAATTAATATTTGAAGAGAACAATTTATGGTAAAATCAAATGTTTCCTACCTCTCCTCATTCAAATCTTCTAAATAGATCACAATTCGAGACCATAATGGTATCATCTTCTGTACTAGTTTGGTGACTGATGTTATGTCGATCGGAAGAAACTCTTCTTCTTCCCTCTGTTGGTTGACCGATGAACCTCTGGATCAGGTCAGATTTGCAGGAATTTCGAAGTTCATAAGTTTTCCTTTGTTTTTCTGAATGTGGATTTTTTCCCAAACCATGAGTTCCTTTTGTTTTTCTATTTGTTTAATTAGACTGGCTTTTGATTCAATTAAATGTTTTTCAAACCAAGCATGAGTAGCTATGAAAGTCAGCAGTAGCTACTCATGCTTGGTCCGAAAAACATTTAATTGAATCAAAAGCCAGTCTAATTAAACAAATAGATAAACAAAAGGAACTCACGGTTTGGGAAAAAATCCAACATTCAGAAAAACAAAGGAAAACTTATGAACTTCAAAATTCCCTCAAATTCTGACCTGATCCAGAGGTTCGTCGGTCCACAACAGAGGGAAGAAGAAGAGTTTCTTCCGATCGACATAACATCAGTCACCAAAATAGTACTGAAGATGAGACCATTATGGTCTCAAAAACGTGATCTACTTAGAAGATTTGTATGAGGAGAGGTAGGAAACATTTGATTTTACCATAAATTAAACCTCATAGTGATTAATTCCTGTAAAAGTTAAAAAAGAAAAATGTATGCCTAAATTGGGATTTGAACCAAAGGTCTCTGGTTCTACTTGTTAATTCCATGCACTGAGCTATTTAGGCATCTCAATTTAAATGGACATTTTTCTCTCTCCTCTTATATAATCCTGTGTGCTCAAAACCAAGAATCTTCATTCTACACTTGCTAGCTGCTTCTTATTCAAGAAAACATTTTTATGGAACTTCAAAACTACCTTTATAGCCAGTACAGCTTGTATTTTCTATGTTTATTATTCTTTTAACAATACTTTTTTCACCAGTAAAGCTTATATTTTCAATGTTTTTATTTTTAATTTGTTGCTTACATTGAAGGACAAATTAATATTTGAAAAGAATAATTATTCGAGTGCACAGGGGCAGGTTTGCAGGGTTATCCAATCCACCAAGTCAGGAGTTGTATTACTTCTCTGTAGTTTAAATGAGAGATTTGGTGCTGAAGTTTAGTGCCTTGCAGTTAAAAGTGGTAGACTTTTTATATAGCCTTGGTACAATGCAATGCTTCTCTGGAATAAATTTCAATACAGGTTTTGGCATGCAATGGTTGAAAGTTCCCTTGTAAGCTGATGATTGATGGCTCATTTGAAACACTGGAATTAAGTTTTTTTTTCTTATGAGCATTGCATAACAATTCCTTGATATGGGTTTAGTAATGCAACTATCATTGATGCGGTAATCCAATTCTTCCCAGACTTCAGAAGACGTCAGGTGTGTACGTAGGTGCAGCTTCTTCTATCCTCATTTAAAGTTCATGCAGGTCCTATAATAGAAGAGAGATGTAAACACTGTCGTTTATGTAACCCCATAGAAAAAATCACATGGAGTTAAATCGTGGAGGTCATTTCACAAGAGGATTGTCAGGGGATCCCGTTCATTCTACCCATGTTCTGGAAGCACTCAATTAAGGTAGTTGCAAATCTGACAGTGCCTAGTGAGGTGGTGCTCCATCTTGCTGGAATATATATTCATCTGAATTCTCATCCAGTTGTATGGCATTAACCGAAGTTCAAGCATGTCAAGGTAATATATGCCTTCAATAGTGTCAGTAATAAAGAAAAAGACTACAGGTTGCAACATGACATGGCACAAAAAAAACATTTAGCTTTGATGTATTTACTTCATACACAATGGTTCAGCAAATTTCTCGGTTTTGATAATTCACTTTTCCATTAATGTAAAATATTACTTCATCATTGAAAATTATGCACTCTGTAAAATAAATATTCTCTCCTAACTCTTGAAAGCGACATGCAGAGAAGAAATGTTTTATCTCTGAAATACATTCCAATGGAAGTGATACAATAAATGAATTGCCTTTTAATTAAGTATTATTAAAAATTATACATCACCTCATATTTAAAATTCTTTTTAAGATCATAATCCTCCATCTTCAATTTGTACTTGACTCAAGATGGAAGATTATTGTTCCAAAACCAGTCTTAAAAAAAGTAGACTAAATATGAGGTGAGGTGTAATTTTAATAATAATAATTAATTACTAATACCGCGTAGTATTACTTCTTATAAATTTTGAATTGCCTTTTATCTCAAAAATGGATTGAGATTTTATAAATACTCTGTGTAGTATTGTTTATATTTTATTATTTCACTCACCTCATACTTTATAATTCATAGCAGACCCTGGGTTTCTTCACATATTTTGTGACATTGTCAATGCTGCGTCACGTTCACAACTGACGTCCAACGGCCTTCTATCCTGCAGACTGACCTCCGCGCCATCTGGTGGCCGACCGAAGAATTTCCAAATCAGTCCTCTTTCTTTATAACCGGGTATTTCAAAATTCATAGTTGTATTTTCATTCTTGCATATGTAAATTTTTTCCCAAATTGTGAGTTCCTTCGGTTTTTCCAATTGTTTAAGTAATTTTGTTTTGATTTCTATTCTATGTTTTTCATCTGGTGGCCGACCGAAGAATTTCCAAATCAGTCCTCTTTCTTTATAACCGGGTATTTCAAAATTCATAGTTGTATTTTCATTCTTGCATATGTAAATTTTTTCCCAAATTGTGAGTTCCTTCGGTTTTTCCAATTGTTTAAGTAATTTTGTTTTGGTTTCTATTCTATGAAAAACATAGAATAGAAATCAAAACAAAATTACTTAAACAATTGGAAAAACCGAAGGAACTCACAATTTGGGAAAAAATTTACATATGCAAGAATGAAAATACAACTATGAATTTTGAAATACCCGGTTATAAAGAAAGAGGACTGATTTGGAAATTCTTCGGTCGGCCACCAGATGGCACGGAGGTCAGTCTGCAGGATAGAAGGCCGTTGGACGTCAGTTGTGAACGTGACGCAGCATTGACAATGTCACAAAATATGTGAAGAAACCCAGGGTCTGCTATGAATTATAAAGTATGAGGTGAGTGAAATAATAAAATATAAACAATATTAAAAAACCTCATAGTGTTATTTCCTATCTACATAACTTAACTCTGTGTAGTGTCTAGTTTTTTCATTATCATTTTTCTATAGAAATGTTAATCATGATTGTGATATATGGATGCAGTTATTACAAAGAGCAAACACTGATTCAGTGGAAAATAATGTCTTATGTAACATAATTTGCTTCAGTTTTTTTTATCTTTCATTTCCTATATGTGAAGAGTACTTTCCTATGGTTATTTACTCATACTGCCGATATAACTGGTGGTTTTCAATATATTTACAACCATTTTAATGTACATTCCTTCAAACAAATTAAGAAAACATTTCCTTATTCTTAACAACTTTATACTTAGAATAAGAAAAGAATAATAATTGGACAGTGAAGAGTTAAGAAACACTCATGTACCCCAGTAATCCAAACAAAATATTCCTAGAATCAAGCTTGAAAACCTGCAGAATTTCCTAGTGTAAAAAAAAAAAAAAAAAGAAACATATGATAGTGATTTATATAGTAGTATGTAATTCTCTATATTTGACAATAAAGTCATTATCTTATGGGCTCCCAATGTTTAGTCCAGAAATCTGAATGTAATTTAAGCACTTCACATGCATCTCATTATATATATATATATATATATATATATATATATAATTAAAGGTGAAGAACAGGAATGATTTGTTTCTTTGCAGTTTTGCAATAAAATTCAGTTTTTGTGCACATTAAGTGAAAACTTGGGGTATTTTGGAATAAAAACCGAGAGATACTGCAATGTTGTGAACTACAGATAAGAGGTGGTCTTGCAATCATTGTTTCCAGAACAGCTTTTTATGTCTTGTCTCAGGAATCACTTGAATCTTACATGCACTGTTGCAATTTTCAGAAAGTTTAGTTTTAATTATTTCGTTAACCATGGGGTTAATCACAAAATGATAGAGAGAAAATGTCAAATTATATTTGAAGAGAAAAAATATATTCCTAGACCACGGTTTGAACCTAGGGCCTTCAGCTTTATGTGCTAATGCTCTGCCACTGAGCTATCCAAGGCCTCCAATCTAAAGGCATATATTTTCTTTTCATATATATATATATTCTATTCTATAGTAATTCTGCCCAAGGGCAGGTCTTTCACTGTAATCATAGCATTTTCATGCTACGCTTTGCAGCTTTACTAAGGAATTATAGGTGTGGTAACTTCCCATTACTTTCCAAACTGGTGAATGATGAAGATGATAATGATGATGATGGCCAAATGATTTTCAGGGACCATTGGACACTAGGCTTCCGGACATTTGTCTTAGAGGTGAGGAAAAACCCTGAAAAAAACCTCGCCCAGGAGCCTGTCCCAACCGAGAATCAAACCCGTGCCCGCTGCGTGACAAGGCAGCATGCAACCTCTAGACCATAGTGATGGACATATATATATAAAAACAGGATATTAGTAATATAAGTACATTAATTCAAGGAGGTGTTAAATTCTCTCTGTTTTTATTATGAATTTAACATTTCTCATTGAAGGTCAAATTTTATTTGAAGAGATTGGAGGCCTTGGATAGCTGAGTGGCAGAGCATTAGCACATAAAGCTAAAGGCCCTGGGTTCAAACTCTGGTCTAGGCATATATTTTTCTCTTCAAATATAATTTGACATTTTCTCTCTTTCAATATGTGATTAACCCCATGATTAATGAATTAATTAAAACCAAACTTTCTGAAAATCGCAACAGTACATGTAAGAATCAAGTGATCTTGCAGTGACACATAAAAAGCTGTTCTGGAATCAATGATTGCAAGATCACCTCTTATCTGCAGTTCACAACATCACAGTATCTCTCAGTTTTTAATCCAAAATACCCCAAGATTTCACTTAATTTGCAAAAAAAAAGTATCAATTTTATTGCAAAACTACAAAGGAACAAAGCATTCATCTTCTTCACCTTTAATTATCTACAGTAATCTAATAAGAGGTAGTGTAAAAACTCAACCTCACATTGGATTTAGGAGTGACTATTTAGCGAATAATACAACATCAGAAGCTAAAAATAATTATAATATTTAATATTGACCAAATGTAAGATTATGTATTCCAATCGTACTTCCAGGCAATTTCTAAACCAGCTATATAGTTATAAATAGCATATCTTTACTGTTGAATCTCTTTGGACTTGAAAAAATCAAAACAGATGATTGTATGAGAAATAACTATTAACAATAATGCAGATTCATTATGTAATGTTTAATACATTTTTTAGAGCAACAGAGCTAACCTGTCTTTTTTCTGGTAATTTTTGAAGTTGTTTTCTTTTGGCATTTCTTGCTGTACCATATCGATCGTACATTGTTCAATTGATATCCTTGTCAAAGAAGTTAATTTGCAGAGATATTTCTCATTATGAACAGGAAGGGGCACGATTATCAATAGGAAGAGGCACGATAATCAGCAGGAAGAGGCACGATTATTGATCTATGAGTGAAATAGTCTAAGTAAATATTAGACCTGTATGGCAAATATTTATCGTGTTAGGCAGCATTTAAAGTATGGGGACAAACATTGTTTTTAAAAAGAAGTATTTATTTGACACCAGAATATTACTATTTTCTTTTTTTTTTTCCACCCAATGGCTGATAGACTCAAATTTGAGCTTTGGCCTCACTTAACTTCTGTCTCCAATCATTTCTATTTTGTGCAGCAAGCCTCCAGTTGCGACACTTAAGTAGGTTTGCAGTATATTCCTTAATACCATCCTCCCATCTTTTTTTGGTCTTCCAACTCGTCTATTCCCCATAAAACTTGCTGTAAGCACCTTTTTTGGTGCTAAGTCTGTTGAGAGCCTTGTATATGGCCAGCCCATTCTAATTTCTTTAACTTCATAAAATTGACAAGGAAAATAAATGCACTTATATTTTCTTCCACCTTGTATATATAATCCAAAATTATAAAAAATAAAGTTTTCAAGGAAACATGTTAAAATGAAGATAGAGAACACTACTACTGCCTGTATTTCTTTCTGTCACTTAACAGGAATAATACTAGTGGATTTCTCTATCACTATCAATTCATCAAAATTGATTCTGTTTTCTCAATCTTTTCCTTTTAATCTCTGTCCAGTCCAATCCTTTCTTATTTTTTAATCCTAATTTGGTTGTCTCATCTTGTTTTTAGTCTTCACCTCAGTCTTTCTCATTTCCATCTTATTTTCAAATATTTTTTTTCAGAAATGTAAACTATACTCTACCCAACTGAATGTTGAACTTATAGCACAAAAATGCAGTGAGTTGTGATTGAAAAACACATTAACCCTTCAGAGCGGGTGGAGTTAAATGGCTGGCAATGTAGGAGGAGAATCACGGTTATTTAAACCCAGCCGTTCAGTGCCAGTATTCCAATAACGCATTTAAATGGAAATATCTTGAGTAATTTAAATGTTTTTGCAATTCGTTTATGGTGAACCCTTAATATAATATTCAATTAATTAAATTTGTTACGGTTCTCACGTAACATCTCTGCATGTGCAGACTTATTTATGATTGTTGTGCCACAGTTGAAGTAAGTTTTTTACATAAGTAGCACAGTGAATTGCAGTAGGAATTCTTTGATGAATTCAGAGAACTGTCTCTACCTAACAACACAACAAAATATTTACATAAAGAGAAGGGTCTTCAAAAAAAAAAAAATACAGAATGAACTTCAAAAATTGGTGTGATAAATCTTCAAAGCATAAACCAACTGTTTGACACTCGGGCACCAATAAGTGTATTTTTTTCCCTTGTGTTTACTTTGTTCATGTTTGTTACAAACACATTGCTTTTATGCGTTGACCTTCTTTCTGTGTAGGGGGGGGGCAGCCTTCACCAAATGTGTCTTTCTAACACTTCGGAAACATTATTTTAGGTCGTGTGCCTTAAAAAAATTGTCTTTCTACACATGAGACCTGTTGTGCTAAAGGACCTTCATCAACCATAAATTTCAATGTCTTTCTTCTGGTTTCCAAAGTGAAACTAGTTGATGATATATGACTATAATAGCTTCACCGGAGGTGTGGACTTGAAAGATCAACATGCTACATGCCGGAAGATCGAGGGTTCGAGTCCTGGTGGATCAGGATTTTTAAACTGAACCAAACCTTCAGGAGGCACTGTGACCCCGGGGTTGACTCAGCCTCTAACTGAAATGAGTACCAGATGCTTGTTATGGGCCATCAAGTACCGACAGTCTAGAAAAAGTGGGAGCCTTAACCTCCTAATATCCCAAGGAGGTCTGTAGTGTACCACTTTACCTTTTAGATACTGAGTGAATAGTAGACTAACCATGTTTCCATAATGTAAGGATATCGTCAATTGAAATATATATATATATATATATATATATTTACATGAAATTCACTGTTGTGGTCCTGTACTATAGTGTAAATCGGAAATAACGTTGTTGGGCCTTTATATGTACTGAATTTTGTGACATTATTATTAAAAATGAAGAGATTTCAAAATAGATTCAATTTGATAGACAAGCTAATCTACAAAAAAAAGGTGAATTTATTTTTCTAAGAAATCCTTTATCAAGTTATAAATATAAGAAAAATGTCAGAGGCTGCAAGAATAAATGCAAATATAAAATTATTTTAACTTATAACTCAGGGCCGTCATCGATTAATATATGCACCAATATAAACTTTGAAGTCTCTACATAAAATTTATATAAACAGTAAATAGTTAATGTAAACACAAAGATCATAATAACAGTTTAAAGCAGTGCGTGTAGGTAGCGTACACGTCTTGTCGTTCCACATTTGGTGAAGAATTCAACCTGTGTACATGTCACATCGCTTCACGCTGATGGGTTAATATTTATTGTACATCTGTAATTTCTCTTAAAAACATTTGATCCCTGCATTACATACATCAAGGTTTCATACTCGATGTAACATTCATAAATTAATTATAGGAAATAACATTATGAGGTTTTCAATTAACTAACTAACTCACTGACTCTATCGAACCAGTAGGTTCATGGCCATGTGGATATAAGCTCTTCATGCATCCCTATCCTGAGTTAATGTTTTCCAATTATCCCCTGTACAATCCACTTCCCTCAAGTCATGGATAATGTTATTCTCCCACCTCATTCTCGGTCTACCAACTGAGTGTATTCCCTCTAGTTTATAATGTTATTCTCCCACCTCATTCTCGGTCTACCAACTGAGCGTATTCCCCTTGGTTTTCCTACCAAAAGCTTCCTCTTTCATCCCCCATATGTGCCACATGTCCTGCCCATCACAGCCTGCTAGACTTATATGTTCTTATTATATCTGGCTTCCTATAAATATCATGTAGCTCACTATTAGGTAGTTTTCTCCATTCACCTATGTGTTCATCTCTTTTTGGCCTAAAAATTTTCCTAAGAACTTTATTTTCAAATACTCATAATCTTCTTTCCTCAAGATTTTCAATTAATAAAAAATAATTAAATCTGTCATATCTCACCTCATCGTATTGATGGCTGAAGATGGGAGGGATTCCTCTTGAAAAATGCAGTTTCCGTGATTGAAGAAATGAAATATGAGGTGAGATATAACTCATTTAATTAATTTTTATTTAGTTATGTAGATAGGAAATAACAATAATTTTTATTTGTTCAATGTAACATATCTGTATCAAAACTTGTGATGGCTCTACTGTGACATTTTCTTTGGAGATTTTTGAAAATCTGATTTAAATAAAATAAAATATTGTATCAGAAGAGGTGTCAAATATTGATGCTGATATGTTACATCAGGTATGGAATTAATTTTATTATCATATTGATGTGTTGTGGGACACATTGAACATTTGTGAGTTCAGAAACTAAACTTCAAGACTTCCTCTAAAAAAAGTGCAAAGTGTTTATTTTTTATAGAACACTAGCTGATACCCAGTATGTGCTGCTATGCCTAAATAAATTAAATATTATGGGTTAATTTTATGGCATACACTGCGATGAACCAAATATTTGCTAGAGTAAATTTTCTATTTCAGATTTCAGGTAAACCCCCACTTCTAACAGTCGGATTTCACTGATTTTTGGATAATACATACCTTGGTTTATTTTAGTACGATATTCCAATCCGATTTTTTTTGTGGAACATCGAAAATTGTGATCGCTGGAGCGATTTTTTAAATTTTGTTTCAGGTGAACTCTTACCTAATGATTTTACAACATAATAGAAAACGGCTAAACATTTGACATATCTGAAAACCTGTATGTAGAAATTTTCACGAAGATCAGTTGAACGGTTTAGAATCTATAAAGGACAAACAGATAGACATACATTTGTTTATATATGATGAAATTTTGGGTCTCTATTAGGATTATGTCTAGTGGCCCAACTCATTACAGGGATATATATATATGTGTGTGTGTGTGTGGGGACTGAGTTCCTGCTATTTCTCGTAATGATAGAGTGTATATATATATATGTATCATCATCATCATCAGCAATCACGGATTAAGCCCATGTGGCTTGTTCCAGTCTCATAGATTCTCATTCAAAAGTTGGATCCATCTCTTCTTCGGTCTACCAACATTCCTGCTTCCTTTTGGTTTGTATTTAAGTATAATTTTGGGAATGCGATCATCTTCCATTCTTTGAACATGTTCTTTCCATTTTTTTCTAGATTCTTTTATTCTATCTAAGAGTTTAAAGATATTTAGCTCATTTCTAATATCTTCACTTCTTCTCTTATCTAGAAGTTTGCAACCAGCCACACTTCTCAGAAATCTCATTTCAGCTGCTTCTATGATCTTCTCTTCTCTTTTAGTTAAAACCCAAAATTCACTACCATACAATAGTAAGGGGCTGCCACTACTTTATAAAATTTTAGTTTTGTTTCTTTTCTTGTGCTTTTAAATATCCTTTTGATTGTTCCACATATATAATTAAATTTATTAAGTTTGTTAAATAGATCTTCATTTTTAAAATAGGAGATTTCATAACCTAGGTATTTAAAATGGTTCACTTGTTCAATGGGTTTCCCCTCCAGAATTATTTTAGCTCTTACGGTATCTGATCCCTTTAAAGCTAGGATTTTTGTTTTACTTATTGATATTTTGAAATTATATTTCTGTATAATGTTATTTTACTGAAAGAGCGATTTCTGTAGACCATCTTCTGAACTAGATATTAGAACTTGATCGTCTGCAAAAAGTAAGGTATCTAACATCTTATATATATATATATAAGAAAAATAAATGTTTGTACTAGATTTGCTTGGTAACATAATTAGTTGGATACTGGAGTATCAATCTAGAGGGCCAGGTTCAAATCCTATCCAAGCATTTAATTTTCTTATCATGTCATATTAAGCTTGCATTGCTCAATGTCAAAAATTTAATTATAACATCAAAATAGAGAAGCATCTGCTATTAAGTAAAAATATTCTCTTTAATCTGCATACTTGCTATAAGAGCTACTAGATGGCAGTGGAGACCAAGTTCCTACTACTTCTCGTAATAATAGAAAAAATATTATTATATAAGAAAAATAAATGTGCTAGATTTGCTTGGTAGTGTAATTGGTAGCACACTGAAGTATCAATCCAGAGGTCTGGGTTCAAATCCCATCCAAGCATTTATTTTTCTTGTGTCATATATATATGTAGATTAAAGTTATTTACTTCTTTTGTAGTAGACCTTTCTTTTCATATCCATGATATTTTTAGAAAAATAAATTAATTGCATTCTTTTGATTAGAATATATATGGTACAATTATAGGAAATTATCCATCTGTTTCCAAATGTTGCCATTGTTATAATTAAATTATGACAGAGTAGGTAAGTGGAATGTGAGTGCTTCTGGGAGAAAACACAGTCTCATTACTTAACATAGTAAACATGATTAATTCTATGTAAATTACAAGATGCTTTTTATCTTATCTCAAGATTTTTACGCTTAATTTTCGAGTTTTTCCCACGTATTTATATACACTTGCACAGTGTTGCTGAATCAAAGTAAAACATGGGAGAAACAGTACTGATTGTGAGAAATTTCTTCCAGAGGAAAGGTAAAGAAATCAGATTTAATTAAATTGATATGCAGGTATTTTTAATACCCATTAAGTTTGAAATTGAATACTGGTACTTGTGTAAAATATCTAAAAATAGTATTTATCTATCATATTAAATTAAATTTTATCATTCGCAATGATGGACAACTATTATTTTGAAAAGAAAAATTAACACCTAAAAAATGTTTAAATTTAATTTAATACATTGAAATATCAAGTTTTTGTGAGAATGGGAAACATCTTACCTCAAATTAATTTTGATCCAGTTTGAACACGTTTCGATATAATATTCTATAATCGTCTGTGCAAGCTAACGATATAGAAGATTATATCGAAACATGTTCAAACTGAACCAACATTAATTTAAGATAAAATGTTTCCCATTCTCACAAAAACTTGATTAAAAGAACCTCAAAATGTTACTTCCTAAAATAAACCATTACATTAAAATATAAATTCTCATTTAAAATGTCTTCTTGAATTAGAAGCCACCAGGTGACACTGGTAGCAATAACTATCTGCTTTCAACGATAAAGAAAATTATATATGAGGAAGAAGAAGTATTGTATCAAGCTATTGCTAAACGAAGGTTCAAGTGATCTATTGTTTAAATAAAAAAACAGCATGTAAAATACTAAATATATTTAAATGAATGAGAATATAAATCAATATAATATAAATAAAAAAAATAAATAGTTTCTTTAACTGAATGCATAAATAACAAGTGATATGAGCAGTCCTGATATATAACATGATAAATAAATGACAATTTGTACCATACAACATTCATGCAGCATTCTCTCCTAGCTGAAGTTTAGTTCTTCCATGACATCTCCAAGTCAATTTTCCTCTTGCAGGAAAATGTAGGAAACCAATAATTTGGTGACAGACGCCACTACTCAAAACAAGCCCAAAAGGGATGACTGCCGGTCAGTCAAAAACTCCTCAATGACTGACGTTCTTGGCCAATGCTACATCTTGACTGGCCACGATCATTCCATGTCATGGATAGATATTACAGCGCAAGAATTGCGCCGGCGCATGTAACCAGCAAAGTGGAGAAGAAAGGGTGTGTTTGGAAAAGATAGGCACAGATACACTAACAGACTTCGGTGGAACAGAGCTATCGAAGGGAAACACACAGATATGTCCAGCACTTGCAAAAATGTATCTTCTACATGGTTCATCATATTATGTAACACTAAGAAATTGGGTCTGGAAGTAAAACTAAATATAACTGTCACACATAAAACATTATTTAATGGAAATGATCAGTTAATGACAAATGAGGGAAATTTAGAAGAAGTGGCTGAATTCAAATACCTAGAAACAATAATTACAATCAAGAATGAAGTGCACAAAGAAATTGAACATAGGTTAATTTGACGATTTTATTATTAATTTAACACTTCTCATTGAAGGATAAATTATATTTGAAGAGAAAAATTTTCGCCTAGACCGGGACTCGAACCCGGGACCCTTGGCTTTCCGGGCCAAGTGCTCTACCAACTGAGCTACCGAGGCGAGTTACGATCCAGACTCAAATTTTTCTCTTATGTACGTTGTAATTCCCTCGCGCCAAATGCTTGAAACCATAGCTTCTATCTTTGCAAATGGCAGCTTCTTAGTTAAGAAGACATTTATTGGGAATTTAACACTACTTTATAGCCAGTAGGGCTTCTATTGACGATTTTATTATTAATTTAACACTTCTCATTGAAGGATAAATTATATTTGAAGAGAAAAATTTTCGCCTAGACCGGGACTCGAACCCGGGACCCTTGGCTTTCCGGAAGGAATTACAACGTACATAAGAGAAAAATTTGCGTCTAGATCGTAACTCGCCTCGGTAGCTCAGTTGGTAGAGCACTTGGCCCGGAAAGCCAAGGGTCCCGGGTTCGAGTCCCGGTCTAGGCGAAAATTTTTCTCTTCAAATATAGGTTAATTTGTAGAAATGCATGATATTACTATTTCATCCCAACTTCTCTCATAAAACTGTTATTCTCCTAGTTATACGGATGCGAAATATGGACTCTTACTTTAAGGGAGGAGAAAATATTACAAGTATTTGAAAATAAAGTTCATGGGAAAATTTTTGGACAAAAAAGAGCTGAACAGACAAGTGAATGCAGAAGCCTGCTAACAATGAACTACATGACCTTTATGGGAAAGCAGATGTAACAAGAATTTGTTAATAGTTGAATGCAGGCTTTCACGGCCGGTAATCATAATGTTGAGTGATTCCGGGTTCTGTGGCCGTGGTCCATAGTTGGTGTTGATACCAGACGTTTCGCCCTCAACTGCGGAGGGCATCTTCAGTGGCGAGTGCTTCTAGGCGTGTTTCCTGGTCGGAAGCTCTACTTAGAGTGAACGCTGCGGGTGTTGTATTGATACTAGTGGTGGGAGCAGGGTGAGCGGGCGTGGCTCTTGCTGATTGGCTAATGGTCGTCTCCTTGTTGTCCCTAGTGTTGATGCATTTATTTTCTAGTGTACGGTACCAGGCCTTAGACAGTTTAATACCTTCCTCTTTTCTGTTAATATTTTCCTTATGCTTGTGTATTTCTATAGCCTCTCGATATAATCTAGGGAAATAATAGGAAGTTGGTGGCTAAAACTTGTGTATCATCGAATAGAATCTGGTGTCCATTCATAATGGCATGTTCTGCTACAGCCGATTTATCCATTTCTCCTTGTCTGCAGTTTCTTTTGTGTTCTGATAAACGGGTGGCTATACTTCTTTTTGTGGTCCCTATGTATGGTTTACCACACGAACAAGGAAGTCGATATACGCCGCAAGTGGAGAGAGGTGGCCGAGGATCCTTAGCTGAGCGAAGGCAGTCTTCTATTTTTCTTGTAGGTCTGTAAACTGTTTTTATGTTGTATTTTCGTAGGAGTTTTCCGATACGATCTGTGACTCTTTGTACATATGGTAAGTAGGCTATGCTGGTTGAGGGTGTGTTATCCATTCTGACGTGCTGTCTTCGTGGATGTATGGTTTGTCTTATTTCCTTGGATGTGTAGCCATTTTTCTGGAAACAATTGAACAGATGGTGTTGTTCTTGTTTAAGGTGTTGTGGTTGGCATAACTTAGTCGCTCTGTCGAACAGTGTCTTAATGACACCT
The DNA here is from genome assembly GCA_030220185.1 of Diploptera punctata. Classification (NCBI taxonomy): domain Eukaryota; kingdom Metazoa; phylum Arthropoda; class Insecta; order Blattodea; family Blaberidae; genus Diploptera; species Diploptera punctata. The sequence continues at coordinate 1,965,573 of JASPKZ010003868.1, read as the reverse complement.
CGCTTTTGTCTTGGATGGTGGTTAGAGTCTTTGTGCAGATATCGGTCTGTGTGTGTAGGTTTTCTGTAAACTGTATGTTGAATTTCCCCATTGCCAGTCCTTATTATTTGAACATCCAGGAAAGGAAGTCTTCCATTATCTTCTTTTTCCATAGTGAACTGTATTTTGTTGTGTCTGCTGTTAAGGTGTTGAAGGAAACGTTCCAATTCTTCACTGCCATGTCTCCATACTATGACACATTCGTAGTATGGAGACATGGCAGTGAAGAATTGGAACGTTTCCTTCAACACCTTAACAGCAGACACAACAAAATACAGTTCACTATGGAAAAAGAAGATAATGGAAGACTTCCTTTCCTGGATGTTCAAATAATAAGGACTGGCAATGGGGAAATTCAACATACAGTTTACAGAAAACCTACACACACAGACCGATATCTGCACAAAGACTCTAACCACCATCCAAGACAAAAGCGAGGTGTCATTAAGACACTGTTCGACAGAGCGACTAAGTTATGCCAACCACAACACCTTAAACAAGAACAACACCATCTGTTCAATTGTTTCCAGAAAAATGGCTACACATCCAAGGAAATAAGACAAACCATACATCCACGAAGAAGACAGCACGTCAGAATGGATAACACACCCTCAACCAGCATAGCCTACTTACCATATGTACAAAGAGTCACAGATCGTATCGGAAAACTCCTACGAAAATACAACATAAAACAGTTTACAGACCTACAAGAAAAATAGAAGACTGCCTTCGCTCAGCTAAGGATCCTCGGCCACCTCTCTCCACTTGCGGCGTATATCGACTTCCTTGTTCGTGTGGTAAACCATACATAGGGACCACAAAAAGAAGTATAGCCACCCGTTTATCAGAACACAAAAGAAACTGCAGACAAGGAGAAATGGATAAATCGGCTGTAGCAGAACATGCCATTATGAATGGACACCAGATTCTATTCGATGATACACAAGTTTTAGCCACAACTTCCTATTATTTCCCTAGATTATATCGAGAGGCTATAGAAATACACAAGCATAAGGAAAATATTAACAGAAAAGAGGAAGGTATTAAACTGTCTAAGGCCTGGTACCGTACACTAGAAAATAAATGCATCAACACTAGGGACAACAAGGAGACGACCATTAGCCAATCAGCAAGAGCCACGCCCGCTCACCCTGCTCCCACCACTAGTATCAATACAACACCCGCAGCGTTCACTCTAAGTAGAGCTTCCGACCAGGAAACACGCCTAGAAGCACTCGCCACTGAAGATGCCCTCCGCAGTTGAGGGCGAAACGTCTGGTATCAACACCAACTATGGACCACGGCCACAGAACCCGGAATCACTCAACATTAAGAATTTGTTAAGTTTCATAGACTGAGATGGGTAGGACATGGGTCATGAATGGGGAATGAAAGATGATTGTGGAACCTCTTTGCAGGAAAACCAGAGAGAGAACACCAAGTAGATATGCAGAATGAGATGGGAGAATAACATTAACCATGATTTGAGAGAGGTTAGTTATATAGGAAATTATTGGAAACATTAGCTCAGGATACAAATGTATGGAGAGCTTTATATCCATGTGGCATGAACCTCCAAGTTTGTTAGTGCCAATGAGTTAGTTATCTCAACAGTGTTCAATAATAATTTTTAAAAAGAGTTAGTTATCTCAACAGTGTTCAATAATAATTTTTAAAAAGAGTTAGTTATCTCAACAGTGTTCAATAATAATTTTTAAAAAGAGTTAGTTATCTCAACAGTGTTCAATAATAATTTTTAAAAAGAGTTAGTTATCTCAACAGTGTTCAATAATAATTTTTAAAAACCACAAAGTAAACTAAATTTACTTGTATTCTCATTGATCCTGAGACAGCTATGAAAATTCTTTTTTAAATTTGTTGGATGGTATAACAGCTACACATGAAATCAATACTAATAAAATTCATATTATATTCCACTGAGGTAAATAGTCATAAAGTAAAATATTAAAATATATAAAAATAAATAAATGTAGGCCTTTTGGAAGTTGACTTCCATCACCAGCAGAAGAAATGTGTGATACTAACTGTTGTTGTTGTCTGATGTTTTGGACTTCAAGTCTAAGTTCAAAAGTCGCACAACAACAACAGTTAGTAGCACACATTTCTTCTGCTGATGATGGAAGTCGACTTCCGAAAGGCCTACAGTTATTAATTTTTAAACAAAAGTTTTAACACAATTGAGGACAATGGTACCTGCCAAACGGTATATACAGGGCTGTTCAAAAAGAAGGAATAGACTTCAAACATTTATTTCTTCCAAACTACAAAAAATATAAGCACAATTCCTGGAAAGAGAAAAGTTCACATTTCACTATTTTATGCATTCTGTATGAGCACAATATGATAAAAGACAAATACCAAAATGGTGGCTCATTTCTTGCCACACATGAATCAGCTGGTCTGTAGTTATTGAATTCACAGCTTCGACAATTTGATGTCACAGAATTTCAAGAGTGTCAGGCATAGAGGAGATAAAAACACGGTCTTTTACTTAACCCCACAGATAAAAAATCACACGGGGTTAGGTCTGGTGACCTTGGAGACCACCGGTGATGAAGTTGATCTTGTGCTCCTCCTCTTCCAATCTAACAGTGTCAATGCAACTATGATCGCAACTTCAAGCAACAGCATCAATGTGGCCATGATTGGAACTTCAAACTTTTCTCTTTCTAGGAACGTTGGAATTGTGTTTCTATTTTTTGTAGTTTGGAAGAAATAAATGTTTGAAGTCTTTTCCTTCTTTTTGAATAGCCCTATATTTTAACATTTTACTTTACACATGAAATATGTGCATATCAAAATGTTTGATAATCTAGATGAAAGAAAAATTCTGTTTGATAATTCAATTTTTCAGATGTATTCAGTTGTATACCAGCTCGCTATGTGTTAGCATTGATGTGCTTCATAGGACTCTTCCTGGAATTTTTAGCAAAGATATGCTTGTCAGTTGTTATTGTTCTATGGTTAAAACATCTTATGAATCACCACAGAATTACAATAGGACAAATCTCTCACCTGAAGAACTTGATGTATGTCCAGGAGAACTAGAAATACAGCCACCTACGAAGGTAAATTTTAATTAAACTGCTTATTTCCTTAGATGCTTTGACTTCAAGCTTAAGGTTCTTTTACATGCCAGAAATCTGGACTTCTCATCTGAAAGAAGTCATGCTCTGGATTTTTATGCTCTTAAAAATCCATCAACCTGAAGCTGGATTTAAATTTTAATTATAAAATTAAATTATAATTGAAATGAATTAATTAAATTGTAAAATGTTCAATCTCAGAGCCAGGAGGGGTGGTTGTGTACAATTTTTAATCAGTGCTTTCAAAATTCATAGTAAACCTCGTTTAAGGTTGTTAAGGAAAAGGTTAAAATCTTAAAATCTGTACCTGATATATTAGTCATGCTCAAACTAAAACAAACTTGCGTTTAAAAACTCATCAAACTTTAAATAATGTAGGCCTTTCAGAAACATGTTCCATTATCAGCATGTATTTATTTAACAGGTTTTAAATGTTTCTGATGATGATGTATACATTATCTTCCTGTGCCCAATATTAAGTTTTGATTCTCTTCCTCCATTCATCTCTATCCTTCCAGTCACCATCCTGCAGTCCCCTGTCTTTCGTCAAATTCGTAATTCCCTCTATCTGTGTTTTCTCAGGTCTCCCGCTACACCAGCATGTAAAAAAATATAACCTCTACTAGCTAAGAAAGTAGTGTTAAAAAGAATAATAAACATCAAAAATATGTGTTGTACCACAAGAAGGGGAGGATGAGTGTTGAGTAGGAGAGGTGTTGTTGCACGTCACTACATCTTACAACCCGTACTAGTACCCCTTATAAGAAAACATCATCTACATAAAGTGATCTGCCAAAGTGGTGCATGAAATGGAAAATAAACCACATTAATGCAATCTATCTATCTGGCACGGTACCTGAAGCATAAAAAGTACAGTGGGTGGTATTAGAACACATACACATAATATATTTATTGTTAATAAATTGAGTTAGATTTAACAGCTCACCTCATAATTGTAGATTTCTTGAAGACTAGCTTTGATACTTCTTCGTATCATTTTCAATTCCATCTAACTGTTGAAATAGGTAAATCTGCAATGACTGCACATGCATGGTCTGAAAAACACAGAATCAAAACAATGGCCAAATTACAGAAACAGTTAGATAAATCTGTGGAACTCACAGTTCGGGAGAAAATCCACATACACAAAAAAAGGAAAATCATGAATTTTGAAATTCCCAGGGAAAAAGATTTAATTTGGAAGTTCATCAGTCAGCCAACAGAGGGAGCAGGAAGCTACCTGCAGGATCACCAATTCAACAGTTTGATGGAATTGAAAATGATATGTAGATGTATCAAAACTACTTCTTCTTATGTGGTATTTGGGCTTTAACTTCCTCTATGGCCTTCTTCCACCCTTCTCCATCCATCGCCATCTCCCTCCAGTTCTTTATTCCAAATCCTTTCACATCTGCTTGTGCACAATTCCACCACCTTGTTTTTGGTCTTCCTCTCAATCTGGTTCCATCTGGATTGTTGTTAAAAACAATCTTCACTTTCCTTGTGATACGTCCTAACTATCCCAATCTTTGACATCATATGTATGTATCCACATCCAATTCCTTATACAATTCATATATCTCATTGTTGTATCTGGCTCTAGTCTTTATAATCTATAATTATGAGGTGAGCTTTTAAATCTAACTCAATTTCTTAATTTAAATAAATCTCATAGTGTCACTTCCTTTAAATATTAATGAATATTTATTGTTATTTACAGCATAATGGTGAGTTTGATTGGGATGAAGAAATGCAAGGATATGTACTCTCAGCATCAGCTTACGGTGTTCTGGCTACACATATGGTGGGAGGTCGTCTAAGTGAAATAGTTGGCCCCAAATATGTTCTGGGTCTTGGACTTCTGTTGACTGGACTATTAACTATGTTGTGTCCAGCAGCAGCTGAATGGAGTTTTGGTGCATTTATCACTGTACGAGTGATTATTGGAATAACTTCTGTAAGTATACTTTCACGGCTACAATTATAAGAAGTTGGAAGGAATTATACTCTACTGGTATCCAAAATAAGACCCTTCCTTCAAAAAAACTTTCACCGAAGTATGTTATCCATCTCTAGTAGGAAGGGAAGAAATAATGCTATAGCTGTGTGGAGTTCCATATGTCTTCTTAATGTAGAAGCCATTCAATGTGTATTTGTGAATGATGATTCATTGCATTGAATATAGGATCAAGTGAGTAAGGTAAAAGGAGAATTTATGCTTGGATGGGAAGGAAGCCTGAATAAAATTAGCTCAGTGGTCTGGGCATCAGCAAATAAAGCTGAAAGTTCGGGGTTCGATTCCCAGTTCAGGAATACATTTTTCTTTAATATTTCAAGGTGGTTTATTTTAGATAATAGTAATAATAGGAAGAAGCGTGCACAAATGTGCATTAGATTTGCTGTATACCAGCAATGATTTTGTTCTTTTTAAAAAGAGACATTGAGATGGTATCTTGCACATGGTCTATCACTGAGCTTACACATGCAATCCATTGATGGATCATGATAGTTTGAAATTTTGCAGAGTTTGTGGTGATATCCATGCACTGCCAGTCTTGTTACTGCACTGCATATCTTGTTGTTTGGTCCAGTACAGTTTTGATTGATCATTGCATCTGTTGCATAAAAATCATCTGGTATTTCTTTTATCTTCTTTTGTCTTATCTCCTTCAATGTAGTGTTCTGTTTAATAGCTGGTAGCCAGAACTTTGCGCGTAGATCTTCCACGAGGAAAGTTTCCCGAGCTAACTCATATGCAAGTCTAGATGGATCATATTTTGAGATCCCCATTACAGCTTTTAGGAATCTTGCTTTCACTTTTTCTAAGGTGTTTAAGTCTCCGTAGCTATGGTTAGTCCATATGATTTGTATTCCATGTGCATTTTAGATAATATGAATTAGATATGCACTACTCGTCTCATATTTGCAGCTTTTTTGGAGATCCTGGGTTTCAATGCCTTAAGCATCATTGTCAATTCTTTCTAACTGAATTAGATTTCGAAAGAATTGACAATGCTTCCTAAGGCATTGAAACCCAGGGTCTTCAAAAAAGCTACAAATATGAGATGAGTAGTGCATATCTAACTCATCTATAAATTTTCCTCTTTACCATTGATTACCAGAGTTTAGTTACTTACTTACTTACTTACTCACTGGCACTATCCCCCATAGGTTCATGGCCGCATGGACATAAGCTCTCCATACATCCCTATCCTGAGCTAATGCTTTCCAATCATTCCCTGTATAATCTACTTCCCTCAAATCATAGTTAATGTTGTTCTCACACCTCATTCTTGGTCTACCAACTGGGCGTTGCTAAAGCTAAAGCCAATTGCCAACATGTTGCTAACATATAAGGAAATTCTATCCCAAGAATCCATTTACATTAGTGGGCAAGTTAGAGTGAGAAAATGGGCAAATTAGGGTGAGAAAATGGGTGATTTAATACACCAGATTAAAGTCCAGCCACTGATTCTCTAGCCCTGATGTTTTTATGATAGTGTTGCCATAATCGATATTCAGTGGGAGGGGCCGCTTTATGTATGCAGTTAGCAGACATACAGCTGACAACATCTCAGCAATTTCAAACCATACTAGCGCGCTATAGCTATGTCAAGAGCAGTGACTGGTTGTGGCAGATGTTCACTCCCACATCAACCATTTCCTTATTGACAGTAGCAGGCGAGTTCTCCCTTTACCCTTCGTATAACCTGAACTTCAGAGCTGGAGATCCAGCAGCTGGGGTATAGTTTAGTATTCACGTGTTTGTTGGCAGGTTTAGCATTCACTTGTTTGTTGGCAGGTTTTTGTGTCTAAACGATGACTATTATAATATACATTTTACTTTGCAAATATGCTGATTTTAGGTTAGTTTGAACTTAACTTCTCACTTTATTTTAAGGCATTTTTCACATTTTTTAGGAAAAAATCAACGTATATATTTCTGTCAGGTAATTATTCGCTTACTGCAACAATAAATTGTGTGTTTTTCTATTTTTTTATTTGAATTTATGTAGGTGGCATAGAACCCCCAATTTTCTGTAAAAGGCCTCATGGTGATTTTCTTGACAACAAGTTAAAAGGACTGCAGTAGAAAGTATTATTAATTAATATAATTTAGAGTTAGTTAGTTTTCCTAAATATTGATTAAATATGTTGTGCAGTATTAACCATGCTCTGCCAAACCATTTTTGTGGCATCTTATTATTATTTAACCTCGTTCTACTACCATATTGCACCCACGCAGGGTTATATTGTTGATCACTATTTTGATTGGAAAGCATAGATTGTTCAAATTGTGACATCTTTGGCTGGGCCCATAGTGGCAAAGAGGAATTCAACTTTCTTTACTAAATTCTCCCAATATGTAATGTTTTACTGACTTATAAAATACAATCATGGAAGCTTTGGGATAAAGGAACTAACACACACTTGAGCAAGCTTTTGGAATTTGACTTTGATATCTGACTTATGCTAACTACTGAATGAATAGGCTAGAGTAAGTAAAAAGCACAACTAAAGCTTTTGATGTGAGTCAAAATATAGTCAGATATAATGTAAAGATAAATAAATAAATATTCAATTTACAAAGAAAAGAAATCATAGTAGATCATCTATACAAAAAGAAAATATGATATAAATCAACACACATACATACATTATCACTCACTCTAGTCCAGCCTCTGGTTGGGGGAAATACTGTCCTAGCGTCCCCACCCTGGCTTACTGGACTAAACAAACAAAACCAGCTCTCCTGAGCTGCTCTGACCAGACTCCAATGGTGACTAAGTAGATGATGATTTGATGTTACAAAACACAGCTATTTATGAGAGTTCACAGGGAGAGGGGGAATGCGCGATAGCACAGGGTGCGCACTAGGAAGGGAAGGGATAGATAGGAAAGCATTTGGCACTGTTCATAAAGATGACACTCGAGATGGAGACACGATGATGTATAGTTTGTGCAGCATGACGTATCGAAATCTCTATTTCGGTACAATGTGCCAGCAATCACGATTATACATATAATGTGAGTAAATATTTTTGATTTAGTTAGTTGCTTTAAAATTTTTAAGTGAAATTTTAATTTTAATTACCAATATTTGATTTTATGATGAAGCTATGAAATATTCTAAATAGTCTAGGATTAAATACCCTATTATTTATGTTTCATCATTTTTATATTCATTAATATAGTTGCTGTCTTTTAATTACAATATTTTTTAACTTTTATAGAAAAAATCACTGTGAGGTTTAATTTAAGATTTAAGTTAAATTTCTTTATACCTCGCCTCATATCCTGTCTTCTAATTAAACCGGTTTCAAAACCTATGTGGTTTCATCTTCAGTAATATTCTGAATGACATAGCATCAGTCAAGATATTAAGAAGATGAAACCATCTAGGTTTTGAAACCGGTTTAATTAGAAGACAGGATATGAGGTGAGGTATAATGAATTTTAATTTAAATCTTAAATCTTACTGTATTTTTATTGATTTATTTTCCTTAGGGAGTAATTATGCCAGCAGTGAATGTTTTGGTAGCAAGATGGTATCCTGTAGAAGAAAGACAGTTAATCCTCAGTGCAATAATGGCATGTAAGTATAGTTTATTTTCTCTCTAAAAATCCAAAGGAGTTTGTCCATGTTTCTCTCTGGTTCTCAATTTAAATGATTAAAACCCAGCTGGAGATATTAGATTTTCAAGGCTATAAAAATGGAGTGACCGAGAACTCAATCTTGGGACCTCAGTGGTGAGAGGCTTGCACCATGGAGCTGCCCTGTATCATCATTAATAATTGGAATTTTTAACCGACAGTTTTGAACAGGGTACAGAGATGTATACTCTGTCGTTTAAGCCAATAAAAAATTTCAAAACTTTTATGTTTCTTACTGTATAATCCTCCTTAACAGAACGTCTAGACCAAGGATGTCTACAGCCTTGACAGTCTCAACCATATGACAAGAGATCCTTGACCTGCTTGAGGAAGAGATGGCTCAAGTACACCATTCTCTATCTACCATGGCATAACAGCCCAATTATATTTGAAGAGAAATATAATATGCTCAGACTGGGGTTTGAACCCAGGACCTTTGGCTGTCTAGGCCAATGCTCTACCGCTGAGCTATCTGGGCACTCCAATCTAAACACAATCCAAAGGTCCTGGGTTCAAACCCCAGTCTGAGCATATCATTTTTCTCTTCAAATATAATTTATCCTTCAGTGATAAGTATTAAATTGATAATAAAAACATTACTAGACCAATTTATTTTAGTTATGCTTATTTTTCTACAGATGTCATGAAAGGTACATCTAGTAGCCAACTTAGGTATTACTAGTATGATAAAGGTCGGTACATTTTTTCTGAAAGGCCTTTTTTTTCAGGCTTAAGGTTTTTTTATGAACCTGAAAATCTTCAGATTTTGGACACTTGGCTTAAAGTCCCTCCCAGAGGACTTTCTTCTTGAATTTTTCCATCTTGAAAAATCCATTGACCCCAGCTGGGTTTGAACCCATGACCCTCAGGACCAGAGGCATGAAATATGATCACTAGTCCACCACAGCTGATATTGTTTCATTCAGACCATAACAATTCTTCAGCTATCACATGGAAGGATAAGATGATAACTACAAACCATATTTTTGCCTTTCCTCTTCTGGGCTCCTGATACTATAAAATAACTGACTCACTGGCACTATTGAACCTGGAAGTTTATGGCCATGCTTACATAAGTTCCTGATATACTCTTTCAAAATTAACATTTTCTATAATGAAAATAATGTGATAATTAGAAACCGGATGTTAGGGAAAATGCCTATAGTTATACATTATAGATATTGTAAAAGTGACTTCATATAAGTTCATACCAACAACCCTAGAGTTGTTTTCCATGAAGTTCATTTTGCCTATAAATGCCTATTTCAGCTTACAATGCCTATTTGCAATTTTTTATCGAAATTAACTCGGTATTTCAATTAAATCAATTGAAATGGACAAACTTCATGGCAAGAATCATTTCATAGAAGTTTTCAAGTGTTCTTTTTATTAATTTCCTTAGAATATTTTAGGATAATAGTGGCAATAACCAATGGTTTCCCCCTCAATTCACTCCCGTTAGGTAAATATTGTATTTTTCCACCTCATGCATTCCCGTTAAGCGATATAGCCCAAACATTGCTAAGTGACAAAGAGGGTAGATGGCTCAAGCTTTCTTTCTCTGTCTCACACCTGGTGCTGAAACCAGCAATATTATTTTTTATGTTGGTAATAATGAATTCAGTCTGCAGTCCTCATTCACAGACAGGTGATTCAAAGACAAAGGGGTGCTGCAAGTGTTTTTTTTTTATTTTTTTATTTTTATTTTTAAGATACCTAAAGATCGGACAATAGTAAAATACAAACTGACCAATTTCGCGAAAGAATTTGGCGCGGAAATATTCTCAAATGACGGTTCTGGTCTTTGTAAAAAGGCAAAACAAATTCCAAAAGTATCTTTGATATCTTCGCATGCTATTGATAGCATATGTTTATATTCTTAACGTAAGACTGTAAAAAGTTATGTTGTTGTCCTTTTTTCGTAAGAGCCTATTTTGAATTTTTTAGTGCCTATATTAATGGTTTTTAGTGCCTTTTGCCTGCCTATTTTGAATTTTTTAAGTGCCTAACATCTGGACTCTAGTGATAATTGTATATTTCTTAACTATTTTATATTTTAAGGATTGTTGATCCAAATATATAAACCATGATAGTATATTTTCCAGAGGTTTCTGAGTTATGATTGTCTGTGTTTTAATAGATTATCATATTTTATGATTTCAGCTGCTCCATTGGCTACTGTAATTGCTTTAAGCACTTCTGGAATTGTGGCTAATGATGCAGGATGGCCAGCAGTGTTTTATTTGTTTGGATTTTTACCTGTTTTTTGGTTCATTCCATGGTTGTTCTTGGCATATGACAGTCCTGAAAAACATCCTCGCATTTCAGAGAAGGAGAAGAATACTATCTTGAAAAGCCTGGGTCAGCAAAGTCAGGTAATATCTTCCAGTAAATTGAGACTCTTGACATTTCATAAAATATCATTTTTCAGTACTGCACATTGTGATAGAGCAAATTTAATTAAAATACTAATTAACCTTTTTTTAGACACCACAAACTGTTCCATGGATTGCAATATTGACATCGTTACCATTATGGGCTTACATAATAATGACTCTTGGATATTCATGGATTGGTTCCACTCTTATATCACAGCTGCCAACTTACCTTTCCAGGATTTTACATTTTGACTTGCAAAAGGTCAGTAATATATTTGAAAACAAAAATATATGCTCAGACCAGGGTTTGAACCCAGGACCTTTTGCTTTCCATGCATATGCTATACCAACTGAGCTACCTGAGAACTTCAATCTAAATGCAAATTTTTCTCTTATACAGAGTTAATTCCCAAGCACCAAATGCTGCAAACCGTTGCTCAGTCATGCAAATAACGGCATCTTTATTAAGAAGATCTTTGTGGAAAATTTTACATTACATTATAAAGCCAGTACAGCCTCTTTCAACGTTTCAGTGGAGTAGTTTCAGCTCAATGAAGGATAAATTATATTTGAAGAGAAAAGTATATGCTCAGACCGGGGTTTGAACTCAGATGCTTTCACTTTCCATTGGTTGATCATGGAAATATTATACTATCATTATATTATACTATCATTATGTATATACAGAATTGCACCTCCCATAAGGGGGACATGATAAAAGAAAGGTGATGATGATGATGATACATATAGATGAATTCCATTGTAACAGATGTGACAGTTTCTAATAAAATAGTATTTGTAATTTTTTTAGCCTTCAGATTGTAAGACGACACTTTTTCTCTTTAAAATATGTATATATAGGTTTCAATCTCTTTTACAGAAAATATGGAATTTCTATCTTTAATAAATAATTGTACTTAAAATATGATTTTTTAATCAGAAACTAATGTAACTGTAGAATGATAGAATATTTAAAGAGTGAGAGTAAAATAATAAGTTTTCAATTTTTTTTAACAAACAATTGTGAATGTAGTATATCTAGGGGAGTTACAAAATACATGTTTTTATGTTCTAACAAACTTTAGTCATTAATTATACAAAATAAATGTAACTGATGTAACAACTAATGCTTTTCTGGGATGTAAGAGTTTTAATTGAAATAAATTGTAACTCATGATGAGATTCATCATGTCTTCTTAATGTAGAACCATTGAATGTGTATTTGTGAATGATGGTTCATTGCATTAGATGTGTGATCAGGAGAGTAAAGTAAAAGGAAAACTTGTACTTGGATGAGAAGGAAGCATGAATTAGCTCATTGGTCAGCATCAGCACATAAAGTTGAAGGTTCGAGGTTTGATTCCTGGTTCAGGCATAATTTTTTCTCTCTTTACTATTGATTACAATAGTTTAGTTGTGTACATTAATTTAGTTATTTCAATCATAGTAACAACTTTAGGTTCTTAATATTAATTTAATTTAATTTAATAATTTTTTCTCTCTTTACCATTGATTATAATAGTTAAGTTGCATACATTAATTTACTTATTTCAATCATAGTAATAGCTTTAGCTTCATAATATTAATTAAATTAAATTTAATAAATAGATCTTTAAATATAATTCAAATATGAATATAAATGAATAATTAATAAAAATTGAGTTATATCTCACTTCATATTTCGTGTTCTTCAAGCACATAACTGCGGTTTCTGGAGGTATTCCTCTCATAACAATGACAGTTGAGGTGAAATACAAGTCAGTTTTTATTATTATTAACTTGAAAACCTCATAATGTTATTCCCCATAATTAATTTATGAATATATGTAAATTGTTTGTTTATTTATAATAATTATTTATTTACAGAGTGGAGTAGTTTCAGCTCTGCCATTCATTTTTGCTCCAATTGGTGGAGTGTTTTTTGGTTTGTCAGCCATGAAGATAAGAAAGAGTGGTCGTTTTTCATACCTCAGCTCTATTCGTCTTTTTAATTCGATTAGTAAGTTTTTCTGTAGTTAATAATTAGTAATTTCCTCAAATATGTCACGGATTCAAACCTGGCCAGGGTCAATGGATTTTTAAGATGGAAAAAGGGACAAGACCTTATTAAAGAACTTTAAACTGTGAGTCCCAAGTCTGAAGTTTTTCTGGCTTGTGAAAGAATCTCAAGCCTGAATAAAAAGGAAAACACTATGATGTATTAAAGATTTAATATTAAAAATATCACCTCACCTCATATTTTGTCTTCTTTTTAAACCAGTTTCGGAGTAATTATTCCATCATCAGTATTTTCACGACTGTTGTTCTGTCGTTGTGATGCACTTCTTTATCCTATTTTATTACATTTAAATATTGAGGCAAGAACTGGGATGGGACTTATATTTACCACACAGTAATAATTTAAAAATCAAACTTTCTCTGGATGTTCTACCAAATGTATCAGCATTGTAAATTGTTTTCCTGGCTAATGATATTTGATTTCCATACTTGACAATCTTGAAGGAGGGCGTTAATGGCACAGATATATGGGTAACTGGATAAGTTTTGAAACATGCAATAAAGGACTAAGACAGTGTTTCCAAACATATTATATCTTAATTAATATGAGTTCGAAAATACACAACTTGCCTCATATTTGTAGTTTATTGAAAACCCAGGGTTTTGGCATTCTATGTGCCATTGTCAATTCTTCTAACTGTTGAATCAGCAGTTGGCGATCTTGTAGATTGATTTCTGCTTCCTCGGTTGCCTGACCAATGAACTTTCAAATTCATTTTTTTTTCTCCCAGGAATTTAAAAAATCATTATTTTTTTAAGATCGCTGGGACGTCCAAAAAAGCGCTGGATGGAAAATTCCTCTTTGAGACCGTAACAGGTCACACGGCCTAATACTTGCATGGATGATGATGATTATTTAATTTTTATTTTTGTGTAATTAGTAAAATATTCAAGAATTTAATACCGTCCTTCGGCATATAATAAGTTAAACATTTTTTCAAAAAAATTTAACATTAAATTAGCACCAAAAAATGATTATAGCATGAATAGATTAATTAAAACCAACAACATCCACAAAAATAGAAAGAAAATAATGAATTTTGAAATTCCTGGAGAAAAAGAAAAAAAAATTGATTTGAAAGTCATCAGTCAGTCAACAGAGGGAGCAGAAATCAACCTATAATATTGCTAACTACCAATTCAACAGTTAGAATGAATTGACAATGACATGTAGAGTGCTGAAACCCTGGGTCTTCAATAAACTACAAATATGAGGTGAGTTGTGTATTTTCTAACTCATATTACTTCAAATAAACCTTATAGTGTAGCTTCCTTTAAATATTAAATATTACATATTTTTCTCTCCAGCTCATTCTATATGTTATGCCTACACTAGGGCCTAACTGCTATAATAATAAAATTCTATAAAAACAGATGAAGCATATACACAAGATACTTCTTTATTATACCAAAAGATAGGGAATAAATAATCACCCTTAAAATGCGGATTGAAGTCTCAATCAAAATACACACAAGTGTTTTATAGATAAAAAAACTAGGGTAAAAATTATAATAAAATGATTTCACATCAATATATTTTTCAATCTATGAGGACACACTTACAAAATCTTATATAATGATCACAAACAACTTTGTTAGTTTCAACCTAATGGAACAATCTTACGAAAGCCCTACTGGCTATAAAGTAGTGTTAAATTCCCAATAAATGACTTCTTAACCAAGAAGCCGCGATTTGCAAAAATAGAAGCTATGGTTCCAAGCATTTGGCGCGAGCGATATTACAACGCCTATAAGAGAAAAATTTGCATCTAGATCGCAACTCGCCTCGGTAGCTCAGTTGGTAGAGCACTTGGCCCGGAAAGCCAAGGGTCCTGGGTTCGAGTCTCAGCCTAGGCGAAAATTTTTCTCTTCAAAATATAATCTTACGAAAACTTATATAACCCAAACACATTAAGACAAGCAAAAGAAAAACATCTTATATAATATGACCCTGATAGAACTAGGAATATTACAAAAGATAGGGTAAGAAAATAGGGTTTCCATTAGTTTTTGGGAATGGTGAAAGGTAGAGATAATGATATAAAAAGTGGGGTTTTTGGTAGGAAAAGAGAGAACGGTGTGGGGGACCGAACCCTTCAGTCCTCCTGGGAAGAGGCAGCTCTACATGGGTAATATGAATCTTTATACTATTATGTCTCTAAAAAGTTCATGGTTTTTTTAAATGGTCATTTTTCAAACATAAATTTAATTAAAGGACCAAATGGTCCAGAGAACTTAGAATAATTCTAATTGTTGAAAATGCATGAAATTAAGAAGACCTAAGGGTCAAATAACTTAGAATAATGACCAAAGTTGATTCTTTTAAATGATTGTTTTCTCTCTCTAAGTTTTACCAAGTTTTTAATCTTTTCGACGCTTTCCAATATGGCGATTTTAGCTGGTTTTAATAAATTGTTTTATATGTTTTTGTTCTAATATTTCTTTATGTTTTGTTTTATTCAAATAAATAATGTTATTTTATGGTTTACTGTGTTTTTTAACACCAAAACCAAGGCCAACTGCTCGGGCCAAAGATCTCTTAAAATATAAAGATCCTTTTTGTGCTATGTTATGGCTGGGCTTAACGCCCACTGTAACACTATAGATTGTTGCATCCTCTGGAACCACATCTGGAAGCAGTCATGTCACTCATTTTTAAACATTGCACCTATCTCCTTCAAATAGGCAGCAACAACATTTTCTGGAATGAAAATCAGTGTCTGTGCACATGATTCTTCTTGTTTTGGGAACAGGAAAATATCACATGGCATAAATTAAATTTTTTTTATCTGTAAATACAGTATTAAACTTGTTGTCCAGGCCACAGTCAAATCTTACCTTATGAGCTATGCCAAAATAATTTTTTTTTGTATTTAACAGAGAAAAATATATTAATTTCAGGTGCAATTGGGTCTTCAGTTTTTATCTTTGTGATCACCCTAGTAGGCTGTGATGCCACAGCCATTACTGTCCTATTAATCTTGAGCATGGTGGCAGTAGCTGCTTACTGTGGAGGTAGTATAACAAACCATCTGGACTTGGGAAGTAACTTTGCTGGTACAACTTCTGGGATCACCTCTACTGTCAGTGGTGTTTCTGCAATAATATCACCATTAATTGTAGGAGCTCTCACTAATGACAATGTAAGTATAAAACTGTAATTCTAAGTAATACCTATCCTTTATAACTAATGTTAAAACTTTACTTCTTTCCTTTAGTTTAATTTCTCCTTTTGTAGGTAATTTTTTATGTACTCCACACCGCCGAAGGCCTTACAAGGACATATTTAATTCTTCCCACATGTGTTTTTCCTCCTGGTTATTTTTCATGTCCTTTTTACTAATTACACTATTTAAAATATGGTCAGAGTAATATTTAAAAATCTCACCTCACAAATCTCATGCTTTTCCATGATACCATATGAAACCAGTATCGTGAAAAAACATGAGATTTGTGAGGTGACATTTTTAAATATTACTCTGACCATATTTTAAATGAAATGTTACCTCATAATGTTTACATCCCAACATTGAATTTAAATTAGAATTACACTATTATTTATTCTTTTGATGTCATGTGCCCAAATCAATCTAACTGTCTTATTATCTGTAATAATTTTTGGTGTTTTAATATAAATTTCATTACTTGCATTAAATTTAAAATAAAAACATTGAAAGAAGCTCTACTGGTTTTATATAGTAACATTAAATTCCATTAAAAAGTCTTCTTAAATAAGAAGCCACTAGATGGAATGTTGGACAATGATTCATTATGTTTGACACTCTCAGGAACTGTACAAATAAGAGAAAAATTCAAATTTAGATTGGAGGCCTATGTAGCTCACTAGTGTATAGAATTAGAGATCTTAGGTTCGAACACCATTCTAGGTATAATTTTTTCTTATATTTGAGAGAGAAAAAAATATATATAAGAGAAAAATTTGCATTTAGATTGGAGTGCCCAGATAGCTCAGCAGTAGAGCATTGGCCTAGAAAGCCAAAGGTCCTGGGTTGAAACCCCAGTCTGAGTGTATAATTTTTCTCTTAAAATACAATTTATTCTTCAGTGTGAGTGTTAAATTGATAATAAAAACATATACATTTTTCTCTTCAAATGTATTATTGAATTGTTTATGTGTGGAACTTTGAGAAAAGACATAAGTCTCACTTCCATTACACTATGCTGCAGTATTAACTTACATTTCATAAACATGCATGCACTTTTATGTATTAAACGTTAAGATCACAACACAGATAATATATATTATTGAACAATTTGTAAATGGAAGTAAGAGAAATAACATCACAATATAACTGGAAATAAAACATGGAACCTCTTTCTTATATCTTAGTCAATCACTACAAAGGCAGTCATTAAAATTATAACTAAATTTAAAACTTTCTTTGTTTCAGCAAACATTAACCCAGTGGCACATTGTATTCTATATAGCGATCTGTTTCACTATATTCTGTTATGGTTTCTTCATGATATTCGGATCTGTAGAAGAACAAGCATGGAACAAAATTGGAACAGACAACAATGAACCTTGCAAACAAGAAAATATATCTAAAAAAATGGAACAAGTCTGATATTATTACTTTTTATATGAAAATGTTGTACAGGTAAAGATTGTGGTTAATATTTAACTTAAAATATATTTATTTTTATATATTTATGGTAGTGTTGTTACAAAATTATATTTGTGTTAACTAACTCAGTGACTTCAAATCTGGAGGTTTATGGCTACACATACATAAGCTCTCCATACATCCTGTCCGGAGCTAATATTTTCTGTTCAATCCTTGTAAAATTCACCTCTCTCAAATCATCATTAGTGTTATTCTCTTATCTCATTCTATGCATACATCCTGGGAGTTTTACCCCTGGTTTTCCTACAAGACCTGGTTATTTAATAATAAAATGCAACAAATTCTCCAAGCATTTATAAAGCACTGTTTGCATAGAATATTCAATATACACTGATCTGAAGTTGTAAGAACAAAGTCTTTTGGGCTAAAGCTGGTGAAGAACTGGTAGAGGGGCAAATTAAGAGGAGGAAATAGTGCTGGATAGGCCACACTCTTAGGAAAAGCCTTGACTCTGTGAAAAGTGTTTCCCCTTATTTGAGTCCTCAGGGAGACAGAAATAGAGAACATCCATGTGGTACCCGAAAGTGAAATATCTATGATGAGGTGAAGAGGATAGGAAAATCCTGGTATGAAGTGAAAGGATTTTGGCATCAATTGTGTCTGATGGAAAGCTTTTACTGATGCCCTGTGTTCCTAAATGGAGCTACAGGATCATGATGATTTCCTACAAGTTTCCATGCCCCTCTTTCATTCTTCCAACATGCCCTAACTATTATAGTATATGAGACTACACAGTGATCATGATGATGATTTCCTTCAAGTTTCCATGTCCCTCTTTCATTCTTCCAACATTTCATTCTTCCAACATGCCCTAACTATTGCAGTCTTATAAGACTACACAGTGATCATGATGATGATTTCCTACAAGTTTCCATGCTCCTCTTTCATTCTTCCAACATTTCATTCTTGCAAAATGCCCTAACTATTATACAGGGTGGACCGCTCGAATGGACCTAATTTCAATTGCTTGTTACTGGCAAACGGTTGAAGATAGAAACTTAAAACAACGTTCATAGTACAGAAAAACTCACCAAGTTTCGAATCCTGTCGGTAGATGGCACAAAGATACGTTTCTCGTTCTTAGATTTAATTGTTTGTGAAAATGGCGACTCCGCAGATGAAAGCGCAAGCTGTTTTGTGGTATGCGGAGTTTAAATCAATCATTAGAGTTCAAAGGGAGTTCCGGCGTGTGTTTAACCGTGATGCTCCAACTGCTAGAAGCATAAAGAAGTGGCGTGATACATTATTAGCTACAGGATCTGTGTTGAAGAAGCATGGTGGTGGTCGCAGAGCATCCGATGAAATGGTAGCAAATGTTCAAGCCGCATTTGAGCGAAGCCCCCGGAAGTCATTAAGAAGAGCTTCGCGGGAACTTCAAATACCAAAATCGACATTACAACGGATTGTCCACAAACGCCTCAAACTGCACGCATATAAAGTGCAGTTAGTGCAACGTCTGGAGCCGAATGACATGCCGAAACGAGTGGAATTCGCCAATACGATGCTGGACCGTCTCGGCGCTGATCCTGACTTCATGACCAAGATTTTCTTCTCGGACGAAGCCACTTTCCATTTGTCAGGCAAGGTAAACCGGCATAATGTGCGGATCTGGGGATCGGAGAATCCTCACGCTATTCAAGAGCATGTTCGTGATAGTCCGAAGATGAATGTTTGGTGCAGTTTGTCACATAATAAGGTCATTGGACCGTTTTTCTTCGCCGAGAAAACTGTTCGTGGTACCACATATCTTGACATGCTGGAGCAGTTCTTCTTTCCACAAATTGAACAACTGCAGCCTAACATCGTTTTCCAGCAAGATGGTGCTCCTCCCCACTGGTCCAATGAAGTTCGTACGACTTTGGACAACATTTTCCCTGGCCGTTGGATTGGTAGGGGAGGACCAATCGCGTGGCCCCCGAGATCTCCCGATTTAACACCACTGGATTTCTTTCTCTGGGGCTATGTCAAAGATAAAGTTTACACCACCCCAGTCAAAGACCTTCGTGATCTTCGTGAGCGCATCATAGAGGCTATTGAGAACATTCCAGAAGACATACTCCAACGTACTTGGCAAGAAATTGTTCATCGCTTTGATATCGTCACAGTGACTGCTGGGGCTCATATAGAGATGTGGTGATCTGGATATCAAAACTTGGTGAGTTTTTCTGTAATATGAACGTTGTTTTAAGTTTCTATCTTCAACCGTTTGCCAGTAACAAGCAATTGAAATTAGGTCCATTCGAGCGGTCCACCCTGTAGTATATGAGACAACACAGCTCTTATTATGAGTTGGTTATTTTAACTCACCTCATATTTCTTGTGTAACTCATAATAATTAAAAGAAACCTACATTAACCCTTTGCCCCTCTCAGTTATTTCCAGTAGTATGCTGTATAGAGACATATTCCTTTTACGGCATTTAAAGTTTAAATGTCTTCTAGACACTTTTAATTGAAGAATGGCATATGTGTACTAACTATGATCTCTTCTGAAAAATCATGTGAAATATGCTAAATCAAAAACTTGTTTTCAAATTACAAATATCTTCATCAAATAATTAATTATTAATTTTGTAAATATGCCACGATACAATTTATATATACTATATATCTAATATATATAAATATAATATATGAAAGACCCTCAAAGTGTTCCCACAATGTGTAAGGGTGGAGTAATATTACCTTTCAATAATATTATCATTGAAGCAAATACATAATTGATTAACAATTAGGTATTTTATATGTATGAATAAATTATTATTCCGGGTATCCTCAGTTTAATATCGTATGGAGATAGCAATGTTTAGAGTTTTGCATAAAATATATTTCTAAAATTATTATGATAAAACTGTATTAGTCCGTTTCTCTTTCTTTTTTAATTTCAACTTGAAATAATGTACCCGTGTTAAAACTCTATATTTCGCTGATAAATCCAGCAACCGACACAGAAATTACGGTAGCATCATGGTAGATAAAAATATCTCTCTCTGCCTCTCCAAGTTCTCTTACAGATAAAATATATTTATTTATTTATTACTTTCTTTATTACCGTTATATCCATCCATCCATCCATAGTAATTCTGCCCGAAGGCAGGTCCTTCACTGCAATCATAGCATTTTCATGCTATGCTTGCAGCTTTACTAGGGAACCGTTATATAATAAAGAAAAATTGTCCTTATCCATTTATAATTTTATTTGGTGATGAGAAAGATTCCATTTCTTTAAAATAAGTTCCGAGGACCAATTATTAAAAGAGTAATTATTGTTCTTGTTATAATCAGTGCGCTCTGTCGTCGACGCTACGATTTCTTCATCACTGTCACTCGTTTGTTGTATATGACTATATTGCACTAAACTACCCATCCAAGAAGCTTCAGAACTATCACTTTCATAATTAAATTCCTCATCTATCGCGGCCACAACGTCTTCACTGAACAATGGGTTTAAATTACAGGTAGTTTTACTAACACATGAACTTTTGCTTTCGCTTGCCATGGTTACAGATAAACTGGTGGAGGCTTTCAAAAATAGGGTTGAAAACACAAAAAAAAGTACCGTTAGAATTTTACAAAAAATTATAAAGCAAGCCTTGTTGCCACATTTAATAAATTCAACAGATGCCAAAGAATGACTTGACATGTCACAGTTTTCCAAGAAAGTGAATCCAAGTTGAAATACAGCTGTTTTATAAAGAGGTACGCTTTACTACGTTATACGGGGCAGGGACAAAGTAAGTAAGGTACGCTTTACTACATTATACGGGGCAAAGGGTTAAGTATACACAGTTCTTATTAGTTCTGTTTCCCAATAAGATCATCTAGTTCACTGTTATGTACTGTTTCTATTATCTGAATATTTATAGTATACTATGTTCATCTAGTAGCAAACACTCTCTTTGTGTCCAGCATAATCTATGTTAAGGGATAAAATGAAGCTCTTATCATTTAAGGTCTATGATATACAAGGATGCTGATTGACCAGACCTGTCATACCATCATAGGAGCATATAAGAATAAGAATAAATTTCATTCATAAATAAATTTTATACACAGTATTGACACCCAAATGAGAAGTGTTCATGCTCACATACAGTTCAATTATAGAACTAATACATATAGAATATATACGGGATAATCCATATCAAATTGGACAGCAAAAAATCTTGCAATTTACTTTTTAATTTTATGTATCCCTAAATATAGTGAATACATTTATAAACATATTAATATCAAAATACAATTTTTATCATTTATAGGTTCATAGTTATGATGATCTAAAATTGTCATAAATATGATAAACTAAAACGTTTACTAACTAATATTTCTGAAACAGTAAACAAAAAAAGAAATATGAGGTGAGTCAAAATACAACTCAAAATAAAGCAAAAATGTATTTCATACGTATTTATATAGGTGATATCATGTAGTGACTCAACAGCTGTAGTGAAAGCAACTGATCTAGGGGACAGAAACCCCAAAATCAAATGACCGGGTCTTCCGAGCTGGGGGTTGCACATCAGGCCAGCAACCTATCACTGTAAAAAACTTTCCCGCTACATCATCTCAACAAAGTTTAGCCGGACAGAAACAAAGAAGACGACCACAGCAGAGAAAAAGGACTATTTAAGAGAGATGGGGATTTTTGATTTGAAATCTACTGCACGAGATAGGAAGAAATAGCGTAAACTAGTTGAGAAGGCCAAGACATTCCACGGAAGTCGTACAGCCTGACGAAGAAGAAGAAGAAGAAGATATCATGTAGTTGAAGGGTGTTATTTTTATAATTAGGATATTTTTATTTTCGGTGTCAATTTTCTATTTTATGGTGGTTTACTGCAGTAAACATCAAAACGAAAACTAAAAAAATTCAGGATATTATTCACATAATAACGATTAATTTCCAGCAATTACTTTTCGATGGGATGAATAGTTTAGACAATATAAATGTTTTTTATTCTATTTTCGATAAAACCTGGCGGATCAAAGAACAGCTGTTTCACTTCACAACCAAGGTCATACGCGTAGTTCTTATTGAAACAGCTGATCTGCTTCATCAGTGATTTTTTCAACTCTCATTAAATCTAATAGATTATTTAAATCATTAGAAAAGTTCTATTGTTGTGCTTATATGAACACGTTACTGTTTTTCCGCTACTTATGTAAACAGTTCGTTCTTCATAGCTTTGAAGTGTGGATTGTCTGCACGTTGTAAATTCTATCCTCCAAAAAATGACTGAATACACTTAAATAATGCATAGTTTCACTCTCTACATTATGTTATAAAATTTCTTTCATAAAATATATATATATATATCTTAATATATAAACATTTCGTGTCACGTTGTTTGTCCGCGATGGAATCCTAAACTACTGAACTGATTTTAATAAAATTTTGCACACTGTGTGCAGTTTGATCCAACTTGAGACTTAGGGTAGTTTATAATTAAATTTATAGTCACATTATTTTTTATTGCAAATTATTTGTTTATTATTTAACAAAGAGTTATACTTATCTATGAGTTCCATACGATTCTAACAGATGGCGGTGTAATTATCTGTGAGTTCCATATGATTCTAACAGATGGCAGTGTAAGGTAATTTGATAAGGTAATTGGTTTATTATTTAACAAAGAGAGATCCACATGACTGTGCTTTTTGTTGCAACTGCGAATTTCAATTGAATTACAAATATTGATTTCATAATTTAAGTGTATTCAGTGTTTATTTTATTTTCATTATTATTAATTTCATGTGTAAGTATTAGTTTTAAGTAATCTGGCTGAAAGACAGCAACTTAATTAAAATTTTTAACGTATTCCTTAGCCACAGCAACGCGTGGCCGGGTCTTCTAGTATATATATATATTTTAATGTGTGATGTTTGTAATTAAATGCGCAGTTTAGTACAAAAGATAAGTTTTCTTTTTGTATAAGTAATCCATATTGTGTGCTACACACAAAACAAAAATAACTGTAAATATACGCAATGAAAAATATTAACAGACTTCCTTCAAAAGTGCATGTCTGATGTTATATGTTCTGCTTAATGGAACAGTATTATTAATTTATAAAAAGTGGTGATATTTTAATTCTGACGCAGTAGATGTTTATTTATGGAATTTAATTGCTGAAGTGAGAAGTAAAGAGCTCTGTTACTTATGTTTATTGTGAATTATTAAACAAATTATTTATTTTGTTACAAATTTTTCATTACAATTTAAACCTAATATTATAATAAAAACTCTTACATCTTTAATTGAATAAACTGGTATAGATTTTTATTATGTTATAATTACTAATTTCAATCTTAACACATTGGGGACTGACAGCTGTGCGTTCCACCCACCCCTGCTAGACCGAACATTTCTGTCAAAAAGGTGGGGTGTGTGGACTTTAAAATTTTTACACTGCACAAGCAACAGGTTGTGTGGTTCTTTACATAAATTATATGTAACAGTCAATCACAATAATACATAAAGTAATTCTTTATTTAGAACACTAATAAAGAATTCTCACCAGGCCTTCTAGGAGAACTTAAGGGGTGATTTGTGTTTGTGATAACGTAAAGGCACAGTGCAAAAGGATGCATATAGTAGATGAGTTTCTTTTCTTGTGTTCACTGCAAACGTGTGCGGCAATGTTTTTGGAGGGGTGGGAAATTTTTTTTTCTTTCCAGTCACCAATTGGTGTTAATTTATGTATTATTCTTGGTCTCAGTCTTCATGGTAAGGATGGACGTGGGTTGTGTGTCCTAGAAATGGTTTCCTTTTCTCCTATGTCTTTCTTCCTCTTCCCTGTTCATCTGTTTCAAATTTCACGACGACCTGACAATAGGCTGTTTCAAGCAAAAAATTTCTGTTTGACATTTTTGTTGTTAGGTTTTGAAATTTGTAGGACCCTGAAAGCATTAAAGAGTGCAACATTCAGAAGCCACGATACAACTTTCTTGCTTCATTTCACTGTTTTTCAAGGATGGAGTAAATATGAGAGGTACTGGTCAGCCCTGTCTATGCCATTCACCTACTTGTTATATTGAAATATTCAATTAGGCATTTTTACAAAACGTTTACCATCCCCACTCTTGTGTTGTCTGAAGCAATGTGCTAACCCATTCTTATATCTCTTATTTTTCCATTTTGTGAAGCAAAAACTTCCCCCCCCCTGACTGAAAAAATTACCACTTTCTCCTGGTTGGAGTTTATTTCCTGCTTCCACAAATGATTTTTGATGCCCCCTGTTAATCTGTATTGTTCCACAAACTCTCGTCTTTCTTTCGAGCAAATTTTGAGCTATAGCCACACTATTATAATAATTATCCTGGTAGACATGATGCCACAGATATAAATTCGGCTCCAGAATGCAAAATAGTGTTTCTTCTATTTTTTCCCCTCTGCAACATATATTTACAGGTTATATATGTATCCCATAATAGCCTATCATTATCATCATCAACAACAAGGATTAAGCTCAATGGCCTGTTCCGATCTCATTATAGGTCGAATTGGTCCTTCCATCTCTTCAATGGTCTTCCCAACATTCCTCTTCAATGGTCTTCCCAACATTCTTCTCCCTTTTGGTTTATAATTATACATTCTTCTTGGTATGCGCTGTTAATTCATTCGTAATACGTGCTGAAGATAAGCATGTTGATAATATTTTATTCTTTCACAGAGATTAAATATATTAAGTTCTGTTCTTATATTTTCGTTTTTCTTTTTATTGGTCCTTTGGTATCCTGCTATTGCTCTCAACATCTTCATTTCAGCAGCATCTATTTGTTTACTATCTGCCTTTGTCAGTGTCCAGGTTTCACATCCATATATAAGAGATGGAACTGCCAATACTTTGTAAAACTTCAAAATAGTTTCTTTTCTAGTCTTATTCAATAAAGTGTGTTTAATTGTAAATGCTTTACAACAATTCCTTTATACTTTAAATAATATCTCTCTAAAATACAATTTAAGAATATCTACATCTAAAACAAAAATATTAGCTCTGAAAGGAAAATGTGCAATAAGAACAAAAATAATGATAAACAATGTAATTATAGACCAAGTTCACAATTTTAATTATTTGGGATAATAGCCTAACTACCCACACTAAAATTCCATATTTCACAAGCCGTCTGTCTTGAAACTATAAACTACTCTTTCTGTAAAGATGGAAATTTTATAAAAGAGAAGAGAGGGGTACAAAAACAACTAAAATTTATTTCACAATGAGAAAAAACAAAATTGCATGCCTCCTTCAAAAGCGAAGAGGCAGGGAAATCATACAAAATGTAAAAACGGTAGTCTCCGTGGCTAGTCGTCTAGCGCTGGACATTTAAACACGGAGTTCTCTATGGCCTGTCACAATGTGTTAAAATAACTTTTTATTCAGTATACTGTATTGCACACTGAAAGCTATGATGAAATAGTGTTGTTATAAGATATCCCTTCCAAATAAAACCAAATGTTTTAATACTCATACCACTTCCTACCAAACAATAATATGCAGAATCAACAAGTCTTCCTTACACATCTGCTTCTCCATCAACATTTCTCAAGTTCAGATTACTTACTAGACAATTAATTGAAATCAGTGTGTGTTTAGTGCACCTCGTCATTTTAAGAGTCACATATTACAATAGTTTAGCTTATATCATGCATTTTAAATCATCTTTGATATGTCATGAGTAGGGGATGCAAGATCAGTAAGTGATGCCAAGCCAATAAAATATATTTATATCTCTTAAATAATACTTGTAACAGCATGAAAATTGATATAAATTATTATTGATAGCTTAACATTCCTTGCAATATTCAACAACAAATGTTAGTGTGGTGTACAAATACAGAATATTACAACACTTTACAAACTACTCTAGAAAATAATTTTTAATATGCCTATAAGCTTGAATTTGTAGGTGCTTAGTAATTTAAATTAAACTATACATTAGCCAAAATCAGTACAAAATAAACCACCTACTGGAGATATCAATAAAGATTGTTACATTTAACGATGCTCAATAACATGTGAGGTCATTATGTAGCAATTTATTTCAAGTGCAAGGTTCTTCTATGTATCGTAAATCTACGACACGATACTAATGGATTTCCTTCCTACTGAGGGGAAAGCTACATTCAGAATTGTTACGCCTTTAAAATTCCATTGATTCCTAATGAGTTTGAACCCGCGAACCTCGAAATTGGAGGCATGCAGAGTAACCACTAGTCCATGACGATGATGATTTAATAATAGTAATCATGATAATAAAAATACTGTAATGATGATAATAAAAATAAAAATGTTCGGAAGTGCACAAAGGACTATTACCAAATAGCTCTGTCATTGTTTGTATGAGTGAGCGTTCTTTACTCACGCAAAAGGTATTCCAGGCAGTCTACACATAGGAGATTTTACTTACTTACTTACTCACTGGCACTATCGAACCTGAAGGTTCATGGCCGCACGGACATAAGCTCTCCATTCCCTATCCTGAGCTAATGCTTTCCAATCATTCCCTGTATAATCTACTTCCCTTAAATCATAGTTAACGTTGTTCTCCCACCTCATTTTTGGTCTACCAACTGGGCGTTTTCCCTCTGGCTTTCCTACAAGAAGCTTCCATGCAAGTCTTTCATTCCCCATACGCGCAACATGTCCTGCCCATCGCAGTCTTCGAGACTTAACTGTTCTTATTATATCTGGCTTCCTATAAAGACCATGTAGTTCATTGTTATAGGAGATTTTAGGGTAAATAATTATTTTTGGTAGTTTCCTCTCATCCCACCACTTTAATACAATTACAAACAATTGATTGGTCATCAGGTAATATTCTGGTATTTTATGATTTTATAAAAATTTTTGGTTGTAAAAGTCAATTACATATGAATTGCATTTACGCTCTTCAGAAAAACGTAAATATTAACATACTAATTTTCAAATGATAGAGCATAAAATCATCTATAATATGACTATCTTCTAAAGTTGAGGAAGTAGTTATACTTCGAGAAATTTATTTTATAAAAGAGACTTTTAAAAACAATATGATACATTGACAGCTCTATTACCCTTTAATTATATCAAAAATCGATTCAGATATTCAGTATATCATAAAGTTTCACTGTAAAAAAAATTGTAAACTTTTAAACATGTGAGTTCAATTTTCACAATTTTTTTGCCAATTTCGTATGGAATGTCCCATGCATTACAAAGTTTTATTTAAAGGCCAAGGGAAAACAAAATATATAAATTTGGGAGCCAGTTTCAAGATATAAAATAAATTCTGGCACATAAAAAAAATGTTGTGTGTGTATGTTCTAATGCCATCCACTGAACTGTTTGTGCTTCAGGTTCCATGCTGGGCAGATAGATGGCATTAATGTGGTCCATTTTCAATTTACACACCACTTCAGCAGACCACTTTATGTAGATGATATATACTTTGTGTACAGAGAGAAGTGCAGGATGAGTATATGTTTATGTGTTTGTATAGTATAAAGGGCTCTGTGTGATAGTTGACAATAAAGAGAAGGGAGAAGGTGAAATCTGGTACCGGCAAATGGCATACTCCTGTTGAAAAGCACTAAGGGGCCCGCCAGGCTTAATGTCCCCATCTGACAGACAAATCATTATCAACAGCACCACATGACTTCTCAATATATGTACTGTGGAGAGGTTTGCAATTTAATGCAGGAATCTGGTGCACAATCTAGTGATTAAAAATTGTATACCACTACATCTCCTGACCCTGAGATTGAAAATTTTGCAATTAGATTAATTTAACAATTAAAGTTTTCAATTCTGCCAGGTATCAAACCTGGGCCTGCTAATCAGAAAGTAGGAATGGTACCACCTGATTCAGGATTTTATAACGTATATATATATATATATATATTAATCTGAATATAAAGCAATTAAAATTAATAAAAGGGAAGTATGTTATTATTTTTTTTACAATATTAATGAGAATTTAGATACTTCACTAAAAAGTCATTTTAAAACAAATTAAACATGTAGGTTCATGGCCACAAGGACATATTCTCTCCATACACCCCTATCCTGAGCTAATATTTTTCCAATTATTCTCTGTATAATTTACTTCCCTGAAATCAAGGTGAATTAATTATTTTATGAATTCGCGCTATGAGGTATTTTAATTTTGGTAAACTTTAATAACTCACCTCATTTTTTTCTTGTTTTCATTTAAACTAGTTTCGGAACTTTGATTTCAGTTCCATCGTCAGTACCTCCGCGACCGTTGTTCTGTCATCTTGAAGAGCCATCTTTTGCTCCTTCTAATGACCAGGTTTCAAGGTTTTTCAGTCTGCCAATAGAAAGAGTGAAAGACGGCTCTTCAAGACAACAGAACAATGGTCATGGATATACTGATGTTGGAACTGAAATCTAAAGTTCCAAAACTAGTTTAAATTAAAACAAGAAGAAAAATATGAGGTGAGTGATTAAATTTTACCTAAATCATGGGTTAATGTTATTCTCCCACCTAATTCTTGGTCTACCTACTAGTTTTCCTACAAGGAGTTTATATGACTCTCTTTCATTCCTCATCTGTGCCACATGTCTTGCCCATTGCACTCTATGAAACTTAACTCTTGTTATTATATCTGGTTTCTAATAAAGATCATGTAACTTACTGTTATATAGTCTTCCATTCACCTGTCTGTTCATCTCTCTATAGTCCATAAATGTTCCTAAGAACTTTATTCTCAAATACTTGTAATCTTTTCTCCTTCCTTAAATTAAGAGTCTGTGTTTTGTATCCATATAATATAATTGGGATAATAACAGTTTTATATATTTTCAGTTTAGCGTTTTTTGAGAAGAGTTGGAACGACAGGAATCCCTGTAATACATAATAGCATGTATTTGCTGAATTGAGACTATGTTAATAATAATAATAATAATAATAATAATAATAATAATAATAATAATAATAATAATAATAATAATAATAATATTCTACAATTCTAATTTAAGTTCTTTTTTTTAATTATGGTATCAAGCTACCTGTACTACAATACTCTTTATTTATTTTCAGTAGAATGATTGACAAGTGATATAAATAAGAAATCTGTATGCTTTGAGTATTATATGATGAATATGACAATTTAATGATTATGAACAATAATTATCAGTAACCAGCTGTTGATTTTATATTGATTGTTGAGGTTGATAGTTGAAGTTTAATGACATATTTAATTGTTCTTTCAAAGATAATCTTCAGATAAACATTGGAATTTGTT
The DNA here is from genome assembly GCA_030220185.1 of Diploptera punctata. Taxonomy (NCBI): domain Eukaryota; kingdom Metazoa; phylum Arthropoda; class Insecta; order Blattodea; family Blaberidae; genus Diploptera; species Diploptera punctata. The sequence goes on along the minus strand of JASPKZ010003868.1, from coordinate 1,935,438 downwards.
TTGTTTTCAATCGTCTTTCCAATTACTTAATAAATATACTATGTCTCAATTAATAAATTGAGTCAGATAAATATTTTTTCATCTCTCCTCATAAAACTCGTTGTTTTCACAGGATCAGTTTCAAATGCCCATCACCTCCATGCTCAACCAAAAGTCCAACTTTTCCCAAACTGTTAATTCTAAAGGCTTCTATAAATGTTTGGGAAAATATATACACCCTTAGACAAAAAAATCCGCAGATTCTATCAACCAATCGGGGAACTTTGTGAGCGCTTGCAGAAGCCGTATTCACATCAATGCATTTTCATCTATTACCGCCCTGGGTTGTTTGCTAGTTAACGCAGTGCACACTCAAGCAACATGAAAGAGAGAGCTTGGCTTAGTGTGTTTGCATGGTCGAGAGGTTTAACAGACATCATCTGCATTCGTAACCTCACAGGTTCGATTCCAGTTCTACTTTTTTTTAACTGAATGTTGAAATAGCATTTCACCTATAATATAGTTTCATATTAAATTTTATATTTGAATTTTATGGCTTTAATGCACACATAAAATGCGCAAAAACATAAATTAAAACCTTCTTCTAATAAATAAATGAGGAAAGAAAATAATATCTTCTAAAATGAAAACTTTAACAAAAACAAAATCAGTATTGGGTGTATGAACCCTCAGCATCTATTACCGCCCTCAATCTGTGGGGCATTGATTCAATCAAATTTCTATAGGCACGTGGACAATCGGCTAGAGCATGCCTATGTCGTGTGTGTGCTGAGCCATGGTAAAACTCGATATGATTCATTATAAACAAACTTGTTAGAGGCTGCTGCTTTTGTGCAGATGTCTGTGCTTCACAGTCTATTGAATGCAATACATTGAAATTACCTAGAACAAACCCTGAATGTGGTAAATATAATTGTTACAATAACGACATTAACATTGATTTAATTCAAATGTCAAAATAAAATGTTGTATTTAATTCATAAAACATTTTAATACAAATATCATGAGAAAAAAAACTGCATAATTGAGGATGCGAATCTGCGACCTTCATTAACAGAAACAGTGACTGCATGCTTTACCGCTGACCTAACAGGACACGTAGGAGTGTCTTCAGTTCATGCCACATAACACAGTGGGTTCAGGGACTGCACAATTATGACTAGTTTCTTAGCAATTATGACTAGTGTTCTAGTTTGAACCCAGCGCTGTGCCGAGTAGGACTTAGAAGAAATGTGTGTTCAAGAGATGACTAATTTTTTTTATCTAAGGGTGTACATTCAATAGAACTAATATAGATCTATGAATTTTGAAGTTCCCAGCAAGCAAAATGTATCTCATTGTTCATAAATTTGGCATAGATGCCAGTTCGAAAGATAATAGTAATGGCAGAATATTAACTGTCGGAGTTTTGACTAAGGAGGAGGTGACTGCCTTTGAAACCGCTCCTGTGAAAACACAGAGTTTTATGAAGTGAAATGAAAGAATATTTATCTGACTCAATTTATTAATTGTTAATTACCGTATTGTTAATTTCAACCATAATTTTATTAAAATACTAAGCCTTACTCATTTCAGTACTTTTACAATTTTACAAAAAAGCTGGAAGATGGAACATAATAGTAGCATGTATTTTAATATTTAACAAAAATTGACTCAACTCCCATAAAAACATGAATAAACTGTGGCACATTTGTAGATGCATATTGAAAAGTATATTGCTATATGGCTGTTAAACTTGGAAGGGCACAATCACATTATATAGAAATTTGCAAATACATATAAACAGATCCTTGAGAGACAAATTATATTTGAAGATAAAAATTATATGTTCAGACAGGGGTTTGAACCCAGGACCTTTGGCTTTCTAGGCCAATGCTCTTCCGCTAAGCTATCTGGACACTTCAATCTAAACCATCCTTGAGATATATTTTGAGAATCTGGTAACCAAAAACCATATCAAACAAGGAATTGTGGAGAATAACATCACAGAATGAGATCTGGAAGGAGATTAAATATTGTAAATGGAAATGGATTGGACACACTCTCACATGAAAACTAGACATTGTGCTAAAGAGAACCTGGAAGGGAATTCACAGGGATTGCCTAGAAAAAGAGGAAGACAAAAATTACATGGCATAGCACTGTAATAACAGAAATTAAAGAAGAAGGGAAAAGTTGGAATGAAGTCAAGAATTTGGTAAAAAAACAGAGTCCAGTGGCGTGCTTTTATAATGGCCCTATGCTTCCAAGAGGAGTGACAGGAACTACTACTATGGCACACTTATTTGATATAATTTTACAATTAAACAAGGCAGCACCATGGCACAAGTCTTTAAACACTTGCTCTCATCCTTTGAATATGAGTTTGCATCAAGGTCACTCCATGTGAGGTTTGTGATGGACAAGTCAGAGGCAGGGAAGGTTTTTCTCATAGTTTCTCCCTTTTCCCCTGCCAAATACTTAATTCCACCACTTTTCCATACACATGTTATCCATTTCATTTACTTCTGTGATGACATGACAGGTCAGTCAGTTGGCATCATTATATATACAATAGGCATAACAGCCCAGTGTTGGACCTTAGACTCTCCTTTGTTAGGAGTTACTAGACCAAGTTAATTTAAAATTATGCTTATTTCCTTACAAATGTCATGAATGGTATGTGGGACTCAATGAGACATCTAGTAGGTGACTAAGGTATTGCTAAGATGTAGGAGGTCGGTAAATTTTGCTTAGAATCCTCTTTACTCAGACTTAAGGTTCTGTTATGAGCCTGAAAACCTTCAGACTCAGGACCCATGGCTTAAAGTCCTCCTGGATGACTTGCTCCTTGGATTCTTTCATCCTAAAAGAATCCATCAATTGGGCTGGATTTGAACCTGTGACCATTCACATTCTATGACAGTAATTCAACATTTTGATGTTTTTTTTAATTATGGTATTTCTTTGCTCTACATTCCCCCAGGGAAAAACTTTAGATTATCTTGATCAATTAATTTTTCTAAATTCTACAGAATCTTAGTGCACATGCGCGAATGCTTAAAGAACTTTCGCTAGATGGTAGACATATGTGTGAAATCGTTATGATCAACCTTCACAATAAATTTCCAAATATGTTTATAAGAAATGGATGTACACCAACTTCTCCCTTCCTAACCTAACAAAATAAATTACATGCATATCATTTAATGAACTTTAAAGTAATCTGATGTACACTAACTTGTCCCATCGGAAGCTAACAAAATGAAATGAGTGAACGTCATTTCTTAAAAAATATATTTTTGAATTAATTGTGAAATTTGGTCATTCTGATTTCACAGATATGTCTGTCATTTAATAGAACTTTCTTTAAGCATTCGCACATGTGCACTATGATTCTATAGAACTTTGAAAAAAATAATTTGAGATAAATGCAACCATTTGCATACTTAGTTAAATATTTAATAAAAAAATATTATAAGTATTATTGCAAAATGTTTAAAATAGTATGGAATGTTTGTAAAGACAGAAAAAGTATGAGCAACAGTATTACAAGAATATAATATAGAAAATCATAGGTCGAAATATTCTAAAGTTGAGCCTTCCCCCATTATTGCATTAAAATACTGGGCTATTCAGGAAGAAGGAGCAGACTTCAAACATTTATTTCTTCCAAACTACAAAAAATAGAAACACAATTCCAATGTTCCTGGAAAGAGAAAAGTTTGAAGTTCCGATCACGGCCGCATTTCTCTAAAACCACATCCGACATTACCTGAATAATACCATTCCAGGACACTGGATTGGAAGAGGACTAGCACAAGAACAATTTCATCACCGGTGGCCTCCCAGGTCACCAGACCTAACCACATATTATTTTTTATCTGTGGAGATACAAAGACCATTTGTTTTTGTCCCCCCTATGTCTGACACTCTTGAAAATCTGCAACATCAAATTGTTGAAGTTGTGAATTCGGTAACTAGAGACCAGCTGAATCGTGTGTGGCAAGAAAATGAGCCACCGTTTTGATATTTGTCGTGTAACACATGGTGAAATTTGAACTTTTCTCTTTCCAGGAATATTGGCATTGTGTTTCTATTTATTGTAGTATGGAAGAAATAAATGATTGAAGTCTGTTCCTTCTTTCTGAATAGCCATGTATATTAGGTGAATATAGGCCTTCATATTATGGATTATCAATAGAACTGATACAAAGGTTTCAAAATACTGATGATTAAACAGAATTAGGAACTCCAAGATATCCAGATTCTGTGGTATGGTAAGATAATGCATTTCTTAATGCCTCAGTTCTCTTTTATCACTTATTGTCAAATAGTACTAAAAATGTTCACTTGAGAATGAAGTGTATCACTCTGCCATCATTAAAAATTGTTTTGTGTTTCTTTTTAACTGCTTCTATTAGCTTATGAACAGCTTTTAAAGAAGAATGCTTGGAAAAACTAGAAGAGATAGAATACAGAACACTAAAGTAAGGGACATTATTTATTAGATAAAATAAAAATAAAATGGAGCATGATAGAATAAGATATGTAAAACATTTTCTCAAACTCATGTATAAATTGAAAAAAACCTCATAGTGTAACTTCACACTTTAATTTTGATTGAATTTAAGAGTTCATGTTTCACATCCATATAGAATAACAATTTTACATATCTTCAGAATAAGCTGCTATAGGTGAAAGTTTAATCTCTCTATTAGCAGCTCCTCACAAAGATGGAACTGAATATCTGCTTCCAGCTCAAATTTTAAACACAGAAATTTTATAACAAACCTGCCTCATGGCCTTATGGTCAGAACTTTTTACTTCAGTTATGATGGGGTATGCTATAGTGTAGTTGGTTAAGGCAATACGTTACAACCCAGAAGGTCAGAGGTTTGAGTCCCAGTGAGGTCAGGATTTTAAACTACCCTAAACCTACTGATGGCACAATGGAATTTTTCGTTTAAAGGAATTATTCCTATGGTTGCCCATGGTTTGGAATTTGGGTTACATCCAGAAATAAAAGGGAAAAGTAATGAATTTTGAAATTACCAGGGAAAAGGATTTGATTTGGAAGTTCATAGATCAACCTAAAGATGGAAGAGGAAGCAACATACAGGATCGCCAACCACCAGTTTAACAATCAGAACAAGTTGATGATAGAATGCCTGCATTCTGAAACATATTCTCAATAATATTTGAAGAGAAAAATTTTCGTCTAGACCGAGACTCGAACCCGGGACCTTTGGCTTGCCGGGCCAAATGCTCTACCAACTGAGCTACCGAGGCGAGTTATGATATAGACGCAAATTTTTCTCTTATATACGTTGTAATTTCCAAATGCTTTTGAAACCATTGCTTCTATCTTTATATAAGAGAAAAATTTGCGTCTATATCACCTCGGTAGCTCAGTTGGTAGAGCATTTGGCCCAGCAAGCCAAAGGTCCCGGGTTCGAGTCTCGGTCTAGGCGAAAATTTTTCTCTTCAAATATAATTTATCTTTCATTGAGAAATGTTAAATCAATAATAAAAATATTCTCAATCATTTAATATGTGTAAGAAATAAATCATTAATGAGTTGGTTATTTTGACTCACCTCATATTTCTTGATTTTTATGCAAATCAGGTTACGTTGCTTTTGCATGACATTGTCAATGCATTCCAATATTCTCAATAATTCTACTAATTATGAAGTGAGGTGTTAATTTTCTGGTTCTTTAAAATTATTAAAGAAACCTCATAGTGTTACTTCCTAAAAATATTAACTATTACTTAACCAAGTAATTTATTTTACAATACAATAGGAAGTAACATTAAGGGGTTTGTTTAATAATTAAAACATTTTATCTGTTCATTCTTACCTCTTAGAGTTGTTTTTGTCGAACATATGTTTTAGAGCTTCTTAGCCCCATCGTCAGCGATTACAGACTCATTACTGTAATCGCTGACGATGGGGGCTAAGAAGCTCTGAAACATATGTTCGACAAAAATAACTCTAAGAGGTAAGAATGAACAGACAAAATGTTTTAATTATTTAATTATCAAGCTAATTTAGTTAATCTGATTTCCCTAAGTTGTCAGCGAGTGAAAAATAGTTAGCTTATTGCCTCAAAGAGACATCTAGTAGGCAGCCGAGATATTACTTAGATGGGGAAACACAATTAAATTTTGCTCAGAGGCACTAATTTAGACTCGAGATTCTTTTATGGACCCGAAAATCTCCAGTATCCACAGTTTAAAGTTTCCTTTGGATATTTCCATCCTAAAAATCCATTGACCCCAGCCACGTTTGAACCTTTGGCCCTCGGACCCAGAGGCAAAGAACTTAACCTCTAGACCACCAAGGCCAAATGCAATGATGGTAATAATGATGACCAAACTATATCTCTTATTACCTATACAACCTACAAGCCCTACTCACAATTTCTCCTTCCTTATACCCACACCAAAACAACACATTTGCATTACAATCTAATAGATATGAGTTCATAACCTTGTCAAGCTCTCAACACACGTACCTGATTTACATTTTAATGAAAATATACACTTGACTTAATTATGCAGAACCTAGATAATATATAAAAGTACTACATTGCGGCTGCTTATCTATATGCATGAAGTTTATACTTTTTTGTGGTGCATGATTTTGTTTTTCTTGCTATTCGTAGAACATTTTTTTTAATTATCACTTCATTGTTCTTGTCATCATGAATAAGTAGATTTCATAACTTGACGCTTATACCTATCTTATCATGTTGTAATTTAATTTTTAACTTGTAATTGTTTTTCTTTTTTTGTTTAGATTTCCATTTTTAACAGAAAAATTTACTTGTCTTGAAATATAAAGAAAATAATAGGAAAATAAAGTAATTGTAAAATAATGTTAGTAAGACCTACATTAAAACTCCACTTTGTAATTATTTACCTTGTAACATGCTTTGGAAGACCTTTCTCCCATCTTCAGCAGGTCTTGTGAATCCTGAGGCATAACAGATTCATCTCTCTCTGTCAATGACCAGTCACAAGACCTGTTGGAAAAGCTGAAGATGGGAGAAAGCTTTCCCAAAACATGTTTTAAGGTTATTTAAATATTATTTTACCAATATATTTTAAGTTAAAATTTGGAGTTAATATATTAAATCATTTATATTTGACCTAACATTTTATAGTTGTAAATAAGAATTTCCTATTATTAACATAACAAAAGAGGAAAAATTTCAGCTTGACCCAGGATTTGAACCCAAGCTTTAAATGCTTGAACTTTACCATTGAGCAATTTAGGCAATTTCAGGAGCAAACACAAATATATTTCTCTTTAATCCCCAAATAACGTCTCACTACTAAGGGAAGCAGGGTATTAAATAAATAATAGTTTTAAAAAAACTAAAAGAACACGCTTTATTAGAAAACTAAAAAATGAAAAATAATTTTAATCTCCAACACATATAGAATAAAATTAGAGTTATCAACAAAAAGAAAATAATTTTACCATCAAAAGCGTGGGGTGCTCTATATCAATTAATATATTTGATAATAAACAGATATTGGTAAAAGTAAGCTCTCTAAGAGGAGAAGACTACATAACAATGAACTACATGGTCTTTATAGGAAGCCAGATATAATAAGAACAGTTAAGTCTCGTAGACTGCGATGGGCAGGACATGTTGCACGTATGGGGAATGAAAGACGTGCATGGAAGCTTCTTGTAGGAAAGCCAGAGGGAAAACGCCCAGTTGGTAGACCAAGAATGAGGTGGGAGAACAACATTAACTATGATTTGAGGGAAGTAGATTATACAGGGAATGATTGGAAAGCATTAGCTCAGGATAGGGATGTATGGAGAGCTTATGTCCGTGCGGCCATGAACCTACGGGTTCGATAGTGCCAGTGAGTGAGTAAGTAAGTAAGTAAGCTCTCTAAGAAGAAAATGTAAAAATCATAAAAATCACCCCACGCTTTTGATGGTAAAATTATTTTCTTTTTGTTGATAACTCTAATTTTATTCTATATGTGTTGGAGATGATTTTTTTTTTTGTTGACCACTTTATTTTATCCCAAGCGTATTGGAAATTAAAATTATTTTTCATTTTTTAGTTTTCTAATAAAGCGTGTTCTTTTAGTTTTTTTAAAACTATTATTTAGTTTTTATTTTTTAGTTTTAATATTTTACAGAATAAGATAAAAATGTAAATATCTTTAAATTCGATACTATTGTAGTATGAGCTAAAAGTAATACTCTTCTATAAAAAAAAACCCTCCCAGCCGGATTTGAACCAGCGACATATGGATTACTGAAATTATATACCACTAAGAGTTCACTGCTCTACCAACTGAGCTCTTACAATGATTGACTAAAAACTCGACAAGTCCGCAACCTATTATACCAGTTTTCATTTTTTTGATTTTCAGATGATTCTGGCCAGGATTTTAGAAACAAGATATGAAATTATTGTATTGTCACGGGTTCTCTACACATATACAAAGTTTCAAGTCGATCCAACGTTTCTAAGTGGGTGAAAATCACGTTGAAAGATTCCGTTACATTGATACAAAAACACGTTTTTTTTTATTTTCTGATGATTATGGCCAGGATTTTAGAAAATAAATATGAAATTATTGTATTGTCACGGGTCCTCTACAAGTATACAAAGTTTCAAGTCGATCCAATGTTTCTAAGTGGGTGAAAATCGCATTGAAAGATTCTGTTACATTGATACAAAAACACTTTTTTTTTATTTTCTGATGATTATGGCCAGGATTTTAGAAAATAAATATGAAATTATTGTATTGTCACGGGTCCTCTACAAGTATACAAAGTTTCAAGTCAATCCAATGTTTCTAAGTGGGTGAAAATCACGTTGAAAGATTCCGTTACATTTATACAAAAACACTTTTTTTTTTATTTTCTGATGATTATGGCCAGGATTTTAAAAAATAAATATGAAATTATTGTATTGTCACAGGTCCTCTATAAGTATACAAAGTTTCAAGTCGATCCGATGATTTTAAGTGGGTGAAAATCGCGTTGAAAAATTCCATTACATAGATAGATAGATAGATACAGGTGAAGCTAATATAAAGCGTGTAAAATAGAAAAAATTATGTTTGGTCCTGGAGTTGCCTAATAGCTCAATGGCAGAGTGCCAGTATGTTCAAAACCTAGCTTAGGCATAAATTTTCCTCTTTAGTTATTTAACTATTCCCTTCAGATGGCTTGTCTGTGAGTATTAATTTCAGTATCATCTTCATCATCAGCATCAAGGATTAGACCTTGAGGTCTGTTCCGATCTTATGTTAGAATTGGTCTGATCATCTTTTGCTGGGTCTTCCAATATTTCTTCATCCTAGTGGTCTGTAGTGAAGAATCTGTTTAGGGATTCTGTTGTTAATAAATAAGGTGAATCTGGAGTTATCTTACCTCATAACTTGTTGTGTTCTACTTGAACATATTTCTATATCATATTTGAAGAGAAAAATATTATGCTCAGACCGGGGCTAGAACCCGGGACCTTTGGTTTTCTAAACCAAGTACTCTACCGACTATGTTTCTATATGTCATGCATACCATCATCAGCTTTTTCCAACTGTTGAATTTCTTGTCGTATTGCAATTTATTAATATATTCTTGTGTTATCAATTCTATTGATGTGGTCCATCCATTCATCTCTGTATTGTGTAATCATTAATTTCAATATTTTTATTTTATTATTTCAGGACTGTTTCTGTTATATACACAGCTATCCTCAACCAAAATATACAATTTTTTTCTTCCACACTTCCCGGTCTTGCATGTCTGCTTCTGTCATATTTCTCTTCTTTGCATTGTCTTGAATTCTCTTTATCCACATTGGCTTTGGTCTACCATGTTCCCCTTTTCCAGGAAGTATCCAATTCAATATTTCTTTCTTAGTTGGATTTCTTCAATCTCTTGTACAATATCCTTTTCTACATTCATAATTTCTCTTATTGTATTATTTTTTATTTTATCTAATTTTGATATTCTTGCCAATCTTCTTAAAAAGTCCATTTCTGTGACTAATAATTTATTTCTGTGTTTTTGCTTCAACGTCCATGTTTCTGCACCATATAATAAAACACTCTTCACAATTGCATTAATCGGCCACGGTGGACTAGTGGTTATGCTCCTTGCCTCTGGTCCCGAGGGTCGCAGGTTCAAACCCAGCCGGGGTCGATGGATTTTTTAGGATGGAAAAATCCAAGGAGCAAGTCCTCCGGGAGAGACTTTAAGCCGTGGTTCCCGAGTCTGAAGATTTTCAGGCTCGTAAAAAATCCTTAAGCCTGAATGAAAAGGCCTCTAAGCAAAATTTACCAAATTTTCCCGTCCTAGTACTACCTTGATTTCCTAGATGTCAGTATGAGACGAAACGCTGACCACGTACTACTCAAAATGACATCTATACGAAAACAAGTGTAACAAAATTAATATGGTTAAATTCTTCCCTGTAGGGGGAGAGCGCCTAAATCTCTGTAAAGGGAAAACATAGGCTTACAATACAATACAAATACAATTGCATTATATATTAATAATTTAGTCCTCTTGATTATATTCCTACTCCATTAAATAGAATTTAATATGCCAGTAACTTTCTTTGTCTCTATTAAAGGATATGAATTTGTGGGTGCATATACACCAGTTATATTTATTTTTCTACTGTATACATTTACTTCTGCAGAAATAATTTGTTCATTGATAAATTTTAAAATTTGTGATATATTTTTTATATTTCTCCAGCTTTTGTAGAAGAGACCAGCCTTTCTGCTAAATATTGGTGTGCAAGAGAGTGAATAATTTCATTATCAAGTGCTCGACATTAGATACCAACCAACCATATTTCTTATTATTGGAATTGATACTCCGGGCTTTGCTCTTTTGATTCTATTCGCTTTATCAAATCCGCTCCTAAAATGAATATATCTACCTAATGTCTCTTCTCCTTGTCCTCTTTTATTCACTTCTAACAAAACTGCAATGTCCATGTTATATTTTTCAAGTTCTCTTGGAATTTCGTCAATTTTATTCATCAATCCCTGTAAATTCCAACATCCTATAGGCATTGTCCTATTACTTTTGCTTTGCCGTTGTATGTGTTTCATATCCGAGGCTATAGATTTTGGTTTTTTAGTTTTAAGTTTTTTTTATAATGTATGAGGAGCTGGCCCATAGCATCAACCCCCAACCTGGAGGACCAAAGACTTTTTCTGGAGTCCACCATAGATCAGTTGCTTTCACTGCAGCTAAGAGTCTGATCCACCCTTTATTGCCTCATCTGCCGTCTGCATCTTACCATAGGTCTCCTACTCTGCTGCATCTGCCGTTGGGCATTTTTAAAACATTTTAAATAGTTTTCTTTTATAAAAAAAAGGAGATATTTTGATTTCTCTAATATATTATGTGAATGGAATTGAAAGGACTCAAATGTGCATGAGTTTATTATAGTTTGTGTAGAATTGTTTTTGTTTCATTATTATTATTATGTGTCTGTTTTCTATATGTAAATTTTTTTCCCATACTTTGACTTCTGTTGATTTTTCCAGTTGTTCCAACAATTTTACTTCTTTTTAAATTCTATAATGTTCTGTCAATACATCAACAACTATTGCCACTATTTTTCCTCATTTTACATTTCTAAGGTGCACTTTTAGAAATGCAGTGTTATATTTTTTTGAATTTCTAAAAAAGTTATGTATGGACACAGGCTTGGATCATATGATTATAACAGATCCAATAGAATTTTTAATATAGTTAATTAAGAAATAAAATAGGTAACAAAGAAAAAGAGGAAATTGATGTAATAAGAAATGGGATATGGAAAAATTTTAACTTTTTCTGCCCCTTATAACCCCTTACTAATCTTGATATCAACTGGGAAATGCTGATAAGTTTTGGAAGAGGGTTTATAAGCACCATAACTTAATAGATTATCTTAACTGATAATAATGACACATTTATTTTCAAGTACATTTAATATTATATATACATGCTCGGTAATGGAAAATTTGCTTTAGTAGTCTTCAGTTAAAATGGGACAAAAGTTTGAGCAAAACGTTGACGGTAGAAAAGGTAAAAAAAAAATTAAATCAATCTAGGTTATAAATATGGTACTTTATATTTATCTGAAATCAATTTTTATCTTTAGTTTATAAAAATATAAATAAATCTAGCAGCCTTAAATCTTCATCATTTTTAATTAATAAGTAAGTATATTTGTAGGATCGGCTGTAATAGACTAGTGGTTATGTTCCTTGCCTCTGATCACGAGTTCAAACTTGGCCAGGGTCGGTAGATTTTTTTTGGATGAAAAAATCCAAGGAGCAGGTCTTCCAGGAGGGACTTTTAACCGTGGCTCCAGAGTCTGAAGTTTTTCAGGCTTGTAAAAGAACCTTAAGCCTAAGAAAGAGACTTCTAAGCAAATTTTACCAACCTTCATCATCCAAGTAACACTTATTTGTCTACTAGATGTCTCATTGGTTTGGTATGTTGACTACATACCATTCTTGACATAAGCATAACTAAATTAACTTGGTCTAGAACAATTATTCCCAAAGTGATCTACAGTATATTGATTTCCCAGTAGTCAACTCTGTCCTGCAAGGGGTCCATATCAGCAAAAACAAAAGTGCATAGCACTGTATCAGCTGTCAAAAACTGGTTTGATGTTGATAAATTTGTAAAAATTCAATACTAGAAAGGCAAAATAGAAAAAAATTGGCACATGGTTTATGAGACAAAAAAGTTTGGGTACCTCTGATCTAGAAACTCCTAATAAAGGAGATGCTATGGCTTGACTCAAAGGGATCTAAAGTTGATAGATAAGTATAACACTCAAATCTAGCATAAAATAAATAATTACAAAGGAATATACAGAAATTAAATTCTATATCACAGATAAAATACACAATTAATTTTCTGTCTCCTGTAAAAAAATAAATGGCAGTTTTTAGTCACTGGAACTTTATATTCATCAGTTATCGAAATGAATAGTTATTTTATTTAATAAAAGCTGTAGTATTTTGTTTTCATATGTAGAATGTACAAGAAATGTAGTAGTATAGCATAGAGCATCAACAAAGCAATCCAATTCCAAGCTAATACTTTCAATTCTCCCCATGTCTTTGCTTCCCTTCTATCTTTCTTTTAACACTTCTTTTCCATGACAGACATGGTCTTCCTCTGGTCTCAAAATAGGATTTGTCTCTCAATAGTATCCTGATCTTTCTTAAGAATATGGCCAGTTCATCTCCATTTCCAACTTTTTATTCAATTCATTTGCTTCTTTTTGAGTATTTGAAGCTCATTAAGAATCTTGCATTCCAGTACAATTTGGCAATAATTTTCATTTGTAATAATATTTGGCCAAAAATATTAAGAATCTTCCTCAGACACCTCTCTAAGAAGACATAGGGCTCCTTGTTATCTCAGCAGTCACTTTCCATGTTTCATACTTATTTACTCACTGGCACTATCGAACCTGAAGGTTCATGGCCACGCGGACATAAGCCCTCCATACATCCCTATCCTGAGCTAATGCTTTCCAATCATTCCCTGTATAATCTACTTCCCTCAAATCATAGTTAATGTTGTTCTCCCACCTCATTCTTGGTCTACCAACTGGGCATTTTCCCTCTGGCTTTCCTACAAGAAGCTTCCATGCACGTCTTTCATTCCCCATACGTGCAACATGTCCTGCCCATCGCAGTCTACAGGACTTAACTGTTCTTATTATATCTGGCTTCCTATAAAGACCATGTAGTTCATTGTTATGTAGTCTTCTCCATTCACCTGTCTGTTCATCTCTCTTTGGTCCAAAAATTTTCCTAAGAACTTTATTCTCAAATACTCGTAATCTCCTTTCCTCCCTTAAAGTAAGAGTCCATGTTTCACACCCATATAATATAACTGGTAGAATAATAGTTTTATATATTTTCAGCTTAACGTTTCTTGAAAGGAGTTGGGACATCAAAAGTCTCTGCAATGCATAATAGCATGCATTTCCAGAATTGAGCCTATGTTTAATTTCTTTGTGCATCTCATTCCTATTTGTGATTATTGTTCCTAGGTATTTGAATTCAGCTAATTGCAAACACCGCTCCTATTGAGAGTACATAGTGGAAGTGAGCAACTACATAATAAGTGTCATGTAGAACAATATCAATAGATGAATTAGCAAGAACAACTCCTGTCAGCCCACCAATTGTAAAAAAGGAATACAAAACCTAAAGATCATAAACAGGGGGCACTATATGTACTTCCTCAAAATTTCCCTCATTTGTCCTTAGCTGTCCATTTCCATTATATACTGAATTTCTACGTGTGACCATACATTTAGTTTTACTGATATTTACTTCCAGTCCTAATTTCTTAGTGTTACTCAATAGTGTGTGCGTATTGGCCTTTAGTATCTCTTCACTATTGGCCAGTAGTACTACATCATCAGCATAAACTAACAGCTTATTAATACCATTCAGTTGTAAGCCTTCCTCATTCTCTAAAGATTTAATGGCATGCTCTAGTACAAAATTAAATAGTAGAGGAGATAGTGCATCTCCTTGCTTCAACCTATTCTGGATTTCAAAAGTGTCTGAAAACTGTTTGCCTACACGCACCCTACTCTTTGAGCCATTTAGACACATTCGTATAAGTCTAACTAACTTTTTAGGAATTCCGAACTCCAGCAGGATACTATATAACTTCTCCCTCTTAATTGAATCATATGCTTTTTTGAAGTCTACATATAGTTGATGTACAGTACCATTATATTCCCATTTCTTCTCTAAAATCTGTCTTATACTGAAAATCTGATCTGTTGTAGACCTGTTTCTTCTAAATGCACATTGATGATCTCCTAGAATGTCATCAATATAGGGAATAAGTCTGCTTACTAATATATTTGTTAGAATAAACAAATATATTAGTTTCATATCCATGTAATAATACTAACTTAACATTAGATCTGAAAATACAGAGTTTTCAAACTTATTCCTCAGCAAAGGTGCAAAAACATAAAAATTACCAAAAAAAGTAGAGATACGAGGTTTGCAAGTTAGGGTGATTACGTGTTATGATTTAACTTACTTTGTTGTTGGAATCTCTCTGGATATCCATAGAGGGATTAAACTGCATTTACCTTATGAATTCTTGATTTTTATATCACAAGGATTTTTTTTAAATTTTGTTAATTATCCACAATACAATGATTTTTCATCACTCTCAAGAAATATTTCTTCTTGAGTAGTAGTAGTCGTGTGAACATCCTCATCTGAAAGTCCAAGTTCACTCATACTTCTCACACTATCCATCCAATTTTCTTTAGGTCTTCCCTTTCTTCTTTTCCAATATACTTTCCACTCCAAGATCTTCTTAGGGATTCTATCAGATTTCATCCTCTTGAGATGTCTTTTCCTTTTTAATTGTCTGTAATACATTTCTTTCAACTTTCATAATTCTCCATGATCTTCTCCATCTCTGTTGCTAATAACTTGTTAATTTGGTACTGTTAATTGTCCATGCCTCTGATCCATATAACATAATATCCTCTACAGTGGCCATATAAATAAATTCTTTTGTTATGTAAAGCATGTTTATCTTCCATTATATTTTTAATTCAGCATGCCAATTAACAAGGAGGATATGCTTATTAATAACAAAAAATGTTTGTGTTTCAGGACCATTCAGTTGTATACCAATTCGATATATTATAGCTGCATTATGTTTTCTTGGATATTTCCTGGAATATTCAGTGAAGGCCTGTATGTCAGTTGTTATTGTAGCTATGGTCAAAACAGATTCAAAAGAAAATGAAACAATTTTCAATGTGACAACAATAGCAATTGATTATGATGATGTTTGTCCAGGAGAAACAAGTACAACATCAACTGCAGAGGTAAACTTGAAATGTAAATTTGAAAAATAATTTTACAATTTAGTTTATTGGTTACTGGTATTTATTTTCCAATATCCAGAATTGACACTTAAATAATCTTCTCTTGAGCCTCCCAGTACAAGCTGACAAAGTTTTTGGATTGTTATGCTGTGGTGTTTAAAACTGGACATTGCTAACCAGAGTTAAGGAAAATAACCACTAGTCCATCGTAGCCAACATGTATTTTATTATGAACCTTTTATGTTGAATGAATGAATGCCAAAAGTGTATGAAACAAAGAAAATGCTTAAAGGGCAGATGTATGGAATGAGAATGTGTAGAAAGAGGTTGATTTGTCAAAGTAGAAAAGGATATTAGATCTATGGAAAAGACAAAATGAGACAAGGTACTTTAGGTCAATGAAGGTGGAATTTTCTTCATAGTTAAATATGGAAAATAACATTATGAGGTTCTTAATTCAATGAATGAATGAGTCACTTTCACCATTTTTGGCCAATTTACTTATGGGTTACTTTAGAATGTCATATTACCAATGTTATCCCTGGATAATGTTGGTATGGATATGTGGATGATATTTTCTCTGTGATATATTCTAAATATATTGAAGATACATTGAAATTACTCAATCTACAAGATGAATCTGTAAAATTTACTATGGAATTAGAAAAGAATAACCAAATCCCATTTTTGGACCACTACATTATAAGGAATGAACAACAACAAAGAATTGAATACAATATATACAGGAAGGATACTCATGCTAACAATTATATAAAGTCTTCAGATTTCAATCATATTGCACATAAACATGCAATTTTCAACAGTTAAATATATAGATTATTAAATGTTCCACTAAATGAAGAAGATTTTAAGAAAGAATACAATCACATTTTGAACATAGCTAATTTAAATGGTTTTGGAAAGGAAATAATTATAAATAAATTAAAGAAATTCGGACAACAAAAAAGATTAAAAGAATACACCACCCTGCAATCTGAATCAAAGAAATGAAAACAATTTAAGAAAATTACTTATCATCCTGAAATATATAACAAATTTCAAAAAATTTTCAAGGAATCCAATATTACTTGGCACCGATAAATAAATTTAGTCTTGGTAATCTATTAATAACCAATTAGAAATGTATCATTCCAGATAGTAAAAAATCTGGGATTTATCAAATTAGTTGTAAACATTGCAATAAAGTGTACATAGGAAAAACAAAATGGAATTTGGACACTCACACAAAAGAAAACTTTAGAAATATTAAAAATGGTGAAATTGCAAAATCAGCTGTTGCAGCACATAGTTTGTTGGAGAATCAAAAAATTGAAAAAGAGGCTAAACTTCTAAAACATTTGAAAAAAACCTTTAGAATTGACAGTTTGGGAGAAGATATATTGTCAGCATTCAAGCAGAAGTCCAAAATTGGCTGTTTTGAGATATGTACACTACTATATTATGAAAATGATTCTTAACAGTCTAGCAAAACCCACTAAGTGCTATCCCCGTCCTTTTCTAATAGATGCTTAATATTTTCTGGCATAACAGACTTCTGATGTTTGATCAAATTTTAAAATCACTGTATCTCAAAATAACAATTTTGGACTTAGTGAAATCTGCAAGAACGACGACGATATATTCAGAAGAACAAATTTAGATTCATGAATTTCGAAATTCTGAATGAACAGGACCTGATCTCAAAGTTCATCAAATCAATACTAGATGGCAATGTTATAGATGGAGATTCCAACAAAAATCCAGTATTCATAATATCGACTGAAAATTGGAGGGATGTCCTCTTGAAAACTGCAGTTCCTGTGTTTAAGTAAACATAAACTATGAGGTAAGATAAGAAATGATTCATTCATCATGGAATTTTCTTATTCAGGAGGCCAAAGGTTACATCGATTTGTAGCACCAGTGTATAAATAAGTAATTTTAAAGGCATTCTTTAAGAAAGGCCAATCTTCATTAATGATTTGTACTCATAAATGTTTCAATTTTTTTAGGGCAATGGTGAATTTGATTGGAATGAAGAACTTCAAGGATATGTTCTAAGTGCTACTGGCTATGGAATTATACTAACTCATGTAATAGGTGGTCGTCTAAGTGAAAAATTTGGACCAAAGTACATTATTGGTTCTTCGCTTTTCTTTACTGGCTTGTTAACAGTTCTATGTCCACTTTTTGCCAGATGGCATGTTATTGCTTTTATTGTCTTGCGAGTTCTTGTTGGAGCTACTTCTGTAAGTATTTATATTAAGAAGACTTTTCATTCAGAATAAATTAGCTCAGGATAGGGATATGTGGAGAGATTATTGACCCATTTTTTTATTAAACAAATTTGATGGGTTATTTACACCTCACCTCAAATTTTGCCCTCTCACCTGAACATGTTTGAAAGGAAATTTCTTCCATATTCAATCAAAAACTGACTGTTTGAGATGACCACTGGAGGTCTTATATATTCTCTCCTTTTAGTGTTGAGAAGACAAACCATACAATAAAATAAATTAATTTTGAAGTTCCCAGGAGAAGCTTTGATTGTATGGTTTATCGAGCCAACACCAGAGGAAGGTAATATGCAAGACTTCTAACTGTCATTACTGCAGGCAGTTTTTGGCTGAAAATAGAAGAAATATTCTTCAAAAAATGTTTCAACTCAAAAAGCAAAATTTAGGTAAGGTGTAAATAACTGATTCATTAACAGTTTTATTTTCATCTGGTATTATCTGTATTCATTCAAAAAATATGGTAGTTTGAAACCTCAGCATCGCTTTTGAGATACAGTGTATATGAACTTTTGGCTTACAAAATATTTCATTTTACAGGCCATGTTTCTTTTTATTGAAAATAATAATATGACTAACTTTTTAGGAATTAATGCTATGAGGTTTTATTTATTTAACTAAAATTGTATCACCTCACCTCATATCCTTCTTCTTAAACCGGTTCGGAACCTTATTCAATTCCATCCTTAGTATTTTCACGACCGTTGTTATGTCGTCCTAAAGAGCTATCTCCTGTTTCCTCTGTTGGTAGACTGAAGAACCTCGAGGTTCAAGAAGACATAACAGCAGTTGTAAAAGTACTGAGGATGGAACCGAATAAGGTCCCAAAACCGGTCTAATAATAAGAAGAAGAATAATATGAGGTGAGGTGATACAATTTTACTTAAATTAATAATTTAACCTTTAGCAAGTTAAAGAAATTTATAGGTAAATAATACAAAATAAAAATATTGAATTCATTATAAAAATATTTATATATTATTTTACAGGGGGTGATTTTACCATCAATGCAAGTGATTATATCAAGATGGTACACAGTTGAAGAAAGACAGTTTATGTCAAGTATAATTCTTTCATGTAAGGAAACATTTTATTCTTCCTCTCTCTTAATTTCATACCTTAATTAATTTGGAGTTGCGGCTCCGTGGTGCAAGTGGTTAGACGCTTGCCTCTCATTGCTGGGGTCCCAAGATCGAGTCTTGGTTACTCCATGTGAATTTCATGGTGGACAAAATGGAGCTTGGGTTCAGGTTTTTCTCAGGGTTTCTCCCATTTTCCCATGCCACAAATTTCATTCCACCATTTCTCAATACCCATCTCATCCATTTAATTTCATTTCGTTCATCTGCCCCTGTGACGGTGCATCAGGAGAGGTCAGCTGGCACCATTGTTATTCACAGACCTCTATAAATATAGGGGCTTCATCTCATCTCATTCCTCGACCCAACTTTGAGTTGGACACAAGTTGAGGACAAAATTAATTTGGAATAACATTTTTTGTGTCCAATAGTACCAGGTTTTCTTATAACATTTCTGGCCTTCTCACTTGACATTAAGAGAATTGTAATACATTTCTAAGGTTGGGGCACCTAGAAGGTGGAGTTATGTACCCCGATGATATGATTAGGATTTCATAAATGATAATGAAGCACCAGGAGAGTCCTTAAACCAAAATTCCATTGTATTTCATAAATTAATTATGTGAAATAACATTATGAGGCTTTCAAGTTAATAACTGGATAGTGAGTCATGAAAATCTCACATCATAAACTCCGTGATCTTCAAGCACAGAACTGCAGTTTCAAGAGCCATCCCTCTTATCTTCATAAAGATGGCTGAAAATGAGAGGGATACCTCTTGAAACTGCAGTTCTGTGCTTGAAGATCATGGAGTTTATGAGGTGAGATTTTCATGACTCACTATCTAGTTATTAATTCTGATGTATTACTTATTTTTAATTCAGCACTCACTTTTATAATACTTGGAAATGTCTGTATGATTTTTTTTTTTTTTTCCAGCTATTTCGTTCTGCCTTGTGGCAACTCTCAGTGCTTCTGGTATCCTTGCTGATGCTCTAGGTTGGCCATTTGTTTTCTATCTTTGTGGAGGACTAACAATATTTTGGGTAATTCCATGGCTGCTGTTCATATATGACAGCCCTGAGGTACATCCTTTCATATCTGATGAAGAGAAGAACCATATATTGAATAGTCTGGTGAAGTACAAGAATGATAAGGTTTGTATATTTATTTTTTTTATCACTCTGAGCATGAGATGATTTTGACTTTCAGTAGTTAACCCAGTGTACAGGGCTACTATAAAAGAAAACTTGTCACACATGTCACTTTTGTTCGGGTTGGATCGTCCACCCCTGCAAATAGCATATGTGGATGTGAGACAAGCAGCTGACTGGTAGGCCAAGGGCCTTTCAGACCTATCGTGCTATGGAGTGGAATAAAAAGTTATAATCATCCTCCTTTCAGAAAGTTGATTCCAAATATGTCTCCATTCATCTCTATCTCCCCATGCTTTTCTTCCCATTTCTTTTAATTTTTTTTTTTATTTGGTTTATCCATCTTTTTTTGAACTTCCTCTTGGTCATTTTCCTTATACCTTTAGATTTAAGATTCTCTGTGGTAGTCTTTCCAGAACAAAAAGTAAGAGGTAAATCCAACTGACAAAACTATTATTAATGAAGTTATATAGTTAGGAAATAACACTGTGAGGTTTATTTTAATTTGAGTTGTTTTTGACTCACCTCACACTTCTTAACTCTCTCGCAGAACTCGAGTTTCATCACTGTATTTGTGACATTCTCAATGCTATACCACGATCACAACTGATGTCCAACAGCCATTATCAGAAAAACACATAATTAAAATTAAGGCCAAATTACAGTTAGAATAATCTAAGTAACTCACAATTTGGGAGAAAATTTACATCTGCAAGAATAAAAAGAAAACCATGAATTTTGAAATTCCCAGAGAAAGAGAAATAAATTTTATTTGGAAGTTCATTGGTCAGCCAGCAGAGGGAGCAGAAGGCAACTTACAGGATGGACAACCACAAAACAGCAGTTGGAATGCATCAAAAATATTGTGTAAAAGTGACGAAACAGGTCTACATAAAAATCAAGAAATATGAGGTGAGTCAAAATAACCATTACCGTAATAATTAAAAGAAATCTCATAGTATTATTTCCTACATATATTTAATTTGATAAAACTGTGTTTGACAGAAAACATTTTAAAATAACAACTAACTCACTGGCTCTATCGAACCCGTAAGTTTATGGCTGCATGGACATAAGCTCTCCATACATCCCTATCCTGAGCTAAAGTTTTCCCTCAAATAATAGTTAATGTTATTCTCCCACCTCATTCTTGGTCTACCAACTGTGCAATTTCCCTCTGGTTTTCCTACAAGAAGCTTCCATGCACCTCTTTCATTCTGCATTCATGCTACATGTCCTGCCCATCACAGTCTACAAGATTTAAATGTTCTTATTATATCTGGCTTCCTATAAAGATCATATAGCTTACTGTTTTGTAAAATAACAACAATACATTAAATTAACACTCCAGCATAGATGGCATGTTGAATTAGATATGTATGGATTACACTTAAACTTAGAGAAATGTCTGGTAATGAGATTTAGAAGAGTACCTATCTCTGGGCCGTCCTATGAAAGCTGAATGGAAAATTTTCTATAGGATCATAACAGGCCTTGGCCTAATACTTGGAAGGAAGAAGAAGAAGAAGAAAGGTACCTAAGGATATAGGTAACATTAAAATTAAAAATCACATTTTGAAACAGGTTGGAGAAGTAAATTAACCAGGAAATAAAATTTCTATTGTAATTTAATTGGCTAAAGCAACTTGACTCTCACTGCTGCTGCAAAATTCAAAAGCTAGTCCAACAGTGCATCACAATATCATCATATATGGCACAAAAAGTAATTTTTCTATATAGGAAAACAAAACATACCAAACATGACTTATAAACATAAAGCAAATTTCTAACTTAAAATTGTTATCAAAAAATTTTAATATATTCAATTATGGACTAATGTACTACAAAATACAGAATGTTCATACATGAATGAAAATATTACTTTAGTGAAAATATTAATAAACTTTTTTTTTTCCCCCTTTCAGATTCATAATCTGTAGACAAAAGTTTCAGTACCGGTACTGAAGAGAGAATAGCCATTGCATTCATAAAGTTGATGACAAAGATCATGCATGTCGCCAAGTAATGTGCATGGACCATGTTAAAACTGTCAACAATCACAATCTCTTGGGAAATATTTTGTTTAGTGGCGAAGCTGGGTTTCATGTTTGTGGGAACAAACACAATTGCCGTGTTTTGGCAACTGAACAACCCAACATTAACATGCAATGGGGAAGAAAAACCCTCAGTGTAATATTTTGTTGGGGTTAACCCAGAATAAGTTTTATGGACCCTTCTCTTTTGTTGGTCAATTGTTATAGGTGCAACATACCTTGTGTTTCTTTGTGACTTAACCCATTTAAGCATGAGCAAACTATGGCTGTTCTCTCTTCAGTGTTGTACCTCATCATCTACAGATTACGATTCTAAAAACAAAAAACATGTTTATTAATTTTTTTCCTAAAATGGATCATTCAATTTAAACATTTCTGAAAATACATGCTATTATGCATTGCTGGGACTCTTGTCTTCTCAACTCCTTTAAAAAAAATGTTAAACTAAAAGTATATAAAATTGTTATTCTCCCAGTTATATTATATGGTTGTGAAACATGGACTCTTACTTTAAGGGAAGAAAGAAGATTTCAAGTATTTGAGAATAAAGTTATTAGGAAAAATTTTGGGGCAAAATGAGATGAACAGACAGGTGAATGGATAAGATAAATAACAGTGAGTTATGATCTTTATAGGAAGCCAGATATAATAAGACCAGTCAAGTCTCATAGACTGTGATGGGCAGGACATATGGCATGAATGGGGAATGGAAAAGGTGCATGGAAGCTTCTTGTAGGAAAACTAGAGGGAAAATGCCCAGTTGGTAGACCAAGAATAGAGGTGGAAGAATAACATTAACCATGATGTGAGGGAAGTAGATTATACAGGGGATGATTGGAAAGCTTGGCTCAGGATAGGGATGAGTGGAGAGCTTTTGTATGCACAGCCATGAACCAAAGGGTTTGATAAAGCCAGTGAGTTAGTTAAAAATGGATTGTTCATATATGACACACTGTATTTCAACCTCATATGAAATGTATAAATCTTGGACCAGGAGTAACCCCATCTGTAACATTTTCATTTCATCCTGGATAATAAATTACTTTTCAGGCAACTGTGATGGTTCCATGGATTTCAATATTGACATCAGCTCCTGTATGGGCACATATTGTGTTTGGTTTTGGACATTCATGGGTTAGTGCCACTCTTATATCAGAGTTACCAACCTATCTCTCCAGAATACTGCATTTCAACTTGAAACAGGTTAGTCATATCCAGTTTTTTTTTATAAATGATTATTTAAAATAAATCAAATTGCTTCTTTACACCTCACTTAATTTTTTACAAGTTTTAAAGGAATTACCTTCACCCTCTACCAACTGTTGATACATCTGTTGGAAGCTCTGCACACCCCTTCCTTGTGGTGTTGGCCAGATGAACCTAATGATCAAATCTTTTTCTCTGGGGGTTTCAAAATTCATTAATTTTCCTCTATTTTTTCTGATTGTAGACTTTTATTCCAAACTGAAGAATGGGGACAAGTTAATGAATTTTGAAATTCCCAGAAATAAAGTATTCAGTCATTAGGTTCATCTTCCCAACAGCAGATGGAAGTTGTGTGAAGAGCTTCCAACAGACTGAAGGCATGTGTTGGCTGTTGACACATTGGTGACCGACAGCTCTGCGTTCCACCCACCGCTGCTGGACCGGACAATTCTGTCAGTAGGGTGGACTTTTAAATTTTAAACCGCGCCAGCACAGTGTGGCTTTTACATCAATATATTTACAGTCAATAACAATAATGCATAAGTAAATCTTTATTAGTGTTCTCACCAGACTTTCTAGTAGAAATTGAGGGTATGATAGCGTTGGAAACATTTCCCTTTATGTAAAGGCACAGTGCAAAAGAGCATATGTAGCGAGTTTGTTTTCTTGTGTTCACCAAAAATGCGACAAAGTTTGGAGGGGTTTTTTTTTCTTTCCAATCACTGTTGGTGTTAATTTATTTTTCTTAATGTCTTAGACGGCCTGGTGGGTCGTGAGGTGGTCTCCTAGAAGTGGTTTCTTTTCTCTCTGTCTTTCCTCGTCTTCCCTGTCATCTGTTCCTAATTTCACGACTGCCAAACAAGAGGCTGTTTCAAGCAAAAAACTTCTCTTTGACATTTTGCTGTTAGAATTTTGAAATTTATAGACCCTGAAAGCATTAAAGAGTGCACAATCCATAAGCCACAATACAACTTTCTAGCTCCATTTCACTGTTTTTCTAAGGATGGAGTAATATGATAGGTACTGGTCAGCCCTGTCTACATCCTTCACATACTTGTTATATTGAAGTATTCAATAGGACATTTTTACAACTTTACTCCTCCCACTCTCGTGTTGCCTGATGCAATGTTCTAACCATTCTTACGTCTCTTTTATCTTTCGATGTTTGTAGCAAAAGGTCCCCCCTTACTACAAAAACACTTTCTCCTGGGTTGAGTTTATTTCCTGCTTCCACAAATGATTTCGGAAGCCCTCTATTAATCTTTATTGCTTCAGAAACTCTCGTCTTTCTTTCGAGCAAATTTTCAGCTATAGCCACACTAATATAATAATTATCCTGGTGGACACGTTGCCACAGATATATATCGGCTCCAGAACGCAAAATTGAGTTTCTTTTAATTTTTCCGCTCTGCAACATATACGGTATTTACAGGTTACATACGTATCCCGTAATCGCCTAGCTATCGGCACTAAAATTCCATATTTCACCAGCCGTCTGTCATAAAATTGTAAACAACTCTTTCTGTTAAGTTGGCAATTTCATAAAAGAGAAGAGAGGGGTACAAAAACAACTAAAAATGATTTCACAATGAGAAGAAACAAAATTGAATGCCTCATTCAAAAGCGAAGAGGCAGGGAAGCCATAGAAAACGTAAACACGGAAATCTCCGTGACCGGTCGTCTAGTGCTGGCCATTTAAACACGGAGATCTCCGTGGCCCGTCACCAATGTGTTAATTTGTTGTATGTGAACCAATTGCCTCTGGTTGCCTGGGTTGTTTGAAACTTAGATTAGCTCTTGGTAAAAAAAAAAGTGATATTCCTCAAGGAGATCGAGGAAGTAGTAAGGTTGTGTAATAATAACACATTTTATTGTTATCAAAGATTGTATCCAGGATTGGAAAATGTTAATTTATATAAAAACATCGAAAATAACGCGTTTGATAGAAAATACTAACATTTTCAATTTCTTGAATTATTCACTTTTGAATACTGTCACTTTATCATAAGTAATGCCATGAGTGACTTCCAAATTATTGATAAATTCACGACTCACAAAGTGAGGAGTGAATTTATCTAGAGAATTTGGAAATCAAGAGTGGCATTTGTTAGGACTATTTAACGAATAAAATTAAGATGTTTTCTCACAAATCATTATTTAACTGTAGTTATTTTAAAATATTTATATATTTAATGTAAACGGCGATGTTTGAAAACAAATGAGAAACAATTGGTACACTTCATTTCCTTCCTTTGTTCATCATTGCAACCAGATCACAATATTATTTATTGCCAAAGAATTGCAATTTTGTAAGAAGGCACCTAGTGGAGAAATTTATAACCAACGTTATAGATATTAATTAATTTGATGTCCTATGATGTAAATATGTCAATTATATTTTTCTGCAATGTCATTTCCTGGAAAATAATTCGTTTAAGAAAGTGCAAACAGTGTTTTCTTTTTTTTTTTTGTGGTATAATCAATTGTTACAAATGTTTTTATATTATCTATCGCATGCGCTTTGTGCTGACACTCATGCACTACTATATATATATATACAATCTGGTAGCCGTATTTCTTAGTGGGTCAGTCACTGCAAAATAATGCTATGACCTATTCAGAATGTTATCAGAATGCTTTCTTTATTATGATAAACTTTAGTTGGTAAATGTTAGGCGAAACACGACTGTGATTGGTTGTAAATAAAAAATCATTGAAATGTGATTGGTCATTGACTCCCATTTGGGGCATGAGTTAAATAGTCGCTGAAACTTGTTTAAATATTTAACATTATTCACTTATTAGTTTCTTGTACTTATAAAATTTCTTTTACTAACGTTCACTATTTTAACTGAACATATTACTTAAAGTTATTATTTGAATAACTATTCTTTATAAATAGATTTATAAATTTATATTTATTCATGTCTCTATATTATTACTAGTGTTTACCCATTGATGGAAATTTGACCATAATTAACACATCACCACACTTATTATCTCACTTTATGTTATATTACACATTGTTAGTTTTAAATTATACTTTATTTGACATTGTACTGGACATCTTATTATAATCACATATATATATATATCTTAATATATAAAAATTACGTGTCACGTTGTTTGTCCGCGATGGAATCCTAAACTACTGAACCAATTTTAATAAAATTTTGCACACTGTATGCTGTTTGATCCAACTTGAGACCTACGGTTGTTTATAACTAAATTTATAGTCACATTATTTTTTATTGCAAATTATTTATTATTTAACAAAGAGTTATAATTATCTGTGAGTTCCATACGATTCTAACAGATGATGGTGTAAGGTAATTGGTTTATTATTTAACCAGGTGGCTGTGCTTTTTGTTGTAACCACGAATTTCAATTGAATTACAAATATTGATTATTTCATAATTTAAGTGTGTTCAGTATTTATTTTATTTTCACTATATCGATAATAATATTAATTTCATGTGTAAGTATTAGTTTTAAGTAATCTGGCTGAAAGACAGCAACTTGATTTAAATTTAACCGGACTGAGAAGGAACATTGAACAATATGGCGAATCAGTTCTAGAGACCATGAATGATAAGATATCGAGTGAATTTCCGCAAATTGGTATAGGCCTATGTGACATAAATCTTACATTTAAGAAGAATGTCAATTTAAAAACATATGAAGGTCCTAAGGAACGGAATAACAGAACTGTAATTAAGTCTGTTACTTATAATAATATGCCTAATATTACAGAAACAATCTCCATGCCTCAATTAAATGAAAAACAAGATGACTATAATATATCACAAGATGATATTACAATACAGAGACTTGATGATGATGAGAATCCAAACTGCCAACAAGTTCATAGAAAAAAACGAAAGTGTAATGAAATCAGCAAGCCTCCTCAAAATATTCCATCAATAAATGTATATAATCCTTATGATACACTTATGGATGATACTGAGAATGCAGACAACATAAATTCATCTCAATCAACAAAACCACTTCCACATAAACCACCACCCATATTTATACCGGGTGTAGTTAACGTACCAGAACTAAAAAAATTGTGTAAAACAAGAACTTTCTGATTTAGATTTCTCACTTAGTTTACTACACAGAAACGCGTGACCAGGACTTCTATATATATAAAACAAAGTCGGATTAGTTACACTATTTATAACTCAAGAACGGCTGGACCGATTTTTATGATCTTTGATTTGTTGGATTTGTTTCTGCTCCGAATAGCAGAAACTATTAAAACATCAGAAAAATTAACGTAAAAATATTTAAAGGCGATACGACTTTCGCCGGGCCAACTAGTATATATATATATATATATATATATATATATATACATATAAAGAAAATCGGTTGACAAACAGAGGAGAAAAGGGTACTTAACTGGTGGTTAAAAAAAAGTAACTGTTTCCAATTTTTTTTATTGATGACACTAAATCTTGTCAATAGCTACTAAAACATTGGTTTAATTGACCATAATCATAATTGAATAAAAAATGTTTATACCTCACAAAATATGTATATTTATGTTGGAGTGTAACTGATGATTGGGTAATAGTATTCTAAATTAGCACCCAGCATCATGAGAAATTTGGGTAGCTACAATAAATGGCAGCACCACTTTGAGAAAACCAACTAAAACGATTGGTGGACCCAACATGCTGACCACACATCACTCCTACACTGGTAAGATGATCTTCTACCTCTTGTAATTAACACATGTACAGCCTTAGACAAAAAAATTAGTCATCTCTTGAACGCACATTTCTTCTAAGTCCTACTCGGCACAGCGCTGGGTTCAAACTAGGAAACTAGTCATAATTGTGCAGTCCCTGAGCTACTGGTGTTATGTGTCATGAACTGAAGACACTCCTACCTGTCCTGTTAGGTCAGCGGTAAAGCATTGCAGTCACTGTTTCTGTTAATGAAGGTCACAGATTCGCATCCTCTTTTTATGCAGTTTTTTCATGATATTTGTATTAAAATGTTTTAGGAATGAAATACAACATATTATTTTGACATTTGAATTAAATCAATGTTAATGTCGTTATTATAACAATTATATTTACCACATTCAGGGTTTGTTCTAGGTAATTTCTATGTATTACATTCAATAGACTGTGAAGCACAGACATTTGCACAAAAGCAACAGCCTCGAACAAGTTTGTTTATAATGAATCATATTGAGTTTTACCATGGCTCAGTGCACACACAAGGCAATCTCTCCTTTCACTGTTAAACGTTGCAGCTTTGAGAGTTCCTGCATCACAGCTCGGAGGTGGATGAAATTATCCAGGGAAGGGATTGAAAACCGTTGTGTTGGTTCAGGAAGAAGATGTATTTCCACTCCCCAAGAGAATGAAGCTTTAATTGCAGAAGCCCATAGGAACCCCTTCCAAACTGCTTCTCATATTCAAGCAAGTTCTCAATTCCCTGAATCAGCTCGGAAAGCTCTGCAGCATTTAAATGATGCAGGACTTTTTACATGGACAGCAGCAAAGAAGGAACACCTGACAGACAATCACAGATTGTTTCGGCTCACCTTTGCAGAGTAAAATGCCAACCGTGATTGGATAATATAAGATTGCGACCTCGATGTTGGATTAAGAATATTATTAGGTGTAGCAGCTTAAATAATAGATATGTTCGACCTTTAAATTCTTACATGATCTGAGTTCAGATGAGGTGACATTTTCTTCAACCCATGATGAAAAAGTGATTGTCTATCGTCCAAAGGGGTCTCGATATGATGCAGAATACTTGGCTAGACAATTTCTTCATGGTCGCATATCTGTGTCATGTTGGGGCTGAATATCACAGGATGGTCTGGGTGTATTGTGGAAGCTGGGCGACAACACACTGAACAATGTGCAGTATAAGGCTATACTAGAGAACATCTTGATTCCATCTGTGAGGATGACATATCCTGATGGAATTATTGAATTCGTACAGGATAATCATCCTGTCCACACTTGTCGAGCAGTTTCAAACTTGTTCTTGGAGAGGCAGGATATCAGAGTAATAGACTTGCCTCCCTGTTCACCAGATTTGAATTCAATCGAAAATGTGTGGGCTAAGGTGAAAATAGAGATGAACTCTAATTGGCCTGCGGATGCATGAAAGACAACAGATGATTTATGGGCACAAATTCAAGACATCTGGGATGCTCTAGCTGATTGTCCATGTACCTGTAGAAATTTGATTGCCCCGCAGATTGAGGGTGGTAATAGATGCTGAGGGTTCATACACCCGAAATTGATTTTGTTTTTGTTAAAGTTTTCATTTTAGAAGATATTATTTTCTTTCCTCATTTATTTAGAAGGTTTTAATTTATGTTTTGTGTATTTTATGTGTGCATTAAAGCCATAAAACTCAAATATAAAATTTAATATGAAACTATATTACAGGCAAAATGCTATTCTAACATTCAGTTAAAAAGAAAAAAAAGTAGAATGGGAATTAAACCCGTGAGTTTACGAATTCAGATGATGTCTGTTAAACTACTGACCACAGAAACATACTAAGCCAAGCTCTCTCTTTCATGTTCCTAGAGTGTGCACTGCATTAACTAGCAAACAACCCAGTACAATTACTTAAAACCTGTTGATGTGAATACGGCTTCTGCAAGCGTTCACAAAGTTCGCTGATCAGTTGATAGAATCTGTGGATTACTCTTTTTTTTTTGTCTAAGGTTGTACATGTATTTGAAGAGAAAAATTATATGCTCAGACTGGGGTTTGACGTAATTAGGCTATGGATTTTGGTGACTGGCAGTTAAAAAGGCAGATAATTTTTTGGACATGGCCTTTGTACATCACATGCTTCTCTGGAAGAAATTTAACTCTTGCACCATGAAGATTTTCCATAAACACTGCCTTGCAGTTAAAAATGGCAGAACTGTTTCCAAAAATTTTTATTGATAATACTAAAGCTTGTCAATAGCTACTAAACAAACAAAAGAAAAAAGAATGAAAATCAGTTGACAAACAGAGGAGGAAATGTACTTAACTGTTTTGTCTTTGCCTATTCATATATAGATTTTAAGTTTGCAATATTAATTTATATTTATATGTTTGTTACAAACTGATAATCTATAAGTCTGTAGTCATTTATGTATTTTTTTAAACTCATGTTAATTATTAAGTTTGGTCGGAGAAAACCCTCAGTGATGAGGAAAATTCTCAAAATGAATGAATGAATATTAATTTATGTTTCCACCTTAAATAGGGAAACTTTATTTTTAATAAACTTTTTATCAAAGTTTGAAAAATCCTTCCTTTATGAATATTTGTAAGAGAATCCATTTTGAAGTATTCAAAATTATAAAATTATTGAGTGGATTACACAATCAAAGTCTAAACCACGACCCTAATTTTCCAATTTTTTAATGTTTCCTTAACGACCATAAAAACTAAAAATCTATGCTGTCAATTGCAAAAACAAATGTCTTAGGGTCGTATGTTAGAACATTACTCTCTACTCAAATTACTTCCAATCACTAGTGAGCTGATTCACCGTGAGCAATTGTTGAGAACGAATTAACGGCCGACTTATCGGTCATGCATGAGAGTCGACGTTTTCGTAATATTGGCAACGAATTACCCAGAATTCTCAGCGATAAAACCACTTCCGTTATTTTCGTCTGCTATAGAGGAATGCATTTATGCTTGCATCCCGCAAATAATACCGTATACAAACACGTCTGCGACATGCAATATTACGCCGATTCTCCTGTTCTTCCAGTTGAATTCTTTGGTAGACTCTATCAAATTCCT
Organism: Diploptera punctata; assembly: GCA_030220185.1. Classification (NCBI taxonomy): domain Eukaryota; kingdom Metazoa; phylum Arthropoda; class Insecta; order Blattodea; family Blaberidae; genus Diploptera; species Diploptera punctata. The sequence goes on along the minus strand of JASPKZ010003868.1, from coordinate 1,903,968 downwards.
CTTCTCCGTGTATACCGAAAACATGATCGAAGTCTTCAAGGTCCGACATCTTGGATAAATGTTGGATAAAGCAGCAAAGTACATCGATTACCATCGGTTCCCTTCGAAATTTTAATTTGAGTTGCTCATTTAAGCTACCTCCGCAGGTAGCTTACAAATTTAACCAATTATTATCGCATGAACAGATTTCTGAGTAAGCAAAATCGTATTAGCATACAACTTGCTCAGCAGAGAAGGCATTTTACTGTCTAATGCATCCAAACATGCGACCCTAATCATTTACATGGTTTCATAAAAATTTCTGTGGATTTTCAATTATCTTTATAGTTAGAAATATTAAAAAATTGGAAAACCGGGGTCGTGGTTTAGACTTTGACTGTGCAATCCATCAATTATTTAACAAACTTACCCAAATAGAGTCTGCCAAAAGTGACAAAGTATACTTGACAATAGAGAAATAAAACAATAAAAAAATTAGATAATATAGAGACAATACATATTTGTTTTGAATTTATGTAATAGGCATAGAACAAGATGGAACTAGAATGTAGGTGAAAGGGTAATTCTCAATGAAGGGGAAATCAAACACCAGAATTTGGGGACTGACCATACAGATGATTTCCTAACAGTAACATGATTTTTTTATGTAATATTTAGTTTAACATGTTTCAATCCTAGACAAAAAATAAAAAATAGTATTTGTTCCATCTTATTGGTTGAGAACTTAAATATATATAGGGCTAAGATAAATTAAAATGTTTCATACCTCTCCTCATAATTAATCCTTATAGTGATTTATTCATATAAAAGCCAATATATAGGGCTATTCAGAAAGAAGGAACAGACTTCAAACATTTATTTCTTCCAAACTACTACAAAAATAGAAACACAATTCCAACCGCTCCTGGAAAGAGAAAAGTTTGAAGTTCTGATCATGGCTGCATTGGTGCTGTTGCTTGTCATGTTGATTACTTGTATTAAAATGGTGACACAACAGGACGTTGGATTGGAAGAGGAGCAAATTCATTTAAGATAAATTTAAATGTTTCATACCTCTCCTCATAGTTAATCTTCTAAATGAATATAAAATTATAGAATATTCACCTGAAAGGTCCGTCTCCTCAACTTAATTAATCATTTAACTGTAGCGCTTTCGGGACTTGTCCCATCATCGGCAGGATTCAAAACTGGTGTTTCACTGAAGATCTGGTAGAGGGGGTTGCATGTATTGGGTTCGTTTTCGTTTATCAGGCTGTCGTTATGAGCTGCTTTCATGATTTCCATCTCTTCGAGTACGTTTATCTTCGCTGGATTATTTTCTCTGTGCATTACTGTTAGGGTGTTTTCAATATTTAACATGTGATGTCCTTCATGGATAACGTGTTTTGCATAGCTTGCAAGCTATTTATGCCGACTAATGTTATGTCGTTCAGAAGAACCACTTCTCCTTCCCTTTGTTGGTGGACCGATGAACCTCCGGATCAGGTCAGAATCCGTGGGAATTTCGGTTCATAAGTTTTTCTTTCTTATTTTTCTGAATGTGGATTTTGCCCCAAACCTTGAATTCCTTTTGTTTATCAATTTGTTTAATTAGACTAGCTTTTTATTCAATTATATGTTTTTCATACCAACTTCATTACTGGTGGCCTCCCAGGTCACCTGGCCTAACCCCATGTGATTTTTATTTGTGGGGTTACATAAAACACCGTGTTTTTATCCCCCCCTATGCCTGACACTCTTGAAAATCTGTGACATTGAATTGTTGAAGCTGTGAATTCGATAACTAGATACCAGCTGATTCGTGTGTGGCAAGAAATGAGCCACTGTTTTGATATTTGTAGTGTAATAAATGGTGCTCATATTGAATGTATAAAATAGTAAAATTTGAACTTTTCTCTTTCCAGGAACGTTGGAATTGTGTTTATGTTTTTTGAAGTTTGGAAGAAATTAATGAAGTCTGTTCCTTCTTTCTGAATAGCCCTGTATATCATCATTATTCGGACAATTCAAAATATTTGTGATTACTTATCAACCAATCAGATTCAGAATTATTAATAAAATCTTCAGTTGTATATTTGAAAATTAATCAGTCTTCTAGACTTTACTAATATTCAATATACACTCAATAATGTGAAAAAGTATTATCTCCAATACATTTTAATCATTATAGCAATTTTTATATAAGTAATTGTACTAACTTAAAATTATTTAACAAAATAATTTTACAGTATTCTCCTATTGATCTAAATATCTGGTTTTAAAAGACATCTCAATGGTAGGTTGTATACTGCAGATGAAGTTGTTTCCTTTGAAACCAATCCAAAAAAATAACTAATATGAAGGGAACCATGAAAAAACCAGGTATATAATTTTTCATTTAAATTGAGAAAAAGCGCTGGAAAAACTTTAGTTTGATTTCCACCATAAATTTTCTAAGTCCTACAAAAGTTGGTTGGTTTGTATCTAATGTTGAGCACTTGATAATAAAATCATTCGCTCTCTTGCACTCCAATATTTAGCAGGAAGGCTGGTCTCTTCTACAAAAGCTGGACAAAAGTAACATTCAACTTTTATAAGATTCATGATGTGTTCCGTTGAGGTTTATTCAAAATTAATATAAAATTATAGAATATTCACCTGAAAGGTCCATCTCCTCAACTTAATTATCATTTAACTGTAGCGCTTTCGGGACTTGTCCCATCATCGGCAGCCTGATAAACGAAAACGAACCAAATACATGCAACCCCCTCTACCAGATCTTCAGTGAAACACCAGTTTTGAATCCTGCCGATGATGGGACAAGTCCCGAAAGCGCTACAGTTAAATGATAATTAAGTTGAGGAGACGGACCTTTCAGGTGAATATTCTATAATTTTATATTAAAAGTAACATTGCACATGCACAAAAGTTTATAGAGTTGATGCTAGGTGGAACCACATATCTGTGAAGTCCTACAAAAAGTTTATAGAGATGTTGCTAGATGAAATCACATAGGTATGAAATCGATATGACCAATCTTTGCAGTAAATTCCCAAACGTTTATTAGAAATGGATGTACACTGACTTCTCCTTTCCTAACCTAACAAAATAAATTACATGCATATAATTTAATGAAGTGAACACTGATCTGATGTACATTAACACTAACCTAACAAAATGAAGTTAATTTATTGAAATATGTTGTGGAATTAATTGAGAATTTAGGTAAAATTTGATCATATATTTGCTGATGATATGGCTTTACTAGCAGAAGATGCAATGACTTTAAGGAACATGCTGGTAGAACTAAATGACAAGTGTGAGGATTATGGAATGAAGATAAATATAAATAAGACGAAGGACATGATTATAGGAAGGAAACCAAGGAAGATAAACATGAAGATTAAAGAAGAGGCCATTGAGCAAATCGACAGCTTCAAATACTTGGGTTGTACTAACAGTAGTAACATGAACTGCGGTCAAGAAGTAAAGCAGAGGATAGCAATGGCAAAAGAAGCCTTCAACAAGAAGATAAGCATTTTCTGTGGACCTTCTGCTAAAGAATTATGAAAGAGGCTAGTGAAGTGCTTTGTGGTGCAGAGACTTGGAAATTACGACGGAATGAGGAAGAGCAATTGGAAGCCTTTGAGATGTGGACATGGAGAAGGATGGAACATATAAAATGGACAGACAAAATAAAAAATGAAGATGTGCTAGACAGAGTGGGTGAAGGAAGAACAATGCTGGAACTCATAAAGAAGAGGAAAAGAAATTGTATTGGCCACTGGCTAAGAAGAAACTGCCTGCTGACAGAGGCCTAGAAGGAATGGTCAAGGGAAAGAAAATTAGAGACAGAAAAAGACATTAGATGATAGACAATATTAAAATAAATGGTTTGTATGCAGATACAAAAAGGAAAGCTGAGTTAAGGAAAAAGTGGAGAATGCTGAGTTTGCAGTGAAAGACTTGCTCTTGGGCAGAACACTATGAATGAATATATAATATGAGGTGAGTGATCAAATTTTACCTAAATGAATATACCCCATAGTGTGAATTCCTAAAATAAGTAAGTAATTGATGAGAATGTTGGTGACACCAATTTTGCTGACATCATGTGGAAATTACATTAACCATTAAGGCATGCGCACTGCATTTCTGTAAAACTTTGAGGAAATCATTGCATATGTAAATAAATATTTAATAATTGTAAAAAAATGTTATAAGTATCATAACATTTTTTAAATAATATGAAATGTTAGTAAAGATAGAAGAAGTACATAAGCAATAGAATTACAAGAACATAGATGGAAAATCAAATGGAAATTAATCTAAAGTTGAGCCAAAACACTTTTATTTAATCAATATTTCTTTACTTGTATGCCAAACTTAGAAGCTAAATAAACCCATGACTGAAATGTTTGTTTTAATGCTTCAAATTTTTAAAAGATAGTCCTTTCCATGGAGAATCTAATGGTATCTCAATTCCATTTTGAGACAAGTGACTTGCTTGGTTCTTTCCCTGGATCCTTCATATGAGGTGAGGTGAAAGTCTGAATCGGTTTCTTTGAAAAAATATCTCATAGTGTAACTTCTTATACATTTAAGTCAAATGAAAAAGTACAAAAAATAATAATGAGTAACTTATTTAATTATTTTTTATAGAGTGGGTTAACGTCTGCTATACCATTCATTTTCACTCCTATCGGTGGAATGTTTTTTGGGTATGTTGGCCAGAAAGTACGAATGAATGGTTATCTGTCACCTCTTAACTCAATGCGTTTCTTCAACACAATTTGTAAGTTGCTCACTTTAGAATTGTAGTTATGTAAAAGAAAAACATATAAATAAATAATTTATTTCATTTTATAAATAAGTTTAAGAAAATGTTTTTGTATATCTCACCTCTTAAAGATATAAAACATTTTCTCCAACTCATTTATAAATTGAAAATACCTCATAGTGTTACTCTCCAATTTAATTTTGATCAAATTTATCTGATACTATGTTTCATTGCAGTATTTTATGATTTCACAAAAGGCCAGTATCATGTAGTGAAATATTCACAAAAAAATGCAATTTTTTCAAACATATGAATAAACCAAGTCCTGCACTATACCTGAGTGATTTAAGGCATACTACGTTGCCTTGGTGCAAAGCTAGGGTACTTGCTCTGGTTTGAGTCGCCATGGGGGAAGACAATTTCTCTTGTAATTTTGGCCAGTATTGGACCACCCAGCATTGTGAGGAATTTGGGTAGCTACAATAAGTAGCAGCTCCAGATTAAGAATACCAGCATACTGATCACATGTCTCCCCTGTACTGACTGGATGATCACCCACCTCTGTCCTTAACACATGGGTGTGAGGACAGTAACTGACTGGTAGGCCAATTGCCTTCTAGTCTTGTTGTGGCATAGTTTTTTTATGAATAAAACATGGCAAACCTATTTTCGATGTTTTTATTTGCTTAACATTTTCCAATCCTGGATAGAATTTAATTTAAGAAAGAAAAATTAACATTTGAACCGGGATTTGAACCCTGAACCTCTCGAACTCTGTCCAAGTGTGCTGTCCATTACACCATTCAAATGATGATACAAATTTTAACATTTCTTTCAACTTATTGAAAATATTAAGCTTTACTGCTAAAAAGTAATGTATAAATTCTCAATAAAAATACTTCTGAACAGAAGACGTCAGTTGGCGTGATCATAGCGACAGCTATTAGCCTTCAGACGAATGAGAATTGTATAAGTTGAAAGAAATGTTAATGTTTGTATCATCATTTGAATGGTGTAATGTACAGCACATTTGGACAGAGATTGAGAGGTCCATGGTTCAAATCCCAGTTCAAATGTTTACTTTTTTTTTCTTAAATTAAAATGGCAAACCTAACTACATTAATTTTACAAGCAAGGAAAAACAACAGAAATGTCAACGCCTCCACCACCACTGCTACTGCCATCAGTACCATCACCACCACCCACAATCACCATCACTACTACAACCACCATCACCACCACCACTATCATCATCATCACCATCTCTAAGTCTAGGGCATTCTAATAGTCTTTTCCCAAAAGTATAAGTCATCCATTAAAGCTTCTGTGATTAAGTAAATTAAAAGAAAATATAGCTTTTTTTTTGGCTAAGCCTAAACATTACATTTTATGAGATATATGTAAAGAAAATATATTAAGATTATGTTTTATATTTGCAGGTTCTGTGCTGGGTCCTATTATTTTGTTCTCAATCACACTTGTGGGCTGTGATGCCATGGCAACTCTAGTCCTTCTTTGTTGTACACAATTAGCCACAAGTGCATACTCAGGTGGTAGTTTGGTAAATAATCTTGACTTGGCAAACAATTATGCTGGTACAATATCTGGTATTTCCATCACTATTATCAGCTTGACTTCTATATTTTCACCATTAGTCGTAGGAGAACTAACAAATAATGATGTAAGTATATGTGCTTCTTCTATTTTCACTTATTGTAACAATTAGAATCCGTTGATTGAAATTTAATAAATATATTTTATAGGGTGATTCAAAGGTATTTATGAAATGCTAGATGATGAAAGATATCCTCATCTAAAATAGAAATGTGTAAATACACAAATTCGTTATTTGGAAAAGTTTTCAAAATAATTGCAGCTGAAATATTCTGCTACATAATGTACATTATCATATATATATATCCGTTCCGTTTGAGGGTCTTTCCACTTTTCAGCGGTTGCCCTTTTACCAGTCGGCTGCTGGCCCTTCACATCCACATGTGTCAATCACAGAGGTAGATGATCAACAGCCAGTGTAGGGGTGACATGTGGTTAGCATGTCGAGTCCCCCAGCCGTTATAGCTGGTTCCTCAACCTGGAGCCGCTACTTATTGTAGCTACCCAATTGCCTCACGATGCTGGGTGGGCACCGGTCCCATACTGGCTGAAATACCCTGAGAAAATTTCTTCCCCCATGGAGACTCGAACCAGCACAAGTCCCGTAGCTCTGCGCCAAGGCTTCCTACCTTAACCGCTTGGCTACGGCGCATATATATATATATAGTGACCAGCCTCATGGGCTAGTGGTCAGTGTTTCTGACTACAGTTCATGAGGTACTGGGTTCGAGTCCTGGTCAAACCATAGGAATTTTTCCTTAAAAGGAAATTATTCCTATGGTTGCCCATGGTCTGGAATTTAGGTTAAGTTTAGGTTAAGAACTCTCCTGGTGCTTCATTATCATTTATCACCCATCATATCATCGGGGTAACGTAATTCCACCTTCCAGGTGCCCCAACCTAAGAAATGGATTACAATTCCGCCAATGCCAGGGGAAAAAAACCAGAAATATCATAAAAGACAACCTGGTGGCATTAGACAATATATATATATATATATATATATAGTGACCTATTTTTGCCTGACCATTTGTCACAGTTCTGGAAGGGACATGATTAGTAAATAGTTTCTTATTTTATTTATTTATTTCTTAAATAAATAATACCTCATAGTGTTAATTCCTAAAATCTCAATAGTAAAAACAATTTTTTTCTGTTAATGATCAAATCTACATGAAAATAAATAATGAAACTTAAGAATAAACCTAACTCTTAACAATAATAAATAAATTCTAGCTCTATCAAATGACAGGCATTTAGCACTTAAGCCATTTTCTTTCGAGGTTCCCGATATAATTCCACAATGTTTTTGCAGTTCCATCTGTCTTGATTTAACTGATGACAATGTAGGAGATGATGTTCATCAAATCATACCGCATTGCACAGTGTGCAGATATGAGAATCAATTATTGCAAGTGTTGAGGCAGGAAATCATGTCCAGTGTCTAATCTGAACTTGGCAACTGCTTCCTTCCTTTTGCTGTTAGCTATTGAATTGTAAAAGTTTTCTATGTTTACACCATTTCTTATTTTTTGCTATGGTTTGAGCTGTATTGAGGAAAATTTTGGTTATTGTACCCTTTATTTTTTTATTTTATTATTTGCATTGATAGTTCACCTGGATTTGCTAGTTCCTTTCCTTGCAAGTTCATCTGCATGATTATTCACTTTCAACCCTATGTGTGATGGACCAATTGGAATACCATTGTTTTGCTTTGTTTGTTGAGTAACCTTAGTATTTTCCTGCGCTCTTGTATTAATCTTGTCAAAGGTATATCATTATTTGCTATAGCTTGATGGCATATTTAGAATCAACAAGAAATACAGCCTTTTGGAACTGGTTAAGTTGATGAACTTTCACTTCATCTTCAAAGTTTGTTTTTTCTGTTCCAATGAAAATATAGTGACTAAAATGCTTGCAATATACTCCAGCACCAGGTTTCTCATTTGCTGTGTTGTAGGAACCATCTGTATATATGTGTAACCAGTAGTTTTCTGGTATAGTCTCTCAGTCATTTAGTTTACAGGTGATTTGCTTTATGGTTAGGTAGGTCTATTTTGCCCACATAAGTATTTAGCACGTCAAGTGGTGTTGTTACGTTTTATTCACCAGAATAAATTTTTACCAACTGAAGATACTGCAAAAGACAAAAGTTGCAACACTGATAAGATATTCATAGTTAAATATGGGAAATAACATTATCAGGTTCTTAATTCATGAATGAATGAGTAATTTATTTATGTCTTATCTCATAGTTTATGTTTTCTTAAACATGGGAACTGCAGTTTTCAAGAGGAACATCCCTTCCATTTTCAACCGACATTATGTCATTATATCGGTTGAAAATGGGAGGGATGTTCCTCTTGAAAACTTCAGTTCCCGTGTTTAAGAAAACATAAACTATGAGGTAAGATATAAAAAATTACTCATTCATTCATAGACTGTTAAGATAATTATATCCACATGGAGTAAACATGAAAATGTTATTAAAAAATGCAAAGACATTATTGGCAGGGAACTGTTTTCAGTTTTTGGTGATTGGAGCAGCATCTTAGAGCTTCTAACGACAACTGCCTGGCTCTGCTTGCAATAAAATAGAGGGAAACAGTTGCCTTTGATGCCACCTGTAAACTAAATGACTTAGCCGACTATAAATTACATACCTAAAGTTCTCAAGGTAATTAGTTTAAATTGTTCAACATTATAATTGAACTTTTTACCTTCGATAAGGTTAAGAGAGATGTTGAACTATATTAATATTTGAAGAGAAAAATATTTTCCCGAATTGCCATTTGGACCCAACGTCTCTGGTTTTATGTACCAGCACATTAGACCACTATGCTACCTGAGAATCACACTTTAAATGGAAACTTTTCTCTGTCTTATATAATCCTGCTCACCCAAGGGCATGAACCTTCGTTCTACATGCCTTCTAAAGTCTTCTTGAATAAGAACCCGCAGAACAAAGGTTTAAGGCAGAATCTTTCCTTGATTAGAGAAAACAGATTATACAGAGTGATTCACAATAAGTATTATAGACTTCTAGGGGATGTAGAGGGGACTTAGTAGATAAAGTTTTGTTAAGGAACCCATGTCCAGAAATGTACTATTTTGATGTAAAATAGATTTGAAAATCGGAACACAATGGGCTGATATTGCATGTCTTGTGTTTCAGAATAAGTATAACAGACTTCTAGGGGTTGTACTACAAGTGTGGTTCCATTTGGGAACCTTGTTGTTCATTGCACAAAGTGTATCTGTGACGCATGTTTTAATACACATACCACACAAGAGCTGATGTATGCTCAATAATTTCTGCTGCCGCCAGAATTCGTGCAAGAAGATCTTCCTCCGACTCAACAGGTGTAGTACAATCCCTAGAAGTCTGCAATACATATTCTGAAACACAAGACACATGATATCAGCCCATTGTGTTTCGATTTTCAGACCTATTTTACATTGAAATGGTACGTTTCCGGACATGGGTTCCTTATCAAAACTTTATCTACTAAGTTCCCCTCTACAACTCCTATAAGTCTGTAAAACTTATTGTGAATCACTCTGTAGTCTTAGTATGGTATTTTATATAACAGCTTAGGACCCAAGCATTGCGATTCAAATCTAGGGATGAAAAGTTGAAAAGTTTGTTCAGAAATGTCTTATTTCAGACTTGAGGTTCTTTAATGTGTCATAAATCTACAACACAGGAACCTTGATTTATTTTCCTTCTGATAGAAGCAATACTCAAGCTTTTACACCCTTAAAATATCCATTGACCCTGGCTGGGTTTGAATCTGCAAACACTTAACCAGAGGCGAGCATGGCAACCAATAGATCAACAGGACTGGCAAGATGTTAAATTGAAGTACAATTATTTCTACCATAAGCTATTTATTGAAAAATTAAAAAAAAATTAAGATATTTGGTCTGTTTATTCTTACCTCTTATGGTTGTTTTTGTTGAACATATGTTTCAAGTCTAGTTAGTCCCATATTAGCAATTACAGACTGATTTTTCTCAAGTTGTCAGCTCTGATTCTTGACTCTTGCTCCCTTTGTCTGTGGTCCAATGAACTTGCTAATGAGGTTCCTTACTCTGGGAATTTCAAATTTCATAATTTTTTACCTCATATTAAATAAACCTCTTAATGTTACTTCCTATTGTATTAAAAAAAACTAATTCTTTACATTTATTTTTTCAGCAAACTTTGACTCAGTGGCACATAGTATTCTATATATCTGCCTTGATTACTTTGTGCTCATATGTGTTTTTCACAATATTTGGTTCTGTGGAAGAACAGCCATGGAATAGACCTGTGTCAGATAATCGTGAATCTCAAGCAGATGTCTCTGAAAAACAGCAACCTGTTTGAATCTTAATAATATTGCTCACTTTTGAAGACTAAACTTTATACAAGGTAAATACTTAACTATGTATCTATGATATTTGTAATAACAATAGTAAAGAGCTAAATAACATTTTATATTATAGGATTATTCATGATAAGAAATTTTAATATATATATATATATAATGTCCTGCATTGCTCCCTAGTAGGAGTTTCTTAACAAGCTAATTTAGTTATATAAGAGAAAAATTTGTGTTTACATTGGAACTTGCCCACATAGCTCAGTTAGTAGAACATTGGTCTAAAAAGCCAAAGGTCCTGGGTCCGAGTCCCAGTCTGATCATATAATTTTTCTCTTCAAATATAATTTAGTTATGCTTATTTCCCTACATATGAGTGACATGTGATCAGCACATCACCTCAAGAAAACCTCTAGTAAGCAACTATTACTAGGGTGGGGAAGACCGATTAAATTTTCCTCAGAGATCCTTTCTAGGTAGGCCAGTATTGAGGTGGGAGAATGACATTAACCATAATTTGAGGGAAGTTGATTATTCAGGGAATGATTAGAAAACATTAGCTCAGGATAGGGATGTATAGAGAGAATATGTCCATAAAGCCATGAATCTACAAGTTCAATAGTGCCAATTAGTTAGTTAGTTAGGTAGTTGATTAGTTGGTACTAATTTACACTGGAGATTCTGTTATAAGCTCAAAAATCTTCAGAATCAGGACCCAAGGCTTAAAGTCCCTCTCAGAGGATATGTCCCTTGTATTTTTCTATCCTAAAAATCCATTGAGTTGTTCAACACCATGAAGATCCCTCATGTAGTAAGTACATTAGTTTCTTCAAAAGATGACATTAATGTCTCACCGGGTTTGAACCCAATGCCTTTAGAACTGTTGGCTGTGAGCAGTAACAAAGACAACTGTACACATTTGTCAAGCCAGATGTTAACCTAATGAATGGAAGAATAATAATACACATGGTGTTTCGTACAACCTTTCATCGTCACCATTGGCATTATGCCCCTTTAAGTCTAGTCTTAGCCTCCCTCATGACAGCCATCCAATCATTCCAATCCAAAGCCTTATTTCCTCAATTAATTAAATAATTTGAAATATGAGGTGATATACCTCATCAGCCCCACATTTCAACCTCCAACTTTAATAATTTAATTAATTGTTATCTCAGTCAAATATTTAATTTATTCAAGTGGACGTTTTAATCTCCTCATGTGAGATAATTTTCAAGACATTTGACATGGTTGTTTATAATACATAGTTACCATCACCAAGACAATTTTGTGTGTGTGTGTTCTTTTTATTTAAATTTGTAAAAAAACACAAAAAAATAGAAACATGGACTTGAAAAAATTAAATGCAACTGTAACATTACTTGGAATTTAGTGATTGTACCTGTCCGGTATCAGTACATTCCCCAAGGCTATAAACCAGCTATTCACCTTCCTCCTTTATCTGGGCTTGGGACCGGCAGCTAAAGAGAACTGATCAGTGCAATATGAAACATCCAGCTCCCTCCAACAGGCAAAGTTACAACCTTCCTTCCATATTTCGAAAACAAGATTTGTCCATTATTGCAAATGTTAAACATTTTAATCAATACATCTTCCATGTTTCATTTAATCATTGCAGCAAGGAATTAAAAATTATGTAATGAGTTTGGTGTTAAAAGAAACAGAAATTCAAAGAATTGTTATTTCAATGTTTAATATTATATTTATCACTTCTCACCAAATGACAAATTAAATTTGAAGAGAAAAATATGTGCCTAAATCGGTATTTGAACCCAGTGTTTCTTGTACAACAGTGCTCTTTCATCTGAGCTATTAGACTTTTGATCTGTTCACAGATTATTCTCTGTACTAATATGATTCCCGTGCACGAGAAAGCAGTGAATATTCGTTCCACTAATGCCATCTAGCAGCTTCTTAAACAAGAACACTTTTTAAATGAGAATTAACGCTGTATGGCGTTAGTGAAATGAATGTTCTCTGCTATCTTGTGCACGGGAATCGAATTAGTATAGAGATAAATCTGTTCATTATTCAGACACAGCACTGGTATACAGAATCAGAGACATTGGGTCCAAATCCCGATTTAGGCATATATTTTTCTCTTCAAATTTAATTGTTGTTTCATTTGTTTGAAGTTTACTGTACTGTTACTACCGCATAAAGCAATATGTCAACTCCACCTCTACTTATGAAGCACTCCATACAGTGTTGTCTGTTATTCTGAATTGCTGTGATACTTGACAAATTGATTGGTTCAGATTTCTTGCAAATCCTGCTCTAATTTTCTTCCACCTTCTCCTTTGAAAACATGTTAATGAGAACCACATATAGTCACCAGAAACTTCTCACACCATGCAGTACTGGTTTTTGGATCATATATATATCTCCTCCATATTCTCCCCATTGTACCAGGTATTCAGGAGTATTAAACAGATACGTTTTACTGAAACCAAAGATATAGCAGCACATTGAAAGCCGCAGATCAGGGAGAAATCGTTGGTAGTTTCTTTGCAGTATAATTATTGATTTTATCTCTATATATGAGAATATAGTTGTTACACATATTCCTGCAGAGTCAACAATTTGTTTTATGTGATTTTTGCAGATCATACAGTGACACACCAGTCAAATAAAATAAAATTTCTTTCAGTTTCTCTTTTTTTTAATATCATTCTCATTTCATAATTTCATATAACTTGTTAAGACCAGCCTCATGGGCTAATGGTCAGCATTTCTGACTACTGTTCATGAGGTCCCGGGTTTAATTCCCAGTCAAACCATAGGAATTTTTCCTTAAAGGGAATCATTCCTGTGGTTGGCCATGGTATACAGAAGACTGCTATTATTTATTTATTTAACTAATTTTGGTTATGTTATAGGTTCTAGTTCAAAATCTGTAAATGTGTGTGTGTGTGTGTGTTCTAATACTATTCACTGCACTGTTCATGCTTCAGGTTTTGTGCTGGGCAAAGAGATGGTGTTAATGTGGTCTATTTTCAATTTACACACCACTTCAGCAGACCACTCTTGTATTATGTACAGAAGGAAGTGTAGGATGAGAGTATGATTATATGTTTGTGTACTTTAAAGTGTTGTGTATGAGGGATAATGATGAAGAGAAGAGAGAAGGTGAAACTCGGTGCTGGCACGTAGCCTACTCCTGTTAGAAAGCACCAAGAGGGCTTAGACTTAACATCACCATCCAAGGGTGAATTGCTATCAACAGCACCACATGCCTTATTAATGTATGTACTGCGGAGACGTTTAAAAATTTATTGCAGGAATCTGGTGCACAATCTACCAATTAAAAATTGTACACCACTACCTCTCCTGACACCAGGATTGAAAATTTTGTAATTTCTTCTTCTTCTTCTACTACAAGGTTTAGGCTATGCAGCCTGTTCTGGCGAAGTTAAAAGTGGAGTCCATCTTCTACGTGGTCGGCCAATATCTCTTGTTCCTCTGGGATTATACAGGAAGGTTCTTTTTGGTATTCTTTCGTTGTTCATTCTCATTAAGTGTTCTGTCCATTTCTTATTATTTTCGCTGATTTTATCTTCAATTTTATATATATTTAATTCTTCTCGTATAGTTTCATTCCTTATTCTATCCGCTCTTGTGCATCCTTTCACATTACGTAAAAACAGCATTTCCGCAGTCTGTATCCTGCTTTTATCCCTTGATTTAATTACCCAATTTTCACTTCCATACAACAACAAAGGAACAGCCATTGTTTTATATAATTTAAGTTTCGTATCTTTCCTTGCTTTCCAACCTAAGGTTCTTTTTATGGTTCCACAAATAGCCTGAAATTTATTTACTTTATTTTCTATATCTTCATTTTCTCTATAAGTTATATCACATCCTAAATATTGGAAATGTGATACTTGTTCTATTATTTTGTTATCCAGTACAATTTTTTATCTAATTCCATATTTACCAATAAATGCCATTACTTTTGACGTATTTATTGATATTTTACAATTATATCTATTGGCTATTAATTTAAATTTATATGCTAACATTTGGAGCTCATTTTCAGATTCTGCTAAAAGTACATCGTCAGCGAATAATAAAGCATTTATTTTATCTTTATTATCAATTAATATTCCTTCATTAGTTAAAACCTTCTTCCATTCTTTTAGGATATTGTCCATATAAATATTAAATAATATATAATCTAATTTAATTAATAATTAAATTTTCAACCACACTGGGTATCAAACCTGGGCCCACAGTCAGGAAGCAGGCATGCAATCACCTGAGCCAGCATGGCAATCTGTGAATGTATAATCAACAATCCAAGTATAGACTCATTACGGCCAGTTCCTGTTAATCACAAGATGTAGCTCAACTCTCCAATGTTGTCTTGATCTTCCTAAGTCTCAGCACCTTCAAGGCTCATAATTTTAAGATAAATTTGGAAGAGGGTTTGTTATCCTTTGGACATTCCATTTTATTTGATATTGCACATTGCCATTTACCATATATGAGGAACATTATTTAAAACATGTGTCTCCTCTCCATCAAAATTTAATTGAATTATTTTTACATTTATATAAGGAGTGCCTTCTGCCTTATTCCATAATAATACTGAACCATATCATATTATATCCTATGTTTTACAAAATTCCCAAGGATTGAAGCTATTGAGATTGTTCTCACAAAAATATTTTTCAAATTTTTTACAGATTCTTGATGTTTTTATTTTAAATGAATTACTTCTCACTGAAGGACAACTGATATTTAAAGAGAAAAATTTATACCTAATCCCAGTTCAGACATCA
The DNA here is from genome assembly GCA_030220185.1 of Diploptera punctata. NCBI lineage: Eukaryota > Metazoa > Arthropoda > Insecta > Blattodea > Blaberidae > Diploptera > Diploptera punctata. The sequence continues at coordinate 1,888,423 of JASPKZ010003868.1, read as the reverse complement.
ATTTTTCTCTTCAAATATACTTTTTACAGATCTTCACCAATCCTATCTAGTAGACAGCAAAAATGACTGTCACCAAAATATTATATATATCTGTTAATGCTCTAGTGGATGCAATTTTTGTTTTATCAGGAAAAAAAAACTTGACATATAGCAATCAATTTAAAAAGTAAGGTCAAATTCGTTAACCAGCAAAATTAGACCATTAGATGTAGGAGTTCTCCTGAAATGAAAATTTAAAAATTGCTCTAGCAGTCACAATTTTTTATGATTTTCAATGAAACTTAGTATATGTTATTAAAATAAAATGAAGAAGGTATTCTCTAAACATCAGCAAAATCCAACCATTAGAAGTGGGGGTTTATCTGAAACCCAGAATTAATAATTCCTTTCTCACTGTAATCAAACTTTTGAAATAAGGTGGCATCAGAAATTGAATTTAATAAAAGAAATATATATTCTGTAAACAAGAAAAATTGGACAATAAATTCAATTTAACAAAGAATTAGCTTAGTTTACGAAGTTCCTGCATGACAGACTTTTTTTCATGAGTGTGCTAAAGAATGTGATTGTCTTCTTGAATAATATGGCTTTGAAAGACTAAAAAACTGTATTTTCATGATTTAATTTCTTATCTCCCTTTTTTATAATTAGTGCAATGACCATTAAGCTTCAATTTTGTTAATTATGTATTTTTATAACATTTCTAAGAAGCACTGGAACACATATTATATGTGTAATTAATTGTGAGTGTATTAATGGCATAGCCCATTGTTGAGCCATAGCCTCTCCTTTGTCAGGAATAGACAAAGTTAATTTTAGTTACCTTATATGCCCAAAGATGCCATGAGTGGCATGCTGTCAACATACCAACTCAGTGTGACATCTAGCAGGCAACTAAGGTATTACTAAGATGTTTTAGATCGGTAAATTTTGCTTAGAGGCCTCTTTGTTCAGGCTTAAGGATCTTTTATGAGCCTCAAAATCTTCAGACTCAGAACCCATGGCTTAAAGTCCCTCCTGGAGTATTTGCTCCTTGGATTTTTCCGTCCTAAAAAAACCCATCGACCGCAGCCGGATTTGAACCTGTGACCCTCAGGACCAGAGGCAAGGAGCAAAACCACTAGTCCACTGCAGCTGACTTACTATATGTCATTTAATATAATTCAAATTACTTTAAAGTAATACAGAAATTTAACTTTCTAAAAAGAGGCCAATATTGAATGTATCATCCACCGCTGTGGCCTAGAGGTAGCATGCTGCCTTGTCACGCAGCAGGCCCGGGTTCGATTCCCCGGTCGGGACAGGCTCCTGGGTGAGGTTTTTTTGGGGTTTTTTCCTCACCTGTAAGACAAATGTCAGGAAGCTTAGGGCCCAATGGTCCCTGAAAAATCATCTGGCCATCATCATCCTTCATGGGTATGGATAGTAGCAGGTAGCTACCACTCCTATAATTCCCTAGTAAAACTGCAAAGCATAGCATAAAAATGTTATGTGAAAGACCTGCCCTTGAGCAGAATTACTATGGATGGATTAAATGTATAATAAATGAAGGATACAGAGAATAGAACCTTGAAATATAGAAAACATACTTTTAGTGTGATGTTTTTATTATACATTTAATATTTCTCATTGAAGGTCAAAATATATGAAAATACAATAGGAAGTAACATAATGGGGTTTTACTTAATAAACAAGTTTTGTCTATATTCTTCTTATATCATATAGTTGTTTCTTTAAGACAAGTTTCAAAGCATGTTTATATAGAAAAATATACACCTAGACTTTTTAAATAAGAAGCCACCATTTGCGTACCAAGCAACAGTCACAAGCCTTTGGCACTCTCGGGAATTAAAATGTATAAGAGAAAAATTAGAGGCTTTAGGATAGCTTAGGAGCAGAGCATTAACATATAAAACTGAAGTTCCTGGGTTCAAACTCCAGTCTAGGTGTATATTTTTCTCTTCTAACATATTTCTAGTTGTACAACACACACACCTCCTCACATGTATGCTAAACTTTGGAGGTAAATAAACCCATGACAAAATTGTATTTTTACTGGTTCATGCTTCTAAATGATACTGCATTCCATGGAGAATATAATGACACTTCAAACTCCATTTCAACAAAAAAGGTCTACTCACCTGATTCATTCCCTGTATCCATCTAATATGTTTTTCAAAATGTAGCGCATAACTAATTTAAGGTTAAATTGTACCCCAATAAAATATAAATGTATGTCAGATTTTATCAACATTAATTCCACTTATGATGTTTTTATTATTAATTTAACATTTCTCAATGAAAGATAAATTAAATTTGAAGAGAAAAATTTTCGCCTAGACCGGGACTCGAACCCGGGACCCTTGGCTTTCCGGGCCAAGTGCTCTACCAACTGAGCTACCGAGGCGAGTTACGATCTAGACGCAAATTTTTCTCTTATATACGTTGTAATTCCCTATCGCCAAATGCTTTTGAAACCATTGTTTCTATCTTTGCAAATGGCGGCTTCTTAGTTAAGAAGACATTTATTGGAAATTTAACATTACTTTAAAAGCCAGTAAGGCCTCTAATGATGTTTTTATTATTAATTTAACATTTCTCAATGAAAGATAAATTAAATTTGAAGAGAAAAATTTAATTTATCTTTCATTGAGAAATGTTAAATTAATAATAAAAACATCATTAGAGGCCTTACTGGCTTTTAAAGTAATGTTAAATTTCCAATAAATGTCTTCTTAACTAAGAAGCCGCCATTTGCAAAGATAGAAACAATGGTTTCAAAAGCATTTGGCGATAGGGAATTACAACGTATATAAGAGAAAAATTTGCGTCTAGATCGTAACTCGCCTCGGTAGCTCAGTTGGTAGAGCACTTGGCCCGGAAAGCCAAGGGTCCCGGGTTCGAGTCCCGGTCTAGGCGAAAATTTTTCTCTTCAAATTTAATTAATTCCACTTATCTATGTTAATGTGTTGAACTCTAATTCTTCAAAGTTTTTGAAAAACTTTTGGAAAGAAAAATGTTTTTTGTTACTTAATTTCTTATTTAATCTTCGTCTGCAGAAAATGTGGAGAAATTCGCACATCGTATTTGTGGGGATAGGGCGGAGTCTAAGAGCACATGTGCTTTACTTTCGAGTCAGTCAATCTTAAGATGAACATTGGACTGTTATGATAACTCTGAATTCTGGATAAGAATTCCGTTACGAGAATTAAGAAAAAAAGCTTACTGGTGTTTAGAAAATAATATTAGTAAAATAAATATACTATCACGTTAAATTTCAATGCAAAACGTTTTATTCTCATGTGGAATTAACACAATAAAATAATTAAAACTTGAAATGTCAAAACTGTTAGGTTTTTTCATGCAACTTCTTGAAAACTTGAAACTTCATTTTTTTTCAAAATTGGCCCAGAAATTAACAAATACTAATAATATTTGAAATAAGAAAAATGAAAGAGATTATGTAGAAAGGAAACTGTTAAATATTAAACATTATATATTATGAGCGTATATAATTTTTATTTTTTAATGTGATTTAGAATAAGTTCGAATAATAATAACAATAATAATATCAAGCAAATGATGACACATCAAGAGCTTAAGAACATTTGAATACTACTATAATAATAATATAATAATTTGCATTTTTTTGGCAATTACAATATTATTTTTAAATGTGTTTTATATTATGTCCTAATTTTTAACAAAGCAGAAGGTTTGGTTACTTACCTGAGCCATCCCAAGAACCATTCACGGCACCCAGTCCAATAATTGAATTTAAGAATTTTATTATTTTTTATTTCTATAGTGCCTGAAAATGTAATCAAAGTCAGTTTTTATGTGAGGGAGAAAATAAAATTAAGTCACGGAAATTCACACTTAAAAAATGAAAACACACTTTGAAAACTTTCACTTTCCGCAAATTTATTTTTCAAACCAGATCAAACCAATTTCGATGACATTTTCAATTGTTAAAAATTGTTTTCAATGTACATTTTTGTAATGCCTCAAACACATTTTTTTTTTTAATATACTATAAAATTATAATTTCTGTGAAATGCAAAAACACATTAACTAATTTTATACTGTTTTATATAGATTTTGAAAAAAATTGTCTCCACTTATTTCGCTGTTAGATCTTTTTTTAATGGATGTATGAACAAGATTGTGACCCAAAAAAACCATTGAGAACAATTTTGTGTTCTCCAGATCATGCCAGCAGCTTTCCAATTAGACATCTTTAGCTTGAAACTCTGCAGTGAAGTGAAGTAATGTCATGTGATCTGTTATCCCACCAGCACTTCATACTGTGCACTTTGCATACCCCCTGCACATTTTTCATGGATGAAGAATAACCTGGTGTATCCCAATAATGGCCACAGGAATTTTATTCGTGGAGCTTCTGTTTTTTTTAGAGTATCCAAACTTCACCCCTGTATTTAAGATATGATTTAAATCTAACATAAATAATGTCCATTCATGAATGTGCTACTGTCTGAGCTAACTTGAGACTGTTATGCTCAGGTTCCATGAATGTTAGTTACTAGGCTGAAAGTTTATAAGATCAGAGAAAAAAAATTGAATGACCTATAATCTGCTGGAACTAAATTAATATCTTTGAGTGGAATTTTTCTGTGGTTTACTAGATTGCACAAGGTTTCCTTATGGCCTGGACACTCACTCTTTGGCTTTGCAGCCCTTTGAGTCTAGCCTTAGCATCTCCTTCGTTAAAGTTTCTAGACTAAGCATAGTTTAGTTATGCTTATTTCCCTACAGATATCATGGGTGGCATATGGACAGTATACTAACCCAATGAGACATCTAGTAGGCTACTAAGGTATTACTTGGATGTATGAGGTCAGTAAATTTTGCCATAGGGCCTCTTTTTTGCAAGCCTGAAAATCTTCAGACTCGGGACCTATGGTTTGATGTCCATCCCAGAGGAATATTGTTCATTGCATATATCTTTTAATAAGAAATCCATCAATCTCCAGCCTGATTGAACCAGTGATCCTTGGAACTAGAGACAAAGAACATAACCACTAATCTATTGGTATCTTGTAGTAAATTATTGTTTCACCAGATAGCACAATAATTAGTTCAAGGAAAAAACTACAGATATCACTCAATCCAGTTTTCTTTTCATGGTTATAATATTTATAAGAAGCCTTAATTCTGAAGTAAAAGAAAAAACAAATCTGCTAACTATACAAGATATAGAACTGCAAAATTATTATAAAGAACTGTGGATGGACAAACAGAATAAAGAAGCAAACAAACAATATGCAGAAGTAGATGAATTAGAAATGCAAGAAATTATAGAAGCATTAAAGAAATGCAAAAATAATAAACCATGCAGAATAGACAACATAAACATAGAATTGTTTAAAAATGCCCCAAGGAATTTCCAAGAAAGATTATTAAAATTCTATAACAAGTGCTGGAAACAAAATGCAATACCAGAAGAGTGGAAAATTGGGAAAATAATCTCAGTTTTTAAAAAAGGAGATAAAACAAAGCCAGAAAACTACCGAGAAATAAGCTTACTATATGCTGCATACAAAATATATGCAAAAATGATAAACCAAGAATTAACAACTATAGTTGACGCAATAATATCAGAAGAGCAGACAGGTTTTAGGAAAGGAAGAAGCTGCACAGTCCAGTCAACGTATTCACTTTAAAACAAATAATAGAGAAGCGAAGAGAATTCAACTTAGAAACACACATCCTCTTTATAGATTATAAGAAAGCTTTTGATAAAGTATCTAAACCAAAATTATGGAACATACTAAATGAAAAATAAATTCCATTACACTTTGATAGCAGTAATTAAAGAAATGTTTGAAAAAACAAAAATAAAAATAAATCAAAGGAACCAATAAATATAACAGGAGGAGTTAGGCAAGGTTGTCCACCATCAACTACTCTTTTTTAACATTTATTTTGACATGATAAGATCTTGGAAACAATTAACAACTTAGGGTATTAACTTAGGAAATCTAATAATAAAAAATAGCTTTTGCAGATTTTAATAGCAAAATCAGAAGATGAATTACAAAGAATGCTGTATAAACTAAATGAAATATAAAAAAATATATATAATATGGAAATATCATCAGAATAATCAAAAACAATAGTTTCAAGGGCACTCAACCAGTTCGGACAAAGATAATATTAGAAAATAAACCAGTAGAACAAGTGACAAAATATAACTTCCTAGGTTGTGAAATATCATACACAACAGAAACAGACATAATAACAAACTAAATAAGTTTAATTATATAACAGGAACACTAAAAAGAATTTTGAAAAATAGAGCCAGAAAAGACTATAATGAAATTATACAAGACAATGGCAGTTCCTATTATTACTTATGGATCCAAAACAACACAACAATCTGCTAGAATCCAAGCTGTTGAAATGAAATTTCTCAGACCAATAGCAGGATATCAAAGAACAGACAAAAAATACAACACAGAAATAGGACAGCAGCTAAAAGTAGAGGAATTAAACACAACAATAGTGAAATACAGAACAAACTGGAAAGAACACTTAGCAAAGATGACTGAGAACAGAATACCAAAATCAGCATACAGTTCTTCACCAAGATGAAGAAGAAGTTTGGGAAGACCAAAGAAAAGATGGAAAGAGCAGCAATTTGGAGCCGGAACAGACTAGCAAAAGCCTAAACTTTGATGAAGAAGAAAAAGATTAAAATTTACAATGAATTATTGGTAAACATTATTGAATATTATGACTAATTTTATGGATATAAAAAAACATACATACATTTGAAGAGAAAAAATTACACTTGAACTGGGATTTGAACCCAAGGCTTCTGGTTTTATGCACTAGTGCTCTACCTTTGAGCCACCCAGATATCTAATTTCAAACAGAAATTTTTGTATATTGACTTAGGCTTTCATGGCCGGAGCTATTATGATGATCTTGTAGAAGATTTCCGGGCTGTTGGCCATGGTCTTGAGGCTTGTAGTTCCCTGATGTTTCGCCAGAGACTGCATCCGGCATCCTCAAGGGTTGTCTTGAGACTGGCCATATTTATACATTTTTCTGCTATGTGTTCTCTGTTCAGTCCATTACTTCGTAAATTATATCTGCCTTTTGGTTGGTTAGCATTAGGAACTTCCATTGCACCAATGAGGTTGCTGTATGATTTTCTAGTAGATTGTTCTTGTAGAGGTTTACATCTGGCTTTTTTTTAAGACTGGTATCCATACTTTGTTGACTTTTAATAATTCTTCCTTTCTATTGTAACTATTTTGATGTTTGAATATTTCAATGGCTTCTCATTGCAGACGGGTAAAATAGTGTGTGCAGTTCTGTGTTGTTGTATTGTACTGCATGACCTTCAAGTAGGGAGTGTTCTGCTACTGCCGACTTTTCCCTAATGCTAACCAACCAGAAGGCAGATATAATTTACAAAGTAATGGACCGCACAGAGAACACATTGTGGAAAAATGTATAAATAAGACAGGTAGTCGACAAACCAAAAGGATTTGCTCACCGTTAGTCATTAATATGGCTATGCTGCATTCCAACCCCAGTTACTACTCCTAGGCTAAAATTACCAGTCTCAAGACAACCCTTGAGGATGCCGGATGCAGTCTCTGGCAAAACGTCGGGGAACTACAAACCTTAAGACCATGGCCAACAGCCCGGAAATATTCTACAAGATCAGAAATGTTTGTATTTCTTATATAATCCCCAATTGCCCAAGGCAGAAAACATTCATTTCCAAAACCATCTGGTAGTTACTTACTCAAAAAGACATTTTACTGGGATTTTTACGAAACTATTATTGCTAGTTAAGCTTAAATTTTCTATGTTTTTATTTTAGATGTATCATTCACACTGAAAGACAAATTAATATTTGAAGAGAAAAATGTATGCCTGATCTGGGATTTAAACCCGAGGCCTCTAGTTTTATGCACTAGTACTCTTCCTTTGAGCCATCCAGGCTTTCCAATTCAAAGGGAATTTTTTCTCTTTCTTATACAATCCCCGTTCACCATGAGACAGAGAGTATTTGTTCCATAAGCCATCGGATGGCTACTTATTCAAGAAGATTTTTTTAATGGAATTTTTACACAACTTTTATAGCTAGTTAAGCCTTCTTCATCTTGAGAGGATCAAGAAGGCCTACAACTCAATGGTATTAATAAACTGTTTGTTCATGCTGATGATGTAGTAATATTGGGCGATGGCGAGGAGATACTAAAGGCCAACATGCACACACTATTGAGTAACACTAAGAAATTGGGATTGGAAGTAAATATGATTAAAACTAAATATATGGTCACACATAGAAATATATTATATAATGGAAATGGACAGCAAGTGACAAATCATGGAAGTTTTAAAGAAGTGGCTGAATTCAAATACCTAGGAACAATATTCACAAATAGGAATGAGATGCACAAAGAAATTAAACATTCTGGAAATGCATGCTATTATGCATTGCAGGGACTCTTGCCGTCCCAACTCCTTTCAAAACATGTTAAACTGAAAATATATAAAACTACTATTCTACCAGTTATATTATATTGATGCGAAACATGGACTCTTATTTTAAGGGAGGAAAGGAGATTATGTGTATTTGAGAATAAAGTTCTTAGGACAATTTTTGGACCAAAGAGAGATGAACAGACAGGTGAATGGAGAAGACCACATGACAGTGAACTATATGGTCTTTATAGGAAGCCAGATATAATAAGAACAGTTACGTCTCGTAGACTGTGATGGGCAGGACATGTGGCACAAATGGGGAATGAAAGATATGCATGGAAGCTTCTTGTAGGTAAACCAGAGAGAAAACGCCCAGTTGGTAGACCAAGAATGAGGTGGAAGAATAACATTAACTATGATTTGAGGAAAGTAGATTATACAGGGGATGATTGGAAAACATTAGCTCAGGATAGGGATGTATGGAGAGCTTATGTCTGTATGGGCATGAACCTATGAGTTCAATAGCGCCAGTGAGTTAGTTAAGCTTATATTTTCAATTTTCAATGTTTTTATTTTAAATTTATCATTCATGCTCTCTCTATATAATCTGTGAAGAAACAAATTTAAAATGCAGTATACAATAATGTATTCATGAATTTTCATTATGAATTTTTTTTTTCAAATACATGTCTGGATTAAGTGCTATCCAAATTAATGAAGCTCTGATTAATACGGTGTTATTGTATTTATTTATTATCAGTGGAATGAATGAATGACGATATACAAACAAGAACATTATTCTCTACAAGTATTATCTCTTTCCTCTGATCAATAAGATACTGTAATGATTGTGAATGGAAATTATTTTATCAGTAACCAGCTGTTGATTTTATGTAGTGTTGTTGAGATTGACAGTTGAAATTCAAAGACATACTCAAAGATAATCTTCAGATAAGAATTGCAATCTGTTTTTAATAACCTTTCTAATTATTTCATAAACATATTTTAATTGTTGATAGATTGATAATCAGATAATGTAAGTTTTTAATATAGATTAAATATGCCAGCCACTGCATTTTCATGCTTCAGTTTCTGCATTAGGAGAATAGATGTTAATACTGATAAAATTCATATTAAAATTCCTTTGAGGTAAATAATCACAAAGTAAAATATTAAAATAAATTATATTTGAAGAGAAAAATTATACGCTCAGACTCGGGTTTGAACCCAGGATCTTTCATACTCTAGGCGAATGCTCTACTAACTGAGCTATCTGAGAAACTCTAATCTAAATGCAAATTTTTCTCTTATATATATGCTGTTAATATCCATGCACCAAATCTATGAAGCCATTGCTTCTATCTTGAAAATGGTGGCTTCTTTAATTGGGAATTTTATATTACATTATAAAGCCAGTATGGCTTCTTTTGATGTTTTTATTATTCATTTCATACATCTCAATGATGGTTAAACTGTATTTGAAGAGAAAAATTATATGCTTAGACTGGGGTTTGAACACAGGATCTTCTACACCGTAGGCAAATGCTCTACCAACTGAGCTATCTGAGAAACTCCAATCTAATTGCAAATTTTTCTCTTATATACACTGTTAATTACTGTGCACCAAATGCTATGAAGCCGTTGCTTCTATCTTGCAAATGGTGGCTTCTTTATTAAGAAGACCTTTAATTGGGAATTTTACATTACATTATAAAGCCAGCACAGCTTCTCAGTTAGTAGAGCATTTGCCTAGAGTGAGAAAGGTCCTAGGTTCAAACCCCAATCTGAGCATTTTTTTTCTTCAAATATAATTTATCCATCATTGAGATGTATAAAATGAATAATAAAAACATTAAAATAACTACCTGGCAGGTGCCGTCGTCCTCAACTAAATTAAACATTTTAAAATATAGGCCTTTGGAGACTGGTTTCCATCTTTAGCAATTGCCGATTATGCTGCAAGGCCACTGATGTCAAAAGCATTGTAAAACAAGAACAGTTAATAACGCATACCCTTCTGCTGAAGATGGAAGCCGGTTTCCAAAAGGCCTAAATTCTTATTTTTTTTTTCAATTTTAACAAAGCTTCTTATAGGAAAACCAGAGGGAAAACACCCAGTTTGTAGATCAAGAATGAGGTGGGAGAATAACATTAACCATGATTTGAGGGAAGTAGATTATACAGGGGATGGTTGGAAAATATTAGCTCAAATTAGAGATGTGTGGAAACCTTTTGTCCACATGGTCATGAACCTACAGGTTTGATAGTGCCAGAGAATTAGTTGGTTAGTTAAAGATTATGGCACCTGTAAAGTAAGTAAAGTAAAGTGATCCCACAACAGGCCCGGAGGCCCTTGGGGTAGTAGGAGGTTAAGGCTCTCACTTTTTCTAGACAATCGGCACTTTACGTCAGCCCTGCATGACGGCCGCCTTTACCCCCAGAACAAGCGTCTGGTACTCATTAAGGATTATGGCACCTGATATGTATTTATTTTAATATTTTATTTTGTTAATGTGGTCTGTTTTTACTATACACACCACTTCAGCACAGAGAGGAGTATATGTTTAATGTTTGTATAGAGTAAGTTTGTTGTTGATCACGGTGGTCTATTGGTTATGTTCCTTGTCTCTAGTTCCAAGGATTGTAGGTTCGAAACCGGCCGGGAACAATGGATTTTTTAGATAGGAAAAATCCAAGGAATAAGTCCTCTAGGAGGGTGAGAAAGAATGAAAAATAAAATGTCCAAATTATTAAAATTAGTGTCAAATCCATAGTTTTTATGGTCACTAAGCTGGCTGGGATAAATCAATACCCAGGAAATAGTGAATAATAATAAGCTAGTATTTAAATCAAAAGTATGAATTACATTTATCAACTTTCCATGTGAGCCTAATCTAATCCTTATCATTTTTGTTTTCCTGTCTGACTTTCCATGTACACAAAGGCTATATATAATTTATTTTTTATTTTATTTTTATCTATGTATAAATAATTAGTAGGAAGTGACATTATGAGGTAATAATAACATACTTTCATTAGGACTTGTGCACTCCAGTACTTCAATGGTGGATCCAACAGGTAATGGTTTGCAACTTTGAAATAATTGTTCTTTAGTCATTTAGATCGCATTCTGCAGAAAGGAATCAAGTCACAAAATAAGAATCAAATAAATTGTGAATTCTTCTTACCTCATATATCTATGTTTATTTAAACACAGCACCACAGTATCAGAAATCCATTGTTTCCATACTCAGCTGTTTTCACGACTGTCAATTTTTTCCCTTGCCAGTAATTATCCAAACTGCCATCTGGTGTACTTTTGAAGAATTAATTATCCAAATTTGGATAATTACTTCTTCAAAAGTACACCAGATGTTAGTTTGGATAATTACCGGCAAGGGAAAAAATTGACTTGTGAAAACAGCTGAGGATGGAAACGATGGTTTTTTCAATACCGCGGTGCTGTGTATAAAGAAACATAGATATATGAGGTAAGAAGAATTCATGATTCATTTGTTTCTTATTAAGAAAACCTCATAATGTTAAAATTCCCAAATTTATTATATTAGAGTCACAAGATATCCATACTGAGAAAAATGCAATTAAATTAAATGTCAATAAAAAATTCACAAATAAAAATAAACATTTACCTAAGATTTAAATTAAAATTCTTTATACCTCACCTAATATCCAGTCTTATAATTATTAGAAGATGAATATGAGGTGAGGTATAAAGAATTTTAATTTAAATCTTAAATTAAATCTCATAGTGATTTTTCCTATAAAAGTTCAAATGTTTACTTATTTTTCTCTTCAAATATAATTTGTCCTTCAGTGAGAAGTATTAAATTAATAATAAAAACATTGAAAGAAGCCCTACTGGCTTTATGAAGTAGTGTTTAAATTCCCAATAAATGTCTTCTTAAATAAGAAGCTGCCATTTGAGTAATCGAGCAAATGCTCGTAGCATTCAGCACTCGGGAATTGACAATGTATAAGAGAAAAATCTGCATTTAGATTGGAGTGCTCAGGTAGCCAGTGGTAGAGCATTGGCTTAGAAAGCGAAGATCCTGGGTTCAAACTCTTGTCTGAGCATTTAATTTTTTTCTTCAAATATGTTCACTTATTATTGACTTTTTAGGAATTAACATTATGAGGTATAATTTATTTAAGAAAAATTTATCACCTCACCTCATATTCTTCTTCATATCCTTCATGGTCAGAAAAACATCAAATCAAATGAAAGGCTAAATTAATAAAAACAAATAGAAAAATCTAAAGACCTCACGATTTGGCAAAAAATCTACTTTAAAAAAAACGAGGAGGAGAAATGAATGCATTTTGAAATTCCCGGGGAAAGTGATTTTATTTGGAGGTTCATCAGTCTACCAAAAGAGGGAGCAGGAGGCAGTTCTTTAAGATGACATAACAACAGTTTTGAAAGTACTGAGGATGCAACGTAATAAGGTCCCGAAACCAGTCTAATAAGAAGAAGAATATGATGTGGGGTGATACAAATTTTCTTTAATAATTTACTTATTAGTTCAACTGATATAATATCAAAGACTATAAAGATAATGAAATCTCTGTTAAACAGGATGGCAAATTATCTTCTTGGGAAAAGATCAACATTGGAGTAAGACAGGGATGTGGACTTTCACCAATGCTTTTCATTATATATATGAATAAATTAATAAACGAATGGAGGAAAACACAACGAGGATATATACCCATCAATAGGAACCTCAAACTCGATGCTATTCTTTTTGCAGACGATTTAGCTCTTTTGGCACTTTCCGAAAATGATTTGCAACGATCAATTTATAATTTACAAAAATTAGGTGCCAAATTTAATATGGAAATATCAATTAACAAAACTAAAATTATGGCATTTCATGGGAAGGACCCATACAAAGTAAAATCTGTCTCCAGAATAAAATTTTAGAGAGATCTAATCAATTTAAATATCTTGGATATTATCTCTCTATCTGGGATGAAAAGGATATCCCTGAAAAAATTACTAGTTATAATAAAAGTTTGGGAATTATTAATCAAGTTATGAAACCATCCCTTGTACAAAAAAACACCAGATTACATTTATATAACACTTTGGCTAGACCAGTGTTGACCTATGGTAGTGAAGCATGGACACTAAAAAGACACATGAAAGCAAAATAACGGCTTGTGAAATGAGATTCATGCGCAGAACAGCGGGTTACACCAGATGAGATCGGAAAAGGAACACCGATATTTTAAAAGAATTGAAGACTACGCCAATTTTGGAATATATTAAACAGTACCAACTAAATTGGAAACACCATCTAGAAAGAATGAGTTCAAATCGGATTCCCAAAGCTGTTTATAATTATATACCAAGAGGACAAAGATCACTGGGCCATCCTATAAAACGCTGGAGGGAAAATTTTCTATAGGATCGTAACAGGCCTTGGCCTAATACTTGAAAGGAAGAAGAAGAAGAGTTTCTATTTTATGAGAAAAATGGTAACTCAAACATTTTTTAATTCTGAGATTCTATACATTTTTATTGTTTGGTTCTTTCTGCAGAAAAAGAAATGTGGTATATTCTGTCAGTTTTTCTTACTTTGTTCATGTATGACGTTAGAATGCTAGTGATGGGTTAGATCTTTTTTTTTTTTTCTTGCAGGACATGGAGTGATACTTTTGGAACAATGATATAGCATTAACTCATATATTTTGAATTTGAGAATTTGTTCCTTTTTGCAGAAAGGGCAATTTGGATTGGTTTAAATTTGTATATTATTTAAGTGTTTTGCCAAATAGAGATTTAAACAGAATATTTAAATCAGTACTTAGTGTGACACACTGTAACAAGTAACAACTTATTCCCTGTGTCAATATTTTTAAAATTAATCACAAACCACTGTTGAGGTCACTATGTAAAAGCTAAAATAATCAAATTAATTTTATTTTGGGAAAAGAAATTAATGCTCAAATCCTGGATCTTTGACTATATGCATCAACATGATAACTGTTACACCAAATGAGCTCCGATACGAACTGTCGACAATTCTTTTCTCTTATACAGTTATCTTTCATCCAATGGCCAATAGCCCATGCTACAATAACCCCCTCTGACGACTTCTATTTAGAAATATTTTTATTGAGAATTTATACATTACTTTTAAGCAGTAAAGCTTAATATTTTGATGTTATATTTAATTTAACATTTTCCAGTCCCGAACAGAATGTTATTATCCCTTAAATTGGCAAAACTCTAATTTCTCATGTCAGTTATTTGAATGTGGTGGACTACACTGAAAACAATATCATATATAACTATTATTATTGGGTATATTGTGTAATTTGACACATATCTTAAGTAATTTATACTCGTTGCTTTTGTTAAGCTTTATTAAAAATATTATATTAAATAAAGCATTTGATGTATGCTATAGGATACATAGCCAATTTAAGGGTTATGGAAAGAAAAAATTGAGTGTTAATTTCTCTTTTCGAAATAAAATTCAGTCCAGGACTGGAAAATGTTAATTTAAGGTCAAAATAAAATTTGTACCTGAGATCTCAGTCATCCTCAACTACGTAGTACTTTTAAAAAACTGAAGATAGAACAAGTTCTTCTGAAATGCCTATAAGGTATATGTTTTTATTATTCATTTCATACATCTCAATGATGGATAAATCATATTTGAAGAAAAGAGAAATTTCTCTTCAAATATAATGCTTACCTAGTTGAGGACAACTGAGATCTCAGGTATAAGTTTTATTATTTTTACTTTTATTCCCTGTGATCACAGAATTAAACCTAATTACAGCAAATAGTGTTTTGCAATGCCCAGTGCGAAATAAAATATCATCATCATTATATTTGATTTTACAGTTCAACAAAATGAACCTTGGCCTCTCACACAGCAGCCTTCTATTCAGTTCGATCTGTGGCTACATCTTCCAGTTTCTCACACCCAAAATCCTCAGATCACTCTAAACATCATGAAGTCTATGTTTCCTCGCTATCCTCTTTTCCTTCCATCTTCAAGTGTGGAATTCAAAATAATCTTAAGCATTATTTCATTACTCATTCTTTCAACATGTCCCAACAACTTATTCTTAAGGGTTTTTTTCTAATAGTCCAGTTGTCATTTAAGACATTTCTGGCTTTCAACCCTGGCATAGGTAGAATTGTAATCCATTTCTCACACGGGGACACCTTGAAGGCGAGGTTATGTTACTCCAATGATATGATGGGTAATAAATGATAATGAAGCATCTGGAGAGTTGTTGACCTAAATTCCAGACCATGGGCAACCATAGGAATAATTTCCTTTAAGAATAGATTCCTATAGCTTTGACCAGGAATTGAACCTAGGACCTCATGAACTGTAGTCAGAAACTCTGACCACTAGCCCATGAGGTTGTCTCTTAAGGCTTTAATAAATCTTTTAATATTCTCATGCCCCAAAAAGTCCTGATGGTCCTAGGTTCAAACACATAAAAGAAGCCAGGACAATTGTTTCAGGGATGGTGTAACGTAATTAAATCTGTGAATATTACAAATAAAATATATGCAGATATTATGAACACAAAATCTTTGGGTAGAAATAGCATTTAGGTCTATAAAAGAAACTATTACCATAATCAAAATTGGACAAGTGTTTCTACTAAAATTTTCCTTCGAGCGAATTGATAAGCTACTTCATTGTACAATTTTTAATGAATTAAGATTATTTTTTAAGTGTAATTTGTTTATTCCAATTTAGATTCTCTCACCTCATCCTTGGCCTACCTACTGGGCACTTTCCTTCTGCTTTTCCTACAAGGAGTTTCCATGCCCCTCTTTCATTCCCCCATTCGTGCCACATGTCCTCACCATCAAATAAGTCTAATTACATTTTTAGGAATTCTAAACTCCAGCAGGATATTATATAACTTCTCCCTCTTAATTGAATTGTATGCCTTTTTGAAGGCAATATATAGTTGATGCATAGTGCCATTATATTCCCATTTATTTTTTAAAATCTGTCTTATATTAAAAATCTTATCTATTGTAGACCTATTTCTTTTAAATCCATCATCATCATCATCATCATCATGAACAAATTCGTTTTAGGCCATGTGGCCTGTACGGTAAACCTAGCGAAGATGGTCTTGATCTTTCCACCGATGTTTTGGTCTTCCTTGGTCCCTATGTCCAGTTGGGGTATATTGGAATGCCAATTTTGGAAGTCTATTTCTTGCCATTTCTTATCTATTGTAGACCTATTTCTTTTAAATCCACATTGATGATAACCTGTTATGTCACCAATATAGGATTACTGGATATCAATATATTTGTTTGAATTTTGTAGGAAGTTGAAAATAATGGATTGCTGGTCATTGCAGTCAGATTTATCTCCTTTCTTATAGATTGGTACAGTAACCAATTCTTTTCATCCATTTGGAAGAGCTTATTTTTCCCAAATCATAGTAGTTATTATGTAAGTACATGAAGATCTTCATATTATGAAACTAACAATAGTATTGATAATAATGTTTCAGAACAATATTTAGACAGAATTGGGAATTTCAAGGTATCCAAACTCTATGGTTTGGCAAGATAACATTTTTCTTAATGTCTTGGTTATCTTTTAATGCTTGTTGGCAAATAGTACTAAAAAAAATCCTCTTGACAGTAAAATTCTTAGTTCTCCCGCCATTACCAATTGTTTTTGGCTACTTTAGCTTTTTTTATTAGCTTATTATCTGTTTTTAAGATTAAAACCTTGTCGTCCTCTTTATACCATTCTCCCTCTCCTTATTATCTCTCACTATCCTATCAAACCTTGAACAACTGCCACTTCCACTTTGATGAAAATTACTTTTTTTTAACACTGTGTATCCTCAAAGGATAATTGGGGCATGTAGTAGTGTAGTTATCAGTCTCAGTGGTCTAGGGGTAAAGTTCCTCAAGGGTTGTGTATTCAAATCTGACCGGGATCGATGAATATTTTTAGAATGAAAAAATCAAAGGGACAAGTTCTGTGGGAGGACTTTAAGCCTGGGTTCCAAATCTGACGATTTTTGGTCTCATAAAACAACCCTAAGCTAAATTAAAGTTTCTGGCATCCCAATGAAAACTGGTTTCAAAACCTAGATGGTTTCATCTTCAGTAATATCTCGACCAAAATTATGTCATTCAGGAGAACTGTTCTTACTCTATCTGTTGGAGTAAGAAGAAGTTCTCCTGAATGGCATAACATCGGTCAAGATATTACCAAAGATGAAACCACCTAGGTTTTGAAACCGGTTTAATTAGAAGATTGGATATGAGGTGAGGTATAAAGAATATTAATTTAATTTTTTTTTAAATTTATCCACAATACAGTGGTTTTCCATCACTCTCAAGAAATTCCCCTTCTCCTGTTGTAACAGTCTTGAACATCCTCATCTGTAAGTCCCAGTTCACTCATACTTCTTCTCACATTGTACATCAAACCTTCTTTAGGTGCTCCCTTTCTTCTTTTTCTATATATTTTCCACTCCAATATCTTCTTAGGGTTTCTCTCATATGTCATCCTCTTGAGATGTCCATACCATCAATTTTAGTAAAAATAGTATTAAGATTTATTAATATTTCAACTAATGTCTTATAAGTCCCATGCCGTAGCCGAGTGGTTAAGGCAGGAAGCCTTGGCACAGAGCTATGGGACTTGTGCTGGTTCGAGTCTCCATGGGGAAAAAAATTTGTCCACCATGCATTGTGAGGCATTTGGGTTGCTACAATAAGTAGCAGTTCCAGGTTGAGAAAACCAGCTATAACAGCTGGGGGACTCAACATGCTGACCACATGTCACTCCTATACTAGCTAGATGATCATCTACCTCTGTGATTGACACATGTAGATGTGAGGCCAGCATCTGGATGGTAGGCTAAGGGTCTTCTAGGCCTATTGCGGCATGGAAATGTCTTATATGCATGTGTGTGTGTGTGTGTGTATATATATATATATATATATATATATATATATACAGGGTGTTACCGAAATGAGTGCAAATTTTTCATGTGGTGGTAGGGAATATCCATACAAGTATTTTAACACAATGAATCTTGGGTCAGAAATGCATTGTTGTGGGTCTACAGAATAAAAATGTATATAAGAGAAAAATTTGCATTTAGATCAGAACTCGGTAGCTCAGATGGTAGAGCATTGGCCTAGAAAGCCAAAGGTCCCGGGTTCGAGTCTCGGTCTGGGGGAAAATTTTTATGTTCAAATATGAAATAGCATTTAAAATTGTTGAACACATTGTTGTTTATTTATTAATTCTAAGAAAAATGGAAGGTGTTACATGTTATTTTTAACAGTAATTGTTGGAAATGGCGACCATTGTCCTGAATGTGCAGCTCCAGAGCTTGTAGCAAGGATTGTGGCAGCAGCTGTGGAAATCAGGGAGCATCCAGATATAATTCTGAGAGTTCATCAGTCCGAGGTGAGACGTGCAGAGCTGTGCATCCAGGTCAATGGTCGCCATTTCCAACAATTTCTGTTAAAATAACATGTAACACCTTCCATTTTTCTTAGAGTTAATAAATAAACAACGATGTGTTCAATTTTAAATGGTCTTTTATTCTGTGCATTTCCGACCCAAGGTTCATTGTGTTAAAATACTTGTATGGATGTTCTCTACCACCACACGAAAAATCTGCACTCATTTCGGTAATACTCTATATATATATATTTGTGTGTGATAGATTAATTCATGACATTTTATTACTTTCCTTGTATATACTTTTCATGTATAGTAGATAGGAGCTGTTCCTTTGTGTGTATATATGTATATTCTTTTATTAGTTTTAATTTTA
Source organism: Diploptera punctata (assembly GCA_030220185.1). NCBI lineage: Eukaryota > Metazoa > Arthropoda > Insecta > Blattodea > Blaberidae > Diploptera > Diploptera punctata. Next base: position 1,869,118 of record JASPKZ010003868.1, on the reverse strand, counting down.
TTGATCATTTACTTTATTGTTTTATTAGATCTTATTAGGCCAAATAATTGTTTAGCATCTAATATTATTGTGATTTTTGTATTTGAATGTAACATATATTTGTCCTGGTAAGTGAAAGAGAAGGCCACTTGGCCTTAACTCCACCAGGGTAAGTAAATATTACAATCAGTGGCAGTCTTATGTGTTCAATGATTCATTGAACCCCTGTAATTTTATTAAAAATAATGAATAATTATTATTCATTATTTTTAATGTTATGAATTTTTCTAGGGAGTTAAATGAGTCATTGAACATATAGGATGCAACGTTATTTTTAATTAAATGAATTTTTCTAGGGGGTTCAGTGAACCATTGAGCATATAGGACGTGCTGATTACAATGATTACAATATAGTAGATATGAGTTCTTAACCTTGGCAAGCCCTTGACACACGTACCTGATTTACATTTTAATGAAAATAACTACTTGACTTAGTTATGCAAAACTTAGATAATATATAAAATTACAACATTTTGACATTTTATCTATAAACATAAAGTTTATCCTGTTTTTGGTGGTTGAGGGTTTTTCTTGCTATTTGTAAAACATTATCATTTGATTGTTCTTGTCATCATGAGTAAGTAAATTTTACAACTTGACTATGGACACCTATCTTATCATGTTGCATTTCAATTTATAACTTATAATTATTTACCTTTTTTTGCTTAGATTTCATTTTTTAGTATCCAGGACCACTTGTACTTATGCAATTTTTCACTTAATGGTAATGTACTCTAGTGACCTTTCTCCTGTGATAAAATGGTGTTCTAATGGCACCCATTGCACTTTATGTGCTTTGGGTTCTGTTATGGGCAGATAGATGGTGTTAATGCGGTCTATTTTCAATTTACGCACCAGTTTGGCAGACCATTTTACATAGATGATATATTCTAGTATTGTGTACAGAGAGGAGTGTACGGTGAGTGTATGTTTATGTTTGTGTAGTGTAATGTTTGTTGTGTGAGGCATGATGATGAAGAGAAGAGAGAAGGTGAATTAAATTTGAAGAGAAAATTTTCGCCCAGACCGAGACTCGAACCCAGGACCTTTGGTTTTCCGTACCAAATGCTCTACCAACTGAGCTACCGGGGCAAGTTACAATCTAGATGCAAATTTTTCTTTTATATATATTGTAATTCTCGTGCACCAAATGCTTGAATCCTTGACTTCTATCTATGCAAATGGCGGCTTCTTAGTTAAGAAGACATTTATTTGGAATTTATACACTACTTTTAAAAGCTAGTAGGGCTTCTATTGATGTTTTCATTATTAATTTAACACTTCTCACTGAAAGATAAATTAAATTTGTAGAGAAAAATTTTCCTCCAGACTGAGACTCGAACCCGGGACCTTTGGTTTTCCGTATCAAATGCTCTACCAACTGAGTTACCGGGGTGAGATACAATCTAGATGTAAATTTTTCTCTTATATGTTGTAATTCCTGTGCACCTTGGCTTCTATCTATGCAAATGGTGGCTTCTTAGTTAAGAAGACATTTATTGGGAATTTAAACACTACTTTTAAAAGCTAGTAGGGCTTCTATTGATGTTTTCATTATTAATTTAACACTTCTCATTGAAAGATAAATTAAATTTGAAGAAAAATTTTCCTCCAGACTGAGACTCGAACCCGGGACCTTTGGTTTTCCGTATCAAATGCTCTACCAACTGAGTTACTGGGGCGAGATCCAATCTAGATGCAAATTTTTGTCTTATACATTGTAATTCCCATGCACCTTGACTTCTATCTATACAAATGATGGCTTCTTAGTTAAGAAGACATTTATTGTGAATTTAAACACTACTTTTAAAAGCCAGTAGAGCTTCTATTGATGTTTCCATTAATAATTTAACACTTCTCACTGAAGGATAAATTAAATTTGAAGAGAAGGTGAAACTCGGTACTGGCACATAGCCTACTCCTATCAAAAAGCACCTAGGGGGCCACCAGACTTAACATTCACATCTGACAAATGAATTCCTATCAATGCCTTCTCAACATGTCAACTGCAGAAAATTTGCAATTTAGTGCAGAAATATGTTGTGCAATCTAGTGCACCTCTCCTGGCCCTGAGTTGGAAAATTTTCAAATTAATTTAACAATTTAAATTTTTAACCTTGCCTGATATCTAATCCGGGCTTACTAGTTGGGAAGAAGGCATGTGTCAGCATGGGGAACTATTCATAGTTAATTCCCAGTGTTTTGAACTATAAACCCATGTAATGTAGCATTTTGGAGTGTAAGCTATGGCGATTAAAAATGTATACAACATTCTTCCAGATGTCTAACACACACAATTCTCCATACTGCACTCCCATTATATTACACTTAGTAACTTGTGTTCTTTTTCTTAAAGAATTATCTTTATCAGCTAGGTTATTAGCATCGCAATCGCAAATCTAGATATGAAAGGACCGACAAATTTTGTCAGAGGACTCTTTATTCACACTTGTGGTTCTTTTACATTCCATACTTCCTTTTCATTTCTCCATACCATTCATTTGCTTATGTATTAGCTATATGGACCATGTCATTAATTCCCAAAATTCAACCTCATAGCATTTGCTCCATCCTAGTGCACATCGGCTATATTCTTGCTGATATTTTTTAACATCTACAAAACCATATCATTAATCTTTACAGAATTTGAAATGCAGTGTTATACAGGGTGATTCAAAAGTTACTATACATTTTGTGTTTAGACAGGTATTATTACACATTATGTAATAATACTGAAACATATGCCACAGTAAGACATAATTTCAATGCATTTCAATGTGATCACCTTGCATGTCTAGACACAACGACCATCACTCCACTACACTGTGAAACACTTTCTCTAACTTAGCTGGTGTACTCTTAGCAGCCGCAGCAATAATCCGCTGTTTTAGATGTTGAATGTTGTTTATCTTCACCTGGTACACGTCAAACTTTATAAAAGTCTAAAGTTGTCAGGTCTGGGGAGCGGGGAGGCCATATCATTGGTGCTGCACTGCCAATCCATCTACCGGGAAAAGCTTCATTTAGGTAGTCCCAAACCATAACGGCAAAATGAGGTGGGGGCCCTATCCTGTTGAAAAACAACAGTATCCATTATACCATCAGATATCAATTAGGGTTCCAAAAACTGTTCTAACATATCGAGGTATACATTTCCAGTAACAGTTTTCTCCTCAAACATGAAAGGCCTGTAAACTGTTGACCTTGTTAATCCTAACCACACATTTACTTTGGGTGTGTCCTGTTCCCACTCCTGCATCACATTTGGTTGGTCCTCTGCCCATATCCTGAAATTGTGTCTATTGACATGTCCACATGTGTGGAATGTAGCCTCATCACTAAATAAGACATTTTCCATTAAATTGTGATTTTCCACAGCTTCTAGTAGATCATGACATGCAGCTTCTCTAGATGCATAGTCCTCAGCTTCAAGTTCATGCATGACCTGGATGTGATATGCAAGTTTGTGCAATTTGTAGCAGAGAGTTCTCCACACAGTGGTTTGAGGAACACCCAGCTCTCTACTAAGTCTCCTGGTTGATGCAGAGGGGCTGCGAGTGATCGCATCCTGTACATTTTGCATGGTATCTGGTGGTACAACCGGTCTCCCTGGACGTTCTTGATCTGCAACACTACCAGTACATTGAAATTTATTAACCAGGTTCTTTATAGCCAGCCTAGTGGGGCCTGGTTTCCTAAATTTACGGGCAAAATCTGCCTGCGTTTATTCATACGTCATACCACGAAGACGGGCAGAAACAACAGCTATTCTTTCTTGTTTGGTTAGCATACTGCAACAAAAATTAATACAGTCACTGTATCATCAAAATGTATGGTGACTTTTAAATCACCCTGTATTTGGAATTCCTAAAAAATGTGACCGGTCATATTAAATCCATAGGTTTGTATCATTCATTATAACAGAGAGCTGACAGCATATGTATTACAGCTAATTAAAAATTAAATAACAAGGAATAGAGTAAATTGATGGAATAAGAAATGGGATATAAAAAAAAGTTACTTTCTCAATTCCATGTACCCCTTTTACTAAAATATTTATATCAACTGGGAAATACTGATAAGTTTTGTATGAGGGTTTATATGCACCATAACTTATCTTATCTGATGTATTCTCAAGTATATTTATTGTTATATATATGCTCAATGCTTGGATATTTGTTTTAGTAGTCTTCGATAAAAATGGGACAAAATTATGAGAAAAATCTTGGCCGTAGAAAAGGTAAAAAAAGAATTAATTTAAATGTAGGTTACAAATATAGTTATATTATTTTTGGTCTGGACATCTTACCTCAATATTAATGTTGATTTGTTCTTGGACATGTTTCAAAACAATTCTCTGTTTTATCTTCAGCTTTCCCAGACTGGTTTTATTTATGTTGCATTATGTTGCACCACCTGGATGTCGATGTCAGCTCCATCCTGTGGTTGGCCAAAGAACCTCCAAACAAGGTCAACCTCCATCGGAATATCAAAATTCATAACTCTGTTTCTGTTCTTCTGAATATAAATTTTTTCCCAAATAGTCAGCTCGTTTGTATTTTCTAACTGTTTTAATAATTTAGTGTCTGTTAGAAAATACAAACGAGCTGACTATTTGGGAAAAAATTTATATTCAGAAGAACAGAAACAGAGTTATGAATTTTGATATTCCGATGGAGGGTGACCTTGTTTGGAGGTTCTTTGGCCAACCACAGGATGGAGCTGACATCGACATCCAGGTGGTGCAACATAATGCAACATAAATAAAACCAGTCTGGGAAAGCTGAAGATAAAACAGAGAATTGTTTTGAAACATGTCCAAGAACAAATCAACATTAATATTGAGGTAAGATGTCCAGACCAAAAATAATATAATTAAAATAACCTCAAAATATAACTTCCTAAAATTAAATACAAATATAGTACTTCATATTTACTTATTTTAGGAATTCTCACTATGAGGTATATTCATTAAGGTAGAATATGTTTATCACTCACCTCATATTGTTCTTCTTATTTGATTATAGACTAGTTTCGGAACATAGTCGAGGTTTTTCAGTCAGCCAATGGAAGGAGAGAAGGACAACTCTTCAAGACGACAGAACAACGGTCGTGATGTTACTGAGGATGGAACAGAAACTATGTTCCGAAACTAGTCTATAATCAAATAAGAAGAACAATATGAGGTGAGTGATAAACATATTCTACCTTAATACTTCATATTTGTTTGAAATTTATTTTTATTTATTAAATCAGAAAAGGAAGACCAAGAACAACCTGGAAGAGCAACATTCAAAATTCAATGTGGAAATTTGGTGTAACAGATGAAGACACAGAGGACAGAGAATGATGGAGAACTTTAATTAAGGGAAAATTGTGAATGTTTGTTGCAAACTGATAGTCTATAAGTCCGTAGTCATTTATAAATTTATTTTTTTAGTTCATGTTAATTACTAAGATTGGTTGGAGAAAACCCTCAATGATGAGGAAAATTCTCAAAATAATAAAAAATTAAATCTACAGATATGTTAATGAATTTATCATTAGTACATAATTGAATTGGACATTTTTACACTCACCTCATAAAAGTAGATGTGTTTCTCACTGACATTAGTTTTGAAGGCATTTCTCCATCATCATCACCTAAGGTATCATCATCCCATAGTCATAATCATCATGAACTAATTTAGGTTTAAGTTGTTTATTTTTTATTATTTCAGTCACCTCATACTTCATAATTCATAGCAGACCCTGGGTTTCTTCACATATTTTGTGACATTCTCACAATGTCACAAAATATGTGAAGAAACCCAGGGTCTGCTATGAATTATGAAGTATGAGGTGAGTGAAATAATAAAAAATAAACAATATTAAAAAACCTCATAGTGTTATTTCCTATCTACATAACTTAATAGGTTTAAGTTATTGGAATCTGTTCCTATGAGGTCTCAAGATGTGGTTGGTCAGTCCATGTTAATTTTGGTCTTCCTTTATCTCGATGTCCTTTAAGTCAATACTGCAATGCTAATTTAGAAAAGTGAGTAGGTCCATTCTTTGAACAAGTTTTAACCAATTGCTTTGATAATTCTGAATTTCTTTAACTATATTTTGAACTTTGAATTTATTGTGTATACCTCTGTTTCTTTGATTGTCCATTTTTGTCAAACCTAGGAGTGGATGTAAAAATCTCATGTGTGCCTCTTGCAATTTTGATTTTATTTTAGAATTTAGTATCCAATTTTTGCTAATATATTTCAGTCCTGATTTTACAGTTAGATTCTGTAATCTCAATTTGGTTGCTGTTGACATTTGTTTACCAAAATTTCTTTTTATGACTCAATTTACTTCCCATAGTAATTTTATTATATCTACCAAATTTAAATCTTCGTAATTTTTAATTATATTTAAATAACAATACAAAGAAAGAAACCAGAAATCAAAAAATTTGTAAGATTTCACAATATTTCAAATATAAGATATAAGTTAGAAAAATACACCATATTTATTATTAATTTGCTTTCTTGTTACAAAAAATGTTGCATGCTCTTAGGGATACATAACTGTTACGTTGTTTTTATTATGAAATTATCCTCACAATTTGATATAACAAAAAGATGCGGGATGTCACCAACATTGTTCAAGATATATTTAGAAGATATATTAATGAAATGGAATAAGTCATGTAGGGGAATGGGAATCAACATTAATGACCGTTTAGTGCACAATTTATTATTCGCTGATGACCAGATTATAATAGGATAAGAGAAAGAAGATATATATATATATATGATTAGAAAGTTGGTAGATGCATTTGAGGTAGGTGGACTGAAGATAAATTATATTAAAACAGAATATATGGTAATCGGAGGAAATTCCAAAGACCTATAAATAAATAATATGATTATATTTGAAGAGAAAAATTTTTGCCTAGACCAAGACTCGAACCCGGGACCTTTGGCTTTCCGGGCCAAATGCTCTACCAACTGAGCTACTGAGGCAAGTTGCGATCAAGATGCAAATTTTTCTCTTTTTACGTTGTAATTCCCTCATGCCAAATGCTTTAAAACTTGCTTCTATCTTTGCATATGGTGGCCTCTTAGTTAAGAAGACATTAATTGGGAATGTAACACTACTTTATAAAGCCAGTAGGGCTTCTCTTCAAATATAATTTATCCTTCAGTGAGAAGTGTTAAATTAATAATAAAAACATCAATAGAAGCCCTACTGGTAGTGTTAAATTCCCAATTAATGTCTTCTTAACTAAGAGGCTGCCATATGCAAAGATAGAAGCAACAGTTTCAAAGCATTTGGCGCAAGGGAATTACAACGCATAAAGAGAAAAATTTGCATCTTGATCGCAACTCGCCTCGGTAGCTTAGTTGGTAGAGCATTTGGCCCAGAATGCCAAAAGTCCCGGGTTCGAGTCTCGGTCTAGGCGAAAAATTTTCTCTCCATATATAATTTATCCTTCAGTGAGAAGTGTTAAATTAATAATAAAAACATCAAATAATATGATAATTAAACATGTTAAAGAATTTAAATATCTTGGATCTATAATAGATAAATCTGGTACTTGTGAAAAAGATATTATTAACAGACTAAATTGTAAAATTAATATAAAAATTATGGAATATTCACCTGAAAGGTCCATCTCCTCAACTTAATTATCATTTAACTGTAGCGCTTTCGGGACTTGTCCCATCATCGGCAGGATTCAAAACTGGTGTTTCACTGAAGATCTGGTAGAGGGGGTTGCATGTATTGGGTTCGTTTTCGTTTATCAGGCTGTCGTTGTGAGCTGCTTTCATGATTTCCATCTCTTCGAGTACATTTATCTTCGCTGGATTATTTTCTCTGTGCATTACTGTTAGGGTGTTTTCAATATTTAACATGCGATGTCCTTCATGGATAACGTGTTTTGCATAGCTTGACTTACATGAAGGACATCGCATGTTAAATATTGAAAACACCCTAACAGTAATGCACAGAGAAAATAATCCAGCGAAGATAAACGTACTCGAAGAGATGGAAATCATGAAAGCAGCTCACAACGACAGCCTGATAAACGAAAACGAACCCAATACATGCAACCCCCTCTACCAGATCTTCAGTGAAACACCAGTTTTGAATCCTGCCGATGATGGGACAAGTCCCGAAAGCGCTACAGTTAAATGATAATTAAGTTGAGGAGACGGACCTTTCAGGTGAATATTCCATAATTTTATATTAATTTTGAATAAACCTCAACGGAACACATCATGAATCTTATAAAAGTAGACTAAATTGTGCAAGAAAGGCGATTAGATCCCTAAATGTTATTTTATGGAATAGAAATTTGACCAGAAAAACAAAAAAAGAGATTATACAGAGAATAATAGAAAGTATACTTACATATGGATCAGAAATCTGGACAATAAATGAAAGGATGCAGAAAAAATCTTTGCGACAGAAATGGACAGATTACAGAGAAGTATGAGAATATCCAGGCTACAACATATTCGAAATACGTATATCAGACAAGAAATGGATGCACAAGAAACTGTTATCAAAATGATAACAAAGAGAGCTTTACAGTGGTATGGACATGTATAACGGATGTCAGAAGACCAGTGGCCTAAACAGGAGTTAGATTGGATGGTACCAGGCAGAAGGAAGAGGAGGAGAAGTAGAAGTACATGGTATGAGGGAATATATGATGCCATGATGAAGAGGGGTATGGAAGAGGCTCAATGGGAAGATAGGAATCTCTGGAAAGCAGGAATCAAGGGCAAACTGCTGTAAAGTGGTAAGCCCGTATTAAGTATTAAGTAAAGTATTATTAAAAATTACAATGAATTAATGTTTATAAATTTGTATGTAATAAACATAAATGTTTGTTAAAAGCTCTTAATTCCTCATAATTTTCTATAATTTGTTTAAGAGTTGCAAAGTTATAGGCATAAGTTAATCATTGCTATCTTCTAAAGGCAATGCTTTCTTCTCTTCCTAATTTCTTCATAGTTCTGGCAACCTATAATTTCTGTTACATCTTCCAAAACAGTCTTCTATGATCTCCCCCTTAATCTGTTTAAGGAAATTATTAATGAAGTATGTACAAAAAAAAAAAGGATGTTATGTTATAATTGATTTTGAAGATTATCTTCTTCTGTTTCCATCCAGTACTTTATTTTTAACCCATTTGCCTCAGAAGACGAGGTACACTTCACCGGCTCTTAAATGGTCTTCAAGTCAGAAGACAAGGTACACTCACTTAACTCTGCTGTTATATATTTTGCAATATTTTGTACATCCCTTGGCTGGTTACCTTATGTTAACATTTATGAATAGTAGAGGAATGTGTTTTGACCTTCACCCTTATTGTAATCTCAAGTATCGTTATCATTTGCTCGTTTTGAACGTTTGAAAATAGACGATATAATTTACGGTGACTTAAATCCGGTATCTGGAGAAATGCATTGAGCATTTAAACCGAAAGTGAATGGGTTAATATACAAAAATTAAATGTTGTTGTTTTCCAATGACTTGCAGTTGGGATCCTTTAACCTATTTTGCTTTTTGCCTCCGTAAAGTCCACTTAGGTTAAAATTCAAATTAAATTCTATTGACCTTGCCTCATTTTTCGTCATCTAATTAGATCGGTTTCAAAACCTAAGTGGTTTCATTATCAGTAATTTCACAACCTATGTTCTGTTGTGTAGGAGCACTGCTTCCTACTCTATCTGTTGGTGCATTAAATCAACTTCCCAGGAATTTCAAAATTAGTTCATTTTTCTTTCTTGTTTTTTAATGTGGATTTTTTTTCACAAACTGTGATATCTTTTAGTTTTTCTATTTGTTTCCACTTAGGTTGTTGGAATGTTGAGTTCTGGACAGTTTTGCACAATGTAGCAGATGTTACTGATCAATTCTTGAATTTGGTTGATAACATAAGGTGCATTTTTCACTTTCAGTTATTTTTATCTTGTGTAGGTGAGCATCAAGACAATCATGGCCTGTGTTCAGTCTAAATGTGGCAACAGCTTCTTTTCTTGTTTTTTGGCAGTTATTCTTCCAAGTTTTTCTAATGTCTTCCCATGTTTTACCATTTGCTCGTTGAGTGTAATGATGTGTAGATTCAATTTCACTTTTGATTTTAAATTAATCTCGATACTATTAGGAGACCTCACATAAATTAAATGCATTCAGGTAATATTTTGCCAGTGGAATAGATTTTTTCTGTCTCTTCTAAAAGAATAAATGATTAAAATATTTGTTTATATTTTTTTAGCACTTTAATTTTGTTTACGCCAAAGGAGGAGTAAATTTTTTTTAAATGTAATTTCAGCTACAACATTGTTTTTAAAATGTAATTGATAAAGAATAAGGTTGATCTGTTTCAGGACCATTGATTTGTATACCAACTCGATATATTATAGCTGCATTATGTTTTCTTGGATACTTCCTGGAATTTTCAGTGAAGGCTTGCATGTCAGTTGTTATTGTAGCTATGGTCAGAACAGATTCAAAAGAAAATGAAACAGTTTCCAATGTGACAACAGTAGCAATTGATTATGATGATGTTTGCCCAGGAGAAACAAGTACATCAACCACAGAGGTAAACTTGAAATGTAAATTTGAAAAATAATTTCACATCCTTTAAACAGTTTGATATATGTCAATTTTCTATGTTTTACAACAATTTTTCATTGTTTTGAATTATTGTTTATATATGTGTATATCAAAGAAGTGGCAGAATTCAAATACCTAGAAAAAAGTTTATGACGTGTGACAAATTATTAACTAACTCATTCACTGTCATTATAAAACCTGGAGGTTCATGGCCACACAGACATAAGCTCTCCATATTTCCCTACCCTGACCTAATGTTTTAAAATCATCCCTTATATAATTCACTTCCCTCAAATCACGGTTAATGTTAGTCTTCCACTTCATTCTTGGCCTACCTACTGGATGCTTTCCCTTTGGTTTTCCTACAAGCAGTTTCTATGCTCATCTTTCATTCTCCATGTGTGTCACATGTCTTCCCCATTGCAGTTTAAATGACTTAGCTATTCTTATTACATCTGGTTTTCCATAAAGACCATGCATTATACTGGTATGTATTTTTCTGTTCTACTCTCTTTGATCCAAAAATGTTCTTATGAACTTCATTCTCAAATACTTATAATCTTTTCTCCTCCCTTAGAGTAAAAGATCATGTATCGCATCCATATAATATAACTGGAAGAATACCATTTTATATATTTTTAGTGTAATTTTTTGAGAGAAGTTGGGATTACAAAGAGTCCATGTAATGAATAATAGCAATCTTTTCCAGAGTTAAGGTTATTTTTAATTTCTTTCTGCACCTGTTTCTTATCTGTAATTATTGTTTCTAAGTATTTAAATTCAGCAAGTTCTTCAAAATTTAATCTTCTTTTTCATAACTGTTTCAAGTTTTTGAGCTAATTTATTCAATGCTATTTTTCCAAGTACAAGTATTTTTTTATTTAATAACCATAGTTTCTAGTAAGATATTACTCTACAACCCCCTACATTAAAAATTTAAAATCTTGAATGTTTTAATTTTTTAGAGTAATGGTGAATTTGATTGGAATGAAAAACTTCAAGGATATGTTCTAAGTGCTACTGGCTATGGAATTATAATAACTCATTTAATAGGTGGTCGTCTGAGTGAGAAATTTGGACCAAAATATATTATTGGCATTTCACTTTTCTTTACTGGCATGTTTACAGTTCTATGTCCACTTTTTGCCAGGTTACATGTCATTGCTCTTATTGTCTTGCGAGTTCTTATTGGAATTGTTTCTGTAAGTATTTATTTTTACAATATTCACTGAATTCTATTTATTATGTTCACTATGGGATGAAGAAAAATACACTGACATTAAGTGGTTGAATACCCAAAAAATCAAATTGAAAGTAAACAAATTTATTGTTAATATTTTTAAGAGAAAAATGTACACCTTAACTGGGATTTGAACCCAAAGTCTCTGGTTCTACATATGCAATAAACAACTGTGTTACTTAGGCATCTCACTTTAAATGGAAATTTTTCCTCTCTTTTATACAATCTCCTTGTGCCCGAGGCAATGAATCTTGTTCTACATGCCATCTGGCTGCTTCTTATTCAAGGAGACTTTTAATGTGATTTAACACTACTATTATAGTTAGTGTATACCACAATGGTCTAGTAGTTATGTTCTTTGTATCTAGTCCCGAGGGTCGCAGATTCAAACTGGACAGGATTGATGAATTTTTAGGATGGAAAAATCCAAGAGACAAGTCTTCTGGGAGGGACTTAAGGCATGGTTCCTGAGTCTGAAGATTTTCAAGCTCGTAAAAGAACCACAAGCCTGAATAAAAAGGCTTCTATGTAAATTTTAACTGACCTTCATCCACCCAAGTAGTACCTTAGTTGTCTACTAGATCTCTCATTAAGGTGATGTGCTAGCCATATGTCACTTGTTGAAATCTATAGGTGAATTGTAACTAATTTATGTTGTTAATAGTGAGTGGAGAACATATTTGTAACGACTCACCTCATATAATTTCAAATTTCTTTGATACTGGCGGTTTCAAACAATATCTTGTCCCTCTTCAGTTATGGCTTACACTCCATAACTGAAGAGGGACAAGATATTGTCTGAAACTGCTAGTATCAAAAAAATTTGAAATTATATGAGGTGAGTCGTTTAAAATATGTTTTCCACTCACTATTAATGACATAACCTCATAATGTTTACTTCTCAATATTAATTTAAATATAATTTATGTTGGTTAAAAACTTATGCTAGGGAGCACCCATGTCCTGTGTGGGACATATGGGGTATGTACATTTAGAGCAAGTAAAACTTACATTTTTGCCCTGCAATTGTATAAGAGAGAAAAAAAAATTAATTTAAAGTGAGATGCCTAAGTAGGACAGTGGTTTAGTGTGCTGGTATATAGAACCAGATACCTTGGATTCAAATCCCAGTTTAAGCATACATTTTTCTTCAAATATTAATTTGTCCTTCAGTGCGAGGGATAAATTAAAAATAAAAACATCAAAAATTATTGTTGTCTACTTACAAAACATCAGCCTTGGTGGTCTTGTCTCTAGTCCCAAGAGTCAGGGTACAAACCCAACTGGGTTCAATGAATTATTTAAGATGGAACATTCCAGATTCCAGGAGTAAATTCCTCCAAGAGGTATTTAAGCCATGAGCCCCGAATATGAAGATTATCAGGCTCATAAAAGAACCTTGAGTGTGAATTAGGATCTTTGAGCAAAATTGAATCAGCTTCTCTCATCCAAGTAATACATTAATTGTCTACTTAGTGTCTCTTTAAGGCTATGAACTAACCCTTGTCACTTGCTGACATCTGTTGGGAAATAAGCATAACTAAATTATATTTGAAAGAGCCGTACTGGCTTTGTAATATAATGTAAAATTCCCAATAAAGGTCTTCTTAATAAAATAAGCTGCCATTAGCAAGTTCGAGAAATGGTTCATAGCATTTAGCGCTTGGAAATTAACAGTGTATATAAGAGAAAAATTTGCATTTAGATTGGAGTGCTCAGATAGCTCAGACAGTAGAGCATTTGCATAGAAAGCATAACTGTCCTGGGTTCAAACTCCAGTCTGAGCATATATTTTTCTCTTCAAATATAATTTATTCTTCATTGAGATGTATTAAATGAATAATAAAAAACATCAAAATTAAAAAAATAACTAAATTACTTTGGTTATATAACTCTGCAAGGTAGCACCCTTGTCCCACTGGGAATGTATAGGTGTAGACAGATATAACTACACAGAAGAGAGTATAAAGTATGTGTGAGAGTGATTTGGGAAGTAAGTTCCAATCTCGTCCATTACGCAGTAAAATCACCCTCTTTGTTCCACAGTACAGCTGGGATCAGTATGCTCCCAGTAGTACAAGCAGTATTCACTGTATACCACAATATTTGATCTGATGTTTCCATAAACTCTTCCTATAGAAACTTAGTTTTCCATTGTGAGAGAAATATCTTTTTGTTAGATAAAAATAAAACATATTTTTAATGGAGTAGCTGCCTTAAATTGTTTTCAATTAAAATTTGCAAATCATGTTCCTATTAAAAATGTAATTATGTCTGTAAGCTCTTTAATAAAATATAAATATTGTTACACATTGTTGTATCAGGTTTTGAATTTCGTGGGCAGCAGCAACAGTAGAGATCTTGCATTTTGTGTTGGAAAAAAGAGTGAATTCGCTCAGCAATCATTTATATCAAACAAATGGTAAAAAACACATTTCTAACCAAATCTTCAGATCCTAATTCAAGAAAAACAATGGAAGAACACTATCTATACTAGACCAGATGCATCTTGAAAGAAAGCTGTAGCATATTTCTGACTAAACACAGGACATGATTGTCTTGCAACTCATCTTCATCGAATTGGATTTTGCAGACGTCCTCATTGCACACTGTACTCCACAAACACTAACATGGACAGAGACCACCTGCTACAGTGTCAAGCACTTCACTCTGCTATACTGAAGGATAGATACTGAGAAGCAAGAGCCCAACTTTCTGTTTTACTATGATGTTTTATTGTTTTAATTTACTGATATGAGTTATTTGTTTATTCATTATTATGGGCAATCACTTCTGTCAAGTCCCCTGCATTTGATAAATAAATGTTGGAAAAAGATTCATGAGAAAGTTTGCACAGAAAGTTTGATATGTGTCTAGCCCCTCCTGAACACAACTAACTCACTGGCAATATTTATATAAGCGAGGATAGGAAGGTTCTAAGCATATAGCTGAGACTTTTCCATATTGGGAGTTTCAGGAATCAAACTTTCCAGGCATGGAGGGGCTACACACATATTTTATGCACAGACCTTTCAACTCATGAGTCACAGCTCGGGAATCTTTTTCCACCATAAAATGCAAGATCCTTACTTTTGCTGCCACCTGCGAAATTCAAAACCTGTTACAACAATGCATCATGATATAATTTAATACACAATTGATCTTCTTGGTGATACAATATTAAAATATATATACAGTCAATATGCCCATTTCACCAATAAATGTTTAAAATGGTCAACAAGTTTCTACAGCCAAGCTGTCATTCTCAAGACCAGATATTGACTGAAGACAATATAGATAAAAAATAAAGATACAAATTCAGTTAAAAACAAACTACGTCACATATTATGTGACGTAGTTTGTTTTTAACTGAATTTGTATCTTTATTTTTTATCTATATTGTCTTCAGTCAATATCTGGTCTTGAGAATGACAGCTTGGCTGTAGAAACTTGTTGACCATTTTAAACATTTATTGGTGAAATGGGCATATTGACTGTATATATATTTTAATCATGATATAAGGTTAAAAATAAAATTTTTAGTGCATTAATGTCTTATTTATTTTACAGGGGGTGATTTTACCATCCATGCACGTTGTTATATCAAGATGGTATACAGTTGAGGAAAGACAGTTTATGTCGAGTATAATTTTTACATGTAAGAAAACGCTATATTTATAAACACAACTAGAGAGAAAAATAGCACCTAAGTCAAGATTTGAACCCAATATCTTAATTACTTATGGAGAATTCGGGGATTAAAGATAGAAAATTTGTTATTGTTCTGGGAGGTGCACCTAAGTAACTCAATGGTAGAGTGCCAGCACATAAAGCTGGAGATCTTGGGTTCATATCCCGATCTCAAGTCCATATTTTTCTCTTTATAGTCCGTTTTGTCTAAGGAAGGAAAAATCCTGCTACTATTTTCAAACCATACAACCTTCCCGTTCTAACACAGGGTTTGTGATAGAATGTTTCACAACCCTCCTTAAACATAATCAGCTTTCCCTCCTTTCATGTTGAAACAAGTTGGTGGGATCTTTCCTTCCATAGTAAAACAAACTATAGTTATAATTATATTTGAGTTGTATATTTTTACTCACCTCATATTTCTTGATTTTTATGCAGACTACTTTCGTCGCTTCTGTGCAACATTCTTGATGCATTACAACTGTTGCCTTGTGGTTGTCCTTCCTGCAAGTTTATTTCTGATCCCTCTGTTGGCTGACTGATGAACTTCCAAATTAATTTTTTTTTTCTCTTTCACCAAGAATTTCAACATTCTAAAAATTTAAAAATCACTAAAACAGTTAGAAAAATCTAAGGAACTCTCAATTTGGAAGAAAATTTACATCTGCAAGAATAAAAAAAAACATGAATTTTGAAATTCCCGGTGAAAGAGAAAAAAAAATTTGATATGGAAGTTCATCGGTCAGCCAACAGAGGGAGCAGAAATCAACTTGCAGGAGGGACAACCACAAGGCAACAGTTGTAATGCATCAAGAATGTCACACAGAAGTGACGAAACTAGTCTGCATAAAAATCAAGAAATATGAGGTGAGTCAAATATATAACTCAAATATAATTAAAATAAACCTTATAGTTCATGTATTTTATGTCTTTCGGGCTAAATGGCCATGGTCTTGTTTTATTAAAACTCGACGTTTTGTCTACTTCTGCGGTAGACATCCTCAGGAGATTCTGCATGTTCTTTGACTTCTTAACTCTTCAAATGTCGGCTGCAGACTGGCTATGTGTTGGAAATCGTGTCCTTATTTATAGTTAAGTATTGTGTGGTGATGTTTTAATAAAACAAGACCACGGCCATTTAACCCGAAAGACATAAAATACATGAATCAAAATACCTGCCGTGAAAGTCTACAATTTTACATAAACCTTACAGTGTTATTTCCTACATATATTTAATTAAACTATAGTTATGTTAAACATTGCCTACAGTTGGCTTGTCTGGAAACATTAACTTTTGATAATTGTCTAGAAAAGTGGGAGCCTTAACCTCCCACTACCCCAAGAGCCTCCTAAGCCCTTAGTGGGATCACTTTACCTTTTTATACTTGTTCTGTAGAGTTTTTAGCTATACATATGACACTTAACTGGTCAGTGATGAGATAATTCTCTCCTGACATGTCAAAGCTGTGTACACTTGGAAAAGTACTGTCTCAAGTTCTTTCTCATCTTTCTTATATTTCCTATGTTTCAGAATGAAGAAAACAAATCGGTAGAATAAAGATACAATTAAGCTACCAGTATAAACTGTCTGCAATGGTAACCTTAAATTTCAAGATTGTCAGTAAATAAAATTAATAAATATTTTTTTCCAGCTTCTTCATTCAGTACTGTGTTAACACTCAGTACTTCTGGTGTCATTGCTGATGCTGAAGGGTGGCCATTTGTTTTCTATCTTTTTGGAGGATTGACAACATTTTGGATCATTCCATGGCTGCTGTTTGTATATGACAGCCCTGAGGAACATCCTTATATATCTGATAAAGAGAAGAGTCATATACTTAACAGTCTGGCAAAGTACAAGAATGATAAGGTCTGTATTTCAACTATTTAAAATATTTTGATTTTATAAAATGACAGAAAATGGAACATTACATTACCATAAAATTGAAAATAAAAGAAAGGGTAGTTTAATAAAACAAATAGAAAATCAAAAGATCTCAAAATTAAGGAAAAAATCCACATTAAAAAAAAAAAGAAGGAAAAATTAACGAATTTTGAAATTCCCGGGTAAGTTGATTTGATTTGGAGATTCATTGGTCTACCAACAGATGGAGTAAGAAGCAGTAGGGGCCTACTTCAAGATGACAGAACAATGGTCATGAAATTACTAAAGATGGAACCAATAAGGTTGAAAACTGGTCTGATTAGAAGACAGGATATGATGTGAGGTGATAAAGAATTTATTTTATATTAAAAATATACCTCATAGTGATATTTCCTATTCAGTTTAAACTAACTAATTGGGGCTATTAAACACAGAGGTTTATAGCCACATGGATAGAAACCCTCCTTACATCTCTAACCTGAGTTATTGTTTTTTCAACATTTTGGCTGCCATATAATAGAATATTTATTTATTTTTTAAATAAAAAAATTCTACTAAAATTAATACTGTAATTTTATTGGGAGACATATATTCCTTTGTGTTATATCCAAACTCCTAGTAACATATTAAATTGGTTAAGTTATGTAGATAGGAAAAAATAAACAATATTAAATTGGGTTTATACTGTGTATATAAATGTAGGTATAATTATTTAAATTATGATATAGTATATTTCACAGGCATCTAAAATTGTTCCATGGCTTGCAATATTGACATCACTTCCTGTATGGGCACATATTGTATTTGGTTTTGGACATTCATGGGTTAGTGCAACTGTTACATCAGAATTACCAACTTATCTTTCCAGAATGTTGCATTTCAGCTTGAAACAGGTTAGACATTGTCTTTTTCAAATTACTTATTGAAATATTAAGAATATTTTTGAGTGAAGAATCTTAATTAATAAACATGTTCGACCTTTAAATTCTTACATGATCTGAGTTGAGACCAGCATAAGTCAGCTTGGTTTGTGTTAAATTTAGATTATTATACTTTCACTCTATTTCATTTTATATATTTATTTGACATTATTTTAATTTTAAATATATTTTACTAATTATTATGAGTTAGCTATTTTGATTCACCTATTTTTTTTTATATTCTGCAGATTAGTTTCGTCGCATCTTTGTGACATTGTCAATGCATTCTAACTGTTGTATTTGCGGTTAGAATGCATTGACAATGTCATATAGATGTGATGAAATTATAGTCTGCAGAATATAAAAAAAATATGAGGTGAATCAAAATAACTAACTCATAATAATTAAAAGAAACCTTATAGTGTTATTTCCTACAAATATTAAATATATTTTACTACTTTATTTTTAATGTTCTCTGTTCATGAAGGTGAAATTTTAATTCCAATAATTTGTAGATATTTTAATCTGGCCTAAACCTTCTGGCAGCACCAAGGCCTGGGATCGACTCAGCCTGTAATTGAAATGAATACCAAACATTTGTTCTGGGAGTAAAGGTGGCTACCATGAAGGCTGATATCCAACTGACATCACATGCTGTTTTTTTCTTTAATATTTTTAATTCATAAATTATTGAAAACAAAAATTAACAGTAATTTTTTTTTTCTTTTCATAGAGTGGGTTAACTTCTGCTATACCATTCATTTTCACTCCTATTGGTGCAGTGCTTTTTGGATATATGAACCAGAAAGTACGAATGAATGGTTATCTGTCACCTCTTAACTCAATTCGTCTCTTCAACACAGTTTGTAAGTTGCTTACTTTTGAGTTGTGGTTGTATGAAATAATAAGTATTAAAACAATAAAATATTTAAAACTTACCGATGTTTATTATTATTTTAGCAAGTTTACTCCATTCCTCTTCAATATGGAAATCAATACAAA
Organism: Diploptera punctata; assembly: GCA_030220185.1. Classification (NCBI taxonomy): domain Eukaryota; kingdom Metazoa; phylum Arthropoda; class Insecta; order Blattodea; family Blaberidae; genus Diploptera; species Diploptera punctata. The sequence continues at coordinate 1,849,734 of JASPKZ010003868.1, read as the reverse complement.
GAAAACTAAAGTGATGGCCTTTTGTGGGAAATACCCTATACCTAGCAAAATTGTTTGGGATGATGAAATTTTAGATGGAGCAGGATTGTAATCAGGGTAAGGTTTTAATTATATGCCCTGGGATAAGGTTCATGGACAATTGTTGCTCCGGACTAGTTGGGTTCAGGTTTCGGTAGAACAATGGACTTATATCTCGGGAATCCATGAGAAAGGATATTCACTGGGGATATATATATATATATAGTAGACTCGGTGTGCTCAATTAAATTGGTCAATGCACTTTTATTGTCACTAAGGCTTACACTTGTCGTATTAGATGATGAGTTAACACGAAGGCCGTTGGTGGCTGGACACTTATACTTGTTATACATGGCACATGTTTAAATAGTTATTTATAACACTGAAAAAGTGTGCTCTGAGTTATAGCACCAAAACTTATGCGAAGTGATGTGCTGCCTCTACTGGCACTCGCGTTAGTAACTTAATTTATTTCACTTATGCAGAGCAATGTGCCTGTCTGCTGGCACATTTGCCACTCGCAACTCTGAACTCTGAACTAACTTAATTTTTGCTAAGTAAAAATATATATTATTTCTGAGTGGGCCGGCACATGTCCCTTCCACCAAAAGTCTTAGCGTCTCACAAACATTTCATATGTTACAACACTTTTGATTTGTAATTTATATCTTGAGGGCGTTGTCGGGGTGTTAAACTTAGGCGTTTTTGGTCTTGTCCCCTCCCTTTAAATTAGTTGCATCCTCATATCAAATTTCCAGGGTTGACCATATGAGAGTAATATTTACTAGGGCGGATTTCGTTTGTCGGCATCTACCTTATGCCACCAAAGAAGACACCTGCTGTTAGCGACATGTTCTAGTTAAAGTTGGCTTGGGGACAACTCTTTCCACAGTTTACCTAGGAAACCCCGGTTGCTTGTTTGTAATTGCCCAGCCTTTTGTATGAAGTCTTGGATTTAGCTATTGTTATAACAATATAATAATAGCACAGTCTTGTAAGTCCTTTCTACAAAGGAAACTGCAGACTTTTTCCCCATTGTATAAGGGCTTACGGTTCCATTGTATGATGTTTACCAGTGTCGTTCATCACAATAGCCAAGGTTCAGGTCTACGACCGGGCGCTAATCACTTTGTGCTAGTGTTTTATTTATTGCATACGAAATTGTTTTATGGTAGGTTATATCATTTTGATTTTGTTACCAATGAATTCCTATTTTAATTCCATTTCATTTGAATATAAATATGCCCTACTTCTGATAATAATTACAAGTTAATAAATTATTCACCCTTAATAAAAGTACTTATTTCTCTGAAATAAGAGGCTGAGTGAATGACTGGGTGCATAGAATGAGTAAATTAATTTAATTATTTTGGTTATAATTTAACATTTCAAAATGAAAGCTCATATATCAAAGAAAATCACAAATTTCACAAAAAACAATGAGGATAATTAACTGTATAAAGAAACCATCTTTAGTACAAAAGAACACAATATTATGGCTTTATAAGGTTCTCGCAAGACCAGTATTAAGATATGGTAGTGAAGCATGAACAATACGAAGAAGAGATGAAAGCCGAATAACAGCAAATGAGATGCGATTTATGCACCTTACAGCAGGCTATACAAAGTAGGACCATAAAAGAAATGAGGAAATTATGGAGGAGTTGGATGTAGAACCCATTCTCTACCATATACAAAACTACCAGAACAAGCCCATCTTCAACGAATGCCATCTCACAGAATTCCAAAAGCCATGCTTCGTTACTGCCCCCAAGGCAAAAGATCACTGGGACGTCCAAAAAAGCACTGGATGGAAAATTCCTCTTTTAGACCATAGCAGACCACATGGCCTAATACTTGCATGGATTATGATGATTATTATTCTGTTAACACTACTTTTTAGCTAATAAAGCTTATTTTTTATGTTTTTATTTTTAATTTGTCACTTACATTGAAGATAAATTAATATTTAAACAGATTTTTTTAATAGTGAGTGGAGAACATATTTTAATCGACTCACCTCATACATTTTCAAACTTCTTTGATACCGACAGTTTCAGACAAAATCATGTCCTTCTTCAGTCATGGCTTCCACTGATGAAATTCCGTGATTGTTGATTTCTTTAGTGACATCACTTGTGCTGCCATCTTTCGTTGGGATTATAAACTTTGTAATTAAATTTTTATCCACCAGAATATCGAAATTCATAGATCAATATTTATTCTTCTGAATGAATATCATTTCCCAAATTGTCAATTCCAACGGTTTATCCAATTGTTTCAAAAGTTTCGCTTCTTTTTCAATTTTATGATGTTCTAGTAAACTATGTGCAGCAATTGCTGATTTTTCAATTTCACAATTTTTAATATTTCTAAAATATTCTTTAGTGCGTGTTTCCAAATTCATTTTTGTTTTTCTATGTATACTTTGCTACAATCATTACAATTAATTTGATAAATTCCAGATTTCTTACTGTCTGGGATGTTGATTTTTTATTAGTATTTAGAAGTTTTTCCAGACTAAATTTATTTATTGGTGTCAAAGTAATGTTGTATTTGTCAAATATTTTATGAAATTTCCCATATACTATTGGATGGTAAGTAATTTTCTTGAAATTCTTCTTTTCTTTACTAACAATTTGTAGGGTAGAGCATTCTTTAAGTTGTTTTATCTTTCTGAATTTCTTTAATTTGTTAGATATTATACTCTTATTAAAATCATTTAATCTGGCTATATTTAGGATATTCTCATATTCTTTTTTAAAATTTTCTCCTTTTAATGGGACCTTTATCAATCTTTTTTTTTTTTGTCTCTCAGTGTAAATGACAAATTTAAAATAAAAATGTAAATAAAATAAGCTTTACTAGCTAAAAAAGTAGTGCTAAAATAATAATAAACATTGAAAATATATTAATAATTTTCAGGATATTCTTGGTGATGATAATTGTTACATATATTATCATTAAAATCCCAGTCTCTAAATAAAAATTTAAAAAACGGATATGTGTTTCTATACCAAAGCTATCATTATCAAGACTGAATAAAATATAAATTATTCTGGCTATAAAGGTAGTGTTAAAGTCTCAATAAAGTGTCTTGTAAAATGAAGATCACAACTTCAAGCACACGAGATTATATAAGAGACAAAAATTTCCATTTAAATTGAGCCTATGTTTAATTTCTTTCTGCACCTCATTCTTGTTTATAATTATTGTTCCTAGATATTTTATTTCAGTCACTTCTTCAAAATTTCCCTCATGTTTCATTAACTGTCCATTTCCATTATAGTGCAATCAGTTTAGCTTTGGACAGAGATGCAGGGTTTGTGCTGTATGATGTTGTTATGTCTGCATATTTCTTTAATTGAGAATTGTTTCCTGTTCTAGAAAATATTTGGTTTAATATTGGAAAGCTAACATCTCATGTCTGTTTCAGTATTTAGTTTTGATACACAGAAAACCCAGTTTGCTGTCCAATTATATTGTATAATGTATTTCTATGTGCGACCATGTATTCAGTTTTATTGTTGTTTACTTCCTGCCCCAATTTGTGCACTGACAATAAAATATTTTCTTTCCAATTTTTATGGAATAGTGGCCAGTCTTTGATTTAAGTAAGGCTAAATACAGTGTGATGTATAGTAGATGTAGAAGTATGTGTTTAATATTTACAGGTGGTGTAATATGTCCAATTATTTTGTTCACTATCACACTGGTGGGCTGTGATGCTATGGCAACTCTGGTTCTTCTTTGTTTTAGCCAGTTGGCCACCAGTGCATACTCAGGTGGTAGTTTGGTAAATAATATGGATTTAGCAAGCAATTATGCTGGTACATTATCTGGGATGTCTACTACTATTATCGCTACGGCTTCTATACTTTCACCTTTAGTCGTAGGAGAATTAACAAATAATAATGTAAGTATGTGTGTTTCTACTGTCTTTTGTTTAAGGATGCCCAGTACTTGTTTCTTTAAAAAAACTGATTTTTTTTTCTTTTTGCTTAAAAAAATCCAGGAAGCTATTTTATCGATGTGTAATATTATTTTGTCGATTTTGGATATTTAAACCCATAAAAATTGATTTTTAAAAATGGCGTCTCCATGCCCTGCTAATGTGCACTTTTTTTTTTTTTTTTGCATTTTCCGATAACTTGTATTTTTTTCATATTTTGGTACTCTTTCCTCTGAAACTATGAAAGATAGGAGAATAATTTTTGGCATGGATATGCAGTTTAAAGAGATCTATAACAATAAGGTAAATTTATCTTTGTGCTAATGATGTGTTTGAAATTTAAAAAAAAAAGTGTGCAGAATTTTTAACAAAAAAAAATTTGGTCTTTGAACTTTTTTTGAAATAAATCACAATCTATATCTGAACACAAATAAACCTTATTATTGTCAAATGAACTATGGACAATAACATACTAAATTTTGGAAACAATTGGATAAATAATGTTTGAGAAAATTGTACCAAGACAATACTTTTAAGAAGTTGGATTTTTTTTTTTATTTTCATGTTTTTATATTTTAAATTACTTACGAAAAGAAATATGTGCAATAAGTTTGCCAGAGTGCTCAGGAAGACTTGTTTAATTAGTGACAAAATTTTCATGTACATAACTTAAGAATGTCCACCGCTGTGGTCTCGAGGTAGCATGCTGCCTTGTCACACAGCGGGCCCGGGTTCGATCCCCGGTCGGGGCAGTTTTTCTGGGTGAGGTTTTTATCGGGGTTTTTCCTCACCTGTAAAACAAATGTCAGGAAAACTTTAAGGCCCAAACGGTCCCCGAAATCATACGGCCATCATCATCATGATCATCCTTATCATTATCATCATCATCATCATCCTTCACCGGTGTGGAAAGCAACGGGAAGCTACCACACCTACACAATTCCCTAGTAAAGCTACAAGCATAGCATGAAAATGATGTGATTGCAGTGAAGGACCTGCCTTCGGGCAGAATTACTATGGATGGAACTTAAGAATAAGCTGAAAAAAATATTTTTGTATGTTGCATATTTTTAAACCAAATTGCAAGGAAGTTAGTATTAGGTGCCCTTAAATAATTAAACTGAAACTCCATAATGTTACAGACCTAGAAGACCCTTGGCTGGTCTCACATCCTCACATCATATGTTACAGATAATGTTATAAAGAAAGCTATCTGATGAATAAAAACCAAAGCAGAAAGGATTTGACCATACAAATATCACTCTACTGAATAAAATCATCAATTTTTTACTTTAAATTTATTACTTCTCACTAAAGGACAATTATAGTTGAAGAGAAAAATTTACACCTAAATTATAAATTGAACCCAAAGTCTCAGGTTTTATACAACAGTGCTCTGCCACTGAGCTATTTAGTCATCTCAATTTAAATGGAAAAACTTCTTTCTTTTATACAAACCCCGCATGCTCTTCTTAGAGAAAAAAAATTGAGATTTTGTTTAATGAAACGTAAACACATAGAATAGAAATGACACCACGAAATAATTATGCCAATTTAAAAAAAAAGTATATGAAATCATATTTGATATGTTAAACCATATTGAACTTTTATAGGAGAAGTATGAAACATTTTAATTTATCTATGTTAAACCATACTACAATCTCAGGATTCAAAATATTTTATGTCAGTTCTGATGATCAAATGTCTAGTTCTCTGCATCTAGAACTAAGATACATTACATTCAAAATCGCAGATTCAAATCTGGGCTGGATCAATAGAAATTAACTTTTGGCTCAACAAAATTACTGAAAATAATGTTGTATATATTTAACGTTCAGGATTTGACAATAAATCTATTTTCCTTCTAGCTTCTCATATTTAGTAACTATCTCTGAATGCATATTCAAAATTTGGTATGATTTTAAGTTAAAATTTAAATTTAAAATAAATTATTTATCACCTCACTTCATATCCTGTCGTCTATGAGGTGAAGTGATAAAGAAATTATTTTTGTTTTTATTATTAATTTAAATACTTCTTACTGAAGGATAAATTATATTTCAAGAGAAAAATAATAATAATCGAGCAAAGGTTCATAGCATTTGGCGATCAGGAATTAACAATGTATGAAAGAAAAATCGGCTGCAGTGGACTAGTGGTTATGCTCCTTGCCTCTGGTCCCAAGGGTAGCGGGTCCAAACCCGGCCAGGGTCGATGGATTTTTTAGGACGGAAAAATCCAAGGAGCAAGTCCTCCAGGAGGGACTTTAAGCTGTGGGTCCCGAGTCTGAAGATTTTCAGGCTCGTAAAAAATCCTTAAGCCGGAATGAAAAGGCCTCTAAGCAAAATTTACCGAATTTTCCCGCCCTAGTACTACCTTGGTTTTCTAGATGTCAGTATGAGGCAGAATGCTGACCATAGACCACTCAAAATGACATCTATATGAAAACAAGTGTAATTAAATTAGTATGGTCTAAATTCTTTCCTGTAGGGGAGAGCGCCTAAATCTCTGTAAAGGGAAAACATGGGCTTACAAAAAAAAATAAAAGAAAAATTTGTGCTTAGATTGGAGTGCTCAGATAGCTCAGGGAAGAGCATTGCCCTAGGAAACCAAAGGTCCTAGGTTCAAATCCCGGTCTGAGCATACAATTTTTCTCTTGAAATATAGTTTGATTTAATCATTTTAAGTGTTCCATATTCATATTTTCTCCTCTATGCAGAGTGAGCAGTTTGGTGTAAGTGGATGTTCTGGCATTCATGGCCAGTAATAAGACAGAAATTGGCAACAGCAGCTTTTCGTGGCAATTCTAGAATTATTTTATGATTTTGTGCAAGATAGCTTCTTCTTCTTCCTTTGGCTCTATGGTCCTCTAATAACATTGGCCTCCTTCATAACAACTGCCCATTCTTCACTATTACTAGCTTTTTGTCTCCACATTTTCACCTTCAGATGTCTTAAGTCTCCTCAACCTTATCTAACCATCTTAGTTTCTGTCTTCCAATCTTTCTTCTTCCTTCTGGTTTCCCTTCTTAAATCTTTGTGCAATGTATACTGATGATAATATAAAAGACTGATTTTTATCATTTTTTTTTTCCAGCAAACTTTGACTCAATGGCACATAGTGTTCTACATAACTGTTTCCATTACTTTGTTCTCATATGTGTTTTTTATAATATTTGGTTCTGTGGAAGAACAGTCATGGAATAGAGATGGAATGAACAATAATGAATCTCAGACAGAAGTCTCTGAAAAACAACCTGTCTAATACTTATTATTGAAGACTGAACTTTATACAAGGTAATAACTGTTGGTTAATATTTAACTATGTAGCTATCATATTTATAATAGTAATACTAAATTCATGTTACTATAAGATTATTTGACCTCTTCTTATCATTTTTGTTTCACTAAATCAAAAAATAGTAGTACAGTAAAACTTTAGTTGCTATTTTTAGGAAGTAAAACTATGAGGTTTATATAATAATCTTAAAGAATCACAAAATTAACACCTCACCTCACAATTTATAGAATTGTTGAGAACATATTTAAGAATGCCTGCTTTCTATGTATGCTCGTTCTCAAGAATTCTACAAATTACAGGATGAGGTGTTAATTTTCCAATACAGTAAAATTTCTCCAAACAATCACTCCTTTAAATTAACCTCCCCTGCATTTGACCTCTTTACTTGGAACAGAATATTATTTCCATAAGAATAATGTATTTTCGACCCTCTATAAAATGACCACCTCTTCCTAAACAACGACCATGCTTTGACCGATTTATAAACATTTAATTTCTTTTAAGATAATCACTTGGTCATATATTCTAAGGGCCGATGCAAATACATTAGTCTCTACTCAAATTACTTCCAATCACCGGTGAGCTGACTTTCTGTGATCAAGTGCAAAGATTGGATTAGCGACCCACTAACTGGTCAAGCATGAAAGTCGTCGTTTTCGTAATATTGGCAAGAAATTACCCAGAATTCTCAGTGATAAAACCACTTCCGTTATTTTGGTCTGCTAGAGGAATGCATTTATGCTTGCATCCCGCAAATAAATCCGTATATGACGATGTCTGCATCGCGTGATATTACGCCGATTCTCCTGTTCTTTCAGTTGAATTCTTTGATAGACTCTATTAAATTCCTCTTCTCTGCTTAAACCGAAAACATAATCGAAGTCTTCAAGGTCCGACATCTTGGATAAAGCAGCAAGGTTTCAAATTACATCAGTTCCCATCGGGTTGCTCACGATTCGTTTCTCTGCTAAGTCACCTCGCCAGGTAGCTTAGGAATTTCGACAATTATTATCGCTCAGATTTTTGAGTATGCAAAAACGTCTTTGGATGCAACTTTCTCAGCAGAGTACAGGCAGAGAACGACTTTTACGGTCTAATATGTTCATAGATACAAGCCTAAGTCTAATGAAGGGTTTATTCTTGTCCTTTTGTACCAAAGGGAGAAGAACAGTTATTCAATTCTGTAGTGCATTACACCTTTGGCTCATTGTAATATAATAATACAACAATTACAGATAAAAACATTAAAATATTTTTCTTTTCAAATAATAATTTGTTCAACATTGCAAATATTAAATTTAAATTATAATTATCAAAAAATTAAAATATTTTCCTATTTTAATATGTAACTATATTTTGTCTTCTAAATTCAGAATCATTGAACAATAGTTAATTAATTGTAATCAGGGCCCAGATTTTGATGACCTAAAAATCTAAAAAATTATTTTAAAAATAAAATGATGTAAAAAAATACTTAATTTTTTTTTTCATTACTGGACGTGACAGTACAGGACACTTTTTTATAATATTAGAAATGAAATTAATATTAATTTAAACTCATGAATTTGTTCTAGGAAACTACACATACACACACACACACACACACATATATATATATATATATATATATCTTATCTTACTCAGAATTATTGCAGTAGGTAACCACCAGCTTGTTCAGGATCTCAAAAGTTAGACAAGTCTGTTGTCAGAAAGTACATTTTTATACTATGAAGAACTCCTTTTCAAATCTCTTCAGCTCAGCTGACACCAATTCTGAACATGTATATTGTCGAGCCACTGATCATTTATTTTGTTAGATTAAAAATAAACTTTATGTAGCAATACATGTGTTTATTCCATCCCTTTTCTGGTCTGGTGAGATACATTACTCCTCCATTAAACTAAAAGTCTTTCTGCTTGGCTTTTTTATATACTTCTCCAGCAGATGCAACAGGAAGTTGCATAAAATAGAGATATGTGTCCAAGTTTTTAATACTTATAGAGCAATACATACTACTTGAGAAAAAAAAAAGATATCAAAATCTGGACCCTGGTTATAATCAACTATTGTGGAATGATATGCAAAGACCATAAGATAACAATTGAGTGCTGCAGTAAGTTTTTCAACTTATATAATTCTCACATTGATTATGTTAACATTCGGCTTAAAAACCGTGTGCAGTCTTTGTTATTGCTCACCACTAACAGTTGAAATTTAATGGCATCTCTTTAAGAAATTATACTGCGTAGAATTTTATTTATTGACTTCCATAAAATTTAAGGTTAGAATTACAGACAAAGGCCTCATGATGTTTTTATTATTAATTTAACACTTCTCACTGAAGGACAAATTATATTTGAAGAGAAAAATCATATGCTCAGACTGTGGGGTTTGAACCCACTCCCTTTGGCTTTCTAGCCAATGCTCTACAGCTGAACTATCTGGGCACTCCAATCTAAACACAAAATTTTCTCTTATACATTGTTAATTCCCGAGATCGCCGAATGCTACAAGTCTTTGCTTCAATTCTGCAAATGGCGGCTTCTATATATTCTCAGCATATAATTTTTCTCTTCAAATATAAAGGCCTCATGTTTCATACACAACAAGTAAAACAAATTACATATTATTGGGAGTATGATGATGATGAGTGGCATTTGAAATATTTAAAACATGTAAACGTTATTATAATTATTACATTATAATGCTCATAATTTCCTTAATACCAGTGAATAATCTCAGAGGTAGAAACAAAATATAAAAATGTAAATTATCAGTCAAATGTGTAAAACATTTCATGCAGTCTTCAGTTTGTAAATATTTGAAAGATAGTTAACTCCTTAACTGGGTACCTATTTATCCTGTTCGACTGCTGTGTGCGAGGAGCCTTTTTTCTATTAATTAAAAATATTATGAAAATTACAAGAGTAAACATTTGTAATATATTCACCAAATATTATTCAAAATAAGCTTACTCTTTTTGGTCAAATTTTGTTAACAAAATTTCACTTTTAAAATGTTATTAAGTTTGAAACAAAAAAATACATAAATCTCATCTGGTGATCAATCTGCAAGTAATTAAAAAAAATAACACACTTTACAGTTTACATTACAAATTAGTTATCAATGACGTGACAAAGCATTATTTTACACCTGACATTGATATAACAATAGATCTTTAGGGGATCTTTATATACTGGTAATAATTTAGTTTTGATGTTTTTGTAATAAAAAAAATATTGTTACTATCATCATCATCAACAATCACGGATTAAGCCCATGTGGCTTGTTCCGGTCTCATAGATTCTCATTAAAAAGTTGGATCCATCTCTTCTTCGGTCTACCAACATTCCTGTGTCCTTTTGTTTTGTATTTAAGTATAATTTTGGGAATGCGATCATCTTCCATTCTTTGAACATGTTCTTTCCATTTTTTTCTAGATTCTTTTATTCTATCTAAGAGTTTAAAGATATTTAGCTCATTTCTAATATCTTCACTTCTTCTCTTATCTAGAAGTTTGCAACCAGCCACACTTCTCAGAAATCTCATTTCAGCTGCTTCTATGATCTTCTCTTCTCTTTTAGTTAAAACCCAAAATTCACTACCATACAATAGTAAGGGGACTGCCACTACTTTATAAAATTTTAGTTTTGTTTCTTTTCTTGTGCTTTTAAATATCCTTTTGATTGTTCCACATATATAATTAAATTTATTAAGTTTGTTAAATAGATCTTCATTTTTAAATAGGAGATTTCATAACCCAGGTATTTAAAATGGTTCACTTGTTCAATGGGTTTCCCCTCCAGAATTATTTTAGCTCTTACGGTATCTGATCCCTTAAAAGCTAGGATTTTCATTTTACTTATTGATATTTTGAAATTATATTTCTGTATAATGTTATTTAACTGAAAGAGCGATTTCTGTAGACCATCTTCTGAACTAGATATTAGAACTTGGTCGTCTGCAAAAAGTAAGGTATCTAACATCTTATTTCTTATTTTGAAATGTGAGTCCAAATTTATCTGACAATTATGTATGATATCGTGAATATAAATATTAAAAAGGGAGGATGAAAGTGGAGATCCCTGTCTTACACCTCTATTTATTGTTGCTGTTATATTGTTTTTATTTTTGCCTCCAGTTTCTATTGTTATTTTATTTTCTACATATAGACTTTTTATTGCAGTTATTAGGTGCTGAGGTACTTCTTTCTCTTTCATTATATTCCACAATTTATTTCTGTTAACTTTGTCAAATGCCTTTTCAAGATCTATAAATGCCATAAAAGTTGGTAGATTATATTCTCTATGTTTCTCAATTATTTGATTGATAGTGAAAATGCAATCTGAACAGGATCTGCCTTTCCTGAATCCATTCTGGGCTTCTAGAATAATACTTTCCATAATTACATTTAAATGATTTTTCAATATAGTTGCATACATTTTATAACAGGTACCCATGATATTTATGCCTCTGTAATTTTCACAATCATGACGATCTCCTTTTTTATAAATAGGATATATTTTGTCCGTCTTCCATTCTTCTGGGATATGACCAGTCTTCCAGCATATATTCAATAAATCTAATATTGTTATTATTTACAGATATTATAATTCACAGTAACACATACGACCATTTGCCTTTTCAAATATAACTGGCATTTTGTTCTATTACAGAAAGATTACTAAAAACAATATTTTGAATTTTAGAAGGTGAATATACTTTATTATTATTATTATTACATATGCCTATATATTATATTATTATAGAACATGTTATTATTATTACATTATTACTATTATATAGGACTATTATTATTATTGTTTTATATTATTATTATATAGGTCTATTATTATTACATTATTATATAGATGTATTATTATTATTATTATTATTATTATTATTATTATTATTATTATTATTATTATATTATTGTATGGGTGTCCACTCTGTGGTCTCGAGGTAGCATGCTGCCTTGTCATGCAACGAGCCCGGGTTCGATCCCCGGTCGGGGCAGCTTTCTGGGTGAGGTTTTTATCGGGGTTTTTCCTCACCTGTAAGACAAATGTCAGGAAACCTTTAAGGCCCAAACGTCCCCGAAATAATATGGCCATCATCATCACCATCATCCTCCTTATCATCATCATCCTCCTTATCATCATCATCATTCCCGGTGTGGAAAGCAACGGGAAGCTACCACACCTTCAATTCCCTAGTAAAGCTGCAAGCATAGCATGAAAATGCTATGATTGCAGTGAAAGCCCTGCCTTCAGGCAGAATTACTATGGATGGATTATATGGGTCTATTATTATTATTATATTATATGTATTAATATATAGGCCTATTGTTATAATATTATTATGTAGACCTATTATTATTATTATTATTATTATTAATATTATTATTATTATTATTATTATATAGACTTATTTTTATTATTAATATCATATAGGCCAATTGTTGCTATTATATATATATATATATATATATATGTTATTCAATGCCACCAATTTGTCATTTTTTACATTTCTGGCATTTTCTATTGGCATATTGTAACCCACTTCTGAGGTTGGGTGCCTGGAAGGCAGGATTACGCTGCCCCGATGATATATGGAAGATAATTACATGCCAGGAGAGGCCTTAATCCTAAACTTAATCTATTGAGGTGAATATGTTAATGATAATAACGATGGTCTGTTGATGTTCAGGGACCATTTGGGTCTTAAAGTTTCCTGACATTTGTCTTACAGATGAGAAAAAATGCTAAAAAAACCTCAACCAGGAAACATGTGCCAAATGGGGATTGAACCCAGGCCCACTGCATGAGAAGGCAGCACGCTAGCTCGAGATCACAACACTTATTTTTATTTAATTAAATAAGAAATAAAACTTACAGTTTTATTTGATTTTCATATTTATTAAGATATAATTTAGTTACAGCTGTTTCGGTACACTGTACCTTCTTCAGACATGTAACAAATTAATAAATTGTATTATTATAGTACATAACAACTGTATCTATGCAATAATAATTTTTTTTTTACAATCTGTATTATAAATTTAATAGAGGCAATTCATTGAAATCTAGTTGGGAATTTAACAGTTTATTACTACTTTTCAATTTATTTATTTCTACAGTTTCTAAAAGGTCCAACTTCTTTCCTTTGTCACAAACATGTAAAATTTTAAAATTTGGATCAAAACAATGATCATATTGGAGTAGGTGGTTAGCATATTTTGAATTATCTAAATTTCTGTTATATTGCTCTCATATGTTCCTTTATACGAGAGATAAAAATGTCTGCCAGTTTGTCCTATATGGACATTGTCACATGTGCCACACTTCAATTTATATACACCTGATAATTTTTCCTTTTTTATTTTGGTTTTATTGTTTTTTATTATATTTTGTAAAGTTTTATTAATTTTATATAATAAAAAACAATAAACCAAAATAAAAAAGGAAAAATTATCAGGTGTATATAAATTAAAGTGTGGCACATGTGACAATGTCTATATAGGACAAACTGGCAGACCTTTTATCTCTCGTATAAAGGAACATATGAGAGCATATAACAGAAATTTAGATAATTCAAAGTATGCTAACCACCTACTCCAATATGATCATTGTTTTGATCCAAATTTTAAAATTTTACATGTTTGTGACAAAGGAAAGAAGTTGGACCTTTTAGAAACTGTAGAAATAAATAAATTGAAAAGTAGTAATAAACTGTTAAATTCCCAACTAGATTTCAATGAATTGCCTCTGTTAAATTTATAATACAGATTGTAAAAAAAAATGTTGTTTAGATACAGTTGGTATGTACTATAATAACACAATTCATTAATTTTTTAACATGTCTGAGGAAGGTACAGTGTACCGAAACAGCTGTAACTAAATTATATCTTAATAAATATGAAAATCAAATAAAACTGTAAGTTTTATTTTTATTTAATTAAATAAGTAATGGATTTTCATCAAGTAAACACCAACTCAATTGATTACCAGTACTTATTTTTATTATATATCAACCAATACCCCATTTGTCCCTCATAGATAAATGGGTGCTCCCCTATTGTGGAGTCTCTTGATCATGCAATTTAGTTACATTTATTTCCCTACAGATGCCAGTGAGTGACATGTGGTCAGCATATTCACCTCAATGAGACATCTAGTAGGTAACTAAGATATTACTTGGATGGAAGAAGGTTGGTTAAATTTTGCTCACAAGTCTCTTTTTTCTGACTTGTGGATCTTTCATGAGTCCAAAAATCTTTAGACTCAGGTACTCTTACCTAAAGTCCCTCTTGGAGGACTTGTTCCTCAGATTTTTCTATCCTAAAAATCAATCAACCCATGACACTTGGGACTAGAGGCAAGGAATATAACCACTTGATCACCACAACCGACTTTATTATTTAGGTTTATTATTATTATTGTTGTTATTATATGGGTTTGTTAATTATTAATATATTATTGTATAGGCCTACAGCTATTGTTATTATTATTATTAATATTATATTTTGCCATAAGAATAAATCAGTGAAGTTATATGTGTTGAGAGAAATTTACCCTGTTATTCATATATTGTGAATATGAAACATATGTTGCTTTCATGTTGAAATTCAGAGATGCTATAATTATCTAGGCTGATCAAGTAGTCTTGATTCAATAAATTGTAAAAGTGTATACAAATCAGTTTGGCTTGGACATATCAGAAACAGCCATTCCAAGCATTTTGTTATTGACCTCTGTGAATTGTCTTGCATACCAGACATACCCAGTCCCTGCTTCACACAATTTATTTATGATTCCATTCTAAAATGAGATATCTTTTTGAAATGAACACTTTCCATCCAAGTTGTCCTTTCTGAAGAAGTACACTTTCATTGATAGATATGGAGTGTATGCTTCCAAAGATTTAGAAACCAAATGAACAAAAATAGATTTTACTTTGTAAATTTTAGGGGATGTTTGCCTATCATATTCTTCATTATTTGAAAAATAAGGAGGAGAAAGAATCTTTTTTATATAATTAGTTCATAAAATATTGGGATAGCCAATAAACAATTTCTAAAAAAATAATGTTCTTATTTTGGATTTTTAATTATTCCCTGTAGTACCATATTTATGGACTATAAGACACACTTTTTTCTTTGAAAAATTGCCTTCAAAATTCAGATACTCGAAATTAATATAAAAATGTCCAGTGTTTGATTTAAAATTCCTGCCAGTCTTAAAAATGGCCATATATTAATTGCTGCTGGAGTTATCTGTATCTGGCAACATTGGATTCAACTGGCAGCAGCAGTCCACCGATGTGACGAACATGAGTTGCAGGGATTCACAAGCTTGCTAACACTGTCTCCCTCCCACCCTACCGTAATAAACCCAGAACACTGTCTGGCTTATGATGCGTCATTGGAGTCTACGATGCCAGTGAACTTGAACAAATGGATGATTGATGAAACCCAACATGAATTCATACCGAAGGGAGATTTAAAACGACATACAATCAAATAAGTATGTCAGTGGATAAAACAGTCATGATCTAGAGTGAGAGAAGACATCATTGTTAAATCTTTCAAGATGTGTAGCGTATGAAGAGGACAATGATGACGACAAAGAAGAAGAAAGTTCAGATGATAATTTTCAGGGATTTTAAATATCAGAATTGTTTTATAACAATTCTCTGTTTTATCTTCAGCTTTCCCAGACTGGGAAAGCTGAAGATAAAACAGAGAATTGTTTTGAAACATGTCCAAGAACAAATCAACATTAATATTGAGGTAAGATGTCCAGACCAAAAATAATATAATTAAAATAACCTCAAAATATAACTTCCTAAAATTAAATATTGTTTTATAAACTAAGATTTTTTTTTAGTCTGGCTGTGCAATCTAATAATAAAAATGGTAAAAAATTTATTTTCTTAAAAAATTGCTTAAAAATTAAGGTGCGTCTTATAGTCCATAGCATCTTATAGTCCGTAAAATATGGTAACTAAATGATAAAAAATTAACTGAACTATTATAGGAAATATCACTATGAGATATAATTTAAAATAAAATTATTTTCACCTCGCCTCATTCCTGTCTTCTAATTGGACCATTTTCAAAAATTTAACATTTTCATCTTCAGTAATTCCACAACCAATGTTTTGTATTTCAGGAGCATTGCTTCTTACTCCATCTGTTGGTGGACTGGTGAACCTCCAAATCAAATCAACTTCCCCAGCAATTTCAAGAAAGAAAAATTAATGAATTTTTAAATTCCCGGGAAAGTTAATTTTATTCAGAGGTTCATCCGTCCACGAACAGATGGAGTGCTCATGGACAAAAGAACATTGGTTATGGAATGAATGAAGATGAAACCACTAAGGTTTCGAAACTGGTCTAATTAGAGGATGGGATATGAGGTGAGGTGAAAATAATTTATTTTAAATTTTAATAATATAAAGTAATTTTATTTAATTTTTCTTGATAGGCATCCACTCCTGATTCCGGTTCCTCTTCTATTCCCAAGCAAAGTTTTTGCTGAAATATGTTGATGGCACACAAATTTGTCTGCTCAACTATGTACCAGTAAATATTGTCATTAAAAAAATGTTTGCTATGGATTATCCCCTTTATTCTTGGAATAAATTTAGCTGAAAATCTGTCTCTTTTTTGGCCTTTAGCTGTCCAGACTGTAAACACTGCTACATTGCCAACATTTTGTTCATCGCTTTCATGTTTTCTTTTTTTTTTTTGCAACACAACTGTCACTAAATGATTTACTGGCCAATACAAGAAAATGTTCCCTCAACCAGATAATACACCAATTGGTGGAAGTATTTCGTCCTGAAAATATTAATAAATAATGAATTAAATGGCATAGCTCATTGTTGAGCCATAGCCTCTCCTTTGTTAGGAGTTACTAGACCAAGTTAATTTTTTTTACCATATTTGCTCATAGATATCATGAAGTCAACACCCCGACTCAATGAGACATCTAACAGGAAATTAAGGTATTACTAAGATATTGAGGTCGGTAAATTTTGCTTAGAGATCTTTTTATTCAGGCTGAAAATCTTTAGACTCGGGACCCACAGCTTAAACCTGGAATATTAACCTCATGTACTCTTTCCCCTCCATCAGAACTAAACTTACTAATAATATCATTCTCGTCACTGAACTCAAACATTTTGTGGGTCATCTCCTCACATCGTTGATCAATATTGTCTCTTTGACATACTGAATTAAGTAATTACAAAGCAATATATATACCATATGTACATAAAATAATATATTAGTTTCAAATAATAATATTATCAATCAGATAAGGCATAGGAAGTTGTGTATAGAGTGAAATTAAATAGGAAAGAAGATAGTTTTAGTTGTGTGAGTGAGCAGATAGCTTTCTTTTGTTTTGTTTCTATGGCAACAATAGTAACTCCTCAATATGGTCTTAAAACAACTTGATCTAAGAGGAAATATTTCAACAAGACTAAAACAATGTCTTGAATATGCTGATGATGTAATAATAACAGCAAGAACAAAAAATTCCCTACTGGAAACCTTTGACAAATTGAAAAATGAAAGTATAAAATATGGGCTTGTAATCAATCTAAATAAAACAAAATATTTAAGATGTATGAGAAATAAAACAAATTTGACTGAACTAACTATAAATAGTGACTGTATTGATCAAATTAACTCCTTTAAGTACCTAGGCACAATACTAAACGATAATAATACTGTTGAAGAAGAAATCAAAACAAGAACATCGCAAGGGAATAAAGCATATTTTGCTAATTTCAATATATTCAAAAGCAAATTAATATCAAAAAATGTTAAATTCAAATTATATACAGCAATAATAAGACCAATCATATGTTATGGAGCTGAAACCTGGGTACTAAAAGAAGCAGATAAATTAAGACTATTAATGTTTGAAAGGAAAATATTTAGAAGAGTGCTAGGTCCAGTAAAGGAAAATGGAACTTGGAGGTTGAGAAGGAATGACGAATTATACCTCAAGAATAATAAAGAAAATATAGTTAGTTTCATCAAATCCAAAAGATTACAATGGTTTGGACATACACTAAGAATGCCAAAGGGAAGATTACCGAATGATATTTTAAATTGGAAGCCACAGGGAACAAGACCAAGGGGAAGACCCAAGGATCGATGGGAAGATGACATAATTGAAGATTTGAGAGAGATGGGGATTTTTTATTTGAAATTTACTGCACAAGATAGGAAGAAGTGACGTAAACTGGTTGAGAAGGCCAAGACATTCCACTGGAAGTCGTAGAGCCTGACGAAGAAGAAGAAGTAACTCCTCAACAAAAAGTGTTTTGTGTTTTGCAGTTTGAGAGTTGTAAATTAGTTGTGATAGTTCAACGTGCATTTTGTAGGCAGTTTAATCATGATCCCCCCAATGCCAACAACATTCGTCAATGGCATAATCAGTTTGTAACGACTGGTTATCTGTGGAAAGGAAAAAGTGTGTCTGAGGAGAATGTTGATGTTGCAACATTTCAAGCACAAAGTCAGTATAATCAGTAGGCTTTAGAGCCTGTGACAATTGTAAATGGTAGGGACGCATATGTAAGCATTTTTGTAAGACCTTCCACATTGTCATTACTGGATTCGTCATCATGGTCCAGATAGCAGGGCCTCCTAGATCACCAGATCTCATCCCATGCAATTTTTTCCTTTGGGGTTTTTTAAATGACAGAGTCTATGTGCCTCCATTGCCTGCTAACCTGCCCAAGTTGAGAGACAGGATTCGAGGAGCTGTTGCTGCCATCAATCCAGACATGTTTATTAATGTAGCTTAAATTAGCTTACAGGTTGGATGTGTGTCATGTAACAAACGGGGCTCACATTGAACATCTATGAACTTATGAACTGGAGATGTTACTCTTTCATTTAACATGGGTTTTGTTTTTGTCATAGTTAAAGTATAATTTAACACCTTTAAAATTGCTATATTCTTTTATGTACACCCTGTATATGTAAATAAATAAATATGTATATTTGGACGCAAATATTAATGCAGATGGAAGTCATGATGTAAATTATTGAGAGGATAAATAAGGCTAAATCTGCAATATCAAAATTAAATGGTGTTTTGTTGGATCAGAATATATCTAAAACAAAAACATTTTAAATACAATAATAAGGAGTATAATGACTAACGGTGTAGAAACATGCAAATTAAAATCAAGAACAATAAGTAAATTAAAATCTACAGAAATGTATTTTTGGAGATGTTCAATTAGAATTTCTAGAGGAGATAAATGAAAACAGTGTAATCAAATAAACAAAAGATAAATGTCCAAACTTCGGTTATGGATTTCATAAAAATAAAAACCTCTTCAAATAATGATAGTTAATTTTTAATAAAAATTATGATGGAAAGTAACTCTATGAGGTAAATTACAATTTATAAATTCAGTCAAATAAATCTTCTTGCATCTCACTTCATAAAACTCCATGTTTCCATAGGACTGGTTTCAAGGGCCTTCAACCCTATCCTCGGCCAAAATTCTGTCCTCTCCTGTGAAAACACTGAATTTTATGTGGTGAGATATAAAAGATTTCTCTGACTCAATTTATAAAATGATTGATGTTTTTATTATTGATTTAACACTTCTCACTGAAGAATAAAGTATATTTGAAGAGAAAAATTTTTGCCTAGACCGAGACTCGAACCCAGGACCTTTGGCTTGGTGGGCCAAATGCTCTACCAACTGAGCTACCAAGGCGAGTTGCGATCTAGATGCAAATTTTTCTCTTATACACGTAATTTCCTTGTGCCAAATTGGCATCTAGATCGTAACTCGCCTCGGTAGCTCAGTTGGTAGAGCATTTAGCCTGGCAAACCAAAGGTCTTGGGTTCAGGTCTCGGTCTAGGCGAAAATTTTTCTCTTCAAATATTATAAAATGATAATTGATTTAACGTAATTACCATGGAAGAAATACACGATGCTAGGAAAAATACAGTTTTGATAATAATTTTCTTCTTTTTCATCTTTTGTCATGTTCCTTCTTGTAGAATTGAGTCTTAGAAAAAGCCTTCATCTTCTTGACCATTCCATATCTCCCTCTCCTCAATTTTTTTTTCTTTCAACATCTTACCTTACTTGTTCCTCCCATCTACATTTCAGCCAACCCATTGATCTCTTCCCTTATACTCTATATTCCAAACTTTGTTTTGGTAACCTTCCAGTATCCTTCCTTTTAAATTGCCTTAATAATATAATGGGAGGAAAACATTAACATAATAATTATTAGAGATGAACTTGCTAGCTTCCCAGTATCTGTAACTTTACTGGAGCCACTCAGTGCTAGATATGAAGTCTGTCCATTTATTTGTTATTATCACAGAGTGTACAGATAAGGGTTAATAAAAGTAGAAAATAATGTTTTTTCCAAGGAGATTATGATCGTTGTGTAAATAGAACTGCGCAACTGCTACCCTTCACAGGTTTTCTTTTTTTTTTCTTTTTTTTTTTGATGTTCCTGATTTCATGTTTACAATTTTAGCAAATTCTGAAGAAATGAAGCTATTGAGTTTTATTCTCATGAAAAGATTTTTGAAAAATATTTACTATAATGGCTGGGGACCCTACATGCTGACCACATGTCACCCCTACACTGGCTAGATGATCGTCTACCTCTGTGATTAACACGTGTTGATGTGAGGCCAGCAGCCGGCTGGTAGACCAAGGGCCTTGTAGGCCTGTTGTGCTTGCAGTTTTTTTTTACATATAATCATTAGTCCTACTTAGGGCCGGTTGTACCAACTCAGTATAAGTTCTGAATACATGCTATCTCAAGTATTCAGTCAAAATTGCGTTGTACCACGACAGTATTGCACCTTAGCCGGAGCATAAACTCCGTAGACTTTCTACGGTCATTCGAAGCCGATTATTGTGAAATACTCGAGTTAACTTTCCAAAATGGCAGCCAGAAACATGTCTAGAAATTTATTTCTGGATTCTGATAGTGACGACGAAGTATTATACGATATGTTTCTAAAGACCCGGAAACTCAGACAAATCAGGGGAAGACCGGATCATATTGAAAATTACAATGATGAAGAATTTTTCGTCCGCTTTCGCCTTGATCTCATCAGACATCGATTAGAACATAAAACGAAAAGGTAAGATTTTAACATTTTTCGTTTGTATTTTATTATTTCCACAATCATTGTTTAATATTTGTAGGTGATTATTTAAACATTTTTATTTAAAAAGGTATGAGCATGAATTAGCATTAATACTCGTACTTGAACCTGTAGCTTCATTAGATAATACTGTATAATACAATGCATTTTATAATAGGGGTAGGAGTTTAAAAAATAATCTTCTATGAAAGTGTGCTTTTCAAAGTATAATTGCTTTTATTTTACACACTATAATTTAACAAAACATTGAAGTGCAAATTTTGAGGTTATATTATAATGCCATTAAATTAAAATCTTAATTACAACGTTGGTTATGCCATTGACTTTAAATAAAAAATGTGTATTATGTCGTGTGCCATAACCTTTTTTCTAAACTATCATAAAATTGATAAATTGTTATTATTATTATTATTATTATTATTATTATTATTATTATTATTATTATTATTATTATTATTAATCAGGATATTATCAGTAACATAACCATAATTTTTTCAACATTCTACAGAAAAATCTCAAGGAGACCAGTTCATCTTGAAGAAGGTATGGAAGATTGTTTCGTCTGGTTTCGCTTTTGAAACGAAGCAATTACGTTCAATGTGGATCTGATCATACATCGATTACAACAGAAAGGTAAAATATTTTATATTTAGTAAAAAAATTAATAAAAAATAGTCTTCTATCCAAGTGTAATTTCTTAGGCTATATGTTACATACCCACAAAAATGTAACAAAAGAACATTGAAGTGTTAATTTTGAGATTATATTACAGTGCCATAACCTTAAAACTTAAGTTACAGTAGTGATTATGGTATGAATGTTCAATATGCAAGGTTGATTATGTTGTACTACCATGGACCTCTAAACTTATACTTAATTTCCAATTTTTCAAGCTGTTATTACATTGACACATTATTATTAAAATGCACTGGCTATTGTATGCCAAGAGACCACGTATACTTATTTTGGCTCAAGTTTCCATTAAGTGCAGTGAGAATTTTTCCTAAGCCCGAGACAGACACAACGCGCATGCGCCAACAAGGTTTTATTTTCAAATTATTTCCCACCATTTACAACAAATTTTACATTTTTTCTAACGATTACTTGAACACATTTTTCTATGATATTTAACTATATACGTAACATGAAGACGTGGCAACCATATTGATTTTAAGGAATATTCTATGCAACAACAGTGCAGCCAACATAGGTTATGTACTTCAGAATTTGAGAACTTACTATTTATTTTTGGGTGTTGCATTCTTTCACAGGTTAGAGTGCTTAAATTATGTTAGGTTAGCTTTTAGGTTGGTCTTTCATAAGTTAGAGTACTTAAATTGCATTACGTTAGCTTTTAGGTTTGTTAAATAGCATGTATAATGTTGGCTGCATCGCGATATTCCATAGAGTAAACTGCTTCGCGTTTGTCGTGCATGCGTGTGGTGTCTGCCTGGGACTTACGTACTCCTTCTGTCTTTACTAACTTTTGTACTTTTTTAAACATTTTCGCTTCCGACTTCACTCTGCTAATTAACTTCAAATTTGAATTCAAAATTTAAACTGGTGCTACTGTATTTTACAGGAACCAGGGGTTCTACCTATTAAGGAGGATCAAAATGGATTGCTCACCGCCAACACTTAAGTGATGGCCACACAGCTTTCCATCTATCTAACATTTTGCAACAATACTTATAACATTTTTTTTACAATTATTAAATATTTATCTCCATACACAATTATTTCTTTGAAGTATGCAGAATCATTGTGCACATGTGTGAACGCTAGAAGAACTTATACTAGATGGTGAAGATATCTGTGAAAATTGGAATGACCAACATTCAAAAGTATATTCTCAGAAAAAGATGTTCACTCAGTTCATTTTGTAGGTTCTGATGGGACAGGTTAGTGTATATCAGATTAGTATATGCTTCATTAAATAATATGCAAATAATTTATTTTAAGTTAGGAAGGAGAAAGTTGGTGTATATCCATTTCTAACAAATGTTTGGGGATGTATTGAAGTTTGGTCGCAGCTACATTCTTCCATCTAGTGTCAATTCTTTAAATTTTCTGTAGAACTTCTTTGTGATTCCATCTAGTGACAACTCTATAAACTTATGCTCATGCACATGTTTCACTGTAGGACACAAAAATTAAGGGAAGGTAAACTAAAGTTTTTCCGGCTCAACTGCACTTCTACAAGCACTTGATTTTCAGTTATATTGTAAACTATAGCTCTTCCTCTATATTTACTAACATTACTTAATATTTTAAACTTTTTCAAACAATTTTTATAACATTATTAGACAATTTTGAAGTATATATTTAAATATACAAATCACAATATTATGATACTGTTATTCAATATTGTAATGCTGCTATTTTCTCCACAGAGTATATTACCTAGTCTCTAATTTTTCTATTGCTGTTTTGGGTTATCGCTGGTTGGATCAATATGAGGGAGTGATAAGTGAGTGTACACCCATTTTTAATAAACGTTTGGTAATTTTAATATTATTAATATATTTTTTAAACATAGATTTGGAGATTTATTGCAAATATTGGTCATTTAAATTTCATTGCGACGGATAGTAACCGAGGATGATAATCGATATGTAGTTTGATTGTGGGTTATCGCTGGCTCTATAAACTCTGGCGCATGCGCACTGTTGTTCTATAGGACTTTGAAAATATTTCACGCTAGTTTAAGTGCAGTTTTTCCATTTTTCCTACATAACAGTTGTGTGGATGCTCAAAGCTTATGAACTTACTCGATAGATGACGAGTATCTGTGCTATTGGAATAATCAATCTTCACAATAAGTTCCCAAGCATGCTTTTAAAGAAAGGAATAATTTATTATTTGATAATCTAATTTGGTGTACAATAACTTTTCCTTCTTAACCAAACAAAATAAAATAGTAGTTATATTGTGAAAGATTGTCATACAATAGCACAGTTAGTCTTGCCATATATTGACAAAACCTTTTGCATGCACATATGCACTACAGCTCTGTAGAACTTAGAAGAAATGAGTGAGAGATTTTATATACATAGATAAATATATAAGAAATATAAAAAAAATGTTTTAAGAATCGTTACAAAATGTTAAAACAGTAGGAAATGTTAGTAGAAATGGAAAAAGTAAATAGTGTAACAGTGTCATATTAATGTTGTATGGTATAGCATAGTGGGTCATAAACTATAGTTCAGCCATCATAGATTTAAGCAACTTTCATTGTATATTTGATAAATGGTGACCTTTATTACAGCATAAGTCAGTTTTGGAGATTCTATGCCTCTAGTCCACCTGCATTAGTCACTGTTCAAACAGAATAGCCAACTTTGCCTTATGGTGCACTGCAAGTTTGTGTACACCAATTAGTTTATTAGATAATATGGCTTCCCATAAAGAAACCTCTAATTTAATTAAAAGCGAGTTAATAAGAAATGCCATAAATATAGCAACTTAACGTTTGTATGCAATTGCCCAAAATGTTGTATTTGTATAACATGTTCTGGTATGAACTGTGAAAACATTATATGAGAATTAGAGGTGAGTTGTAATCCAATACATCCATAATGAGAATAATGAAACTTGTTAATACAGTAATCATGAATAAAATAATGTGTACCAGTAACTGAAAGGGAATCAAATTACAATGCATAAAGTAATGTAACATATCAATTGTTGCTACACATTATGTTTTTCTTGGAACATTCTTTTTTTAATATAGCAGAAAATAAAAATTTTGCCCCTTAGCTTATGACGTCTGAGAAATTACAATGTTATTAAAGTAGTAGAATCCACTAAAAATATTATGCATTTGTTCTATAGTCTATATTTGATGGTGAATAAATATTAGTCACTTTTGATTATCTGATAAAATCATAAACATTCTTTTTTTTTTCTAGAAGGCTTGCTGGGATATTACATCGCTTCATTCCCGAATGTCACCGAAGACTTGGACTGCATGCACATAAAGACCAGTTCTCCAGGATAGTACAATACTGAGGAACATACAAGGAATAAAAGTGTATGATGTGCAGTTAAACATTTTAGATATTATTGTTTAGTTGTTTCTTCACTCACCTCATACTTCTTAACTCCCAAGCAGACTCGAGTTTCTTCACTTCATTTGTGATATTCTCAATGTTGTATTACATTCACAACTGATGTCCAATGGCCTCCTATCCTGCAGACTGACCTCCGCGCCATCTGATGGCTGACCGACGAACTTCCAAATCAATCCCCTCTCCTTATCACCGGGTATTTCAAAATTCATAGTTGTGTTTTTATTCTTGCATATATAATTTTTTTCCCAAATTGTGAGTTCCTTCGGTTTTTCCAATTGTTTAAGTAATTTTGTTTTGGTTTCTATTCTGTGTTTTTCTGACCAGGCATCTACAGCTATTGCAGATTTTTCTGTTTCTCCATTTTTAACATTTCTGAGGTGTTCCTTTAATCTTGTATTTAGATTCCTTTTTGTTTTTCCTATGTATATCTTTTCACAATCTTTACAATTAATTTGATAAATTCCCGATTTTTTGCAGTCTTCAATCTTTTCATTTTTGTTGGTTTTTAGAAAAGATTGAAGATCTAACACATGACTAGACAATATTTAACAATTGTGCATTGAAGACTCAGTTTGAAAAGGAGTAAATGTTCTTTAGTATAAATGGAGTAGAGAGTCAATCATAAGCATCATCATTACCAGTACTATGGTCCATAAGAGCCAGGATCCCCTGATATATACGTCCAATTTTGATTCCCCAACCCATATAAAGGTTTCTATTATTATTTTATAAACTGTACATAACCACTGATTTAATATATTATCTTGTATATCAGCAAATTAAGTTTTCACCAATGTAGACAGATTTTTTTGAAGCTGTAATAGTATTTTAAAATGCAATAGGAAGTATCATTAAGAAGTTTGTTTAATAATTAAGACATTTTGTCTGTACATTCTTACCTCTTATGGTTGTTTTTGTCAAATATATGTTTCAAGGCTTCTGAGCCCCATCGTCAGCAATTACAGACTGTAATCAGAAGCCTTGAAACATATGTTCAACAAATACAACCCAAAGAGGTAAGAATGTACAGACAAAATGTCTTAATTACTGTAATATGTTTTCTGCTGCTAATTTTCATTAAGTCTTTACAAAGCCTTTACTTGGATGGGAAAGGCCATTCAATTTTGCTCCAATGTAGGCTGAGATTATGTTACGAGCCTGAAATCTTCAGACTCGGAATCCATGACTCTAAGTTTCTCCCAGAAAACTTTTTGTTTTCTAGGATTCATCCATCCTAATAATATATCGACCCCAGCCAGATTTTAACCCTTGACTCTTGGGACGAGCAACTTAATCCCCAGATCACAAGCCGGATATTGAGATATATACTATTTTATAATCGTTTTGTTAGAATCATATAAGCAGAATTCAGTAGTTTATGTTTTTCTCTTCAAGTTTTTTTTAAGCTTTCTGTCACAAAAAAAAATAAGATGACTGCAAATTAAATTTCCTTGTGAGAAAATAAGTAAATATGTTCCAGGTAACTGCCATTAATAATATTCACAAATGCAATCCTAATAGGCAGGTTGTAATTCTATATATTAAATGTTTGTCTCATGATATTGGTCAAATTATGTGTAGTTTTACTGTACAGATAGAAATATTGTAAATGCATTATAAATTCTCACATGCCTGTGCTGCACCCTCCCTTCTAGCCACTATTATGCCATGACTTACTTGTTGTAGTCAGAAATCCAAAGATTCATTCATTCACCTATAATGAATATCCATCTATAGTAATTCTGCCCGAAGGCAGGTCCTTCACTGCAATCATAGCATTTTCATGCTATGCTTGCAGCTTTACTAGGGAATTGTGTAGGTGTGGTAGCTTCCCGTTGCTTTCCACACCAGTGAAGGATGATGGTGATGATGATGGTAATGACAAGGATGATGATGATGGCTATATGATTTCGGGGACCGTTTGGACCTTAAAGTTTTCCTGACATTTGTCTTACAGGTGAGGAAAAACCCCAATAAAAACCTCACCCAGAAAAACTGCCCCGACCGGGGATCGAACCCGGGCCCGCTGCGTGACAAGGCAGCACGCTACCTCGAGACCACAGCGGTGGACATAATGAATATAAATTATCTGAAATGTATTTATACATCTGCAAAGAAAGTGTTTATTTAAAGTTTTATTTGTAATATACACCACGGCTATGGTCTCGGGCTAGCATCACTGTTTTGTTTGCAGAGGGCCTGAGTTTGATCCCCAGTCATGACAGATTTCCTGGATGATGGTTTTATTGATGGTTTCTCTGAACCCGTACGACAAATGTTAGGAAACTTTAAGGCCTAAACAATCTGTGATCATCATATTTGCCAGGTTTAGTATGAATGTGAGTGAATTGTGCATCTTGTCTTAAATATTTGTGTTGTCTTGGGGCAGGTCCTGGATTGGAGGTCCTCAGTAACCATGTGTGATCCAAAGTCTCTCTCTCTCCCAACCTATAAGATATGAGGTTAAATTACAATAGAGAAGAGAAGATCTGTATAATATATGTGTGTGTTCCAAAGCCACCTGGTGCACCTTTCATGCTTTGGGTTTCATTATATTATGTAGAAAAATAGTTTAATGTGGTCTATTTTTATTTTACGTAGGTGATGTTTACTTTTATTGTGTATAATATAAGCATGTTGAATATCCATTGTATAATTTTTTATAATAAAGTAATGTATGAGTAATATATTTTTATTAAATGTACATAACTAGTACCAATAAATTACTCCTCAGAAGGTTGTCCCTAAAGAAAATCTGAAATCTACTGTCTTATGATTGGTTGTTTCACAAAGGACTACAGTTTCTATCAATAACAAATTTGTCAAAAATATGATAGAAAATTTGAGATGATATAATTATGTTAAAACATATAAACGTTCAAATTTGTTTTATCTGCATTATGTTAGTTCAAATTGTGAAAGAAATCAATCATAAAATACAAATGAAAAAACGTATAGTGGTGGTCTTTAAGTCGACCATCAAAAATTTACTTTAAAAGCAGTCTTCTAATAGGGGATATCTCCTCATCCTGAATACAATCTGGACCTTTACACCATAATTGGAAAATGTTAACATTCTTCTTCTTTATTAGGAATTTCTTTATAATACAGTAGTTTTTCTACAACCCATTGTAAATTTTACTCCTCCATAAATCCCTATTCTCTGCATCACACTCTGTTATCCTCTCGACACTATACTCCTATTATGCACTCCTTGAATTCACTTTCTTTTGATCTCCCTTTTCTTCTGTTGCCCTCCGCTTCAAGATTTAATATCATCATAGGATCCTGTCATCTGACATTCTCTTTGTGACCAAACCATTTCAGTCTTCTTCAATAACTTGTGGAATGTCTTTTTGAACATCCATTACTTCTGTGATTTTAGCATTTCTAATTTTGTCTCTTTTTGAATTTCTAGAAATCCTCCTCCAAAATTGCATCTGTCGCCTATAGTTTATGTGCTTGCTCTCTGCTTAATGCCCAATATAGTATAGGGATTTCCAGCCAACCTAGACTCTGCCTGTCACAAGCCAGGAGAAATGGGGAGTGATGGAGGAATAACACCTCTTTAAAAAACCAGGGTTCATTCTGGCCTGGATGATAGTACTTTGTGACAGCTCCTTGCTAGGATACGGCAACTGCTGCCTTGTAAGGATATGTTGGTTCGTCAAAGCCTAGAGGAAGGAAACCTTGAACAAAAATCATCTGGTCCTCCAGGTTGAGGATTATAACAATGGCCCAGCTCCCCATTTTATGGAAAAAAATTAACTATGCTAAAGAAATTGATGTGAAGAAAATATCAACATCTGAATATAATTTATTGCAAGCACATTAATACTACTGAGTTCAGGTAAGATAATTTATTTGAGCAGAGGTTGCTGTTACTAATTTAACTATCATTTAAATATGTA
The DNA here is from genome assembly GCA_030220185.1 of Diploptera punctata. Taxonomy (NCBI): domain Eukaryota; kingdom Metazoa; phylum Arthropoda; class Insecta; order Blattodea; family Blaberidae; genus Diploptera; species Diploptera punctata. The sequence continues at coordinate 1,820,292 of JASPKZ010003868.1, read as the reverse complement.
CAAATTGAAGACTAAACTCATATATCAATAGCTATCATAGAAAGATTCTGAATTTACAAACCAAATGTCTTGCATAGTTGCCTAAATAGGAAAAAAAATGTTAATATTTTTATTCTCAATTGTTGTATTATTAGATTTCAATGGGATACAGGATTTAAATAACTACTATTCTACCCCTCTGGCACACAGTGACAAGAATATAGCCTTCATTAGGTTTATTACATAATATGAGCAAATACAGGCAGTAAGACATTTATAAACTTATCAAAAGCATCGGCGTTGGTTGGGAAGAGAGAGAGAGAGTCATCTTACAGAGGATCAAATATATAGTCATAGGAATAATCCTTTCCAAGTAATTGTGATTGGTTTCAAAAAGTAGTTGTATGCAGAAATTTCACTATTTTATAATACAGTAAAGAGATCTCAACACAGAATGGACAAAAATTTAATAAAGCAACTTCATTTTGGAAAAAATGCAATAATACAAAAAAACATACTAACTTAAAATTAACAGAAATTCACACTGGGCTATTTTTATGCAGTTTATTTCTAGTGTGCCTACATGTAAAAAAAAGAAATTGAGATTCTTATAATTGGTCAATTTCCAACAAAATAGACATAGATTACATAGAAAAAAAATAACAAAATAACCAAATAGGTTTATATATAACATAAGACAATTTACTTGCCTTCAGTCATCTGATGACTATCTTAAATTAAAAATTCAGTTAATCAAAAAACAAATCTTGGTACTTATAATAGCTATTTATAGCTAGAGCGAGGAATTATATGAAGAAAATTATAAGAAAATATGAAATCATAAAGACAAAATATGAAAATTATGACACAAAAATATAATGAAGCTACTATTTTCTAAACTTTTTACATATATTTATATGCATAGACGCACTACGACTTATAAGTGTACATACAGCACAAACAGAACTTATTTATAGCACAAGAAATCAAAATGTTCACTGTATTTTGATTATAATTTTTCATTATTTTTGACCCAATATAAAATATCATATTCATGATCTGAAACAATTTTAATGGATCATACCATAGCGTAGTTGTATAAGGAAACGTGGTACAAACAGGGAAGTCGTGAGTTCGAGTCTTGATATGGTCAAGATTTTAGCTGGACCAGACCTTCTGATGGCATTGTAGACCTGGGATCGACTCAGATCCTAATGGAAGTGAGTACTATATGCATGTTCTGGGCACAAATGTAGCCATCAGGCAGATCTGACAACCCGGCAGACATCTAGTGCCTTTTGTCTAGAAAGATGGAAAATTCAACATGCCACTACCCCAAAGGCCTCCCAAGACTGTAGTGGAATTATTTCATAAATCAAATCTGAGAGTTTATATATAATACAATTAATTAATGTATTGAATGATTTTTAATTATGAAATTTAAACATATGCAAGAAACAAAACATTGCAACCCAAACTAACAAGTTTCCATGAAATATAGCACTGACAAAGTTTAGAGTAGGTACCGGTATAGTTTGGGTTATTGCTATCTTTACATTGCATGAAGATATTAAATTCATGTAGATGCAAATGTAACAATAACATTAAATTGGACGATTTAGAATACAAGTAAACCATTCCAGTATGTCATATTTGGAGAGACAAGATGTTAAAAGTTATTAGTCCATAATTGAATCTAGGGATTGTTTCAGAACTGTCTTTGCAATTACAGTTACATTAATATTGAACTACAAACATGGTGAAATGTAGTTAGAATTATTTTAACGTTAGTTTTTTTGTATATATGAAATAGGTCTTGCATAGTGTCTAGTCTTGGTCTACTTGTGCTATGAACAATCAAATTGTCAATTATTAATTTTGTTCATAACACATAGATAGGATTTTTTTTTAATATTTTGTGATAGTAAACTATACAGCCTATCTGTCAGAATTGTTTTGCAGAATGAAAAATTATGCTCAACATCACATGATGTTATGGGAGGATACTCGTATCATGCTATATTTGATACTTTGATGTAAGTGAGAAAAATGCTGGCCTAACCTACATCAACGTTACTAATTTCACAAAGCACTGCTTCAAGTTTCTTACATTTCAATTCTGTAATCTGTTCACAGAGTAAAGACTGTCCTCAGGTAGCAAGAACGAACTGACAGCTACCTGACTACAGAAAATTCCAATATTGTTATTCTACTTATTCATTTAGGCTCATGATCTTGTTCTGGGGGACAAAAACTCCATCGAACTTGACACTCTGTGACTCATCATCCAATTATTTGCTTTTATAAAGATACTGATAAATTTTCACTTGTCTACCACATTACATTGTCAAAAATTACACAAATACATTCATTTCAAAATATTTTAATGAATTCCTAGAACTTTTATTGAAAAAAAAATATCGGAATTTGAAAGTTGAAAAATATGGAGGAGTATGAAATTTTCACTAAAATATGAACATTTTGTTAAAATATTATGAAATATGAAGTTTTTTGTTGGTCTTATTTGATTCTGCATATCATAAAATGTAAAGATACTTAACCTCAGCGCTCTCTGACAAATAGTTTAAAACATGAAATTTTATAAAATTCCTCTCTCCTATTTATAACAAATATGAGAAAGTTTGAATTTCATATAATTAAACATCGCATTAACTTTTTTTAAATTTTGGTGTGGGTGCGTGTATTATACCCGTACATATATTTCACAAAACTATTACTACGTGTAGGCCTAATTACATTGAATTGTTATAATATTTAAACAAACTTCAAAGAAATAAAAATAATATTAAATGAATAGCACGAAAATGGAAACCAACCCAATTTATTTAAGACTTTTTAAATTTTGGTGTGTGCGTGAATTATACCGTACATATATTTCACAAAACTATTACTACGTGTAGGCCTAATTACATTGAATTGTTATAATATTAAACAAACTTCAAAGAAATAAAAATAATATTAAAATGAATAACCCTAAAATGGAAACTAACCCAATTTTATTTAAAACTACTTACATATACACTAAATTTATAATATTGAAAATAAACTATAATATAGTATAAAGTTAATTATATCAGAATTTCTGAAACCTTGATGTAGTATTTGATAAATAATGAAAGCAGACGAATTTTGTGCTATGGGAAATAAGAAAACATAAGAAAGATGATGCGCGGATACCCAATTCAGCCAACATAATACGGAGGGAAATTGGAATTCATTACCAACATAACTGAAAAGTTAAGTTAAAACCGGTATACGCAACTGGCGGTTAAAAGCAGGTGGTACAACGCATATTGACGTTGTACTCCTGCTAGCCTTAAGCGTCAGATGACTAACTTGGGAGTTAACCTGAAGTTCGTACAACCGGCCCTTAATGGACAGCAAAAAATGATCATGAAAGAAAAAAGAAATGTATAGACAGTTAATGTTATAGCAGCCACAATTTTTTTAACCAAACTCAAGATATAGCTATCAATTAAAAATAATAAGGTCAAGTTCATTAACAAAAACAGACTATTAAACGTTGGAGTTAACCTGATGTGAAAATTTAAAAATCACTCTAGTGGCCCCAATTTTTTTTACTTTTTGCAATGTAACTCAGTATATGCTATTGAAATAAAATGAGTAAGATAAACCCCCAAAACCTGATCATCAGAAGTGAAAGCCAAAATTTTAAAATTGCTCTATAGGCCCCAATTTTTTTACTTTTTGCTGCTATTGAAATAAAATGAGAAAGATATTCTCCAAAAATCACCAAAATCTGACCATCAGAAGTGGGAGTTTACCTGAAAGCCTAAATTTAAAAATTGCTCTAGTGACACCAATTTTCGACTTTTTGTAATGAAACAAGAAAGATATTCTCTAAAAATCATCAAAATTGGGAGTTTACCTGAAAGTCAAAATCGCTCTAGCGGCCCCAATTTATGACTTTTTGCAATGAAACTCAGTATATGCTGTTGAAATAAAATGACAAAGATATTCTCCAAAAATCATCAAAATCTGACCATCAGAGTGGATGTTTACCTGAAAGTAAAAATTTAAAAATCGTTCTAACAGCCCCAATTTTCAACTTTTTGTAACATACTCAGTATATGCTGTGGAAATAAAACGAGAAAGATATTCTCCAAAAATCACCAAAATCTGAGAATCAGAGTGGAGATTTATCTTACTTACTTACTTACTCACTGGCACTATCGAACCCGTAGGTTCATGGCCGCGCGGACATAAGCTCTCCATACATCCCTATCCTGAGCTAATGCTTTCCAATCATTCCCTGTATAATATACTTCCCTCAAATCATAGTTAATGTTGTTCTCCCACCTCATTCTTGGTCTACCAACTGGGCGTTTTCCCTCTGGCTTTCCTACAAGAAGCTTCCATGCACGTCTTTCATTCCCCATACGTGCAACATGTCCTGCCCATCGCAGTCTACGAGACTTAACTGTTCTTATTATATCTGGCTTCCTATAAAGACCATGTAGTTCATTGTTATGTAGTCTTCTCCATTCACCAGTCTGTTCATCTCTCTTTGGTCCAAAAATTTTCCTAAGAACTTTATTCTCAAATACTCGTAATCTCCTTTCCTCCCTTAAAGTAAGAGTCCATGTTTCGCATCCATATAATATAACTGGTAGAATAATAGTTTTATATAATTTCAGCTTAACGTTTTTTGAAAGGAGTTGGGACATCAAAAGTCTCTGCAATGCATAATAGCATGCATTTCCAGAATTGAGCCTATGTTTAATTTCTTTGTGCGTCTCATTCCTATTTGTGATTATTGTTCCTAGGTATTTGAATTCAGCCACTTCCTCAAAATTTCCCTCATTTGTCATTAGCTGTCCATTTCCATTATATACTGAATTTCTACCTGTGACCATATATTTAGTTTTACTGATATTTACTTCCAGTCCTAATTTCTTAGTGTTACTCAATAGTGTGTGCGTGTTGGCCTTTAGTACCTCCTCGCTATCGGCCAATAGTACTACATCATCAGCATAAACTAACAGCTTATTAATACCATTCAGTTGTAAGCCTTCCTCATTCTCTAAAGATTTAATGGCATGCTCTAGTACAAAATTAAATAGTAGAGGAGATAGTGCATCTCCTTGCTTTCAACCCATTCTGGATTTCAAAAGTGTCTGAAAACTGTTTGCCTACACGCACCCTACTATTTGAGCCATTTAGACACATTCGTATAAGTCTAACTAACTTTTTAGGAATTCCGAACTCCAGCAGGATACTATATAACTTCTCCCTCTTAATTGAATCATATGCTTTTTTGAAGTCTACATATAGTTGATGTACAGTGCCATTATATTCCCACTTCTTTTCTAAAATCTGTCTTATACTAAAAATCTGATCTGTTGTAGACCTGTTTCTTCTAAATGCACATTGATGATCTCCTAGAATGTCATCAATGTAGGGAGTAAGTCTGCTTACTAATATATTTGTAAGAATTTTGTATGAAGTTGAAAGTAATGAGATGCCCCTGTAGTTGTTGCAATCAGTTTTATCTCCTTTCTTATAAATTGGTACGATAATTGATTCCTTCCATTCATCTGGAAGAGCTTCTTTTTCCCAAATCATACTAAGCAACCAGCGTATTTTGTCTATCAATTTTTCTCCTCCTGATTTTATGAGTTCTGCTGGGATCTCATCTGAACCTGATGCGTTATACATCTTCAATTTTTCAATCGCCATTTCAACCTCTAATGCACTTGGCTCTGCGACTAGCATTTCTGCTGTCTGTAACTTATCCTCCTCAATGTCCTGTTCTGTATGTACATTTAATAGCTGATTAAAGTAACTTTTCCATCTATTTAATATACTCCTAGAATCTGCAATCATATCCCCATTTTCATTTCGAATTATGTTTGTTCTAGCCTGAAACCCTTTCTTCTCTATACTAATTCCCTGATATAATTCTCTAATGTTCCTATTTTTTGCATTCATTTCAAGATCATTAATCTTCTCTCTCAAATATTCCCTCTTTTTACTCTTTAGTAACTTAGTGGTTTCCCGTCTAATACTACCCAATTGCTCTAAATTTACCTCATTTGGCTCGTGTAACCATTTCATTTTTGCTAGCTTTCTTTTCTTTACAATGTCGGCACATTCCTCATCAAACCATTTCTTGTTTTGCCTCTTTTTTAAACAACCAATGCTTTCTGATGCTGACAATTTAATAGTATCTCTTATAGCCTCCCATTCTTTATTCATATCAGGTTCTTCTTCGTTTGCCACATTATCATCTGAAGATTCCAGTACTTCAAATCTATTAGCAATTTTGATTTGGTATTCTTGCCGCATTTCATCATTTTTCAAGTTTTTTAATTCATATTTTACAGAATCATCTTTAGCATTCGTTCCTCTCATAAGCGATAGCCGTTGTCTGATTTTCACTCTGACCAGATGATGATCCGAATTGCAGTCTGTCCCTCTAACTGATCTAATATCAATGATGCTACTGTGCCAGCGTTTATCCACTAATACATGATCTATCTGGTTCCGAGTTTCTCCATCTGGGGACGTCCAGGTGTATTTATGAATATCCTTATGCTGAAATGTTGTGCTCTTAACAATCAGATTCTTCGATGTGGCAAATGTGACTAATCTAACCCCGTTGTCGTTACTATCTTCATGAAGACTGAATTTGCCTATTGTTGGTTTGAATATATCTTCCCGCCCCACTTTTGCATTAAAATCTCCTATGACAATTTTCATATGATATCGTGAAAGGCTATCAAATAAGCATTCTAATTCTTCATAGAACTCATCCTTGATCTTGTCATCTTTATCTTCTGTGGGGGCATGTACATTTACAATTATAAAATCATGTCGTTTACCCTTTAGAATTATGTATGATATCCTATCATTAACAAACTTAATATCTCGGATAGCAGATAGGATCCTCCTTCTGACTAAAAAACCCGTTCCAAATGCAGGTCTTTCTGCACCCCCATAGAATAATGCAAAGGTTCCTGATTCCTGACTACCTTCTCCTGGCCACCTAATTTCCTGTAAAGCGACTATATCCAAGGGCGATTTATCTAGTTCCCGCGTTAATATCTCTAGTGCCCCACTATTGTATAAAGTCCTAACATTCCATGTTCCTAGGAACATGTCCCTGTGTTTGAGCCTTTGGCATGGGTTCCCTGAAGTAGTCCCCGCCCGGAGAACCGAATGGGGGACTATTTGATCTCCGGAAAATTTTACCCCAGATGAACCCATGTCCGCATTTCTTGACGGTTGTATTTTTACGGTGAAAGATCGTCACTCTTTCGCCCAAGGTACTTTTTTCGTCTGGCTTATCACCTTCGACCAGTCCGGCATGGGTAACCCTATCGGCAGCAATGCTACCGCCGGCATAGCTCTCAGGATCATTTAAGCACACAAGCCACTCCACCACGACAAGGTAAAGATACCATGGAGGGGTGGAGATTTATCTAAAAGCCAAAATTTAAAAATTGCTCTAGCAGCCCCAATTTATGTTTTTTTGCAATGAAATTCAGTATATACTATTGAAATAAAATGACAAAGATGTTCTCCAAAAATCACCAATATCTGACCATCAGAGTGGAGGTTTGCCTGAAAACCAAAATTTAAAAATGGCTCTAGTGGTCCCCATGTTTATTTTCTCCCAATGTAACTGTATACTATACATCTTTATTAACATAAGAAAAATATATTTTTTAAATCAGCAAAACTGGATCATAAATTTCACTTGCTGAGGAATTTTCTTAGTTTACACACTTCCTGCATGATGGACATTTTTTCAGATCTTCAGAGTTCTATCTCTTGTACTGATCTTTTTCTCATTTTATTCTTGAGGAGGATCTTCACAGAGTGATAGGACAATACACCATTATTGTGAAGTGAAAAAAAAGAAAAATTAAACATTTATTTGGAAGACAATTATAACAGTAAAACAAAAAAAAAGGAAACATTTTATAGAATTATATGTTAGAAGAATGATTTAAAATGTACTGGTAGATATTGGCCTTTGTTGAAGTCCAGGAATATCTCTATGTAATTGTTCATAAAACTTACGACGAGTTTCTTCAGACTTTTTAATTAGTTCTTTAAGCTGTGGGTTTCTGATCAGACAGCGATGATAACATTTAAGATTCTTTTCTTTGTGGCGAATAAATTTACTTGGATTGAAAATTGCTCGCTCCTTCTTCAACTTTTCACTTGGAGGTCCCCAGCTTGGATCAGGTTTTAGCATTTTCATTGTATCCTGTAACATTAAATCATATATAAATAAGCTATTATATCGACATCACAGAAAGTTGTTCTACATTTTTTCATGGCAATATAAAGATTCTAACATTACATGAGGCATAAGCTCTCTGTTCTAAGTTTCACAGGTTCAAACCCATTGAGTTGGATGGAATTTTCAGGATGTAAAAATTCTGATTATGTGTTCCTTCAGAAAGGAACTAATGTTATAAGTCCCATGTCATTGATTTACAACACATGAAAAAGCTAAAAGGTGAAAAAACAAGCACTACTACTACATGGCATAACAGCCCAACGTTGGATCTTAGCCCCTCCTTTGTTAGGAGTCACTAGACCAAGTTAATTTAGTTACACTTTATTTAATATGATGTTGGAAATGTAGTTGTTGGAATGCATCGACAATATCGCGCAAAAGCAACGAAACCTGGTCTGCATAAAAATCAAGAAATATGAGGTGACTCAAAATAACCAACTCATTAATAATTAGTTACACTTATTTGCCTAAAATTTCATTAATGATATGCAGTCAACATACCAGCCCAATGAGACATCTAGTAAGCAACTAAGATATTACTATGATGAAAAAGGTCAGTAAATTTTGCTTAGAGGCTTCTTTATTCAGGCTTAAGAATCTTTTATGAGCCTGGAAATCTTCTCAGGGTCCATGGCTTGAAGTCCCTCCTGGAAAACTTGCTTATTGGATTTTTCCATTTGTGTGCTTTCATAGTGGGAAGTTTCTTAACCACACTAATTTAGTTATTCATATTTCCGTATAGATATTACATTGTCTCAAGGAGACATCTAGTAGAAAATTAAGGTATTACTTGGATGGAGGAAGATAGGCTAAATTTTGCTCAGAGGTCTTTTTATTAGGTTTGAGGTTTTTACATGCCTGAAAATCTTCATACTCGGGACACAAGTCTTATAGTCCCTCCCGGAGGACTTGTCCCTTGGATTTTTCCATCCTAAAAATCCATCGACCCTGGGCAGATTTTGGACTCACAACCCTTGGAACTAGAGGCAAGAGCAATATAAGTGCAGTCCTCTATTCATATGGGGATTGTGAACGAGTGATATAAAACATGATGCTCATTCAAAACAGCTACATTAAAAGTCAGTAATACCCCGCGGTGTAGCCAAGTGGTTTAAGGCATGATGCCTTGGTGCAGAGCTATAGAACTTGCGATGGTTCAAGTCCTTATGGGAGAAGAAATTTTCTCATGGAATTTCAGCCATTATGGGAATGGTGCATTAACCCATTTAATATTAATGAGCCATTTAATTCTTATTTTTATGGTTTAAGAACACACTATTTAAGATAATTTTCAATGTTTTTTTAATATTCTTTTAATTGTACTCTTTAATGCTTTATTATAAATTTAACATTTCTCACTGAGGGACAAATTATATTGAAGAGAAAAATACATTGTTTATTTTTTATTAAGTATGAGGTGAGTGAAATAATAAAAAATAAACAATATTAAAGAACCTCATAGTGTTATTTCCTATCTACATAACTTAAGAAAAATACATGCCTAGAATAGGCGTTTGAACCCACGAACTTTAGCTTTATTGCTCTACCATCTGAGCTATCGTAAGGCTCCAATCTAAATGCAAATTTCTCTCTTATATATTTCAATTCCTGAGAGCGCCAAAGGCTATGAACCATTCCTCGACGCATGCCAATGATGGCTTCTTATTTAAGAAGACTTTTAATGGGAATTTAACACTACTTTATAAAGCCAGTAGAGCTTCTTTCAATGTTTTATTATAAATTTGACATTCGTCACTGAAGGACAAATTATATTTGAAGATAAAAATATACATCAAGACTGGGTTTGGACCCAGGACCTTTAGTTTTATATGGTAATGCTCTACCATCTGAGCTATCCTATGCTTCCAATATAAATGCAAATTTTTCTCTTATATATTTCATTTAGAAGCATTAGTATATAAAGCTATAGGTCTTGGGTTTAAACCCCAGTCTAGGAGTATATTTTTCTCTTCAAATATTTTTTCAGCTAGCAAAGTTTTTAATATTCTTTTAACATTGCTTTTTTAGGTAGCGAAGGTTCTTGACTTCAAGCATATAGGATTATATAACTAAGAGAAAAATTTCTATCTAAATCAGGAGCCCAGGTAGCTTAGTGTATAAAACACTGGAATATATATTCTGAGATCATGGCTTTAAATCCCTGTTAGGAGAAAATAGTAATTTGTCCTTTAATACAAGTAACAGATTTAAATAAAAACATTGAACAAATGTGTCTAAAAGCTTAGAGTACAGTTTGTGATAAAATAATACTTACTTCTTGTCTAACTGCTTTAATATACTGATAAAGAGCAGCAACAAGTATAGGTAACGAAAATAATATGATAAGTGCAATCAGGGCATGTATCTGTGCTTTGGTAGCTGATGAATAGTATATCATTCTGTACATAGTTGTTGGTGTCAGAATCTGTAATAAAAAAACAGATATAATAAGATGGAATACAGATTACAATAACAGAAGTAGAAACTACAGCACCACTACGATATCCATTATACCTATTCCGAGCTAATTTTGAGTTGTAATATAATAAAAGACCAGGTGTATGACTGCATTTTCATTGGTCAAATAGCAATTTTACCTTTAAGCATGTAAGAAAATGTAGTTCCTCTCTGACACTCAAAGTAAAGTGAATAAAAATATGTATTAAGACAGGAACAAAGATTGGAAGCAATTGAGATGAGATTTTTAAGAAATATAGCAGGATATACTCTGCTGGATAAGAAACAAAATGGAGATATAAGAAAGGAACTAAATATTTTCAAACTTACAGATTGAATAGTTAAATATAGCAATGCCTGAAAAGAACATGTTAATAGAATGTCAAAAGAAAGATTTCCAAAATTATTGCTGAATTTTATAAATCACACAGAAGGAGAAATGTTGGATGTCCACACAGAAAATGGCCTGAACAATTCTAGCTTTCATGAAAATGGAATGAGCCAACAGGCTTAATCCTTGGATGATGAAGAAGAAGAAAAATATATATTATCCAGCACGTGTCTATATAAGTTATATGGAAGAATCTTAAAATATATAATTACAATTTTAATACATTAAATAAGTATTGTTTTATTCTTATGAATGCAGAATACAGAATATATTAGAATTTAAATTGTTTCAAAATGGCCACTTTCTGTAGAATGTCTTTAAAAACTGGAAAAGAAAGCATTTGTAAAGTGGAGAGAAATAAATAATTTTAAATATTTTCAAACACTTTAGTGAAATATATCCTACATTAGCCACTGTGGATGTGGTGAAAATAGCAGCAGAATTTACAGCTGAGTCAGCATGGAACATAAATTCTGCTCATAATGAAATTGCAAATAAAGGATATCTATTAACATCACATGGAAAAAGCTTAAATGTCTGTTTAGGTATGCCCATATATAATTTTTTGTCATAAATAAATGATAAATGGAAGTTCCTATTAATTGATACCATCTTATCTGTATTCAGTCTTATTCCACATAAATTACGATGTTGCCTAAGTATGTTTCTATCAATGACAGTTCCTTACACAATTCAGTCATAAGATGGGTGAAAGTAGCACCATGGTTTCCCCAATAGACAGAGTAATATCTTATACAAGTTTGTTTACAGTACAACTGAAACTTAACTTGGAATTAGTATAGAATACCATTCGTACAACATAAACCTCAATTTACTAGGGCATTCAATAAATAATATACATTATTTTATCATTGGGGCAGCATAACTCCGCCTTCCAGATGCCCCAACTTCAGAAGTGGGTTATAATAATGTCATGCCAGGAGAGAGTACCAGAAAGTCGAAAATGACAATGTGGTGGCATTGAATAAAAAAAGTTCTTGATTGCCTTTCATTGGAAATGAAAGAAATGGAAGTTCGTAAGTATTAGTATCATCTTATTTTGTATTTAATCTTATTTCCTGTAAAATATGATGTTGCCTAAAAACAATATTTGTATCATTTACAGTTCCGTACACACTTCAGTCATATGTCAGTTAAAAGTAGTGCCATAGTTCTCCCAATAGACGGAGTATTACTTAATTAATAATAGAGTTAGAATTTAACACCTCACCTCATAAATGTAGTTGGAGTAATACTTATGCAAGTTTGTTTACAGTACAATTGGAACTTAGCTCGAAATTAGTGTAGAAGATGTGTAGAACAAAGATCCTCAACTTCAAGCACACAGGATTGTATAAGAGACGGAGAAATTTCCATTTTAATTAAGTTGGGGACCTCTGATCTGTAACATATAAAAATGAAACATCTAGCTGCTAAATGGAGAACATATGACTTTTTTTAATAGTCTTAAATTGACTAAGATATGATACCAAATTATGTAATTAGCTAATGCTCTGGAGTTAACAATAAAGTTATTCTCCTTCTTGCTTCCCATAGCTGGATGTCACATCTTGATAATTTTGAAGAGCTACACAGTTTGTTAAATGTTCTCTGTCCATTTCCACACCTTGAGAACACAATATACGCTCAGGAGACATTTATACACCAATTCTATGAAGATGTTTTCCTAAGCAGTCAATGTCTTATAGTAAGCCTCAGTATAGCAACTGCAGATTTTCGTGGTAGTTCCAGAACTATAAATGGATTTTCTAACAGTATTTTTATATTTCTGTTTCCGACTTTTTTAATTAAATTGGAATTGTAATTATCATTAATTTTTTTTTCTTTATAATACTTTTAATTGATTCATAAGAAAATGCATTTGTTATTTTGTGCTTAATTTTACATCCTTTTTTTGCGAGTATATCACCTCTTTCATTTCCGTATATTCCATGATGGGCTGGAATCCACTGTAGAACTAAATGTTTACCAAGTTTCTCAATAGTCTGAATTATGTTTTGTATTTTTGGATACATGGTTAATGCTATGGCCTGAATCGCAGCTTTGGAATCTGATAGAATGACAATATTTTTGCAGTGTTGTAGCCAATTAAAAATGTTTTTAAGCGATAGATTAATAGCTTCAATTTTACCATCAAAATTAGTAGTACCAAATGAATCATGTTATACAGAGCTCATAGTTTTCTAAATATATAGAATTCCAAATTTCTCACAAGAGACAGAAGACTATTGAATAAGATGAGTGTGAATAGTAGTAATACCAATAACTTACAAGAGCTACAATTACAACAATGTGCCAGCAAATATTCCAGAAAAGAGATGGTTTGTAGCCACTTATGAAGTATAGATCATTGCTAAGTGTATTTGCTCCATATACCCAGAATATAAAAACTGCATATAACATGCTCATTGACATAGAGAGCACAGGATGGATAATTTCTCCATATAGATAAGATATAAAAGTTCCACTCTGGAAAAAAAAAATTAAAAATCATAATTTAATAATATTTTATATTCTGAAACATCTTACAAGGGAACTATGAACTATTGCATGCTGAAATGTATCTTAAAATTTCTCCCAGATAAACGTTGTGATTTATCTGCCACAAGGCACAAAAACCCAGTGCCAAATCTCTCATTTAAACTACAGGTAAGTAATACAATTCCTGTTTAGGTGGATTGGATAACCTGGACAGTCTGTCAGTAGCTTGGGCATGGAGTAGTGAGGGGAGGGTGAGTTATGTGACAGTTGTATACCACATCTTGTTTTCCAGGGCATTTAAACCCCACATCATGCCCACCCACCTCACTCCATTCTGCTCTACTTAAGCAGGGATGTCCATCTGCTTAGCACAAAGGAGGATTGTCATTGCTGCTGGATTCTGGCTTTGATTTCTGTGCCTTATAGTTCAAAGCAGCAGATTATTTTTTGGACGTGGCCTTGGTATATCACAACTTTTCTGGAAGAAATTTCAAGGTAGATTTCAGCATGCAGTCGTTGAAAGTTCCCTTTTAGTTTATAAAAACAGAAGTAAATCATCATAGTAGAAATTAATATCACTGTCTGTCAAGTGAGGCCTACAACTCAATGGTATTAATAAGCTGTTAGTTTATGCTGATGATATAATACTATTGGGTGATAGCGAGGAGGTACTAAGGTCAACATGCACACACTATTGAGTAACACTAAGAAATTGGGATTGAAAGTAAATAGCAATAAAATTAAATATATGGGTCACACATAGAAATACATTATATAATGGAAATGGACAGCTAGTGACAAATCATGGAAGTTTTGAGGAAGTGGCTGAATTCAAATACCTAGGAACAATAATCACAAATAGGAATGAGATGCACAAAGAAATTAAACATAGACTCAATTCTGGAAATGCATGCTATTATGCATTGCAGGGACTCTTGTCGTCCCAACTCCTTTCAAAACATGTTAAACTGAAAATATATAAAATTATTATTCTACCAGTTATATTATATGGATGCAAAACATGGACTCTTACTTTAAGGGCAGAAAGGAGATTACGAATATTTGAGAATAAAGTTCTTAGGACAATTTTTGAACCAAAGAGAGATGAACAGACAGGTGAATGGAGAAGACTGCATGACAGTGAACTACATGGTCTTTATAGGAAGCCAGATGTAATAAAAACAGTTAAGTCTCGTAGACTGCGATGGGCTGGACATGTGGCATCAATGGGGAATGAAAGACATGCTTGGAAGCTTCTTGTAGGAAAACCAGAGGGAAAACACCCAGTTGATAGACCAAGAATGAGGTGGAAGAATAACATTAACTATGATTTGAGGAAAGTAGATTATACAGAGGATGATTGGAAAATGTATGGAGAGCTTATGTCCATGCAGCCATTAACCTAAGGATTTGATAGTGTCAGTGAGTTAGTTAGTTAGTTTGTCAAGTGAGAGTATAAATATTCAATCGAAAAATAAAAGGTGTCTCTAAAATGGAAGAAACAAGACATGTAATTAAGCTATTCATACATCCCTACCCTGAGCTAATGTTTTCCTATCATCCCTGTATAATATACTTCCCAAAATGACACAAAGAGTAGGGTGTGTATAGGCAAAAAAGTTTTCAGATACGAGGGTCATACTGAAAGTCATGAGCAACATTTTTTTAAACAATCATAATATTTATTTTAGACAAACCAAGTACACCATGTTAATCTACAGACCTTTGTGCTACTTTTCAACATAGTCTCCATTTCTTTGCACACATTTTGTCCAGCGTTCTACAAGCTTGAAAATTCCCTTATGATAGAAGTCCGTTCCAGCTGCTCGAAGACACTGACGCACTGCTTTCCGAATATCCTCCAGCATCTCGTAGCGTTGGCCTCTCATCTGCACCTTCACAGAACCGAAAAGATGGTAGTCGGTGGGTGCCAAATTGGGACTATAGGGAGGATGTGGAAGAGTTTCCCATCAAAATGTCCTGATCTTCTCCACAGTGGCACGAGCATTGTGAGGACGCGCGTTATCATGTTGCAGAATGATCTTCCTTCCAGGGTGTTTGTCATGCAATGCACGACGGAGCTTCACAACTGTCTGGATATAGCGGGCAGCATTTATGGTTTGTCCAGGTTCAAGAAATTCAACCAGAATGCAACCTTGCGCATCCCAGAAGACGCTGCCCATAACTTTCCCAACAGATTGCACTTGTCTTCGCTTTTTTGTTTGATGGCAAATTCAAGTGGTGCCATTCCATACTCTGGCGTTTTGTTTCAGGCTCGTAGCAATGAAACCAGCTTTTGTCACCTGTCACAATACTCGTCAAAAAATCATCACCTTCATTTCGAAATCTCTGAAGAAGGCTATGGGTAATGGTTCTTCTCTGAAGTTTGTGGTCTTCACTCAATAAACATGGAACCCAACGGGCACTAACTTTTCGGTAGCCTAAGCTGTGAATCATTTCTTGCAATGCACTGTGTCCTACTGAAAGTTTTGTAGCGATTTCATTTACTGTGATACGCCTGTCATCTCTAATGAGCGCATCAACTCTTTCCTTGTCGCAATCCGTGGAGGCAGAACGTGGGCGACCGCTACGAGGCTCATTTTTGATACTTGTGTTCCCATCTTTAAAATGTTTCACCCATCTCCTAACACTGCTGGCACCCATGCAGGCATCTCTGTAAGCACATTGAAGTCTTTGGTGAATATCAACAGCAGATTGTTCCTCTTTAACAAGGAATTCAATGACAGCGCGCTGTCGAAACGAAAAACATTGATGTCTCCCATTTTGACGAAACTAAGCGTGTGGTCACATGATAGAAGCTATGACCCCACATAAACGGCAATGTCTGTGGTATAAAATCCTGTAGATTATGATCCTGCAGTTGGTTTTTTGTATTACAAATTGCTGTTGAAATTTGAATTTTAACAATGGGTTGCCTTCACAGACTTTCATTATGACCCCTCACTGTAAACACTTTTGAAATCCAACAGTGGGTTGAAACAAAGACAATTTTTGGACTGAAGAAGGAGTGACAAGACACATGCAATTTCGAAACTAAATACATAACAGTGAGCTACATGATCTTTATAAGAAACCAGATATAATAAGAACCGTTAAATGTCAGTAGACTGTGATGCAGGAAATGGGGAATGAAAGAGGCATAGTCGAAACTATATATGAAAACCAGAGTGACAAGTTTGCAGTTGGATAGGCCAAGACATGAGCTGGGAGATTAATCATAATTTGAGGGGGGTTAAATAACCCGCGGGATGATTTTTAAACATTAGCTAAGGAAAGGGATTTAACTAGACGAAGCATTAAAGTCCATGCGTCCAATGAACCTACTCCTGCCAGTTAAGTTAGTTATGGGGATGATCATCTCTGAAACTTGTCCAAATGAGAAGATATTTTATGAGATATTCCTTTAACATTCAAAATGAAAATATGTTGTTTTGAAAAATACTTACAGGCCCTCTCACCATGAAAAGGTAAAAACTCATTATTGTTAGGCATCCACCTATGATGTAATTCCTTCTAATATTTAGTTTTGGAAATTTTTCCATTATACTGTATGTTATCAAATTTATCAGCATTATCTGTAATTTAAAAATATATATATATATATATATATATATATATATATATATATATATATAATCAATATTGAACTTATATAGGAAAAATCACTATGAGGTTTAATTTAAGAATTAAATTAAAGTGTTTAATACCTCACCTCATATCCAGTCTTCTAATTAAACAAGTTTCGAAGCTTGGGCAGCTTCATCTTCAGTAACTTCTTGTCGACTGATGTTATGTCGATCAGGAGAACTGCTTCTTCCTCCCTCTGTTGGTGGACCGATGAACCTCTGGATCAAATCAGAATCAGTGGAATTTCGAATTTCATAAGTTTTTCTTTCATTTTTTTTTTAATTTGAACTCATGGTTTGAGAAAAATCCAAAATAAAAATAAATAAATAAAACAAGAAAGAAAAACTTATGAACTTCGAAATTCTCGTTGATTCTGTTTTGATCCAGAAGTTCATTGGTCCACCAACAGAGGGAGGAAGAAGCGGTTCTCCTGATCGACATAACATCAGTCAACAAGATATTACTGAAGAAGAAGCTGCCCTAGCTTCAAAACCAGTTTAATTAGAAGGCTGGATATGAAATGAGGTATTAAATACTTTCATTTAATTCTCATATATAATCAACATTATATAACTCATTCACTCAATTGTTTTGCCAAAGGACAAGTCCTTCTTTGTAAACTCAGCATTCTTCCCTCTTCTCTTTTTTCTGCTTTTCTTACAATCCATTTAGCTTCATAATTATAAAAATTTCATGTGATACCATGGTGTAAATATCTATAGAATAAAAGTATTAATTAGAATCTTTATTCTTCATAAAGTGAAAATTACAGAGGCATCAGCTTACTAAATACTGGATACAAAATTTACGCCAATATAATTAAGAACAAATTATACAAACATCTTAACAGCCTCCTCAGCGAAGAACAGAATGGCTTTCGTAAAGGTCAATCCTGCTGTGATGGTTATTTCTCCATGAAATTATTAATAGAAAAACACAGGGAGTTCAATGTAGAAACACACTTAGCTTTTGTGGACTTCAAAAAAGCCTTCGACAAAATCAATAGGAATAAACTGTTGGAAATTTTAGCTGACAACAATCTACCACAACTGCATATTTTAAATTTATACAATATCTATAAAACAAATTTGATTTCAGTTCGAATCAATAACACATAAACAGAATGGACCGAAATTAATAGGGGCATAAGACAAGGATATGGCCTCTCGCCCTTGCTCTTTATAATATACATGGATAGAATACTCCAAGATTGGCGACAGATGAGACACGGTTCTATCCAAATTAATAGAAACCATAAAATTGATTCCTTGCTTTTTGCAGATGATTTGGTATTAATAGCTCCAACAGAAACAGATTTACAGTATTCTATACAAAATTTTAATATAATTGCAAAAAGGTACAATATGGAAATCAATACAAAGAAAACTAAAGTGTTGGCCTTTTGTGGGAAATACCCTATACCTAACAAAATTGTTTTGGATGATGAAATTTTAGAACGAGTAAACAAATTTAATTATTTGGGTTATAATTTAACATTTCAAGATGAAGCTCATATATCAAAGAAAATCACAAATTTTACTAAAACAACGGGGATAATTAACAGTATAATGAAACCATCTTTAGTATAGAAGAACACAAGATTACGGCTTTATAAGGTTCTTGCAAGAACAGTATTAAGATATGGTAGTGAAGCATGGACAATACGAAGAGATGAAAGCCGAGTAACAGCAAATGAGACGTGATTTATGCGCCGTACAGCAGGCTACACAAAGTGGGACCATAAAAGAAATGAGGAAATTATGGAAGAGTTGGATGTAGAACCCATTCTTCACCATATACAAAACTACCAGAACAACTGGAAAGCCCATCTTCAACGAATGCCGTCTCATAGAATTCCAAAAGCCATGCTTCGTTACTGCCCCCAAGGCAAAAGATCACTGGGACGTCCAAAAAAGCACTGGATGGAAAATTCCTCTTTGAGAACGTAACAGGCCACATGGCCTAATACTTCCGCATGGATGATGATGATGATTCTTCATAATAAAATACTCATGTATAAATATGTAATTTTGATTTTAATTACACCGACAAATTGCAGGGACCGATTCCTGACTGGAAATGGAGGAAAAAATGTCCTATGAATAAGCATCCATAATTGCATCATTTCCATGGTAGATGGCACTGATGAATGACATTATTCTCTCGACCCTGTTGCATGGCCTGCTAGATCGCCGGACTTAAACCCCCTAGATTTTTACCTCTGGGGGCATCTGAAAAGCATTGTGTATGCTGAACCAGTTCCTGATGTGCTTACTCTTCACCAGTGTGTCCACGTTGCATGTGAAGCTATTCGGAGAGAGGCCAGAACATGCAAAAGAGTGAGGCAATCCATGATATGACATGTAAACGTGTGCATTGCATCCCGTGGAGGCCACTTTGAACATCTGTTGTGACATGGATGAGATTATACTATGTACTGTGTGCCAGGAGATTTGTAGTCATTGCACACACATTGTTCATTTCCAGACACATGTTTATAGGACCTTTTTTCCTTCATTTTCAGTCAGGAATCAGTCCCTGAAGTTTGTCGGTGTAATTACTGTTCAACCTGTATATAGTCCACTGCTGTGGTCTTGGCATAGCATTGCTGCCTCTTATCCAGTGGCTTAAGGTTCAAAGCCCGGTCGGGACAACTTTCCTGGGTGAGGTTTTTTCAGGGTTTTTCCTTACCTGTTAAGACCCAAACAGTCCCCGAACATCATCTGGCCATCTTAGTCACCTTTATCATATTCACCATGTTTAGTTTAAATGTGTGCATAAATGGTGTGTTTTATCTTAATGTTGTGTTGTCTTAGAGGAGCCTGACATTGAGCTGATCACTCATTTGGGGAGGCTCTCCATGTCCTTGTGTGATCAAAAAATGTGTATGCGATCCATACAGTCAGATTCAACCCAGGAAGTTACTGTGTGTTTGGAATAGGGAACGGTTGCCATTTTAACAGTATTTTCTTGAGAGAAATCTTTAAATAAAAACTGAAGTATGCAACACAGCAGGTAGAGAGATGTAAGTTGTAGCCATCCAAGCCACTCCCTCTTAAAAAAAAAACAGTTACCACTTGTCACTGAGCTCATGCAGACCTGTACTATCCTGTATGAAAGTGATGACTCTCATATTTACTATAAAACTAGTCTGCATGCCGTAAAAGAAATACTATGTTTTTAAATGTATAGTACATAGATTTGGAAAAAGTACTGCTAACCTTGCCCCTCCACCCCTCCCTAAACAAACAAATACCGTTATTATGAATTTGGCAACATCTAACCTCTGTACGTAGGGGGACACTGGCATAGCCTGTAAGGTATGTAGTAAATTCCTGGGTTGAATTAGAGTGTAGTTGAAATTCCTCTCCCAGCAGATCGTGTCACTGTAAGGTTTAGGTGGCATGTAAAAGTACCTATAAGGTGAGAAGTTAAACTGCATTATATATATTTTTATGAAGTGAGGCGTAAAGTTTACAGTTAATATTAACTTTATTGTACAGAGTGTTCATTTATGGGTGGAGTAGGAAAGCAGCTCTTCCCAGTATTCAAACTACATTATAGGCAAGCAGACACATTCATCCATAGACAAATGCTCTATATTAGTTTTATGTTGTCTATCATCTTACATCTGCATGTTCCCTGAGCATTTATTTCATTCATCATTTTCTCTGAATTGGAAACTTATTCTTCTCATCAGAAAATAAAATTTTATGAGGTAAGAAACTTTACATCTCACCTCATAAAATATATATTTTATGAGAAGAAGCATAAAATTTCCATAAAGTTATGAAGAAATCATGGTACACAAGAAAATAAACAAAGGGCAAAAATTAACAAAAGTACACTTAAAAACACAAACAGAAGAGAACAAAAAATTCTCTTACCATCCATTAAAATACTAAAAGTTCCAAAAAAGTTTTAAAAAGTTTAACATAAGATTGACTCAGAAGAATGAATACAGCCCAAATAAGATAATTAAAACCAACAAAAATAAAATTAAGAAGGAAACAAATCGGAAATATATCAGATCAAATGCAAGGATTGTGACAAAAAAATATACAGGAAAAACAAAAAGAAATTTGAAAACAAGGGTGAAAGAACATCTTAGAAATGTCAAAAATTGTGATGTGGATGAGTCAGCAGTAATGGCCCATGCTTGGTCATTTAATTGATACAAAAGCTAGCCTAATCAAACACACAGATAAACAGAAAGAACTCACGGTTTGGGAAAAAATACACATCCAAAAAAACAAGAAAGAAAAACTCATGTATTTTGAAATTCCTGCAAATTTTGATTTAATCCAGAGGTTCATCAGTCCACCAATAGAAGGAAGAAGAAAACTGCCAAGAAGCGACATAACACCGGTCGATGAGAGGCTATTGATGATGGAGATATAGCTCCAAAACTGCAGTCTAGAAGAATGAAGGATATGAGGTGAGGCATTAAAAATATTAATTTAATTTATAAAGTTTCAATTCAATTTTTTTTCTATTAGTTGTATGTTGTCTATAATCTTATATCTTTGTGTTCCCTGGGCATTTATTTCATCCACCATTCTCTCAATTGCAGTCTTCAACAAGCAGTTTCTCTTCCTCAACGGTTCAGCCAATTCTCTTTTCTGTACCACTTGGGATAGCTTCCCCTCACTTTCAACATGACTACTCTCTCTCTTCTTCTCTCTCTCTCTCTCTCTCTCTCTCTCTCTCTCTCTCTCTCTCTCTCTCTCTCTCTCTCTCTCTCTCTCTCATATCTTAGATAAACAAATCAAAATTGTATCAAGAAACATTTCTATGAGATATTAAAACTGTATATTACATTTTATGCACAATTATTTTGTGTTTAATGTGATTGACACTTGTGGATGTAAGGCCATCTAAGTCAAGGGTCATCTAGGAGTTCTTTAATGTATTGTTCATATCTTAGATGACAGACCACCAATATGGTGGTTTGATGTCTTCCAGGCTACTTGGCTATGGTCACGAAATTGGAAGTTCCCTGACATTTGAAGCTAATCCTTGATGATGTCAGAAGCACTCTCTGGTGAAACATAGGGAAACTTAAAGCTTCATGACCACACCCAGTAGCCTGGAGAAGTCATCAAAACTATGATATAAACACCAGCCATGAAAGCAAAAGTTAATACATTAGACTACTAATATTTGAAATTACATAATTGACTTATACCAAGGGCTTGTTTCATAAAACTATCAGCCTGTTTATAAGTAGTGTACACTGTGGCTGTCAATCAGTTAACTCGTTTAAGAGAGGGTGCAAACAAACTGCATTTATATTCGGCGCCTAAATATTGTGTTGGCTTAGTATGTCTTGGAGATCATAGATGGCATGTAAATGTACATTTTCTATTCCCGTTTGACATGTTCAACCTTGGTGAATCCCCTTTTATTTTTAAAACAAACAACACATGGAATTCGTTCACCCAAACTTGCTTCAAGGCTTCAATGCAGTCGTATATGTATCTCGTTATCATGCTGTTGTTTGTGCGTGAGTGAAACCATGGTGAAAGAAAACTATCTCACTGAAGAAGAATTAGTGAATGTTTTGTATAATGATGATTCAGGTGATAAACTGATTTATGAATTAGAAGATTCACAAAGTGAAAGTGAAGATGAACTTCCACTTCCTGAAATTGATACGCCGATACCATGTGATGTCAATCACCCAAGGTATTTCACCATCAAATCCTACTAGGATATCTCCTTTAGGTATGTACAAAATTTGAATTTTCTAGGACTAATAGTTGTGAACAATGTTCCATTTTCTGAAGTGCCACGAAAAGGGTAGCTGGGGTATTTAAATGGCTGGCCTGTGGGTTTAAATGCCCTGCTCAGTGCCTGGTACTGAATGTGTTAGTTTAAACTGGTAAGACTTGAAAACTGTTTAAAAAATAGCAGTGTAAAATAGTAGTTAGCAGTGTAAGACACTTATTTAGCAGTATAATTACAATGTCTTTCATGTAATATATCTATCTATATATCTATAATGGCGTAGCCCATTGCTGAGCCATAGTCTCTCCTTTGTAAGGAGTTACTAGGCCAAGTTAATTTTAGTTACCTTATTTGCTCAAAGATGGCATGCAGTCAACACACGGACCCAATAAGACATCTAACAGGCAACTAAAGTATTACTAGGACATTGAGGTCAGTAAATTTTGCTTAGAGGCCTCTTTATTCAGGCTTAAGGATTTTTTATGAGCCTGAAAATCTTCAGACTTGGGACCCACAGCAAGCACTACTAATTTAAACTCCTAATAAACAGTTTGTTTTATAAGTTAAGAGATGCTGATAAAAGTAGTTAGCAGTGTATACAATTTGAGAGTAATGCAACAAATTTATCTCGAAAAAAAATTTATAAAATTTTCCTTAAGAAGTTTTCTTGCTTGTTGGATTTTTGTTCTTTTTTAAATGATTTTGAATTCTGATAACTGACCAGCTTCATGGAATAGTGGTCAGAGCTTCTGACTACAGTTCATGGGGTCCCGGTCAGACCACAGGAATTTTTTCTTAAAGGGAATTATTTCTGTGGTCGTCGTTGGTCTGGATTTAGATTAAGTTTAGGTTTAAGGACTCTCCTGGTGCTTCATTATCATCTATTATATCATAGGGGTAATGTAACTCTACCTTCCAGACACCACAAATTAAGAAGTGGGTTACAATTCTGCCAATTCCAAGAGAGAATACCAGAAATGTCATAAAGACAAACTGATGGCATTGGTAAAAAGAAACCCTTTTGATAACTTTGCTAAAGAATAATGTTACAGAACAACAATGCAACAAAGCTACTGTATTTTGGAATCATGTGCAAATGCAATCCATAGATAAAGCCTTGAAATCCAGCGGAGAAATAATTCATAGTTTAAATATGGAAAATAACATTATTCTTACATCATTCTTAATTCAATGAATGAAAGAGTCACTTCTTATCTTATGTAATATTTTATGTTTTTTTTTTAAACAAGGGAATTGCAGTTTTAAAGAGAAGTCTCTCTTATCTTCATCCAATATTATGACTACCAGATTTTCGTTGGAATCTTCATCTATAACATTGCCATCTGGTGTTGATCTGATGAACATCAAGATCAAGTCCCATTCATCGGGAATTTCAAAATTCATGGATCTAAATTTGTTCTTCTGAATATGTATATTTTCCCAAACTGTCAATTCCAAAGGTTTTTCCAAATGTTTTAAAAGTTTAGCCTCTTTTTCAATTTTATGACTCTCCAGCAAACTGTGTGCTGCAATAGCTAATTTTTGTTCAATTTCACCATTTTTAATATCTCTAAAGTGTTCTTTTGTGTGAGTGTCCAAATTCCTTTTTCATATGTACACTTTATTTCAATCTTTACAAGTAATTTGATAAATTCCAGATTTTTTACTATCTGAGGCATTCACGTTTGTATTGGTTATTAATAGATTACCAAAGCTAAATTTATTTATTTATGTTTTAAAAAACATAAAGTATGAGGTAAGATAAGAAGTGACTCATTTATTCATTGAAGAGATATAATTGTTGTCTATGTCATTACTAGAGGCAGGAATTTGTTCCACAATGCCATTGACTTACTTGTGTTGGTATTAACTGTACTAGAGAAATAGGGAGGGGTGGGATGGGCTTATATATACATATATATATATATATATATAAAGTCAAAAATTGCCCTATTGTACTCTACAATAACTCCACTTTTTTACTAAATGAAACGTTGTTTACAGCATCGATTTTGTACATGACAGAGCTCTTTTCACAGCCCAATAGATATGCAGCTATGTGATACACCCCATCCCACCTCCTCACGCATGTTATCTTATAGTTTATACCAGTACAAATAATACTTCGACGTTGTGGAACAGATTCCACTCTCTGGTCATTTCTCTTTACATGAAGTCACGCTGCTAACTGCTCAAAGTAGTGTAGCAAATTTAGCTAAGTATTTTTCAATGTTTTTATTTAAATTTGTCACTTAAATTAAAGGATAAATTAATATTTTAAGAGAACCATTTTTACCTAAACTGGTATTTGAACCCAGCATCTCTGAATCTCCTTTCCAGTGCTTTATTCTTTAAGCTATCCAGGCTCCTGATTTAGATAGAAATTTTTCTCTTACTTATACAATCCTATTTGAAGAGAAAAATTATATGCTTAGACTTAATAAAGAAGCTGCCATTTGCAAGATAGAAGCAAAAGTTTCATAGCATTTGGTGCACAGGAATTAACAGCAAATAACAAGAAAATTCGCATTTAGATTGGAACTTGCTCAGGTAGCTCATTCAGTTAGAGCATTCGCCTAGAGTTCAAAAGGTCCTGGATTCAAGCCCCAGTCTGAGCATATAATTTGGGTCACCAGAGACTATTATCTACAATTAACCTAAACACAGTCTCGCATGTGTTCACTAAATGGAGTTCAAATCCCTTATAGTGAGACAGTAAAAATTCTAGGTGTATTTATAGACAACAACTTAAATTGGAATACACAAATAAACCATACATGCAAAACAGTCTTCTCAATAATACATTCATTAAATCACATAAGAAATGTCTGCCATTCGCTCTTAGGAAAATGTTAGTAGAAACACTTGCAATGCCCCATTTTGATTATTGTGACACTCTTTTTACAGACTTAAATATTATTTACACTCAAAGACTTCAACGTGTTCATAATTCTTGCGCACGTTTTATTTGTCGTATTTGCAAATTTGACCATGTTACACCGTCCCTGGAACAATTATCGTGGCTTTGTCTAAGAGATCGTAGAACTGTCTATTCACTATCCCTTCTCTATAAAATCCTTCACACATCATCGCCTAATTATTTATCATGCTGCTTCATCAGACTATCCGACACACACATAATCTTGACACTCGATCCCATCAGCACATTGTCCTTTATATCCCTCCTCATCACACTGTATATTATGCATTATCTTTTATGGTCTCACTTACCAAAACATGGAATTCCCTTCCAACCTATATCAGAGACTGTCAAACTATGACATCCTTCAAAAACAAATTAAAGAAGTATTTAATAACAAACTAACTTATACACCTCACTGATAGTATTCTTTTAACAATTAATAAATTTAATTATCTATGAAAATAATATTAAGATTAACAAATATTTTCTTTTGTTTTGTTTTAAAAACTGTACAAACGTAAAATTAGTTTTCTATATCTCATTATTTTTCTTTGTTTTATATATATACATTAGACAGGGACAATTTAATATGTCTTGCTTGTATACATTTTATTATTAGTTTTAGTCTTAATTTTAACTAACAGTAACTAGTTGCATTATAGATCGTAATATAATAGATATATTTTTGATCAAATTTTTATTTAGTATTTAATATTAGAGTTCATTGTGATTGTTATATTCTGATGTAATATATGTTTGCCCTGGTGAGTGGAAGAGAAGGCCACATGGCTTAACTCCACCAGGCTAAATAAATAAATCTAATCTATAATTTTTCTCTTCAAATATGATTTATCCATCATTGAGAAGTATGAAATTAATAATAAAAATTATACAATCCTGTATGCTTGAAGTAGAGAACCTTCATTCTATACACATTCTAAATTAAAATATTTCATAATTTTATATATTAATTTTGAATAATACCTCAATGGAACTTTATCATGAATTTTATTAATGTTAAATACAGAATCTAGCAGTTTCTTATACAAGAAGAATTTTTACTGGGATTTTAACATTACTTTTACAGTGAGTGTAGCTTCATTTTCAATGTTTTGCTGTGTATGTTAGTGTTTATGAAACAGGACCTACCAGATTGGTAACTAGTAACTTTTATACTGCTAATAATAACTACTAAAAGTAAAACTTTATGAAACAAACCCCAGCAATTTTTTTAAGAAAGATAAAACACATATGCATTAAACTTTGTTTTCCTATTTAAATATTTTAAGTTTAATTGTTCTCTTACCAGTGTCAGCAGTGTAATGATTACTAGAAAAAAGAAATAAGAGCAACTTATTATTATTAAACCAGCTTTGACTGAAGTTAAGTATTCTGTTACCATGGTGTACAGTGGTTCCCAATCTGTAAAATATAAGACAAAATATCATAACTAACTAACTCAGTGGTACTATCGAATCCATAGGTTCATGGCCACATGGACATAAGTTCTCCATATATCCCTAACCTGAGTTTATGTTTTCCAATCATCCCCTGTATAATTTACTTCCCTCACATCATGATTAATATTATTATCCCATCTTATTCTTGGTCTACCAATTGGGCACTTTCCCTCTAGTTTTCTTATAAGGAGTTTCCATGTCCCTCTTTCATTCCCCATTCTTGCCACATGTCCTGCACATCACTGTCTATGAGACTTAACTGTTTTTAATACATCTGGTTATGTTGTCTTGTCCATTCACCTTGTCTGTTCATTTCTCTTTGGTCCAAAAATTTTCCTAAAGACTCTATTCTCAAATACTCGTAACCTTTAAAATAAAAGACCATCCTTTGCATTCTTATAACTGCAAGATGTTTCATATATTTCTAGTTTTAACATTTTTTAGAGAAGTTGGGATGACAAGAGTCCCTATAATACATAATAGTATGTGTTTTCAGAGTTGAACCTATGTTTAATTTCTTTCTGCACCTCACTCATTTTTTGTAATTATTGTTCCTAAGAATTTGAATTCACCTATTTCTTAAAAATTCCCCTAATTTTTATTAACTCTCCCTTTCCATTATATAATATATTTCCACCATATATTTAGTTTTATTGTTATCAAGGTTCAAGCCCAGTTTCTTAGTATTATTAATAGAATATGTGTGGTTTTTAGTATTTCCTCACTATCATCTAATAATACTACAACTGTGGCATAAAGCCCAATGTTGGGCCATAGCCTCTCCTTTGTTAGGAGTTACTAGACCAAGTTAATTTAGTTATGTTTATTTCCCTACAGATGTCATGAATTGTATGTGGTTAACATACCAATCCAATGAGACGTCTAGTAGGTAACTAAGGTATTACTTGGATGATGGTCGGTAAATTTTTCTTAGAGGTCTCTTTATTCAGGCTTAAGGTTCTTTTATGTGCCTGAAAATCTTCAGACTTGGGCCACATAGCTTAAAGTCTCTCCCAGAGGACTTGCTCCTTGGATTTTTCCATCCTAAAAAATCCATCGATGCCAGCCAGGTTTCAACCAGTGATCTATGGGATCAGAGGCAAAGTATATAACCATAAGTCCATTGCAGCTCACTATTTCTACCACATATTTAGTTTTATTGATATTTAGATCCAGCCCCAGTTTCTTAATAGAATGTGTGTGTTGGTTTTAATACTACATCATCAACATATTTTGTACTAACCTTCTTCTTCTTCTTCCTTCCAAGTATTAGCCCAAGGCCTATTACGATCCTATAGAAAATTTTCCCTCCAGCGTTTCATAGGACGGCCCAGAGATCTCTGTCCTCTTAGTATATAATTATAAACAGCTTTGGGGATCCGATTTGAACTCATTCTTTCAAGATGGTGTTTCCAATTTAGTTGGTACTAATGTATTCACGTAGACTTTCATGGCCGGAGTTGCTATAATGATCTTGATGAAGATTTTCAGGCTGTAGGCTGTGGTCATGAGGCTTGTAGTTCCCCGATGTTTCGCCAGAGACTGTGTCTGGCATCCTCAAGGGTTGTCTTGAGACTGGCAATTCTGTCTACTGTATGTCCTATTTATACGTTCACCGCAATGTGTTCATAAGTTATATCTGCCTTCTGATTGGTCAGCGTTAGGGACTTCCATTGCTCCAATGAGATTGCTGTTTGATGGTCTAGTCGACTGTACATTATATCTGCCTTCTGATTGGTCAGCGGTAGGGACTTCCATTGTTCCAATGAGATTGCTGTTTGATAGTCTAGTCGACTGTACTTGTAGAGGTTTACATTTTGCGTTTTTTAGAACCGGTATCCATACTTTGTTGACTTTTAATGATTCATCTTTTCTATTGAAACTGTTTTTATGTTTGAATATTTCGATGGTTTCTCGTTGTAGATGGGTAAAATAGTGTGTGCAGTTAAATAATATGTGTGTATTCTGGTATTGTACTCTCTGGCTCTCAAGTAAAGAGTGTTCTGCTACTGCCGACTTATCCATTTATTTAAGATGACTGTATCTTTCATGCTCCTTAAGTCTGGTTGCGATGCTACGTTTAGTGGTGCCTATATACACTTTTCCACAACTGCATGGTATCCTGTATATGCCTGCTGTCTGATGAGGATGGAGTTGATCCTTTATAGGTCTGAGAAGGTTCTTGATTTTCTTGGTAGGCCTGTATACTGTCTTTATGTCTTCTTTCTTTAGTAGTTTTCCAATCCAGTCCGTTACATTCTTAATGAACGGTAAAAATGCCCTGGTTGAAGTTTTTTCCTCTGATTCCTTGCTGCTGTATCATCTGGGATGATTGGCTCGGTTGATTTCTTTCCTGGTGTATCCATTGGCTGTGAATACTGTCTGGAGATGTTGAAGTTCCGTTTTTAATAAATCCGGATGACAAAGTGATCTCACTATTCACCAAAGTTCCAATAAATGAGACTATTCACCTCATTGCTGCCAAGGTTCCTCAAGACATCACAAAACTTTTCAAACACTGCTTATCCACCAGCTATTTTCTATTCAACAACAACTTCTACGAGCAAACAGATGGAGTAGCTATGGGCAGTCCCTTGAGCCCAGTAGTTGCCAATTTCTACATGGAAAACTTTGAGCAAACATGCTTAGATACGACACCTCTCAAACCCAAGATATGGCTTCGCTACGTAGACGACACCTTTGTAATCTGGAACCACGGGGAAGAGAAATTAGATGAATTTCTGACACACATCAACAACATAAACTCCAGTATACAATTCACCATAGAAAAAGAAACAGGTAACAGCATAGCATTCCTAGACATCTTGATCAAAAGGGAAGAAGACAGCGACATTTATCACACTATCTACAGAAAACCTACTCACATGGACAGGTATCTTCATAAAACCTCGAATCATCACCCTAAACAAAAATTTGGAATCATCAAATCATTGACAGATCGAGCCAAAAAAGTCATCCAGATTTATTAAAAATGGAACTTCAACACCTCCAGATGGTATTCACAGCCAATGGATACACCAGGAAAGAAATCAACCGAGCCAATCATCCCAGACGATACAACAGCAACAGCAGCAAGGAATCAGAGGAAAAAACTTCAACCAGGGCATTTTTACCATTTGTTAAGAATATAATGGACCGGATTGGAAAACTACTAAAGAAAGAAGACATGAAGACAGTATACAGGCCTACCAAGAAAATCAAGAACCTTCTCAGACCTATAAAGGATCAACTCCATCCTCATCAGACAGCAGGCATATACAGGATACCATGCAGTTGTGGAAAAGTGTATATAGGCACCACTAAACGCAGCATCACAACCAGACTTAAGGAGCATGAAAGATACAGTCATCTTAAACAAATGGATAAGTTGGCAGTAGCAGAACACTCTTTACTTGAGGGCCACAGAGTACAATACCAGAATACAGACATATTATCTAACTGCACACACTATTTTGCCCGTCTACAATGAGAAGCCATCGAAATATTCAAACATAAAAACAGTTTCAATAGAAAAGATGAATCATTAAAAGTCAACAAAGTATGGATACCGGTTCTAAAAAATGCAAAATGTAAACCTCTACAAGTACAGTTGACTAGACTATCAAACAGCAATCTACCACTGACCAATCAGAAGGCAGATATAATGTACAGTCGACTAGACCATCAAACAGCTATCTCATTGGAGCAATGGAAGTCCCTAACGCTGACCAATCAGAAGGCAGATATAACTTATGAACACATCATGGTGAATGTATAAATAGGACAGACAGCGGACAGAATTGCCAGTTTCAAGACAACCCTTGAGGATGCCAGACGCAGTCTCTGGCGAAACGTCAGGGAACTTCAAGCCTCATGACCACGGCCTACAGCCTGAAAATCTTCATCAAGATCATCTTAGTTGGTACTGTTTAATATATTTCAAAATTGGCGTAGTCTTCAATTCTTTTAAGATATCAGTGTTCCTTTTCCGATCCCATCTGGTGTAACCCGCTGTTCTGTGCATGAATCTCATTTCACAAGCCGTTATTCTGCTTTCATGTTGTCTTTTTAGTGTCTATGCTTCACTACCATAGGTCAACACTGGTCTAGCCAAAGTGTTATACAAACGTAATAATAACTTTATTAATAATTCCCAAACTTTTATTATAACTAGTAATTTTTTCAGGGATATCCTTTTCATCCCAGATAGAGAGATAATATCCAAGATATTTAAATTGATTAAATCTCTCTAAACTTTTATTCTGGAGACAGATTTTACTTTGTATGGGGTCCTTCCCATGAAATGCCATAATTTTAGTTTTGTTAATTTGTACTGACCTTTCAAATGTATTAAACAGTTGTAATCCACTCCTTCAATTTCTGCAATTGTTGTACCACACAGGATAATGAGCATAGAAAACAATACAAATAAAAATAATTTTAAAAGGCTTATTAAAATCACATCTCTTGAGAGGTTGTTGTCTGATTCCAAGAATGATCCAACTGTAATCATAATTCCTGAAGAAAATGCTATGCTTTCAACTACTGTTAAAAAACAGTTACATGACATCTGTAATATATATACATAAAAAATAAGTAATAGTTTTCCCAATGGTATAGCCAGCAGTGGGCACAAGCTCACCCAAAACAAAATTTGTATGGTTTCCAAGACCTATATAAGTTTTCGAGGATTCTTTACAAAGTGAAGCGAACATTTTTTCTAACTTCCAATCATTCATCATGTGCATGCGCCAACAAACGCAAAGCAGTTTACTGTATGTAATCATGGGATGCAGCCAACATATACACGATATTTAATGAACCTGAAAGCTAACCTAACACAATTTAAGAACTCTAACTTGAAAGACCAACCTAAAAGCTAACGTAATGCAATTTAAGCACTCTAACCTGTGAAAGAATGCAACGC
Organism: Diploptera punctata; assembly: GCA_030220185.1. Lineage (NCBI taxonomy): Eukaryota > Metazoa > Arthropoda > Insecta > Blattodea > Blaberidae > Diploptera > Diploptera punctata. The sequence continues at coordinate 1,787,979 of JASPKZ010003868.1, read as the reverse complement.
CCAAAAATAAATAGTAAGTTCTGAAATTATGAAGTATATGTGTACAGTTAATTAGTACATATTCTATGTTGGCTGCACTGGAACATGACTGTTTTTGCTTAGAATATTCATTTAAATCATGCCATGTCTTCAACCACGTATGTAGTTGAATATCATAGAAAAATATATTAAAACAATCGTTAGAAAAATGTAAAAATCATTGTAAATGGTGGGAAATAATTTGAAAAATGGAACCTTAAGAATAAAATTTGGCAGGAGTTTATGAAGGAATAAAAAGTCGCGTCACATCTTGTAAAGAATAGCCAAGTTTACCAAATTATACTGATCTGTCCATCACAACAGAAAGGACTTTTTTCTGCAATATGGCAAAAACTTAATACCGTTAATACAAAAAGAGAAATATTTTTGTCTGAACCAGGATTTGAACACAAAATCTTTGGCTTTACTTGCTGATCTACATATCTATGCTGTAGCATAATTGGTTAAGGCAATATGCTACAAGACGGAAGGTGGGGGTTTTGAGTCCCAGGGATCAGGATTTTTAAACTGTCCCAAACCTTCTGGCCACATCAAACTCTGGGATCAATTCTGCCTTTAAAGGAAATGAGTACCAGTCTCTGGTTCTGAGGGTAAAGGCAGCCATCATGCAGGGTTGACACCTGATTGAAATCTCATGCCGATTGTCTAAAACGGTGGAAGCCTTGGGTATTCTATACAACCTGTGATGCGACTTTTAAAATTCTTTCATAAACTCCTGTCAAATTTTATTCTTAGGGTTTCATTTTTCAAATTATTTCCCACATTTACAATGATTTTTACATTTTCTAACAATTATTTCAATATATTTTTCAATGATATTTAACTACATACATAGCATGAAGAAATGGCAGCTATTGATTTTAGCGAATAACAGTGCAACCAACATAGAGTATGTACTAATTAACTGTACACATATACTTCAGAATTTCAGATCTTACTATTTATTTTTGGGCGTTGCATTCTTTCACAGGTTAGGATGCTTAAATTGCATTAGGTTAGCATTTAGTTTGGTCTTTCAGGTTAGAATACTTAAATTGCGTTAGGTTGGCTGCATCCCGTGATTCCATAGTGTAAACTATTTCGCGTTTGTTGGCACATATGCGTAGTGTATGATTGGAACTTAGAAAAATGTTTTGTGTCACTCGTAAAGAATCCCCGAAGCCTTAACCTCCTACTACCCCAAGGGCCTCTTCAGGCCTGTAATGGGATCACTTTACCTATCTATCTACAATGGAGTAACAGCCCAATATTGGGCCTTAGCCTCTCCTCTGTTAGGAGTTACTAGAGCAAGTTAATTTAGTTATGCTTATTTCCCTATAGATGTCATGAATATTATCTGGTCAACATACCGACCCAATGAGACATCTAGTAGGTAAAAAAAGTATTACTAGGATGATGAAGTTTGGTAAATTTTGCTTAGAGGCCTCTTTTAGTTTCTTTTACGAGCCTGAAAATCTTCAGACTTGGGACCCATGACTTAAAGTCCTTACCGAAAGACTTGCTCCTTGGATTTTTCCATCCTAAAAAAAATTATTGACCTTGGTTGGGTTTCTTTACTCACTGATGCACTAACTGTGCTATCCAGGAGCATATGTCTTCACGAGGATGGAGGCCCACGGGTTCCACCATAAAATCTGTGAGAAAAGAGGATACCACTTCGCCTCAGAGCAGTGCATCTGTACCCTTTGTGGGCACAGCTGTGCTCAGTATCACATAAACACATGCTCAGCAAGGACAAACATGCTAACGTTCTATGCAAAAGAAGACAATCCATTACTACATTGTATGTCTGTATGTACACATAGTTTTAATAAATCTTATTATTATATACAACTTTTTTCTATTTGAAATCCCCAGTTGTAGATGTGTCTTAAACTCTATAATATCCGGGCACATCCAAATTAATTAGTCTTGCTATACCACCGAGCTTTCAAAAAAAAAATCCATAACTGCACTTTTCCTATATCCCTTGCTGTTATATCATTAAATTCATGACAAACAACTCCATCATGTGAAATAATAGACTGTAACTCCGAGGATATTAATGATTTGACCCATGTCCATAGGAATATATATATATATATATATTTTTTTTTTTTTTGCAAGGTACATACAAGTCGCAAACATAAGCAGGCAGAAGTTATATATATAAAGATGAGATGAGATGATATGGGAATTTATCGGTCTCCAGCTTGTCACCAATCTATCAATTATTTTAGGTACTATCATTTCTACTCCTTCCTTACTTTATGTTTCTTTCTCCACTCCAAACTATCATGTTATGTATCCCTTATCCAATATTCTTTTCTCCCACTCCTTTCTTCTTAATGTTTCTCATCTTTTATTTCTCTATGATATTAACTTGAGATTTATTTTAATTTCAGTTTAATTTGTGTAAATATTTAACTAATTCACTTTCATTATTGAACTCATAGATTCATGGCCATGCAGACATACGCTCTCCATACATCCCTATCCTGAGCTAATGTTTTCTAATCATCCCCTGTATAATCTACATCCTCAAATCATTGTTAATGTTATTCTCTCACCTCATTGTTGCCTCTCTACTGGGTGCTTTCCCTCTGGATTTCCTACAAAAAAGATTCCATGCCCCTGTTTCATTCCCCATTTGTACCATATGTCCTGCCACATCGCAGAGTCCATTAGACTTAACTGCTTTTATTATACCTGGTTTCACATAAAGATCTTGTAGCTCACTGTTATGCAGTCTTCTCCATTTGCCTATTTGTTCATATCTCATTAGTCCAAAAATTTTCACTTATCCTATGTTATGATCTTACAAAATGTTTCTTTTATAACATTTTTCACTGGTTGACTTGAAATGAAGGCCTTATGACCTTAGGTCTGCCCGTTTAAATAAATTATCATTATTATAGTAATTGCAGGAGAATATGAAGACACGGAGTTTATGTTCAGAAGATTATTGGACAAATACAATAATTGGCATTTGAAAATAAATTTAGAAAAAAAAATTATATTGCATGTGGAGCAGAAATAGAAGATTTAATATTAGATCAGACGGGGTATATTAGAGGATGCGAAGAATTTGAGTATTTGGCAGTAAAAGTAGATAAAGAGGATAGGCAGAGTGATATTCCATCCATCCATAGTAATTCTGCCCAAAGGCAGGTCCTTCACTGCAATCATAGCATTTTCATGCTATGCTTGCAGCTTTACTAGGGAATTGTGTAGGTGTGGTAGCTTCCTGTTGCTTTCCACACCGGTGAAGGATGATGATGATAATGATAATGGTAAGGATGATAATGGTAAGGATGATGACCATATGATTTCGGGGACCGTTTGGGCCTTAAAGTTTTCCTGACATTTGTCTTACAGGTGAGGAAAAACCCCGATAAAAACCTCACCCAGAAAAACTGCCCCAACCGGGGATCGAACCCGGGCCCGCTGCGTGACAAGGCAGCACGCTACCTCGAGACCACAGCGGTGGACAAAGTGATATTAAGAACAAAATAAATAAAGGTAGAGCAATAACAGAAATGTTAAATGGTATCCTATGGAACAAACATATAACCAAAAAAAAAAGAATTAATTAAAAATATACAATTCAGTACTGAGAAGTACTCTCACATATGGAGCTAAAGCATGGAAATTCAACAAAAACTTATGTTGATGGAGGAGAGCAGCAAGATGTTCAAAATTGGAAAAAATAAGAAATAAAGCCAGACAAGAAAAAATTAATATTAAATTTTCAATAGTAGATTATATAAGATATAAGCAGTTAAATTGGTATGGACATGTATGGTGGATGCAAGAAGGAAGGTTACCCAGAATGTCCAAAGAAAGAAAGGAAGATCTTGAAACTCATGGATGCAAGAAATAAGAACTACAATGGGAACAATAGGTCTGGAGTAGATGGATAGGGACGAGTGGAGAAGGAAAATAAAACTTCAGACATAGAAAGATGTGTAAACATTTAAAATCTTTATATAAATATATATATTTTTTAGGTATTAACTTAAATTTTAACATTTGTAATGATTGACAATTATTTTGAAAAGAAAAATGAATACTTGAATTGGGATTTGAAGCTAGGGTTTTTGGGTTCAAATCCCAAATCAAGCATTAATTTTTCATTTTTAAAATAATAATATTATTATTATTATTGTTGTTACTGTCATTATTATTATTATTATTATTATCATTATCATTATTATCAGTTTTATTAATTATTATTATCATTATTACTATTATTACTTAAGTTTCTTCGAGTAGTAGGAAGTCCCCTGGGTTGGTTACCAGCCATCCACAGAGCAAGACTAGTGGTAGGGCTGCTACCTTATAGCCTCTAGTCAGGCGTTCAAAATATGGAATTTCCTCCATATTTGATGGAACGGTTATACCGCCGTGACTCGGTCCCCATTACCTCATTAGTTAAAAGCAGGGTGTACCACGTGCAGGTGAGGTTGAGAATTAGATAGGAGAGGTTATAGAATGCACATCACTACCTCTTACACATATGAAAATTTCCACTTCAAAATCCAAAACAATGGCAATGTGTGGAAAAAACATACAATGGGTGAAAATTGAGATTGATGGAAAAATTATAGAACAAGTGTCAGATTTCTCTTACTTAGGAAGTGTATTTGCAGAGTATAAGAGTGACATTGATTCAAAATTACAAAAATATAATAAAATTAATGGGGTAATACGAAGACATTTTGGTAAACAGATGAGGACAGAGACAAAACTAAGATTACATAACATCACATCAAAAGCTGCTCTAAAATACGGAAGTGAAATTTGGATTTTAAATAAAAGAAACTCTCATAAACTTCAAGTAAGCCAAATGCGCTTCTTACGATCATTGTTAGGAGTTAATAGACTGGATCACCAAAGGAACACTATTATCAGAGGAAAACTTGGAGTAACAAGTTTAAATGAAGATATACAAAGATACCAACAAGAATGGAAAAATCATCTGAGGAGAATGGCAAGAAATAGACTTCCAAAATTGGCATTCCAATATACCCCAACTGGACATAGGGACCAAGGAAGACCAAAACATCGGTGGAAAGATCAAGACCATCTTCACTAGGTTTACCGTACAGGCCACATGGCCTAAAACGAATTTGTTCATGATGATGATGATGATTACTATCATTATTATTATCATTATTATTACTATTATTATCATTATTATTATCATCATAATCATGATCATCATTATCATCATCATTATTATTATTATCATCATTATTATCATCATTATCATCTTCATTATTATTAAATAAATAAATTCCAGTCTAATGTAGTGCTCAATGTTTCTGATTACAATTCATGAGATCCCTGTTTAAATTTCCATTTGCACCACAAGATTTTTTTCTTAGAGGTTCTCCATGGTTTGGAATTTAAGTTAAGCATTTAGATTTAAGGAATTTCCTGGTGCTTTGTTATCTTTTATCACCATTCATATCACCGGGATAATATAACTTTGTCTCTAGGTGCCCTAATCTCAGAAGTGAGTTATAATTCTGCCAATGTCTTGAGAGATTACCAGAAATGTCTAAAGACAACTTGATGGCATTATACAAAAAATTATTGAATAAATCATTATTGTTGAATTAGCTGTTGAATGAAGTGAACCATACAAAGCTTACACATGTAAAGTATAAGGAATATTATTGTTGCTTACTTACCCAAATAAACATTTCAAAGTTTTGAATATTTACAAAAAAGAATTTTTGTGCAAACAATCTCCAACCTTTTTCAAATGCAAGTGAAATTGCAAATAGAAGTAACACAATGAAGAATAAGATAAATAGATTTCTCACCTTAGTCTATAAAAGAAAACAAACAGTTAATGTATTAACCATATAATAAAATTCGCTACATACTGAGGCTTTCAAAATAAAACCATACATTCATAAAAGAGAATGTATAGACACCAACAATTTGTCAAATATTGAATATCTGTGTTTTTATGCAGTTGGCAATATTTTCAGATAAAATAGTAAAAAATTTATATTTGATTTTTTTTCTGTCAAAGAAACAATCAGTTTCAATAAAAATTATGATGGGAAGTAACACTATGAGGTAATTTACAATTTATATAAATGAGTCAGAAATGTTTTTACATCACATCTCATAAAGCTCCGTAATTTTCACAGGACCAGTTTTTGAAGATAACCCTTCTATCCTCAGCCAAAACTCTGACTGTCAAACTTCTGGAGTTTTGGCTGAGGATAGAAGAGATGCATTCAGAAACCAGTCCTTTGAAAATTAGAGTTGTATGAGGTTAAATGTAAAAGTAATATTAAATTATTTTATATGAATTTAAACAATTACAATGGTTTGGATACATGAAGAGGATGAATAAAGGTAGATTACCAGTTAGGAGTTTGGAGTGGATTCAAAATCGGAGGAAAAGAAGTGGGAGACCTAGGTTAGAGGGAATTATGAATTTGATGAAGGACTGTAGAATGATGATTGGAAGAATAGAGAAAAATGGAAGAAGAGAATCAAAACTTAATAGATATTGAACACAGGAAAATGTATACATTTAAAACCTGTTAAATAAAAAAAACATTTAGTAAATAAATATTAAAAAAATCATAAAGAATTCTAAATTTTAGTACTTGCTCTGAAATTATGTAGGCTGACCGACATCCAGTTTTTATATAAATGTCCTAGTGACCTGAGAAATTAATTAAGACTGATGTTTTATCATAAGTAGAGTCCGGATTCTTATGTACTAAAAGGTAAGATTACAACATAGTATAATGAGAAGTTAGATTTATGACTATCTTTTGTTTTGGTTCCACATACAAACAGTTGAATAGTACAATGAGAAGTGAGACTTCTGACTGTCTTTTATCTTGGTTTCACACACAAACAATTGAGTAATATATACTATCTGAATTGCAATCTTATCTTTTATTACATAAAAATCCTGACTTTAATCATAAATAATGGCACGATTGATTTCCAATTTATCAAGAGGATTTCGAAATCAAGAGTGGCATTTGTTAGGATTATTCACAAATGTACCGAAACAAAAAACTTTGGAGATATTGAACAACTGGTTAGGTAAAAACAGCATAGACAGAGAGATCAGAGATTATTATTTGGAATTAACTGACTTATGCATTGACCACATGTTTTTTTACATTCAATGGGAGTTTCTATAGAAAAAAATCACTGCTCTCAATGGGAAACCTATTATCACCTTTCCTGGCAAATTTATTTATAAGCAATTTTTAATGTAAAATCACTAAAGCACATCCCACAATGTTTAAATTTTGGAGCAGATATGTAGATGTTATAATTTGTATTGTAAAAGAAAAACATGTAGAAGATTCCCTAAAACTGTTAAATTTACAGAGTACAAACATCAAATTTACCAAAGAAATTGAAGAAAATAAACAAATACCTTTTTTTGGATCTTAAATTGGTCAGAAATTAAGAAAAAAGAAAAATTGAATTTGAGATTCATAGGAAAGAAACTCATACAGAAAATTATTAAATCAACAGGGTTCAATCCAATTGGACAATAGCAGCCTTTAATAGTTTAACTCATAGATTGGTAAACTTACCCTTAAATGAAGAGGATTTCAAACAGGAGAAAAAACACATAATCAAAGTAGCAAGAGAAAGCGGGTTTGATGAAAAAATGGTACACAAAAGGATAGAAAAGTATAAAAAACAAAAAATGATAAACAGAAGTACTCTTGAAAAAGAAGAACCACTTATGAAAAAATATAGGAAATTCACATATCACCCTTGGGTACACAATAAATTCCAAAAGATATTTGGGAAGTTTAATATTAAATTAGCACCAAAAAATAACTACAGTTTAAAAACTAATAAAAACCAACAAAAATATACAAAACTGATAAAAATAAAAAATCAGGAATATATCAAATTGAATGCATGGGTTGTGAAAAGATGTATATAGGAAAAACAAAAAGAAACCTAAAAATTGGAACCAAAGAACACATAAGAAATATTAAAAATGGGGAAATAGAAAAATCTGCAGTTGCTGCTCATGTTTGGTCTGAAAAACATAATATAAATTCAGACACTAAATTATTAAGACAGTTAGAAAATACAAAAGAGCTGACTATTTGGGAAAAAATATATATTCAGAAGAACAAAAACAGAGTTATGAATTTTGAAATACCGACAGAGCATGACCTTGTTTGGAGGTTCTTTGGCCAACCACAGGATGGAGCTGATATCGACATCCAGGGTGTGCAACATAAATCAAACCAGTCTGGACAAGCTGACGATGAAAAAGAATTGTTTTGAAACATGTCCAAGAACAAATCAACATTAATATTGAGGTTAGATGATCAGACTGAAAATAATATAATTAAAATAACCTCAAAATATCACTACTAAAAATTAAATATTAAAATTAAGCTGTTTACTCAAAAATCAATATTTAAATATAGTTATCAGTATTTTAAAATATTTATATATTTAATTGAAAAGGTGATATTTGAAAACAAATCAGAAATGTGTGGCTGTGTTTCATTTGTTTATTCACTGCAATCAGCGATATCCCATTGAATTGCAATATTGTAAGAATGCACTCTAGCAGAGAAAAAATTAAACACCTGAGACTTTATATTATAACCAATATTATAGGTTATTAATTTACTTTTTTAGTAAACAACTCAGTAAAAGTATTATTTAAAAACACAAATATTGAACATACTATTATCAAAAGTGTAGTTCGAAGAAATCTGTTCATTATTTACTATATTCAATGTATTTGTTAGAGAGTCAGTCATTGCAAAATAATGCTCTGACCTGTTCAGAACATTAAAAGGAGGAGCTTTCTTTATCACAAAAGCAGGAGCTGGTAAAGAGAATTCGATGAAGAGCGAGATAATCATGACTGTGATTGGTTGTAAAACAAAATTCATTGAAACGTGATTGGTCACTGACTCCCATTTGAGGCATGAGTTAAATAGTCAAACAAATTTCACTCCATGGAGTGACAGGTCTAGATGTCCTTTGACCTACAAATGGCTGCTAGCCTCACATCCACATGTACTATATGCCTAGAAAAGGGTGACATATGGTCAGCTTGTTGAGTCCTCAAGGTATTATAACTGATTTTTCTCAACCTGGAGCACTACTTATTGTATCTACACAAATTTATCATGATCCTGAGAGGGCACTCATACTGATCAAAATTCCAAGAGAAAATTTCTTTCCCTACGGGGATTGGAATCACCACATGTCACATAGCTCTTTGCCAACGCATGATGCCTTAAACCACTGGGCTAAGGAGCTGGAGGTCAAACAAATTCTATTGTTTAGTGTTCTGCCCTAGGGCAGGTCTTTCACTGTAATCATATCATTTTCATGCTATGCTCGCAGTTTTATGAGGGAATTATAGACGTGGTAGTTTACCGTTGCTTTCCACACTGGCGGATGATGATGGCCAGATGATGTTCATGGACCATTTGGGCCTCAAAGCTTTCTGAAATTTGTCTTAAAGTTGAGAAAAAAGCCCGAAAAAACCTCACCTAACCAGGAATCGAAGTAGGGCCCGCTGTTTGACAAGGCAGCATGCTACCTCAGTGAAGGTAATGGTTAACATAACTGAAGATAAAAGTAGCCATCAGAGCTGGGATTTGAACCCAAGATGGAATAAATATTGGAAGGATACCAGTCTGCCCTGGTGGCTCAGGTGATAGCATACCTTCTTCCTGACTAATAGATCCAGGTTCAATACCTTACAGAGTTGAAAACTTGACTTGTTAAATTAATTAAATTGATTGCAAAATTTTCAATTTTGGGACTAGGAGAGGTGGTAATGTACAATTTACAATCACTAGATTGTGCACCAGATTCCTGTATTAAACTTCACACCAGATTCTGCAGTACTTATGTTGAGAAGGCATGTGGTACTATTGATAGCAATTCATCTATTGGATGGAGATGTTAAGCCTGGCAGCCCCTTGGTGCTTTCCTATAGAAGTAGACAAGTCTTAGTACTGGGTTTCTCCTTTCTCTTCATCATCATGCCTCAAACAACACACTTTACACTACACAAGCACATGAACATACACTCCTCTCTGTACACATTATCTACATAATGTGGTTTGATGAAGTGGTATATAATTGAAAATAGATCACATTAATACCATCTATCTGTTCAGTATGGAACCCAAAGCATGTAAAGTGCAGTGAATGGCATCACAATACACACAGAGGACATATCAAGACAAGAACTAGGATTTAGATTAAGATCAACCAAGATATGAACAGGAAGTACAAGTTAAGAAGAATTTTGAAAAAAAGAGAAGTTGAATGGAGGGAATGACAAATTTGACTTCCGGAACAGAGACACAAGGCTAAATCAGGAAGAACAACATTTGTTATACTCAATGCTTTGATTTTTGTCTGTGAGAAACATTCAAGTATTTTACAGGGGTTTTCAGAATAAGTATTATTACAGACTTCTAGGGGTTGTAGAGGGGACTTAGTAAATAAAGTTTTGATAAGGAACTCATGTCCGGAAATGTACCATTTTGATGTAAAATAAGTTTGAAGATCAAAACACAATGGCTTGATATCGTATGTCTTGTGTTGACAGTCAATTCTGCTAAATCACCGTTAACATCAGCTGGCAGTCAGTCATTGAGCAGTACAGGACAAGACAGTACAAGATGGTCGAATACACATGTGTAGAGTGCGCTGAGATGTTGATAATTTACAATGAAGCTGGACATAATGGTCGAGCTGCACAATGCATCTATGAAGAACACTTTCCACATCGCCACACTCCATCACATACCATTTTTGTCAGACTTCTACAATGGCTGCAAGAAACTAGTACCTTCCAAACTAGGAAAGCTGACTGTGGTGCTCAACGGATGCAGCGTACTCTCAATTTTGAAGAGCACTTCCTTCAGCACGTAGAAGAGCACCAGTCGACAAGTATTAGAACCATTGCCCATGCCTTGGATGTCCCCCACATGAGCATATAGCATGCTTTGCAAAAACATCAACTCCACCCATATCACCTTCAGAAAGTTTATGTATTAGGCCCAACAGATTTTGTGCCACGTGCCATTTTCTGTGCATGGTTTCTACACCAGTGTGTTGACAATCTCGAATTTTCTCGCCGCATTATTTTCACGGATGAGGCTTTCTTCACTAAGGAAGCTGCTTTAACTGTTGAAATGTCACATTTGGGATGATGCAAATCCTTATGCACACAGTCACATATGTGCATTTCAGGAATGATTCGGTTTCAATGTATGGGCTGATATCATTGATGGTCATCTGACTGGGCTGTTCATTCTTCCATACCACCTAATAGGGCCCAGGTATTTGACCTTCCTGCAAGAAATACTGATGGAGTTATTAGAAGATTTGCCACTGCCATTATGCCAGCACATATGGTTCCAACATGATGGTGCACCCGCACACTTTTCACTTGCCGTTCGCGAACATCCCGACCAAACATACAGTCAAAGGTGCATGGGTTGAGGTGGTCATACTCCTTGGCCACCATGGTCGCCAGATTTAACTCCTCTTGACTTTTCCTGTGGGGCCATATGAAGAGCCTTGTTTACGAGACATCTGTTGAGTTGGAGAAAGATCTTGCATGAATTTTTGCAGCAGCATAAATTATTGAGCATACACCAGGTCTTGTTGGACACGTGTATGAAAACATGTGTCACAGGAACACTTTATGCAACGAACAACATGGTCATCATGTGGAACCACACTTGTAGTACAACCCTAGAAGTCTGTAATACTTATTTTGAAGCACAAGACACACAATGTCAGCAGCCCATTGTGTTTCGATCTGCAAACCTATTATACATTGAAATGGTATGTCTTCAGACATGAGTGCCTTATCAAAACTTTATCTACTAAGTCCCCTCTACAACCCCTAGAAGTCTGTAATATTTATTCTGAAACATCCCTTATAAATGAATCAAAAACTTTCACATCTCACCTTATAAAAATATGCTTTTCACACCTGACATATTTTGAAAGCCAACACTCCCATGCTCTGACTGTTTGAATTGAGTAATTAACACCACCATTCCTCTTGCCACTTGGCGGAGATTGAATCAACTCTGAGATCAAATTTTGCTTACCGTGAAATTTCATGTTCTAAATTTATATCTTTTCCATATTCTTAAAAACATTGGTTTGTCTGAACGTTGTAATAGTTTAGTTTCTTTATTAATACATTTCAATAGGAAGTAACAATTATGATGTTATTTTTAATATAAATGTGTAACGTTTTACATCTTTCTTCATAATTTGATTATATTCATGAGAACAGGTTTCAATATGCATGCATATTATCTACAGCTCATTCAGACTTGAATTTTTGGTGACAGCCTTAGATGTTACTTCATCTTCCATCATTTGGTTGACTGCAGAACTTACAAATTAAATCCTTTTCCCTGGGAATTTCAAAATTCATGATCTTATCTTTGTATTTCTGGATATAGATTTTCTCCCAAACTGACAGTTCTCTGGATTTTTTTAACTGTTTGAATAATTTTGTGTTCACTTTGGTTTTATGTTTTTCTGACCAAATGTGAGCAGCTACTGCAGATTTACCTACTTTTCCATTTTTCACATTTCTAAGGTGTTGCTTCATTCTAATGTTCAACTTTTTTTTTTGTTGCTGTGTATCTTATCAGAATCAGCACATTTTATCTGATAGATTCTTGATTTCTTTGCCTTCATAAATCTTTAATTTTTGTTAGTTTTGATTATTCATATGTAAAAACATTTTTTCCAACTCATTAATAAATTGAAAATACCTCATAGTGTTACTTACTTACTTACTCACTGGCACTATCGAACCCATAGGTTCATGGCCGCGCGGACATAAGCTCTCCATACGTCCCTATCCTGAGCTAATGCTTTCCAATCATTCCCTGTATAATCTACTTCCCTCAAATCATAGTTAATGTTATTCTCCCACCTCATTCTTGGTCTACCAACTGGACGTTCTTCCTCTGGCTTTCCTACAAGAAGCTTCCATGCAAGTCTTTCATTCCCAGTACGTGCAACATTATCTGCCCATCGCAGTCTACAACACTTAACTGTTCTTATTATATCTGGTTTCCTATAAAGACCATGTAGTTCATTGTTAAGTAGTCTTCTCAATTCTCCAAAAATTGTCCTAAGTACTTTATTCTCAAATACTTGTAATCTCCTTTCCTCCCTTAAAGTAAGAGTCCATGTTTCGCACCCGTATAATATAACTTGTAGAATAATAGTTTTATATATTTTCAGTTTTACATTTTTTGAAAGGAGTTGGGACATCAAGAATCTCTGCAATGCTTAATAGCACGCATTTCCAAAATTGAGCCTATGTTTAATTTCATAGTGTTACTTCCCACTTTAATTTTGATTAGTTTGTTTAGGCTTTAATAATTTTCTTGTGCCAATTTGATACTGAATTTGCCATTTTTTTTTAAATTTATTGTATCCCAATGGATGATATTTAATATTTTTGCGTTTCTTTTCAATTTCTTTTTCTGTCTGAAGAGTAATTTCATTGATTCATTTTTTTTGTACTTTTCTATTTTTTGTGAATTTTTTTTTTCTTCAAACCCATTCTCCATTGTTTTTAGCACCTGTTTCTAATTTTTTTATAAAGTGAGGTGTGAAAGTTTCCAATTTGTTTATAAAATATTGGTAATTTGCCTTTTCTTCCCATTAGAACTTTTATTTTGACTCACTCATATTGCTTGATTTTATGCATTTTTTTATATTGTATATCGGTGAATTTATATTATTGATAATTGGTCTCATTTTTTTTTTCATTTTTATGGATTTTAGGAAGACCATGAATGTTGGAGTTTCTGGGATTTGATATTTTTAATTTTAATTGTTCTTTTTCAGACAAGATTTTTTTAATTAATTTTAAATTGGATTCTACTTCCTTAATTGTTTTTGAAAGGAGATTTGTTTTTACTTCTTCATATTCTTCTCTCTTTATTAGACTTTCCATTCTATCATCATAATCTTCTCTATCTAAAATGAGTAAGTTATTCCCTTTATCTGATTTTGAGAAAACTTCATTTTTGTTGATAATGTTTTTAACTTTCTTCATATTTGTTTTGCATGTGTTTTCTATATTTGTATTTTTATTTTTTTTCTGTAACTACCCCACATTCTTTTCCGATTACTGATTGGTCTTTAAATTTCATACCTTCAGTTGCAAATTATCAAATTGCATAAAAATCAATAAATATGAGGTGAGTCAAAATATACAACTCATTAATAATTAAAAGAAACCTCATAGTGTTATTCTATGTATATTCAATAATTGCAACTATTGTTGACAATAGATCAAGCTAAACAAATTCACAGATTAAAGGATGTCACTATTTCAGCAAAAAATAAATAAATAAAAATTCAGAGGTGATTATGAGAATAAAAAAATAACCAAGTTTTGAATCACATTTATAAAACTAAATTACACTATTAAGAAAACAGAAAGACCAATACAATTTTGTTGAAATTGTAGAATGAATTAGTTATTTTGACTCATATTGTTTTGATATTCTGCAGACTATAGTTTCGTCGCATCCATGCGACATTGTCGATGCATTCTAACTGTTGTATTTGCAGTTTTGGTCCTGTCGGTTGATTCTGCTCCCTCTGTTGGCTAACCAATGATCTTCTAAATCAATTATTTTTTCCTCTTCCCCAGGAATTTCAAAATCCATAGTTTTCTTCTTATTCTTGTGACTGTAAATTTTCTCCCAAATTGCAAGTTCCTTAGATTTTCTAATTGTCTCAGTAATTTGGCTTTAGTTTCGATTCTGTGTTTTTCTTACAATGCATGTGCAGCTTTTCTATTTCTCCATTTTTAACATTTTTAAGATGTTCTTTCAATCTTCTATTGAAGTTCATTTTTGTTTTTCCAATGTATATTTTTTTTCAATCAATTTGATACATCCCTGATTTGTTGTCGTCTTCAATCTTTTAATTTTTGTTTGTTTCAATTTATTTATTTAAACTGTAATAATTTTTTATGCTAACGTAATGTTAAATTTGCTGAAAATTTTAACCTCATAATTTTATTTTCTATAAATATTAAATTGTAGAATGAAATTTAATTTTTGCTTTTTCCATTTTAACTTTCTATCTTTATGAAAGTGCATGTGTGTGTATGTTTCTAATATCACCCACTGCACTTTATGTGTTTCGGTTCTGCACTGAGTGGTTTATTTTTAATTCATGCACCACTTCGTCAGACCACTGTATGTGTGTGTGTATATATATATATATATATCCACCTCTGTGGTCTCGAGGTAGCGTGTTGCCTTGTCATGCAGCGGGCCCAGGTTCGATCCCAGGTTGGGGCAGTTTTTCTGGGTGAGGTTTTTATTGGGATTTTTCTTCACCTGTAAGACAAATGTCAGGAAAACTTTAAGGTCCAAACGGTCCCCAAAATCATATGGCCATCATCATCATTATCCTTCACCAGTGTGGAAAGCAATGGGAAGCTACTACACCTACAATTCCCTAGTAAAGCTGCAAGCATAGCATGAAAATGCTATGATTGCAGTGAAGGACCTGCCTTCAGGCAGAATTACTATGGATGCATATATACATGATGTATTCATGTACTGTGTACAGAGAGGAGTGTAGGATGAGTGTATGTTCATGTGTTTGTGTAACATAAAGTATGCTGTATGAGGGATGATGATGAAAAGAAGGTGAAACCCAGTACCGGCAGAAAAACTACTCCTGTTGAAAAGCATCAAGGTGGCTGCCAGGCTTAATGTCCACATCCGACATTGCTATCAACAGTACCACATGCCTTCTCAACATTTGAACTGCAGAAGGATTTGCTATTTAATGCAGGAATCTAGTGCACAATCTATCAATTAAAAATTGTCCACCACCACCTCTCCTGGCCCTGAAATTGAAAATTTTACAATTAAATTAATTTAATGTAATTAATTTAACAATTAAAATTTTCAACCCTGCTGGATATCAAATTTGGACCTGCTAGTTATGAATCAGGCATGCTATCACCTGAACCACCATGGCAGACATTTTTTTTTATAAAATGTGTGAACATTGTATTTTATATATACAGTTCAATTAAATTTGCATTCTAAAGAAAGAACAAAGAATAATACTTACCTTTGTAAAGAAAGTAAAGCCTTGTTTTGTAATAAGAAATAAGACAACCAGTAGCATAGACAACATAATGGCTGTATTCCAATCAAAAAAATCACCAAGACCAGCCCATTCCGTTCCATCAACTTGCTTAACTATTTTATACCTAAACGTATGAAACAAACTAAAATCATTTAACATAACACTTAAAGTAAACAGTAGCTCATAATCCAGGGTGTTCCAGGTTTGTGCATTCACTAGTTTTCAAATAACTTATTCTCTAAGATTTAAATTAAATTTATTTATACCTCACCTCATATCCAGTCTTCTAATTATGCTGATTTCAAAACCTAGATGGTTTCATCTTCAGAGAAATATCTCGACTGATGTTATGTCGTTCAGGAGAACTGCTTCTTACTCCCTCTGTTGGTGGAACAATAAACCTCCAAATTAAATCAAATTCACTGGGAATTTCAAAATTCATAAGTTTTCTATCTTTTTTTAATGTTTTTAACTGTGAGCATTTTTGGTTTTTATATTTGTTTGATTAAACTAGCTTTTATATCAATTAGATGTTTTTCAGATTGAGCATGAGCAGTTACTGCTGATTTTTCCACTTCACCATTTTTTATATTTCTAAGATGTTCTTTCACCCTGGTTTTCAAATTTCTTTTATCTTTCCTAGATAAATTTTGTCACAATTTCTGCATTTGATCTGATAAATTCCCGATTTATTTTCTTCTTCAATTTTGACATTTTTGTTGGTTTTAATTATCCTATTGAGGCTATATTCTTTCTTCGGTGCCAATTTTATGTTACACTTTTTAATTTTTTTTTAAATTTGTGGTGCCTCAATGGATGGTAAGTGAATTACTTGAGGATTAATAAAATGTATGAAATGAAATGTAAGATGTATGAAATGAATAATAAAAATATTGAATTCCTTGAATTTTGTGTTTTCTTCTATGTCTTTATAGTATACTTTCATTAATTAATTTTTGTCTTTTAAACTTATTTATTTTTTGTGTACCATATTTTCTTCAAAACCGTTTTCTATTGCTATATTAATTATGTATTCTTTTCCTATTCATAATTTTCTCTGGAGAAAATGTAGCAATAGAAACAGTTTTGAAGGAAATATGGTACCCAAGAAAATAAGTAAGTTTAAAAGACAAAAATTAATTAATGAAAGTACATTTATAAAGAAACAGAAAAAAACATAATATTCAAGAAATTCATTTAGGTAAACATTTATCGCTCATCTCATATTCTTCTTCTTCTTCTTTTTCTTATCTAGTTTCAAAACTTTCTTCGGTTCCATTATCAGTATTTTCACGACCTTTGTTTTGTCATCCTGAAGAGCCACCTCTTGCTCCCTCTGTAGGTATAGTATGAGGTGAGTGATAACCTCATAGTGGTAATTCCTAAAAAAGTAATTAAAAATTCACTTACCATTATTGAAGCACCACAGATTTTAAAAAAATGTAAAAAGTTCAACATAAAATTGGCACTAAAGAATGAATACAGCCTCAATAGGATAATTGAAACCAACAAAAATGACAAAATTGAAGAAGAAAACAAAACAGGAATTTATCAGATCAAATGCAGAAGTTGTGACAAAATTTATATAGAAAAAACAAATCTGAAAAACAGTATGAAAGAACATCTTAGAATTTTCAAAAATGGTGAAGTGGAAAAATCAGAAGTAGCTGTTCATGCTTTGTCTAAAAAACATCTAATTGTTATAACAGGTATTTTAATTAAACAGATAGAAAACCAAACAAGTTGACAGTTTGAGAAAAAATCCACATAAAAAAAAATAAGAAAGAAAACCTTATGAATTTTTTAATTCCTGTGGAATTTGATTTAATTTGGAAGTTCATCAGTCCATCAACAGAGGTAGTAAGAAGCAGTTCTTCTGAATGACATAACATTGGTCAAGATATTACTGAAGATAAAACCACCTAGGTTTTGAAACCGGTATAATTAGAAGATTGGATATGAGGTGAGGTGTACAAAATTGTAATTTAAATCTTAAATTCAACCTCATAATGATGTTTCCTATATGAGTAAAACTTATTCTCTTCTTATTAAGGTTTAAAAAATGTTATGCTCCATCTCTCGAGAATACAACCAGAAGGCTCACTGATGGCTGTCAGCTGCCCTACCTCTAAAGTCACTCCTTTCCAAACATCCATAATGCTAGCCACAATCAAAATGTTGAGAAACTTCATCCATACCCATATACACCTGGAAACTGTCTTGCTGGTTCCAGTGGTAGCATGCCTGCTTCCTGACTAGCAGGCCCGGGTTCGATACCTGGCAGGATTGAAAATTTTAATGTTAAATTAATTTAATTCAATTGCAAAATTTTCAGTCTCAGGGCCAGGAGAGGTGGTGGTGTACAATTTTTAATCGCTAGATTGTGCAACAATTCCTTCATTAAATTGCTAACTTCTCCATAGAACATATGTTGAGAAGGCATATGGTACGGTTGATAGCAATTTGTCTGTCCGATGGGGACATTAAGCCTGGCAGGCCCCTTGGTTCTTTTCGATAGGAAAAGGCTACTTGCTGGCACCAGGTTTCACCTTCTCCCCCGTCTCTTCATCATCATGCCTCAAACATTTACACTACACAAGCACATAAACATACTCTCTCTGTACACAATATAAGAATACATAATCTATGTAAAGTGATCTGACAAAGTAATGAGTAAATTGCAAATAAATCACATTAATGCCATCTATCTGCCCAGCACGGATTCTGAAGTGAAGTATAGTAGATGGCATTAGAACACACATCTGGAAACTTAGCCCACAGGTGCCACTACGATATATATATGTGTGTGTGTGTATTTTATAATATAATAATATGTAGTGTGGTAGGTATATATTATTATGTTGGCTTTGGTGGTATAGTGGTTATATTACTTGCCTCTAGTCCCAAAGGTTAATGGACTTTTAGAGTGGAAAAATCCATGGGAAAAGTCCTCTGGGAGGGACTATAAGCCATGGGTCCTGAGTCTGATGATTTTGGGGTTGATATAAGCACCTCAAGTCTCTGTAAAAAGACCTCTGAATAAAATTTAACCGACCATCATCCATCTAAGTAATATCTCAGTTCCCTATCGGTGATGTACTAACCACATATCCCTCACTTACATCTGTAGGGAAATAAGCATGACTAAATTAGTCTGGTTAAAAACTTCCCACTAGGGAAGCACCCATGACCTGCAGCAGGTTGAATGGGGATCTATCATATTTTGTTATATAAGTAACTATGTGTATGATTGCTATTTCTGTGAATAAAAAAATATATCTGATATATAACTACAAATTTAATACAATGAAATCAAGAATTTTATATACATACACTATTGGTATATACAGGGTGTAAATGAATTATACTGCATAAATTTAACTACAGAGGGGTATTATATAAGCATTTTGAGATAATGTAGGCCCTACTAATGGTCTACGAGGAAAAATAGGCGAGTTATAGAGAAACAAACTAAACGACATTTGATACAGATAAGTCAACAAGTAGAGCATACTAGGAGAGAAAATTGAACTAGAATAACTTCATATCTTAGTATTAATTCGGAGATCCTGATTGCTCTGATAATTCATCAACAACGTTTGTGAAGTATTGGGTTTTCAAATTCCTTAAAATTTCGATCTGAGCAGATGATTGCACGCCACTGCACTCTGGGTACAGTAGAATCGGTAGAACGTGAGCCGTAGTACAGAGTGAAACACGCAGAATCTGTGTGTAGTTACATTTGTGGATTAATGGTGAGAGTGATGGATTTAAGATTCAAACAACTGATGGTTCAAATCATGGCAGGCGACTTTTTCTTTCTTTCTTTCTTTCTTTCTTTCTTTCTTCACTGTGATATGTTGGCACTGAAATTTGTTTAGTATGGACTTGCACAAAATTCATATTCTCCTATCGTACACTGCGTGTATACTGTGATATGTTGACGCTGAAATTTGTTTAGTATGGGCATGCGAAAAATTCCTATTCTTCTATGATTACATTAACATCTGGTTAGAAGTTACTTCAGTATCAGTTCAGTTGCATTACATGAAGGCATTATGGAACATCTCTACAGTTATGCTGAACTTGCCGATATGCATCAGATTTGTGGTGCAGCACAAGGTAATGGTGTAAGAGCTGCTGCCATGTACGCGGAGCGGTATCCGGATAGACGCCGTCCTCACCGACACCAACGAACAACCTTCGAGTCTGCTGATAGGCGTTTGCGGGAGCTTGGGACATTGAAGGTAAACAGAGTAGAGACGTCGGTGCAAGACGTACGCGCCGCACCGCAGATTTTTGAAGAAAATGTTCTTCATAAGGTGAAAGTGGAACCTCCTACTAGTACTCATGCTATCGGACGTATAATGGGTAGGGTACGAACCATCAAAGTGTATGGGAAGTCTTGCATGGAGACCAGCTCTATCCCTTTTATCTGCAAAAAGTACAAGTCTTACAGCCACTGGACTTCGGTCAACAGGCCCAATTTTGTAATTGGGCTTTGCTGCAGCCACCGCATTTCTTTTCCTCGGTATTATTCGTTGATGAGGCAGTATTTAATAGGGATGGGCTGGTTCTGAACTCGAAGAACGGTCATGTGTGGGATTATGAAAATCCTCATTCCATCTTCCAGAGGAGCCACCAGCAGAGATATTCGATCAACGTATGGGTAGGCATAATTTCTGACCACATCATTGGCCCCTACCCTCTTCCGCTGAGATTAAATGGTTCCATTTATAAGAAATTTTTAGGGCACCTCCTACCTATATTACTAGAAGAAGTTCCTCTCCACATCAGGATTTAACACGTGGTTTGAGCGCGATGGAGCTCCTCCTCATTTCTGCCGGAATGTGCGAAATCATTTGGATGGAGTGTATCGTGGCCATTGGATAGGAAGAGGTAGCCCAACTGTAGTTCTGCCACCTCATTCTCCAGATCTCACTCCACTTAATTATTTGTTTGTGGGGACATCTGAAAACATTGGTGTGTGCAACCCCCTGTTGATACAGATGAATTGTTAGTTGCACGCATAATCACAGCATATGTGTATTATTATTACAACCTTTCAAACAATTGTCTGTACAATATGTACATAGATAGATTTGTAACTCATGTACTGCACCAACATTCCAATACTGTATTCTGTATAACAATGAATAAATAATTAAACCAGAAATAAATCTACGTACGTAACTAATTTACAGTACGTACTTATTAAAGGAAGAAAAAATAAGTGTACTTGTACTGTAGGTAGTTTCGAACGTGATGCATAAATCTTACGTTTGCGTCGGTATTAGACTGCTATAACCACTGAGCTAATGGCGCATGCTTGTTGCAAGTTACAGTCTCTGTTTCATATTATTTCCATTTTAGTTCAAAACAATCAGTGGCGTGCCAACCATTTTACAAATTGAATCATAACTTGGAATTTTTTATTCGTAGACCATTAGTTCATTATCTCAAAATGCTGATATAATACCCCTCTATATGTAGTAAAATTTATGTGGTATAATTCATTTACACCCTGTATATGTATTTTTTAGAGGAATTAAACCCAATGGGTACAACTGGTCACGACACACAGCCAGTCCCAAGGTTGAGATTTTAAAAATCCCTTACCCTGCCAGGAATCGAACCCGAGTTGCTGGAGTGGAAGGTAGGGACTCTACCGACTATGCCACAGCATATATATATATATAGTACTAGCTAATACCCAGCATGTGCTACTATGTCTAAATAAATTAAATATTGAGGGCTAATTAATTATATGGTATACACTGAGACGAATCAAACATGGTGGTTACTAGAGTAAATTTCTAATTTCAAATTTCTGGTAAACCCCTACTTCTAATGGTTGGATTTCGCTGATTTTTAGATAATATATACCTTGGTTTATTTTAATAGGATATTCCGAGTATTATTGTGAAACTTCGAAAATTGTAATCACTAGAGCGATTTTTAAATTTTCATATCAGGTTAACTCCTACACCTAATGATTTTAGAACATAATAAATAATGGCTGAACACTTGCCGCATCTGAAAATCTGTATTTACAAATTTTGACAAAGATAGGCTGAATGGTTTAGAAGTCTATGAAGGACAGATATACATACATTCTTTTATATGATTATTATAAGTATGAATTTCTCAAACTCTTTAGTATGATGGAATACTTCCTCCCCATAAAGGTTAACTATGTTATATTGCTATATATACTAGTGAGAAGTTTTGAGAGAAAATTGGAAACTTACTTGTAAAAATGTAATGCAGGATAAACTACTTCCTTAATTGTAGTATTGGCACACATCTTCAATTCTATTTGCATGGGCGAACAACAATTTACTTTCAATAATTTCAACAATGTCATTGGTTGGCATGTAGTGCTATTATCAGTACAATTTGCATAAAGTGGTGTGCCTTGAAGACCAAGCATAAGATAATTAAGTGCATAAAATGTATGAAGAAGTGAAAATGCTACACGATTAAAGTTTATAATGGTCATTGTGTAGCCCAAACCTGAAAAAACACACAAAAAAATGTATATTTTTGAAGAGAGAAAAAATTTCTCAGTCATTAAATAAATCAGGTTTTAAACCTCACTTCATATTTTGACCTTTTCCAGGACTAGTTTCAAATAAATGTTTTCTTTGCTTTTCTTACTTTCAACAAGCATCCCAATTACAGTGAAACTTCATTCTAAAAGAAGGATACTGGGATGCAGGTGTATAAGAGAGAAGATTTTGTGTCAAAATAGGAACTTAGGAACTTATCTGAGAGCTCAAATGAAATCAAGTCCTGGTTCAAGCAGAATTGCTTCTTTTTAATAATTGGCTCAGACAATTGACCTAAGAATATTAATTTATATATTACTATAAGCTATACTTCTATAATGTCCACCGCTGTGGTCTCGAGGTAGCGTGCTGCCTTGTCACGCAGCAGGCCCGGGTTCGATCCCCGGTCGGGGCAGTTTTTCTGGGTGAGGTTTTTATCGGGGTTTTTCCTCACCTGTAAGACAAATGTCAGGAAAACTTTAAGGCCCAAAAGGTCCCCGAAATCATATGGCCATCATCATCATCCTTATCATTATCATCGTCATCATCATCATCCTTCACCGGTGTGGAAAGTAACGGGAAGCTACCACACCTAAAATTCCTTAGTAAAGCTGCAAGCATAGCATGAAAATGCTATGGTTGCAGTGAAGGACCTGCCTTCGGGCAGAATTACTATGGATGGATACTTCTATAATCATGTTTGAACACCGTTGAGGTTAAAATTATTTCAATTATAATAATTTTTGTGCCTTATATAACACAGTCTTCCTCAATTATAATATTTTCTAATTATAATATTCGTTATATTCTTAAAATTCAAAGCTTTTCAAAGACATGCTTCATCTTCATGAATTTTCTTGATACTGAAATTATTTATATATTTTATACAATGTATTATAATTATAGTATTATAGTTGAGGAGGACTGTGTTATATAAGGTACAAAAATTATTATAATTGAAATATTACTATAATACAAAAAATGTTGAAAATAGTTTAGCGTTTTAAATTTAACATCTAAGAGATAATTCTGTTATTATGGTTGGTTGGTTTCAAATGGCAGACACTGAAGATTTGCTTCGTTTGTCTCCTGGCATCCCAATAAAATTCTACCTTAATGAATATACCTCATAGTAAGAATTCCTAAAATAAGTAAGTTATACCAGTACTGTATTTGAAGAGAAAAATTTTCGCCTAGACCGAGACTCGAAAATTTTTCTCTTCAAATATAATTTATACTTCAGTGAGAAGTGCTAAATTAATAATAAAACTGTCAAGTTATACTGTGTTATATTGACTTAGTCTTTCACAGCCAGAGTTTGTATTATGATCTGTAGACGTGTTTTGGGTTTGTAGACCATGGTTATGAGGCTTAAGATTCCCCAAAGTTTTTCAGTCGAGGCATAAGGCAAGCCATCAATGAAATAGCCAGACTCAAATCAACCCTTGAGGATGCCAGATGCAGTCTCTGGTGATATATCAGGGAATCTTAAGCTTCATGATCACAGCTTATGTCCTACAAGCCCAAAAAAGTCTATGGATGATCATCATCATCCATGCAAGTATTAGCCATGTGGCCTGTTGTGCTCTAATTTTAAAATATTTTGTTTCTTCCATGTCATGTCCTTAATCTCGCGAAGATCATTGACAGGTTGATCTGTCTGATTCGCCCAAGACTTGTTTTGAGACTTGAAAGCAAATGTAAATTTTTGTCTAATGAGTTGCTGGCCCAGAAGAGTATTATTGTGGGGTTCCCACTGATGTAGCAATTCCTCTACATTAACCCCTGAGCGCGGTTTGACGTACATATACGAGACCGGCTTCCTCCCTTCTGTGCGGTCATTTAAAAGTCCATGCAGTCCATCTGCGCGGTAGTATTTTTAAACTACTCACCCAGT
The DNA here is from genome assembly GCA_030220185.1 of Diploptera punctata. NCBI lineage: Eukaryota > Metazoa > Arthropoda > Insecta > Blattodea > Blaberidae > Diploptera > Diploptera punctata. The sequence goes on along the minus strand of JASPKZ010003868.1, from coordinate 1,763,331 downwards.
AACTTATTTTAGATAACTAACTAACTAACTCACTAGTAGCACTCTCGAACCTGTAGTTCATGGCCGTGCTGACATAAGCTCTCCATACATCCCTATCCTGAGCTAATGTGTTGTAATCATCCCCTGTATGATCTACTTCCCTCAATTCATATTTAATGTTATTCTCCCATTCATTCTTGGTCTAGCAACTGGCCATTTTCCCTCTGGTTTTCCCACAAGAAGCTTCCATACACGTCTTTCATTACCCATTCGTGACAGATGTCCTGCCCATCACAATCTACGAGACCTAATTTATGTCATTATATCAGGCTTCCTATAAATACCATGTAGTTATCTGTTATGTGGAGCTTATTTTAGATATATACCAAATTATGCATAAATTATATTTAGTTACTTAATTTTCTAATCTAACCTCGGTTACTACATATCCTTTGGCTCACGGAAGGGCGATTTTGATATTGATTGTAGAGCGTATTTATTTGTTTCTTTCAACAATAATATTCAACGAACGTATGGTCAATATTTCCAATATTTCCTCTAATAGAGCAACAATGTCCCCAGACACATCGAACTGTGGACCACTGATGTCACAGAATGTCTCTCGTATTAAATTAAACGTGTCCATATTTTGCCACACAAAATCTGTGGACACTCCCCCTAGCCCTTTAGCAATCAAAACACGTGTAAGTGTCTGAATATGTCGCTCGTCAACACAGCAAATGTCACTATCACTTATATCGTGAGGAGGTTGTGTATAGTCAAGTGCAAAGAAACTATCCTCACTATCTGATATAGACTCTAAATCACTATGTTTATCAATCTCATCTAAAATTTTGTTGACAAACTTAAATTGTTTTTCTTCTGACAACACTTGGTTTTCTGCACAGGCATGAGCCACGGTTTCACAAAGACTGCGATAATTGTTTCAAAAGAAAAGTTTGAGACCACACAATGAGACACTTTACAGATATTTATTCTTTTTCGGCAAAAATAAGGCACAGGATATGTTCAGAAGAGGGTCTGGCTGAAAAAAAAAAAAAAGTATTTCCTTTCACTTACAAGTAGCCACCTCATTCCACTTGCCCTGTCATAAATTATGTCGTAACATGAAGGGGAATCTTTCCTTAACAGGGTGACAAAAAATAAGTTCTCCAACATGTAAAACAACCTAGTTATAGGCTTTGGAAATCATAGATGTACCACGCATGTTGACATGGCAATCTGCATGTGGATATTTAAAAGTCCTGACGTTTTAACACGTCCTTCTGCATCTGGGAAGGGAACGCAATATTTAAATGTCCACGTTGATGGGTTAAGGTGATGTGGTTATACCATCAGTACTAGGTCTACTACAGATCATAATTGTATTATGTTGTTGGTATTCTTTAGTTTTTAACATTTGAGTAGATGGTCTTTGTTCATTACTGTAGTTGTTTGGTTACATGTTACACAGTGGTTGTTTGGAAGAATTTTTAGTTTGTGTAGATGGGCTGCAAGGTAGTCATGGCTGGTATTAAGTTGGAAGATTGTTATATTTAAATTAATGGTGGAAGCCATGACTGAAGAGGGACAAGATATTGTCTGAAACTGCCGGTATCAAAGAAATTTGAAATCATATGAGGTGAGTCGTTAAAAATATATTCTCCACTCACTATTAATGGAAGATTGTTGTTGATTCATTTCTTGCTTTGATTTTGTTGGTGTCCCAGATTCGTGTATATTGTTCCATAGTTTGTGACTTGTCATTGGGAGATTATCACTGAGGAGTTTTTGTTTGGTTTTTCTCTTGATTATAGTTTTGGTTGTGTGCAGGTTTACCAGTGTTCTAGTATATCTATGATTATATATTCTAGTAAATATTTTTTTTTAATATTTATCAATCACTCAATCAATCATTTATGTTAGTTGATACATGTGAATGTAAATAATTGTTTTGTTTTTCCTAGTGGACTTGGTAGTTACCATGTTTGCATCTAGTTTCGAGGTTCATGATTCTAAAATCTGGCAAGGGATTGATCGACTTTTAGGGGCATAAAATTCCTGTGCATCACTTCTTTTTGAAGGGAAGTAAAAACTTGAGTCCCATGCCATAATTTTTATGGCACATAAAAGAATCTCAAGTCTCAAATAAAAGGTCTCTGATCATAAGTAATTCCATTAAGCAATATCCTCTTCAGAATAAAAATAAAAAAGGAAATAAAAATACAAAAACAAATAAAAGAGATTTGATACCCAGTGTTAAGCATGCTACCGACTGAGCTATTACTGCAAACGACATCTGAACTACCAAACATCTAATACATATGATTGCATGACAAGGCATGAATTACAGACTGTCAGTGGTGCACTGGCTCTTGTCAAAAGACGAAATGTCCATAAAAACATGGCTCAAAATGTTGAAAATGATGCTATACTTGCAATTAAAACTGGGGTTATCCCACTATTGGAGCAGAACTGAAGTATTTCCAAGACAAACCAAATTCATAGTTTGCTATCTTCTTGATTAATGAGTACAAATGACCAGCTTAAAAAAAGTCATATAACTTCAAAATTTGGCTTCACACACCCCAAGTTCCCTATCTCAAAATGTTTGTCTAACTCTCCTCTACAAAACCTGAAAGTTTGTCAGTGTTATTCATTAACACCCTATATATATATATATATATATATATATATATATATAAATTTTTCTCTTTAAATATTAATTTGTCCTTCAATGTGAGTATTAAATTTAAAATAAAAATATAAAAAATATTAAAAATCATCGGAGAACATATTGTTTAAATAACTCACCTCATAGGATTCATGCTTCCATGATATCGCGATTTCAAACATAATCATGTTCATCGTCAGCCATAACTCCGACTGTTGAAATTCTTCGGCCGTCAACTATTCTATTGTCGCCATCTTCAGTGCTGCTATCTATGGTTGAATTTATGAACTTCGAAATCAATGTAATTTCGTTAGGGATATCAAAATTCATTGATCTATTTTTGTTTTTCTGAATGTATATTTTTTCCCAAACTGTCAATTCCAAAGGTTTCTCTACTTGTTTTAAAAGTTTAGCTTCTCTTCCAATTTTATGATGTTCTAATAAACTATGTGCAGCAATTGCAGATTTTTCAATTTCACAATTTTTAATATTTCTGAAATGTTCTTTTGTCCGAATATTTCCAAATTCCTTTTTGTTTTTCCTATATAAACTTTATTGCAATCTTCACAATTTATTTGATAAATTCCAGATTTCTTACTGTCTGGAACTTTGACTTTTTTATTGGTACTTAGAAGATTACCCAGACTAAATTTATTTATTGGTGCCAAAAAAAATGTTGTATTTGTCAAAAATTTTTTGAAATTTCCTATGCATTTCAGGATGGTAAGTAATTTTCTTGTATTTTTTCTTTTCCTTGCAATTTTGTAAAGTAGTATATTCATTAAGTCTTTTATTGTGTTTGAATTTCTTCAACTTATTTATAATTAATTCTTTATCAAAACCATTTAATCTAGCAGTGTTTAAGATATGTTTAAACTCTTTATTGAAATTTTCTTCGTTTAATGGTACATTTGTCAATCTGTAAATTAAGCTATTGAATATTGCATGCTTATGAGCAATGTGATTGAAGCCTGATGATTTAATGTAATTATCTGTATGAGTTCCTTTTCTAAATATATCAAATTCAATTTTCAGTGTTTGATCATTCCTAATTATACATAAATCCAAAAAAGGAATTTTGTTTTCTTTTTCTAATTCGACGGTAAACTTTACTGATTCATCCTGAAGGTTTAATAATTTAAGAGCATCTTCAATATCTTTAGATGTCGCATGTTTGGACGCATTAGACAGTAAAATGCCTTCTCTGCTGAGCAAGTTGTATGCTAATACGATTTTGCTTACTCAGAAATCTGTTCATGCGATAATAATTGGTTAAATTTGTAAGCTACCTGCGGAGGTACCTTACATGAGCAACTCAAATTAAAATCCCGAAGGGAACCGAACGGGAACCGATGGTAATCGATGTACTTTGCTGCTTTATCCAACATTTATCCAAGATGTCGGACCTTGAAGACTTCGATCATGTTTTCGGTATACACGGAGAAGAGGAATTTGATAGAGTCTACCAAAGAATTCAACTGGAAGAACAGGAGAATCGGCGTAATATTGCGTGTCGCAGACGTGTTTGTATACGGTATTATTTGCGGGATGCAAGCATAAATGCATTCCTCTATAGCAGATGAAAATAACGGAAGTGGTTTTATCGCTGAGAATTCTGGGTAATTCGTTGCCAATATTACGAAAACGTCGACACTCGTGCATGACCGATAAGTCGGCCGTTAATTCGTTCTCAGCAATTGCTCACGGTGAATCAGCTCACTAGTGATTGGAAGTAATTTGAGTAGAGAGTAATGTTCTAACATACGACCCTAAACATCCATGGGTATGCTTTAGTGATTTGACACTCCAAGTAACTCATGAACAAATCAGCTAAAAATGGTGAAAGCGGATTACCCATTGACAAACTTATAAATAAGTTGAAGAAATTCAAACACAATAAAAGACTTAATGAATATACTACTTTACAAAATTGCAAAGAAAAGAAAAAATACAAGAAAATTACTTACCATCCTGAAATGCATAGGAAATTTCAAAAAATTTTTGACAAATACGACATTTTTTTGGCACCAATAAATAAATTTAGTCTGGGTAATCTTCTAAGTACCAATAAAAAAGTCAAAGTTCCAGACAGTAAGAAATATGGAATTTATCAAATAAATTGTGAAGATTGCAATAAAGTTTATATAGGAAAAACAAAAAGGAATTTGGAAATTCGGACAAAAGAACATTTCAGAAATATTAAAAATTGTGAAATTGAAAAATCTGCAATTGCTGCACATAGTTTATTAGAACATCATAAAATTGGAAGAGAAGCTAAACTTTTAAAACAAGTAGAGAAACCTTTGGAATTGACAGTTTGGGAAAAAATATACATTCAGAAAACAAAAATAGATCAATGAATTTTGATATCCCTAACGAAATTACATTGATTTCGAAGTTCATAAATTCAACCATAGATAGCAGCACTGAAGATGGCGACAATAGAATAGTTGACGGCCGAAGAATTTCAACAGTCGGAGTTATGGCTGACGATGAACATGATTATGTTTGAAATTGCGATATCATGGAAGCATGAATCCTATGAGGTGAGTTATTTAAACAATATGTTCTCCGATGATTTTTAATGATTATACCTCATAATGTTTACTTCCCAACATTAATTAAATATATATAAAAAATAACATAGATATTTTAAAATATGAAGCAGTTATTACTATGACAGGTATATTTATATCTAATCTGGACTCAAATTTTATAAATTGTAGAGAAGAAAACATTGCAATGGATATGACTTATCTCCAGAAGTGTCAAATTTAACAGCTGTAAATCTCTCATTATGCTACTGGGGAAGCAAGAAGGCAATTGGAAAACCTGCAGTATACTTGAACATTAGCAACCAACCAACCAACCACCTCCATCCCAAAGAAAAGTTTAACAAGAATAAGATAAAAATTAAAATATATACCTGTTGACAGGTGCCGTAATCCTCAGCTGTGTTAAAATATTGTATTTAAAATATTATCTGATAATATGCTTGCCAACCAGTATATATTTTAATTTTTATCTTATGATCTTATGACTATTTATCTCAACAGAATTTTATATGAATTTTATTAGTATTAACAAGATATATTTTCTTTTCTTGTGCTTAATGGGTTTCTAGGGAGCCAGATAATTTTTTATGTGGATTCAAAAATATTGGGCAGATTTTTATGAGTCCTGAATTGAGATTTTGTCAATTATAATTTTATTTTCACCTTTAATAGGTTCATAGGGGTCAAAATAAATGTTTCAAGAAACAAACAAATTTGATTTTTAGGGGAACATTTAAGGGAATTATATGCAAGATATCATATATGATACCTTTGGTCTCAACCAAGTTTATTTGTCCTTTAATTGATGCTGCCATCAATTGGAAAGGAAAAAATCTTGAAGCTCTGAAGGTATTGAATATGATACCTCTGATCACAGTGAGTTGGAGTTGTTCTCGAAGTGAGAAAAAATTAAACACCAAAGGTATCATATGCAGAAGATTAAGGTAACATAATGAAGTAATAGTAATAAAATCACACATTTAAAATTATTATTTATACTATTAACATGGGGTACGCCGTAGCATAGTGGTTAAGGCATTGTGCTGCAAGCCAGAATGTCGAGGGTTCGAGTCCCAGTGGGGTCAGGATTTTTAAACTGACCCAAACCTTCTGGCGGAAATATGGCCCTGGGGTCGACTCAGCCTCTAATGGAAATGAGTACCAGACACTTGTTCTGGGGTAAAGGTGGCCGTCATGCAGGGCTGACACCAAGTGCCGATTGTCTAGAAAAAGTGGGAGCCTTAACCTCCTACTACCCCAAGGGCCTCCTGAGGCCTGTAGTGGGATCATTTTACTTTTACTTTACTTTACTATTAACATAGAAATTATCAAAAGATTACCTTCCAAGATAGGACATATTTTCCAAACATTAAGGTAGCCCATTTTCGAATAATATCCCAGTAGAACTTGGCTCATTTGGAGCGGAATTCCGATCACAGTATATGTCATGACATATAAGACAAAACTTATAACTGTAATAAAATATAATTGAACAAAAATTTTAAAGTGAAACACACAGCCAAATAGATTTACTTTAAAATAAATATGTAAACAGTATGTGATAGATGATTCCAACGAAAATCCGGTAGTCATAATGTTTCCTGAAGATAAGAGCGACTCCTCTTGAAAACTGCAGTTCCTATGTTTAAAATACTGCAACACAGAGTATGAGGTAAGATAAGAAGTGACTCATCCTTTCATTGAATATATTGAAAACCTGAAGTAACATGATTAATTTAGACTCATAGTCTGTGATGTGCAAGACATGTGGTAAAATGGAGAAAGAAAGATGGATGTGGGAACTTCTAATAGAAAAATTAGAGATAAATGCTCAGTAGATAAGCCAAGAATAAATTAGGAGAATAACTTTAACCATAATTTGATGGAGTTGAATTATAAAAGGAATCATAGAAGGCTTCTCTCTAAGGGACATTGTTCTTGGCCCCAGTCCTCAGTTTCTGGAATATAAATTATAATTAAATACACTATATTTCATATCCTGTTTTTCTTCTTCTTCTTCTTTTTCTCCCTTCCAAGTATTAGGCCAAGGCCTGTTATGATCCTATAGAAAATTGTCCCTCCAATGTTTCATAGGACAGCCCAATGATCTTCGTCCTCTTGGTATATAATTATAAACAGCTTTGGGGATCCGATTTGAACTCATTCTTTCTAGATGGTGTTTCCAATATATTCCAAAATTGGCATAGTCTTCAATTCTTTTAAGATATTGGTGTTCCTCAGGGGTCCTCATCTAGGGGATATGTGGATGGCGACCACAAAGTGCCCAAGCTGAGCAAAACATTCCTTCCACTTACTTGTGTTTTGCACTCTTTTAACTTTACTATCTAACCTCTCTTGGTTAACTCTTGTTTTTTCGACCCCGACACTATTAGGGCATCCGAGGGCTAGGGAGTCTTTCCTTTCTTCCATTTCTTCATTCCTTTATTTTCTTTTCTTCTCCAGAAAAGCCTGACCAGAGGCTATAAGATGGCAGTCCCATCACTGGTCTTGCCTTCCTTTGGCCAGCAACCAATCGAAGGGACTATTATTATGCTTTCAAGTCTTATACGAGAATTTCCCGGAAGGATCAAACTAATAACGACCAAAGCATGAAAAAGGATAACTCTTGGAAGAAAAAAAAATATTTTGCTTTTTAGCACATGGAATGTACTGTTTTTCTTTTTTATCCAATATTTGAAAAATCCTTTTTTTACCTTACAGTATATAAGAGTTATAATTTTGTAACATTATGAAGTAAATTAACATGAAACAGTGGAACAAAATCTGCAAAAAACTGTTGTTTTTAAATTATATATCTTTTGAGAATGTTTCTAGTTTTCGATACCTTGGCTCGACACCTACTGATGATAACAACATGCTAACCAAGATAAATTAAAAAATTGCCACTAGTAATCAATGTTTTAGAGCACTAGAAAAAATTATAAGATCCAGATATATCTCAAGAAAAGTTAAAGTGAGAATTTATAAGACAATTATTAAACCTATGGTTACTTTTGGAAGTGATACCTGGACCCACCTGAACGAGCAATAACTATAAACACTTGGGAAAGGAAAATCTTAAGACAGATTTATGGCCCTGTTTATGATAAGGGAGTTTGGAGAATCAGGACCAACTCTGAATTACAAGTATTATACAAGGATGCAAATAATTTCACTGATATAAAAATCAGACAGTTAGAGAGGCTGGGCCACGTCGTCAGGATGAACAATAATAGAATTATAATGGTTTTGTAGAATTTGGCACTCAGGGAATTAACAGTGTATATGAGAGAAACATTTGCATTTAGATTGGAGTTTCTCAGATAGGTCAGTTGGTAGAGCATTTGCATAGAAAGTGAAAGGTCCTGGGTTCAAACCCAGTCTGAGCGAATATTTTTCTCTTCAAATATAATTTATCCATCATTGAGATGTATGAAATAAATAATAAAAACATTGAATTATAGAATTCCTAAAATATTATTAGATGCCAAACCAAGTGGTAAAAGAAGATTTGGAAGACCCAAATTACGGTGGTTAGATGATGTCCAGGATGACCTTGTGAAGACAAGAAATTAAGAGATGGTGATAGCAAGCTTTGGAAAGAGAGGATTAGACAGCAATTCTCAAGGAGAACTAAACGGACTATAGGACCACTGATGATGATTAGTAGAACAAAATACAATTACGTAAGAATATTATAACAAAATATATTTCATATTAAAAGGTGTCTTTCTTTATACACTTTCAATGCAAAAATAAATATTATGTTTTGATTCAACTCTATGAGAGAATGAACTGATGGGTCCAGAAAGAGATGTATGTAATTCATTTTAACACTAATGATCAAAGCCAAAGGTCCTGGGTTCAAATCCCGGTCTGAGCACATAATTTTTCTCTTCAAATATAATTTGTCCTTCGATGAAAAATATTAAATTAATAATAAAAACATTGAAAGAAGCCCTACTGGCTTTATAAAGTAGTGTTTAAATTCCCAATAAATGTCTTCTTAAATAAGAAGCTGCCATTTGCATAATCAAGCAAAGGATCATAGCATTCGGCACCGGAGAATTAACAATGTATAAGAGGAAAATTTGCATTCCGATTGGGGTGCTCAGATAGCTCAGTGGTAGAGTATTGGCCTAGAAAGCCAAATGTCCTGGGTTCAAACCCCGGTCTGAGAATATAATTTTTCTCTTCAAATATAATTTATTCTTCAGTGAGAAGTACTAAATTAATAATAAAAACTAATGAAACTGAAAACTACCAACTCTTCCCCACAATTTCTTCCACTAGTATCACAGTTTTCTTGCATTGCTTGGGGTCAGCCCAGAACATTGAGTTGGCAACTCCATACAAAGGTACATAGTACTGTTATTGGAAATTGCAAGTTGATATTTGAGTTCAATTCTGTTTAAAGAATTGTTTTGAAATTAAAATTCTATAACTAACTCACTAGCACTATCAAACACATAGGTTCATGGTCACACAGACATAAGCTTTCCATACATCCCTATCCTAAGCTAATGCTTTCCAATTATCCCCAGTATAATCTACTTCCCTCAAATCATTGTAAATATTATTCTTTCAACTCATTCTTGGCCTACCTATTGGATGTCTTCCCTCTGATTTTACTATAAGAAGTTTACATGCCCCTCTTTCATTCCCCATTTGTGCCACATGTCCTGCTCATACAGTCTATGAGATTTAACTCTTATAATTATATCTGGTTTCCCATAAAGATCATGTAGCTCATTGTTAAGTAATCATTTCCATTCACCTGTCTGTTCATCTCTCATAATACTTTTTTTTTCTAATGTCATCAAGTTGTAATTACATACATCTCTTTTTATGACATCCTCTGGCTTTCTCCCCTGACATTGGCGGAATGTAATCCATTTCTTAGGTTAGGGCACCTGAAAGGTGGAGTTACGTTACTCCGATGATGTGATGGGTGATAAATGATAATGAAGCATCAGGAGAGTTCTTAACCTAAATTTAACCTAAATTCCGGCCAATGGGCAACCACTGGAATTCCCTTTAAGGAAAAATTCCCATGTTTTGACTGGGAATTGAATCTGGGACCTCATGAACTGTAGTCAGGAATGCTGACCACTAACCCATGAGGCTGGTCATATAATACTTCATATAAAATAAATGTTTATGATCATTTTTCTTCCCTCAATACAGATGTAATTTATTTTGATCCAAACTTTCATTCTTTTTTACCCTTAAATTTTAAGGATTTGGATTATACTTGAGGATGTCTTTTTTCTGGCCAGTTAACAGTATATTGAGGAGTGCCTATAGAAACATATGGGATAAGTCTTAACTTTACTTTTGATCTAGCCCCACTTAGCCTGGAACTCACGAGGCACCACTGTTGTTAGAGTTATTATTGTTTTTTATGACATTCCTGGGATTGAAGGAATTGTAACCCACTTCAGAGGTTGGGGTGCCTGGAAAGTAGAGTTATTTATCTTCATGATATGATAGTTGATAAATGATAATGAAGCACCAGGAGAAAACCTAAATTCCAGACCATGGACAACCACAAGAATAATTCTCTTTAAAGAAAAATTCTTATGGTCTGACCAGGAATCGAATCTGAGGTCCCGCAAACCATAATCATAAACTCTGACACAAGACCATGAGGCTGATTAGAGTTATAATAACTGGATAATTATTATTTTGAGAAAAAAAATTAACACCTGAATTGGGATTTGAACCCGAGACCTCTAGCTTTATATAGTAGCATGCTACCGCTGCACCATTCAGGCATCCCAATGCAAACACTAATTCTTCTTCTTTATATATTATTATCTTTTTCATCCAAGGCAGATAACCATTGCTACCAGTGCCATCTAATGGCTTATAAATTCAACAAGGACATTTTAATGAGAATTTACAATACCATTATAGCAGTGAAACTTACAATAATTGACCTATTGGTAACATGTTATGAAACAAAATATTGACAATAGTCAAGTTGTACTGTCCCTGTACATATGTACTTTTTGCATGTATAATTTTTACATTTAATACACTGAATCTATATATATAAATAGGCAAAGACAAAACAGTTAAGTACCATTTTCTCCTCAGTTTGTCAACCAATTTTCTTTTTGCTTTTTTGTTTAGTACTGATAGCTATTGACGAGTTTTAGTGTTAACAATAAACAAATTTTGGAAACAGTTCTGCCGTTTTTAACTGCAAGGAAAATCTTTATGGTGCAAGAGTTAAATTTCTTCCAGAGAAAGTGTAAAGGTTATGACAAGTCATTTTTGTTAGCTTTTTAAGCTTATGCGAGAATTATTCTTAAATAAAAAAGATTCTAACCAGTCCCCCATTTGATTCCATCAAAAAAAAAGTTAAATTATTATTATCATAAAGATGTATAATTCCAACCAATTGCTATTAGCTCAATCCTATTCTAGTATTGGCTGTATTCAAATAGTTGGTAAAATAAAACAGCTGCAAAAAGTGAATATGTACAGGGACCATCCAACTCGACCGTTGTTCCAAATACTTACAGCCACTATTTCTTACTATAAAGAATGTGAAAACCAACATTTGATATATATCAAACTGGGCCAGAAGGAAAAACCATTGAAAATTGCTTACATCCGGAAACACAAATTGACCTTTTGTATCCTGCAACATAATATTAGGATATAAGTAATTCTACTGAACTGTCAAGGGAACTGTCAACCATTGCATGCTGAAACATACCTTAAAATTTCTCCCAGAGAAACAGTGCTATACCAAGACCATATCTAGTTTTGTGGGAAATAATTTTAATTTAAAACTTTTCTTTAATATTGTTATTATTAATTAATTTTTAAGTTTAGTTTACTGTAAATGGAGATGAACCTATTTATAAATTTTTATAAGTGATTTATGTTGGAAAATATTGTGGATTTAAAGTTGGTTAATAATTTAAGTATGTTAAAATTTTACTATGTGGAATATGACTTTTCTTACTTTAAAATTTTACTATAATGTTTTAATTAGTATGGAATTAATAATAATAATGATTAAATTAGTATATATTAAATAGTAAAGTAAAGTGATCCCACGACAGGCCTCAGGAGGCCCTTGGGGTAGTAGGAGGTTAAGGCTCCCACTTTTCTAGACAATCGGCTCTTGATGCCAGCCGGGTTGTCAGCCCTACGTGACGGCCGCCTTTACCCCCAGAACAAGCGTCTGGTACTCCTTTCCGTTAGAGGCTGAGTCGACCCCAGGACCATAGTGCCGCCAGAGGATTTGGGTCAGTTTAAAAATCCTGACCCCCACGGGACTCGAACCCTCGACCTTCCGGCTTGTAGCGCAGTGCCTTAACCATTACGCTACGGCGTGTCCCATATTAAATAGTAGTTATTATATTTAATTTGGTGAATTATTTTAAAGAATTAGGCAAACATTTATTTGCCTGTTTATCAAAAAATCTCTTCATGATAATATATGCTACTTTTAACTGCAAGGCACAGAATTTGAAGCCAGAATCCAGCAATGCAACCCACTGTGTAAAGCAGATGGACGTCCTTGCTTGAGTAGAGCAGAGTGTTGCAGGGCGTGGCACAGACTGCAGGTTGTAAGGGTTATCCAATCCATCACATCAGGAGTTGTATTACTTCCCTGTCGTTTAAATGAGAGGTGTGACGCTGGATTTTAGTGCCTTACGATTAAAAGCAGCAGATATTTTTTTTTTGGACAAAGCCTCTCTGCGAGAAATTTCAAGGTAGGTTTTAGCATGCAATTGTTGACAGTTCCCTTGTAAGAATAATTTTGCAAATAAAAATAACAAAAATTTTGGCTCAACTATAGAATAATTTCCACTTGATTTTCCATACTATATTCTTGTAATTATGTTAGTCTATGTACTTCTTCTGTCTTAACTAATATTTCATACTATTTTATGTTTTACAATGATACTTATAACTTTTTTTACAATTATTACATATTTATTTATGTATGCAATGATTTCTTCAAAGTTTTACAGAACTGCAGTGCATGTGCACGAGATGCGTGAATGCTTAATGTAACGTCCACAAGATGTAGGTACAATCGGTGTTACCAACAATCACAATTAATTCTGCACCATATTTCAATAAATTGGCTTCATTTTGTTAGGTTAGTGTTAGTGTACACTTCAGTAAATAATGTGCATGTTATTTGTTTTCTTAGGTTAGGAAGGAAGAAGTTAGTGTACATCCATTTCTATTAAACGTTTGAGAATTTATTGCACATGTTGATCATGTCAATTTTACAGCTATGTGGTTCCATCTAGTGACAACTCTATAAATTTTTTGTAGGACTTCATAGATATGTGATTCCACTTAGTGTCAACTCTATAAACATATGCGCATTCATACTGTTATTCTGTGGGACATAAAATTTACAATGGTAATCAAACTATAGTTTTCCAAAATTTTTATTAACACATTCACCTTGGAAGGTGAATTCTGTCCATATCTATTTTATGGCTATCAATTCAGAAAATGAGCAAAGCTTGCTTAAACTGTATAACATCATCATCATTATTGACTCAATAGTCCATCGTCAAACTGCCACCAATTCTTAATCTAAGGTACAATAAACGACCTTATCAACTCTATGACTCCCCAAATGTTGTAACAGATAAGTGGTAAGACAAGATGGGAAGGATAAGTTCAGAGAATGGAGGATAAGGAAATAGTGAAAAGGATAATAAAAAGTAAGGTGGGGAATAGATGAAAAGTTGGTAGACTAAAATTGAGATGGATGGACAGAGAATGTTAAATTCCTAGGGATTAAGAATTGGTGGCAGGTTGCCAGAGATAAGAAAGTCTGGTGATGGAGGCTGAGGTCCATTTTGGACAGTTGAGCCAGTGATGACAATGATGAATACATTTAGCAAGCGTTATTCATGTTCTGAGTTGACGGTCATAAAATAAGACATGGCCAGAACTCATCTTCCTAGGCGAATGTGTTAATAAAGGACATAAAATCAACTATATTTAAAATATAGGTAATTGTATTGAAAGGTACCATTTTTCAGCAAGTTCCATTCAGTTAACTACAATGTAAAAATGTATGTACTTTATTTCAGTGATATAAGTGCTTTATATTATCATCTTCTTCTTCTTCTTTCACAGATTAGGTCTCTGCCTGTTCCGATCTCACATTTGTTCAGCCCAGTGTTTTCTTGGTCTTCCTAACCGATCTTTGTCCTCCAGGATTATACTCAATGCCATCTTTGGTATCCTATCTTCTGTCATTCTCTGCAGATGCTCCATCCAATTGTTCCTGTGTTCTTCTATTTGTTGAAGAAGTGGTTGTACTTTTAATTCCCCTCTAATATTCTCATTTGATATTTTAAATTGGAAGCCACAGGGAACAAGACCAAGGGGAAGACCCAAGGATCGATGGGAAGATGAAGTAATTGAAGATTTGAGAGAGATGGGGATTTTTTATTTGAAATCTACTGCACAATATAGGAAGAAGTGGCGTAAACTGGTTGAGAAGGCCAAGACATTCCACTGGAAGTCGTAGAGCCTGACAAAGAAGAAGAATATTCTCATTTCTAATATGTTCTTCTCTTGTACAACCTTTCACCGCCTGTGGAAGCTCATTTCCACTGCATGAATTTTACTTTTGTCTTTTTCCTTCATTACCCAGACCTCACTTCCAGACTTAAAATAATCTATTTTATTATATAAGTTCCATAACCTATCAATTTCACCTAAAAATAATTATCACCACTGTTAGTGCCATTGTTGAGTAAAATCTTAGCTGTGTCTCCTTTCTAACTTTGTTCCTCAGTTTTTGTCTAATCGTTCCACTAATATGTTGAAATTCCTGCATTTTCCTATTTATGTCTTGATTTTCTTCATAAGTTATATTGCAGACCAAATACTGGAAGTATGAAATCTGTTCCAACACTTTATCTTCTATTACTATTTTTGTTCTTATTGGGTACCTTCTATGGAATGCCATTACTTCAGTTTTGATTTTGTAATTATCATATTATATTTCTTACATGTATTATTTAATTGATATATATTGCTTTTTGTAGTCTGTCCTCTTTGTCAAAAATTATTACTATATCATCAGCAAAATATCCTCATCATGGTTCTACAGCTCATTGTAGGCCTTGACTGCCCTTACAATGCAGCTACATTTGTCTCTATTCTCTGCCTTCCTTCTCCATCTCCGTACACCCAGTAGTCTTAGGTCATGTTCAATGCTGTCTTCCCATCTAATATTAGGACGTCCAACTGTTCAGTTTCCATTTATAGTTGTCAGTGTAACTTTACGGCATATGTCTGATTCCTCTTCCCTGTATATATGTCCCAGCCATCTAATTCTTATCAGCAAAACATTATGTATTCAATGTTTTATTTCGTCCAATTTTTAATCACTTATGAACTACTTGTTTCCATTCATCTAGAATGTTGTCTAAATATATAGCAAAAAAAGTTGGGGAAAGGCTACACCCCTGTTTTAAACCACAGTTAGTTATAATTTCTTCTGTAGCCTATAAGCTATATAAAATTACCATATTAATATCATAACTATGTTAAACAGTATGCAAGGCATAATTATAATAAAAATAATAATTTCATCACCTGCTCATCATCACTAAACTCATCTGAATCACTCTCAACAGTTCTTTGTCTCATCATTTTAAATGTTTCAATATATTATTAAAGTTGGAGAAATTTCTTGATTTTATAAATATTTATATGTAACTGCTTTTGTTAAAAACAAATTATGCATTATTAAAAGTCTATTGTTGTAATAACAATTGTAAATTATTTTAAAAATATCTTTTATTGCAATTTTTTAAGCACAGTGTTTTTTTTAATTTAAAAAAATTAAAATAATAATTTTTATGTGAGCCCGTAAAACATTTTTAACGATTTTTTCTTTTAATCTTTTATTTGATTAACAATGGTTTTTTTTCTAATGCCACCAGGCTGTCTTTTATGTAGTGGTGGGAAAAATAGTTCATTCTTATGAAGTACTTCATTCACTCTTACTCATTAGAATGAAGCACTTCACTCAAGAAGCGTTATAGTTCTTTACTTCACAAGCTAGTCGCAGGGCATACTCTTCGTGGCAGTTCGTTCGTTCTCCAGCCATTCGCGAATTATATTTTTACTTTTTTAGCCCAAGCCACAGTTTTATTCATGAAGCTTCATTGCTACTTTGAAGTTCATACAATTTACTAGAGAACATTCCTTTATTTCACAAGCCCAAATTATTATTTTTTCTGCTAGTCTATAGATTTTATTTATAATCAAGATATCCCAAGAAATTAAATAGCCATATTATTACGAATGCTATCAGTAATAAACCCAATAGTTTTGTTTTTATTTATATTTAATAATAATTTTAAAATATAAAATGCACAATTAAATAAAATCTAACATTTTATTCGTGTTTATAGATTAAACATAGCTTCATGAATCATAAATATGTTCCTCTTTATATTGCTATAAATATCTTACAACTTCACACATATTAGAAAATAAAATACAACCATTTTATTAGAAGAAGGTCCAGATATACTGTAGTACATTAAATCATACCTGTGAATCATGAACATCTATCTTAATATAGTAAATTACAATTTGATTATATAATGTAAATTAAAGCTTCACTTTAGCTACTGAGAGAGTTGGTTTAGGTGGCAGCATTTTAAATTAGTAATCCGAAGGAACCTAGTTTAAATCCCCATCCAAATTACATGAAGTTTTCATGGTTGTTCAATCATCAAGACAACACTAAGCATAAATCCATTATCATCGATCAGTAATCATAATTCAATCACAAAATAAATTACTACAAACTGCAAAATTCCTGACGCATTATGATTGTAGATATTAACATGTTTATAAATACAAATAAACAAAAATACTTGTGCTATTGGTATTATTTGAACAATCTAAATATGTTAACGTTAATTTATACCTAAAGTAAAATAATTACAATTAAATCCCTATATCATATCTAAAACGTATGCTAAAGTTTAAATGTCTGCATTATTATGTCGACATTGCCGTCTCAGTAAATGCGCAGTTATCCTGACTGGGATCCCAGCTTTGAATCCTGGCGGTTCCGGAGGGACATTGGTGGTGGGCTATACTGGAATTTTTCAGGATTTTCTTGGGATTCTCCCTTTCCCGAATTTTTCACCTCATAACACTCTCCACTTATCTTCCCTCCCCTATCATGTCATTTCATGTTTATTATTCACTCATTCATTTCATATCAACTCTTCCCTACATCTCATTAGTAAAAATAGTCTAGTCTGGTAAATCACAGGTGTTTAAAATATTTGTTCGAGGTGATTCGGGTGGGAGGCTCATTCATATACTTCCTCACAACTCGGAGCCTATGTAATAACTTATTGCAGAATAGGCTCAAAGGTGGGTTGTAAACCCCTCCTTGAGGTCCTGGGCCCAGCCCAAAAATGGTGATATGCTATGAATAATGTATGAATGCCTGAAATGTCAAAACCAGGAATACCATAAGAGAATACATAACACTGTAGAATATATTTAATTTCCGTAATTCATAATAAACAATGGGTACTATAATATAATAAACCTACACAAAGATTGCCGTGTTATGGGCATTGAAATCCTGAGCCCATATTTTATTCTAATCTAAAAGGGAGGGTTATAACCCCAACTTGAGGCCATGGGCCCAGCCCTGAAAATAATGATATGACTCGTGTGTGAATCTTGAAGTATAGAAACCAGGAACACTATAACAGACTATGTAACACCATATAATAAGAATAAGAATAAATTTTATTTACAAATAAGTGTTATATACAGTATTGACACCCGAATGAGCAAGTGCTCATCCTCGGGTGCAGTTCAGTTACATGAATAATACAAAAAATAGAATATGTACATTTAAAGTTAGGGGCCAGTTTCATTTTTACATAAATTATGACACATACAAATAAAAAATAATATATTGGGGAATAAGACTTATTGTAACAAAAGAGTTAATGGAATGGAGAAAGATATACATACAATAATATAAATCATATAATGTAATGGAATATATAAATAATATATTTTAATTTCCATGTATTCATAACAAAAAACACATTAAGAAGGGCACTATGATACAATGAACCTACAAAGGTTGTCGTGTTACGGACATAATAACCGGAGCCTAAGTGTTGTTATAATCTAATTTAATAATAGCAGTGTTTTATATTGACATTTATACGGTGAAACTGCTATATAATTTATAGCAAATGTGCAATTTTATTTCAATAATGTTGATAAAATATATTTATAATAGAATTAGATCATTATATTGCTCCTATTTCCTATTAATAGGCCTACGTAGGCTGAAATATTTTCAACTACAAAGAATTTGAGGTATTATATAGCCTCACTATTATGTGGCTCAGTCCTGCGCCGTAGCCGAGTGGTTAAGGTAGGAAGCCTTGGCGCAGAGCTACGGGACTTGCGCTGGTTCGAGTCTCCTTGGGGGAAGAAATTTTCTCATGGTATTTCGGCCACATGCTGACCACATGTCACCCCTACACTGGCTGCTTGTCATCTACCTCTGTGATTGACACATGTGGATGTGAGGCCAGCAGCCGGCTGGTAGGCTAAGGGCCTTGTAGGCCTGTCACGCCAGGAGTTTTTTTTTTTAGTGATAGGCTGTTAATACTTCTGGTAAGCCTGTGACAATTTAGGTGTATATTATTAGATATTCTAGTGCTATGTTCATGTAAATCTGAATTTATTTTGAAGAGTTTTAAATTTTTATGAATAAAGCAAACTGATTCTAAAATGTAAATACAAGGAACAGGTAATATTTTGAGTTCTTTGAAGAGTTTCTTACTCTCTGTTTGGATTGGTACTTTCTTAATGATTTTAATAATTCTTTTTTGTAATTTGAGTATTTGAGTAGATGTTGGTGATGATCCCCATAGTATTATACCATATGTTAACTGTGAATGTATGTATCCAAAATATACAGTTTTTAATAATTCCTCTGGTAATATTCTAGTGAGGATGCGAATTGCATAGCATAATCGGTTAAGTTTTTCAGATAAGTATTGTATATGGCATTCCCATGACAAATTGGAATCAATCCATACACCTAAAAATTCTCTCCTGGCATTGACAGAATTGTAATCCACTTCTGATATTGGGGGGGAGGGCATCTGGAAGTTATTCCCATTACGAAGTATGATAAATGATAATGAGTATTTAAACCTAAACTTAACTTAAATTCAAAACAAGGGTGACAACAGGAAACTTCCTATATGGTCTGAGCAGGAATCGAAGCTAGGATCTCATGAACTGTAGTCAGAAGTTCTGACCAGAAGACCATGAGACTGATCTCTTACAAATATAGAACCTAGAGATGCAAAATTAGTTAATTTTAGTAAACAATGTAATTTGTTCTATGTCAAATACTAAGCACAGATGTTTTCACTTTCTGGATATAAGCAATAAATTTGAGTTTCCCTTCATATATATACATATCAGTCTTTAATTAAAAATGTACAACAATGTTTCACTTCTTGATCTTCTTCTTTGTATACCCTTACATCCCTTATTGAAACTTGGGTAACCCCTATCAGGAAGTATCTTACCCATGCTACTTGTTTCCCTACATATGTCAGTGAATGGCACATGGTAAGTGTTCCAACTCAATGAGACATCTAATAGGCATCATCATGATCTTGTAACTCCATTTAGAAGCATAGGGCATCAGTAAGAGCTTTCCACCAGACACAATTACTGGAAACATTCTCTTTACTTCAGATTCTTTAATCATTGATATTTTAAGCTGGATGGGTGATTGACCCATTGCACTCGAATACCCTGGCAAGGAACCTGAGTATCTGCCCCTCCACTTAGATGGTGTGTGGATATGCACAAGTATTCCCTCTTGTGCAGAACAGTGTCTATTGTTATCCTGCCAATACTCGGTCATATCCCTGTTTGTAAAAATAGGGCCTACCACGAGAATGTGAGATTGGCATTTGAGTGAGAGGAGCCATACATGCTTCATCACCTCTTGGGTCCCTCTAGTAGGCAACTAAGGTATTACTAGGATGGGTGAAAGTTGATTAAATTTTGCCCAGAGGCCTTTTTATTCAATCTTGAGGTTCTTTTAAGGGCTTCAAAATCTTCATACTCAGGACCTACAGCTTAAAGTCCCTCCCGAAGGACTTGTCTCTTGGATTTTTCCATCTTAAAAAATGCATTGATCATGGCCAGGTTTGAAGCCTTAGGACTAGAGGCAAAGAACATTACCTCTAGACCACCATGACTGACTCACTTCTTCTTACTATATTTAAATTAAAAATGTTAATGGAATTTTTTTAACATATAGTTTTTTTATTCATTTAATAGAAAACCAAGCAATTGATTTACAGCTATTAAATAAAATAGCTTATTGTTGCACTTAATGTTGCTAAGAAATTATATCCCCATGTCTGAGGATCAGTATTAATAATGCCATATGTATTATCAAAATTCTCAGTAATTTCATTTGGGTCGGATGTGTTAAGTTTATGTTAGACCTAGTTATCATAAAGTCTTCTAAGTAAGTAATAACAGTTTTAATATTGTACTGATACCAATAAATTATGTTTTCCTTCATAGATCAGTGAACATATAAAATAAAACAATTTACCTTAGTAGTAGCCAACATACAAAATATATGCAAAAATGATCAACCAAAGTTTAACAACTATAGTACACACAATAATATCAGAAGAGCAGACAGGATTTAGGAAGGGAAGAAGCTGCACAGACAACATATTCACTTTAAAACAAATAATAGAGAAGCAAAGAGAATTCAACTTAGAGACGCACATCCTCTTTATAGATTATAAGAAGGCCTTCGATAAAGTGTCTAGACCAAAATTATGGAACATATTAAGTGAAAAAGGAATTCCACTACACTTGATAGCAGTAATTAAGAAAATGTACGAGAAAACAAAAATAAAAATAAATCAAAGGGAACCAATACATATAACAGGAGGAGTTAGACAAGGTTGTCCACTATCAAACACTCTTTTTAACATTTATTTCGACGACATGATAAAATCATGGAAGCAAATGACGACTGGGGGAATTAACTTAGGAAATGTAGTAATAAAAACAGTAGCCTTTGCAGATGATCAGATTTTAATAGCAAAAACAGAGACAAACTACAAAGAATGCTATATGAACTAAATGAAATATAAAAAAAAATACAACATGGAAATATCCTCACAAAAATAAAAAACAATGGCCTTCAAGGGCGCTCATCGAGTTCGGACAAAGATAATATTAGAAAATAAACCAATAGAACAAGTAGTAAGATATAATTTCCTAGGTTGCGAAATATCATACACAGCAGAAACAGATATAAATAACAAACTAAATAGAATAGCTGTATTTAATAAGGGAATTTGAAGAGGGTTAAAGGGTAGAATTACTGCAGGAGGTCAAAGGGACCCAATGTCAATGGTAGGGGAAAGACTTCTATGAAAGAATGCTCAAAAAAATGAAAGAAAGAAAAATACTTCTGAAATAATAAATAGGATTATTCCTATTAAGTTTAATTATATAACAGGAACACTAAAATGAGCTTTGAAAAATAAAGCCAGGAAAGACTGTATAATGAAATTATACAAGACAATGGCAGTGCCTATTATTACTTATGGATCCGAAACATGGACAGTGACAACACAACAATCTGCCAGAATACAAGCTGCTGAAATGAGATTCCTCAGACCAATAGCAGGATATCAAAGAACAGACAAAAAACATAACACTGAAATAAGACAACAACTAAAAGTAGAAGAATTAAACACAACGATAGAGAAATACAGAACAAACTGGAAAGAACACTTGGCAAGGATGACTGAGAATAGAATACCAAAAGCAGCATACAACTATTTACCACAAGGAAGAAGAAGTTTGGGAAGACCAAGGAAAAGATAGAAAGAGCAGCAATTGGGAGCCGGAACAGGCTAGTAAATAAGCCTAAACTGTGAAGAAGAAGAAGAAGAAGAAGAAGACCTTAGTAGTAGCATCCCAGATTGATTGCTGACTCTTTCAGCAGAATTACTACTAAGCTAAATTGTTTTATTTTATATATAATGAATTTTTGCAAAGTTACGCCTGACTCCATTAATTATATTAGATCAGTGAAGTCAAATTTCTTTCTTCTTCATTTCCTTATGCCTTCAGATATCCAGTTGCCTCATTCTTTTCATCTCCACTGCTCCAATATAGAACTATAGTAGTACATTTTTATTTACAACCCTGAAAAATAAGGGTAGTAATGGCATTTAAATTCTGGCGACTGGATAGTGACAGGCATTTAAAAATCCTGTATGTTAAAGGTTAAAAATTGTGAAGTCGATAAGTGGTATGAGACAAAATGAAAATAAACTGGATCGATGACTAGCAACAGACATATTTGGTCATCTCAGCATATACCTTACAATCTAATTAACCTTTAATATTTCATTTATTTAGGCATAGCAGCGCATGCCAGGTATTAGCTAGTGTAAATATAAATTTCATTATGTTGTATGTGCCATACATATGTTTTCAGAAAATTGTAATTGAATATTCTAAAAAAAATCAGAAAAAGAATATATGATATAGTATCATGGAAGACAATAACAATAACACTAATTGTGAGAGCCTTTGTTTTTTATCATCAAAATTGTTACAGAAAACCTGAAATGATGACTGGGGACTCTTGGTATGATAGAAGACAAGCATCACTTGAGATTTCAAATAGATCGTTGAGAGTAACAGATTTGCCTCAAGTTCCTGATCCTCTGCTTAGCCAAACACAAGTGCCTAACAGAATTCATGTGCATTACTGCCATATCCATTATCGGAGGTAATTGTTACTATATATTCATATTATAAGTCAATTGACAGGTTTACATAAAAGCAATAAGGATATAAGCTGATAAGCCACGTGTTCCTATTCTATATTAATAAATTTCATACTATACTAATTCCGAGCTAAGTTCCAGTTGTAAACAAACTTGCATATGGTATTAATCTGCCTACTCCGTCCATTGGGGGAACTTTGGTTCTACTTTTACCCACCATAAAACTAAATTATGAATTTATCATCGATAGAAACATTTTTCTTAGATAACGCGCATTTTATGGGAAATGAGACTGAATACCAATAATTAGGAACTTTCTCCATTTCTAATTTATTTATGACTAAAAATTATATATGGGCCTATCTTATCAGACATTTACGTTTTTTCCATGATGTTAATAGATAATATCTTTTATCCTTTATTTACAATTTCATTAGGAGCAGAATATATGGTCCAAGCTGACTCACCTATAAATTCTGCTCTTATTTTCACCACATCATCAATGGCTAATATGGGATATTTTTCACTAAACTTTTTGAAAACATTCAAAATGATTTGTTTCTCTCCACTTTTCAAATAGCTACTTTCCTTTCCAATGTTTTAAGGAATTCTACGTGGCCATTTTGAAACAACTGAAATTCCAACATATTCTGAATTGTACATGCTTAAGAATAAACAATGCTTATTTAATCTATTAAAATTGTAATTATATATTTTAATATTCTCCCATATAACTATACAGACATGTGCTAGATAATATACATTTTTATTTCCTTTATTTTGAGTGTTAGAGAGGGAACTACATTTTCTTACACACTTAAAACTAAAACTGTTATTCAACCAATGAAAGGGCAATCATGCATCTGGTTTGTTTACTGGAACTTAGCTCGGAATTAGTATAGAATTTTATATATTTGAAGAGAAAAATTTCTGCCTAGACCAAGATTCGAACCTGGGACTTTTGGCTTTCCGGACCAAATGCTCTACCAACTGAGTTACTGAGGCGAGTTGCGATCTAGACGCAAATTTTCCTCTTACATACGTTGTAATTCCCTCATGCCAAAGTTGGTTGAACATTTGGCCTGGAAAGCCAAATGTCCCAGGTTTGAGTCTCGGTCTAGGCAAAAATGTTTCTCATCAAATATATAATTTATCCTTCAGTGAGAAGTGTTAAATTAATAATAAAAACATCAATTGAGTTTGTGTTTACTTGATGAAAATCCATATTTATTAATTAAATAAAAATAAAAACCAAAACATCGGTGGAAAGATCAAGACCATCTTCGCTAGGTTTACCATACAGGCCACATGGCCTAAAACAAATTTGTTCATGATGATGATGATGATAAAAATAAAACGTAGTTTTAATTGATTTTCATATTTATTATATAAGTCAGTGACAGCTGAAGACATGTCTGAAGAAGGTACAGTGTACCGAAACAGCTGTCACTGAATTATATAATAGATATGAAAATCAAATAAAACTACGTTTTATTTTTATTTAATTAATAGAAATATTAATAGGAGATATATTTTGAATTAAGGTGAATAAGTGGCAAGTTGACTAAGAGGACAAACCGAAGAAAAAAACTGGAACAACTTGGACAGATGATAGAAAACAAGCTCATAGCAAAAGAATGAAAGAAATTTGGGCTCATAGCAAACGCCTCTAAGTACTTTGCGTAGTCCTACATGGGCTCATCCGCAATCAAAAATAAGACATCAATAGAATTTTTTCTTATAAAATTTTATACCAATATAATATTATCTCAGGGTCTCAATTTCACATTTCAGTCACTCCAGATGGGGTTCATGGTGGACGAATCCAAGTCAGGGGCAGTTTACCTCAGAGTTTTTCCAGTTTCAAGTTTGTTAACATTTATATACTTTTAAATTGAACTTCTTAAACATATTTTATTATTAAATTATCATCACATCATCCGATATCATGGCAGCTGCTGCCGTCTTCCAGAAACCAAACGCCATTCCTCTCTCTCCATCCATTGATCTTCCTCCAATCCTTTGATATTCATAGCTGCTTGTACCCCTTCTATCCAAGTTTTCTTTGGTCTTCCTCCTTTCCATTGGGATCCATTCCATAACAATTTTAGGCAATCTTTGCTCTGCCCTTCTTTTGACATGGCCATACCACTGTAATCTTTTCTTTTCTATAATGTCCGGCTCCTCTTGTACACCCATAATTTTCCTTGCTTCTTTATTTTGTATTCTGTCCATTCTAGATTTTCCAGCTGATATTCTAAAAACATCCATTTCTGTACTTAAAATTCTTTTCATTTCCCTGGTAGGAATTTGCCAGACTTAAGCAGCATATGTTAAATTATATTATTTTATTTCTTTGAATAAAGTACTCTATTGAGGATCAGTGACAACAGACCTTCCTTCTGCTGATGATGGGACTAGTCCCAAAAGATCTATAGTTAATTCTTCTTCTTCTTCCTTCCAAGTATTAGGCCAAGGCCTGTTACGATCCTATAGAAAATTTTCCCTCCAGCATTTCATAGGACGGCCCAGAGATCTTCGTCCTCTTGGTATATAATTATAAACAGCTTTGGGGATCCGATTTGAACTCATTCTTTCAAGATGGTGTTTCCAATTTAGTTGGCACAGTTTAATATATTCCAAAATTGGCATAGTCTTCAATTCTTTTAAGATATCGGTGTTCCTTTTCCAATCCCATCTGGTGTAACCCACTGTTCTGCTCATGAATCTCATTTCACAAGCTGTTCTTCTGCTATAGTTAATTAAAATTAATTAATATTTTTAAAAGTTGAGAGGAACTACTGAATTTGAAATTTTATATTAAGATTTTAACACATTGGTGAAGGGCCACGGAGAACTCCGTGTTTAAATGTCCAGCGCTAGACAACCGGCCACAGAAATTTACATGTTTACATTTTGTACGGTTTCCTTGCCTCCTTGCTTTTGAGGGAGGCATGCAATTTTGTTTTTTCTCATTGTGAAATAAATGTTAGTTGTTTTTGTACCCCTCTCTTTTCTTTAATGAAATTTCCATCTTTACAGAAAGAGTAGTTTACAGTTTCAAGACATATATGGCTGGTGAAATGTGGAATTTTAGTGCTGCTAGTTAGGCGATTACAGGATACGTATGTAACCTGTAAATATATGTTGCAGAGGGGAAAAAATTATAAGAAACACTATAATTGCGTTCTGTAGCAGAATTTATATCTGTGGCACCATGTCTAACAGGATAATTATTATAATAGTGTGGCTATAGCTGAAAATTTGCTCGAAAGAAAGACGAGAACTTGTGGAACAATATGGATTAACAGGGGGCTTCAAAAATCATTTGTGGAAGCAGGAAATAAACTCAAACCAGGAGAAAGTGTATTTTGTAGTAAGGGAGGAAGTTTTGCTTCAAACATGGAAAGATAAAAGAGACGTAAGAATGGTTAGCACATTGCATCAGGCAACACGAGAGTGGGAGGGGTAAAGTTGTAAAAATGCCCTATTCAATACTTCAATATAACAAGTATGTGAATGGTGTATACAGGGCTGACCAGTACCTATCATATTACTCCATCCTTAGAAAAACAGTGAAACGGAGCAAGAAAGTTGTATTGTGGCTTCTGAATTGTGCACTCTTTAATGCTTTCAGGGTCTATAAATTTCAAAACCCTAACAACAAAATGTCAAACAGAGGTTTTTTGCTTGAAACAGCCTCTTGTTGGGCAGTCGTGAAATTAGGAACAGATGACAGGGAAGAGGGAGAAAGACAGAGAGAAAAGAAAACCACTTCTAGGACACCACATCAAGACCGACCAGGAAGGCTAAGACAAGAAGAAACATAAATTAACACCAATTGTGACTGGAAAGAAAAAAATACCCCTCCAAAACTTGCCGCATTTGCAGTGAACACAAGAAAAGAAACTCGCTACATATGCTCCTTTTGCACTGTGCCTTTACATAAAGGGGAATGTTTCCAAAGCTATAACACCCTCAATTTCTACTAGAAGGTCTGGTGAGAACACTAATAAAGAATTACTTACGTATTATTGTTATTGAATGTAAATATATTGATGTAAAGACCACACTGTGCTAGCACGGTTTAAAATTTAAAAGTCCACCCCATTGACAGAAATGTTTGGTCTAGCAGGAGTGAGTGGAATGCACAGCTGTCGGTCACTAATGTGTTAATATTGTGACTAACACCTCAACAGAGTTTTACCATGAATTTTATTAGTGTTAAAGTAACTTCCACAAGGGAGCACCCTTGACCCATCTGGAATGTATTGCTATAAACACAGACCACAGTGGTTTAAAAAATACTTTGCAGTTTTTTAAAGCTTAAAAAAATTAAACGTAGGACTTAACTTTGTTGGAATTTTTTTTTATTCAATGTCACCAATTTGTCATTTTGACAGTTCTGGTATTCTCTCCTGACAGTTGCATATTGTAACTAACTTCTGAGGTTGGGCACCTGGACGGCGGGGTTACGCTGCCCCAATGAGATGATGAGTGATGATGATAATGGTAATGATGTGCCAGGGGAAGCATTAATTTTAAACTTAATCTTATATGACTTAACACATTGGTGACCGACAGGTCTGCGTTCCACCCACCGCTGCTGGACCGGACATTTCTGTCAGTAGGGTGGGCTTTTAAATTTTAAACTACGCTAGCACAGTGTGGCTTTTACATCAATATATTTACAATCAATAACAATAATGCATAAGTAAATCTTTATTAGTGTTCTCACCAGACTTTCTAGTAGAAATTGAGGGTTTGATAGCGTTGGAAACATTTCCCTTTATGTAAAGGCAAAGTGCAAAAGAGCATACGTAGCGAGTTTCTTTTCTTGTGTTCACTAAAATCGCGGAAAAGTTTTGAGGGTATTTTTTTTCTTTCCAATCACAGTTGGTGTTAATTTATTTTTCTTAATGTCTTAGCCTCCCTGGTGGGTCGTGAGGTGGTCTCCTAGAAGTGGTTTCTTTTCTCTCTGTCTTTCCTCGTCTTCTCTGTCATCTGTTCCTAATTTCACGACTGCCAAACAAGAGGCTGTTTCAAGCAAAAAACTTCTGTTTGACATTTTGCTGTTAGGATTTTGAAATTTATAGACCCTGAAAGCATTAAAGAGTGTACAATTCAGAAGCCACAATACAACTTTCTAGCTCCATTTCACTATTTTTCTAAGGATGGAGTAATATGATAGGTACTAGTCAGCCCTGTCTACACCCTCACATAGTCCTACATGTTATATTGAAGTATTCAATAGGGCATTTTTACAACTTTACTCCTCCCACTCTCGTGTTACCTGATGCAATGTGCTAACCATTCTTATGTCTCTTTTATCTTTCGATGTTTGTAGCAAAAGGTCCCCCTTACTACAAAAACACTTTCTCCTGGTTTGAGTTTATTTCCTGCTTCCACAAATGATTTTGGAAGCCCTCTGTTAATCTTTATTGCTTCAGAAGCTCTCGTCTTTCTTTCGAGCAAATTTTCAGCTATAGCCACACTATTATAATAATTATCCTGGTGGACATGATGCCACAGATATAAATTCGGCTCCAGAACGCAAAATAGAGTTTCTTTTAATTTTTCCGCTCTGCAAAATATATTTACAGGTTACATACGTATCCCGTAATCGCCTAACTACCCGCACTAAAATTCCATATTTCACCAGCCGTCTGTCATAAAATTGTAAACAACTCTTTCTGTAAAGTTGGCAATTTCATAAAAGAGAAGAGAGGGGTACAAAAACAACTAAAATTTATTTCACAATGAGAAGAAACAAAATTGAATGCCTCATTCAAAAGCGAAGAGGCAGGGAAGCCATAGAAAACGTAAAAACGGAAATCTCCGTGACCGGTCGTCTAGCGCTGGCCATTTAAACACGGAGATCTCTGTGGCCCGTCACCAATGTGTTAATATGGAATTCACCTGCACATAGTAGTATTGCTATATACAAAATTAATACCAATATTCTATGTATATCTGACAGCAGACACCATCATCGCCGTTGTCGTGATAGCAATTGTGACATCTCCATCAGTAACAGAAGATCTCTACGGCAGGATGGTAGTAACACTTATACTGAAAATACATTTACCAATCACAAACTTAGCAGAGGATCTCCAGAAGGAGACAATGCTAGGAACAATTATAGAAGACCTCGGAGTAAGATTATTTTTACTGTATTTTTATGGCTGAGGTCTACAATTTGTCGATCACATTTTTCCATACAACATTCTTATGCCACTGTTGCACTACACTTTTACCATTTGTAATAACATTCTGTACCATTTTAAACATTTTGGAACGATTTTACAAACATTCCTTACAATTTTTATATATTTATGTGAATATTGTGAATCGACTTCTGCGGACATGCAAATACTTAATGTGACATATGCTAGATGGCTGTCTAATCGGTGTTACCAACATTTGCAATTAATTCCAAACTATATTTCAAGAAAATAACTTTATTTTGTTAGATTCCGATGGGACAAGTTAGTGTGCATAAGATTAGTTTATAGTTTATTAAATAATATACATGTAACTTGTTTTGTTAGGTTAGGAAATGGAAAGTTAGTATACGTCCATTTTTATAAACATTTGGGAACTTTTTCCGACAGTTGGTAACTCCAATTTCAGAGCCATCTAATGGAAGCTACATTAAACATTAGAGCAACTTGCGCATGCACGCTGTGATTCTGTAGAACTTAGAAGAATTCATGGAGTAAATGATCAACAATTAGTGGACTTTTTCCCATTTTATTGTTCTGAATCTGTGGTAGGAGGTAGATGGTATTAATGTGGTCTATTTTCAATTTATGCACCACTTTGGCAGCCTTCTTTATGTAGATGATGTGTAGGCCTACTTGTATTGTGTACAGAGAGGAGTGTAGGATGAGTGTGTGTATGTACTGTAAATGCGTTGTGTGAGGAATTATTATGAAGAGAAGATAAGAAGGTAATATCCAGAGTTAGCATATATGCTGCTCCTCTTAAAAAGCACCAAAGGAACCAGCAGGCTTAATGTCCCCAAACAATGAACAAATTTATATCAACAGTACCACATGTCTTCTCAACATATGTATTACAGAGGATTTAGAATTTAATCCAGGCATCTGGTGCATAATCCAGTGACTAATACTGTACACCATCACTAGAGCCAGGATTGTTATGTAATAAAAGATAAGATTGCAATAAATGCAAGGGGACCCAATAAGCCCACTGCTTTTCAACATAATGACTGCTAATATCAGGGAGAAACTGAAAGGAACCAAACTCATAATGTATGCAGACGACATGGCCCTAGAATCATCAAACAAAGAAGATCTATAGGTAGTCATAAATATGCTATAACAATGGGAGCAGAAAATGAATGTCATAAACAAAGACAAAACAGCACAAATTATATATATAGAAGGGGAAGAACATTGAGGAGTGATATAAAGATATGAGACAAATCACTGAAAATAGTAAATAAATATAAATACCTAGGAATCACATTACAGGCAACTGCATCATTTTTCAGCAAATACGTACAGGAGAAAATGTCAGCTGCCATAAAAGCCATGTTCAGCATAAAAAAAATCACATTACTGAAACTAGATACAGTAATGAGACTGTTCTTCATCTTCTTCCTTTCATGTGATAGACCTAGTAGTCTGTTACGGTCTCAATCTAACGTTTGAAGGGTCTGCCGAAAGATCTCTTGCCTGGTGGCTAGTAATTTAAGATTTGACGTATTCTTGTTCTGCTCATTCTTCTTATGTGAGATTTCCAGTTGTTTCTGTATTTTTGTACATATTCCATGATTGATTCTGTTTGTAATTCTCTGAAAATCTCAGAATTCCTTTTATGTTTGAAACAACAATAGCATCAATAGTCATATATGGGATTGAATTATACTGAAAAACTAAAACCAGTGACATGGAAAAAATAGAAAATGTGAAAGTAAGATTTATAAAAAGGGCAATAGGAGTTAGCAAGTATGCACCAAACAGACTGATGTATGTTATCGCCAGGGGGAACATTCTTCCTAAAAGACATAAGGACCAAATTATAGCTACCAAGCACAGAAACATATGAAGTAGCAGTAGCAAGAAAAAAACTGAAGGAGAAAGAGATAGACACTGAATTCTTGGAACGGATGCAATGATAAATAGACAATGGATGAACAGAAATCAAACACGGAGGTACACCATTATAGGGCTCGTGATACATGGATTTCACCATTTACTGTGCACAAACAAAAACTTGCATCAAGTGAGTGAACAATGTGTCTTCAAAGTATGTGAAAAAAAAGTTTTAACTTTACTACTTCAACAAGTGCAAACAAGGACATGCTTCCTAAATGAACTCATAAATGACCAATAAATACGAACTTTGAATGCTCTTTTGAGTGCAAATTTTACCTATTATTAACACAGATAGTATATATTATTCAACTGTTTGTGTGTGAAACCAAAATAAAAGACAGAAGTCTTACTTTTCTTAATACTATTCAACTGTTTGTATGTGAAACCAAAACAGAAGATAGTCATAAGTCTAACTTCTCATTATACTATGTTGCAATCCTAACTATTAGTACATAAAAATCCTGACTCTAACCATCATCCCTCATAAGGCCATCTCACATTCCATTTAAAGTTGGAATTTGAATCCAAGGTCTCTTGGTCTATGAACCAGGGACTTTCCATTGAAAGTTGGAATTTGAAGGTCTCTTGTTCTACATATCAGCATATTGAACCATTGTGCTACTTAGGCATCTCATTTTCCATTTAGAGTGAGATGCCTAAGTAGTTCAGTGGTTTAGTGTTTGGTACGTAGAACCAGAGAGACCTTGCATTTAAATCCCAGTTTAGGTATACATTTTTTTTTTCTCTTCAAATACGAGTATTAATTTGTCCTTCAGTATGAATGATAAATTTAAAATAAAAATATTGTAAATATAAGCTTTTCTGGCTATAATAGTAGTGTTAAACAAACAAAACCCATGGCACGACAGGCTTAGAAGGCCCTTCGCCTACCAGCCGGCTGCTGGCATCGCATCCACATGTGTTAATCGCAGAGGTAGATAATCATCCAGCTAGTGTAGAGGTGACTTGTGGACAGCATGTCAGGTCCACCTGCCATTATAGCCAGTTTTTTTTCAACTGGAGCTGCTACTTATTGTAGCTACCCAAATTTCTCATGATGCTGGGTGGGCACCAATCCAATACTAGACAAAATTCCATGAGAAAATTTCTTCCACCATGAAGACCTGAACCAGTACAAGTCCCGTATCTCTGTGCCAAGACATCTTGCCTTAACCACTGAGCTATGGCACTGGACAATAGTAGTGTTAAAACTCATTAAAAATATTCTTGAATAAAAAGCAGCCAAATAGTATGTAGAATAATGGTTCATTGCCTTGGCATGTGGAGATTGAATAAGAGAGAGAAAAATTTCCATTTAAAGTGAGATGCCTAAATAGCACAGTGGTTTAGTACACTGGGTACATAGAACCAGATATCTTGGGTTAAAATCATAGTTTAGGTGAAAATTTTTCTCTTCAAACATTAATTTGTCCTTCAGTGTGAAGTGATAAATGTAAAATAAAATAAAAAATATCAATTCTCATCACCCATTATTATATATTTACCTTATTATACTCACTCAAATGTACAAATAATTGCATGCTATTCTATAATGATATTTTTACTGAACTGTTTGAAAATACAATAGGAAGCAACATTAAGGTTTTACTTAATAAATAAGTGATCTGAATTATTCTTACCTCATATGGTTGTTTCTATTAGACATATGTTTCAAGGCATGTTAACCCCATCTTCAGTTGGTGCATAACATGGGAAAAATCAGTTAATACCAACTGAAGATGGGGAAAACATGCATTGAAATATGTCTAATAGAAACAATCATATGAGGTAAGAATAATTCAGATCAAACTTACTTATTATTGTTAAATTAATATTGAGAAGCTAAAGCTATTACTATGACAGAAATAAGTAAATTAATGAACACAATTAAATTATTGTAAATCAATGGCAAAGAGAAAATTTTCTGCCTGAACCGGGAATCGAACCCCGAACCTTTAGCTTTCCATGCTAATGCTCTGACCACTGAGCTAATCCAGGCTTCATTCCCATCCAAGCAGAAATCCTTCCTTTACCTTACTCTACTGGTCCCACATTCAATTGCAATGAATCATCATTCACAAATACACAATGAATGGCTTCTATCTGAAGAAGACATGAAGGGACTCCACACAGCTATAGCATTATTTATTAAATTAATATTGAGAAACTAAAGCTATTACTATGATAGATATAAGTAAATTAATGAACACAATTAAATTATTGTAAATCAATGGTGAAGAGAAAAATTTCTGCCTGAACTGGGAATTGAACCCTGAACTTTTAGCTTTCCGTGCTAATGCTCTGACCACTGAGCTAATCCAGGCTTCATTCCCATCCAAGCAGAAATCCTTCCTTTACCCTTACTCTACTGGTCCCACATTCAATTGCAATGAATCATCATTCACAAATACACAATGAATGGCTTCTACCTGAAGAAGACATGAAGGGACTCCACACAGCTATAGCATTATTTATTAAATTAATATGTTGTTGTTTTCAAATGCTGGGCCTTGGCACCGAAGCCATTAGCGTTCTTGCTCTCCAATATTTCCCTATGGTGGATCCAACAGGTAATACTTCACAGGTTTGTAGGTGTTCTTCATTCATTTCTTCGTCTTTATTGCATAGAGGACAATTTGGATTCGTGTAGATTCCTATTTTATATAAATGTTTGGCCAAATAGTCATGTTCTGTAAGCAGTCTAAATTTTGCTACTGTAGTTTTACGTGGAATTTCTGGAATAATATCTGGCGAGGAAGTCCGATGTTTCAGGGTCCCCTTACGAGGGTTACACTATAATGAAAAATGTGCTTGAGAGGACAAAACATAATTAATTGACATGCTTATTAAATTAATATTGAGAAGCTAAAGCTATTACTATGATAGAAATAAGTAAATTAATGAACACAATTAAATTATTGTAAATCAATGGCATATATAGCCACTATATAGTAAATAATGCTATAGCTGTGTGGAGTCCCTTCATGTCTTCTTCAGGTACAAGCCATTCATTGTGTATTTGTGAATGATGATTCATTGCAATTGAATGTGGGACCAGTAGAGTAAGGTAAAGGAAGGATTTCTGCTTGGATGGAAATGAAGCCTGAATTAGCTCAGTTGTCAGAGCATTAGCACGGAAAGCTAAAGGTCTGGGGTTCGATTCCCGATTCAGTCAGAAATTTTTCTCTTTGCCATTGATTTACAATAATTTAATTATGTTCATTAATTTACTTATTTCTCTCATATTAATAGCTTTAGCTTCTCAATATTACTTTAATAAATAATGCTATAGCTATGTGGAGTCCCTTCATGTCTTCTTCAGGTAGAAGCCATTCATTGTGTATTTGTGAATGATGATTCATTGCAATTGAATGTGGGACCAGTAGAGTAAGGTAAAGGAAGGATTTCTGCTTGGATGGGAATGAAGCCTGAATTAGCTCAGTGTCAGAGCATTAGCACGGAAATCTAAAGATTCGGGGTTCGATTTCCGGTTCAGGCAGAAATTTTTCTCTTTGCCATTGATTTACTTATTATTACTGAACTGTGTGTAAATATATAATGTGCTTTTGGAACCTAAGGTTCACATTTAGAAATTGTGTGGCCAGAGCAGTATCCACGTCCTCGTAAACACTCTGTGAGGTTGGCAGCATCTGCACTCAACTGGTTTTCTCACTTAATGGATTGGTTAACACTTGCAAATTTTTGGCCAACTGACAGTTTGCTGTTTATCAAGAAAATTCCATGGACGATGCCTCCTCCTGTTCCTCCACGGCGGATACGTTGTAATGTTATTGAACCTGAATGGTGATAAGCATCCTGTGATGTGAAGTTGTTTCCTATTTTGTCTACTTTAAATAAACGACCACAGTTGTGCAAACATTTCAAAACTAAATTTATAGATTAGAGTAGATTTTTATTAGTATTAAGAATTACAATAAAGATTCATTGCTTTTGATGCACAGGTATTGTATAAAACAGGGGGAAAAAAGTGTTTAAATTGAGATTAATAACTAATAAATAATTAATTAATCTTATCTCAACGCATACTCCGTGATCTTCAAGCATGGTACTGCAGTATTAAAAACTGATTTGGAATTAAATACTTTTGTTTGGATTCTTTTAATATTGCTCTAGCTTTGTCATAAATTGTTCTGTTCATCCTTTCTGCTAGGAATCTTTTAATCACCGAGAGGCTACACTACAATTGCATAGAATATAGAGCATAGAGTATAAATAATATCATAGTCTAACATGCAGTGTCAAGATCTTTACGACTCAAAGATGAGAAGGATACCTCTTGAAACTGCAGTACCATGCTTGAACATCACTGAGTATGAGGTGAGATATGAAAATTATTTATTAGTTATTAACTTGAAAACCTCATGTTATTTCCCATAATTAATTTATGATTTAAATTGATATGCCTGAATAGCTAAATGGCAGAGCACTGGGTTCAAATCCTAATTTAGGTGTAATTTTTTTTTCAAATATAATTTGTCACTCTGTGAGAAGTGATAAATTTAAATAAAAACATTAAAATAAAGCTTTACTGGCTATAAAAATGGTGTTAATTCCCATTTAAAGTCTTCTTGAAAAAGAAGCTGCTAGATGACATGTGGAACAAAAGTTTGTTGCCTTTGGTGCATGGGGATTTTATAAGAAAGGGGAAAAAATTAGATTTAAATTGAGATGCATAAATAGCTCAGTGACAGAGCGCTGGCATACAAAACCAAAGACCTTGGGTTCAAATTCCAGTTTAGGCATAAATTTTGCTCTTCAAATACAATAAATCCATTGTATCATCTTCATTGTCAGCACAACAGCCCTCTTTGGGTCACTGCCTTTTTCTAAAGTTCCTGCCAGATTTCTTTATCAAGACCCCAATTTCTTTTACTCAGAGCTTTTATAGATATTACCTCATAAGTAGTCCACCGCTGTGGTCATGAGGTAACGTGCTGCCTTGTCACGCAGCGGGCCCGGGTTCGATCCCCGGTCGGGGCAGTTTTTCTGGGTGAGGTTTTTATCGGGGTTTTTCCTCACCTGTAAGGCAAATGTCAGGAAAACTTTAAGGCCCAAACGGTCCCCGAAATCATATGGCCATCATCCTTATCATTATCATCCTTACCATTATCATTATCATCATCATCCTTCACCGGTGTGGAAAGCAACGGGAAGCTACCACACCTACACAATTCCCTAGTAAAGCTGCAAGCATAGCATGAAAATGCTATGATTGCAGTGAAGGACCTGCCTTCGGGCAGAATTACTATGGATGGACCTCATAAGTAATGACTTTTTTCTTCTTCTTATTCTTCATCGTCATGGTTTAGGCTTGCTTACTAGCCTGTTCTGGTTCCAAATTGCTGCTGTTTCCATCTTTTTTTGGTCTTCCCAAGCTTCTTCTTCCTCATGGTGAATAGTTGTATGCTGCTTTTAGTATTCTATTCTCAGTCATCCTTGCTAAGTGTTCTTTCCAGTTTGTCCTGTATTTCACTATTGTTGTGTTAATTCCTCTACTTTTAGTTGTTGTCTTATTTCTGTTTGTGTTTTTTGTCTATTCTTTGATTCCTGCTATTGGTCTGAGGAATTTCATTTCAGCAGGTTGTATTCTGGCAGATTGTTGTGTTGTCACTGTCCACGTTTCGGATCCATAAGTAATAATAGGAACTGCCATTATCTTGTATAATTTCATTATAGAATCTTTCCTGGCTTTATTTTTCAAAGTTCATTTTAGTGTTCCTGTTATATAATTAAACTTATTTAGTTTGTTATTTATACCTGTTTCCATTGTGTATGATATTTCACAACCTAGGAAGTTATATCTAAACACTTGTTCTATTGGTTTATTATCTAATATTATCTAATAATATTGTTTTTTTATTTCTCTGATATTTCCATATTGTATTTTTAACTTTTAAAAAAATTGGATTTTTTTCTGACAAGAAATTAAACTACTCTTCAAAGTAAATACCATCAGATTCTATGGTCTTGAGCCATCTTTCAGCAAAGATCCAAATCCAGTTGGGAAAAGAAGATGAGAAGAACGTACAATGAAGAGACTTCTGGACAAAGCTTAAACAACAGACTAAACAGATGGCCTAACTCCATGGAAAAGAAATTATGATATATATGAAAATGAACTGATCTAAGTATCTCATTATTACGCATGGGTCTCAGTTAAGCCCCGCCGTAATGATAGCGTGAAGATCACTATTGTTTGAGTGGTCTTTGGCCCGAGCAGTTGGCCTTGGTTTTGGAGGGTGAATTCCACATTTAAACATGTTAAAAATACAGTAAACGAAATAATAACATGATTTATTAAAATAAATCCTAACATAAGGAGATATTAGATCAACAACATATAAAACAATTTATTAAAATCAACTGAAATCGCCATATTGTCAAACGACAAAATACTCAAATGTTAAAATTCAGAGAGAGAAAACAAACATTTAAAATATTCAACTCTGTTCATTATTCTAAGTTCTTTGGACCATTTGGTCCTTTAATTAATTCTATGTCTGAAAAATGACCAAAAGAATGATAAAAAGATTTATATTACCAATGTAGAGCTGTACTCCTGTCCCCCAGGGGGTCCGAACCCTTCGGTCCCTCCACCGTTCTCTTTCGGTAAAAAAAATCGCGAATATTTATATGATAAATTTTAAGTTTCTAATTGGGGAAATTTGGGTGTGGAAAGTTCATGATCTAGTTCGAAATCTTCATCTATGTCAAAATGGAAAGCTTTGTTCTACTTTCACTTCGCGCAACTCACATTACTCTTATCTAATGTGGTCATCTTTCTGACTGAATAATTCTTGGAATCTTGTGACATGGTTTTTGATCCACGATATAGAAACATGCCTTTTTATTAGCGTTTTTTATATTATATGAGTATGAACTAATATGTTTTTCCGTGCGGTTAATTATACCCAATTTTCTGATATAATACACATGTATATGTGTCTATCCTTTATCGGCTTTTTATAGTATTTTATTATTATGGCAGTTAGGCCCTAGTGTTGGCGTAACACTCATCAATTATTACTACTACCCTAAGCATTACAGACCATGAAGGATCCCAGCCTCTCTTAAATGACATTCCATTCCCCCCTCTCCAAAGCCTTAAGTCTTGATCTGCTAACATTCATTCATTCTCAAATCATCATCCACATCTTCCAATTATCTAAGTCTTGGTTTTCCTATAAACCTTTGGATAATTCATACCCTTACATTCCATGTCCAAAACTAAAACTCATGTTTCCTCTGATTCCGATTGAGGGTCTTTCCACTTTTCAACGGTTGCCCTTTTACCAGCTGGCTGCTGGCCCTTCACATCCACATGTGTCAATCACAGAGGTAGATGATCAACAGCCAGTGTAGGGGTGACATGTGGTTAGCATGTTGATTCCCCCGCCGTTATAGCTGGTTCCTCAACCTGGAGCCGCTACTTATTGTAGCTACCCAATTGCCTCACGATGCTGGGTGGGCACCGGTCCCATACTGACTGAAATACGATGAGAAAATTTCTTCCCCCATGGAGACTCGAACCAGCACAAGTCCCGTAGCTCTGCGCCAAAGCTTCCTACCTTAACCGCTCGGCTACGGTGCGGGACATGTTTCCTTATATTTTTAAATAAACATTTTCCAGAATTGGACATAGTTTTATTTAGAAAGAAAAATTACTTTTGAACTGGGAGTCGAACTCCAGATCTCTGACTCTGTATGTCAGTGCAATAACTGTTATGCCATTCAAACTTCTGAAAGGAATGTCAAATTTCTTTCCACTTATACATTTCACCTTCCGATGAAAGGAATTTCAAACTTCTGATAGGAATGTCAAATTTCTTTCCACTTATACATCACGCCTTCCGATGAAAGGAGAATTGTATAAGTGGAAAGAAATTTGACATTCCTATCAGAAGTTCAAATGGCGTAATGGTTATTGCACTGACGTACAGAGTCAGAGATCCGGGGTTCAACTCCAGGTTCAAACATAATTTTTCTTTTTAAAATAAATCATGTTTCCTTTTTGGATCAATCTGGCTATTCATATTGAGATTCTCAATGACAATTTTTCTGGTGCTAGGATGAAATTAAACACCACCTGAGGATGAGAATGTCAGCCTTATGCCCAACCTGGAGGACCAGATCCCTGGGTCTGTGTGGCACGGTTATACATCCAGGCATTGGATGTCCATTATTGTTGCTTGTTACAACCCATATGAGGTACAGACTTGGTGGACGATCAGCAGTTGAATGGCTCATTCAAATGATAACAATTTTACTTGCATATCACCTGATCTAATATAATCTATGTAATCAATATTATATCAGTTGAATAACAGATTGAGTCATGGTTTAAACATTCCATGTATGCCCTATGACATAATAAATTCACTTTTTTTTTTCATATCTGTGGATTTGATAATGCAGTAATCCCATAGCTTGATAACACAATTAAAGAGAACATTTTCTGACCGAATAGGGATTTGAATCCAGTTTTACACATTGGCACGCACCATTGAACTACTCATTTAACTCCATGGTCAAGCACAAATTTCTCTTTAATCTCTGCATCCCAGTAATAATGACATTTTATTCAAAATACAATTGGGTTGCTTCTAAATTAAAAAGACATGCTGACCACATACCATTCATGATATCAGTAGAGAAATAAGCATAACAAAATTACTTATTTTAGGAATTCACACTATGAGGTATATTCATTTAGGTAAAATTGTTTCATAACAAAGAAGAGACTACGGCTAGACTCAAAGGGACATAAACCCAATAAGTAAATAAGTTTAAATTAATAAGTACTATGTAAATGGCAGTAGAAATGGATTTAGAAAAGAAATGAAGGGATATCAAGATTTCAAAGAATCTAGTATGAAGAAATTAGGAGACAAATAGAAACAGAGGAGAATGTGATAAAATTGAAAAGAGGAATATTAAATAGTTTGGAACCTAATGATGCAACAACAAAGATGGCAAATTGACATTAGTCAGAAGAGGCATTGAGGGAAATCAAGAAGATTGTGATGGAAAAAAGTTAAAAAAGTTACTTCTTCAAAGAGACTTCAAGAAGAAGACACCCTTGATCAAGAAAGATGGAGATTTTGAGAATGGGAAAGTAGCTTAAGCTGCAAAATCCTTGAATAATAATAACATTTTAATTTTATAAATGTCATTAAATTAATTTTTTTAATGATACTGGCATATACTTTAAATTCCAAAATAATTCATCATCTTTGGAAAATAAGTAATATTACTTAACATAAGTGAATAAGTTGTATTCCCAAAGAAATTGGATAATTCCATTTTGCTTCCCAATAAAGGTTTGATCCTGAGTCCAGATGTGCTGCAGTCAAGATGAGACATTTGTACAGGTGTTCTACTATCATTATTGAATTATCCTCATTGCAAAGTAGACATTTAGATGATGGATAAATAGAAATCCTATGGAGATGTGTGGCCCAACAGTCGTGTCCTGTGGTCATTTCTACTGCTTCACGTATGGGAGTGGCGACCCCTTTGCCCATTAGGTTTACCAATGCAATCAGCCTAACCGAGTATTGGCGGGATACCCATAGCTAGTGACTAGGGGAGGAAATGCCCCTACTCTACCTCAAGAACTGAGACAGCAGGTCTGGATGCCAGAATGGCAATCAGAATCAGAAGCTGTAGACTGATAACCCGCATTTCTTAAACCCTCTTATCAAAGAAACCAAGATGAAAACAAGCTGGAATGCGCTGGCGAGCTTTTATCAAGGTCCTATGTTTTCCAGTGGAGTGACCAGGACTACTACTACTACTACCATGTATGGAAGAATCCAGAGTTGATGCATTGCTATTGAAAACAGTCCACACCTTGTTGTTGCTTTTCAATTTAAAATATTAATCTAGTTATTTTTTAAATTTTTATCAACTATTAATTTAGTTGATTGATAATTTAGTTTATGGTGTGACATATTTCAGATTTTAGTGCCTTCTTTGTCAGAAAGTCAGCGGTTTCATTCCTGTGTAGCCCAAAATGTGCTGGTATCCACTGTAGTTTAGTGTTTTTGCTAAGTATTCTTAGTGTTTTAATTTTGGTTTGAAAATTGATAATTTAGTATTATTAGATGTTAGCAAGAAGATATGAAGGGCCAAAATGCACTCTATTGATTAAACTAAAAAATTGTGCTGTAAAAAAATTAATCTAAATATAAAGT
Source organism: Diploptera punctata (assembly GCA_030220185.1). Taxonomy (NCBI): domain Eukaryota; kingdom Metazoa; phylum Arthropoda; class Insecta; order Blattodea; family Blaberidae; genus Diploptera; species Diploptera punctata. The sequence continues at coordinate 1,721,898 of JASPKZ010003868.1, read as the reverse complement.
CACATACAGAAATACATTATATAATGGAAATGGAAAGTTAATGACAAATGAGGAAAATTTTGAAAAAGCGGCTGAATTCAAATACCTAGGAACAAACAGGAATGAAATGCACAAAGAAATTAAACATAGGCTCAAATCTGGAAATGCATTACAGGGATTCTTGTCTTCCTAACTTCTCTAAAAAAATCATTAAACTGAAAAAATATAAAACTGCTATTCTCCCAGTTATATTATATGGATGCAAAATATGAATTCTTACTTTAAGGGGGAAAAAAGATTACGAACATTTGACAATAAAGTTCTTAGCAAAATTTGGACCAAAGAGAGATTAATAGACAGGCAAGTGGAGAAGACTTCCCAACAGTGAACTACATGATCTTTATGGCAAACCAAATAATAAGAACAGTAAGTCTCATATCCTGCAATGGGCAGGAGATGTGGCACACATGGGGAATGAAAGAATGACTTGAAAATTCCTTGTAGGAAAACCAGAGGGAAAGCACCCGGTGGTAGGCCAAGAATGAGGTGGGAGTATAACATTAACCATGATTTTAGGGAAGTTGATTATACAGGGAAAATTGAAAAACATTAGCTCAGGATATGGCTATAAGGAGAGCTTATGACCATGCAGGCATTAACCTGTGGGTTTGATAGTGCCAGTGAGTTAGTGATAAGATTGTACAGTTTTTTTAAGTAGACTAAACCATTTAATGTAATACCATAATTTGTCACTACAAATTATATAAACAGATTATGAAATAAAGGTTGTTCTACAAGTTTTCCCCTCTCACTGTTGTATAACAGTACATGTAGGAGAAAAGTAATTGAGAAGACATTATATCACATCCTGATGGAAGATATAGTAATAATAATCAAATATGCCTGCAGTTATTATAAGATAGGGCTTGTAAGTGAAGTACATTGAGGAAAATGAAAGCCTTCTGTCTATATGCATATATAATTGCTTATAAAACAAACACACATAGATAGAAGAATTTAACAAAGAAGTTTAAAAAAATTATGTACTTGGAAAGCTTATTGACTGTATAAATTCTGCAGAATGTTTGAGCTTACATTAAGAGGGTATAATGACAAACATCCTGGAATTTTTTATTTGAGGTCTAATTAATTTATTGTTACATTTGAAAGTGTCTTAAAATAGCACATTTAGACATCAGAAAATAAAGTTACTGACACCACAAAATTTCAAAGAGCTTATGATTACTTTGCAGTGCAAAAGGAGAGAAGAGTTCACTTTATCTACAAAACTGTAATTTAAAGTACAGTAAGCCTGCTTCACATAACATATTAATTTAGTAACTTTTTTGTATTTTTATATAATTAATTTTGGTATTTGAGAGCTTCCTGTGATTTTGAAACCAGAAGCCATATCTAATATATGAAATTTAAAAGAATCTCAAGCCTGATATAAGAGACATATGAGCAAAATTTGCCAAATGTTTCATAACTCCTTTGTATCACAATGCTGCAGACTTGAGACATAGAACAATGTCATAAAATATTATTGGTGTAGGTCTATTATGTCAAGTACTATATGACTCCCTGTAATGGCCGAACTATGCATTTTCAGATGTGGATTGCCCGCATAAAATAATACGTTGCCTCTATAACATATGGGTTTTAACTTTTGATTTTTTAAATGGCCTATAGGCCTATATGATAAGGCCGATTTTCAAACTTTGTTGACGCAATATATATTAGGTTCAGTAAAAAAAAGTGGAAGATGAAACGATTGATTGTATGCAAATGTTGCGTTTTATCATGTTAGATGGAATTGAGAAAGGTCAGTTTATTTTAGCTTGACCTTGCTACCGGTAATGACCAGCTAATTATATAACAAAGTACATATACATATAAATATTGTAATAATAGCGATACGTGAGTGAGATATCTAACGCAGATTGCTGTTATCATGTTTGAAAAAATCAGGTGATAGGTCGCCTGATTTACTGTACACGTGTAAATTGGACCAACCCACTGCTACTCCTGCTACTGGTCACGAAAAATCCTGCTTCAACTCAGTTTACTATTTCGCGTCACCTGAAGCACAACCTTGTAGATATTTTTATCAGCTTGTGTACGTTATTTAGCTAAATAAGAGAATGTTGTCTGATAATTTATTGCACGATAGAGGTGGAAATAGTATTGAAGAAATAAATAATAGTGAAAATGCTAACAATATCGACGGATTTTGTAATTATTACAAGAATATCGGTGGAAAATACGAGAAAAAAAGGAAAACAGGTAGTTTCCTATATGAACTTTTATTATAAATACATTGATATATAACATTAGCATTATAGTTTCACTAAAGAAATTACAATTTTATATGTTAAATTTGAGTTACATGGGAATTTTTGTGTTGATAGACACGTCACTTTCAACGTCACGATCGGATGATGTGACGTAATGAAAATGAACACGTGTTTTTTCCGTCATGTGTATGAGCAACGATGAGCAACAGAACACTGCGCATGTTTATTTACATTGCCCCCTATTATGGATTTATAGTACTAACATTTGCATGGAATTCGTGGAATGTCTATTTTGGTGATAATTTACAAATTGTGTTATATTTACAAAATTTTGCCGGCCGGTTGATATGGGGAGCCAAATTAGTGTGCGTATTTGCTGCAGATAATTTGAGAAATTTGCTTGAGTGGAGGTGGGTCGTTCTATAAGGTCATTTACTTGCGATGAAATTCGATTTTTTTTTTAACTTCACCAAAATATGGGGTTTGACATATGGGGCTTTAAATATCATATGAATGAGTGAAACCTTTATGTTAGTATGTTGAATTTAGAAATATTTCCGGCGAGACAGTTTTTTTATGACTTCGAAGTACCGTACTTGAGGATATATACATTGTAGTGGTATACGGTACTGAAATTTGTATTAAATAGCCTATGTTTTGGTACAAAGATTCCAGTGATTTTCCTTATGAGTTGAAATTAATATTATATACATATTTGCATGCTTCGGAAATTATAGGCATGGGAATTTTAATTAAATAATGAAATATGGCTCATGTAGAATTTTTTATATCCACAATTTCTTCTTTTCCTCCCTCTTGGAATTATTAGGCCATTGACTTGTTTTTATAAGAAGAGATTGGATCCTTTCTCTAATTATGGGACAACTAACTTTTCTTTAGCTTTTGGTTATTGCTCTAGTTATCACTACATAGTTTTATTCCATTTACCATGTTTAAGTGAATCTTAAAGTTTTTGCATGAGACCAGCCTCATGGGCTAGTGGTCAGTATTTCTGACTACAGTTCATTAGGTCCCTGGTTCGATTCCTGGTCAGACCATAGGAATATTTCCTTAAAGGAAATTATTCGAGTGGTTGCCCATGGTCTGGAATTTAGGTTAAGAACTCTCCTGGTTTTTCATTATCATTTATCACCAATCATATCATTGGGATAACATAACTCTGCCTTCCAGGTGCCCCAACCTAAGAAATGGATTACAAATCTGCCAAAGCCAGGGGAGAAAGACACAAATGTCATTAAAGACAACCTGGTGGCATTGGACAAAAAAAAAAAAAGGTTTTGGGATGAAGTCATGGGAATGTGTACCTGTAATCAATGAAGATGAAACTATTGGTATTATGTTCTGAGAATTTAGGTAATAATAGAATATCTTGGTATTTTTATGCTAAGGTTAGAAGTTAGTTTCTCTTAAGTTGTTTATAATACAAAATTTAGTCTTAAATTTTAAAAAAGTAATGTATTCTTCTTTCCTGTTCCTTCAATCACGAGTATATTATATGGTATGGTGGGAAAAACAATACTTTAGGTTACCTGATATATTTTCAAAGTCCTATAGAATAACAATGTGCATGTGCCAGAGTTTATAGAGCCAGCGATAACCCACCATCGAACCACATCGATCATGCCACATATCGATTGTTATCGATATAATCTTTGTAATAAATCACCAAATCTATGTTAAATATATTAATAATATTAAAATTACCAAACGTTTATTAAAAATGGGAGTACACTTATCATTTCCTAATGCCGATCCAACCAGCAATAACCCAAAACCAGTGATCGAAAATCATAGACTATGCTGCAGCCACTGATTCTCCGGCCTTGACGTTTTCACAACAGTGTTGCCGATATGGATATTCAGTGGGAGTGGCCGCTTTATGTATGCAGTTAGCAGACATACAGCTGACGACATCTCAGCAATTTCAAACCTTACTAGCACACTATAGCTGCATCAAGAGCAGTGATTGGTTGTGGCAGACATCTACTCCCAGTACAACCATATCTTTATTGGCAGTAGAGGGTGAATTCTCCGTTAACTGCTCGTATAACCTAAATTTCAGAGCCAGAGATATGACGGCATGGGTATAAGTAATATACTCCGTAGAGAAAATAGAAGTCAGCGTCACAATATTGCCTAACAGTGTTATACTGTTGTGATTTGCGTATTTAAATAAATTCTTAAAAATTATCAAATGTTATAAAAATTGTTTGAAAAAGTTTAAAATATTAAAAAGTGTTAGTAAATACAGAAGAATAGCTATAATTTACAACAGTAAACTGAAAATCAAGGGTAACCATAACTGCTGTTCAGCCGATATGGTGTGTATCAATGTTTGTAGTAAAATAGGCTCAACTGCACTTCTACTAGCGCTTGATTTTTCAGTTATGTTGGAAACTATTGCTCTTCTTGTAATTACTAACATTATTTAATATTTTAAACTTTTTCAAACAATTTTTATAACATTATTAAACAATTTTGAAGTATTTATGTAAATATGCATCACAATATTATGACACTGTTAGACAATATTGTGATGCTAACTGCTATTTTCTCCACAGAGTATATTACTTAGTCTATGATTTTTCTATTGCTGTTTTGGGTCATCACTGGTTGGATCAGCGTTAGGGAGTGATAAGTAAGTGTACACCCATTTTTAATAAACGTTTAGTTTTTCTGTAAAGTATCTCACAGAAGTGTTCTATAGCATTATACCAGGACAATCTCTATACATCCTGAATTTTGAGGTATATTTTAGTTCCAACATGTGCCATTTTTAAAATAAAATGGTTCTCACCAAGAGAGTTGACTGAAATGTTAATATTTCAGACTTGTTTGGGAGATTCCAGGTTTAAGCTCCCAGAGCTGCACACATAGGGATTGTGATTGGGGGGTTAATACTCATAACTTTAACTTATTGGGGATATTATGGATCTTATATTAGTCATTCAAAATATTTCTGCAGGCGGAAGAATTACGAAGCTCTGTTTGTTGCTACACGTGACGTCATATAAGGCAGTGTATACTGTCAGCGTCCCACATCCCATTCCCCTCTGCACTCATAGATAGCAGTGTCATGTGTTCTATTCCTGCATAAACACGACTGCAGTGCCCTTCGTCAACAACTGCACTTACTCCTTAAACGGGTAATACTTTAACATCCATTTCTACTGTTTGGAATTTCATTAACTGGTAAAGGTAAAGTATTCCCACTACAGACCTCAGGAGGCCCATGGGGTAGTGGGAGGTTAAGGCTCCCATTTTTTCTGGACAATCGGCACTTGATGTCAGCCGGGTTGTCAGCCCTGCATGACGGCCACCTTTACCCCAGAACAAGCGTCCGATACTCATTTTTGTTAGAGGCTGAGTCGACCCCAGGGTCATAGTGCCGCCAGAAGGTTTGGGTCAGTTTAAAAATCCTGACCCCACCGGGACTTGAACCCTCGACCTTCCGGCTTGTAGCACAGTGCCTTTTTCATTAACTGGACTCATTTCATCTTAACCATAATTTATTATTAAATTTATCAGTGATCTACATAAACACAATAATTCACAGCCTACTGAATAAATGTGGTGTACCTCAGATGTTAAAATGTTAAGAATATACTGAAAATATGGTTCCATTAAATGTTCTGGGGATTGTAGTGCAGATAACTTCATAACTCACAGGCACAATTAAACCCAGATGCTCATGGCTACATGACAAGCTCTCCCTACATCCTTATCCTGAGCTGATGTTTTCAAATCATTTCCTGTATAATTTACCTCCCTCTAATCATGGTTAATATTATTCTCCCACCTCATTCTTGGTCTATCTACTTCATATTTTCTCCTCTGGCTTTCTTACAATAATTTTCCATGTCACTCTTCCATTCACCATTTGTGCCACTTGTCCTGGTCATTAAATGTTTTTGATTTCATACCATAATTAAAAAAAATGAATTACTGTTGTAGATTGTGATTAGTGACTTGAATGTATATATAGTGTAGAGCGAGGAATTTTATGAAATTTCATGTTTTAAACTGTTAGTTAGAGAGCACTGAGACAAAGTATATTCACATTTTTATGATGTGCAGAATCAAATGAGACCAATAAAAAACTTCATATTTTATAATATTTTGGCAAAATGTTCATATTTTAGTGAAAATTTCATATTGCTTCATATTTTTCAACTTTGAAACTCTGGTATTTTTTAAATAACATCTAAGAATTCATTAAAAACATCTTTGAAATTACTGTAATTCTGAAATGTTTGACCATGTAATATGGTAGATAAGTGAAAATTTCTGTGTCCCATACTTAACAAGATAAATACATTTGATAAAAGTAAATAATTGGATGAGGAGATGTGGAATGACAAGTTAGATAAGGTTTTTGTCTGAAATTCCATCCCTACAACAAAAACATGACCCTAGATTTATAAGCAAACAAAAAATGTATGAACAATAACCTACCCTTCTAGTCAGGTATAGCAGCCAGTTCCTTTTTTCTACCTGAGAGAAGTCCTTATTTTGTGAGTGGATTACACCATTTAATTGTAGTAAAGACTGTTGCCCCTAAACGTGAAGCAATGTTTTTTGAAATTATTGAAGCTCTTGTAGGTAAGGCTAACATTATTCTCACTCATATCAAACTACCAAATATAGCATAATAGCAAGTATACTTGCATAACATAATGTGATGCGGAGTGCACTTTTTCATCGTATAAAACGATAGGCATTATAGTTTGCTATCAAAATATATAAGAAGCTTCTGTGTATTACGAACAGAATTGATAACTGGATCGTTCAAAGAACAAGTAGACCAAGACGACACTGTGCTAGGCCCATTTCTTGAAAAAAAAAAAAACTAATGTTAAAATGATTCTAACTCTATTTCACCTAGTTCATAGTTGATGCAATTTTACTATAATTGCAAAGAGAGTCTGAAACAATCCCTAGAATTAATTGTGAATTAATAACATCTTGCTTCTCCAAATATAACATACTGGACTTGGTCTACTTGTGCTCTGAAACAATAAAATTTTATGATAGTTATATTTTGCATAAATATACTGGAATTCAAATATCTTCATGCAAAATAAATAGAAATCATCCAAACTTAATGGGAGGTTGAAGCTTCCACTTTCTAGACAATTGGCCCGAGTCATTCACTGGGATGTTGTCCCTGTGTAATGACTGCCTTTACCCCCAGAACATGCTGCATTTGATACTTATTTCCAATAGGAGCTAAGTTGACCCCAGGGCCAGGATGCTGCCAGAAAGTTTGGTTCAGCTAAAAATCCGACTCCATCAAGGCTTGAACCCATGACATTCAGGTTTGAGTGTGATTTCTCAAGCAACTATGCTATGCTGTGAGCCATGAAAATTGCTTCAAATCATGAACATGGTATTTTATATTGGGCCAGAAATAATTAAAAAGCTAATTAAAATGGAAATACAGTGAACATCTTGATTTCTTGAACCACAAATAAGGTCTGCTTGTCTCATTTATGTGCTGGTATGTAGGCTACATTTATAAATTATAAAGGACCTATGCACGTAAAAGTATGTAAAAAGTTTAGAAAGTAGTAGCTTCATAATATTTTTGTGTCACCATTTTCATATTTTGTTATTTATGATTTCATATTTTGGTATAATTTTCTTCATATAATTCATCTCTCTATATATTAGGGTGTCCTCATTTTCGACTTTTCTTATTTCATTCTGCACACCCTAATTTTGTACCTTTTGTTGTAAAAAATAATTTAAAATCCATTTTGTTGAAATATAAGATGAGGAACCCGTGCCATATTGAGCTAGAACAGGCATGTCATATTGTTACATAACGGTAATGATTTATGATGTTACTTAATTTAATTAAAGCAGCTGTATTTGAAGATATTTATTGATTTATTTATCTTGTTTAAGACAATAGAAAAATAAATAAAAAATACTCTTTCTATAAGTAATTTTTTTGAATATTTATAAATTTAGGTAATTGCATCACATGTTAATGTTAATTTTATTGCAATTTGATACACTGTCAAATTGGGCAAAAAAAAAAGATGACAATTTAATTCCACACCTCTATATAGGCCTAAGGACCACCCTAATATATATATATAGTTCTTGGTCAGATGAAAGTAAGAAAAATACCAAGAAATGTCAGTTTGAAGTGGAGATAAAATAACCTTAAAAACGTGATATATGAATTATGGTTCATGCAAAGATAGCTATGAATTTTGATTGGAGCAGGATTCACTGTCAATCTTGAAATATACTGGGATAGAGGATCCCAAACTTAAGATAACTTTTGTAAGGCTCAACTGCACTTCTACTAGTGCTTGATTTTTCAGTTATTTTGTCGTAAGCTATAGCTCTTCTTCTGTATTTACTAACATTATTTAATATTTTAAACTTTTTCAAACAATTTTTATAACATTATTAGACAATTTTGATGTATTAATTTAAATATGCAAATCACAATATTATGACACTGTTAGACAATATTGTGACGCTGCTATTTTCTCCACAGAGTATATTACTTAGTCTATGATTTTTCTATCACTGTTTTGGGTTATCGCTGGTTGGATCAGTGTTAGGGAGTGATAAGTAAATAATAAACGTTTGGTAATTTTAATATTATTAATACATTTTTTAACAAAATATGGAGGAATTTTTTTAAACTGAGATTATTACATTTTTTAAATTTATGTTGGAAACAAGCAACAATACCAGAAACCTGGACAACAGCAATAGTACAATCTATTTTTAAGAAAGGAGAACGTAACGACTGCAACAACTACAGAGGAATAAGCATTTTAACTGCAGGCTATAAAATATACTCAAGAATCTTAACATTTAGGTTAAAACAAATAGCAGAGGTAATGGTAACAGAAGAACAAAGTGGATTCAGACCAGGGCGTTCATGTATGGATAATATATTTACGATAAAAGAATTTATAAACAAAAGAAGAGAATATAACAAGGAAACACACATGGCTTTTATTGATTTTGTCAAGGCATTTGATAAAGTAGACAGAGGAAAACTTTGGACAATTTTAAAAGAAAAAGGAATAGCAGCTATAAAGAGTTTGTACTGGAACATAAATTTTGTTATAAAAACTAGAAATGAAGTAAGTAAAAATAAAATTCATACTAATCAAGGAGTTAACAAGGATGCAGTATCTCTCCAGTTTTTTTAACCTATACATCAATGATATAATAAAAAAATGGAACGAAGAAACAAATAAAGGAATAAAATTAGATAAAACACACTGCTTGAAAACATTATTATATGCTGATGACCAGGTAATAATAGCAAATACGGAAGACGAGCTTTAAAGGAATATTTTTAAATTACATAATATATGTGAACAATATAATCTCAAAATATCCATAAAAAAACTAAGGTAATGGCATTCCAAGGGAAAAATCAAATCAGATCCAAAATAGTAATAGGAAACAAAATCATAGAACAGGTGAACCATCTCAATTATCTAGGATGTGACATTTCATTTAATTATGATAATGATGTAACTAATGAAATAGCAAAATTCCAGGGAATATGTGGTACAATAAAACAATCACTAAATAATAAAACAACAAGAGAGACCCAATTGAAATTTTATAAAACGTTGGCAGTACCGGTACTGCTCTATGGATCAGAACCCTGGATACATAAAAAACAGGATCTAAGTAGGATAATGGTGGCAGAAATGAAATTTTTTAGATCTGTTAAAGGGTGCACTAAGGAAGACAGAATCAAGGACACAGAAATAAGACAGGAACTTGAAATATTTGCAATAACTGATAAAATAGATACATATAGACAAAAATGGAAGCAACACATAGACACAATGAATGAAGATAGATATCCAAAACAAATAAAATACAAACCTAAAGGCACCCGGGATGTGGGCAGACCTAGAAAGAGATGGGCTGAAGTCGGAATGGGTCAACAGACCTAATCCATGAATGCAGATGATGATGATGATGACATTTTTTTAACATAGATTTGGGGATTTATTGCAAATATAGGTAATTTAAATTTTATAGCGACGGATAGTAATCAAGGATGATAATCGATATGTGGTTCGATTATGGGTTATCGTTGGCTCTATAAACTCTGGCGCATGCGCACAGTTGTTCTTTAGGACTTTGGAAAATATTTTACGCTAGTTTAAGTGCAGTTTTTCCCTTTTGTAATGTAACATAACAAAAGATAACCTAAGGTAACACAGCTATGTAACCAATGTTTCAGCCTGAACATTAATTGCTGAAATAATGTGGCTGAATGAACTAATTTGGTATTTGTCGGGTAATAAAGAAAAAGGTTTGTAGTCTGATATATAATTGAAACTCTAATGGAAAATAAACAATAAGAATGAAAATACATGTATACCCATTTGTGCCATATTAGCTAAATTTCCAACCAATAAAACCTTTCATCTTGTGTTAATAAAAATTTCAAATTTAGAATCTTATGGTTTCCCTAGCAGTGAGATGCCAGTCTATGAATTTTGAAACTGATAACTAACTATATTCATACTTAATGGATAACATTTTTGTAGCATCATGGTTGCCAATAAGTTTATTCATCTTCGATGTTGTTATTTTAAATTTATCACTTCTCACTAATTGACAAATTTTATTTGAAGAGAAAAATGTTTGCCTAAATTGGGATTTGAAGCTGAGGTCCCTGGTATAGGGACTAACATGTAAATATTCAGATTAAATTAGATAGGTTTGGTTAAACTAGTTTGGCCAAAATAGATTACCGGTATGTACTGGTAGTTTAGATTAGATTACTTAACTACTCGGCAACTTTCATTTTTTGTCATCACATTTTTTTTCTAATACTACTAGGTTGTCTTTTATGGCATTTCTGGCTTTCTCCCCTGGCATTGGTTGAATTGTTATCCATTTCTTAGGTTGGGGCTCCTGGAAGGCAAAGTTATGTTAACCCGATGATTTGATTAGTGATAAATGATAATGAAGCATTAGGAGAGTTCATAACCTAAATTCCAGACCATGGGAATAATTCCCTTTAAAGAAAAATTCCTACGGTCTGACAGGGAGTCTAACCTGGGACCTCATGAACAGTAGTCAGAAACGCTGGCCATTAGATCACACTATTGTTTTAGCAATGAATCATAGACATATTTCTTTGTAATAAGGTATATATTTTATTATTTCTACGTGAACTTATTATTCAATTTTCAGGCATCTTTCGGATTAAAAAAATAAATATATTGTATATATTCCTCAGGTAATTACTCGGTTACTGCTGCAATAATTTTAAAAAAATTTGTTACTTTTATTTGTATTTATGTAGATGGGTGCCGTAGCCGAGTGGTTAAGGCAGGAAGCCTTGGCGCAGAGCTATGGGACTTGCGCTGGTTCGAGTCTCAATGGAGGAAGAAATTTTCTCATGATATTTCAGCCAGTATGCGACTGATGCCCACCCAGCATCGTGAGGCATTTGGGTAGCTACAATAAGTAGCGGTTTCAGGTTTAGAAAACCAGCTATAATGGCTGGGGGACTCAACATGCTGACCACATGTCACCCCTACACTGGCTAGATGATCATCTATTTTCTGTCCAGCCTAAGAAAGACACTTCAGGAAAATAAATGGGCGGGTAATCCACGAAGCACATGATTGCTGCAGTTACTGCGATTCATTCATGACCAAAGCACAGTTCAGCGGAAGCGAAAAAATAGATAATGTACTTCATTAATATAATTACGTATTTAAAGCTATTTATGTTAACTATAGTTGATCAGAATACAGTATATACCTACATATTTCTTCAAAGGCCGAAGACTAACTAAAAATTCGCATTTGTTTGAAACTGAACGATTCTTGAGAGGAAGTTGAATGTCACAAATATGGCAGATGTCGGGTAGTTTATGTTAACTTAACTCGGTGATAAAATGTGTGATCAAAATTATTAGAAGCACAATGGTAAATTGTTAAAGAGTGGTGAAAAATATGTTATGTGTATTTTATAAGTTTATGTAGCATAATCCTGGCACTGTAGTGAACGATATAGTGCATTAATTTATCGGCTTGTAACAAACAGCTGACAGAGTTCGCGTGCACTCTTACACATGCTGCGCAGAGTAATACATTCGGAAGTTAAATGTCAAAGGGTGCTTTTTATGTTGGACAGATAATACCTCTGATTGACATGTGTGGGTGTGAGGCCAGGAGCCAGATGGTAGGCTAAGGGCCTTCTAGGCCTGTCGCGCCATGGAATAAATAAAAAGTAGATGGGCGTGTCATGTAGAATCTCCACTAAAATTATGGTGCGACTGTGATGAGTAATACTTTATTAACTGTTTCACTTTTTTTTCTCATTGGAAAGAAAGAAAAAATAGCAGACAATCTTTCATGAGAATAACCTAAGTCATACTTTCCTTTTAAACAATAATAAACCAATTCCTAATTGCTTTTAGGTTCTACAGCGAAACAATCTGTATGGAAGCCTTCATCAAAAACTCATACAATGTCAAGAAAGCGACCTAGGGAAGAGGACAATTCAGAAAGTGTTCAATCTGCTACAGCTACAGTTCCTCCTAGACAAATGGTGAGTGAATTTTCAACTCTTAAATTTATAAATTTCATTAGGAAGTGATATTATGAGGCTCTTTTTAATATTAATGTGAGTCTTTAACATCCTACCTCATAATTTGGCTGTTCTTGAGAACATGTTTCTATATGTATGCATATTATCTTCAGCTCGTTCAGACTGTTGAATTTATGAGTATTTGATAATAATTATGATGTTATATTTTAAATTAACCCAAGTTTCAGAATTGGACACAGTTTTATTTTTAGAAAGAAAAATTAACGCTCGGACCGGGATGAACGAGAATTTTTTACATTCGTATTGGAGTTCGGATGGTGTAACCGGTATCATACTGATGCGCAGAGTCAGAGATCTGGGGTTTGAATCCGAGTCTGAGCATTAATTTTTCTTTCTAAAAATAATTTGATAATAAATATCTTAGGAAAATTTTTGGACCAAAGAGAGATGATCAAACAGGTGAAAGGAAAAGACTACATAACAGTGAGCTACATGATCTTTATGCGAAAACAGCTTTAATAAGAACAATTAAGTCTCATCCACTGCAATGGGCAGGACATGTGGCATGAATGGGGAATGAAAGAGGGAGATAGGAACTCATTATATGAATGGGGAATGAAAGAGGGGAATGGAAACTCATTATAGGAAAAGAAGAGGAAAAGTCCCAGTAGTTGCCAAGAATGAGGCAGGAGAATAAACATTAACCATGATTTGAGGGAAGTAAATTATACAAACTATGATCGGAAAACATTAGCTCAGAATAGGAATGTATGGAGAGCTTATGTCCTTGTAACCATAAACCTATGGGTTTGATAGTGGTAGTGAGTTTCTGACAGTGTATTGGGGCATGATTATAGGGTTTGTTGCCCTGAGTTAAGTTCTATGTATCAATTGTATCGGATGATGTAGTGACCCATACAGGTCATCTAATGACGTATAATAAAGTTCCACTTCTCCTGAGCATGTCACATGACAGTAATATCTATAGTAATGTTTCAGGCATTTTTAAACTGGAAGATTGCAAGATTAAGATTGTTAAATCATTCAAAACAGTTTCTAGAAAAGAATATAATTGGTACTCACTGTTCAGTACAAGTGCATATAATGACACTTGCTTTAAACTCAATTCCTCCAATTATATGGGTGGTAATTTACTAATAAATTAAGGTGTAAGACAAGGATGTGTATTATCGCCCACACTTTTTGACAATTATCTGGACGATATTTTGAATAAATGGAAAGATGAAGCACTATCAGATGTCTGCTTTGGAGAAACTGATGTGAAAAATCTAACATATGCAGGTGATCTCGTAATTATACAGTATTCAGAGGTTATATTAAATTAATGTTGGGAAGTAAACATTATGAGGTATAATCATTAGTCTGGGTAATCTTCTAAGTACCAATAAAAAAGTCAATGTTCCAGACAGTAAGAAATCTGGAATTTATCAAATAAATTGTGAAGATTGCAATAAAGTTTATATAGGAAAAACAAAAAGGAATTAGGAAATTCGGACAAAAGAACATTTCAGAAATATTAAAAATTGTGAAATTGAAAAATCTGCAATTGCTGCACATAGTTTATTAGAACATCATAAAATTGGAAGAGAAGCTAAACTTTTAAAACAAGTAGAGAAACCTTTGGAATTGACAGTTTGAGAAAAAATATACATTCAGAAAAACAAAAATAGATCAATGAATTTTGATATCCCTAACGAAATTACATTGATTTCGAAGTTCATAAATTCAACCATAGATGGCAGCACTGAAGATGGCAGTTTGGAAAATTGCCGGCAAGAAAAAAAATTGACAGCCATGAAAACAGCTGAAGATGCAAATTATGTATTTTGCGATACTGCAGTTCTGTGTTTAAAAAAACAGAGATGTATGAGGTAAGACGAATTCACAATTCATTTGATTCTTAATAGATGATAAGTGTCTGGAACAAGTCCAACTTTTTAATTATTTAGGTTGCGATGTTACTTATAATTTGGATCTAGATATAATAAATGAATTAAAACATATCAAATGATGTGTGGAATAATAGAAAAAACATAGAAACAACACGTATAGCCACTAAAATGAAGTTCTGTAAAGTAATGGCAATGCAGTCTTCAACATATGGGAACGAGTCCAGGACAGTAAGGAAGAAGGATTATAGCCATATTCAGGCATCAGAAATGAGATTTTTTAGATCATTAGGATATATAAAGTTAGGTAAAATTAAAAATCAAGAAATTAGAAATAAATTAAATATATTTGCAATAAATTAAATTTGAAGAGAAAAATTTTCGCCTAGACCGGGACTCGAACCCTGGACCCTTGGCTTTCCGGGCCAAGTGCTCTACCAACTGAGCTACCGAGGCGAGTTACGATCTAGACGCAAATTTTTCTCTTATATACGTTGTAATTCCCTATCGCCAAATGCTTTTGAAACCATTGTTTCTATCTTTGCAAATGGCGGCTTCTTAGTTAAGAAGACATTTATTGGAAATTTAACATTACTTTAAAAGCCAGTAAGGCCTCTAATGATGTTTTTATTATTAATTTAACATTTCTCAATGAAAGATAAATTAAATTTGAAGAGAAAAATTTTCGCCTAGACCGGGACTCGAACCCGGGACCCTTGGCTTTCCGGGCCAAGTGCTCTACCAACTGAGCTACCGAGGCGAGTTACGATCTAGACGCAAATTTTTCTCTTATATACGTTGTAATTCCCTATCGCCAAATGCTTTTGAAACCATTGTTTCTATCTTTGCAAATGGCGGCTTCTTAGTTAAGAAGACATTTATTGGAAATTTAACATTACTTTAAAAGCCAGTAAGGCCTCTAATGATGTTTTCATTATTAATTTAACATTTCTCAATGAAAGATAAATTAAATTTGAAGAGAAAAATTTTTTTTGGCCGGAAAGCCAAGGGTCCCGGGTTCGAGTCCCGGTCTAGGCGAAAATTTTTCTCTTCAAATTTAATTTATCTTTCATTGAGAAATGTTAAATTAATAATAAAAACATCATTAGAGGCCTTACTGGCTTTTAAAGTAATGTTAAATTTCCAATAAATGTCTTCTTAACTAAGAAGCCGCCATTTGCAAAGATAGAAACAATGGTTTCAAAAGCATTTGGCGATAGGGAATTACAACGTATATAAGAGAAAAATTTGCGTCTAGATCGTAACTCGCCTCGGTAGCTCAGTTGGTAGAGCACTTGGCCCGGAAAGCCAAGGGTCCCGGGTTCGAGTCCCGGTCTAGGCGAAAATTTTTCTCTTCAAATTTAATTTATCTTTCATTGAGAAATGTTAAATTAATAATAAAAACATCATATTTGCAATAAATAAAAAATAGATGAATGTAGACATAAATGGTAGGATCATTTGTCCGACACCCAGCCGAGTGGTCAAGGTAAGATGCCTTGGCGCAGAGCTTCAGGACTTGTACTGGTTTGAGTCTCAATGGGGAAAGAAATTTTCTCATGGAATTTTCAGCCAATTTGGGACCGATGCCCACCCAGCATCATGAGGAATTTGGGTAGCTACAATAAGTAGTGGCTCCATGTTGAGAAAACCAATTATAACGGCTGGGGGACCTAATATGCTGACCACATGTCACTCCTACACTGGCTGGATGATCATCTAACTCTGTGATTAGCACATATGGATGTGAGGTCAGCAGCTGGCTGTTAGGCCTGTTGTGCCACGGAGTTTAGTTTTTAGTTTAGATAGGATCATTTGTAGAACATTGAAAATAATTGTCATGTAAACCAAGAGGAGAGATCCTGGATGGCCAAGACAGATATGGAATGAGGCCAGAACAAGCCTTTCATTTTAAATCATGAAAGGAAGAAGAAGAAGAAGGAAAAAAGTAAAAGATAAATCAAGATAGACACCAGCAGAAATCATATTTGTGAGGAGGCTGCAGGATATAAGTGATTAGATTTGAAAACAAATAACATATTACATGAATACAGAAGAACCCCCATTTTCTAAAGAATAATAGATTATAAAAACTGCACTCACCATGTAAACAGAATGACAAGATGAAGTTTCCCAAAATTAATTGTGCAAACATTCTACATGTTATGATCAGATCATGACAGACCAATGAAGAGACTGGTGAATGGATTCTGAGACTTGAATAGGCCAACAATGACCTACATCCTTGTGTAGTCAATGAAGATGAAAATTTGATTTTAATTGACTCTATTCCAGCTTTAATAATAAGCATAGTTAAACTAGTAACATCTATAACTTCAGAATTTATTATTATGAGTTACATTATTTGTGACTCACCTCATATTTATAGTTTTATTGTTAAAAAGTATTGATAATGACACTAGAGTGTTGAAACCATGGTCTGCAATAAAACTACAAATATGAGGTGAGTCACAAATAATATAACTCATGATAATTAAAATAAACCTCATATAGTGTCACTTCCTTGATATAATAATTTAAAAAATTCATAATTTATGTTTTCCATATATTTAAGAATATTACTTTTCTTTTTTTTTGAAGAGAAAAATATACACTCAGGCTGGGGTTTTGAACCCAGGACCTTTCACTTTCTTTGTGAATGTTCCAGCAACTGAACTCCAATCTAAACGCAAAATTTTCTCTTATATACACTATTAATTCCTGAGTACCAAATTCTACAAAACCTTTACTTCCATCATTGAGATGTATGAAATGAATAATAAAAACATTATTTTTATATTTGAAGAGAAAAATTATACGCTCAGACCGGGACTTGAACCCGGGACCCTTGGTTCTCTAGACCAAGAGCTCTACCAACTGAGCTACCTGAGTAAGTATCAATCTAAACGCAAATCTTTCTCTATATACATTGTAATTCCCATCCACCAAATGCTAGACCAAGAGCTCTACCAACTGAGCTACCTGAGTAAGTATCAATCTAAATGCAAATCTTTCTCTATATACATTGTAATTCCCATCCACCAAATGCATTTGGTGGATGGGAATTACAATGTATATAGAGAAAGATTTGCGTTTAGATTGATACTTACTCAGGTAGCTCAGTTGGTAGAGCTCTTGGTCTAGAGAACCAAGGGTCCCAGGTTCAAGTCCCGGTCTGAGCGTATAATTTTTCTCTTCAAATATGATTTATCCATCATTGAGATGTACGAAATCAATAATAAAAACATGGAAAAGGCCGTACTGGCTGTAATGTATAATTCCCAAATATGTCTTCTTAATAAAGGAGCCGCTATTTGCAAGATAGAAGCATGGCTTCATAGCATTTGGTGGATGGGAATTACAATGTATATAGAGAAAGATTTGCATTTAGATCGATACTTGCTCAGGTAGCTCAGTTGGTAGAGCACTTGGTCTAGAGAACCAAGGGTCCCGGGTTCAAGTCCCGGTCTGAGCGTATAATTTTTCTCTTCAAATATGATTTATCCATCATTGAGATGTACGAAAACAATAATAAAAAAATAAAAAAACAATTATTTTTATACTTTAAATATTTCTTCTTTTGACATTCTCATGTGTACTTATCAAAGATCAACTCATTAGCAGATATTAAGGAAATCCTATTTCACAGCCTGAGGACATTGGACTTTGATCTTTCAAACAAATGTCTTTCAAACAAATTCAGCTAATACTAATATATAGTATGAGACCTACCAGGCAAAAATCCTTTGTTAGAACTCTTTAACAATAAAGCATAAAGGAATGATAATGATGTATTTATTTTAGAAGGGTTAAGGGCATAAGGTCATCTTTTTCACTCAACCAGCACAAATATATATAGTATAGATTTACAATAATGTTATACAATAAACAGTTTAAAATTATATTTGAAGAGAAAAATTATACGCTCAGACCGGGGTTTGAACCCAAGACCTTTGGCTTTCGAGGCCAATGCTCTACCACGGAGCTATCTGAGCACACCAATCTAAATTGCAAATTTTTCTCTTATACATTGTTAATTCCCAAACGGTGAATGCTACGAGTCTTTACTCGATTATGTAATTGCAGTTTCTTATTTAAGAAGACATTTTTTTAAAATTTAAAAAGTTTAAAATTAATTTAAAAAGAATTCGTGAAAAAATGCAATATAGAATTCATATACATACAGCCCTTATTTTTATGCACTAAACATAAAAATAATATTTATATAATAATTTATTTACAAACAGGTTTACAATATAATAAAACATTTTCCTGTGCTCAAAGCTTTTTAAATTTGTGTCTTCTTTCTCCATTCTTGTCTGCCTTCCCATTCCAATTCTTCCAGACCTAGCTCCCTCATAATAATAATAATAATAATAATAATAATTAACGCTCCTGAAGTAATTAGACTGTATTATATAATTACGACCTATCTCCATCATAACAATAATAATAGTAATAATCCTAATAATAATTAACACTCCTGAAGATAGACTTTGTACTATGTAATTAAGTATTCTCTCAGGAAAGAATCAGTTTATAACTTCATTGTATAGTAATAACTGTGTGTGATTCACTTCAGAATGGTATGTAATTTTGGTTTTTATTTTTCATTATACATTGTAGGTTTTAGATAATTCTGAAAAATATGTAGCTATTGAGGTTGTTCTCATGAAAAGATTTTTGAAAAATTTTGTACATATCTTCATTGATCCTACATAGTTGACAGCAAAAATGAGCATGAAAGAGGAGCATGCAAACTCCTTGTAGGAAAACCAGAGGTAGATCAGGAATGAAGTGGAATAATAACATTAATCATGATTAGAGGGAAGTAGATTGTAGAGCTAGGAATTTTAGGTGTTGCACCTTAATTTTATTTTGTTACTACAATGCTGAAATTAGCTTGTCTTACAAAGAAAAGATTAAATAAATGCCCGTAAATGTGTTTTAGTTGCACCTTTTTTCAATGCTAGCACTTTTTTGAACCTTTTTATCAATGCAAGCACATTTTGCACTTTTTTAAACCGTTTCTGTCTCTTAGCAGCTTTGTATTTCCAAAATAATGTGTATATATTTTTTATAATTCTTCAAATACGCTTTCAAGGGTTGGTAACGATGTGTTGTATCACACAAAACCTAGGCAGTTTCAACATAAGTAATTTCACGACCGATGTTCTGTTGAAACTGCCTAGGTTTTGAAACCAGTCTAATTAGATGACGAGATATGAGGTGAGCTGAACAGAATTTATTTTAAATTTGATCTTCTTATTTGCCCAACATATTTCTTATCACAGTTCTGACATCCAATCTCATAAATACTAGCATGTTTGGTGCTTTTCTTCTTCTTCATTCCTCAAACAACACACTTTATACTGGTGTGCTTGGTGCTTTTCTTCTTCATCATGCCTCAAACAACAAACTTTATACTACACAAAACAGCATTGGCCTAGAAAGCCAAAGGTCCTGGGTTCTAACCCCAGTCTGAGCATATTATTTTTCTCTTCAAATTTAATTTAACACTTCAGTGTGAAGTGTTAAATTAATAATAATAACATTGATAACTATATTAGTTTGGTTAAGTAACGCCTGCTAAAGTGCACCCATGTCTCCCATGTAGGAATATACAGTTATAGAGTATACAGTATATAATGTTCTAGGGACCACAATTTTTTTCGAACCAAACACAGCATATAGCAATCAGATAAAAAAATATAAAGTTTATTAACATGCAAAATTAGACCATATGGAGTAGGAGTTCATCTGAAATGAAATTTTAAAAATTCTCTAGCAGTCGCAATTTTCTATTTTTCTCAACACAACTCAATATATGCTATTGAAATAGAACAAGGAAGGTATTCTAAAAAATAAGTGAAATCTGACCATTAAAATGTTAAGCTGAAATATTCTACCAGTTATATGGATGTGAAACATGGACTCTTACTTTAAGGGAGGAAAGGAGACTGCAAGTTTTTGAGAATAAAGTTCTTAGGAAAATTTTTGGACCAAGGAGAGATGAGCAGACAGATGAATGGAGAAGACTTTATAACAGTAAACTATGTGGTTTTTAAAGGAAGCCACTTATAATAAGAACAGTTAAATCTCGTAGACTGCGATGGGCAGGACATATGACACGAATGGGGAATGAAAGATGTGCATGGAAGCTACTTGTAGGAAAACCAGAGGGAAAACATCCAGTTTGTAGGCCAAGAATGAGGTGGGAGAATAACATTAACCATGATTTGAGGAAGTAGATTATACAGGGAATGATTGGATAACATTAGTTCAGGATAGGGATGTATGGAGAGCTTATGTCCGTATGGCCATGAACCTATGGGTTCAATAGTGCCAGTTAGTTAGTTTTTAATCTGACCATTAAAAATGGGGATTTATCTGAAACCCGAAATTAAAAAGTCACTCTAACAGCTGCTATATCTATATCTCTGTCTTCCCTTTGTTCTATATTCTTGTATTTGTTTTGATAACCTCTCAGTATCCATCTTTTATATAAGGCCATGCCATCTTATTCTACTGTCATCCAGAAGTCTATCTCCAAATTTAAGATTTCTGTTATTTCTGTATTCCGAATTTGTTTCCTAGTTTTTCCTACAACAAATGTGCCAGAGCTCTTAATAAATTCCTAACTAAAAGATATAGGCCTATAAGTAAGAACATTAAGATTAGAGTATATAAAACAGTCATTAGAACAATAGTGTTATATGGAAGTGAGATTTGGTCATTGATCAGAAGAATGGAATCATAACTGATGACTTGTGGAAAAAAAAAAAAAAATAAATTATGGACCAGAATTTGTAAATTCTGAATGGAGGATAAGATATAATTCTGAGTTGAAAAATCATTATTACTCTCTTGGTATTTTTAGCTGAAATCAAAGTATGAAAATTGGAATGGTTGATACATGTTGTCAGAATGGAGGCTGATCAGACTCCAAAATGAACTGTCAATTTAAAACCTGAAGGTAGACATAATGCAGGAAGGCAAAAGTTAAGATAGACAATGTGGAGTTGGATTTGCAAACTCTGGAAGTCGAGAGATGAAAAATCAAGGGTCAGGATAGAAAGGAGTGGTTGGCTGTTATTAGGGCAACTAAGGCTATACTCAAAGGGCTGTAAAGCCAAAGAAGTTGTTTTCCCTAACATATCTCCTAAATGATAGACCATTAATCTCCAAATTCAAGGTTTCTCTTATCTCCAAATTCAAGGTTTCTTTTATTTCTGTGTTCCAAATTCAGTCTTTTCTAGTTTATTGTAACATACATTCTAAATGTTTCATCTCCACTCTCTGTATTCTACTTATATCTTTCTTTGTTGTAATTCACATTTTAGTCCCATAAATTAATAGTAGTGAAAGATACATTTCATTCATTGGTTTCAAAGAAATGAAAAGGGCTGATTTGAATAAGGTATAAAAATATCTCAATATTTTAAATCTCACTTCAAGCAAAATAATTATTTTAATAAATGTTATTTTGAAGTTTTGTTTTATGAGGTAAGAATGTGGAGAGTGATAAATTGTATCCTTGAATTTGATTAATGGCTTTGCTTTAATTGGATAGTGATTGGGAAGTTTGATAAAATGTAGTAAAACTGAAGTATTAGAATGGCTAGGAGACAAGAAGTATATAGGTTACCACTTAGGTCAGAGATCAAAGATACGAATACAGTTACTATCAAATAGCTACTGATTCATTGCTGTCTGTCTTTTATTGGCCTTGTCTCATCAACTTATGTGAGGGGAGCAAGTGTGTGTTAATATAGTGGTTCATTAAGGATAATGTCAGTAGATGCAAGAAATAATACAATTGTTAGTCCAAGGAGACCTTATCGCAGTATTAGTACTTCAGCATTTGTGGTAAGCTGGTTTTATGGATTGAATATTTTCACACAATAGGATTAAAAACAATAATCACAAATAGAAATGAGATACACAAAGAAATTAAACATAGGCTCAATTCTGGAATTGCGTGCTATTATGCATTACAGAAACTCTTGATGTCCCAACTCCTATCAAAAAACATTAAACTGAAAATATATAAAACTATTATTCTACCATTTATATTATGTGGATGTGAAACATGGACTCTTACTTTAAGGGAGGAAAGGAGATTTCAAGTATTTGAAAATAAAGTTCTTAGGAAAATGTTTGGACCAAAGAGAAATGAACAGACAGGTGAATGGAGAAGACTGCTAAGTGAACTACATGGTCTGTATAGGAAGCCAGATATAATAAGAACAGTTAAGTCTCGTAGACTTTGATGACAGGTTATGTGGTATGAATGGGGAATGAAAGACTTGCTAGGAAAACCAGAGAGAAAATGCCCAGTTGGTAGACCAAAAATGAGATGGGAGAATAACATTAACTATGATTTGAGGGAAGTAGATTATACAGGGAATGATTGGAAAACATTAACTCAGGATAGGGATGTATGGAGAGCTTATGTCCGTGCGGCCATGAACTTATGGGTTCGATAGTGCCAGTGAGTTAGTTAGATTTGAAAATATCATTACAGGAACTTTTGTTGTGCCACCTTCTTTCAAAAAAAGTTAAACTGAAAATATATAAACTTCATAATGTTTTTTTTTTTTTTTCCCTGTGAAAGTTAAATAAAATATATAAAACTGTTATTCTTCAAGTTATATGGTTGCAAAACATGGACTCTTACTTTAAGGGAGGGGAAAATATTACATGTATTTGAGAATACAGTTCTTAGGAAACGTTTTGGACTAAAGAGAGATGAACAGACAGGTGAATGGAGAAGGCTATATAACAGTGAGTTATTCTTTATAGGAAACCAAATATAATAAGAAGAGTTAAATCTCATATACTGTGATTGGTAGGACATGTGGTACAAATGGGGAATGAAAGGTTAACATTATTCTTCCACCTCATTCTTGGCCTGCCAACTGGGTGCTTTCTTTCTGATTTTCCTACAAGTAGTTTCCATGCCCCTCTTTTATTCTCCATTTGTGCCACAGTGAGTTACAAATTCTTTATAGGAAACCGAAGTGCCATGATTTTGTTTTGTCAGAGTTAATTTCCATATAATATTTTGTGCTGATTTTAGATTATGTACATAATACTGAATCTCATCTTCATTACATGCAATCTAAGCTAGAGTGTAGTAATAATAAAAAACAATAATAGCAATAACAGGAACATCAACAAGGACAGTAATAATCATCATCCATGCAAGTATTAGGCCATGTGGCCTGTTACGATCGAAGGACTTTTTTGGACTTCCCAGCGATCTTTTGCCTTATGGGCAGTAACAAAGCATAGCTTTTGGAATTCTGTGAGATGGCATTCATTGAAGATAGACTATCCAGTTGTTCTGGTTGTTTTGGTATATGATGTAGAATGGGTTCTACATCCAACTCTTCCATAATTTCCTCATTTCTTTTATGGTCCCACTTTGTATAGCATGCTATACGGTGCATAAATCACATCTCATTTGCTGTTATTCGGCTTTCATCTCTTCTTCGTATTGTCCATGCTTCAATACCATATCATAATACTGGTCTTGCAAGAACCTTATAAAGCTGCATTCTTGTGTGTTCTTTTATACTAAAGATGGTTTCATTATACCATTAATTATCCCTGTCTTTTTTGTGAAATATGTGATTTTCTTTGCTATACCAGCTTCATCTTGAAATGTTAAATTATAACCCAAATAATTAAATTAATTTACTCGTTCTAAAATTCCATCATCTAAAACAATTTTGCTAGCTATAGGGTATTTCCCATAAAAGACTGTCACTTTAGTTTTCTTTGTATTGATTTCCATATTGTAGCTTTAGGCAATTATTTTAAAATTGTGTATAGAATACTGTAAATATGTTTCTTGGAGCTATTAATACCAAATCATCTGCAAAATAGTAGAACAGTAATAACCTAATAACAGATAATATTCATAACCTCATACTGCTAAATATACCTTCATAATATCAAGCTCATCTACATTACATGCAATCAAAGCTAGTATGTAGTAATAATTAGAGCTAGGAATTTTAGGTGCAAAATTTTGGTGAAAAAGGTGCAAAAAAGGTGCTTTAATTTAGCAGGAAAAGGTGCAAAAAAAAGTGCAATTTTTTAAAAATAGGTGCAAATTTTCCATGTGAATTATCATTAAAGAGTACCAAAACCAATTACATCAAGTAACTCACGCCTCGCCAATAAACTGTTGTTGCACTACACCTTTACTGCTTCATTGTTCCTTATTCTTCACATGTTTTGCGCTACTTATATGCTGCTTAACACAAATGCATTGATGTTTTTCATCAATTGTTATTGAAATATCACAAAGAATGCACCTGATAACAGATCCGTCACTCTGAATTCCATCTGCACTAAACTTTTTAACAATATCTTGTAGTTTATAGGAGTTCACTTTTGGTTTCGGCATACTATATACTGGTAACTCAGGAAAATAGCAGACCGCACTAGTCAAATATTATTTTGAACTGAAACATTTATTCACGCACTCAACAACCTTCCTTGCTTGAACAATAGCTTTTGCATAACTGTGATGCAATGAGGTGCACACTATTTAAGAGGAATAGCCTAACAGGATTGCACTGAAGTGGAAGTAATGTGATGTGGACTGATACCACATATCGTTACCAACCCTTGAAATCGTATTTGAATAAATGTAATATATATATTATTTTGGTAATAAAATGTTCCAAAGGAGACAAAAAAGGTTTGAAAAGGTGCAAAATGTGCTTCCATTAAAGAAAAGGTGCAAAAAGGTGCTAGCATTGAATAAAGGTGCAAAAATGTGCAACTAAAACACAGTTAGGGGTATTTATTTAATGTTTTCTTTGCAATACTAGCTAATTTGAACATTATAGTAACAAAAAAAAAGTGCAGCACCTAAAATTCCTAGCTCTAGTAATAATGAAATAATAGCAACAACATCAACAAGAACAATAATAACAATAAACAATATTCATACATTATACTGCTAAATGTCCACTGCTGTGGTCTCGAGGTAGCGTGCTGCCTTGTCAGGCAGCATGCCCGGGTTCGATCCCCGGTCGGGGCAGTTTTTCTGAGTGAGGTTTTTATCGGGGTTTTTCCTCACCTGTAAGACAAATGTCAGAGAAACTTTAAGGCCCAAACGGTCCCCGAAATCATATGGCCATCATCATCATCATCCTTATCATTGTCATCATCACCATCATCATCCTTCACCGGTATGGAAAGCAACGGGAAGCTACCACACCTACAATTCCCTAGTAAAGCTGCAAGCATAGCATGAAAATGCTATGATTGCAGTGAAGGACCTGCCTTTGGGCAGAATTACTATG
Source organism: Diploptera punctata (assembly GCA_030220185.1). NCBI lineage: Eukaryota > Metazoa > Arthropoda > Insecta > Blattodea > Blaberidae > Diploptera > Diploptera punctata. The sequence continues at coordinate 1,695,789 of JASPKZ010003868.1, read as the reverse complement.
GATGGATACTGCTAAATACACCTTCCACAGTCCTAAAAATCACATCACACAATTTATACTAGAACAGAACACTTCTCGGTGACAAAATGATACATCACAATATATATATATATATTATCACACTAATTGATCTTACAAATCACATTTTATGTAAATACATGTGGAAAAACCAAATACACAAATCTTGTCTAAAAATTAGTTGCTCAGTGGAAACTAAAGGAAGTTATAATTATACCTTTAGTTTACAATTCCATGGGTGTAATATGTGAGATATTGGAATCCAGAATTTCAACTTTCATAACACAGTAGCACTTTTACTTTGTGGGTGAAACATCTGAATATTGCCTGAGATACAGAACTATACATCTTCAGTGAATTTGAAGTTATCAGATGACATTTAATTTTTATATTAATATATATGTATATTTTTTGTTGAGGTTTTAATCTCTAGTTACATGCTACACAGGAAGTAGATAATAATGCAATTTGAAAATATGTAGACCAGTATAAGACATAACTGAGAAATATAAGATAGGACAAGTCAACAGACCTTGAAAACAACTGTCTTATTATGTGTTCTTTTGTTTCCTGAAAGAAAGCAATTTTGTTCTTAACAAATTGTGTTCTGAGTAAGCAACTTTCTAAGTATTTTAAGGCTATCATGCAATTATCGTTAAATAAATAATCATTGAATCATTTATATTGAAGAAAGTATAATTATTTACAAAGAGCAATGAATAGACAGGTGAGTCTATATTATTTACTAATATATTTTGTATAGTGACACTATAAGAGATTTAAAAAAAAATTAATATATATATATATATATATAAACAAACAAATGTATGTATGTCAGTCTGTCTGTCCTTTATAGACTTCTAAACCATTCAACTGATCTTCATGAAAATTTGTATATACAGTGTTTATCTGTTATCTATTATGTTCTAAAAGCATTAGGTGTAGGAGTTCACCTGGAACAAAAGTTTAAAATTGCACTAGCGATCACAATTTTCGGTGTTTTACAACAAAAGTCAGAATATCCTATTAAAATAAACCAAGGTATGTATTACCCAAAAATCAGCAAAATCTGACAGAAATGGAGGTTTACTTGAAATCTGAAATTAAAAAATGCCTATACGACTGGACCGATTTTGATGAAATTTTTTGTGTGTGTTTGAGTGGGTTCCTGGATGGTTCAGATTCGCAATTGGACCCTCTAAAACCATTAGGTGTAGGATTTCACATGAAGTAAAAATATAAAAATTGCTCTAGAGGTCGCAATTTTCGATGTTTCACAATGAAAGTCAATATATCCTATTAAAATAAACCAAGGTAGATATTTTCCAAAAATGAGTGAAATCAGACAATTTGATTAAATTTTGTGTGTGTGTGTTTGAGTGGGTCCCTGGATGGTTAAGATTCACAATTGGACCCATAGGTGGCACTGCGATCGGGTAATAGGAATTTATGTCAGATATGTAGTCATCTGCATTACCGACATATTCTGTGTGACAATATGATTTCATAATGCATGCTTCTTGAGCCACAACAGATGGCAGTGAGGAGTTTTCTTGCAAACTTATTAATTAGTGAATTTTATGGTAAAAAAGTAACTTATATTTTTATCGTCCTGCCATGACATGAGAATTGAATTGAATTGAATGTTCGGGCAAGACACTGTCTGCCGGGTCCACTAATAGTACAAATAAAAAAAAAAAAAGGAATATACTCAATTGTATAAATTTTGCTTTAGAAAAAATATAAAACTAATCAAACTAATACATTCATAATCAGCTGATATGGCATGGAATAAATCCAATCATAATATCTTGATAGAAACAATCCTGTTGTAATATGAATAGAAGTTTCCTAATATTACATAGGTATTTCAATTAGAATAAAATTTGTGTCCACCCCTGGGTTTACTTGAGTAGCACAATTGGTTAATGCATCAGTGCATAAAGCTGTAGATCTTAGGTTCAAACCCCAGTTCAGGTAAAAAAAAATTCTTTAATTTAATTAATTAATGCTTGTGAAGACATCTTAGGTTCAAACCCCAGTTCAGGTAAAAAAAATATCTTTAATTTAATTAATTAATGCTTGTGAAGACCTTGTTGGAGTATATTAATTTCAATATTACATTCACAATTAGCGGTCATGAAATAAATTCAATCATAATGTCTTATAGTAAAATCAACCCTGTAGTAATGTGAATAAGAATTATTTCAGAGAGATAGAAATGTGTGTCTGCTCATGGTTTGCCTGAGCAACACAATTGGTTAGTGCATGCATCAGTGCATAAAGCTGGGGATCTTAGGTCAAATCCCGATTCAGATTTTTTTTTATACCTCACCTCATTAGATTATACAGGGAATGATTGGAAAGCATTAGCTCAGGATAGGGATGTATGGAGAGCTTATGTCCGCGCGGCCATGAACCTATGGGTTCGATAGTGCCAGTGAGTAAGTAAGTAAGTATACCTCACCTCATATCCAATCTTCTAATTATACTGGTTTCAAAGCCTAGGCGACTTCACTTCAGTAATTTCTTGTCAAATGATGTTATGTTGTTCAGGAGAACTGGCTTCTTACTTCCTCTATTGTTGGACCGATGAATCTCTGGATGAAATCAAAATCCCAATTAATAATTATTTGATTAATATTTACTCTTTTTTTTTGTGAAAACTCTTTAATACTCTATAAAAACTATGTTATCTATAGCCGCAAGCAGTTTATCTGAATACACTTTTCACTTACAGAAAGGATGATTTATTTTTTAGTTAGGTTTTAATTTGTAGGAGGTTCACCTCATCTCATTCCTCATTGTGACTGCAAATATTATGTATTATTTATTTATATGGACTATTTAACTCATGCCCCAAATGGGAGTCAATGACCAATCACGTTTCAATGATTTCTGTTTTACAACCAATCAGAGTCGTGTTTCACGAAATATTTATCAGTGTTATAATTACCATATTAAAGAAAGCTCCTCCTTTTTAATATTCTGAACAGGTCTGGCCATTATTTTGCAGTGACTGAGCCTGTGAGAAATACGGCTACCATATTGTATATATAGTGCATGAATGTCAACACATATATAAAAACATTTGTAGCGATTATACCACCAAAAAAAGAAACCACTGTTTGCACTTTCTTAAATGTATTTTTTTTTCCCCAGGTAATAATCCAGAAAAATATAATTGTCATATTTACATCATACGACATCAGAAATGAATTAATATACAGATTGATGTGTTTCATTTTTTCTCCACTAGAGAGCATTCTTACAATAGTGCGTTCCTTTGGCAATAAATAATATGATCAGGTTGCAGTGATAAACAAAGGAAGCAGATGAAGCGCACCTATCGTTTCTCATTTGTTTTCAAACATCGCCGTTTACATTTAAATATATAAATATTTTAAAATAACTACAGTTAAATAATGATTTGTGAGTAAACAGCTTAATTTTATTCGTTAAATAGTCCTAACAAATGCCACTCTTGATTTCCAAATTCTCTAGATAAATTCACTCCTCACTTCGTGAGTCGTGAATTTATCGATAATTTGGAAATCACTCGTGGCATTACTTATGATAATTTTGACTTCAGATGTCCCATGATTTGTCTGTTATTAAAGTAACCATATTAAATTTTATAATGTTGTTTTGTATGTTTTAGAACATAATTATTGATTAAGTTCAATGAAAAATTTGTATATTCAATATAATTTTTTGTCAAAAATTTCCTACACTATCCAGTATCTTGAGACACCATTTAAACATTAACTCAGGATGGAGAGCTTATGTCCTCACAGTCATAAATCTCTGTTTTTGGTATTGTCAGTGATTTATTTATATAAATTAATTAACTCACTGACACTATCGAACCTGTAGGTTCATGGCCATGCGGACATAAGTTCTCCACACATCCCTATCTTGAGTTAATATATTCCAATCATCCCCTGTACAATTTACTTCCCTCAAATCATGGTTAATGTTATTCTCTTAACTCATTGTTGGCCTACCTACTTGGCACTTTCCCTATGGTTTTCCTACATGAAGTTTTCATGCCCCTCTTTCATTCCCTATTTGTGCCACATGTCCTGCCCATTACAGTCTACAAGACAATTGTTCTTATTATATATAGCTTCCTATAAAGATGTAATTCACTGTTATGTAGTCATCTCTAATAGCCTGTCTGTTCATCTCTCTTTGGTCCAAAAATTTTCCTAAGAACTCAAATACCCAAAATCTTTTTTTCCTCCCTTAAAGTAAGAGTCCATGTTTCACTTCCATTTAATTTAATTGGTAAAATAACATTTTTGTATTTTCAGTTTAATATTTTTTTAAAGAAGTTGGGCAATGCATAATAACATGAATATCCAGAATTGAGTCCATGTTTAATTTCTTTGTGAATCTCATTCCTATTTGCAATTATTGTTCCTAGGTATTTGAATTCACCCACTTCTTCAAAATTTCCCTCATTTGTCATTAACTGTCTATGCCTAACTTACCAATCTACATGTAATTGAGAAATATTACAAAATGTTAGTATACTTGATTTATATGAGAGTTGTATATTGGGACTTGTGTAGAAAGTCAATATACAAAGTCAATATAAATATTGTTATGGAGTTACCCAAATAGTAAAAGAAAATCTTTATTTGAACAGTGCTGCATTTACTTTACCTTGACTTATAAACTTTACAGTATTGATAAATATTAATTATATTACATATATAAAATGTAGGCATTTCCAAAGTAGAAGTAGCTTGAGGATGGTCTTGCCTCGGATGATCCTTGACAGATTCAGTATTAGTGGGATAGGCCGGTAGAGAAATATTCTGGAGATTTTCAGCTCTGGAATCTGGAAAATTTTAACAACAGCTTTCTCTACCTTATGTAAGAGTAACATAGCCACACAATTTTCTTATTCTCCTTATTCCATGTTGAAAACTAGGTAACTGCTTCCTCTTTCACTGATAAACTTGTAATGAACAAGGATGCAATTGAGCATAAGGGTAGTTTATAACCCCCAAAACAGGTTGTATAGTGTATGTCAAAATTTTAAAACAGTATTTATGGCAAGACTGGGTAGTGTTTTTTAAATACATAAATAATTTTAACTTTTATGCCATCTTTCAAAAAAAGAAAGTTGAGAGATAATTTAATATGTTCACTTGCTTTGTAATATTGTTGTTTTCTTTGTACTGGTTAATGCAAATTCCTTGGCAAATTTCTTTGTGTGAATTTTTATACATGAAAATTTTGTAAACAGGAGCTTGTGACACTTTGTTTTTTAATCTTAATTTAGATCTAAATGTTTTCAGGGTCAAGGTTATTGATTGGGTTGGAAAACTTTTGGTACTAATTTCATCATGATGCCAACTATGTCAGATGAATGTTTTTACATTCTTTTGTAGGTAATCATTGTACTCTTATGTGCTTCTTTTAGAATGACATTTCAAATGTGTCTTTAGTTGTCTTCATCTTCCCATATTTTATACTTTTTTTTTAAGTATTTAGAAATTGTAACAGCCATTAATAATATTGTGTAGACATTCCAATGACAGAATATTTAATTATTGGTGGGAAGTTTCCAGATGTAGGAGTTCATCTCTTGGTATTGTGATTAACCTATTCTATGATGTAACAGACCAATGTTGGGCCATAGCTTCTCCTTTATTAGGAGTTACTAAACTAAGTTAATTTAGTTTCGCTCATTCTCCTACATATGTCATGAATTGTATGCAGTTAACATATCAACGTAATGAGACATCTTGCAGGCAACTAAGATATTACTGGGATGATGAAGATCAGTAAATTTTGCTTAGAGGCCTCATTACTTAGGCTTAAGGATCTTTTACGAGACAGAAAATCTTTAAATTTGGAACCCACGGTTAAAAGTCCCTCTGAGAGGACTTACTCCTTGGATTTTTCCATCTTAAAAAATCCATGACTCCGGGCTGGGTTTGAACCTGCAACTCTCGGGACCAGAGGCAAGGAGCTTAATCACTAATCCACCGTGGCCGACTTTGTGATTAAACATTTAACAAAAACTTTTCAGTCCTGGTGGACTAGTGACTATTATACTCTCTTCTAGTTCTAATGTTTGTGGATACAATCTTGGTGGGGTCAATCTATTTTTAAGTGCATAAAAGTCCTGAGTATGGTTTCCTTCAGAAGGAAAACAAACTCATGGGTCCTGTTTCATAGATTAAAATAACTGAAGCCTGAATAAAGATATTAATGAATAATTTTTTTTAACCATGATGCTTCTAATCTGAGATATTAAAGAGTGTATTTTAATAAAATACTACTCACCTATCTCAATAGAAATAGAGATCTTCCACACATGTAGTTCTTGAGTCATTATATATATATATATATATATATATATATATATATATTAGAACAAGTAAATGTATTTAAATATTTTGGTCATAATTTAACATTTCAAGATGAAGCTGATATATCAAAGAAAATCACAAATTTCACAAAAACAAAGGGATAATTAACAGTATAATGAAAACATCTTTAGTACAAAAGAACACAAGATTATGGCTTATAAGGTTCTCACCAGTGTTACAATATGGTAGTGAAGCATGGACAATACGAAGAAGATACGAAAGCAGATAACAGTAAATGAGATGCGATTTATGTGCCGTACAGCAGGCTATATAAAGTGGGACCATTAGAGAAATGATGAAATTATGGAACAGTTGGATGTAGAACCGATCCTTCACCATATACAAAACTACCAGAACAACTGGAAAGCCCATCTTCAATGAATGTCATCTCATAGAATTCCAAAAGCAATGCTTTGTTACTGCCCTCAAGACAAAAGATCATGGGATGTCCAAAAAAAATATTGGATGGAAAATTCCTAATTGAGACCGTAAACAGGCCACATGGCCTAATAATTGCATGGATGATGATGATGATATATATATATATATATATATATATATATATAGTGCGATCAGTATAGCACTGGACAGCAGACACCAAGATTTCACTATACACTGCTGATGCACTTGCGGCAGGGAACGGACAACATAGCATCGCAGTGATACAACCACACACATTTTCGTAACTATTTTACAAATTGTCGTACTTACCAACTTTATTGAAGCAGGTGCTGGAGTAGTTTCATCTTCGTTGTCCATACATTTTTTGACACCTCTTTATAAAATTTGTTGTACAGATTATGGACTGTTGAACGTGACGGAATTTTTACACCTGGGAATCGTGTTTCAAAAAGTCTTCGTACTTGGCTGACAGACTGAGTTAACAAATATTGATCATAAATAAATACACATTGCTCAGTTGAAAAATTATTAGCCGTTATACAGTTCACACTTTACGCTTATATACACATCATTCAGTTTACACTTATACATGCCTGTTTTATATGATACAAATTTTAAAATTGAAATAACTTATACACATGCCATTCAGTACACAAGGAAAAGCGAGCAAGCACCTTATCCACTCAAAGCATATAATCTGACTGCGATCATGAATGCGTTGGATATGCTTGTATACTGCTGAGTCTGCGCACATTTCAAGTCCCATGTCTGCACGTGTAAGCCTTCGTCACCACACAGCACAAACCCTGTGTCTGCTGTCCAATGCTATACTGATCACACTATATATATATATATATATATGGTTAGTTCATGTCTAATGCGCTGCATCTAACACTGAAGTAATTAGCAGTCTTGCTCTCCAGTACTTTGAAGTTTTGGAAGTTCTCTGTTTGCAAGTTATATATATATATATAATATGAATGCTGCTTTGTTTGTCCTATATGTGCTCCTATACCATTCTTCCGAGTGCGATAACTTTTGTTATTACTTCAGGTTTTCCATAAAGATTGTATAACTCACTGTTAGGTATTCTTCTCCATCCTCCTGTCTCTCTCTCTTTGATCCAAAATTTTTCTTAAGAACTATATTCTCAAATACTTGTAATTTTTTCTCCTCCCTTAATGTAAGAGTCCATGTTTCACACCTATATATCTGGAAGAATAACCTTTTTATATATTTTTAGTTTAATGTTTTTTGAGGGAAATTGGGATGACAAGAATGCATGTAATGAATAATAGCATGCATTTTCAGAGTTAAGCGTATGTTTAATCCCTTTCTGCACCTCATTCTTGTTCGTAATTATTGTTTCTAGGTATTTGAATTAGCCACTTCTTCAAAATTTCTTTCATTTGTGTATATCACAACTATAGTTTAAAACAAAAAGAGTGTTATTTATGTATATGAGTCATCAGTTTTATTAATATAACCCTCTGCATGCCACTGGTAAAATCTCTTGTGTCAGAGATTTAAATCGCACCTGCCAATGTGATCGGCTTTGCAAGTAGTTTAAGTATATTGTCTGGCAGGTAATAGACAGGAGCACCAGAGCCGATTTGATCGGCTCATGACACCCAAAGGGTTAAGCAAACAAACATGATTGGAGTTATCTTGTGTAACAGTTTTAATTTATCTTTACCTTGTTGCTTTATAGTAACTAGTGAGATTGAACATTTCAGCAAGAGGTTGAGATTGAAACTCTTGGCAGTTTTAAGCCACAAATTACGGTCATTTAAATCTTGTTAGATGATACTTCAAGGCCACAAGTGAAATATTTGTCCTTAATGTGTTGCAAATTAATTTAAATAACGTATGTGTTTCAGTGGTTCAGGAGCATTATAAGAGAATACAACTTTATTTATCAATAAGAAACTTAAAAACATAGCATTAGAAAAATAATAAATTTGTAAGTAGTCTGTAATGAACAGTCTTGGACAAATTTATTTTTTGAAAAGAATAATTAAACAGACAGCACACAAACATGTAGGGTGGATTTCTCAACTGAAGTCTAAATCCCAGTTTTCCAATTTTTTATTGTTTCCATAACATACTGAAAATTCACAGAAATTCTTATGAAACCATAAATATGATTCAGACATTGTTTTGTAATTAACAGCCATAAATTTTCAGTTGAGAAATTCACCTGTAGAGTCAGAGGTCTGGGGTTCAGTTCCCGGATCAAGTGTTAAATTTTCTTTTCAAAAAATAAATTTAATGTTCATTGATCCTATTTAGTGGACACCAAAAATGACCCCGACAAAAAATGTGTGTCTGTGTTAATGCTCAACCAGCTGCAATTTTTTTTAAACCAAACTTTGCATAGATTGTTAACCAGTAAAATCAGAGTGGGGTTAACCTGAAGCAAAAATCTTAAAATGACTCTAGCAGCCACAATTTTGCATTTTTCGTAACGAAACTCAATATATGACATTTAAATAGAACAAGAAAGGTATTCTCCTAAAACCAATGAAATCACTCAATTAGAAATGAAAGCCAAAATTTAAAAATAACTGTAGCAACACCATATTTGTTTCTTTTGCAGTGAAACCACTTGTAACATGAATAAGGAAAGTAAGATTGATATCTTTAATAAAATAAATCTGACCATAAATTTGACTTGCTGAGGAATATGCTTATTGTAGCAGCTCCTGCATGACAAACTTATTTTATTATCTTCCAAACATGCATTAATCAGAGCAAATGGTCTGTTACGGTCTTATCTCAGTTCATCTCTTCATGGTTAACCATTTGACCTGATTCTAGAAGTACATATTATAAAATTTGTTTGGATATCCGAGTCCTTTTTATTCTTCTAATGTTTTCTTTTCTTAATTGAATCATTTCTTCAGTTTGCTGTTCTTTTAATTTGATTACTGTTTTGCAGTGTGTGTTAATTGATAGTATTGCTCTAATCAGTTCATTAGGAATTTCATTATCTTGAGAGAATGGAGAATTAAATTCCTTATCTTGAGAGAATGGAGAATGAAATTCCTAATGAACTGATTAGAGCAATAATATGAACACACACTGCAAAACAGTAATCGAAGTAAAAGAACAGCAAATTGAAGAAATAACGCTCACAAAGGTGACAAGGTGACTCTATAAGTCCATTCTTATTTAATGTAAGTAAAGTGATCCCACAACAGACCCGGAGGCCCTTGAGGTAGTAGGAGGTTAAGGCTCGCACTTTGTCAGCTGGGTTGTCAGCCCTGCGTGACGGCCGCCTTTACCCCAGAACAAGCATCTGGTACTCATTTCCGTTAGAGGCTGAGTCGACCCCAGGGTCATAGTGCCGCCAGAAGGTTTGGGTCAGTTTAAAAATCCTGACCCCAACGGGACTTGAACCCATAATGGATAAAATTATTGAAAACATACCATCACGTGTGGGTTATAAAATATTGTCAAAGTTATCAAATCTAGGAGATTGTGATGGTCAAATCATATGACTTCAATGGATAACAGTAGAAATTCTTTCTAAATTTTATTGGATAACACCTAGGGAAAAGACCTTTAGGAAGCTCTAGGCATAGGTAATAATCCTTTGAACCTAGCCATACTCTCTCCTTTGTTAGGAGTTTCTAAACCATTTTAATTTAGCTCCTGGATGACAGAACATCAGTCTTAAAATTACTGATGATGAAACCAGTTTAAATGGAAAGACAGGATACAAAATGAGATAAAAGGATTTTTATTTTAAATTAACCCTTAACCAGAGTTGTGCGTTTTGTATGTCGTTAGTGGAGTTGTGGGGTCGAAAAATATACCAAAAGAAAATGTGTTAGTATGTGCAGTTGTATTTGTATTTATTGTGAAAAATATAATTATAAAAGGTAGTTTGTTTATTTAAGTAACTGATTGTGGAATGGTATGGAACATTTGGGGGAGGGAAATTCACTAAATGACAGGATATAGCACATCCATCCATCCATAGTAATTCTGCCCGAGGGCAGGTCTTTCACTGCAATCATAGCATTTTCATGCTATGCTTGCAGCTTTACTAGGGAATTGTAGGTGTGGTAGCTTCCCGTTGCTTTCCACACCGGTGAAGGATGATAATGATAAGGATGATTATGATGGCCATATGATTTCGGGGACCGTTTGGGCCTTAAAGTTTTCCTGACATTTGTCTTACAGGTGAGGAAAAACCCCGATAAAAACCTCACCCAGAAAAACTGCCCTGACCGGGGATCGAACCTGGGCCCGCTGCTTGACAAGGCAGCACGCTACCTCGAGACCACAGCGGTGGACGATATAGCACAAGTGTAGTGAAAAATAGAACAATAATTACCACGAACATCTATACAATGAATTTGTCAGATTTTTTGTGTTCACACACATTTTTTTCACTGAAATTTCAAAATACACTGAATAAAAACCCCACGTAATTTAGAAACACTTTCTTTCATAATAGGATGTTCCTAATTCTCCACATAACTAATCAGCATGTTCTGGCACATTGGTCTATCACATCTAACACAATACTGGTTTGTTTTCTTTTGTTTGAACGAAGACACAATGCACACTGTTTTCTTTTACATCCTTGATTGGTCTTCCATTCTTCGGAAATGGTTTCTTCAAACTCCTGGAAACAATCATTCTGAGTTCTTCTGGTAGTTGATCATTTACAAGTCTTTCGTTCAGGTTTGGCTCTGTAAATTGTCGGCCTAAAGTTTTCAGGAATTCAAAGTGAAAAATTGGCTTATAATCCATGAAAGATGATTGCAATACCTAACCATTGACATCAGTTTTGTTCAGAATAGCATAGCAGACAGCCAAGGGACCATCTCCATCTTCGCCTGCTTGTGCTATATTTAAAAATGTTTTGTTCAAAGGTATCTACTCCCCCTTTCGTACTAATATAAATATACAAATGCGTATAATTTGTGGTTTGCATGTCTCAGGATCAGTACATTCCGAATGGTGCATGTTAGATAGCATAATGGCAGCTTTTTCTTTTTTAGGTACATGCAAAATAATTGTTTGATAATCTCTAAACCCGTATTCTGTGATGTCTATTATAGGTGTCCTGTTTGTTTGGAAGGATATGCTAAATAAAATTCAGAGTCACATTCTAGTTCTGAATCTGTTTCATGTTCAGAATAATTATAGTCAGGGTCTTTTCGAAGACCAGGAAATCAGTATCAAGCACTGATATACATTTACGAGCATGACAGGCCATATTAACACCAACTATACCAATGTTACATAAACTAACGTTCAACAAAAATACTGGAACGGTACTGGAGTTGTGGGGTCGTAAAGGATACCACTCTTTATTTTACTTATACACAGAGAAGGTAACAGTACTTACAGGTTACAGACCATGGCTAAGGGTTAATATTAAACAATATATTAATTGTGTAACCACACAAAACAATTTCGGAAAAAAATGGATTTTAAAAGAATGTCAGGGGTGTCCAGTTTCATTGGTATCATGAAAGACCCCACAACTCTGGTTAAGGGTTAAACCTCGTAGTGATATTTCCTATAATATAGTTAAGCTTACTTCCCTACAGATGTCATGAATGGCATGTAGTCAGCATACCAATCCAATGAGACATTTAGTAGGCAACTAAGGTATCCATAAAAATCCTTCAGGCCTATGGCCTCCTACATATATAGGAATGACTTATTTCTCACATGGGGAGCCAGTCTATGTAAGTTTTTTTTATAGTTATTGGGCTTCATTTTGCCTCCTAGCATATATTTTCTTTTCTCTAATTTGCCACCTTGGTCCTGAAGTACTTTGATACCTCCCTTCTTAAGCACTACATCCGAAAATTGGCAAAAATATGATAAATTATATTTGCTCTATTAGAGAACTCCATGAACAATAAAGTATGGGTATTTTGTCTAATATCCACACTCTACACATAATTATTTCTCATCTCAATAGAGAAAAAAATAAATGCATTAGTAAAGGGTAGGATAAGATAGGATACCTATTTTAGAAGATTGCTTACTGCCTTGTTTTATACAACCACTCTATTCTTTCTAGGCATAGATGAGGGGATTATATTCAGATGGATTTAAGGGAACTTTATAGGAGTAAGAATTTGATTCAATTGACTTAGGATATGGACCAATGAAGTCCGTTGGTGGAAGCAGCATTAAACCTATGAGTTCCATAAGCCATACAGTTTTCAATATTTTTATTTTATTTTTCTCACTTACATTGAAGGGCTTGGATGGGAATGTAGCCTGAATTAGCTCAGGTAGTCAGAGCATCAGCATGGAAAGCTGAAGGTTCAGGGTTCGTTTCCCGGTTCAGGCAAACATTTTTCTTTTTACCATTGATTACAATAGTTTATTTATTATAGCTTTAGCTTCTTAATACTGTATTAATTTAATAGATAATTCTATAGCTGTGTGGAGTCCCTTCATGTCTTCTTATTGTAGAAGCCATTCAATGTGTATTTGTAAATGATGATTCATTGCATTGAATGTGGGACCAAGAGTCTGAATTAGCTCAATGGTCAGAGCATCAGCATAGAATGCTGAAGGTTCGGGGTTCGATTCCCAGTTCAGGCAAAACATTTTTTTTACCATTGATTACACTAGTTTAGTTGTGTACATTAATTCACTTTTTTCAGTCTTAGTAATAGCTTTAGATTCTTTAATATTAACTTAAAAAATAATATTTTAAGAGAAAAATATGTACCTAAAGTGGAATTTGAATGCAAGATATCTGGTTTTTCCATGCCAGTGCTCTAAACCATTGAGCTATCTAGGCATCTCATTCTAGATGGAAATTGTTCTCTCTCTTATACAATCCTGTGCGCTCGAAGCCGAGAACCTTCGCTCTACACACCTGCCAGCTGCTTATTCAAGAAGACTTTTCAGTGGGATTATGTAGTTATATAATTATATGTAGTTATCAAAGAAAATCTGATTGAGAGTCCAGAAAATATTGGGAAGCCAGAACTAAAATTATTTTCTGATGCACATGTGATGATGCTATGTTAATATACTGATTGCAGAAATAAATGAAATAAACCTTTTCATATATTTTTCCTAATCAATAAATGTAATCAGACTTCAAAGAATGTGAACTACTGACCTTAATTCTGTGGCACTAATATGCTTCGTTGGTTTGGAGAAACAAGTTATTTGTATATTTTTTTATTATTAATAATAATTATCTTTATAATTATCAGTTATTTACTATGTTGTATGACATTTGTATCTTTTTATATTTTCAGTCTATCTGCAAAGTAGCACCCTTCAGCGATGACCCAGAAGCCATTCGTGAGAGAGAGCTTTGTGATTACTCAATTCGTATCTCGTATAAACTTGCAAAGTCTGGAAGAGGTATTATTTTAAAAGTTTTAAAATTATTTTATTATTTATTTGTTTATTAAGAATTCCACATATAAACTCTTGTCCTGTCTACTGTAGTGTGAACAGATTATGCGTTTTAATTTACTTAGTCGTGGCAATAGACGTATCATCTCCTGTCAAGTGACAGTCCTTCCATTTGCTTAATTGTCGCTATTACTCATTGTATCAAGTGATTTCGTACAACAATAAAATTTATTTACTCGTGTGCTCTATATGTGTGTTTCAATGCCATTTTCATTACTTGAACACTTGTATGTTTACAATACATACTTAAAATACAGGAAATCTTAATTATAACAAGAACTAATCATTATCTCAGTCAAAAAATTATATTATTAAGTCGACATTTCAATCTCCTTAATAAATAAATTTTTTGACTGAGATAACGATTAGTTCTTGTAATTATTATTATTATTAACTACTCTCAGTAAATAATATTTAACAAACATATTACATACTTATCTGCATTGGTTGAAATAGAAAATCTTGTGCGAAAAAAATAACGAAAATTCCGTAATCAATTTCCAAATTGTTCCATATTGAATGCCAAAATAATAATAAGTTTAGCCAAAAATTCAGACAGGTTCAGTAAATGATTGTATAAGTTGAAGGAGGAGTTATGTTTAAATATTAAAAATGTATCATTTCACCTCATATGTTGTCTTCTGTCATGAAAATACTGAAGATGGAATAATCCCGTAACTGCTAAAAGAAGACAAAATATGAGGTGGAGTGATACAATTTTAATATTTAATTATCAATATCTCACAGTGTTACTTCCTACTAAGTTTAAAAGAGGAGACATGTTCTTACAGAAGAAAAATGAGACACAATAGGACAGAGATTAGAGCACACCCCCACAAAAATCTCTTAGGCATTTGGTGCAGGAAACAGAAGTAAGTTATTGGTCTATTCGTCAAGCAACAAAATTACTTAAATTAAAGTCATTCAGAATTGCAATATTTAAAAAAATGAGATCCCAATATTGTGAGGTGGTTACATACAAATTTTATACTAAATTTAGATGTTATATTTTAAATTAACATTTTCCAGAATTGGACATTCTTTTAATTTAGAAATAAAAATTCATGTTTGGACTGGGATACAAACCCTGGATCTCTGACTTTACCGATTGTAGTAAATGTTTCAGTGCAGGGAGACTGGCAGATCTGCTTGCTGCAGATAAATTCCTAGCTCCCGCAACCATGAAAATTAGAACCTCTGCTATTGGATAATCTGTTCACACTGTATAATGACTTCATCAGAAATTAGAAATCCTAACAGTAGTAGAGATCAGCAAGCTAGCACACCAATATTAATTGTATCATACAAATAAAGAAAAATTTAATCTTATTTGTCAAAGAGCATTGTTTAAATAATATACTAACAAGGGAACTGTTAACTATTGCATGCTGAAACCAACCTTGAAATTTCTTCCAGAGAAGTGTTGTGATGTACAAAGGCCGTGTCCAAAAAATGATTTGCCATTTTTAATTGCAAGGCACAAAAATTAAGTGTCATATCTCTCATTTAATCTATAGGGAAGTAATACAACTCCCAAATTGGTACATTGGATAGCTCTCACACCCTGCCGTCTGCACTGTGTCCTGCATCAGTCCACTCCATTCTTATTCATGCATCTGCTCTGTATATTGGGTTGCCATTGTTGGATTCTGGCTTTGATTTCTGTGCCTTGCAATTAAAAATGACAGATAATTTTTTTAACATGGCCTTGGTGCTTCAAAACTCTTCTCTGGGAGAAATTTCAAGGTAGGTTTGGGAGAAATTTCAAGGTAGATTTGGTTGTAAGAATGAAATTAAAAAAATTAATTCACATTTCTGGAGTAACCATGTGTTTTTGTTTTATAGCACCGAGACCTGTTCGAGTATATGCAGATGGAATCTATGATTTATTTCACCAGGGACATGCCCGTCAACTAATGCAAGCCAAAAATTTGTTTCCTAATGTCTACCTCATTGTTGGAGGTAAATATATTTTTCTATATAAATATCTAAGGCACCGGTATGATGTCATCATGCTCATGTTCATTAAAAATTTCATACATACATATATATATATATAATGTTATATTTTTAAAAATGTGTGCTTTTTATTACATACAATTTTCCTCATTAGAGGATTGCCTCATGGACAAATTGATACAGACAATTAATTTTTTTAATTGATGAAATACATTTTGTAAATATATTAAAAAATTTCAAATTGTAATTGAAGTATACATACTATAAAGTAGAAATTTTGTAAAGATGGTTTCTTAAAATTGAAATTGATCCTCTAATGGCAGCGATGGCAATTTTAGAAAAATACACTCTGTCCAAATCTAAGAAATTCCAAAATTTAACTATTGTTGTATTTGCCAATGTATAAGGTATATTATTTTTCATCTTCAAAATATAGATCTCTACCCATATTGTCATGAAATAAGTGGAAGCCATGCTGGTCAAAATGGGAATAACTATCCAAAAAAAAAAAAAATTAACTTAAAAATCCAAAGAATAAAAATTGATTTAACTAACAAAAATAAATAGAAAGCTAGAAGGAAAGAGCTATGCAATTATCCATGTCCAGTCCCACATTCTAACAATGCCAGGGAAATCTCCTGTAGCTGCATTCCATCTCCTCACTGCTTATCTGACTACCTCCAGAAAATTGGAATTATTGACAAAGCCAAATGCACAATACACGATAAAACCAGGACAAGTACTCAACAAGAAACATCTCCTGACATGTAAACAACTGGACAGGAACAAACAAATCAGATAGAAATTCAAGATCTTTTGATATTTTTATTTTTAATTTAACCCTTCTCACTGAAGGATAAATTATATTTGAAGAATGTCTTCTTAAACAAGAAGCCGCCATTTGCGTGATCGAGCAAATGCTCATAGCATTCGGCAATCGGGAATTAACAGTGTATAAGAGAAAAATTTGCATTTAGATTGGAGTTTCTCAGGTAGCTCATTGGTAGAGCATTGAACTAAAAAGCCAAAGGTCTTGAGTTGAAACCCCAGTCTGAGCATATAATTTTTTTCTTCAAATATAATTCAAGATTTTGACCAGAAAGTAAGAGAAAAATGGTGTAAGTCAATTAAAAGCTCATCATCAGGGAAAATACTTTGGTTGGCTTTGTAGTGCTGTATAGTGAGCACGAGTTAACTGAAACCGGCGTATGGATGTGATGGTGCAAGACAGCAACGGAGTCTAGTGCATAGCTGCAGTGCATACGAGAGTGAACAGAATACAGCCGCAATGGTTCTGTGTGTAGTATACCACATTTCCCAACCAACTAATGTACTTTCCCTGCTCATCACTATTGAACAATATCATCTTATACAGTGTAGGCAAGTCAAGAGAAGTAGAACAACTTGTATCATCATTTTTCATAGCCATTTATGCTCTGGTTTTTTCCCTTCTAAAATCTTGAGCAGCAAGTTAAGGTATCACGATAATGAAAAATCCTGAGTATGGGTTCCTTCGGAATTGAACTAAAGCAATAGGGCCCTGCCATAGATTTACGGAGAATAAAATTACCTCAAGTCTGAAACGTGAGGCGTCTGATTAAAATCTGTCATGCATTTTATGTCCAGATTAGAATTGCACCTCCAATATCCTGAGTTGTTGAGTGTTGTTAAATAAAAATATTGAAGCTAAGATTAAATGGCTACAACATAACACACAAAATAATCTGTTAATATGGTTATAACTAACCATAGATTCATGACCATGAGACATAAGCTCTCCATACATCCCTATTCTGAGCTAATGTTTTACAATCATCCCCTGCATAATCAACTTCCTCAAATAATTCATATTTGAAGGGAAAATTTTATACCTGAACTGGGATTTCTCAATTCAAACTGAATTTTTTCTCTTATACAATCTCCTATCACCCAAGGCAAAAAACATTTGTTCCCAATGTCAACTGGGGCATTATTCAAGAAGACTTTTTAATGGGATTTTGACACAACTATTATAGCTGTAAATATTATATTTTTAATGTTTTTATTTTAAATTTATTGCTCATACTGAAGGACAGTTTATAGCCTTAAATTGTTCTCTTCAATTATTAATTTGTCCATCAGTATGAGTGATAAATTTAAAATAAAAACATTTAAATATACGCTTAACTAACTATAATAGTTGTGTAAAAATCCCATTAAAAAGTCTTTTGGAATAAGAAGCCGATAGATGGCATTGGGAATGAATGTACTCTCTTTTGGGTGATTGGGGATTATGTAAGAAAGAGAAAAAAAATGAATTTGAATTGAGATGCTTGGGTAGCACAAAGGTAGCTAGCTGGTGTGTAAAACCAGAGGTCTCGTATTCAAATCCCAGTAAAGGCATACTTTTTTTCTCTTCAAATATTAATTTGTCCTTCAGTGTTAGTGATAAACATAAACATAAAATAAATAAATAATTAAATATAGATATATTGCTGTGATTGTACAAGTTTACCAGCGAGAGATGATTTACCAGTAATAGTCTTATATTACATTTCCTTTATATATTTGAGTTGTATATTTTGACTCACCTCATATTTCTTGATTTTTATGCACACTAGTTTTGTCGCTTCTTTGTGACATTCTCGATGCTTTACAACTGTTGCCTTGCGGTTGTCACAAGAAGCGACGAAACTAGTCTGCATAAAAATCAAGTCAAAATATACAAATCAAATATAATTAAAATAAACCTCATAGTGTTATTTCCTACATATATTTAAAATTTCCTTAAGTTAAAAAATATATTAAATGTGATGTAATTTTTATTTATAGTCTGCAGTGATGCTTTAACGCACAGTAAAAAGGGACGAACTGTGATGACTGATACAGAGCGGTATGAAGCAGTGAGGCATTGTCGATATGTAGACGAAGTTGTGAGAGAAGCACCTTGGGAAACAGATGAAGAATATGTTACAAAACACAAGGTATTAAATTGTTAGAGAAATGTGTCATGTTTTCATTATTATGAATTTTTACAGTGATTTATTTTACATGATTCAGGGAATCTTGTTTTCCCAAATTCTCTAAAAAAATATATAAAATTTAATATGTTATTCTTATTAGGGCAAGAATCTGTGTTCTTTCATTAATTTCATTAATCTATTTTTGTTTGTTTGAATTCTATATGGCAGTAAATTTAGTATGTTGTCTGTGTGGACTAGTGGTTATGTTCCTTGCCTCTGGTCCCGAGGGGTCATGGGTTCAAATGCAGTGGGGTCAATAGATTTTTTAGGTTGGAAAAATCTAAGGAGCAAAAGTGTTCCAGGAGGGACTTTTAGTCATGGGTCCCAAGTCTGAAATTTTTCAGGCTCGTAAAAGAACCTCAAGTCTGAATAAAAAGACCTCTGAACAAAATTTAACTGACCTTCATCCATCTGAGTAATACCTTAGTTTATTACTAGATGTCTCTCAAGGCGATGTACTAATCACATACCACTTGTTGACATCTGTAGAGAAATAAGCATACTAAATTAGTCTGGTTAAGAATTAAAATAATTAATAGTGAGTGGAGAACATATTTTTAACGACTCACCTCATGCAATTTCAAATTTCTTTGATACCAACAATTTCAGACAATATCTTGTCCCTTTTCAGTCATGACTTCCACTGATGAAATTCTCTGGTTGTTGAATTATCTTTGGTTGGGATTATAAATTTTGAAATTAAATTTTTATCCACTGGAATATCGAAATTCATAGATCAATATTTATTTTTCTGAATGAATATCTTTTCCCAAACTGTCAATTCCAACGGTTTATCTAATTATATTAAATTAATGTTGGGAAGTAAACATTATGAGTTATGACTGAAGATGAACACGACTGTGTTTGAAACCGCGGTATCATGGAAGCATGAATCCTATGAGGTGAGTTGTTTAAACAAAATGTTCTCCGATGAATTTTAAGGTTTATCTAATTGTTTCAAAAATTTGTCTCTTTTCCAATTTTATGATGTTCTAGCAAACTATGTGCAGCAATTGCTGATTTTTCAATTTCACAATTTTTAATATTTCTAAAATGTTCTTTAGTACATGTTTCCAAATTCCTTTTTGTTTTTCCTATATATACTTTGCTACAATCATTACAATTTATTTGATAAATTCCAGATTTCTTACTGTCTGGGATGATTTTTTATTGGTACTTAGAAGTTTTTCAAACCAAATTTATTTATTGATGCCAAAGTAATGTTGTGTTTGTCAAACATTTTTTCAAATTTTCTATGTACTTCCAGATGGTAAGTAATTTTCTTGAATTTCTTCTTTTCTTTACTAACACTTTGTAGAGTTTCTTTAAGTTGTTTTTTCTGTTTGAATTTCCTTAATTTGTTTGTTATTATTTTCTTATTAAAACCATTTAATCTGGCTATATTTAGGATATTCTTGTATTCTTTCTAAAAATTTTCTTCATTTAGTGGGACATTTATTAATCTATATAAGAGGCTATTAAATATTGCATGTTTATGTGCAATAGGATTGAAGCGCGTTTATTTAATATAATTATCAGTATGTGTATCTTTCCTGTATACATCAAATTAAATTTTTTTGGGTTTTTTCATTCCTAATTATATATAAATCTAAAAAGGAATTTGATTTTCAATTTCTGATTCAATGGTAAATTTGATACATCTTGCAGATTAAGCAATTTCAAAGCATCGTCAATATGTTTCGAATTTATTATCGAAAAAATGTCATCCACATATCTGTACCAACTCTTGAAAATCCATGGGTAAGAATTGGTGATATGGCACTCAAAGTAACTCATGAATAAATTAGCCAAAAATGGCAAAAGAGAATTTCCCATAGATAAACCCGAAACTTGTTTGTAAAATTTGCCATTGAAGGTAAAATAAGCATTGTTTATACAAAGTTTTGTAAGGTTGATATATTCCTCTATTACTTCTTTTTCTAATTCTAAAGAGCTCAACCATTTTTCCAACAAATTCATCATTTTTTTCTATTGGAACACTAGGAAACAATGAAATAACATCAAAGAAT
Source organism: Diploptera punctata (assembly GCA_030220185.1). Taxonomy (NCBI): domain Eukaryota; kingdom Metazoa; phylum Arthropoda; class Insecta; order Blattodea; family Blaberidae; genus Diploptera; species Diploptera punctata. Next base: position 1,674,564 of record JASPKZ010003868.1, on the reverse strand, counting down.
GCAAATCTGTCATTATGAACCACTCTAATGGTATTCAATTTTTCAACTAGTTGTAAAGAATTTTCAATACTTTTGTTTTTGAATTTTGGGAAACTCTTAAGTTTCTGTACCAGCCATTTTGATTAGTAACATGGCGACCCTATATTATTAATTATAGGTCTCATTTTGTTCCCAATTTTATGGATTTTGGCAAGACCATACATTCTTGGATTAGAAGAATTTGGGACTTTCAACTTGAGTTTTTTTTTTTCCTCCAGAGATCGTGTGCTTAATTTGTTTTATAGTTTTGTCAAATGTTTTAACCGTTTTTGGTAGGGGATCTGTTTTTAATTCCAAATATTCTTTAGATTCTAAAAGGTTTTCCATTCTCTTTATACATTCTGATTTTCCTAAAATTACTATTTTATTCCCCTTATCTGCTTTAGAAAAGATTATATTTTTGTTATCTATCTTTTTTAAAATGACCATATTTTTATTTGCCAGTACATTTTTAGGAGTGTTTTTAATTTCTTCTAATTTTTTTTTTACTTTTTTTTTTAATGATTGCTTTTTTATCATTTTCTAAGCTTTCTATCGCAATTTCAATATCGGCATATAAAATCTTCAACATTATCTGAATAATTGATACAAGTTTTTAAACCTTGATTGAGCAAACTAAGTTTCTCTTTTTTCAAAACTACTTCTGAAAGATTAACTACATTTTCTTCATTGGGTGTAACTATACTTTGGAAACTTTTTGATGTATCATTCCTCTACTCTTGGTCTTCAAGGATAATTTTGTTCCTAGTGTCTGTTTTGCATTTTTTAGCCAAATTGTTGAATTTCATCTTTTGTCTATTAACTTTTTTCTTTATTTCAAAATTCAGAAATTCGAGAAAGTTTTTAATGAATTTTTCGAAACAAATAAATCCTAATGTTATATTTTAGGAAGTAATATTTTGAGGTTCTTTTAATTATTTTATTTTGAGTCTGTTTATCTTACCTCAATATTAATGTTGATTTGTTCTTGAACATGTTTCGATTGGATCCCAATCATCTTCAGCATCTTGCCCAGACTGGTTGGATTTATGTTGCAAATACTGGATGTCGATGTCAGCTCCCTCCTGTGGTTGGCCAAAGTACTTCCAAACGAAGAACAAAAACAGAGTTATGAATTTTGAAATACCGACGGAACGTGACCTCGTTTGGAGGTTCTTTGGCCAACCACAGGAGGGAGCTGACATCGACATTCAGGGTTTACAACATAAATGCAACCAGTATGGGCAAGATGCTGAAGATGATTGGGATCCAATGGAAACATGTTCAAGAACAAATCAACATTAATATTGAGGTAAGATAAACAAACACAAAATAAAATAAATAAATCTTATTAAATTAATATTGGGAAGCTAAAGCTATTACTATGATAGAAATAAGTAAATTAATAAACACAATTAAATTATTGTAAATCAATGGTAAAGAGAAAAAATTTTGCCTGAACCGGGAATCGAACCCCAAACCTTTAGCTTTCCGTGCTAATGCTCAGACCACTGAGCTAATCCAGGCTTCATTCCCATCCAAGCAAGAATCCTTCCTTTACCTTTTACTCTACTGGCCCCACATTCAATTGCCATGAATCGTCGTCCTTTCAAGTATTAGGCCCAGTGGCCCATCATTCACAAATACACAATGAATGGCTTCTACCTGAAGAAGACATGAAGGGACTCCACACAGCTATAGCATTATTTATTAAATTAATATTGGGAAGCTAAAGCTATTACTATGATAGAAATAAGTAAATTAATAAACACAATTAAATTATTGTAAATCAATGGTAAAGAGAAAATTTTTTTGCCTGAACCGGGAATCGAACCCCAAACCTTTAGCTTTCCGTGCTAATGCTCAGACCACTGAGCTAATCCAGGCTTCATTCCCATCCAAGCAAGAATCCTTCCTTTACCTTTTACTCTACTGGCCCCACATTCAATTGCCATGAATCGTCTTCCTTTCAAGTATTAGGCCCAGTGGCCCATCATTCACAAATACACAATGAATGGCTTCTACCTGAAGAAGACATGAAGGGACTCCACACAGCTATAGCATTATTTATTAAATTAATATTGGGAAGCTAAAGCTATTACTATGATAGAAATAAGTAAATTAATAAACACAATTAAATTATTGTAAATCAATGGTAAAGAGAAAATTTTTTTGCCTGAACCGGGAATCGAACCCCAAACCTTTAGCTTTCCGTGCTAATGCTCAGACCACTGAGCTAATCCAGGCTTCATTTCCATCCAAGCAAGAATCCTTCCTTTACCTTTTACTCTACTGGCCCCACATTCAATTGCCATGAATCATCATTCACAAATACACAATGAATTGTGTAGAGTAAAAGGTAAAGGAAGGATTCTTGCTTGGATGGGAATGAAGCCTGGATTAGCTCAGTGGTCTGAGCATTAGCACGGAAAGCTAAAGGTTCGGGGTTAGATTCCCGGTTCAGGCAAAAATTTTTCTCTTTACCATTGATTTACAATAATTTAATTGTGTTTATTAATTTACTTATTTCTATCATAGTAATAGCTTTAGCTTCCCAATATTAATTTAATAAATAATGCTATAGCTGTGTGGAGTCCCTTCATGTCTTCTTCAGGTAGAAGTCAGGATTACAAGAATAGTGAGACAGGAATCGCGACTAAGGGAGGGTGCAGGCATGACTAGGGCCACCGTTGGCATCAAGGGAAACGTTTCATATCCCATGCCTTCGAGGCTCGTAGCCCAGTCATGGTCTGGGGCCCCCAAGAAGTCAGGAATACAGGAAGCGATGGTCAGGGACCATCCAGAGTCAATTATTTAAAAGAATCAACTTTGGTCATTATTCTAAGTTCTTTGGATCATTTGGTCCTTTAATTAAATTTATGTATGAAAAATGACCATTTAAAAGAATGATAATAAAAAGTTACCTTACCCATGTAGAGGCTGCTCTCGTCCCTCAGGGGGACCGCCTTCGGTCCCCTACACCGTCCCTTTTGATTGTGCTAATTCTCTATTCCCCTCTGTTCGATGTCTCTCTAAGGGTCGCATGTTTGGACGCATTAGACAGTAAAATGCCTTCTTTGCTGAGCAAGTTGTATGCTAATACGATTTTGCTTACTCAGAAATCTGTTCATGCGATAATAATTGGTTAAATTTGTAAGCTACCTGCGGAGGTAGCTTAAATGAGCAACTCATATTAAAATCCCGAAGGGAACCGAACGGGAACCGATGGTAATCGATGTACTTTGCTGCTTTATCCAACATTTATCCAAGATGTCGGACCTTGAAGACTTCGATCATGTTTTCGGTATACACGGAGAAGAGAAATTTGATAGAGTCTACCAAAGAATTCAACTGGAAGAACAGGAGAATCGGCGTAATATTGCGTGTCGCAGACGTGTTTGTATACGGTATTATTTGCGGGATGCAAGCATAAATGCATTCCTCTATAGCAGACGAAAATAACGGAAGTGGTTTTATCGCTGAGAATTCTGGGTAATTCGTGCCAATATTACGAAAACGTCGACTCTCGTGCATGACCGATAAGTCGGCCGTTAATTCGTTCTTAGCAATTGCTCACGGTGAATCAGCTCACTAGTGATTGGAAGTAATTTGAGTAGAGAGTAATGTTCTAACATACGACCCTAAGTTGTTTTAAGTTTCCATGCCCCTTTTCCATACTCTCTGTTGCTAAAATACCTTGTCTCTATTTGCTAATACATGCCACTTTTATTTCCTGTAAATGTCTTGGGTCTTTAAATTGTTACTAATTTCTATCACTTCTTTTTATTTAAAGTACGCTCCCTGATGTAAAAAAAATAATAGTATTTATTGGCATGTAAATGTAATTGGTATAAATTTTGTTCATATTCTACTAGTTCAGCTTCTTGGAGTTCATAACTATGTAGAGAAATCTAACGTTCACATCCCAAAATAAACACATTCCAAAGGTATGGCTGAAATTTACTGTTAGCTGACCTTCTAATAGACACTTAGTTTTCTTGCATGTTGAGTGAAAAGTGACTTCATTTTAGTTCTCCTAAATTTAATTAGTTATTTGTTTCCTTGATGAAGTCAAGATGGTGGTGAGTTCACACATTATTATTCTGAAAACTACTATATCCTTGAACGGTCCCTACTATTAGTATTATGGTTATTGTTATTATTATTTGTCATCCAGTCTCTTCCATATTATTATTATTATCTTTTATTATGAACGTATGATTTGTACCCGAACTTTGTGTGTTTATTATTATTATTATTATTATGTTATGTGTTTATTATTATTATTATTAGTTTTAAACCCCTTAAATAAGTTTATAATTGAAATAATTCAATATTTTTACAATGAAAATGTAATGGTTTAATTAAACTATACAAACTAAGAAATATAAATGGACTCAGTTATTAGTTCTTTTTTTTTTGTCTAACTCTCGATTTTTAACTGAAAAATGTTCCTACACATTATAAGGTGCTTGCCTTTACCATAAAATATCCTAGGATAACAATTTCACACATTATTATTCTGAAAACTACTATTTCCTTGAACGGTCCCTACTATTAGTATTATGGTTATTGTTATTATTATTTGTCATCCAGTCTCTTCCATATTATTATTATTATCTTTTATTATGAACGTATGATTTGTACCCGAACTTCGTGTGTTTATTATTACTATTATTATGTTATGTGATTATTATTATTAGTTTTAAACCACTCAGTTATTAGTTCTTTTTTTTTTGTCTAACTCTCGATTTTTAACTGAAAAATGTTCCTACACATTATAAGGTGCTTGCCTTTACCATAAAATATCCTAGGATAACAATTTCACATATTATTATTCTGAAAACTACTATTTCCTTGAACGGTCCCTACTATTAGTATTATGGTTATTGTTATTATTATCTGTCATCCAGTCTCTTCCATATTATTATTATTATCTTTTATTATGAACGTATGATTTGTACCTGAACTTCGTGTGTTTATTATTACTATTATTATGTTATGTGATTATTATTATTAGTTTTAAACCACTCAGTTATTAGTTCTTTTTTTTTGTCTAACTCTCGATTTTTAACTGAAAAATGTTCCTACACATTATAAGGTGCTCGCCTTTACCATAAAATATCCTAGGATAACAATTTCAGCCACAAAATCGGTATTATTCTCCGTTATTCGCCTCATGCCCTGCATTGTCATTGTCGCACGGTTGTTTGTTTAACTCTAATAGTGTTTAAAATTATTTTGATATAATTAGTATGATTATTTATTCTAACCAGCATAGTGGTTAAAGCACTGCGTTACAAACCGGAAGGTCGAGGGTTCAAGTCCCGGTGGGGTTAGGATTTTTAACCTGATCCAAACCTTCTGGCGGCACTATGGCCCTGGGGTCGACTCAGCCTCTAACTGAAATGAGTACCAGACACTTGTTCTGGGGTGTAGGCGGCCGTCACGCAGGGCTGATAACCCGGCTGACATCAAGTGCCGATTGTCTAGAAATAGTGGGAGCCTTAACGTCCCATTACGTCAAGGGCCTCCTGTAGGGGGAATACTTTACTTTACCACTGTTATTACTTTATTACGAAATTGTTCCTGTTTTCCAAATCCTTTGATTTTTATGTATTCCATTTCCCTAACTATTTTCCCTGCTAGTCTTCGGTCATCATTTTTTGTAATTAAATTATTTATAGTCCTATTATTAGATTTATTTTAACTTGTTTATTTTCCAACTATAAATTACTCATTACTTTGCAAGTTGTCATGTGGTTCCTTGAACCTTACGTGGGCCAAGATCGATTACCTAACTAGTATTAGTGAAAAGGTCCCAGTTGCAGTGGTGGCAGTATGGTTAATGTAGCTACCGGTAGATGGCTCGGTAGTCACCGTTACCAACTTTGGCAAGAAAAACTTAATAATGGACGTAAGCCAACTTCCCATTGCCTAACCTAACAAAACAAATTACCTAGTTAATAAACCATAAATTAATTTTACGTATCCTACCTCTATCCATGGTTAAATAAGATATCCAAGATCGTGTTTTACGTGAATAAATATATATACATATATATATATATATATAAAAATTAATCATATTTAAAGAGAAAAATTATACGCTCTGACCGTATAATTTTTCTCTTTAAATATGATTTATCCATCATTGAGATGTATGAAATTAATAATAAAAACATTAAAAAAATTAATGTTTGCATAGTACAAAAGTGTTACAAGTGTTTAGTGCATTAGTGGCATAAGTTTAAGATGTGTCCGCCATCTTGTTTGCTCAAATTTTTATTACCCTTTTCGTAATCCAGAAAATATACGATAAAAAAATGCAATCTAGTGGCGTGTAAAGCAACCTATGATCCCTTGGGCTTATCTCTCGTGGTGATGCTTTCAGAAATGATTTATGTGTACATTTGATCGTGCCACGCCTTCCCGATAGACGAAATAAAAATATGTCATTATCAAAGTAGAATTATTAACAGTAAATGAGATATTGCCTTAATTAACACAAAAAAAATTAAATCAATTTCATAACTACACTTCCGGTTACTTAAACAGTGTAACTCTACAAATATTCAAGTTCTGAAAAAAAAATATAACCTAGGATAACAAACAAAAAATATCATCTGACTGAAAGTTTGTCAAAATCATCTACAACACCAAAATTATCTATAACCAAAAACTATATGTATCCTAAAAAAAATCAAGTTCTGAAAAGAATACATATAACATAACCTAGAAAAAATATATAGATATCTGACTGTAAAGAAAATAACATCTCTATGAAAAAACATCAACAACACCAAAATTTGCAATATAGTTACATATCCAAAAAATTACCCATTGACAATACAAAACATTGAATTATACCCAAAGGTAGATCCTAAAAAAAATAAAATAACCACAAAAAAAAATACACGACAGTCCAAAAGCCAGTTATTAATAATGTCCCAAAGTTGAAAATTTTCGGGGTTCTCCTCTCTTTTAAAAGACATAGTTTATTTATTAGTACCAATGTGATTTTTGATGTAAAAAAAACATTTAGATTATTATTGTATACGAATTGAAGGTTAATTTTTGCGGTCTAGGGTTCGTTTCCTTATCCTTGAATATAATAGAATATTATGTTCACGAAATCCAGCCGCCTGGTCACCAGAATGTTACGCGTGGACAGTTAAGCCCAGCCGTAACGTAGCGTAAAAGATCTCTATAGTTTAAGTGGTCTTTGGCCCAAGCGGTTGGCCTTGGTTTTGGAGGATGAATTCCACATTTAAACACTTTGAAACAAAAAATTATTATAATTTATTTAAATAAAATAAAACATAAAGCAATATTATAACCAAAACATATAAAACACTCATTAAAACCAGTTAAAATTGCCATATTGAAAAGCGTCAAAATACTAAAACTGATTAAATTCAGAGAGAGAAAACAATCATTTAAAAGAATCAACTTTGGTCATTATTCTAAGTTCTTTGGACCATTTGGTCCTTTAATTAAATTTATGTATGTAAAATTACTATTTAAAGAATGATAATAATAAAAAGATAAAAGATTCATATTACCCATGTAGAGCTGCTCTCGTCCCCCAGGGGGACCGCCTTCGGTCCCCTACACCGTTCTGACTTTTCTACTCAAAAACCCTGCTTTTTATATTCTCATCTCTACCTTTCACCATTCCCTAAAACTAATGGAAGCCCTATTTTCTTACCCAATCTTTTGTAATATTCCTAGTTCTATCATGGCCATGTTATATAAGATGTTTTTAACTACTTATCCTAATGTGTTTGGGTTATATAAGTTTTCATAAGAGTGTCCCATTAGGTTGAAACTAACAAAGTTGTTTTTGATATTATATAAGATTTCGTAAGTGTGTCTTCATAGATTGAAAAATATATTGATGTGATATAGTCATTTTATTATAATTTTTACCCTAGTTTTTTATCTATAAAACACTTGTGTATATTTTGATTGAGACTTCAATCCGTATTTTAAGGGTGATTATTTATTCCCTATTTTTTGGTATAATAAAAAGTATCTTGATATATGCTTCATCTGTTTTTATAGAATTTTATTATTATGGCAGTTAGGCCCTAGTGTAGGCGTAACATTGTGTATTTGTGAATGATGATTCATGGCAATTGAATGTGGGGCCAGTAGAGTAAAAGGTAAAGGAAGGATTCTTGCTTGGATGGGAATGAAGCCTGGATTAGCTCAGTGGTCTGAGCATTAGCACGGAAAGCTAAAGGTTCGGGGTTCGATTCCCGGTTCAGGCAAAAATTTTTTCTCTTTACCATTGATTTACAATAATTTAATTGTGTTTATTAATTTACTTATTTCTATCATAGTAATAGCTTTAGCTTCCCAATATTAATTTAATAAATAATGCTATAGCTGTGTGGAGTCCCTTCATGTCTTCTTCAGGTAGAAGCCATTCATTGTGTGTTTGTGAATGATGATTCATGGCAATTGAATGTGGGGCCAGTAGAGTAAAAGGTAAAGGAAGGGTTCTTGCTTGGATGGGAATGAAGCCTGGATTAGCTCAGTGGTCTGAGCATTAGCACAGAAAGCTAAAGGTTTGGGGTTCGATTCCCGGTTCAGGCAAACATTTTTCTCTTTACCATTGATTTAAATAAATCTTAATTGTTTAATTCATTTCAAATGCAGGTGATAAATTTCTAAATTTTGAAGATTTGAATAATATTTGTTTTTTTTCTACTTCCAAAACTTTCTTGTCAGCAGTCTTTTGCTGTTTACTATTATTGTTGAATTTTACTACTTTCCTGGTGAATTATGGTGCTACATTATTTCGTATACATCTATCTATAAATTTTATGTTAGCCAATTTTTTTTTTCTTTTTCAATTTGATCTAAGAATTTGTTTAATGTTTAGTTTTTGTTCTGAAATTTTTTCATTAAATGTATTTGCTGATGTAATTTCTAACGAATTTGTATTGATCGATGCCATCTTGCACTTCAAAAGATTGTCATATAATTCTTTCCTAGTCTTGAGTAGACTTTAATCATATTTAAATTAATGTTGGGAAGTAAACATTCATTTAAATATAATTGGTTAAGAATCTTATTACTATGAAACACCCAGATCATGTAGCGGGTTTAATAGGGATCAAATCAATCAAAATCAATCATGTGTCTAACCAATTGTCAATCACCTCAATTACTCTTGACTCTTCAGAGTTATTGAACTGTACATGACAATAATACATATTTTCTTTTTTTTTATATTCAATGTCCCGGTTATCATTTTGACATTTTGGTGTTCTATCCTGGCATTGGCGTATTGTAACCCACTTCTAAGGTTGGGATGCCTGGAAGGCAGGGTTATGCTGCCCTGATGATATGATGGTGATGATAATGATAGTGGTGCACCAGGAGAGTCCCTAATCTTAAACTTTAGGCCACTGTTCAAGAACCAAGCTCTCTAGGCCATGCCATCTCCGTCTTCCATAAGCTGAGGTTCTCACCTTTCAATTGTTCCCGGAATTTTTTTTTATTAAATATCTTGTTAGCACATGATGTTGAATAGAGTGAGCCAGTTAGAGTAGGTTCTGCAAGTCCCACATATCACAGTGCAACAAATCGCAAGGTCACAAAACCTTTTTTTTAAAAATGTAGGCTTTCTTTATGTATTTCGACCTCCTGAATTTGAAAATGATACTCAAAACATCGTATCACCCACAGTTTTTGCACTAATCACATATTTTGCAATAATATCTCATAAGGAAATAGTACATATATATGGCACATGAATCATGCAGAAGTAGAATACAATTTTAAAACAGCAACATATTGAAATATACACACAGTGAACAGATGTATACAGAGAATGTGGTATAAAAGAAGCACAAAAATAATTCATTCTTTGCTCTCTTAGTTGTCATGGCGTGGTTCCTGCTTTTTTTTATTATGAGGAACATCCATATGCTCATGGTCCTAGCATCCAACAGTAGTTGCCCATCATCCGAACATCTCAAGTTCCCTGGTATCATTGTTCCATGTCCTTGATATCCTGATGAAATCTTTCATCCTGTTCCTCACTTACAGCACCCAAGTTTGGAGGGAAAAAGTCAAGGTATGAATTTAAAAAAAAATTAGCTTTAAACTCATTGAGCATCCCAGCATGTTGAACTATGTCGATATACTCTGGGATACGATTGTTTCCCAAGAAGTTTTTTTGAACCAACACTTAAAGGCAATCCAGGATTCTCGCTCCACAGCTTTCATTGAATGAAGGAAATCTTCATCTAGCATTAGTTTCTGAATAATGAATTCTTTCAACTTAGCATCTGACAGTTTGGAGAACTTGTTATATAGATATTTGAAACAGTTGCCATACTTAGGTAATGCCTTGGCAAACTGCTTCATCATGCCCAGTTTGATGTGCAGCGGGGGCAAGAATATTCTGTCTCTTTCCATTAGAGGGTCAAACTTGATATTTTTGTACTCTGGAACCAATTTCAACCTTCGGTTGCCACTGTTTTTTTTCTCCCAATGTTTGTCATGAGCCTGACAGTCCCATTGAAAGATGAAACAGGGAAATTTTTATATCCTGATTGTTGTCCTAGAATCATACCCAAACTTTCAAATCACCACACACCATCCAATTATTGTGATCCTCATATTGATTTGTGCAAAACTGTGGGTGATGCTTTGAATATCATTTTCAAATTCAGGAGGTTGAAATACATAAAGAATGCCTACGTTTTCGAAAAAAGTTTTTTCACTGTTGCGTTGTGATAATTAACCATGGAGAGATGGGCTGAGTCACTCTTTGCAGAAAGCTTGGTTCTTGAATACCGGCCTTAATCTAAGGCAAATATGAATGATGATGATGATGATTATGATGGCCATATGATGTTCAGGGATCATTTGGGTCTTAAAGTTTCCTGATATTTGTCTTACAGGTGAGGAAAACCTTGAAAAAATCTTTACCCAGGAAATTTGTCCCAACCGAGACTTGAACTCATTCTTCTGCATGACAAGCAGCATGTTAGCTCGAGACCACAGCGGTGGATGCATAAAAAAAATATTGTCAGTTAAATTGTTAATTTTTTTTTTTGTGTAGATTGACTTTGTGGCTCATGATGAAATTCCCTACATCTCAGATGATGGAACAGATCTATATGCTTGGTTGAAAGCAAAAGGCATGTTTGTGGCTACTGAACGTACTGAAGGAGTGTCAACGTCAGATATAGTTGCACGAATTGTACGAGATTATGACATCTATGTCCGTCGTAATCTTGCTCGAGGCTATAGTGCTAAAGAATTGAATGTTTCATTCCTTAATGTAAGTATGAATATTTTTTTACACCTAGTTACTAGGTTATTTATATTTATTATTTAATTTTCAATTACTGTATATCAGGTACTTCTTCCCATGTGGGACATATCGAGTATACACACACAATAATAATAATAATAATAATAAACAACTGAAATCAACTCATGTAACTTTTTAGTTAGAGCATTTTGAGAGTAAATATATTATAATAACAGAATTGTTTTATTACCAGGAAAAGAAATTTCGCCTTCAAAATAAAATGGATGAGCTGAAGGATAAAGGCAAACGTGTTATGGAGAATATTGGTGAGAAGAGAGTGGACATGATCCAAAAATGGGAGGAAAAGTCACGCGACTTCATTGATGCCTTTTTATTACTCTTTGGCAGGGAGGGTCGATTGGTAAGTTTTTAAAATATTTGATCAAATAATAGGCTATTTTAGTAAAAATGGCAGTGTACATAAAATCATAGACTTTGGTTTCAAATCCCAATTTGGGCAAAAAAAATTTCTCTTCAAATTGTATATTATTATGCACTTCAATTATTTCAGTCTCACATATGGAATGAAGGCAAAGGACGACTTATGCAGGCTTTGTCTCCACCAGCAAGTCCACATAGAGATGGAAGTCCAACTTCATCCAATAGCAATGAGCAAGATGAATCAGTCAGGTGAGATAAGAGTGCAACATTATTTATTTATTTTGTATCATTATTCACTTTTCTTGGTAAATGAAATAATGTTACCATCCTTGAGAAGGAATATATATGATTAAATCATCATTCTGCGTTTTTGTCAGTTATCAAGACAAATAATGGGTTGGAATTTAATTTAATTTTAATCACCATTTCCATTAAAGTGTAAACAAATAGCTATTAATTAAATTATTTTTAGTCTGTTCATCTTACCTCAATGTTAATGTTGATTTGTTCTTGAACATGTTTCAATTATATCATAATCATCGTCAGCATCTTGCCCAGACTGGTTAGATTTATGTTGTACACCCTGGATGTCGATGTCAGCTCCATCCTATGGTTGGCCAAAGAACCTCCAAACAAGGTCATGCTCAGTCGGTATTTCAAAATTCATAACTCTGTTTTTGTTCTTCTTAATATAGATTTTTTCCAAATAGTCAGCTCTTTTGTATTTTCTAACTGTTTTAATAATTTGTCTGAATTTATATTATGTTTTTCAGACCAACATGAGCAGCAACTGCAGATTTTTCTATTTAAAAATGGGGAAATGGTTTTCTATCAGTTTTTTTTTAATTGTTCTGCCAACATGCACAATTCATCTCATATCACTGTTTTTTTTCTAATTTTTACTTGATTTCCAAAAAAATCCTCTAAAAAAATTAATTTCAATTGCTTGAATTTTACTGTTTTTGTTTTTTTTTTGTTCATGTTTTTGCTTCATGTAAGAAAATTTTATTAAAGTAGATTTTACAAACAAATCTGGTAACGATGCAATTTTTTTTAAAGAAATATTAATGTTTGAACTGGGAATCAAACATTATTTTTCTCTTCAAATATAATTTATCCTTCAGTGAGAAGTGTTAAATCAACAATAAAAACATCAGTCAAACACTAATTAAAAAAAAAGTCCAGGACTGGAACATGTTAAACTAAATATAACATCAAAATGGAAAATATGTTTTCCAATGGCTTGTAATTGGGATCCTTCAACCCATTTTGTTTTATGATAGAAAATATGAGGGGTTCAGAGCAAAAGTGGATAAAGTCCAAATTTTACTCTTTTGAGAAAACTGATTTACAGTTAAAGTAATACATTTAATTGCATATGAAGAAGTAAACATTAATTTTTTACAGTAAAAAAAAGGCAATACTTATTTAACCATTACTCTGAAGAATTATTGATATTTTGAACCCAAACTCAAATATAACTAGGATTATCAGTTTTTGGACTTGGTCCACTTTTGCTCTGAACCTCTTGTATATATGTATATATTTGACTTTTCAAGAATCAAATTACTATATTGGCCTAATAATAAGTAATCCCAGGATATAAGCGATATTCTTAAATTTCAAGGAGTAAAAGTGAAAAAAAAAAGTTTTCAATGTTTTTATTTAAATTAACTTTTCCAATCCTGGATATAATCTAATTTATGAAAGAAAAATTAAATAAATAAAGGTTTGGCATGAAAATAAGCCACATCTAGACTGAGAGAAGAAAATTTACCATAAACATTTATTTTGAAATAGAAGTGAATTAGAAGCTAACTAAGCAATATACATGATGATGTTATATTTTAAATTAACATCTTCTAGAATTGGATATAGTTTTATTTTAGAAAGAAAAATTACGTTGGAACTGGGAGTTGAACCCCAGACCTCTGACTCTGTACGTCAGTGCGGTAACCGTTATGCCATTTGAACTTCCGATAGGAACATCAAATTTCTTTTTACTTATACAATTAATTCTTCTTACCGCAGTGATTTACAGAGTCAGAGGTCCGGGGTTCGACTCCCGGTCCGAACATTTTTTTTTTTAGTTGTTTCTTGACTCATCTCATACTTCTTAACTCCTTTCCAGATCCAGATTTTGTCACTGTATTTGTGACATTCTCAATGCTGTTCACATTCACAACTGACGTCCAATGGTCTCCTCTCCTGCAGACTGACCTCCGCGCCATCTGATGGCTGACCGACAAACTTCCAAATCAATCCCCTCTCCTTATCACCGGGTATTTCAAAGTTCATAGTTGTGTTTTTATTCTTGCATATGTAAATTTTTTCCCAAATTGTGAGTTCCTTCAGTTTTTCCAATTGTTTAAGTAATTTTGTTTTGGTTTCTATTCTATGTTTTTCTGACCAGGCATGTGCAGCTATTGCAGATTTTTCTGTTTCTCCATTTTTAACATTTCTGTCAAATACAGGAATCTAAATACAAGATTAATGGAGAAACAGAAAAATCTGCAATAGCTGTACATGCCTGGTCAGAAAAACATAGAATAGAAACCAAAACAAAATTATTTAAACAATTGGAAAAACTGAAGGAACTCACAATTTGGGAAAAAATGTACATATGCATGAATAAAAACACAACTATGAATTTTGAAATACCCAGTGATAAGGAGAGGGGATTGATTTGGAAGTTCGTCGGTCAGCCATCAGATGGCACGGAGGTCAGTCTGAAGGAGAAGAGACCATTGGACGTAAGTTGTGAACGTGAACAGCATTGAGAATGTCACAAATACAGTGACAAAATCTGTATCTGCGAGGGAGTTAAGAAGTATGAGGTGAGTCAAGAAACAACTCAACAAAATTAAAATAAACCTCATAGTGTTATTTCCTACCTACATAACTTAATTTTTCTTTCTAAAATAAAATATACATGATGTTAAAAACAAAATAATGATAAAATTTGCATTGTTGCATGGTATAATGCTACCATTTTTGGTTATATTATTGGTATGTAAAAAGTCAGGGTAGCAAGTGTAAGCCATAACCGGACATTTTGTAATTGAAATTTGGACCAAAAGATGAGGCCAATACAGTACTGACATTAATTTGACTGAACTTCACTTTTGCATGTTACATTTTTCCTTGGTGTTGGTACAGTGTTTATTTCTCATTCTTGTAATTGAAAATAATAAATTTTAAGAGAAAAATTATGGGTATTTAATATAATATTATAAATATAAAATTAAAATAGCATGTCTCTTTACAGCCCCCCTCCACCTAAGGCTGGCCGCTTTGATTTTTCGCCAACTTCATCAACAAATGCAAAATTCAGCAATAACATCAGCCCAGAAGATGATTTCTCAGATGACGATGATGAGCGTCAATCAAAGTGAAGAGAATATGAGACAAAACATTGGTTTTTCCTCCCCCTTTACAGACATATAACAGTTTGTTGAGATACAATGCACGAGCTATAAGTTAGACTTAATGGCTGTGATATCATGAAGAAAGGTGCAGCTTAATTTCTTATGAATTTGTTACCTTTCAAGAAAATTAATTGAAAGATGAATTAGACTTTATGCTTAATTTGCAGCTAGATATTATTAGAAATAATTACAATAGTGCATTTAAATTTTTTTTAATTATACATTAACTTTGGAGTGAACAATTTTGAGATTTTTATCTTCTAGCTCTTAGTCAGTAGTAGTTAAAAGCTGGTACATCTGTAAAACACTGTAAGAAATTTTTTAATCGCATTGTATATAAGTTTTATAGTACTGCTATACAGCAAATCATTTGCAACATTTGAATTTTTGGCCAATATTCACCCCTACGTATAATTAGTACTCTGTTGAAATGTTTTGATTTTAATTTAAAATTGTGATGTATGTTGTTTTATTAAATTATTATTTATGTTCCTAGACTGTTTAAAAATTTGTTGCCTAGAGAACACATCGGTGTTCATATGATAAATCTACAGTGCCTTTCACTGTCAAGTCCCCCATTCCACGGTGGTAGACAGTGGTGGCCAATGATAGCCCAGTTCCCGACAAATTGAAAGCTTTGAGAATACAATAGGAAGGAACATTATGTGGTTTTACTTAATAATAAGTTTGGTCTGTTTAATTCTTACCTCATATTGTTTCTGTTAGACATGTGTTTCAAGGCATGTTTGCCTCGTCTTCAGTAGTTACAGATTTTTTTTTCCCAAGCTGTCGGCCCTGGATCTCGACTTCTGCTCTCTCTTTCTATGGTCCAAAGAACTTGCTAATTATATTCCTTTCCCCCAGAATTTCAAAATTCATAAATCTCTCCTTGTTCTTTTTTTTCCCCCATATGGTGAGTTCGTTTGTGTTTTTTAACTGTTTTAATAATTTTGTGTTTTTATGACCAAACATGAGAAAACATAAACAAATGTAGAAACTCACCATATAGGAAAAAATCTACACACAGAAGAACAAAGAGAGAATTATGAATTTTGAAATTCCCAGGGAAAGGAACTTAATTAGTAAGTTCTTTGGACCACAGAAAGAGGGAGCAGAAGTTGGGATTCAGGGCCAACAACTTGGGAAAATCAGTCTGTAACTACTGAAGATGAGGCAAGCATGCCGTGAAACACATGTCTAACAGAAACAACGATATGAGGTGAGAATTAAACAGACCAAACTTATTATTAAGTTGAAAACTGCGAGCTCCCAGCACTCTGGCCAACTTGAATCCCCTTCATAGGAGAGCAGGATTTTCATAGTGGTTCTGTTTAAGCATGATCATGCTTCGAATAAATACATTTATCCGAATCATTATTACTGCTATGGTTGTTATACATTCATGCTTTGTATGAAATGTTATTTCTATATTAGTATTGTGCTATAGTTTACATAATGCCTTGACATACTTACATATTACAACAGAGAATTTTTATATTGATTTGTATGTGCTAACAAATTCTTGCAGAGAAGTTTAAGACGATTTTTAACTGAATGTCCAGTTGTGCATGCCCTACATAGAGATATTGTGCGAAAACTTGTCACTAAATTTAGAGAAATGGGGTCTATAAGAATGAAATGAATCTTGAATTCTTCTTATCTCATACTTATATGTTTTTTTAAACACAGCACTGCAGTATCGGCAACCATCGTCACCATCATCAGCTGTTTTCACGACTGTCAATTTTTTTTGCCGGTAATTATCCAAACTGCCATCTGGTGTTCTTTTGAAGGAGTCATTTTCTAAACTGCCATCTGTTGTATTTTTTAAGAACTTTGTAATCAAGCTTGGTTTGTCCGGAATCTTGAAATTCATGGTTCTAGTATGGTTTTTTTTAATATATATCTTCTCCCAAACTGTTAAATCCAAAGGTTTAGGTAGATGTTTCAAAAGTTTTGCTTCTTTTTCAATTCTATGATTCTCTAATAAGCTATGTGCTGCTATAGCTGATTTTTCAATTCCTCCATTCTCTATGTTTCTAAAGTGTTCTTTTTTTACGAGTTTCCAAGTTCCTTTTTGTTTTTCCTGTATATATCCTATTGTAATCTTTGCAATCAATTTGATAATTTCCAGATTTTTTGTTGTCTGGGATGTTAACTTTATTATTAGTTAACAGAAGATTACCCAGGCTGAATTTGTTAATTGGAGCCAATGTTATATTAAGTTTTCTGAAATTGATCTTGAAGAAGATTTTCGGGCTGTAGGCCGTGGTCGTGAGGCTTGTAGTTCCCCAACGTTTCGCCAGAGACTGCGTCTGGCATCCTCAAGGGTTGTCTTGAGACTGGCAATTCTGTCCGCTGTCTGTCCTATTTATACGTTCACCGCGATGTGTTCGTAAGTTGTATCTGCCTTCTGATTGATTTTCTGAAATTGTTTTGAAATTTATTATGAACTTCAGGATGGTAAGTAAATTTCTTTAATTTTTCATCTTTCTTGGAATCATGTTGTAGAGTGGTGTACTCCTGTAACCTTTTCTGTTGTTTAAATTTCTTTAATTTATTCTTTATTATGTCTTCATCAAAACCATTTATTTTAGCAATATGTACATTATGATTATATTTATTATCAAAATCTTCTACATTAAATGGAATATTTATTAATCTGTGTAATGGACTATTGAAAATTGCATGTTTATGTGAAACATGATTAAAACCTGAAGATTTTATGTAGTTGTCAGTATGAGTGTCCTTTCTGTATATATTAAATTAAATTCTTTGTTGTTGTTCATTTCTTATTAAGTATAAGTCTAAAAATGGGGTCTTGTTATCTTGTTCAATTTCAATAGTGAATTTTACTGACTCATCCTGAAGATTAAGCAATTTCAATGCATCTTAAATGTATTTTGCATCAATTACAGCGATAATATCATCCACATATCTATACCAACACTTAAAAATCAAAGGATAATAACGATTCATTTCATTCTTATCAATAAAACCTCATAATGTTAAAAATTCCCAAATGTATTATTTTAAATATAAAAAAATATGATAAGATCTATCTACAGGGTGCGGCAGCATAACTTCCTTTTTTTAAAACTTAATAAAATGCATTGTATGAATCAGAAAATTTTTATTCGTTTTTTATAATATAGGCACATACATAAAGTTTTGTTTTACTCAGTTTTGAAGATCAAATCAGGTAGGTGACGTCCCCCATTCTCCATACACTGAGTAAACCGATTTCTGGCGTTTGTCATGACTCCTGCCAGCATAGCAGGCGTTATGTTGGCAATTTCTTCCTGGATGTTGGTCTTCAAATCTTGTAGGGTCCTTGGACGGTTCACATAAACACGGGATTTCAAATAACCCCATAGAAAAAATCACAAGGGTCAAATCGGGAGAGCGGGCCGGCCACTTCAAATCGCCCCTAATTGAGATAAGGCGCTCTGGGAAGTGTTCCCTCAAAACAGTCATCGATGCTCTTGAAGTGTGTGCCGTTGCACCGTCTTGTTGGAACCAAGTGTCCCCTAAGTCCAACTCATCTAGCCGTGGGAAAAAAAATTCCTGTAACATGTTTACATACCGGTCCGAATTCACTGTCACTGTGACTTCATTTTCCTCAAAGAACCAGGGACCAATAATTCCACTTGAGGAAATTGCACACCCACACTGTGACTTTAGGTGAATGCAAAGGCTTTGATGCAATTGTCGAGGATTGGTGTCAGCCCAGTAGCGCATGTTTTGTTTGTTGACGGATCCACACAAATGAAAATGGGCTTCATCACTAAAAAAAACAATAGCGTCCTCAGGAACGACTTCCAGAAGAACCTCACACGCGTTCCTCCGAGAATTGAAGTCACGTTCAGAAAGTTCCTGCACAATTGCCATCTTGTATGGATGGAAATGAAGATCATCATGAAGTATTCTCCTTACAGAACGATCGGAAAAGTCCAAGGGCAGACGCATGTTTGCGCGCAGAACGCCGTGGTGATCGCAACATTGAAGCTCTCACTACCTCAATGTTCTCAGGTGATCTAATCGGCCGAGGGACTCCAGTTCTTCGTCTTGTCGCACTTGCAGTTTGTCTGAACGTAGTGACCCACGTAACAATTGATTTCCGGTCCGGGACAGGGGCCAACGGGGCTAATTTAAAGCGATTCCGAAAGGCGTGCCGGGTTGCGATCACAGAACATCCGCTCGAAAAGTAGGCCTCAATGGCAAATGCACGCTCCTCACTGTTCCAACGCATGATGGCGACTGAACTGTGTCAGGACAAAACTTTATAGTCCCCCCTCTCGAACGAGACCACTAGCGCTCCGCTACGACATCAACCGACTAAATGGCGCACATTTTAAAAAAGGAAGTTATGCTGCCGCACCCGGTATCTATAATGGCATAGCCCATTGCTGAGCCATAGCCTCTCCTTTTTTAAGGAGTTACTAGACCAAGTCAATTTTTTAGTTACCTTATTTGCTCTGAGATATTGTGGATGGCATGCGGTCATCACACTGACCCAATGAGACATCTAACAGGCTACTAAAGTATTACTAGGACATTGATGTCAGTAAATTTTGCTTAGAGGCCTCTTTATTCATGCTTAAGGATCTTCTACGAGCCTGAAAATCTTCAGACTTGGAACCCACGACTTAAAGTCCCTCCCAGAGGACTTGTTCCTTGGATTTTTACGTCCTAAAAAAAATCCATCGCCCCAGCCGTGGGTTTGAACCTGTGACATTCTTTAATGAGAAATGAAGGTAAATAAACGTTTGCTTATATTTAAATTAATATTGGGAAGTAAACATTATGAGGTTATATCATTAATAGTGAGTGGAGAACATATTTTAATCGACTCACCTCATACATTTTCAAACTTCTTTGATACCGACGGTTTCAGACAATATCATGTCCTTCATCAGTCATGGATGCCATGACTGATGAAGGACATGATATTGTCTGAAACCGTCGGTATCAAAGAAGTTTGAAAATGTATGAGGTGAGTCGATTAAAATATGTTCTCCACTCACTATAAACGTTTGCTTACTTAAAAGAAACTAGACAAATTGGGAGAAAGATTAGAACATATCCCACAGAAATTTTCATTGTACATTGTATATTTGTACTGAATTGGCTGTGGGGTTATCATTGGTTGCTATCGCCAGCGACTGAGAAGCAGAGTTTTTGAGGGAAATGGGCTATCATCAGCTGCCACTGCAGGCCGAAGTGAAACAGGCAACTCAAGAGCAAAAGGCACTATAGTATATGTATATAGACAGTATTTATTTTATTGAGAAAATAGAATAAAATATGCACCGTATGAAAAGGTAGTTTTAGAAAAAAATGTGATCTGGTAATGAGAATACTCATGTGGTCGTATAATGTTGATATATTTCCAGCTTTGAAAGGCTGAATGCCTAAAGATGTTTGCTCATCATTAGTGAATAATTGTACTGTATTTTTGAAGATGTTAATTCTCAAAGTATTTAGTTTTTTGCTCATTTTTATTCCTTTCCATTTGGGGGAAAGCTGGAAAGATATTTCTTGGGTGGATGTGTAAATAGAGATATCTCCAGCTCGGGATGTGTGGGCAGGTAAAGCGAGATACCTCCAAAATTGTAAAAAAATGAGTTATCTAGCTAGAAAGAGTGACTTTTATTTTGTGTCATAAAAAATAAAATATTTAATTTGTTGGGCAGAACATTAACTTGGTGATTAGTATATTTCACAGTGTATTTTATGGTAACTCATAATTTTGGATTCTTGGTGTGTAAAAAGATAAAATTGGGATGGAGATATCTCTCTTTACACACCCACCCAACATTTATTGTGTACAATAGTGTAATAAAAGGTATGTAATGATCACAGATATAAAGAGATAGACTTGCAACAGACTGTTTAGCATTGAATCAAGAAATTGGTATCATCGCTACATTATGAGTGTTTTACCATATGATTCCAATCCATTTCTATTCAGTTTCCACTATTATCCAAGTCTAAATCCTATGCTTTGATTGAAAGAACAAAACGTTTAAAAATGTGATAAATAATTTAAATAAATTAATAAATTATAAGAAGCACACTGTAGCATAGTTACTATTGAACCCATAGGTTCATGGCCACATGGACATAAGCTCTCCATACATCCCTGTTATGAGCTAATGTTTTCCAATCATCCCCTGTATAATCTACCTCCCTCAAATCTTGGTTCATGCTATTCTCCCACCTCATTTTATTTATCTACTGGGAACTTTCCCTCTGATTTTCCTATAAGGAATTTCCATTCCCCTCTGTCATTCCCCATTCATGCTGCATGTCCTGCCCATCACAGTTTACAGGAATTAACTATTCATATTATATTTGGTTTCCCATAAAGATCATGTAGCTCACTGTTAAAGTCTTCTCCATTTGCCTGTCTTTTCATCTTTCTTTTTTCCAAAAATTTTCCTAAGAACTTTCTTCTCAAATGCTCATAATCTCCTTTAAAGTAAGAGTCCATGTTTTGCATCCATATAATATAACTGATAGAATAACAGTTTTATATATTTTCAGTTTAAAGTTTTTTGGAAGGAGTTGGGACGACAACAGTCCTTGTAATGCATAGTAGCATTAATTTCCAGAATTGAGCCTATGTTTAATTTTTGTGCATCTCATTCCTATTAGTGATTATTGTTCCTAGATCAATACTAGTAAAATTCATTGTAAGTTTCCGTTGAGGTGTTAATTCACAGTAATATAATGTATGATTAAAAACTATAAAATAGTCACCTTGTAGGTCCATCTCCTAAATTTATGTTGTTTTAAAACTCTGTAGGCCTTTCGGAACTAGTCCCATCATCAGCAGAATGTATTAGGTCCATACTTGTTGACCCTTGTTGAAGCACTGACTTGTTTGTGATTATTTTGTAGAAGATTGTGTGAACTGGGTATGTTCTCATTAAGAATCAGGTTGTTGATTTCTCTTAGGATTGCGATTTCCTCCAGTATATTTATCCTCATTGGAATGTTTTCTCTATGTAATATTTGGAGGGTGTTATCGATGTTATGCATATGGTGTCCAGCCTGAATTACATATTTTGCATAGCCTGATTTTCCTCCTTTATAAACAAAATCTCTGAAATGTTCTTTGAAACTAATGTTAAAATTTCTGTTATATAGAGAATTAAATTATATTAAACACATGGCAAAAATTAATGACTTCAATAAACAAATAATAAATAAAATCCTAAATAAAAAAAAATAAAATTACCAACATAACCAAACTTCAAAAAGAATCCAATGAAAATAACAAGAAATGGATAACTCTAACATACACTGGTAAAGAAACATTAAAATTAGCCAACACACTAAAAAAGCTTGATAGGAATATAAATATAGCATACAGAACTGGTAATAAATTATACAATTTAATAAATAATATCAAAGAAAAAATTATTTCAACAATAAAGGCATATACAAATTAACATGTATAGATTGCAATAAATTCTACATTGGAAAAACTAACAGAAACTTTAAGATTAAATTCAAAGAACATTTCAGAGATTTTGTTTATAATGGAGGAAAATCAAGTTATGCAAAAAATATAATTCAGGCTGGACATCATATGTATAACATTGATAACACCCTCACAATATTACATAGAGAAAACATTCTAACGAGGATAAATATACTGGAGGAAATCGCAATCTTAAGAGAAATCGACAACAACCTGATTCTTAATGAGAACATACCAGTTCACACAATCCTCTATACAAAATATTCACAATCAAGTCAGTGCTTCAACAAGGGTCAACAAATACAGACCTAATACATTCTGCTGATGATGGGACTAGTCCCGAAAGGCCTACAGAGTTTTAAAATAACTTAAGTTGAGGAGACTGACCTACAAGGTGACTACTTTATAGTTTTTAATCATACATTATATTATTGTTCCTAGATATTTGAATTCATCCACTTCTTCAAAATTTCCCTCATTTATCATTAGCTGTTCATTTCCACATATTTTTATTTTCATTTAATGCATAATAGCATACATTTCCAGAATTGAGCCTATGTTTAATTTCTTTGTGCATCTCTTTCCTATTTGTGATTATTGTTCCTAGGTATTTGCATTCAACCACTTCTTCAAAATTTCCCTCATTTATCATTAGCAGTCAAATTTCCATATATTTTTATTTTAATTTTATCCATCCTCAGCCAGAAACTGAATTCTGTATTAATTATTGGAAGTTCCCTCTTGTGGTAGACAGAATATACATCAGTGGGACACAAAATGTAAGACAAACAATAAAAATCACTCTACCAGAAACAACCAAAGATTATAGATGTGAAATGTTGTAGAATCTGTAAATGCAAATTAAATAAAAAATACTAATAATTTATTTTTAAGTACCTATTTTCTATCCATGATTAAAATCTGTTGTTCTCTTTTGTACAGAACATGAATGTTTGGCTGCCCATCTACAAAAATAAAATATCCTCCCTACTCTAAATTTGTGCTTTGTAGAGAATAAAACATTCTATTGAATGTGATTTGTCTTCAGAAATGCCAATGTAACAACTATAGATCTCTCATTACACTACTGGGAAGCAAGAAGGCAAATGGAAGAACTGTAATATGCTCGAGCATTAGCAACCAATCATTTTGTGTTGAGAAAATTACATTTAATAGCATCATGTTTATATTTTATTTAATGTGAAGGTAAATTATATAATGAAATAATGTAAATATTTGGCAGTTAATACCTTTATTATTTTCAATTTATTTAAATGGTACAATGGAAAAGAGGTATATGCCACTTTTGGTAATTTTAGAATTGGTACTTATAAAAATTCATTATGAAACAAGGTTACTATATAAAAATTAAAATATAAAATAGGCCGTGAAAGCAGCTGATGATGGTCGCCGATACTGCGGTGCTGTGTTTAAAAAAACCTAGAAGTATGAGGTAAGAAGAATTACAATTCATTTGATTCTTATAAAATAGGTACCTGAGATCTTAGTCGTACTCAAATTTGTAATGTTTTAAAATGTCAAGAAGGTCTTTTGAAAATATGTTCCATCTTCTGCTTATGCATTGGTACCAGACAAACCTCACAGTTAAATAATCCTTTTCATCAGGAACTTCAAAATTCAAAATCTGTCGCTGTTTTTCTGAATGTAGGTTTTTTTTTTCTTATGTGAATGCTGTTGATTTTTCTAGTGTGTTAACAACTTTGACTTAAAATTCATCGGAGAACATATTGTTTAAACAACTCACCTCATAGGATTCATGCTTCCATGAAATCGCGATTTCAAACATAGTCATGTTCATCGTCAGCCATAACTCCGACTGACGAAATTCTTCGGCCTCAACTATTCTATTGTCGCCATCTTCAGTGCTGCCATCTATGGTTGAATTTATGAACTTCGAAATCAATGTAATTTCATTAGGGATATCAAAATTCATTGATCTATTTTTGTTTTTCTGAATGTATATTTTTTCCCAAACTGTCAATTCCAAAGGTTTCTCTACTTGTTTTAAAAGTTTAGCTTCTCTTCCAATTTTATGATGTTCTAATAAACTATGTGCAGCAATTGCAGATTTTTCAATTTCATAATTTTTAATATTTCTGAAATGTTCTTTTGTCCGAGTAGTATATTACTCTACAAAATTGCAAAGAAAAGAAAAAATACAAGAAAATTACTTACCATCCTGAAATGCATAGGAAATTTCAAAAAAATTTTGACAAATACAACATTTCTTTGGCACCAATAAATAAATTTAGTCTGGGTAATCTTCTAAGTACCAATAAAAAGTCAATGTTCCAGACAGTAAGAAATCTGGAATTTATCAAATAAATTGTGAAGATTGCAATAAAGTTTATATAGGAAAAAACAAAAAGGAATTTGGAAATTCGGACAAAAGAACATTTCAGAAATATTAAAAATTGTGAAATTGAAAAATCTGCAATTGCTGCACATAGTTTATTAGAACATCATAAAATTGGAAGAGAAGCTAAACTTTTAAAACAAGTAGAGAAACCTTTGGAATTGACAGTTTGGGAAAAAATATACATTCAGAAAAACAAAAATAGATCAATGAATTTTGATATCCCTAATGAAATTACATTGATTTCGAAGTTCATAAATTCAACCATAGATGGCAGCACTGAAGATGGCGACAATAGAATAGTTGACGGCCGAAGAATTTCGTCAGTCGGAGTTATGGCTGACGATGAACATGACTATGTTTGAAATCACGATTTCATGGAAGCATGAATCCTATGAGGTGAGTTGTTTAAACAATATGTTCTCCGATGAATTTTAATGATTATACCTCATAATGTTTACTTCCCAACATTAATTAAATATAACTTTGACTTCTCTTCAATTTTATGGTTTTCTGTCCACACATAACCAGTTATTGCTGATTTTTGTATTTCTCCCTGTTTTATTTTTCTGGGGTGCTCTTTTGTTCTGATGTTCAGATTTGGTTTTCCCTATGTAGATAAAATGTGAGGAATGCAAAAATATCTGCATAGGAAAAACGAAAAGAAATCTGAACATCAGAATGAAAGGACACTTTAGAAATGTAAAGTATGGAGGAACAGAAAAATCGGCAGTGCTGCTCATATTTGGACAGAAAAACATAGAAGTGAAGTAAAAATTGCTGAAACTACTTTAAAAAAAACAAATTAACTCACTTTACGATAAAAAATCTGCATTCTCAGCCTTGGGCATGTTGGGATTGTATAAGAGAGTGAACATTTTTTTGTTTAAATTGAGATGCCTAAGTAGCACAGTGGTTTATTGCGCTGGCATGTAGAACCAGAAACCTTGGGTTCAAATCCCAGTTAAGTGTAAATTTCTCTCTTCAGATATTAATTTGTCCTTCATTGTGAGTGATAATTTAAAATAGAAACTTCAAGAACATTTTATAATTTTGTATCTCTGTGCTGAGAAAATGTAAAATTTATTTTTTCCGAATATAAATATAAAAAAAGTATTGAATAGTTAGATAGATTCAATTTTATGATACATTTTTCTCTTCCCAGAAAAAAATAAATAAATGGTAAACATGATTATAATATAAGTTTTGGTGGCCTGTTGCTCTTTTCTGTTCTACCCCAGAATTTATCCTAATTATGTGACTATTTATATTTGAAGAGAATCATTTTTCTCTTCAAATGTAATTTATCCTTCAGTGAGAAGTGTTAAATTAATAATAAAAACATCAATGTGACTATTACACTCTTCTAAGAGAATAGTAGACTTTTTTGAATGATTAGAGAAAACAAATAATGAGAAAGTTTGTGTCAAGTGGTATTAGTTTTATGCAGATGTGAATGACTGTGGGTATGAAAGGATATACAGTAAACTTCTGATTATTCATGAAAACGTTGTCTGGTTTTTTGATGTTATATTTTAAATTAACACTTTCCAGAATTGGATATAGTTTTATTTTAGAAAGAAAAATTACATTGGAACCCCAGATCTCTGACTCTGTATGTCAGTGCAATAACCGTTACATCATTCAAACTTCTGGTAGGAAGTTGAATTTCTTTCCACTTACACAATTCTCCTTTCATCCGAAGGGGTTTGAATGGTTATCTCGCACTGACATACAGAGTCAGAGATCCGGGGTTTGACTCCCAATTTGAACGTAATTTTTCTTTCTAATATAAAGTTATCTGGTTTGCTAATTTTCCACTCAAAATTAATTTCTATGAAAAGAAAAGGAAAAAAAACTTAAAAAAAGTTCTCTTTTCTTTAAATTATACCTTCAACTCTCTTCCAAATGTGTATGCTGATTCCTCTTTTTTCTTACAATCCACTGGATTACCAGTAGTGGGACTTTTTTTCCTGGTCTTGTGCGTATGAAAATGAATGTTCTTCCACTTTTTCGTTCTGCCATTACAGGGTTGGGACTACATCAATTCACTTTCTTCATTCTAATCTTTTTTCCTATCTCTTCTCACTATATCCTTAATATTGTTCATATACCCTTTCCATTGCCTTTCTCTTTCCCTTTTGCCCTTGCTACCATTTCCTCTCATCTTCCATTCTTACTACTTCTCCAAATCATCTCAATTGCCTCCTTTTTAATTTTTCTTCAATCAATATCTTCTTTAATCCTTTCCTGATTCTTTCTTTCCTTATCCTATTTTTTTTGTCTTCCCTCTTATCCTTCAGCGGTGAAGCTGAAAGGATATTGAAGAATCTCAGGTTCCCTAATTGAAATTGTATGTTATTTGTGTGGTGTAAATATCAAGGAAATATTAAATTAATGTTGAGAAGCTAAAGCTATTACTATGATAGAAATAAGTAAATTAATGAACACAATTAAATTATTGTTATCAATGGTAAAGAGAAAAATGTTTGCCTGAACCGGGAATCAAACCCCGAACCTTTAGCTTTCCGTGTTAACACTCTGACCACTGAGCTAATTCAGGCTTCATTCCCATCCAAGCATAAATCCTTCCTTTACCTTCTCTCTTTTTCTCTTTACCATTGATAGCAAGGAAATAATATAATAATAATAACTCAGGATAGGGTCGAGATTAGATGAAGGCCTTATATTTTATAGAGGTCTGTAAGTGACAAGGGTACTGGCCAACAATGTCTGATGCATTGTCACAGGTGCAGATGAACGAATTGGATAAGTGTGGAGAAATGGTGGAATGAAATTTGTGGCAGGGGAAAATGAGAAACCTGTCCAAGTTACATTTTGTCCACCATGAAACCCACATGTAGTGACCAAGACTCAATCTCAGGACCCCAGTATTAAGAGGGGAGTGTCTAACCGCTTGCATCATGAAGCCACCAAGAAAATGTTTGAAAGAAAAAAAAAATGATTTGCTTGTTGGGTGCAAGTGTGAGCATTGAGCAAAGCAAGTGTCGCACAAAGTGTTGTGTAGGATGCCAAGGTTGCTCATGGAATCAGATGATAGTGGTTATAACATATTACATTATTAATATTCTAGATATATAATTATTTTCAAGCTACATTTACAGTATGAAATTAAAATTTATTAATTAATGAAATAATATTAATGCAAATGTCTTAGATTGTAGAGCAGTTACTGTATGCGTTATTTTAAATCATTAGAAAAAGCAGTAATACTCTCCATAGCAGATTCTAATTCACAGTATGCATATGACATCTGCCATATTTCTTTCTCTAATTCGCAAATAAAGGAACATATAATTGAAAGATGGAACAGCATATGACTCAATGGTACCACAGGTACATTAACACGACAAATGTTCTTTCCAAGTATTTATGACAATAAAATGCAAACATGTTGTTCCAAATTTTATACTAACATAATTCCTCACTGGGCACAGTTACTTCCAGAGATTCAACATACGAGAAATGCAAGTTGTAATTGTGGTATTAGCAACCAAAGTGTTGAACATATTATCTTTGATTGTACTTTGTTCTGGAAGGAAAGATTTGAATTCTCATGTCTTCTAAATAACACAGCCTGTTTAAGTGAACCACCCATTACAGAAGTGCTTATGACAGAAAAGAACTACAGACTTTTTAATGTTTGTATAAATAAAGTTCATAAAAAACTTTAATTATAGATAAAATTATAATGCCTCACAACTTTGTAATAAACTATAACCCTAATGCACTTTAGGCAAAATAGGATTTATAAATTTTGGATATTAAATAATAGTAATAATACTCTCCACATACGTCTCGACAATCCCGCATTTGCAGGAACACTGCAATATATATCACTGATTACAACCAGGTCTTATGAAGGGGAGGGGAGATGCACATGAATGAAAAACCAATGATTTGTTGGGTCCTGAATCAGAGAGATAAAAAAAATTGGAAGCAGAACACGAGATTTTTTAGACCACTTCTTGGATTCACAAGGTTCGATCATCAAAGAAATATTGATATCAGAAAAAAATTGAAAGTAGAAAATATCTTCTTCTTCTTCTTCCTTCCAAGTATTAGGCCAAGACCTGTTACGATCCTATAGAAAATTTTCCCTCCAGCGTTTGAGGGAAATTCTCGTATAAGACTTGAAAGCATAATAATAGTCCCTTCGATTGGTTGCTGGCCAAAGGAAGGCAAGACCAGTGATGGGGCTGCCATCTTATAGCCTCTGGTCAAGCTTTTCTGGAGAAGAAAAGAAAATAAAGGAAAGAAGAAATGGAAGAAAGGAAAGACTCCCTAGCCCTCAGATGCCCTAATAGCGTCGGCGTCAAAAAAACAAGAGTTAACCAAGAGAGGTTAGATGGTAAAGTTAAAAGAGTGCAAAACACAAGTAAGTGGAAGAAATGTTTTGCACAGCTTGGGCACCTTGTGGTCGCCATCCACATATCCCCTAGATGAGGACCCCTGAGGGGAAGTAGAAAATATATTAAATAATATAACCAAATATCAACAAAATTAGAAACAACATGTTTCGAAAATGGAAATGGGAATATTACCCAAACTATCTCTACAATATCAACCACAGGGAAGGAGAGATTTGGGAAGGCCAAGACGTAGATGGATTCACCAAGATCACCTTGAGTAAACTGTTGTTGTTATCAAATGTTGGGCCTTGGCAATGAAGCCATTAGTGTTCTTGCTCCCCAAGATTTCTCTATGGTGGATCCAACTGGTAATACTTCAGTAAACTACAGGCGACAGATCGTACTAAAGTGTTCATGATGATGTGTCCAAGTTCTAAGAGATTTCCATCCCTCTTGCTCTATATTTTATGATTGCAATGAGTCCATTTCATGGCTCGCAGTATGTTGGATCTTGTTTCAAGTGTTAAAAACATAAGAATCAAATGAATCGTGAATTCTTCTTACCTCATACTTATGTTTTTTTTAAACCCAGCACCGCAGTATCGGCAACCATCATCAGCTGTTCTCACGACTGTAATTTTTTTTTTTTGCTGGTAATTATCCAAACTGCCATCTGGTGTTTTTGGCAGTTTGGATAATTACTGGCAAAATAAAGAATTTACAGTTGTGAAAACAGCTGATGATGGTGACAATGGTCGCTGATACTGCGGTGCTGCATTTAAAAAAACATAGAAGTATGAGGTAAGAAGAATTCACGATTCATTTGATTCTTATCAATAAAATCTCATAATGTTAAAAATTCCCAAATTTATTATATTAAAATGTTAAAAAAACATGTTTTAAAAATCTTAATAAGCAAAGGCTTCATAGCATTTGGTGGGCGGGAATTACAACATATATAGAGAAAAATTTGTGTTTAGATCGGTACTTGCTCAGGTGGTAGAGCACTTGGTCTAGAGAACCAAGGGTCTCAGGTTCAAGTCCCGGTCTGAGCGTATAATTTTTCTCTTCAAATATAAAGAATAAGTAATTTGAAATCATGCTGATGAGCAAACCTGCTCCTGGTAGGATGGGTTTAGTATGAATTGCTAAGCAACAGTCCTCACTCCAAGGCTTGTTCCTTTAACCCTCCGCATGCCACTGGTAAAATATCTTGTATCAAAGATTTAAATCGCACCCCCGATGTGATCGGCTTTGCAAGTAGATTAAGTATATGGTCTGGCAGGTAATGGACAGGAGCACCAGAGCCAATCTAATCGGCTCATGACACCTAAAGGGTTAATATCTGCTAGCATTCTTGGAGTCTGGACTTGGTCAGACTCCCCACTAAATTATAAATAGTTTTGCCACTGTTATCCTTCCATAACATTTCATCCCTACAGCAGTTAATGTTCCTTATTTCTTGACTTCTCACTGGCAATCTTTCTCAGACTCCATGTAATAAAATTAGATCAATTACTGTTTTTAACATTTATATTTTAGTTTTCTGCAATAGAATTTTTAATTTCAGGTTAAATTATTCATATATTTCTGATTAATCACCTTTTGTTTATCCAAGCAATCTTAGGTCCTTACTAAACTAGGTAATC
The DNA here is from genome assembly GCA_030220185.1 of Diploptera punctata. Classification (NCBI taxonomy): domain Eukaryota; kingdom Metazoa; phylum Arthropoda; class Insecta; order Blattodea; family Blaberidae; genus Diploptera; species Diploptera punctata. The sequence goes on along the minus strand of JASPKZ010003868.1, from coordinate 1,643,505 downwards.
AGGAGTTTGCTGGGTGCATTAAACGACTGAAATTTAAAAAATGTATCATGTAAATTTTCCATTTTATATCTGGTTGATGTTACTGTATAAAATTGTTAATAGGTTTGTATATTTCTTAATCCTAATGCTTGACTTGCTGTATTGTTAGAGTTGCTTCGTTTTGTACTACTGTTTTGTTATGTGTACAAGGATTGCTTTCTGCTGATAAGTTTTCTACGCGTGAGTTTCATCAACAGATATTAAAATTTTTCCAGTATTTTTACTTATTAACAATATGTTAAAATTTTTACAGTGTATTATAATATTTTATTTCACCAATCATTTGTGTAAAATTTTGGTAAATCTAGCAGGTCCCATAAATTTAACAAATCAAAATGGTGGTGGCTAAGTTGTTGGGATTTACAGCACATTCTGATGCTTTTTTCCTTTTTTACAAAATAAATATCTGTAAGGGGTGGAGAATGTAATTAATGCCAGTCCAATTTATTTTGTTAAAATTGTAATTAATTTCCAAAACATGATTTTTTTTTCAAAGTTATAGTTAATTTTGACACTACGCTTTTGTTTCAGATTCTGTATATGACAGATTGATGGTGTTATTATGTTCTATTTTCAATTTAAATTAATTCATTTGTATTGATGCATTGTGTGTAGAAAGCATATGAGGCTGTGTGTGTGTGTTTTCAGATCTAAGGGTAAATGCCAAAGAGAAGTTTAAATTCAGTACTCTTTGAAAATCATAATGGACCTATAGGCTCATACAATTTATTTTGATATTTGTTGCTTAATTAGTGATTATAAATCATGTATGTTACTTTTGAAAACTTGAATTAAAAAAAATAATGAACTTGGGTCCACAGACATACACCACCTGAAGTAACATAGATGGTGCTATGTTAATATAAATCTATATAATTAATTTTTTTAGGTAAAATTTTATCACTCGCCTCATATTTTTCTTCTTTTTTTAAACTAGTTTTGGAACTTTACACTTCAGTTCCATCTTGAGTATTTTCATGACAGTTGTTCTGTCGTCTTGAAGAGCCGCCTCTTCATTTCTCTCTTATACATATATAAATGAGCGTATAATTTTTCTCTTCAAATTAATTTGTCCTTCAATGAGAAGTATGAAATTAATAATAAAAACTTGAGTACCAGATGTTTCTGAGAGTAAAAGGTTCCATCATACAGAATTGACTGACATATTTGTGCCAATTGTCTAGAAATGTTGGAGCATTTCTAATTTTTTTCTACCTGTAAGAACATCACTTTTCTAAAGAGTAGTGTTGCATAATTTAATTACATTTCTGTTGGGAACTGCATAATACTTTTTTGCTCTCCGATGTATTTAAAAAGTAGCCATATTTTTGTTAAAAATAGTGTAATTTAATTATCCAAATGAACCAAATCTGCACGAGATGCATGACTTATGGCAGCCATTTCCCAACCTATAACAATGTTTATGTGATTATATAAGAGAAAAATTTCTGTCTTAAGACCCTTGATAGCTTAATGGATAAAACACTGGAACGGAAATCCAGAGATTCTGAGTTCAAATCCAGGTTTAGGCGAAACTTTTTCTCTTAAAATATTAACTTGTTCTTAAATTAAGTGATAAATTTAAATAAAAACATAAAAAATGGGTTAAATGTTTAACACAAAGGAAAGAGGATGTTAATTTAGCATACCGTATAGCACATTAAAAATATGTCAATGAAACAGAATTTGTATTAAGTTATGTGTGAAAACAATATAAAAATTTGTTAAATCTTAACATTTGTTGATGAAACTGGACATAAGTGTTGTGTTCATACTAGTTTAGTATATCATTAACATTTTGTAAAATTTGGATGTGAAATTCTATTGGAATAATTGTTAGATAAGTATTTAGGTTTAAAATGAATTGGAGCACAAATGTATGCAACAGTTTTGCAGTTGCAATATTACATGATGCCTTGTTTTATATTATTTGTATGAAATTTTATAGTCATGCATATTGTTTGTTCAGCTATTACTTTTATATTGAAATTCAGAGGATTTGGTGACACAGCAAATAGTTGACAAATGCATGTGTTTTGAATGGAACTAGATCAAGAACAAGAAGGCTTCTAGATTATTTCTCAATCAATGTTTTAACTCCTTGTTGATTAAGGTAATATAATTTTTGGACACAACAATACCATAGAATAGTTGTACTATTTTGATTTGAGAGTAAATGCTAAGGGAAAAAAAAATTGCCTTCAGGATAGACAAGTTGAATATATTAAACTAAACATATTATTTTCCTTTCTGTATTGTAAGTGAATTTTTCACTTTTCATAATTTTTATATATTGGAGAGATTTAAAAAAAAATTTTTTTTCAGTGCCCAGTACAGTTGTAAGATAGATCTATCGTCGTCATAACCTATGACACCGTTTTTATACTTTGAATTAGAATCTATAATGATAATTTAATTAATAAAACATGCTTCATTGGTTTAAATAAACTAGATACATGATAGAAAAAAAAAGGAAGAGGAATATTTACAAGGAAGAGATTATATAAATGCACAAATAAAAGGATCTGATGAAGAAAATATGGATTCTACTTACTTAAAAAAAATTAGAGTGAAAAAAATTACATTCAAGAATTTCAAAAAATCAAACTCGAAGTTTTACTGGTAATAAATTATTCTTCTTCTTTGGCTTTAGGGCCCTTTGAGTCTAGCCTTAGGTGTCCTAGTAATAGCCAACCACTACTTTCTATCCTGTACCTTGAAATAGCAAGTCTAAAATAGTATCTTTGTTGATGCCCATTGGTAAATTAATTGTCTGGATTTAAAAATAAACAGTATAATTAATTTTAAAATACAATAGGAAGTAACATTAAGAGGTTTGTTTAATAATTAAAACATTTTGTCTGTTCATTCTTACCTCTTAGAGTTAATGCTAATAAAATTCATTGTTAAAACCGTTGAGGTGGAGAGTCATAAAATAAAATAAGTTAAAATACCTTCTTTAGGCAGCATCAAACATCACACTGGATGCTGTAGCGAAGAATGAACTGCTGAAGATTGGATGGATGTCCTGAAAGGCCTACAGGCATAAAGATTACATATTTTAAAAGTTGAGGACGACGGATTTTACCTAAGAAGGTATTTTAACTTATTTTATTTTATGACTCTTAGAGTTGTTTTTGTCAAACATATGTTTCAGAGCTTCTTAGCCTCATCATCAGCGATTCAGACTGAATTTTCTCATGTTGTCGGCCCTGATTCTTGATTCCTGCTCTCTTTGCATCTGGTCCAATGAATTTACTAATGAGGTTCCTTTCTGCGGGAATTTCAAAGTTCATAATTCTTTCCTTGTTCTTCTGTATATAGATTTTTTCCCATATGGTGAGTTCATTTTTGTTTTCTAACTGTTTTAATAATTTTGTGTTTACATTTATTTTGTGTTTTTCTGACCAAACATGAGCAGCCACTGCAGATTTAATTAATGTTTGAACCGGGACTTGAACCCCAGACCCCTTGCTCTATGCACCAGTTTTCTGTCTGTTACACTATTCAAGCACCAATACAACTATCAACCTTTCTTTCCTCTTATATATTTCTCTACTGTCCACAGGCAGATAGTCAGCACTACCAACAACCTCATCTGATAGCTTCTGTTCAGAAGTATTTTAATGAGAATTTTACATTACTTTTAAGCGGCGAAGCTTAATATTATGATGTTATACGTAATTTAGTCCACCGCTGTGGTCTAGAGGTATCGTACTGCCTTGTCATGCAGTGGGACCAGGTTCGATTCCTGTACAAGCTTTCTGGGTGAGTTTTTTGGAGTTTTTCCTCACCTGTAAGACAAGTGTCAGGAAGCTTTGAGGCCGAAATGGTCCCCCGAACATCATTGGACATCACCATGATCATTATCATATTCACTGTGTGTGGAAAACAACGGGAAGCTACCACACCTATAATTTTCTAGCAATTCCCTAGAATGAAAATGCTATGATTGCAGTGAAAGACCTGCCCTAGGGCAGAACACTATAAATAAAAAAAATATTTAATTTAACATTTTGCAAATTTGTCTTTCCAAAAATATATATTGTCCAGGTCTGGATGATGTATAATATTGCAAATGCTCAGGGGCAAATTATTTCACTATTAATGTGTGTATGTTTACATATATTTAAAATACATTTTGAAATACAGTTATTTATTTATGCTTAAACTTATGACTTGTAAACCTTAACACATTGGTGACCGACAGCTCTGCGTTCCACACACCGCTGCTGGACCGGACATTTCTGTCAGTAGGATGGGCTTTTAAATTTTAAACCGCTCCCTATATTGATGACATTCTAGGAGATCACCAATGTGCATTTAGAAGAAACAGGTCTACAACAGATCAGATTTTCAGTTTAAGACAGATTTTAGAGAAGAAATGGGAATATAATGGTACTGTACATCAACTATATGTAGACTTCAAAAAAGCATATGATTCAATTAAGAGGGAGAAGTTATAGTATCCTGCTGGAGTTTGGAATTCCTAAAAAGTTAGTTAGACTTATACGAATGTGTCTAAATGGCACAAAGAGTAGGGTGCGTGTAGGCAAACAGTTTTCAGACACTTTTGAAATCCAGAATGGGTTGAAGCAAGGAGATGCACTATCTCCTCTACTATTTAATTTTGTACTAGAGCATGCCATTAAATCTTTAGAGAATGAGGAAGGCTTACAACTCAATGGTATTAATAAGCTGTTAGTTTATGCTGATGATGTTGTACTACTGGCCGATAGCGAGGAGATACTAAAGGCCAACACGCACACACTATTGAGTAACACTAAGAAATTAGGACTGGAAATAAATATCAGTAAAACTAAATATATGGTCACACGTAGAAATTCAGTATATAATGGAAATGGACAGCTAATGACAAATGAGGGAAATTTTGAGGAAGTGGCTGAATTCAAATACCTAGGAACAATAATCACAAATAGGAATGAGATGCAAAAAGAAATTAAACATAGGCTCAATTCTGGAAATGCATGCTATTATGCATTGCAGAGACTTTTGATGTCCCAACTCCTTTCAAAAACGTTAAGCTGAAAATATATAAAACTATTATTCTACCAGTTATATTATATGGATGCGAAACCTGGACTCTTACTTAAGGGAGGAAAGGAGATTACGAGTATTTGAGAATAAAGTTCTTAGGAAAATTTTTGGACCAAAGAGAGATGAACAGACAGGTGAATGGAGAAGAATACATAACAATGAACTACATGGTCTTTATAGGAAGCCAGATATAATAAGAACAGTTAAGTCTCGTAGACTGCGATGGGCAGGACATGTTGCGCGTATGGGGAATGAAAGACGTGCATGGAAGCTTCTTGTAGGAAAGCCAGAGGGAAAACGCCCAGTTGGTAGACCAAGGATGAGGTGGGAGAACAACATTAACTATGATTTGAGGGAAGTAGATTATACAGGGAATGATTGGAAAGCATTGGCTGAGGATAGGGATGTATGGAGAGCTTATGTCCGCGCGGCCATGAACCTTCGGGTTCGATAGTGCCAGTGAGTTAGTTAGTTAGTTAGTTAGCTAGCACAGTGTGGCTTTTACATCAATATATTTACAGTCAATAACAATAATGCATAAGTAAATCTTTATTAGTGTTCTCACCAGACTTTCTAATAGAAATTGAGGGTTTGATAGCGTTGGAAACATTTCCCTTTATGTAAAGGCAAAGTGCAAAAGAGCATACGTAGCGAGTTTCTTTTCTTGTGTTCACTAAAATCGCAGCAAAGTTTGGAGGGTATTTTTTTCTTTCCAATCACAGTTGGTGTTAATTTATTTTTCTTAATGTCTTAGCCTCCCTGGTGGGTCGTGAGGTGGTCTCCTAGAAGTGGTTTCTTTTCTCTCTGTCTTTCCTCGTCTTCCCTGTCATCTGTTCCTAATTTCACGACTGCCAAACAAAAGGCTGTTTCAAGCAAAAAACTTCTGTTTGACATTTTGCTGTTAGGATTTTGAAATTTATAGACCCTGAAAGCATTAAAGAGTGCACAATTCAGAAGCCACAATACAACTTTCTAGCTTCATTTCACTATTTTTCTAAGGATGGAGTAATATGATAGGTACTGGTCAGCCCTGTCTACACCCTTCACATAGGCCTACTTGTTATATTGAAGTATTCAATAGGGCATTTTTACAACTTTACTCCTCCCACTCTCGTGTTGCCTGATGCAATGTGCTAACCATTCTTACGTCGCTTTTATCTTTCGATGTTTGTAGCAAAAGGTCCCCCTTACTTCAAAAACACTTTCTCCTGGTTTGAGTTTATTTCCTGCTTCCACAAATGATTTTGGAAGCCCTCTGTTAATCTTTATTGCTTCAGAAGCTCTTGTCTTTCTTTCGAGCAAATTTTCAGCTATAGCCACACTATTATAATAATTATCCTGGTGGACATGATGCCACAGATATAAATTCGGCTCCAGAACGCAAAATAGAGTTTCTTTTAATTTTTCCGCTCTGCAAAATATATTTACAGGTTACATACGTATCCCGTAATCACCTAACTACCCGCACTAAAATTCCATATTTCACTAGCCGTCAGTCATAAAATTGTAAACAACTCTTTCTGTAAAGTTGGCAATTTCATAAAAGAGAAGAGAGGGGTACAAAAACAACTAAAATTTATTTCACAATGAGAAGAAACAAAATTGAATGCCTCATTCAAAAGCGAAGAGCCATAGAAAACGTAAAAACAGAAATCTCTGGCCATTTAAACACGGAGATCTCCGTGGCCCGTCACCAATGTGTTAACATAGTTTACATTTTAATAAAGAATTTTTGTAAATATGACAAACAAGCATGAATACTTGTTTATTCATTAAACCATGAAAAATTATCTTGTATGCTTTCTTGAAGCTTGTGCAAGGATTCATTTAAATTGATGTTCAGATATTTAACTACCAGGTTTCTACTGATCTGATCCAAATTGTATTAATTGTTGCAAATGTTGAATAAATAATTATGAGAAATTGTTTGAATATAGCCCTCATATTTAATTATTTTAGTCCACAAAATTATTGAAACTGGACTCTGAATTGTATTTATTAAGGACTCAAGTATATATAATACTAATGGACATACTATTTAGTCATGTTTTTGTCAACAGTTTATTTTGAATTGAAAATTAATGTATGTGAATTATATGCAGATAACTATTTGTTTTGAAAATTCAGCTGGTATTATTTTCACTTGAGTCTTATTTATTTGAACAGTTAGATGATTTTTTTATTTTATATCACTCTGATTGTGTATTATATGTCTGATTTCTTGTTTCCACAAAGTTACAGGGGTACCCAATCAACATTATGTGAGGAATAGATGCAATAGAAGTATTTTTTGTATGACAGTGCAAATGAAGCTTTGGAATTTTGCTACATTGATACCTGTGTCCTTTAAATTACATCACAAAAATCTTTTAACCCATTAAATGTGAGTTCTCTTACTTTTATACATTGTATAAATAAAATCTCGGATTTCATTAATTGATATTTACAAAACTACATTGATATAAGTGATAAACTTTTCTGGTGGTAAAAATCACTAAAGATTCACTTACTGTCTTAGAGAATTATCTTTAGTCTTTACAATAATAGCATAATTAAGCCTTTTTGTTTTTTTTTAAGTCTATTTGCTATTTAAGTCTATTTAAAGTCTATTTGCTTTTCTCTTCATCTTATCCGGGGTCAAGTTTTGGACAAAAGCACTCATCTACCTCAGTTATATTGTATGTGTTGCTCCATCATTACCATCAATTTAACTCTTTTCTCAACATTCTTTTTAACTTCTTCCCATCTACTGTATATCTCAGCTGACCTCTTGGTCTCTTCCCTTCTAAACTAAATTCCAATGCTTATCTTAGTATCCTTCCTTTATTCATTCTTTTAACGTGGCCATATCATCTTAATATACTAGCCTCACTTTGTCTTGTGTTTTATCTAATTTCAAAATTTATCTTACTTTAATATTACCATTTTTATTTTTTTCCCCCTCATCTGATTTAAATCTCAAAATTATTCTGTGCAGTACATTTTTTCCTGCTCTTTATCTCCTAGCCTCACTCTCATTAGGGGAAGATTTAAAATAAAAAATAACAACTTGAAGTTTTCTGGATTGTAATTGTTAAATCAAAAAGTTGTTTTAGCAACATTCAGGAAAATGGAGTTGTAGTACAAAATTTAATGAAGTGTAGTACAAAATTTAATGAATAGCATGTTACTATGATTATGATGATGATTGATCCCTGTTTGTCCTGCTGTGAGACATGGCTACTTCCATAGTGGACATTTTTTTAACTAGACTAATTCGGTCATGTATATTTCCCTGCTGATATCAGTGAGGGACATGTGGTTAATACATCACCTCGAGGCGACATTTAGTAGGAAACTATGGTATTAATTACTCGGATGAATGAAGATTGATTTTTTATCTAGACTTGAGGTTCTTTTATGAGCTCTAAAAATCTTCAGAGCAACTTTCTATGCATAACCTAAATTAGACTGGTTCATTTTATACAATCATTATAAATTGTAATTCCAATTTCTTCAATTAGATTTATGTTAAGGAGATAAATAAAGTGTACTCATATGGTAAAGTGCCAAGTATTCAAGATCTCAAGTGAAAGATCAGAAATAAGGAGCAAAGAGTCACACCCTCATGATACAGATTGCATAAAGAGAACAATCAATGCATGTAATACACTGCTTGGTGCAAGTTCCAGCGACCCTGAAGTGCCATGACTTAACTTGACTATCATCTAAAACATTCTATGAACAATTAGATGAGCCCATATCGAAATAATCCCAAATTAATTAAAATGTTTCAAGTAGTTTAATGAATGTAATTTGCTAGAGACTTTATGTACACTGTGTATGTATATATATATATATATATTGTTTTAATATTGCATGCAAAGCTTTAGTAGCTTACGTTTTATTAAGTTTCATTGATTCTGGCATGATGGCTTTTATCTGCGAGGAAATTATTGAATCTATATGGAATTATTGAAATGTAATTCTTTTACATAATTACAGCTTTATTTATTGTTGAAATTATTTTCAGTGTTAAGTTGTTTACACTTATTTAATTAAAAAGTCAATTGTTTACATTTGTCAATTTTTCCATTTATGTTTTTTATTTGTTAATAATATCAACTTGTTTATTTTTTTAAGTACACATTTTAGCAATAGAATAAGAATAATAGAATATTTTGTTGATATATTTTTAAATTGTTTACAAGAGAAAATATATTTTACATTCCCCAGATATATAACATAGTTAATAGAATTTCAATTATGACACATGTTTAGATGTCAAGAGAATTTAATTATTGTTGGAATAAAATTTTTATATCCAGATTCTTTCTCCACTTTGAATGATGCAGATATGTGAAAGCCCAACTTTTATAGCAATAAATATGCATTATTTATTGTCTTGATACTTTATGGCTTTTGGATTTTTTATTAACTATATATTTATATAATTTATTTATGGCAATCTTCTTCTTTTTGTTTGTTTTAGTTTGTAGAAAAATACATTGCCTCACAATAGTTGCATCACAATGTTCAAGTCCCTTTCTCAGGTATAAAAATGGACAGAGTAAAAAATGATTATGTTTTTGGTTTGCTTCCAGTACTTAGGATATTTTTAATAGAGGTAAATTATTTTACTCTATAAATAAATAGCAAATTTGTGTTTGGTGACTGGGAAATCTTCTCTTTTTAAAAGTGAGTGCTTATGGCATCACCCAGTATATGTAAAATGACTTCAGTTTGTGTTATGAGTTTGAATTGATTTCTTGTTTTCTTTGACAAATCCATTTTAGCTTTGTAAATGGTATCATTGAATCAATGTTGTTAGAGTCGTCGAGTTGTATGAATGTGGGTGGTTGGCGTGAAAGCTGGAAGTGCAGTAACACCTACTCTAGCCAATGGGTATCAGTTTTTTTATCTAAAGCTTATGCAATGAAGTGCCTGGCTGTTTTGTATGTCTATTTAGTATGTGCATTGAATCCAATTATTATGCCAGCATAATTTCATGTAAAATGGAAAAAACCGAAAGCCAGTGTGAATTTTGGAGTAAGGAATCATTAGAATGTTGTATAAACTATATCAGTTCTTTCTTAAAGAGGTTTGCAAGTTGGGATATCATTCATGTGCTAGGCACAATAGTTTTGTTAAATCTGAAACTTGTACAACTCGTACAATATGTGACACTTAGCACTGTCAAAACATTTCTTTCTTGCACGAAACATCAGAATTCACATTTATATAGCTTGGTGACTATCTTACTAGTGTATTCTACAGTCCTTTATAGGAAATTCTAACTGTACATATAATATTTGATTAGATTATGTTGTTGGGTACTCCTATTAAAATAGAAATTTGTATTTTATATGCAGCATGTTACTGGAAAGATGTACATATTTGCTTCTGCTGTACTTTATTGCAGAAAAAAATGAAGATGAATTATATTTGGTGAATCTTGTTTCATTAAATTATCCTATAGTTTGAAACTATGAAATTTATCCCTTTCCAAACATCCTGAAGAACATTTTTTATCACTCACCTCATATTGTTCTTCTTATTTGATTATAAACTAGTTTCGGAACATAGTTTCTGTTCCATCCTCAGTATCGTCACGACCGTTGTTCTGTCGTCTTGAAGAGCTGTCCTTCTCTCCTTCCATTGGCTGACTGAAAAACCTCGAAACCAGGTCATTCTCACCGGGAAATTCAAAGTTCATTAATTTCTTCTTTTCGCTCTTTTGAATGTAGATCTTTTCCCAAACAGTAAGTTCTTTTGGTTTTTCTATTTGTTTTAATAATTTAGCTTCTTTCTCGATAAGATGTTTTTCAGACCATGCATGGGCAGCCACTGCAGATTTTTCTACTTCCCCTTTTTTGACATTCCTGAGATGTTCTTTCACTCTAGTTTTCAAATTTCTCTTAGTTTTTCCTATGTAGAATTTCTCACATTCTTCACATTTAATTTGATAAATCCCTGATTTGTTTTCTTCTTTAATTTTCTCAATCTTATTAGGTCTAATCAGTCTACTGATGCTGTAGTCATTTTTGGGTGCTAACCTTATGTTGAAATCTTTAAAAAAATTTTGAAACTTGTGGTGTTTTAATGGATGATATGTGAATTTTCTAAATTTTACATTATCTTCTTTAACTTTTAGAAGAGTGCTTTGATTAATAAATTTTTGTCTTTTGAACTTGTTTATTTTTTTTAGTATCATTTTTATTGCAAAACCATTTTTCGTGGCTACGTTGATTATGTGTTCTTTTTCTTTTTCATAATTTTCTTTGTTCATTGGTATGTTCACTAATCTATGTGTCAAACTATTGAAAACTGCTTCTTTGTGAGCTATGTGATTGAAATCTAAAGCTTTTATGTAGTTATCTATATGTGTCTTCTTTCTGTAAATTCCAAATTCTATCTTATTTTCTTCATTCCTTTTTAAGTTGAGATCTAAAAATGGTATTTCTCCATTGATTTCCCTTAAGAAAACCATTAAAGAAGTAGACAACACTCTCAAGAATATCAATCACATTTTAACTAAGAAAGACAAGTTTCATCTGAAGGTTTCAAATCCAAAAATTCCCAACATCTACGGACTCCCGAAAGTGCACAAAGAAGGGAAGAAAATGAGGCCGATAATTAACAACATAGGGTCTCCTACATATCATTTATCTAAATGGTTATGTAAGGAATTTAATAAAATGAATGGATTTGAAAACTCTGCAATAGAAAACTCTTATGAATTGGTAGATAAACTAGAAAACATACAACTACAATCTTCAGACAGATTAGTTTCTTTTGATGTTGTTTCCTTATTTCCAAGCATTCCAAAAGACCAAACTATGGAAATTTTAGAGATTTGGATGAACAATAATAAAATTGAAAAAGTAAAGATAGTCGAATATAAAACTTTAACTAAATTATGTATCGATAATATGTTTTTCACCTACAATGGAAGATTTTATAAACAAAATTCAGGACTTTCGATGGGAAACCCTTTATCTCCATTCTTAGCTAATCTATTCATGGGGAATTTTGAACACAAGATAATTAATGGACATCGTTTAATTTTCAAGTTCTGGTGCAGATATGTGGATGACATAATTGCAATAGTTAATCATAAACAGATAGATGATGCATTAAAATTATTGAACATTCAAAGTCAAACTATAAAGTTCACTATGGAAAAGGAAATCAATGGAGAAATACCATTTTTAGATCTCAACTTAAAAAGGAATGAAGAAAATAAGATAGAATTTGGAATTTACAGAAAGAAGACACATATAGATAACTACATAAAAACTTTAGGTTTCAATCACATAGCTCACAAAGAAGCAGTTTTCAATAGTTTGACACATAGATTAGTGAACATACCAATGAACAAAGAAAATTATGAAAAAGAAAAAGAACACATAATCAACGTAGCCACGAAAAATGGTTTTGCAATAAAAATGATACTCAAAAAAATAAACAAGTTCAAAAGACAAAAATTTATTAATCAAAGCACTCTTCTAAAAGTTAAAGAAGATAATGTAAAATTTAGAAAATTCACATATCATCCATTAAAACACCACAAGTTTCAAAAAAATTTTTAAAGATTTCAACATAAGGTTAGCACCCAAAAATGACTACAGCATCAGTAGACTGATTAGACCTAATAAGAATGAGAAAATTAAAGAAGAAAACAAATCAGGGATTTATCAAATTAAATGTGAAGAATGTGAGAAATTCTACATAGGAAAAACTAAGAGAAATTTGAAAACTAGAGTGAAAGAACATCTCAGGAATGTCAAGAAAGGGGAAGTAGAAAAATCTGCAGTGGCTGCCCATGCATGGTCTGAAAAACATCTTATCGAGAAAGAAGCTAAATTATTAAAACAAATAGAAAAACCAAAAGAACTTACTGTTTGGGAAAAGATCTACATTCAAAAGAGCGAAAAGAAGAAATTAATGAACTTTGAAATTCCCGGTGAGAATGACCTGGTTTCGAGGTTTTTCAGTCAGCCAATGGAAGGAGAGAAGGACAGCTCTTCAAGACGACAGAACAACGGTCGTGACGATACTGAGGATGGAACAGAAACTATGTTCCGAAACTAGTTTATAATCAAATAAGAAGAACAATATGAGGTGAGTGATAAAAAATATTCTACCTTAAGAATATACCTCATAGTGAGAATTCCTAAAATAAGTAATCCTGAAGAACATCCAAAATTCTGTCATAGTATTTCATGGAAGGAATTGAGAGATTTTTAATATGTATCACATTGTAATAGTTGTGAAGTTGCATAAATTTCTCATCTTTTACTTATTACAAATTCTTTCATCTCAAATTTGAAGTTTTTTATCTCAAAAGTAGAGATTTACTTAATCAAAATCCAGTATATTAGTATCATATCCTACTGTAGATGAGACATTCCCTAATCAATGATTTTTCTCAATGGTTGTAATTTTATAAATACTTGTTAATAAGAGAGTGGTCTGAGACAAACCTGTTGTTTTTCAATTAGTATATAAGAAAGAGATAGCATCAAAAATACAAATTCTACAAAACATATCAAGGTCTGAAAAGTTTAAATAATTATTATAAATATTTTCAGACTGTGCAGCCATGAACCTATAAGTTTGATAGTGCCTTGAGTGAGTTAGTTAGATATTTTCAATTAAATTCAAGGAATTATATTTAAATTGTAAAGTATAGAGATTCAGTGTTGGCTCCATTGCGCAAGCAGTTAGATGCTCGCCTCTCACTGCTGGGGTCCTGAGATTGAGTCTCGGTCACTCCATGTGGATTTTGTGGTGGATGAAAAAGAGCTTGGACAGGTTTTTCTCTGGGTTTTTCACGTTTTCCCTTGCCACAAATTTCATTTCTCCATACTCATCCATTTCATTCATCCGCCCCTGTGACGGTGCATCAGAAGTGGTCGGCTGGCACCCTCGTCATTCATAGATCTCTAAAATTTAGGGGCTTCATCTCATGTCATTCCTCGACCCGACCATAAGTTGGACACGAGTTGAGGATATTTATTATTTATTTAGTATAGAGATCGAGTATTGTTAAAATTAAATTTTATACAATTAATATAAATTGTTATCATCCTGAAACATATCATTTAGCAAATAGATACTGTCATCAAAGGTTTTAATTAGTTGCTCTGTTAAAGAGGTAGATACAGGTACAGTATGTATGATACTTTTTATCTATTGGGGGGTAGGTCTACTGCCTTTGGAATTTAAAATGAAGTAGGTGTATAGTTAAAAAAAAGATAAGTATATGGTAACTACAATATTAAAATATAAAATTATGGATTATTCACCTGAAAGGCCAGTTTTGAATCCTGCCAATGATGGGACAAGTTCCGAAAACGCTACAGTTAAATAAGTAATTAAGTTGAGGAGACAGACCTTTCAGGTGAATATTCCATAATTTCATATTTTAATTTTGAATAATACCTCAACGGAACAAATCATGAATCTTATAAAAGTTAACTACAATATGCTGTTATTTTTATTAGCACGTGTAAAGCATATAAATTGCCATTAAAACAAATATTAGTATGTACTAAGTACCACGTAAAAAATATTTATTAAATGCTCAAGATACTTTACTTCCATGACCGTTTGCCTTATATAAAACATAAGAAGTATTATAAAAACATTAGGAAATAACATCATGAGGTTTAATTTAATAATTCCAAGTTCTTTGGAACACAGATCCAGTGCCGACAACTTGAAGAAAAGAAAAAACCAGTTTGTGACAAGCTGAAGATGGAGCAATAAGCTTTGAAACGATCTTTAATAATGAGTGCAGAACATTTTTAACGACTCACCTCATATAATTTCAAAATTCTTTAATTTAAATATATTTGAAACAATCGTCCAAAAAAACAAACATATGAGATAAGAATGTTGGCACTATCGAACCCATAGGTTCATGACAGCGCAGACAAGCTCTCCATACATCCCTATCCTGAGCTAATGCTTTCCAATCATTCCCTGTATAATCTACTTCCCTCAAATCATAGTTTGTTATTCTCCCACCTCATTCTTGGTCTACCAACTGGGTGTTTTTCCTCTGGCTTTCCTACAAGAAGCTTCCATACATGTCTTTCATTCCCCATATGTGCAACATGTCCTGCCCATCGCAGTCTACGAGACTTAACTGTTCTTATTATATCTGGCTTCCTCTAAAGATCATGTAGTTCATTGTTATGTAGTCTTCTCCATTCACCTGTCTATTTATCTCTCTTTGGCCCAAAAATTTTCCTAAGTACTTTATTCTCAAATACTCATAATCTTATTTCCTCCCTTAACGTAAGAGTCCATGTTTTGCACCCATATAATATAACTGGTAGAATAATAGTTATTCTCAGTTTACCGTTTTTTGAAAGGAGTTGGGACATCAAAAGTCTCTGCAATGCATATTAGCACGCATTTCCAGAATTGAGCCTATGTTAATTTCCGTCATTCCTATTTGTGATTATTGTTCCTAGGTATTTGAATTCAGCCACTTCCTCAAAATTTCCCTCATTTGTCATTAGCTGTCCATTTCCATTATATAATGTATTTCTACGTATGATATATTTAGTTTTATTGATATTTACTTCCAATCCTAATTTCTTAAGTGTGTGCATGTTGTCCTTTAGTATCTCCTTGCTATCGGCTAATAGTACTACATCATCAGTATACACTAACAGCTTATTAATACCATTGAGTTGTAGGCCTTCTTCATCCTCTAAAGATTTGATGGCATGCTCTAGTACAAAATTAAATAGTAGAGGAGATAGTGCATCTCCTTGCTTCAATCCATTCTGGATTTCAAAAGTGTCTGAAAACTGTTTGCCTACACGCATCCTACTCTTTGTGCCATATATAGATACACTCATATAAGTCTAACTAACTTTTTAGGAATTCCAAACTCCAGCAGCATACTTTATAACTTCTCCCTCCTAATTGAATTCTATGCTTTTTTGAAGTCTACGTATAGTTGATGTACAGTACCATTATATTCCCATTTATTTTCTAATATCTGTCTTATACTAAAAATCTGATCTGTTATAGACCTGTTTCCTCTAAAACCCATTGATGATCTCCTAGAATGTCATCAATATAGGGAGTAAGTCTGCTTACTAATATATTTGTTAGAATTTTGTACGAAGTTGAAAGTAATGAGATGCCCCTGTAGTTGTTGCAATCAGTTTTATCTCCTTTCTTATAAATTGGTAAGATGATCGATTCTTTCCATTCATCTGGAAGAGCTTTTTTCCCCCAAATCATACTAAGCAACCAACGTATCTTGTCCATCAAATTTTCTCCTGCTGATTTTATCAGTTCTGCTGGGATCTCATCTGAACCTGATGCTTTATACATCTTCAATTTTTCTATCGTCATTTCAACCTCTAATGCACTTGGTTCTGCGACTAGCATTTCTGCTGTCTGTAAATTATTCTCCTCAATGTCCTGTTCTGTATGTACATTTAATATCTGATTAAAGTATCTTTTCCATCTATTTAATATGCTCCTGGAATCTGCAATCATATCCCCATTTTCATTCTGAATTATGTTTGTTCTAGTCTGAAACCCTTTCTTCTCTATACTAATGCCCTGATATAATTCTCTAATGTTCCTATTTTTTGCATTCATTTCAAGATAATCTTCTCTCTCAAATATTCCCTCTTTTTACTCTTTAGTAATCTGGTGGTTTCCCGTCTAATACTACCAAATTGTTCTAAATTTACCTCATTTTGGCTTGTGTAACCATTTTATTTTTGCTAGCTTTCTTTTCTTTACAATGTCAGCACATTCCTCATCAAACCATTTCTTGTTTTGCCTCTTTTTTAAATAACCAATGCTTTCTGATGCTGACAATTTAATAGTATCTCTTATAGCCTCCCATTCTTTATTTATATCAGTTTCTTCTTCGTTTGCTACATTGTCATCTGAAGATTCCAGTACTTCAAATCTATTAGCAATTTTGATTTGGTATTCTTGCTGCATTTCATCATTTTTCAAGTTGTTTAATTTGAATTTTTCAGAATCATCTGTAGCGTTTGTCCCTCTCATAAGCGATAGCCGTTGTCTGATTCTTCACCCTGACCAGATGATGATCCAAATTGCAGTCTATCCCTCTAACTGATCTTAGATCGATGATGCTACTGTGCCAGCATTTGTCCACTAATTCATGATCTATCTGGTTCCGAATTTCTCCATCTGGAGACATCCAGGTGTATTTATGAATATCCTTATGCTGAAATGTTGTGCTCTTAACAATGAGATTCTTTGATGTGGCAAAGGTGACTAATCTAACCCCTTTTTCGTTACTATCTTCATGAAGACTGAATTTGCCTATTGTTGGTTTGAATATATCTTCCCACCCCACTTTTGCATTAAAATCTTCTAAGACAATTTTCATATGATATCATGAAAGGCTATCAAATAAGTATTCTAATTCTTCATAGAACTTGTCCTTGATCTTGTCATCTTTATCTTCTGTGGGAGTATGTACATTTATGATTATAAAATCATGTCATTTACTCTTTACAATTATGTATGATATCCTATTACTGACAAACTTAATATCTTGGATAGCGGACAGGATCCTCCTCTTGACTAAAAACCCCGTTCCAAATTCAGGTCTTTCTGCACCCCTGTAGTATAATGCAAAGCTTCCTGATTCCTGACTATCTTCTCCTGGCCACCTAACTTCGTGTAAAGCGTCTATATCCTAGGGTGATTTATCTAATTCCCACATTAATATCTCTAGTGCCCCACTATTATATAAAGTCCTAACATTCCATGTTCCTAGGAACATGTCCCTGTGTTTGAGCCTTTGGCATGGGTTCCCTGCCAGGAGAACCGAATGGGGACTATTTGACCTGAAAATTTTCCCCGTTGAACCCTTGTCCGCATTTCTTGACGGACGGTGAAAGATCGTCGCTCTTTCGACCAAGGTACTTTTTTCGTCTGCCTTTACACCTTCGACCGGTCCGGCATGGGTAACCCAATCGGCAGCAATGCTACCGCCGCATAGCTCTCGGAATCATAAGCACGCAAACCACACAAGGGCTACCATGGAGGGCTACACAAACTCAATTATAAGAAGTATGTTGTCAGAGTCCTTATGAGTTGTTTGCGTTTGTTTAACATGGGGATAAGTCATACTAATGACACCAGTCATATTAAATTTTAATTTTATTTCTTAGAAACTTGTTTGGGAATTTATTTCGAATATTGGTCACACCGATTTCTCATCTTCTAGCTATTTCAGTAAACGTTATTGGTAGCCCTGTTTCTCGATTGATCAAGATCATAGAGAACGAGATGAAGACGACTATAAATCGAAATCGTAATTTCCCGCCAATTGTTAAAGTTCACAACTTGTAGGTTCATGTTTACAGCGTGTGTGTAGTAAACTAGTGAAAATATAAATGTTTTAATAGCAATTTTTATACTTCTTTGAATGTATAGCTAAAATGGGCGATAATGAAGGTAATCTAATAATTAATTGACACTTCCATTGGCAATTTACATTATGTTTTGTTATGTTCCGTTTTTTAATATGGACTTCGAATTGTTAAAGGTTATCAGTCATTAAGAGAAAATGGAAATGTCATATTTTATTGAATAATCCTCACCGCAATCAATTAGTACTTTACATGTAGTTATGGCATAATAACATTATGCAGACTTTCTAATATAAATTCAGGAAACGCTTGTAGAATTCTATCGTTTATTTCAAGAGTTCCACTGATGATTTACATATATAATAATAGGGCAATTCTATGGCACCTACATAAAAAAAAAGGTGGGGTTGTACAAGACCAGCTTTTTACTTACGCGACTTATGCCATTTTTGATGTAATTTAAAATATTACGAAGTGTTGATGATACCATTTAACTCTGGGATTTAACCATCGTGGAAATATTGAAACCTATCATGAAATGAAGTAGTGGAAATATGATTTTACGTTCTAACCGTCAGACATGTTGAATGTTCCATAGAATAACAAATAAGGAGAGGTCATTTATGTTACGCATTAAATCAGATTTAAAATGCAAGGGAACTAAAAGCTAACCAAACATAAATCAATGAATGGAAACTAAATCAATTACTCTAACGTAGGTGAATTCCAGGGAACGTCCTTTTGATTATTTTACGCGGTTAAATATGTAACAATGTGGTTTACACATTGTGGTCATATGTGTTTAACGCTGTTCATCGGTGGTATATCTGTGGTCATCGGTGGTGTATCTGTGGTCATCGGTGCTCATCGTTGGTATATCGCTGGTTAGAAGCAAGGACTGTTGTAAACTTCGTGGTCATGACAGGAAATAGTTCCACGACTGTTGTAACCTTCGTGGTCATGACAGGAAATAGTCCCACTTTATTTTCGTATTTACGAGGAAATATAGATATGATAATAACTTTCCCTGATTGAAAAAGTTAAATACAGTATTTTATTAATATGTATGCCAATTACGTACTGTTAAAGTGCGTAAATAAAAAGGCACTGTTCTCCCACGGTGCCAAAAAAAAAACTTACTGTTGCAGTGTTGATTTTTTCACCCCAAAACAATTTGAGATATAGGATATGGTAGGTTTTATGTCTCTCACAATTCTACACTTACATTCTTATGCCACTGATGCACTAAACACTTGTAAACACGTTTTGTACTGTTTTAAACATTTTCCAATGATCTTCAAGCTTTCTTTACAATATTTTATATTTATATATTTACGTAAAACATGATCGTGGATAAATTAGTTGCTTGCTACTTTCCCATGTTGTTCCAACGTTGCCACCATTTGAAAATAATATGAAACCATATTTAGTGTTAGTATATGTAAAATTAGTTTATAGTTCATTAAATAGTATGCATGTAAATTGCTTTGTTACGTTAGGAAATGGGAAGTTGGTTTACGTCCATTTTTTTAAGCATTTGGGAATAAATAATATGCATGTAAATTGTTTTCTTTAGTTAGAAAATGGCAAGTTAGTTAACGTCCATTTTTTTTTTGCATTTGGAAATTTTTCCCAAAGTTGGTAATGCCGACTCCAGAGCCATCTACCGGAGGCTATATTAACCATTATGGCAATTCCTGCAACTCGCGCATGCGCACTGCGATTCTGTGGAACTTAGAAAAATTTGTCTGAGACATATAACCAACTTTTTCCTATACCTTAAAATGAAGTGAGAAATTGAGTTCAAAGTAATCTAAAATCGTCATGGTTACAATGTAAAATATGTTTTAGTCATTGCTCAGACAGTGTAGTGAACTAATCACAAATATCTGCTAACAAACAAGTGAATGCTAAACTAATCTGGTATACTCTGGTATAATGTATGTAGACTCCTTGGATAGAATCCGGCTGAGGTCCAGAAATGGGTGAACACAATTTTACACTTACATTCTTATGCCACTGATGCACTAAACACTTTTTCAACCATTTATAATGTTTCGTACTATTTGAAACATGGATAAGGTGTACTTACCGTCGCAAATAAATTCTTCTAAGTTCTATAGAATCGCAGTGCGCATGCGCTAGTGCTCCATGTATTCCCAGAAAGATAAATGCAACCTCCAGCAGTTGGCGGTATATGTATGTGAAATCAGTATGACCAACATTGATACAAAATTGCCAGAACTTGTCTAAATACGTATAATTAACACGAAATGAACTAGTGGAAATATGATTTTACGTGGTAACCGTCCGACATTTTGAATGTTTCATAGAATAACAGATATGAAGAGGTAATTTATTTTACGTATCAAATCACATTTAAAAAGCAAGGAACCTAAAAGCTAACCAAACCAAAATCAATTGCTGTAACACAAATCAATTATTCTAACGTAGGTGAAATCCAGGGAATGTGGAAGTGATGTTAGCAACATCTGGAATATTTTGGGTTGTTGATGGTGGCAACGTTGGAACAACATAGGAAGAGGAGGGAAAATAGCAGAAAGTAGCAAGTAAGCAATGTAGGACGATCATGTTTTACGTACATACGTAAATATAAAAAAAAGATTGTTGCAAAATTGAAAGATGTTTAAAACGTGTTTAAAAGTGTTGCAATATGTTTTAAACGTGTTTAAAAGTGTTTAGTGCATCACTGGCATAAGAAATTAAATTGAAAATTTTTTGTGACGGTTAGTATACCACACCCCATTTTGGAACCATTTTATAAACATTTCTTACGATTTTTAAGTATTTATAAATGCGAATATTGTGCATCGGGTTCTAGAGATGCGGAAATGCTTCATGTAACATCCGCTAGGTGGCTCTCAAATTGGAGTTATCAACATTTGAAAATAATTTCAAACCATATTTAGTGTTAGTATATGTAAAATTAGTTTGGATATGCTTTCCTTTAGGTCGGTAGAAAATTTTTCTAAGTTCTATAGAATCGCAGTGCGCATGCGCTAGTGCTCCAATTATCCCAGGTAGATAAATGCAACCTCCAGCAGTTGGCGGTATATATATGTGAAATCAGTATGACCAACATTGACACAAAATTCCCAGAACTTGTCTAAAAATGTATAATTTATTTTACGTATCAAATCACTTTTAAAAAGCAAGGAACCTAAAAGCTAACCAAACCTAAATCAATTACTGTAACACAAATCAATTACTCTAACGTAGGTGAAATCCAGGGAACGTGGAATCACATTTAAAAAGCAAGTTCGGGTTGTTGATGGTGGCAACGCTGGAACAACATAGGAAGTGAAGGGAAAATAACAAAGAGAAGGAAGTAAGCAATGTAGCACGACTGTGTTATACGCAAATATATAAATATGAAAAAAAACTCGTTGCAACACTGGATGATGTTTAAAATGTGTTAAAAAGTGTTGCAAAATGTTTTGAAAGTGTTTAAGAGTGTTTAGTGCATCAGTGGAATAAGATATAAAATTGAAAAATTTTTCGGACCTAAAGGAAAGCACAGCCATTTGTTTATTAAATAATATGCATGTAAATTGTTTTGTTAGGTTAGGAAATGGGAAGTTGGTTTACGTCAATTTTTTTTAGCATTTGGGAATAAATAATATGCATGTAAATTGTTTTCTTAGGTTAGGAAATGGCAAGTTAGTTTACGTCCATTTTTTTTAGCATTTGGGAATTTATTCCCAAAGTTGGTAATGCCAACTTCAGAGCCATCTACTGGAAGCGACATTAACCATTACAGCAACTCCCGTAAGCGCAGTGCGATTCTGTGGAACTTAGAAGAATTCGTGTTCACCCATTTCTGGACCTTATCCTAGAATTCATTTATATATGAGTAAACATCTTGGCATTTGGCTCTAGCAGGAACATGTGCTATTCCATTGGCCAACGTGATGCTAGCAGTCACTTGTTCTTCAATGAAATATTCAGAGGTGGCAAGGTGGAGAAAAAGTCTAGTATTTGTCTCTCACAAATTTTTCAAAGTTGTACAGAATCACAGTGCACATGTGCAAGATGATCAAATGTAGCTTCTGCTAAATGGCTGTGAAATTGGTGTTACCAATTTTCCTCTTCCTAACCTGAAAAAAAAAAAACATGCATATTAAGATTTAAATTTAAATGTTTGACTGGAGTTTCCATTAAGCTCAGGGAGAAATTTTTCTAAGTCCCAAGCAGACACCACGCGCATGTGCCAACAGGGTTTTATTTTCAAATTATTTCTCATACAATAAATTTTACATTTTTTATAACTATTATTTCAATATATTTTTCTATGATATTTAACTACATACATGAAGACGTGGCAACCATATTGATTTAACTACTTACCTTTGATTTTTCAGTTTATTATTATAAACTACAGCTCTTATTCTGTATTTACTAACATTTTTTAAAATTTTAAACTTTTTCAAACAATTTTTATAACATTATTTAACAATTTTTAAGTATTTTTTAAATTTGCAAATCACAACATTATGATACTTGTAGACAATATTGTGATGCTGACTGCTATTTTCTCCACATAGTATATTATTTAGTCTATGATTTTTCTATCGCTGGTTTGGGTTATCGCTGGTTAGAAATACATTAGGAAGTGATAAGTAAGTGTATACCCATTGTTAATAAACGTTTGGTAATTTTAATATTATTAATACATTTTGAAAAAAACTGCACTTAAACTTACTTGATATATTTTCAGTCCTATAGAACAACAGTTTGCATGCGCCAGAGTTTATAGAGCCAGCGATAACCCACCATCGAACCACATCGATTATCATCCTTGCCACATCGACTATTATTGGATATCATATTAAAGTTCATACAGCTTATGCTAGATGGCAGCATGTCGCTATGAAATTTAAATGACCATACTTTGCAATAAATCCCCAATTCTGTTAAAGAAATATATCAATAATATTAAAATTATCAAACATTTATTAAAAATGGGTGTACACTTACTTATCACTCTCTAATGCCGTTCCAACCAGCAATAACCCAAACCAGCGATAGAAAAATCATAGAATAAGTGATATACTCTGTGGAGAAAATAGCAGTTAGGATCACAATATTGTCTAACAGTGTCATAATATTGTGATTTGCATATTTAAATAAATACTTGAAAATTGTCTAATAATGTTATAAAAATTGTTTGAAAAAGTTTAAAATATTAAGAAATGTTAGTAAATACAGAAAAAGAGTTTACAACAATAAACTGAAAAATAAAGAGTAAGTAGAAGTGCAGTTCAGCCATATATTTCTTTAACGTAATTTGGGGATTTATTGCAACGATTGGTCATTTAAATTTCATAGTGACGTGCTGCCATCTAGCATAAGCTGTAGAAACTTTAGTACGATATAGATAATAATCTATATGTGACAAGGATGATAATCGATATGTGGTTCGATGGTGGGTTATTAACTGTGGCGCATGCACACTGTTGTTCTATAGGACTTTGAAAATATATCAGGTAAGTTAAAGTGCTGTTTTTCCCTAATATTCTATACAACACACATGTTCCAGTACAGCCAACATAGAGTATGTATTATATTTGAAGAGAAAATTTTTTGCCTAGACCGAGACTCGAACCCGGGACCTTTGGCTTGCCTGGCCAAATGCTCTACCAACTGAGCTACCGAGGCGAGTTACGATCTAGACGCAAATTTTTCTCTTATATACGTTGCAATTCCCTCTCACCAAATGCTTTTAAAACCATTGCTTCTATCTTTGCAAATGGCGGCTTCTTAGTTAAGAAGACATTTATTGGGAATTTAACATTACTTTATAAAGCTAGTAAGGCTTCTAATGATGTTTTTATTATTAATTTAACATTTCTCAATGAAAGATAAATTATATTTGAAGAGAAAAATTTTCGCCTAGACCGAGACTCGAACCCAGGACCTTTGGCTTGCCGGGTATGTACTTCAGAATTTCAGAACTTTCTATTTTTTTTGGGTGTTGAATTCTTTCACAGGTTAGAGCACTTAAATTGCGTTACGTTAACTTTTATATTGGTCTTTCACAGGTTAGAGTATTTAAATTGCATTAGGTTAGCTTTTAGGTTCGTTAAATATCATGTATATGTTGGCTGCATTATGTGATTCCATAGTGTAAACCACTTTGCTTTGTTGGCACATGCGTGTAGTGTCTGCCTGTGACAGAAAAATTTCTCACTGCGTTTAATGGAAATTTTATCCAAAATGTTTTATACCTCACCTCATATCCAGTCTTCTAAGTATACTGGTTTCGAACTTAGGTAACTTCATCTTCAGTAATTTCTTGTTAACTCGTATGGAGAATGAAAGGTCCAGGGTTCAAATCCCGATTCAGGCATTAATTTTTCTTTCTTAAATTCAGAAACTTACATATTCACTAACTAACTAACTCACTGGCTCTATCGAACCCATAGGTTCATGGCCATAAGGACATAAGCCCTCCATACATCCCTATCCTGAGCAATCTTCCAATCATCCCCTGTATAATTTACTTCCCTCAAATCTTGGATAATGTTATTCTCCCACCTCATTCTTGGTCTACCAACTGTGCACTTTCCCTCTGGTTTTCCAATAAGAAGCTTCCATGCACCTCTTTCATCCCCCATTCATGCCACATGTCCTGCCCATTGCAATGTATGAGACCTTTAACAGTTCTTGTTATATATGGCTTCCGATACATATAATGTAGCTGACTATTATGTGGTTTTCTCCATTCACCTGTCGTTCATCTCTTTTTGGCCCAAAAACTTAGATATTCACAACTGTATTAATTCAGCACTGAAATGAATGGCTATGTTAATTGTAGATAATGTGGTCTTGATGTAATTACCATACTCCCTCTACTGTTAAATTGCACAGTATTTGTAAGCAAGTAAACATACTATTTCTGCTCATAACATTAAAAAAATTAGCTGTTTACAAAGTGGATCCTCCTGCACCAATGCCTGTGTATCTCATATCTACCTCTCCTTTTCCTATTTGTGAAACTATAAACACAAAGAGAGAAATTGACAGTGGATTATATGTTTAGTTTCAGCAGGTCCAAGGGCAAAACGCCAGAAGGTAGATAAGAAAGGTAGATTTGCTGCTTTGGAGAGACTTAAACAATTGAAAGGAAGCAAGAATAAATATGAAATAAGCAATATTGATAATGTGTATGAAGAAGTTGATGAGAGAGAATATACAAAGAGAGTACTGGAGAGACAGGATGATGATTGGATTGTCGATGACGGTGAGTTCAGATTTACATTAAAATATAATTTCACTCTTGGTTTATTTTTTGTGTGTTCTTTCTATTAAGTTTTTTGATGTGAGTTATTGTTAGGGAAATGATGCACTATGCATTTTAGAACGAACCACAGGTTACAAATTCCATGGCCATAGTTCCAAACTGTATCGACTACTATCATTTACATGGCTGACTCTGTTTATGGTACCAACATGTTTTTTATTATTGTATTTCAATATCTAACATTTTCTGTTACTATACTAATTCCGAGCTAAGTTCCAGTAGTACTGCAAAAAAAAAAATTGTGTAAGGTATTACTCTGCCGGTTCTATATATTGGGAGAACTGTGATACTACTTTTAACTGCTGTATAACTAAATTGTGTAAGGAACAGTCAATGATAGAAACATTGTTCTTAGACAACATCTTATTTTATGGGAAATAAGACTGAATACAAGATAAAATGGTACCAATAATTAGAAATTTCCTCCATTTCAAATTTATTTATGATAAAAAATTATATATGGGCCTACCTAATCAAATGTTCACATTTTTTCCATGATGTTGACAAATATCCCTTATTTAGAATTTCATTATGAGCAGAATTTATGCTCCATGCTGACTCACCCGTAAATTTTATTACCGTATTTATGCATGTTTAGGCTGCACTTTTTTACCTAAACTATAAGCTTCAAAATTAGGGTGTGGCTTATACATGAAATAACTAGAAAAGTGCTTCATTTTAGAACAATTTTATCTAATTAATTACGATGCCCACATATCTTACAAATACTCCAACAAATGTATCCAATATGTGTGTTATCAGCACTTACTGTTCATCGCTTGATGCGTTCATGTCACTTTCATCATCACATCCACTAGAGTCCTCATTGCCTGATGGAGGCAGTCCACAATGCGTCATCTTCTGTCCTGTCCATGGCATTAGAAATAGATGTCACTTTAAAACTTCTAGTGACCATGTCTTGTGGTATTAAGTCCCATGCTGCGGCAGTCCATTCACAGATTTGAGTGAGGGAAGGTTTCTTCAATCATCTGCTCAACGTTATTACCTTGGAAGTGCATCTCCATTCACGATAGAAATGTCGCAAATGTGTTTTAAAGAGGCGGTTAATTGAAACGTCAAGCGGTTGTGTCATGCCAGTCATTCCTCCAGGGATCACAACCGTGTTGCACTTTTCACGTTTCATTTTGTTTTTTTACACTTTCCATTAAATGACCTCGCAAACTGTCTATTATCAACATGGATCACCGATGTAAGAGTGCACCTGGCCGCCAAAACTACACTGACTTCATCCAATCCATGTACAGTTCTTCGGTCATCCACCCTTCCTCTTGCACCCTTATCTAAATTTCTGGAGGCAGTTTTTCTTTTAGCAAGGTCTCTCTTAATGAAAGGTGGAAGTTTTCTTCCATCAGCAGTGATACCAAACATTATGGTGCACCATTGCTTTTCTGCTCCTGTTGTTCGCACTTGCACAGTTTTTTTGCCAACCTTATGCACAGTTGTGTCTCCTGGCATGTAGAAGAAAACAGGCATCTCATCAGCATTCCCTATTGCTCCTAGGCCATAATCATGTGCTTTCCTTAAGTTAAGGACATGTTTTTTGGAATGCGAGCAGTTTCTCCTGGTACGTATCGGGAAATTTCTGCACTATTGATGTACGCTGCCAAATTACAAGGTCGTGACATGTCATAAATCGCCTTGCCCAGCCGTAACTTGCCTTAAAATCATTGCATGGGATTTCCATATTCTTGGCTATCTTAAGGCCTTCAAACTCTTTCTAACTGTGAATATTTCGTTTTCTTTCCACAGAAAGATTGTCGATGTTGTGATGTGCTTTCAAGTTCATGTTTTGTTTGGATCCACCGTCGCACATTTTTTTCACATATCAAACTTTCTTCCTGCTGTCCTATTTCTGTGTTCTGTGGCATAGCGCACCACTTGTAGCTTGAATTTGGAGGTATAGCTTGCTCTGCACTGACCCATGTTTACACACAGTGAACAGAAATGACAATGAATACCTTACCTACCAACTGACCGCTTGTGTACATAGCCGGGAACAAAAGCTTTGGAATTTACAACATTGCCAGATTTAAAAGTGATGTAGGCCTACTTATGTCTATTGCACTGACTCTTAGTAAAAATATTCTATTCTATAGTAATTCTGCCTGAGGGCAGGTCTTTCACTGCAATCATAGCATTTTCATACTATGCTTTGTAGCTTTACTAGGGAATTATAGGTGTGGTAGCTTCCGATTGCTTTCCACAAGTAAAAATATAAGACAAATATTTTTTTCCTAATTTATTATCACAAAACTTGGGTGCGGCATATACATGCATAAATACGATATTATTTCCATCACATCCTGATTGGCTAATGTTGGATATTTTTCACTAAACTGTTTGAAACCATTCAAAATAATTTGTTTCTCTCTGTTTTTTCAAAGGCTTTCCTTTCCAATATTTTAGAAATTCTACAGAAGTGGCCATTCAATTGAAATTTCAATATGTTCTGTATTGTGCATGTGTAAGAATAAAACATAGCTTTTTTAATCTATTAAAATTGTAATTATATATTTTAAGATTCTCCTAAATAACTTATATAGACATGTGCTAGATAATATATTTGTATTCTTTTTATTCTTTAGAGGGAACTACATTTTCTTACATGCTCAAAGGTAAATCTGTTATTCAACCAATAAAAATGCAGTCATACATCTGCTTTTTTTTCATTAAAATTGGAACTTAGCTCAAAATTAGTATAGATTCTACATATTTTATTTCATATATTATAGTAATTACTGTTCATTATATTATATGCCAGATAGTCACCAATATTACATTCTTAACCTTTAATGTACAGGATTTTTAAATATCCACCACCTGGTCACCAGAATTTAAATGCCCTTAACACTCTTACTTTGCAGGGTTTTTAATGAAATTTTACTATTATTGTTCTAGAAGCGATACAAATAAGAATGGAGAACCGAGTTGTAGCTTTGATGTCCTTGTTCATTTACCTGATAACAACTGATATAATGTGGTCTTGAAACATATTTTGTTGAACTTTTATAGGAAAAATCACTATGATGCTTAATTTAAGATTTAAATTAAAATGTTTTATACCTCATCTCATATCAGTCTTCTAATTATCCCGGTTTCAAAGCTTTCTTGTTGACAAATTACTGAAGATGAAGCTGCCTAAGCTTTGAAACTGGTATAATTAGAAGACTGGATATGAGGTGAGGTAAAAGCCAAAGCATTTTAATTTAAATCTAAACATATTTTGTCATTTGTCCTATAATAGGCTTGACTAGTTCTTGCATTCTGTTTACAAATTATGCAGAAAAACTTATCATCGGGGCAACGTAACCCCACCTTCCAGGCGCCACAACCTTAGAAGTGGGTTACAAGTATGCCATGCCAGGAGAGAAACCAGGAATGTCGAAAGACATACCTGGGGCATTTGAAAAAAAAAAAAACTTAAAAAAGTTCTGTTGTGAATCAGATTCTACTAATGTCTAGTTATTGGTGGCAGAATAAAACATAGTGAACTCCATTTTAAAGGAACATCAAGCTTGAAAATAAGATACCTTTAAGCAAAATTTGTTAGACCTTTCATGCCCTGTTATGCTGATGACCTGAGGATTTTAAAAGCATGTTAAATAAAAAATACTAATATTTGTTTGGTGTTAAATTGTTTCATGACATAAACTCCTAAGTATCCTAACTAACTGACTAACTCACTGGCATTATTGAACCCTTAGGTTCATGGTTGTGTAGACATAGCTGTCCATACATCCCTATCCTGCGTTAATGTTTTCCAATAATCCCCTGTATAATCTACTTCGCCCAAATCATGGTTATTGTTATTCTCCCACCTCATTCTTGGTCTACCAACTGGGCATTTTCCCTCTGGTTTTCTTACATGAAGCATCCATGTCCCTCTTTCATTCCCCATTGAAGCCACATGTCCTGCCTATCTCAGTTTATGAGACTTAACTGTTCTTATTATATTTCGTTTACTCTTAAGTATCCGATGGCTTAATAAGTGTTTACCTCTTTCTGACAGTCAGAGCGAGGTGCTGATAGCATACTGAAACATGTTCTCAAGAATTCTAAAAGAATATGAAGAAATCTATAACTGACTCAAAAAATGTATTAAAATGAACCTCATAATGTTACTTCCTATTGAAATATTAATCCAATTGACGATTTTATTATTAATTTAACACTTCTCATTGAAATATAATTAATCCAATTACTTCCATTGGAAGAGAAAAAACAAGGATTCTGTGCCATAGATTTATGACATACAAACATGAATTTAGTCATGGGTCTTCTAGGTATATCACACCATGGATTTTAGTATTTTTGAAAATATTTATTTTTGCAGATTGTGGGTATGTGGAAGATGGACGTGAAATATTTGATGATGATTTGGATGATGATGCTATTATATCTGCAACAAGAAACAAGAAAGAAGGTGGAGTAAAAAGAGGGAGACATGGAAAGAAAGGATCAGATAATGTAGCAGCTGAAGCTGGTACAAGTAAATCCAGCATTCGAAACATGCTCATGAACATGCCTTCCAAGAAGAAAAAAGAGGTAAAAATTGTCATATGTTATAACTAACTTAATGACACTATCGAACCTGGAGGTTCATAGCTGTACGGACATAATCTCTCCATACATTCCTATCCTGATCTAATATTTTCTAGTCATTTCCTGTATAATTTACCTCTCTTAAATTATGGTTATGTTATTCTCCTACTTTATTCTTGGCCTAATCCCTCTGGTTCTCCTTAAGTTTCTATGCCCCTCTTTCATTCTGCATTTATGTCATATGTCCTTCTCATCACAAGTCCGATAAAATAAAAACAGTTAAGTTTCATAGACTGTGATGGACAGGACATGTGGCATTGAAAGAGGTGCATGGAAGCTTCTTGTAGGAAAATCAGAAGGAAAATCCCAGTTAGTAGACCAAGAATGAGGTGGTAGAATAACATTATCCATGATTTGAGGAAAGTAGATTATACAGGGGATGATTGAAAAAAATTAGCTCAGAATCAGGATGATTAAAAAAAACAAACTATGAGGTTAGATATAAAAAATTACTTATTCTTCATGTATGGAGAGCTTATGTCCCGCTGTCACGAACTTACGGGCTCTATAGAGCCAGTAAGTTAGTTAGTCATTCCTATCACAATCCATGGGACTAACTTTTTATTACAACTGGTTTCTCATGATCATAAGAACTCACTTATATTTACTTCCATGGCATAATCACTTTGGTTCCCCTGTTAAGTTTCCGGCCCCTCTTTCATTCTGTATTTATGCGTATGTCCTTCCCATCACAATCTATGGGACTAACTGTTTTCATCTCATCTAGTTTCCCATAAAGATCATAAGAACTAACTTATATATAGTTTCTTCTATTCACCTGTTAGTCTCTCTTTTGTTCAAAATTGGTACATATTTGAAGAAAAAAAATTATACGCTCTTAAGATGTATGAAATGAAAAATAAAAACATTCACTCGAGTTAAGTCTGCACTGCTAGAGGAGAAGTGTGTTAGCACTAGTGTTGCCAAATTATTTCTCTATGGAAGGAAGAATCCCTAAACACATATGAAATTCATTACAAAAAAAAAACAACAACAACGAAAAACAAAAAAGGGGAGATAACCATTACAACATAAACAACAAAACAAACGGTTTGTACAAATTAGTCCATTTATTTGATGGTTGCTGTTGTTGTATCATTTAAAATCACTGTGTTTTTGTTATTGCTGCTAATTACCAGCTTCACAACGGCACACACTGGGGGTGGGAATTGGCAACATGTAACAAAGAAGGCAAAAGAGGTCCGGAGCTCATTCCCTAGTAGTAAACATGGTTGCTTCATTATTCGATTTTTTGTCAATGACTACTCTGGGATGTTCTCATTTAAAAAACACAGTAATTAGCCAATGTGCTGCCCCCCGGCATTCAAATCACACAACAGCAGAGGACTGGAAGTGGCATTTAGTAAGAGAAGGATGAGAATTGACAGCACATCATCATCACCATATTTGACATAACAACCCGGGTCTAGTCATAGCCTCCCTAAGCATTCTCGTGCAGACCTTTATATTCTTGGCAACTGCCCACCAATTTTAAATTTTAAGTCTTTGGATATCTTCCAAAACTCCATCCATCCACCTAGCTTTAGGTGACTTATACAAATGATATAATTCTTCATTATATCGTATTCACCATTCTCTTCTTTGCTGAATGATTAACTTGGGGCTTCTCAATGGATTCATTTTTTACAGGGTGGAATTGTCAGTCCCATGCCCAACCCCCAACCTGGAGGACCAGGGACTCTTCTGTTAGGGTTACCATGCCTTAGCCGAGAGGACCCAGTTTTTAGGTGCCAGGTACTCGCCCTCACCCTTCCCCATAAGGGATAGGTTTTGCTGATAGCACTGTCAGATAAACTGATAGCTGAAGCATTCTTGGGTTTTATCAGTTATATCTACTCGACATTGATATATCCCCCCAAGGTCATCAACCAGCCATATACCCTCCTTTATCTGGGCTTGGGATCGGCATTGAATGGAAACAAGTACAATCGAGAGGCGGAATTATTGACAGCACATACCCAGCATATTTTCTGCATGCAAATTTAACTTTGGCAACTAATACTTAATATTTAATGTCTGTGATAAAATCCATAAGTTACTAGGTTTGAATGTTGCACAGGTACCAGTAAAGCTTGATGAAGACGACATTCTAGGAGACATTATGGAAGAGCTGAACAGCGGTAATGGAAGCTCAGATGTGATTAAACCAGCCACACCTCGTATAACATCAGCTAAAAAAATTGCTCCAGTCAAATCTCAACAGAGGATTGCAGATCAGGAAGCAAGGTAAAACAAACTGGAGATATTTTTTTATTTAATACATAGTTGTTAGTTCTTAGTTTTACATGAAATTGTTTATGTATTTATTCAGCTTGGTGGAGTTAAGACCATGTGGCCTTCTCTTCCATTCACTATGACAAACATATGTTACATTTAAATACAAAAATCACAATAATATTAGATACGAAACAATTATTTGGCAAAACTGAACAATAATAAAAGTAAGTAAGGTAGGAAGCATTGACAATGACACATATAATGTGGAAACTTCAGTCTGCAATATAACTACAAATATGATATGAGACA
The DNA here is from genome assembly GCA_030220185.1 of Diploptera punctata. Classification (NCBI taxonomy): domain Eukaryota; kingdom Metazoa; phylum Arthropoda; class Insecta; order Blattodea; family Blaberidae; genus Diploptera; species Diploptera punctata. The sequence continues at coordinate 1,610,538 of JASPKZ010003868.1, read as the reverse complement.
AAACAGCTTATAATTATTAATACAAGTAAGATCTAATAACGCAATAAAATTAATGATAATTAAAAAGTTAAAACCAATACAAAATATGTACACGAAGGGAGAACAGTTCCAGTCTGCTATACATGAAAAAAATACAAGGAAAATTATGAAATATAATGAATTAATCTACTAATTGTATAATATAATTAATATATTGATAAATTTTATGTTTATAACAGGAATTATCTTCAATCATTAAATTCTCCTGTAGTAGTAAGACCAAAATTAGTTAAACTTCCAACAGCAAAACAAAATGATAGAGGTTCCAGTTCAGGAAATAGAAGATAAACAGGTGAGACAATAACTGATATTTTTAGGAAGTAACACTATGAGGTTTTATTTAACGATCATTAAATTAATCAGATTTTACATTTCAGCTCATATTTTGTATAATATCCAGGACTGGTTTCAATGAGCTGTTTCCTTCATTTTCAACTGTCATCTGGTTGCTGATTTGATAGGTGGCATTCCTGTAGGCTATTCTTCTCCCTCTCATGGTAGACCAAAGATCTTCCAGTTCATATTCTTCTCCCTGGAAATTTCTAAATTAATTATTTAGTCTTTATATCTCTTGATGTAGATCTTCTCCCAAACTGCAAGTTCTTTAGATTTTTCTGTTTAATTAATTTTGCCTTTACTTCAGTTCTGTTCTTTTCTGACCAAGCATGAGCAGCTACTGCAGATTTTTCTACTTTCCCATTTTTTTACAATTCTAAGGTGTCCCTTCATTCTAATTTTTAAGCTTCTTTTTGTTTTTCCTGTGCACTCATAGATATTTTGACAATCCCCGCATTTTACTAATAAATTCCTGATTTTTGTCTTCGTTAATTTCTTATTTTTTATTAGTTTTCATTAGTTTATTAAAATAATTTTTTGGTGCCAATTTGATGTTGAATTTGTTGAAAATTTATTGAAACTTATAGTGTGTCAAAGAATGATAGTAAATTTCTTATATTTATGTTATATCATCCAGTGCAATGTTGATTCTACATTGAGTTTTTGTAAACAGAGTGTAAAATGAATTAAATTGAAAAAAAGTGATAGAAGAGTTACAAACAAGCAGATTGAGATAAGGATCTCTTATTAATTGAGTAGTTACCCCGAAAACAGATCTAACCCATATACTGCTACTCATGACTTGATTAACTTCTTCCGTCATTTTTTTACTATTCTCTTGAATGCCAACTTTTAAAAAATAAATAAAATAGGTCTGGAAGAGAGCAGGGATAGTTTTACATGCACCGTGCCGTGATATTCTCCGAATAGATATCTAATCCACTGAAATCTCAACTTTGGTATTTTTGTGGGTTAGATCTCTTTTCAGGACAACTATTCAATTTCTAAAGTTGTTTAGATTTGATACTTATAATCCAGCTTTAAAATAAAATATGTACATAGACTGGCTTTAGTTCGTAATTAAGGGATGTAAGAAGATCAACTTTTAAGAACAAATCACCCATATTTTCCAAATTGAATTCTATATAATTTTTAAAATTGCACTTTCTTCTTAAGTGGCACTACAGTCCAATGCGGACCTTCGCTTCCTCCACTGACCTTCCCAGTTGTCTCTGTCCTTATATTGTACATTTCACCTTGTGATTTTACATTTCCTAATATCATTGTACACATCATCCTACCATCTGGTTTTAGGTCCTCCTCTATATTTTTTTCCCCTTTGATTGATTAACACAAATTTGATAAGGGAATCTCATTTCCTCTATTTTACTCCATGTCCTATCCATTTCAACCTCATAATTTTTATAAATGGGACTATATCCAGATCAATATACAGCTGTTTGAGTTCATTGTTAGACCTTAATCTCCACTCATTAACTCTGACTGGTACCAGTATCTTTCTCAGAAATTTTCTGTTCAGAAACAGCCAGCCATCTACTAATATCTGCCTATAGGATCCATGTTTCTGCTCCATAGGTTACTATGGGTCTTATGAGAGATTTATATACTCTTAATTTATATTCCTATGTATCATCTGGCTCCTCAATAAGGGTAGGAAAAAAATACGCTCTATCTGGTTTCTATTTTGGTATCAATTTTATTGTTACTTGTTAAACATTTATTAAAAAATTTAATAAATTAATCCTCATAGTGATATTTTATTTTAATTTCATTTAAGACAGTAATATTTCCTATAATATTTACACTCTTGGACTTCAGTAAAGCTTTCGACACTGTTGACACTGACATATTAATAGCAAAATTACGCATTCTGAATCTTTCGGACAATGCTGTTAACTGGCTTGGATCCTATCTTCATGGTTGCCAGCAATGTGTATCCAATGCAGAACTTTCCTCATCCTGGCTATCACTGAAGGGTGGCGTCCAACAAGGTTCAGTGTTAGGACCGCTTCTGTTCTCTATCTATATTAACGATATATCCACTAGACTTACCTATTGTCGACATCACCTATACGCTGACGATTTGCAAATTTACATTCACTCCCATCCTGACGATGTACATGACACACTAGACAAATTAAATAGTGACCTAGACTCAATTTCCCAATGGTTGAAGAAACATGGACTTAATCTAAATGCTGACAAGACACAGTGCATAATTATAGGACATCGGCGAATCCAAAGCATTATAAATTACGAAAATATCCCTACCATTCTCCTAAATGACAAAAACTTCCCCTACAGCTCAGTAGTAAAAAATCTGGGTATCTATATGGACCAACACCTAGACTGGAAAATCCAGGTGAATAATACCTGCAAGAAAGTGTTCTCAATTCTTCACTCCCTAAATAGTTTTAAAAACTTCCTTCCTACAAAATTAAAACAAATACTTTTACAGACTCTTATAATGCCACACTTCGACTACTGCTACATACTACTGACTAATCTGACAACTGATCTATCTGACAGACTACAGTGTGCTCATAATGCGTGCATTCGATTTATATTCAATCTCCGTCGTTATGACCACATGTCTCCTTCATTTCAGGCCTTATCATGGCTACGCCTAAATGACAGAAGAACTTTACATTCACATACCTTACTATTCCAAATTCTGCACACATATTTACCAACTTATTTAACAACAAGTTTTCAAAATTTATCGGCTCATCACAATTTAGGAACAAGATCACAAGACTCTTCTTTACTTTTGATACCACAACACAGGACCTGTCTATACTCTGAATCTTACACAATATCTATGGCTAGAGCATGGAACTCACTTCCCAGTCATGTCAGGGACTGTCAATCGCTATCATTATTTAAATCCAAATTAACTAATATCTTAAGTTCGACACAATGAAAACATTAACTGCATAACAACTGTATAGAGCATTCCATTAATAATTATCTAGGAAGCTACTTACTTTATTTTATATCATTTTATTTTATTATATTCTATGTTTTTGTTAGTATTAGCTAGTATTAGATTACATCATCATTGTATTTTGTTTAGTCTGTATTTTAATAATATCTTAAATTGTAATTTGTAAGTAATTTTTGTATAATTTTACTATTCGCTGGTTGAGTGGAAGAGAAGGCCTTATGGCCTTAACTCTGCCAGCTAAAATAAATCATTATTATTATTATTATTATTATTATTATTATTATTATTATTATTATTATTATTATTATTATTATTATTATTATTATTATTATTATTATTATACAGTAGTTCATTATAAATGTATCCTTATTTTCAAAACTATATCTATCTATTTTGATTATCTGATTTTGTAGATGGGAATTGCTTGTCTTCAAAATGCACAGTATTTGTTAATATTTTCACAGATTCTTTAAAGGGTAAATATGGAAAATGTGTTTAATTAATTTTTAATAGATAGATATACTATCTCAAATTACCTGTCTCCAACTCCTCTAAAACTAGATAATTTATACCCTTCGTGTATGTGTGTACACATGTGCACAATATGCAAATTGTAAATTACAAGTGAAAAATGGATAGAGGCTGACCCATTAGTCACAAATGCAAGAATGTAGATTCTCAGTCATTGATCCTAGAAGGAGATGAGGTGGTAAACCTTATGCACCAGCTGATGTATCATGACAAATGTTCCTGACACTCTTATAAAAGGCTGAAAGAGCTGCAAGACGTCTCTGAATAAGAATGAGTGAAGGAAAATGTACATCCCCTTTGGTGTCCAGTTTAATGAGATTCTTGTCACACGAACTGCTTGACAATATGTGTCAAACGAACAAACAAACTTGTTCATATTATTCGTTTTTATACATCTTAATGTTGGACAAATTATATTTGAAAAGAAAAATATACACCTAGACTGGGGTTTGAACCCAGGACCTTTGACTCTCTATGTCAATGCTCTATCCAAGTGAGCTACCTAGGCCTCCAATCTAAACGTGTATTTTTCTCTTATACATAGTTAATTTCCTTAAAAGAAGCACTATTGGCTTTATAAGTAATGTTTAAATTCCCAATAAAAAGTCTTCTTAATAAAGAAGCCACCATTTGCAAAAATCATAGCAACGGCTCGTAGCATTTGGGGTTAGGGAATTAACTATGTATAAGAGAAAAATACGCATTTAGATCAGAGGCCTTGGTAGCTCACTTGGATAGAGAATCAAAGGTCTTGGGTTCAAACCCCAGTCTAGGCATATATTTTTCTTTTCAAATATGAATGAACTTGTGTTGATATTGGATCTACATCTTTCAATATTGTTTTAAAGATTATTAGTATTTTTGTAATTTTCAATAATTTTTCTTAAATAAAATGAGAAATTGCTTTTCAACTTGTAGGAAATTGTAGAAGATACAGAAGAAGAATTGAACATAGAAGCCCCATCAACTGAAGAATCTGTCACAAAATCTTCTCAGCCAATTGATGAGTTCGATTCAAGCAGTATGTTTTTTGATGATGCAGCATTTCAAGAGGTGAGATTTTGACGTTATTACTAGTAAGTCATTTAAACTTTAATGATAAAGTGATTCCTAGAACTGACCTTCTGTATGGATAATTATTTTCCATGCACTATAGTGTAAAGTGCTACAGGGTGCAGCATCCAAGACTCTACCAAACACACAGTACATAGCACACGATTGTCTCACTCACTGGGATAACATGTAGTACAGATGCATGAGGGCAGCCTTGAAACAAATGTCATGTAAATATTAAAAAAAAACTTTTATCACCTCACTTTATATTTCTTTTTAGACCAGTTTTGGAATAATTGGTGAAATTAAATGTTTCTTACCTCTCCTCATATAAATCTTCTAAGTAGATCATGATTTCGAGACCATAACGGTCTCATCTTCAGTACTTCTTTGGCGACTGATGTTATGTTGATCGAAAGAAGTACTGAAGATGAGACTGTTATGGTCTCGAAATCGTGATCTTACTTACTTACTCACTGGCACTATCGAACCCGTAGGTTCATGGCCGCACGGACATAAGCTCTCCATACATCCCTATCCTGAGCTAATGCTTTCCAATCATTCCCTGTATAATCTACTTCCCTCAAATCATAGTTAATGTTGTTCTCCCACCTCATTCTTGGTCTACCAACTGGGCGTTTTCCTTCTGGCTTTCCTACAAGAAGTTTCCATGCACGTCTTTCATTCCCCATACGCGCAACATGTCCTGCCCATCGCAGTCTACGGGACTTAACTGTTCTTATTATATCTGGCTTCCTATAAAGACCATGTAGTTCATTGTTATGTAGTCTTCTCCATTCACCTGTCTGTTCATCTCTCTTTGGTCCAAAAATTTTCCTAAGAACTTTATTCTCAAATACTCGTAATCTCCTTTCCTCCCTTAAAGTAAGAGTCCATGTTTCGCACCCATATAATATAACTGGTAGAATAATAGTTTTATATATTTTCAGCTTAACGTTTTTTGAAAGGAGTTGGGACATCAAAAGTCTCTGCAATGCATAATAGCACGCATTTCCAGAATTGAGCCTATGTTTAATTTCTTTGTGCATCTCATTCCTATTTGTGATTATTGTTCCTAGGTATTTGAATTCAGCCAATTCCTCAAAATTTCCCTCATTTGTCATTAGCTGTCCATTTCCATTATATAATGTATTTCTACGTGTGACCATATATTTAGTTTTACTGATATTTACTTCCAGTCCCAATTTCTTAGTGTTACTCAATAGTGTGTGCGTGTTGGCCTTTAGTATCTCCTCGCTATCGGCCAGTAGTACTACATCATCAGCATAAACTAACAGCTTATTAATACCATTCAGTTGTAAGCCTTCCTCATTCTCTAAAGATTTAATGGCATGCTCTAGTACAAAATTAAATAGTAGAGGAGATAGTGCATCTCCTTGCTTCAACCCATTCTGGATTTCAAAAGTGTCTGAAAACTGTTTGCCTACACGCACCCTACTCATTGAGCCATTTAGACACATTCGTATAAGTCTAACTAACTTTTTAGGAATTCCGAACTCCAGCAGGATACTATATAACTTCTCCCTCTTAATTGAATCATATGCTTTTTTGAAGTCTACATATAGTTGATGTACAGTACCATTATATTCCCATTTCTTTTCTAAAATCTGTCTTATACTAAAAATCTGATCTGTTGTAGACCTGTTTCTTCTAAATGCACATTGATGATCTCCTAGAATGTCATCAATATAGGGAGTAAGTCTGCTTACTAATATATTTGTTAGAATTTTGTACGAAGTTGAAAGTAATGAGATGCCCCTATAGTTGTTGCAATCAGTTTTATCTCCTTTCTTATAAATTGGTACGATAATTGATTCCTTCCATTCATCTGGAAGAGCTTCTTTTTCCCAAATCATACTAAGCAAACAGCGTATCTTGTCCATCAATTTTTCTCCCCCTGATTTGATCAGTTCTGCTGGGATCTCATCTGAACCTGATGCTTTATACATCTTCAATTTTTCAATTGCCATTTCAACCTCTAATGCACTTGGCTCTGCGACTAGCATTTCTGCTGTCTGTAACTTATCCTCCTCAATGTTTTGTTCTGTATGTACTTTTAATAGCTGATTAAAATAACTTTTCCATCTATTTAATATACTCTTGGAATCTGCAATCATATCCCCATTTTCATTCCGAATTATGTTTGTTCTAGCCTGAAACCCTTTCTTCTCTATACTAATTCCCTGATATAATTCTCTAATGTTCCTATTTTTTGCATTCATTTCAAGATCATTAATCTTCTCTCTCAAATATTCCCTCTTCTTACTCTTTAGTAACTTGGTGGTTTCCCGTCTAACACTACCCAATTGCTCTAAATTTACCTCATTTGGCTCGTGTAACCATTTCATTTTTGCTAGCTTTCTTTTCTTTACGATGTCGGCACATTCCTCATCAAACCATTTCTTGTTTTGCCTCTTTTTTAAACAACCAATGCTTTCTGATGCTGACAATTTAATAGTATCTCTTATAGCCTCCCATTCTTTATTTATATCAGTTTCTTTTCTTCTTCGTTTGCCACATTGTCATCTGAAGATTCCAGTACTTCAAATCTATTACCAATTTTGATTTGGTATTCTTGCCGCATTTCATCATTTTTCAAGTTTTTTAATTCATATTTTACAGAATCATCTTTAGCGTTTGTTCCTCTCATAAGCGATAGCCGTTGTCTGATTTTCACTCTGACCAGATGATGATCCGAATTGCAGTCTGTCCCTCTAACTGATTTAACATCGATGATGCTACTGTGCCAGCGTTTATCCACTAATACATGATCTATCTGGTTCCGAGTTTCTCCATCTGGGGACGTCCAGGTGTATTTATGAATATCCTTATGCTGAAATGTTGTGCTCTTAACAATGAGATTCTTTGATGTGGCAAATGTGACTAATCTAACCCCGTTGTCGTTACTATCTTCATGAAGACTGAATTTGCCTATTGTTGGTTTGAATATATCTTCCCGCCCCACTTTTGCATTAAAATCTCCTAAGACAATTTTCATATGATATCGTGAAAGGCTATCAAATAAGCATTCTAATTCGTCATAGAACTCGTCCTTGATCTTGTCATCTTTATCTTCTGTGGGGGCATGTACATTTACAATTATAAAATCATGTCGTTTACCCTTTAGAATTATGTATGATATCCTATCACTAACAAACTTAATATCTCGGATAGCGGATAGGATCCTCCTTCTGACTAAAAAACCCGTTCCAAATGCAGGTCTTTCTGCACCCCCATAGTATAATGCAAAGCTTCCTGATTCCTGACTACCTTCTCCTGGCCACCTAACTTCCTGTAAAGCGACTATATCCAAGGGCGATTTATCCAATTCCCGCATTAATATCTCTAGTGCCCCGCTATTGTATAAAGTCCTAACATTCCATGTTCCTAGGAACATGTCCCTGTGTTTGAGCCTTTGGCATGGGTTCCCTGAAGTAGTCCCCGCCCGGAGAACCGAATGGGGGACTATTTGACCTCCGGAAAATTTTACCCCAGTAGAACCCATGTCCGCATTTCTTGACGGTTGTATTTTTACGGTGAAAGATCATCACTCTTTCGACCAAGGTACTTATTTCGTCTGGCTTATCACCTTCGACCAGTCCGGCATGGGTAACCATATCGGCAGCAATGCTACCGCCGGCATAGCTCTCAGGATCATTTAAGCACACAAGCCACTCCACCACGACAAGGTAAAGATACCATGGAGGGAAATCGTGATCTACTTAGAAGATTTATATGAGGAGAGGTAAGAAACATTTAATTTCACCATAAATTAAACCTCATAGTGATTAATTCCTATAAAAGTTAAATTTGGAATAATTACTATTTCATATTTAATTTTAGGAAGTTATATTTTGAGGTTAATTTAATTATATTATTTTTAGTCTGGACATCTTACCTCAATATTAATGTTGATTTGTTCTTGGACATGTTTCAAAACAATTCTGTTTTATCGTCAGCTTTCCCAGACTGGTTTTATTTATGTTGCACAACCTGGATGTCGATGTCAGCTCCATCCTGTGGTTGGCCAAAGAGCTGACTATTTGGGAAAAAATTTATATTCAGAAGAACAGAAACAGAGTTATGAATTTTGATATTCCGATGGAGCGTGACCTTGTTTGGAGGTTCTTTGGCCAACCACAGGATGGAGCTGACATCGACATCCAGGTTGTGCAACATAATGCAACATAAATAAAACCAGTCTGGGAAAGCTGACGATCAAACAGAATTGTTTTGAAACATGTCCAAGAACAAATCAACATTAATATTGAGGTAAGATGTCCAGACTAAAAATAATACTATTTCATCTTCACTATTTTCACTATCATTGTTCTGTTGTGGTGATACACTGCTTCTTCCACTACTGTTGGTGGACCGATGAACTTCCAAATCAAATCACTTTCCCTGGGAATTTCAAAATTCATTAATTTCACCTTGCTCTTTGAATGTGGATTTTTTTCCCAAATCTTGAGCTCTTCAGTTTTTCTACTTGTTTCATTAATTTAGCCTTTCTTTTGATTTGATGTTTTTCTGACCAAGCGTGAGTGAGCAGCTTCTGCAGATTTTTCTACTTCCCATTTTTGACATTCCTAAGGTGTTCCTTCTCTATGGTTTTCAAATTTATTTTTACTTTCATTATGTAGATTTTATCAGAATCCCCATATTTTATCTGATAAATCTTTGATTTGTTTCCTTTTACCATTTACTCATTATTGTTAGATTTAATTATTCTTTTGAGGCTTAAGTCTTTTTTTGGTGCCAATCTTATGTTGAAATTAAAAAGGAAATGAACTTGTGATGCTTCAATGGATGATATGTAAACTTCTTAAATTTTATATTTACTTCTTTTTCTTCTAGAAGTGTACTTTCATTGATTGAGTTTTGCCTCATAGTATTAGTTCCTATAAAGTTAAATGTCGCATAGTTTAAGCTGCATAATTCTTCAATGAATCCTGGCGAATAGCCAATTCCTGCCCAGTAATGATGTAATGAAACCATCGATAGTGACTTCTGCACTTCTTACTGTATCTTAGTATATTGATTGTACATTTGTAATTTATTTCCCTTATAGAATATACAATATTTTTCCTTTCAATCCTTGTTAGTAGTCTCTGAATCCAAAATTTGTGGGTTCAGATCGATCTGATATTAATGAATTTTTTATTTTTGAAAATGTCTCAAGCATAAAGAGTTAAAAGAATTGGATTCATGTACAATCTAATGCTTTTATCTTGTATAGTATACAGTTAATGGTTAGGAAATTATCACAGATGCGACATAATAATGGTCAAATAATATGTGGCTGTTAATAAATATAGCCAACAGAAAAGTCACTTCGGTAAAAAATCTTGACAATTTTTCCAACTTTGCTATTGGCTATCATGTTATATTCAATTTTAACCATATTTTATTTGCACAGTTTTGCACCTGCAATCATTTTTGAGTCAGCGACTGTGTACTATACAGCGTAAAAAAATTTAACCTGGGCCAACCATTAGCCTAAGGCTATGTAATGTAAAATATTGAACCGCCTTAAGTGAGCGTATTTTCCGAGTTGACAATTTAAGATTAGTCATGTATTTTTGGATTTCAGATTTTGGAATTAAAAGTGGCATCTTATTTTTGATTAGAATATATTAATAATGTTAATAGGTAAGAGCCTTTTATTTTCAACTTAACATGACTAACGGGCTCCAGCACTAGTAAACATGTTATTACTTCTGATCTTCGGCCTGACACTGAGAGCACTTGGGCTGATTGTTTGATTTTAATAATTAGCATATTTAAGATTAAATTAAATGGCTTCAATACCTCATCATCATATCCAGTGAAAGGGTGAAAGAACAGTTTAGATAATCTAAAAAATATGATGATGAGTGGAAAAGTCAGCAGTAGGCTGGCTCATGCTTGGTCTGAAAAACATCATAATTGAATCAAAAGCTTATTTTTAGTTCTAATTAAAGCAAATAGAAAAAACAAAAAGACTTCACAGTTTGAGTAAAAATTGCCACATCTTCAAGAAACAAGAAGAAAAACTTATGAACTTTGAAATTGCCCAGCGGATTCTGATTTGGATCTATACTGTTTATTGGTTCACTCTACAGATGGAAGAAGAAGTAGTTCTTCTGATCGACATAACATCAGTCGACAAGAAATTACTGGAGATGAAGCTGCCAAGGCTTTGAAACTGCAGTAAAAATGACTAGATATGAGGTGAGGTATGAAGCATTTTAATTTAATCTTAAATTAAACCTCATAATGATTTTTTCCTATGAGAGTTCAATCACATTTTTGTTTAGATGGACTTGATATGCCAAGATGCAGGAAACAACAAGGAGAATATAAGGGATAAAACAGCTCAATGTAATGGAGATACAAATGGGCCACAAAGAGAGGAACAATCTGCAGCACCTTTAATAACAACTGAGAAACCATTAAGTACCAGGTAAAATTAATATGAATTTATTTCTTCTTCTTCCTTCCAAGTATTAGGCCAAGGCCTGTTACGATCCTATAGAAAATTTTCCCTCCAGCGTTTCATAGGACGGCCCAGTGATCTTCGTCCTCTTGGTATATAATTATAAACAGCTTTAGGATCATTCTTTCAAGATGGTGTTTCCAATTTAGTTGGTACTAAGTTATGTAGATAGGAAATAACACTATGAGGTTCTTTAATATTGTTTATTTTTTATCATTTCACTCACCTCATACTTCATAATTTATAGCAGACCCAGGGTTTCTTCACGTAATTCGTGACATTGTCAATGCTGCGTCATGTTCACAACTGACGTCCAACGGCCTTCTATCCTGCAGACTGACCTCCGCGCCATCTGGTGGCCGACCGAAGAATTTCCAAATCAGGCCTCTTTCTTTATAACCGGGTATTTCAAATTCATAGTTGTATTTTCATTCTTGCATATGTAAATTTTTTTCCCAAATTGTGAGTTTCTTCGGTTTTTTCCAATTGTTTAAGTAATTTTGTTTTGGTTTCTATTCTATGTTTCTGACCAGGCATGTGCAGCTATTGCAGATTTTTCGGTTTCTCCATTTTTAACATTTCTGAGGTGTTCTTTTAATCTTGTATTTAGATTCCTTTTTGTTTTTCCTATGTATATCTTTTCACAATCTTTACAATTAATTTGATAAATTCCCGATTTTTTGCAGTCCTTCAATTTTTTCATTTTTGTTGGTTTTTATTAAATTACCTAAGCTGTAATCATTTTTCGGTGCTAATTTAATGTTGAATTTGTTGAAAATTTTTTGAAACTTGTCAAATACGAAAGGATGGTATGTGAACTTCTTGAATTTTTTGCCTATATTTTTATCTGTCTGAAGAGTACTTTCATTGATGACTTTTTGTTCTTTGAATTTATTGATTAGGAAAGAAGAGAAAAAGAAAATAGAATTTGGAATCTACAGAAAAGAAACTCACATCGACAATTATATAAAAGCTACTGGATTTAACCATTTTTCACACAAACAGGCAGTATTTAATAGTTTAACACACAGACTTGTGAATGTCCCCATGAGCAAAGAAAATTACAATAAAGAGAAAGAACACATCATACAAATTGCTAAGGATAATGGTTTTCACAAGAAAATGATACACAAGAAAATAAATAAATTCAAAGAACAAAAAGTCATCAATGAAAGTACTCTTCAGACAATAAAAATATAGGCAAAAAATTCAAGAAGTTCACATACCATCCTTTCGTATTTGACAAGTTTCAAAAAATTTTCAACAAATTCAACATTAAATTAGCACCGAAAAATGATTACAGCTTAGGTAATTTAATAAAAACCAACAAAAATGAAAAAATTGAAGACTGCAAAAAATCGGGAATTTATCAAATTAATTGTAAAGATTGTGAAAAGATATACATAGGAAAAACAAAAAGGAATCTAAATACAAGATTAAAAGAACACCTCAGAAATGTTAAAATGGAGAAAACCGAAAAATCTGCAATAGCTGCACATGCCTGGTCAGAAAAACATAGAATAGAAACCAAAACAAAATTACTTAAACAATTGGAAAAACCGAAGGAACTCACAATTTGGGAAAAAATTTACATATGCAAGAATGAAAATACAACTATGAATTTTGAAATACCCGGTTATAAAGAAAGAGGCCTGATTTGGAAATTCTTCGGTCGGCCACCAGATGGCGCGGAGGTCAGTCTGCAGGATAGAAGGCCGTTGGACGTCAGTTGTGAACATGATGCAGCATTGACAATGTCACGAATTACGTGAAGAAACCCTGGGTCTGCTATAAATTATGAAGTATGAGGTGAGTGAAATGATAAAAAATAAACAATATTAGTTGGTACTGTTTAATATATTCCAAAATTGGCGTAGTCTTCAATTCTTTTAAGATATCAGTGTTCCTTTTCCGATCCCATCTGGTGTAACCCGCTGTTCTGCGCATGAATCTCATTTCACAAGCCGTTATTCTGCTTTCATGTTGTCTTTTTAGTGTCCATGCATCACTACCAATGAATTTATATTTTGTTGTTATATAAACATTTTCCAGAATTGGATATTGTTTCCTTTCTAAAATAAAATGAATTTACATTTTTTGTAACTATGTTCTTTTGTTAATCCACCGCCGTGGTCTTGACATAGCATCCTGCCTTGTTACGCAACGGGCTCTGGTTCGATTCCCGGTCGGGACAGGCTGCTGGATGAGGTTTTTTTTTGTGTTTTTCCTCACCTGTAAGACAAATATCAGGAAGCTTAGGGCCCAACGGTCCCCGAAAATCATCTGGCCATCATCATCATCTTTATCATTAACATCATCCTTCACCAGTGTGGAAAGTAACGGGAAGCTACCACCTATAATTCCCTAGTAAAACTGCAAAGCATAGCATGAAAATGTTATGCTTGTAGTGAAAATGTTACGATTCTGCTCTCGGGCAGAATTACTATAGAAATTCTTTTGTTATGTGGTGATATGTTACCAAAGTAATAACTTTGTTGTCAATAATTTGTTTACAGTATTCTCTGCATCCATATTTTTTAAACTAATTCGATATTGATGTTTATAGGAAGTATGAGGTGTTTCATTAATTCCATATTGTTAAAATTGCAGAGCTTGTTCTGTTTTATAAGTTATTGTGATAATTTCCTAATTTATTGATAGTCTGGATGGATAGTAGTTACCATGCTCACCTTTAGATCCAAAGTTCACAGATTCAAACCTTCCCAGAATCAATGAATTTCTCAGGGGGAAAAATTCTAAGCATATGTCCCTTCAGAAGGGAACTATATCCATGGGTAACATGTCATTTTTGCATTTAGATCGGTACTTGCTTGGGTAGCTCAGTCGGTAGAGCACTTGGTCTAGAAAACCAAAGGTCCTGGGTTCAAGCCCCGTCTGAGCGTATAATTTTTCTCTTCAGATATGATTTATCCATTGTTGAGATGTATGAAATGAATAATAAAAACATGTTCATTCATAGTAATTCTGCCCTAGGGCAGGTCTTTCACTACAATCATAGCATTTTCATGCAATGCTTTGCAGGTTTACTAGGAGAATTATAGATGTGGTAGATTCCCGTTGCTTTCCACACCGGTGAAGGATGTTGATGATAATGATAAGGATGATGATGGCCGGATGATTTTTGGGGACCGTTGGGCCCTAAGCTTTCTGACATTTGTCTTTCAGTGAGGAAAAACCCTGAAAAAACCTCACCCAGAAGCCTGTCCCGACCGAGAATCAAACCTGGGCCTGTTGCATGGCAAGGCAGCATGTACCTCGATACCACAGCAGTGGACTAAAAACATGTAATAGATTTAATTAATAATAGACATAGAATTTAACACCTCACCTCAAAATTGTAGATTTCTCGAAGATTAGTTTCAATTATATTTGAAGAGAAAAATTTTCGCCTAGACCGAGACATTGAGAAATGTTAAATTAATAATAAAAACATCATTAGTTTCAATACCTCTTTGTACCATCTTGAGCTCTATATCTAACTGTTGAATTGGTGGTTGGCGATCCTATAGATTGCTTCCTGCTCTCTCTGTTGGTTGACTGATGAAGTTTCAAATTAAATCTTTTTCCCTGGGAATTTAAAAATTCATGATTTTATTTTAATTTTTTTCTGGATCTGAATTTTCTGTCAAACTGTTAGTTCCTTAGATTTATTTAACTAATTCACTGGCTCTATCGAACCCATAGGTTCATGTCTGCACGGACATAAGCTCTCCATACATCCCAATCCTGAGCTAATGTTTAATTTATCCTTAGATTTATCTAACTTTCAGTAATTTGGCCTTGCTTCGACTTTGTGTTTTTCTGACTGTGCATGTGCAACTATTGTAGATTTGTCTTTTTACATCTCACCTCATAAAACTCTGTGATTTTTAGAGGACTGATTTGTGGAGCCATTGCTCCCATTCTCAACCAAAACCTAAAACGTACAGAGTTGAAGGAACTTTATGAAGCAAAATATAACAACTTTCTCTCCAACTCATTTATAAATTGAAAAACCTCTTAGTGTTACTTCCCACTTAATTTTAATTAAAAACAACTCATGTTATTATGTGAACAATGGTCGGGAAAAATACTGATAATAGAATAATTTTGAAACAGATCGGAAAAGAAGTCAAAATATGAGGTGAAGAGATGTATTTTTAATATTTAATTTAATCTTATGAATTTTATCAATTGTTTTCTGTTTTTGGTAAATATATGATCATACGTAGAAATACATTATATAATGGAAATGGACAGATAATGACAATAGAGGGAAATTTTGAGGAAGTGGCTGAATTCAAATACCTAGGAACAATAACCACAAATAGGAATGAGATGCACAAAAAAATTAAACATAGGCTTAGTTCTGGAAATGCGTGCTATTATACATTACAGAGACTCTTGACATCCCAACTCCTTTCAAAAAACGTTAAACTGAAAATATATAAAACTATTATTCTACCAGTTATATTATATGAATGCAAAACATGGACTGTTACTTTAAGGGAGGAAAAGAGATTACAAGTATTTGATAATAAAGTTCTTAGGAAAATTTATGGACCAAAGAGAGATAAACAGACAGGTGAATGGAGAAAACTACATAACAGTGAACTACATGGTCTTTATAGGAAGCCAGATATAATAAGAACACTTAAGTCTCGTAGACTGCAATGGGCAGGACATGTGACACGAATGGGGAATAAAAGATATGCATGGAAGCATCTTGTAGGAAAACCAGAGGGAAAACACCCAGTTGATAGACCAGGAATGAGGTGGGAAAATAACATTAGCTATTATTTGAGGGAAGTAGATTATACAGGAAATGATTAGAAAACATTAGCTCAGGATAGTGATGTATGGAGAGCTTATGTCTGCACGGCCATGAACCTATGGGTTTGATAGTGCCAGTGAGTTAGTTTTGGTTGATCCTATTGCTTGAACTGTTATCTGTAAATCTATAGAATTGAAGAGTTAACACTGAAAAGGATGTAAGTCCCAAAGAGTAAATTTTTCAAGAGGTGGGAAAAATGCAGTTAGGATCACAAAAAAAGCTTTATGTGTGTCATCTTTAAGGCATTAGTTCCAACAACTAGAATGTTCTCTGCACTTCCATCTCTTGCCAGGCTGTTGTCAATGGAACATAGATTATTATAAGGTGAATCCGGTGTTATCTTACCTCATAACTTGTTGTGTTCTATTTGAACATGTTTCGGTATATCACCTATACCATCGTCACATACCGAATATACCGAAACATATTCAAATTGAACACAACAAGTTATAAGGTGAGATGACTCTGGATTCACCTTATTTATTAAGGAAAACCTCCTAATGTTATGGAAAATAGGATATTTGACAAATTTGGCACTTCAATCCTTTTCTGTGCAAGTCTTCAATTACAGTATTTTTTGTATTTCTTTAATCAAAAGAATTTATTTTGCAAGACCATGTATTCTGCTTCAATTTTCCCATCAAAGTTTGTGGTGTTCCTTTCACACTTGTATAACTGGCAAATACTCCTGTTCCAATCCTTTCATCATTATTAGACAAAAATCTATCTATATATGTGTGTTATTTATGATGAAAGATTATTTTATTTATAGTGTTAATTATTTTGTTCATAGTGTTAAGAACGATAAAATTGTCAATAATACAGCAATGAATTGGGAGAACATGCAAGGTGCTGGATTAAGTAACAATGCTGTCAGCATTCCAGATGTACCAGTTGATGTGTCTCAACTGCCAATGATCACTAATGAAAACGGCGAAAAGGTTAGTAATTAACATGTCTGGGATTTATCTAATATATAAAAATGAATTAAATTTGAAGAGAAAAATTTGCATCTAGATCGTAACTCGCCTCGGTAGCTCAGTTGGTAGAGCACTTGGCCCGGAAAGCCAAGGGTCCCGGGTTCGAGTCCCGGTCTAGGCGAAAATTTTTCTCTTCAAATTTAATTTATCTTTCATTGAGAAATGTTAAATCAATAATAAAAACATCATAAAAATGAATGTTTGTTTGTTATTTCTTTATGTGCGGCCATACCGTTGATCCGATTGTGATGGGGTTTTTTGCAAAATGTTCAGGAGATTCCCGGGATGAACATAGGCTATAAGAGAGTTGTGATACTCAACTCCTACACCCTTAAAAATCACCCTTTGTAGTGAAAAACGTGAAAAAGAATCTTTTTTTGACGCTTAAATGTCTTATGCAGCTTAAACCATAACAAATACACCAAATTAATGTACACAGAATTGAATATCTCAAAAATCTCTACCAAAAAATAAACCTGCGACAGCATATGTTTATCTTTTATGGATAACTCACAATAACCATTTTTGTCTTTCATTGATGCCAAGAAGATTGGGATAAGTAGATTCCTGGGCAAGCAGAGAAGCAGCATGGCTAACTCGAAATAACAAATCTTGTCTTTCAGCTCATTGATGCCAAATACATCGGGATAAGTAGATTCCTGGGCAATGCCAGGTAATCAGCACAGGGTATCAAAAAATAATTATATAAATTTATAATTATTATTCCCTTTACTTATTCAACTAAACGTAAAAACACATAATTTATTTAGGCATAGCAGCGTACGCCAGGTATTAGCTAGTATATAATAAAAAATTCTTCATACAGACAGTTTCTAGCAGGGACGGTTGTGGTGTAGTGGAGGGAGATTCTATTTCCCATGCATGAGGTCATGTGTTCGATCCTGCTGTCATGATTTTTTTCTCTCTCGTCCTTGTTTTAATTAGTTTTCTTTGTTTTGTTTTGCTTTGTTTATCTACTTATATATACAAAACTGTTTTCCATTGCATGACACACAACGAAACATAACGGATTTTAGTTTCTCAAATAGTTGTATACTTGTGAACCAAATAGCTGATCTTTGATCATGCGCAGTGGTTTCATTCTGAGACTTGAAATTTATCTGTGTGCCATCAATTATTTCAAAGGCTGTACGTACATATGGATTAAAAATTCTGAAAATAAGGAGTAACATATGGACTAAACCTTCTTATGGAAAGCATGCAAATATTTTCTGGCAGGCATTGCAAAAAATACTTTACATTTTGTTGATAGTGCTTTAGTCGGAAAATCACTTACAATGGTAATTTTACAGATGATATGTGATTTGGTGGTATTTTAACTTTCTAATATACTGAATGATAATCCACACAGAAAATGCACTAAAGCTCATACATGACTGTTAATAGATTATGAACTATAGAAAATGAATAGAAATGTTAAAACTAATTTTTGAATCCTGTAACTTACATATAGTGACTCTGTGCTAATTGGCTGCACCTGACCTGCTCTAGTCAGGTGTAAGAAGTCATTTAAATTCATCGGAGAACATTTTTGTTTGAAAACTTCACCTCATAAACATCACGCTATTCACAAAACCATGGTTTTGGGTGAAGCCTCACCCATCTTCAGTCATTTGAAATTCTTCTGCCATCAGCTCTTCTGTTGTCACCATCTTCTGTGCATCTTCGTGAAAAGCATGAAATTTATGAGGTGAGTTTTCAAAAAAAAATTTTCTCCAATGAATTTAAGTGGTTATTACCTTATAATGTTTACTCCCAACATTAATTTCAATATGTAAGAAGTCATTGTCACAGGTGGTTGATTGATGAAGCTTTAGCAATAAAGGAAATAATATGTATACCACAAAACTTATTTTCAACATTCCATACAAATCCAAGAATGCAGTTTTGAAATACAGATGCTAATAAAATAAATTTTAAACAATTATAAGACAAGAATAACTTTGAAACCATGAAATATGAAACATATATAGGATAAAATGTTCAGTTTTATAAAGATATGTGATATTTTCTGAAATATGTAAAAAAAATATAGACAAATTTGGAAAAAAGAAATGTGTTTTAAACCATTCCAAACACACTAATTCATAAACATAAAATTAAATTTTAACTTCAATTATTGTTAAACAAATAGGTATTTAATATTTGAAGGAAGTAACACTATCTACATAACTTAACACTATGAGGTTTTTTTTTTAATTATTATGACTTAAAAAATTAGACTCGCCTCATATTTTATTATCCTTCTTGCAGACTAGTGAAGAAACTAGTCTGAAAGAAAAATAATAAAATTTGAAGTGAGTCTAAATTCTTAACTCATAATAATTAAATATATATTTACTTTTGCCGGTTAACAAATTTAACAATTGCTTTTTTATTAATTGGTAAACATGCCGAGTTTGGTTAAAAAAAAAGTAAAAATTGCAGTTACTAAAACATTAACAGATATCCAATTATGAAAATTGATAGAGAGTAACACAATAACACTATGAGGTAATTTGTTATGAGATTGCATTGGAAATAAAAACTTAATCTTATTTTGTTTCCTGGATATGTTTTGATGAACACCCTCACTATTATATTTGAATAGAAAAATTTTTGCTTAGACCGAGACTCGAACCCGGGACCTTTGGCTTGCCGGGCCAAATGCTCTACCAACTGAGCTACCGAGGCGAGTTACGATATAGATGCAAATTTTTCTCTTATATAAGTTGTAATTCCCTCTCGCCAAATGCTTTTGAAACCATTGCTTCTATCTTTGCAAATATAATTTATCTTTCATTGAGAAATGTTAAATCAATAATAAAAACACCCTCACCATTATTTTATTAAAGAAAGAAAAATTAATGCAAAAACTGGGTCTTAAACCCTACATCTCTGATTTTTCTTTCTTTAATAGAACTCTATCCAGGATTCGAAAGTGTTAATTTAAAAAGCAAATATCAAAATATGCTTATTATTTTCAACTGGAATCTGACATATGTAAATACAGTAATTTTATTAACATGGATTGGGGCCTGACCTGTTGAAGATCCCTATGTTATCACAGGGCTATTATTAACTTGTCCAGATGAGAAAACAAAATATATGAGGTATATATTTCTGTATAGATAAGATGAATCTGATCATCTTACCTCGTAAATCATGTTCAATTTGACATATTTCAATGTGCTGTCCATATTATCAAACTGATGATGATATTGACAGCATATTGAAATATGTCAATTAGAACACAATGATTTGCTTGATACATATTATGGTATTGTTTATTTTTTATCATTTCACTCACCTCATACTTCATAATTTATAGCAGACCCAGGGTTTCTTCACGTAATTCGTGACATTGTCAATGCTGCGTCATGTTCACAACTGACGTCCAACGGCCTTTTGGAAGGCCGTTGGACGTCAGTTGTGAACATGACGCAGCATTGACAATGTCACGAATTACGTGAAGAAACCCTGGGTCTGCTATAAATTATGAAGTATGAGGTGAGTGAAATGATAAAAAATAAACAATATTAAAGAACCTCATAGTGTTATTTCCTATCTACATAACTTAATTAACATATTATGGTGTTACAGATATTGCGATTCTACTGGTATGATGCACACGAGGAATTTTTCAAGCAGCCTGGTGTGGTATTTCTGTTTGGTAAAGTGTACATTGAATCAGCTAAAACATATGTCAGTTGTTGTCTAGTTGTGAAGAATATTGACAGAAGAATTTATTTGTTACCTCGTGAAAAGGTTTGTATTATTTTCATTTCAATACATCATGTCAGTGCATTGATAATATTAAAAACTTTTTTTGTTAGCCATACTATAATAAGCTATTCTTTATTTCATATTTAATGACCAGCCTCATGGGCTAGTGGTTAGCATTTCTGACTACACTTCATGAGGTCCTGGGATCGATTCCTGGTCAAAGCATAGGAATTTTTCCTCAAAGGGAATTATTTATAGTTTTCCAAGATCTGGAATTTAGGTTAAGTTTAGATTAAGAACTCTCTTGGCATTTCATTATCATTTATCACCCATCATATCATCGGGGTAATGTAACTCCGCCTTCCAGGTACCCTAACCTAAGAAATGGATTACAATTTTGCCAATGCCAGGAGAGAAAGTCAGAAATGTCATAAAAGACAACCTGGTGGCATTAGAAAAAAAAAAGTATAATATATATTTAAAGGAAATGACACTGCGAGGTTTATTTTAAATAATAGGAGTTAGATATGCACGACTCACCTCATATTTGTAGTTTTCTTGAAAAACCTGGGTTTTGATGCTTTAGCACCATTATCAATTTTTTCTAACTGTCAAACTGTGGTTGGTATAGGTTGATTTCTGCTCCCACTGTTGGTTGATTGATTTGGAAGTTCATTGGTCAGCCATCAGAGGGAGCAGATATCAACCTGCAGGATCACCAAATGCTGTTTCAAGAATTAGAAAGAATTGATAATGATGCTAAAGCATCGAAACCCGGCTCTTCAAGGAAGCTACAAATATAAGGTGAGTTGTGCATATCTAACTCTTATTTAAGCTATTCTTTTTTCTTCATCTTATCTTTTGTCCCCGTTCTGAGATCGAGCTTTGTACCAAAGCTTCCATCTATCCCAGTCATTCCATGTCTCCTCCTCCATCATTTTCATCCATTCAACTTCTTTTTTTCTTGACATTCTTCTTAATTTGTTCTTCCCATATGTTATGTAAACATAATAGCTACCATTATGGGATTGTAACTTATTATACTGTTTTGACAGCGTTATGATATGAAGACTAACTCTGAGACTGACGAGGATGTGAAGATGATGGATGTATATCAGGAGTTTAATGATAAAGTTGCAGTGAAATACAAGATTATGAATTTTAAGTCAAGGAAGATAGAGCGCAATTATGCCTTCAGTATTCCAGGTGTCCCTGTAACGTCTGAATATTTGGAAGTGTTGTACCCGGTAAGATATGTTTGTTTTTTCCCCTGTGAAAGTTAAATAAATATTAGATTAATATTAAGAAGCTAAATCTGTTACTATGATTGAAATAAGTATATTAAAGTACACAACTAAATTATTGTTATCAAATGGTAAAGAGAAAAATTTATGCCTGAACCGGGAATCGAACCCCAAATCTTCAGCTTTCCGTGCTGATGCTCTTAACCATTGAGCTAATTCAGGCTTCCTTCCCATCCAAGCATAAATCCTTCCTTTACCTTACTGTCTTGGTCCCACATTCAAATGCAAGACCAAGACAGTAAGGTAAAGGAAGGATTTATGCATGGATGGGAAGGAAGCCTGAATTAGCTCAATGGTTAAGAGCATCAGCACGGAAAGCTGAAGGTTCGGGGTTCGATTCCCGGTTGAGGCATAATTTTTTCTCTTTACCATTTGATTACAATAATTAAATAAATATGTTTGTATGTTATATTTCATCCTATTATGAAGAGTCCAGAATGTTATGAGTTAGGATCTCTCTAAGGTATAGCAGTTAGTAAGTCTAATTGGCATTCCAAGAATTCTGCATTTGTTTTGTGGCCATACCACAAAGATTTTTTTTTTGTATAGGATCTAGAAAAATTAAATTAATATTAAGAAGCTAAAGCTGTTACTATGATTGAAATAAGTAAATTAATGTACACAACTAAATTATTGTAATCAAATGGTAGAGAGAAAAATTTATGCCTGGTTCTGGCATTTGATTACAATAATCTATAAGAATGCTGTCCATTCACCTTTATGAGGATAAACAAATAACCAGTTGTAGGATGGTGTATTCTTCAAGTCTTTTTGTTGTTTGAATCTCTTTTAACTTATTTATTATTATCTCCTTTCCAAAACCATTTGACATAGCTATGTTTAAAATGTGATTGAATTCTTTCTTAAAATTTTCTTCATTTAAGGGGTTGTTTGTTAATCTGTATATTAAACTGTTGAATATTGCATGTTTATGAGCAATATGATTAAAACCTGAAGATTTAATGTACTTCTCTGTATGGGTATCTTTCCTGTATATATCAAATTCAATATTTTGATGATGTTCATTCCTATCTTCAAGTCCAAAAATGGGATTTGGTTATCTTTCTCAAATTCTATGGTAAATTTTACAGATTTGTCCTTAAGGTTAAGTATTTTAAAGCATCTTCTGTATATTTTGAATTTATTATTGAAAAAACATCATCCACATATCTGTACCAACATTTAAATATCCATGGATAGGGTTTGGTGATGTGACATTCTAGATACCCCATAAACAATTAACCAAAAATGGTGACAGTGGATTGCCCATTGCCAAACCCGAAATCTGTTTATAAAATTTTCTATTGAATGTGAAAAATGAGTTGTCAATACAAAGTTTTGTTAAACTTATGTATTCTTCTATTTCTTCGGTTCTCAATTTTAGGGAAATTAGCCATTTTTTCAAAATATTTAACATTTTTTCTGTTGGGATACTTGGAAATAAGGAAATAACATCGAAAGAAAGTTAATGTCCTAGATAGTAAAAAATCTGGAATTTATTAAATCAGTTATGACTGCAATAAAGTATATATAGGAAAAACGTCTAGATCCAGGATCCCCAAGGCAGTAATGAACTACTGTCCAAATGGGAAATGGTCACTTGGTCGACCTATGAAAAGATGGCACGAAAACAGCTTTCTCAGGCCGTAACAGTTCTTCTAGGACTAATACCTGGCAGAATGATGATAGGAAAAACTAAAAGGAATTTAGAAACTTGTACAAAAGAACACTTTAGAAATATTAAAAATGGTGAAATTGAAAAATCGGCAATTGCAGCTCATAATTTGCTAGAGAATCACAAAATCGGAAGAGAAACTTAAACTTTTGAACCATTTGGAGAAACCTTTGGAATTGACAGTTTGGGGAAAGATATACATTCAGAAGAATAAATATAGAACAATGAATTTTGGTATTTCCGATGAGAATAATTTAGTCCCCATGTTCATAAAATAGACACCAGATGGCAGTTCAGAAAATGTTGTTAACAGCAAAATTTCGACAGTTGGAATTTGACTGAAGATGGATGTAATACTATACTTTTGAAACCGGTATCGTCAAGACACGCAACTTTATGAGGTGAGATGTTAAAGCATTTTCTCCAACTCATTCATTAATGTAAATACCTCATAGTGTTTCCTCCCACTGTAATTTTAATATATTTGGGTGTTCACATTCCAGCCGTCACTTCGCAGGAAGGTAGTCTTAAAGTTAGTTGCTGAAAGCTTGGAAATTATAAAATTTAACATGGATGTTAACTCTTCGAAGAAATATTAGTTAACCTATTCAGGGAAACTTTTAAATCTTATATTTTTAATTTATTTCACAGGCTACGCAGTCAATGTTACCATCAGATCTGCAAGGTGAGACATTCAGTCATGTTTTTGGTACCAACACGAGCTCCCTAGAACAACTTCTGCTGTCTCGCAAGATGAAAGGACCTGGCTGGCTAGATGTGAAATGTGTTCAGCCTATAACAAGTCCAATGAGCTGGTGCAAAGTGGAGGTAAGATTGTATAATGAACTATTATAAGAAATATCAATGTCAGGTTTAAAATTTCTTCATAAATTAATTATATGGGAAGTAACATTATAAGGTTTTCAGTTAATAAATATTAATAAGAATCCAATGAATAGTGAATTCTTCTTACCTCATACTTTTGTTTTTTTAAACACAGCACTGCAGTATCGGCGACCATCGTCACCATCATCAGCTGTTTTCACAACTTCAATTTTTTCTTTTGCCGGTAATTATCCAAACTGCCATCTGGTGTTCTTTTGAAGGAATCATTTTCTAAACTGCCATCTGTGGTATTTTTTATTACAAAGTTCTTCAAAAATACAACAGATGGCAGTTTAGAAAATGATTCTTTCAAAAGAACACCAGATGGCAGTTTGGATAATTACCGGCAAAAGAAAAAATTGACAGTCGTGAAAACTGGTGATGATAGTCGCCAATACTGCGGTGTTGTGTTTAAAAAACATAGAAGTATGAGGTAAGAAGAATTCACGATTCATTTGATTCTTATTAATAAAACCTCATAATGTTAAAAATTCCCAAAATTTATTATATTAAATTATAATAAATATTATTTAATATTTATAGGAAATAACACTATGAGGTTTCTTTTTTAAATTAGGAATTCATTGACAATATCGCATAAATGCGACAAAACTAGAGTCTAGAAGAATATTAAAAAAATATGAGGTGAGCCAAAATAACTAACTCATAATAATAAAAATAAATTAAATGAATCATATATCACCTCATACTTTGTGTTCTTCAAGCACAGAAACTGCATTTTCAATAGGAATCCCTCCCATCTTCAGTCATCTTTACAACTTCGAATTTTGGTACACATTAAGTTATGTAGCTAGGAATTATGAAGTATGAGGTGAGTGAAATAATAAAAAAACAATATTTGGTATACATCTTCATCTTCAAAGTTGCCATCTGGTGTTGATTTGATAAACTTTGAATTCAAATATTGCTCACTGAGAATTTCAAAATTCATGGATCTAAATTTATTCCTTTGAATATATATATATATATATAGTCCCAAACCGTCAATTCCAAGGTTTTACCAAGTGTTTTGTTTTAAAAGTATAGCTTCTTTTCAGTTTTATGACACTCTAGCAAACTGCTGCAATTGCTAATTTTTCAATTTCACCATTTTTAATATTTCAAAAGTGCTGTTTGTGCGAGTGTCTAAATTCATTTTTGTTTTTCCATATGTATATATAAATACCTTATTGCAGTCTTTACAACTAATTTGATAAATTCCAGATTTTTTACTATCTGGGGTATTAACTTTCTTATTAGTTACTAATAGATTACCCAGGCTAACTTTATTTATCAGTGCCAATGTGATATTGGTAAGATATGTGAGTAAGATGTGATCTCAAAGTTTATCAAATCAACAACGGATGACAACTTTGAAGATATATACCGAAATTCGACAGTCGTAATGATAGCTGAAGATAGGACGGATTTTTCTTGAAAACTGCAATTTCCATGCTTGAAGAACACAAAGTATGAAATGAGATATGACTCATTTAATTAATTGTTATTAAAATAAAATTATTTTTATCTTAACTGTTATTCTGTCTTTTAATTAGACCTGTTTCGTAACCTTAGTGGTTATTTATTTAGTATTTGCATGACCAATATTCTGTCGTCCAGGAGACATCCTAATGCAAACATTATTTTTTTGTGCCTCATATCATCTGAGGCAGAGAGTGATGGGTTTCTGCTTCTGGATAGGCATACATTTTTCTTTATTTTTATAAATTTTTGTGTTTACCATTGATTGTGATAGCTTAGTTGTATATAATAATTGACTTATTTTGATTACTTATTTATATTTGCAGTTCTAGGGGGCATGCCGTAGCGTAGTGGTTAAGGCACTACGCTACAAGTCGGAAGGTTGAGGGTTCAAGTCCCGGTGGGGTCAGGATTTTTAAACTGACCCAAACATTCTGGCGGCACTATGGCCCTGGGGTCGATTCAACCTCTAACGGAAATGAGTACCAGACACTTGTACTGGGGGTAAAGGCAGCTGTCACGCAGAGCTGATAACCTGGCTGACATCAAGTGCCGGTTGTCTAGAAAAAGTGGGAGCCTTAACCTCGAACTACCCCAAGGGCCTCCCAAGCCCTGTAGTGGGATTACTTTACTTTACTTTATTTGCAGTTCTAATGTAGTTTTATTATCTTTGTTATGTTGTTTATAGGCTGCAGTGATGAAGCCAGAGCATGTAACATTATGCACTGTGATACCAGTGCCTCCCTCTCCTCCGCTAGTTGTTGTGACATTGAACATGAGAACAGCTGTACATCCTACAAATGGTCAGAATGAGATTGTTATGCTGTCATGTTTGGTTCATAATAATTTCCATATTGACAAGGCACCACCTCAACCTCTGTACCAGCAACATTTCTGTGGTAAGTGCCATGTTCTAGCTTAATCTTCAGCTTCATGTTTTGACTTCTGACAGTTCAGCATTTGTGAATAATTCCCATATTATTATGGATCTGTGTTATCATAGCAATTTACTCAACTTTAATACTGCCAATCACTGCATGATAACCCCCTTACCCTCCTGTCCACAATATTAAAAAATTCCCACAATATATTTTTAAATGTTGCTACTTCTCCAAAATATAACCATGAGATTCTAGTCCAAAATTTATTTATTATATTTGGTTTTAATTTTTATTGTAAATATTATATCATCAGCATCAAAGATTAGACCTTAAAGTCTGTTCCGATCTCATACTAGAATTGGTCTGTCCATCTTTTACTGGGTCTCAATCTGCTGGCATTTTCTACCATGAGACTTAAAAGTATATTATATTATTTTTGGTCTGGACATCTTACCTCAATATTAATGTTGATTTGTTCTTGGACATGTTTCAAAACAATTCTCTGTTTTATCTTCAGCTTTCCCAGTCTGGGAAAGCTGAAGATAAAACAGAGAATTGTTTTGAAACATGTCCAAGAACAAATCAACATTAATATTGAGGTAAGATGTCCAGACCAAAAATAATATAATTAAAATAACCTCAAAATATAACTTCCTAAAATTAAATATTAAAAGTATATATTGATGTCCATTGGAGATACTGGCATCTTGCAGGGTAAATATTTGATGGTGCTGCCATCTACGACTCAATATCAAGGAGTCTGTTGTATTAACCCCAACAGAAGGGGTAGCTCTTCTGCTCTGCTGATCGTTGAGGATTTTCTCCTTGTTACCCCGGAGATGGGTCTTCATATTTGTCCCTTGAAGAATAGATGCCTCTTCTGCGTAGTTGTACTATCCGTTGAGGTCGTCTGTATTCCTGGGCAGGGTCTCTCGTTATTCCCAGAGAGTCTGGGCGCTTGACAGGACTTTGTCACTAGTAATTAATGTTCACCTCTGTGACGGGAAGCTGTCAAGAGTTACTCAACTACATATAGTTACAGCATTTGCCCCCTATAAGCATTGGGCCAGGTTAATAGCCTTGTATATTTCCAAGGCTAAAGGTGTAAATATTATATATTCATTAAATTAATATTAAGAAGCTAAAGCTGTTACTATGTATGAAATAAGAAAATTAATGTACACAACTAAATTATTGTAATCAATGGAAAAGAGAAAAAAAATTTGTCTGAACCTTCAGCTTTCCGTGCTGATGCTCTGATCACTGAGCTAATTCAGGCTTCATTCCCATCCAAGCATAAATCCTCCCTTTACCTTACTCTCTTGGTCCCACATTCAAATTCAGTGCTATAGCTATGTGGAGTACCTTCATGTCTTCTTTAATGTAGAAGCCGTTCATTGTGTGTTTGTGAATGATGATTCATTGCATTTGAATGTGAGACTAAGAGAATAAGGTAAAGGGAGGATTTTATGCTTGGATGGGAATGAAGCTTGAATTAGCTCAATGGTCAGAGCATCAGCACAGGAAGCTGAAGGTTCGGGGTTCGATTCCTGGTTCAGACAAAAATTTTTTTCTTTACCATTGATTAGATATTCAGTTTATTAGTGAGCATCTTTGATATAATTGTTACTGATTTTAACCTACTATTTTGCTATTCATGGCAAAATTAATTATAAATTATTTATTATTAGTAACAGAAAGTGCATTTAAAAATAGCTGTTATATTTTTTAAATACTACAGTGGTTATAAATAAATTTTATTAAAAATTTGTAATTTATCAAATAATTAATGATATTGCAATAGTGGTAGCATGGCTGAGTGGTAGCGTACCTGCTTCCTGATTAGCGGGTCAGGGTTTGATGCCTGGCAGAGTTCAAAATTTAATTGTACAATTAAAAGGGTGGGGATATGCATCAGATTCCTGCAATAAATTGAAAATTCCTCCGCAGTACATGTGTTGAGAAGTCATATGGTGCTGTTGATAGCGATTCATCTGTTGGATGGGTATGTTAAGCTTGGCTGCCCCCTTGATGTTTTTCGAGAGGAGTAGGCTATGTGCTGGCATCTTCTCCCTTCTCTTCATCGTCATCATTCATTCCTCACAACACACTTTACACTCAATTTTTTTTTTTTGAGTCTGTAATCATCTTACCTCAATTTAATGTTGATTTGTTCTCGAACATGTTTCGATATAATCTTCTATATCATCTTCACCTTGGCCATACTGATGAGTTTTATGTTGTGAACCCTGGATGTTGAAATCAGGTCCCTCTTCCGACTGGCCGAATAACCTCCATACAAGGTCACTTTCAGCAGGAATTTCGAAATTCATAACTCTATTTTTGTTCTTCTTAATGTAATTTTTTTCCCCCCCAAACGGTGAGTTCCTTTGTATTTTCTAACTTTTTAACAATTTAGTGTTTGAATTTACATTGTGTTTTTCAGACCAAACATGAGCAGCAACTGCAGATTTTTCTATTTCCCCATTTTTAATATTTCTTGTGTGTTCCTTGGTTCTAATTTTCAGGTTTCTTTTTGTTTTCCATATATATATCTTTTCACAACCAGTACATTTAATTTGATATATTCCTGATTTTTTACTTTGCTCAATTTAATAAACTAAAAAACCAACAAAAATGAAAAAAAACTGTTCAAAATAAAAAAACTCAGGAATATATCAAATTGAATGTACTGGTTGTGAAAAGATATATATAAGGAAAACAAAAAAGAAACCTGAAAATTAGAAGCAAAGAACACATAAGAAATATTAAAAATGGGGAAATAGAAAAATCAGCAGTTGCTGCTCATGTTTGGTCCGAAAAACACTATGTAAATTCAAACACTAAACTATTAAAACAGTTAGAAAATACAAAGGAACTCACCATTTAGGAAAAAAATTACATTCAGAAGAACAAAAATAGAGTTACGAATTTTGAAATTCCAGCTGAATGTGACCTTGTATGGAGGTTCTTGGGCCAGTCGGAAGAGAGAGCTGATATCGACATCCAGGCTTCACAACATAAAACTCATCAGTCTGGCTAAGCTGAAAATGATATAGAAGATTATATCGAAACATGTTCGAAAACAAATCAACATTAAATTGAGGTAAGATGATTACAGACTCAAAATATTATTTCCTAAAAAAATCATTAGATACACTTTACATTACACAAACAAACGTACAAACATCCTACACTCCTCTCTGGTACAATGCAAGAATTACATATTGAGCTTTTATAGGAAAAAATCACTATGAGGTTTAATTTAAGGTTAAATTTAAATGCTTCTGGGAAAAAAAAAGAATACATAATTAATGTTGCAAGAGAAAATGGCTTTGAAGAAAATATGGTATACAAGAAAATAAATAAATTTAAAAGACAAAAATTAATTAATGAAAGTACACTTATAAAACAAACAGAAGAAAAAAATAAAATTCAAGAAATTCGCTTACCATCAACGAAACACCACAAGTTCCACAAAATGTTCAAAAAGTGTAATATAAGATTGGCATCGAAGAATGTATACATCCTAAATAGGATAATTAAAATAAAAATAATTGAAGAAGAAAACAAATCAGGAATTTATCAGATCAAATGCAGGGATTGTGACAAAATTTACATAGGAAAAACAAAAAGAAATTTGAAGACAAGGGTGAAAGAACATCTTAGAAATGTCAAAAATGGTGAAGTCGAAAAATCAACAATAGCTGCTCATGCTTGATCTGAAAAACATCTAACTGAATCAAAAGCCAGTCTAATTAAACAAATAGAAATACAAAAAGAACTCACGGTTTGGGAAAAATCCACATTAAAAAAAACAAAGAAAAATGTATGAACTTCGAAGTTCCTGCAGATTCTAACTGGATCTGGAGGTTTATCTGCCGACCAACAGAGAGAAGAAGAAGTAGTTCTTCTGATCGACATAACATCAGTCAACAAGAAAGTACTGAAGATGAAGCCGCCAAGGCTTTGAAACCGTGGTCTACTTAGAATACTGAATTTGAGATGAGGTATGAAGCATTTTAATTTAATCTGTAATCTTAAGAATTACATAATCTACATAAAGTGGAGGTGGAAGAATCTTTATCGTCGCCACATGCTCATAAATATAGTTTGATTGAATTATTGAATTTAATAAGCACATATGTTATATAGTTCGCTCTTGCACTCAATTCAAGTCGTCAAGTTATCGCCAAGATGTAATTAAGATTCCTTCTAGAAACCATGTCGATACGCAGTTAAGAACACCTGCAACTTGTAAAAAAAGGTTTTTCCCCAGCATTACGTAATCTATGCCGACTTTAGCATTTTAGTCATATTGGTAATATATGTTCTGTCTCTTTCACATGGGAGGCGGTTATCAAATATAATTTTTTCTAATTGGATGTATTAGCATTGGCGCGAGACTCTGAAAGTCTCGGATCTACCAACTTAATATTTATTCTATGGAACCTTCCAGAAGTACTGCCTCCAAACAGCTTATATACGCAGTAAATTTCTTTGTGTCTTCAGATGTGGAAAAATTATTGAACATGCAACATCGTGTAGGACCTATCTCCATGTACATCACGTTAAAAATAAAATTAACAGTGTTTCAGTGCAAAGTGACTTAATAATTAATAGAGCTTACAAGAAATTTAAACTAATATTGTGATATAGTGAAGTGCGATTTACATTTGTTTTTAAGAGTAATAAATATTTTTTATTTCCAGTATTTGCCTATGGAAATTTAATTTTTATGAATTACACGATTCTCTGCTCTCCTGCCATTCAAAGGGATCCTTGAACTGAGATCTGGCAATAACAGGAGGCTTTCGAAGTAAATTAAAAATAGACCATATTAATGCCATCCATCCAGTGCACAACCTGAGCAATGGATGGCATTAGAACATACACAAAGACACACAAGATATTGCAATTAATTAAATTACTTAAATAATGTTTGGAGAGAAGTAGCTACTTAATTTTTAAAGTATGAGTTAGTTATTTTGACTCACCTCATATTTTTTTATATTCTGCAGATTATAGTTTCATCGCATCTATGCGACATTATCGATGCATTCTAACTGCATCAACAATGTCATATAGATGCGACGAAACTATAGTTTGCAATAAAAAAAATTATGAGGTGAGTCAAAAAAAACTAAATCATTAAAATTAAAGAAACATCATAGTGTTATTTTCTACAAATATTAAATCATATTTAAAGGTTAGGAAGCATTAACAATGACACTTAGCTGTGGAGAAACTGCAGTCTGCAAGAAAATAATAAAAAAAAATATGAGGTGAGTCTAAATATCCTAACTCATCATCATCGTCCATGCAAGTATTAGGCCAAGTGGCCTGTTACAGTCTCAAAGTGCAATTTTTCATCCAGTGCTTTTTTGTACATCCCAGTGATATTTTGCCTTGGGGGCAGTAACAAAGCATGGCTTTTGAGTTTGTATTCTTTAACATATGAGGTAAGAATGTTAAAGAATACAAACTCAAATATTAAATTTAACCTCATAATATAACTTCCTAATGATTTTAAAATGGCTTTTGGAATTCTATGAGACAGAATTCGCGAAGATGGGCTTTCCAGTTGTTCTGGTAGTTTTGTATATGGTGGAGAATGGGTTCTACATCCAACTCATAATAATTAGAAATAGTTATGTTTTTCAAATATGGTTGGCTGGTATCTAATGTTGAGCACTTGATAATGAAATCATTCGCTCTCTTGCACTCCAATATTTAGCAGAAAGGCTAGTCTCTTCTACAAAAGCCGGGCAATGGAGGAGATGGTTTCTTTCCATATCTTCATTTAAATTGCAAAAAGGGCATTTAGGTGAATCTGTTATGCCAAGTCTGTGTAGGTGTTTATTCAGGCAGTCATGTCCCGTTAGCAGTCTGAATGTTGCTACTGCAGATTTTCTTTGTAATGTAGTAATGTCATAAGCTTGTAGATTTTCCCATTCCTTTCCAGATGTTTTGGTGGTGTATTCTTCTCTTAAGTTTATTGATATATTTATTTGAGATAATTCTTTTGATAGAGTGAAAGGAAACTGGAGTAGAAGTTGGGTTTGAAACAATTTTGCTACCCTTCTTGGCCAGAAAATCGGCTATTTCATTGCCTGTCACTCCACAATGGGCTGGAATCCATTGAAATACAACCTTTTTTTATGTAGACAGGATAACTGTTTTATCATTTTGTGACATTCGATAATTTTGATGCTTTTGGGTGTTGTGTCTCGTGTTATAGCGAGAATGGCTGCTTTGGAGTCACATAGAATTACAACTCTTGTAAATTTTTGGATGTTATATATAAAAGATTTTGTAAACTTAAGAAAATTGCTAGAATTTTGCCATCAAAGTTTGTTGAATTTGTGTTTAGTTTATGATAAAAGAAGAAAAAAGTGGACATACTGCACCAGCACCAGTGCCACCGTCATTTGGTAGGTTGGAGCCATCTGTAAAAATATGTATACATTCAGGAGCAGGGTATCTTAGATTTATTATTTCCAGTGACATTTGTTTTAAAATATATGGGGGAGTTTCAGATTTCTTGATGTCTTCTGTTAAATGAAGGTTATATTCAATTTCCAAAAATTCTAGAGGGTTGTTTCTCATTTGCATATTTTCTTTTGAATGTGGAAGTTGCAATTTGTGTTTGATTTCTTGTACTATGCTTAAGAAGCTTTGCTGAGATTTTAAACATACTTGTGGTTTTCTTTGGGTCCAGTTATTATGGGGTAGTCTTAAAAATGTTTCATACTGTATGATTGCTGTTTTCTCAATTTCAAATGCTATGTTTGGGTTATTTGTTAACATTTGAATGGCAGTGATTGGTGTTGTTTTAATGGCTCCTGTTATCAGACGGAGGATTTGGTTCTGCAATTTATTAAGTTTTTCCACTTTTGTAGTTACTAAGATTTCTTCACAATAATGAAGTATGGGTTTTATATACATTTGGTAGAAGGTGTTTAGAGTTTGTGTGTTGCAACACCACTTTTTCCCTGCTAATCGTTTTAATAACGGTAACCTTGTTTCTATCTTTGTATATATATTCTCTATATGTTTCTTCCATGTTAATTTTGTGTCCAGAGTTATTCCTAAATATTTTGTCCTTCAGGGTAAGTGATAAATAAAAAAAGCATAAAATGACAAAGAAGTTCTTTATCCTTGACATTAGAAAATAAGATAGCTGTTGATTAATGCAATTTGAAAGCATTTTTAAGTGAATTAAAAGTTAAAATTTTTTATTTCCAGCATTTACACGACCATCAGGCACGACATGGCCATATGATTTCAATACTTATTCATCTCGTTATACTGGGACAAAATTGGATAAAGTGGACACAGAGCGAGCATTGCTTGGACTTTTCCTGGCAAAGTTTTACAAAATGGATCCTGATCTCATTGTTGGTCATGATCTGTATGGTTATGGTCTGGAACTGCTACTACATCGCATTAATATCAACAAAATACCCCAGTGGTCTAAAATCGGCAGATTACGTAGAGCCAACATTCAGACAGGCAAGGTTAGTACTAATATTATATTTGAAGAGAAAAATGTTTGCCTAGACCGAGACCTGAACCCGGGACCTTTGGCTTTCCGGGCCAATGCTCTACCAAGGCGAGTTGCGATCTAGATGCAAATTTTTCTCTTATGTACGTTGTAATTTTCTTGTGCCAAATGCTATGAAACCTTTGCTTCTATCTTTGCAAATGGCAGCTTCTTTTATTAAGAAGACTTTTATTGGGAATTTAAACACTACTTTATAAAACCAGTAGGGTTTTTATTGATGTTTTTATTATTAATTTAACACTTCTCACTGAAGGATAAATTATATTTGAAGAGAAAAATTTTTGCCTAGACCAAGACTCGAATCTAGGACCTTTGGTTTACTTGGCCAATGCTCTTACAACTGAGCTACTGAGGTGAGTTGCGATCTAGATGCAAATTTTTCTCTTATATACGTTGTAATATTATATTTTCTCACATATTTATTAGGACTGTACAAGTAGCTCACCTTGCCTCTGGTTCAAACTCGGCCGGGATTGATGGATTTTTTAGGGTGGAAAAATCCAAGGAGCAAGTCCTCCGGAAGGGACTTTCAGCCGTAGGTCCCAAGTCTGAAGATTTTCAGGCTCGTAAAAGATCCTTAAGCCTGAATGAAAAGGCCTCTAAGCAAAATTTACTGAATTTTCCCGTCCTAGTACTACCTTGGTTTCCTAGATGTCAATATGAGGCAGAACGCTGATCACGGACCACTCAAATGACATCTCTACGAAAACAAGTGTAACTAAATTAGTATGGTTAAAATTCTTCCCTGTATGGGGAAAGCGCCTAAATTTCTGTTAAGGGAAACATGGGCTTACAAGATACAAGAAGACAAGTAACTCAGTGGTAGAGTGCTGGTGTATTAGCAGAGACCTTGAGTTCAAATCCCAGTTTAGATGTAAAATTTTTCTCTTCAAATATAATTAATCATGGCCTTGTCATGAAAAATTTCTCAATAGCTTTTCTCAAAGGCCAATTATGTACAGGCGTTCGCAATGGGTCTTTCCATTGCTTGACTTTGGTTTATTCCTCCACATTATAATGGAACACTCTTTCATTCTCTGTAAAAATTATGAGTATAATAAATCTATTCAATTTCCTTGATGTTATATAAAAGGATTCAATGGTTTAATAATTGAGAAATTTTTTATTCTGTGTATTCTTACCTCTTATGGTCGTTTTTGTTGAACATATGTTTCAAGGCTTCTGAGCCCCAACTTCAGCTTTTACAGACTGATTTTTCTCAAGTTGTTGCCCGTTTGGACAGAAAAACACAAAATAGATGTAAACACAATATTATTAAAACACTTAGAAAAAACAAATGAACTCACCTTATGGGAAAAAATCTATATACAGAAAAACAAGGAAAGAATTATGAATTTTGAAATTCCTGGAGAAAGGAACCTCATTAGCAAGTTCATTGGACCACAGAAAGAGGAAGCAGGAGTCAAGAATCAGGGCCAACAACTTGAGAAAAATCAGTCTGTAAAAGCTGAAGATGGAGTTCACAAGCTTTTGAAACATATTTAATTAATTAACCTTAATGAATATACCTCATAGTGAGAATTCCTAAAATAAGTAATATTTAATTAATTTAATTTACAGTGAGTGGGAGGAAACACTATGAGGTATTTATATTAATAAATGAGTTGGAGAAAATGTTTTAACATCTCACCTCACAAAGATGCGTGTCTTCATGATACTGGTTTCAAAAGTATAGTATTACTTCCATCTTCAGTCAAATTCCAACTGTTGAAATTTCGTCGTTAACATCATCTTCTGAACTGCCATTTGGTGTAGATTTTATGAACTTGGAGATTAAATTATTCTCGTCGGGGATATCAAAATTCATTGCTTTATATTTATTCTTCAGAATGTATATATTTTCCCAAATTGTTAATTCTAAAGGTTTTTCCAAATGTTTCAAAAGTTTAATGTCTTCCGATTTTATGATTTTCTAGCAAACTATGAACTGCAATTGCCGATTTTTCAATTTCACCATTTTTAATATTTCTAAGGTGTTCTTTTGTACGAATTTCTAATTTCTTTTAGTTTTTCCTATATATACTTTATTGTAGTCATAGCAACTGATTTCGTAAATTCCAGATTTTTTACTATCTAGGACATTAACTTTCTTATTGGTTACTAGTAGATTATCCAGGCTAAATTTGTTAATCGGTGCTAATGTAATATCAAATTTTTAAAATATTTTTTAAATTTTCTGAATGTTTCAGGATGGTAAGTAATTTTCTTGAAATGTTTATGAGATGAGATGTAAATAGTTATTCCTGACTCACTTATATAAATTATAATTACCTCATAGTGTTACTTCCCATTGTAAAAATTTTATCAAATTATACAAATGATGATAGGAAAATATTGGTTCAGAAGAGGATGTATGGATTACTTATGTCCACATAGCCATGAAGCTATGGTTTCGATAGTGTTTGTGAGTTAGTTATAAATGTATTGTAGTTTAACATAAAATTCTAAGTAATATTTTTAAAAGTACGAGGGTGGATCAAATATAAACTGGAATTTGTATCTGGAGGCTCTAGTAGTGAACTGCAAAGGTTTCGGTTTCGAGGGGAAGTTGGTGTGGGTGTCTGGAGTAAGGATCTTGATGTGTCGCACTCTGAACAGCGGCCGCTTGCTGCAGTACGCCATGAGCGAGCAAGAGGTACACACGTCTGTTGGACAACGCATTATTGTTAAGTTTTTGGCGAAAGAAGGCACTAAACCATCTGAAATTTTGAGAAGGCTCCATGCACAGTTTGGGGAAGCAACCCTTTCGAAGACGCAGGTGATGATTGGCACAAAACAATTTTAGCGGGCCGGGATTCAGTGGAAAATGAGCCCCACCAAAGACGGCAACGAACAAGCATCACTGCAGACAACATTCGTGCTGTACGGGACCTTATTGAGGAGGATCGGCGCGTAACAATTTCTGAAATTGCTTCACACGTTGGAATAAGCTTTGGAAGTGTTCAAGCCATCATCAGTGATGAACTCAAATTCCGAAAATTTTCTGCCAGGTGGGTTCCTCGGCTCCTCAGCCAGGAACAAAAAAATTTAACAAAAAACTGATGAAAATGCATTGGACACCTCTGGAACATCCTCCTTACAGTCCAGATTTGGCACCCTGTGACTACCATTTGTTTGGGCCATTGAAAGAAGAGTTGGGAGGAAGGCAGTTTGGTGACAATGCAGCGGTAGAGGAGTTCGTGTGCAACTGGCTGACTACACGTCATCCCTCATTCTTCAAGGATGGCATCAAAAAGTTGCCAACTCGATGACAAAAGTGTGTTGGAAATGCAGGAGACTATGTAGAAAAATGAGGTGGTGGTTTTGTATTTTTTGTTAATTCAATAAAATTGTAAACAATAATTCCGGTTTATATTTGATTCACCCTCGTAATTTATCCAATAAATGATGAGATTATATTTATCTGAAAAACAAAAAGAGTTTGAATATAAAGAAATGGAATGTATCTTTTATTTCAGGGACGAGGTACTCACTTTGAAAAAACTGCTATGTGTGGACGTCTAGTGTGTGACGTGAAGATATCTGCCAAAGAATTAATTAGGTCAAGAAGTTATGATCTTGGACCACTTTTTGAGACAGTAAGTTCACATTTTGTACAATCTGATATTTAATTCTGAAATTTAATTATCAAACTTTAGTAGATTTGTGAAGTAATTTTAGTGCCTTTCTTAACCAAAATATCTCTGTCTCATTCCCTTTAATTCCTCAATTAGCAGTTATCCACTGAAGAAAAATATTTTTATTTAATATTTGGATCATTTTAATTGAGTGTAAACTGTTAAAATACTTGATAAAATTCATTTCGGTAAAAATATGAAATTTTAAATATAAAATTCTTCTTCTTCTATGTCATGGAGTTAGATCAGACCTATTTTCACATCAAAAGACTGTATCCCTCCAACTAGTTATGGGGTGCCACATTTGGGTTAATAGTGAAGCAAAATTTGTGGGAGTCTATTGGATGTCATTCTTTTTGTATGTTGGAGCCATTAGATCTAAATTTTGAATTTTTATCTATAACATTGTAGACATTTAATTTGGCTCTTAATTCTTTATTGTATGGTTTATTTTAGGAAGTAATATTTTGAGGTTCTTTTAATCAAATCTTTTTGAGACTGGAAACATCTTACCTCAATTTAATGTTGATTTGTTCTCGAACATTAAATTGGGGTAAGATGTTTCCAGTCTCAAAAAAACTTGATCTTCACTATATTTCGTATCTAATAAGGTATAGCCTGCTACTGAACATAAGAATTTCATTTCAGCATCTATTTTCCTTTTATCTGATCTATTAAGTATCCAGTTTTCAAAAGCACATGTTAACATAGGCACTGCTATAGTTTTAATAGAATTTTGTGTCATTTTTAATGTTTTAATTTTTAGGGTTCTTATTTTTTCACATGTATTTTAAATTTGTTTAATTCTAAGTTTATAACATTCTTTTGCAGTAAGATATGTTAAACCCTAAGTAGTTTAAATTGTCTACTTGTTCTATTAATTAGTATTGAACATTATTTTCATCTTCTGTGGTTTAATCTTTCAAAAGCCATTACTTTAGATTCTCCCCCCCCCCCTGCCCCAATATGCACATATTGTATTTTACTTACTACTTCATTTAATTTATGGGTAGTGATTTGAAACTCGTCCTCTGTATTGCTAATAATCACCTGATCATCTGCGAACAATATAATGTTCAAGGCTTTGTCATTAATTTTAAAATGATTGTTTAATTTTTCTTACCATATACATATAAAATCAATTCATGAAGAATGAGTCATTTTTTTATATCTTACCTCATAGTTTATGTTTTCTTAAACACGGACATTGCAGTTTTCAAAAGGAAACATCCCTTCCATTTTCAACCGACATTATGACTACCTGATTTTCGTTGAAATCTCCATCTATAATGTTGCCGTCTGGTGTTGATTTGATGAACTTTGAGATCAGGTCCCGTTTATCAGAAATTTCGAAATTCATGGATTTAAAGTTATTCTTCTTAATATATATCTTCTGCCAAACTCTTAATACTAAACGTTTTTCTAAATGTCTTAGAAGTTTTAAATTTAGAAGTTTTCTCTAAATCACCATCTTCCTCAATTTCATTAAGATTTAAAGAACATTTCATTGCAAGCAAGTATATCTTTAACTATATATAAAGTTTTCCATATGCACTCCAATTCAGCACCTTTACTACTATATTTAATACTACTAAAGTTAATATTTGAAGAGAAAAATTTACTCCTAGGGATTTTAACCTAAGGTCTCTGATTCTATGCACAGTACACCAAACCCATGAACTCCCCAGGTAACTCAATCTAAATGAAAGAGTACACTAACAAGATCTCTGGTTTTCCATACCAGTGCTATAAACCATTGAGCTACCTAGGCATCTTAATTTAGATGGAAATTTTTCCCTCTCTTATATAATGCTGTGTGCTTGAAGTTTAAATCTTCTAACAGCTTCTTATTCAAGAAGACCTTTTTAGTGAGATTTTAACACTATTTTATAACTACTATAGCTTAATATTTGATTAATTAAAATAAATCTCAAAGTGTCACTTCCTTTAAATATTAATTAATATTCAATGTTTATAATTCTTTTATCACTATTTTTTTAGCTAGTAAAAGCTTATATTTTCAAGATATATTAATGATGAAGAAGTACATTGCTTTATGCTCCACGTTGTGGTGACATTTTGAAGAAGTAATTCTCTTCATGTGAGTTCTCAATGTGACGGTAATATTTTGAAGATGTATTTGTGTCCCAAAAAAGGATTATTGGTTTAGGTTGGGTTTAATTTTTGGTAGAGCCGAATTCTCTTTTCAGGGTCAGAAGTTGGTACACTGGATAGGAAAACACTTCAAAATAATAAAAAATGTTTCTTGTAGAAATAATTGTAAATTTATTCACTTCTTAAGTTCCCAGCAGATTAAATCAATGCAGGTGATATTTTTCTTCACCGTCAATTAAAAATAAATCCTTTTCTTATCTTAAATGTCTTGTATTACATATTACATTTTATCTTGAGAGCTCTTATTGCTTCTATCTTTGTTGAAAATTGTATGCAAATGACTAGTGTAATAGTGATGGGTAATTCGAGAGTGAGTCATTTAAAAAGAACGCTTCACTACTGTGAAATGTCAAAAAGTTATTCACTTTTAGTGAACTGCCAGTTCAGAGTTCACTAAGGTTCACTACTATTACTTGAAATTAAAATTTACTTTTTATTTCAAGCTCTGGATGTCTCACTCCAAATCAACTTTCGCTCATTCGTTGATTACTCTACATTTCTCCGCCCATCGACCGTGCATGTTCCCACCTCTATCCTGCATCATTCATATTGATCATACCGCAGCGAGTGTCTGAGAGGAACGAACTATCTTGCCAGAGTGAACTGCCATAGAGGAACAAACTATCTGGCCTGAGTGAAGTTACGTAGAAGAACGAACTATCTTGGAAGAGTGAAGTGCCTTAGATGAACGAAGTGGTATCAAAGAATGAACTGGCTTTAAACACTTCAGTACTTCAAACTCTCAACATTTGACATGCTCATTCATTCATTACATGTTCATTACGGCACTTTCCCGCCTCTTGCTTACGTCATCACTCATATGCAGCATTACTCAGGGATTACTCCTTTTGATCTATGGCATTACTAACGCTACATATCTAATGTAGTCTAATATTACAATCACTTTACATTTTATTTACTGGAATTCCGAAAGTATTTAATAAAATCCATTTTATCCAAATTTTAAAACATATTTTACTAGGTTTTTGAAAAGCTATTGCAAAATTTAGTAAAAATCTTACCTTGCGAAACGTTTAGAGCGAATATGCCATGCAAGTTTAAAAGTATCTCCCCCCCCCCCAAACGAAATTGTATTTAGAACAAAAGATACACTTTGCTTTACCATCGCCTAAATCGGCGAAGAAACCCCAAATTTCACACCTTTTCTTGATCGCAAATTAGAAGCCATTCTGTAAAAGTGCACACACAAGGCTACATTTTGTTGGCCTACCCAGTATTCACCCTCTTTATATTTTAGTTTAGGGGTTGCAAAGATTAACATCAAATAATTGCCAATAGTACGATTTTGGATCTTTCTTTTTAAAGAAATTATGCAAATAATATGTGTAAACAATACATATATAAACAAAATAAAATATATCTTATATTTAAATTAATATTGGGAAGTAAACATTATGAGGTTATATCATTAATAGTGAGTGGAGAACATATTTTAATCATATTTGAAGAGAAAAATTTTCGCCTAGACCGGGACTCGAACCCGGGACCCTTGGCTTTCCGGGCCAAGTGCTCTACCAACTGAGCTATCGAGGCGAGTTACGATCTAGACGCAAATTTTTCTCTTATGTACGTTGTAATTCCCTCGCGCCAAATGCTTGAAACCATAGCTTCTATCTTTGCAAATGGCATTTGGCGCGAGGGAATTACAACGTACATAAGAGAAAAATTTGCGTCTAGATCGTAACTCGCCTCGATAGCTCAGTTGGTAGAGCACTTGGCCCGGAAAGCCAAGGGTCCCGGGTTCGAGTCCCGGTCTAGGCGAAAATTTTTCTCTTCAAATATAATTTATCCTTCAATGAGAAGTGTTAAATTAATAATAAAATCGTCAATATTTTAATCAACTCACCTCATACATTTTCAAACTTTTTGATACCGATGGTATCAGACAATATCATGTCCTTCTTCAGTCATGGCTTCCACTGATGAAATTCCGTGATTGTTGATTTCTTTAGTGACATCACCTCTTGTGCTGCCATCTTTCGTTGGGATTATAAACTTTGTAATTAAATTTTTATCCACCGGAATATTGAAATTCATAGATCGATATTTATTCTTCTGAATGAATATCATTTCCCAAATTGTCAATTCCAACGGTTTATCCAATTGTTTCAAAAGTTTCGCTTCTTTTTCAATTTTATGATGTTCTAGTAAACTATGTGCAGCAATTGCTGATTTTTCAATTTCACAATTTTTAATATTTCTAAAATATTCTTTAGTGGCGTTTCTAAATTCCTTTTTGTTTTTCCTATCTATACTTTGCTACAATCATTACAATTAATTTGATAAATTCCAGATTTCTTACTGTCTGGGATGTTGATTTTTTTATTGGTATTTAAAAAATTTTCCAGACTAAATTTATTAATTGGTGCCAAAGTATTGTTGTATTTGTCAAATATTTTTTGAAATTTCCCATGTACTATTGGATGGTAAGTAATTTTCTTGAAATTCTTCTTTTCTTTACTAACAATTTGTAGGGTAGAGCATTCTTTTAAGTTTTTTATCTTTCTGAATTTCTTTAATTTGTTAGGTATTATATTCTTATTAAAACCATTTAATCTGGCTATATTTAGGATATTTTCGTATTCTTCCTTAATCTACAAGATGTATCAATTAAATTTACCATAGAATCAGAAATTGAAAACAAAATTCCGTTTCTGGATTTATACATAATTAGGAATGAAAAAACTCAAAAAATTGAATTTGATGTATATAGGAAGGGTACACATACTGATAATTATATTATACTGATAATTATATTAAATCAACGGGTTTCAATCCTCTGGCACATAAACATGCAATATTTAATAGCCTCTTATATAGATTGATAAAGGTCCCATTAAAAGGAGAAAATTTTAAGAACGAATACGAAAATATGCTAAATATAGCCAGATTAAATGGTTTTAATAAGAATATAATATCTAATAAATTAAAGAAATTCAGAAAGATAAAACAACTTAAAGAATGCTCTACCCTACAAATTGTTAGTAAAGAAAAGAAGAATTTCAAGAAAATTACTTACCATCCAATAGTACATGGGAAATTTCAAAAAATATTTGACAAATACAACATTACTTTGGCACCAATTAATAAATGTAGTCTGGAAAAACTTTTAAAAACCATTAAAAAAATCAACATCCCAGACAGTAAGAAATCTGGAATTTATCAAATTAATTGTAATGATTGTAGCAAAGTGTACATAGGAAAAACAAAAAGGAATTTAGAAACACGCACTAAAGAACATTTTAGAAATATTAAAAATTGTGAAATTGAAAAATCAGCAATTGCTGCACATAGTTTACTAGAACATCATAAAATTGAAAAAGGAGGTGAAACTTTTGAAACAATTGGATAACCCGTTGGAATTGACAATTTGGGAAATGATATTCATTCAGAAGAATAAATATCGATCTATGAATTTCGATATTCTGGTGGATAAAAATTGAATTACAAGGTTTATAATCCCAACGAAAGATGGCAGCACAAGAGGTGATGTCACTAAAGAAATCAACCATCACGGAATTTCATCAGTGGAAGCCATGACTGAAGGACATATTATCTGAAACCGTTGGTATCAAAGAAGTTTGAAAATGTATGAGGTGAATCGATTAAAATATGTTCTCCACTCACTATTAAAAATATATCTTCCTTAAAAGTTTTAAAATACC
The DNA here is from genome assembly GCA_030220185.1 of Diploptera punctata. Lineage (NCBI taxonomy): Eukaryota > Metazoa > Arthropoda > Insecta > Blattodea > Blaberidae > Diploptera > Diploptera punctata. The sequence continues at coordinate 1,566,279 of JASPKZ010003868.1, read as the reverse complement.
CCACACATTTTTTTTTTCAAATTATGGAGTTACGATTTTGTTTTTATTAACATTTACAAGTTGAAATAAAATATGTAAACATTGAAAATCTGTATATAAATAAAATTATGCAAATAATACAGTCATAACAGAAATAAAAAGGAGGTATAAATAATTATAAAACAAACAAAAGTGTGGTAGCAGTCATATTAGAATTTTTCATACCCAAATAAATTAAAGTAGAATTTACAGAACTATTTCCGTTTTTCTTTAAAATCCACAGTTACTATGTGGTTGGTTAATGTCAAGTCACCCCAGACTCGTGTCTGCGTGCTTCCCCCTCCAGCCCCATATTCTTGCAGTGTGAAGTGAAGGATCCGATTGGACATATCTATTTCATCTGTTGGTGATATGGTAAAGTTATTTGAATACGCAAATTTTTTTTTTTTTTTGCTTGGCAAATGAAGGGCTTCGCTAAATTTTGTGAACGAACTAGTTGAATTGAATGGTTCATAAAAGTGCGAGTGAACGAACTACTTCTCGAAATGAACTGGTTGGGCACAATGCTATAGTGTAATTCTTTTATAATTTTAAGACCATTATTACATCACATGATGTTATTTTTAAATTCTATTGGTTATTAATAGTTCTTTAAATATAAAGTTTAATTTGATTTGTTAAATAAAAAAGTTAATTGTTTTAATATCCAATCAGAGTATAGTTTACTTTCATTTAAGAGGATGAAGTTATGCAGGTGTTTTTATTACAGTTAAACAGAAGGATTTATAATTTTGACAACAATGACTTGAAACAATTTTAAAAGCATTCTTTACAAAAACCATTATGCAGTACAATTTCTTTAAATATTACTGAGACTTTTTTTTATTCAACAATAACCAACAATGAATTATTTAGATGTTCATATTTATTTAAGTTATATTTAAATATTAAAATAATTTTAAAATACAAAATTATTAACTTTAACTTTCATTAAGTTATGTAGATAGGAAATAACACTATGAGGTTCTTTAATATTGTTTATTTTTTATTATAATATTAAAATTCTGTTTTAATGACCATGAGTAGAAATTTGCTCTCTCTCTCTTTATTTTTTTGTTGCTAGGTTTTACATATGAAAGAAGGCGACAGGAAGGAAGTGTTGATAGACGAGGTGAGAGAAATGTACGGAGACTCGCAGTCACTTATTACCCTCATATCGATCACAATGCTAGATGCATCATTAATCATCAGACTTATGTGCGAGCTCAATGTGTTGCCGTTAGCTCTTCAAATCACCAATATTGCTGGTACGTTTGCTAATTCTACATGTTTATTTTAAAATCCTGCACCATAGTCAAATGGTCTAAGGCATCATATCTACATCAGTTAGGAAAAACTGGGTAAGTCAACTTTTGGTCGAAAATGAGTTATTAACATCTCCCGATAGCTTTTGGTCCGATGCACGTTTGGTAAAAACGGGTAAGTCGTCAAGCGAATAGTGACGGTGTTATTAAGCATTGAATTTTCGATTTATGAACTCTTTGATGTAAGTCATTGAACTAGTTTTTGCTCTCCTGTAAAAAATCACTTTGAAGACTTACCTGGTTTTTCCTAACTGATGTAGATATCATGCCTTAGTGCAGAGTTATAGGTGATGTCCTGGTTCAAGTCCCTATGGGGAAGAATTTTTTCATGAAATTTTGGCCTAATGGAGCAGTGTCCTCCCAATGCCATGAGGAATTTGGGTAGGTACAATACTTAGTGGCTCCAGGTTGAGAAAACCAGCTATAAAGGCTGGGGAACTTGACATGCTGACCACATGGCACCCGTATGCTGGTAGAATGATTGTCTACCTCTGTAAATGGTACATGTAGATGTGAGGTCAGCAGCCAGCTAGTAGGTCAAGGGCCTTCTAGCCCTGTCATGCCATAGAGTTTGGTTTTGTCTTGTTTTAATTAAATGCTGGAGGGAAATATTTAAATTGAAATATTATAGAATATCACAATGACGTTTAATTTAAAATTTAAAAAAAATAATTTTATTTTAAATTTAAATTTAAATTGTTGGATGTCTTCAGATTTTCTGTACCCTACATTATATCCCAAATATTTGAATTTATTTATTTGTTTGATGATTTTCCATTTATTACAATTTTAGCTATTCTAGGTTTTTGTCTTTGGAATACTATTACTTTAGTTTTATTTGTAGAAATAATCATGTTGTATTTTTGAGCACCTGGCTTAGCTTATGGATTGTACTAAGTACTGTAGTGTATTGTTTTTATTATTAATGTAATACTTCTCACTGAAGGACAAATTATATTAGAAGAGAAAAATATACACCTAGACAGGGGTTTGAATCCAGGACTTTTGGATTTCTAGAGCATTGGCATAGAAAGCCAAATTCCTGGGTTCAAACCCCGGTCTAGGCATATATTTTTCTCTTCTAATATAATTTGTCCTTCAGTGAGAAGTATTAAAGTAATAATAAAAACCTTGAAAGAAGGCCTACTGGCTTTATAAAGTAGTGTTTAAATTCCCAATAAAACGTCTTCTTAATAAAGAAGCCATTATTTGCGAGATCGAGCAATGGTTTGTAGCATGTGGCGCTCAGGAATTAACAATATAAGAGAAAAATATGCATTTAGATTGGAGGCCTATGTAGCTCAGTTGGTAGAGCATTGGCATAGAAAGCCAAAGGTCCTGGGTTCAAACCCTGATCTAGGCATATATTTTTCTCTTCAAATGCTGTAGTGTATTGTGTATATTGCAATTCTATATTTTTTTAATGCTTCATTGTGTCGCTTCCTATCAATTATTGATAAATTGTTATAGGCAATGTTATGTCGAGGACATTGATGGGAGGTCGTTCAGAGAGGAATGAATACCTGCTGCTGCATGCCTTCACAGAAAAGAATTTCATAGTGCCGGACAAGCAGTATGGTAAGAAAACAGTGCAGGCTGTAGACGAACTTGATATAGATGATATGGACACTGGACATGGACACAAGAAGAAAGCTGGCAGCAAGAAGAAACCTTCATATGCTGGTGGTCTCGTGTTAGAACCTCGCAAGGGTTTCTACGAGAAGATGATATTGCTGATGGACTTCAACTCACTGTACCCTAGTATCATACAGGAGTATAACATCTGTTTCACAACCATCAATCTCGGATCTGTTGTACAGAATACAGTTGATGAGGTGAGTTTTTTCTATAAAAAGTAACAATAAATCAATGAAACCTCAAATTTATGTAAATTAATTGGATATTATTTTTACATCTATAAAAAGTAACAATAAATCAATAAAACCTCCAATTTATGTAAATGAATCGGATATTATTTTTACATCTCACCTTATAAAACTCCATGATTTTCACAGGACCAGTTTCTGAAGGCATCCCTTCTATCTTCCGTCAAAACTCCAACTGTTAAACTTCCTCCATCACCAACAACTTTCCAGTTGCCATCTGGTGTCGGTTATGTGTGGGTGTGTGTTCTAATGCCACCCACTGCATTTTACAATCTTCGGGTTCTGCGCTGGGCAGATAGTGTTAATGTAGTCTTTTCAGTTTATGCACCATTTCGGCAGACCACTTTATGTAAATGATGTATTTTTTTAAAAGTATGTTGTATCAGGGTTGATGACGAAAATGGAGAAGGTGAAACCCAGTGCCATCACATAGCCCGGTCCTATCAAAGAGCATCAATGGGGCCACCAGGCTTAACATCCCCATCCAATGTACGAATCACTATTAATAGTTACCATATGTACTGCGTAGAGGTTTGCAATTTAATGTAGGAATCTGGTGCGCAATCTAACGATTAGAAATTTTACACCACTATCTCCCCTTGTCCCGAGATTGATTTTTTTGCAATTAAATTAATTTAACAATTTAAATTTTCAACCCTGCTGAGTATCAAGCATAGGCTTGCTAGTCAGGAAGCAGGCGTGCCACCACCTGAGCCAACATAGCAGACACTTTGAGATCATTAAGTTTATCATACAGGCACCAAATGGCAGTTGGAAAGTTGTGGTGATGGTGGAAGTTTGACAATTGGAATTTTGGCTGAGAAGGAATGCCTTCAAAAACCAGTATTGAAAATCAGAGAGTTTTATGAGGTGAGATGTTAAAATAATATCCAGTTCATTTATATAAATTGTAAATTACCTCATAGTAATAAATAAGTTTGATTTGCCTTCATCTTACCTCATAATTTCATTGTTTCTTGTAAAACATGTTTCAAAGCATCTTTGCTTCATCTTCAGTTGGTACAGACTTATTTTCATAATAATTACCTCATAGTATTACTTCCTATTGTAATTTTTATTGAAAACATCCAATATTTCCTTTTTCCTCAGTTTAAGCTCTTTCTATGTGAGTACCTTTATTTGCCCTATTCCATACAGTCCTTAAGGGACTCAACCTGTCGGAAGACAGTTTTAATCTCTGGAACACAAATATTCTGTTTTGACCACATAAGGGAATGGAAGACCTCCCTGTATTTTATCTGCTCTTAGAGTGATCTTAACATAAACAAGTGCCAATTGTATCCTTCCACCATTCACACTACAATTACTGTCACACTGACAGGGAGCACATGTGAAGTATGTAAGACATGGGTAGATTACAGGAAAGTTGGTGAGATTTTTCACTGAACTTGTGAAATACATTTAAAATAATGTTATTTGACCACTAGTCAAAGGTTTGCCAGACTTGTGTTTTCAAAATTTAGATGGCACATTCAGCCAATTTGTTGCTTCAGAATCGACTGAAGCATGACTCAAATACATCATCCATATGTAATAAACTATTTTAAATTGTAATTATTGATTAGGCATTTTTAGAATATTTTCTTTTGAATATTATTATTTTCATTCACAAAGAATAACAAGTATATTCAGAGGACATATTTTTAATTTAGTGAAGGGAACTACTTTTTTGCATACTTATTGCTTCTACATCGTACGTCGGTGTCCATAACCAATGAAAAAGAGCAGGTCAATGTTGTTTTTTTTATGAGGATCACTTTAAGACTGGATAACCCTTAGGTGAGTGATCACCTCAGTCCCAGGGCCACCTCTTAGACAACACAAACATTTGAGACTAGTCACACTATTCACTCATACAATTTGTATTAAACAAAATGAATATGATATGAATGATTATGATATTCAGATGATGTTTGGAGAATGTTTGGGCTGTAATGTTTACTGATATTTGTCTTACAGGTGAGGAAAAGCCCTATAAGAAACACAATCCATCCATCCATCCATAGTAATTCTGCCCGAGGGCAGGTCCTTCATTGCAATCATAGCATTTTCATTCTATGCTTGCAGCTTTACTAGGGAATTGTAGGTGTGGTAACTTCCCGTTGCTTTCCACACCGGTGAAGAATGATGACGATGATAATAATGATAAGGATGATGATGGCCATATGATTTCGGGGACCGTTTAGGCCTTAAAGTTTTCCTGACATTTGTCTTACAGGTGAGGAAAAACCCTAAAAAACCTCACCCAGAAAAACTGCCCTGACTGGGGATCGAACCCGGGCCCACTGCGTGCAAGGTAGCACACTACCTCGAGACCACAGCGGTGGACAAGAAACATAATAAAGAGAGAAATAATATGCGTTTGAATTGGAATGCCTGGTAGCTTAGTGGATAGAACACTGTTGTACAGAAACAGAGACATTGGTTCAAATCCTGATTCAGATGTATATTTTTCTCTTCAAATGAAAATTACTCAGAAAACTTGTCCTGACTAGGGACTGTGTCTCAGGCAGTGATATTACCACTAACTAAAGCAGTGATGTAAAATCTCTAATCTAGACCCCATTAATCCAGATATATTGTAATCTAGTTGTGCTGTAAAGAAGTAATTTCATTTTTTGAGAATTCTTGTGAGTGATGAAATAATTGTGGATTATGTGAACAGCATGGTCTCTGATAACAGTAATGTGTAATCTCATTACGTGTAATTTCAGGAAGATGTTCAAGTAGAATTACCCAGTCCAGGGAAAGAACCCGGTATTCTACCAACAGAAATTCGTAAACTTGTTGAGAGTCGACGTGAAGTAAAAAAACTGATGAAGACACCAGACCTTTCACCTGATTTGAAAATGCAGGTGTGTATTATTTTATACTTGTATTTACAATGGTACAGTGCAATTAACCTATATGGTATCAATACTTTATTTCATCATTTCAGTACAATATACGTCAGATGGCTTTGAAACTGACAGCTAACAGCATGTATGGGTGCCTTGGTTTCTCGCATTCTCGATTCTACGCGAAGCCACTTGCTGCTTTAGTTACAGGTTTGTTCTATGAATTTATATGTTTTTATTATTCATTTAATACATCTCAATGAAGGATAAATTATATTTGAAGAGAAAAATATATGCTCAGACTGGGGTTTGAACCGAGGACCTATCGCTGTCTATGTGAATGTTCTACTGACTAAGCTACCTGAGGTCCTGGGTTCAAACCCGAGTCTGAGCATATATTTTTCTCTTCAAATGTAACATTAATTTATATTACATTTATTTTTAAGAATTGAATTAAAGTGTTAATACCTCACATCATATCCACTCTTCTAATTATACCGGTTTCAAAGCTTGGGCAGCTTCATCTTCAACAGAGGGAGCAAGAAACAGTTCTCCTAATCGACATAACATCAATCGACAAGAAATTACTGGAGATGAAGCTGCCCAAGCTTTGAAACCGGTTTAATTAGAAGACTGGATATGTAATTATACCTCATAGTGAAATTTTTCCTATATATGTTCAATGATTTTTAAGAATTTATTGTCCCTGCTTCAGTAACAAGAATTCATGGTGCAAAGAAAGCAAAGATCTTGTATTTTATAAATATTCAGACTTTTACAAATTTATTTCTTGTAACTTCTTTATTTTAAGATTTCTGTCTTGAAATGTTGATTTTTTTCATTCCATTGATGCAGTTTAACCTCTCTCCTTATAGCTACTTTTATGTGCCACATACCACGTACAAACTGCCAGGAGAGGGATTTGAACTATGGTTCACTATACACTCTCTGTTAGGTTGAGGCTCCTACATTTCTAGATACTCACCAGTCTGGATGTCAACCTGCATGATGGCCACCTTTATCCCCAGAACAAGTGTCTGATACTCACATCCTAACCAACTCACTGGCACTATCAAACCCATAGGTTCATGGCAGCATGGACATAAGCTCTCCATACACCCCTATCCTGAGCTAATCTTTTTCAATCATTCTCTGTATAATCTACTTCCTTCCAATTATAGCTAATGTTATTTTCCTACATCATTTTTGGTCTATCAACTGGGCGTTTTTCCCTCTGGTTTTCCTAAAAGAAGCTTCCATGCACGTCTTTCATTCCCCATTCATGCCACATGTCTAGCCCATCGCAGTCTACGAGACTTAATTGCTCTTATTATATCTGGCTTCCTATAAAGACCATGTAATTCACAGATAGATAGCATTCTCCATTCACCTGTCTCTTCATCTCTCTTTGGTCCATAGATTTTCCTAAGAACTTTATTCTCTAATACTCATAATTTCTTTTCCACCCTTAAAGTAAGAGTCCATGTTTCACATCCATATAATATAACTGGTAGAATAATATATTTTCAGTTTATTGTTTTTTGAAAGGAGTTGGGACGTCAAGAGTCTCTGCTCCTTTCAAAGCAATGTTAAACTGAAAATATACAAAACTATTATTCTACCAGTTATATTATATGGATGCGAAACATGGACTCTTACTTTATGGGAGGAAAAGAGACTTCCATTTGAGTCAATTCAGGTATGGTGCCGCCAGAAGGCTTTGGTCAGTTTAAAAATCCTGACCCACTGGAATTCAAACCTCAGATCTTTTGTCTTGTAGTGTATTGTCTTAACCGTCTACACTACAACATGCTCCTTGGGCAAAAGGCATCCTTGTATTTTAAATATGGTCAGACTAATAAATTTGACTGAGGATGGACGGGATTCCATTTGAAACTGGTATCGTGGAAAAACAAATATTGTTCTGACCATACTTTAAATGAATATTACCTCATGTTTCTTCACAATATTAATTTTAAAATAAAAGGCATCCTTATATGTTAACTAACTAACTCACTGGCACTATCAAACCCATAGATTCATGGCCACACGGACATAAGCTCTCCATACATCCCTATCCTGAGCTAATATTATCCAATCATTCCCTGTATAAGCTACTTATCCTTATATGCTACAGATCTTAATACAATAATAGAGCCTTGATCTCATCCTCAAACTTGACTATGCCCAGTATGAGTAGAGAGTTAACTTTTTAAACTAATATTTAGTTTATTTTTTAAATTGCTGAAACCATTTATATTGAATACAATTTAAAGCAATACTATAATTTAATTTTTCTTTCTTAAATTACATTCTATCCAGGATTGGAAAATGTTAATTTAAATAAGAACATCAAAAATAATATAATTATTTGCATCAAAGATAATATGTTGCAGATACTCAACATCCCAACTTGATTAGTAGCATAAATATTTAATTTATAATTTTTAAAAAGGGATTTTTCGTGGTTTTGTCTTACCTATAAGACAAAGTCAGTAAACTTTATGGTCCCTGAAAATCATCTGGCCATCGTAATCTTATCATGTTTGGTAGGAATGTGTGTGTTTTGTCTTGATGTTGTATTGTCTCGGAGGAGACCCCGACATTGAGCTCATCACTCATTTGGGGAACCCTCCTTGTATGGCCAAAAAATGTGTGTGTGGTTCATAGTTTAAATCCCTCTCCTGACAGGTCATTCCACTGTAAGGCCCAGTTGGCGTATGACGTGTAAAAAAGTAAGTGAGCTTGTATTTAGTGATTGTTTTTGTTTTCAGCAAAAGGCAGAGAAATTTTAACAAATACCAAGGATTTAGTGGAGAAAATGAATTTCCAAGTTATTTATGGAGACACAGATTCAATCATGATCAATACTAACTCTGTTGATTATGATCAAGTATTTAAGATTGGCCACAAGGTAAATTTCACAAACTATATTAGGTATTGTAATCAAATGGTAAAGTGAATTTTTTTATTAGATATTTAATTTTTTTAATAATATGTACAATTAATTACTATTAAAAGTGTTCATTTTCAAAATAATACCTACTCATAACATACATATGTATTAATATTTGTTACTGTTGCTCTAACAAACTTGCATAAATTTTTATCATATATTTTTTGGCATTGTCGTTTGTTATGATAAATAATATTTGTTCTTAAAATTCATCGGAGAACATATTGTTTAAACAACTCACCTCATAGGATTCACGCTTTCATGATATCGCAATTTCAAACATAGTCATGTTCATCTTCAGCCATAACTCCGACTGACGAAATTCTTCGGCCGTCAACTATTCTATTGTCGCCATCTTCAGTGCTGCCATCTATGGTTGAATTTATGAACTTCAACCATAGATGGCAGCACTGAAGATGGCGACAATAGAATAGTTGACGGCCGAAGAATTTCGTCAGTCGGAGTTATGGCTGAAGATGAATATGACTATGTTTGAAATCGCGATATCATGGAAGCATGAATCCTATGAGGTGAGTTGTTTAAACAATATGTTCTCCGATGAATTTTAATGATTATACCTCATAATGTTTACTTCCCAACATTAATTTAATATAATATTTGTTTTAGTTTAAATAACATATAAATAAGAACTTATGTTTACGTGAATGATAAATTAAATTCTACCTAAATGAATATACCTCATAGTGTGAATTCCTAAAATAAGTAAATTTTATGGACTCTTTCTTCCCTTCCTATGAGTGACATTTTGATGTTATAATTTAAATTTTAACATTTGCAATGATGGACAATTATCATTTTGAATAGAAAAATTAACATCTGAACTGGGATTTGAATCTGAGACCTCTAGCTTTATAAGTTAGTGTGCTATCAATTATGCTACCCGTGCTTCCAATGCAAGCATTAATTTTTTTAAATAAGAAAAATCATTGATTGCATTGGAAGCTAGATAGCACTCTAGCATATGAAACTAGAGGTCTTGGGTTCAAAACCCAGTTCAGGTGTTAATTTTTATTTTCAAAATAATGAGTGACATACTTTGGTGAATGTTTTCTTCACAGGTAGATCTTATTTTGGACAGAGAATAATAATGATAATGCATCTAAATTTTCAATTTCTCTTCTTTCTTTCTTTCTCTACATTTCTTTTGAGTATTGTTTTACATTTTTTTTTCTCTCAAGGTAATTTGACTAGTTGTGTATTTCATGAATTGTGTGCATCGTAATACTAGAAATGATATGAAACATTGTAACTGAGATGTTACATGTCATATTTTAATTTCTGCAGTTACTGCCTCTTTCCTTAGTACAGCAGATAAACTCTCTGTAAAAAAGTATTGTGATATTAGATATCATAGAACTTTTAATTCTGAGGTTTTTTAAATTTGACAGTAATAATATAAATTAGGAATCTAAGTAGAAACAATGCTTGCAGATCAAAACAGAAGTGAACAAACTGTACAAACAAGTGGAGCTGGATATTGACGGAGTGTTCAAGTACATGTTATTGCTGAAAAAGAAGAAATATGCAGCTGTCACAATCTCGAGGCTTCCTAATGGCAAACTGGTCACTCAGCAGGAAATGAAAGGTCTGGACATAGTGAGGCGAGACTGGTCACAATTATCTGCTGAGGCTGGAAAGTGAGTTATTTTATTGATTTTAAACATTTCATCTCCACTCCATGTCATCTTCATCATCCTCTTATCCTCCTTTCAAATTCTTTTTCCTGGAAATTTCAAAATTCATTACTTTCTCTTTGTTCTTGTTACAAGAAGAAGAGAGAAGAAAAGATTGTGATTTAAGAATAAAATGCTTTGGTTTCTGCGCTGTGCGAATAGATGGGTCTATTTTCAATTTATGCACCACTTCTGCAGACCACATTACGTAGATGATTTATTCTTGTATTATATACTGATAGCAGTGTAGCATGAATGTTTATGTTTTTGGAGTACAAGTGTGCACAATGTTCTTAATGTTCATTGTTATCACAATTGAGGTTATATAATAAAATGTTATGAATAATAATATAGTACCTTTTATTCTATCCGTCTTCCTCAATTAGAATTGATTTTTAATCAAAAAACCTTGTTAAATTATTAATCATGATGGCCTATGAAAAACATGTTTCTACATTCAAAAGAGCGAAAAGAAGAAATTGATGAACTTTGAAATTCCCGGTGAGAATGACCTGGTTTTGAGGTTTTTCATTCTGCCAGTGGAAGGCGCGAAGGACGGCTCTTCAAGACGACAGAACAACGGTTGTGACGATACTGAGGATGGAACAGAAACTATGTTCCGAAACTAGTTTGTAGTCAAATAAGAACAATATGAGGTGAGTGATAAAAATTCTACCTAAACATGTTTCATCCCCAGCATACTAATTGGTACTGATGTTGGCAAATATTTATACTGACCTGAACCCATTGAATAAATTATTCGCTGACATCAGTGCCAATTAGCATGCCGAAGATAAAACATGTTTTTGAAAGGCCTTCATTATTAATAATTTAACAAGGTTTTTTGATTAAAAATCAATTCTAATTGAGGAAGACAGATAGAATAAAATGTACTATATTATTATTTATAATATTTTATTACAAGTGTGGTATATGAGGGACGATAATGGAGAAAAGGGAAAAGGTAAAATCAGGTTTTGACATGTAGCTTTCTGACGATTTTATTATTAATTTAACACTTCTCATTGAAGGATAAATTATATTTGAAGAGAAAAATTTTCGCCTAGACCAAGGCTCGAACTCAGGACCCTTGGCTTTCCGGGCCATGTGCTCTACCAACTGAGTTACCAAGGCGAGTTGCAATCTAGATGGAAATTTTTCTCTTATATACGTTGTAATTCCCTCGCGCCCGAGTTCGAGTCTCGGTCTAGGCAAAAATTTTTCTCTTCAAATATAATGTAGCTTTCTCTTGAAAAACACCAAGGGGGCCCACCATCTGATGGATGAATCATTATCAGCAATACCATATGCCTTCTCAACATACGTACTGAGGAGGGATTTGCAATTTAATACAGGAATGTGGTGCATATTCTAGCATTTAAAAATTCTATACCACTACCAACCCTCCAGTCCTAAAATTGAAAATTTTACAATTAAATTAATTAAATTAAATTAATAAATAAATGAGGTGAGTCTGTTTTATCTTATGCAAAAGAAGTAGACTCACCTTATTTATAAAGAAGAACCTCATAATGTTACTCCTTATTGTAATTTTATAATTAATTGAATAATTAAAACTTTGAGCCCTGCTTGGCGTCAAACCCAGGTCCTCTAGTAAGGAAACAGGCATGCTACCCCCTGAGCCAGTACAGCAGACTCATTACAGTAATTTTTATTATTGTCTGAAGTTTATTATCTCTTTCAGATTTATCTTGGAACAAATTTTGTCGGACCTAGATCCTGATGAACGTATCCTGCGTATTCATAGCCACCTAGAGAGATTGAAAGTAGATCTGGAGGAGGGAAAGGTGCCTGCATCACTTCTTGCTATCACAAAACAGCTGACCAAGAAACCTGAAGAATATGCTGATAAGAAAAGTTTGCCTCATGTACAAGTTGCAATGAGATTGAATGAGCATGGTGGCCGTCAATACAAGCAGGGTGACACTGTTCCATATGTCATATGTGAAGTGAGTATCCTCTTTTTAACAGTTGTTTTTATTTTGAATACATCATTATGATGGAAACTTCTTATAGGAAAACCAGTGGGAAAGTGCCTAGTCACACGGTCTTTGAATGAGATGGAGAATAACATTAACCATTATTTCAAAATTATACAAGGAATGATTGGAAAACATTGCCTCAGGATAGGGATGTATGGTGAGCGTATGTCTATGTGACCATGAACTTTCTGGTGCCAGTGAATTATAGTCTATTTTTTTTTCTAAGAAAGAAACGATCCCACCAACTAATTTCAACATGGGGAGAAGGAAAGCTAATGATAAAAAAGGAGGGTGGGTGGAGTGAAATTAAATGTTTCTTATCTCTCCTCATATAAATCTTCTAAGTAGATAGCGATTTCGAGACCATAACAGTCTCATGTTCAGTACAATCTTGGCGACTGATATTATGTCGATCGGAAGAAACTCTTAAGAAGATTTATATGAAATATTTAATTTCACCATATATTAAACCTCATAGTGATTAATTCTTATAAAAGTTAAATATAAGGGTGGGTGGAGTTTAGGTGACCTTGATTACAGTGTGAGTGATTGCTATTTACCCCATAGTCAAGGTATCTGCACTTGTAGTTGGAATGTACCAGTTTGTATCTATATGATCTAATAAATTACATGTTCAACTATTTGTTATACAATACTTTTAAGAAACATTTTGCATCGTTGAGGTTATTGTTAGTTATTTAAAACAAAATTTATCATACAGCTATAGTCTATATGTAGTTTTGTGTATGGATATTATAACCTTAAACATATATGATCTGAATCTACAATCCAATTAATTATGAAATGTCCTATATCACAAACTCTGTCTTAGAAGAGGGAGGTAGTGTGGTTTAAAAATAATGGTGGGATCTTTCCCCCTTATAAGTTGTACTATAGTTATATTATTTTTGGTCTGGACATCTTACCTCAATATTAATGTTGATTTGTTCTTGAACATGTTTCAAAACAATTCTGTTTTATCTTCAGCTTTCCCAGACTTGAAGATAAAACAGAATTGTTTTGAAACATGTTCAAGAACAAATCAACATTAATATTGAGGTAAGATGTCCAGACCAAAAATAATATAATTAAAATAACCTCAAAATATAACTTCCTAAAATTAAATATTAGTGTACTATAGTTATTGAACACTATGAGGTAAACTTTAAAATAAATTATTTTCATCCCACTTCATATCCTGTCTTCTTAATTAGAAATAAATTCATTTCACTTCATCTCATATCCTCATAATTTAGAAGACAGGATACGAGGTGAAGTAAAAAAAAACATTTTATACTATATTATCTGTCCAATGTAAAAAGCACACTTTGACATTTAACTTCCGAATGTATTACTCTGCGCAGCAAATGTAAGAGTGAAGGCGAACTCTGTCAGCTGTTTGTTACAAACCGATAAATTAATGCACTATATCATTCACTACAGTTCCAGAATTATGCTCCATAAACTTAAAAAATACATCTAACATCGTTTTTCACCACTCTTTAACAATTTCCCATTGTGCTTCTAATAATTTTGATCACTCATTTTATCACCATGTTAAGTTAACATAATGGCGGTTGAAAATGAATGACAAGATCATTTGAAAACTATAGTTACCGTGTTTGAAAAACATGAAATATGAGGTAAGATGTTAAAATGACTCATTAATTTATTAACATAAACTACCTGACAGCCGCCATATTTGTAACTGACATTTAACTTCCTCTCAAGAATCGTTCAGTTTCAAACAAATGCAAATTTTTAGTTAGTCTCCAACCTTTGAAGAAATATGTAGGTATATACTGTAATCTGATCAACTATAGTTAACATAAATAGCTTTAAATACATAATTATATTAATTGAGTACATGATCTATTTTTTCGCTTCCGCTGAACTGTGCTTTGGTCATGAACGAATTGCAGTAACTGTAGCAATCATGTGCTTCATGGATTACCTGCTCATTTATTTTCCTGAAGTGTCTTTCTTAGGCTGGACAGAAAATAGTTACTTTATACGTCATTATCGGCTGAAAACCATTTAAGGGTCCTGGCTTTCTTAGAATTCTACATCATTCCCTTCTATGTTTAGATTTACCTATCCAAAAGTTTGCTCCAATAGTTTTGGCACCTTCTTCCGTATTGTCTGCCCATCTGGTTCTTGGCCTCCCTCTGGTTACTTTGAATACACACTTTTTTCTTTTTTTGAAAAAGAGGATATTTGATATAGAGGGAATGTGTATTCTAAAGAAGTTATTTTCTAAATGATACGTTTGGGATCGTCTAATCCATTTTGCTTCTTGCTTTTCAACAGAGTGAAGTGTAGTTTTTATTTTGTTATGTTTAGTTTGTTGCATGTAAATGTTTTTTTTTCCATAGATGAGTCTCGTGCCTCTGTTCCATCTATCTCAGTCATTCCATGTCTTCTCTTCCATCATTTCCATTCATTCAACTTCTTTTTTCTTGAAATACTTTTTAACTTTTACTTCTCATCCATATCTCAACCAGTCTCTTGGCTTCTTCTCTCATAATCTAAATTTCAGTGTTTTTTTTTGGTATCCCTTCAGTATGCATTCTTTTAATATGCTCACACTATCTTATTCTGTTCCTCTATTTCATCTTGTATTTTATTCAACTTCAAAATCTATATTTCTGGCTTTTCCAAACATGCTTCTTAAAATAATATTTAATTTTAGGAAGTTATATTTTAAGGTTATTTTAATTATATTATTTTTAGTCTGGACATCTTACCTCAGTATTAATGTTGATTTGTTCTTGGACATGTTTCAAAACAATTCTGTTTTATCGTCAGCTTTCCCAGACTGGTTTTATTTATGTTGCATTACGTTGTACAACCTGGATGTCGATGTCATCTCCATCCTGTGGTTGGCCAAAGAACCTCCAAACAAGGTCACCCTCCATCGGAATATCAAAATTCATAACTCTGTTTCTGTTCTTCTTAATATAAATTTTTTCCCAAATAGTCAGCTCTTTTGTATTTTCTAACTGTTTTAATAATTTAGTGTCTGAATTTATATTATGTTTTTCAGACCAAACATGAGCAGCAACTGCAGATTTTTCAATTTCTCCATTTTTAATATTTCTTATGTGTTCTTTGGTTCTAATTTTTAGGTTTCTTTTTGTTTTCCCTATATATATCTTTTCACAACCCATGCATTCAATTTGATATATTCCTGACTTTTTATTTTTATCAGTTTTTTCATTTTTGTTGGTTTTTATTAGTTTATTTAAACTGTAGTTATTTTTTGGTGCTAATTTAATATTCTTCTTCTTCTTCCTTCCATGTATTAGGCCAAGGCCTGTTACGATCCTATAGAACATTTTCCCTCCAGCGTTTTGATCCTTCCGGGAAATTCTCATATAAGATTTGAAAGCATAATAAAAGTCCCTTCGATTGGTTGCTGGCCAAAGGAAGGCAGCTAATTTAATTTATTAAACTTCTCAAATATATTTTGAAATTTATTATGTACCCAAGGGTGATATGTGAATTTCCTATATTTTTTCATAGGTGGTTCTTCTTTTTCAAGATTACTTCTGTTTATCATGTTTTTGTTTTTTATACTTTTCTATCCTTTTATGTACCATTTTTTCATCAAACCCATTTTCTCTTGCTACTTTGATTATGTGTTTTTTTCTCATGTTTGAAATCTTCTTCGTTTAAGGGTAAGTTTACCAATCTATGAGTTAAACTATTAAATGCTGCTAATTTATGTCCAATTTGGATTGAACCCTGTTGATTTTATAAAATTTTCCGTATGAGTTTCTTTCCTATGAATCCCGAATTCAATTTTTCTTTTTTCTTCGTTTCTGACAAAAAACAAAAACAAAATGAGGCCAATAATTAACAATATTGGATCACTAACCTACAAAATTTCGAAATGGCTGAATAATCAATTTAAAAGAATTAATAATTTTGAAAGTCTGCAGATTGAAAATTCATTGGAATTAGTTAAGAAATTAGAAATAGTGGAAATTGAACCCACAGATAGGTTGGTTTCGTTTGATGTAGTTTCACTATTCACAAATGTACCGAAACAAAAAACTTTGGAGATATTGAACAATTGGTTAAGAAAAAACAACATAGACAGAGAGATCAAAGAAGATTATTTGAAATTAACTGAGTTATGCATTGACCAAATGTTTTTTACATTCAATGGGAGTTTCTATAGACAAAAATCAGGGCTCTCAATGGGAAACCCATTATCACCTTTCCTGGCAAATTTATTTATGAGCGATTTTGAATGTAAAATCACTAAAGCACATCCCACAATGTTTAAATTTTGGAGTAGTAGTATGTCAATGATATAATTTGTATTGTTAAAGAAAAAACATGTAGAAGATTCCCTAAAACTATTAAATTTACAGAGTACAAACATTAAATTCACCAAAGAAATAGAAGACAATAAACAAATACCTTTTTTGGATCTTAAATTGGTCAGAAACGAAGAAAGAAAGAAAAAAGGAAAATTGAATTCGGGATTCATAGAAAAGAAACTCATACGGAAAATTTTATAAAATCAACAGGGTTCAATCCAATTGGACATAAATTAGCAGCATTTAATAGTTTAACTCATAGATTGGTAAACTTACCCTTAAACGAAGAAGATTTCAAACATGAGAAAAAAACACATAATCAAAGTAGCAAGAGAAAATGGGTTTGATGAAAAAATGGTACATAAAAGGATAGAAAAAGTATAAAAAAACAAAAAATGATAAACAGAGTAATCTTGAAAAAGAAGAACCACCTATGAAAAAATATAGGAAATTCACATATCACCCTTGGGTACATAATAAATTTCAAAATATATTTGAGAAGTTTAATATTAAATTAGCACCAAAAAATAACTACAGTTTAAATAAACTAATAAAAACCAACAAAAATGAAAAAAAACTGATAAAAATAAAAAGTCAGGAATATATCAAATTGAATGCATGGGTTGTGAAAAGATATATATAGGGAAAACAAAAAGAAACCTAAAAATTAGAACCAAAGAACACATAAGAAATATTAAAAATGGAGAAATTGAAAAATTTGCAGTTGCTGCTCATGTTTGGTCTGAAAAACATAATATAAATTCAGGCACTAAATTATTAAAACAGTTAGAAAATACAAAAGAGCTGACTATTTGGGAAAAAATTTATATTAAGAAGAACAGAAACAGAGTTATGAATTTTGATATTCCGATGGAGGGTGACCTTGTTTGGAGGTTCTTTGGCCAACCACAGGATTGAGATGACATCGACATCCAGGTTGTACAACGTAATGCAACATAAATAAAACCAGTCTGGGAAAGCTGACGATAAAACAGAATTGTTTTGAAACATGTCCAAGAACAAATCAACATTAATATTGAGGTAAGATGTCCAGACTAAAAATAATATAATGCTTCTTAAAAACTTTATCTTTGTTCCTTGAATTATAATTAAAACCTTATTTTTATTGTCCATATTTCAGCTCCACAAATTAATATATAGGTAAAATACGAGGGTCATACTGAAACTCATGAGCAACATTTTTTTAAACAGTCATAATATTTATTTTAGACAAACGAAGTACACCATGTTAATCTACGGACCTTTGTGCTACTTTTCAACATAGTCTCCATTTCTTTGCACACATTTTGTCCAGCTATCTACAAGCTTGAAAATTCCCTTATGATAGAAGTCCGTTCCTGCTGCTCGAAAATACTGACGCACTGCGTTCCGAATATCCTCCAGCATCTCGTAGCGTTGGCCTCTCGTCTGCTCCTTCACAGAACCGAAAAGATGGTAGTCGGAGGTTGCCAAATCAGGACTATAGGGAGGATGTGGAAGAGGTTCCCACCCAAACGTCCTGATCTTCTCCACAGTGGCACGAACAGTGTGAGGACGCTCGTTATTGTGTTGCAGAATGATCTTCCTTTTAGGGCGTTTGTCGTGCAATGCACGACGGAGCTTCACAAGTGTCTGGATATAGCGGGCAGCAATTATGGTTTGTCCAGGTTCAAGAAATTCAACCAGAATGCAACCTTGCGCATCCCAGAAGACGCTGCCCATAACTTTCCCAACAGATTGCACTGTCTTCGCTTTTTTCTTTGATGGCGAATTCAAGTGGTGCCATTCCATACTCTGGCGTTTTGTTTCAGGCTCATAGTGATGAAACCAGCTTTGTCACTTGTCACAATACTCGTAAAAAAATCATCACCTTCATTTCGAAATCTCTGAAGAAGGTTATGGGTGATGGTTCTTCTCTGAAGTTTGTGGTCTTCACTCAATTAACGTGGAACCCAACGGGCACTAACTTTTTGGTAACCTAAGCTGTGTATCATTTTTTGCACTGCACTATGTCCTACTGCAAGTTTTGTAGCGATTTCATTCACTTGATTCGCCTATCGTCTCTAATGAGCGCATCAACTCTTTCCTTGTTGCAATCCGTGGAGGCAGAGCGCGGGCGACCCCTACGAGGCTCATCTTTGATACTCGTGTTCCCATCTTTAAAATGTTTCACCCATGTCCTAATACTGCTGGCACCCATGGAGGCATTTCCGTAAGCACATTGAAGTCTTTGGTGAATATCAAACAGCAGATTGTTCCTCTTTAACAAGGAATTCAATGACAGCGCGCTGTCGAAACGAAACATTGATGTCTGCCATTTTGGAAACACTGCGTGTGGTCACATCATAGAAGTTATGATGCCACAAAACGGCAATGTTGTGGTATAAAGTCTGTAGATTACGATCCTGCAGTTGTTTTTGTTACATTGTTGAAATTTGAATTTTAACAATGGGTTGCTCACGACTTTCAGTATGACCCTCGTATGTCTCCCAGTTATATGGCTGCGAAACATGGACGTTTAATTTAAGGCAGAATAAAAGATTACAAGTATTGAGAATGAAGTCCTTAGAAAAATGTTTGGACCAAAGAGAGATAAACAGGCAGGTGATTGGAGAAGACTATCTAACAGGAAACAAATATAACAAGAACAGTCAAGTCTCGTAGACTGCATGGGCAGGGCATGTGGCACAAATAGAGAATGAAAGAAGAGGGACATGGAATGTTCTAGTAGGAAAACCAGAGGAAATGCTTAGTTGGTAGACCAAGAATGAGGTGGGAGAATAACATTAACCATAATTTGAGGAAAGTAGATTTTACAGGGATGATTGGAAAACATTACCTCAGATTAGGAATGTGTGGAGAGCTTATGTCTGCGCAGACAGAACCTAAGCATTATATAGTATTGAGCTCCAAATGTTAGCATATAAATTTAAATTAATAGCCAATAGATATAATTGTAAAATATCAATAAATAAGTCAAAAGTAATGGCATTTATTGGTAAATATGGAATTAGATCAAAAATTGTACTGGATAACAAAAAAATAGAACAAATATCACATTTCCAATATTTAGGATATGATATAACTTACAGAGAAAATAAAGATATAGAAAATAAAGTAAATAAATTCCAGGCTATTTGTGGAACCATAAAAAGAACCTTAGGTCAGAAAACAAGGAAAGATACGAAACTTAAATTATATAAAACAATGGCTGTTCCTTTGTTGTTGTATGGAAGTGAAAATTGGATAATGAAATCAAGGGATAAAAGCAGGATACAGACTGCGGAAATGCTGTTTTTACGTAATGTGAAAGGATGCACAAGAGCGGATAGAATAAGGAATGAAACTATACGAAAAGAATTAAATATATATAAAATTGAAGATAAAATCAGCGAAAATAATAAGAAATGGACAGAACACTTAATGAGAATGAACAACGAAAGAATACCAAAAAGAACCTTCCTGTATAATCCCAGAGGAACAAGAGATGTTGGCCGACCACGTAGAAGATGGACTCCACTTTTAACTTCGCCGGAACAGGCTGCATAGCCTAAACCTTGTAGTAGAAGAAGAAGAAGAGTTAGTTTAAAATATGTTCTCTTTGTTTTTTACAATCACACAATTTTTTTTGTCTTGCTCACTTTTGGTGTCTAATAAGTAGGATTGTTGAAGATTGTAAAAATTTTTCAAAAATAGTTTCATGAGTAGAATCTCCATTTTAAATTTACTTCTGTAAATAAAACATTAAGAATCCTCAATTATATTTTTTTCGAATTCACTACTTATATATGTATACGATCGGTTAAAATTAAATATCTTCTCTTTAATATTTGATCTTATGAACCAACAGGATGGGACAGGCAATGCTGCCACACAGAGAGCTTATCATGTGGATGAGTTGAAAACAAATGAGTTCTTGAAGATAGATTACAAATATTACTTGTCACAACAAATTCATCCTGTTGTATCTCGTCTATGTGAACATATAGATGGCACTGATGCTGCTCGTATTGCTGAGTGCCTTGGTAAGTACAAATGTTCAATGAGTCACTTCTTATCTTACCTCATATTTCGTTGTTTCTAATGACAAACTGCTGGGTCTTGTACAAAATTGAATAGCAGAAAATATAGTGCATTAACCCTTTAACCCATTATGAATTTAAAAAAAGTATCTAAAAAATATTTGCCCACCTACATTGTACTCTTTGTTCCATTTAGACACATTCAAATAATATTTGAAGAGAAAAATTATATGCTCAGACTGGGGTTTGAATCCAGGACCTTTGCCTTTCTAGACCAATGCTCAACTGTCGAGCTATCTTGGCACTCCAATCTTAACACACATTTTTCTCTTATACATTGTTAATTCCTGATCACCGAATACTACGAGCTTAGCTTAGATTATGCAAATGGCGGCTTCTATTTAAGAAGACATTTTATTAGGAATTTAAACATTAATTTATAAAGCCAGCAGGGCTTCTTTCGATGTTTTTATTGTTAATTTGTGTTAAATTAATATATTTACTTTATAAAGTAATGTTTAAATTCCCAATAAAATGTCTTCTTAAATAGAAGCCACCATTTGCATAATCGAAGCAAAGGCTTGTAGTATTTATTTGGTGATAGGGAATTAAATGTATAAGAAAAAAATTTGTGTTTAGATTGGAGTTCTCAGGTAGCTCGGTGGTAGAGCATTGGCCTAGAAAGTCTAAGGTCATGAGTCTGAGCATATCATTTTTCTCTTCAAATATAATTTGTCCTTCAGTGAGAAGTGTTAAATTAATAATAAAAACATCGACATTCAAATAAGTTTAACAATCTTTCTAGGAATTTCGTATTCCAGCAGAATATTATACAACTTCTCAATCTTGAGAATAGAATATTTAAATCATTTCCCCGCTTGTTAACCTTTTGTATTAGTGTTTGTATTCTCTCTGTTTTAAATTCACTGCAGGATTGGATCCATCTGGTTACCGCCATGTTAACAAAGGTCCCTCATCTGAAGAATCTAAAGTAGGTGAACAAATAATTTTATCAGATGAAGAGAAATATCGCAATTGTGAAAGGTAAGTAAGAGTTGTGGTACTTAGAATTTTTTTAATTTAATTGCTATGATATTATAAAATATGTATTTATTTTGTTTTTTTGTCACAGGTTTAAATTTACTTGTAAAAATGAATCCTGTAAAGCTCAGATTGTTATGGATGGACCAGTTGTTAGAGTGGTAAGTTGAAAATAAAACTTTAGTAATTCATTATTTACCATAATTATTATTTTGAAAAGAAAAATTAATGTCTGAATCAGGATTTGAACCTGAGACTTTCAGCTTCATACACTCGGGTTCAAATCCCAATTCAGGCATTAATTTTCCTTTTCAAAATAATAATTGTCCATCATTGTGAATGTTAAAATTTGTATTATAACATCAAAACAATTTTTTTGTTGTTGAAATAATAAACCTCATAGTGTTATTTCCTACCTACGTAACTTAATAAAGTTGGCTAACAAGTCATAGGAAAACAAGAATAACGTAAACAACTGAAACAAGATGGTGGCTTCAAAAATCCAACATTTCATCAAACATTTTTCGGAAACTAAGATGGAAATTAAAAGATATTTGAAATTAATTTTTTTTTTACTCACCTCATACTTCATATAGTACTTCAAATGAAGTATGAGGTGAGTGGAAGAAAAAATAACAATATTAAAAAACCTCATAGTGTTATTTCCTATCTACATAACTCATTAACAAATGTTTAGAAAAATATTCTTTTCCGGAAAATGGTTAAAAACAATAACCAATACCAGAAAATTTTAGAAAAGAAAACTTTTAATTTGGAAAAAATCAAAAATAAGAAGTATGAGGTGAGTCAAGAAACAACCCAACTAAATTAAAATAAACCTCATAGTGTTATTTCCTACCTACATAACTTAATCAACACATATTTCAAATTAAATTTGGGAAGTAATATTATGAGATAATTGAACTTTTATAGGAACAAATCATTATGAGGATTAAATTAATATTAAGAAGCTAAAGCTGTTACTATGATTGAAATAAGTATATTAAAGTACACTACTAAATTATTGTAATCAAATGGTAAAGAGAAAAATTTATGCCTGAACCGGGAATCGAACCCTGAACCTTCAGCTTTCCGTGCTGATGCTCTTTTTCTCTTTACCATTTGATTACAATTATGAGGATTATTCATTTAAACTTTGGTCGGAGTATATATTTTAATAACTTTCCTCACAAATTTTGTGTATTTCACGATACCATGGTTTTAAACAGGATCCTGTTCATATTTAAATTAATATTGGGAGGTAAACATTATGAGGTTATTGTAATCAAATGGTAAAGGGAAAAATTTATGCCTGAACCGGGAATCGAACCCCGAACCTTCAGCTTTCCATGCTGATGCTCTTAACCATTGAGCTAATCCTGGATTCAGGCATAAATTTTTCTCTTTACCATTTGATTACAATAATTTAGTAGTGTACTTTAATATACTTATTTCAATCATAGTAACAGCTTTAGCTTCTTAATATTATTTTAATAATTATGAGGTTATATCATTAATAGTGAGTGGAGAACATATTTTTAACGATTCACCTCATATAATTTCAAAGAAGAGTGGAAGTCATGACTGAAGAGGGACAAGATATTATCTGTAACTGCCGGTATCAAAGAAATTTGAAATTATATGAGATGAGTAGTTAAAAATATGTTCTCCACTCACTATTAAGGACCCTGTTCATCTTAAATTACAACTCCAACTGACGAAATTCTTCAGCCATCAACATCTTCTGAGCCACCATCAGAAGAGAGATTATATAAGAGAGAGTAAAACTTCCATTTAAATTGATGTTTAAGTAACTGAGTGGTAGAGCACTGGTGAATAAAACCGAGATCTTGGGTTCAAATCCCAGTTGAGGGATAAATAATTTTCTCTCAAATATGACTAATGATAGTCAAGAACATATACTGTAACATTTTTATTGTTTCAGGATGGAAAAATCTCACATTTTGTACTAGAAAAATGTTCAAATCCAGGATGTACAATCGATCCACTTCAGTATTTGGCAGGTGTGCAGAACAGCCTTACAACAGCTTCCAGGAGTTTCATAAGACAATATTATCAGGTATGTAACTAACTAAATAATAGGAATCAATGGTACAGAGAAATTTTTTTTTGCTTCCTGAACCGGGAATCTAACCCCGAATCTTCAGCTTTTTCTTTCTTTACCATTGATTACAATAATGTAAGTATACATTAATTTATAGTTAAATATGGGAAATAACATTATGAGGTTCTTAATTTGTAAATTCATGTACATTAATTGACTTGTTTCTATCATAGTAATAGCTGTAGCTTCTCAATATTAATTAAAAAAATAATAGTAGTTTGATATGCATAACTCGCCTCATATTTGTAGCTTTGTTGAAGACCCGATTTCGATGCTTTAAGCATCATTATCAATTTTTTTTAAGTATTAAATGTAACTAACTAACTCACTGGCTCTATCGAACCCATAGGTTCATGGCCGTGCAAACATAAACTCTCCATACATCCCTATCCTGAGCTAATGTTTTCCAATCATCCCCTGTATAATTTACTTTGCTCAAATCGTAGTTAATGTTATTCTCCCACATTCTTGATCTACCATTTGGGCGTTTTCCCCTTGGTTTTGTTACAAGAAGCTTCCATTCACCTCTTTCATTCCCCATTCATGTCACTTGTCCTGCCCATCACAGTCTACGAGACTTAACTGTTCTTATTATATCTGGGTTCCTATGTAGCTCACCGATTATCAGGTATGTACCGTTTTTATTCTTTGGTTTCTTGCTTGCTTTTTTAATATACGTGTCCAGTAATTTCATGTTGTCTAATGTGCAAAGAATTAGCTGTTTCCCAGGACTGTGAGTGTCTAGACCAAGTTAATTTAATTATTAATAAATTAATGAGTCATTTTAACATCTTACCTCATATTTCATGTTTTATCAAACACGGTAACTATAGTTTTCAAATGATCTTGTCATTAATTTTCAACCGCCATTATGACTACCGGATATTCGTTGGAATCTCCCTCTATAACGTTGCCATCTGGTGTTGATTTGACGAACTTCGAGATATCGTTGCCATCTGGTATTGATTTGATGAACTTCGAGATGAGGTCACGTTCATCCGGAATGTCGAAATTCATAGATTTAAATTTGTTCTTCTGTATAAATATTTTCTCCCAAACTGTCAAATCCAAAGGTTTTTCCAAAGAAGTTTAGCTTCTTTTTCAATTCTATGACCTTCCAACAAACTATGTGCTGCAATAGCTGATTTTTCAATTTCACCATTTTTAATATTTCTAAAGTGTTCCTTTGTGCGAGTGTCCAAATTTCTTTTTGTTTTTCCTATGTATACTTTATTGCAATCTCGACAATCAGTTTGATAAATTCCAGATTTTTTACTATCTGGGGTGTTCATTTTCTTATTGGTTATTAATAAGTTACCAAGGCTAAATTTATTTATCGGTGCCAATGTAATATTGAATTTCTTGAAAATTTTTTGAAATTTGTTATGTATTCCAGGATGATAAGTGATTTTCTTAAATTGTTTTCCTTTCTTTGAATCAGATTGCAGGGTAGTGTATTCTTTTAATCTTTTTTGTTGTCTGAATTTCTTCAATTTAGTTATAATTATTTCCTTTCCAAAACCATTTAAATTAGCTATGTCCAAAATGTGATTGTATTCTTTCTTAAAATCCTCTTCATTTAGTGGAACATTCAATAATCTATATATCAAACTGTTGAAAATTACATGCTTATGCGCAATATGATTGAAACCTGAAGACTTTATGTAATTGTCAATATGAGTATCTTTTCTGTATATATTGAATTCAATTCTTTGTTGTTGTTCATTCCTTCTTATGTAGAGGTCCAAAAATGGGATTTGGTTATTATTTTCTAATTCCATAGTAAATTTCACAGATTCATCCTGGAGGTTGAGTAATTTTAATGCATCTTCAATATATTTAGAATTTATCACAGAAAAAATATCATCCACGTATCTATACCAACATTTGAACATCCAGGGATAAGCAATTGGTGATATGACATTCTAAATAACCCGTAAATAAATTTGCCAAAAATGGTGAAAGTGGGTTTCCCATAGCCAGACCTGAGATTTGTTTATAAAATTTTTCATTTAAGGTGAAAAAATTGTTGTCGATACAAAGTTTAGTAAGATTCAAATATTCATTAATTATTTCTCTTTGTAGTTTCAAGGAAATAAGCCATTTTTCTAAAATATTTTAACATCTTCCCAATTGGGATGCTCGGAAATAAAGAAATGACGTCAAAAGAAACCAATCTATCATTACAATCCAATGTGATATTATTCAGTTCATTAACTAATTCAATTGAATTTTCAATTTAACTTTCACAGGGAAAGAACACTATGAGGTTTAATTTAATTATTGAATTTTCAATACTTTTGTTGTCGAAACTTGGTAGTTCATTAAATTTCTTAGTAAGCCATTTTGCCAAATTGTAACAAGGTGAGCCAATATTATTAATAATGGGTCTCATCTTATTCCCCTCTTTATGTATTTTTGGGAGCCCATACAATTTTGGAATCTGTGGGTTTGATACTTTCAACTTGTATTTATCTTGTTCTTTGATGGCATATTTGATGTTTTTTTATTGTATTAGTAAATGATTTTATTGCTTTTGGAAGAGGATTGCATGTAATTTCTTCATATTCATTTGAATTTAAGAGAAGGTTCATTCTGTTTACATAATCGTCTTTATTCAAAATTACAATTTTGTTTCCTTTATCGGCTTTCAAAATTATTGCTTTTTTGTTGTTGATATTCTTCAATATTTTCATGTTCTTAATGGCTCTATTGTTTTTTGGTTTTTCATTTATATTTTCAAAAATGTTTTCACAATTTCTCCTAATTATAATTTTGTCTTCAACTTTAAGATCTGAAATTGCAATCTCAATGTCAGCTACGTAGTCTTCTATTTTATTTTGAGAAATTCACACAAGTTTTTAGTCCAAGATTCAATAATTTAGTTTCTTCTTCGGTCAATTCTATTTCTGAAAGATTAACAACATTGTTATTGTCAATTTGACATTGTTTGACAATTACATAAAGTCTTCAGGTTTCAATCATATTGCGCATAAGCATGCAATTTTCAACAGTTTGATATATAGATTATTGAATGTTCCACTAAATGAAGAGGATTTTAAGAAAGAATACAATCACATTTTGGACATAGCTAATTTAAATGGTTTTGGAAAGGAAATAATTATAACTAAATTGAAGAAATTCAGACAACAAAAAAGATTAAAAGAATACACTACCCTGCAATCTGATTCAAAGAAAGGAAAACAATTTAAGAAAATCACTTATCATCCTGGAATACATAACAAATTTCAAAAAAAATTTCAAGAAATTCAATATTACATTGGCACCGATAAATAAATTTAACCTTGGTAACTTATTAATAACCAATAAGAAAATGAACACCCCAGATAGTAAAAAATCTGGAATTTATCAAACTGATTGTCAAGATTGCAATAAAGTATACATAGGAAAAACAAAAAGAAATTTGGACACTCGCACAAAGGAACACTTTAGAAATATTAAAAATGGTGAAATTGAAAAATCAGCTATTGCAGCACATAGTTTGGAAGGTCATAGAATTGAAAAAGAAGCTAAACTTCTAAAACATTTGGAAAAACCTTTGGATTTGACAGTTTGGGAGAAAATATTTATACAGAAGAACAAATTTAAATCTATGAATTTCGACATTCCGGATGAACGTGACCTCATCTCGAAGTTCATCAAATCAATACCAGATGGCAACGATATCTCGGAAGTTCGTCAAATCAACACCAGATGGCAACGTTATAGAGGGAGATTCCAACGAATATCCGGTAGTCATAATGGCGGTTGAAAATGAATGACAAGATCATTTGAAAACTATAGTTACCGTGTTTGATAAAACATGAAATATGAGGTAAGATGTTAAAATGACTCATTAATTTATTAATTAAGAACCTCATAATGTGTTTCCCAATTTTAACTTTGAATAATTTAATTATGCTTATTTCCCTACAAATGTCATGAATGGTATGCGGTCAACACCAACTCAATGAGACTCTAGTAAGCAACTAAGGTATTACTAGGATTTTAATCAAAATTAAAGTGGGAATCGACACTATGCGGAATTTTCAATTTATAAATGAGTTGCAGAAAATGTTTTTACATCTCACCTCATGTTTTCACAAAACTTTTAAAACGTTTAGAGAAGCCTGTGGAATTAACAGTTTGGGAAAAGATATATATTCAGGAGATTAAATATAGAACCATGAATTTTGAAATTCCCAATGAGTAAAATTTGATCTCCAAGTTCATTAAATTAACACCAGATGGCAGTTTGGAAGATGTTAATGGCAAAATTTCGACCCTTGGAGTTTGACTGAAGATGAAGGGCCTTTGAAACTGGTATCGTGAAAACATGCAATTTATGAGGTGAGATATTAAAACATTTTCTCCAACTCATTTATATTACTAGGATGTTGAAGGTCCATAAATTATGCTTAGAAGTCTCTTTATTCAGGCTTAAGGTTCTTTTACGAGGCTGAAAATCTTCAAACTCGAGATCCATGGTTTAAAGTCTCTCCCAGAGGATTTGCTCCTTAGATTTTCCATCCTTAAAAATTCATCAACCTCAGCTGGATTTGAACCTGCAACCCTCAGGACCATAGACAAGGGAATATAACCAGTATAATAATAAATTTGGTCTACGTTTTTCTTACCTCTTATGGTTGTTTCTGTTAGACATATGTTCCAAGGCACATTTGCCCCATCTTCAGTTGGTACAAACTGATTTTTCCCAAGTTTTGTCGGATCTCGACTCCTGCTCCCTCTTTCTGTGGTCCAAAGAACTTACTAATTAGGTTCCTCTCCCTGGGAATTGCAATAATCATAAACTCTTCTTCTTTGGACCACAGAAAAAGGGAGCAGGAGTCAAGATCCAGGACTGAGAACTTGGGAAAAATCAATCTGCACTAACTGAAGATGGGGCAAACATGTCTTGAAACATATGTCTAACAGAAACAACCATATGAGGTAAGAAAAACACAGACCAAACTTATTATTAAGTAAAACTTCATAATGTTGTTTCCTATTGTATTTGCAAACATAACAGTAGATTATCACAGCCAATAGAGTTTTCATAAAAATTTACCAGTTAACTCTTGTGTTATCAGCTATGGCTGGATACACATAATGAAGAATTAATGAACATATTTTCTTTGATTTATACAAAATAAATTTTTTAAACTTTAATATTTTTTTAAATTGTAGAATTGGATGATTTGTGAGGATCCAGGATGTACAAATCGCACACGGCGACTTCCTCTGGAAATGAAGGGAAGTTACCCACATTGCAACATGTGTAAATCTGCCGTTATGTATAGAGAGGTAAGTGTTAGTCCTCTTACATTCACATTACTGTACAGTAAGGTAAGACACAATGTATTAATGTGTTTTCTCTTGTTTCAGTATACTGAATTTGAACTCTATACACAACTCAGCTTCTTCCAATACATATTTGATCTCTCTAAAGTCACTGATAAACGTAAGTTTTCTATCAGTTTTATTTTTCTTTATTTCTGAGAATATGTCACATAAAAAATTAATTGTATAACTTGATAAGTCCTATTTGTATGTTTTTATTATTAATTCCATAATCTCAATGATGGATAAATCATGTTTGAAGAGAAAAATTATACGCCAGACCAGGACTTGAACCTGGGGCCCTTGGTCTAGAGAACCAAAGGTCCCAGGTTCAAGTCCCGGTCTGAGCATATAATTTTTCTCTTCAAATATGATTTATCCTATTTGTATGTTGGGAAAAACAATGCAAATTATGTTTCAGCTTACTTTGGTCCTAATATAAACAAAGAGGTGTGGTTATCATAATTTCTGTAGTCTATTATTACTTATTATTATACTAATTCTAAACTAAGTTCAAGTTTTACTGTAAACAAACTTGCATAAGATATTACTCCACCAACTCTGACTATTGGGGAACTGTGGTACTGCTTTTACCTGCCATATAACTGACTTGTGTATGAAACTGTCAATGATGGAAACATTGTTCTTAAGCAACATTGTATTTTATGGGAAATAAGGCTGAATGCAATATGATACCAATAATTAGGAACTTCCTCCATTTCTTATTTATTTATGACAAAAAAATAGTCAAGAATTATATAAGGGCCTACCTAATCAGACATTTATACATTTGACGATTTTATTATTAATTTAACACTTCTCATAGAAGGATAAATTATATTTGAAGAGAAAAATTTTCGCCTAGACCGGGACTCGAACCCGGGACAACCCGGTTTCTAGCATTTGGCGCGAGGGAATTACAATTACGTACATAAGAGAAAAATTTGCGTCTAGATTGTAACTCGCCTCGGTAGCTCAGTTGGTAGAGCACTTGGCCCGGAAAGCCAAGGGTCCCGGGTTCGAGTCCCGGTCTAGGCGAAAATTTTTCTCTTCAAATATAATTTATACATTTGTTTATTTTTTATTATTTCACTCACCTCATAATTCATAGCAGGCCTCATAGTGTTATTTCCTATCTACATAACTTAATTTATACTTTTTCCATGATGTGGATAGGTATCCTTTGTTTAATAGTGCAATGTTGTTATGAGCAGAATTTTTTCTCCATGGTGACACATATCATTTCTGTTGTTATTTTCACCACATCCTCAATGGCTAATGTGACATATTTTTCACTAAACTGTTTGAAAAGTTTCAAAATAATTTGTTTCTCTCAGCTTTTCAAATGCTTTAAAAATTCTGCAGAAGTGGCTATTTTAAAACAACTGAAATTCCAATGTGTTTTGCATTGTGCATGCATAAGAATAAAACAATGCTTATTTAAACTATTAAAATTGTAATTATATATGTTTTAAGATTCTCCAATAACTTTTTATATATATATATATATACACACACACACATACACATGTACTAGATAACATTAATTTTTTTAATTTTTATTTTGAGTTTTAGAGAGGAAACAACATATTCTTACATGCTTAAAGGTAAAACCGTTATTTGACCAATGTAAATGCAGTCATACATCTGATTTATTTACATTGCAACTGGAACTTAGCTCAGAATTAGTATAGAGATTGGTTGGTGCTCATCTGCAAAATGTTATCCTTACACAGGAAAATAGTATCATATATGGAAATGAATTGTATAAAATAGAATAGTAATAATAATAACTATTATTAATAAAAATAAAATTATTTTATTACTGCAAAAAACTACATGATGTGACAGGCCTGGTCTTACATCCGCATGTGCCATATACAATTCCTCACAATGCTGAGTAGACACTGGTGTCATACTGGCCGAAATTCAATGACATTTTTTTTTCCCCCATGGTTAGTCAAACCTCCACATGTTCATAGTTCTGCACCAAGGCAAGATGCTTTAAACTGCTCATGTACAGCACGGGACATGAGTTCTAGAGGAAATAAGAAAAAATAAACCACATTGAATGGGATGTGGTATACATAGTTGATATAAGTGAGTTAGAAATAACTTTTTACATAAAACTCTGTGATTTTGACAGGACAGGTTTCAAAAGCCATCACCTTTCATATACAAGGAGAAAGGTTTGACTTGCTTTGGTAAAATCTTGCTTCAAGAGTGTTCCCAATTTTGTCTTAAGGTGTTGATTCAGGTGTTAATTTTTCTTGTCAAAATAATAATCATCATTGCAAATGTAAAAATTAGATACATCAAAATATAGTTCTTAACTGCTATAAAAGTTATGTGATATCTCATTAAAAATCCATCCATAGTAATTCTGCCCGAAGGCAGGTCTTTCACTGCAATCATAGCATTTTCATGCTATGCTTTGCAGCTTTACTAGGTAATTATAGGTGTGGTAGCTTCCCGTTGCGTTCCACACTGGTGAACGATGATGATGATGATTGCCAGATGATTTTTGGGGACCGTTGGGCCCTAAGCTTCCTGACATTTGTCTTACAGGTGAGGAAAAACCCCGAAAAAACCTCACCCAGGAGCCTGTCTTGACCGGGAATCAAACCCGGGCCTGCTGCGTGACAAGGCAGCACGCTACCTCGAGACCACAGCGGGGATTCATTAAAAATGTGTTCTTGAATTAGAAACCACCACATAGCACTGGTAGCAGTGCTGACGATAAAGAGAATTGTATATGAGGAAGGAATTTTAACATTTGTATCGGAAGCCTGAATAGTGGTAATGGTAGCACACTAACATACTGAGCTAGAGGTTTTGGGTTCAAATTCCAATTCAGGCATTAATTATTCTTTTCAAAATAATAATTGCACACGAAATATTTCACAATTTTATTTTTACGTGCATACATAGTAAAATAAATTATTAAAAATAAAAAAAATTAATTTGCTGAGATAAGATTTTGGATATTTTTGTTTAGGACCACCAAGTTTGGAACTGGAAAAAGCTTATGACAAACTGCGGGAGCAGGCTGAACGAACACTTCGACACAGTGCTTATAGCATTGTTAATCTGTGTCAACTGTTCAAACCACTCTTGCAAATCAAGGTTGAAGATCAGAAGAAGGCAGTGGTCAGCACAAGTAGAAACTGATGTTAGTTTGTGAGTATTCAGTTAAATTATCAAGAGCGTGGCGACAGAAGCCAATTATCCAAACTCACAAGGTGTTTTAAAAGGCTATTTTATTTAGTGAATAGAATTAAAAGACTATTTAGTGAATATAATTTTTAATAAAGAATATCAATAAAATTGAAATAAATGATGTATTATATATGTATATATTTCAGTGCCACTGGCTGTCTTATGGCATTTTTAGCATTCTCTCTTGGCATTGGCAGAATTGTAACCACTTCTGAGGTTATGGCACTGAAAAGACAGAGTTACATTACCCTGATGGTTGATAAATCAGGAAAATCTTTAAAGCTAAACTTATCCTAAAATCCATATCATGGACAACCACAGAAATAATTTCCATTAAGGAGAAATTCCTGTGAACTCTGACCACAAAATGATGATGATGATGATGATGATTGATTCCTGTTTGTCCACTGCAGAGACATGGGTGCTTCCCTAGTGAAAAATTTCTTAACCAGACAAATTTATCTACGCTTAATAAATAAGTTTGGTCTGTATTCTTCTTACCTCATACAGTTGTCTATTTTAGACATATGTTTCAAATCATATTTGCTCCCTCTTCAGTTGGTACATATGTCTAAAAGAAACAACTATATGAGGTAAGAAGAATACAGACAAAAACTTAAGTAAAACCTCATAATGTTATTTCCTATTGTATTTTCAAATTAATTATGCTTATTTCTCTTCAAATGACATGTGATTGGCATATCGGCCAAATGGGAAATCTAATTGGCAACTAAGGTATTACTACAATGATGATCTTTTTTTTTTTTTTTTTTCTGAAGCTTAAAAATCGAAAATATTCCTCAATTGGATTTGGAAGTTTCTGAACAATTGCTCATTAGGTCTAAAAATTTCATTTTGACTATATTTAGTGATTGATTCAAACTGAAATGGGTGCAAATTGGATTGGTCAATATTCAATCCCTAGCATTTGAACTAAATAGTAATATTATAATTCTTTATTCTCATTTAATTATATGGTTCCCCTAATGTTGCTTGGGTTGAACTTTTATTAGAAGACTGGATATGAGGTAAGGTATAATTTAAATATTGTTGTCTGGGTTATTAACACATTCAGTACCAGGTACTGAGCAGGGCATTTAAACCCACAGGCCAGCCATTTAAATACCCCAGCTACCCTTTTCGTGGCACTTCAGAAAATGGACCATTATTCACAAACTATTAGTCCTAGAAAATTCAAATTTTGTACATACCTAAAGGAGATATCCTACTAGGATTTGATGGTGAAATAACTTGGGTGATAGACATCACATGGTATCGGCGTATCAATTTCAGGAAGTGGAAGTTCATCTTCACTTTCACTTTGTGAATCTTCTAATTCAGGAATCAGTTCATCACCTGAATCATCATTATACAAAATATTCACTAATTCTTCTTCAGTGAGATATTTTTCTTTCGCCATGGTTTCACTCACGCACAAACCAACAGCGCAATAACGAGAAACATATGCGACTGCATTGGAGCCTGGAGTCAAGTTTGGGTGAATGAATTCCATGTGTTGTTTATTTTAAAAATAAAAGGGGATTCACCAAGGTTAAACGTGTCAAACGGGAATAGAAAATGTACATTTACATGCCATCTATGATCTCCAAGACATACTAAGCCAACACAATATTTAGGCGCCAAATATAAACGCGGTTTGCTCGCGCCCACTCTAAAATGAGTTAACTGACCGACGGCCGCATACACGATAGTCTGCCTTAACTGGTTTACGGTACTAAATGTGACACATCTAAGAGACTGAGATCAAAAGATCATATGGATAATAATTGAAATAGTTTCAAAATTTTTGAGGGAAATCCTTGAGGGGGGGAAAAAAAAGCATTTAATAAGGGCTTATCATAGATGGAAAGATAGTAAATTTTAATTGTGTCGTTACATCTTACCTCATATTCTGTTTGAATTCTTGAGAATATGTAGGTATCTCTGAATACTTTCATCAGTTGTTTCTTACTGTTGAATTGTCGGTTGGCAATCCTGGATGTTGCTTCGTTTTTCCTTTCTTGGTAGACCTATGAACTTTTATATCAAATTCTTTTCCCCGGGAATTTAAAAATTCATGACTTTCTATGTACTTGTAGGTGTAAATTTTCTCCCAAAGTTCTTTAGATTTTTCTAACTGTTTTAATAATTTTGCATTCACTTAGATTCTATGTTTTTCCTGACCAAGCATGAGCACTTACTGCAATTTTTTCTATTTCTCCATTTTTCATATTCCTAAGGTGTTCTTTCATTCTAACATTCAAATTACTTTTTGTTTTATCTATGTATATCTTTTCACTTTATCTGGTAAATTCCTGATTTTTTTGCCTTCTTCAATCTTTTCTTTTTTGTTTGTTTTGATTAATTTATTTGAGCTATAATAATTTTTTGGTGCTAACTTGATATTAAATTTGTTAAAAAATGTTTGAAATTTGTTATATGTCCAAGGGTGATATGTAAATTTTCTGGTATTTCTTATAAATTTCTTTTTTTGGTCTGAAGAGTATTCTCATTGATCATTTTTTTGTTTTTTGAACCTGTTAATGTAAGATAATATTTGGATTGGATCTTGGGGAATTGGATATTAACAATATGTACTGGATTCAGTTGGCTTTGGAGGATCTTAAGTAATCTGGTATTGTAACTTTTGTTTCCTTAAGTCATATAGTTAATTCTTTATTATAATTACATGTATACAAAATAACTATCATAGATAGTTTGCAGATATAATCTTTCTTGTAAAATTATTAATAGAAAACAATGTGAAATTAATTTAATTTGTAAAATGTTACAAATGCTTTAGAATATTCTTGATATTAAAATTAAAAATATTTGAACTACTTGACTTTACAATAAAATTGAAATGTTACAGGAGGAGAAAGAAACAATGATTTTATAAGCAGCATCCAAATTAGGATCAAAGATACCTCTAATTTATTTCATAGTAAAAAATTAACTTATCAGTTAATTAATTTTCTTTTTAATTTTAATATAAGCACCTTTTTATATCAGTCTTCCTCAATTAAAATGGATTTTTGTTTTAAAAAATGTTGTTAATTAGTTGAAATCATGTAGGCCTTTGAAAACATGTTTCATCTTCGGCATGTCATTTGGTATTGATGTTGGTGTATAAATTGTATAAAAGACTGATATAAAAAAGTACTTCTGTTAATGTAAATCAATGGTAAAGAGAAAAATTTTTGCCTGAACTGGGAATCGAACCCTGAACCTTTAGCTTTCCGTGCTAATGCTCTGCCACTGAGCTAATCCAGGCTTCATTCCCATCCAAGCAAGAATCCTTCCTTTACCTTACTCTACTGGTCCCACATTCAATTGCAATGAATCATCATTCACAAATACACAATGAATGGCTTCTACCTGAAGAAGACATGAAGGGACTCCACACAGCTATAGCATTATTTATTAAATTAATATTGAGAAGCTAAATCTATTACTATCATAGAAATAAGTGAATTAATGAACACAATTAAATTATTGTAAATCAATGGTAAAGAGAAAAATGTTTGCCTGAACTGGGAATCGAACCCCGAACCTTTAGCTTTCCGTGCTAATGCTCTGCCACTGAGCTAATCCAGGCTTCATTCCCATCCAAGCAAGAATCCTTCCTTTACCTTACTCTACTGGTCCCACATTCAATTGCAATGAATAATCCAGGCTTCATTCCCATCCAAGCAAGAATCCTTCCTTTACCTTACTCTACTGGTCCCACATTCAATTGCAATGAATGTGGGACCAGTAGAGTAAGGTAAAGGAAGGATTCTTGCTTGGATGGGAATGAAGCCTGGATTAGCTCAGTGGCAGAGCATTAGCACGGAAAGCTAAAGGTTCGGGGTTCGATTCCCAGTTCAGGCAAAAATTTTTCTCTTTACCATTGATTTACAATAATTTAATTGTGTTCATTAATTTACTTATTTCTATAATAGTAATAGCTTTAGCTTCTCAATATTAATTTATTAAACTTCTGTTAATATTTAAAAAAAAACATAATATGTAACCTCAAATGTGATTACAATGAATTTTAGAAATATTGATTTTATTGATGAATGTGGAAAAAATAAAATAAAATTGTTTACTAAGGCTAGTATTCAAATTTAAATTTTGTAGAAGTTCCTTTTAACATCAGACAACATTTTTTACTGAATTTCAGAAAAAAAGTTGATTAATTTAATAATACCAATAACATTCAAAACTTGTATATTTTCAAATAAAATCAGATAAAAAAAATTAATGAAAAAAGTGATAATTGTGAATTTTAGTTCTCTACTTAAGGTCGCATAAAGATCCCCATGATCAGTTTAGATCTCTTGTCAAAAGGGTAGGTGTTCTTCTGGAACATATTTCATAGTTTTTCCAGAGTTATCCATTTTCCTTGCATAATTGTTCTGTAAAGAAGCAATTAAAGGTTTAAAATGCAAAAAGAAGTCCAGGGACTGATAAAATAATGTCTGAATTTATCAAACACTTAGGAAGAAAAGCACTGAATGCTATCTTAAATCTCTTCAATTTGATTTGGAAAACTGGTGTACCAGATAGTTGGAGGAAAGCAATCATTATATCTATATTAAAACCAAACAAAGATCCAGCAAGAATAGATAGCTACCGACCAATTGCCCTTACAAGTATCTTAGCCAAAACCATGGAAAAAATTATATATGCAAGATTAAATTGGTTTATAGAAAAACAGCAACTAATAACTCCTGTACAGGCAGGATTCAGAAAATTCCATTCTACCACACAACAAGTTGCACTGCTTAGCCAGGAAATCAAAGATGCACTAGACAAATCAAAAACAATTTAGCAGTATTCATCAATTTCAGAAGTGCATATGATTCAATTTGGTGTAAAAAATTACTCCAAAAATTGATGAACCTTGGCATAAAAGGGTCTATGCTTAGATGGTTCCAAAGCTTTCTTACCAAAGATTTATATGTACTAATATAATGAGAATTACTCAAAATTCAAACAAATTCAAAATGGTCTCCCACAAGGATCAGCCCTAAGTACAAACCTTTTCAAAATTATGGTCAATGATTTACCCCAAAAACTTCTACAGGATCAAATATTAATTGTGCTCTCTTTGCAGACAACCTAGTAATATGGACCTTAGCAAAAAATAAAGATGAATCAAAATTATCAAGAGAAATGAATAAAGCATTAGAAGACCTGTCAATATGGTGCGAAGAAAATTTTAATGACATATACCCAGCAAAATCATATTTCCAGGTGTTTACCTTAAAACATAAAGTTCCACAGATTAAAGTTTCATTGAACACACCCATACAAGAAACAAAGCTAAATATTTAGGAATCTACCTGGAAAAGTTTCTGAAACAGCACAAAAACAATTAAAACTTTTGAAGAGACTTACTGCCACAAAATGGGATTGCTCAAGATCAACTTTAAACCATACATACAAGTCCTATTTAAAGCCAATTTTACATTATGGACCTGAAGTGCTAGTTACATCTCCCAATCATGTGAACAAATTGGAAAAAGTCCAAAATCAAGCTTTGAGAATAATTACTGGTGGTGTTAAAACAACACCAATACTAGTAATGCAAATCTTAACCAACAATAGACCAATACAGTATGATATTGAAGAAAAAGGAATATTGTTATATAAAAAACTAAGAAGACTTCCATATCAGAACTACTGGAATAGCTACATAAATCAAAATAGACATCTAAAAACTTAAGTAGGATTCATCCAAAAAATATTACAGATTAAAGAGAAATATGAAATATCACAGATGGCACAAAAACTTATAACTTCAATATCCCCTCTCGAATTTGGCAGCATTAACTATTCATTAAACCTGACAGAAGAGATCAACAAAAAAGAACTACAAGCTCAATAGTAATGAAACAATTAGCACTAGAAACAATCAACATTAGATATCCAGAACAAAATGTGACTTCATGTCTATACAGTTGGGTCGCTAATGAATAGAGAAGCAGGAGCAGGAATAACGTGTAAACTCTTCTCATTTTACATCTCTCTTGGGAAATATACAACACATTATGACGGCGAACTACAAGCAATACTAACAGCCCTACAATAATTGT
The DNA here is from genome assembly GCA_030220185.1 of Diploptera punctata. Classification (NCBI taxonomy): domain Eukaryota; kingdom Metazoa; phylum Arthropoda; class Insecta; order Blattodea; family Blaberidae; genus Diploptera; species Diploptera punctata. The sequence goes on along the minus strand of JASPKZ010003868.1, from coordinate 1,527,375 downwards.
TTCTTCATATCAATTCCTTCCAAAATGCTTAATACTTTCTGACTCTAGCTCAGCCATAATGACACTAACACACAACCAGACCACCCAAGACCATAGAATAATAGAAGCCAAAAATTGCATCAGGATGTTGAAAAAATCTAAACAGAAATGTTGTTCTACAATGGATTCCAGCACATTGTGGCGTGGAAGGTAATGAGAAGGCTGATATGCTTGAAAAAAAGGTTCACTCATCCAACAGAGTAAGATCAATTACCTAATATTGTTTAATCTTTCTTCACTCACCTCATACTTCTTAACTCCCATGCATACTCGAGTTTCGTCACTTCATTTGTGACATTCTCAATGCTGTATTACGTTCACAACTGATGTCCAATGAGTGAAGAAAGATTAAACAATATTAAAATAAACCTCATAGTGTTATTTCCTACTACATAACTTAATCAATTACCTATCTTACAAATCAGTACAGCTCTACACCAAAATTAAAATAAAATCCCATATAGCCAAACAAAACAAAATCCAATGTGAAACCAAGATATGGAAGAAATTACTAGAACCAGATGCATTACCAAAACAGCCCCCGATCAATTGCAGTTGCATTATTTCGTCTTGAAACTAGTCATGATTGCTTGGCAGCACATCTACATAGAATTAAGCTACTAGACTCTCCACACTGCATAGTATGCAAGGACACAAATACGATCAACAAGGATCACTTGATGTTCTGCGTTGAACTTCAGAAAATAGTTGGAACACCATTCCAAATTGCTGAATATTATTGGGAAGCCCACAAGCGAATGATGAGAAATCAAGAGCTTCAGAACATTTAAATACTACTACTACTTGTTCTGCTGGTCATTATTAGTTCAGGGGCAATCTTAAATATATTTGCCCTCATCAAATGGAAAATATAAAAAAAGCCAAAAGTGCAGAAGACCCCTTTTAAAATCAAATGGTTCATTTATAGAATGGCTTTTTTATAATTTTTTTGCACATGAAAAAATATTGCATTGTGAAATAACAACGCTATAAATATTATAAACTGTGGCATTAAGGTAAAAGTACGTAAGTATGATTTTAGTGATTTTTATTTTATAGATTAGTATGTCAGAAATACAACATTTTTCTTCCTCTATCATAAAGGTAAAGTTCTTAACTGATAGCTAATTTCTTGTGGTAGATATCTGTTGGTCAGAAGTAATGAAAATCTCTGATTATTAATAAGTTATTTGAATATTAATAAGTCCTCATGAAAAGTTATATGTTTTCAGACTTATGTATGTTTACCCAGTGGCCACAGAAATATGCCTCTAAGTTATGGACATAAAATCAATGGAGTTGCCTCTAAGTTGTGGAGTACACTGGCTATAGGCAGGCTGCTTCACTGATGTATTGTCATGTTCCTATTCAACAATAATAAAAAAATGGAGCTAAAATGTTTTTTTCACCAATATACTACCAGATTATGATTAAACCTCAGATTTTTAGGCTTTAAAAATGTAGATTTGAGGACCTAAAATAGAAGACATTGAATGGGTATTTGTGAATGCTTATTCATTGCATTGGATGTGGGATCAAGAGAGTGTGGTAAAGGGAGAATTTGTGCTTGGATGGGAATGAAGCTGAATTAGCTCAGTGGTCAGAGCATCAGCATGTAAAGCTGAAGGTTCGGAATTCAATTCCTCTTTCATATATAAATGTTTCTTCTTACCATTGATTACCTAAAGTAGGCTTTAAATATTGTAAAATGGTATTCTGAAGTACTATTTTATCCTTTTAAATATATGTAACCTAATATTTAACATCAAAATGGATATAAAAATTATAAAATAAATGTTAGAAGTCTATATTAAATTAATGTTGGGAAGTAAACATTACGAGGTATTAAGTTATGTAGGTAGGAAATAACACTGCAAAAAATCAGGAATTTATCAAATTAATTGTAAAGATTGTGAAAGGATATACATAGGAAAAACAAAAAGGAATCTAAATACAAGATTAAAAGAACACCTCAGAAATGTTAAAAATGGAGAAACAGAAAAATCTGCAATAGCTGCACATGCCTGGTCAGAAAAACATAGAATAGAAACCAAAACAAAATTACTTAAACAATTGGAAAAACTGAAGGAATTCGCAATTTGGGAAAAAATTTACATGTGCAAGAATAAAAACACAACTATGAATTTTGAAATACCCAGTGATAAGGAGAGGGGATTGATTTGGAAGTTCGTCGGTCAGCCATCAGATGGTGCAGAGGTCAGTCTGCAGGAGAGGAGACCATTGGACGTCAGTTGTGAATGTGAACAGCATTGGGGATGTCACAAATACAGTGACGAAATCTAGGTCTGCGAGGGAGTTAAGAAGTATGAGGTGAGTCAAGAAACAACTCAACAAAATTATGAGGTATTACTTATTTTAGGAATTCTCACTATGAGGTATATTCATTAAGGTAGAAGCTTTTATAACTCACCTCATATTGTTCTTCTTATTTGACTATAAACTAGTTTCGGAACATAGTTTCTGTTCCATCCTCAGTATCATCACGACTGTTGTTCTGTCAACAGAACAAGGATATGAGGTGAGGTATTAAAAATATTAATTCAATTCTTAAATTAATAGTGATTTTTCCCTGTGAAAGTTAAATAAAATAAAAATGTATGCCTAAACTGGGATTTGAACCCAAGGTCTCTGATTCTACGCACCAGGTGTGTGATTCACTGCAACACGCATCTTTCACTGATTAAGGAACTTATGGTGAATACTGGTTTCAATTTTAGTTTAGATAATTTAAAGAAAATATTTTCATTATTTTGAAAAAAAACCCTAATAATTAGCTACTCAAAACAATTTATAAGGTTAGTGTAGATTGCTTCTATATTTTTCCTACAATTATGTTATAATTAATCATCAAAGTCTTCAAGATCCCAGTCAGAAAGTGTTAGTTTGCTTGTAGAAGGCTGTGCTTGTGTTTTTGGGTTTGAAGCTGAAGAGTTTGCTACATTCATATTGTTCTCTTGATTACGGTTTGAGCTTGTAGATTGCTTGTCTCTAAACATTGCCTCCACTCCTCCTGTTGGTGGTTTAGATCTCGCCATTCTTAACTGTACACAACAACAAAAAGTGTTATTATTTTCCTTACAATTTCACAATCATACTTATAATTTTTTTAATTCAAAGAGAGAAAAATAGAGTTATTTAGGTACACCAGTAAATTGCTTAAATTTTGTCTGTAAACATGTTGTCATTGTATCTTTTTTATTGTTATTTTCATTTTCTTGCATGATTATTTATCCAAATATTTAAAAACAAATAATAAAACTACTGTGAGTTTCACTTGATCTTTATTATTGATATTAACTTATTGTTATGAATAATTTTTTTTTAAACTAGCTCTTTTCTAAAGTTCTTCTCAGTTTAGATGCCAATCCACAATTTTTCTCTCTAGGTACATTAACCATAACCCACAAATGGCTGGGGTACAAAAGTAATGTAGATTCTAGTGCAAATGACTGTTTGTGGTAATTTGAAGAAAAACAGCAAAAAAGCCACAAAATTGCTGCACCCATATGTGAAAGAAGACCCAAGGATATATACATATTTTTTGTCTGGAAAATACCTGAAAAATTAAATGAGAAGTTGAGATAGAAATAACCTCTTATATTAACTATTTTTATAATAGCAATATATTATGGGTACAACAGAATACCAACTCATACGAATATGTATATTTTTAATATTATTTTTTAGGCATTCATACAATAAGGTATATTTATTTAGCTAAACTTTTATCACAAGAGTGATAATAAGAGGCGAGTGATAAAAGTTTAGCTAATATATTTTTTTTTTACTTGTAGGAAATACTAAAGACTGAATAAATCAGAAACTGGTCTAAAAAGAAGACAAAATATGAGGTGTGGTGATACATTTTTAATATTCATTATGCTAAAAACTAAAAGAATAACCTATATCACTCTTAAACTTATAAATTTTGGTAATTAAAAAGTTAATCAAAATAAATCACCCTATCCTTATAACTTCATAAGTTAATTGTCCAATTTGTATAGCATATATATTTGTCAAGTTGATAATAAAATAAAATAAATTTAAGCAGTCCTGTGCTGTGAAAAACACAGAGTGTATGAGGTGAGATAATTATGACTCATTTTATTTATTAACTTGAAAGTGTCATAATGTTATTTCCTATAATAAGTTTTATGAAATTATTGTCAAGCATTATGACTAAGAGGCAGATTTCTATGACCTAAAAAATGGAAAATATGCATGCATTTATGATCTAAAAAGGCAAAAATATGACCTTATAATTGAATGAACTTTTTACCCATACTATATTAATTGTTCATTCATATACATTTTCAGTTGTATCATATGAAAAAGGGAATCTTTTTCTATTGTCCAGTGCAAACGTTTGCTACCTGTTATCAGAAACCTTAGAAACAAGTGTACTGTGAAACTGGCGATTTTTATACAGATACAGTGTTAGTTATTTCCAATTGTCTGGTGTCTAGGCTATTAAAAAAAACTCAAAATGTGACTTTATCATAGAAATAAGCAGAAGTATGACCTAAGATCTGAAAAAGTGAGAAATATGACTTTTAAGACCCAATAAAAACCACCTAATCTTAATAACCCATCCATCCATAGTAATTCTGCCCAAAGGCAGGTCCTTCACTGCAATTATAGCATTTTCATGCCATGCTTGCAGCTTTACTAGGGAGTTGTAGGTGTGGTAGCTTCCCGTTGCTTTCCACACCGGTGAAGGATGATGATGATGGTAATGTTATGGTAATGATGGCCATATGATTTCGGGGACCGTTTGGGCCTTAGTTCTCCTGACATTTGTCTTACAGATGAGGGAAAACCCCCGATAAAAACCTCACCCAGAAAAACTGTCCCGACCGGGGATCGAACCTGGGCCCGCTGCGTGACAAGGCAGCACGCTACCTCGAAACCACAGTGGTGGACATGTTAATAATAAGGCATATATAAATGTTTTTACTTACTTGAAGCTTAGAATATAGGCTTTGGTAAAAATATGACATGTTATAGGAATTCGCCCCTTAATTATGATGCATGGGGGAAAATAACATGTAAGTTCACAGAAATGTGAATGAACATGTCGGCAATATGAGATATAACCAAAGTTAATTGAAAAGTAACAATATGGTTAACTTTACCGTTCCAAGAATCATTGAGTGTCATTTGTGCTAGAATAGCCTACATATATAGAATTTTTTAAAAATTTCTTATGATTTCAATGATTTATCAATTGCTTTTAAGATATCACAAAGTATGTAGAAAATGTATCTCAAATATACCTGTTCCTCAATATTTTTGGATATCTGAGCTATTTTTTCACTTTGTTTAGTGCTCAGGTTTATGCGCTCATAGCTGCCAGATTCGGACACTGAATGTATGTCTTCTGTTTCCTTCAGAACCTCTTCTATATTGTCTTGAACACTGTAAACAAGAGCCAGAAATGTAAAATTCTCTTCTACCTAGTAATATGTACCATTTGTTATAGAAGAAAGTGCTAAATTTCATGTTTTAATTGGTTGGTTGTTGACTAAAGTCATTGATCCTGAAGCCTCCGAATATAGATTTGCTAGACCTTGGCATTCTTGTTTCTTTGTGTCAAGTCATCTACACTGGTAGAGGTGATCTCTATCCAGTATTTATATACATAATATCTGTGAAATTCTAAAATTAATGGAGAAAATGTAAGAAGTATTTATTCACATACCTTTTATTTATTTTTTTAAATTTTGAATATATAGCTTGCTCAGGTGGTAGCATGCGTGCTGTCTGACCATCAGATCTGGGGTTTCAATACCCGGTCGAACTGAGAATATTAATTGTTAAATCAATTTAATTTAATTGTAAAATTTTCAATCTCGGGACCAGGAGAGATTATGGTGTATAATTTTTAATCACTAGATTGTGCACCAGATTCTTGTATTAAATAGCGAATCTCTGCAGTATATATGTTGAGAAGGCATCTGGTACTGTTGATAGAAATCTGTCCATTGGAAGGGGATATTATACCTGCCGGCCCCCTAGGCACCTTTTGACAGCAGTAGTCTATGCTTAAGCACCAGGTTTCACCTTCTCCCTTCTTGTCATCATCATCCCTGATACAACATACTTACTACACAAATTACTTATTTTAGGAATTCTCACTATGAGGTATATTCATTAAGGTAGAATTTTTTATCACTCACCTCATATTGCTCTTCTTATTTGACTGTAAACTAGTTTCGGAACATAGTTTCTCTTCCATCCTCAGTATCGTCAGGACCGTTGTTCTGTCGTCTTGAAGAACAATGGTCGTGACAATACTGAGGATGGAAGAAAGTAGTTCCGAAACTACTTTATAGTCAAATAAGAAAAACAATATGAGGTGAGTGATAAAAAATTCTACCTTAGTTACTACACAAATACCTAAACATACAATGTTTTTATTATTCATTTCATACATCTCAATGATGGATAAATCATATTTGAAGAGAAAAATGATACGCTCAGATTGGGGCTTGAACGCAGGACCTTTGGCTTTCTAGGCCAAGACTCTACCGACTGAGCTATCTGAGCAAGTTCCAATATAAATGCAAATTTTTCTCTTATATATGCTGTTAATTCCCATGCACCAAATACTATGAAACCTTTGCTTCAGTCTTGCAAATGGCAGCTTCTTTATTAAGAAGACATTTATTTGGGAATTTTTACATTACATTATAAAGCCAGTACAGCCTCAAACATGCACTCATTCTATACTCCTGTGTACACAATACAAGAATATATAATCTACAGTTATTTTTACATGTCACCCCACTAGAGGTGCAAGGGGTGAAACTTTAGCTTAAAATGTTATTAGGACTATCACGTCAGTTTAGTGACCCCAAAAGTTATGGATTCAATGCAAATATTGGTCATTTAGATTATTTATACATGTCACCCCACTCCCAGATGTGCTTGGGTTCTCTTACCTCTACATTATTTTCCTCCAGAATGAAATATGTGTACCGATTTTGGTTGGAATTTTACAGGAATTCTAGAGTTATGCTGGAAAATATATTGGTGATTCATTCATTATCCAATTGTTTTAATGAAGTTTCAAGAAATAAAAGATACAAGTGTCTCAATATACAATTCTTTAAAACCCCTGAGTATGCAAGGAAAAGTACTGTTACATCTTTAGATTGATGACCACAGATCATGATTGTCTGTCAAAGCATTTACACAGCATTGGAATTATCTCTTCCCCACACTTGTCTTGTAGACATTTACAAGAAATGATGGATTAGGACTACCTTCAGCAATGTTCAGCCCTTTCATCCAAATCTACAGTAACTGGGAAATATTAGAGAGCTGATGGATGCATTGGCAAGTGCTCTGCATTAATAAACTAACATATTGGTGATTCTCAATTATTTTTAGTCACTTCCCCAGGTCAGCTGTGGTGATCTAGTGGTTATGTTCCTTGCCTCTAGTCCTGGGGGTCATGGGTTCAAACCTGGCTGGGGTTGATAGATTTTTAGGATGGAAAGTCCTCTGGGAGGGACTCGAAGTCTTGGGTCCTGGTCTGAAGATTTTTGGGCTCGTAAAAGAACCTCAAGTCTAAATAGACCTCTGTACAAACTTTAACCGACCTTCATCCATCCAAGTAATACCTTAGTTTCCAACTATATGTCTCTTCAAAGCAATCTACTAACCACATGTCCCTCACTGACATATGTAGGAAAATAACTAACTAACTCACTGGCACTATCTAACCTGTAAGTTCATGGCCGTGTGCAGACATAAGCTCTCCATACAATGTTTTCCATACATTCCCTGTATAATCTACTATCCTCAAATCATAGTTGTAATAAATTGGGGTAAAATTAGATGTATTAGACTGGGGAAAATTAAAAAAAGAATTTAAAAAAAATATATATATATTATAATAAAATACTTTAAATAATTGTCAAACAGATAATGATATCATATATGATTACAAAGGAAAATCAAACATACACTGTTTAACTTAAACAGAGATTAATTAACAAACAAAAGATTGATATAATATTCCTGGAAAAATATTGTATCAAATTCAAACACAGGTTTTTTAACAAACAAAAGATTAATAATGATATTTTGGAAGAGAAAAATAATTATCAAAATGAATTTTTGAAGGTGTGATGAGGAGACATGTAAGATTTTCAATCTAGAAGGTATAAATGATGAACCACTTGTTCAGACAGACATCTTAGAACTCTCTCTGTAAAAGAGTACAGTCAGCAACAAGTGGACCTTCCTGTCCTGGGCATGTATTGCAGATGTAAGTAGAGATCAATTGATATTATATATATATATATATATTATAATTGTCTGGTAGATTTTTCTCTCATAATATTATACTTTAAAAAGTTGAAGTTTCATTTTGGGAAATAAGATTATAAAAACTTAGGAGTAAAGTTTCATATTAAAGTTCTTCTTCTTCCTTCCAAGTATTAGGCCAAGGCCTGTTACGATCCTATAGAAAATTTTCCCTCCAGCGTTTCATAGGACGGCCCAGTGATCTTCGTCCTCTTGGTATATAATTATAAAGAGCTTTGGGGATCCGATTTGAACTCATTCTTTCAAGATGGTGTTTCCTCATACTAAAGTTAACAATTTAATTCTAAAACTTGGTCTCTCTCGAATGCAGATTCTTCTTTAAAATAATTCAAATATTATTTAATAGTGATGTTTTTATTATTGATTTAACATTTCTCAATGAAATGTTCGAGTCCCGGTCTAGGCGAAAATTTTTCTCTTCAAATTTAATTATTTAATAGTGTTTATTTTTTATTATTTCACTCACCTCATACTTCATAATTCATAGCAGACCCAGGGTTACTTCACATCATTTGTGACATTCTCAATGCTGTGAAGAAACCCTGGTTCTGCTATGAATTATGAAGTATGAGGTGAGTGAAATAATAAAAAATAAACAATATTAAAAAACTCTTAGTGTTATCTCCTATCTACATAACTTAATTATTTAATAGTATTAAAACAAAGATTTTGATAGAAATTGTATTGTGCAAATATTAATAACATTGTTAAATTTACGTTGTTGTGGTAAAATAAAATGTATATATATATATATGTGTGTGTGTGTGTGTGTGTAACTTAACATCTTTATTTCTATTTTAGTATAGGCCTGCTACGCTACCCAAGGCCTCCCTTAGTATAGACCCCCTTTAGCAACAATAGTTATTCTCCCACCTCATTCTTGATCTACCAACTGGGCATTTTCCCTCTGGTTTTCCTACAAGAAGCTTCCATGCACGTTTTTCATTTCCTGTTTGTGCCATATGTCCTGCCCATTGCAGTCTACGAGACTTAACTGTTCTTACTATATCTGCCTTCCTATAAAGACCATGAAGTTCACTGTTATGTAGTTTTCTCCATTCACCTGTCTGTTCATCCCTCTTTGGTCCAAAAATGTTCCTAAGAACTTTATTCTCAAATACTTCCTCCCTTAAAGTAAGAGTCCATGTTTCACATCCATATAATATAACTGGTAGAATAATAGTTTTATATATTTTCAGTTTAATGTTTTTTGAAAGGAGTTGGGACATCAAGAATCTCTGTAATACATAATAGCACACATTTCCAAAATTCTGTAGGGAAATAAGCATAACTAAAGTAGTCGGTTATGAAACTTCCTACTAGGGAAGCACCCAAGTCCTGCAGCAGGATGAAAAAGAATCAATCATCATAAAATCAACATTTCCTCAGAGTGTTAGGGATTTATTACCCCTTATAGAATCTTTTCTTGATTCTAATTCACATTTATACTGAGTTTCGTTGAAATTGCTTCAGGTGTTCCAGAGTTATGCTGGCACATATATTGATACATTTTTATGAATATAAATTTAAAAAGTTACCTAGAAAGTCCCCAATCACTGTCAGAGTCAGATACTTTGCTTGAGCTTTGTGCTGTAGGTTTGATGTTTTGGGATGGACTACTGAGAGAAGATTGAATTGATGGTTTGATGGGAATAGTTTCACTGCTTTTAGAAAATCTTGATACAGTTGTGACCTTAGCTATGTTCCATGGTTTTGGTAATGTTTTTGTCAGTTGAGTTTGTATGTTGTCCTCAGAATCAGTATTTGAATCCAGATCCTGATCTGCAAATAAAACTTTCTTCTTCTTGGTAATGCTTCCCATTGATGAAGACGATTTCAGTGCACTTTTACTTCCTCTCGGAGATTCCTGATCTGAAGAAAATTCTTGGTTTCTCAATGTAATAATCTGAAAAAATAAATAAACACTTTTCACACACTAACTTCATCATCAACATATACTAACAGCTAATTAATACTATTGAGTTGAATCTCCTCTTTATCCTCCAAAAATTTGATTGCATGCTCTAATACAGAATTGAATAGCAGAGAAGATAGTACATCTCCTTGCTTTAATCCATTTTGAGAAATTATTTTTAATATAAAAAAATTCAGTTAATGAGCAAGAGTCTTGCATATCCAAATTCCATTATTTAAAATAAACCTCATGGTGTCACTTCGTTTAAATATTAAATTTAATCTTTTTGATATTTTTATTCAGGAAATGTATCCCTTTATTAGATTTTATAATAATTTCAATATAAGTTTATAATAAATAGCTAATAAACTATCTCACTGGCACTATCAAATAAGAGTCTTGCATATCCAAATTCTGTTATTTAAAATAAACCTCATGGTGTCACTTCATGTAAATATGGTTGGTTGATTGGTATCTAATGTCGAGCACTTGATAATGAAATCATTCGCTCATTCCTGTAAATATTAAATTTAATCATTTAAGCATTAATAGTTCACAAATGAGATTCCTCCGATCACTAACTGGAGTAACATTAAGGGATAGAATGAAAAGTGATGAGATAAGGATGCAGTGGAATAGTAGGGAAATGGTTGAACATATACAAAATTATATTTGAAGAGAAAAATTTTCGCCTAGACCGGGACTCGAACCCGGGACCCTTGGCTTTCCGGGCCAAGTGCTCTACCAACTGAGCTACCAAGGCGAGTTATGATCTAGACGCAAATTTTTCTCTTATATACGTTGTAATTCCCTATCGCCAAATATAATTTATCTTTCATTGAGAAATGTTAAATCAATAATAAAGACATATACAAAATTATCAGATTAAATGGTTCCAACACGTCCAGAGAATGTCAAATTCCCGTTTACCAAAGATGATTTACCACCTCAACCCTAAAGGCAAAAGAGACCTTGGAAGACCCTTCAACCGATGGAAAGATCAGTTTTTGTAGTCGCAGAACGGGCATCATCACCCAATACTGCATTCTGAAGAAGAAGAAGAATCTTTTTGATATTTTTATTCAGGAAATGTATCCCTTTATCAGATTTTATAATAATTTCAATATAAGTTTATAATAAATAGCTAATAAACTATCTCACTGGCACTATCAAATAGAGTCTTGCATATCCAAATTCTGTTATTTAAAATAAACCTCATGGTGTCACTTCCTGTAAATATTAAATTTAATCTTTTTGATATTTTTATTCAGGAAATGTATCCCTTTATCAGATTTTATAATAATTTCAATATACGTTTATAATAAATAGCTAAAAAAAACTATCTCACTGGCACTATCAATATGAAAGTTTATGGCTTCATAGACCTAAGTTCTCCATATATTCCTATCCTCATCTAATATTTTCAAATCATTCTCTTTATAATTCACCTCCCTAATATTGTATGTGTGTTTTCTAATGCTGCCTACTGGACTTTACATGCTTCGGGTTCTGTGCTTCGTGGATAGATGGCATTAAAGTGATATATTTTCAATTTAGGCACCACTTCGGCAGACCACTTTGCATAGATGATATTTTCTTGTATTGTGTACAGAGAGGATGAATGTATGTTTATGTAGTGTAAAGTGTGTTCTATGAGGGATGGTGATGAAAAGAAGGGAGAAGGTGAAACGGTGCTGGCATGCAGCTTAATCCACCAGATTAATATCCCCATCTGATGGACGAATCGCTATGAACAGCACCATATACCTTCTCAACACATATACTGCAGAGAGGTTTGCAATTTAATGCAGGAATTTGGTGCACGATCTAGCGATTGAAAATTGTACTCCACCACCTGGAAAACTATAATTCTACCAGTTATATTATACAGATGCAAAACATGGACTCTTACTTTAAAGGAGGAAATGAGATTATGAATACTTGTGAGTAAAGTTCTTAGGAAAATTTTTGGACCAAAGAGAGATGAACAGACAGGTGAATGGAGAAGACTATGTAACAGTGAACTGCATGGTCTTTATAGGAAGCCAGATATAATAAGAACAGTTAAGACTCGTAGACTGCAATGGGCAGGACATGTGGCTTGAATGGGGAATGAAAGACATGCATGGAAGCTTCTTGTAGGAAAACCAGAGGGAAAATGCCCAGTTGGTAGACTAAGAATGAGATGGGAGAATAACATTAATTATGATTTGAGAGAAGTAGATTATACAGGAAATGATTGGAAAACATTAGCTCAGGATAGGGATGTATGGAGAGCTTATGTCTGTGTGGCCATGAACCTGCGGGTTTGATAGTGCCAGTGAGTAAGTAAGTACCACCTCTCGTGGTCCCGAGATTGAAATGTTTCAATTAAACTGATTTAACAATTAAAATTTTCAAACCTGGACCCACTAGTCAGGAAGCAGGAATGCTATCACCTGAGCCAGCACAACAGACCTTCCCTCAAATCATATTCAATGTTATTTTCCCATTCTTGACCTACCAACTGGGTACTTTTCCTGTATTTTGCTTTTAGAAGTTTCAATGTCCCTCTTTCATTCTCCATTTAATTTACATGTTCTAACAATTGTAGTATAAAAGACTTAACTGTTTAAACATCTGACTTAACTGTTCTTTGTTTGTATTTAGGCTGATACTTGGTCAATCCCTTTCAAGACGATCACCTCTCTAGACTACTTCTTAGAGCAACTTCTTTTGATGTCATAATTTCAGATAATTTATCCTTCAGTGAGAAGTATTAAAATTGATAATAAAAACATTGAAAGAAGCCCTGCTCGGTTTTATAAAGTAATGTTTAAATTCCCAATAAAAGTCTTCTTTAAAAAGAAGCCGTCATTTGCGTGATCGAGCAACTGTTCGCAGTATTTGGTGCTTGGGAATTAACAATGTATAAGAGAAAAATTTGCATCTAGATAGGTCAGTTGCTCAGGTAGGTCAATTGGTAGAGTATTGGCATAGAAAACCAAAGGTCCTGGGTTCAAACCCCAGTCTGTGTGTAAATTTTTCTCTTCAAATATGATTCAGATACTCTATTTATGCAATACTAGGCAGTAATGGGTTAAACTTAAGTTTGCATACCTTCATTTCAGTTTGGAAATACTGAGATATGTCTATTTAACATTCATCTCATTGAGCAGGTAGGAATGAGGTTGAAACTCAATGAATCATAATACAGTAAGAATAAAGACATCACTCACAGAAGAAGCGGAAGCAGGTCTCGGAAAATTAAGTTGTTTGACAGGAAGTGGCTGTGTTGTAGTTTGTCTTATGTTTGCTGCTGCAGGCATCTTTATCTCTGTCTGTTCCTCTTCTTCTGACTCTTCCTCCTCTTCTTCTTCCTCGTCTTCCTCTTCTGTAGATATTGGTGGATTCTCCACTTCTTTCTTTTTTACTCCTGGCATTTGTCTTGATATGCTTCCGGGTCTTTGTCTACAAAATTTGGAAAGTAAAACTCCATGAGAAGCAGATAAGTAATTTTTTAAACAACTTTATATCAATAATAGTGAGTGGAGAACATATTTTTAACCTCATAATGTTTACTTCCCAATATTAATTTAAATATAACTTTATATCAAGTTACATGTTCATCGCTGTGGTCTTGAGATAGCATGCTGCCTTGTCACCTATCAGCGCGGGTTTGATCCCCAACCAGGACAAGTTTCCTGGGCTAGGTTTTTATATTTTTTTTTGACATGTCAACAAAAAAGCAGGCAATCACTTTATTGGTTTATTTTTGGAAGTTATATTTTGAGGATCTTTTAATCAAGTTTTTTTTAATCTGGAATCATCTTACCTCAATTCATCGTTAATTTGTTCTCGAACATGTTTCAATATACCTTCTATATCATCCTCAGCTTTGGCCAGACGGCTTTTATATTGTGAACTCTGGATGTCAATATCATCTCCCTCTTCCGGCTGGCCGAAGAATCTCCATACGAGGTCATGTTCAGCAGGAATTTCGAAATTTGTAACTCTATTTTTGTTCTTCTGAATATAATTTTTTTCCCAAATGGTGAGTTCCTTTGGTGAGTTAATATTAAATTAGCACCGAAAAATTACCACAGTTTAAATAAACTAATAAAAAACAACAAAAATGAAAAAAAATTATCAAAGTAAAAAATCAGGAATATATCAAATTGAATGTACTGGTGTGAAAAGATATATATAGGAAAAACAAAAAGGAACCTGAAAATTAGAACCAAGGAACACATAAGAAATATTAAAAATGGGGAAATAGAAAATACAAAGGAACTTGCCATTTGGGAAAAAATTATATTCAGAAGAACAAAAAATAGGGTTATGAATTTCAAAATTCCTGCTGAACATGACCTTGTATGGAGTTTCGTTGGCCAGCCAGAAGAGGGAGCTGATATCGACATCCAGGGTTCACAACATAAAACTCATCAGTCTGGTCAAAGCTGAGGATGATATAGAAGATATATTGAAACATGTTTGAAAACAAATCAACATTAAATTGAGATAAGATGATTCCAGATAAAAAAAAAAACTTAATCACTTTATTTCTTGAAATCTAGAAAACTTACTTTTAGTTGTATAATATACAAACTTTTGAGGTAATTGAACAAATGACTAAACTATATCTCTTTACGATTGATTACAATAATTTGTGTTCATTCATTTACTTATTTCTATCATAGTAATAGCTTTAGCTTTTCAATATTAATTTAATAAATAATGCTACAGCTGTGTGGAGTCCCTTCATGTCTTCCCAATGTAGAAGCCATTCATTGTGTATATTGTGAATGATGATTCATTGCATTTGAATGTGGGACCAAGAAAGTAAGGTAAAGGAAGGATTTATGCATGGATGGGAATGAAGCCTGAATTAGCTCTGTAGTCAGGGCATTATTACAGAAAGCTAAAGATTTGGAGTTCGATTTCTGGTTCAGGCAAAATTTTTTCTCTTTACCATTGATTATATAATTTATTGTTGCACATTTCTAAATGATATAGTGCTTTCCACAGATAATATAATTACACCTCAAATTCCATTTTGACAAAAAGTCACTTTCCTGGTTCTTTCCCTATATCTTTCAAATTGATTGAAATTATATGACATATGATTGAATTAGTCATTTTTTATATCTTACCTCATAGTTTATGTTCTCTTAAACACGTGAACTGCAGTTTTCAAGAGGAACATCCCTCCCATTTTCAACCGACATTATGAAAATGGGAGGGATGTTCCTCTTGAAAACTGCAGTTCACGTGTTTAAGAGGACATAAACTATGAGGTAAGATATAAAAAACAACTCATTCATTCATGAATTAACCTCATAATGTTATTTCCAATATTTGACTATGAATTGTGTGTGTGTGTGTGTATATATATATATATATATATATATATACACACACACATACATACATATACACTTTTGTGACCTATTTTACATATCAGAGACTATTTGAGTGTCATTTTCATTCATTTTAATGCCTCTTAGGCAGCCCATATATATATGTATATATATAAAGTTTTTAGTTTCTATTGATTGTAACACTAATGTTAAACCAGTTTTTTTAATACTTTTTAAGATTATGAGACAGATGCAAAATTTAGCTAAATACTAAAAAATAATGTATTTTCTGTACAAACTTGGTGTTACATAATTCAGGTATAGATTTAAGTCTATATGGCACGTGCCACTCAGCCTTACCCTTTTAATATACTTCCTCTTGGTGAAGCAGCTGGGATTTCTGTTATCTTCTTTGGTGTTGATGTCACAACTGTTACTTTTGGCTTTCCAGCAGCGGACCGTGAAATTGTTGGTTTGATGCTAGCCTTAACAGCATCTGTTCTGTTCTTCTTACTCCTGTCTATTGGAATGTTATGAGTTGAGATCCCTGTGGGTTTAGTTGGCGATGTACCAGTCCTTGTGGTAGATCTAATGTCGCTCATGTGAATAGATGTGGCAGATTGTTCTACCAATGTACCTGATATTAAAATATATACAACAATAATTTTATTGAAAATTAATTTTCGCAGACAAGCCGTCTGTAGGTAACAGTCACATAAATACAGAGAAAAATGTTTTGCACCCAAGCTCTCCAGCTTTAAGTGCTGGCACTCTACCTTTCTATAAGGTAAGATTATATGTAATATTTTTTATACAGTTAAAGCAGGGAAGCTGCACAAGCATTGTATGTGGCTAATGCAGGTTTCGCGGCAGTAATAGCAGCACTGCAGCCCGATTTGAGCCTCAGAATCCAAAAAGGAAGCCTTATTCTAGACTTTTATTCCATAAAACATTAATCAAATCTAGCGATGTTTGACCTTCCTATTTCAGTCTTCTTTACATGCTATAAATCTAAACCATGGGACCCATAACTTTACTTCCCTTCTAAAGGAAGATGTAATTAGTACTTTTCCATCATGAAAATCCATCAGCCCCAACCTGGTTGAACTTGTGAACTTAAGAAGCAAAGATGAACATGATAACCGCTAGTTCACCGAGACTGGATCTCTTATTTCAGATTGAGATTCTTATCATTTACAAATCTATAACACAGGGCCAATAGCTTTACTTCCCTTCTAAAAGAACTCATATTCTGGTTTTTACATCATAAAATCTATCAATGCCAGCCACATTTGAATTCATGAAGTTTTGATCCAAAAGTGAGCATGGTAACGAGTCATATTTGAAGAGGAAATTTTTCACCCAGACCGAGACTTGAACCCAAGGACGTTGGCTCCACCAACTGAGCTACTGAGGCGAGTTGCGATCTAGATACAAATTTTTCTCTTATATACATTGTAATTCCCTCGTGCCAAATGCTATGAAACCTTTGCTTCTATCTTTGCAAATGGCAACTTCTTAGTTAAGAAGACATCTATTGGGAATTTTAACATTACTTTATAAAGCCAGTAGGGCTTCTATTGATGTTTTTATTATTAATTTAACACCTCTCACTGATCCTTCAGTGAGAGGTGTTAAATTAATAATAAAAACTGATCCTTCAGTGAGAGGTGTTAAATTAATAATAAAAACATCAATGGTAACGAGTGTTACTTTAACTTAATTAATTTGAGTCTAACATCATCTGATAAATGTGTTCTTGTGAACATGATTCGATATGCCTGCATATTATCATCAGCTCATTCAGACTATTGAATTTTTTGTTGTTGGTCCTGGATTTCGACTCCCCTCCCAGGGGTATCCAGCTGTCGGGAAAATCTTGAAAACCGGGAATAAGTCAGGAATTTGAAAGCAACTGGAAAAATAGATGGGAATTTGTAAAGAGATGTGCCTCTGTCTTGTATTTAAATCAAGATATAAGGAAGCAAAGTTAGATCGAAAAAAATTAATTGTCCGAAGAAGAAAAAGCCAAACTTGAAAAAAATAAAGCTGAGATTTTTATAAAAGAATTAGAAAAAAAGGAAAATAACTTTACAAAATTAAATAGGCAAAGAAATTGCTGTCATTGACAAAAAAATCAAGCAATAAAAAAAAAAAGGTATGAATAAAGTAATTTTAACACGAAAAAGTTTGCAATGTATGTGTTTTCATTATCTATACATATTTTAAAAATTTACAAAATTAATTTTACTAAAATTAATTCAATCTACTGCTAAAAAAACTCAGGAATTATTCTTTGATCTCATGCAAAAAAAACTGGGAAATAGTTGGGAATTTCATATTTGTAATTTTGTGGACTCTATTTTTTGGTTGACCGAATAACTTACAATCTATTTTTTGGTTGAATGAATATCTTACAAATCAATTCCTTTTCCCGGGAATTTCAAAATTCATGATCCTCTATACTTTTGGATGTAGATTAACTCCCAGTGAGTTGTTTGTATTTTCTAACTGTTTCAATAATTTTGTTTGCTTTCATTCCATATTTTTCTGACCAAATGTAAGCAGCTACGGTAGATTTATCTACCTTGCCATTTTTCACATTTCTAAGGTGTTCTTTCATTCTAATGTTAAAGTTTCTCTTTATTTTTCCTTTGCACCAAAAAAATAATTATAGCCTAAATAAACTTACTAAAACTAATAAAAATGAGAAGATTGGTGATAGCAAAAATCAGGAATATACGAGATAAAATGTGCTGATTGTGAAAAGATATACATAGGAAAAACAAAATGAAACATTAGAATGAAGGAACACCTTAAAAATGTAAAAAATGGAAGGTAGATAAACCTGCAGTAACTGCTCATGTTTGATTAGAAAAACATAGAATCAAAATGAACACAAAATTATTGAAACAGAAAATACTAAAAAATTGACTGTTTGGGAGAAGTAGTACAGAGATAGGATCATGGATTAATAGTGAGTGGAGAATATATTTTTAACAACTCACCTCATACAATTTCAAATTTCTTTGATACCAACAGAAATTATATGAGGTGAGTCGTTAAAAATATATTCTCCACTCACTATTAATGATATGATCTCATAATGTTTACTTCCCAACATTAATTTAAAAAAAAATTGGATAATGGATTTTGAAATTTCTGGAGAAAAAGATTTGATTTATAAGTTCTTTGGAAAACAAAAAGATGAAGGGGAGTCAACATGCAGGACCGACAACCAAAAATTCAACGATCTGAGTAAGCATAATATGCAGACATATTGAAGCACGTTCTCAAGAAAACAATTTATGAGGTAAGACATTAAGACTCATATTAATTATTATTAAGAAGAACCTCATAATGTTACTTCCTATTGTAATTTATTAATATTACTTTAACTTACCAGTTGCACCTGCTTTATCTTTGCTTGTTTGTCTTTTCAATACACTTAGTGCCTTAGTCTTCATTTTTCCAACAAACTTCTTCATTGCCATTTTATTTTCAGATGAATTAGCTTTTTTGTCGTCTTCATTTTCAGTGTTTGTTTTTTTGGTTATATTCTCACTTTCAGCAACACGTTTTTCTAATTCCTCGACAATTTTCTTCTTTATTCGGAAAAAAGATTTGTACCTCTGTAAAATATAAAAAAGATACTTTCAGTATTTTAATAATAAAGATTAAAAATAGCTGTGAATGAATTTAATAAGCAGTTGTGGACAGCCAACAAAAAGTGTCCTTTCAGCTTGGGATTTGATGTGAAGTTAGTAATATTGCCTTAATAAGTATATACGGTTTTGATGTGTCTAATTATTTTTAAACATTACTATTTTTAGCTGCACAGATATATTTTCAACTGTTTTTCCTTATTGTAAATTGGTCCACTTACATTGAAGGAACAAATTAATATTTGTAAGAGAAAAATGTATGCCCTAAATTGGAATTTGAACCCAAGATTTATGCTTTTTGTGTACCAGTGCTCTAAATCATTGAGCTATGTAGGGATCTTGATTTATACCGAAATTTTCTCGTTCTCGCTATCTTTATATCTCCACTCCTTTTGCACTTATCCTTTGAGAACCTTTGTTTGCACACATTCTTGCTGCTTCTTATTCAATATGACATTTTAGTGGGATTTTAACATTACTTTTATAGCGTGCTATTTAGAGGTGGCTCTGCACCTCTCACTGCTGGGTCATTGATCATCAGTCACTCCATGTGGGTTTCATGGTGAACGAAACCGAGATTGGGCAGGTTTTTCTCTGTGTTTCTCCCATTTTATTTCGTTCATCTGCCCTTATGACGGTACTTCAGGCATGGTTGGCCGACTTTGTCATTCACAGACCTCTATAAATATAGGAGCCTCATCTCTCTACCCAACTCTGAGTTGGTCACAAGTTGAGGATATTATTATTATTACTATTGAGATATTTAGAAAACAAGATCATGCCTTAGATTTCTCTACACTGAATATATATAAAAATTATATGTGTGGACTAGTGGTTATGTTCCTTGCCTCTGGTTCTGAGGGTCGCGGGTTCAAACCCAATGGATTTTTAGGATGAAAAAATCCAAGGAGTAAGTCCTCCGGGAGGGACTTTAAGCCGTGGGTCCTGAGTTTGAGATTTTAGGCTCATAAAAGAAACTTAAGCCTCAGTAAAGAGGCTTCTGTCAAAATTTAACTCACCTTCATCCATCCAAACTTAGTTGCCTACTATATGTTTCTTTGAGGTGATGTGTTAACATGTCACTCGTTGACATCTGTACGTATCTAAGCATAACAAAATTAGTCTGATTAAGAAACCCTGCTAGGGAGCACCTGTGTCCCCCACCACATGGGATGTATGGGGTATATACATACCTTAGCTGTGATATTCTGATGGTGTTTTAAAATTCCCATTTTTTGTTTGAATGTACCTCCAGGAATTCCTTTCCATTCAGGATCAACTCCAAGTTCTCGCAATCTCCTGGCAAGAAGCTCTTGCATATCCTCTCTTAACCCTTTCTTCTTCATAGAATTATCCAACCTGCAATGTTTATTTAAAATAATATCAGTTAGGAATAAATTTTATTGGAATGCTGCCTGATTCCGGCATATATTTTTCTCTTCAAATAAAATTTGTCATTCGGTGAGAGGTGAGATATAAAATTATTTATTTTTAACATAACTAAAGAAAAAAATTTGCACCTGATCCAGGTTTTGAACCCAGCTTTACATGCTAGTGCAGTACCATTGAGCTACTTAGCTACATCTCCAGCAACAAGTACAAATTTCTCTCTCAGTAATCACTGCACCCCCAAAGTTTGTTTGGTTGCGCAATGCCATTAGGTTGTCTTTTATGACACTTCTCCCCTAGAATTAGCAGAATTGTAACCCATTTCTTAGATTGGGGCACCTGGAAGGCAAGTTGAGTTACCCCAATAATATGACAGGTGATAAATGATAAAGAAGTGTCAGGAGAGTCCTTAAATCTAAATATCAGACCATGGGCAACCACAGGAATAATTCCCTTTAAGGAATATTCTGACCAGGAATCGAACCCGGAACCCCTTGATCTGTAGTCAAAAACTCTGACCACAAGATCATGAGTTGGTCATGCCTACCCGAAGTAGTGAAACATTATGATAGGATATACATTGTGATGTAAGCTAAGAAAGAACATAATATGACAATTAATTTACACAGACTATTTAACCCATGCCCCAAATGGGAGTCAATGACAAATCACATTTGAATGATTTTTTTATTTACAACCAATCACAGTCGTGTTACGCCTAGAATTTACCACCTAAAGTTTATCATAATAAAGAAAGCACCTCCTTTTTAACATTCTGCATTATTTTGCAGTGACTGACTCTCTAAGAAAAACAGCTACCAGATTGTATATATAATGCATGAATGTCAACACAGCGCATGCAGGAGTTAATATAAAAACCTTTGTAGCAATTGATTATACCACAAAAAAAAAACCCACTGTTTGCACTTTCTTAAATGTATTTTTTTCCCAGGTAATAACATTCCAGAAAAATATAATTGTCATATTTACATCATAGGACATCAGAAATGAAGTAGTATACGGTTTGATGTTTCATTTTTTCTCCACTAGAGTGCATTCTTACAATATTGCATTCCTTTGGTAATAAATAATGATCTGGTTGCAGTGATGAACAAAAGAAGCAATTGAAGCATACCAATCATTTCTCATTTGTTTTCAAACATCGCTGTTTACATTAAATATATAAATATTTTAAAATAACTATATTTAAATAATGATTTGTGAGTAAACAGCTTAATTTTATTTGTTAAATAGTCCTAACAAATGCCACTCTTGATTTCCAAATTATCTAGATAAATTTGCTCCTCACTTCGTGAGTCGTGAATTTATCGATAATTTGGAAATCACTCGTGGCATTACTTATGATGAGCTATCTGTAGCCATAGTTAACATAACTAAAGAGAAAACTTTTGTACTTCCAGGAGCAGGCACAAACTTCTCTCTCTTGTTCAAACTTAGTAGGAAGTAATACTATGAAGTTTTAATAATTAAGTATTAAAAATTAATCACCTCAACTCATATTTTGTCTTTTCAGAACGGTTTCACAATTAAGATATTTGGTCTGTATATTCATACCTCTTATGGTTGTTTTTTGTGGATCATATGTTTGAAGGCTTCCGAGCCCCATTTTCAGCAATTGCAGACTGATTTCTATCAAGTTGTCGGCCCTGATTCTTGATTCCTGCTCCCTCTGCCTGTAGTCCAATTAACTTGCTAGTGAGGTTTCTCTGGAATTTCAAAGTTCATAATTCTTCCCTTGTTCTTCTGTATGTAGATTTTTTCACATATGATGAGTTCATTTTTGTTTTCTGTTTAAATAATTTTGTCTTTACATCTATTTTGTGTTTTTTCTGACCAAACATGAGCAGCCACTGCAGATTTTTCTACTTCCCCTTTTTTTTACATTCCTTATGTGTTCTTTAGTTCTAATGGTTAAATTTCTTTTTGTTTTCCCTATGTATATCTTATCACAGTCTGCACATTTTATTTGATATATTCCTGATATTTACTATCATCAATCTTTACATTTTTGTTGGTTTTTATGAGTTTATTTAAGCTATAATCATTCTTTGGTACTAAACTAATATATTTTTTTTAAATCTTTTGAAATCTCTCGTATGCCCATGATATGTGAATTTCCTGTATTTCTTGTCATTTGATTTTTTTATTTGAAGAGTGTTAGTAGAAAAATCTGCAGTGGCTGCTCATGTTTGGTCAGAAAAATACAAAATAGATGTAAACACAAAATTATTAAAAACAGTTAGAAAACAAAAATGAACTCACCGTATGGGAAAAAAATCTACATACAGAAGAACAAGTTATGACTTTTGAAATTCCCGGAGAAAGGAACCACATTAGCAAGTTCATTGGACTACAGGCAGAGGGAGCAGAAATTAAGAATCAGAGCCGACAACTTGAGAAAAATCAGTCTGTAATTGCTGAAGATGGGACTCAGAAGCCTTGAAATATATGTTCAACAAAAACAACCATAAGAGGTAAGAATACACAGACCAAATATCTTAATTATTAAATAAACGTCTTATGCTTTGGTTTATCTACGACACAAAGCGCCAGCACAAAAATTGCTCCCCATGTATTTAAATGGATGTGGTTTATCTACAACACAAATTGCTGGCGTGAAAAGTTTTGCGCTGACATGTCGCATCGTGTATTTGAATCACTTGAATCCGGGATGCAATTTGCCAGCGCAAACAAAGAATATAGAAGATATTATCCGTACTCATTGGTGTAATTGCTAAAAACAAACTAAGATTTTAAGACAAAATGTCGGAAATACAGTACTTGTTTTATAACTTTCCAATTTTAACGACGAAAATTAGATATTTAAATTAATATTGGAAAGTAAACATTATGAGGTTATGGTGAAACTAAATATTTCTTACCTCTCCCCATATATATTTTCTAAGTTGATCGTGATTTTGAGACTATAACTGTCTCATCATCAGAACTTTGTTGGCGACTGGTGTTATGTCGATCGGAAGAAACTCTTCTTCTTCCCTATGTTGGTGGACCGATGAACCTCTGGATCAGGTCAAAATTTGTGGGAATTTCGAAGATCTTTTCCCACAAAAGATCCACATTCAGAAAAACAAAAGAAAACTTATGAACTTCGAAATTCCTGCAAATTTTGACCTGATCCAGTGTTTTTCTGATTGTGGATCTTTTGTGGGAAAAGATCCACATTCAGAAAAATAAAAGAAAACTTATGAACTTTGAAATTCCCGCAAATTTTGACCTGATCCAGTGGTTCATCGGTCCACCAACAGAGGGAAGAAGAAGAGTTTCTTCCGATCGACATAACAACAGTCGCCAACAAAGTTCTGATGATGAGACAGTTATAGTCTCGAAATCGCGATCAACTTAGAAAATTTATATGAGGAGAGGTAAGAAACATTTAATTTCACCATAAATTAAACCTCATAGTGATTAATTCCTATAAAAGTTAAATTATGAGGTTATATCATTAATAGTGAGTGAAGAATATATTTTTAACGACTCACCTCATATGATTTCAAAATTATTTGAAATCATATGAGGTGAGTCGTTAAAAATATATTCTTCACTCACTATTAGATAGTTTTGTTGCAAATCATCGAGTTCTATACATGTTCTATACAATATGAGCATGAAGGAGTACAGAGATGTACAGAAAAAAGAGTTATTGTGGCTTGAACTTAGTCAAGAGATAAATAAAAGCTGTAAATATTGTATCTTGGGGATATTATGGATGTACATAAATTTTGTCTTCTATTAAATTCAAAACCTGATAAAACTGCTCAGGCGAAAATCTGAAGTATTCTAAAATTTGGTATTTTCATCAACCATATGTTTATTTAAGAACTAAAGAATAATTTATTCTACAATTTTCCATACAACATTCATATGATGCTCTTGCTTTAGGTACTTTTTCTGTCTTTACTAATATTTCGTACTATTTTAAACGTTTTGCAACGATACTTAAAACTTTTTTATAAAGAATTTTAATATGTTTATCTATATTTAATTTTAGGAAGTTATATTTTGAGGTTATTTTAATTATATTATTTTTGGTCTGGACATCTTACCTCAATATTAATGTTGATTTGTTCTTGAACATGTTTCAAAACAATTCTGTTTTATCTTTATCTGGGAAAGCTGAAGATAAAACAGAATTGTTTTGAAACATGTTCAAGAACAAATCAACATTAATATTGAGGTAAGATGTCCAGACCAAAAATAATATAATGTTTATCTATGTACACAAATTATGACTTTACCTCTCAATTTATTTTCAAAATTCTTTATTAGAATTGAAGTTGGCATATGTGAACGCTTATAAAATTAAATCCACCAGATGGCAGGACATATGTGTGAATGACCAACATTTGCATTTAATTCCAAACCATATTTTAAGAAATAAATGTTCAATCATTTAATTTTGTTAGGTTCCGATGGGTCAGTTTAGTGTATATCAGATTAGTTTATAGTTTACTAAATAGTAAGTATGTAAAGTTATGTAGATAGGAAATAACACTATGAGGTTCTTTAATATTGTTTATTTTTTATTATTTCACTCACCTCATACTTCATAATTCATAGCAGACCCTGGGTTTCTTCACATAATTTGTGACATTGTCAATGCTGCATCACGTTCACAACTGACGTCCAACGGCCTTCTATCCTGGTCAGTCTGCAGGATAGAAGGCCGTTGGACGTCAGTTGTGAACGTGACGCAGCATTGACAATGTCACAAATTATGTGAAGAAACCCAGGGTCTGCTATGAATTATGAAGTATGAGGTGAGTGAAATAATAAAAAATAAACAATAGTAAGTATGTAATTTATTTCATTAGGTTATGCAGGGACAGGTTTGTATACATTCATTTTTGTAAACACATTTGGAAATTTATTATGAACGTTGGTCATTTTGATTTCCCATATATGTCGTGCCATCTGGCGACAATTCCATAAACATAAATGCTGTACCGTATGCACTGCATGCAAAACCAGTATCATGCTGAGCATAACGCAAGATTGCATCACATCAGGCGTGACACGCTGTATAATAAATCGTAGCATTAATGTTACTTCCTATTGTATTTAAAAAAAAATGTTTCAGAATTATTCCATCTTCAGTATTTTCATGACAACAATGGTTGTGAAAATACTAAAGATGGAATAATTCTGAAACCGGCCTAAAAAGATGACAAAATATGAGGTGAGGTGAATAATTTTTAATATCTAATTCTCTCTCTTGTAACTATCAATCATTGCATGCTGAAACCTACCTTGAAATGTCTTCCAGAGAAGTGTTGTGAAGTACGAAGAACATGTTCAAAAAAATATCTGCTGTTTTTAATTGCAAAGCACTAAAATCAAGTCCCAAATCTCACATTTAAGCTATAAGTATAGTAATAAATAGGATATTTTTTGGTGATGATAAAAATGTATTATATATTATCAATAAAACCCAAATCACCAAACCAAAATAAGAAAATTGTTAATCGTTTCGATAACAAGGCTACCATTATTAAGTCTTGTTAATGATAGGCTCACTATCAAAACACGTTTGACTATCTTAATATTTTGGTTTCGTGATTTGGGTTTTATTGATAATCTGTAATATATACATGGAAATAATGTAACTGCTGAAATGGTAGATTGGATAACCCTCACTACCTGCCATCCATCCCATGTTCTGCCTCACTTCACACCACTCTTATTCATGCAGGGAGTCCATCTGCTCCGTACAGTGGGTTGCCATTGCTGGATTCTGGCTTTGATTTCTGTACCTTGCAGTAAAAACTGGCAAATACTTTTTTTTATATGGCCTTGGTATATCACAATACTTCTCTGGGAGAAATTTTAAAGTAGGTTTTGGCATGCAATGGTTAACAGTTCCCTTGTTAGTAAGTAAAGCTGGAGATCTTTGATTCAAATCCTGGTTCAGGTGCAATTTTTTTCTTTCTAGTTATGTTAACTGTGGCATACAGATGACTTGTCTGTAAGTATATTAATTTATGTGTCATGATAAATATTTCACTTACCTATCAACAGGTTGAACAGCAGGTTCACTTCCTGATTCTGTTTCCATTTCACTTTCTTCTTCTTCTTCTCCTGATATTGTCTCTTCTTCCTCCACTTCCTCTTCCTCTTCTTCGTCTTCTTCCTCCTCCTCTACTTCTTCCTCATCATGACTTTCACTGTCAGCCACACTGCCCACTCTGTCTTCACTCACACTGATAACAGATGTAGGTTTATGAAATGCTGTAATTTTAGTAACAGCAGTTTTAAGTCTCTTAGGAGAATCAAGTCCTGAGTCTTTTGATCCTTCAAGACTACTTGATGGCTTTTTAATACTCCATGCTTTGTTTGGCGATCTTTGCTTTTCAACAGATGTCTTATCAACAGATCCATACATTGAGGAAATTTCAATATTCTCAACTGTAGGACTAGATTCTGAACTTGATTCTTCTTCCAGGGCAGATTTTTTTGTATTTACAGAAGATTTAATGGGGACTAGAGATGTTTTTTCAGAAGCAGTTTTAATTTTCTTAGGCAAATTAAATTTTCTACTGCTTTCAATGAAAGAAGATACTTTTTTCAAACTTGAATGAGGAGTTTCAGCAGTTTTTTGATTTGTAATATCTGTTATCTTCTCTTTCATGCTGTTGCTACGTTGAGGTAGTTTTTTACTAGCTTGGATAGCATTATCTATTCTTGCTGCTAATTTTGCAAAAGTGGCATCAGGGTCCAGTGTAGTTTCTGAAATAACATGACTTGTAGGTTCATCAGATTGAAATCCTCGCTTGTCTTGAGTTCCTGATACCTGAACTATTTCCTCACCCTGAATATCTTGTTCTGCAATGGATTCTGATTTTTCAAAATTAAGTTTCTGTTGAGCAAGAGATGTTTCAAGCTGAAGGATTTGTTCATTTTGAGCTTTTATGATAGCATCTTGTTTTGCAGCTTGCAATTCTGATATTTCAGGATGAAGTGTTTGTTTAGCAAGTGATTCTGTAAGCTGGAGGATTTGTTCAGCTTGAGTTTTTAGATATTCATCTTGTCTAGCAGCATGAGCCAATAACTCATGAATTTTATTTTCATACTCCAAATCATGGTTCTTGTTTTGGGTTTCTGTAAGAAGTAAATTGATATGAGTTTATTTTTATATTAATGATTCTTTTTTATTCACTTATACTGTAATCTATATATATATATATATATATATATATATATATATACACAAATGAATGTCTGTCTGTCTGTTTGTCCTTTATGCGCTGCCATACCATTCATCTGATTATGATGGGGCTTTTTGCAAAATATTCAGGAGTTTCCTGGGGAGGTTTTAGGCTATAAGAGAATTGTAGTAGTACTCAACCTCCTTACTCTTAAAAATCACCCATTGTAGAGAAAAATGTGTTTTTCGGAACTTTTTGGACACTTAAATGGCTTATGCTGCCTAAACCAGAATATATACACCAAATTAATGTACACAGAATTGAATATCTAAAAAAATCTACAAAAAACTCCACGGCAGCATATGTCTACCTTTTACAGATAACTCACAATAACCATTTTTATATTTCAGCTCAGTCCATCGCTGTGGTCTTGATGTAGCATGATGCCTTGTCACGCAGCAGATCCGGGTTCGATCCCCGGTCGGGACAAGTTTCCTAGGTGAGGTTTTTTTTCGGGGTTTTTCATCTACCTGTAAGATAAATATCAGAAAACTTTAAGGCTCAAATGGTCCCCGAACATCATATGGCCATCATAATCATCATCATTCATATTCAAATTAGATTAAGGATTCTCCTGGTGCACCACCTATCATCATCGTCATGCATCATATCATCAAGGTAATGTAACTCTGCCTTTCAGGTGCCCCAACCTCAAGTGGGTTACAATTACACCAATGCCAGGAGAGAAAACCAGAAATGTCAAAATGACAATCTGGGGCATTGAATAAAATTTAAAAAATTTCAACTAATTGATGCCAAGAAGATCGGGATGACTAGATTCCTGGCAAGCATAGCAGCGCACAGTAGGTATTCTTTTACGGATAAATCTCAATAACCATTTTTGTCTTTCAGCTCATTTATGCCAAGAAGATTGGGATGAGTAGATTGCCGGGTAATCAGCAAGGGGTATCTAAAAATAATTACAATATACACTTATAATCATTTTTCCTTTTACTTCTTCAACTAAACATAAAAACAAATTAATTTTAATTTATTTTGATGTAGCAGCACACGCCATGTTTTAAGTGTTTTTTTTTATAAAAATAAGCTTTTTACTTACCTCCTGCAAGACTTAGTTGAATTTTGAGTTCTTGCATTTCATTCATATGCTGAGTTTCAATCTGTTTAAGTCTTGATTTCCAAAATCTCTCCTGTGCTTCCAGTCTACCCTGCACATTCTCCAGATCTGGAGTTGACTGGAATACGTGCAATTTTCATATAAGCCAGACTCCAAGTGGCTGTACCATTAATATTATTTACAGTAGAAGGATTACAAATGAGATCTTACAAATTAATTAAGATATTTACACCGAAGTTAGCAAAACAAATTTATAAAACATTTTCAATTCTTGAATGTATATAATTTTATTTCATATTATGTTGAATTTAATTATTTTTAGTATATGAATATTTAGGTAGCTCTGTGGCGTGAGCAGTTAGATGCTTGCCTCTCACCACTGGGGTCCCAAGATTGAGTCTCAATCATTCCATGTGGGTTTCTTGGTGGACAAAACAGAGCTTGGGCAGGTTTTTCTCCTATTTTCCCATATCACAATTTCATTCCACCATTTCTCCATACTCATCTCATCCATTTCGTTTAATTTCTTTCATCTGCTCCCATGATAGAGTGTCAGGTGTGGTCAGCCGGCACCCTTGTCATTCACAGACTTCTATATAAGGGGCTTCGTCTCATCCCTCAACCCGATCCTGAGTTGGACACGAGTTGATATTTATTTATTTATATGAATATTAACATATGCTGTACATACCTATATAAAAAATATATCCAAACAAGAAATAATCATTGCGTCACCTTTACAGTTATGAATTCAGCCATTTTCATTATTTGCTTATAGCGATGAAAGTATTTTCAATAAATATTGCCAATTGACAATTAAATGTAAATTGTACCACAATTATTAAAAATACATTTTTGTCGTGTAAAATAATTTATTTTTTATTTAGCCTCATAATGAACAAATATTGATGATATGAACTTATTAATTATTTAATGTCCACATATTTCTATTGTGTACTCTTGTTTATTTACTTGCAAAATTACTATTATGTTTGCCATGGTTTACTCATATAGTTTGTTGGCAAAACTATTGTCCTTTTTTTTTCAATATTACAGTACTAACTAACCCACTGACACTATCAAACCTATAGGTTCATGGCCATATGTACATAAGCTCTCCATACATCCCTATCCCCAGTTAATGTTTTCCAATTATGCTCTGCATAATCTACTTCTCTAAAATCATGGTTAATATTATTCTCTCACTTCATTCTTGGTCTGTCTTCTGAGCACTTTCTCTCTGACCAATATTACAATACATGGTACCATATTGTAATGGTCCACCACTGTGGTCTCAAGGTAGTGTGATGCCTTGTCACACAGCAGGCCCGGGTTCGATTCCCGGTCAGGATAGGCTCCTGGATGAGGTTTTTTTTTGGGGTTTTCCCTCGCCTGTAAGACAAATGTCAGAAAGCTTAGGGCCTAATGGTCCCTGAAAATCATCTGGCCATCATCATCATTATCACTATCATCATCATCCTTCACAGGTGTGGGAAGCTACCACACCTATAATTCCCTAGTAAAGCTGCAAAGTAAGGCATGAAAATGCTATGATTGCAATGAAAGACCTGCCATCGGGTAGAATTACTATGGAATGGAATATTGTAATGTTCCATCTTCTGTTTTTTTTTAAATTTAAATTGTGAATTACTGAAATAAGACAGTATGAAATAAAATATTTTATTTGCCAGAACCTGTCTTATAACATGTAGAGTTTAAATGTTGACATGGAGGGACAGGCCTAGAAGATATTTGCCCTATATCCAGCTGCTGGCGTGATGTTTACATGTGTCAGTTATAAAGGTGGTTTATATCTGGTCCCACAGCCATTATAGCTTTTTTTTTTATGTGGAGACACAACTCAATGCAGCTACCCTAATTCCTCACATTGCTGAATGGGCACCAATTGCTTATGAGACAATTTTTTCCCCAATGAAGACTTGGAACCGTGTCAGATTGTAAACATAAGACAAATGTCAGGTGACTTAAGACATTTCCTTTATGTATGTCAATTGTGAAGTGAAATATTTAAAATCTTAATACAATTCATATCAAATTCCGTTGAGGTGAATAGTCATAAGCTTAAAATTAAAAAGTACTTGTTGGCAGGTGTTGTTGTCCTTAACTCTGTTAAAGTGATGTATTTAAAATATTGTTTGGAGGCCTTTCGGAAGTTAACTTCCATCATAAGCCAGTAGGACTCCTAGCGATGCATCAAGACCATCAACATCTACAACATTTTAGATACATCAACTAGTAGCGCATACTTATCCTGCTGATGATGGAAGTTAACTTCCGAAAGGCCTCCAAATAATATTTTAAATACATAATTTTAACAAAGTTGAGGACGACAGCACCTGCTAACAGGTACATTTTAATTTTTATCTTATTTAAAATCTTGAATATTTTCATCATTATAACACCAAAATGGTGCATTTCTAGACTTTTTTTTCCCAAGACTTTTCTGGTAAGTCCTTCTAGTAAGTATCCCAGAAAAATATCCATTCATAGTAATTCTGCCTGAGGGCAGGTCTTTCACTGTAATCATAGCATTTTCATGCTATGCTTTGCAGCTTTACTAGGGAATTGTAGGTGTTGTAGCTTCCCGTTGCTTTCCACACCGGTGAAGGTTGATGATGATGATGATGGCCATATGATTTCGGGGATCGTTTGGGCCTTAAAGTTTTCCTGACATTTGTCTTACAGGTGAGGAAAAATCTCAAGAAAAACCTCACCCAGAAAAACTGCCCCGACCGGGAATCGAACCCGGGCCCACTGCGTGACAAGGCAGCATGCTACCTCGAGAATTTTAAACGTCCTGTATATAAAATTCTAATCATTAAGTAAATCACTGACACTATAAAAAATGGATGTTCATGACCACCATAAGCTCTCCATACATCCCTATCCTGATTTAATATTTGGAATAATTTCCTGTATAATTCACCTCCCTGAAATCATGGGAGTTGTAAGTTATTCTCCCACCTCTTTCATGGTCTACATATTGATCCATTGCCCTCTGGTTTTCATACAATAATTTTTCATGCTCCTCTTTCATTCCCCATTTATTTCACATGTCCTGCCCATCACATTATATGACACTGAATTATTCTTATTACACATGGTTTCCTGAAATCATTACCCACTTCAATGAAAATGACATTTTTATCTGTATGTATTAAGATCACATGCATTGAAATCCATAGAATGATAGACCTAGAAGACCTATCATCCGACTGCTGGCCTCACATCCACACATGTTAATCATAGAGGTGGGAATAATCCAGCCATTATAACTTGTCTGATCCCCTAGCCATTATAGCTGATTTTCTAAATCTGTACCCATTACTTATTGCAGATATTCATATTCCCCAAAATGCTGGGTGGGCACCAGTCCCATAATGGCTGAAATTCTATGAAAAAAGTTGTTCTCCCTTGGGGACTCAAACCAGTCCAAGTCCCATAGCTTTGCACCAAGGCATGATGCCTTAAACCACTCAGCTAATGCATGGGGACATTTAAATAATAATTTTAATAAAAATAGTTGAATAGTGTCTCATCTTTGTATTATAAAATAAGTAAAATCATTAACAAACAACACAACATTGAAAACATGCTACTTTATTAATGTAAATTATGTTAAAGAAAGGAACTCAGTTAATGTGATACAGAATTAATAATTAAAAAATAGTTACAAAGAATTGTAATTTTTGTTCAAATTTGTTTAATTCATTGAGAATGTACACACCTGCCTACTCACTATTTCCCTCAAACTTGCAAGTTCTTCATTCTGTTTGTGAATTACTTCCGTGAGTTCTGCTTTTGAAGGAGATGATGAATTTTCTGCTAATCGCCCTTCCTTCATTCGCTAAGACAAAATAACATTGAAGATTTTTAATTAATAAATTATAATAGGAAGTAAAATTATGAGGTTCTTCATAATAAATATGGTGAATCTGGTACACCTTACTTCAAAATATTTGTGTTTCATATATATATAAACCCAAATATTTATGAGGTAAGATTCACCTTATTTATTGAATATTTTTAAATTCAAAATATACCTCATTTTGTTAATTCCTGAAAATATCATATTGGAGATGTTAAGTAACTAAAATCTCCATTTAATATATCTTCTGACCACATTGCCTCACAACATTTCTGGAATTCTGCCTCACTTTGGTGGAATTATAACCCACTTCTCAGGTTGAGATACCTGAAAGGCAAAGTTATATAACCCCAATGAAAAAAGATAATGGTATATAAATATCTATGATAATTCCTAAGGCAATTTTAAAGTACCAACCAAATAGAAAAAGATTATAGGAAAGACCAAGGAAGGGATGGTGGAAAATATTTTGTAGACCATAACAGTCCTTCAGGACAACAACATGAGAGAAAGTTTTATTGATGTTTACTTCCAGCCCCAATTCCTTAGGGCTGATTTTACCAACAGAGGTAACTGTATTACACCAGTTTAAGCTATGCAATATACACAGGGAAACTGGCATAATACAGTTACCTCTGTTGGTGAAACAGGCCCTTAGTGTTATACTCAATGCATCAATAAATAAGAGTGAAATGAAAAAATAAAATAAAAAAGTTGATATGTATTATGACTTGGATAATGCAATGTTTTTAGAGAGACTGTACTCTGAATGGTACTACTTTCTCTAGTCACACATGGATTACCACTGTTGCATGTTTGCAGGAAAGTGAGTAGTTGTGTTTTGTCAGCATATTAAACTTTATCAAGTAATAAACTACCATAAGTGTTATCAGGCTCAGTTAAGCCTGCTTCTCACATTACATTATTTAAATCATGTAAAATACATGAACATCATTGCAGACTTGGAAAGGTATTTTATCTGTATATTTTAATTTTTTCCTTGTTGATCATTTGTATGCATTAATAATTATATTGCTGATACAGTACTCCCTTCAGTTTCAGTAAGTTGTCAAAATGAATAATAGCAATTCTTAGATGTTTTAATATTAGCATCCATTATCTAAAAGGCATACTCATTTTTTTATAAGTAGACTTATAGGTTTAATATTGTTTAATAATTTAGAGTAGTTGGGATTAAGTTAGAAGCTATAAAGAAATTAATGTTAAAAAATACAATATAATCGTTGAATTTAATGTTATTGTATGCAATTTGTAACATTTTTTATTTCATTTCCTTGCTTCCCCATATAATAAATTTTGTATCATTTTTTTAAATATTTTAGTAGTAGACTAAAAATTGGGACTGGAAGTAAACATCAATAAAGCTAAATACATGTTCACATACAGAAATACATTATATAATGGACATGGACAGTTAATGATAAATGAGGAAAATTTTGAAGAAGTGGCTGAATTCAAACATATAGGAATAACAATTAAAACATTTTGTCTGTTCATTCTTACCTCTTAGAGTTGTTTTTTGTCGAACATATGTTTCAGAGTTTCTTAGCCCCATTGTCAGTGATTACAGATGGGGGTTTCTATATACAAAAATCCAGACTGTCAATGGAAAACCCATTATCCCCTTTTTTGGCAAACTTATTCATGAGTAATTTTGAAAACAAAATAACCAAAGCACATCCTATCATGTTCAAATTTTGGTGTAAATATGTAGACGATGTTGTTGCCATAGTTAAAGAAAAACACATAGAAGATACTAAAACTTTTAAATATACAGAAGAAAACAATCAAATTCACACTAGAAAAACAAATGAACAAAGAATTATCGTTTTTAGATATGAAATTACACAGGGATGAAGAAAAGAATAAAATAGAATTCAGCATTTACAGAAAAGAAACACATACAGATAACTATATCAAATCAACAGGTTTCAACCATATTTCACACAAAATGGCAGTCTTCAACAGCTTAGTACATAGATTGGTAAATATATCCACGAAAAAGAAAAATTACAAGTTAGAGAGGAAATACATAAATAAGGTTGCAAAAGAAAATGGTTTCAGTGAAAAAATGATACACAAAAAAATTGAGAAGTACAAAAACAAAATTGAGGAACGAAAGCACTCTTCAGACAGAAAAACCAAAAGATAAGAAATACAGGAAATTCACATATCACCCTTGGGCACACAACAAATTTCAAAAGATTTTTGGAAAATTTAATATTAATTTAGTACCAAAGAATGATTATAGTTTAAATAAACTAATAAAAATGAAAAGATTGATGATGGTAAAAAATCAGGAATATATCAAATAAAATGTAAAGACTGTGATAAGATATACATAGGGAAAACAGAAATTTAACCATTAGAACTAAAGAACACATAAGGAATGTAAAAAAAGGGGAAGTAGAAAAATCTGCAGTGGCTGCTCATGTTTGGTCAGAAAAACACAAAATAGATGTAATCACAAAATTATTAAACAGTTAGAAAACAAAAATGAACTCACCATATGGGAAAAAAATCTATATACAGAAGAACAAGGAAAGAATTGAAATTCCCGCAGAAAGGAACCTCATTAGTAAATTCATTGGACCAGAGGCAAAGAGAGCAGGAATCAAGAATCAGGGCCGACAACATGAGAAAATTCAGTCTGTAATCGCTGATGATGGGGCTAAGAAGCTCTGAAACATATGTTCGACAAAAACAACTCGTAAGAGGTATGAATGAACAGACGAAATGTTTTAATTATTAAACAAACCTCTTAATATTGTTTATTTTTTATTATTTCACTCACCTCATACTTCATAATTCATAGCAGACCCTGGGTTTCTTCACATCTTTTGTGACATTCTCAATGCTGCGTCACGTTCACAACTGACGTCCAACGGCCTTCTATCCTGCAGACTGACCTCCGCGCCATCTGGTGGCCGACCGAAGAATTTCCAAATCAGTCCTCTTTCTTTATAACCGGGTATTTCAAAATTCATAGTTGTATTTTCATTCTTGCATATGTAAATTTTTTTCCCAAATTGTGAGTTCCTTCGGTTTTTCCAATTGTTTAAGTAATTTTGTTTTGGTTTCTATTCTATGTTTTTCTGACCAGGCATGTGCAGCTATTGCAGATTTTTCGGTTTCTCCATTTTTAACATTTCTGAGGTGTTCTTTTAATCTTGTATTTAGATTCCTTTTTGTTTTTCCTATGTATATCTTTTCACAATCTTTACAATTAATTTGATAAATTCCCGATTTTTTGCAGTCTTCAACCTTTTCATTTTTGTTGGTTTTTATTAAATTACCTAAGCTGTAATCATTTTTAGGTGCTAATTTAATGTTGAATTTGTTGAAAATTTTTTGAAACTTGTCAAATACCAAAGGATAGTATGTGAACTTCTTGAATTTTTTGCCTATATTTTTATCTGTCTGAAGAGTACTTTCATTGATGACTTTTTGTTCTTTGAATTTATTTATTTTCTTGTGTATCATCTTCTTTTGAAAACCATTATGGCGCGGAGGTCAGTCTGCAGGATAGAAGGCCGTTGGACGTCAGTTGTGAACGTGACGCAGCATTGAGAATGTCACAAAAGATGTGAAGAAACCCAGGGTCTGCTATGAATTATGAAGTATGAGGTGAGTGAAATAATAAAAAATAAACAATATTAAAAAACCTCATAGTGTTATTTCCTATCTACATAACTTAATTAAACCTCTTAATGTTACTTCCTATTGTATTTTAAAATATAGGAATAATAATTACAAACAAGAATGAGGTTCAGAAAAAAAATAAATATATGCTCAATTCTGGAAATGCATACTATTATTATACATTACAGGGACTCTTGTTATTCCAACTTCTCTCAGAAACATTAAACTGAAAAAAATGTATAAAACTGTTATCCTCCCAGTTATATGGATGCAAAACATGAACTTACTTTAAGCGGTATTTGAGAATGAAGTTCTTAGAAACATTTTTAGACCAAAAAGAGATGAACAGACAGGTGAATTGAGAAGACTTTATGGGAAATCAGATATAATAACAGTTAAGTCTTGTAGACTGAGGTGGGCAGGAATGAGGTATGAAAGAGTAATATGGAAACTCCTTGTAGCAAAACCAGATGGAAAGCACCAAGAATGAGGTGGGAGAATATAAACCTTGATTTGAGGGAAGTAGATAGGGGATGATTGGAAAACAGATCAGGATAGGAATGTATGGAGAGCTTATGCCACTTACATTGAAGGATAAATTAATATTTTAAGAGAAAATTTATACCTAAAGTGGTTTGTTATTATTATTATTATTATTATAAAATTTAAGTAGGTGATATATACATATTTTTTTATTTCAGGGGGAAAAGCAAAAAAATTGTGAGAATGGATGAAGACTGGTTATCTGTTAAACTGAATCTTATCTCTGCTGCTGATAAGAACATGGGTATTGGTCGTTCCAGTGAACTTCCCTGGCATATCCCATCAGAATTCAACTATTTCCTTAAATATGACATCTAAACCCAGAATTAATGGACCAAACCGACAGAATGCTGTCATTATAGGTCGTCATACTTGGGATACGATGGATACCATCACATCAAAACCTCATCCAGGTGCTTTAAACATAGTTTTAAGTAGATTTAGTCCTTCAGAACCATTATCATATCCAAATACAATAGTATGTGCATCTCTAGAACAAGCTGTGAAGAAATTATCCACGGTTGCTGAGTACAAAACTTGTATAGATACAGTGTGGGTGTTAGGAGGTGCTGAAGTCTACAGAGCTGCTTTGAAATCTCCATCTTTTTATCGTCTTTATCTCTCCAGGATAAAAGCCGAATATCCTTGTGATGTATTTTTCCCAGAAGAATTTGATGAAGATTTATATGTGAGGATTGCATATGATAAAATAGGAGATAACAGGGTTCCAAAAGGATTGCAGCAAGATGAAACAACAGGTGTGGAGTATGAGGTGTGTGTTTATGAGCGTAAAGATTTATGTGGATTATAGCTTTTAGAATTTTAATATAGTGTGAAGAGCTTTCTTTTGACGCATTTATATTTTAAAATGTTACAGTATTTTCTATTAGTTACCTGGGTAATTATGAAAAAAACTATGTATGAACGGTGGGAGTATCAGTTTAGTTCATTTGAACTACCCAGCCAGAGCTGTTTAATATTCATTATAATGAACTATTGTCGTATTGAAATATGCTAAACTATGTCGCCTCCATATTGAAAATGCCTCAAATCAATAGTTTGTTACTTGAATATTAACCATTGTTCTCTGGATAGTTCAATAGAAATGAACAGATTCTTATATTATTCATACATCATTTCTTCATAATTAATGTTCCCTGCATTTAAATTTATCTTCTTCTTCTTCCTTCCAAGTATTAGGCTAAGGCCTGTTATGATACTATAGAAAATTTTCTCTCCAGCATTTCATAGGACGGCCCAGAGATCTTCGTCCTCTTGGTATATAATTATAAACAGCTTCGGGGAACCGATTTGAACTCATTCTTTTAAGATGGTGTTTCCAATTTAGTTGGTACTGTTTAATATATTCCAAAATAGGTGTAGTCTT
This sequence comes from Diploptera punctata, assembly GCA_030220185.1. Classification (NCBI taxonomy): domain Eukaryota; kingdom Metazoa; phylum Arthropoda; class Insecta; order Blattodea; family Blaberidae; genus Diploptera; species Diploptera punctata. Next base: position 1,488,866 of record JASPKZ010003868.1, on the reverse strand, counting down.
CAATTCTTTTAAGATATCGGTGTTCTTTTCCAATCCCATCTGGTGTAACCCGCTGTTCTGCACATGAATCTCATTTCACAAGCCGTTATTCTGCTTTCATGTTGTCTTTTTAGTGTCCATGTTTCACTACCATAGGTCAACATTGGTCTAGCCAAAGTGTTATATAAACGTAATCTGGTGTTTTTTTGTACAAGGGATGGTTTCATAACTTGATTAATAATTCCCAACTTTTATTATAACTAGTAATTTTTTCAGGGATATCCTTTTCATCCCAGATAGAGAGATAATATCCAAGATATTTAAATTGATTAGATCTAATATTTAATTTTAGGAAGTGATATTTTGAGGATATTTTAATTAAATTATGTTCATTAATAGTGAGTGGAGAACATATTTTTAACAACTCACCTCATATAATTTCAAATTTCTTTGATACCAGTGATTTCAGACAATATCTTGTCCCTCTTCAGTCATGGCTTCTTTTATTGATCTGTGAACTTCAATATTCCGGTGGATAAAAATTTAATTACAAAGTTTATAATCCCAACGAAAGATGGCAGCACAAGAGGTGATGTCCTTAGAGAAGTCAACAACCACAGAATTTCATCAATGGAAACCATGACTGAAGAGGGACAAGATATTGTCTGAAACCGCCGGTATCAAAGAAATTTGAAATTACATGAGGTGAGTCGTTAAAAATATGTTCTCCACTCACTATTAATGATATAACCTCATAATGTTTACTTCCCAATATTAATTTAAATATAAATTATTTTCAGTCTGATCATCTTACCTCAATATTAATGTTGATTTCTTCTTGGACATGTTTCAAAACAATTCTGTTTTATCGTCAGCTTTTCCAGATTGAAACATTAATATTGAGGTAAGATGATCAGACTGAAAATAATTTAATTGATTAGATCTCTCTAAAATTTTATTCTGGAGACAGATTTTACTTTGAATGGGGTCCTTCTCATGAAATGCCATAATTTTAGTTTTGTTAATTGATATTTCCATATTAAATTTGGCAGCTATTTTTTGTAAATTTTTAAAATTATATCTCATTTTAGTAAAATACTTTTAATATCATTTATCAAATACATGTCTAAGAAGTAAATATTTTTAAATATAATATATAATTAATTCCATTTAAATAATAGAGCAGCCATATATTTATTAAAAATTTATTATTTCTCAGTTTGCATAGTGACATGTGGACTGTCTATAGTTTTTCATTAAGAATGAAATAAATGTTAGTCCAGTAATTCCTTATTATCCATTTGAATGAAATTTAAAATTGATAAATTTCAAATAAATTCTGTTCACCTTACATCCCATCTTCTAATTAGACCTGTTTCAAAACCTAGGCAGTTTCATCATCAGTAATTTTACAACTGATGTTCTGTCGATATATTGTATCTGATATATTCTGTTGATATATTGTTTTTAAAAATGTTTTAATCCAAACACAAATTTCTACTTTCAACTAAAAAGAGTGATCTCAGAGCTTTTCATGGGGTCTCAAACTCATTACAACACAACAATAGGCATAGCTTACACAATCTTCTGATGTAACCCAGAGATCCAATTAAAAATTCAAAGTCTCGTGGATTTTGTTTACATCTACTACATTCCTTAATTGAAAATTAGATAATTTCCATATTTCAATAATGTTGAATATATTAAATTTATTTTGTGTTCAACCCATATTTATAGACAATTGAAAAAAAACATAAAGTTAATTTAACAATTTAGGTAAAATTTAATCACTCACCTCATTTTTCTTCTTATTTAAATTTTACCTAAATGAATATACAGTACCTCATAGTGTGAATTTCTAAAATAAGTAATTTAACAATATTTATATTAAACGAGTATATTCTTTTTCATTTTTGTACATATTTATTGGCTAAATAAGGTATGTATCAATAAATTAAAAAAAAATTATAGAGGAAAATCTTACCTCATAAAATATCTTCTCACCTGAACATGTTTTTGATACTATCATTCCAGATAATTTTATTAAAATAATTATCTATTTAATTATATCTATTTTATTTCATTTTCATCATAAATGTTCATGTAATTATTTTATTTCAATTTATTGATATAAAAAAATGGAAGTTTCTCATATTGCAAAATATTGTAAATAAATGAAATTCATCAAATTTCAATTTTTTTATTGATACTCATCACATTGAATTTAATTCCCAAATACGTAAAAAATGTGATTTTCTGAAAATATTTAAAAATAGGTATTATAATATTAATATTTAATTTTAGGAAGTTATATTTTGAGGTTATTTTAATTATATTATTTTTGGTCTAGACATCTTACCTCAATATTAATGTTGATTTGTTCTTGAACATGTTTCAAAACAATTCTGTTTTATCTTCAGCTTTCCCAGACTGGTTTTATTTATGTTGCATTATGTTGCACCACCTGGATGTCGATGTCAGCTCCATCCTGTGGTTGGCCAAAGAACCTCCAAACAAGGTCACCCTCCATCGGAATATCAAAATTCATAACTCTGTTTCTGTTCTTCTGAATATAAATTTTTTCCCAAATAGTCAGCTCGTTTGTATTTTCTAACTGTTTTAATAATTTAGTGTCTGAATTGATATTATGTTTTTCAGACCAAACATGAGCAGCAACTGCAGATTTTTCAATTTCTCCATTTTTAATATTTCTTATGTGTTCTTTGGTTCTAATTTTTAGGTTTCTTTTTGTTTTCCCTATATATATCTTTTCACAACCCATGCATTCAATTTGATATATTCCTGACTTTTTATTTTTATCAGTTTTTTCATTTTTGTTGGTTTTTATTAGTTTATTTAAACTGTAGTTATTTTTTGGTGCTAATTTAATATTAAACTTCTCAAATATATTTTGAAATTTATTATGTACCCAGGGGTGATATGTGAATTTCCTATATTTTTTCATAGGTGGTTCTTCTTTTTCAAGATTACTTCTGTTTATCATTTTTTGTTTTTTATACTTTTCTATCCTTTTATGTACCATTTTTTCATCAAACCCATTTTCTATTGCTACTTACCCTTAAACGAAGAAGATTTCAAACATGAGAAAAAACACATAATCAAAGTAGCAATAGAAAATGGGTTTGATGAAAAAATGGTACATAAAAGGATAGAAAAGTATAAAAAACAAAAAATGATAAACAGAAGTAATCTTGAAAAAGAAGAACCACCTATGAAAAAATATAGGAAATTCACATATCACCCCTGGGTACATAATAAATTTCAAAATATATTTGAGAAGTTTAATATTAAATTAGCACCAAAAAATAACTACAGTTTAAATAAACTAATAAAAACCAACAAAAATGAAAAAACTGATAAAAATAAAAAGTCAGGAATATATCAAATTGAATGCATGGGTTGTGAAAAGATATATATAGGGAAAACAAAAAGAAACCTAAAAATTAGAACCAAAGAACACATAAGAAATATTAAAAATGGAGAAATTGAAAAATCTGCAGTTGCTGCTCATGTTTGGTCTGAAAAACATATCAATTCAGACACTAAATTATTAAAACAGTTAGAAAATACAAACGAGCTGACTATTTGGGAAAAAATTTATATTCAGAAGAACAGAAACAGAGTTATGAATTTTGATATTCCGATGGAGGGTGACCTTGTTTGGAGGTTCTTTGGCCAACCACAGGATGGAGCTGACATCGACATCCAGGTGGTGCAACATAATGCAACATAAATAAAACCAGTCTGGGAAAGCTGAAGATAAAACAGAATTGTTTTGAAACATGTTCAAGAACAAATCAACATTAATATTGAGGTAAGATGTCTAGACCAAAAATAATATAATAGGTATTATACCCTGAAATATGGACAAATATAGAAAATCAAATGCATCTTAAATCACTCCAAAACCCTAATCCATAAACATATAACATTTTAATTATAGCTAACATAAAAACAAAAATAGCCCTACTTATAATGAGCAACATATGCATTGTACCTTTATTTCATTGTAGAAGACAGATTTGAGCTCGGAAATCTCATCCTGATACTTCCGTTGCTGGGCTTCTTGCCATGATTCCAGTTTCTTCTTCTGCTCCTCAGTCCACTTCCTCTGTTCATCTCCTCTTTGCTTAACAGTTACAGGTACCTTAATGTAAATAATTATATAGTAATTAGCAAAAAGTGTGAAATTCATTACTGAAACTTATAGGTGATATACAGGGTGATTACAAATGATTGGAGCGATTTCATGATTTTATGGTAGCTGTAGTATTCGACATATTTTCACGAACTTTTACAGATACATAGAGCAACTTCCCAGGTTTTTTTTGAGATGTTACAGGTGCTCCATATGCTCCCCCTTGGTGATTCTGCAGATATCAAGTCTGTAATCAAGTTCGTCCCATACTCGACGTAACATGTCCCTATTAATTTGTTCAAAGGCATTGATTATGCGAGCTCGCAGTTCTGGTAAGTCTACTGGTAAAGGAGGCACAAACACTGAATCTTTCACATACCCCCAAACAAAAAAATCGCACGGCGTCAAATCGGGGGAGCGTGGAGGCCATGACAACAATTTCTGATCATTCTCTCCACTGCGACCGATCCATCGGTTTGGCAATCTCATGTTTAAAAATTCACGAACATTGTGATGGAAGTGTGGTGGAGCACCATCCTGCTGGTAGATGAAGGTCTCACTGTCGGTCGTCAGCTGCGGCATGAGCCAATTTTCCAGCATGTCCAGGTACACGTGTCCTGTAACGTTCTGCTCGCAGAAGAAAAAAGGCCATAAACTTTGAACTGAGAAACCGCACAGAACACACTAACTTTTGGGGAGTCGCGAATGTGCTGCACAATAACGCGGGGATTTTCTGTGCCCCAGATTCGCACATTGTGTTTGTTTACTTTGCCATTCACAAAGAATGTTGCTTCGTCACTGAAGACAAGTTTCTCACAAAAACCATCCTCATCCATAAACTGCTGCATTTGTGTACAAAATTCAAACCGACTCACTTTGTCAATGGGCGTAAGGGCTTGTAGAAATTGCAAGTGGTAAGGTTTATGCTTCAATCTTTTCCGCAAGATCTTCCAAACGGTCGGTTGTGGAATGTTCAGCTCTCTGCTCGCTTTTCGTGTTGATTTCTGTGGGCTACGTGTGAAACTCATCCGCACACTCTCAACCTTTTCTTCACTCACTGAAGGACGACCCGTTGATTTCCTTTTACAGAGGCATCCTGTAGCTTAAATTGCGCATACCATCGCCGAATGGAGTTGGCACTCGGTGCATCTTTCTCGAACTTCGTTCTGAAGTGTCGTTGCACAGTTATCACAGATTGAGTTGAATGAAATTCAAGCACAGCATATGCTTTCTCCTCGCCTGTCGCCATCTTTGATAACTGCTGCGCTCTGTCGGTTTAAAGCTGAAACACGGCTGCGAGAGAAAACAAAAAAAACCTTATGAGTTTTTATACATAACTTTAAAGTTCTGTGAAGATATGTCAAATAAGATCGCTACAATAAAATCATGAAACCGCTCCAATCATTTGTAATCACCGTGTATCTTCAGTACAGTTTGCCATGCTGGTTCAGGTGGGTATCCTGAATAGTGGGTCTAGGTTCAATGCCTGGCAGGCTTGAAAGTTTTAATTGTTAAATTAATTTAAATTAATATTCAATAAAAATGTTAATAAAAAATATTTTAATTAATTTAGTAGCAAAATTTTCAATCTTGGGGCCAGAAGAGGGGGTGGTGTACAATGGACAGATTTGAGCTCAGAAATCTCTTCCAGATTCTTCCGTTGCTAGGCTTCCTGCCATGCTTCCAGTTTCCATTTGATGGGGACGTTAAAAACTTGGTGGCTCCCTTGGTACTTTCGAATGGAGTAGGCTACTTGCCAGTACCAGATTTGTCCATATCCCATATCCTTAACACCACCCCTCTTAAAACACACATTACATTAAATAAACATACAACAAAAATCAATATTGAGTCATGAATATTCTTACCTCATATATCTTATGTTCTTCAACACAGAATTGCAGATTCGGCAGCCATTGCTTCCCTCATCAGCTGCTGTCACAAAGAACATATGAGGTAGGAATATTCATGACTCAATATTGACTTTTATTAATTGAAAACTTCATAATGTAAAATTCTCAACATTAATATATGAACATGAACATACTCATCCCACACTCCTCTCTGTACACAATACAAGAATACATCATCTATGAAAAGTGGTCTGCCAAAGTTGTACGTAAATTGAATAGATCATCTATCCACCCAGTGCAAAACCCAAAGCGTGTAAAAGTGCAGTGGTGACATTAGAACACACACATATCTTTAGTATATTATTAACATGAACTATGTCAAAATATTAATGATTTGTACTTAATATGAGATATAACTAGGAAAATAAGATTGCATTAAGTATTTGTATTTTGTCAGTTAAGGATAATTTTTATATTTGAAGAGAAAAATTATATGCTCAAATTGGGACTCGAACTCAGGACCTTTGGCTTTCTAGACCAATGCTCTGCCGACTGAGCTATCTGGGTGAGTTCAAATCTACATACAAATTTTTCTCTTATATACGTTGTCAATTCCCGTGTACTAAATGCTATGAAACCTTTGCTTTTGTCTTTGCAAATTACGGCTTCTTTATTAAGAAGACATTTATTTGGGAATTTTATATTACATTATAAAGCCAGTATGGCTTCTTTTAATGTTTTTATTATTAATTTCATACACCTGATGGATAAATCATATTTGAAGAGAAAAATTATACATTCGGACTGGGACTTGAACCCAAGACCTTTGGCTTTCTAGACCAATGCTCTACCGACTGAGCTATCTGGGTGAGTTCCAATCTAAATGCAAATTTTTCTCTTATATATGTTATATAATTGTTAATTCTGAATTGTAGCCAAGTGGTCTAAAGCATCTTGCCATGGTACAGAGACATGCACTGATTCATTGGTGGAAGAAGTTTTCTCATGGAATTTTGACCAGTATGGGACCGATGCCCATCCAGTATTATGAGGAATTTGTGTAGCTGCAATTAGTAGTGGCTCCAGGTTGAGAAAACTAGCTGTAACGACAAGGAAACATGACTTACTGACCACATGTCACACCTATACAGTCTGGGTGATTACCCACTTTTATAGCAAAGATGGCACATGTGAATGTGAGGGCAGCAGTTCGCTGATATGCAAAGGGCTTTTTGGGGCTTGTTGCACTATGGGGTTAAGGACAGCTTTTTTGAAGAAATAGAGTTGTTTAACCAAATTCCAGTTGCTATATAAAAAAAGTATTAGGAGATATTAATATGAAACTAAAAAAGACTGTTTATTAAATAAGTTTTGTCTGTTTTCATCTTACCTCGTAAATTGTTGTTGTTTTTTTTTGTAAGATTCATTTCAAAGCTTCTGTGTTTCACTGTCAGTTGGTACAGACTCACAAAAAATATATATAGTCTTACAAAAAACAACAATTTATGAGGTAAGATGAAAAACAGACAAAACATATTTATTAACAGAGAACCTCATAATGTTTGTTACTTCCTAATATATTTTCATAAAAAATCTATTTTCAAGCCAACAACAGTTGGCAGATGTCATTGGACATCAGAGATATGAAGTGAATTCAGTTGGCTGAAGATCGGGACCAGTGATGGCTAGGAGAATTTGGCTTTGAACCTTAAAGCAGGATTTTAATATCATAATAAATATGAAAGTTAAAGTTAATAATTTTTGTATTTTAAAATTCTTTTAATATTTAAATATCTATCTATCTTCGGGTTTTTACAGCTGCTGCCGTCTTCCCGTGCCAAACCTCCAAAGCCTACGGTCTTGGGCATCTTCGATGCTTAGCCCTCTAGCTTGCATTACTGTCTTCATGTTTTCCTTCCATGTTAACCTTGGTCTTCCTCTTTTCTTCTTTCTGTTAGGATGCCATTCATATAGTTGCTTCGGCCATCGCTCATCTTCCATTCTTAAAACATGTCCTAACCACTTTAATTCCTTTTCCTCAATTCTTTCAATTATGCTTTCTTCTGCTTCCATTTTTGTTTCTAATTTCCTTATTTGTGACACGTTCTAATTTAGACTTTCTGGCACTTCTTCGTAAAAATCCATTTCTAGAGCTATTAGTCTATTCTTGTAGTACTTATTGATTGTCCATACCTCACTTCCGTACATTGCAACAGATTCCACCAATGTTTTACCAATATTTTTTTTGTGTCTTTCCAAATATGCTTATCCCACCATATGGAATTTAATGATGATATTATTTTGCTACTCAATTCAATTCTATGTTTTATGTTCTCTTTGCCTATACCTTCGATGTTATCCATAATCATTCCCAAATATTTAGTTTGTTTCACTTGCTTTATTTGGATTCTATCTTCCAATACTAAGTTTTCTCTTTCATTGCTATTTATTGCCAGATATTCTGTTTTTTGTAAATTTACTGTGAGACCCCATGATTCATATGTGCTTTTCAACCTTTTTATCATGAATTCCATATCAAAATTGTCTTGCGCTAAAACCAGTTGATCATCGGCAAATTGTAATGTCAGCAAAAATCTATTGCCTATTGGGATCCCCATACCTTTGCAGCTTTGTTTCCATTTCGTTAATATAAATTCTACATAAATATTAAATAAAATTGGTGATAGACTGCACCCTTGTTTCAATCCCTTTGAGGTGTTTATAGGATTAGACATTATATTTCCCATTTTAACATAAGCGGAGTTATCTTTATAGGTTTGTTTAATAATTTCTATTAGGTTTCTGTCAATATTGTATTTCTCCAATACTTCCCATAATTTGTTCCTCGGAATTGAGTCATAAGCTTTCTCTAAATCTATCATTGTCAAATGGGTTTCTTCTCCAAATATTTAAATATAACTTACATTATATTTATATTAAATAAAGAAAAACATCTAAATAATTCATTGTTGTTCATTGTGGAATAAAAATCTCAGTAACAATTAAAGAAATTGTATTACATAACAGTCTTTCTAAAGAATGCTTTTAAAAATTGTTTTAAGTCATTGTTGTCAGAATTATATAGCTTTCTGTTATAACTGTAATAAGAACACCTGCTTAACTTCATATTTTTAAATTAAAGTAAACTAAACTCTGATTGGATGTTAAAACAATTAACTTTTTGATTTAACAAATCAAATTTAAACCTGGTATTTAATGGACTATTAACCAATAGAATTTAAAATTACTATCATGTGAGGTAATAATGTTCTTTAAAACTATAAAAGAATTATACTAGTCATTCTGCATACAACTTTCTACAAAGATAGAAGCAAGAAGAGTTCTCAAGTTAAAATGTAATATTTAATACAAGAGTAATTGATTCCAGACAAGAAAAGAATTTATTTTAATTGATAGTGAAGAATAATACCACTTACATTTACTTAATCTGCTGGGAACCTACAAAGTGTATAAATTTGTAATTATTTATACAAGAAACATTTTTTTATGATTGTGAAGTGTTTTCCTATCCAGTGTACCAACTTCCGACCCTGAGAAGAGAATCCAGCTCTACCGAAAATTATACCCAACCTGAACCAGTAATTCTTTTTGGGACACCAATCCTTCAAAATGTTACTACAACATCGGGCATGAAGAGAGTTAGCTGCTTCAAAACATCACCACAACATGGGAAAAGAATTACTTCTTCAAAATGTCACCACAACTTGGGACAGCAATTTACAGCTTCAAATAGCCACCAGAACGTGGGACAAAGCAAATTACTTCTTCAACCTACAAGTTTCATATACCATATACGGTAATTAGTTATTTGATTTTGCAAATGGTATAAATAAAATAATTTAATGGTACACCAATTAATAAGCAGAAATGTTTCAAAATTGACTAATTTGTTCCCATTCATCTGGATACTGATTTTTTTCCCTCATTCTGTGAATTTGTGTATAGGAGATAATCAAATATAAGTTAAAATTAGTTCATTTAGAGGAGTAGACTATAAGTTCCTGATAATCATTAAATTACAGCTTTCAACTTTGGAAATATTATATAATAATTACCTCAGATTGTTGTTCTGATTCCTTATGAATCAGTCTTTCTGCACTATTCAACCTTTCTTTCAGTTCCTTTATTTCTAACTGCAGCCTCTCAGTCTCACTGCGCAGTGTATCTGCTGGCATTGAGAAAGGCATGTCAGGGTGACGACGTCCATGATGTGCCTCTAAAAAAGAAGCTGCTAAGAACTTCTTCCCACAATAAGTGCACTGTTAACAAGATTTTTATATAGTAAATTAATTAAATTTCATAAAAAATCCATTTCTTATAACTTATTTTAGAACAATGCATTTTTTCATCATTTTACTGTCAAAAATGATAGCTTATCAGTAGAGTAGATTTAAAGGGAAAAATGTTAATTAAAATGGACCAAAAAAGGGAAATATTTTTTTCCAAAAAAGGAAGGATAATGAAATAAATGAAAAGGGGAATACATAATCAGTGCTACTGTCACTTTACTTAATAAAAAAGATTATCCTTATTACATTCAATATTTCAATAAGTTTGAAGTTTAGATACTGTCATTGTTTCTGTTAGACATATGTTTGAAGACATGTTTGCCTCATCTTTGGTAGTTACAGGCTGATTTTTCCCAAGTTGTTGGCCCTAGATCTCGACCAATGCTCCCTTTTTCTGTGGTCCAAAGAACTTGATAATTAGGTTCCTCTCCCTGGGAATTTCAAATTCATAATTCTCTCCTTGTTTTTCTTTTTTCCATATGGGAAAAAATCTGTAAACAAGGAGAGAATTATGAATTTTGAAATTCCTGGGGAGAGGAAACAAATTAGCAAATTCTTTGGACCACAGGAAGAGGGAGCAGAAGTCGAGATCCAGGCCGACAACTTGGGAAAGATCAGTTTGTAACTACTGAATATGAGGCAAACATGCCTTGAAACATATGTCTAACAGAAACGATTTGAGGTAAGAATTAAACAGACCAAAGTTATTATTAAGCAAAACCTCATAAGTCATAATGTTACTTCCTATTGTATTTTCAAATAATAAGAGTAGTTAAGTCTCGAATCTTGATAATTGATAATGATGTGTAGCATATTGAAACTATACTCTTCAAGAATCTACAATTATGAGATGAGTCGTTAAAATTCTAACTCTCTATTAATTAGAAAAATGTATGCCCAAACTGAGATTTAAACTGCCTCAGGTGGGCAGGGATTGTGTAAGAGAGAGGAGAATTTCCATTTAAATTGAGATGCTTGAATACCTTAGTAACAGAACACTGGTGTATATAACCAGAGATATTGGGTTCATACCTCAGTTTAAGTTTAAATCTTTTTCTTCAAATATAAAAAGTTAAATAAATTTACTTGTTAGATATTAATCTTGCCTGATAAAAACAGGCAATAGTTTCTCCACTATTGGTTCTGTAATGCTGATGCCATGGCCCTTCAGTCTTTTTCTCCAGAGACGTCTTAAGCTTTTTCTTGAGATTCCTAATTTCATCATCCTTCTTTTTGCATTCTCTTCTCAATTTATCTATTTCCTAGTAGTAAAGAAATAATACATGATTAATATTATATTGATACCATGGTGGCATTTATTTATCTTCAAAAAGGAAATACAAAAAATTGATCTCCATAATATATTGCTCTCACTTTTAACACTGTAACCGAAATAATAGTTGTGTGTAATATTTTAAAGGGTGAAAAAAAAATGTCATATAACACCACTATGAGATGGTCTCTAGAAAATTATACAATTCTTTTGATCTACAGGAATTCACTATTGTGGTCAATTGAAGATGACATGGAAAAGGATGTAAATGCCATTAGTGAATACTCCAGTTTTGCATGGATAATAATCTACATTCCATCTCTTGCTAGGCGATGGAACATGGATTATTATCCGTACAAAATTGGAGTATTGGCCAAAAGCATTTACATCCTTTTCCATGTCAAATATTCTTCAATTGTTAAGGTAATTTGAATGATACTCTTTAACATCTCAGGTCATATGACACCAGCTACAAGGCCAAGGACCTTCTACCAGTTGTGCCCTGAAGAGTTATAAATCTTTTACAGAGATTATCGTGATGATGAGCTTGTCTGACAATTTTTCTTCACTCTGTGTAATATAAAATTTAAAAATTACTTCTTCTTCCTTTCCAGGATTAGGTCAATGCGACCTGTTCCGGTCTCAAGTCCATCGTTTCCTTGGCCGTCCCAAAGATCTTTTCCCATGTGGTTTGTAGGTGTTGATCTTTTTGGGTAATCTTGTATTGTCCATTCTGTCTAAATGTTCTTTCCATTGGTATTTATGCTCTTCTAGTTTATCAACTATTGAAAATATCTCCAGTTCATTTTTTATTGATTCATTGTGTAATCTATCCATGCGTGTACATCCTTTTACAGATCTTAAAAATTTAATTTCAGTGGCTTGAATGTGTGAGATATCTTTTTTTGTAAGTACCCAAGATTCAGATCCATATAAAAGAACAGGAACAGCCATAATTTTATAAAACCTGAGCTGAGTTTCTCTTCGAGTCTTTCGGAGGGTTCTTCTTATGGTGCCACACATCATTTGATATCGGTTTAATTTATTATGTATATCCCAATCATAGCTATATGTTATATCTGAACCAAGATAGTTAAAGTGTGCTATCCGTTCTATTATTTCATTATTGATCACTATTTTTGCTCTGACTGGCACTTTGCCCTGAAAAGCCATAATTTTAGTTTTTGAAGTTGAGACTTTGAGATTATAATAGAGTCCTAATTCATTCAACATGTAAGTGGCTCTTTGTAAATCATCCTCTGACTTCTGTATAATTACCAGATCGTCTGCATACATTAAAATATTCATATACATTTCCTTATTAATTTGTATTCCTATTGGACTTGATTTTTTCCATTTTCATATAACCTCATCAAAATATATATTAAACAATGTAGGTGATAATGTACACCCTTGTCGAACTCCTTAGTTTATTAAAATTTCTTCTCTGGAATAATTATCTAAATTAAGGATAATTTTCATGTCATTATAAAGATTTTTTATTCCTTCTATAAGTTGAGCCGGGTACCCTCTTGCTTTCATTATTTCCCACAATTTTATTCTTATCACCTTATCAAAGGCTTTTTCAAGATCAACGAAAGCTAAATATATGGGTAAATTGAATTATCATCTCTTTTCTATTATCTGTCTCATAGTGAATATATTGTCAGAGCAGGACCTTCCTTGTCTAAAACTGTTCTGTTCTTCTAAAAGCAATGCATCTGCTATTGGTTTTAATCTATTAAGTAATATCCCTGCATGTATTTTGTATACAGAGTTCAAAATACTGATTCCTCTATAATTACTTGTTTTATTTCTGTCTCCTTTTTTAAAAATTGATATAACATTTGCAATGAGCCATGTTTTTGGAATTTGTTTGTTTATCCAACACATATTAAAGATGTGTATTAATCTTAATTTTAATAACAAACCTCCATATTTCAAAAGTTCTGCATTTATGTTATCAGGCCCAGGTGATTTTCTGCATTTCAATTTTCTTATTGATGTTTCTAATTCATACAATGTGATTAAATCGCATCCTTCAAATGTATTATCTTCTGGAGTGTGAGATTGTTCATTCTCATTAAACCACAACTTTTTATAATGTACAACCCATACTTTTGATTCAATAACATTTATATTAATATAAAAAATTATGGAATATTCACCTGAAAGGTCCGTCTCCTCAACTTAATTAATTATTTAACTGCAGTGCTTTCGGGACTTGTCCCATCATCGGCAGGATTCAAAACATTTATATTGGCTGTATCTTTCTCTGATTTATTTATATTTCTTAGTATTTTAAATGCAAAATCTTGCCTGCCATATACATCATATTCAACATCTCCTATAAATTTCTCCCAACTCTCTCTATGTGTTCTCTGCACTAGCAATTTAGCATAATTCCTTGCCTGTATATATTTTTGTCTTGATTCTTCATCATTTTTTTGTAAGAAAATGCAATATGTTTTTCGTTTTTCACGAATAGCATTTTCGATATCAGAATTCCATATTTTAAGTCCTCGTTTTCTTTTCCAAATTTGTTGTTTGCCATTTGCTTCTTGGACTGCTTTAATAATACAACTTTGAATGTTTTCCCATTCTTTTGTCACATCATTTACAGTTAGAACATTTATTATATTATGGTTAAGTCTCTGTTGATATAAATCTCTAATTGATTGATTTTTTAACAATCTTATTTCTTCTTCTTCTTCCTTCCAAGTATTAGGCCAAGGCCTGTTACGATCCTATAGAAAATTTTCCCTCCAGCTTCTTCTGGAAAATTCTCGTATAAGACTTGAAAGCATAATGATAGTCCCTTCGATTGGTTGCTGGCCAAAGGAAGGCAAGACCAGTGATGGGCCTGCCATCTTATAGCCTCTGGTCAGGCTTTTCTGGAGAAGAAAAGTCTCTGTTGATATAAATCTCTAATTGATTGATTTTTTAACAATCTTATTTTAAATCTTGTATTGTCTTCTTAACTAAGAAGCCGCCATTTGCAAGATAGAAGCTATGGTTTCAAGCATTTGGCGCAAGGGAATTACAACGTACATAAGAGAAAAATTTGCGTCTAGATCGTAACTCGCCTCGGTAGCTCAGTTGGTAGAGCACTTGGCCCGGAAAGCCAAGGGTCCCGGGTTCGAGTCCCGGTCTAGGCGAAAATTTTTCTCTTCAAATATAATTTATCCTTCAATGAGAAGTGTTAAATTAATAATAAAATCGTCAATAGAAGCCCTACTGGCTATAAAGTAGTGTTAAATTCCCAATAAATGTCTTCTTAACTAAGAAGCCGCCATTTGCAAGATAGAAGCTATGGTTTCAAGCATTTGGCGCAAGGGAATTACAACGTACATAAGAGAAAAATTTGCGTCTAGATCGTAACTCGCCTCGGTAGCTCAGTTGGTAGAGCACTTGGCCCGGAAAGCCAAGGGTCCCGGGTTCGAGTCCCGGTCTAGGCGAAAATTTTTCTCTTCAAATATAATTTATCCTTCAATGAGAAGTGTTAAATTAATAATAAAATCGTCAATAGAAGCCCTACTGGCTATAAAGTAGTGTTAAATTCCCAATAAATGTCTTCTTAACTAAGAAGCCGCCATTTGCAAGATAGAAGCTATGGTTTCAAGCATTTGGCGCAAGGGAATTACAACGTACATAAGAGAAAAATTTGCGTCTAGATCGTAACTCGCCTCGGTAGCTCAGTTGGTAGAGCACTTGGCCCGGAAAGCCAAGGGTCCCGGGTTCGAGTCCCGGTCTAGGCGAAAATTTTTCTCTTCAAATATAATTTATCCTTCAATGAGAAGTGTTAAATTAATAATAAAATCGTCAAAGAAGCCCTACTGGCTATAAAGTAGTGTTAAATTCCCAATAAATGTCTTCTTAACTAAGAAGCCGCCATTTGCAAGATAGAAGCTATGGTTTCAAGCATTTGGCGCAAGGGAATTACAACGTACATAAGAGAAAAATTTGCGTCTAGATCGTAACTCGCCTCGGTAGCTCAGTTGGTAGAGCACTTGGCCCGGAAAGCCAAGGGTCCCGGGTTCGAGTCCCGGTCTAGGCGAAAATTTTTCTCTTCAAATATAATTGTCCACTTTACTTGATAGGTTAGTTCTATTGCTTTTTATATTTTTCCATCTAGCAATCAAGACTATTTTTGCCATCAGCAAGTAATGGTCGCTGTATATGTCACATCCTCTATAAATTCGTATATCTTGTATCAATTTAGCTGCTTTTACATTGCCAATTATATAGTCAATAATTGAACAGTGACCTCTATTACTCCACGTGTATTTATGTATTTCTTTCTTCTTGAAGAAGGTGTTCATTACCTTTAGTTTATTATAGGTGCAGTATTGTCTGAGTAATGCACCTTTATTATTATTGGGGGTCTCTTCTCCACATGTACCAATTATATCTTTTATGGGCACTTTTCCTACTCTAGCATTTAGATCCCCAGCTATATATATCATATCTGTTTTGTTAATTTCATTATAAGTTTCCTGCAATTTTTCATAGAATTCTTCTGTATCTCTCATTCTTCCTTCTTCAGGACTGTAGACTCCTATCACTGTAAGGTGTCCTCTTAGTATTTTAAACCTTACTACCATTATTCTTTCATTTACGAATTTATATGATATTATTTTCTTTTTCCATTTCTGATCAATCATCATATCTACTCCAGCTTGTCCATGTACATGTTGTTCCACCCCACTGTACAAAATTCTATATTCTTCAAGATCTTGACTTCCTTTCAACTTCTTTTTTGTTTCTGTCAAGACTGCTATATTAATTCTTTTTTGTTTTAGTTCTAACTGTATTTCCTGCTCTTTTGTATGGAGTCCCTCTAACATTCCAGGTTGCAATATTAATCATGTCTGTTATTCCAAATCGTCTAGCCTTTTCATTGCGTAAGTTGTATCCATTGAATCTGTCCGGGTTTCATATTCGCACTTGAGACTTCTGAGTGATTGTTTTTTTACTTGGGTGGGTTACCAGCCCAACTGCAAAACCCCCAACCTGGAGGACCAGAGTTTAATTTCGGAGTTGTCTTTCTCCTAGACAGACTGCCTTACAAGGCTACAGAGCTCTGTCTGCCCCGAGCATTTGGTTTTATGGCGCCAGAAACTCACCATTCACCCTCCATCTTCAGTAAAAACAGTCCCACCATGTGAAGGTAGATGGAAGGGTTTGGTAGAGAGAGGCTATATTTTGTGCTGACTATTTGGAGCCTTTTGTAGAGTCTGAGAGCTCATCCTCAGATCTGCCCCAGTCATTCTCTACCCTTTAGGGACCAAAAAAAAAAAATACTGATTGAGATAATATAAAGCAAAATTAAATACCCCTCTTTGTTTTTAAGTTAAATTGCAAACCTCTACATTTGAAAATGCATTGAATATTTGACATACCAGAAGAAGATGACAAACCATTGCCCAATAAATAATCCTCTACACTCCTTCTAACTAAAGAATATAGCAGATGTAAATAAAACCTATGTGATCTTGAAGCCTGTCGTTAGCATCAAATTCATAACTTGTAACAAGTTTGGAAGCCAATTGAAAAGCTCAGAGGTCATGCAGGTTTAGACCGGTATTCAAGAACTAAGCTTTTCGCGAAGAGCAACTCTCAGCCCATCTCTCCATAGTTAATTATGTGGGTCATGCAGAACTCAATGGTTCACTTTATTCGACATCATGTACTAACAAATATTTATTAAAAAAGTTTCCGGTAAGAATTGAAAGATGAGAGCTTCAACTTACGGAAGATGGAGATGGCATGACACACACCCTCTTCCCTTCAACATTTTAGACCTATCAGCATCTTACCTACCTTATCAAAAGTACTTGAACGGATTATAAATAAACAACTTACCGCCAAAAAAGTACTGAAGATGAGACCGTTATAGTCTTGAAATCGCGATCTACTTAGAAGATTTATATGAGGAGAGGTAAGAAACATTTAATTTCACCATAAATTAAACCTCATAGTGATTAATTCCTATAAAAGTTAAATTTACCGACTATTTAAATGAACACGAACTTCTTGACACCAATCAGGATTTCGGGCTGGTTACAGCACGCCATCTGCATTACTTAACAATACTGAGGACATAGGCCTACGTGAGGCTATGGGTCAGAGTAAATTGACAATCCTAACTCTAATCGACTTTTCCAGAGCTTTTGACATGGTTAATATAAACATTTTACTGTCAAAATTTAAGTTACTAAATTTTTCTGAAAATTCAATTCAGTGGTTTTACTCCTACCTTACTGGCCGCCACAATGCATTGTTGTAGGTGATCGTTTTTCTTCATGGAGGTCAGTGGAATGCAGAGTGCCACAAAGATCAGTATTAGCTCCAATTTCATTTTCTATCTACATCAATGACATAAGTGACTGCATTAAACATTGCATATAATTATCATATCTACGTATGCTGATGACTTACAACTTTATATACATACTAGACCTGAACTGATTAGCGACACAATTAAACAACTTAATGAAGACCTTGACTCCATAGCAATGTGGACAAAACAAACAGACCTTATTATAAATCCTGAGAAGTCACAGGCAACTGTCATCGGCCATCAAAGTCTATTAAACAAAATTGACTATTCAATAATTTTTATAAATATAAATCAAACTGAAATTCCATTAAAACCCTCTTGAAAAATCTTGGTGTGTATTTCAACCAAAATCTTAGTTGGCAGGTTCATTTAAGAGAAACTTGCAAAAAAATATATTCAATCTTCCATTCCCTAAAAGTTTGAAAAATTTCCTTCCTTCTTCATTGAAAAAAATACTTGTCTCAACTTTGATTATGCCGCATTTCATTATTTCTTTCTTATTGACTTCATTATTGTGACTTACTCTTAACTGACATGAGTATCCATCCAGAGAAAGACTGCAACAAGTTCATAATGCTTGTGCACGTTATATATGCAACCTACGTAAATCCAGTATTTGAAATGTTGTCTTGGCTCTGATTGGAAGACAGGCGAAAGATACATTGCCTCTGCTTCTTATACAACATTTTGTCCACCACATCACCCCTTTATATTTCTACTTGTTTTCATTCGCTATCCTCCCACCATAACTTGAACATACGATCAAGAGAAAATTTAACTCTAGCTGTTTCTCTACATTGAACATCTCACTATTCATCATCCTTTTTCTTTCAGCCACCCGAATCTGGAATTCCCTCCCCTTGTATATCAAGGACTGTCCGACTCAAAAACAGTTCACTTCACATTTCCTTAGACAATATAATATATAACCGTGTTTCAGGTATACTTTTATTATTTCTTTATATTTTAACTTTCTTTACCAAGCCAATTACTTAATCTAATTATAGGTTATTTCTGTTATTATTATTATTATTACTATTTTTCTTTCTTTCCCTTGTCAACTTTATATTGTGTAATCTATATTATCTATTATGTATCATAATTCTTATTGTATGTATAATTTAACGCTGGTGAAGTGTAAGGGAAGACCTTATGGTCATAACTCCATCAGGTAAAAATAAATGACCTAGAGAGCTTGGTTCTTGAATACCAGCCTTATTTACATCTAATCTATTTTTTGGCTGAAAGGAATCCAACAGATAATAAATTGAATATTAATAATTGTTTATTATAATAACACTTCATTATTTACCTACATTTCCTATTACAGACTATGATACAAATAAACTATTTTTATTCCAATGAACTTTTCATGCTTCAGATTCCACATTTTAAATAAAATAAATATTAATTGCATTTAAATCAATGAACATTAATTTAATTGAAGATAGATGGTATAAATATGGTCAATTTTTAATTTATACACCACTTTAGTTGAATTGTCAACATATGTATGGAAATAGCTTTGAAATTTAATCCAGGCATTTGATACACAATTAAAATTGTACATCACAACTCCTCCCAGATTCAAGACAGAATTTTACAATTTAAATTTCCTATACCACCAGGTATGAATCGAGAGCTTATGTCCGCACGGCCATGAACCTACGGGTTCGACAGCACCAATGAGTAAGTACCAGGTATGAATCTGAACTTGAAGTCACAAAGTAGACATGATATTGTCTATGTCTGCATGGCAAACTTAGAGGATTTTATTTAAAACTGTGAACTGTTTATCATTTTTTATGGCAATACCTTTATATATTTCTGTAATTGTTCTTGATCCAATTCAATACAATTGTAAAGATGTTGTTCAGAGTACATGAGATAATCAATAGAGAGTTGAGCTAATTTAAATAACTTAACAAAATTGGGATCCAAAATCTTCACATATATTCACTATCAAGGTTGTAGTTTATTACACTGATCAAATTCTCTTGAAGTGATATCAGATCTCTATCCTGAACTAATCTGTCAATGTCTATAGAACCTGAAAACAATTTAAAAGTAATAATACAATAAGTGCATACTGCAATAAAGTATTTTAAAATTTCATCATGAATATTAAATTAGTTTCTAGTTGTATTAGCTGATTACCTATTCTATGCCAGTCTACTCTGCCTCTTCGTAAGCTGAAATTAAAACCCATTTCTTTGGCAATTCTTGGAAAATCCTTTGGTCCATTTGATCTGATACCCGTCATCGTATTAAAATTTAAGGAATTATCATTAAATAAAAAATATTAGGTAAATTATAATAAATACTGTGTAAGATTATCTTACTTTCCTAACCTAACCTACTCATTTATTATAACAAAGCGTCGCTTGTCTCCCATAGCAACGCTTAACCAAACATTACATTGCCATATAGATACTTAAAATTCAACAACAACAAAACTGTATTAACTGTGTTACCAATCTGTAAACGTTGGCAATTCTGATTCTGAGTATCAAGGAAGTTTAGTAATACAAGTGTATTGTTTTTCTACTGTTTTGATGGTTATGAAGTGTCTTATTAAAGTTGAAAGACAAGTATTTATGTTTAGATAATAGTTGCTATAACCAAACAATGATTTTATCTTTCAAAGACGACCATAAGCAACATTTATCTATATTAATTTCTCAGCCTATAAATGGTAAGTGCTTGAATTAAATGTTTTAATAAACACTTGCTAATGACAAGGTTATGTATGGTATTGACATAAAATTTGTACCAGTGTTACAGGATTTCTGTAAGCTAGCATTAGATTTTCTGCGAAAAGGCCCAAACACAAAATTATATCAGTCAGCAGCTCGTAAGTATTTTGCTTGGAATGAAGTGCAGAAAAAAAGAAAAGTAAATCCTAGCAAGTTTTGACATCCTTATAATTCATTTTATCCTACATTTTCTTTCTGTAGAAAAGTTGGAGGTTCAGCCAGATATTATTCGAAATGCAGTAGAAGGTTTGGTGAATTTACTGGTCGAAAGCTGTAGACATCAGGTACTTTTCTTTTCTTTTTTTTTTTTTTTTTTTTTTTTTTGTTAATATATTTAGATTTAGGCAATTGCAGTCATTTAGGTTTTTTTTAATTATTTTGCAGTTTATAATCATATGTTCATAATGATGGATTTTTAACACACTGAATTATACAGAGGTGATTATTGTAGGATTAATTAAGTATTCTCTTTTTAACAGCTGAGTGAACTTGACTTCCGCGACTCTGTGTTAACATTAGGATTTAGTGAAGAACATCAGGAAGCACTTGAACTTTTCTATAAAGGAAAAAAAAGAGAGGAAATATGTGAAGTTCTGTCCAGACTCACTTTTGATCTCCCTCATTATCGAGATCTTGAATGGAGATTTGAAGTGCAGGCAAGTTGAACATAACATAATCTCCCTATATTTATAAATTTGACCATTCTAGTGCACATGACAGTTTTTGGAAAAACTTTACCTTACCCAATATATATTATAAGACCTATAGAACAACAGTGTGCATGTACAGAGTTTATAGAGCCAGCGATAACCCACCATCAAACCACACATTGATTATCATCCTTGCCTAGTGGGCTATTGCTACTTAATCACATATCGAAAATTATCTTTGCCTAGTGGGTTATTGCTATTTGAAGCCGTACTAAAGTTTATACAGCTTTTGCTAGATGGCAGCATATCGCTGTGAAATATGTATGACCAATCTTTGCAATAAATTCTCAAATCTATTTTAAAGAAATATATCAAAGACTGCCCGACTCAAAAACAGTTTAAAAAGAATCTATCTTCATATTTCCTTAGACAATATAATATATAACCATGTCCCATGTATACTTTTATTATTCCTTTATATTTTAAACTTTCTTTACCAAGCCATTTACTTAATCTAATTATAGGTTATTATTTTATTATTATTATTACTATTTTTCTTTCTTTCCCTTGTCAACTTTATATTGTGTAGTCTATATCTATTATGTATCATTAATCATATTTTTTATTGTATGTATAATTTAATCCTGGTGAAGTGGAAGAGAAGACCTTATGGTCTTAACTCCATATGATAAAATAAATGAATAAATAAAAACTAAAAATAATAATATTCAAATTCCCAAACGTTTATTAAAAATGGATATACACTAACTTCTCTCTTTCTAACGTAACAAAAAAAGGTTACGGTGCAAAAAGTGGGCATCCAAATTTCGATGTAATTTTGGTTTTAAAAAAATTTGCTGATTCTTTTACAAGCCCAACCCACCACTTAAAGACTCTCTGAAGGACTTCTCCCTTGGCTTTTCCATCCAAAAATAAATCCATCAACCCCAGTTGGGTTTGATCCCACAACCCTTGGGACCAAAAGAAAGCAATTTAACTCCTAGACCACCAAGGTCAATAAAAAATTGTATAAAAATCTTATTTATTTATAATTTCAGTTGGCATCGAGAGCTCTACAACACCAAGTAACACCTCTAGTTACCATGAACTTGGCACTTGAAACAAAAAATATTCTTCCAAGTGGAGGGGAAATTAACCCAACGATAAGGAACGTAGTGCTTCAGACGGACCCCACAAACTTGCTGCATATTACACAAGTACTGGAAGAAGCTCTTCAGGAAAGCCAAAGCCAACATTCCCGTAGGATACAACGCATATTTAAATAATAACTGCTCAAGCAATTGATTTGTTTACTGTTCAGTGATGAGTTACTCTATATGAAATGCAGACACTGGTACTCATTTTCTTTTGATATATTTGTAATGTAATAGAAAACAATATTTGACTGCAAGTAAGAACCAGTCTTTAAAATATTTTACACATTTTCACAGATTATAGTGTTGTTAATTTGTTCATTCTTTATTAAATAAATGCTTTTCATTATAGAAATTGTTAAGGAAAAAGTGCCTAATTTTTAAAGTTGGAAATTAATACAGAGTTGCCTGTGACATTCTTGGTGGCAAGCCCTTGTTGTTTTCAATGAGTGGGGATATGTACAGTCACTAGAATCTGCTATTGATATTACAGTATTCATACTTATTACGTATTTTAAGAATTCACACTATGATATATATTCATTTAGATAACATTTTATTACTCACCTCATATTTTTCTTCTTTTTTAATTTAAACTAGTTTTGGAACTTTACACTTAAGTTCCATCATCAGTATCCCCGCGACCATTGTTCTGTCATCTTGAAGAGCCGTCTTTCACTCCCTTTATGCATGGTCTGAAAAAACATCTTATCAAAAAGAAGGCTAAATTATTAAAACAAATAGAAAACCAAAAGAACTCACTGTTTGGGAAAAGATCTACATTCAAAGTAGCGAAATGGAGAAATTGATGAACTTTGAAGTTCCTGGGGAGAATTACCTGATTTTGAGGTTTTTTAGTCTGCCAACAGAGGATGCGAAAGATGGCTCTTTAAGACGACAGAACAATGGTTGCAGGGTTACTATGTTGGTACTGAAGTGTAAAATTCTGGAACTAGTTTAAATTAAAAAAAAGAAAAGAAAAATATGAGACGAGTGATAAAATTTTACCTAAAAGTATTCATACTGTTAACTAGCCTTTCTCCAATCTCAAGTTTTTCCTCAGTAAGAACACTTGTGTTCTCTTTTTACATTTATTTATAACTTTTTACGAACTTTATTATAATGTGATTATAATGTGATGCGATGCAGTGGCACCTGTATTTGGGTGAAGTTTTTTTAAAGTTTTGAGAGGTGGGTGACCAAAGACTACAATTTTGGATGTATGTGGGGCAAAGCATACTCGAGAGATGGGGCAGCTGGCAGTTCTCTGTGAATTTCTCAGCTGGCTGGTAGATGCAGGAGGGTATAGAGATTGTAAGTAAACCAATATGGGAAGCCTGAACAGGTGACTAGATAAAAGTAGACCCAGGGGAAGACAAGAAAATATGGGATTGTAGTGTACAGAAACTTCTAAAGATCTGAAAAGTGACATAAGAAAAGGCCAACATATTAAATAGAAAGGAATGGAAGACTTTTTGTAAAATTTCAATGCCTACAAAAATGCGTGGGTTGTAACAAAAAAAAAATATTGTCCTGCGTCGTTGCCAAGTGGTTAAGGTAAGATGCCTTAGCACAGAGCTACGGGACTTACACTGGTTTGAGTCCCCATGGAGAAGAAATTTTCTCATGGAATTTTGGCCAGTATGGGGCCGGTGCCCACCCAGCATTGTGAGGCATTTGGGTAGCTACAATAAGTAGCGATTCCAGGTTGAGAAGACCAGCTATAACAGCTGGGGGACCCGACATGCTGACCACATGTCATCCCTACACTGGCTTACACCTTTGCGATTATCATATGTGGATATAAGGCCAGCAGCCGGATGGTTGGCCAAGGGCCTTCTAGGCCTGTCACGCTTTGAGTTAAATATTGTTGTAACAAAACTGTTGGCAACACTGCTGTAGAAGCGAAACCAGACAGAGATAATTGATGTAACTTCTGTCACATGTTAATATATGTCTCTCCTATCTTAGAGTAAATGGACTCGTCCGTACATCTCAAAGCGCATGAGCTTTGGAGAGAGGAAGTTTGTATCATCTGAATTGCCACTCTAAGCTGTTGTGTTTTGCTATGTTTACAAAGCAGGAACAGCAATCTCAGTTGAAAATGTAATGTGCCCAGCATTGCAAATGAAGCATCCATATTTTTTGTAGGACCCTCCAATAATTTTGCAGATAAAGCTTGGGCACACACGGCACACCCTGTAGCTGATCTGTACCATCACTGGGGGGTGGGAAGTGCTTTTCCATCCACCAAATCCATCGGACTGAAGCCCCTTTGATTATGATTGATCCCTAAGATGAAGGAACCGAGATTCTGCTGGCATTAAGGCAGTCCATCAGAAACATCAACAGAACAGGAGCTGCTACAGAAAAACTACGATTTCGACATCGCTGGCAATGCAATGAGTTGTAGACAATGCTGGGTACTACATTGAAGGACTGTAGAAGTTGTTAGAAGCCTGTTAGTTATATACTAGTAATAAATAAATGGTTGCCACTATTAAAGTTACAACTAAATATAAGAGGACTGGACTAAAGTTTAATTGTTTTATCCTCCTGCATCCTTATGTCTCATACTAAACTCTTTTTCCCGAACATCCATACCAGGCAAGAAACCGACCTAAATCCAATTTTCATACACAATTCCTCACAAACCAACAGTACCTACATAGAATTGGAAAAGCAGTCTCACCGAAGTGCCCATGCTCAGAAGACGACCAAACAGCTGTACATATTTTACTTCACTGCAAGCTACAAGAAAAGATCAGACCAGCGCACATCAAGAACCCAAACATAGTGCTACAAAAAGTTATCAAAATGCCATGAACAATCAAGTACATAAACAAAATATTCCAGACACTGAAATAAACCCAATTAAACTAAATATCCTGCATTATACCCACAGGGTAAAATGAAGCCATACTTCGTTACTGCCCCCAAGGCAAAAGATCGCTGGGACATCCAAAAAATGCACTGGATGGAAAATTCCTCTTTGAGACCATAAAGGGCCAAATGGCCTAATACTTGCATTGATGATGATATCCTGTGATTTACCCACAGGGTAAAATGCAAGTTGCAAGAACTTCGTTCAAATAAAAATAAATCCTTATGTATCAATAATACCACTGGCATTTTTTTTTTTGCACTTTGGGATTAACTCCAACTATGATTGTTAGTATGATATTTGATACCTTCATAGCTTCAAGCTCTTTTTTTTTTTTTTTTTTTCCAACTGCAGTCTTTATAAGCAACATCAATTAAAGAGCAAAAAGTTGGTTGAGACCAAAGGTATCATATATTTTACCTTACATAAAACTACCTTAAATGCCTCCCCCTAAAATATATATACATTTCTTTTTTTTTTGTTTCTTGAAAATTTGTTATTTTGACCCCTATGAACACATCAAACATGAAAATAAAATTATAGTTGACAAAATCTGAATTCAGGACCCCCATAATTCTATTCTATAGTGTTCTTCTGGAAGGCAGGTCTTTCACTGCATTTTCTTTCATTTTCATGCTATGCTTGCAGCTTTATTAGGGAATTACAGGTGTGGTAGTTTCCCATTGCTTTCCACATCAGTGAATGATAATGTTCGGGTACCGTTTGGGCCTTAAAGCATTTGTCTTACAGGTGAGGAAAAACCCCGAAAAAACCTCACCTAGGTCCCGATCAAGAATCGAACCTGTGCCTGCTGCGACAAGGCAGCATGCTATTTTGAGACCACAAGCCCCCCCCCCCCCCAAAATTGTTATGTACCCACCCAATTTTTTTTTTATATTTGGCTTCCTAGAAACCCATTAAGCATAAAAAAGAGTACATATCTTAATCAATGGTAAAGAGAAAACATTTTGCCTGAACGGGGAATTGAACCCCAAACCTTCAGCTTTCCATGCTGACACTCTGACCACTGAGCTAATTCAGGCTACATTCCCATCCAAGCATAAATCCTCCCTTTATCTTACTCTCTTGGTCCCACATTCAGTGCAATGAATCATGATTCACAAATACACAATGAATGGCTTCGACCTGAAGAAGACATGAAGTGACTCCACACAGCTATAGCATTATTTATTAAATTAATGTTGAGAAACTGAAGCTATTACTATGATAGAAATAAATAAATGAATGAACACAACTAAATTATTGTAATCAGTGGTAAAGATAAAAATTGTTGCCTGAACCGAGAATCGAACCCCGAACCTCCAGCTTTCCATGCTGACGCTCTGACCACTAAGCTAATTCAGGCTACATTTCTCTTTATCATTGATTACAATAATTTAGTTGTGTTCATTAATTTACGTGTTTCTATCATCATAATAGCTTTAGCTTCTCAATATTAATTTTAGTATATATCTTGTTAAAATTTTCTTCGGGATTCAGGAAGTTATACTCAATCTGTAGTTTCAAGGAGTCACATTCTACATATTAAGAAGCATTTTTCACAATACTTGCTTCGTCACTTTGAATTAGGAATTTGTGAAGCAAGATACACAATTGGATTGTTTGATATGCATAATAAGAAGAAGCCTTGTAATGTATGATAAGTTGACAGATGTAACAGGATTCCATATGATATAAAAGTATCACTTACGAGACTTGGAGTTGTAATAGTGAGCCTCTTCGTGAGTGGCACTTTACACAGCAGCGACGGTGACATCAACAGGCTTATCAGACTCAAGTAGGCAACTCACAAGGTTGTTTTCTTTGTCTCCTTCAGGATTCTCATGTAAGTACTTTTTTATTTATGATATTTCATTACTTTACATATGATATTAATTTATACTAACAGTCATTTCTTATAGTACTTTAACAGAATGTCAGCAACAAGCCTGATGATGTTGCCACAGTTGGCTGCCCCTTGGCATGGAGTAGCCAATCATACTGTTGTGGATAAAGTTCCACCAGAAATGTTACATCTCATTGATGCTCACTGGTAAGATATTAAATGTTTTTTTATTAGAATTGAAATCAATTTTTCATAGCTTTAATTACTATACAAGGTGTTATGGTCAAGCCTCCCATTTTTCATTTAATCATTGCCAAAAAGTTATGCAAAATTTTAAAATGAGATTGTTGTTAAAAGAAAGAGAAATTCAAAAAAAATTGTCATTTAACTTTTATAGGAAAAATCACTATGAGGTTTAATTTAATCATGATTGTTATCTACTTTCTTTTTTGAAGTTGACAGTTCGGCCACTATGTTATACAACAGTTTCATAAAGCAAAAGTTAGCAACTTGTGAAGTACTCAATACAGTTTCAACTTAGTATGAAGTAACATTATGAATTACAACGTATATAAGAGAAAAATCTGTGTCTAGATCGGAACTCGCCCCAATAGCTCAGATGGTAGAGCATTGGCCTAGAAAGTCAAAGGTCCCGGGTTCGAGTCTCGGTCTGGATGAACATTTTTCTCTTCAAATATCAAATATAACATTATGAGGTTTTTAATTAAATATTAAGAAAATGTTTATCACCTCACCTCATATTCTGTCTTCTTTTTAGACCAGTTTTTGAATAATTACTATTCCATCTTCAGTACAGGGTTCCCACAAA
Source organism: Diploptera punctata (assembly GCA_030220185.1). NCBI lineage: Eukaryota > Metazoa > Arthropoda > Insecta > Blattodea > Blaberidae > Diploptera > Diploptera punctata. The sequence goes on along the minus strand of JASPKZ010003868.1, from coordinate 1,460,830 downwards.
TGCTCTTTCGGGTTTCGAATACGTATAATTTGCATTTAAATAAACTTACAAACATGAAACTAGTACTAATGGAAAGAGAAACTTAAAAAGTTTCGGTTACAGTACCTTACAGATGTTCAATGTGAGTTCCGTTGGTAACACGACACACATCAAGCCTGTAGTTCATTCTGCCCAGGAACGTTGTAGCATATCATGGTCAACTGTTTCGATGGCTGCTGTGATGTGCCCTCTTAGATCAAGGACAGTCTGTGGAAGAGAGATCTTTGACATAACCCCACAAAAAGAAGTCAAGGGTTGTGAGGTCTGGTGACACAGAGGCCAAGGAAGAAGTTCTTCATCGTCATTACCAATACGGTCAATCCATCAGTTCAGTAGTCTGGTGTTGAGCTCCAATCTGACTTCATTATGAAAATAAGGAAGTGTGCCGTCCTGTTGAAAGTTCACATTGGACATTTCTTGTTCCAATTGAGGCAGGAGCCATTGTTGTAACATATCCAGGTACTCACATCCTCCAATTGTTTTCTCTACAAAGAAGAATGGGCCGTACACTTTCTGCAGGCTTAAAGCACAGAATTCGTTCACTTTAGGAAAGTTTCGGACATGCTGCACATACGTATTGGGTTTTTCCGACCCCCAGATTCTAATGTTATGTTTGTTCGCTTTACCTGAAAGATGGAAGGTGCACTCATCACTAAACATTATGGATTCAAAAATCCCATCATTTTCCATGAGAGTCTGAATATTCTTGCAGAAAGTATGATGCACCATTTTATCTTCTTCCTTTAAGAACTGCAGCATCTGCAATCGGTATGGATGAAATTTCAAACATTTACGCAGAACTTTCCATATGGTGGATTTAGGGATCTGCAGCTCCCTACTAGCTGCAATGGTTGATTTTTGAGGTCTACATGTAAAATATTCATGAATCCAGTCTACAGTTGCATCACTTACAGCCAGGCATCCAGAAGATTTCCTCCTACAGATGCACCCTCTTGTCATAAAATCAGAGTACAAACATTAAAAATCTGTATATAGAAATAAATATAAGTTTTATGAAATTTTCTTACATTAATAATTGAGTTTGTATTTTTTAAACATTCTTACCTCATATAATAGTTAATTTAATCGGACATATGTGCAAGGCTGTTGCCCCGCCTTCAGCGTTTCACAAACTGATTTTTTCTTTTCTTCATATGTCCGACTAAACTATCATATGAGGTAAGAATGTTTAAAAAATATAAACTCAATTATAAATTAAACCTCATGATGTTACTTCCTAATGATTTAAAAATTTTCTCACATTGTTGAAACATAATTAATGATTTCTGTTTACTAGGTACCAGTTTCCTCCTCTGAACCCTTTATGGCATGGAATTCTCGGTTTTGTTATTGCTGTTCTTGGATTTATCTCATGGATGGGTAATGGTGTTGTTATTTACATCTTCTCCACAACTAAATCCCTCCGAACACCATCCAACCTTCTGGTTGTCAATCTGGCATTCTCTGACTTCCTCATGATGATTATTATGTCACCTCCTATGGTTATCAACTGTATCTATGAAACATGGGTTCTGGGTAAGTTTTTATTATAGTTATTATTTAAAAAAATTAACAATAGGATTGTAGTGCAGATGTCTTAATATTGCAATTAAAAATGTACAAATTACTATTCTAGAATGTAATTAGTGACTTGAGGAATTTATATATATATATGATTAAGAAAGTTTTCTTGGGTTTTCTACATCATGGATTCAAGGTCAGCATTATGGCATGATTCCACATGCCATTATTATTATCAAGGAATGATAATGGCGTGTGGGATCATGTCAAAATGTCGGAATCAGTGGCCAGAGGCTGACCTCGAATCCATGATATTTGATAATGCCATGTGGGATATGCCGAAATGTCAGAATCAGTGGCCAGAGGTCGACCTTGAATCCATGATGTGGAAAACCCAAGAAAATTCTCTTAATCATACTTATATCTGCAAAAATCTACAGATGACATATATATCTTATTTAAATGGGCTGCCAAGCAATCAGGAGCAATTCTCAGCAAAATAAAGCCGCTGAATCTGACACAGAAGTTTAATTATAGTTGAGCATGATTTGTTCATGCTGTCAGCAATCCAATTTGTTGTGATCTTATTAGTCTGTTTATTAGAATTTTTGGGGATTATCAGCAAAACAACAGAATGACATACTTTTTTTAAGAGAAAAATGATATGCTCAGACCGGAACTTGAGCCTGGGACCCTTGGTTCTCTAAACCGACCAAGTGCTCTACCAACTGAGCTACCAGAGCAAGTACCAATCTAAATGCAAATATTTCTCTATATATGTTGTAATTCCCACCCACCAAATGTTATGAAGCCTTTGCTTCTATCTTTGCAAATGGTGGCTTCTTTATTAAGAAGACATATATTTGGGAATTATACATTACATTATAAATGCCAGTATGGCTTTTTTCAATGTTTTTATTATTCATTTCATACATCTCAGTGATGGATAAATCACCTGTCCTGGTCTGAGCGTATAATTTTTCTGTTTAAATTGAAGAAGTAATTTGCTGTCCCACGTTGTGTTGACGTTTTGAAGCAGTAATTCTCTTCATGCCCAATGTTGTAGTACATTTTGGAGAAGGATTTGTGTCCCAAAAAGATTTACTGGTTCAGGTTAGGTTCAATTTTCTCTTCTTAGGGTCGGTAATTGGTACACTGGATAGGAAAACACTTAAAAATCACTAAAAACTGTTTTCTTGTAGAGATAATTGTACATTATTTTATTATTTAATTTCCCAGCAGATCAAGTAAATATAGGTGGTATTATTCTTCACCGTCAATTAAAATTAAATTATTTTCTTTTCTTGAATCAACTATTCTTCTTGTATTAAATATTACATTTTATCTTGAGAACTCTTCTTGGTTCTATCTTTGTAGAAAGTTATATGCAGAATGACTAGTGTAATTCTTTTATAATTTTAAAGAACATTATTACATCACATGATGGTAATTTTAAATTCTATTGGTTAATAGTCCATTAAATATAAGGTTTAAATTTGATTTGTTAAATAAAAAAGTTAATTGTTTTAACATCCAATCAGAGTTCAGTTTACTTTCATTTAAAAATATGAAGTTAAGCAGGTGTTCTTATTACAGTTATAACAGAAAGCTTTATAATTTTGACAACAATTACTTAAAACAATTTTAAAAGCATTATTTAGAAAGACTGTTATGTAATACAATTTCTTTAATTGTTACTGAGACATTTATTCAACAATGAACATCAATGAATTATTTAGATGTTTTTTCTTTATTTAAGTTATATTTAAACATTAAAAGAATTTTAAAATACAAAATTATTAACTTAAACTTTCATATTTAAATTAATATCGGGAAGTAAACATTATGAGGTTATATCATTAATAATGAATGGAGAACATATTTTAATTGACTCACCTCATACATTTTCAAACTTCTTTGATACCGACGGTTTCAGACAAAATCATGTCCTTCATCATGACTGATGAAGGACATGATTTTGTCTGAAACCGTCGGTATCAAAGAAGTTTGAAAATGTATGAGGTGAGTCAATTAAAATATGTTCTCCATTCATTATTAAACTTTCATATTTATTATGATATTAAAATCCTGCTATAAAATATGATTTATCTATCATTGAGATGTATGAAATGAATAATAAAAACATCGAAAGAAGCCGTACTGGCATTTATAGTATAATTCCCAAATATATGTCTTCTTAATGAAGAATCTGCCATTTGCAAAGATAGAAGCAAAGGCTTCATAGCATTTGTTGGGCGGGAATTACAATGTATATAGAGAGAGATTTGCATTTAGATCGGTACTTGCTCCGGTAGCTTAGTTGGTAGAGCACTTGGTCTAGAGAACCAAGGGTCCCGGGTTCAAGTCCTGGTCTAAGCGTATAATTTTGCTCTTTAAATATGATTTATCCATCATTGAGATGTATGAAATGAATAATAAAAACATAGAATGCCATAACTTAAAAAGAAAGATTAAAAAATGCACAAATTGCTGTTGTAGAATTTAGTTAACTGATCTGAGGTGTGTGTATATATAAATATATTTGGGGAGAAAAAAGACAAGAAATAGAGGAAAAATGAAATAGAATTTCTTATAAATCCAAACTAAAAAATTGTGGGGGGAAAAAATGTGTGTTATAATTATAACATATATATATGACTGCTTCAAAAGTTAGCTCAAAATCATGGAAAACAGAATTGCCAACCCAACGATTTGTTATATTGATTGGTCTTGTAACCTCAATCAGTAAGAAAAATTTAAGATAATTTTTTTACATAAACTAAATATAGCTGTCGTACCTATATAACTGAAACGTGCTGATAAGTACTTGCATGGTATAAAAATAATAATGATATAGTACGTAGTGACGAAAGGTGTTACACTTAAAAAACAGATTTTGGTACCACAACATAATGCTTCATCTAATTGATAGCATTCGAGATACTTTACAAACCTGTGATCATATACTTCGTAACCTGTGATCCATTCTAGCATGCAGATTCCAACACTTTGCTGACAATAACTGAATGCAGTCTAGTGGTTTAAGGAATTTTGCCTTGGCACAGAGCTAAGGGAGTAGTGCTGATTCGAGTCCTCATTGGTTAAGAAATGTTCTCATGGAATTTCGGTCAATATGAGATCAGTACCCATCCAGCATTATGAGGAATTTGTGTAGCTACAGTAAGTAGCAGCTCCAGACTGAGGGAACTGTATATAACATTTGGGGGGACCTGACATGCTGATACATGCCTTCACTATAATGGCTGGATTATTGTCCACTTCTGTGATTAAGCCATGGGCATGAGAAAAATAATAATAATAATTATTATTATTATTATTATTATTATTATTACTATTACTACTAATATTAACTACTACTATTGTTATTTGCATTGAATAAACAGGTCCTTTAATGTGTGAGATCTATGGGATGTGTGGCTCGCTGTTTGGTTGTGCTTCCATCTGGACCATGACTATGATAGCTTTGGATCGATACAATGTCATTGTCAAGGTGAGTTATATTCTTAGCTAAATTGTCTTATGTAATGGGTTTTATATAAGTATTATGGTGTAGGGATATGACCACATCGCCCATTTCCACACAAACAGCCACCTGAGTATTGGTGAGAAAACCATAACTATCGAGTTTGGATGGAAATGTCCAAACTTTGTCTCAAGAACTGAGGAAGGCAGGTCCGGTTGCCTAGTTGGCAACACCATCACTAAAATCAGAAGCTGTGGGGAAATAACCCTCACTTCTTAAAATCCATTATTAAAGAAACCATAATGAAAGCTAGCCAGCATGACATGGCTCTGAGAAGAGAACTAGACAATGTGCCAAAGAGATCTCTGGAATGGAATCCACAGAGATTATCTAGAAAAAGAGGAAGACCAAAAATTAAATGTTGCAGTATAGTATTATCACCTCACTATGATGGTTTTCCAGCAGTTCGCTTTGTTTCCCCGCAGCTGTTATATATAATTAAATACAAAGATGCTGACTACCGTCACTATAATAATTCTGCACGTTAATCATTGTCAAGCATTGCTGCGCGACACCCATTTTTATATAAATGGACAACTATCATAGTGAGCGATAATAATAAGAAATTAAACAAAAAGGGAAAATTTACATATTAAATTTAGGAATTTTTAACATTATGAAGTTCAAATTCATAAGAATTAAATTAATCGTGATTATTTCATACCTCATACTCCTATATTTCTTTAAATACAGCACTGCAGTATCGGCAATTTCTTATCACCATCATCAGGTGTTTTCACGATTGTCAATTTTTACTTTTGTTGATAATTATTCAAACTGCCATCTGATGTTCTTTTAAAGAATTATTTTCTAAACTGCCATCTGGTGTTCATTTTCATTAATCATTTTCTAAACCGCAATCTTTGTATTTTTGAAAAACTTTGTAATCAAGCTAGGTTCATCTGGAATTTCGAAGTTCATAGTTCTAGTATGGTTTTTTTGAATATATATTTTTTCCCAAACTGTTAAATCTAAAGGTTTAGATAGATGTTTCAAAAGTTTTGCTTCTTTTTCAATCCTATGATGCTCTAATAAACTATGTGAAAAATCAGCTATAGCAGCACATAGTTTATTAGAGCATCATAGGATTGAAAATGAAGCAAAACTTTTGAAACATCTATCTAAACCTTTAGATTTAACAGTTTGGGAAAAAACATATATTCAAAAAAACCATACTAGAACTATGAACTTCGAAATTCCAGATGAACCTAGCTTGATTACAAAGATTACAAAAGTAAAAATTGACAATCATGAAAACAGCTGATAATGGTGATAAGAAATTGCCGATACTGCAGTGCTGTATTTAAAGAAATATAGAAGTATGAGGTATGAAATAATCACGATTAATTTAATTCTTATGAAAAAGGGAAAAGTTGGAATGAAGTCAGGAATTTGGCAAAAAAATAGAGTCCAAGTGACATGCTTTCACAAAGGTCCTGTGCTTCCAAGAGGAGTGACAGGAAGACTTTGGCATAAAAAGCCAAAGGTTCTGGGTTCAAACCCCAGTCTGAGCATATATTTTTCTCTTCAAATATAATTTGTCCATCAGTGAAAAGTTTTAAATTAATAATGAAAACATCAAAAGAAGCCCTACTGGTTTTATAAAGTAGTGTTTAAATTCCCAATAAAAAGTCTTCTTAAAAAGAAGCCGCCATTGTGTGATCGAGTGACAATTCGTAGTATTTGGCACTCGGGAATTAACATGTATAAGAGAAAAATTTGTGTTTAGATTGGAGTGCTCAGGTAGCTCAGTTGGTAGAGGATTGGCATAAAAAGCCAAAGGTCCTGGGTTCAAACCTCAGTCTGTGCGTATATTTTTCTCTTCAAATATAATTTGCCCATCAGTGAAAAGTTTTAAATTAATAATGAAAACATCAAAAGAAGCCCTTCTGGCTTATAAAGTAGTGTTTAAATTCCCAAAAAAAGGTCTTCTTAAAAAAGAAGCCACCGTTTGTGTGATCGAGCAACAATTCATAGCATTTGGCGCTCGGGAATTAACAATGTATAAGAGAAAAATTTGCATTTATATTGTAGTGCTCAGGTAGCTCAGTTGGAAGAGCTTTGGCATAGAGTGCCAAACGTCCCGGGTTCAAACCCCAGTCTGAGTGTATATTTTTCTCTTCAAATATAAACTACTATTAATTATATTATTTTTGGTCTGATCATGACTAGTCTGGACAAGCTGACGATAAAACAGAGTTGTTTTGAAACATGTTCAAGAACAAATCAACATTAATATTGAGGTAAGATGATCAGACCAAAAATAATATAATTAAAATAACTTCAAAATATCACTTCCTAAAATTAAATATTAATTATAAACTACTATTACTTTATAAATATCATAATATATTTATATTATTCAATATGTTGAGTTTTAAGATTTAATGAGTGTTATAGACATGACAGTTAAAACTGATTTACAGTACATTCATTTAATACAAAACATGTACTAACTCTGAAAATTGTATTATCCTAGGGTTTGTCAGCAAAACCATTGACAATAAAAACTGCACTGATTCGTATTGTAGCTGTATGGCTGTTTGCACTTGCTTGGACTATTATGCCTATGTTTGGATGGAACAGGTACATATACCATTGATTATATGACGCCTCAAACTCTATTTCAACAAAAAATTGATTTATCTGGTTCTTTTCAGAACCATTTCTGGCTATTTTGTTTTAAATATCTTTCTTAAGCATTTATTTATAAATACTTGCAATTTGTTTTCCTATTTTTTTATTAAGGATTTTTTCTAGATTATAGTAGTTATCCTTCAGCCCAAGTGTATTTTGTTCTGTACTCAGCATCTTCTTCTTTGAGGTCTCTGCTGATCATGTTTCTTCTCACTTCATTCATCCACTGTTCCCTGGATTTCCTTCTCCTCCTGCCTTCAGCATTCCAATCCAGCATAATTCTTGGAATTCTATTATTCTCCATCCTCTTCAGATGTACATACCATTTCAAACTTCGTTCTTCTTTACTTCTACAATATTATGTTTAACATTAATTATTTTTCTCATTTCTGGTTCCAAATTTTCTTTTTTCTTGATTTTGTTGATTCCCTTCGCCATAAATCCATCTCTGTTGTCAATAATTTTTTGCTTGCTGTCTACCTAAAGTTCAGTTCTCTACACCATACAACATACCATTTTGCACTAATGATTTAAATATCAATGTCTTGGTTTTATTTATAATATTTTTACTCCATATCGCTGAATTTAACATTCCAATTACTTTTCTTCCTTCACTAATTCTTTTCTCAATTTCACTATAACTTTTCCCATCTGATTCTAAAATTGATCCTAAATACTTTAATTTTTCAACTTTCTTAATTTCCACATTTTCACATTGTAATTTCTCTTCATTATCTAGTTCTGTTGTGAGATTTTTCCTAATTTTACTTTTTTTTTTCCTCCCAAGTTTTACAAGCTTACAACAAAACAGTTATAATATTAGTTATTTCAGTCTACTGTAGTGTCAGTAAGTTAGTTCATTAGTTAATGAATGAGTGGAGAAAATGCTTTAACATCTCACCTCATAAACTTGCGTGTCTTCATGATACCAGTTTCAAAAATATAATTTTCTTCCATCTTCAGTCAAACTCCAACTCAGACATGCAACTTTATGAGGTGAGATGTTAAAACATTTTCTCCAACTCATTCATTAATATAAATACCTCATAGTATTATCTCTCACTTTGATTTTGGTTAAAAGAGTTCATTAGTTATTTATTAATAAAATATAAATATCAATCCATTACTGAGCTTTCAAACAGTCGGAGTTTATCTGATAAAGATTTTCAAAACATGTCTAATGAGAGAAGCATATTCTAACGAGGTGAGGTGTGATGTTTCCGATTCATATTTATATTCTATTGATATTTACCTCATAATTAGAGCGAGGAATTTTATGAAATTTCATGTTTTAAACTATTTGTCAGAGAGCGCTGAGACTAAGTATCTTTACATTTCATGATATGTAGAATCAAATAAGACCAACAAAAAAATTCATATTTCATAATATTTTAGCAAAATGTTCATATTTTAGTGAAAATTTCATACTCCTTCATATTTTTCAACTTTCAAATTCCAGTATTTTTTTTTCAATGAAAGTTCTAGGAATTCATTAAAATATTTCTTGAAATAAACGTATTTATGTAATTTTTGACAGTGTAATGTGGTAGACAAGTGAAAATTCTTCAGTATTCCTTCTGAACAAGATAGATTTTATAAAAGCAAATAATTAGATGAGGAGTCACAGAGTGACAGATGGAGGTTTTTGTCCTTAACTCGATCCCTAGACAAGAACATGAGCCTAGATGAATAAGTAGAAAAACAACGTTGGAATATTCTATAGTCAGGTATAATAGCTTTCAACTCATTATTGCTACCTGAGAGCAGTCCTTACTTTGTGAACAGATCAGCATTTAAATATAAGAGAGACTGCTGGTAAACTTGAAGCAGTAAAGTAAAGTAATCCCACTACAAGGCCTCAAGAGGCCCTTGGGGTAGTAGGAGGATAAGGATACCACTTTTTCTGGAAATCGGCACTTGATGTCAGCCCAGCGTGATGGCCGCCTTTACCCCCAGAACAAGCGTCTGGTACTAATTTCCGTTTAAGTGCTTTGTGAAATTAGTAAAGTTCATGTAGGTAAGGGAATCAAACTATCGAATATAGCATGATACAAGTATGCTGCCATAACATTGTGTAATGTTGAGCATAATTTTTCATAGGACAAAACAATTCTGACCGACAGGCCTTATAGTTTACTATCAGAAAATATAAAAAAAAACTTCTGTGTATTACAAAGAGAATTGACAATTGGATTGTTCAAAACACAATTAGACCAAGATTATGGACACTATGTTAGACCCATTTCATGAAAAAAAAAAAGTTAAAATGGTTCTTAACTACATTTCACCATGTTTGAAGTTCAATATTAGATGTAACTTTAATTGCAAAGAGAGTTCTGAAACAATTCCTGGAATCAATTATGGACTAATAACTTTTAATATCTTGTTTCTCCAAATCTGACATCTGGAAAGGTTTACTTGTATTTTAAATCGTCCAATTTAATGTTATTGTTACACTTGCATCTCCAGGAATTTAATATCTTTATGCAATGTAAAAATAGCAATAATCCAAACTATACATGTTCTAAACTTTGTTAGTGCTATATTTCATGGAAACCTGTTTGATTTGATTACAATGTTTTGTTTCTTGTATATGTTTGGATTTCATAATTAAATATCATTCAATACATTAATTAATTGTATTATATATAACCTCTCATTTTTTATTTATGAAGGTAAAGTGATTCCACTACAGTCTTGGGAGGCCTTTGGGGTAGTGGTATGTTGAAGTTCCCACCTTTCTAGACAATAGACACGACATGTCTGTCGGTTGTCGGGTCTGCCTTATGTCTGCATTTGTGCCCAGAACAGCATCTAGTACTCAATTCCATTAGGATCTGAGACTCCAGGTCCACAATGCCACCAGAAGGTCTGGTCCAGCTAAAAATCTTGACAATATCGAGACTCGAACCCACGACTTTCCTGGTTGCACCACATTTCCTTATACAACTACACTATGGCGTGATCCATTAAAATTGTTTCAGACTATGAATATATTTTATATTGGGTCAGAATTAATAAAAAAGCTACTTAAAATCGAAATACAGTGAATATATTGATTTCTTGAGTTATAAATAAGTTCTGTTTGTCTCATTTATGTGCTGGTATGCACACTTAAGTTATAGTGGGCCTATGTATATAAATATATGTAAAAAGTTTAGAAAATAGTAGCTTCATAATATTTTTGCGTCATAATTTTCATATTTTTAATATTTTGTCTGTACGATTTCATATTTTCGTATAATTTTCTTCATATAATTCCTCGCTCTACTCATAATGCCACTTCCTATGAATTTTTAAAAATAGTTTTGGATTAATATTTTTCTCTTTAAAATTTAATTTTTCATTCAGCATGAGTATATATATTTACATAAAAACATCACAATATTAGCATTACAGCTATATCTATAATAGTGTTAAAATTGTAACAAAAGTCTTTTTGAATTAGATGCAGCCAGGTGGCATGTGGATGAAGATTCACTGCCTCAGGTGTGAAGGATCAGAGAGAGAAAAACTTGTTTGAAATAAGATCCCCAGATGGCATAGTTTTTTAATGCCTCAATACTTAGAACTAGAGATTTTGGGTTCAAATCCCAACTTGGGCAATTTTTTTTTTCTCTTCAAAAATTTAATTATGTATTAAATATATTTCATTATGATGTAACATTATGAGGTTCTTTTTAATATTAAGGTGAGTTAAGTTTTAGGAATTCACACTATGAGACATTATTTATTTAGGTGAGTGATAAAAAGTTTACCTAAATAAATAATACCTTAAAGTATGAATTCCTAAAAAAGTATTTAAAGACAACTGAAGTCTGAAAAGGAAAATACAAAATTCAAAATGGCAAACATAGCCTCAAATTCAAATTTTAACGAATATTTGTTGTGTCTTAAGAAAAAGTAAAAAGATTAATGAAGAATATGAAGTGATTGATAAAAGTTTACCTAAATTAATGTGAATCTTTAACATCTTACCTCGTATTAATATTTTATTTTAGGAAGTGATATTTTGAGGTTATTTTAACTAAAAATAATTTAATCTTACCTCGTAATTTGGTTGTGTTCTTGAGAATGTGCTTCAATTTGCATGCATATTATCTTCAGCTCATTTAGACTGTTGAATTTTTTTTAAAAATACATGAAACATGTTCTCAAAAACACAACCGAATTTCGAGGTAAGATGTCAAATAATCACATTAATTTATTTAACTTTCACAGGGAAAGAACACTATGAGGTTTAATTTAATAATTAAATTAATGTTTTTATTACCTCACCTCATATCCTTTTTCTTCTATACTGCAGTTTCGGAGCTTATCTCCATCGTCAGTAGCCTCTGGTCGACCGGTGTTATGTCGTTTCTTGGCGGTTTCCTTCTTACTTCTATCGGTGGACATATGAACCTCTGGATCAGGTCAAAATTTGCGGGAGTTTCAAAATTCATGAGTTTGTCTTTTTTGTTTTTTTGGATATGGAACTCACAGTCTGGGAAAAAATCCATATCCAAAAAAACAAAAAAGACAAACTCATGAATTTTGAAACTCCCGCAAATTTTGACCTGATCCAGAGGTTCATATGTCCACCGATAGAAGTAAGAAGGAAACCGCCAAGAAACGACATAACACCGGTCGACCAGAGGCTACTGACGATGGAGATAAGCTCCGAAACTGCAGTATAGAAGAAAAAGGATATGAGGTGAGGTAATAAAAACATTAATTTAATTATTAATCACATTAATATTAAGTTATTTAATAATTAAGACATTTAGTCTGTACATTCTTATCTCTTATGGTTGTTTTTGTCGAACGTATGTTTCAAGGCTTATGAGCCCCATTGTTAGCTGTTACAGACTGAATTTTCTCAAGTTGTCGGCCCTGATTCTTGATTCCTGTTCTCTCTGCCTCTGGTCCGATGAATTTACTAATGAGATTTCTTTCTCCGGGAATTTCAAAATTCATAATTCTTTCCTTGTTCTTCTGTATGTAGATATTTTACCATATGGTGAGTTCATTTTTGTTTTCTAACTGTTTTAATAATTTTGTGTTTACATCTTTTTGTGTTTTTTCTGACCAAACGTGAGCAGCCATTGCAAATTGTTCCACTTCTCCTTTTTTTCTTACATTTCTTATGTGTTCTTTAGTTCTAATGGTTAAATTTCTTTTTGTTTTCCCTATGTATATCTTATCACAGTCTGCACATTTTATTTAATATATTCCTGATTTTTTACCATCATCAATATTTTCATTTTTATTAGTTTATTTAAACTATAATCATTCTTTGGTACTAAATTAATATTACATTTTTCAAAAATCTTTTGAAATTTGTTGCATGCCCAAGGGTGATATGTGAGAATCAGGGCCGACATCTTGAGAAAATATCGGTATGTAACCACTGACGATGGGGCTCAGAAGCCTTGAAACATACGTTCGACAAAAACAACCATAAGAGGTCAGAATGTATAGACTAAATATCTTAATTATTTAACAAACCTCTTAATGTTACTTTCTATTATATTTTAAAATTAAATTATTTATTGTTTATGGATTTAATAAGCTTAGCTGTTTTGTTTGCTTATGTGAAAGATCAACCAACTTAAAAGCAATCTAATTCCAAAATTGCTAGATACATTGTATTGCCAATTTTATTATATCAGTAATCAACTTTTTTTTTCAATTTGCTTTATACATATTATGTTTCAGATATGTGCCTGAGGGCAACATGACTGCTTGCGGAACTGACTACTTGAACAAGGATTGGTTCAGCCGCAGTTACATTCTGGTTTATTCTGTCTTTGTTTATTATCTGCCACTTTTTACTATCATCTACTCCTACTGGTTTATTGTTCAGGTAAATTTTATGTATTTCCTGTATCATTATTGTAAGCCACTTGACATATTCAGTGCTATTACTCAACATAAGAAATTCCATGAAAGATTTATGGGGTTTACTATACCCAATCCAAATATTAAGACCCACCCTAAAAAGTAAATATTCACACCACTCATCGCTGGTAGGAAGGGCCAAAGAACTCCAAACAAGATCACGTTCAACAGGTTCTTGTTTGGAGGTTCTTCGGCCAGCCAGAAGATGGAGCTGATATCAACATCCAGGGTTCACAACATAAAACTCATCAGTCTGGCCAAGCTGAAAATGATATAGAAAATTATTTTCAAAACATGTTCGAGAACAAATCAACATTAAATTGAGGTAAGATGATTACAGACTCAAAAAAACTTGCTTAAAACAACCTCAAAATATTACTTCTTAAAATAAACAATTTATTTAGTAGTATTTATTTATTTATTTATTTATTTATTTATTTATTTATTTTTTGCAAATGCTCCAGGTTGTCTTTTGACATTCCTGGTATTCTCTCCTGACATGGCTTACTTGTAACCCACCTCTGAGGTTGGGGTGCCTGGAAGGTGGGGTTACATTGCCCCAATGATATGAGAGTGATGATGATGATAGTGGTGCGCCAGGAGAGTCCCTAATCCTAAGCTTAAACTAAGATGAATATGAATGATGATGATTGTGATGGCCATATGATTTCGGGGACTGTTTGGTCCTTATAGTTTTCCTGACATTTGTCTTACAGGTGAGGAAAAACCCTGATAAAAACTTCACCCAGAAAAACTGTCCCAACCGGGGATCGAACCCGGGCCCGCTGCGTGACAAGGCAGCACGCTACCTCGAGACCACAGTGATGGACTTAATAGTATTTATGTACATCAATAATTTTATATTCTCCGTTCCTGTATTTATGATTTTTATGCTTGATTATTGTTTTAGGCTGTGGCAGCACATGAGAAGAACATGAGAGAACAAGCCAAGAAAATGAATGTTGCTTCGTTGAGATCAGCTGAGCAAGCCAATACAAGTGCTGAGTGCAAACTTGCTAAGGTCAGTAGGCACTTTATTTTTCTTCCATTAAATTAAAGGGCAATTTTATATGATTAGTACAAAAGCTGAACACTTGTATAATTCTGGAAAAATATGTCAGTTAATTAAGTTTAACACAATTTAGTTTTGTATGATAAAGTTATAATATCAATTTAAATGAGTTTTATTATCTCATTATTGTTGGCATGTTGATGCAGGTTGCTTTGATGACCATCTCATTGTGGTTCTTTGCATGGACGCCTTATCTTGTGATTAACTACATGGGTATCTTGGAAGGTGCCAAAATCAGTCCACTTACTACCATCTGGGGCTCCCTATTTGCAAAAGCAAATGCAGTCTATAACCCCATTGTCTATGGTATCAGGTAATTATTTTAAAATTTTCAGAAAACAATCAATAATACATAATGCTGAAAAGAAAGAAGAGTTTACATGGAAAAGGCATTCAAGTCCAAAAATGTAGTTTTGAGATAAAAGAACTGTAAAGCTTGAATGTTAATGAAAAATCAGAATAAAAAATTTGTGAAGATTTCATTATAAGGAACTATTAAGACGTAAAACTTTGTTCCTTTTGAAATTTCTAGAAAGTAACACTGAGGTTTTATTTAACAACCAATAAATGAATCAGACCTTATATTATATACAATGACCTTATAATTTGAATTCTTTCTAGAACTAGTTTCAAGTAACATTTAGAGAAATCAGAGTAATATTTGGAGAGAAAAATTCATGCCCAAACTGGGATTTAAACTCAAGGTCTCTGGTTCTACATATCAGGGCTCTAAATCACTTGCACCTCACTTTAAATGGAAATTTTTTCTCTCTTGTATAATCCTGCACATTTGAAGCCATGAACTTTTGTTCACACACCCTCTGGCTGCTTCTGATTCAAGAAGACTTAATGCGATTTAACATGACTCTTATAGCCAGTAAAGCTGTATTTTTGATATATTGGCTTAGGCTTTCATGCCCGGAGTTCATATTATGATCTGTAAATATTGCGCCAGAGATTGACTTCAGGCTGGCTATTTTGTTGACTGCCTGCTTTATTTATACTGTTTCCCATGGTGCGTTCTCTGCCCTGTCTGTTCTGTCAGAAGTTATGTCTCATTCCTGATTGGTCAGCAGTAGAGATTTCCACTGTATTAACGTGATTGCCATCTGATGTGCAGCAACAGTATCCTAGAACAACAGACGACAATCACATTGGTTCAGTGGAAGTCCCTACTGCTGACCAATCAGGAGTCAGATATAACTTACAGCAGAACGGACCGTGCAGAGAATGCACATAAATAAGGCAGGCAGTCAACGAAACAGCCAGTCTCAAGTCAACCCTTGAGGATACCAGACGCATTCTTTGGTAAAATGTCAGGGAGTTTTAAGCCTTACATTCGCAGCCTACAACCCTGAAAAATGTCTGCAGATCATAATTTATTTTTGATGTTTTATTTTAAATTTATCACTCACACTGAAGGACAAATTAATATTTTAACAGAAAAATTTCTCTTTCAGTGTGAGTAATAAATTTAAAATAAAAACATCAAATTTAAGTAACTCACTGTTTGGGAAAAAATCTGCATCCAAAAATACAAAAACATTATGATGAATTTTGAAATTCCTGGGGAAAATGATTTGATTCGACGTTCTTCAGTCCATCAACAGAGTGAAAAGGAGCAAAGGAATACTCTTTGTCAAATCAGTAGTCAGATGTTATTTAACTTTCTCAGGGAAAAATTCACTATGAGGTTTAATTTAAGAATTAAATTAATATTTTAATACCTCATCTCATATCCTTTATTCTTTTAGCCTAATCAAACGTACAGGTAAACAGAAAGAACTCACAGTTTGGGAAAAAAATCCACATAAAAGAAAACAAGAGAAAAACTCATGAATTTCGAAATTCCCACAAATTTTTATTTGATCCAGAGGTTCATCGGTTCACCAATAGAAGGAAGAAGAAAACTGCCAAGAAACAACATAACACCCGTCGACGAGAGGCTACTGATGATGGAGATATAGCTTCAAAACTGAAGTCTAGAAGAATAAAGAATATGAGGTGAGGTATTAAAAATATTAATTTAATTCTGAAGTCATATGTTAATTGACAATAAGGAAAAATTCCTTGAAACTAGTACTGGAAAGAATACAAAATATGAGGTATAAAATCTTACTAATTTAATTTAATATTTGAAGAAAGTAACACGCTATGAGGTTTCTTTTAATTATTATGAGTTATGAATTTTGACTTGCCTCATATTTTATTATTTTTCTTTGCAGACTAGTTTCTTCACGTCTTCATGATATTAATTTAAGAAAGAATATGATGCATTGACAATATCACGAAGGCATGAAGAAACTAATCTGCAAGTAAAATAATAAAATATGAAGTGAGTCTAAATTCTTACTCATAATAATCTTACTATTTGTTTGTTCCTTTCCTTTGGGTTCAAATCCAAGTTTGGGTGAAAATTTTTCTCTCCAAATATTAATTCATATTTTGTTGAGATATTTATTCAGACAGTAATAGTCAGTGTAGAGTCTGAAGAGAGCTGCTGTTCTTTTCTTGGCAAATGTTTCTTGACACATTGAGGGTGAAAATTTTTCTCTCCAAATATTAATTCATATTTTGTTGAGATATTTATTCAGACAGTGTGAAAATTTTTCTCTCCAAATATTAATTCATATTTTGTTGAGATATTTATTCAGACAGTAATAGTCAGTGTAGAGTCTGAAGAGAGCTGCTGTTCTTTTCTTGGCAAATGTTTCTTGACACATTGAATTTTTATTTTTATATGTAGTCATCCAAAATACAGAGCAGCATTGAAGGAGAAACTTCCTTGCTTGGTATGTGGAGGAACAGAAAGTGACACTGCTTCCCAAACTTCAACAAATTCCACAACAACAGAATCAACTGAGAAGGCTTAATGTCATGTGGTTTCAAAGACAAGACTGACATTCTTCTTATTTCTTGTTGTTATTTCTTTTAAAACACATTAGGTGAGTTCAATGTTTTTATTATTAATTTCATACATCTCAATGATGGATAAATCATATTTGAAGAGAAAAATTATACGCTCAGACCGGGGACTTGAACCCGGACCCCCTTGGTTCTCTAGACCAAGTGCTCTGCCATCTGAGCTACCTGAGCAAGTACCGATCTAAACGCAAATTTTTCTCTATATACTTTGTAATTCCCGCCCACCAAATGCTATGAAATGTAAAATTCCCAAATATGTCTCCTTAATAAAGGAGCAGCCATTTGCAAAAGATAGAAGCAAAGGCTTCATAGCATTTGGTGGGCGGGAATTACAGAGTATATAGAGAAAAATTTGCATTTAGATCGGTACTTGCTCAGGTAGCTCAGATGGTAGAGCACTTGGTCTAGAGAACCAAGGGTCCCGGGTTCAAGTCACGGTCTGAGCATATAATTTTTCTCTTCAAATATGAACATTAGGTGAGTGTTTATACAAGTCATAAAACAGTAGATTCAGTATTAAAGCTCATCAGGTGGAACAGAACTCTTCCAAATATAAGGATATTATTAAGCAATGCACAATTCTCATATTTTAAAACAAAAAAGAGTCTGGGAAAGCTGGCGATAAAACAGAATTGTTTTGAAACATGTCCAAGATCAAATCAACATTAATATTGAGGTAAGATGTCCAGACCAAAAATAATATAATTAAAATAACCTCAAAATATAACTTCCTAAAATTAAATATTAAAAAAGAATCATATTTAATATGATTTATCCATTATTGAGATGTATGAAATGAATAATAAAAACATCGATAAAAAAGAACTTTCATTAAGAAGTAAAATAACCTCAAAATATAACTTCCTAAAATTAAATATTATTGACTCTATGAGGTTTATTTTAATTAATAATTGAGTTAAATTTAACATCTCACCTCATGATTATAGATTTCTGCAAGACTAGTTTTGATACTTCTGTGTATCATCTTCAATCAGATGGAGCTGAAGATGATGCATAGAAATATTGAAACTAGTCTTGGAGAAATCTAAAATTATGAGGTGATGTGTTAAATTCTAACTCAATTATTAATTATAAAGAATAAATTATTATATTACCATCATTGATTAATTACACGGTGTTATGCATCAACCGGCTATGTGTCATTATGTAAGTTTTGAGAAAAATATGCTTAAAGTTTAAGTCAATCTTCAGTATTTATTGTAGCACCAAACTAACAATACTGGATATTGCAAGTTATTTTCCTTGTTTGACAGTTATGCATCAACAATCTAAGAGCAGAAATATTTGATGGTTAGCTGCATGATGCAACATTTAGATTAGCATTTATGAAAACCTGGTTTCATAGCTGTTTATTGCAAACACAGAATCTCTGATAGGACTGATGAATTTACATTTTTCTTTAGTAATAAGGCTATATTTAAAGATTTGGCACTAAAAGTGTGTACACTTACTTCAAGAGCCAGTGCAACAGATGGCATCAATATATATATTTTTTTAAATGGCACTTAGCCGGTTGATGCATAACATCATCCAATTGAGACAAACTTTAATTCAAATATAAACTTTAATAGCTTGTATCTCGCACTTCATTTTCTTTTTTTATTTACAATGAAAAATAGTTTTAAGATTGATAGTAATCACATTTTTATTTACAGTTTCATTTCAATCCGCTACATACTGCATACTTGTAGTTGAAGTTAAACTCTTGGATTTGGTCACACAGAGCGAAATGGTGGAGAAACAACTGACATTTTATGTAAAATTGTAGACTTTCACGGCAGGTATTTTGATTAATGTATTTTGTTATTTGAAGGTTCACAGTCTCATATCTGTAAACAATGCTGTCACTTTCGAGAGGTTATGTGACTGCATTGTAAGCACAGTATAAATAAATTTAGTGCAATTATATTACCATAATATCGCATTGAAAGAATATATTCATTCCCCTTTCCAAAAACATTAGTTTTAAAGCAAAACATATTTTCTGGGAAAACTGAGTAATTAGAAACAAACTGTATTATACATTATATTGTTTTTAGTCTGATCATCTTACCTCAATATTAATGTTGATTTGTTCTTGGACATGTTTCAAAACAATTCTGTTTTATCGTCAGCTTGTTCAGACTGCTGACAATAAAACAGAATTGTTTTGAAACATGTCCAAGAACAAATCAACATTAATATTGAGGTAAGATGATGAGACTAAAAACAATATAATTAAAATAACCTCAAAATATCACTTCCTAAAATTAGATATGTATTATACATTTCTTGTAATTATTTCTGCTCTTGCTTCAAAATTATTGTTTAGACACCACATTATCAAAAGAATAAATATGTGTTCTCATAAAATGTAAAAAAATCTTAAGCTATGAAACTTGTAACTTTTTACAGGTTTCTTCTTAAAACCAATTAAAAAATTATAATGTACACCTGATATAAGTACAAATTATTTTTTTTGTTAAATAATTGGACAAAACCATTCAGAGTTAAAATCGTTGCTATTTCTACTGGATGTTTCATTCTTGTACATGATGCAATAGAATGTGTATTTAACTGTATTGTACATTGTATAAATACTTGAATGACTTGTGAGTTTTGTAAGAGTGCATGAGCAGATTACTCTGACAATGGAAATGAAAATTAATTATGCATGATGAAGTGTTAATTTAATGTGACTGAATTTTATTTTCATATGTTTAATGTTGAAAATATTTGATACATCTTCTGCAGTCTTTTCTTTGTTGCCCCTGATAAGAGTTATGTATAGTAACTTCAATGAAAATTTATGTGGAAACTAGAGCTTTGTTATAATATACTTCTCCGAGCATCATAATGGTGATTTTCATTTTATTACCACTTTAAATCCTTAGATTGACCATGGGTCATGATTGTTGTCTAAGAATTTGCACAGAATTGGAATTCTCTCTTTCCCTCCTTGTCCTTTGTGTAATTTGCAAGAAAAGATGAATCAAGACACCTTTAAGAATGTCCATATTGTCCAGCCCTTTCACCCAAATATACAATATCTGGGAAATATTGGCGATAAAGATGGATAATGGGTGCATTGCCAAATGCTCAGAATTAGTTAGCAGTTAATATTTCAATGGTAGTAACATTATGAGGTTAATTTAATAAATTTAATTGAGTCAGTAACATCTTAATTATATTATTTTTGGTCTGGACATCTTACCTCAATATTAATGTTGATTTGTTCTTGGACATGTTTCAAAACAATTCTCTGTTTTATCTTCAGCTTTCCCAGACTGGTTTTATTTATGTTGCATTATGTTGCACCACCTGGATGTCGATGTCAGCTCCATCCTGTGGTTGGCCAAAGAACCTCCAAACAAGGTCACCCTCCATCGGAATATCAAAATTCATAACTCTGTTTCTGTTCTTCTGAATATAAATTTTTTCCCAAATAGTCAGCTCGTTTGTATTTTCTAACTGTTTTAATAATTTAGTGTCTGAATTTATATTATGTTTTTCAGACCAAACATGAGCAGCAACTGCAGATTTTTCAATTTCTCCATTTTTAATATTTCTTATGTGTTCTTTGGTTCTAATTTTTAGGTTTCTTTTTGTTTTCCCTATATATATCTTTTCACAACCCATGCATTCAATTTGATATATTCCTGACTTTTTATTTTTATCAGTTTTTTCATTTTTGTTGGTTTTTATTAGTTTATTTAAACTGTAGTTATTTTTTGGTGCTAATTTAATATTAAACTTCTCAAATATATTTTGAAATTTATTATGTACCCAGGGGTGATATGTGAATTTCCTATATTTTTTTCATAGGTGGTTCTTCTTTTTCAAGATTACTTCTGTTTATCATTTTTTGTTTTTTATACTTTTCTATCCTTTTTTGTACCATTTTTTCATCAAACCCATTTTCTCTTGCTACTTTTGATTATGTGTTTTTTTCTCATGTTTAAAATCTTCTTCGTTTAAGGGTAAGTTTACCAATCTATGAGTTAAACTATTAAATGCTGCTAATTTATGTCCAATTGGATTGAACCCTGTTGATTTTATAAAATTTTCCGTATGAGTTTCTTTCCTATGAATCCTGAATTCAATTTTTCTTTTTTCTTCGTTTCTGACCAATTTAAGATCCAAAAAAGGTATTTGTTTATTGTCTTCTATTTCTTTGGTGAATTTAATGTTTGTACTCTGTAAATTTAATAGTTTTAGGGAATCTTCTACATGTTTTTCTTTAACAATACAAATTATATCATCAACATATTTTCAATCTGCAGACTTTCAAAATTATTAATTCTTTTTTTTTTTTTTTTTTTTTTTTTTTTTTTTTTTTAAATAATTTAATAATTTTGAAAGTCTGCAGATTGAAAATTCATTGGAATTAGTTAAGAAATTAGAAAAAGTGGAAATTGAACCCACAGATAGGTTGGTTTCGTTTGATGTAGTTTCACTATTCACAAATGTACCGAAACAAAAAACTTTGGAGATATTGAACAATTGGTTAAGAAAAAACAACATAGACAGAGAGATCAAAGAAGATTATTTGAAATTAACTGCGTTATGCATTGATCAAATGTTTTTTACATTCAATGGGAGTTTCTATAGACAAAAATCAGGGCTCTCAATGGGAAACCCATTATCACCTTTTCTGGCAAATTTATTTATGAGCGATTTTGAATGTAAAATCACTAAAGCACATCCCACACTGTTTAAATTTTGGAGTAGATATGTTGATGATATAATTTGTATTGTTAAAGAAAAACATGTAGAAGATTCCCTAAAACTATTAAATTTACAGAGTACAAACATTAAATTCACCAAAGAAATAGAAGACAATAAACAAATACCTTTTTTTGGATCTTAAATTGGTCAGAAACGAAGAAAAAAGAAAAATTGAATTCAGGATTCATAGGAAAGAAACTCATACGGAAAATTTTATAAAATCAACAGGGTTCAATCCAATTGGACATAAATTAGCAGCATTTAATAGTTTAACTCATAGATTGGTAAACTTACCCTTAAACGAAGAAGATTTTAAACATGAGAAAAAACACATAATCAAAGTAGCAAGAGAAAATGGGTTTGATGAAAAAATGGTACAAAAAAGGATAGAAAAGTATAAAAAACAAAAAATGATAAACAGAAGTAATCTTGAAAAAGAAGAACCACCTATGAAAAAATATAGGAAATTCACATATCACCCCTGGGTACATAATAAATTTCAAAATATATTTGAGAAGTTTAATATTAAATTAGCACCAAAAATAACTACAGTTTAAATAAACTAATAAAAACCAACAAAAATGAAAAAACTGATAAAAATAAAAAGTCAGGAATATATCAAATTGAATGCATGGGTTGTGAAAAGATATATATAGGGAAAACAAAAAGAAACCTAAAAATTAGAACCAAAGAACACATAAAAAATATTAAAAATGGAGAAATTGAAAAATCTGCAGTTGCTGCTCATGTTTGGTCTGAAAAAACATAATATAAATTCAGACACTAAATTATTAAAACAGTTAGAAAATACAAACGAGCTGACTATTTGGGAAAAAATTTATATTCAGAAGAACAGAAACAGAGTTATGAATTTTGATATTCCGATGGAGGGTGACCTTGTTTGGAGGTTCTTTGGCCAACCACAGGATGGAGCTGACATCGACATCCAGGTGGTGCAACATAATGCAACATAAATAAAACCAGTCTGGGAAAGCTGAAGATAAAACAGAGAATTGTTTTGAAACATGTCCAAGAACAAATCAACATTAATATTGAGGTAAGATGTCCAGACCAAAAATAATATAATTAAAATAACCTCAAAATATAACTTCCTAAAATTAAATAGTAACATCTTACTTCATTTTTTGAAAACAAAAATTTATTAATTAAGAACCTCATAATGTGTTTCCCAATTTTAACTTTGAACAAAAATATGTGCCTAGACGGGGGTTTGAACCCAGTACCTTTGACTCTAGGGTCCCTAGGTAACTCACTTGGAAGAGCATTGACATAGAGAGTCAAAGGTCCTGGATTCAAACCCCAGTCTAGGCGTATATTTTTCTTTTCAAATATAATTTGTCCATCATTAAGATGTTTAAAAACGAATAATATGAATCTTACTTCATATTATTAGTAGAATTCTTGAGAATATGTTTCAGTATGCCTGCATCCTAATATCAGCTCTTTCTGACTGTTGAATTGTCCAATTGACAATTCAACAGTCATAAAGAGCTGATGATAGTATGCAGACATACTGAACATGTTCTCAAGAATTCTACCAAAATTATTATGTAAGATTATATTTGAGTTTTTTTTTTACTCGCCTCATATTTCATGATTTTTATGCAGACAGGTTTCGTTGCTATCTATGCAACATTCTCAATGCATCACAATTGTTTTCTTGCGGTTGTCTCTCCTGCAAATTTATTTCTGTGCCCTCTGTTGGCTGACCGATGAACTTCCAAATCAAATATTTTTCCCTTTCACCAGGAATTTCAAAATTCATAGTTTTATTTTTATTCTTGCATATGTAAATTTTCTCCCATATTGTGAGTTCTTCATATTTTTCTAACTGTTTAAGTAATATGAAGTGAGTCAAAAAACACAACTCAAATATAATTAACACATTGATGACCGACAGCTGTGTGTTCCACCCACCGCTGCTAGACCGGACATTTCTGTCAGTAGCGTGGACTTTTAAATTTTAAACCGCGCTAACACAGTGTGATTTTTACAATCAATATATTTACAGTCAATAACAACAATAGCATAAGTAAATCTTTATTAGTGTTCTCACCAGACCTTCTAGTAGAAATTGAGGGTTTGATAGCGTTAGAAACATTCCCTTTATGTAAAGGACAGGCACAGGCAAAAGAGCATAATATTATGTAGCCAGTTTCTTTTCTTGTGTTCACTAAAAACGTGGCAAGGTTTGGAAGGTTTTTTTTTTCAGACACAGTTGGTGTTAATTTATGTTTCTTCATGTCTCAGCCTTCTTGGTGGGTCTTGACATGGTGTCCTTTTCACTGTGTCTTTCCTCCTCTTCCCTGTCATCTGTTCCTAATTTCACGACTGCCAAACAAGAGGCTGTTTCAAGCAAAAAACTTCTGTTTGACATTTTGTTGTTAGGATTTTGAAATTTATAGACCCAAAAAGCATTAAAGAGTGCACAATTCAAAAGCCACAATACAACTTTCTTGCTTCATTTCACTGTTTTTCTAAGGATGGAGTAATATGATAGGTACTGGTCAGCCCTGTCTACACCCTTCACATACTTGTGAAGTATTCAATAGGGCATTTTTACAACTTTACCCCTCCCACTCTCGTGTTGCCTGATGCAATGTGCTAACCTTTCTTACGTCTCTTTTATCTTTCGATGTTTGTAGCAAAAGGTCCCCCTTACTACACATTCTCCTGGTTTGAGTTTATTTCCTGCTTCCACAAATGATTTTGGAAGCCCTCTGTTAATCCTTATTGTTCCACAAATTATCGTCTTTCTTGCGAGCAAATTTTCTGCTATAGCCACACTGTCATAATAATTATCCTGGTAGACATGATGCCACATATATAAATTCGGCTCTAGAACGCAAAATAGAGTTTCTTCTAATTTTTTCCCTCTACAACATATATTTACAGGTTACATACGTATCCCGTAATCGCCTAACTATCGGCACTAAAATTCCATATTTCATCAGCCATCTGTCTTAAAATTGTAAACAACTCTTTCTGTAAATTTGGTAATTTCATAAAAGAGAAGAGAGGGGTACAAAAACAACTAAAGTTTATTTTCACAATGAGAAAAAACAAAATTGCATGCTCCTTCAAAAGCGAAGAGGCTGGAAAACCATAGAAAATGTAAACACGGAAATCTCCGTGGCCCGTCACCATGTGTTAAAATAAACCTCATAGTGTTATTTCCCACATATAGTTAAAAATTTGATTTGGAAGTTCATTGGTCAGCCAACAGAGGGTGCAGAAATCATTTTGCAGGAGGGACAATCACAAGAAAAAAGTTGTGATGCATCGAGAATGTTGCACAGATAGCAAAGAAACCGGTCTGCATAAAAATCAAGAAATATGAGGTGAGTCAAAAAACACAACTTATATGTAATTAAAATAAACCTCATAGTGTTATTTTCAACATATATTCCTTATGTAAGATGTTATTGTATAACCGAAATAAAAATTTTTAATTGGCCAGTCTGTATCCGGAATAGATCTGAATGGAGAAAAGTAGTTGAGGCCAAAACTTCACTGAAGTTGTAGTTCACATACTAGAAGAAGTTGATATACTGACTCAATTAAATTTTTTAATAAAAAATTATAATGGGAAGTAACACTATGAGGTAAATAATCATTATTACATAATTTAAATGGAAATTTTTACACCTTGCCTCATAAAATAAATATTTCTCACCTGACTTGTTTCATAGGCAATTTCTTCCATCATCATCTGAACTCTGATTTTTGAAATTGAGTCATCAACGCCATACAATTCAGAAGAACAAATACAGGTGCATGAATTTTGAATATCCTGGTATGCAAGATACAATCTCGAAGTCATTCAACCTGCACTAGGAGGTAGGTGGAATGCTGATGTTGATGACTCAGTTTCAACAGTTGGAGTTTAGCTGATGATTGAGGGAATTCCCTTCAAAACTATATTGTATTAAGTATGTCTGTAGAGTGGAGATAAACAAATGCAATAACAGTCTTGAAAGAACTGAAGTAGAAAGTTCCGAAACTAGTTTAAATAGAAGAAGAATATGAGTGATAAAAGTTTACTTAAATAAATGCAATAATGATTTACTAACTTTTATTAATAAAAACAACTGAAATAAATTTTTTTAAGTTAGAATGTCTACTGTCGCATTTGTTTATCTCCTATTTATAGACATCCAATAGGGTGTAGTCAGGTGAGAAATTATTTTTTTACGAGTTGAGATGTAAAACTGTCCAATTCAATTATTTAATATTAACAACAGTATTTGATGAAATATGGTAAATATTAAAAAAAGACAGAGTGACATGCTGGGTTTGTTTATTGCACAGTCATATAAAAAATCTACACAATTGTCATTGTCACACAGTGGAGCACTAAGAATTTATACAAGTTCTAGAGGTAATCTACAATGTCTCCGTACAGAGAGTCTCTGTGATTGGATATCATAACCACACTTCAGCTTGATTCCTTCTCTTGGCTTCATTCTGGGATCAAATTTCCAGAGAAAATATGGAAATATCGTCCTACCCCAGTAAGTATTTTAATACCAGCATGTTAAATTAATGTCTTTTTTCTTCCACGAGAGAAATATGAACTTATATCACTGTTTCACAGGAATGAGAGTATAAAAGTGTTACAGTTGGCAGGTACTGTAACTCCCAAACACTCATTTGTGTTGCCTCTACGTGAAGTTGAGCCAATGATCCAGCGATTGATGTGAATGCTTAAGCAGCAGGCTTCTCTTCGCTGACGGTGGTAGCACCAGAAGCAACTGAGCTGGTATCGTCCTCGGTGTTTGCACAGGACAGTGATGGGAACTTCTTGTTCAGAGCTGCACGGTACTTGGGGTGGCATGTGCGAAGATAACATATGAACACAGTGTAAACACATCCCCTTTTTTAATTAAATTTCAAAATTTACAGTGCAAGATCTAAATGAAGGAAAAATTACCTTTGAAACCGGCATCATGAAAACATGGAGCTTTATGAGGTGATGTAAAAACATTTTATCAATTAAATTATTTTGAGTCTGTGAAATCTTACCTCAGTATTAATGTTGATTTGTTCTTTTATCAATTTGATTTAATATATGTAGGAAATAACATTATGAGGTTTAATAATTAACATTTTATCAAATTCATTTATAAAAAGAAATCACTTCTTCATTTAAACTTAGAGGGGAATTTTCTATGTTTTTATTTTAAATTTGTCACTTATAATGAAGGATAAATTAATATTTTAAGAAAAAATGTTATGCCTAAACTGGGATTAGAAACCCAAGATCTCTAGTTTTCTGTACCAGTGCTCTAAACCATTGAGCTATATATGGATCTCAATTTAGTTGACAATTTTTCTCTCTCTTATATAATCCCATGCAATAAAATCAAGAATCTTCGTTCAAGATCATAATACTAACTTCGGCCGTGAAAGCCTAAGTCAATATGTTATTTTTTCTTTTCAAAATTGAATTTGTCCAGAACTTGAACATGTTAAAATAAGTATAACATCAAAATTATATTTACTTATTAAAACAAACAATGTCTCACCTGATTCCATATACAATAGGGTTGTAAACAGCATTAGCCTTGGCAAACAGTGAACACCAGATGGTGGCCAGAGGGCTGATCTTAGCACCCTCAAAGATGCCAGTGAAGTTTGTGACCAAATAAGGTGTCCACGCGCAGAACCACAGAGAGATGGTCATCAGGGCAACCTGTTAACCATCATTCTTTATTCCAATACATACTTATTTTAATTATCCTTAAATTAACATTAATTCGTTTTTTTATTTTCTCTTATGTGTTGAATATTTTGATATGTGGATATTTATAAAGATACCTTGGCGAGCTTGCACTCAGCACTAGTGTTGGCCTGGTCAGATGATCTTAGGGAGGCCACATTCATCTTCTTAGCCTGTTCCCTCATGTTCTTCTCATGGGCCGCTACAGCCTGTACAAGAATCACATGAAATTATGTAAACACGATAAATTACTTTATAAAATATGTATGTATGTATGTAGCTAATGCTCTGGAGTTAACAATAAAGTTATTCTCCTTCTTGCTTTCCAATACTTGGATGTCACATCTTGATAATTTTGAAGAGTTACACAATTTGTTTAATGTTTTCTGTCCATTTCCACACCTTGAGAACACAATATACACTCAAGAGACATTAATACACCAATTCTATGAAGATGTTTTCCTAAGCAGTCATGTCCTGTAGTAAGCCTCAGTATAGCAACTGCAGATTTTTGTGGTATTTCAGGAATTTTAAATGGGTTTTCTAAGTGTATTTTTATATTTCTATTTCAGACTTTTTCAATTAAATTAGAATTGTAACTATCTATAATTTTTTCTCTTTATAATTATTTAAATTGATTCATAAGAAAATGTGTTGGTTAATTTCTGCTTTATTTTACTTCTTTTTTTTTTTTTTTGCAAGTATATCAGCTCTTTGATTCCCTTGTATTCCATAATGGGCTGGAATCCATTGTAAGACTATATGTTTACCAAGTTTCTCAATGGTCTGAATCATATTTTGTATTTCTAATATTTTTCCCATTTTTGGATACATGGTTAATGCTATGGCCTGAATTGCTGCTTTGGAATCTGATAGAATGACAGTATTTTTGCAATGTTGTAGCCAAATAAAAATGTTTTTATGCGAGAGATTAATAGCATCAATTTCACCATCAAAATTAGTGGTATTTCTTCCAGCATGTTTATAAAAGAAGAATTGGCATGTTCAACCTGCTCCTGCCTCATTTTCATCTAAGAGAGCACCATCTGTAAAAATGTGTGTAACTTCCTCAAAATACAAGGCTATGACACACTGCTGAAATATAATTACCTGCACGATGAAGAAATATGAGTAGATGATAAGTCCAAGAGGCAAGAAGTACACCCAAATGGAATAAATAAGAATGTAGCTGCGGCTCACCCAGTCCTTGGTCAGATAGTCAGTTCCACAGGCAGTCATGTTGCCCTCAGGAACATACCTATCAAAATAATAATTTGAAAATTATACTTCTTTAATTTAAGATCAATCTCTCATGTCATAACTGACATTATCAAAATTGGAGATTCATGGCTGCATGGATTTTAGCTCTCCATATATCCCTATCCTGAGCTAATGTTTTCCAATCATTCCCTATATAATTTACTTCTCTCATCTACTGGACAGTTTTCCTCTGGTTTTCCTACAAGAAGTTTCCATATCCCTTTTTTATTCCCAATTTGTGCCACATGTCTACTCATTTCTGTCTATGACACTCAACCGTTCATGTTACATTTAACTTCAAAGATAATGTAGCTCACTGTTAGGTAATGTTCTACATTCACTTGTCTCTCTGTATCTCTTTGGTCGAAACATTCATTCTTAAATACTCAATCTTCTTTCTAATCTTAATGTAAGGTACTGTTTTACCATCCATATATTATAACTGAAGAATCACCATTTGATAAATTTTTAGTTTAAAATTTGTTTTAGAGAAGTTTGAATGACAAGAATCTGCAATACATAATTGAGTGCATCACTTGAATTAAGCCTATGTTTAATTTCTTTCTGCATCTCATTCTTGTTTATAATAAAATGGCTGCCCAGAACAAGGTTATAACCCTCTTTTTTAAGTTAATTTACACATGGAAATAGGTCCCATGTGCCATTAACATTTTTTTTCATGTAAAATACAACGTTGGAAAAAAGTTCAAGCAACTATTCAATTATTGTTCCCAGACATTTTGAAGATCATGATCTTTCCCTAAGATTTTTCCTATGGATATTTTGAAAGTTATTTATGATGTAAATTAAAGATTCCCTCAATAGATATTTTAAACATATTTATAATATAAATTGTAGAGCTCCTCATATGAAACTTTTCCCATTCACATATTTATAATTAATTTTCTCTCTTTACCTGTTCCATCCAAAGAGAGGCAGAAGAGTCCACAAGATGGAAAATGCCCAGACACCCAGAATTCTCAACATGGCTGTCTTTGTTGTCATGGGCTTGGCTGACAACCCCTAAAATTAATTATTTTATTATTACAGTATTATAAATCAAATTCAATTGTTTTAATCTCAAAATTATAATGATATGAGTTATTTTATCAAATAAATTGCATTGGATATTTACACTTCATGTTATCATTTACAACTCTCTTGTGTGTGTGTGTGTGTGTGTATGTTTCTAATGCCACCTACTGCATTTTACGTGCTTCAGATACCAGATAGATGGCATTAATGTGGTCTATTTTCAATTTATGCACCACTTTGGCAGACCACTTTACATAGATGATATATTCTTGTATTGTATACAGAAAGAAGTGTAGGAAGAGTATATGTTTATGTGTTTGTGTAGTGTAAAGGTAGAACTTGTATTTACCTTGACAATGACATTGTACCTATCCAAAGCGATCATAACCATGGTCCAGATGGAGCCACATCCGAAGAGAGATCCAGCCATTCCATAGAGCTCACACATGAGTGGTCCTAAATGAAAGTAATAATATCATTAGTTATTTTACCCGGCTTTCTTTGAATAGAATATGTGTTATGTGTGTGTGTCTAATACCAATTCATTACATTTTTGAGCTTTGGATTTGACACTTAGTTGATAAATGAATTATTTTATGCAGAACTAGGAACAATAATATGACAAACAGGAATGTGGTGAGGAAAGAAGTTGAAATATAGACTCAATTCAGAAAATGCATGCTATTAAGCATTACAGGGACTCCTGTCGTTCCAAATTCTCTAAAAAAAACATTAAATTGAGTATTATAAATTTAAATATATAAAACTGTTATTCTCCTAGTTATATGGATGTGAAACATGGATTTTAACTTTAAGGAAGGAGAAAAGACCAGGAGTACTGGTATTTAAGAATGAAGTTCTTAGGACAAATTTTGGATCAAAGAGAGATGACAGACAGGTGAAGACTGTGGTAGTCTTTCCTTTTCTATTCTTTTCTGATGTCCAAACCATTTTAATATTTTTTCTCAATGTTACTTTTACTGTATTTATTTGTTTGTTTTACTTGGGTAAGTAAAAAGAAAAGTGGACTTATAATAGTAATGATTTGTTTAAACTAGCAGAGTTAAGGACATAAGGCCTTCTCTTCCTCTCAATCACCAAGATATATTAAATACAGATAATATTTACACATAATCTTAACACAATTATTAATTAAAGTAAATATTTATATACATTTAACTAAAATTTGATGAATAAAGTTGTATCATTACAGAAGCAAAAAATCAGAAACCATCAATTGATCTACTGAAAGACCAAATACAAAACAAAGAGTTTTAAATGTCTTTTAAAGGAAGCTAATGTCCAGCTGTGTCTGATTTATTGTGGTAAGGAGTTCCAGAGTCTAGCAGTAGATGCAGTATAGGAATTAGAGTAATGGGAGGTACTGTGTTGTGGAATGTAAAGTAGGAGATTCTGGTGTGATTGTGTATGCAAATTGTGATTGGAGGAGAGGAGATGGAAACGAGAGGATAAATAGTTTTGTGTAGAGGTATGTATAATTTTGAATAACAGAATAAGAAATGAATTTTTTTATGATCATGGAGATGTAACCACAGTTTGCAAAAGTATGAAGAAATATGGTTATATTTATGAATATTGAAAATATATCTGATACATATGTTACGAAAACGTTGCAATTTATGTGCTAGTCTATCATTAATATCTGTCGATAAGATGTTGGTTATAATAATCAAAATGCGGCATCGTAAGAGTTAACACTAGAATTCTTTTGAGATCAGTCAGAAGAAAATTTCTGAATCTATTTAGAGTGTATTATTGAAATTTCTTATGTGTAATGGTTCATAAAACAAGAAGAGAGAGAATAAGGAATGACAAAATCAGAGAGACATTAAGTGTAGAAAAATTAACTACAGACATGGAAAAAAGTATGGTTTGGACATTTAAAAAGAATGGAAAAGGAAAGACTACCACAAAGACTGTTAAATCTCAAGGTACAAGGAAAGCTGGATTAACCAAGTGACAAAAAGTCTACAAGAGAGAGGATATGATTGGGAAGAACTAAAAAGAAGCAAAGCATGGGAAGATAGAGATGGTTGGAGGCATATTTGGAATCGACATTCCGAAACCCTTTTCGTCATTTGCTTTATTTGGATGTTCGAACTTACATTTATTAGAGTTATTATTCTTAATATGTGCATTTGATTATTCAGTTGTTAACTGTAGAAAAGATCTGTTCTTAAGTTAAATGAGAAGATGTTTGAGGTGCTTACCCAGAACCCAGGTCTCGTAGTAGCAGTTGATGACCATGGCAGGTGACATAGCCAACATCATGAGGAAGTCTGAGAAGGCCAAATTTACCACAAGCAGGTTGGAGGGTGTTCGCAGTGGCTTGGTGGTGCTAAAGATGTAAATCACCATTCCATTTCCAACCACAGAGATGAATCCTAATACACCTATGATAAAGCCTAGAATTCCGTGCCACAGGGGGTTCAATGGTGGAAATTGATACCTGCAAACATTTCATTTCAAACAATCTATTTATCTGGGCATCTCTTATCAATTCTCAAAATTGATAGCAAATAATACTATGAGATTATATCTGTAATTACACCTCATTTCATATTTTATGTTATTATGTTTTTAACATTACTATTTTGCTAGTAAAGGTTATATTTTTGGGTGTTTTAATATTAAATTTGTCGGTGTTTTTATTATTAATTTAACATTTCTCACTGAAGGACAAATTATATTTGAAGAGAACAAATATTTGCCTAGACCAAATCATCGAAAGAAGCCTTACTGGCTTTATAAAGTAAATTCCCAATAAAAATCTTCTTAAAATAGAAGCCATTTGCGTAATCGAGCAATAGTTTGTAGCATTTGATGCTTGGGAATTAACTATGTATAAGAGAAAAGAGGGAGACCAAAGTTAACATGGAAGGAAAACATGAAGACAGTAATGCAAGCTAGAGGACTAAGCATCAAAGATCGTAAGCTTTGGAGGTTTGGCACGGGAAGCCAGCAGCAGCTGTAAAAACCCAAAGATAGAGATATAAGAGAAAAATTTGCATTTAGGTTAGAGGCCTAGGTAACTCAGTTGGTTAGAGCATTGGCATAGAGAGCCAAAGGTCCTAGATTCAATAGGTGTATATTTTCCTCTTCAAATATTAAATTTGTCATTTACATTAATGGACAAATTAATATTTTATGAGAAAAATTAATACCTAAACTGGAATTTGTACCCAGGATTTATGGAATTTCATTCAAGTGCCCTATCCATTAAACTATCTAGGTTCCTGATTTAGACACTGATTTTTTTCATACTTATATAATCCCATGTGCTTGGAGTTGAGCAACTTCATTCTACACACTTTCTAGCAGCTTCTTATTCAAGAAGGTAGGATTTTAACTTAACCTCTATGTCTAGTATAGCTTCATTTTCAAAGTTTATTTACTTTTTAACATATATTTATTTTTTAAATAAGTACTATGAAGAGATTATTATTATTTTTAGTCTGAACATCTTACCTCAATATTAATGTTCAAGAACAAATCAACATTAATATTGAGGTAAGATGTTCAGACTAAAAATAATATCATTAAAATAACTTCAAAATATAACTTCCTAAAATGAAATATTAACTATGAAGAGATAATTAACTGTATTAAACCAAATAGACTTTTATATTACAGGGTCTACATTATAAGTTGTAACCGCTCGAACAGGGTTTTTAAAGTGGCCTATGTGACTTGCTTCAATGGGTGGCATGCACTTCCAATTTAGCTTTCATGGCATGTGGACACAATTACTCAGCTTTAAGTTACCAAGTTGGTGAGAATGATTTTACTTGTGCTTCATATTTCCATGTGCAAAATTTATTTTAAGTATGGATCTGCTCGATGGGTATGTAGTGAATTTATTCAAACATTTCCTGCTCATGTGCCACCTTCATGAACTCACTTGCGTCACCCAGAATGTGGTTTCCAGTTACAATGCCTGTATAACCCAGGAAGGACAACAGTTTTAATGTATAAGGTAAGATTATATGTAATACTTTTTATACAGTTAAAGCAGAGAAGCCGCACATGCGTTGAGTGCATCTAATGTGGGATTCGTAGCAGAGAGTGAAAACACTCCTCTTGCAGATAGAATGTACGATGTAGATCCTGTAGTATTATCAAAAGTCAAATACAAATTTATAAATCAGTTTTTATATCAACATGGGTTTCATTGGATAACATGAGAATAGAAACGTCATTAGAGATGAAATATTTAAGAAAAATTATAGGCAAAACTAGAAGAGATAGAGTAAGAAATATTTTTTTTTGTTCAATGCCACCTGTTTGTCATTCGACATTTCAGGTATTCTCTCCTGGCATTGGCGTATTGTAACCTACTTCTGAGGTTGGGGTGCCTGGAAGGCGGGGTTACGCTGCCCCAATGATATGATGGGTGATGACATGGGTAATGATGTGCCAGTTAAACCTAAACTTAATCTAAGAAGTGAATAATTGATGATAATGATTGCCAGATGATGTTCGGGGACCGTTTGGACCTTAAGTATCCTGACATTTGTCTTATAGGTGAGGAAAAACTCCAAAAAAAGCCTCACCCAGGAAACTAGTTCCGAGTGGGGATAGAACCTGGGTCCGCTGCGTGACAAGGCAACATGCTACCTCGAGACCACAGCAGTGGACAGAAATATATAAATTGGAGAAAGTATTAATAGTGAGTGGAGAACATATTTTTAACGACTCACCTCATATTGAAACATCAAAGGAAATAATAGAAAAATCTGAAATAGTATGGACATATAATTAGAATGGGTAAACAGGTTTATGAATAAAAAATACAGAGGAAGAGCAAGAAAGGATTGGGATTGGAAAGTATATAGGTGAGATAGGAAGAAGGAAATGAATGGAATTACAATCGGTTAAGAAGTTGACACTCATATGAGAAAATATAATGAAATGATTTTTAAACTTTCATTTCAGGTGAACTCTTACACCTAATGGTCTGATTTTGCTGGTGAACGAACTTTACCTCACTTTTTTTAATTAATTGCTATATGTCAAGTTTAGTCTCAAAGAAATAAAAATTGGGGCTACTAGATCATTAATGGACACATATATTTATATTTGAAGAGAAAAATTATATGCTCAAACCAGGGTTTGAACCCAGGACCTTTAGCTTTATAGGTCAGTGCTCTACCACTGAGCTACCTGAGCACTCCAATCTAAATGCAAATTTTTCTCTTATACATTGTTATACTTATTTCTCTTATACACTGATTATGTAAATGGCGGCTTTTTCTTTTTCACTTCACGGGCTAGGCAAATTGCCTGTTCTGCCTTACAGTTGTTCTGTCCATCTTTTCACTGGTCTTCCTATATTCCTTGAACCTCTTGGCTTGTAGTTAAATGCTCCTTTTGGTAACCTTGTTATATTCATTCTTTCTACATGTCTAAACTACTTTTCTCTATATTCTTTAATTGTATCATTCAGTGGATATATATATTTAACTCTGTTCTTATATCTTCATTCTTTATCCAATCCAATCTTGTGCAGCCTTTTGTTCTTCTAAGGAAGTTTATTTCTACGCTTTGTATTCTTTGTAATTTTTTGGTCATTACCCAAGTTTCACTCCCATAAAGTAATGCAGGAACTGCCAATGTTTTATAAAACTTCAATCTAGTATCTCTTCTTGTTTTGTTCTTTAATGTCTTATGTATACTTAGTTCCACATATCATTTGAAAGTACGACAGTTTCATATTTATGTCTCATTCAGTTTTTGTGTTTATAGTAAAATTACAAATTATATGAAAATAGTTTACAGTACTCTGTACATCATTTAAATCAGTTATGCCAAGAACATAATTTTAAAATCTCAAAAGTAGACACTTATTGGGATTTTAAACACTACGTTCTAAAGCCAATAGGGCTTCTTTCAATGTTTTTATTATTAATTGAGTATTTCTTACTGAAGGACAAATTATATTTGAAGAGGCCAAGGTTTGAACCCAGGACATATATTTATGTTATAGATATTTGCAGATATAAGTATAATTAAGACAGGTTTCTTGGGTTTTCCCCATCAAAGATTCATGGTTGGCCTTTGGCCATTGATACCAATATTTCGACATGATCCACAAGTCATTACCAAGGAATGAAAGGCTCAAGTTGCTTGTATATGTTGTATATACTATCAGCAATGCATATCTGTTATGCTTATTGGACAGTGGCTAGCAATCCATATGCTATTACTCATAGTTAACTAACATTTCAGTTCACTTACCAGTGGGAATCTACAAGGTACAGCATCTCTGGCGGCACTTTGTCCACCACAGTCTGGTTGCCAAAGCCGCCTTGACTGGCCCATGAGTAGGCACTGAAGCTCGGCTCGGAAATCATGACTGCAAAAGAAAGAAATTTTTCTTTTTAAAATTTGATAAATATTTAATTCTTTATATTTCTCCTTTTAAAAATAAATATATGGTCACACATAGAAGTACATTAAATAATGGAAATTGACAATTAATGTTAAATGAGGAAAATTTTGAAGTAGTGGTTGTTTCAAATATCTAGGAGCAATAATAAATTAATGGAAATTGACAGTTAATGTTAAATGAGGAAAATTTTGAAGTAGTGGCTGAATTCAAATGTCTAGGAGCAATAATGAATTACAAACAGGAATGAGATGCAGGAAGAAAATGTACTAAGGTTCAATTCTGGTAATGCATGCTATTATGCATTATAAGGAGTCTTGTTGTCAATTTCTCTCTAAAATGTTAAACTGAAAACTGTTGTTCTCCCACTTATATGGATACTAAACATGGACTCTTACTTTAAGGGAGGAGAAATATTACGAGTATTTGAGAATAAAGTTCTTAAAAAAGAATTCACATTTCAAGTCAATCTTAAGTCAAGTTCTATAGGTTTATTGCCATAGAGTCATAAGCTCTCCATACATTTATCATGTGCTAATGTTTCCAAATGTGACCACAGCATGTTCTTAATAACAACCACAATGAACTCACTGACACTGTCGAAACTGAAGGTTCATGACCAAGCAGACATAAACTTTCCATACATTTTCTATTTTTTTAGATGATTTATCACTCACACTGGTGGACAAATTAATATATGAAGAGAAAAATTTATGCCTAAACTGGGATTTGAAACCAAGATCTCTGGTTCTATACACCAATGCACTAAACCTATGCTACTTATGAATTAGATCTAATTAATTAATGACAAAAATATTTAATAGTATTTAATTTCATTTATCATTAGTTTCTATTTCATACCTGGATGGTGATATGCCTCAATCGGCTATACACCATTGTGTAAGTTTCAAGAAAAATATGTTTAAAGTATAATAAGTCAATCATCATTATTCATTGTAGCACCAAAGTAACAATACTGGATATTGCAAGTTATTTTCCTTGTTTGAGACAGTTATGCTGGGAACATTTGGCTGCTTAGCTGCATGATGCAAAATTTAGATTAGCATTTATGATGATCTGGTTCATACTCTTTTGTTGCAAAACACAGAATCTCTGATAGGACTGATAATGTTTACATTTTCTTTAATAATAAGGCTATATTTAAATATTTGGCGCTAAAAGTGTGCGTGTACTTACTTCATGAGCCAGTGCAACAGATGGCATCAAAATATAATTTTCTTAAAAAATGGAGCTTAGCCAGATGATTCATAACATCGCCCACATATTTATACTTGCTTTATCATCTAGAATTTTTTATTATATCCAGTAGATTGTGCATATTGTGGAACCTGGATAGCACAAAGGCAGTGCACTGGTGTATAAAACTAGAGGTCTTGGGTTCAAATCCCAGTTCAGGCATTAATTTTTCTTTACAAATAAAAATTTGTCCTTCATTGCAAGTGATAAATTTAAATTAAAAACATCAAAATTATAAAGTTGACTTATTATACTTAAGTCATTAATAAAAAATGTTTATTAACCATGTATTAATGTAAATAATATGAGGCATTCAAAGCAAAATTGGACCCAAGTCCAAAAATTGAAAACATCGAAAAATTCTTCAGAGCATTGACAAACCAATTTTTTTTTCACTGTAAAAAAAATGAATGCTTAATTCTTCATCTGCAATAAAATGTATTACTTTAATTTTATATCAGTTTTTCTTAAAAGAGTAAAATATGGACTTCATTCACTTTTGTTCTGAACCCCTCATATGTTTAAATTATTTTCTTGGGATGTAACTTAGCAACTGCTTTGATTAGCTCTTACCTTTAGTTGTTGAATTCAAGTATTTAAAACTGAAGAAAATCACAAAAGAACTACTTCAGTTTTGATTGAAGACAAAGTGGAGTTCCGCCAGTGTTCGCCTACAACTTGAAATCGTCTTTCGGATGCGGCTCAAAATATCTGGTGCACATACACTTTCCTTTTATACAACATAGCTCCACCCCTCGTGTATGACGGAGTGTGACGTCAAATTAATCAGTTTATATTTCTTATGAGTAAAGACTTAGAAGCTTCTGCAACTCAAGTAATTGGATAGACTTTTAAAACTCTTGAAGGTGAACACTTCCTTAAAACTGTTGACCTAGTTGTAACATATGTATGTATGTATATATATATATATATATATATATATATATACTTTTTAGTAGGTTTCACAGTGTTTCCAAAACATCTTCCTGCCCAATTAATCTACTTTCATTCCTCTCCACATCTCTCTGTCATTTCATCTCCATCGTCCAACCCTTTTTCTCTCATGCTGCTCAAAACATCATCAATCCACATTATTTTTGACCATGTGGCACCCAACCTAGTATTCTTGGGAATCTGTCTTCTATCCTTTTTTTACATGACCATACCGTTCTAATTCCTTTTTTTTATTTTTTTTATGAAATCTACAATTGAAGTTTGAACATTCATCTTTTGTTTAATTATGTGTTTCTTTATTATCTCTTCTAGAAAGTCCAGCTGAGTGCCTCCAAAAATCCATTTCTGCAGAATTCAATTTATTTATTGTTCTAGGTTATAATTCCCATCTTTCTGTCATTATACTCCTTATTATTGTATTAAAAATGTTTGTTTTTGTTTTAGAACTTATATTCTGGTCTCATAAAACATTATGTAATTTTGATATTGAAGATTTTCCCTTATTTATCCTTTCATTAATTTCAGCATCAAGACTTCCATCTGCACTAATTTTTTACCCCAAATATGTATATATATCCCATATGTCCCATTCATGGGAACATGGGTGCTCCGTAGCAAGAGTTTCTTAACAAAGTGAAGTTATCCCACTACAGGCCTCAATAGGCCTTTTGGATAGTGGAGGTTAAGGCTCCCACCTTTTTTAGACAATCAGTATGATTTGCCAACCCTGCATGATGGCTGCCTTTAAGCCAACAACAAGCTTCTGTTACTCATTTCCTTTAAAAGCTGAGTCAACCCAGGGCCATGAAGGTTTGGGGGAGTTTAAATATCTTGACCCCAGGACTCAAATCCCCAACCTTCTGACTTGTAGCACATTAGAATAGAATATAAAAACCTAAAATGAACATAATTTTAAAATAGGCATCTAACTATATATATATATATTCCATGACACGACAGGTGTGGAAGGCCCTTGGCCTAATAACTGGCTGCTGGCCTCACATCCACTTCTATTCATGACAGAGGTAGATGATCATCCACCCAGTGTAGGGGTGATACGTGGTTAGCGTATCGGGTCCCCCAGCCATTATAGCTGGTTTTCTCAACCTGGAGCTGCTACTTATTATAGCTACCCAAATGCCTCACGATGCTGGGTGGGCAGTGGTCCCATACTGGCTGAAATTCCTTGAGAAAATCTCTTTCCCCATGGAGACTCAAACGAACGCAAATCCTGTAACTCTGCGTCAAGGCATCTTGCCTTAACTTAACCACTCGGCTACAGTGAAGGACAAAAATAGGCATAGGCCTATAGTCTTTTGAAAATAAATGCTATTTTTGAAAATCATCATCATCATCCTGCCAGGTATTAGTCCTAGAAGAACTGTTACGGCCTGAGAAAGCGGTTTTTGCTATCTTTTCATAGGTTGACCAAGTGACCGTTTCCCATTTGGACAGTAGTTCATTATTGCCTTGGGGATCCTGGATCTAGCCATTCTTGAGACATGTTCCTTCCAGTTTAGCTTATATCTGGAGATGTAGTCCAGTATTGGTGACACATTAAGTTCTTGAAGGATTTCTACATTTTTCTTTCGATCCCATTTGGTGTAGCCAGCTGTTCGGCGCATAAATCTCATCTCACAAGCTGTTAGTCTGCTTTCATCTCTCGTCCTTATAGTCCACGCTTCACTCCCATAACATAGGACTGGTCGAGCCATTATTTGATAAAGACGAGTACGAGTTGATTTTTGCACTAATGAAGGTTTTAAAACTCTATTAATGATTCCCATTGATTTGTTGAATTTCACAATTTTCTCTGATAAATCCAAATTTTCAACAAAAGAAAGTTTATATCTCAAATAAGTAAACTCATTAACTCTCTCTAAAATTTTGTTATTTAAACAAATTTTGCTTGGTATTGGGGATTTTCCACAAAAGGCCATTATTTTAGTTTTATTGGTAGATATTTCCATTGAATATTTCTGGGCTATCAAATTTAAATTATGTACTGACCATTGTAAATCATCTTCAGATGTTGCTAGTAAAACAAGATCATCTGCAAACATTATTATATCTAATTTTAAATTTCTATTGATAGTGATACTTCCGTGTTTTGTTTCTCTAAAATCTTTTACAGTGGCATTCATATATATGTTAAAAAGTAGAAGGGAGAGGCCACAACCTTGTCAGACTCCTGAGTTTATTTCTTTCTACTGAGTTATTTTTTCTTTTATTTTTATTGCAATGAGAGTTGACTTAATAAATGTTATAATATTATATATGATCTGCTTTGGGATCTGATCTTTCATCAAAATTTCAAATAACAGACTTCTGTTAACTTTATCAAAGGCTTTTTAAAGTCAATAAATGCCAAGTGTGTTTTCTATATTAAATTCACGATGTTTCTCAATCAAAATTTGCATTGTGAAATATCCAACAGAGCATGATCTACCCTTCTGGAAGCCATTTTGTTCTTCTCCAAGTCTATCTTCATAATATTTATATAATTTACTCTTAATAATAGTGGAATAAATTTTGTAACCAGAGTTTAATAAGCTGATCCCTCTGTAATTATCACAATTGGTCTTATCTCCTTTTTTAAATATTGGAATTACTAATATTTTTGAAAATAAACTATGGAAAAATTTCAACAGTTATAAAATCATGGCCAAAAGCTTTCAGTTAGTTCATAATGTAACTAACTAACTAATTGGCAATATCAAGCCCATAGGTTCATGGTCTCGTGGACATAAGTTCTCCATACACACCTATCATGAGCTAATGTTTTCCAATCATCTCCTGTATCTACTTCTCTCAAAGCATGGCCTACCTCATTCTTGGCCTACTAATTGGGCGCTTTTCCTCTGACTTTATTACAAGAACTTTCCATACCCCTCTTTCATTCCTTTTTATGCCACATATCCTACCTATTACAGTCTATGTGACTTAACTGTTCTTATTATTTTTAGTTTCCCGTTAAGGTCATATAGATCACTGTTATGTAGTCTTCTCCACTTGCTTGTCTGTTCATCTCTCTTTGGTCCAAAAATTTTCTTAAGAACTTTATTCTTAAATACTCGTAACTTTTTTCTCCTCCCTTAATGTAAGAGTCCATGTTTCACATCCATATAAAATAACCGAGGGAAATAAGAATTTTTTCCCTTTAACATTTTTTAGAGAAGTTGGAATGACAAGAGTCTCTGTAATGCATAACAAATAATAATTTATGTCGATATGTAGAATTATCCGTAGCTGCAGTTGAGTGGTTTAAGGTATGATGCTTTGGTACTGAGCTTTGGAACATGTGCTGGTTTGAGTCTCCATACCCGAGTTTGGTTAAAAATTTTAATTATTTAATTACTTAATTAAATTTATTTGTAAAAATTAAAATTGTTAAAATTCTAACCATTTATAATTAAAATAAACCTCATACTGTCATTTTCTTTAAATAATTAAGAATAATTACAAAATTTTCAATCTTGGAGCTAGAGAGGTGATGGTGTACAATTTTTAATCACGAAATTGTGCAACAGAATCCTGCTTTAAATTGCAAACCTCTCCACAGTACATGTGTTGAGAAGACATATGGGACTGTTGATATCAATTCCTCTGTCAGATGGGAACATTAAGCCTGGTGGTCCCCTTGGTGTTTTTCAATAGGAGTAGGCTGCGTGTCAGCAGCGAGTTTCATCTTCTCCCTTCTCTTCCTTGATCATCCCTCACACAACACACTTTACACTACACAAACACACAAAAATATCCAACAGTCCTGTTGTGCACAATGCAAGAACACATCATCCACGTAAAATGGTGTGCTAAAGTGCATAAATTGAAAATAGGCCATATTAATGCCATCTATCTGCCTAGCGTAGAACCCAAAGCTTGTAAAATGCAGTCGGTGGCATTTTTTATATTGAGGAAATATTATATAATAATTAAATAATAATGTATAGCGCACAATGTGCAAAGATTAGTTAATCTATATTAGTTTATCTGTCCATACGGAATTCTGTCAGAGATTGCCCTCTGTTTTTGCACTTTAGCACATGGTATCTCTCGCATAACATGCTGCATCGCTCGCACATGCATTCTGGTCCCGGGTCATGAAACTGTTTCGTTTTGCACAGTCTGTGATGGAAGCTGTGTACTGCTAGCCGGGTCACTAGGTGTCGTAGTTTGACTTCTTCTGGTCTTCTGAGATCATGGCATCGGTGTTGTAGAAATCGGTCCAAATGGATTCTTTTTTTCAACTGCAGCTCTCTTAGTACAGTATTATAGCTCGCTGTAGATGGCAGGAATAGTTTCAGTCGGAGCTCTTCTATGAGAAATAGCTCCTTTGTCAGTTCATAGACCGTGCGGGAGGGTGCGAACTTTGAACAGACCCGCTGCCTTTTTCAAATACATGGATTTTTTACTTTTTCCAGGAGTCTAAAGCTGTTGGTGTCCAGATGATCCCATATCAGTTGAAGACCGTATGTGGCTATGGGTACAATCTTGGTGTGGACATCTTGGTTATGTCTTTTATTTCGTGCATGGCTTTGATTGCTTGGCTCGTCCTGTCCGATATATGCAGGTTGAAGGAGTTTCCCTTAGGCTGGAGAGTGATACCTAGGTATTTGAAACTGTTGACTGTGGACAGAAATATTATATAATGAAATATACATATAATACCCTTTGCAAAATATATTTTATTTTAATTTCCATAAAATTGATTCCTACAAGGGCATTGGTTAAAGAGTTTTAAATAGAAGTTTGATCCTAGATTGTCATTGTATATTTTTGCTACTTAATAAAAAAACCTTTTAACTCCAGGAACTTTGTAAAACCATGCAATGAATTATATTATACTCAGTGTAAAACAAATTGCTGGACAATCTGCACAAACTCCCTTATCTACTTTTTGCAATGTGTCTCCATCTCACAGGGCTTTTACTCCATTAGTTCATATGTAAATTCCATTTTTTTTTCTTCCTTGTAAAATTTCTGCAAATGGATTTAAGAGTTTTCCATTGTCCAGTAATAATATACTCTTGCCATTTCAGTTCTAGAAAACTTCTATTTATTATATCTAATGTTATTTATCTATAGTTGG
Source organism: Diploptera punctata (assembly GCA_030220185.1). Lineage (NCBI taxonomy): Eukaryota > Metazoa > Arthropoda > Insecta > Blattodea > Blaberidae > Diploptera > Diploptera punctata. Next base: position 1,416,734 of record JASPKZ010003868.1, on the reverse strand, counting down.
ATTTATATAACTTTATATTTGAAGAAGTCTACCGCTGTGGTCTCGAGGTAGCGTGCTGTCTTGTCACGCAGCGGGCCCGGGTTCGAACCCCGGTCGGGGCAGATTTCTGGGTGAGGTTTTTATTGGGGTTTTTCCTCACCTGTAAGACAAATGTCAGGAAAACTTTACGGCCCAAATGGTCCCCGAAATCATATGGCCATCGTCACCATCATCATCCTTATCATTATCATCATCATCCTTCACCGGTGTGGAAAGCAATGGGAAGCTACCACACCTACAATTCCCTAGTAAAGCTGCAAGCATAGCATGAAAATGCTATGATTGCAGTGAAGGACCTGCCCTCGGGCAGAATTACTATGGATGGATGGATATTTGAAGAGAAAAATTATATGCTCAGACTGGGATTTGAACCCAGGACCTTTCACACTCTAGGTGAATGCCCCACTAAGTGAGCTATCTGAGCAACTCCAATCTAAATGCAAATTTTTTTCTCTTATATATGCTGTTTTTTTAAACATTTGGTAAATTAATTAGATTTTACTCCTCAGCTCATATTTGTATCCTCTCCAGGATTAGTTTTGAGGATTATTTTTCCATATTCAACTGGCATAAACTTTTACTTCATGAGACTTTAGTCATCATTAAATAATTATCAAATTTTTCTTTCTGAGACTTAGTCGGCATTAATTATTACCAAATTATTAATGTTAATTCAAGTCTCAGTAAAGTTTATGCCAGTTGAAGATAAAGAAAGATTCTTTGAAACTAGTGCTGGAGAGGATAAAAGATATGAAATGTGTTGTAAAATCTTATTAATTTACTGTTTGTTTAAATAAAACCTCAAAGTGTTACTTTCTAATAAATAGTGAATCACTTTTCTCATTTATTCCATCTAATGATAAGGAAACTTTGCTTTTTCCAGTAAGCTTGGTATCTGGAATGTTGGCTTGATTTTTTTATCAAAATTTAGTTTTGAAGAAGATGTTACATGATTAAATGTTGAGTTTATTTTTAAAATTTGTGAGGTAATAGTTTGTTGCTAATTTCATATACATAATGCAGGATTTTCGTTCCATTTTGTTTTGTATTGAATCTGGTTTATGTACTGTGTAATCTTCAGACATGATTCTGTGCTATCTGTTACTATTGGTTCTATATACAGGTTGTAACGAAAAGGTATGTCAAAAATTTGGGAAAACGTTTCTTACATATAAAGGATAAAAAGATGTTATGTGAACATAGGTCCAGAAATTGTTTATTTTCTTGGTAGAGCTCTTTTTCTACAACTCTGCTTGCATGGTGAGATGTGTAATATGTAGCTGTCCTGTGGGCATAACCCCACTAGATTTTTATTTGTGGAGATATTTGAAATCTCTTGTTTATGTAACGCCAGTTCAAGATGTGGGTACTCTTCTACTTATAAATAAAATTCTTGCATATTCAGCCAAAAAAGATTAACGCAAACCGAGAATAAATTTGTTATCATTTGCAGATTATTATTTTAGAACTAATTTTTTCGGAAAATGGAGAGGGGAGGAAAGAGTGTTTGTATTCTGGAAGGCTGCCAGACAATATGAAATTTGCCAGGTCTACATCAGCGCTCCATGTGACGGTGGATTGACGGATGCATTGGAGCTAATGGAGGCTATTTTTAATATTTTCTGTGATTTCCGGCACCGTGGTTCTGTTATTGAGTGTTCTTGTATGGGGTAGAAAAAGTGCTCTAAAAAGGAAATAAAGCATTTCCAGACCTATGTCAATATAAGACTTTTTTTTATGTCCTAGATGCAAGAAATATTTTCCCAAATTTTTGGCATACATTTTTGTTACACCTTGTATATTTTGTTTAATGTACCCACAGAGCATCCCCACTTCTTTCCTATGAAGGATTTATTAAACAATTCTTTTTCCTTATAATTGTATAATGTTTAAACTTGTTGCAGCCATAGAAGCCTTACAGTTGCTTTCAGGTATTCAACTTAGCTTGTCTTATGGGAATAAGGTTTCTCTCTTAATGCAATTATTAGAAGGAAATTTAATTTGCATTTTCTCCTCCTTTGCAGTGTTACTGTTTAGAAAATCAATTTAGCTTGTGAACTCATTCTGTTTTCTCAAAAAAAAATTATATTGTCATATTTATATGCAAAAATTCATCATTTTTAGGTTTAGCTCTTCATATAATTACAAATGTAAGTTCATATTAAGCAGATTTAAGGAAACATGTAATATTTTTAAAAACCATGCAAATCCCATATCCTCAGATTTTATATGTATAAATTTTTGGTAAATATAAACGCACAGCTTCCTGAATAAAGATTCTAGGTGTTAAAGTGTCTAAATAAGAATTAAGTAAAAAGGATAAAGTTAAAATTAGTTTTTCTCCTCTTCAGTAAAATTTGCTTTTTGATCTTATGTTATTTAATGAAAGATAATTGTGTGTATTAATATATGATGTCTATTCTTGAAATATAATGATGTTAGAATGTAGTTATAATATGTTTGATAGAATTGTGAATTGATAAATCAAGAAAAAAATTAGCTTGGATAAAACATTTAAGAAGAACAGCAGGTCTGGATGATTATCAAAATAAATATAGAAATTTTGAAAATATTTGCAATCCATTTTTTTTTAATAATTCAATTTGTAATTCAGTTTGTAATGGTTACATGCGAACAAAATGCCAAGCATTTTTTAAAATCAATGCTAAATTAATCTCTTTATGACATTTCTGGTATACTCTCCTGGTATTGACAGAATTCTAACCTACTTCTTAAGTTGGGGTGCCTGGAAACAGAGTTATTATGTTACTCCGATGATAGGATAGATGATGAATAATAATGAAGTGCTAGGAGAGTCATTAAACCTAAACTTAATCTTATTCCAGACCAGGGAAGATCACAAGTAAAAATTCCTGTATTCTGACCAGAAATTGAACCCAGGACCCCATGAACTGTAGTCAGAAGCTCTGACCACTAGCATACGAGGCTGGTCGAATGCCAAGTATTGGATTACCTAAATTGCTACCCTTAATATGGAATAGGAAAAAGTCAACAGTAGCCTCTTTGTAGTCTAGATGATGATAAAGTAATTAAAAAAAGTGTTTAATTGTATTCAATTTGACTCAAGCATTGTTATCTGTCGTGTTTTACTCCCGAAATATTATCTGTTACTAATTGTTGACAGCAGCCACATTAGATCATCACTGCTTTCCATGGCTGTTATGCCACATATTTTCATTTTATTTGAGACTCTGGTAGAATATGTTCTGAGAAGAAGGGTTCAGTCACATCGTCATAATCTTTCAAGATTAAGTCATTTGGCCTGTTCTTTCTCTAGAATTAATACATGCTCCTTTGAACATTTCCACGCCAATCCCAAATTCCTTTTTCTCTTTGGCCTTCACAAGAATTCTATCGTCTTCTTAATAGATGCTTGTACCATTGTTGTTTATATGAATTGATAATTTCATTTTTAAGCTTTCAGTTTTTAATTAGGAGACTGTGTCTGTATTTCTTCTTTGATCTTGTAATCATTTTCATCCAATGGTCTCAATAATCTCATTTCAGCTGTCTTATTTTCTTTCTTTGATATTTACCATAGTCAGGGTCCAGTTTTCTAACCTGTATGTTAATATTGGGATGATCATAGTTTTGCAGAATTTTAGTAAGGTTCTTCTAATGAGATCTGATATAATGAAAAATTGTGCTGGAAATCTTAGTTTCTGCGAAGTTGAACTAGTCATTTTTTTTACATGTAATTATGACTACATGTATCAAGATAGTGGTGTTACCTGAGATAAAAAAAAAACAGTCTAATAAATTACTTACCAAGAAAGATTGGAACATAAAAATAAAGTGATTTTATGGAGAATATACTGGTATGGAATAATAAATGTTTGATTAATGTTCAGTATAAGAAGTATTTTATATAATATTAAAAAAAGATATATAGTTTAATAAGATTGATTATTTTTTATATATAACATTTATTGTAAAGGTAAAGTGAGTCCACTACAGGTCTTGAGGTAGTAGGAGACTTCCACCGTCTGGACAATCAGTATGAGATGTGAGCCCTGCAAAATGGCTACATTTACTCCCAGAACATATATCTGGTTGTCATTTCCATTAGAGGTTAAGGCCATGGTGCTCTCAGAAGGTTTAGGTCAGTTTAAAAATTTTAACCTAATGGGGCTTGAATCCTCATGCCTTAATAATGCTATGTCCTCACCCAAAGTTTAATTGTAGGGCAAAATTATATTTTATAGATTTGTTAAGATGAATTGTATTCTTCAAGGCTCCTCTGGATTTGAGTTCTGCTGTATTTCACTGAAAATGCAAGTCCATTCCTATTAATCTGGCTTAGATTGCAATGGAGTTTATTATTTAAAAGTCCCTGGATTCATTTTTATGAATATTTCAGAACTTAATGTTTAATTTTCCAGTCAAGTTATAAGGCCATAAATAGTGAAATGAGAATGTGGTATAGAATTATATTAATTTATTTGAGATATAAATTAGGTGATATATCAAGGATATTGCAGTGTATACTTGTTGCCTTTTGTATTTATATGTTTCATGTGTCTTATGAAAATATATCCATGTAGTCTAAGGGTGCTGGATAAAAGTATACCACAGCCTTGAATCCATCTCATGCTTAAAAATTGGATTTATTATTTTGTTTATTAATGAAGCCTAGGTCACACACACCCACATATATATATATATATATATATATATATATATATATAATATATATATATATATATATATATATATAAAATTTCCATCTATAGCAATTCTGCCTGAGGGCAGGTCTTTCACTGCAATCATAGCATTTTCATGCTATGATTTGCAGTTTTACCAGGGAATTACAGGTGTGGTAGCTTTCTGTCGCTTTCCACACCAGTGAAGGATGATAATAATGGCCGAATGACTTTCGGGGACCGTTGAGCCCTAAACTTCCTGACATTTGTCTTACAGGTGATGAAAAACACCGAAAAAACCTCACCCTGTCCCGACCGGGAATCGAACCCGGGCCCGCTGCGTGACAAGTCAGCATGCTACCTTGAGACTACAGCGATATACTATATATATATATTTATTATTTCAGGATTGTTTCTGTTATATACGCAGGTATCCTCAACCAAAATTCACAATTTTTTTTCTTCCACACTTCCTGGTCTTACGTGTCTGCTTCTGTCATATTTCTCTTCTTCACCAGCATGGGGATACGGGTGCTCCATTGTGGAAGTTTCTTAACCAAGCTTATTTACCTTGATGTCAATGAGTGACATGTGGTTAGTTCCTGGTAGGCATCTAAGGTATTACTTGGAAGGATGAAGATCGGTTAAATTTTACATAGTGGCATTTTTGTTCAAACTTTCAGTTTTTTTACAAGCCTAAAATCTTCAGAGTTGGGACCCATGGCTTGAAGTCCTTCCCGGAGGACTTGTCCCTTGGATTTTAATTATACTGTAAATCCATCGATCTCGATCGGATTTGAACCTGCAACCCTCGTGACTAGAGATTAGGAATGTAACCACAAGACCATCGCGGGCAACCTAGGTCGTTATTTCTATGTATTTAAAACGTGGAAGTAGTTTACTTTTGTGGTCGAGCCACCGAAGTACCTAGAATGTGTAGTAATTGTGTAATATGCTCTATAGGTGACACTATTAATTTAAATAGTAATCAGGTTGTACCTTGGTTAAATATCCCTACTTGGAATTTTAATTTGTCTATTGTGGTTCTAGTGATTTAGCGTCAAATTTAAGATTATTTATAAAAATGGCGTAAATTATATAATTCATATAGGATCCCGCCAGTTTTATTTTTATTGGTTTGTCAATTTCTCTACTAGGTGGAATGTTTATTTTTTTCTATTGTGGCACTAGTGATGTTTACTTCAAGTTCAAGATAAAAAGAGTATAAATTATTTTATTCATTCAGGATGTTTAGGATCCCGCCAATTTTATTTTGATTGGTTTGTTTACATTACACTCATTGTTCATTTTGAATGTGAAAATTTAAATATTATTGTAAGTAAAATACCATAATGTTAAACTATGAAGTAATAATAGGTTTAAGAAAATTGCACTAACGAATTGTTAAATAGATTTAATCACTATAACCTATATCATTCAAGAACCGCAAACATATACAAATATAAGTTACGGTTTAATTAACGTTAATCGCTTTACATAATTGTACAAATTTTATCGTATTTTCAAGTAGTATATTATTGAGTAATCATTTTGAAGGCATGTATAAGTATTGAACTTCAAAAGCTAACAAAAATTAACTGGTCCTAACCTTGCACTTATTTAATGATGTCACATTATGGTTAGGTATATAAGAGTGATGTCTCGTAGCATATAATTTTCAAATGGCTCAGTCTTCATGTATAATTATCAAAATTATTTCTTGCTAAAAATGCAAGAGAAAGAAGATAATCTTTTATCTTTATTGATATCTCTTTTTTTTTATGACAAGTTCACTGGTTGTGATAAAGAAGACTAGAGAAACAAGAATTTGAAAATGAAGATGTCTCTTGGATCTGTAATAAGAGTGCTAATGTTTCAAACTGAACTAAGCATCTAACTCTATGGCTTATGGAATCAAAGACTTAATATAGGTTCACTAAGATCCTTTCATTTTATCCCTTATGGAATCAAAATATTTGCCTTAGGTTAATTTTTTATATTTTTAGTGTATTTTCTTTCCTTAACATGAGGCTTAAACCTGAAGTATCCCTGAATATCCCACTTAGGTCTAAAATTTTGTTTTAATTTATTTTGATCAGAGCCAACAGATGTTTAGGATAATTACCAATCTGAATATTTCAAGGTTAGATACCAACCAATCAGCCAGCCAGTTAGCTTCTTAAGTTTAATTCTAAAGTACCTCAAAACTTAAATATGTATACTTAGACCAGCGGATCTGTGCCCCTGTAGCGCTTGCATCGTTCTTAGAAAAGTACATGTCAATACTCACCATTTCACTGCACTCCCCTCCCCCTATGTCAAACAGCAGCCATCGAGTAGAGATGTTGCCAAACTTTCCCCAGTGTCATGGCTCTTGAATATTGAATAATGCAAGGTTGGAGTCAAGTTGACAACACTGAAGTGCAAGTGCGAGAGAGAGATAGAAATGCAGAGAGGGAAATGATTTGCCAAGGCAGAAAAGGAAGTAGGTTTTAGTTTGCATATCTTATGGGGGCACAGATCTGTTGGGCAGATAATAGATTGATAATGAAATTTGAATTTTGAAGATCCATAACAATAATATTAAAATAAATATTGTGTTACTTTGGCTTAACTTTAGAATTAGGCCTATTCATTCAATGATTTTTCATACTACATTCTTGTAATACTGATGCTAAGTTCTACAGAATCGTGTGCAAATGCTTATAAAATTGCCATCGAATTGCAGGACATATCTGTGAAATCTGAATGACTAACATATGGAATTAATTCCAAAACATATTTTAAGAAATGGATGTTCATTCCATTTTATTAGGTTCTAATGCGACAAGTTAGTGTATACCAGATTGGTTTATAGTTTATTAAATAATATGTATGTAATTTATTTCGTTGGGTTGTGAAAGGGAGGGTTAGTGTACTTTCATTTCTTATAAACACATTTAGGAATTTATTATGAAGGTTGGTCATACCAATTTCTTGGATATGTGGTTCTATCACATAAATGTTCACACATGTACACTGCTATTCTGTAGAACTTAAAAAAATTAATTGAAAGAGGTATTCTGAAGTTTTTTTGTTACTTCCTATAAAAATACTGTATAACAATAGTTTGAAACTGAATGAACTAGATAAATGAAAATAATTCAGCAACTTCATCATAAGTTAATTACCATTAGGCCGGAAGCATAATTTTATTAAAATTGATATAATATGAATGTTAATTTATTTTGCAGGATATTTTTTAGTGTGTTATAGACTACATGTAGAGAAGATGGCAGAATCATCTAAAAAGAGAAATTCAAAAGACAAAGAATCGTCACAAGAAGAACAGCAAGATGTACCCATGGAAACAAATGATTGCCAGAATGTGTCTGAAATTCGTGAACTAGAAGATGAATCAGAGGATGAGGGTGGCTTGAGAATAGAAGACATCTATATTCCTCCTCCACCACAGCCAGTGTGTTCAAGTGAAAATACTGGACCACGTTTAATAATTACGCACATTGAAAATGAAAACTTTAAAAGTTACGCAGGCAAGCAAGTGCTTGGTCCTTTTCATAAGGTATCTCTATGTTACTTAATTTAAGCATACAGGAAGAAATTCTTACTAAAACAACAAAACTGTGTTGTTAGATGTTTATAGATAAGACAAAAAAAAATAGCACTCTTGTAGCACTGGTATCTGACATGTGCATGCTAGAATGGCCCACAGCTTACAAACTATTTTGATTATTTTCAATTACATTTCATACTGCCAACCTAATGCAAGTTGAGCATTTTTACCTCCACTTTAGTTTCATTTTTTTCACCTATTTATTGTACTTTCTTTGGACCAAAAACTGCAAATAATGTGTTTGGTATTGTTAAAAGTTGATCTCAAAAGAAACTGCTAATTGAATCCGATTCTCCGTCAATCAGGTGGCAACCTTTTTAATTTTGACCATCAACATGATCAGTGACGCTATAATATAATAATTAATATTTTTTTATCATCATTATTATTTTTTTTTAGTTTTCATTATTGTTTTTATTATTCATCATCATCAAGGATTAAACCTTAAGATCTATTCTGATCTCATGTTAGAATTGGTATTAATTTTATTATTATTATTATTAAGGTATGGCGCAAAAAGTGGACATCCGAATTTCGAGATAATTTTGGTTTTAAAATAAAGCTTTGGAATGTAGAAGATGAAAATATGAAAAAAATTTGCGACCATCCAGAAACAAAGCTGGAAAATAACAATTTATAAAAGCACTATTTCCTATATTACCAGAAGGAAGTGGCTGCCATTGTGGTCCTGATGTCAAATTTGATATTCAGATGTTAGTCTAGCATGGAGGAGGATTGTTGAGAAGGCCAAAACTTTCACTTTTGAAGTTGTCGTGTCTTAAGATGATGATGATGATAGTCCAGCGTGAAAACATGTTTCCTTCAATAGAGATGCGAAAATAGAATACATATTTTTTTGTAATAAAAGTGCACTGCTGTATTTCCAAATGCTATATTTCCAAAATTACATAGCAAAGAGTTTGAAATTTGATAAAATCACATCCTCACATAGAGTTTCTTAAGAAAAAATGGTTTAACTGAATTGATTGTCGATAATAATCAATTTGTCATCCTACGTAGTTCTTGAAAATTAACAACGGCAAATTAGCCCTTACAAAATTTTCAATAAATAGATGCCACTTATTTATAACATAATCTTTGAAATTTGTAATATAATTTATTAGAATACATGTATAATAACCTAAAAGCCAACCTAACTTATTTCAGTTATTCTAACCTGTGAAAGTAATAAATAGAATGGCCTTTAGATAATATTAAATTACAGGTATGTAAATAAATTATACTATAAGAAACTAAAAGCTAACCTTACCTAATTATGTATACGAAACTAAAAGCTACTTACTTACTTACTCACTGGCATTATCGAACCCGTAGGTTCATGGCCGCACGGACATAAGCTCTCCATACATCCCTATCCTGAGCTAATGCTTTCCAATCATTCCCTGTATAATCTACTTCCCTCAAATCATAGTTAATGTTGTTCTCCCACCTCATGCTTGGTCTACCAACTGGGCGTTTTCCTTCTGGCTTTCCTACAAAAAGTTTCCATGCACGTCTTTCATTCCCTATAAAGTCCTAACATTCCATGTTCCTAGGAACATGTCCCTGTGTTTGAACCTTTGGCATGGGTTCCCTGAAGTAGTCCCGCCCGGAGAACCGAATGGGGGACTATTTGACCTCCGGAAAATTTTACCCCAGATGAACCCATGTCCGCATTTCTTGACGGTTATATTTTTACGGTGAAAGATCGTCACTCTTTCGCCCAAGGTACTTTTTTTGTCTGGCTTATCACCTTCGACCAGTCCGGCATGGGTAACCCTATCGGCAGCAATGCTACCGCCGGCATAGCTCTCAGGATCATTTAAGCACGCAAGCCACTCCACCACAACAAGGTAAAGATACCATGGAGGGGAAACTAACAGCTAACCTAACCTAATTCAATTACTCTAACCTAGTTTCTTTAGTGATGGTCCACACTTCATTTTAATACCAAATTTATATCGAAATTGGTATATCTCGCATAGTAAACTAGTGAAATGTGTATTTTGTAGTGCTTATAAAATGTTATTTTACTGCTTTGTTTCTGGATGGTCGGCAAATTTTTTTTTTTTTTTTCACGTTTAGTGGTCCTAAGCTTCATTTTAAGTCCCGTGCCGTAGCCGAGTGGTTAAGGCAAGAAGCCTTGGTGCAGAGCTACGAGACTTGCGCTGGATTGAGTCTCCATGGGGGAAGAAATTTTCTCATGGTATTTCGGCCAGTATGGGACCGGTGCCCACCCAGCATCGTGATGCATTTGGGTAGCTACAATAAGAAGCGGCTCCAGGTTGAGAAAACCAGCTATAATGGCTGGGGGGCTCGACATGCTGACCACATGTCACCCCAACACTGGCTATCATCCACCTCTGTGATTGTCACATGCGGATGTGAGGCCGGCTGGTAGGCTAAGGGCCTTGTAGGCCTGTTGTGCCAGGAGTTTTTTTTAAAGCTTCATTTTAAAACCAAAATTATTTCAAAATTCGGATGTCCACTTTTTGCACCATAACATTATTATTATTATTATTGTTGTTGTTAATCTGTTGTAGATGTCAAATTGTGGTGGGTAAAGTGTGTTCACTTCAAAAAGTTGATTTTGAGATAAACTGATTTGAACTATTTCCCAAAATCTGCATTTGGATATTTTGACTTAATGATCCATTTACAGTATTATTTGTTAACCTTCCTTTTTCTCATCTTAGGCTCACAGCATGTTTTTCTAGAAATTAGGAGTCCCTCCAGGCGATCTCTTCCCATACATGGGTAAACTGTACTTAATGCCAGAATATTTGCAAGTGTTATATTATTTTAGTCCAACGCTGTGGTCTCAAGGTAGCGTGCTGCCTTGTCATGCAGTGGGCCCGGGTTTGATTCCCGTCAGGACAGGCTCCTGGGCATGCCGTAGCGGTTAAGGCACTGAGCTACAAGCCGGAGGGTCGAGGGTTCAAGTCCCGTTGGGGTCAGGATTTTTAAACTGACCCAAACCCTCTGGCGGCACTATGGCCCTGGGGTCAACTCAGCCTCTAATGGAAATGAGTACCAGATGCTTGTTCTGGGGGTAAAGGCGGCCGTCACGCAGGGCTGACACAAAGTGCCGATCGTCTAGAAAAAGTGGGAGCCTTAACCTCCTACTACCCCAAGGGCCTCTGGGCCTGTTGTGGGATCACTTTATTATTATTATTATATTATTTTAGTCCACCGCTGTGGTCTCAAGGTAGCGTGCTGCCTTGTCATGCAGCAGGCCCGGGTTCGATTCCCGGTCAGGACAAGCTCCTGGGTGAGGTTCTTTTCAAGGTTTTTCCTCACCTGTAAGACAAATGTCAGGACGCTTAGGGTCCAACGGTTCCCGAAAATCATCTGGCCATCATCATCATCATCCTTCACCAGTGTGGAAAGCAATGGGAAGCTACCAAACCTATAATTCCCTAGTAAAGCTGCAAAGCATAGCATGAAAATCCTATGATTGCAGTGAAAGACCTGCCCTCGGGCAGAATTGCTATGGATGGATATTATTTTAAATGAGGCTATAAATTACGGGGTTGCAGTAAAGAATTGGAGTTAACACACTTTACCCACCCACTCAAATGTGCAATTAATTTGTCAGGAAAGATACCATTTTAAACATACAGATTCATGAAGAAAATCCTGTACCATAGCTGAACAATTTAAGCTATCATTTGTAAATTAATGAGTAAATTTTTAACATCTTACCTCATATTTTATGTTTCTTCAAAAAGCTATCATGCCTTAGTGCAGAGCTATTGACTTGCCTAGATCAATTCTTCATAGGGGAAGAAATTTTCTCATGAAATTTTGGCCAGTATGTGACTGATGTCCACCCAGCATTGTGAGGAATTTGGATAGTTGCTATAAAAAGTGACTCTAGGTTGAGATAACTAGCTATAGTAGCTGGGGATCTGACATGCTGACTATATGTCATCTCTATACTGGTTGGATGACCGTCCAATTCTGATTAACACATGTGGATGTGAGGCCAGCACCCAAGGACCTTCTACGTCTATTAAGCCATGGAGATTTGCAATGAAATTCTTCGTTAACATACTAGAGATTTAAGATTAAATTAAAATACTTTGTACCTCTACTCATATCCAGTCTTCTAATTATACTGCAGTTTGAAAGCCTTGGCACCTTCATCTTCAGTAATATCTCATTGACTGAAGATGAAGCTGCCAAGGCTTTGAAACTGCAGTATAATTAGAAGACTGGATATGAGGTGAGGTATGAAGTATTTTAATTTTATCTTAAATTAAACCTCATAGTGATTTTTTCTATAAAAGTTCAATACTAGAGATTTACAAAATTAACCCTTTCGCTTCAAAAGACAAGGTACACTCGCCGGCTGTTAAATGACCTTCAACTCAGACACACTTGCTTAACTCTGCCTGTTATATATTTTACAATATTTTGTACATCCCTTGGTAGAGTAATCTTTTGTTAACATTTATGAATAGTAGAGGAATGTGTTATGGTTTTCAGCCTTATTATGATCTCAAGTACTATTATCTTTTGTTCATTTTGGTTATCTGAAAATAGACAATATAATTTATCTTCTTCTTCCTTCCAAGTATTAGGCCAAGGCCTGTTACGATCCTATAGAAAATGTTCCCTCCAGCATTTCATAGGACGGCCCAGTGATCTTCGTCCTCTTGGTGTATAATTATAAACAGCTTTGGGGATCCGATTTGTACTCATTCTGAGAATTTCCCGGAAGGATCAATATAATTTATGGTAACCTAAATCCAGTTTCTAGGGAAATGCATTGAGCATTTAGGGTCGTATGCAAATACATTAGTCTCTACTCAAATTACTTCCAATCACTGGTGAGCTGAGATCGAATTAACGGCCACCTTAACCGGTCATGCATGAATGTTGACGTTTTCGTAATATTGGCAACGAATTACCAGAATTCTCAGCGATAAAACCACTTCCGTTATTTTCGTCTGCTATAGAGGAATGCATTTATGCTTGCATCCCGCAAATAATACCGTATAAAAACACGTCTGCGACGCGCAATATTACACCGATTCTCCTGTTCTTCCAGTTGAATTCTTTGGTAGACTCTATCAAATTCCTCTTCACCGCGTATACCGAAAACCTGATCGAAGTCTTCAAGGTCCGACATCTTGGATAAGTTTCAAACTACATCGGTTCCCTTCGGGATTTTCACATAAGTTTATATCTTGAGCTACGATCTTAAGGTACCTTGTCAGGTAGCTTTCAATTATTACCACGTGAATAGATTTCTGAGTAAGAAAATTGTGTTTGAATAAAACTTTATCAGCAGAGAACGCCTTTTACTGTCTAATGTGTTCAAACATTCGACCCTTAAATCTGAAGCAAATAGGTTAACTACCTGATCCAGTGTGACACAGCCCATTTGATTCTCCATCGTCTGCACAGTCATTAATTACATCGAGCCTAAATTTTATAAAATGATTATATTTTAATTGTCAACTGGAATGATGAATGTATGTATTACAATATATACTTATGGTCAGTGGTATCCAATGGTAACTATTCTTACAAAGTCCAAAATTTTGTTTCCTCTAATAATGAAAATATTCATTTTTTATATATATATAAAACTTTTTTTTTTCTATGTATGAATAGTTTAATCCTATAACTCCATGGCACAACAAGTCTAGAAGGCCCTTGGGCTACCAGTCAGTTGCTGGCCTCACATCTGCATATTTCAGTCAGAGAGGTGTAAGATCATCCAGCTAGAATAGAGGTGACATCAATATATCGGGTCCCCCAGGTTCCCTCAATCTGGAGCCGCTACTTATTGTTGCTATCCAAATTCCTCATGATGCTGGGTGGACACTGATCCCTTATTGGACAAAATTTAACAAGAAAATTTCTTTGCCCTGTGGAGAAATTAACCAGAGCAAGTCCAATAGCTCTACCAAGGCATCTTATGTTAAACTGCTCGGCTATGACGTGGGTGAGTCCTATATTACACATTTCATGCAAGTGTTAGTAATTTCTTTACAGAGTTTCACATCAATTGTTGGACCAAATGGAAGTGGAAAGAGTAATGTTATAGATTCAATGTTATTTGTTTTTGGGTACAGAGCAAGTAAAATTCGATCAAAGAAAATATCAGTTCTCTTGCACAATTCAGCAGAACACCAGAATGTCCAGAGCTGTACCGTTGCTGTACATTTTAAAGAAATTATCGATACTGTAAGTATTAAGCATTTGAATTGAAAATATGCACCTCACCTCATAATTTGTTTTCTCACATGGGCATATTTCAGTGAGCAATCATTAACTTTCTCAACTAGAATTTGATGCAAAATGGCTGGAATTAGAGACAAATGCTCAAATGAATGAAACAAAATAATGAAAATGGAATTGACATTTCAACCGGAATTTGGACCTAGGATGAATATCGAAATTGTAACTATATTTGCTATAAAAATAGTGTTAAAATCCCACTAAAATGTCTTCTTGAATAAGAAGCTGCTAGGAAATATGTAGAACGAAGGTTCCTGACTACAAGGACACGGGATTATATAAGTAAGGGAAAAATTTCTGTCTAAGTCAGAAGCCTAGATAGCTTAATGGATAAAGTACTGGTAAAGAAACCTATTATATACTTGGCTTAACTTGGCAAAGAGAGAGATGGAGATATAAGGGTAGATCCTTGACGCTTTTGCCCAGTTACAAAAGAAATAACCCACCATGTTGTCAGTTTTCGAAACATTCCTGGGATTTTTCCTCTTCTGCCTTGCCCCTATTAACATCTGGTGAAGAAACACCGACAACACTGGTGCGAGTGAGAGGTGAGTACAGCTGTCTCTTTCTACAAATTTCTTGCCAAGTTAAGCCAGGGAGACAGTAGAGATCTGGGTTCAAATTCCAGTTTAGGCTTTATATATATATATATATATATATATATATATATGTATATTTAGATGTTATAACTATATTTTTGACATTTGACAATGAAGGCAAATCATATATATTTTCCAGAATTGGATATAGTTTTATTTTAGAAAGAAAAATTAATTTTTCTCTTAAAATATTAATTTATCCTTCAATGAAAGTGACAAATCGTTGGCCAGCGATCGAAACTTCAAACTCCATTCAAGATTAAAATCCGGATTTTTGCATTATTCAATTAGCAAAGTCATCATCTGCGTGCTATTAAAGACTTGCAACTACAAGTGTTAATGATCTATTAAGATTAGAAAAACAATGCATTTCTTCTGCTATTAACCTCAAGCCCAAAACTAGCATGTCCGGTGGAGAGGAATAGCGAGTTTTATTGCTCTTATCTCAGACAAAAGACACTTTTCAGAAACTAATTTTAAAATATAATATATTTTGATTTAAAAATCAATCAGTTATAAGGTTTCTTCTTTCACCTGAATTTTTTTTCACTTATGGAGTTACAAGGCTTTGATTGCTGGGTGATGAAT
This sequence comes from Diploptera punctata, assembly GCA_030220185.1. NCBI lineage: Eukaryota > Metazoa > Arthropoda > Insecta > Blattodea > Blaberidae > Diploptera > Diploptera punctata. The sequence continues at coordinate 1,400,976 of JASPKZ010003868.1, read as the reverse complement.
TTTAAAATTAAAACATTGAAAATGTAAGCTTTACTAACTAAAAAGTAGTGTTAAAAAGAATAATAAACATTAAAAATGAAAAATTTAATATATTGTGTTTAAATATACCTATATAGATATATCCCAAAACTTCTAGTGTTTATTTAACTTTCACAGGGAAAGAACACTATGAGGTTTAATTTAAGAATTAAATGAATGTTTTTATTACCTCACCTCATATCCTTTTTCTTCTATACTGCAGTTTCGGAGCTTATCTCCATCGTCAGTAGCCTCTGGTCGATCGGTGTTATGTCGTACTTACTTGGAAGTAAGAAGAAAGCCGCCAAGAAACGACATAACACCGGTCGACCAGAGGCTACTGACGATGGAGATAAGCTCCGAAACTGCAGTATAGAAGAAAAAGGATATGAGGTGAGGTAATAAAAACATTAATTTAATTCTTACTTCTAGTGTTGTTAATTCATTAAAATTACTTCCTATCTTGAACATGATATTTTCTCCAGAATTAGTGAAAAGCTAATTAAAATGGAAATATCACAAACTTCTTGATTTGGGCCACAAATTAGTTTGTCTCGTTTAAATGTTGGTATGTACATCTATAAATTATATAGGACCTATATGTGTAAAGATATAATAATTTTAGAAAACAGTAGCTTTTTAATATCTCTGTGTCATAATTTTACATTTTGTTATTATTTAAAATTTGGTAAAATTTTCTTCATAATTTTTTGCTCCAGTTATAAGATTATGATTGAATATCATTTTTGTTATTGCAGCCAGGTACTGATGATTATGAACCAGTACCAAACTCAGAATTTGTAATTTCAAGAACAGCATTTAAGGACAATACATCTTTTTATACTGTAAATGGACGTCGTGTGCAATTCAAAGAGGTGGCAAAACGTTTGCGTAGCTATGGAATTGATCTTGACCACAATCGTTTCTTAATTTTGCAAGGAGAGGTAGAACAGATTGCAATGATGAAACCAAAAGCTCCAAATGAACATGAAAGTGGCATGCTTGAATTTTTGGAGGATATTATTGGCACCAACAGATATAAGGTTTGTATATCATTTTTGTTTTTTTTTATATTTTTGGCAAAATTGTTAATGTCATCTATGCTGCTTCTTCATCTTCTGGGGAGTTAGTCTTCAACTTCAACAAAACTCTCCACCTATCTGGATCATTCCACTTCTCCCTTTTCTTTGCTTCATTCTAGCATATTCTTCATATTTCAAGATCCTTCATAATTTCTTCCTGTCTATATCTCAGTTGCCCTTTTGGTTTCTTCCTTTATATCCTTCTTCTTTGTCTTGTTTTGTGTCCCTGTTCTGGAGGTTGAGATTTGGAAAAAAGCTCCATCTATCCCAATCATAACATGCTTCCACTCCCACCTTATCCATCCAGTCAACTCTTTTCTCGACACCCTTCTTAACTTGTCTAACTCATCTATATCTTCTCAACCTCTTGGGCCCTTCACTCTTAATCTAAATTTCAATGCATGTCTTAGTATTCTTTCAGTAATCATTCTTTTAATCTGGTCGCACAATTTTATTCAAATATCCTATTTCATTTTGTATTTTATCCATCTTCAATTTCTCTTAATTTAGTCTTACTTGTCGAGTACTCTAGTCATTATAGCTGGTTTTCTCAACCTGCAGCAGCTACTTATTGTAGCTACCTAAATTTCTCATGATGCTGGGTTGACACTGGACACATACTAGCCGAAATTCCATGACAAAATTTCTTCTCTCTTGGGACTTGAATCAGCGCAAGTCCTATACCTTTGCACTAAGGCATTATATCTTAAACCACTTAGCTATGATGTCGGACCTCCTCCCCTTCTCTCTGATCTGTTCTTTCATCACATCCTTCATAACTTGTTCCTCCCATCTATATCTTGGTTGACTTCACGCCATCAAAAATAAAGTTTTTTTGGCTATAAAGGTAGTGTTAAACCCCATTTGAAGTCTTCTTGAGAAGAACACTGGTTCATTGCCTCGGGCGCATAAGGATTGTATAAGAGAGAGAAAATTTTCCGTTTAAATTGAGGTGCCTAAGTAGCACAGTGATTTAGAGAGCTGATATGGAAAATCAAAGACCTTGATTCAAATCCCAGTTAAGGCATAAATTTTCTCTTCAAATGTAATGTCCTTCATGAGAGATAATAAATTACAAATAAAAACATTGAAAATACATAATATATTTACTTACTTATATTAGGAATTCTCACTATGAGGTATATTCATTAAGGTAGAATTTTTTATCACTCACCTCATATTGTTCTTCTTATTTGACTATAAACTAGTTTCGGAACATAGTTTCTGTTCCATCCTCATTATCGTCACGACCGTTGTTCTGTCGTCTTGAAGAGCTGTCCTTCGCTCCTTCCATTGGCTGACTGAAAAACCTCGAAACCAGGTCATTCTCACCGGGAATTTCAAAGTTCATCAATTTCTTCTTTTCGCTCTTTTGAATGTAGATCTGTTCCCAAACAGTAAGTTCTTTTGGTTTTTCTATTTGTTTTAATAATTTAGCTTCTTTCTCGATAAGATGTTTTTCAGACCATGCATGGGCAGCAACATCTCAGGAATGTCAAGAAAGGGGAAGTAGAAAAATCTGCAGTTGCTGCCCATGCATGGTCTGAAAAACATCTTATCGAGAAAGAAGCTAAATTATTAAAACAAATAGAAAAACCAAAAGAACTTACTGTTTGGGAAAAGATCTACATTCAAAAGAGCGAAAAGAAGAAATTGATGAACTTTGAAATTCCCGGTGAGAGTGACCTGGTTTCGAGGTTTTTCAGTCAGCCAATGGAAGGAGCGAAGGACAGCTATTCAAGACGACAGAACAACGGTCGTGACGATACTGAGGATGGAACAGAAACTATGTTCCGAAACTAGTTTATAGTCAAATAAGAAGAACAATATGAGGTGAGTGATAAAAATTCTACCTTAATATTTTTACTGTTTAATTTACAGGAACGTCCCGCGCCGTAGCTGAGCGGGTTAAGGTAGGAAGCCTTGGCGCAGAGCTACGGGACTTGCGCTGGTTCGAGTCTCCATGGGGGAAGAAATTTTCTCATGGTATTTCGGCCAGTATGGGACCGGTGCCCACCCAGCATTGTGAGGCAATTGGGTAGCTACAATAAGTTGCGGCTCCAGGTTGAGGAACCAGCTATAACGGCTGGGGGACTCGACATGCTAACCACATGTCACCCCTACACTGGCTGCTGATCATCTACCTCTGTGTTTGACACATGTGGATGTGAAGGGCCAGCAGCCGGCTGGTGAAAGGGCAACCGCTGATAAGTGGAAAGACCCTCAATCGGAATCGGAATTTACAGGAACCTCTGGAGAAACTAGCAGCTCTGGTAGAACAGCTGAATGAAGAGCGGACAGAGAAGCTCAATCGTGTGAAAATTGTTGAGAGAGAGAAAGAAGATTTAGAAGGTCCAATGAAGGAAGCTGTCACCTACCTTAAAGTGGAAAATGAGATGACGCAGACAAAACATATGCTTTGTCAAAAATACATGTAAGTATGTATTGATTTAAGGTGAAAAAGTATGTCATTGATAATAAACTTTTGGAGACTTGTCATAAATTTGCCAATTAGGAAATAAGGCTCGTAAAGGTTAATGCTTTTACATTACTTAATGTTCTATATATATATGTGTGTGTGTGTGTATATGTATGTATGTAATATCCCTCCTGAGCTATCCTAGGCCTCCAGTAGAACATTAGCATGTAAAGCTAAAAGTCTGGGTTCAAACCCTAGTCTAGGTGTATATTTTACTCTTCAAATATAATTTCTGGGGAGCAAATGGTTGGTACGGCCTCGAGAAGGGTACAGATGCCGACTATGTATACCTTAATAAATCTCGAGAAATGCCGCTGCGACTTCTTTAGCAGCTCTGCCAGCAAGTCCTAATCCTATGTTCTCGTCGTGCTCCATGACTGCAGTCGTAATAGACTGTAGCTAACAGGATGGGACGAAAGGCGAGTTCTCAGCGCCTTAAAACTGAGACCTGTCGGCTAAGGGAGCAAACCCCAAAAAAAACCCAGGTCCTCCGTGTCTGGGGGTTAGGCGTCAGGCTGGCAACCTGGCCCTGGAAAAAAGTATATCGCTATGTACTTCAGTAAAATATGTCAGCCGGATGGATTTAAATATAACAGACTTAAGCTACGAAAACGGACCTTTGCTATTGGCACATGGAATGTTCAAGGCTGGAATACTAAAGAACAAGAAGTAATAGATGAGATTACAGCAATGAATGCAGATATTATTGTGCTCTCAGAAACAAAAAAGAAAGGGAAAGGACAGGAAAAATTAGGAAATTATACACATATCTGGAGTGGAGTACCAAAAACTAGTAGAGCAAAAAGAGGTATATCCATTTGATAAAAAGTAAGTTGGTAAAAAATATAGTGTCTTGGGAAGAAATTGATGAAAGAATTATTAAATTAAATCTCAAGCTTTTTGGGATAGAGCTTATAATAATAGGAGTATATGCCGTAAATGAGGATGCAACAACCATAGAAAAAAATGAATTTTTTGACAAACTGTCAGAAATTTTGGTCAAAATAAAAAAACATCAAGAAGTAATAATAACAGGAGATTTTAATAGTCGAGTAGGGAAGTTGAATGAAAGATGAAGTGATTGGACCATTTGGGGAAAAGGTGGAAAATGACAATGGAAATAGATTGATAAGTTTATGTAAACAACATGGCTATATGATAATGAATAGTTTCTTCCAACATCGAGAAATACATAAATACACATGGGAACAGCCAACAAAAAGTCTCAAATCAATAATTGATTATATAATTGTGAAACAAAAATGTGATATGATAGTGAAAGATGTTAGAGTGTATAGAAAACCAGATTGCGGAAGTGATCATTATATGCTTTTGGGAAAATTCATATTAGCAAGTAGCAAAAAACAAAATATTGAAGTAACGGCAGACAGAATAAATACAACCCCTTTGAATGAACGAAGATATAAAGTAAGTTTACTCTATGATGAGAGTATAAAAATATCTTTATCAATCAAGATTAAAGCAAAAACTTAATTTAAATGTAAATAAATCTGCAGTGGAAATGTATGATCAACTAAAGGAAAGTATACATTCAGCAGCTTTAGAAGCACTTGGGACAGAAAATCGAGAACCAAAAAGAAACAATGAATGGTTTAATCACGATATTAAAAAATTAGTAGAAGAAAAAAAGAAAGCACGGATGAAATGGTTATCGGATCACTCAACATCTCGAAATGAATATATCACTTTAAAACATAAAACAAAGGTGGAAGTGAGAAGAACAAAAAATGAGTACTGGGATAATATATGCTCGAATATAGATCATTCGATTGGATATGCTAGATCCAAAGAAGCTTGGAAAACATTACAAAATATCAGGAAATCAGAAAGAAAGAAGATAAATATTCAGTTGATAAGACCATCAGAATGGATGCAACATTATAAAGGTTTACTTCAAGAAAATAGAAATGAGTTTCAACTTCAAGATACGGATGTAGAATATAAATTTGACACTCCAGAGATAACAGAGGATGAAGTAAAAGAGCTTTGAAAGAGGCAAAAATGGGAGAGCACCAGGACCAGGAAATATTCAGACGGAACTCCTAAAACATGGAGGAGATATTTTAGTAATATTTTTAACAAAACTTTTTAATAAAATTGAAATTGGAGACAATATCTCAGAAGACTGGAATTTATCGTACATTACTCGTATTTTTAAAAAAGGTGGTAAAAAAATGTGTTCCAATTATAGAGGTATAAGCGTTATACCTTCAACAGCTAGGATTTTTAGTAAAATTATAAATTTTAAACTTAAGGAGATAAAAGATAACTTAAGAGAAGAACAATGTGGATTCCGGAGTGGAAGATCATGTATTGATAATATTTTCTGTATTAGACAATTACAAGAGAAAATCCTAGCAAAAAATAAAGAACTACACATGACCTTTATTGATTTAGAGATGGCATATGATAGTGTACCTCGACAATTGTTATGGACGGCAATGAGAAATCTGAATATCTGTGATAAATGGATTAATATTGTTAGGAGGATCTATAGTAATACGAAAGCTAAAGTAAAAATACAGAATACTTTAACAGAGGAATTCACAGTGAATAAAGGCCTTAAGCAGGGATGCAGTTTATCACCAATTCTTTTTAACATTTATTTAGACCAGGCTCTTAACTTGTGGTATAAAAAATGTTCTGAAATGGGTATTCCTATAGGAGGAAAAGTACTACATTCATTGTTGTTTGCAGATGATCAAATAATTTTTGCAGGGGATGAAGATGATATGAAGTATATGATAAATAAACTAATGGAAGAATATAAAAATGGGGACTGAATATAAATTTACAGAAAACAGAATATATGTGTTTGGGAAAGGATGTGGATGACCTCATACTTGAAACAGGGAAAATAAAAAAGTGTGAATTTTTTTAAATATCTTGGGTCATTAATTACAAGTTTTGGTACCTGTGAGAGAGATGTACAGACTAAAATTGCAATGGCAAAAAATGCAACTAAGACATTACATGGAATAATTTGGAATAAAATATTACAAAGGAAACTAAAATGAAAATTTATAAGAGCATAATACAGAATATTTTGTCATATGGAAGTGAAACTTGGTCTTTGACGGAATTACAAAAGAACAAAATTAGAACAGTTGAATTTGATTGATTATTTTAGAAGAAGCCTCCAAAAAACAAGACAGGATAAATAAGAAATGAATTCCTTTGGAGAGAAATGAATGTCACCACATCTGTTGTTAAGAGGATTGAAAATCAAACACTTAAATGGTATGGCCATGTACAAAGAATGGAAAATGAAAGATGGCCAAAAAATATATACCAATGGTCACCCCCTGGAAGAAATAAACGTGGCAGACCAAGATGGAAATGGAAAACCTACGTCAGAACTATAATGGATGATCGGAATTTGGAAGAGGGAGATTGGAATGATAGAGATAAATGGAAACTGAAGACGGCAAACCTATAAGTGGGGGAAAGCCGAAGAAGAAGAAATATAATTTCTCCTTCTGAAAAATGTTAAATTTATAATAAAAACATCAAAACAAGCTCTGTTGACTTTATAAAGTAATGTTAAATTCCCATTAAAAGTCTTTTTAAATAAGAAGCCGTCATTGGTGTATGTCGAGCAATGGTTCATAGCCTTTAGTACTCCCAGCCGATTATCAGGTACCAATTGAGGTAAGATGTTTCCAGACTCAAAAAAAACTATGAATAAAAAAAACTATGAAGTATGAGGTGAGTGAAATAATAAAAAATAAACAATATTAAAGAACCTCATAGTGTTATTTCCTATCTACATAACTTAAAAAAAAAACTTGTTTAAAAGAACCTCAAAATATTACTTCCTAAAATAAACCACAAATTTCATATTTAAATATATTAAACCTAAAGTTCATTGTTACAAGTTGCCGCCATCATGTCCTTTAATAAATGCTGCCCTTGCCACATTCGGTGTTTTATTATTTCAATTTGTCAATCGTTGCAATGGTTTTGATTGAATAACACGTGTCTCTTCTGCATTGTTCCCAATTTATAATGTCTAGTAAAAGGGAGGGGGGAAGTTCTGAAGCAGAAAAAAGTAGTGTTGCTGCTTAAAGTAAAAATAGTATTGCTTGACCATTTACATGTTGGCATGTCGTTTAAACAGCAAAACAGGGAAAAAATTACCAAGTTCTTTTAGTAAATTAATGAGTCATTTTAACATCTTACCTCATATTTCATGTTTTTTCAAACACGGTAACTATAGTTTTCAAATGATCTTGTCATTCATTTTCAACCGCCATTATGACTACCGGATAATGGCAGTTGAAAATGAATGACAAGATCATTTGAAAACTATAGTTACCGTGTTTGAAAAAACATGAAATATGAGGTAAGATGTTAAAATGACTCATTAATTTATTAATTAAGAACCTCATAATGTGTTTCCCAATTTTAACTTTGAAGAAGTTCTTTTAGCCCTTGCCAAAGCCTGACAATAGTAATTAAATTAAATTGTTCAAAATCTCTCATTAAATTGATTTTATTTTGATAATTTTTATTTTATTATGGACCCTTCGAACGTATCCTCTATATACCTATACAAATTAACGTTCTATATTCACAGTTTCTGTATTCGCTGCATATTTACGGAACATAGCCCCCACGAATAAGGAGCTTTTACTATTCATAAATTAATGAGTCATTTTTACATCTTACCTCATAGTTTATGTTTTCTTAAACACGCAAACTGTGTCATAATGGTGGTTGAAAATGAAAGGGATTGACCTTTTGGAAACTGCAGTTTCCGTGTTTAAGAAAACATAAAATATGAGGTAAAATTTAAAAATGACTCATTAATGTATGAATTAAGAACCTCATAATGTTATTTCCCATATTTAGCTTTTATTATATTTAAGAGATTCATTGAGATGTATTAAATGAACAATAAAAACATCAAACTTCAATATTATTAGTATAAATGAGTATGAGTTAATGGTATTATATAATTATAAGGGGCACACTGTGCAAGCGGTTAGATGCTCGCCTCTCACTGCTGGGGTCATGAATTCGAGTCCAGTCACTCTATGTGGATTTCATATTGGACGAAACAGAGCTTGGGTAGGTTTTTCTCGGGGTTTCCCTGTCACAAATTGCATTCCACCATTTCTCCATATTCTTCTCATCCATTCCATTAATCGGAACCGTAACAGTTTTAAAGGCTGAACTCACTCAGTTTTAGTTTTATCAATTGCTTGCAAATTAAAGAATTGTTACATTGTGTATAATTTTATAAACATGAAACATAAATCATACTATCTTAAATTATGAGTGATTCTTTTGATTATGTTGCAGTAGTTATGTAATGAACTTAAAACAGAAGAATTGGAGAAGAAAAAACAGGAAATTCTGGATGGATGCAAAGATCTGTATAACAAGTTACAAGAAGTTCATGATATGAAAGAAGAAAAGAATAAAGAGATCAAAGAATACAATAAGTATGGCGGCTCTTTTATATTAAATAAACTAACTTGAATTATTGAATCCATAAGTTGTCTTCGTCTAATGGTGAAGATTCTTTTAAATTACTTCTGCATTATTTTTCTCTTGCTTCCCAATAGAGACCTTGCATTTCCTTCCTGAGTTGTTTTGTTCCTCTTCAGCTGTTTACATGTCAAGAGATGTTTCTTGTTGAGAACTGTTTAATTGCATATTGTGCATTTGGCATCATCAGCAATTTGAATTTTCTGGAAGTGTGCAGTGAAGTTATAGTAGATTTCATATATTAATGTTGGGAATTTTACTTTATGAGGTTTTCTTAATAAAAATCAATTGAATCATGAATTCTTCTACCTCATACATCTAAGTTATTTAACACAGAACCACGGTATCAAGAGTCATCATCTCCATCCTCAGCTGAGCAGTGCAGAAAATCAATTATTGCACATGTGCAAATTCATTCCACCACAGTTCCATGAATTCTATCAGAATCTTAGAGAAATTCAGTGAAAATAAGAAAAAGACACAAAGAACGTAATGAAATAATATTAAATGGAAAATAAATATTGAACACTGATTCAATTAGAAAATTTTCTAACTGAACCAGTGTTCAATATGTATTTGTATTTCTTATTGTAACATTTTAGTTAAATATGGGTTACATCATTTTTCCACTCTATTGCACTCAATTCTGTTTATGAATGAGTTGGAGAAAATTTTTTTAATATCTCTCCTCATAAAGTTGCATATTTACACGATACCAGTTTCAAAAGTATGATTTTACTTTCATCTTCAGTCAAATTGCAACTTTGAGTTTGACTGAAGATAGAAGCAAAATTATACTTTTGAAACCGTATCGTGAAAACATGCAACTTTGAGTTGAGATATTAAAAACATTTTCTCAAACTCATTCATAATGTAAATACCTCATAGTGTTACCTCCTTCTTTGATTTTGTATTAAATCTTCTTCTTCCTTCCAAGGCCTGTTACGATCCTATAGAAAATTTTCCCTCCAGCGTTTCATAGGACGGCCCCAGTGATCTTCGTCCTATTGGTATATAATTAGAAACAGCTTTGGGGATACGATGATTGAACTCATTCTTTCAAGATGGTGTTTCCAATGTTAGTTGGTACTGTTTAATATATTCCAAAATTGGCGTAGCCCCAGTCTTCAATTATTTTAAGATATCGGTGTTCCTTTTCCGATCCCATCTGGTGTTGTAATGTAACCCGCTGTTCTGCGCGTTATGACTTATTTCACAAGCCGTTTATTCTGCTTTCATGTTGTGTTTTTAGTGTCCATGCTTCACTACCATAGGTCAACACTGGTCTAGCCAAAGTGTTATATAAACGTAATCTGGTGTTTTTTTGTACAAGGGATGGTTTCATAACTTGATTAATAATTCCTAAACTTTTATTATAACTAGTAACTTTTTCAGGGATATCCTTTTCATCCCAGATAGAGAGATAATATCCAAGATATTTAAATTGATTAGATCTCTCTAAAATTTTATTCTGGAGACAGATTTTACTTTGTATGGGATCCTTCCCATGAAATGCCATAATTTTAGTTTTGTTAATTGATATTTTCCATATTAAATTTGGCACCTATTTTTTTGTAAATTATAAATTGATCGTTTGCAAATCATTTTCGGAAAGTGCCAGGAGAGCTAAATCGTCTGCAAAAAGAATAGCATCGAGTTTGAGGTTCCTATTGATGGGTATATATCCTCGTTGTGTTTTTCCTCCATTCATTTATTAATTTATTCATGTATATAATGAAAAAGCACCGGTGAAAGTCAACATCCCTGTCTTACTCCAGTGTTGATCTTTTCCCAAGAAGATAATTTGCCATCTTGTTTAACAGAGATTTCATTATCTTTATAGATGTTGAAGATATTAGTAATATATTGTTGTGGAACGTTATCATCAGCTAAAATTTGTAGTAATATATTTCTGTCTTACTTTGTCAAAAGCCTTTATGAAGTCAACGAAGGCGATATGAGTTTCTATATTGAATTCCTTGTGCTTTTCTAATAGTAGTTTTAGAGTAAAGAATCCATCTGTACAAGATCTACCCTTTCTGAAATACATTCTGCTCTTCTCCAATTATATTTTCATAAATTTTCCTCAATTTATTCTTAACAATATTAGCATAAATTTTATATCCAGAGTTCAACAAGCTAATTCCACGATAGTTATCTTTGATTTGGCGACTTCCTTTTTTGAAGATTGGTATTACAATGGATTTGTTCCAGCTTTGTGGTGGTTCTTGTCCTTCCCATATCATATTAAGGAGAATAAGAAATCTGTCTAAAAATTTTTTAGTTGAAAATTTAAATAATTCTTGATTAATGTGGTCTTCTCCGGGAGCTTTGTTACTTTTTAATGATTTAACAACATCAGTTAGTTCATCTATAGAAATTTGTTCCAAAGCAGTGTTATTAGAGATTGGTATTTGTAATAAATCATCCTTTTGTGTCCATAAATGATGAAAGTAGGTAAGCCAAGATTCTTTAGATATACAATTTAAATGTGCATTTTCTCTTGAATCATTATTTAAATTTTTTAAAACTTTATATATTTTTGGTTGAGGCCTAGTGTTATCGTTTTCCAAAAATGAGACAAATTGTTCCCAGCTTTGTCTATGTTTTTTGCAAACTTAAATTTTAGCTATGGCTCTCTTCCTATGATACTCTACTTTATCTTTATCTTTTTTTGTAGACAGAAATTTTTTGTATGCTTCACGTTTATCATCAGTTACTTTTTTGATGTTTTCACCCCATATCCGTAGTCCTTTTTTTCGATTCCATTTAGTTTTGATACCCAGGCTTTCATTTGCTGCTTGTGTCAAAATACTTTGTAGAGCAAGCCATTCTTCTTCAATATTTTCACCAACCGGTGTTATTTTGTATTAAATTCTGTATTAAATTGTTAATATTTAGTTAGTAGCATGTTATTTTGCATTAAAATTGGTTGTGTATGTTTCCAACAGGATGAGAGATTAAAATGTATATGATATAATAAAGGTAACAACCTCAAAAAGAATGTTATAGGTTTTTTTTCGTTTTTCCAAGAATTTGTAATTTATGGGTTACATCTATTTTTTGGGACAACTATTCAATGTTTATTAGTGCACCACATAGTATTATATGAATCTCTTGAAAAATTTAATGTTTAAACCGGGCCTTGTGAATCCTTGGGATAGGAGACCCTCGAGAGTAACCCCTAGCCCTCAGTAAAAGTATCTTCATTTTATCCTTTATACAATAATTCTATTTTTTATTTTTTTTTTATTTTACAGAGTTATAGAAGAGCTGTTGTCTAGAAAAGAGACATTGACAGACCAGTTCAATGCAATAAATCAGCAACACGTTGCTTTAAAAGCTGACATGTCACAAACCAACAAAAAAAGAAAAAAAACAAAAGAGCTTCTTGTAGAAGAAAGGAGGAAGGTAAACTTTTTATTTATTTAATTATATTTTATTTTTTGTTGTGGATGAATTGAAGCCAAAGCAGGTTTTCCTCTACCAAAAATTTAATTTCACCACTTTTCCATACTCATGTCATTCATTTCATCTGCTCCTGAGATGGTGCAACAGGTATATTCGTTCGGCATCCTCATATTTCTCAGATCAATAGTAATTGAAGCTTCATCTCATCTCATCCCTCAACTTGGGATTATGCTGGATACGAGTAGAGGGTATATTTTACTAATCTTTTTCAATGCTTTAAAGGTTTTAGAAAGATGCATTATAAGGTTAGTGCACTATTACTTAAAACTATTCTTTTGGTTCAAATTCTGTTTCAGGCAAAAAATGTTTCTCTTCAAAAACTGATTTATTGATCATAGTACATAAATGAATGCATAAATATATTTATAACATCAAAACTTTCACTAGTCTTGATGGATCATTCTAAAAAAAAACTTGCTCCCTTTAAAGTAGGAATTTTGAAGAAGAAAATAATATAGTTTTAATGAGTTGGTTATTTTGACTCACCTCATATTTCTCGATTTTCATGCAGACCTAGTTTCGTCACTTTACCAGGTCTGTATAAAAATCAAGAATTATGAGGTGAGTCAAAATAACCAACTCATTAAAATTAAAAGAAACCACATAGTGTTTTTTCCTACATATATTAAATAATATAGTATAAACTCACGCATGATTTCATTGTTAAATATGGGAAATAACATTATAATCACCAGTTATTATTATTTGAAAAGAAAAATGTTTACCCAAATTAGAATTTGAACTCAAGGTCTCTGATATTACCTACCAACACATTAGACAGCTTTGCTACTTGGGCATTATACTTTAAATATAATTTTTTCTCTTTGTTATACAGTCCCACTCATCCAAGGCCTTCAACCTTGATCTCTGTGCTATTTGATGGCTTCTTCTTCAAGAAGACTTTAAATAGGATTTTAACACTACTATTATAACAAGTAATTTTGTTTTTAATAACATATCTTACAGATTTTCGTTTTCATCAGTGTTTAGCACGTACTAATTATACTTATATGTTGCATGAAGTTTAATATCTTTCAAGGTGAATCCCTGACTTAAAAAGATTAAGAACCACTGTTCTATTTTATGATTATTGATATAACAGCTCAAATGAGTATGTAAAATAAACAATCTATCTTCTATGTTTTTATTATTAATTTCATACATCTCAATGATGGATAAATCATATTTGAAGAGAAAAATTATACGCTCAGACCGGGACTTCAATCTGGGACCCTTGGTTCTCTAGCCAAGTGCTCTAGCACCTGAGCAAATACCGATCTAAACGCAAATTTTTCTCTAGATACGTTGTAATTCCTGCTCACCAAGTGCTATGAAGCCTTTGTTTCTATCGTTGCAAATGGTGGCTCCTTTATTAAGAAGACATATTTGGGAATTATACATTACATTATAAATGCCAGTACGGCTTTTTCGGTGTTTTTATTATTAATTTCATACATCTCAATGATGGATAAATCATATTTGAAGAGAAAAATTATACACCCAGACTGGGACTTGAATCTGGGATTATGAAGATTAGTTAATTTTATAACATTAGGGTGTCAATCTAAAATGATCATTTTATGATATTCTTCTATACCCCTTGGTTCTCTAGACCAAGTGCTCTACCACCTGAGCAAGTACCGATCTAAACGCAAATGTTTCTCTAGATACGTTGTAATTCCTGCCCACCACATGCTATGAAGCCTTAGCTTCTATCTTTGCACATGCCGGCTCCTTTATTAAGAAGACATATTTGAGAATTATACATTACATTATAAATGCCAGTACGGCTTTTATCTTCTACACCACCACTTCCTCTATTTGTGTATCATGCCAAGTAGTAGAGGAAAAGCAGGCTGCAAAAAGCTTTAATAAAAAAAAATTGAATATATTTAATATGTAAGGGTCAGAGTAATAATCTGACCATCATATTAATTCACCCTTAAATTGTCAATTTCTTTGGTGATGTTTATTTCATGCTATGTAGATTTAACTTGGTGTTTCAGCTAAATGAATTGGAACATATACCTGAGAAAAATGAAAAAGAGATAGGTGAACTGTCTGTGAGGGAAGAGAGATTATCTAAAGACTTGGAGAAGGAGAAGGTGGCGATGGAGAAAGCAATGGCTGGCCTCAAGGCTGAAACACAAGAACTCCAAGACAACAAGGACCACTTACAGACGCAATTAATGGGACTCAAAAAGACAGAAGATGAAACAAAATCTGCTGTAAGTTTTAATTATCAACTCTGATCAAATTTTTAATTAAGAATAGATACTGTATCCTTCTTGGAGGCATGCCATAGTGTGGTTGGTTAAAGGAATATGCTACAAGTTAGAATATCATACGTTAGAATTATATTTGAAGAGAAAAATAAACGTCAGACTGGGGTTTAATTATTTTTAGTCTGATCATCTTACCTCAATATTAATGTTGATTTGTTCTTGAACATGTTTTGATTATATCATAATCATCAGCATTTTGCCCAGTCTGGGCATCTGCTGATGATGATTATGATATAATCGAAACATGTTCAAGAACAAATCAACATTAATATTGAGGTAAGATGATCAGACTAAAAATAATTTAATTAAATAATCTCAAAATATCACTTCCTAAAATAAAATATCAGACTGGGGTTTGAACCCAAGACCTTTGGCTTTCTATGCCAATGTTCTACCAATTGGGCTACCTGAGCACTCCAGTCTAAATGCAAATTTTTCTCTTATACATTGTTAATTCTCGAGCGTCAAATGCTATGAGCCTTTGCTTGATAATGTAAATGATGGCTTCTTTTTTAAGAAGACTTTTTATTGGGAATTTAAACATTACTTTATAAAGCCAGTAAGGCTTCTTTTGATGTTCTTATTAATTTAATACTTCTCACTGAAGGAGAAATTGTATTTGAAGAGAAAAATACATTAGAATTCCCAATGGTGGTGGTCAGAATTTTTAAAACTGCTCTTCTGGAAGCACCATGACCCTGGACGTTGACTCAACCTCTTAACGGAAATTAATTCCAGATGTACATTCTGTGGGTAATGGTGGCTGTTACATGGGGTTGACATCTTATGCCAATCATCTAGAAAGATGAAAGCCTTAACCTCCTACAAAACCTAAGGTATGCAAAGTAGGTTCTCTTTATCTTTACTTCAATCTTGCTATGAACTGGCTCCTTGCCTCATGGTGTCAGGATACTTAAACTGGTCTAAAATTTCTACCGACACCATGCTCCTGGGGACACACAATCTATACTGAAATGATGTATGTTCTGGAGGTAAAGGCAGTTATCACCTAGGACTGACAACTCAGCTGACATCTAGTGCTGATTGTCTACAATCTGTAGAGAAGCTTTTCAAAATAAGACATCTACTCAGGAGGCAGACAAAAAAGCAGGGCCAATGAGGCTGTACAAGGAAGTACAGGAGGGAGAACAGATCATGTGACATTACTCATTTTGCTCTTGTTAATGTTTGCAAGAGAATTATTATGCGGAATTAGAGGGATTGTAACTGTTCAGTGTTCACCTTCAGACTGACTTGGAAAGCAAAGGGCACATGCGCTCTTAGGCTCCGCCTTGTCTCTCACCAACATAATACGCAAATTAAATTTCTGTACACATTCCACGGACGGACTTTAGAAGGGTGGGGCCCTTAACCTCCTACTTTTCCAAGAGTTTCTTAAGGCCTTATGTAGGATAATTTTATCCAAAACCCCTGGACAGGTAATGTACTATTGGGTGATGAGAAAAATGCAAGCTGAAGGAATCCATTTTGCACCATGAGATATTGTACTAATTCAGTACTTTAATAAATTTGATGTTTTTATTCATTTCATACATCTCAATGATGGATAAATCATATTTAAAGAGAAAAATTATACTCTCAGACCGGGACTTGAACCCGGGACCCTTGGTTCTCTAGACCAAGTGCTCTACCAACTGAGCTACCAGAGCAAGTACCGATCTAAATGCAAATCTTTCTCTATATACGTTGTATTCCTGCCCACCAAATGATATGAAGCCTTTGCTTCTATCTTTGCAATTGGCGGATTCTTTATTAAGAAGACATATATTTGGGAATTATACATTACATTATAAATGTCAGTACGGCTTCTTTTGATGTTTTTATTGTTCATTTCATACATCTCATTGATGAATAAATCATATTTAAAGAGAAAAATTATACGCTCAGACAGGGACTTGAACCCGGGACACTTGGTTCTCTAGACCAAATGCTCTACCAACTGAGCTACCTGAGCAAGTACCGATCTAAATGCAAATATTTCTCTTTCTTTCTATTTGTGTTTAGATCGGTACTTGCTCCGGTAGCTCAGTTGGTAGAGCACTTGGTCTAGAGAACCGAGGGTCCTGGTCTGAGCGTATAATTTTCTCTTTAAATATGACTTTAATAAGTTGTTGAGCAGACCTGCAAACTAAAACAACTAAACAAAATAAAAAAAAATATCTACAGCTAAATAAAATAAACTGTATAAAATAGTAATGTGGCTTCAGTTAAATTGGAGTTGCTTTGTTGAGGCCCTATGCTCCGGATAAGAGCAACAAGAGATACTCCTACTACTTCAATTAAATAAAATGAGTATAATTTTATTTTAATTACCGGTATCTAACTCACAAAAGCCACTCCTAACTTGTGTTAATAAGACTGTTTTGTAACCTTGTCTAAAAGATGTGTACGTATTTTGTTGATCCCTTCATTCTGTTCTTGCATTCTTCTCATTGGCCAACAGTATTAGGAATTGGTATGAAGTTTATGATGCATCCACTCGTAGTACATTATTTTTAATATACTTTTTTAGTTCTACTTGTGAACCATTATTAAATAAGCAATATTATTTTATTACAGATAATATACAGGTGCAACATACATCAGTTAACCACTGCACATGGTTGCAAGGAAAAACAAATCATATTAATTGAAACTGGGGTTTGAATACAGGGTCTTGAGAATATAATCTCAAACACTACTGCTTTAGGTAATTTCCTAACTAGGAAACAATTTCAGTAGTTGTTTTTTGTATAGATGTTGTAAGTTACAGAAAATAATATATTTGCATTTTTGGTTAATTGACTTATGCTGATACCTATATTTTCGATGTTTGTCACTCTTTTAACACTAGTAAAGATTATATTTAGTCCTGTGCCGTAGCTGAGCGGTTAAGGTTGGAAGCCTTGGCGCAGAGCTACGGGACTTGCGCTGGTTCGAGTCTCCAATGGGGGAAGAAATTTTCTCATGGTATTTCGGCCAGTATGGGACCGGTGCCCACCCAGCATCGTGAGGCAATTGGGTAGCTACAATAAATAGCGGCTCCAGGTTGAGGAACCAGCTATAACGGCTGGGGGACTTGACATGCTAACCACATGTCACCCCTACACTGGCTGTTGATCATCTACCTCTGTGATTGACACATGTGGATGTGAAGGGTCAGCAGCCGGCTGGTAAAAGGGCAAACGCTGAATAGTGGAAAGACCCTCAATCGGAAAGATTATATTTTCAATATTTTTATTTTAAATTCTCACTCACACTTGGACAAATGAATATTTGAAGAGAAACATTTACGGCTAAACTAGGATTTGAACTCAAGGTCTCTGCTTTTGTGCACCAGTGTACTAAACGACTGTTAGACATCTCAGTTTAAATGGAAATTATGCTCTCTTTTATATATAATACCATGCACTTAAAGCCAAGAACATTTGTTCAGCACGCCTTCTGACTGCTTTTTATTCAAAAAGATCATGGTGCATAGAACCAAAGACCTTGGGTTCAAATCCCAGTTTAAGAGTAAATTCTTCTATCTTTTTTTCAGTATAAACATCGAAAGAAGCCATACTGGCTTTATAATGTAATGTAAAATTCCCAAATAAATGTCCTTAATAAAGAAGCTGCCATTTGCAAAGATAGAGGCAAAAGTTTCAGAGCATTTGGTGTGCAGGAATTGACAACGTATATAAGAGAAACATTTGTGATTAGATTGGAACTCGCCCAGATAGCTCAGTCGGTAGAGCATTGGTGTAGAAAGCCAAAGGTCCTGGGTTTGATTCCCAGTCTGAACATATAATTTTTCTCTTCAAATATTAATTTAAAATAAATACATAGGAAAAAAAAGTATATATATATATATATATATATTTTGTATGTTATTTTTCAGTATAATATTGCTAAGGAAGAGCTGGATCTGTATGTTAGTAAAGAACAAAATGAGCAAACAAAACTGGAGCAAATACGCAAAAACTATGAATCTGCAAAGAACACTGTAGATGGAAGAAAAGAGTAAGTTACATTTATTTTAAACAATAATATTTGAAGCTGTTACAAGCAAAGAGATATAAGCAATTTTTTTTTGCAAAAAACGAGTTTGGTACATAGTTACATTCTTGAAGCATAATTTTATTTAGTGGCAAAGGGATATAAGTTTACGTGTTATGAGAACATAAATTATGATTGTTATAATTTTCAATTACCTATAATTTTAATCAAATTACAGTGGGAACTAACACTAAGATGTAATTTACAATTTATAAATTGAGATGGAAAAAATGTATTTAGGTAAACTTCTATCACTCACCTCATATTCTTCTCCTTTTTAGAATAGTGGTAAAAGTTTACCTAAATAAATAATACCTCATAGTGTTAATTCCTAAAAAAAAAAATGGATAAAATGTTTTTACATCTCACCTCATAAAGTTCAGTGTTTTCATGATACTGATTTCAAAGCCCTTAGTTTTCATCGTAAGGCAAACTCCAACTGTTGAAATGTTGCCGTTACCACCATCTAGGTATGTTTTTGTTTTAAATTTGTCACTTATTTTGAAGGATAAAGTAATATTTTAAGAGAAAAATTTATTCCTAAACTGGGATTTGAACACAAGGTCTCTGGTTTTCCATACCAATTCTCTAAATCACTGAGCTATTTATGCATATCAGTTTGGATAACGATTTTTCTCTCTCTTAAGTGATCTTGTGTTCTAGAAGCCAAGAACTTTCATTCTACACATTTTAATTGCTTCTTATTCAAGATGACATTTTAATGGAATTTTAACACTGCTTTTTATAGCTAATAAAGCTTATATTTGCATTGTTTATTATTCTTTTAACCTTACTTTTTTAAAATATATATGCAGTCAATATGCCCATTTCACCAATTAATGTTTTAAAATGGTCAACAAGTTTCTACAGCCAAGCTGTCATTCTCAAGACCAGATATTGAGTCAATATCTGGTCTTGAGAATGACAGCTTGGCTGTAGAAACTTGTTGACCATTTTAAAACATTAATTGGTGAAATGGGCATATTGACTGCATATATATTTTAATATTTTATCACCAAGAAGATCACTTGTGTATTAAATACTTACTTTTTTAGTTGGTAAAGCTTATAACTCTATTATTGATCATTATTTTACATCTTATATTTGTTCTTATCCTATGAATATTTTTATTCTTGTTTAAGAATTTAAATCATGAAAATACAGTATTACCTCGCTTTTACATTCCCGCATTTAATGGTTTCCCGTCTTTTACAACATTCTTTAAAGGTCGCTTCAGTTTCTCTATATTCACAATGTATTAAAATCCTCAATTTTACATGTCTGCAATTTTATATTTCCACTATTTATGTCACATCATGTTAATCTTCAGCATTAAAGATAAAAGATATTTGATTTATGTGATCGATTATTTCGCTTCTGTACAATCAATATAAAGCAGAGCAAGTTCATTGAGCCAACAAAGCTGGCTTCAGTACAGTTGATAAAGAACAAAGCAAGTTTAATGACCCAACGAAGCTGGCTTTTATACAATCGATAAAGAGCAGAGAATGTTCATTGAGCCAACAAAGCTGGCTCAGAATTGACAAACATTTCTGAAATTCAACCCGCATACTACTATGACAAAACAACATTTTTTAAATCTCTGAATAAAGATTCATAGTGTTGCTTGCTGCACTTCTCCTTGTTATCTATGTTTTGAAATGGAGAAAATAAAGTAATTTTATCATATTTGAAGAGAAAAGTTTTATGCCCAGACTGAGACTCGAACCCAGGACCTTCGACATTGCAGGCCAATGCTTTACCAACTGAGCTACTGGGGCTAGTTATAAGCTAAATGCAAATTTTCCTCTTATTTACGTTGTAAATTCCCATGCGCCAAATGATATGAAACCTATGTTCCTATTTTTGCAAATGGCGGCTTCTTTATTAAGAACACATTTATTTGGGGATTTTTATATTACATTATAAGCCAGTACTGTTTCTTCCGATGTTTTTATTATTCATTTCATAAATTTCATAAAGATGGGAACAATGATTTCATTGCATTTGGTGTGCAGGAATTTACGATGTGTATAAGAGAAAAATTTGCATTTAGATTGTGACTCGCCCTGATGGCTCAGTCGGTAGAGGACTGGCCCGGAAAGCCAAAGGTCCTGGGTTCGAGTCTCAGTCTGGGCGTAAAATTGTTCTCTTCAAATATGATTTATCCATCATTGAGATGTATGAAATAAATAATAAAAACATCGAAAATAATTTTATGTTAACAGCAGTTTAAAACATACACTACATTGAACTGTTACAGGAAACATCGCTATGAGGTTTAATTTAAAATAAAATTCTTTACACCTCACTTCCTATCCTATCTTATAAATAAATAAAAGACAATATGAGGTGAGGTGTAACAAACTTTATTTCAAATTAATAAAAAAACACATCACATTCAATGAATGAATGAGTCATATCTTATATTAAATTAATGTTGGGAAGTAAACATTATGAGGTATAATCATTAAAATTCATTGGAGAACATTTTGTTTAAACAACTCATCTCATAGGATTCATCCTTCCATGATACCGCGGTTTCAAACACAGTCGTGTTCATCCTCAGCCATAACTCCAACTGACAAAATTCTTCAGCCATCAACTGTTCTATTGTCACCATCTTCAGTGCTGCCATCTATGGTTGAATTTATGAACTTCGAAATCAAAGTAATTTCGTTAGGGATATCAAAATTCATTGATCTATCTTTATTTTCCTGAATGTATATTTTTTCCCAAACTGTCAATTCCAAAGGCTTCTCTACTTGTTTTAAAAGTTTCGCTTCTCTTCCAATTTTATGATGTTCTAATAAACTATGTGCAGCAATTGCAGATTTTTCAATTTCACAATTTTTAATATTTCTGAAATGTTCTTTTGTCCAAGTTTCTAAATTCCTTTTTGTTTTTTCTATATAAACTTTATTGCAATCTTCAAAACTTATTTGATAAATTCCAGATTTCTTACTGTCTGGGACATTGACTTTTTTATTGGTACTTAGAAGATTACCCAGACTAAATTTATTTATTGGTGCCAAAGAAATTATATATATATATATATATATATATATATATATATATATAGGAAAAGATAATTACATTAAATCATCAGGCTTCAATTACATTGCTCATAAGCATGCAATATACAATAGCTTAATTTATAGATTGACAAATGTACCATTAAATGAAGAAAATTTCAACAAAGAGTTTAAACATATCTTAAACACTGCTAGATTAAATGGTTTTGATAAAGAATTAATTATAAATAAGTTGAAAAAATTCAAACGCAAAAAAAATATTAATGAATATACTACTCTACAAAATTGCAAATTTTTTTTTGACAAATACAAAATTTCTATGGCACCAATAAATAAATTTAGTCTGGGTAATCTTCTAAGTACCAATAAAAAAGTCAATGTCCCAGACAGTAAGAAATCTGGAATTTATCAAATAAGTTTTGAAGATTGCAATAAAGTTTATATAGAAAAAACAAAAAGGAATTTAGAAACTCAGACAAAAGAACATTTCAGAAATATTAAAAATTGTGAAATTGAAAAATCTGCAATTGCTGCACATAATTTATTAGAACATCATAAAATTGGAAGAGAAGCTAAACTTTTAAAACAAGTAGAGAAGCCTTTGGAATTGACAGTTTGAGAGAAAGTATGCATTCAGAAAAATAAAGATAGATCAATGAATTTTGATATCCCTAATAAAAATTACTTTGATTTCAAAGTTCATAAATTCAACCATAGATGGCAGCCCTGAAGATGGCGCAACAATATAACAGTTGATGGCCAAAGAATGTCGTCAGTCGGAGTTATGGCTGAGGATGAACACGACTGTGTTTGAAACTGCAGTATCATGGAAGCATGAATCCTATGAGGTGAGTTTTAACAAAATGTTCTCCAATGAATTTTATTGAGTCATATCTTACCTCATATTTTATGTTTTTTTTTTAAACACAGAACATTACATTATTTAGCCAATATTGTATATTATCCCAGTCAGTTTTTTTTCCCCCTTGAAAAGTATAATAAAAGAGGGGGTAATACTGTATAAAATTTAGTGTAAATAAATAAGGTTCATGAGAGTAAAGTTTAAATTAAATGATTTTTCTTTAGTCTGATAGAAGAATTGAAAGTTGGGATTCCTAAGACAGAACAGGAACTTCTACAAGCACAGTTGGAATTGGCACAAGTAAGAGATGAAGAAAAGTCTGTATCGGCAGAAGTAAGGAGATTGAGGACTCAAGTAGAGGAGACGAGATCTTCAATGCAGGCAACTCGATCACAGAATCGAGTGTTAAATGCACTCATGGAACAGAAGAGACTTGGTAACCTACCTGGAATATTTGGTAGATTAGTAAGTAAATATGTCTCTTATTTTATTTGTACGTTGATAGTAAGTAACACTATGAGGTAAATTCTTTATTATTTCTCCTTATATCCTGTCTTTTAATTTGACCGGTTTCAAAACCCTATTGGTTCCACCTTCAGTAATTTCACAACCGTTGTTCTGTCAACTTGAATCACTGTTTCTTGCTCCATCTATTGGTAGACCGATGTACCTCAAAATGAAATCAAGTTTCCTGGGAATTACAAAATTTATTAATTTTTCCTTCTTGTTCTTTTTAATATAGATTTTTTTTCCCCCAAACCCTTGAGCTCTTTAGGTTTTCCTGTTTGTTTTAATAACTTTGTTAAAGTTTTAATAATTGTAAAACAGTACCTATTTAAAATAAAATGGAAGAAATGAATATATATAAAAATAAAGGGGTTTATAAATTGAATTGCGATAGCTGTGACAAATTTTATATTGGAAGAACCACTAGAAACTTCACGACAAGATTTAATGAACATTTCCTGAAGAATGAGGGTAAATCCAGTTTTTCAAAACTCATAGTAGAAGCAGGACATCAATTCAACACAATAGACAATGCATTATCGATCCTGCATAGAGAAAACGATACATCGAAAATCAACATTCTCGAAGAGTTAGAAATTATCAAGGAAACCACAAATAAACACATGTTGAATGAGAACATACCAGCAATATAAACTCGCTGTACGAAATAATTACCAACAGTCAGTACCAAAATGAAAGCAGAAGATGATACTTAAGTTATTGAAAGGCCTCCTATAAAACAACACTGCAAATTATTTAGGACGACTGAGATACAGGTACTGTTTTACAATTATTAAAACTTTAACAAATAGGCCGCAGTGGACTAGTGGTTATGCTCCTTGCCTCTGGTCCCGAGGGTCGTGGGTCCAAACCTGGCTGGGGTCGATGGATTTTTTAGGATGGAAAGATCCAAGGAGCAAGTCCTCCAGGAGGGACTTTAAGCTGTGGGTCCTGAGTCTGAAGATTTTCAGGCTCGTAAAAAGATCCTTAAGCCTGAATGAAAAGGCCTCTAAGCAAAATTTACCGAATTTTCCTGTCCTAGTACTACCTTGGTTTCCTAGATGTCAGTATGAGACGGAACGCTGACCACGGACCACTCAAATGACATCTATACGAAAACAAGTGTAACTAAATTAGTATGGCTCAAATTCTTCCCTGTAGGGAGAGAGCGCCTAAATCTCTGTTAAGGGAAACATGGGCATACAAGAAGAAAACTTTAACATAGTGACCTCAATGGAGATTTGTAATGTATTTTAAAAATCTTGATTTTAATAACTTACCTTTCTTTCAATTTAATGTTTTTCTGACCAAGTGTGAGCAGCTGCAGATTTTTCTACTTCCCCATTTTTAACATTCCTAAGATATTCTTTCCATGGCATGTGCAGACATTTACATCAAGACCAAGAATTGGTCACGTAGTCACTAATTAACTCGACTCACTGGCACTACATAGGTTCATGGCCACACGGACATAAGCTCTCCTCCATACATCTCTATCCTGAGCAAATGTTTTCCATTCATCCCCTGTATAATCTACTTCCCTCAAATCATAGTTAATGTTATTCTCCCACCTCATTCTTGGTCTACCAACTGGACATTTTCCCTCTGGTTTTCCTACAAGAAGCTTCCATGCATGTCTTTCACATAGTGACTAATACATATTTATATAGATTCAATCTAAATGACTTGCCTATATGCCCACTGTGCCAAGCTGAAGAGGAGGATTTAGAACATATTCTGCTGAACTGTACTTCTATAAATTGTCATAGAAATACTCTAAAGTCAGTATTACCTTAAACCTTGGGTGAAACATTTCAATTCATCTTATCCACACCTAAGCTATTGACTATTGCAGAGCTTGTGTATAGTTTACACAGGAAAAATCATGTCATCAGCTATGGCTGGAAACATGTAATGAAGAATGAATGAATGAAGATATTCTTTCACTCTGGTTTTCATATTTCTTTTTGTTTTCCCTGTGTATATTTTATCATAATATCTGCATTTAATCTGATAAATTGCTGATTTGTTTTCTTCTTCCATTTGATAATTTTTGTTGGTTATAATTATTCAATTCAGGCTAAAATCATAAAGTAACTATGAGGTAATATATTGAAAATATCTACTCTGAAAACAAAAGTTTTAGCTTTTCGAGGGTATGAGTCACTAAGAGTAAAAATCCAATTAGAGAATATAATAATAGAACAGGTGAGCAATTTTAATTACTTGGGATACAATGTATCATATAGAAAAAGGAAGACATTGAAAACAAAATATATAAATTTAATTATATGTGTGGCACCATAAAACGAAGTCTCAAAGGAACTAGAAAGGAGATACTTCTACAATTTTATAAAATAATGGCGGTTCCAACACTACTATATGGGTCAGAACACTGGGTCTTAACAAAAAACCAGGAACGAAGAATAGAAACGTCAGAAATGGGGTTTCTGAGGAGTGTGGCTGGCTATACAATAATAGATCGAAATCGAAATGAAAATATACAAAGAGAACTAAATATATTCAAACTATTAGATAGAACCAAAGAAATAGAAGAAAATAAACAAATACCTTTTTTGGATCTTAAATTGGTCAGAAATGAAGAAAAAAGAAAAATTGAAGTCAGGATTCATAGGAAAGAAACTCATACGGAAAATTTTATAAAATCAACCGGGTTCAATCCAATTGGACATAAATTAGCAGCCTTTAATAGTTTAACTCATAGATTGGTAAACTTACCCTTAAACGAAGAAGATTTCAAACATGAGAAAAGACACATAATCAAAGTAGCAAGAGAAAACGGGTTTGATGAAAAAATGGTACATAAAAGGATAGAAAAGTATAAAAAAAACAAAAAATGTTAAACAGAAGTACTCTTGAAAAAGAAGAACCACCTATGAAAAAATATAGGAAATTCACATATCACCCTTGGGTACATAATAAATTTCAAAATATATTTGAGAAGTTTAATATTAAATTAGCACCAAAAAATAACTACAGTTTAAATAAACTAATAAAAACCAACAAAAATGAAAAACTGATACAAATAAAAAGTCAGGAATATATCAAATTGAATGCATGGGTTGTGAAAAGATATATATAGGAAAAACAAAAAGAAACCTAAAAATCAGAACCAAAGAACACATAAGAAATATTAAAAATGGAGAAATTGAAAAATCTGCAGTTGCTGCTCATGTTTGGTCTGAAAAACATAATATAAATTCAAACACTAAATTATTAAAACAGTTAGAAAATACAAAAGATCTGACTATTTGGGAAAAAATTTATATTCAGAAGAACAGAAACAGAGTTATGAATTTTGATATACCGATGGAGGGTGACCTTGTTTGGAGGTTCTTTGGTCAACCACAGGATGGAGCTGACATCGACATCCAGGTGGTGCAACATAATGCATCATAAATAAAACCAGTCTGGGAAAGCTGACGATAAAACAGAATTGTTTTGAAACATGTTCAAGAACAAATCAACATTAGTATTGAGGTAAGATGTCCAGACTAAAAATAATATAATTAAAATAACCTCAAAATATAACTTCCTAAAATTAAATATTATTAGATAGAATTACTACACAAAACAGAGATCACATCTATAGAATGGATAACAATAGAATTCTGAAACAGATTCTTCATTACAAACCACTAGGACAAAGAAATGTTGGAAGACTCAGTAACAGATGGACAGACCAATTCTAACATGAGATCGGAATAGACCAGCAAGTCTAATCCTAGATGCTGATGATGATAATGGACTATGAGGTAATTTGTTAAGAGATTGAATCGGAAGTATACACCTCACCTCATATTTTGTTTTCTCACCTGGAAGTATTCTCATAAATGTCTTCACTATTTTCAACTAGAATCCAGCTGCTATCTTGACCATTAGATGTCTTGTATATTTTCAGGTGGTGGGTAGATTAACCTCACAATTAAATCCTTTCCCCAGAACTTCAAAATATGTCTCTTTTTTTCTGTTGTAGATTTTTTCCCCATACCGTGTGTTATGTTGGTTTTTCCTCTTGTTTCAGCAATTTTTACTTCTCTTCAGTTTTGTGATTTTCTGTTAACGCATGAGCATTCAGTTTTTATGATTTAAATGAAAATTAAATGTTAAAAATGAATCACCTCACTTCATATTTTGCCTTCTTTTTATACGAGTTTCAGAACTATTCCATCTTCAGTATTTTTGCGACTGTTGTTCTGTCGTGGTAATGTACTGCTTCTTCTCTATCTGTTAGTGGATCGATGAACCTTCAGATCAAATTACATTCCTCAGGATTAAAAAAAAATTAATTCCTCTCTTTTTTTGTGTGTATTTTTTCCCAAACTGTGAACTCTTAGGTTTTTCTATTTGTTATATTACAATTTAGCCTTACTCTCAATTTGATATTTTTCTAATCAAGCCTGAGTGGCTACTGCAGATTTTTCTATTTTCCCATTTTTAACATTCCTAAGATGTTCCTTCACTCTGGTTTTCAAATATCATTTTGTTTTCCCTAGTAGATTTTATCACAATCTCCACATCATCTCTCTACCTTAAATTAATCGTATTTGTATAGGAAACACAAGATTTTTTTAAAGTTGAATAAAAATATGTAGCTTGTTTTATACTTCCCATTGATATCTGTGGAGGATATCATGTACGTATGTCATTCCTGATGTATGCATGAAGATTGGTTTGACTTTTTCAATATTTTTATACTAATGTATCACTCACACTGAAGGACAAATTATTATTTAAAATAAAAATATTGAAAATATAAGCTTAATTGGCTGTAAAAGTTGTATAAAAATCCCGTTAAAATATATTTTCAGAGAAAAGTGTCCATTTGAATTGAGATGCCTAGGCACCACAGTGGTTATTACGACCTTTATAGGATCAGTAATACGGTAGCGAGAAGAGCCTAAAAGGGTATTGATTTTTTTAATGTAATAGTTATCTGGCTGTCCCCAGTCTAGTCGAGGAGACGTTTATATGCTATCAAGATTAGGGATCTTTCAAGGTCTACTTCTGTTAATGGAAGGAATGTTTGTTCCGTTATAAACTCCACACATAGCCCAACGTTAACATCTTTATTATAACATTTATATATTAGAACATTTGCTGAAATAATTCATACATAAAAAATACACGAAATTATAACTTTTTATACAAGTAATAGTATTTACTTTATGACGCTAGATACTTTAAATAATGATGAGAGAATTCAGAATCACGACGTATGTCGTCGTAAAGGTTGGAGTCCTTCCTTCGACTCCAGATAAAACCCTAGATTCAACTCAAAGCTTTCCAACTACAACCTCAATAAAATCTTAATTTATTCTAGTTATATATGGTTCAATGTATTAATATATTCAAGTTAACTCAAGGTGAGTTTAAATTATATATTGCTAAATCTTAATTTATTCAAATAATTTTAAAGTTAATAATTTAATTTTCCAATATTTTTAAAGTTAAATTTGTCCAACCTGGAACTTAATAATTATAACTCGCAAATATACTTACACAACCCGAGGTTCGAAATCATGTCCGTCCAAGATCGTTCCAAAAGCTGCCTCAATCTAATCTTTGGACTCAAAATCGCAGTTATTTATTCCGATTTTTTTCCCCTTCCAGCGCGAGCCCGTGGCGGTCATAGCCATTATTTCTTAATATGGAGTAATAATTTGGTTTTGTCAGGCGTAGATTATATAAGTTGTTTGTCTCCTTATATAATGTGTTATTCAAAAGGTGCTATATTTCTGGTATTTTCGTAATTCTGTCCTAATAGCTTGAAAAATATGTTTTTCCCAAGACCTGAGCTGTTTCTGCAACTTCCAGATCTTTTCATATTTCATTAATTTTTTCCCTGTTTTTTATCTCTTAAAACTTTTCCCTAAATTCGGTTATGGCTTTTATTAGAGTTTCCAACGTTGATTATTTTTCCTCTACCGTCCGGTATAAAACATAAGTATATATCGCCTCTGCTTCCATCTGTTTTGCCATTTTTTATGATATCTGTACTTAGGCCCTGTTGCATTTACAATATCCTCCCCCCCCCCCGAGACATAACCATAGGTTTGCAAAACCGTCGGTTATTCTCTATCATATAATATCTCAAGGACGAATTTCCAAAATTTTGGAATTCGAATGTCCGTAAGTATGTCTACCCATAAAATTAGTCATCTGTGTTTAACGGGAATTCCTGATGGCGGGGCATCACAATTACTAGAGAAGGGCTCGTCACCTTCTGAAATTAATTATTACGCTTGCCTATGTCCCGTGATTTCATTTCTGTATCGTCTTACGTTACTATCATTCTAAAAAAAAATAAATTCCTTAATTTCGATGCTTACGTCGATTGCCGCGTGATGGTTTTATACGAGATAGCTCCTGGTAATTTTTAAGCCCTGTCCGGGATTTTTTTTTTTTTTGTCATATTGCCTAACCCTATTCCTTAACGTCCCTTCCTGTTACCACGTATAAGTTTAGTTCCGTTAATGCGCCGAGCTGTGTGGGACCACGTGTCCTTCTGGGACCTCTTCAATAAGTTCCAGGTGAGTTATATTTACTTTATTTTACTTAGATAACCTAGAGGAAACTTATTCGATGTTAAAATATGCCGCTTATGTTTTTGAATTTATTGTATTCGAAATGCCTTGCCTCATCGTGATTAAACATCACCTTAATGGGTGGAAAAATTTGCGAAATCTATCGAGAATAAATTTCCTCTCAGTTCTTACACATCTATTCCTAATATGGTTATACAATAAGCTGTCCTAATCCTTGGTGTTAACAGTCTTTTATCTTCGTTCTTCCCTTGACATCTGAACCTAATTATAATATTAGTTATCCTAATTCTAAATTACTATGTATTTTCCTCTTCAGGCTTCGTTTGCTTACACAGTTCGTATACTTTCCCAGTCTTCCTTTTGCTTATGGTTTATACGGTCGTTCACACGTTTTTAACACAAATTTATTTACGTTATATTCCGCTATCCACTGGTAGGCCTGTAATATTTGACCTTTATGTTCCAAGCAGTTGAGTCGGTTTTTGCTGGGGCTAGTGTTGTGCCCAAAGGCCAGGGTTCGAGTACCATTTCCATGTGCTGGTAAGGAGCCGGGGCCGTGTAACATGTGCCGGCTCGCAATTTAAGGTAGGCCTTACCATGTTATTTTGATTATCAGGGTCCGCGTTCCACACCCAGTTAGGTCCATGGGACAATTTCAGGATGGTTTTGACGGATTTTCCTCGTAGAGTGTTGTGTTGCTAGGATGCTCAGCAGTTAGGTGAATCATTGGGTAGGTTGGATTAGAGGTTAGGGTTGACTGTGGAGAAAGTGAGTTTTTTGTTGTTTGGGTTGGTTTTCTTGTTGATAGGTTGGACCCTTATTCTGGTAATGCCTTCATCAGGAGATGTGTCTAGTGGAATAGGTGGTCCTGGTAGTCCTTTGTTGGTAATTAGACCTGTGCAGTCTCCAGGACGCTCAATCTTGATTCCACTCTGGTCCAGGCTAGGTTGAGCCGCAGGTCCAGGAGTGATGCTGGTTGTGGCAGCTGAAACTCTCGTACATGTTTTTAGAGATTGGGTGGATAGTTAAAGCTTATGGGTAATATTGAAACCCATTTAATTCCCTTAGTATATTTGCGATTTAGTTCCAGGTGACTTATAGCAAGTATTAATTGGACATGATTTTCTACTCGGGTGTGATTTTCTTTGGGAATTATTTTACTGGAAGTTGTTGGTACCAGTTTACAAATAAGTCGCTTATGTGGTAGATGAGCATCCCTAGATTTATTTACTTTTTTCATCCTAACCCTAGATGAGCTTGGAGCATAATTTGTCTTATTACCTAGTGTCCAAAGGTGATCGTCCGTCAGGTTGTTTACTTCTGGGATGTTACCATTTCTAATCCCTGATTAGCTTATGACTAAAAAAAATTTTATTATCATTAGAAAAAGGGGACACGTCTCATATTATAACAGAGTCATACCAAAATACGCTCGTCAGTATTAAACAGCAAACTCCATATCATATGGGGTGTTAACTAAATTATGTGAATCAAAGAAAAATTCTATCTAAGTTATTCTCAACCTGACGTTCGGTCGCCTCCCTTCCAGGGGACCTGAGTTTAATACTCTTTTCCAAGTCCCTTTTATTTTGACATGTGTGTGGTCTATGCTTTATCTTCCTTTTGTTTCCCCTTATGTTGTGTTCACCCTGTTTCTCCTTGTTTAAATCTATACCTGCCATAGCATAGGGTTCACTTGTAATCCCCTAACCATATTTCCATAAAATTTACCTCTCTTCATCTTATTTTCCTCTGTTTACCTAACCAATCCTCATAAAATTTAACTCTATTCATATAATGTTTCCTCTGCTTACCTAACCATATTTTCATAAATTTCCTCCATGCTACTTAGTTTATTTTAAGCTAATTTATTGGGTCCACAAATTCCATGAGCATGATAGTTCTTATTAAAAATTTGTAAATTTTATTCGTCTGTTCATGTCGATAGGTTCCATTATTTTTAAGACACCACAGGTTCATTCTAACATTATTTCCTATGTTCCTTACTTCATTTATTTACTTATTCATGTTTTTATTTAATTATGTATTTTAGGTACTTATTTATTTAACTTTAGGTTGTTTCTTGTGGCTTCAACTTACCCACACACCTTATTGGTTTAACCTCTATTTCGTGTACTATCCTTATGTGTTTAACCTCTAATTTTATGTAGTACCTTATGTGTTTAACCTCTAATTTCCTGTAGTACCTTATGTGTTTAACCTCTAATTTCTGTGATCTCCCTTTATGTACTACCTTAGGTGTTTAACCTCTAATTTCTGTGATCTCCCTTCATGTACTACCTTATGAGTTTAACCTCTCATTTCATGCACTTCCCTAAGTGTTTAACTTTTACTTTCTTGTATTACCCTATGTGTTTAACTTCTAATTTCCCGAGATCTCCCGACTTAATGGGTTCAACCTTTAATTTTTTTGTACTATCCTTAAGTGTTTAACCTCTAATTTCCTGTACTCCTTATGAGTTTAACCTCTAATTTCCTGAGATCTCCCTACCTAATGTGTTTAACCTTTAATTTCCTGTACTCCTTATGAGTTTAACCTCTTTTGTATGTAATATCCCCACTTAGGTCAATCTGTCTCTCTTGGCTCTCCTCGTCGGTCGCACAATCGTTATATCTGTGTTTCCTTTAGTATTCTTCTTCTTTAGTGTCCCAACGTATCTGACGTCCCTGTCTATTATTCATTGTTCCCTCGTTATGACCATGTTCCTGTGTGCGTACGTCTTTTCCTTCGCGGTTTTCCTGGCATCCTGTCCTTCCTAAATCTATTCTTTTCTTTTGTTTCTCCTTAGTAAGCCTGTTGGTGCCTCAACGTCCGCTACTGCGTCCAGAAGGGAATTAAATCCTATCCTCCCAGACGGGGTCCGTCTCTTGCTCACCTCACTTCCTAACTTCGGGTTTATTAGAAACTCTGTTGGTTCCTCAACGTCCGCTACTGCGTCCAGAAGGGAATTAAATCCTATCCTCCCAGACGGGGTCCGTCTCTTGCTAACCTCAGTCCCTAATCCCGGCTATGTATCCTTGGGGTGGGGTAGCCAATTCCCCTTGCACGACCATGAAGACCAAGAATGGGCTCGACCTCCGACAACGGTGACTCGGTTATCCCTTGCACGACCACGAAGTGGAGGCCGGGGTACTCCCATCTTCGTCAACAGTGACTCGGTTCCTTCCTGACCCCACCCTTCTCATCCTGCTGCCTCAGGATTTTATTACCTTAGAGAGAGCCTTTTTGAACTCATGGACGCCGCTTCATCGGAAAAGTGGATTTTATCCTAATCTTTTTGATGGGGATCCCCTATCGCCATCATCCCTCCCTAAACCCGGGTATCATGACAGTTTTCCGTGGGTCTCCTTGCCCGTAATTGTATTGTGCTTTCATTTGTTTCTATGTTTCCTTGTTTCCTCTTAATTTCCTTTATTGTTAATTCTCCGATGCCTATCTCTCTAGCACGTTGGCGAAGTGTTCAGGCAACTCGCCAAATCTTCGAGGCCAAACCTCTCCAAAAGGGTCCTTAGTCCTTCCCAACTCGTATTCTTCCTAGCACGTTGGCGAAGTGTTCAGGCAACTCGCCAAATCTTCGAGGCCAAACCTCTCCAAAAGGGTCCTTAGTCCTTCCCAACTCGTATTCTTCCTAGCACGTTGGCGAAGTGTTCAGGCAACTCGCCAAATCTTCGAGGCCAAACCTCTCCAAAAGGGTCCTTAGTCCTTCCCAACTCGTATTCTTCCTAGCACGTTGGCGAAGTGTTCAGGCAACTCGCCAAATCTTCAAGGCCAAAACCCCTCCAAAAGGTCCTTAGTCCTTCCCAACTTGTATCCCCGTGTGCGACTATGTAAAAATTTCATCTCTGTTTGTGTATTTCTAACGTTACCTAGCCTAGATTGACCTAAGTTGTAGCCTATCATTTTATTCTCCCTCGTAGGCCTAAATATGAAGAGTCTTAAGCGATCTAGTTTCCATCTATTTTCGAAATATGTCATATCTCATATGTGTGTGTGTGTCTACTACTCGACTGGTCATTAGTCCTAACTGACATGGAACAGGGCATACAGAGGGAGAGATCTCGGCCGCAGATTCTTTCTCTGTTTCCTCCTGTAGGCACCTCAGTCAAGCGTTATGATCAGCTGGGTATTATAATTGTTGTGTACTTTCCTTTAGAAATATTATTTAGTGTAGCCCTTGAAATTCCAAATTTATATGATAATCCCTTCCACTAGATCGATTAAGACACCCACTATCGGTGAAATATCCTAACCTCCATCTTCTAAATTGCTCTGGGAATTAATTAAATTGTCTTCGCTCATTTCTGCACTTAAAAAAGTTTATAAATTTTCCCAAGTCCCTCTTCCGTTCTCTTTCGTAATACGTATTTTTTTCCTCAAACCAAGTTGGATAATGCACCGCCTCCCTTCTTAATCTGAACTATTGTTACTACTGATTTCTTGCAGTGTTAAAATCGTTTCTACCCTCCGTGTTGGCATAACTCCGGGGTAATTGAGCCTATCATTCGTCGTCCGTTATAGGCTTGACATACTACGTGCCTTTATCTGGACTGCTTCCACGTTATCTTCTCGCGAACTAGCCTACTACTTATCCCGGAACCCATTCATTCTTAAATGAGTCCTAATTGCTGAAAATGAGTTTATGGTCTTCCGTTATCTTTCCTTTTATTCATAAACATAAGTCTTATTTCTGGTAGTTCGCTCTTATTTCGTTTTTATTATTATTACTATTATGGTTAATTAATTTACCGTGAATTATTATTATTATTATTCTTATTATTATTGTTATTATTATTATTATTAATTCTCTGTGAATTATTATTAGTATTATTATTAGTATTACTATTATTATTATTCTCATTATTATTATTATTATTATTATTATTATTATTATTGTGGTTTAGTAATTTACCGTGAATTATGATTATTATTATTATCATTATCTTTAGTATTATTAGCATCATTATTTACTTCCCTGGTGATTTATTATTATTATGTTTTTTACTAAGTTTCAGGATCTTCATTAATATTAATAGTTTTATTTCTCACGTGAATCTCATAACTAATCTCTAGCGTCCTACCCATACTCGGCTTGAGGGTTATTCGTCGATGTTTGTTTGTCAAGTACCCTAATTTTCACCCAAAAAACCCATGATACAGCCGAAAAAAAATATTTCTGGGAATAAGTCTATCCTCCCTTTATCACTTCTGTAAGCCTCAGTCTATCCTTCTGTTTTCATTGCTGTAAGCATCTTGGTTTCCCCTCCTTAAACTTCACTAGCGGAGCTCTATGATTATGCCAAATCTCCATTCCCTTCTTCCATTCGAGCTCTCTTATTTATACAGAATTTCCATTCTTTTGTTCCCGAAACCTAAATCTGAATTACGGATCAAGCGAGTCCTCCCTTTATTGCACTAGCTTCCTGGACGTTACTTTTGATTTATTTGACTCATTATTTAGAACCGTCTCACATTGTAGTCGAAATTTTCACAGAATGCGCCCGCCAGCATTGTTGTAAATCTCTCAACACCGCATGAGAGGTTAATAAAAAAAATTATTTCAAGTTATTATTTAACCTGTAGTTCGGTCGTCTTCCTTTCTATGAGTCTCGAATTGGAAATCCCTCAGTAACGTTATTTCCCTTAGGGAGGTGTGTGGTGTCTGCTTTGTTATTATTGCGCTAATCTCAATTCCCGCTTTTGATCGAGTTCTCTCTAATTTATCCGAAGTTTCCATGCCCCTTTTCCATACTCTCTGTTTTCGAAACTAGAATCTACCTTCCTCATTAGTTGAGTTCGTCTTTTGATTGTGCTAACTCCCTATTCCCCTCTGTTCGATGTCTCTCTAAGTTTTAAGTTTCCAGGCCCCTCTTCCATTCTGTATTTTACTAAAATGCCACTTTTCCTTAACTGCTAATCCCTTAATTTGTTACTAATCTCTATCCTTTAGTTATTTTCCATTACGTTTCCTTACGACCGAAAAATAATAGTATTTATTGCATGTATGTGAATGGTGTCCCTCTGAATTGTCTGCTAACTAGATGCTTGTACAATTGAATATTACCCTGAAGGAAGTCAAAACTCTCACTTCCAAAAATAAACACATTCCAGAATCAGCTGAAAGTTTCCAACTATTTGACCTCCTAAATGACATCAGTCTTCCGCATGTAAATGAAGGCCGCGCTTCCATTTAATATCGTTCTCAAGTTGGCGGTCATTTACTATTCAGAAACCTCTACATTCTTGAACTTCCCCAATATTCCTACTATTATGTGTCATCCTTTTTCTTCCATTACCTCGCACCATGAATGTATGATTTGTACCCGAACTTCGTTTGATGATTATTATTTTATTGGGTGTTTTATTATTATTAACTTTGAATCGCGCAGCCAGTAGTTCCTTCTGTTTTATGTAGGTTTTAAAATTTCTTTGATATCGTTAGTACGAATACCCATTTCTACCATCATAGTGGTTAAAGTACTACGCTACAAGCCGAAAAGTCGAGGGTTCAAGTCCCGGTGTGTTTTTAGGATTCTTTTCCTGACCGAAACCTTCTGGCGGCACTATGGCCCTGGGATCGATTCAGCCTCTAACTGAAAAGAGTACCAGACTCTTGTTCTGGGGAGAGGGCGTCCGTCACGCAGGGCTGATAACCCGGCTGACATTAAGTGCCGATTGTCTGGAAATATTGGGAGCCCTAACATTTTCGTTACCTCTATCCGTTTCCCAGACATATCATAAACGTTTTCTAATGTTGTTGAAATCTCCGAGTTACTAATCCCTGGTTTGATTATTGAGGCACTTGCTTCAGAATCTATGAGAAAGGTTCTATCCTTCCCTTCGATTCTGACGGTGACTAGTAACTCCCTAGTGGCAGTGCAGGCCCTGAATATCCCTAGTTTCTCTGGGGTGCCGGGTTCGATGATTGGGTCTGTGTCACCGAACGATTCGCATTTGGGGTCTCCCTCTTACGTGGGCATTCCCGGGAAAAGTGTCCGGTCTGGTTGCAGGAATAACACTCCCTACTATTCTGACGGGGAGGAGGGTCTCTATTCCTAGAATTCCCTCCCGGGTTGGGCCCTGAATTTCTTGGGGGAACATGATCTCGGAATGGCGCCCGTTCATATCTAAGGGAACCAGTTCGCGTAAATCTATTTATTGGCCTATCCTGTTGTGCGGCATAGGTTCGACAATCGAATACCGTATGTCCGGGCTTAGCACAGTAGTTGCATATTACTGCCTCTCTGTACGGGATAGCTGACCTGTTCCCTGAGGAGCCTTGGGATGGACTATCCCGCGGGGGAGGGTAGTTCCTATGTCCCTCGGGTTTTGATCCTAAATCGACATCGTGTTGGAATTTATGCGCCTCGGCGTCTTGGGCGCCCGTTTCCTCTAAGTCCACGTCTTCCCATTTTAGGGCTATTTGCACCGCTTCCTCTAGGGTGGCCGGGGAAGATAATTTGAGATATCTTCGCATTCGCCCATTTATTCCTCTAAGGAAAGCTAGTAATGTCCTACTTTCAGCCTCCTCTATCACGGTTGCCTGGGCCACTGGATCGGACTTATGGGGTGTCGATAATTGTCCTAAACGCATGCATCTATCGGCAAACCGCCGAACCGGTTCTTCCTCTCCTTGTTTTACTTCGGCTAACTTTCTGGCGTATCTCTCGGGGTCGCTGGTGGAGAACCGTTCTTTGAGCCGTTTAGCCAAGGTATCGTAATCCGCGCGTATTAATCTTGCATCGGATTCTAAAAAGGCCCTAGCATCCCCTGTTAATTTTGTTTTCAATATCATAACTTTTATTTCATTTGTCCATCGATTAATAGTGCCCAACGTATGTACCATATCTAAGAAAGCTTCTATTGACATGCTCGGGGAAATTCCGTCCCATGGGGGAATCTGGTCTATTAGTGCCGCTCCACTAGCTGAGTCTATATTCGGAGGTGGGGGCGTCGCCACGGAGGGTGTCGCAGAATTGGCGGCGACTGATACTATCTGTTCTCTAAATTGAGCCAACACGGCCTCTTGTGCTACCATCCTAGATGATAATTCTCCTATTGCCTGGGACACCTCTTCGGGAATTTGCGGATTCATCTTGGGAGGCATTATCTTCTCTATTGTTTACAACAATTAAAACTTAACGTAATTATCCTTACTGCAAAGTGTCAAGATTAGTTCTACCTATTAGTACAACACCTAAGTTTCTGATTCCCACAATGTAATAGTACCTAAATATCTTAATACCACACACAATATCTCTAAACACAATTAATCACTTATTCAAAAAAAAATAAAACACTTCCTGTAAAAAAAATCACAACTCAAATTCCACAAACCTTCATATAAACACTAAATGGAACCTATTGGACACGTCAACATAAATTAACTTTACCATTATTAAAGAAATTAATTCAAGCAATACAAAAGAAAATGTTCCAAAATCTGTGCTGTAAATAAAATACAAATTACAAAGTTAATTTATGCTGAAATTGAACACAATTAACATATTATGTTATCTTTCCCTAATTATTTATAATGATTGCTCATCTATTTAATTTAAATTTCTGACTTCTCTCATGTGATAAAAACAATTTCCTGTAAATAATATATAGATGAAAAGTTGCGATCGTTGTCTTGTGTGGATTAAAATTTTAGGGTTCGTTTCCTTTATCCGCGATTATAATATAGGATTATGCTCACGAATATCACACCGCCAGGCACCAAATTATTACGACCTTTATAGGGATTCGTAATACCCGGTACGCGAGAAGAGGCCTAAAAAGGGCATTGATTTTTTTAATGGTACTAGTTTACTGGCTCGTCCCCAGTCTAGTCGAGGCGACGGTTATATGCTATCAAGATTAGGGATCTTTCAAGGTCTACTTCTGTTAATGGAAGGAATGTTTGTTCCGTTATAAACTCCACACATAGCCCCAACGTTAACATCTTTATTATAACATTTATATATTAGAACATTTGCTGTGACTAATTCATACATAAAAATTACACGAAATTATAACTTTTTATACAAGTAATAGTATTTACTTTAGGACGCTAGGATACTTTTTTAACTAATGTGACGAGAGGAGAATTCAGAATTCACCACGTTATGTCGTCGTAAAGGGTTGTTGAGTCCTTCCTTCGAATCCAGATAAAACCCTAGATTTCAACTCAAAGCTTTCCAACTACAACCTCAATAAAAAATCTTAAGTTATTCTAGTTATATATGGTTCAATGTTATTAATATATTCAAGTTAACTCAAGGTGAGTTTAAATTTATATTATTGCTAAATATTAATTTATTCAAATAATTTTAAAGTTTAATAATTTAATTTTCCAATATTTTTAAAGTTAAATTTGTCCAACCTGGAACTTAATAATTATAAACTCGCAAAATTACTTACACAACCCGAGGTTCGAAATCATGTCCGTCCAAGATCGTTCCAAAAGCTGCCCTCTATACTCATCTTTGGACTCCCAAAATCGCGGTTATTTATTCCGATTTTTTTCCCCTTCCAGCGCGAGCCCGTGGCGGGTCATAGCCCATTATTTCTTAATATGGGGGGTAATTAATTTGGTTTTCTTGTCAGGCCCGTAGATTATATAAGTTGTTTGTTCTCCTTATATAAAGTGTTATTCAAAAGGTGCTCATATTTCTTGGTATTTTCGTAAAAACATTCTGGAAATAGCTTGAAAAATATGTTTTTCCCAAGACCTGAGCTGTTTCTGCAAATTCCAGATCTTTTCAGATTTCATTAATTTTTTCGTTTTATCTCTTGTTTAAAAACTTTTCCCTAAATTCGGTTATGGCTTTTATTAAGGAGTTTACAACGTTGATTATTTTTCCTATACAGTCCAGGTAAAAAACATAAGTATATATCACCTCTGCTTCCATCTGTTTTGCCATTTTTTATGATATCTGTACTTAAGCCCTGTTGCATTTACAATAGTGGTTTAGTGCACTGGTAAGTAAAACCAGAGATCTTGGGTTCAAATCCCAGTTTGTTGGCAAAAATTTGGATCTGTTTTTGTGAATATTGTAGTACATGGTAGTGTAATGTTTAATTTTCTGGGTTTTTTGTAAAATGGTAAAGTACTAAATTATATATAGTTTCAAGTAAATAATCTTGAAGTGAATTTTATGCCAAAAATATTGTTGTAATAAACCAAATATGTGTGATTTTATTTAATTAAATCTCATACTATTGTTTACATTGTTCTTGACAACAGGGAGATCTGGGTGCCATAGACAAAAAATATGACATTGCAATTTCTACAGCATGTGGACCTTTGGATAACATTGTTGTGGACACAGTTAAGACTGGACAGCAGTGCATAGAGTTTCTCAAAAGAAATGAACATGGTCGAGCCACCTTCATTCCTCTGGAAAAGCAAGAGCATCTTCGCACGAAGTACAGCAATAAAATTAATCCGTGAGTCACAGACATTTACATATAATCATAATAATAATAATGATAATGATTTATTTTACCTGATGGAGTTATGACTTAAGGTTGTCTCTTCCACTTCTCCAGGGTTAAATTATACAGATATTAACAATTGTGAATTATCTACAACTTGATTAATAATACTATATTGTATGTATGTCCCACGCTAAGCCCAGTGGTTGGCGCAGAGCTAAAGGACCTGCACTGGTTCAGGTCCTCTTAGGGGAAGAAATTTTATCAAGGAATTTAACCAGTATGGGACCAGTGCCCACCCAGCATCATGAGGAAGTTGGGTAGGTATAATAGATAGTGGCTCCATGTTGAGAAAACCAGCTATACATGTTGACCACATGTCACTCCTTCACTGGCTGGATGATCAATCAGACACCTCTTGATTAACACATGTGGATGTGAGGGCAGCAGCTAGCTGGTAGGCCAAGGGTCTTCTAGACCTGTAGCGCCTTGGAGTTTTATTACATTGCAAGTTAGTTGTATTCTATATATACATTATTCTGATGCAGTAATTTCGGACACATCAGTAAATAGATATCTTCCAATCACCATTATTGTTATCATGCGAAAAAAATTGTTGCGAGACATCAAATCCTAATTCAGGCATATATTTTTCTCTTCAAATAAAATCTATTACAAGTTTAACCTTTTTTTATATAGGAATTATCACTGTGAGGTTCAATTCAATATTAAATCAAAAGATTCTTACCTCTCCTCACATTATTCTGTTAAAATTAACAGAATAATGTGAGGAGAGGTAAGAATCTTTTGATTTAATACTTTACAAGTTATTGAATTTTGAAATTCCTGGGGAGAAGGATTAGATCGTGAGGTTCATTTAAGAGACAAGGCTTCTGGTGATATCTCTCTGTCAGTTTTTAGCTGAGAATGGAGGTAATGACATTCAAAGCTATCCCAGACAGAGACAAATATATTAGGTGAGATGTAAATAAAAAATAACCAATTCAATTTCTTACTATTTCACTTTTACTATGTCATACTACATCATACCCACCAAGAGTAAAATGACAATGTATAAAAACTTGTAAAATAATATATGTGGTTTAGGTAAAATTGTATCACTCACCTCACATTATTCTTCTTATTTCAATATAAACTAGTTTTGGAACTTGTTTCCGTTCCATCTTCAGTATCTTCACGACCGTTGTTCTGTCGTCCTGAAGAGCCATCTTTCGCTCCTTCCATTGTCATGAAGATACTGAAGATGGAACGGAAACAAAGTTCCAAAACTAGTTTACATTAAAAAAGAAGAAGAAGAATATGAGGTGAGTGATACAATTTTACCTAAATAAATATACTTCATAGTGTGAATTCCTAAAATAAATAAATATATGGTGAGAGGGAATTACAACGTATATAAGAGAAAAATTTGCTTCTAGTTCGCAACTCACCTCGATAGCTCAGATCGTAGAGCATTTGGCCCGGCAAGCCAAAGGTCCCGGGTTCGAGTCTCGGTCTAGGCGAAAGTTTTTCTCTTCAAATATAAATATATGTAGGTTTATTGTTTAGTTGTTACTTCACTCACCTCATACTTCTTAACTCCCAAGCAGACTCGAGTTTCTTCACTTCATTTGTGACATTCTCAATGCTGTATTACGTTCACAACTGATGTCCAACGGCCTCCTATCCTGCATACTGACCTCCGCACCATCTGATGGCTGACCGACAAACTTCCAAATCAATCCCCTCTCCTTATCACCGGGTATTTCAAAATTCATAGTTGTGTTTTTATTCTTGCACATGTAAATTTTTTCCCAAATTGTGAGTTCCTTCGGTTTTTCCAATTGTTTAAGTAATTTTGTTTTGGTTTCTATTCTATGTTTTTCTGACGAGACATGTGCAGCTATTGCAGATTTTTCTGTTTCTCCATTTTAACATTTCTGAGGTGTTCCTTTAATCTTGTATTTAGATTCCTTTTTGTTTTTCCTATGTATATCTTTTCACAATCTTT
This sequence comes from Diploptera punctata, assembly GCA_030220185.1. NCBI lineage: Eukaryota > Metazoa > Arthropoda > Insecta > Blattodea > Blaberidae > Diploptera > Diploptera punctata. The sequence goes on along the minus strand of JASPKZ010003868.1, from coordinate 1,358,658 downwards.
ACAATTAATTTGATAAATTCCCGATTTTTTGCAGTCTTCAATCTTTTTATTTTTGTTGTTTTTTATTAAATTACCTAAACAATTGGAAAAACCGAAGGAACTCACAATTTGGGAAAACATTTACATATGCAAGAATAAAAGCACAACTATGAATTTTGAAATACCCGGTGATAAGGAGAGGGGATTGATTTGGAAGTTCATCGGTCAGCCATCAGATGGCGCGGAGGTCAGTCTGCAGGATAGGAGGCCGTTGGACATCAGTTGTGAACGTAATACAGCATTGAGAATGTCACAAATGAAGTGAAGAAACTCGAGTCTGCTTGGGAGTTAAGAAGTATGAGGTGAGTGAAGAAACAACTAAACAATATTAAATAAACCTCATAGTGTTATTTCCTACCTACGTAACTTAATATGTAGGTTTATTTCAAACCAGTTCTAACATATGCAGCTGAGACATATACAAAGATGGACTTTAGCAGAATTCAAGCTACAGAAATGAAATTCTTACTTGGAATTGTACATATAACAAGGAGAGATAGAATAAGGAATGACAAAATCAGGGAGACATTAAGTGCAGAAAAATTAACAACAGACATAGGAAAAAGTAGACTAAAATGGTTTAGGCATTTAAAAAGAATGGAAAAGGAAAGACTACCACAAAGACTGTTAAATCTCAAGATACAAGGAAAGATGGATTAACCAAGTGAAGAAAAGTCTACAAGATTGAGGATACGACTGGGAAGAACTAAAAAGAAGCAAAGCATGGGAAGATCGAGATGGTTGAAGGCATATTTAAAATCAACCTTCCGAAAGGAGGACACAATAAGAGGATGATGATGATGATGACTACATTTGATCAATAAGACTGTATGGAAGGAAATGTTTCAACAATCATGACAGCCTATCCCACAATTTTTATCACCTTTCTAGCATTTTTTTTTTTTCACCTTTCAAACTTAAAAGTTATGTTGTTATAAAACATGCATTTTGTTCGTCATTTGTTTCCTACATACATTATAGATAATCAACTAAAATGCTGGTTTCCTTCAAAAATTTTGGTGAAACTAACAGTAGCACAATATTGTTTATTTTTTATTATTTCACTCACCTCATACTTCATGAAGTATGAGGTGAGTGAAATAATAAAAAATAAACAATATTAAAAAACCTCATAGTGTTATTTCCTATCTACATAACTTAGTAGCACAATAGTTGTAACAAGTGAACAAACTCATCATAATATACTACTGCCATCTAGTATAATAATTGTAAAGATGATAGATGGTACATTTTCAAGACAGTTTAGTATTTAGTAAGTATCCTTAATAAATAAGTTTGGTCTGTATTCTTCTTACCTCATATAGTTGTTTCTTTAAGACATATGGTTCAAATCATGTTTGTTTTCAAAATTTGAAATTTCTGGGGAGAGGAACCTAATTTGCAAGTTCTTGGACCACCGAAAGAGGGTGCAGGAATAGAGATCCAAGGCCGATAACTTGGAAAAATCACTTTGTACCTACTGAAGATGGAGCAAACATGCTTTGAAACATATGTTTCAAAGAATCAACCATATGAGGTAAGAAGAATATAGACCAAACTTATTTATTAAGTAAAACCTCATAATTATATTAAATTAATGTTGGGAAGTAAACATTATGAGGTATTTATATTTATATATTAAATTTGGGAATTTTTAACATTATGAGGTTCAATTCATAAGAATTAAATAAATCGTGATTATTTCTTACCTCATACTTCTATATTCCTTTAAACACAGCACTGCAGTATCGGTGACCCCTTGTCACCATCGTCAGCTGTTTTCACTATTGTCAATTTTTTTCTTTTGTTGATAATTATCCAAACTGCCATCTGATGTTTTTTTAAGGAATTATTTTATAAACTGCCATCTGGTGTTCTCTTTAATGAATCATTTTCTAAACTGCCATCTGTTGTATTTTAGAAGAACTTTGTAATCAAGCTCAGTTCGACTGGAATTTCGAAGTTCATGGTTCTAGTATGGTTTTTTTATATATATTTTTCCCAAACTGTTAAATCTAAAGGTTTAGATAGATTAAAATTCATCCGATGAATTTTAATGATTATACCTCATAATGTTTACTTCCCAACATTAATTAAATATATGTTTAGATAGATGTTTTAAAAGTTTTGCTTCTTTTTCAATCCTATGATGCTCTAATAAACTATGTGCTGATATAGCTGATTTTTCAATTTCTCCATTCTTTATGTTTCTGAAGTGTTCTTTTTTACGAGTTTCCAAATTCCTTTTTGTTTTTCCTATATATATCCTGTTGCAATATTTGCAATCAATTTGATAAATTCCAGATTTTTTGTTGTCTGGGGTGTTAAATTTATTATTAGTTAACAGAAGATTACCCAGGCTGAATAAATTAAAGAAATTTAAACAACAAAAGGTTACAGGAATACACCACCTTACAACATGATCCCAAGAAAGATGTAAAATTCAAGAAATTTACTTACCATCCTGAAGTTCATAATAAGTTTCAAAAAATATTCAGAAAATTTAATATAACATTGGCTCCAATTAACAAATTCAGCCTGGGTTATCTTCTGATAAATAATAATAAATTTAACACCCCAGACAACAAAAAATCTGGAATTTATCAAATTGATTGGAACAGATACGAGGTGTGATCAATAAGTTTCCGGAATGGCTTCAAAACAATTGTGCCATTGAGGAGTTTTTAATTTTCACCCAGGCTGTACACTCAGAATTTCCTTGTGATGAATTTGAGGGGTCGCGCGACCTTCTATGACCTTGCAGTATGCTGGTAGAAGCTCTGAAGTGAAGACGTGTTTTGTGCGTGCGGCGATTTCTCTGTGTAGCAACAATGCAGGATTACGAGGAACAAAGAACATGCATCAAATTTTGCTTTAAACTTGGTAAAACTGCAACAGAAACATATCAAATGTTACGAATAGCTTATGGGGAGGAAGCAATGGGGCAAATCTCAAGCATTTGAGTGATTTTAGATATTTAAAAGGGGCGTGACATCGGTTAAGGATGAAAATCGTCTGGGATGACCAACTTCCAGCAAAACCAATAAAAATATCAATCGAGTGAGGGAAATGGTATTAAATGATAGGCGCATTACAATACGAGAACTGTCTGATGCACTAGCACTCTCGTTTGGAAGTGTTCAAAGCATTTGAAAGACGATTTGAACATGCGAAGAATTGCTGCGAAGTTCGTGCCCGCCTCCTTTCAAATGATCAAAAGGAAGTTGTGTGATTGCCTGCACAGATCTTAAAGAACAGCTTAAAAATGACCCACGGTTCATGGAAAAGATTATTACCGGTGATGAAACATGAATTTATAGCTACGATCCAGAAACTAAACAACAGTCTTCGCAATGGAAGAGTCCTGCATCTCCACCCCCCAAGAAAGCCAGACAAGTTCGATCGAATGTGAAATCAATGATGATTGTTTTTTTTTTGACATTAATGGAATTGTGCATAAGGAATTTGTACCACGGGGTCAAACAGTGAATCAAGTGTACTACAAACAAGTGTTGCAAAGATTGAGGGAGAATGTGCGATGCAAACGGCCAGAGAAATGGAGGACTGGTGACTGGTTCCTGCATCACGACAATGCGCCCGCGCACAAAGCAATTTCTGTCTGCCAGTTCTTGGACAAAAATAGGATGAGTACTGTTCCCCATCCACCTATTCTCCAGATCTGGCTCCAGCAGACTTTTTCCTGTTCCCACGGCTAAAAATTCGGCTCCGAGGACATCGTTTTGAGGACATTGATGTCATCCAGCGCGAATCGCAGAAGGCATTGGACACATTTAAAGAAGACGACTTCCAGAAGTGCTTCCAGCATTGGCAGAAGCGCTGGGACAAGTGTATCAACTCCCAAGGTGACTACTTCGAAGGTGACAGTGCTGAATAGAAACTTTGAAGTGTTGTGTTGTGTTTATGGCCTCATTCCGGAAACTTATTGATCACACCTCGTAATATATAGGAAAATAAGAACAATATGAGGTGAGTGATAAAAATTCTACCTTAATGAATATACCTCATAGTGAGAATTCCTAAAATAAGTAGTTATGTTTTATTATTAACTTAACACATCTCATTGAAGGATAAATTAAATTTGAAGAGAACATTTTTTTTCCAGGCTGGGACCTGAACCTGGGACCTTTGGTTTACTGTATCAATGCTCTTACATACTGAGCTACCGGGGCAAGATCCAATCTAGACAAAAATGTTTCTCTTATATACGTTGTAATTCCTCTGCATCAAATGCTTTAAGCTGTGGCTTCATCTTTTGCAAATGACGCCTTCTTAATTAAGAAGACTATTGGGAATTTAAACATTACTTTTTAAAGCCAGTAGGGCTTTTAAATTATGAGGTATAATCATCTCCGATGAATTCAAAAACCTCACAATGTTACTTCCTATTTTTTTTATGTATACCTCTTAGTGTGAATTCCTAAAATAAGAAATTGTGTTTTATTGTTTTCAGTAGTTTATTTCTTTTAATTTATATATACTTTCATCCAATCTTGAAATAGCCAATTAAACTCTTTAAAGCATTCAGAGTAGATTCAAAATTAATTCAGAGTAGAACTATAAAATTTACCATGGAAACTGAAATGAAAGACAAATCCCATTTTTAGATCTCACTTTAAGAAGAAATGAAGGGAAACAAGATAGAATTTGGAATTTATAGAAAGAATACACATATTGCCAAACTATATTAAAGCTTCAGGATTCAACCATTTTGCTCACAAAGAGGCAGTATTCAATAGTTTGACACATAGATTGGTAAATACACCTATGAGCAAAGAAAACTATGAAAAAGAAAAAGAACACATAATTAATGTTGCAATAGATGACGGTTATGAAGAAAATATGGTACACAAGAAAATAAATAAATTTTAAAGGCAAAGATTAATAAATGAAAGCACACTTATAAAAGAAACAGAAAAAATAAAATTCAAGAAATTCACTTACCATCCATCGAAACACTATAAATTTCAAAAAGTTTAATATAAGATTAGCACCAAAGAATGAATACAGCCTTAATAGGATAATTAAAACTAATAAAAATGAAAGAATTGAAAATGAAAACAAATCAGGAATTTATCAGATAAAATGCAGAGATTGTGACAAAATTTATATTGGAAAAACGAAAAGAAATTTGAAAACAAGGGTGAAAGAACATCTTAGAAACATCAAAAATGGAGAAGTGGAAAAGTCAGCAGTAGCTGCTCATGCTTGGTCCAAAAAACATTTAATTGAATCAAAAGCCAGTCTAATTAAACAAATAGACAAACAAAAGGAATTCACGGTTTGGGAAAAGATCCACATTCAGAAAAACAAAGGAAAACTTATGAACTTCGAAATTCCCGCAAATTTTGACCTGATCCAGAGGTTCATCGGTCCACCAACAGAGGGAAGAAGAAGAGTTTCTTCAGATCGACATAACACCAGTCGCCAACAAAGTTCTGATGATGAGACAGTTATAGTCTCGAAATTGCTATCAACTTAGTAATTTAATATGAGGAGAGGTAAGAAACATTTAATTTCACCATCAATTAAACTCCATTCAAGTTTTGATTTTCTCTCTATAAATGTGATTGTGTTCCACTCACAGATATATCAATAAAATCAAAACCTTAATGAGATCACAGTAGATAAAATATCTCATAGTGTTACTTCCTATCTATTTTGTGATTTAAATATGGAGTATTATTTTTGTTTGAATAGCCCGGAGGGAGTTCCTCGTCTGTTTGATTTGATACATGTTGAAGACGATCGAGTGAAACCAGCATTTTATTATGCATTAAGAGATACTCTGGTTGCTAATGACCTTGAGCAGGCTACAAGGATAGCTTTTGGAAGAATTCGTACAGAGTGGTCACTCTAGAAGGACAGCTGATAGAAATAGCAGGTTAGTTATTTTTCTTTTAATGTTACTAATTTTATATAATTGGTTCAATATTTTTAGCAACATGTTTAATATTATGTTTTTATTTCTTAAAAAATGCTTAATTTTAATTGATAATTGAGTTAGAATTTAGCACCTTACCTCATAATTGTAGATTTCTCCAAGACTAGTTTCAATACTCCCATGTATCATCTTCAGTTCTATCTAACTGTTGGATTGGTGGTTGACGATTCTGTAGATTGTTTCTTACTCCCTTTGGTAGCTGACCAATGAACTTCCAAATTAAATATTTTTCACCAGGAATTTCAATATTCATATGTATATATATATATATATATAATCTGTAATTATGAGGTGAGGTGTAAAATTGAAACTCAATTATCAATTAAAATAAACCTCATAGTGTCACAATGAAAATGTTTAATATTATTTGGAAAAGTCACATTAATGTCTGAATTGGGATTTGAATCTGAGATTTCTAACTTTATACGTTAGCATGCTACTGACTACAACTTTCAGGCATCCCGTTGTAATTGATAATTTTTCTTATTCATATGCTATTCTCTTGAACTTTCATAGGAAAAAATCACTATGAGGTTTAATTTAAGATTAAATTAAAATGTTTTATACCTCACCTCATATCCAGTCTTCTAATTAGATTGTGGTTTCAAAGCCTTGGCAGCTTCTTCTTCAGTACTTTCTCGTCGACTGATGTTATGTCGATCAGAAGAATCACTTCTTCCCTCTGTTGGTGGACTAATTAATCTCTGGATCCAATCAAAATCCGTAGGAATTTCAAAGTTCATAGGTTTTTCTGTTTTGTTTTTTTGAATGTGGATTTTTTCCCAAACTGCGAGTTCTTTTTGTTTTTCTATTTGTTCTATTGGCTTTTGCATCAATTAGATGTTTTCACACCAAGCATGAGCAGCTACTGCTGACTTTTCCACTTCACCATTTTTTGACATTTCTAAGATGTTCTTTCACCCTTGTTTTCAAATTTATTTTTATTTTTCCTATGTAAATTTTTTCACAATCCTTGCATTTGATCTGATAAATTCCTGATTTGTATTTTTCTTCAATTTTTCCATTTTTGTTGGGTTGTCATTGCTCAATTCTGGCTTCATTTTTTTGTGTTTTGCAGTTAAAAACTGCAGATAATTTTTTGATAAGAGTCTTAGGGCAGCGTGCAAATACATTAGTCTCTTTTTTTTAACACCAGTCGCCAAGAAAGTTCTGAGGATGAGACAGTTATAGTCTTGAAATCATGATCAACTTTAGAAAATTTATATGAGGAGAGGTAAGAAACATTTAATTTCACCATACATTAGTCTCTACTCAAATTACTTCCAATCACTGGTGAGCTGAGTTTTCCGTGAGAACATGCAAAGATTGAATTAGCAACCCGCTCACTGGTCAAGCATGAAAGTTGTTTTTTTCGTAATATTGGCAAGAAATTACCCAGAATTCTCAGCGATAAAACCACTTCTGTTATTTTCGTCTGCTAGAGGAATGCATTTACGCTTGCATCCTGCAAATAAAACCGTATACGACAACGTCTGTGTCGCGCGATATTACGCCGATTCTCCTGTTCTTCAAGTTGAATTCTTTGGTAGACTCTATCAAATTCCTCTTCTCCGCATATACCGAAAACATGATCAAAGTCTTCAAGGTCCGACGTCTTGGATAAAGCAGCAAGGTTTCAAGTACATCGGTTCCCATCGGGTTGCTCATGATTCGTTCTCTGCAAAGTCACCTCGCCAGGTAGCTTACGGAATTTCAACAATTATTATCGCATGAACAAATTCTTGAGTATGCAAAACGTATTTGGATGCAACTTTCTCAGCAGAGTACATGTTGAGAATGACTTTTATGGTCTAATGCGTTGATAGATACGAGCCATAGTAAATCACAACGCTTCTCTGGGAGAAATTTCATGGTAGATTTCAGCATACAATGGTTGACAATCCCTTTGTCAGGCCTATAGTGAGATCTCATTTTTTATGCTATCATACCTTGTGTAATCTCTTCTCTCAAATCATGATTCATATTTTTCTACTATCTCATTCTTCATCCTTTTTCTCTGGTTTTATTACTGTGTTTCCATACCACTCTTCCATTCCCCATTCATACCATATAAATTTCAAATGCTACAGCTTGAAGTTAATTACAAAGGATGGGAATTTTTTTAAAATTTGGCTCTGCCCTAAATTATAGTTTTCATGGAGTTTGCATGATGAAAACCTGTTAATGTTTTAGGTACTATGACTGGAGGAGGCAAGACTGTGTCGCGTGGCCGCATGGGGCAATCCGTTGCTGTTACTTCAACGGATGCAACACCAAAGAAGTTGAACAGTATGGAACAGAGACTGAAAGAGGTGGAATCACATGCCAGACAACTTTGCACTCAACAAGTTTCATTGGAGAATAAAGTTGACTTGCTTACTCAAAAGCTTCAAACCATGAGAAAAGATCTCAATGTATTCAACATGGAAATAAAGGTATAGTCCAATTATTATAACTTTGCTTCCTAAACTTTCACCATTGTTAACTTTGTAGTATTAGTATCAAATGAAAGACATTTAGTAATGAAGCAATTTTCCTTCAATCTATCTATCTATAATGGCTTAGTCCAATGTTGAGCCATATCCTCTCCTTTGTTAGGAATACTAGACCAATTTAATTTAGTTACCTTAATTATGGACAAATTATATTTGAAAAGAAAAATATACGCCTGGACTGGGGTTTGAACCCAGGACCTTTGACTTTCTATGTCAATGCTCTTCCATCTGAGCCACCTAGGCCTCCAATCTAAACGCGTATTTTTCTCTTACACATAGTTAATTCCCTAACCCCAAATGCTACGAGCCGTTGCTACGATTTTTGCAAATGGCGGCTTCTTTGTTAAGAAGACTTTTTATTGGGAATTTAAACATTACTTATAAAGCCAGTAGTGCTTCTTTCAATGTTAATATTATTCATTTTTAAACACCTTAATTATGGACAAATTATATTTGAAAAGAAAAATATACGCCTAGACTGGGGTTTGAACCCAGGACCTTTGACTTTCTATGTCAATGCTCTTCCATCTGAGCCACATTTGCCCATAGATTTGATAGCAGAAACTTTGTGCGTAGATCTCTAGATTGAGCAAATTTTGAGATCCCCATTGCAACTATTGGGAGCCTTGCTTTCACTTTTTCTAAGGTGTTTAAGTCTCCGTAGCTGAGGTCATATGATTTGTATCCATACGTTAAGATGGGAAATATTTTGGCCTCAAAAAGTTTTATGGCTGTTGCAAGTGATAGTTGTGTGATGTTTCTGAACAATGTGAACCGAAGTGCAACAGGATGCGATGACAATGAAACATGTGTATCTTATACACAACTTGTGTGCATTTATTCTATTATTATTTGCCCATAGATGTCATGAATGACAATGCAGTCAACATACCAACTCGGTGAAACATCTAGCAGGTGAACAAGCTATTACTAGGATGTTGAGATTGGTAAATTTTGCTTAGAGGCCTTTTATTCAGGCTTAAGGATATTTTACAAGCCTGAAAATCTTCAGACTAGAGACCCACGGTTTAAAGTCCCTCCCAGAGTACTTGCTCCTTGGATTTTTTCATCCTAAAAAAATCCATCGACCCGGCCGAGATAGAACCTGCAACCCTCAGGACCAGATGCAAGGAGCTTAACCACTAGCCCACAGTGGCCGACATTTTCCTTCAAACTTTCCAATATAAATTGAGTCAGTATAATGATTTTCATCTCACCTCATAAAGCTCCGTGTTTTCAGAGGCCTTTGACTTCATCATCAGTCAAACTCCAAGTCAATATCATGAAAACAATGAACTTTATGAGGTTAGATAAAAAAAACATTCCAACTGAATTTATAAATTGTAATTCTTATGAGTTAGTTATTTTGACTCACTTCATATTTTTTTGATATTCTGCAGACTATAGTTTCATCGCATCTATGCAACATTGTCAATGCATTCTAACTCATTAGAATGCATCTACAGTGTCATGTAGATGTGACAAAACTATAGTCTGCAGAATATCAAAAAAATATGAGGTGAGTCAAAATAACTAAAAGAAACCTAATAGCATTATTTCCTACAAATATTAAATTAAATTATAAATTGGAAATTACCTCATAGTGTTACTTCCCATGTAATCTTAATTAAATTTCCAATATAATTCCAGAATTTTTTTAAAACAGTAATTCCACAATTTCTTTGCAGTTCTGTTTTTCTTGAATTAACTGATTACACCGTAGGAGATGATGTTCGTCAAATCTTGCTGTATTTCATAGTGTGCAGATAACACAATCAGTTACTGCAAATTTTGTTAAGTGGTGAGGCAGGCAATCATATGCAATGGCTAATCTGAACTTGGCAACTTCTTCCTTCCTTTTGCTGTTAACTATTGAATTACAAATATCTTTTTCAAAGTTAAAATTGGGAAACACATTATGAGGTTCTTAATTAATAAATTAATGAGTCATTTTAACATCTTACCTCATATTTCATGTTTTTCAAACACGGTAACTATAGTCATAATGGCGGTTGAAAATGAATGACAAGATCATTTGAAAACTATAGTTACCGTGTTTGAAAAACGTGAAATATGAGGTAAGATGTTAAAATGACTCATTAATTTATTAATTTACAAAGATCTTCTTTATTACGCCATTACATAGCTTGGTGCTGGAAAATTGTATCAACATTGTTAAAGCTGGAAATATATATACATAGTTAAGTTATGTAGATAGGAAATAACACTATGAGGTTTTTTTAATATTGTTTATGTTTTATTATTTCACTCACCTCATACTTCATAACTCCTCGCAGACCCAGGGTTTCTTCACATCATTTGTGACATTCTCAATGCTGTGTTGTGAACGTGACACAGCATTGAGAATGTCACAAATGATGTGAAGAAACCCTGGGTCTGCGAGGAGTTATGAAGTATGAGGTGAGTGAAATAATAAAACATAAACAATATATATACATAGTTAATTAACTTTCTATGCTGTATAATTTCTTGACCAGTAAATTTGGATTTGGTACTGGAAACAGCATTTCTCTTGGGTCTTTATTTCTTTGAGAGAACAGTATGTTTTATATATATATATATATATATATATATATATATAATTTTTTTTTTTTTTTTTCAGTTTTCAGCAGAGCAGCTTCCTTCTTTGGAAAAACAGCTGAAACAGCAAGAAGAGAGACTGAAGGCAGCAGCTCCTGATCCTGTACAGGTCAAAAAATTGGAATCATGTGTTAACAAAACTAAGAAATGTGAGTTTTGAAGTTCCAAAAGATATAAAGTAATTGATAAATTTTCCTTAACTCTCTCATTCTAAGAAAGCTTTTGTTTTTGAATTAAGTAAACTCTCATTGTATGGTTTCTCAGAACAAATAAATTGTAGCATTCAATCATAGTTTTCTGCTCAAGGTCAGTTTCTTCATTGCAAACTCAGTATTCTCCATAATCATGGCATTTATCTTGACTGATGTGAACCTGCCACTCTCAAGACCAGCGGCTAGGAACACAACTCCTTGACCACTGAGGCCAATAGTATTAATAACAGTAAAATAAATACTGCTGGGAAGGGTTACCAATGTCAGACAGGTCAAAAGCAATTTAAGCCAGTCAGAATGAGATACCTTGGATGATCTTTCATTGTAAAAATACAGTTGACCATCATTACATTGCCACCTTTTGTGTCAAAATTTTTTGGTATTTTTATACTCTGCTCTATATACATACAGAGTATTATTGTATAGTGCTCTATATACATACAGAGTATTATTGTACAGTATTTCAATTATAAACATTTTTTACCTTATAAAACAGTCGTCCTCATATTTGAAGAGAAAAATTTTCGCCTATACCAAGACTCGAACCCAGGACCTTTGGCTTTCCGGGCCAAATGCTCTACCAACTGAGCTACCGAGGCAAGTTGTGATCTAGATGCAAATTTTTCTCTTTATACGTTGTAATTCCCTCGTGCCAAATGCTTTGAAACCATTGCTTCTATCTTTGCATATGGCGGCCTCTTAGTTAAGAAGACATTAATTGGGAATTTAACACTACTTTATAAAGCCAGTAGGGCTTCTATTGATGTTTTTATTATTAATTTAACAGTTCTCACTTAAGGATAAATTATATTTGAAGAGAAACATTTTTGCCTAGACCGAGACTCTTTTTCTCTTCAAATATAATTTATCCTTCAGTGAGAAGTTTTAAATTAATAATAAAAACATAAATAGAAGCCCTACTGGCTTTATAAAGTAGTGTTAAATTAAGTTATATAGGTAGTGTTAAATTCCCAATTAATGTCTTCTTAACTAAGAGGCTGCCATATGCAAAGATAGAAGCAACGGTTTCAAAGCATTTGGTGCTGGTAATTACAACGTATATAAGAGAAAAATTTGCATCTAGATCGGAACTCGCCCCGGTAGCTAAGATGGTAGAACATTGGCCTTGAAAGCCAAAGGTCTTGGTCTGGGCAAAATTTTTCTCTTCAAATATAAATTTTTATTTATTTGATAAATGAGAATTCACCCAACAACCAAAGTCCTCTGTATAAAATATACTTCTTCTTCTTCCTTCCAAGTATTAGGCCAAGGCCTGTTACGATCCTATAGAAAATTTTCCCTCCAGCGTTTCATAGGACGGCCCAGTGATCTTCGTCCTCTTGGTATATAATTATAAACAGCTTTGGGGATCCGATTTGAAGTCATTCTTTCAAGATGGTGTTTCCAATTTAGTTGGTACTGTTTAACATATTCCAAAATTGGCATAGTCTTCAATTCTTTTAAGATATCGGTGTTCCTTTTCCGATCCCATCTGGTGTAACCCGCTGTTCTGCGCATGAATCTCATTTCACAAGCTGTTATTCTGCTTTCATGTTGTTTTTTTAGTGTCCATGCTTCACTACCATAGGTCAAGACTGGTCTAGCCAAAGTGTTATATAAACGTAATCTGGTGTTTTTTTGTACAAGGGATGGTTTCATAACTTGATTAATAATTCCTAAACTTTTATTATAACTAGTAACTTTTTCAGGGATATCCTTTTCATCCCAGATAGAGAGATAATATCCAAGATATTTAAATTGATTAGATCTCTCTAAAATTTTATTCTGGAGACAGATTTTACTTTGTATGGGGTCCTTCCCATGAAATGCCATAATTTTAGTTTTGTTAATTGATATTTCCATATTAAATTTGGCAGCTATTTTTTGTAAATTATAAATTGATCGTTACAAATCATTTTCGGAAAGTGCCAGAAGAGCTAAATCGTCTGCAAAAAGAATAGCATCGAGTTTGAGGTTCCTATTGATGGGTATATATCCTCATTGTGTTTTCCTCCATTAATTTATTAATTTATTCATGTATATAATGAAAAGCACCGGTGAAAGTCCACATCCCTGTCTTACTCCAGTGTTGATCTTTTCTCAAGAAGATAATTTGCCATCTTGTTTAACAGAGATTTCATTATCTTTATAGATGTTGAAGATATTAGTAATATATTGTTGTGGAACGTTATCATCAGCTAAAATTTGTAGTAATATATTTCTGTCTACTTTGTCAAAAGCCTTTATGAAGTCAACGAAGGTGATATGAGTTTCTATATTGAATTCCTTGTGCTTTTCTAATAGTAGTTTTAGAGTAAAGAATCCGTCTGTACAAGATCTACCCTTTCTGAATCCATTCTGCTCTTCTCCAATTATATTTTCATAAATTTTATATCCAGAGTTCAACAAGCTAATTCCACGATGGTTATCTTTGATTTGGCGACTTCCTTTTTTGAAGATTGGTATTACAATGGATTTGTTCCAGCTTTGTGGTGGTTCTTGTCCTTCCCATATCATATTAAGGAGAATAAGAAATCTGTCTAAAAAATTTTTAGTTGAAAATTTAAATAATTCTTGATTAATGTGGTCTCCGGGAGTTTTGTTACTTTTTAATGATTTAACAACATCAGTTAATTCATCTATAGAAATTTGTTCCAAAGCAGTGTTATTAGAGATTGGTATTTGTAATAAATCATCCTTTTGTGTCCATAAATGATGAAAGTAGTTAAGCCAAGATTCTTTAGATATACAATTTAAATGTGCATTTTCTCTTGAATCATTATTTAAATTTTTTAAAACTTTATATATTTTTGGTTGAGGCCTAGTGATATAATTTTCCAAAAATGAGACAAATTGTTCCCAGCTTTGTCTATGTTTTTTGCGAACTTCAATTTTAGCTATGGCTCTCTTCCTATGATACTCTACTTTATCTTCATCTTTTTTTGTAGACAGAAATTTTTTGTATGCTTCACGTTTATCATCAATTACTTTTTTGATGTTTTCATCCCATATCCGTAGTCCTTTTTTTCGATTCCATTTAGTTTTGATACCCAAGCTTTCATTTGCTGCTTGTGTCAAAATACTTTGTAGAGCAAGCCATTTTTCTTCAATATTTTCGCCAACCGGTGTTTCTTGAACTAGACGATCTAATCTGCATTTGTATAGCCAGGTAATAGTGGGATCTCGGAAAAGACTTACTTTATAAGTATAGTCCACTTTTTCAAATTTTGCATTATTAATTTTATTTTTATTTTTCCATCTTGGTGGCATACGAATTGGACAAACAAGTAAGTAATGGTTCAAAGTTAAAATTGGGAAACACATTATGAGGTTCTTAATTAATAAATTTATTAAGTAAGTAATGGTCTGATTCGATTTCAGGTCCTCTGTAAACTCTTGTATCAAGAACTTTAGATGCTAATTTTTTATTACATATAGCATAGTCAATTATTGATTTAAGACCCCTGGCTTCCCATGTATATTTGTGACTATCCTTGTGGTTAAATACTGAGTTCATTATTGTGAATTGATTAAACATGACAAAATCAATTAACTGTAAGCCATTTCTATTACATGTTTGCTCTCCATATGGTCCTATATATGTATCAAATTTAGTATTACCAATTCTGACATTTAAATCACCCAAAATTATAATCATATCATTATTATTAATTGTGCAGATAACTTTCTGGAAGTCCTGATAAAATTTTTCACTTTCTTCTTCATCTCCTTCTACAGGTGTATATATACCTATCACTGTTAAGTATCCTAGAGATAATTTTATTCGGATTTGAATTATTCTTTCATTCCAAAAAGTATGTATTGAATTTATGAATCATAACGGCTACTCCTGCTTGTGCATGAATATGTTTTTTACACCACTATAAAACTGAATGTAATTTTGAGTTTCTTTGGTGCCTTGTAATTTCTTTTTTGTTTCTGATATTACAGCTAATGAAATCCCCTTTTTGCATAATATATCATCTAATTGATCATCTTTATAGTTAATCCCTTGTACATTCCATGTACTAAAAAGCAAAATATTTTTTTTCTTCCAAGAGTTGTCCTTTTTCATGCTTTGGTCGTCATTAGTTTGATCCTTCCGGGAAATTCTCGTATAAGACTTGAAAGCATAATAATAGTCCCTTTGATTGGTTGCTGGCCAAAGGAAGGCAAGACCAGTGATGGGGCTGCCATCTTGTAGCCTCTGGTCAGGCTTTTCTGGAGAAGAAAAGAAAATAAAGGAAAGAAGAAATGGAAGAAAGGAAAGACTCCCTAGCCCTCGGATGCCCTAATAGCGTCGGGGTCGAAAAAAACAAGAGTTAACCAAGAGAGGTCAGATAGTAAAGTTAAAAGAGTGCAAAACACAAGTAAGTGGAAGAAATGTTTTGCTCAGCTTGGGCACCTTGTGGTCGCCATCCATATATCCCCTAGATGAGGACCCCTGAGGGTTATACAAATAATTTAAAACAATACCATAAGAATTCCTGAGGATGAAGCATGTCTTCAAAAAGCTTTGAATTTTAATAGTGTAACGACGTTTATAACAGAATTTATTATAGTTGAGGATGACTGTTTTATAAGGTGCAAAATTTTTATAAATGAAATAATTTTAACCTCAACGGTGTTCAAACATGATTATTAAAAGTATAGATTATTGTATTACAGTGTACTGTACAAATAAAATATCTACTTATTCAAAGTTAAAATTGGGAAACACATTATGAGGTTCTTAATTAATAAATTAATGAGTCATTTTAACATCTTACCTCATATTTCATGTTTTTTCAAACACGGTAACTATAGTTTTCAAATGATCTTGTCATTCATTTTCAACCGCCATTATGACTACCGGATATTCGTTGGAATCTCCCTCTATAACGTTGCCATCTGGTGTTGATTTGACGAACTTCGAGATATCGTTGCCATCTGGTGTTGATTCGATGAACTTCGAGATGAGGTCACGTTCATCCGGAATGTCGAAATTCATAGATTTAAATTTGTTCTTCTGTATAAATATTTTCTCCCAAACTGTCAAATCCAAAGGTTTTTCCAAATGTTTTAGAAGTTTAGCTTCTTTTTTCGATTCTATGACCTTCCAACAAACTATGTGCTGCAATAGCTGATTTTTCAATATCACCATTTTTAATATTTCTAAAGTGTTCCTTTGTGCGAGTGTCCAAATTTCTTTTTGTTTTTCCTATATATACTTTATTGCAATCTCGACAATCAATTTGATAAATTCCAGATTTTTTACTATCTGGGGTGTTCATTTTCTTATTGGTTATTAATAAGTTACCAAGGCTAAATTTATTTATCGGTGCCAATGTAATATTGAATTTCTTGAAAATTTTTTGAAATTTGTTATGTATTCCAGGATGATAAGTGATTTTCTTAAATTGTTTTCCTTTCTTTGAATCAGATTGCAGGGTAGTGTATTCTTTTAATCTTTTTTGTTGTCTGAATTTCTTCAATTTAGTTATAATTATTTCCTTTCCAAAACCATTTAAAATATCTACTGCACATTATAGATAGTATATTTTACTATTATACTGTTATTTTGTCGGCCACAGTGGTCTACTGGTTATGTTCCTTGCCTCTAGTCTCGAGGATTGCAGGTTCATTCCTGGCCAAAGTCGATGGATTTTTTAGGATTGAAAAATCAAAGGAACAAGTCTCCAGGGAGATACTTTAAGCTGTGGGTTCTGAGTCCAAAGATTTTGAGACTCGTAAAAGTGCCTTAAGCCTGAATAAAAAAGCCTCTATGCAAAATTTAACTGTCATTCATCCATCCTAGTAATACTTTAGTATCGAGTCCCTGTCTAAGCATATAATTTTTCTCCTCAAATATGATTTATCCATTGAGATGTATGAAATGAATAATAAAAACATCGAAGGAAGCCGCCATTTTCAAAGATAGAAGCTAAGGTTTCATAATATTTGGTGTGCAGGAATTTACAACGTATATAAGAGAAAAATTTGCATTTAGATTGGAACTCGCCCAGATAGCTCAGTCGGTAGAGCATTGGTCTAGAAAGTCAAAGGTCCTGGGTTTGAGTCCCAGTCTAAACATATAATTTTTCTCTTCAAATATGAATACTTTAGTTGCCTACTAGATCTCTCATTGAGTCGGAATCCTGACCATGTGCCAGTCACTGACATCTGTAAGTATTACTAAATTAGCATGGTTAAGATATTTTCTCATGTCTCAATGAGGAACAATGAGGTGGTTATTTTGACTCACCTCATATGTCTTGATCAATTAATATGAGGTGAGTCAAAATAACCAGCTCATTAAAACCTCATAGTGCTATATCCTACATATATTAAACAAAACTGTATGCTAAAATTATACTGTTATTTAATAATTTATGATTTTATTACCAAGTTATAACTTGCTGTATTCATCAAGATGGGGATTGTAAGAGGGGCATAGAAACTTGTTGTAGGAAAACCAGAGGAAAACACACAATTGGTAGACAGAATGAGGTGGGAGTATAACATTAACCATTGAACTTTTATAGGAAAAAATCACTATGAGGTTCAATTAAAATCTTAACATTAACCATGATTTCAGTGAAGTAGATTATACAGGGGATCATTGGAAAACATTAGCTCAGGATAGAGATGTTTGGAGAGGTTATGTCTGCATGGCCATGAGCCTATGAATTTGATAGGTCCAGTGAGTTCAGTAGATATTGATTGTATAGATGTTCTTCTGATGGGTTTTAACTTTGAAATGCATGTTATATTATAGTGTATGACAAGGCTGCAGAGGAAGCAGGGAAAGTAGAAGCTGAAGTGCAGAAACTACATAGCAAGATTATGGGCATTACTGGGGGTCGCATGAAAGCTGCACAGAAGAAAGTGGATGAAGTTACTAACAATTTGGATAAAGTTAGAAAAGAAATCACCAAGCTTAAAGTTGCAATCAAGACAGCTGAAAGGTGAGATAATACTTAATCTAAATGTGTTTCCTTTTATTTAACATAGTCATCCTAAACTTGACTCCTTTCTTTATACAATATAAATACTCCTCCTTTTGACACAGTCTTTCAAAGTTGTGCATTAATTGAGAATACACCACATCAGTACAGTGGATTTGAACCCAATGTCTACAGTTCTATGTACTAGCGCATTAAATCACTATGCATTCAAATCCCGGTTTAGGCATAAATTTTTATCTTAGAATATTAAAATAAGGCTAAACTTTACAACCTGTGAGACTACTTTTTTAATTCCTTCATTAACTCCTGTCAAATTTTATTCTTAGATTTTCATTTTTTAAATTATTTCCCACCATTTACAATGATTTTTACATTTTTTCTAACAATTATTTCAATACATTTTTATAAAATATTGTCACTGATGGCACAGGGTTTTCCTCTTACTTTATCCCCAAGACTCTTTGCAAATATATCAATGAAGTAATATGTTGCTGGAACAAAAAATATAAATTTGGAATAAGAATATCAGAAAATAGAAAATTAAACACCATACTGTTTGCAGATGACCAAATAATAATAGCAAATTCCGAAGATAATCTACAGAAAGGTCTGTATGAACTTAACAAAATTACAGAAGAATATGGTTTGAAGATATCTACAGAAAAAACAAAAATTATGGCATTTTAAGGTGTAGATCCTGTCAGAAGTAAAATTGTACTGGACAATAAAATTTTGGAGCAGGTGAATAATTTTACATATCTAGGATGCAATATCTCATATGAAGAAGAAAAGGATGTAAATGCAAAAATATCTAAATTTTTAAGAATTTTAGGGTTAATAAATTCTATCGTCAAGCCACAGTTAGTCCAAAAGCATTCAAGGTTAAAAGTGTATAAAACACTGGCTCTTCCAACTCTTTTGTATGGTAGCGAAGTATGGACGTTGAAACAGAAGGATATACAGAGAGTTAGATCTGCTGAAATGAGATAGATTGTATATGAAATTAATATTAATGGGGCGATTTTTTGAATAGTTATGAGAATAAAACAATTATTTCATCTTATATACAGAGAGAGTTAGATCTGCTGAAATGAGATATCTTCGGAGGACTGCAGGATACACACTACTAGATCACAAAAAAATGAAGACATCTTAGAAGAATTACACATGGAATCTTTTAGAAAACAAAATTTCTGATTATAAGTCAAGATGGATACAACATGTTCATTGAATGGAAGATCACAGAATAACCAAACAAATGTTAAGATATCAACCTGCAGGAAGAAGAAGACCAGGACGTCCACTCAAAAGACTTTTCTCTTGAGGCCGAAACAGGTCAACAAATGGCCTAAATTCGTGAATGTACTATGATGATGATGATGATGATTCTTTGAACTTAAATTAGTACACAGTTGCTATGTAAAATTTTTCTTTTCACTTTATTTTCTTCCCACAATTATCACAAAACTTTAATCACAATTTTATTTGACAACTATTCTTCTTTGAAGGTTTAATTAACAATCACTTCTAACACAGTCCTTCCTCACACTTTCTCTCACACTTAACCTCTCGCCATTCAACGTGAGACTGGGGGTCATTCCGACCTCGCCACATATTTATAGGTGATTAGATGGAAATTTCCAGGTCCATGAACGAGATGTTTATACATGGAACACTCTCGTCTTCCAATGTTTCTCGAATGGGGGAACAGATGTTCGTAGAACTCTCTGGCTTCCAATCTAGAAATATCGGTGGACCCTGGACTCGCAATTGGCTAGTCACCAATCCAATCCACCAATGCGAGGTTTCTCTCGCCAGTCCACGCAGTTTAATGATGCTACAACGCGTCACAATATGTAACTACATACGTAGCATGAAGACATGATAGCAATATTAAGTTTGTATTTTTTTAACATTCTTACCTCATATACTTGTTTAGTCTGACATATCTTTCAGGGCTGTTGCCCCATCTTCAGCGTTGCACAAACTGATTTTTTTCTTTCCTTCAAGTTGTCGGCCCTGGATCTGTGTTCCAAAGAACTTGGTAATGAGGCTCCTTTCTCCGAGAATTTCAAAGTTCATATTTTTCTCCTTGTTCTTATGTATATAGATTATTGCCCATATTGTGAGTTCATTGGTATTTTCTAACAGTTTTAATAATTTTGTATTTAGATCTATTTTGTGTTTTTCTGTCCAAATGTGAGCTGCTACTGCAGTTTTTTCTACTTCTTTTTTTTACATTTCTTATGTGTTCCTTAGTTCTAATGTTTAAATTTCTCTTTGTTTTCCCTGTGTATACTTTATCACAATCTGCACATTTTATTTAATATATTCCTGATTTTTTATTGTCTTCAATTTTATCATTTTAATTGGTTTTTCATACGTTTTTTAGGTTATAATCATTATTTGGTGCTAAACTGATGTTGAATTTTCCAAAAAAAAAATTGGATTTTATTGTGTGTCCAAGGGTGATATGTGAATTTCTTTTCTTTTGCTTTTCTATGTGAAGAGTGCTTTCACTTCTCAATTTCTGTTTTTTGTACTTATAATTTTTTTTTGTGTATAATTTTTTCCTCGAAACCATTTTCTTTTGCTAGCTCAATTATGTGTTCTTTTTCTATTTCATAATTTTCACTGTTCGTAGGTACATTTACCAATCTATTATATTATTTTTGGTCTGGACATCTTACCTCAATATTAATGTTGATTTGTTCTTGGACATGTTTCAAAACAATTCTGTTTTATCGTCAGCTTTCCCAGACTGGTTTTATTTATGTTGCATTATGTTGCACCACCTGGATGTCGATGTCAGCTCCATCCTGTGCTTGGCCAAAGAACCTCCAAACAAGGTCACCCTCCATTGGAATATCAAAATTCATAACTCTGTTTCTGTTCTTCTGAATATAAATTTTTTCCCAAATAGTCAGCTCTTTTGTATTTTCTAACTGTTTTAATAATTTAGTGTCTAAATTTATATTATGTTTTTCAGACCAAACATGAGCAGCAACTGCAGATTTTTCAATTTCTCCATTTTTAATATTTCTTATGTGTTCTTTGGTTCTAATTTTTAGGTTTCTTTTTGTTTTCCCTATATATATCTTTTCACAACCCATGCATTCAATTTGATATATTCCTGACTTTTTATTTTTATCAGTTTTTTCATTTTTAATAAATTAATGAGTCATTTTAACATCTTACCTCATATTTCATGTTTTTCAAACACGGTAACTATAGTTTTCAAATGATCTTGTCATTCATTTTCAACCGCCTTTATGACTACCGGATATTCGTTGGAATCTCCCTCTATAATGTTGCCATCTGGTGTTGATTTGACAAACTTCGAGATATCGTTGCCATCTGGTGTTGATTCGATGAACTTCGAGATGAGGTTGGTTTTTATTAGTTTATTTAAACTGTAGTTATTTTTTGGTGCTAATTTAATATTAAACTTCTCAAATATATTTTGAAATTTATTATGTACCCAGGGGTGATATGTGAATTTCCTATATTTTTTCATAGGTGGTTCTTCTTTTTCAAGATTACTTCTGTTTATCATTCTTTGTTTTTTATACTTTTCTATCCTTTTATGTACCATTTTTTCATCAAACCCATTTTCTCTTGCTACTTTGATTATGTGTTTTTTCCTCATGTTTGAAATCTTCTTCGTTTAAGGGTAAGTTTACCAATCTATGAGTTAAACTATTAAATGCTGCTAATTTATGTCCAATTGGATTGAACCCGGTTGATTTTATAAAATTTTCCGTATGAGTTTCTTTCCTATGAATCCTGAATTGCAATTTTTCTTTTTTCTTCGTTTTCTGGGGACCAATTTAAGAAATCAAAAAAGTATTTATTGTTTATTGTCTTCTATTTCTTTGGTGAATTTAATGTTTTGTACTATGTAAAATTTAATTAGTTTTTAGGGAATCTTATACATGTTTTTCTTTAACAATACAAATTATGATCATCAAAAAGATATTACCTTTCCAAAAAATTTAAAAACATTGTGGGATTGTGGATTAGTGATTTTACATTCAAAAATCCCGCTCATAAATAACTTTGACAGGAAAGGTTGATAATGGGGTTTTTTCCCATTGAGAGCCCCTGATTTTTTGTCTATTAGGAAAACTTCCAATTGAATGTAAAAAAAAACATTTGGTTCCAAATGAATAAACTCCAGTTAATTTCCAAATTAATCTTCTTTGATCTTTCTGTCTATTGTGGTTTTTCTTAAACCCCCCAATTGGTTCAATATCCTCCAAAAGTTTTTGTTTCGGGTTAACATTGGTGAATAGTTGAAAACTACATTTCAAACGAAAACCAACCTATCTGTGGGTTCAATTTCCACTTTTTTCTAATTTCTTAACTAATTCCAATGAATTTTCAATCTGCAGACTTTCAAAATTATTAATTCTTTTAAATTGATTATTCAGCCATTTCGAAATTTTGTAGGTTGGTGATCCAATATTGTTAATTATTGGCCTCATTTTGTTTCCAGGTTTGTGAATTTTTGGAAGTCCATGTATATTAGGGTTTCTTGGGTTGCTTACTTTTAATTGAAATTTTTCTTTCTTGGATAGAATTTTAACATTTTTAAAACAGTTTTCCACTTTTTTTTATGGTTTTTGGTAGGGGGTCATTCTTAATTTTTTCATACTCTTTTTCTTTCAAAAGTTCTTCCATTCTATTTTGATAATCTTCTTTGTCCAGAATTATAATTTGGTTACCCTTATCTGATTTTGTATATACAACATTTTTGTTATTTATTTCTTTGAGTGTTTTTAAATTTTCCTTACAAACTGGGTTTTTATTTGTATTCTTTATTTTATTCAAAATTTCGTCACATTTTTTTTCTGATGATTATTTTTTCTTCTGTAACTAATCCTTCTATTGAATTTTCAATGTCTACTATGTATTCTTCTATTCTATTGAAATAATCTATTGCTGTTTTTAGACCGTTTTCTAACAATTTTGTCTCTTTTAGGTTAAAGGTTGCCTTTGAAAAATTTTTAACATAATTTCTGGTGGATTCTGATTTTTCTTCATTTCTTCATATCAAATTGTCTAAAATATTAGGAAACATCATGTGGGAAAACCTAGAAAATAAATTTTTCACTTTTTTGAACATAACCATGAAAAAGAAAATTGAGAAACAAAAGACCAAGATAAATAATTTGTTAACTAAATCAAAGAAAAAGAAGAATACATCAAATAAAATCAAACATCAGAATAAAACCAGAAATGAAGAAAAATCAGAATCCACCAGAAATTATGTTAAAAATTTTTCAAAGGCAACCTTTAACCTAAAAGAGACAAAATTGTTACAAAATGGTCTAAAAACAGCAATAGATTATTCCAATAGAATAGAAGAATACATAGTGGACATTGAAAATTCAATAGAAGGGTTAGTTACAGAAGAAAAAATAATCATCAGAAAAAAATGTGAAGAAATTTTGAATAAAATAAAGAATACAAATAAAAACCCAGTTTGTAAGGAAAATTTAAAAACACTCAAAGAAATAAATAACAAAAATGTTGTATATACAAAATCAGATAAGGGTAACCAAATTATAATTCTGGACAAAGAAGATTATCAAAATAGAATGGAAGAACTTTTGAAAGAAAAAGAGTATGAAAAAATTAAGAATGACCCCCTACCAAAAACCATAAAAAAAGTGGAAAACTGTTTTAAAAATGTTTAAAATTCTATCCAAGAAAGAAAAATTTCAATTAAAAGTAAGCACCCAAGAAACCCTAATATACATGGACTTCCAAAAATTCACAAACTGGAAACAAAATGAGGCCAATAATTAACAATATTGGATCACCAACCTACAAAATTTTGAAATGGCTGAATAATCAATTTAAAAGAATTAATAATTTTGAAAGTCTGCAGATTGAAAATTCATTGGAATTAGTTAAGAAATTAGAAAAAGTGGAAATTGAACCCACAGATAGGTTGGTTTCGTTTGATGTAGTTTCACTATTCACAAATGTACCGAAACAAAAAAACTTTGGAGATATTGAACAATTGGTTAAGAAAAAACAACATAGACAGAGAGATCAAAGAAGATTATTTGAAATTAACTGAGTTATGCATTGACCAAATGTTTTTTACATTCAATGGGAATTTCTATAGACCAAAATCAGGGCTCTCAATGGGAAACCCATTATCACCTTTCCTGGCAAATTTATTTATGAGCGATTTTGAATGTAAAATCACTAAAGCACATCCCACAATGTTTAAATTTTGGAGTAGAATATGTTGATGATATAATTTTGTATTGTTAAAGAAAAACATGTAGAAGATTAATAAATTAATGAGTCATTTTAACATCTTACCTCATATTTCATGTTTTTCAAACACGGTAACTATAGTTTTCAAATGATCTTGTCATTCATTTTCAACCGCCATTATGACTACCGGATATTCGTTGGAATCTCCCTCTATAACATTGCCATCTGGTGTTGATTTGACAAACTTCGAGATATCGTTGCCATCTGGTGTTGATTCGATGAACTTCGAGATGAGGTCACGTTCATCCGGAATGTCGAAATTCATAGATTTAAATTTGTTCTTCTGTATAAATATTTTCTCCCAAACTGTCAAATCCAAAGGTTTTTTCCAAATGTTTTAGAAGTTTGGCTTCTTTTTCAATTCTATGACCTTCCAACAAACTATGTGCTGCAATAGCTGATTTTTCAATTTCACCATTTTTAATATTTCTAAAGTGTTCCTTTGTGCGAGTGTCCAAATTTCTTTTTGTTTTTCCTATGTATACTTTATTGCAATCTCGACAATCAATTTGATAAGTTCCAGATTTTTTACTATCTGGGGTGTTCATTTTCTTATTGGTTATTAATAAGTTACCAAGGCTAAATTTATTTATCGGGTGCCAATGTAATATTGAATTTCTTGAAAATTTTTTGAAATTTGTTATGTATTCCAGGATGATAAGTGATTTTCTTAACTTTGAAATGTAGAAGATTCCCTAAAACTGTTAAATTTACAGAGTACAAACATTAAATTTACCAAAGAAATAGAAGACAATAAACAAATACCTTTTTTGGATCTTAAATTGGTCAGAAACGAAGAAAAAAGAAAAATTGAATTCAGGATTCATAGGAAAGAAACTCATACGGAAAATTTTATAAAATCAACAGGGTTCAATCCAATTGGACATAAATTAGCAGCATTTAATAGCTTAACTCATAGATTGGTAAACTTACCCTTAAACGAAGAAGATTTCAAACATGAGAAAAAACACATAATCAAAGTAGCAAGAGAAAATGGGTTTGATGAAAAAATGGTACATAAAAGGATAGAAAAGTATAAAAAACAAAGAATAAAACGGAAGTAATCTTGAAAAAAGAAGAACCACCTATGAAAAATATAGGAAATTCACATATCACCCCTGGGTACATAATAAATTTCAAAATATATTTGAGAAGTTTAATATTAAATTAGCACCAAAAAATAACTACAGTTTAAATAAACTAATAAAACCAACAAAAATGAAAAAACTGATAAAAATAAAAAGTCAGGAATATATCAAATTGAATGCATGGGTTGTGAAAAGATATATATAGGGAAACAAAAAGAAACCTAAAAATTAGAACCAAAGAACACATAAGAAATATTAAAAATGGAGAAATTGAAAATCTGCAGTTGCTGCTCATGTTTGGTCTGAAAAACATAGTATAAATTCAGACACTAAATTATTAAAACAGTTAGAAAACAAAAGAGCTGACTATTTGGGAAAAAAATTTATATTCAGAAGAACAGAAACAGAGTTATGAATTTTGATATTCCAATGGAGGGTGACCTTGTTTGGAGGTTCTTTGGCCAACCACAGTATGGAGCTGACATCGACATCCAGGTGGTGCAACATAATGCAACATAAATAAAACCAGTCTGGGAAAGCTGACGATAAAACAGAATTGTTTTGAAACATGTCCAAGAACAAATCAACATTAATATTGAGGTAAGATGTCCAGACCAAAAATAATATAATTAAAATAACCTCAAAATATAACTTCCTAAAATTAAATATTACCAATCTATGTTGAAGATTGCCATTTTGTGTGAATTATGGTTGGAACCTGTTGATTTGATAGTTATCTGTGTGTGTTTCTTTCCTATAAATGCTGAATTCTATTTAGCTTTTTCTTCATTTCTGTGTAATTTTAGATCCAAAAATGGTAATTGTTTGTTCACCTCTATTTCAAGCATGAATTTTATTGTTTTCTTCTGTATAATGCCTTCTGTAAAATGAGTTTTAAAGCAATAACATCGTCAATCTACCACAAAATTTGAACATCAGAGGATGTGCCCTTGTAATTTTATTTTCAAAATCACTCATAAAAAAGTAGGCCAAAAAAAGGAGATAATGGGTTTCCCATTGATAGTCCAGACTTTTGTTTGTAGAAATATCCTTTATATATAAAAACATTTGATTGATGCACAGTTCAGTTAATTTTAAATATTCCTCATACTTTCTTTGTCGATGTTGATTTTAATTAACCAATTTTTCAAAATTTTTAATGTTTCTTCTTTTGGGACAACTCGTGAACAATGCTATGTCATTAAAAGGAACTATTCTATTGCTGGTTCAACTTTTATCTTTTTTAATTTTTCTACTAGTTGGAAAGAATTTTCAATGGATAGATTTTCAACATTCTTCATTCCTTTGTATTCCCAGCTTAGCCATTTGGAAATTTTGTAAGTGGTGGAACCTATATATTTATGATTGGTCTTATTTTATTCTCTGTTTTATGAATTTTGGGTAGACCATGTATTAAGTTATGTAGATAGGAAATAACACTATGAGGTTCTTTAATATTGTTTATTTTTTACTATTTCACTCACCTCATACTTCATAAATCATAGCAGACCCTGGGTTTCTTCACGTAATTTGTGACATTGTCAATGCTGCATCA
Organism: Diploptera punctata; assembly: GCA_030220185.1. Classification (NCBI taxonomy): domain Eukaryota; kingdom Metazoa; phylum Arthropoda; class Insecta; order Blattodea; family Blaberidae; genus Diploptera; species Diploptera punctata. The sequence goes on along the minus strand of JASPKZ010003868.1, from coordinate 1,331,462 downwards.
CGTTCACAACTGACGTCCAACGGCCTTCTATCCTGCAGACTGACCTCCGCGCCATCTGGTGGCCGACCGAAGAATTTCCAAATCAGTCCTCTTTCTTTATAACCGGGTATTTCAAAGTTCATAGTTGTATTTTCATTCTTGCATATGTAAATTTTTTCCCAAATTGTGAGTTCCTTCGGTTTTTCCAATTGTTTAAGTAATTTTGTTTTGTTTTCAATTCTATGTTTTTCTGACCAGGCATGTGCAGCTATTGCAGATTTTTCGGTTTCTCCATTTTTAACATTTCTGAGGTGTTCTTTTAATCTTGTATTTAGATTCCTTTTTGTTTTTCCTATGTATATCTTTTCACAATCTTTACAATTAATTTGATAAATTCCCGATTTTTACAGTCTTCAATTTTTTCATTTTTGTTGGTTTTTATTAAATTACCTAAACTGTAATCATTTTTCGGTGCTAATTTAATGTTGAATTTGTTGAAAATTTTTTGAAACTTGTCAAATACGAAAGGATGGTATGTGAACTTCTTGAATTTTTTGCCTATATTTTTACCTGTCTGAAGAGTACTTTCATTGATGACTTTTTGTTCTTTGAATTTATTTATTTTCTTGTGTATCATTTTCTTGTGAAAACCATTATCCTTAGCAATTTGTATGATGTGTTCTTTCTCTTTTTTGTAATTTTCTTTGCTCATGGGGACATTCACAAGTCTGTGTGTTAAACTATTAAATACTGCCTGTTTGTGTGAAAAATGGTTAAATCCAGTAGCTTTTATATAATTGTCGATGTGAGTTTCTTTTCTGTAGATTCCAAATTCTATTTTCTTTTTTTCTTCATTCCTAATCAATTTAAGGTCTAAAAATGGTATTTCATGATTATTTTCTATTTCCACTGTAAATTTGATTGTTTTATTTTGAATATTTAACAGTTTAATGGCATCTTCTAATTGTTTCTCTTTTACTATTGCTATGATATCATCTACGTATCTTCTCAAAAATTTTGGAGAAGATACGTAGATGATATCATAGCAATAGTAAAAGAGAACAATTAGAAGATGCCATTAAACTGTTAAATATTCAAAATAAAACAATCAAATTTACAGTGGAAATAGAAAATAATCATGAAATACCATTTTTAGACCTTAAATTGATTAGGAATGAAGAAAAAAAGAAAATAGAATTTGGAATCTACAGAAAAGAAACTCACATCGACAATTATATAAAAGCTACTGGATTTAACCATTTTTCACACAAACAGGCAGTATTTAATAGTTTAACACACAGACTTGTGAATGTCCCCATGAGCAAAGAAAATTACAAAAAAGAGAAAGAACACATCATACAAATTGCTAAGGATAATGGTTTTCACAAGAAAATGATACACAAGAAAATAAATAAATTCAAAGAACAAAAAGTCATCAATGAAAGTACTCTTCAGACAGGTAAAAATATAGGCAAAAAATTCAAGAAGTTCACATACCATCCTTTCGTATTTGACAAGTTTCAAAAAATTTTCAACAAATTCAACATTAAATTAGCACCGAAAAATGATTACAGTTTAGGTAATTTCATAAAAACCAGCCAAAATGAAAAGATTGAATACTGCAAAAAATCGTGAGAATTTCTCCCCGTTCCTTGTCCCAGCTTTGGAAAAGATAGACAATAGGAAAAACAAAAAGGAATCTAAATAACAAAGCATTAAAAGAACACCTCAGAAATGTTAAAAATGGAGAAAACCGAAAAATCTGCAGATAGCTAGCTGCACATGCCTGTTCAGAAAAACATAGAATTGAAAACAAAACAAAATTACTTAAATCAATTTTAAAAACCGAAGGAACTCACAATTTGGGAAAAAATTTCCATATGCAAGAATGAAAATACAACTATGAACTTTGAAATACCCGGTTATAAAGAAAGAGGACTGATTTGGAAATTCTTCGGTCGGCCACCAGATGGCGCGGAGGTCAGTCTGCAGGATAGAAGGCCGTTGGACGTCAGTTGTGAACGTGACGCAGCATTGACAATGTCACAAATTACGTGAAGAAACCCAGGGTCTGCTATGATTTATGAAGTATGAGGTGAGTGAAATAGTAAAAAATAAACAATAGACCATGTATATTGGGATTTCTGGGATTAGCTACTTTTAATTTGATTATATTTTTTTCCATTACAATTTTTTGATGGACTTTAGACTGTTTTCTATCTTTTTAATTGTTTTTTGGGAGAGGGTTAATTTTATATTTTGATATTCTTCTCTAACTAAAAGTTCTTGCATTCTGTTGTGGTAATCTTCTTTATCTAAAATAACTATGTGGTTTCCTTTGTCCGATTTTGTGTATACCACATTTTTATTATTTATGTTTTTAAGTGTTTTCATGTCTTCTTGGCATCTTCGGTTTTTGGGTGTGTATTTTATTTTTTCCAAAATCTTCTCACATTCCTTCCATATAATTATTTGATTTTTAGTTTCTGAATCCAGAATTGCAGTTTCGAATTCAGCTGTATATTATTCGAATAACTGACTCTAGTCTTCAGACCTCTTTCCAGTTATTGGTTTTTGGCTTTATTGAAGGTTTCTTTTGAAAAATTGAACATAAAAATGAGTAAGAAAATTGAAAAACAAAAAAAAGAAAATAAAAAATTTAACCCAGAATTCGAGGAAAGAAAATATCAGTACACAAAACAAACAAAAAGTGTCTAAAATTGAAAAAAACAGAGAGCCATGTAAAAATGTTCACAATTGAATGGGTGAAAACGATAATTCTCTAAGTTACATTTAGATCATTCAGAGAAAAATGAGTATAAATGTTTGTTGTATGTATTGAACCAATGAAAACAATTGTTATTTTTGAGTGAGTTGGAGAAAATGCTTTAACATCACCTCATAAAGTTGTGTATCTTAACGATACTGGTTTCAAAAGAATAGTTTTACTTCCATATTTAGTCAAACTCCAAGTGTCAAAATTTTGCCTTTAACACCATCCTCAGAACTGCCATCTGATGTCGATTTTTATGAACTTGGAGATCAAATTTTTCTCCTCAGGAATATCATGGCTTTATATTTATTCTTCTGAATGTATATCTTTTCCCAAATTGTTAATTCCAAATGTGATTGTATTCACATTTTAAACATAGCAACATTAAGGGACATTCCATACGAAATCGGCAAAAAAATTGTGAAAAATGAACTCACATCTTTAAAAGTTTACCATTTTTTTTACAGTGAAACTTTATGATATACTGAATATCTGTACCGAATTTCAAGTCTTCGCTTGGTGTAATTAAATAGTAATAGAGCTGTCAATTTATCGTATTGTTTTAAATAGTCTCTTTTATAAAATACATTTCTCGAAGTATGGCTATTCCCTCAACTTGAAAAGATAGTCACATTATAGATGATTTTATGCTCTATCGCGTGAAAATTAGTATGTTAATATTTACGTTTTTCTGAAGGGCGTAAATGCTATTAATATGCAATTGACCTTCCTCACCAAAAAAATTATAAAATCAAAAAGTGCCACATTATTACCTGAACACCAGTTAATTTTTTGTAATTAGTATTAAAGTGGAGTCTTGAAAGGAAACTACCAAAAATAATTATTTTTCCTAAAATCTCCTATGTGTAGACTGCCCGCAATACCTTTCGCGTGAGTGGAGATCGCTCGCTCGTACAAACAATGACGGAACTACTTGGTAATAGTCCTTTGCGCACTAACAAATATTTTTATTGTTATTATCATCATTACATTATTTTTATTATCATTATAACAATTATTACATTATCATCATCATCATCATCATCGTGGACTAGTGGTTACTCTGCACGCCTCCGATTCCGAGGTTCGCGGGTTCAAACTCGATAGGAATCAATGGAATTTTAAAGGCGTAACAATTCTGAATGCTATTTTGCTATTTTAATGCTATGTTTTGATGCATAAAAATGCTGTTGTACTCTTCTTACTGACCAGGAGAGTGGAAGCAACGTTAGAATTTTGATTTTATCTTTTTTATCACTGCTAGCAGCAAACGCCTTCTTAAGATTTTCCAAACCTCAATTTCATATTTATCCTCTTCTTCACTTGAAGAGTCAAATTGGTGGAAAATTTTATTTTTTAATTGCCTCAGTTACACTTTTATATTTATTTTTCACATATTTATTGTGAGACATTTTTGCTCTCTTAATGGGACTTTCCCCTATCAATTTAAATGATTCATTTAATGTTGGTATAGCCGATTCTTTAACGATGTCGGAACTACTATCGTTATTATTACTAGGTTGTGTTACATCGGATTCCTCATTTTCAGTATTAGTTAATCTGTTAGGCTGTACATCCTCAACATTTCTCTTACCCTCTAAAATTAGCCTGCAATTACTACATATTTTTGCCGAGAGCCAGTGTTCTTGGGGTACCCCGAGTTCCTCACAGTTCCATGGAGGGATAGATCTGAATTTTTTTAAAACTACTCTTATGTCGTCGTCCGAGTGGATTGAAGCACTTTCCATTCACATAACACCAGTTAAGCTTATTCATAATAGACAGTGTAATTATATGTACAGTAATAAAATAAAACACTTCAATCTGCAAACTTGTTAGTTAAAAACGATAAAAGATTATTTTAAATTTGATTGTAATACTTAAAATAATGAGGTGACACACTAAACACACGTACTGATTTAAATCTACTGTCTAGTAAATAATCTGAACTTGAGAATTGTTGATAGAGGAACAGATGTTTTAAGAAGACGCGCTGATTCAGCATTTCATTCGTTTGTTAGGAAGTGGTACTAGTATTAAAACATTCGGTTTTATTTGGAAGTGATATCTTGTAACAACACTATTTCGTCATAGTTTCCAGGGTACAATACAGTACACTCAATAAAAATTATTTTAAGATTGAAATTAGTAATTATAACATAATAAAAATCTATACCAGTTTATTCAATTAATGGTTTTTATTATATTTCATTTAATTGCAATGAAAAATTTGTAACAAAATAAATAATTTGTTTTAAGGGAGGAAAGAAGATTACGAGTATTTGAGAATAAAGTTCTTAGGCAAATATTTTGATCAAAAAGAGATGAACAGACAGGTGAACGGAGGAAACTACATAATAGTGAGCTACATGATATGTATAGAAAGCCAGATATAATAAGAACAGTTAAGTCTCGTAGGCTTCGATGGGCAGGTCATGTGGTACGTATGGAGGATGAAAGAGGTGCTTGGAAAATTCTGGTAGGAAAACCGGAGGGAAAACGCCCAGTTGGAAGACTAAGAATGAAGTGGGAGAATAACATTATACATGATTTGAGGGAAGTAGATTATACAGAGGATAATTGGAAAACGTTAGCTCGGGATGGGATGTATGGAGAGCTTATGTCCGCGCTGCCATGAACCTACAGGTTCCACAGAGCCAGTGAGTGAGTTAGTTATAAATAATTTGTTTAATAATTCACAGTAAACGTAAGTAACAGAGCTCTTTACTTCTCACTTCAGCAATAAAATTTGATAAATAAATATCTACTGCGTAAGAATTAAAATATCGCCACTTTTATAAATTTACGGTACTGTTCCATTAAGCACAACATATAATAATTTATTCGATTTAATGGCAGTTGAAAAAGTCACTGATGAAGCTCTTTTAATAAAGTACGCGCGCGACCTTGGTCGTGAAATGAATCTGATGCGCCGTGGACCCGCGAGTTTTTTTACGAAAATAGAATAAAAAACATTTATATTGTCTGAACTATTCAACTCTCCAAAAGGGTAATTGCTGAAAATTAATCCTTATTACGTGAATAGTATCCTGTATTTTTTCCGTTTTCATTTTTGATATGTACTGCAGTAAACCGCCATAAAACAGAAAATTGACACCGAAAATAAAAATATCCTAATTATAAAAATAACATCCTTAAACTACATGATATCACCTATATAAATATATTTGAAACAAATTTTTGCTGTTTACTGTTTCAGAAATATTAGTTAGTAAACGTTTTAGTTTATCATATTTACGATAATTTTAGATCATCATAACTACGAACCTATAAATGATAAAAATTAAATTTCTGTATTAATACGTTTATAAATGTATTCACTATATTTAGGGATACATAAAATTAAAAAAATAAATTGCAAGATTTTTTGCTGTCCGATTTGATATGGAATGTCCCTAAATGGTTTTGGAAAGAAGATAATAATAAATAAATTGAGGAGATTCAAGCAACAAAAATCACTTAAAGAATACACCACCCTACAACCTGATTCAAAAGAAAAGAAACAATTCAAGAAAATTACTTACCATTCTGGAACACACAGAAAATTTAAAAAAAATATTTAACAAATTCAATGTTACATTAGCACCAATTAACAAATTTAACCTGGATAATCTACTGAAAATTAATAAAAAAGTTAATATCCCAGGTAGTAAAAATCTGGAATTTATGGAATTAGTTGCAATGTCTGCAAGAAAATATGTATAGGAAAGACTAAAAGAAATTTAGAAACACATACAAAAGAACAGTTTAGAAATATTAAAAATGGTGAAATTGAAAAATTGGCAATTGCAACTCATAGTTTACTAGAGAATCACAAAATTGGAAGAGAAACTAAACTTTTAAAACATTTAGAGAAACCTTTGGAATTAACAGTATGGGAAAAGAATATTTAGCTCTTCTGGCACTTTCCGAAAATGATTTGCAACGATCAATTTATGATTTACAAAAAATAGGTGCCAAATTTAATATGGAAATATCAATTAACAAAACTAAAATTATGGCATTTCATGGGAAGGACCCCATACAAAGTAAAATCTGTCTCCAGAATAAAATTTTAGAGAGATCTAATCAATTTAAATATCTTGGATATTATCTCTCTACCTGGGATGAAAAGGATATCCCTGAGAAAATTACTAGTTATAATAAAAGTTTGGAAATTATTAATCATGTTATGAAACCATCCCTTGTACAAAAAAACACCAGATTACATTTATATAACACTTTGGCTAGACCAGTGTTGATCTATGGTAGTGAAGCATGGACATTAAAAAGACAACACGAAAGCAGAATAACGGTTTGTGAAATGAGATTCATGCGCAGAACAGCGGGTTACACGAGACGGGATCGGAAAAGGAACACCGATATCTTAAAAGAATTGAAGACTACGCCAATTTTGGAATATATTAAACAGTACCAACTAAATTGGAAACACCATCTTGAAAGAATGAGTCCAAATCAGATCCCCAAAGCTGTTTATAATTATATACCAAGAGAACGAAGATCTCTGGGCCGTCCTATGAAATGCTGGAGGGAAAATTTTCTATAGGATCGTAACAGGTCTAATACTTGGAAGGAAGAGGAAGAAGAAGGAAAAGATATACATTCACAAGAATAAATATAAAGCCATGAATTTTTATATTCCTGACGAGAATAATTTGTTCTCCATGTTCATAAAATCGACACCAGATGAGAGTTCAGAAGATGATGTTAATGGCGAAATTTCGACAGTTCGAGTTTGAGTGAAGATGGAAGTAAAACTATACTTTTGAAACCAGTATCGTGAAGACACGCAACTTTATGAGGTCAGATGTTAAAGCATTTTCTCCAACTCATTCATTAATGTAAATAACCTCATAATGTTACCTCCCACTTTGATTTTGATTAAATTGAAAACAATTGTATTCATCCATCAACAGACAGCAGTATTTGACAACATACATTTGTATCTCTCTGCCATTTGAAGGTAGGACCCAATTACATGCAGTAACTACGCTTATGGTCGTATCTATGAACGCATTGGACCGTAAAAGTCGTTCTCTGCTGAGAAAGTTGCATCCAAAAATTTTTTGCGTACTCAAAAAGTCTGTTCATGCGATAATAAATGTCGAAGTTCCTAAGCTACCTGGTAAGGTGACTTTGCAGAGAACGAATCGTGAGTAACCCAATGGTAACCGATGTACTTTGAAACCTTGCTGCTTTATCCAAGATGTCAGACCTTGAAGACTTTGATCATGTTTTCGGTATACGCGGAGAAGAGGAATTGATAGAGTCTACCAGAGAATTCAACTGGAAGAACAGGAGAATTGGCATAATATCGCACGATGCAGACGTCATCGTTTACGGTTTTATTTGCGGAATGAAAGCTTAAATGCAGATGAAAATAACGGAAGTGATTTTATCGCTGAGAATTCTGGGTAATTACTTGCCAATATTACGAAAAAAACTACTTTCATGCATGACCAGTCAGCAACTCGCTAATTCGAACTTTGCACATGCTCACGGAAAACTCAGCTCACCAGAGACTAATGTATTTGCATGCGGCCCTTAATGCTCAGTTTTCACAAAATGTCACTTATACCATTATGATTTCCACTCATTCAACTATAACTTTAAAATCATAAACTAAACACATTTTCAATGATTTTATTTAAATTAACATAAAAAATCTGAAGCTTTACCGCTAAAAGGTATTGTATAAATTGAATTAATTATGAATGTATAAATTCTTAATAAAAATACTTCTGAATATAATATGTCAGTTGGCGTGATGATAGCGACAGTTATCAGCCTTTTGATGAACGAGAATTATGTAAGTGAAAAGAAATGTTAACATTTGTATCGTCACTTGAATGGTGTTATGGACAGCACACTTGTACGGAGAACGAGAAGTCCAGGGTTCAAATCCCGGTTCAAGCGTTTAAATTTCTTTCTTAAATTCAACACATTTAATGTTTAAATGTGAATATTTTTAATAACAACAGATATTGTACAACATTGTCATTCCTCGAAGTAGTACATATCTGTAAATACTTGAGAATATTTAAGAGTAACAATAATTTATGAGATTGTGATCAGAGTTAGTAAGAATTCAGATCACTAGTTTTTGCTATCATAATAGTTTATTCGGATGTACTACAATGGAATTAATGTATCTTAGAAGGGAATTGTCAACCATTGCATGCCAAAACATATCTTGAAATTTCTCCCAGAAAAGTGTTGTGATGTCGAAAGCTATGTTAAAAAGAAATCTGTCGTTTTTAACTGCAAGGCACAGAATTCAAAGCCAGAATCCAACAATGGTAACCCATTTTATGGAGCAGATGACCTCCCTGCTTGAATAAGATCGGAATGAAGCGGGATGTGGCACAGACAGAAGATAGTGGGGGTTATCTAATCTTCATAGTCACGAGTTGTATTACTTACAGTCTAAATGAGAGACTTGGTTTAATATTTGTCGGAAATAACACTATGAGGTTTTTTTTAATTATTAATGAGTTGGTTATTTTAACTCACTTCATATTTCTTGAATTTTATGTAGACTTGTTGCTGGATTTTATTGCCTTACATTTAAAAAGGACAGATTTTTTAATTTTATTGTTATTATTATTTCTTCTCTCTCTTTTTTATTTTTTATATTTTTGATGTGGCCTTGATACCATATTTACGTGTGTATAGGCCACGTGTGTGTATAAGCCACATCCAGGTTTTGTGTTAATAAATTGGGGAAAAAATATTTGTCTTAAATTTTCACTAAGAAGTAGTGCAAAAGACAGAAGTAGGCCTACACCATTTTTAAATCTGGCAGTGTTTTAAATTCCAAAGCTTTCTTTTTTTGGCTATGTAACGGTACATTCGGGCTGTAGCTCAGTCAATAACACAAGATTAAAAGGGACGGTCAGTTGGTAGGTACGGTATCATTGTCATTCCTGTTCACTGTGTGTAAACATGGGTCGATGCAGAACAAGTTATACCTCCAAATTCAAGCTACAAGTGGTGCCCTATGCAGTAGAACATGGAAATAGGACAGTAGGAAGAAAGTTTGATATGAATGAAAAAAATTTGCGACGGTAGATCCAAACAAAACATACACTTGAAAACACATCACGACAATAACAATCTTTCCACGGAAAAAAAACTAAACATCCACAGTTAGAAAGAGTTCTCCTGGATTATGTACAAAAAACAAGGGCAGACGGATTTTCTGTATCCATCAGAATGATACAATACGAAGGCCTTAAGATAGCCAAGAATATGTAAATCCGTGCAATGAATTTAAAGCAAGTTATGGCTGGGCAAGACAATTTATGACCCATCACAGACCTTGTAATTCAGTGGCATATATCAATAGTGCAGAAACTTCCCGATATGTACCAGTAATATGGTTATTTCATGTATAAGCCACACCCTAATTTTGAAACTTAATTTTAGGTAAAAAAAAAGTGTGTCCTATACACGCGTACATATGGTACATCACAACATTTCTCTGGAAGGAATTTCAAGATAGATATCAGCATCCAATGGTTGACAGTTCCCTTGTTAGGACTTCTGACAGTTCACTTACACTTCTACCCAAGGAACTCAAACATTCCCACTCATAAACATTTTGAAATGTTGCAAGTTCTCCAAAATACAATCAATCACAAGCTTTTAGTTCAGATTTTATTCAGGGTTATCATTCATATCATAAGTAACTTTACCACTATCAAATTATTATTATTAATATTTTTAAAACAATAAATAAATTAATTCATTAACTCCAAGAAATTCAGCTAATTAGTCAGTGTATATATTATAATTGTTAATGACTATGCCAATTTTTCTGTTTTTTGTTACTCACTGCAAGATGTTACCACATCTGATTTACAAATTCTAGTAACTATAACTCCATTTATAAATAGCAACATAGATAGTAGTAACAAAGAAGGATTTAAGTAAAATTCAAGGAACATTGATGACATTTTTAAAAGACATGCTTGGAAAAACCAGAAAAGATAGATTTCAGAACATGAAAGTAAGAGAAATTTTGATGTTGGATGGAATATAAAATGGAATGGAAAATAGTAGAGTAAGATGGTATGGCCATATTAAAAGAATGAATACTGGAAGAATACCAAGGCAAACACAGGAATTTAGATAAATCATATTTGAAGAGAAAAATTATACACTCAGACTGGGGCTTGAACCCAGGACCTTTGGCTTTCTAGGCCAATACTCTACTGCCTGAGCTACCTGAGCAAATTCCAATCTGAACACAAATTTTTCTCTTAAATACGCTGTTAATTCCTGCGCACCAAATTCGGTAAGAGTATTGGCCTAGAAAGCCAAAGGTCCTGGGTTCAAGCCCCAGTCTGAGCGTATAATTTTTCTCTTCAAATATGATTTATCCATCATTGAGACATATGAAATGAATAATAAAAACACAGGAATTTTGATTAGGAGGCAAGAGACCAAGATGTTGGCCAAGATATAAATGGGAAAAACTAGTTAATGAGAATATCGAGAAGAGAGCAGATGAATGTATAGGAATGATTGGAAAAGGAGTTGTGAAGTGACCAAAAGAGAAGGAGGCTTTTGTCCAAAAGTTGACCCTGGAACCTGGACTCAAGGTTATATGATAATTATGAGTATACCCGTCCTCTAAACTCCAGTTGTAGCTGTCAGAAGTCCAAATATTCATTAATTCCACAATAGTGATTACCAGGATTGGTTCCATAGTTCACAGGTTCGTAAGCCCCATATCGTATATTTACCAACCTCATGGGCTAATGGTCATAGCTTCTGGCTACTGTTCATGGGGCCCCAGTTTCGATTCCTGGTTAGACCACAGGAAAATTTTCTTCAAGGGAATTATTCCTGTGGCCTCCCATGGTCTGGATGGAGGTTAAATTTAGGTTTAAGGACTCTTCTGGTGCTTCATTTTCATTCATTACCCATCATATCATTGGGGTAACATAACTCCGCATTCCAGGCACTCCAACTTAAGAAGTGAGTTCAATTCCCCCAATGCCAGGAAAGAATGCCAGAAATGTCATAAAGACAACCTGGTAGCTTTTATGATAATATTTACAGCACTTGAAAAACATCAAGTCCAAAATAAGAGATCTTTGAGCAAAAGTTTAAGGCCTTTCATGCCCAGCTTTGAATTTGATGCTAATGACCTGAGTTGTTAAAGAGCGTGATTAAATAAAATTAAGATTGCAGCCTTAGATCAAACACCTTATGGAAAGTGTTAATTTAAAATATAACATCAAAATAATAAGCTTTACTGCTTAAAAGTAATGTTTAAATTCTCAATAAAATACTTTGAATAGAAGTCGTCAGATGGCATTGTTGATAGCAATGGCTATCAGTCTTCAGATGAAACGAGAATTGTTTAAGTGGAAAGAAATTTTATGTTCCTGTTGGAAGTTTGAATGGCGTAACAGTTATTGTACAGAGTCAGAGATCCAGGTTTGACTCCCAGTTCAAACATAATTTTTCTTTCTAAAATAATACCTTATGGAAATTTTAAATTAATATAATTGGATTTTTTCTGAATAATCATATTTCATTTTATTTATAGTGGTGGCCGGTAAGTGTCTGCATGTGTTTTGGATGAAATAATATATACAACAATCAGAAATTTACGTTTATTGGATGAAAAAAGTGTTCTCAGGAAAGCAGCCACAAAACAAGTAACTTTTGTAAAAATTGGACAACAGATCTTAGTTATGTGTCATATTGAAGTTCATAATTGAAGCAGCATATAGAATAGTTAAACAACACAGATAATTCATTTACATATATAATTTATATGGAGTATGTTTTCTCATCCATTTGCTGCCCTCATGGTCCAGCAATTAGTATTTAATTGATGTTTATTATTAATTTATCACTTCTCACTGATGGATAAATTATATATATATATATCCTTCAGTGAGAAGTATTAAATTAATAATTAATTAGGCTTTATAAAATAGTGTTTAAATTCCCAATAAATGTCTTCTTAACTAAGAAGCGTCATTTGCAAAGTTAGAAGCAAAGGTTTCATAGCATTTGGTGCACGGGAATTAAAACGTGTATAAGAGAAAAAATTTGCATTTAGATTGGAACTCACCCCGGTAGCTCAGTTGGTAGAGCATTGGCCCAGAAAGCCAAAGGTCCTGGATTCGGGTCTCAGTCTGGGCGAAAATTTTTCTCTTCAAATATAGTATTTAATTCTTTAGAATATAAAATGTGATTCAAAACTTTGACACTTCATCCCATAAAACATAATCCTCTCACCTGGACATGTTTTGGAGATGTCATCCCTAATATTAACTCAACTCTGACAAGACTCAGAGTCGGAGTTTAGGTTTTTTTTTTTTTGCTGTTAACATTAATTTATGATTAATTGATCCAATTTTTTTGATTAAAAGGCGAAATTACCTTAGGGATAACAGCATAATTGAAGGTAATGGTCTCCGAAACATGCCCAGATGAAAGGGTTGTATTTTATGAGATGAAGTGTAAAATTTCTGATTCATTCCTGTATTCAATTGATTTTACCTCACAGTATTATTTCTTACGATTTTTTATAAATTTAATTCTTTGTTTTCCTTTCTATTGCCACCAAGGAAGTTTATTCTGGATTCCCAAAGTCTGTGGTTTCCTGTTTATTTGATTCTTGGGGATTGTAAAAAAAGTATAGATCTGACTTCCATATGCTTTATATGAAATGTCAGAAATTGTTTCTTTTGAACCAGAAATGTACATCTCACCTCTTCTTATATTTTCTTACTGGAGCGTGTTCAGAGTATGTCATCTTCGTTGTCAACTATATTCCATCTGTTGTGTTGGCCATCTAACGTTTTGTTTCATTTGTTGTGTCATATTCCATTACAACATAAACAGAGAAATGTTTAATTATTATGAGTTAGTTATTTTGACTCACCTAATTTTTTTTTTATATACATATATTCTGCAGACTATAGTTTCGTTGCATTTATGCGACATTGTCAATGCATTCTAACTGTTGTATTTGCAGTTGTCATCCTATAGGTTGATTTCTACTCCCTCTGTTGGCTGACCGATGAATTTCCAAATCAATTTTTTTCCCCTTTCCTCGGGAATTTCAAAATTCATAGTTTTCTCCTTATTCTTGTGGATGTAAATTTTTTCCCAAATTATGAGTTCCTTAGGTTTATCTAACTGGCTTTTGTTTCGATTCTGTGTTTTTCTAAACATGCATTATTAAAAATTAATATAAAATTATAGAATATTCACCTGAAAGGTCCGTCTCCTCAACTTAATTATCATTTAACTGTAGCACTTTCGGGACTTGTCCCATCATCGGCAGGATTCAAAACTGGTGTTTCACTGAAGATCTGGTAGAGGGGGTTGCATGTATTTGGTTCGTTTTCGTTTATCAGGCTGTCGTTGTGAGCTGCTTTCATGATTTCCATCTCTTCGAGTACGTTTATCTTCGCTGGATTATTTTCTCTGTGCATTACTGTTAGGGTGTTTTCAATATTTAACATGCGATGTCCTTCATGGATAACGTGTTTTGCATAGCTTGATTTACCTTCTGCGTGAATGAAGTCTCGAAAATGTTCTTTGAATCTGATGTTAAAACTCCTGTTTGTCCTTCCTATATAAAATTGTTGCAGTCCTTACATGTCAGTTTATAAACTCCTTTGCTGTTGAATTTTTGAAAATGTTATTTTCTTCAATGTTATTGTTTATTATGTTGTTTAATTGTTATTGGTTCTGTATGCTATTTTTACGTTTTTTATCGGCTTTCTTTAGTGCATTGGCTAATTTTGTTGTTTCTTTTCCTGTGTATGTAAGTGTTATCCATGTTTTCTTGTTGTTGTCAGATTCTTTTTCTAGTTTAGTTATGTTGGTTATGTTGTTCTTCCTTTTTTGTTTTTTTACGAGCTTATCTATGAATTCTTCATTATAGCCATTGGTTTTTGCCATATACTTAATGTAGTTGAGTTCTTGGATATAATTGTCTTTGCTTAATGGGAGTTTCAACATTCTACTGACTAAGCTATTAAATGTACTAATTTTCTGTTGAAAAGGGTGTGTAGAATTTTTGTTTATGGCCAGAGCATATGTCAGATTCTTTTTCTAGTTTAGTTATGTTGGTTATGTTGTTCTTCCTTTTTTGTTTTTTTACGAGCTTATCTATGAATTCTTCATTATAGCCATTGGTTTTTGCCATATACTTAATGTAGTTGAGTTCTTGGATATAATTGTCTTTGCTTAATGGGAGTTTCAACATTCTACTGACTAAGCTATTAAATGTACTAATTTTCTGTTGAAAAGGGTGTGTAGAATTTTTGTTTATGGCCAGAGCCATATAGGAAGGACAAACAGGAGTTTTAACATCAGATTCAAAGAACATTTTCGAGACTTCATTCACGCAGAAGGTAAATCAAGCTATGCAAAACACATTATCCATGAAGGACATCGCATGTTAAATATTGAAAACACCCTAACAGTAATGCACAGAGAAAATAATCCAGTGAAGATAAACGTACTCGAAGAGATGGAAATCATGAAAGCAGCTCACAACGACAGCCTGATAAACGAAAACGAACCAAATACGTGCAACCCCCTCTACCAGATCTTCAGTGAAACACCAGTTTTGAATCCTGCCGATGATGGGACAAGTCCCGAAAGCGCTACAGTTAAATGATAATTAAGTTGAGGAGACGGACCTTTCAGGTGAATATTCTATAATTTTATATTAATTTTGAATAAACCTCAACGGAACACATCATGAATCTTATAAAAGTTGATTATGCATTATTAAATATTAAAAAAAGATAAATTTTTATTGTCAGGAACATAGTACAATGTATGGCATCAATTAGTTTATATATATATATATATATATATATATATATATATATATATAGAGAGAGAGAGAGAGGGAGAGAGAGAGAGAGAGAAAATATTTTTATATTTCACCTAATAAAGTTTAGTTTGACTGAAGATGAAGGTAAAATAACCTTAGAAACTGGTATCATGAAAACATGGAACTTTATAAGGTGAAATATAAAAGCATTTTCTCCAACTCATTTATAAATTGAAAATACCTCATACTGTTACTTCCCACTTTAATTTGATTAAAGTCAATTAGTATATTAATTACTGTGGGTGTCAATCATTCAATGCTGAAATATTGATTGACTCTGTTAAGCAGGTTCAAAGTCAATACTGATTTAATTATCTTTTTAAATTTTGAAACAGGAAGATTCTTTATTTAAGCAAAATTTTATTAAGTTATGTAGATAGGAAATAACACTATGAGGTTTTTTAATATTGTTTATTTTTTATTATTTCACTCACCTCATACTTCATAATTCATAGCAGACCCTGGGTTTCTTCACATATTTTGTGACATTCTCAATGCTGTGTCACGTTCACAAGCCGTTGGACGTCAGTTGTGAACGTGACACAGCATTGAGAATGTCACAAAAGATGTGAAGAAACCCAGTGTCTGCTATGAATTATGAAGTATGAGGTGAGTGAAATAATAAAAAATAAACAAAATTTTATTATCTCACCTCATAATCTTCTTTTTCCTAGACTAGTTTCAAAACTTTCTTCTGTTTCATCATCGGTATTTTCATGGTCATTTGTATCGTCCTGAAGAGCCACCTCTTGCTCTTTCTGCTGGTAGACTGAAGAATCTTGAAATCATATCACTTTTCCCCAGGAATTTGAAAGTTTGTTAATTTTTCTTTTCCGTTTTTTTTTTTTTAATGTAGATTCAAAAGATTCTTTATACCATCTGGAAGACTATTGAACATAATTACATATACCACCATCTCATAACTATTTTGAGTTTTATTAAATTTACGTTTATTTAAATATTCCATAGTAATTCTGCCCGAGGGCAGGTCTTTCACTGCAATAATAGCATTTTCATGCTATGCTTTGCAGCTTTACTATGGAATTATAGGTGTGGTAGTTTCCTGTTGCTTTCCACACCATTGAAGGATGATGGTGATAATGATAAGGATGACGGCCGGATGATTTTCGGGGACCGTTGGGCCTTAAGTTTCCTGACATTTGTCTTACAGGTGAGGAAAAACCCTCATCCCGGAGCCTGTCCCAACCGGGAATTGAACCCGAGCCCGCTACGTGACAAGGCAGCATGCCACCTCGGGACCACAGCGGTGGACTATTTAAATATATATTATTATATCTCATATGAAGAGATATATAGCATATATTTGTTTAAATTTTTTTTTAGTAAAATAAGCAACTAAATAAATAATATTTGAAGAGAAATATTATATGCTCAGACTGGGACTCAAACCCAGGACATTTGGCTTTCTAGGCCAATGCTCTACCAACCGAGCTATCTGGGCAAGTTCCAATCTAAATGCAAATTTTTCTCTTATATACGTTATCAATTCCTATGCATCAAATACTATGAAACCTTAGCTTCTATCTTTGCAAATGGCAGCTTCTTTATTAAGAAGACATTTATTTGGGAATTTTACATTACATTATAAAGCCAGTACGGCTTCTTTCAATGTTTTTATATTCATTTGATACATCTCAATGATGGATAAATCATATTTGAAGAGAAAAATTATATGCTTAGAATGTGACTCGAACCCACGACCTTTGGCTTTCTAGGTCAATGCTCTACCAACGAGTCATTTCGGTTCGAGTCCCAGTCTGAGCATATAATTTTTCTCTTCAAATATGATTTATCCATCATTGAGGTATATGAAATGAATAATAAAAACATTGAAAGAAGCCATACTGGCTTTATAATGTAATGTAAAATTCCCTAATAAAGTAGCTGCCTTTTGCAAAGATAGAAACAAAGGTTTCATAGCATTTGGTGCATGGGAATTGACAATGTTTATAAGAGAAAAATTTGTGTTTAGATTGAAACTCGTCTAGATGTCTCAGTCGGTAGAGCATTGGCCTAGAAAGCAAAAGGTCCTGGGTTCGAGTCCCAGTCTAAGCTTATGATTTTTCTCTTCAAATTGATTTATCCATTATTGAGATATATGAAATGAATAATAAAAACATGAAGTTAAATAAATAATATCTCATAGAGAAGTAGTGTAAGCTGTTAATTAATGTCATATAACTTGTACTTTTCAACCTGGGGATTTATTATATTGGAGGCATCTGTTGTTACTGGAAAGGTTTCTAAATTCAAATTGTGATAGATTGGCATGTACGGGTTATTTGAAAATTGTATTAATGTTATATTAATTAAGAACAACACTATCTTAACATAGTGTAATTATTACTACTAAATAATTATCATCATCCTATCGTGTCCTCCTTTCAGAAGGTTGGTTCCAAATATGCCTCCAACCTCCTCTATCTTCCCATGCTTTCCTTCTTTTTAGTTCTTCCCAGTCGTATCCTCTTTTTTGTAAACTTTCTTCACTTGGTTAATCCATCTTTCTCATAATCTAACCTTGTGGTCTTTTTTCCTTGTATCTTGATTTTTAACAGTCTTTGTGGTAGTGTTTCCTTTTCCATTCTTTTTAAATTGTCCAACCATTTTAGTTTTTTTTATATGTCTGTTGTTAATTTTTCTACATCTAATATCTCCATGATTTTGTTGTTCCTTATTCTCTCTCCTTGTTTTATGTACCATTCCATGTAAGAATTTAATTTCTGTAGCTAGAATTATGCTCAATTCCTTCTTTGTATATGTTCAAGTCTCACCTGCATATGTTAGAACTGGTTTGAAATAAGTTTTATAAATTGCCATTTTACTCTTGATGGGTATATCTTCATGCCAGATTAATTGTTTAGCTAAATTATAGACTTTAAAACTTTTCTCTATTCTTTTACTGATTTCAGTCCGGATTTTCCCATTTGCATTTATCACTGTTCCTAAATATGTACTTTTTTTCCACTTTTTGTAGATTTATGAATGATAACTTAATATTCCAATCATCATTCTGGTTTCTACATATTTTCATAACTGCTGTTTTCTCGATATTTATCTTTAAACCATATTCTTCTGCAATTTTTTTTTTTCCAGCATTCAAGTCTGTGTTCTGTGGTATTTTTTTTTAATTTCACCATATCATTATATCGTCTGCAAAGGTGAAGGTTTCCATGTCTGGTTTTTTTTTGTTTTTTCCTTACAACTTTATTTGTAATTTCATCCATTATGGCATTGAACAAAACAGGCAATAACACACTCCCTTGTTTAACTCCAACATTTGTTTGAAACCATTGTTTTATTCCTACTGGAGTCTTAATGCAGTTTTCACATTTCCTGTATGTGTTCTAATTTTTTCAATTAAACTCTTTGGCACCTTTAAATGTTTTTCTATGTACAACACTATTGTATGCCTTTTCAAAATCAATCAAGGCATATTCCCTTTTCTTCTCAATAACCTGTCTTATAAACAAGATTAAATTCATTGTTGATCTTCAGCTTCTGAAGGCATGTTGTCCTTCTCTTAAATTTTTTTCTATTACTTTATTTAATCTTCTGGCCAAAATTATTTCAAACATTTTAAAGGAGTGGCATAGCATAGTTATGCCCCTATAATTGTAAATTACATTCTGTTTCCCTTTTTGTAAATCAGAACAATTATGTCTTTTGCCAATCATTAGGGATATCATTTCCTGTCCAAATTATTCTCAATATTCTATTTAATACTGATATGAAATTAGCCATGCTGCTTTTAACATTTCTACTGTGATTTCATCAATTCCTACACATTTATTATTTCTCATTTGTTGTATTGCAATTTCTACATCAAGCATATTTAGGTTTTCTATCTCTTCATCATCATCATCATCATCAATGGCTCGACAGCCCCATGCGGGCCTTGGCCACCTTCAGAAACATATGCCAACTTCCCTGTTCTGAGCTTCATTCTTTCAGTTTTTTGTTTTTAAAATCTTAATGTCTTGAATTATATCACCCTCCCATCTTAATTTAGGTCTTCCAATTTTTCTGGCCAATAGAGTTTGCTCATTGCAGATTCTTTATGTAATCCTTTTGCTGTCCAAACAAATAATGTGTCCAGCCCATGTCATTTTAACAAAATTCAGAATATCCAGCTAATTATACAGTTTATACAATTCATTATTGTATCTCTTTCTCCATACATTATTTTCTTTCACAGCACAATAAATGGATCTCAGTATCTTCCTTTCAAAATAATTCCTCATCAGATTTCAACATGGTCTAAGTTTCTGATACAGTGGTCGTAAGAGAACTTTATACATGAGTATTTTTGTCTTTCTAGATATAAACTGAGATGTAAACATTTTCCTAAGTCCAAAAAAGCATTTGTTTGCAGCCATGACCCGCAGATGAATTTCAGCCAAATTGTCATTTCTACAATTTATTTGAGATCCTAGATAATTAAAGCTATGAACCAGATCAAATTTATATGCGCCAACTTCCAAACTAGATGTGCAAGCTTCACATTTACCTTTAATCACTGGCATATATTTTGTCTTGGCCTGGTTAATTTTAAGATTCATTCTTTTTGCTGCCTTCTCCAGGCTAATAAATGCATCCTTCATGGCTAATTGACTTTTTCCTATTATTTCTATATCATCGGCATATGCAAGAATTTGCACAGATTTATGAAAGATGGTTCCCCTTATATTAAGACCTGCAATTCTCTTATCACTTTTTCAAGAGCAATATTAACCCTCTGCATGCCACTGGTAAAATCTTTTGTTTTTATTATTAATTTCATACATCTCAATGATGGATAAATCATATTTAAAGAGAAAAATTATATGCTCAGACCGGGACTTGAACCCGGGACCCTTGGTTTTCTAGTCCAAGTGCTCTACCATTTGAGCTACCTGAGCAAGTACCGATCTAAATCAAATCTTTCTCTATATACGTTGAAATTCCCGCCCACCAAATGCTTTGAAGCCTTTGCTTCTATCTTTGCAAATGGCGGCTCCTATATTAAGAAGACATATTTGGGAATTATACATTACATTATAAATGCCAGTACGGCTATTTTTGATGTTTTTATTATTAATTTCATACATCTCAATGATGGATAAATCATATTTAAAGAGAAAAATTATACGCTCAGACCGGGACTTGGTAGAGCACTTGGACTAGAAAACCAAGGGTCCCGGGTTCAAGTCCCGGTCTGAGCATATAATTTTTCTCTTTAAATATGATTTATCCATCATTGAGATGTATGAAATTAATAATTAAAACATCGAAAATAGCCATACTGGCATTTATAATGTAATGTATAATTCCCAAATATGTCTTCTTAATATAGGAGCCGCCATTTGCAAAGATAGAAGCAAAGGCTTCAAAGCATTTGGTGGGCGGGAATTTCAACGTATATAGAGAAAGATTTGCATTTAGATCGGTACTTGCTCAGGTAGCTCAAATGGTAGAGCACTTGGACTAGAAAACCAAGGGTCCCGTGTTCAAGTCCCGGTCTGAGCGTATAATTTTTCTCTTTAAATATGATTTATCCATCATTGAGATGTATGAAATTAATAATAAAAACATTGAAAATAGCCGTACTGGCATTTATAATGTAATGTATAATTCCCAAATATGTCTTCTTAATATAGGAGCTGCCATTTGCAAAGATAGAAGCAAAGGCTTCAAAGCATTTGGTGGGCGGGAATTTCAACGTATATAGAGAAAGATTTGCGTTTAGATCGGTACTTGCTCAGGTAGCTCAAATGGTAGAGCACTTGGACTAGAAAACCAAGGGTCCCGGGTTCAAGTCCCGGTCTGAGCGTATAAAATCTTTTGTGTCAGAGATTTAAATCGCATCTGCCAATGTGATCGGCTTTGTAAGTAGTTTAAGTATATTGTCTGGCAGGTAATGGACAGAAGTATCAGAGCCGATCTAATCAGCTCATGACACCTAAAGGGTTAAAAAGTAGACATACAAGAGAATCACCTTGTCGTACTCCATTTTTGTATGAATAGGCTCAGTTAATGCATTACTAATCTTAATCTGACATATAGTATTATTCATTGCTATTTTAACCAATGCAATAAGTTTCAGAGGTATTTTAAATTCTTGCATTGCTGCAAATAATTGTGCCCTGTCTATACTATCATATGCCGCCTTAAAATCTATGAAGAGGTGGTGTGTTTCTATTCCATATTCATTGCATTTTTTGAGGATTCTGCGAAGGTTATAGATTTGATCCACATGGACCGTCCCTGCCCGAAACCACATAGATAATCACCAACCACATTTTCTACATACGGTACCAACCTTTTAAATAAGATGTTCGAAAATACTTTATATCTCTTCAGTTGTTGTTATATCCAACACCTCTTCCACATTCTGCATAGGACCCCTAATAGCTGATGTTTCTTGAGAGCAATATTCCCAAATAAAGAGTTAATTGTAAATTGACCACATTTCAGTGGAATTAACATATCGTTGGATATTGTACAACACAAGGGAATATTCTTACTATACTCTATTCGAGGTAAGTTCCAGTCATACTGTAAACAAACTTGCATAAGGTATTACTCCGTCTATTGGGAGAACCGTGGTGCTACTTTTTCCTGCCATATGAGAGAATTATCATAAGTAATGCCACGAGTGATTTCCAATTTATCTAGAGAATTTGAAAATCAAGAGTGGCATTTGTTAGGACTATTTAACGAATAAAATTAAGCTGTATACTCACAAATCATTATTTAACTATAGTTATTTTAAAATATTTATATATTTAATGTAAACAGCGATGTTTGAAAACAAATGAGAAATGATAGGTATGCCTCATTTGCTTCTTTTGTTCGATCACTGCTACCAGATCATAATATTATTTATTGCTAAAAGATCGCAGTGTTGTAAGAATGCACCCTAGTGGAGAAATTTATAACCAACGTTATAGGTATTAATTAATTTCTGATGTCCTATGATGTAAATATGTCAATTATATTTTTCTGCGTCATTTCCTGGAATATAATTTGTTTAAGAAAGTGCAAACAGTGGTTTCTTTTTTTTTTTTTGTGGTATAATCAATTGTTACAAATGTTTTTATATTATCTCTCATATGCACTACGTGTTGACATTAATGCACTATATATACAATCTGGTAGCCATATTTCTTACAGAGTCAGTCACTGCAAAATAATGCTATGACCTATTCAGAATGTTAAAAAGGAGGTGCTTTCTTTATTATGATGAACTTTAGTTGGTAAATTTTAGGCAAAACACGACTGTGATTGGTTGTAAATCAAAAATCATTGAAATGTGATTGGTCATTGACTCCCATTTGGGGCATGAGTTAAATAGTCTATGAAAGTGTCATTGATAGAAACATTTTTCTTTGGCTACTTCATATTTTACAGGAAATAAGACTGAATACAAGGTAAGATGATACTAATAATAAGTAACTTCCATTTCTTATTTACTTAGACAAAAAATTATATATGGACATACCTAATCAGATATTTACACTTACTCCATGATGTCGACAGATATCCTTTATTTGCAATTTTATTAGTTCTAATGAGCAAAATATATGACTTACCTGTAAATTCTACTGTTATTTTCACTACACCCTCAATGGCTAATGTAGGATATTTTTTCACTAAACCGTTCGAAAACATTCAAAATAATTTGTTTCTCTCTGCTTCAAAAGATGTATAGGAGAAGCAGCCATTTGAAACAATTATAATTATACATTTTATTTCATTTATTTTGAGTGCTAGAGAATGAACTACATTTTCTTACATGCTTAAAGGTAAACAGTAATTCAACCAATAAAAAAACACAGCCCATACATCTGGTTTGTTTACATTACAACTGGAACTTAGCTCAGAAGAGGTATAGTAATGATGTAAACCATATCCAAAAATCATTAAAATCTATCAAATGTATTAATGGTCATTCCATTATGATAGAACTGATGTTTTAATTTGGAAGTTACTAACAT
The DNA here is from genome assembly GCA_030220185.1 of Diploptera punctata. Taxonomy (NCBI): domain Eukaryota; kingdom Metazoa; phylum Arthropoda; class Insecta; order Blattodea; family Blaberidae; genus Diploptera; species Diploptera punctata. Next base: position 1,307,803 of record JASPKZ010003868.1, on the reverse strand, counting down.
CTTTGAATGACTTTTCAGGAACTCAAAAAAATGCAGTGAGAAGATTACAAACATGGATCAAGAGGTAGAGGAATGTGAAAACAAAATGCGTGCAATGCAGTCAGAGATTGAAACCATTGAGGTAGAAGGAAAGAAAAATGTGGACGATCTTAAAATTGTTTCAGTAAGTTATATTGCTTGTAAACTTTAAGAATATGGAAATTTATAATGGGACAGTAATACAGTTTATATTCAAAATTAAAAATGGGAAACACATTATGAGGTTCTTAATTAATAAATTAATGAGTCATTTTTACATCTTACCTCATATTTCATGTTTTATTAAACACGGTAACTATAGTTTTCAAATGATCTTGTCATTCATTTTCAACCGCCATTATGACTACCGGATATTCGTTGGAATCTCCCTCTATAGCGTTGCCATCTGGTGTTGATTTGATATCTCGAAGTTCATCAAATCAACACCAGATGGCAACGTTATAGAGGGAGATTCCAACGAATATCCGGTAGTCATAATGGCGGTTGAAAATGAATGACAAGATCATTTGAAAACTATAGTTACCGTGTTTAATAAAAACATGAAATATGAGGTAAGATGTAAAAATGACTCATTAATTTATTAATATAGTTTATAGACTAATTTAGTTTTCATTAAAACATTTTTTGGCATGAGTTCAAGATAGGACATCCCTTCATCCCAATTTTCCTGAGATCTTCTTTTTATTTCTTCTCTCTCTCTCTCTCCCCACTTTTTTAAATATTTTTTTTATATGTTAGATTATTATTTTTGACTCACTTCCTCATATTTGTAGTTTTTTAGTTAGAAAGTGAATGACATGTATAGTGTTGAAACTATGGTCTGCAATAAAACTACAAATATGAGGTTAAGTCATAAGAATTAAGATATACCTCTATGTGTCACTTCCTTCAAATATTAAATTCCTTAACAAATTAGAAGATATCAAGGAATTTGAGCAATAATTGTTGAAGTGCATTTTAAATTTAAGATTCATTTTTACTAAGTGGAAATAGGTCATTAGTTGGCATTTTGAATTAATTAATAAATGGATTAGATGTAACACCTCGCCTTATAACTATACATACATAGTGTTCTGCCCACGAGCAGGTCTTTCACTGCAAACTCAGCATTCTCCACTCTTTCTTTAAATCAGCCTTCATTTTTGTATCTGCACACAAACCATTTATTTTAATAATGTCCATCATCTGATGTCTTTTTCTGCCCCTAGTATTCTTTCCGTTGACCATTCCTTCTAGGGCCACGATCTGCAGGCAGTTTCTTCTTAGCGAGTGGCCAAACCAATTTCTTTTCCTCTTCTTTATGAGTTCTAGCATTGTTTTTCCGTAGTTAGAATTAACAATGATACAAATATTATTAAAACTAGTCTTCAAAATCTACAATTATGAGGTGAGATGTTAAATCTAACTGTATTTATTAAATTAATATTGAGAAGCTAAAGCTAAAAGGTTCAGGGTTCAATTCCCGGTTCAGGCAAAAATGTTTCTCTTTACCATTGATTACAATAATTTAATTGTGTTCATTAATTTACTTATTGCTATCATAGTAATAGTTTTAGCTTCACAATATTAATTTAATAAGTAATGCTATAGCTTGGGACTGGAAGTGAATATCAATAAAACTAAATATATGGTCACACATACAAATACATTATATAATCGAAATGGACAGCTAATGACAAATGAGGGAAATTTTGAGGAAGTGGCTGAATTCAAATATCTAGGAACAGTAATCACAAATAGGAATGAGATGCACAAAGAAATTAAACATAGGCTCAATTCTGGAAATGCATGCTATTATGCATTACAGAGACTCTTGACTTCCCAACTCCTTTCAAAAAAACGTAAAAATGAAAATATATAAAACTGTTATTCTACCAGTTATATTATATGGATGCGAAACCTGGACTTTTACTTTAAGGGAGGAAAGGAGATTATGAGTATTTGAGAATAAAGTTCTTAGGAAAATTAGTGAAATGAACAGACTGGTGAATGGAGAAGACTAATTAACAGTGAACTACATGGTCTTTATAGGAAGCCAGATATAATAAGAACACTTAAGTCTCGTAGACTGCGATGGGCAGGACATGTGGGACGAATGGGGAATGAAAGACTTGCATGGAAGCTTCTTGTAGGAAAACCAGAGGGAAAACGCCCAGTTGGTAGACCAAGAATGAGGTGGGAGAATAACATTAACTATGATTTGAGGGAAGTAGATTATACAGGGAATGATTGGAAAACATTAGTTCAGGATAGGGATGTATGGAGAGCTTATGTCCGTGTGGCCATGAACCTATGGGTTTGATTGTGCCAGTGAGTTAGTTATAGCTATGTGGAGTCCCTTCATGTCTTCTTAATGTAGAAGCCATTCATTGTGTATTTGTGAATTGCATTTGAACGTGGGACCAAGAGAGTAAGGTAAATTAAGGATTTATGCTTGGAAGGAAATGAAGCCTGAATTAGCTCCGTGTGTCAGAGCATTAGCATGGAAAGCTAAATGGTTCGGGTTTGATTCCCGGCTGAGACAAAAAATTTTCTCTTTACCATTGATTACACCAATTCTATTTATTAATTAAAATAAACCTCATAGTGTCACTTCCTTTAAAAATTAATGAAAATGTTTCAATTAAATATTAAATTAAAAGATTCTTACCTCTCCTCACATTATTCTGTTAAGTAGATCGCGATTTCAGGCCTATAGCAGGCCCATCTTCAGTACACTGTTGTTGACCGGTGTTATGTCGCTCGGAAGAACCACTTCTTCCGAGCGACATAACACCGGTCAACAACAGTGTACTGAAGATGGGCCTGCTATAGGCCTGAAATCGCGATCTACTTAACAGAATAATGTGAGGAGAGGTAAGAATCTTTTAATTTAATATTGAATTGAACCTCACAGTGATAATTCCTATAAAAGGTTAATGTTTCAATTACTTTGCTTACAAAATCATTATACCATTAAATGTACAATGTTTTAGTTTATATCCAGAAAAGTTTTGTGCCAAGAGCGTAGAAATATTAATTTAAACTTTTGAATCTAATTGTAGGAATCCCAGTGCTCTTAAGAAATATAGCCTACATATTCTAAGCATGAGTTAAAGTTATGAATAACTTTTCTAAACTATTTAGTTTTCATAAAACAGTTTCTTGTTGCATGGAGTTTGAGAAACTAATATTAATGCACTTGGTCAATGAAATTGAAGCTCAGAGTTTCAAACCTAGTCCAGGTCAGAAAATTTAAATTTTCTAAAATCTAATGTATATCAAAGGTGTCTCTACAAATATTTTTTTACTTTGTCAAACAGAATACAGTTGTAACGAAAGAACAAGATCTGGAGACCTTAAAGGAGGAACTGGCAGAAATATTGAAAGGAGAAAACAAACTCAAAGGAAAGAAGCTGGATATAGATCAGAAAATTGAGAATATTAATAAAGAAATTACTGATTCCAGACAGAAAATACCTTCACTCACGCGAGAGGTAATAAAACATTAATTATTCAGGTGGAAACATACTTCATTGTCTTGTTTTTATTTTAAAATATTTTGGGAGATTTCACTCCCATCATCAGCTTACTCTACTGGCCATGGAAACCTGTGGCATGACATTTTCAACTTCCTTTGGCAGTGGTTTTGTGTACTGTATATAAATTGAACTGCATTGTTGTGTTACTCAGTTGCTGTTGGTCTTTTTTTATTATATATATATATATATATATATATATATATATATATAGGTATTACAAAGAGTGTGTGTGTGTGTGTGTGTGTGCGCGCGCATGTGTGTGTGTGTGTGTGTGTTTGTTCGTTCTAATGCCACCCACTGCACTTTACATGATTCAGGTTCTGCACTGGGCAGATAGATGGTATTAATGTGTCTATTTTCAATTAATGATCGGACCTTCTGTATACAAGTCTCAAATACCCCTGGGTCAAATTAATTGATGTATATTCTTACTTTGTTAAATTGAAAATATATAAAACTGTTGTTCTCCCAGTTATATTATATGGATGCAAACATGGATTCTTACTTTAAGGGAGGAAGGGACATTCTGAGTATTTGAGAATAAAGTTCTTAGGAAAATTTTTGGACCAAAGGGATATAAACAGACAGGCGGATGGAGAAGACTACATAACAGCGAGCTACATGTCTTTATAGGAAACCAGATATAATAAGATGAGTTAAGTCTTGTAGACTGTGATGGGCAGGACATGTGGCATAAATGGGGAATGAAAGAGGTACATGGAAAACTTCTTGTAGGAAAACTAGAGAGAAAATGTCCAGTTGGTAGACCAAGAATGAGCTGGGAAAATAACATTAACCATGATTTGAAGAAAATAAATTATACTGGGTATTATTGGAAAACATTACCTCAGGATAGGGATGTATGGAGAGGTTATGTCTGTGTAGCCATGAACCTATGGGTTCGATAGTACCAGTTAGTTAGTTAGTTGTTAGATCCTGGTTAGGATGATGGGACTGTATTATATGTTTGTTTTACATATTTACAGCTGAGTAGTCTAAAAATACGAGAAATACCTGGAGAGGAGATACCAGAACTGAAGAAATTGTCAGTAGAGGAAGTAGAGAAGATTGATAATAAAGATTTGCAGTATAAAGTGAGTGTCCTAGAAGCAAAACTCAAGAATGAAAAACCCAACATTGGTGCTATTAAAGAATACCAACAAAAGGTAGGTAATCACCAATTTTGTTTTAAAATTAAGAAATACTTGTTTTTTATAAATGAATTGGCAAAAAACACCATTTATCCACAACAACAAACAGATTACAAATGAAAGTGAAATAGCCAACAAATTCAACAAACACTACGCTAACACCTATACTTTGTCCTCAGAGAACAAAAAAGAACAAAAAACAATAAAAGAGAACCTAAAAAATTACATAAAATCAACAAGCAGTACAAAAGATAATATATTTAATAAGAATTTCAACATTAAAGAGTTAAACATAGCCATTAATAGTTTAAAATCAAACAAATCTCCAGGAGCAGATAATATACATGCAGAATTTCTCAAACACCTTGGCAATAAAGCCAAAACTCAATTGCTCTCCCTTTATAATCTTTCTTGGAACACAAAAGTTCCTGATGATTGGAAAAAAGCTATTATAATACCTATTTCGAAAACAAAAAAATCAACAAATACTTTTTCAAATTATCGCCCAATAGCACTAACTAGTGTAATTGTTAAAACTATGGAAAAAATGATTTCAAATCGATTAAATTGGTATTTAGAAACCAATAATTTACTTTCACCCAATCAAGCTGGATTTAGAGAATTACAATCAACAAATCAACAAATTGTACACCTAAGTCAAGCTATTAAAGACAGTTTCAACAGAAAAGAAGACACTCTGGCAATGTTCGTTGATTTCCAAGGAGCATATGACTCTATTTGGAGATATAAATTATTAGAAAAAATGCAGACTTAGGCATTCAAGGGAATATGCTACTCTGGATCAGCAATTTTCTCATCCAACGGTTCATCGCTACAAAGTATAATAATCACCTCTCTAAATACCAACAAACACATCGAGGTTTACCACAGGGTTCTGTACTCAGTACCATTCTCTTCAATATCTAATATTAATGATCTACCTAAGCATATAGAAAAGCTCGAAACGAAAACCCTACTTTTTGCTGATGATGTTGTAATATGGGTCTCCAAACCGAAAAACCAAAGTCAACAATTAATAACCATAGCCCAACAATCACTAATACAGTTAGAGAATTGGACATCCCAGAACTTAATGAAGATAAATATACAGAAAACAAATTATCAACTATTTACATTAAGAAAGAAACCACTACCCATCACTCTGAAATTGGAGGGTGAATTATTAACTCAAACACATGAAGCAAAATATTTAGGAATAACTCTGGACACAAAATTAACATGGAAGAAACACATGGAGAATATATGTACAAAGATAGAAACAAGGTTACCATTATTAAAACGATTAGCAGGGAAAAAGTGGGGTTGCAACACACAAACCCTAAACACCTTCTACCAAATGTACATAAAACCTGTACTTCAATATTGTGAAGAAATCCTAGTAACTACTAAAGTGGAAAAACTTAATAAATTGCAGAACCAAATCCTCCGTCTGATAACAGGAGCCGTTAAAACAACACCAATCACTGCCATGCAAATCTTAACAAATAACCCAAACATAGCATCTGAAATTGAGAAAACAGCAGTCACACAGTATGAAAAATTTTTAAGGCTACCCCATAATAACTGGACCCAAAGAAAACCACAAGTATGTTTAAAATCTCAGCAAAGCTTCCTAAGCATTGTACAAGAAATCAAACAGAAATTGCAACTTCCACATTCAAAAGAAAATATGCAGATGAGAAACAACCCTCTAGAATTTTTGGAAATCGAATATAACCTTCATTTAACAGAAGACATCAAGAAATCTGAAACTCCTCCATATATTTTAAAACAAATGTCACTGGAAATGATAAATCTAAGATACCCAGCTCCTGAATGGATACATATTTTTACAGATGGCTCCAGCCTACCAAATGATGGTGGCACTGGTGCTGGTGCAGTATGTCCACTTTTTTCCTTTTATCGTAAACTAAACACAAATTCAACAAACTTTGATGGCGAAATTCTAGCAATTTTCTTAAGTTTACAAAATCTTTTATATCACATCCAAAAATTTACAAAAGTTGTAATTCTATGTGACTCCAAAGCAGCCATTCTTGCTATAACACGAGACACAACACCCAAAAGCATCAAAATTATCGAATGTCACAAAATGATAAAACATTTATCCCGTCTACATAAAAAAGTTGTACTTCAATGGATTCCGGCCCATTGTGGAGTGACAGGCAATGAAATAGCCGATTTTCTAGCCAAGAAGGGTAGCAAAATTGTTTCAAACCCAACTTCTGCTCCAGTTTCCTTTCACTCTATCAAAAGAATTATCTCAAATAAATACATCAATAAACTTAGAGAAGAATACACCACCAAAACATCTGGAAAGGAATGGGAAAATCTACAAGCTTATGACATTACTACATTACAAAAAAAATCTGCAGTAGCAACATTCAGACTGCTAACGGGACATGACTGCTTGAATAAACACCTACACAGAATTGGCATAACAGATTCACCTAAATGCCCTTTTTTGCAATTTAAATGAAGATATGGAAAGAAACCATCTCCTCCGTTGTCCAGCTTTTGTAGAAGAGACCAGCCTTTCTGCTAAATATTGGAGTGCAAGAGAGCGAATGATTTCATTATCAAGTGCTCGACATTAGATACCAACCAACCATAAATGAATTGGATAAAATGATTTTACATCTTACCTCATAAAGTTCTGTGTTTTCATGATACTGGTTTCAAAGTCAAATTTGTCTTCATCATCAGTCAAACTCCAATTGTTGAAATTTTGGCATTACCACCATCTTCCGAACTGCCATCTGGTGCCGATTTTATGAACTTTGAGATTAAACTTTGCTGGATGGGAACTTCAAAATTCATGGTTCTTTATTTGTTCTTCAGAATGTATATATTTTCCCAAACTGTTAATTCCAAAGGCTTCTCTAAATGTTTAAAAATTTAATTTCTCGTCCAATTTTGTGATTCTGTAGTAAACTATGTGCTGCAATTACTGATTTTTCAATTTAATAATTTTTAATATCTGTAAAGTGTTTTTTGTATGAGTTTCTAAATTTCTTTTAGTTACTTATGTGTTTTTGTTTCTTCTTATTTCTTGATATACAGCAAACTCCCGATTATCCATGTGCGAATTATCCAGTTTGCAGATTATCCGGGCATGACTCTTTTTACTGTTTTTTTTAATACTGTATTTTGTATTGTTATGTAAAAATTCTTTATTTTTGAATGCGCTACTGTGAACTGCGCTTCGAAACTAGCACAATAGAGTAACCTTCACTCACATCCCCCTCCCCTGATGCATTTAACGGTACCAACCAACATTCTGAGAATAAAATACAATTTCGGAAATTTCCGTTGCGTGAGTCACTAAAAGTTTGTTGTTACAGACTGAAATCACAGATATGCTGTGGCAGTGGGTTTATCGCTGGTTAGTAGTGTGGTTACTAGTCCACGGATATGCTGTGGCAGTGGGTTTATCGCTGTTAGTAGTTGGTCATCGATGGTTACTAGTCCACGGATATGCTGTGGCAGTGGGTTTATCACTGGTTAGTAGTGTGGTCATCGGTGGTTACTAGTGTGGGAATTGCTGATTGTCACAGCTGTTTATAAGTGTGGATATCGATGGTTACTAGTGTAGTTGTCGCTGGTTATGGTGGCCATTTTGAATAACTGTTGTAACCAGGTGGTCATGACAGGAAATAGTCCCACTTTTTTTTTTCATATTTACGAGTAAAATAAAATAATGATAATTACGACTTGCACCTAAATACATTTAACATAATATTTTATGAATATTTGTTGCATTTAAGTAGTGTTAAAGTGGGTAAATACATTTCTGATCGCTTCCACGGTGCCGAATAACTTAATTGAATTATCCGTGTTTTTTCGATTTTCCGTACATATCTCGGTCCCAATTAACATGGATAATCGGGAATTTGCTGTATAACTCTTATAGTTTAGCTAGACCTTCCTAATGACATTAGCCCAGTCTTCTCTCCTCTTCACGTTATTCCTGCATCACCTAGCTCCTAAACTATTTAGGTCCTTGTCCATACAGTCTGTCATTTTCTACCTCTTCTCCTTCCTGGTTTTCCTTTTTCCTTCAATGCAATTACTTATGTTACAAGCATTGAAAATGATATTTTACGGATGAGTTGAGGTACTTTACGACTGAGGTGAAGCTCAGGCTGGAATATATTGACTAAGGCTTTCTCGGTCTGAGTTTGTATTATGGTCTGTTGATATATTTTTGGCTTGTTGGCTGTGGTCCTGAGGCTTAAATCTCCCCAACGTTTCACCAGCGTTTGCCATTCTCAAACCAGCCTTATATGAAATTAATATATAAAAAGGAGATGGAGGTGAGATGGGGTGATAATTTTTTTTAAAATTTAATCTTTATAATTATTTATAATATTCTTACTCCAAAGAACTCAATTCAACATACCAATTATTTTTCTACCTGTACTTATTCTTTTTTTTTATTTCGGCAGAGCTTATGCCATCAGTTTCTAAAATGGATACCAAATATTTTATTGGCTTTGTGAATTTTCTTGTTTAATCTCCAGCTTTTCATCATCTTCCATCTTCATTGTTAAATATACAGTTTTCTTAAAATTAATATTCATCTATGTTCTCATTGTAATGAAAGTTTATTCACAGTACAATTGGATTGCTTCTAATTCCAGAAGATATGATGTAAGCTAATAATGAACATAATATGGAAATTAATGTACACAGAGATGCCATCTGTAGGCCATAGTCAACATAACTAAAGAGAAAAATTTTTGAACTTTTATAGGAAAAAATCACTATGAGGTTTAATTTAAGATTAAATTAAAATACTTCATATCTCAGTCTTCTAATTATACTGCAATTTCATATCCTCGGCAGCTTCATCTTCAGTAATATCTCATCGACTGATGTTATGTCAATCCGCAGAACTACTACTTCTTCCCTTTGTTTGTGGACTGATAAACCTCCAGATCCATTCAGAATTTACAGGAATTTCGAAATTCATAAGTTTTTCTTTCTTGTTTTTTTTATGTGGTTTGGGAAAAAAACCTCAAGATAGTACTGAAGATGAAGCTTTCAAGGCTTTGAAACTGCAGTATAATTAGAAGACTGGATATTAGGTGAGCTATGAAGTATAGTAAAACCTGATGTTTTTATTATTAATTTAATATTTTTTTATTATTAATTTAACACTTTTCACTGACAAATAAAAACTGTAAAACATTTTTTATTTAACTTTTACAGGAATTAATCACTATGAGGTTTAATTGATGGTAAAATCAAATGTTTCTTACCTCTCCTCATACAAATCTTCTAAGTAGATCACGATTTCGAGACGATAACAGTCTCATCTTCAGTATTATTTTGGCGACTTATGTTATGTCGATCGGAAGAAAAAAATAAGATGTACCTATTACTTCTTATTCTTTATTTGTAGAATTTTCATCCTGTTTATTTCCCAAATCACTCCTCGGAGGAAGACGTATTGGATGTGCATCCACTATCTATCCATCTCTTGGTTGGTCTTCCCCTTGCTCTTCTCCCGTCCATTGGTATATCTTTTTAATTCTTTTTTGCAATTCTGTTGTCTTCGATTTTTCTGTATGATCTTTCCAATATTTTCTTCTGTCTATAATAAATTTGGTTATGTCTTAATTTGACATTTGTCTCTAATTTCTGTATTGTGTATCTTATCAAATAATGTTTTCCCCTGAATAGTTCTTAAGATCTTCATTTCACATGTGCTTATTATTTGTTTAGTTTTTGTTGTTTCAGCCCTATTTTCTGCTCCATGTACAATAACTGGTCAAACTATTGTTTTATATATGCGGATTTTGCTTTCTATTGACATGTTTATTGCACCAAAATAAACCTTTCGTATATCCTGATATTTGTTTCTTTACTTCTTTTATTAGATTTTTAGTGTTTGTTATTAATACACCTAAATAATTAAATTTTTTACTTACATACATATTACTAAAAAAAAAAGTAATATAAATTCGACCCCTAGTAATTTGGTGCATTGTCCAACTCTTGTAGGATAATGTTGTGTTTTATTTTTTATTTGAAGAGAAATGCTTGCTGTTGTAGGAATTGCAATACCTGCAGAGGGTGGGAGAACTTGAGAAGAGCACAGAAAGACGAAATGAGATGCGAAAACATCATGAAATGGTGCGTAAGAATCGTTACAACGAATTCATGAAAGGTTTTTGTACAATCTCATCTAAATTGAAGGAGATGTACCAGATGATAACACTTGGTGGTGATGCTGAACTCGAACTTGTAGACTCGCTCGATCCATTCAGTGAAGGAATCAATTTCAGGTTAGTAGCTAAAATGTAATGGAAATGAGATGTCTTACTATTTTTTATTTGAAGAGAAAAATACACTCCTGAAAAAAAAATCATCTTTGTATGGTATATTTTCAGTGTTCGTCCACCAAAGAAGACATGGAAAATGATCTCAAACTTGTCAGGTGGTGAAAAGACTCTTTCGTCCCTCGCATTGGTTTTTGCTCTACATTACTACAAACCAACACCACTGTATGTGATGGACGAAATAGATGCTGCTCTTGATTTCAAAAATGTCTCTATTGTAGGACATTATATCAAGGTAAGTGAAATAATTATTGGTTATTCTCAAGATGGAAGTTTAAATCTAACTAACTCACTCTATTAAACCCAGAGGTTCAGAGTCATGCCGACATGTTCTTACTATATATCCCCAACTTATCTTCATACTTATTGTACAGTTTTTGAAACTAAAGTAGTCTTATATTCAGGTAAATGTGGTAATTAAAATGGAATTTTTGGTTGGTTAGTTGATGCTGATCCTGATGTTGATCGAATGGAAGATCACAGGATACCCAAACAAATGTTAAGCTATCAGCCTGCAAGAAGAAGACCAGGATGTCCACTCAAAAGACTTTTTAATGGTGTTTCTCTTGAGGCCGAAACAGGTCAACAAATGGCCTAAATTCATGAATGTACTATGATAATGATGATGATAGTTGATGTTAAGCATTTTCTCCTCACCTTCCAGTGAAGAGTCTCCAATCTTCTATTCCTCTGATTGTAACTATTGAGTTGCATAGCAGCATTGTTTTCGATGGTAAATATAAAAATTTCTGCCTGAACCAGGAATCAAACCCCAAACCTTCAGCTTTATGTGGTGATGTTCTGACCATAGCTAATTCAAGCTTCATTCCTATCCAGGCACATTCATTTCTTACCTTACTCTCTTGATCCCGCATCCATAGCAATGAACCACCATTCACAAATACACATTGAATGGCTTCTACATTAAGAAGACATGTTGGGATTCCATACAGCTATAGCATTATTTATTAAATTAATATTAAGAAACTAAAACTATTACTATGATCGAAATAAGTAAATTAATGTACATAACTGAACTATTTTAATCAGTGATAAAGTTTAGAGTTATACCTGTTTCTCCATGTTCAATTTTCCTTAATAGGACCAAAAATTTGTCTAAGGATCTTTCTTTCAAATACAAGGCGCTTTAAAAAAAAATACAATAGGAAGTAATATTAAGAGGTTTACTTAATAATTTAAGTTCTTGAACTTTTATAGGAAGAAATCATTATGAGGTTTAATTTAAGTTAAATTAAATTCTTCATATCTCTCCTCGTATCAAGTCTTCTAAGTAGACCACGGTTTCATATCCTTGGCAGATTCATCTTCAGTACCCTCTCGTTGACTGATGTTATATCGATTAAAATAACTCTGAGAGGGAAGAAGAAGTAGTTCTTCTGATCGACATAACATCAGTCAATGAGATGATGAATTCGCGAAGGATTTGAAACTGCGGTCTACTTAGAAGACTGGATATGAGGAGAGGTATGAAGAATTTAATTTAACTTAAATTAAGTTCTTACTATTCTTAATCTCCTAATGTTAGTTCCTATTGTATTTTTAAAATAAATGTCAAGAATCAGAGCCAACAGCTTGAGAAAAATCAGTCTGTAATAGCTGAAGATGGGCTAACAAGCCTTGAAACATATGTTCAACAAAAACAACCATAAGAGGTAAGAATATACAGGAAAAAAACTTAAATACAAGGTGCTATCCAAAAGTTCTCAGAATGTCTGTGTAGCTTGCAAAATCTAGCTACTACGACCGAACACCACTAGATGGTATGTCACACAACCTTTGTGAGCCAGTGTCTCAAGCGGATTTTTGCTAGATGGTCATATTTAGTTTATATGCTAATTTTCCCCACTGTCATGTGGCTAATTAATGATGCCAGATTTTTGAAAGCAACGTGTGAGCATAAAATTTTGTTTTAAACTCAGGAAAATCATTGCAGAAGCATATAAAATATTGAAATAAAAATTTGGTGTAAGATAAAATAAGAATCGACTCATTCATAATTGAAAAACCTCATAATGTTACTTCTCATAATGAATTTATGAATTTTATTGTTTATTATTAGTTAGGTTTTATTGTTTTTTTAGGAAAGAACAAAGAATGCTCAATTTATAATTATATCTCTGCGATCTAATATGTTTGAGTTAGCTGATCGACTGGTGGGAATTTACAAAACGTACAATTGTACACATTCCGTGACATTGAACCCTAAGTTGTATGGAACTACAGGAGCACCTGCAATGAGTAGTCAGTCGGCCACTCAGGTTTGTAACATATAAATGTAAAGGGTGTCCCAATAAGAATGCCGGATTTAATAATGCACAAAATAAACTATATTTGAAAGTATTGACATATATTCGTACATGAACACAAAGGTCCGATTTAAGTATGGAAAATGACATCTGGCATATGTCCACCACGAGATGCTCTGTAGCTAGTGACACTGTCCATGAAATTTGTGAATACTTTTGCACAGTCTTGCGCCTGGAGTTCAGTGCTGACATGTCAAATTTCCTGCTTCCTGTGATTTGAGAAACCTCCAAAGAAATAAGTCTCACGGTGTCAGGTCACATGACCTTGGTGGCCAGTTTTGGTCACCTCTGCACGAAAGGATTCGGTTTGGAAATTTCTCATGTAACAGATGAATAGTCTCGTTGGAGGTGTGGCATGTAGCGCCATCTTGCTGGAACCACAACTGTTCGTAATCAATGCCATCCAAATAAGGCCACAAGAAATTCCTAACCATATTACGATAACATTCTCCATTAATTGTTGTGGCATTACTTGTCATCTTTGAAAAAGTAAGGCCCTATCACTCCACTGGCCCAAAGTCCACACCAAACAGTCACTCGTTGAGGGTGTAATCCCTTTTCAGTAATTTTTTTAGGGTTTTCTGTTCCACAAATGCGACTTCTGTTTGTTTATGAAACCTGAAAGATAAAAATGAGCCTCGTTATTAAAGATAATTTTGTTGGCAAAGTTGTGGTCTGCATTTTGCCTCTCAAGAATCCACTGAACGAACTTTCTTCATTGCAAATGGTCTGTTGGTTTCAGTTCTTGAAATGCCTAACTGCTGTGAACATTGACGAATGGATTTGTTCGGACTCACTTGAACACTATCTCTCACAATAACGATGTTCTGAACAGACCTCGTATGACGAGTGCGTTCGGGTGTTGGAATGTTTGCAGTGTTGCTTCGAATTTCGTCATCAGCCTCTGAACAATTGACTCATTCGGCATATTATTCCAGCCTAAGAGTGCACGAAGCCTTCGTATAGTTTGAGCATAACACTCACCATTCTGGTAATGAGTTTTCACAATTAAAACTCATTGTTCTACAGTGTAACGCTTCATATCCAGTAACTGCAACAAATATAGAAAACAAAAAGCGTAGGTAGAGTGCTGCCAACCTCATAGTAAAAAAATGGCAGCCAATTCAAATCTGGCATTCTTAATGAGACACCCAGTAGTTTGTATATTTTTATTTATTAAATGTATATATGTGTGTGTGTTCCAATACCACCCACTGCACTTTAGGTGCATTAGGTTCCATGTTGGGTGGATAGATGGTGTTATTGTGGTCTTTTTTCAATTTACGCACCACTACAGCAGACTACTTTACGTAGATGTTGTATTCTTGTATTGTTTACAGAGAGGTAGGATGAGTATATGTTTAGTATGTTTATGTTTGTATAGCATAAAGTGTAACGTGTGTTGTATGAGGTATGATGATGAAGAGAAGGGAGAAGGTGAAACCTGGTGCTGGCAGGTAGTCTACTCCTATCGAAAAGCACCAATGGGGCTGCCAGGCTTAATATCCCCATCCAACAGACAAATTGATGTCAACTGTACCATATACCTTCTCAATGTATGTACTGAGGAGAGATTTGCAATTTAATGCAGGAATCTGGTGCACAATTTAGCGATTAAAAATTACACCACCACCTCTCCTGGCCCTGAGATTGAACATTTTGCAATTAAATTAATTTCTTCTGCTTCTTCTTCTTGTTATTTGGTATTACAGCCCTAGTCAGCCTTAACCTCCTCTATGGCCTTCTTCCCTGCTTCTCTATCCATTGCCAACTCTCTCCAGTTCTTTATTCCAAATCCTTTCACATCTGCTTGTACACAATTCTACCATCTTGTTCTTGGTCTTCCTCTTAATCTGGTTCCATCTGGATTGTTGTTGAAGATAATCTTCACTTTCCTTGTAGTTTCCATCATTAAATTAATTTAACAATTAAAATAGCTCCGACAGAAACAGATTTACATTATTCTATACACAATTTTAATATAATTGCAAAAAGGTACAATATGGAAATCAATACAAAGAAAACTAAAGTGATGGCCTTTTGTGGGAAATACCCTATACCTAGCAAAATTGTTTTGGATGATGAAATTTTAGAACAAATAAATTTAACTATTTGGGTTATAATTTAACATTTCAAGATGAAGCTGATATATCAAAGAAAATCACAAATATTACAAAAACAATGGGGATAATTAACAGTGTAATGAAACCATCTTTAGTACAAAAGAACACAAGAATGCGGCTTTATAAGGTTCTCGCAAGACCAGTATTGAGATATGGTATCAAGTTATGAAACCATCCCTTGTACAAAAAAACACCAGATTACGTTTATATAACACTTTGGCTAGACCAGTGTTGACCTATGGTAGTGAAGCATGGACACTAAGAAAACAACATGAAAGCAGAATAACGGCTTGTGAAATGAGATTCATGCGCAGAACAGCGGGTTACACCAGATGGGATCGGAAAAGGAACACCGATATCTTAAAAGAATTGAAGACTACGCCAATTTTGGAATATATTAAACAGTATCATCTAAATTGGAAACACCATCTTGAAAGAATGAGTTCAAATCGGATCCCCAAAGCTGTTTATAATTATATACCAAGAGGACGAAGATCACTGGGCCGTCCTATGAAACGCTGGAGGGAAAATTTTCTATAGGATCGTAACAGGCCTTGGCCTAATACTTGGAAGGAAGAAGAAGAAGAAGTGAAGCACGGACAATACGAAGAAGAGATGAAATCCGAATAACAGCAAATGAGATGTGATTTATGCGCCGTATAGCAGGCTACACTAAGTGGAACCATAAAATAAATGAAATTATGGAAGAGCTGGATGTAGAACCCATTCTTAATAATAATAATAATAATACTTTATTTATTCTGGCAGAGTTAAGGCCATAAGGCCCTCTCTTCCACTCAACCAGCACAAATACAAATAAATATTCGACAAATATAGATATACACTATACTAATTATAAACAGTTAAAGATACAATAAATGTAGCAATATAAATGTCATGTACAAACAACATTTTATAGGGTAATAACAATAATGATACGATAATAATAATATAAATATGATACATTATACGGGAAACACCAATTAATATATATATCTTACACTGGATAATAATGAAGTCGAGTTTAGAGTAAATATAAATTTAGATTTCTTTTAAAAGATGCCAATGTCCGGCAGCCCCTTATTTCTTGTGGTAGGGAATTCCAGTTGCGAGAAGTGGAGATGGTATATGACATGGGGTGATGTGATGTCCTATGTTGCGGTATATTAAGTA
Organism: Diploptera punctata; assembly: GCA_030220185.1. NCBI lineage: Eukaryota > Metazoa > Arthropoda > Insecta > Blattodea > Blaberidae > Diploptera > Diploptera punctata. The sequence continues at coordinate 1,291,101 of JASPKZ010003868.1, read as the reverse complement.
AGAGACTATGTTGTGATCTTGTGTATAAGTTATGGTTTGAGGATAGATACTGGAAACGGGATGATAAATAATTGGGAATCGAGGTATGTAGAATCTTAAATAGGAGAATTAGACAGTGCAATTTTCTTCTCTCTTTTAGATGTAGCCATGACAATTCGTGGAATAATGGAGAAATGTGATCGTATTTTCCAACATTAAATATGAATCTGATACACATATTATGGACACGCTGCAGTTTGTCCGACAATCCGTCACTTATGTCAGTTCACCATATACAAAACTACCAGAACAACTGGAAAGCCCATCTTCAACGAATGCCGTCTCATAGAATTCCAAAAGCCATACTCTGCTACTGCCCCCAAGGCAAAAGATCGCTGGGACATCCAAAAAAGCGCTGGATGGAAAATTCCTCTTTGAGACCGTAACAGGCTACATGGCCTAATACTTGCATGGATGATGATGATAGTGAACAATTAAAATTATCAATCCTGTTGGTATTGAATCTGGGCCTGCTAGTTAGGAAGCAGGCATGCTACCACCTTAGTAATGTAATTTACCCTTAGTTAAAAACATCAGTCATGCAGAACTGTGTAAACTAAGTGAATTCCTCAGCAAGTCAAATGTATGGTTCAATTTTCCTGGTTTACTGAATATGTGTTTCTTTTTCAATGTTTTTAGTTTAAATTTATCACTCATACTGAAGGACAAATTAATAATTGAAGAGAAACATTTACAGCTAAACTGGGATTTGTACCCAAGGTCTTTGGTTCTACATACCAGCACACTAAACCATTGTGCTACTTAGGCATCTCACTTTAAATGGAAATTGTTCTCTCTTTTACAATCCCTGCAGGCCCAAGGCAATGAACCTTCGTTCTACACATCGTCTGGCTGCTTCTTATTCAAGAAACTTTTTGCTTGTTAATTCTGGGTCTACCTTTTCTTCTGGAGATTCCAATCCATAGCTTTTTTGCTAGATTTCCATATTCCCATCTAAAAACTTGTCCAATCTATTTTCATTTACTTTTAATTTTTTTTATAAATTTAACATTTCTCTCTGAATGACTTTTTTTTTTTCACATATCCATTTTATTGTTTGATCGCTTAATAAATCTCACACTGATTTGTCAATTTTAACAATTCTTTGTTGGAAATAATTATCTCAAACATTAATTATGAAAACTTCTAATTTCTTGTAGCTTTAGAGGCTTTCCAGGTTTCACTTCCATATAACAATATTCATTTAATGTTTGTGTTAAAAATTGTTATCTTTGATTTAAGTAAGATGAATATTGGGTTAAAAATGAGTTTTGTTTGCAGATTTCTCAGATGCCAGAGGAGGAATTGAGAAGAAAGACGAGACCTGCAGTTGAAGAGCCATCAACCTCTGCTCATGAATGAAAGTAAAGTATTTTCCTTAATGACAAAATTAGAATTTTAAGAACCGTCTTTGTTTCATATTTTTGTAAGGAAGATTAAATTTTAATATTAAAAATATCACCTCATATTTTGTCTTCTTTTTTAGACCAGTTTAAGAATAATTAATTATTAATGAGATGGGTATTTTGACTCACCTATCGTCGTCATCCGGTATCATGGCAGCTGCCGCTGTCATCCGGAAACCAAATACCATTCCTCTCTGTCCATCCATTGATCTTCCTCCATTCCTCTGATATTCATAGCTGCTTGTACCTCTTCTATCCAAGTTTTCTTTGGTCTTCCTCTCTTCCTCCTTTCCATTGGGATCCATTCCATAACAATTTTAGGCAATCTTTGTTCTGGCATTCTTTTGACATGGCCATACCACTGTAATCTTTTCTTTTCTATAATGTCTATGATGTTCAGCTCCTCTTCTACACCCATAATATCCCTTATTTCTTTATTTCGTATTCTATCCATTCTAGATTTTCCAGCTGATCATCTTAAAACATCCATTTCTGTACTTAAAATTCTTTTCATTTCCCTGGTAGGAATTTGCCAGAAACACTATACTATTATCTACGAATTTCATACTCATTCTTCATTATTTTAAGAAGAGATTCAAGTTGAGTTCTAACTACAAACAAAAAGGAATTAGACTCCGTTGTTATCTTAATTTCCGCCTTCTCAACTCTAGGACTAATTTTGAGAACACTGGTTATTTTCAGCACCATATGTTAAAATGCTCTGAATTATGGTTTGATATATTTGTAATTTTCTATTTTTTGTAATATTTTTGCTCCACCAGAGTTTAAAGCATTTATTGCTTGTTTTGTTTGTGCGATTCTATTTTTAATTTCCACTGTGCTATCGCCTGAATGGTCTAATTTTGTTCCTAAATAAGTGCATTCAATACTAGGTTTTAGTTCTTCTCCATTGTTGAAATTTATATTTTCCATTTCTTCTCCGATACACAGGTATTTAGTTTTCTCAATGTTTATATAAAGTCCCCATTTTTCATATTCTTCTTTTAGTTTTTTAACCATATATTCTATGTCATTGTGGTCTTGTGCTATTAATACTGGTCATCTGCAAAATTTAGTGAATATACATGTGTATTTTGGATGGGTATGCCCATTTTTTGACACATTTTCCTCCAGTCTCTTAGTACTCTTTCGAGATAAATACTAACCTCATATTTCTTAATTTTATGCAGACCAGTTTCATCGCTTTTCTGCAACATTTTCGATGCATTCCAACTGTTACTTGGTGCTGTCCATCCTGTAAGTTGACTTATGCTCCCTCTGCTGGCTAACCAATGAACTTCCAAATAAAATTTTTTCTCTTTCACCGGGAATTTTAAAATTCATGGTTTTCTTTTTATTCTTGCAGTTGTAAATTTTCTCCCAAATGTGAGTTCCTTAGATTTTTCTAACCGTTTTAGTAATTTGGTCTTATATTTGAAGAGAAAAATTTTCGCCTAGACCGAGACTCGAACCCGGGACCTTTGGCTTGCCGGGCCAAATGCTCTACCAACTGAGCTACCCAGGCGAGTTGCGATCTAGATGCAAATTTTTCTCTTATATATGTTGTAATTCCCTCTCACCAAATGCTTTGAAACCATTGCTTCCATCTTTGCAAATGGCGGCTTCTTAGTTAAGAAGACATTTATTGGGAATTTAACATTACTTTATAAAGCTAGTAAGGCTTCTAATGATGTTTTTATTATTAATTTAACATTTCTCACTGAAAGATAAATTATCGGTAGCTCAGTTGGTAGAGCATTTGGCCTGGTAAGCCAAAGGACCCGGGTTCGAGTCTCGGTCTAGGCGAAAATTTTTCTCTTCAAATATAATTTATCTTTCAGTGAGAAATGTTAAATTAATAATAAAAACATAATTTGGTCTTAGTTTCAATTCTATGTTGTTCTGACCATGCATGTGCAGCTATTGCAGATTTTTTATTTTTCCATTTTTAACATTTCTAAGGTGTTCTTTTAATCTTGTATTTAAGTTCCTTTTTGTTTTTCCTATGTATATTTTTTCACATTCTTTACAATCAATTTGATAAATTTCTGGTTTGTTGCCATCTTCAATTTTTTCATTTTTTGTTAGTTTTGATTAATTTATTCAAACTGTAATCATTTTTCGGTGATAATTTAATGTTAAATTTGCTGAACATTTTTTGAAACTTATTAAATACTGAAGGTTGGTATGTAAATTTCTTGAATTTTTTACCAATTTCTTTATTTGTCCGAAGAGTACATTCACTCATCACTTTTTGTTTCTTGAATTTATTTATTTTCTTATGAATCATCTTTTCCTGAAAACCATTCTCTTTTTCTATTTTTATAACTTTTTTTTTTCTTTCTTAAATTTTTCTCTGCTCATGGGAACGTTCACAAGTCTGTATGTTAAACTGTTAAATACTGACGATCTCACTGAAGGATAAATTATATTTGAAGAGAAAAATTCTCGCCTAGACCGAGACTCGAACCCGGGACCCTTGGCTTTCCGGGCCAAGTGCTCTACCAACTGAGCTACCAAGGCGAGTTGCGATCTAGAAGCAAATTTTTCTCTTATATACATTGTAATTCCCTCGTGCCAAATGCTTGAAACCGTAGCTTCTATCTTTGCAAATGGCGGCTTCTTAGTTAAGAAGACGTTTATTGGGAATTTAACACTACTTTATAAAGCCAGTAGGGCTTCTATTGACGATTTTATTATTAATTTAACACTTCTCACTGAAGGATAAATTATATTTGAAGAGAAAAATGTTTGCCTAGACCGAGACTCGAACCCAGGACCCTATTTATGTGCAGTAAACCTGTTGCTTTAATATAATTATCGATGTGTGTTTCTTTCTGGTAGATTCCAAATTCTATTTTCCTTTTCTCTTCATTCCTGATGAATTTAAGGTCTAAAAATTATTTCATGGTTATTTTCCACTTCCATAGTACATTCAATTTTTTTTTATTATTATTAAATGATTAAAACAGAAAAATCTAAGGAACTCACAATTTGGGACAAAATTTACATCTGCAAGAATAAAAAGAAAGCCATGAATTTTGAAATTCCCAGTGAAAGAGAAAAAAAAATTGATTTGGAGGTTTTTATTATTCATTTCATACATCTCAATGATGGATAAATCATATTTGAAGAGAAAAATTATACACTCAGATCGGGACTCGAACCCAGGACCTTTGGCTTTCTAGGCTAATGCTCTACCGACTGAGCTATCTGGACAAGTTCCAATCTAAATGCAAATTTTTCTCTTATATACTCTATTAATTCCCGTGCACCAAATGCTATGAAACCTTTGCTTCTATCTTGCAAATGACGGATTCTTTATTAAGAAGAAATTTATTTGGGAATTTTACAGTACATTATAAAGATAGTATGGCTTCTTTTGATGTTTTTATTATTCATTTCATACATCTCAATGATGGATAAATCATATTTGAAGAGAAAAATTATATGCTCATACTGAGACTCGAACCCAGGACCTTTGGCTTTCTAGGCTAATGCTCTACCGACTGAGCTATCTGGGCGAGTTCCAATCTAAACACAAATTCTTCTCTTATATACTCTATTAATTCCCGCGCACCAAATCCTATGAAACCTTTGCTTCTATCTTGCAAATGGCAAGCTTCTTTATTAAGAAGACATTTATTTGGGAATTTTACATTACATTATAAAGCTAGTATGGCTTCTTTTGATGTTTTTATTATTAATTTCATACATCTCAATTATGGATAAATCATATTTGAAGAGAAAAAGTATATGCTCAGACTGGGACTCGAACCCAGGACCTTTGGCTTTCTAGGCCAATTAATGCCTTCAGACGAATGAGAATTGTATAAGTGGAAAGAAATGTTGACGTTCTTATTGGTGCTTGAATGGCGTAAATGGTATCGCACTAGAATCAGATATTCAGGGTTCAAGCCCTGGTTTGAGCATTAATTTTTCTTTTTTAAATTAGATTCTTTTATCCAGGATTGGAAAATGTTAATTCAATTAAAAACATTAAAAATATGAATCTTTACCGCTAAAAAGTAATGTATAAATTCTAAATAAAAATACTTCTGAATAGAAGATGTCAGTCGGCATGATGGTAGCAACATCTATCAGCCTTCAGATGAACAAGAATTGTATAAGTTGGAAGAATTGTTGACATTCTTACCAGTGCTTGAATGGTGTAATTGGTATTGCACTAATGTATAGAATAAGAGATCCAGGATTTGAAAATGATAATTTAAATAAAAACACCAAAAAAATTATAATGAAATTACTTCCTGAGATATCAATTGTCCTCAACATTAAAATTCATTGAAATTATTTTAAAATACAATAGGAAGTAACATTAAGAGATTTAATATAATAAATTTGGGAATTTTATCATTAAAATATGTTTTTTTAAACACAGCACTACAGTTGAGTCGTGAAAACAGCTGAAGATGGAAAAGATGGTTCTCCGATACTGCGGTGCTGTGTTTAAAAAAACATAGATATATGAGGTAAGAAGAATTACGATTCATTTGATTCTTATTAAGAGCTTTGTTTAATAATTGAAATATTTTGTCTGTTTATTCTTACCTCTTATAGTTGTTTTTGTCGAATATATGTTTGAAGGCTTCTTAGCCTCGTCGTCAGTGATTACACACTAATCGAATCTGTAATCGCTGACGATGGGGCTAAGAAGCCTTGAAACATATGTTCGACAAAAACAGCTATAAGAGGTAAAGCCTTGAAACATATGTTCGACAAAAACAACTATAAGAGGTAAGAATGCACAGACAAAACATTTTAATCATTCATTGAAATTGTCTAGGCGTTTCAGAACTACTTGTTCCATAATAAATAAGGAGTATATTACCTCAATTTGGAAATAAGAGCGTTGAAAATTCAATTAGATTGTAGAAGAATTAAATAACATTACATTGGTTCCGAATGATAGACTGGTTTCATTTGACATTATCTCTTTATTCCCTAGTATTCCTATTGAAGAATGCTTAATGCTAACTAAACTTTGTATTGACAATAATTTCCTCACCTTTAATGGTAAATTTTTTAAACAGATTTCTGGATTGGCAATGGCAAATCCACTTTCTCTATTTTTGGTCAATTTATTTATGGGTAGATTCGTGAACGTGATTTTATTTTAAAATTTTAAGATTTCGATGTTTTTGGGAATTTGGCGGCATTATTCTAAAAAATATAAGGGTCGTATGTTAGAACATTATTCTCTACTCAAATTACTTCCAATCACTAGTGAGCTGATTCACCGTGAGCAATTGCTGAGAACGAATTAACGGCCGACTTATCGGTCATGCACGAGCGTCGACGTTTTCGTAATATTGGCAACGAATTACCCAGAATTCTCAGCGATAAAACCACTTCCGTTATTTTCGTTGCTATAGAGGAATGGAATTTATGCTTGCATCCCGCAAATAATACCGTATACAAACACGTCTGCGACACGCAATATTACGCCGATTCTCCTGTTCTTCCAGTTGAATTCTTTGGTAGACTCTATCAAATTCCTCTTCTCCGTGTATACCGAAAACATGATCGAAGTCTTCAAGGTCCGACATCTTGGATAAATGTTGGATAAAGCAGCAAAGTACATCGATTACCATCGGTTCCCGTTCGGTTCCCTTCGGGATTTTAATTTGAGTTGCTCATGTAAGGTACCTCCGCAGGTAGCTTACAAATTTAACCAATTATTATCGCATGAACAGATTTCTGAGTAAGCAAAATCGTATTAGCATACAACTTGCTCAGCAGAGAAGGCATTTTACTGTCTAATGCGTCCAAACATGCGACCCTAAATATTTTTCTTTTTAATCCTAGTTTAGTATATTAAACCCAATAAGATTGATATATCCAGTAGTTTAAGGTCAACTTTTAGCTTGTACAATTGATATCGATTTTAATACACTAAAATGCATACAATTTTAATCGTCATTAATTTGTAAGCAACATTTACCTTTTAAGAAAAAACAACTGGTGGGTGACAGACCTCAGTTCAGAGATCCATAAAGCCACAAGAGACAAGAGGATGGTAATTGAAACATAGGTTAACGAAATAAAGTATTTATTATAAAATAAATAAGCACGTTCATATGGAATATCTTAAAATAATATTTCAGTTTAGGTTGAACTAATCAGATCACTCACACTTGAAACTTTATAGTAATTTCTAATGATAAAATTCCTAAATAATTACGCAATGTCTCCATTATGGAGAGCGAGAGACACAGTTGTTGCTCATTGTATCATTTTCCCTTGTCTGGCTTGACAAAGAAATTGCAGCGTAATATAAGCCTTGGAGGCAGTTACTAGAACATCCTCGATAGTCTAGCATAATTTAAGGTGGCAGCCATGAGTGAACAAAGACCACCTTTTAATATAAGTATCGACCAATACAAAAATTTCATAATTAATTAATGCCTCCCATGTAAAGGAGGAGGACATATAGTACCAACCTTATCCAAATGAAACCGCTAAGATAAATGAATGACTTGCATTTATATAGAACAATAGAATGTCTGATGCAACAAGCAGGTGTTCGCAGTAAGTGGAACTTTCCATGAAATATTTATGTAAAAGTGAATTATGTAACATACATATTGCACACCCATGTGCAAATCATATAAAACTTAAAATCAAATTATTATTATTATTATATTAAAATGAGAGTAAGGATAAGAATCTTCCAGCAACTTTGGTGAGTATCTTGCATTCTTAGGTTTCAATCTCCGCCTTCGATCACTCACCACAACACAATACTGAGAAATAGATCTTTCTGAGTCCATATTTGAAGTTGGATACCAGATGGCTTCAAGAGATGTATTTACAAACTCGGTACTCTTCCCTGAAAGAGCAAATCATTTTGCAAATGTCTACATGGGTACACTCTGTGATTGTTTCAACTCTTCTTTTATGAGGCCTTGGAGAACAACATAGCCTTTATAGAGTTAGAAGATTCAATGGCACATGCATATGACAATTTCTTCACTTCCACATGGCACTGTCAGCACTGAGAATTTGATTACTAAGTGTTCTGGGGTCAAATAATTACTAACTGCTGCAAACACCAATTTTGAAGGGTCTTCTGCAATCAAGTTTTTCAGCTTCTTAAGACTTTTGTGCAGTAGTTTTCAACTGGTTCACCACTTCAGTTTTCCTGAGAGCTATCCATCTCTTGCAACAAAGTTGTGAGTTGTGTTGAGAATGCTCCCAACGATTCATTGCCTCATTATGAACACATTATTGTCGCAGGTAATTTTAATACAAATCATCTTCAGACTGACTCACCAGCCATAAAACTTAAAAATATGTTCCAAAGCTTTAATATGACCATTGTTCCTCTCTCTCCCATACATCTAGAGAAAGTACTGACATATGGACAAATTCCTGCTCCCGGCATATCTGCTCATGACATTGTATTCGTAGAATACCCACTCCAATGTCCTAAAAGACGCTCTAAATTGATTATGTACAGAAACTTATAAATTATAGACAAGACTAAACTAAAATCAGACACTTTAGAACTATTAAGTTATGTAGATAGGAAATAACACTATGAGGTTCTTTAATATTGTTTATTTTTTATTATTTCACTCACCTCATACTTCATAAATCATAGCAGACCCTGGGTTTCTTCACGTAATTTTGTGACATTGTCAATGCTGCGTCACGTTCACAACTGACGTCCAACGGCCTTCTATCCTGCAGACTGACCTCCGCGCCATCTGGTGGCCGACCGAAGAATTTCCAAATCAGTCCTCTTTCTTTATAACCGGGTATTTCAAAATTCATAGTTGTATTTTCATTCTTGCATATGTAAATTTTTTCCCCAAATTGTGAGTTCCTTCGGTTTTTCCAATTGTTTAAGTAATTTTGTTTTGGTTTCTATTCTATGTTTTTCTGACCAGGCATATGCAGCTATTGCAGATTTTTCGGTTTCTCCATTTTTAACATTTCTGAGGTGTTCTTTTAATCTTGTATTTAGATTCCTTTTTGTTTTTCCTATGTATATCTTTTCACAATCTTTACAATTAATTTGATAAATTCCCGATTTTTTGCAGTCTTCAATTTTTTCATTTTTTGTTTGTTTTATTAAATTACCTAAGCTGTAATCATTTTTCGGTGCTAATTTAATGTTGAATTTGTTGAAAATTTTTTGAAACTTGTCAAATACGAAAGGATGGTATGTGAACTTCTTGAATTTTTTGCCTATATTTTTATCTGTCTGAAGAGTACTTTCATTGATGACTTTTTGTTCTTTGAATTTATTTATTTTCTTGTGTATCATTTTCTTGTGAAAACACATTATCCTTAGCAATTTGTATGATGTGTTCTTTCTCTTTATTGTAATTTTCTTTGCTCATGGGGACATTCACAAGTCTGTGTGTTAAACTATTAAATACTGCCTGTTTGTGTGAAAAATGGTTAAATCCAGTAGCTTTTATATAATTGTCGATGTGAGTTTCTTTTCTGTAGATTCCAAATTCTATTTACTTTTTTTCTTCATTCCTAATCAATTTAAGGTCTAAAAATGGTATTTCATGATTATTTTCTATTTCCACTGTAAATTTGATTGTTTTATTTTGAATATTTAACAGTTTAATGGCATCTTCTAATTGTTTCTCTTTTACTATTGCTATGATATCATCTACGTATCTTCTCCAAAATTTAAACATCAAAGGATGTGCTTTAGTTACATGACATTCAAAATTCCCCATAAACATGTCTGCTAAGAATGGTGATAATGGATTTCCCATTGCGAGTCCTGATTTTTGTCTAAAGTATTTTCCTCTAAAGGTGAAGAACATTTGATTTAAGCATAATTTTGTTAGTTTTATGTATTCTTTAACGCTATCATCATCTAATTTGTTTTCTTTCAACCATTTTTCTAAAATTTTCAAAGTTGTGTCAGTCGGTATGTTTGTGAATAATGAAGTAACATAGCTGATATTGAAATTGCTATAGATGACATGAATTTTGAAGAACAAACAATAATCAGAAAAGAATGTGGGGAAGTTATTGAAAAAATTAAAAACACAAAACTAAAAAACATATGTAAAACAAACATGAAGAAAATAAGAAACATTAATAATAAAAATGTTGTTTTTTCAAAGTCAGACAAAGGGAATAATTTGGTAATTTTGGATAAAGACGATTATAATGATAGGATGGAGAATTTATTAAAGGGGGAAGAATATGAAGAAATTAAAACAAATCCTCTCGCAAAAACAATTAAAGAAGTTGAAACCAGCCTAAAATCAATTAAAAAAATTATGACACAAAAGGAAAAGTTTAAATTAAAAATACCAAATCCCAGAAACCCCAACATTCATGGTCTTCCTAAAATCCACAAAGACGGAAAGAAAAATGAGACCTATCATCAACAATATCAATTCACCGACATATAACATATCCAAATGGCTTAACAATAAATTTAAAGGTATGGAAAAATTTGAAAATTTAGCAGTAGAAAATTCTTACCAATTAGTTGAGAAATTAGAAAATGTAGAAATAGAACCTTCAGAAAGATTGGTCTCATTTGATGTTACTTCATTATTCACAAACATACCGACTGACACAACTTTGAAAATTTTAGAAAAATGGTTGAAAGAAAACAAATTAGATGATGATAGCGTTAAAAGAATACATAAAACTAACAAAATTATGCTTAAATCAAATGTTCTTCACCTTTAGAGGAAAATACTTTAGACAAAAATCAGGACTCGCAATGGGAAATCCATTATCACCATTCTTAGCAGACATGTTTATGGGGAATTTTGAATGTCATGTAACTAAAGCACATCCTTTGATGTTTAAATTTTGGAGAAGATACGTAGATGATATCATAGCAATAGTAAAAGAGAAACAATTAGAAGATGCCATTAAACTGTTAAATATTCAAAATAAAACAATCAAATTTACAGTGGAAATAGAAAATAATCATGAAATACCATTTTTAGACCTTAAATTGATTAGGAATGAAGAAAAAAAGTAAATAGAATTTGGAATCTACAGAAAAGAAACTCACATCGACAATTATATAAAAGCTACTGGATTTAACCATTTTTCACACAAACAGGCAGTATTTAATAGTTTAACACACAGACTTGTGAATGTCCCCATGAGCAAAGAAAATTACAATAAAGAGAAAGAACACATCATACAAATTGCTAAGGATAATGGTTTTCACAAGAAAATGATACACAAGAAAATAAATAAATTCAAAGAACAAAAAGTCATCAATGAAAGTACTCTTCAGACAGATAAAAATATAGGCAAAAAATTCAAGAAGTTCACATACCATCCTTTCGTATTTGACAAGTTTCAAAAAATTTTCAACAAATTCAACATTAAATTAGCACCGAAAAATGATTACAGCTTAGGTAATTTAATAAAAACCAACAAAAATGAAAAAATTGAAGACTGCAAAAATCGGGAATTTATCAAATTAATTGTAAAGATTGTGAAAAGATATACATAGGAAAAACAAAAAGGAATCTAAATACAAGATTAAAAGAACACCTCAGAAATGTTAAAAATGGAGAAACCGAAAAATCTGCAATAGCTGCACATGCCTGGTCAGAAAAACATAGAATAGAAACCAAAACAAAATTACTTAAACAATTGGAAAAACCGAAGGAACTCACAATTTGGGAAAAAATTTACATATGCAAGAATGAAAATACAACTATGAATTTTGAAATACCCGGTTATAAAGAAAGAGGACTGATTTGGAAATTCTTCGGTCGGCCACCAGATGGCGCGGAGGTCAGTCTGCAGGATAGAAGGCCGTTGGACGTCAGTTGTGAACGTGACGCAGCATTGACAATGTCACAAATTACGTGAAGAAACCCAGGGTCTGCTATGATTTATGAAGTATGAGGTGAGTGAAATAATAAAAAATAAACAATACTTTAGAACTACCTTGGTACACAATATGGAATCTTGGATCAGTTGATGAAAAAGTAGACACATTTAATACACTGATACTACAACTGTATGACAGACATGCGCCAATAAAAACCTGATGATTCACCCACCCCCTGCTCCCTGGATGAATGACTCAATATGTGAACTTATGTCAAAACAAGACAAAGTATACCGTACATACAGACGACACAAAAATCACGAGAATTGGCAACTGTACAAACAACTTAGAAACACAGCTACAAAACTATATGCAGTGCCAAACTACGACACGCCCACAGTATAATCGGACCTGAAATAAGTGCGCGGGACACTTGGCGAAATCTCTGTACAATGGGACTTAGACAGTTGAATCCCCCAACTGACTATAGAAATTTCTGTACATGATTTAAATGAACATTTTACCTCATTACCCTTGACACCTCCAGACAACAAGACTAAAATAGACATTCTTAAAGATTTATCCCCATGCCCCCACATAGGAAGAGAAAAATTTTACTTTTACGACATTTTGCCTATAGACGTTAAAAAAGCACTCAAGCGGATTAAATCCAATGCACAAGGAACAGATGGCATCAGTATTTTAATGCTAAATAAAATCATTGACATTATACTACCCACAGTGACTCATATTTTTAATGCCTGCCTTATAACTTCTATCTTTCCTACTGTATGGAAACAGTCTAGGGCTCGGCTTATACCTAAAATAAGTACACCTACTAACTGTAATGACTTCCAACCGATTAGCATCCTTCCAACATTATCTAAAGCACTGGAACATATTGTACATAAGCAAATGACTGAATATCTCCAAGCAAATCACCTCCTTGATCCTTATCAATCCGGCTTTAGATTTGGTCATAGCACAACAACAGCTTTGTTAAAAATTACTGAAGATATTCGTGAAGCCATGGACAGACGTGAATTGACTCCTTTAACCTTACTTGACTTCAGCAAAGCTTTTGATACAGTAGGCCACGACTTACTTTTGATAAAGCTCAAGCACCTACACTTGTCTGACAGCACTGTATCCTGGTTTGACTCATACCTGCATGGGCATCAACAATACGTTTCACTAAACTCTAGATTTTCGTCTTGGTGCAACGTGCAGGCGGGAGTCCCCCAGGGCAGTGTTCTCGGACCTCTTCTTTTCTCAATCTGCATAAATGACTTACCAACTGTACTAAAGCACTGTGGTTATCACCTCTATGCTGATGATCTCCAAATTTACCTACATTCACCTCCTCATTCTTTCTATAACAGCTTGACGGAAATGAATGACGATCTCATATCCATCTTTAACTGGTCTTCAAGTATCGGTCTAAATCTAAATCCTATCAAATCACAAGTAATTCTAATGGGACAACAAAGACTGCTTGCAACCTTTGACTTATTTACAGTTCCACACATTACTAAATAATATAATTATTCCTTATTCTTCTTCAGTAATAGATCTTGGACTACATCTAGAAGCAAAGTTAACCTAGCAAACACAAGCGAAACACATATGTAAAAAGACTTTCTCCATCTTACATTATCTTAGACATTTAAAGAATTTTCTCCCAGTTTCGTTAAAACAAATCCTTGTGCAGAATCTTGTGTTGCCACACTTCGATTATTGTGACATTATGTGGAAAGCAACGGGAAGCTACCACACCTACAATTCCCTAGTAAAGCTGCAAAGCATAGCATGAAAATGCTATGATTGCAGTGAATGACCTGTCCTCTGGCAGAATTACTATGGATGGATATATAATGATCTAAACTATGACTTGTCGCAGAGACTGCAGCTTGTTCATAATGCTTGCATTCGATTCATTTTCAATATCCACTATTATGACCATATTTCCGAACACTTCAATAACCTCTCTTGGCTCCGTCTTACTGACAGACGTAAATTGCACTCTCTTTCACTACTTTTCAAGCTTCTGAATTCCTATACTCCTACTTACCTGGCGTCCAGATTTGAGAAGTTATCCTCTTACCACAATATTGACACTAGGTCACAAGATAACAGTCTGCTAACAATTCCTCTTCATAGAACTTCTTCTTCCTTCACAGTAGCCTCTGTCCGCTCCTGGAATTTCCTTCCTCAAGATATCAGGGGTTGCCGCACACTTGCTACTTTTAAGTCATGCTTATACAGTTACCTGTTGTCTAGTAATTAATTTTTCTCTATTCATTTAAATTTATACTATGTCATTAATAATTTTAATAATTTTTTTATATATCTTGTACATATTATACATTAAATTTGTTAAATCTAGAGTAAATCAAAATACATTATAAATATTAATTGTATTTTATTTATAACATGTAATTGTTCATGTTTATTCTAATTGAGATGTAAGACTTTTTTTTTTCTTAAACCTGGTTGAGTGGCAGACAAGGCCTTAAGGCCTTAACTCTGCCAGGTAAAATAAAGCTATTATTATTATTATTATTATTATTATTATTATTATTATTATACCTCTTTTGTTAATAAATCAAGCATGTTCTCCATAACCTAGTTTGGAATGAAGAACATGAGCTGTGGGATAACTGTTACCTTCTGAGAAGCTAATGAAATTAACAAATTGTTGCAGTTATCAGCAACAAATTGAGCCTGAACTTTTGCGATGGCTAAGAATTGGGGTCTTACATCTTTAAGAAACTTCATGCCACTGTTTTCTTTATCCAGCTGGTCCATAAATTCCAATATGTCATCAAGATATTTATATATATATATACTTTGCAGCTTCAAACCATATGTTCTATCTAGTTCGTACTGGCATGGGAAAATGCCTAACTTTTCCATGGCCATTCTCATATTCCTCACGAAGTAAGTCAAGATTCAAATGCTTCCTTTTTCTTGTATTGAGAAATTCAGCTTTTGTTTTAGCAACAGTTATGTTCAATTCATCTAGGCTGCATTGAAAAATCTGACCCATGAAGTTGATTTTGTGGGCTCAGCATTGAATATAGGTAAGTTTCTCCCCCAATAAGCATTTTAGAGTATTGACACATAAAGTCATGTACCGAGCTGAGTCGGTAATAATCCCTAGCACATTGTCATATCCAACTTCATATTTATTTAAAGTGTCCACAATACTTTGAGTACATGTTGAACCGGTGGCTTTGTCAAGCACAGCACTGGCAGCCAAGTAAACTCCTTGCTGATTCGTGGTCTCCAAAAGATGAAACAGAATATTAAATATGCAGTTCCCAGACTTGTCAGTTTCATCACACATGGTGAAAAGTTTTTTGTCCTTTACTATTTGTATCAATTCCTCCACTTTTTTGTCCCAATAATTGGTATGTAATGTTACCGAATTCTATCTGCAGAAGACAAGTCACAACTGCCCTTTATGTATTTGCCCAACCATTCTCTAATCTTGGGATGATCCAACTTTTTGACAGAAATTCCTGCACTCAAAAATGCCTCCATAGTGTCAACAATGAACTCTGTTTTGTCTTCTTTTGCTTTTTTAGCCTGTAAAAAGGACCCTTCAACAGATAATTGGTCCTTCATTGATGTCTTCTTATTCTTAGCGTTTTTGTGAGTTTCACTGCCTATATGTTTTAGCAATGTGCCCTTTCTTTCATATTCTAGTATTTTGTCACAGTACCGGCACATCAATATTTTTTTATCATTTACAATAAACTTTCACTGCTGAATTAGTGTGCCCTACATGTGGCTGACACACTTGGTTTTGGCATGACAATAGGTAGAAAATTAAAAAACAAAAGATTGTAAAAATTATTTGAGACTTAAGCAAAACACAAACTGACCAAGATATACATTTCACATTCACTGAATGTATCTGATGATTGAAACAAAGTTTGAAGGGGGAATTAAAATTGCACGTGAGCATTGTTGTTCAAACTTTCGGTATTTGTTTTGTTACACTTTGTTAAAAATCCATGTTATAGATATGTAATCCAATACAAAAAATATGTTTATGTAATTAAATTCTGTTTTAATTAAATTGAGGATAATAATATTTATCAATATGATAAAATTACTCGTGGTCCATTGTTGACTTATTCAAATTTGGCAGTGCTATTATTATATACTTGTCTACAATGTTAACAAAATCACCTTCTTTATCCTTGTCACTTCATTTCATTCACATATGGTGCTATAGTTCAATTTCTGTGAACATACCCTCATTTTATAATACTTTGAACTTTTGCTCGCCGTTGCTTCAGCATCTTTCAGAGATGTTTTTAGGTTCTTGGGGTGCAGCATTTGAAGTTAAAAAACAGAACACTTTTGTTCTCCAAATCTGTCTGACAAAGCTGTGTGAAAGGAATCCAAGTAGGAATTTAAAGTGACCACCTTAAAGTAATCTTTGGAATTACATTGTAGATTAGCCCCAATGTGTCTGCTTATTAGATATTCTTGGTAGTGTGATTTCTACACCTAGAGTTTCCACTCTTTCATGATGCCTTTGGAGATCTCATAACCTTTTTTTGCGATGATCTGTTATCAAGCGTTTATTGCTTTCAACATGGGTCGTGCATTTAATTAAATCTATAGCCACGGCTTGCAGTGAATTAACGACAGGTTCCAAATTACTAGAATATTTTGCTATCAGGCACAAACAAAATATGAAAGTGCTTCTACTTGCAGCAGCATGCAACTGATCAACTTGTTTTCGGCTTGGTGCATTTCTTTCTACGGCTATCAATTTCAGGCCATTCATCAATTCCAATAAGTGTTTCTTAAATATCCCAATACTTTTATATTTTTGCGACCAACGTGTTTCACAGAGTATGGGGATGCTTGAGATGTGCTGTCTTCTCAAAGGCAACTCTCGAAAAAGTTTATAATATCCTTAATTGTAGCTATCGTATTTCCCACCTTGGGCACACTATTCAAATCATTTACCACAAGAATGATTTTGTGGCTCGCACAGTGGATGTAAGTACCTTTGGGAAAAAACTCGCACAGATGTTTCTGGACCCCGTCGTATTATTCTGCCATTGTTGAGCAACCATCATAGTCCTGGCCGACACATTTGTGCAAGTCAATGTCCATCTCTTTGAAAAAAACCTAATTTCTGCAACAATAGATTGGGCGTCCATTCTTTTCAGTTCAACAAAGCCAAAAAACACTTCTCAAATTTTATTCACTTTCTCGTCAAAAAACCACACATCAATGGACAATTGCTCCTTTCCAGAAATGTCACAGCTTTTTATCAGCTAAAACACTTTTTTATATCACATGCAATCATTTTGTTTACCTCAAGTCATCATCATCATCATGTGGGCCTTGGCTGCCTTCAGTAGCTTATGCCAGACTTCCCTCTTCTGAACTTCATTCTTCCAGTTTTTTTATTTTTGAAATCTTAATATCTTGAATTATATTACCTCCCATCTTAATTTAGGTCTTCCAACTTTTCTGGCCAATAAAGGTTGCTCATTGTAAATTTCTTTTGTATTCTTTTTGCTGCCCATATGAATAATGTGTCCAGCCCATGCCAATCTATTAGTTTTAACAAAATTCAGACATACAGTTTATGCAATTCATTATTATACTTCTTTCTCATCAGATTTCAACATCGTCCAAGTTTCTGTTGCATATGTTAACACTGGTCTAAGGAGAACTTTATACATGAGTATTTTTGTATTTCTAGATATAAACTGAGATCTAAACATTTTTCTGAGTCCAAAAAAGCATTTGTTTGCAGCCATGATCCGTAGATGAATTTCAGCCGAATTTTCATTTATACAATTTACTTCAGATGCTAGATAAATAAAGCTATGAACTAGTTCAAATTTATTTATGCCAACTTCCAAACTAGATGGGCATACTTCACATTTACATTTAATCACCAGCATATGTTTTGTCTTGGCCTGGTTAATTTTAAGATTGATCCTTTTTGCTGCCTTCTCCAGGCTAATAAATGCATCCTTCATGGCTAATTCACTTCTCCCTATTATATCTATTGTATTTCAAGTCACATAATACAATCAATTCATTTTTAATTTGTGGAGAAAGGTAGGTAGCATTCTTGGTGTTTAAATGAGGTGTTAAGATTATATCACCGGCATAAATTTCCCACTGAATCAAATCCCTGAAGACACCTTCGTCCATTGTTTTGCTCCTTAAATTCAAGTCATGCAAGCCACAGAAGCAAGTGGTATGCAAGATGGAAGCCAAATATTTCAAGTTATCCACTGGAGTCTTCTTATAGCCACTTACGAGTTTTTGGCTAACAGGAACCTCACTTAAAAACAAGCGTGCTGACTGTGCAGCTTCCACATGCCAGCGGCTCTCACAATGTTTTTTTGGCAAATTCATGCATTTTGAAAAACTTCTGGAAGGCTCTCACTATGAATGACCCTTTAACGTCCCTCACAGTATGTGGGGAAAGAAAACACAATATATACATATTTTACCTTAGAGTTTTGCGGAATACTTTAGCCAGGATAAGTACTCTTGGATCCAACATTGCTTGAATTTCCGTTTTAAATGTTCAGCATCTTTGCTGAAATTGTAGCTTTTGAGTGGATTCCAGAATTTTCACTTTATCTTCTTTACTCATTAGCTCTATTCTCCCGAACCAGTTGCCAATATCATTAGGTGGGTAAATCTTGTTTGGATGTGATGAATTCTAAACTATCCAGGAAAAAATAATATTGCAATGATACAACTTGTATGGGTACTTACCAAAGAATTTTCTTATATCCATTTTTACGCTTACACGCATGTATATGCGTAGTTCAACGTTAAAGCATGAGTCTAGAACCTTCGAGTAAAGAATGTGCCAATTGGATAATATTATTTGAGCTTATCAAACACACTAGAAAATACAAGACATAGGCATGGTGAACCTTTGACGAATCGCGGTAAGTGGGTGTTGGCCAATATAAAGCTGTAAAAAAAGGCATTAATTACATAAGTGTGTGCGGCCAATGAAGAGTCAAGGTCAGGTGAAGCTTTTACAAGCATCTAGGCACTGAAAAACAAACTCAGGTACTCAGCTGAAATTCGAGAAGTGAATACTCCATTAGCCATTCATAATAGAGGTATAGAATTTTCTGGCGTACTGGTGATGCTGATGTTCTGTGGGACCGATACTTGATAAATTGATATATCACATCGATTGGGCTTGGCAGGCTTATTATTACTTTTTTTTTAGATCTATTTTTATCATTTTACTCCTAATTTTGGATAGAATAAAATCTCCTTCTATCCAGTGTTAATTGGTTGAAATTCAAGTTGCACCCACCTCGCTATGCCCATGCATGGAAGCTTCTTGTAGGAAAATGCCCAGTTGGTAGACCAAGAATGAGGTGGGAGAATAACATTATACATGATTTGAGTGAAGTAGATTACACAGGGAATGATTGGGAAACATTAGTTCAGGATAGGGATGTATGGAGAGCTTAAATCTATGTGGCCATGAACGTATGGGTTCAATAGTGCCAGTGAGTTTATCTCATTTCAAATACCTAGGAACAATAATCATAAACAGGAATGAGATGCACAAAGAATTTGAACATAGGCTCGATTCTAGAAATGCATGCTATTATGTATTACAGGGATTATTGTCGTCCCAACTTCTCTAAAATAAACATTAAACTGAAAATATATAAATCTGTTATTTTTTTTCAGTTACATGGCTGTGTAACAATCAATTTTAAACCACACAAATGTCAAAAACACTATATTCTTAACATCTGTAACACCAGAAGAATTATTTAAAATAATTAACAAACTGAAAAATAGTTTATCTTGTGGAATTAATGAAATACCAGACCTTATTGTTAAAAGATGTTCCAGTTTACTGATAACACCACTTCTAGACGTCTCAAATTCATCACTGATCACAGGGAAATTTCCTAAAATTTTTAAAACAGCGAAAGTTCGTCCAATATTAAGAAAGGTCATAAATTTAATATTGAAAATTATAGACCTATATCACTACTATTAGTTTTCTCTAAAATTCTTGAAAAAGGTATGTATAATAGACTGGTTCCCTTCCTAGAATCAAATTATGTGCTTTCTGGTTCTCAATATGGATTTCGTAAATGTACAGGAATCAACAATGCTACACAATCATTTACAGAATCAATATTCAAAGCTAAAGATAATAGAGAACAAACAATAGGGCTTTTTTAGATCTTAGTAAAGCATTTGACATGGTTAAACATGAAATTTTAATCAGAAAACTAAATACATTTGGTATTAGGGGACTGGCAGAAAAATGGTTTATTTCATATTTAAGTAACAGAACACAAATAGTTGAAACTCAACATCTATGGAGCATGGAGTACCCCATGAATCAATTCTGGGTCCAATCCTTTTTTCTTATATTATTAATGATCTTCCCATAATTATGTCCGAAGCCAAAACTATATTATTTGCAGATGACACTAACATCATACTCAGTGATGTTTTTATTATTGATTTAACATTTCTCAATGAAAGATAAATTATATTTGAAGAGAAAAATTTTCGCCAGACCGGGACTCGAACCCGGGACCATTGGCTTTCCGGGCCAAGTGCTCTACCAACTGAGCTACCGAGGCAAGTTACGATCTAGATGCAAATTTTTCTCTTATATATGTTGTAATTCCCGGTCTAGGCGAAAATTTTTCTCTTCAAATATAATTTATCATACTCAGTGATGATAATAATGATCTACAACTGAAGATAGATAAAACATCAACAAATCTAGAACAATGGCTAGTAAACAATAAACTCAAATTAAACGTATATATGTATTTCAATCAAAATCTGAATAATACCATCAACATTATGCTTAATGACACCTTAATAAAAGATGCAAATTGTGCCAAATTTTTAGGTGTATGGATTGATTCTAATCTGTCATGGGAATGCCATATACAACACTTATCTGAAAAACTTAACCGATTATGCTATGCGATTCGCATCCTCACTAGAATATTACCAGAGGAAGTATTAAAAACTATATTTTGGATACATACATTCACAGTTAACATATGGTATAATACTATGGGGATCATCATCAAAATTACAAAAAATAATTATTAAAATCATGAAGAAAGCACCATTTTGAACAGGAAGTGAGAAACTCTTCAAAGAACTAAACATATTACATCTTCCTTGTATTTACATTTTAGAATCAGTTCGCTTTTATTCATAAAAATTTAAAACTCTTCAAAATAAATTCAGATTTACATGAACATAACACTAGAATATCTAACAATATACACCTAAATTGTCACAGGCTTACCAAAAGTATTAACAGCATATCACATAGAGCAGTGGTACTCACTAGAAATTACAAGAGAGCCAAATATAAGAAACCATATCTGTTCGAGAGCCGCACCAAATTTCACAGTTCTCAGTCTTGGTAATACGCAGCTTTTTTTTTTTACATTTATGGACAAAACACAATTACTGATTACTGTCATTTAATTTTTGTTAATAATTAACTTTTTATTATTATTATTACGGTACTGTAGATAATTTTAAGGCAACTTACAGTTGTGTAGATTACTGCTGTGAAGTTGATGGTCGAATTCTGCTATTCTCCTGCACAATTTTGTCAATATGAGCTCGTTGATTTGCCACACATATCCGCAGCAGGTTTTCCAAGTTCACATTGGTGAGACGAGATCTATGTTTACCCTTGATGAACTTGATCTTACTGAAAGTCATTTCACAAACATACGTTGATCCAAAAAGACACAGAATTTTATATGCACACAACACCAAGTTTTCGAACTGTTTTTCTGGAACTGTATTCCAAAACTCTAAAATTGAATTTGTTTTTCGTTTCTCTTGAAAAATACCTTCCAGTTCTGAATCCTGCTGGAGATCAATAAGTTCATTTTTTAGATTTCTAATCTCAGGACCAAAAATTGACAACCCAGTTACATCTGTTGTCGTTATTGACCAGGGATTTTCAACTAATCGAAATGGGTTTCGAAACTTTCTAAAATCATTAAATCTTGCGCTGAAATCATGGTGTAGTACAGTGAGCAATTCTATGAAGGGTTGCAAGTTTATTTCTTCCTCTGAACATTCTTCAATAAGATGTTGAAAACATGGGAAACTAGTGAAATCATTATTACTAAGTTCTTCTGTATACATTTTTAATTTTTCTTCTAAAGAAAAAATTGCACTTGTGAGCTGAGTAATAAGTTTATTTGTACCTTGCATTTTAATTTGGACATCATTCAGTATTCCTGTTATGTCAGCCAGGAAGTCAACTTTTAACCGCCATGAAGAAGAGTCTAGTTCAGGGTATTCTTTATCTCGTTCACTTAAAAAGGTTTTATTTCATGGCGAAGATTAAAAAATCGTTCCAAAACTCTTCCTTTACTCAGCCACCTGACCTCACTGTGATAAATAACATCATCATACTGTGAATTAAGCTCTTTGAGAAATTCTATGAATTGCCTATGATTTAGTTCACGTGATCTAATGAAATTAACAATGTTAACGATTTTATTATTAATTTAACACTTCTCATTGAAGGATAAATTATATTTGAAGAGAAAAATTTTCGCCTAGACCGGGACTCGAACCCGGGACCCTTGGCTTTCCGGGCCAAGTGCTCTACCAACTGAGCTACCGAGGCGAGTTACGATCTAGATGCAAATTCTTCTCTTATGTACGTTGTAATTCCCTCGCGCCAAATGCTTGAAACCATAGCTTTTATCTTTGCAAATGGCGGCTTCTTAGTTAAGAAGACATTTATTGGGAATTTAACACTACTTTATAGCCAGGCTATATTTGCAAAGATAAAAGCTATGGTTTCAAGCATTTGGCGCGAGGGAATTACAACGTACATAAGAGAAGAATTTGCGTCTAGATCGTAACTCGCCTCGGTAGCTCAGTTGGTAGAGCACTTGGCCCGGAAAGCCAAGGGTCCCGGGTTCGAGTCCCGGTCTAGGCGAAAATTTTTCTCTTCAAATATAATTTATCCATCAATGAGAAGTGTTAAATTAATAATAAAATCGTCAATAGAAGCCCTACTGGCTATAAAGTAGTGTTAAATTCCCAATAAATGTCTTCTTAACTAAGAAGCCGCCATTTGCAAAGATAAAAGCTATGGTTTCAAGCATTTGGCGCGAGGGAATTACAACGTACATAAGAGAAGAATTTGCATCTAGATCGTAACTCGCCTCGGTAGGTCAGTTGGTAGAGCACTTGGCCCGGAAAGCCAAGGGTCCCGGGTTCGAGTCCCGGTCTAGGCGAAAATTTTTCTCTTCAAATTTAACAATGTTAATTACTTTCTTCATCACAGATCTGAAAGTTTCATCAAATTAAGCAGCAAGATTTTCTTGATGTAAAATGCAATGGTATGTTAATAAGTGGTCTCTATTTAAATGTTTTTTTAACAGAGAAACGATTCCTGTATGACAACCTACCATTGAGGGACAACCGTCAGTGCACACTGATAAAAGTTTGTTTAGGTCAATTTTATATTGTCAAAAAAAAGATTTAACTGCTTCAGAAAATCTATTCCCCGTGTCTGACCTGTCATACGTATTACAGTTAAAAATTCTTCCTTTATAATCCCTATCTTATTATGATATTTAACAAATAAAAGCAACTGACAGGTGGAACTAATATCTGTGGACGAATTCAGAGCAAGGCTGAAATAGTCACATTCACGAATTTCATCGAGAGTACAAAGGAACATGTCTACAGACATTTCGTTAACTCTCCTAACACAAGTAGAATCGGAAAGTTGCAACTTTTGTATGTCACTTTTTATCTGTTTTGCATTTGGGAATTTAGAAAATAATGTGTCACGAACGACTAGAAAACACTCCTTAAAAATCTCTGCATCGGCAAACGGTTTCATTTTGCGTGATAAAATTTCTGCTACTTCATATGATGCTTTTGTTATCAATTTATTTTCACTTACGGTATCCAAGATCATTTTCCGTTCAGACACTATTGACATTTTTAATGTTTTTAGTTTTTCTGCTCTCAATTTAGAATCTTTAGGATATTTGCACTCAAAATTTGAATGCACCATTTTATAATGCCTATTAAGATTAAATCGTTTATAACCTTGAACTATGTCTCGACATAATAAACACATCGCACAGCCTTCCTTTTTAGCAGGTATGAAGAAAAATTCATGCTCCCAAGTATCTTGAAAAACTCTTCCTTCATCTTCGAGTTTTCTCCTTTTCCCTTTCGAAAAAACACCAGCCATTATTAAACACTGAAATTCACTTCACTTCAACTGATTAGGTAAACACACAGTATCCAGTCGCTAGTTCACAGAAACTAAATTGTATAATATTTCATTGTGAAAGATTCGGACGACACTGTAGAAGTTTAAACGGTTTTAAAAACAAAGTACACATATTCAAAACCAATAACACTAGCCAGGACATTGTATTGCATTGTTGAACACGTGCGGAATGACACAGGGATATCCAAAGTTTTGTAGAATTTCAATAAAGATAATATTAGTTTATACTTAGAATTAAAAATTTAAATGTAATGTACTAAAGGCCAACACGCACACACTATTGAGTAACACTAAGAAATTAGGACTGGAAGTAAATATCAGTAAAACTAAATATATGGTCACACGTAGAAATACATTATATAATGGAAATGGACAGCTAATGACAAATGAGGGAAATTTTGAGGAATTGGCTGAATTCAAATACCTAGGAACAATAATCACAAATAGGAATGAGATGCACAAAGAAATTAAACATAGGCTCAATTCTGGAAATGCATGCTATTATGCATTGCAGAGACTTTTGATGTCCCAACTCCTTTCAAAAAATGTTAAGCTGAAAATATATAAAACTATTATTCTGCCAGTTATATTATATGGGTGCGAAACATGGACTCTTACTTTAAGGGAGGAAAGGAGATTACGAGTATTTGAGAATAAAGTTCTTAGGAAAATTTTTGGACCAAAGAGAGATGAACAGACAGGTGAATGGAGAAGACTACATAACAATGAACTACATGGTCTTTATAGGAAGCCAGATATAATAAGAACAGTTAAGTCCCGTAGACTGCGATGGGCAGGACATGTTGCGCGTATGGGGAATGAAGACGTGCATGGAAACTTCTTGTAGGAAAGCCAGAAGGAAAACGCCCAGTTGGTAGACCAAGAATGAGGTGGGAGAACAACATTAACTATGATTTGAGGGAAGTAGATTATACAGGGAATGATTGGAAAGCATTAGCTCAGGATAGGGATGTATGGAGAGCTTATGTCCGTGCGGCCATGAACCTACGGGTTCGATAGTGCCAGTGAGTAAGTAAGGAAGTAATGTAATGTAATGAAGGTAAAATTATTTTCTTCTTCTTCCTTCCAAGGATTAGGCCAAGGCCTGTTACGATCCTATAGAAAATTTTCCCGTATGGGAAATTCTCGTATAAGACTTGAAAGCATAATAATAGTCCCTTCGATTGGTTGCTGGCCAAAGGAAGGCTAGACCAGTGATGGGCTACCATCTTATAGCCTCTGGTCAGGTTTTTCTGGAGAAGGAAAGAAAGAGCCTTAATAAATATCTTCAAGAGCCGCATGCGGCCCGTGGGCCGTGTAATGAGTATCGCTCACATAGAGGTAGTAATCTATATAATCATCTCCCTTCCAATATTAAACTTCTTAAGGACAGACAATTTAAGCTTGCTGTAAAGAACATTTTATTGTCTTACATACCATTAAGCATGAGTGAATACCTAAATTTAAAATTGTAAGTAAAATAATTTGATTGAAATTGCATCACTACCTTTTCTTGTGAAAGTGCTGCCTCTTGATATTGGGTTTATTTTTGTCACAATGTAAATGATTTTCGTTATATATTTATGTATGTATGTGTTATATTTTATATTGTTGTTTATATATAGGTTGTAATCTGAACAAGTCCTAAAGCATCTATTATGCTCTAAAGGATAACAATAAATAAATAACATGGATTCTTACTGTAAGGGAGGAGAAAGAGAGTATTTGAGAATAAAATTTTTGGCCAATGAGGCAAATGGAGAAGACTATTGAACATGATCATGGTAAAAAAAAAACTCCTGGCGCGACAGGCCTAGAAGGCCCTTAGCCTACCAGCCAGCTTCTGGCCTCACATCCACATGTGCCAATCACAGAGGTAGATGATTAACAGCCAGTGTAGGGGTGACATGTGGTCAGCATGTCGAGTCCCCCAACCGTTATAGCTGGTTTTCTCAACCTGGAGCCGCTACATATTGTAGCTACCCAAATGCATCACGATGCTGGGCGGGCACCGGTCCCATACTGGCCGAAATACCATGAGAAAATTTCTTCCCCCATGGAGACTCAAATTAGTGCAAGTCCCGTAGCTCTGAGCCAAGGCTTCCTGCGTTAACCACTCGGCTACGGCGCGGGACTATGATCATGGTAAACCAGATATAAAGAACAGTCTCAGACCAGGACATGTGGCACAAATGGGTAATGAAAGTGGGGCATGGAACCTTGTAGGTAAATCAGAAGGAAAGCGCCCAGTAGGTATGAGAATAGCATTAACCATTATTTGAGGGATACATAGAGTGTCTGCGCGCGCACGAACTTCCGGGTTCGTTAGTGGAAGAAAATAAGTGGAGTTAAAGATAGCGGGTTGAGCTTGAAGTAATGATTATTCTCGGTAGATGGCACTAGCGATTTGATTTAATGATTAAAGTGGCCGTGTTGGTATAGTGTTGCCAACTTTGAACTACCGAATGTTTTATTGATCTTATTAATAATAATAATACATTTGTTTTATACCAGAACTAGATATTACATACTTAATATCGGTTTTTATATTGTTATTCAGGCTGAGGTCCATTATTTGGCGTTATTCGCATTTGTCACTAACAAAATTTTACCAGTTTTTGTCTAATTTCATTATTGGCAACATTGGCGATGATAGTATTTAGGTGTCCGTGATATAGTTTGGTTTTATTATGAAGTTGAATTGTCTTGAAATTGTATTGTGTGGTGAAATGTATTACTAGTTGTGTGATTTAATATTGATTAGTGGTTATATAAAATATTTCACGATGCCGATTCATCCAACTAATTGTGAACAAACCTGGGATCCTATGAAAGAAGACTATTTAAATCCTTCATTTAATAGTTACACTCAAGGTCCAGGTTCAAGATTGGATAGACATCTTCAGCCTTGTTTTCCAAAAATATCTAGAGAAAAAACTCTTTTCAAGCTTCATGTGCGAAATATACCGAGAGGCCTAACAGAGACAGGCATTAAAAATGTTTTTCTCCACTTTGGGAATCCTATAGAAATTTACAGACACCCTCCTGTTTGTGGACCAGGTTGGGCATTTGTATTATATGCTACTCATGAGGAAGCTGAATTAGCAATTCGGAGATTGAATAATATGCCACCATTTTATTTCAAAGTGCAATTTGCTCGAAGTCCTGAAGAAAAGGAACGTATACGTCAAGAAAAAATAAAGGATGAGCTTTTGCAGACTGTTTTAGAAGGAGAATCATATCCAGTTGAAGATGAGAGGGCACCATTTAATTTCTTCAACAGAGGAATTGGTAGAGGGCGCGCTATTCCGTTTCCACGGCAAATGAAAATGAGTGTTAAACCAGGAAAACATAAGCAGCAAAACAGCAGTTTCAGTTTTGAAGAATTAGGCTATTTCTCATCATATAACCCTGGATTGCATCATGATGCAAACAGAATGGTGATGCAAGGAGTAAATCTAACAACAGACTCTGCAATGGGAAGACGTATAGTATTGATGGGCAGAGGATATTGCGTAGCAAGTGAAAAATACATTGAGCAAAGAGAGGGTAAAGAAAAAGGCAAAACATTTTATGATAGAGTAAATAATGGCCTGTATGAATTTGGTACTAAGAGGAATCTGTCTAATGTGTCAGGAAAGTGTTTGTGCTGTAATAAGTCAACTGTACGTTTCTGCCAGCGTTGCAAAGGTTGGTACTGCTCACGTGAATGTCAGGTAAATGATTGGCCAAGCCACAGATCACATTGTTCATCAGGAATAGAAAAAAGTAAGGAATGGGAAGATGAATATGCTAAAAAATCTATAAATGTGTCCATTTTGAATGAGCCATCTACATTTATCGATAGAAATAAACCAAATGATAAATTACTCTATGAAAATGAATCTGGACAATTTGATGATGTAGGCTTAGAGGAATATTGTCAACAAAAGGAAGCAAAAATGGGAAATATAAGATTGACAGACAAATTAAAGTTTATAGATTGCCTGAGAATAAATTTACAGAAGTGAAAATAAGTTTTACTGCTGGACCTGAGGAATACTGGGTGCAACGTCAAGATTCTGAATCACAGTTGTTAAAAGTAATGTCTGATTTGAATATTGGAACTGAATCCCCTCCTCTTGAAAAACTTGAACCAGAAATGCTTTGTTCTGCATTGTTTGAAAATATATGGTATAGAGGTAAAATCATTCAAATTGAACCTGAATTAAAAGTTCTGTACATTGACTTTGGAAATGTTGAAATGTGTACATCTGATCAGGTTAAGCAGTTGCCTGAATCATTGAGGGGCATTTCTGCATTGAGTTTCAAGATAAAATTAGCTGAAGGGACACCAGAAAAATATATAAAACTTTCTGAAGATTGTAAACTGAGCATAAAACCAGTGGACATATCTGAAGGTGCTATAATAGTTCACATAAATGGGGAGGATTACCCTGAGAAAAATAAAGAGGAATTATTAATATCTAGTGGCAGTATCAGTAGTAATGAACAACTGGTGTCAAAAATACAGTCTTCAACAAATGATATAGGAGAAGAAAAGAATTATCTACTTAATTCTGTGATTATGAATTTGAAACCAGGAATGAAAGGTTGTTGTCAGTTGCAACAAAAAATAGATGATAGGAATATGACTGCTACTGTTGTGTGTCCAGTATTGAAACAAGAATTTTCAATGCTTATGCACACACTGGCTTCTTTCACAGACACATGTGATGAACTTTACACACCTAATATTGGGGATACTGTAGCAGCTTTGGTTGAATCCGAAAATGGAGAAGTTAGTTGGATGAGAGCACATTTACTTTCTATTGATAAACTTTATCGTGTTAATCTTTTTGATATAGGACTTGTGACAACAGTAAAAAAAGTTGATATACTTCCAGATAACCTAATCACAATACCAACATTTGCAGCTAACTGTAACATTATCGGTGTAGATAGCTCTATAATAGAATATTGGTGTAAAGAACAGAAGAAATTTAAATTTTCAGTATTAAGTACAGACAGTACAAAAATATCTGCAAGATGCTCCCTTGAACTAGATGCAGAACAAGAATGTGAAGTAATTTTTACATCTTGGATTGTTGAAGATAAACAGTTAAGAGCAATTATGTTAGAGAATAATGATATAGTTACTTTATCGGCATTCTTTGACCATAAATCCTTGTTTATCCAACATGCAACAGAAAAGTCTAGAGAAATTTTATCAAAATTACATCAAGATATATGTATATATTGTATGACAACACCCATGCTTACAAAAATCCCACACAAGAATGATATTGTTGCTTGTCTTTTTGAACCTGATGGAAATTATTACAGAGCTCAAGTTGATAGTACAGATGATGAAACTGTTAAAGTAACTTATATTGATTTTGGAAATGAAGATTATGTCAATAAAGATAGATTGAAACCTTTGAGATCAGACTTAAAGAAAGTTGAAGCTATGTCAGTGAAAGTTGGTCTAAAGAATACCGAAGAGAAACCATTGACAATAAGTGCATGTAAACTTTTAACACGTTTAATTGGTGAAGAAGTAGAAATGACATTGATTATGAAAGGATCATTCAAAGATGGCATTGAATTAATACTTCCAGATGGTGAAAACTTAAACAATAAAATTAATGAATGTTTGGGTGCTGAATCAGATAATTCACCTGAAAAGGTCAAAGAGTGTAAGATTTTCACTGAAGACGATTTACAATATTTAGAACTACCAATAAATAAATCTATTGAATTTGCTGTATTGCATAAATTAGACAGTTTGTCTTTTATGGGGCTGCGATGCAAATGGTGGAGATGTCATTAACTATGTGCATGATAGCATGTCGACAGATATAAACAGCTATTGTAATTCTATGCCTGAAACGTTTTATGTTCCGAGAGTTGGTGAATTGTGTTTTGCTAGATTTGAAGATGGATTATGGTATCGTGCATTGTGTATAAGTGATGGAATAATAAGAGAAAATAATGTCATGTTTTTGGATTTTGGAAATATGGCATTTGTCGATAAGACAAACATGCGTAAAATGACACTAGAATATGCCGAAATACCTGCAGTTGCATTATTCTGCATGCTAAATGATCTCCAATCAAATACTGCAACTGATGCTCAGAAGGAATGTGTGGACAATCTTGTTCAAGTTAACAAAATATACAAAGCTCATGTCATGTCTAACATTGGCCCTGGAATTTATATAATTGAATTTCCACATGTTACTGAATCACTTGCCAAAATTGATATTTTGTCAGAGAATCAGGTTCCTTCACATACTGTATAATTACTATAGAGTCTTCTTATGCATCTGTGGCTTGACAGCTCTTACTTGAACTTTATAGGAAGTAACATTATCTGTCTATCATATTTGAAGAGAAAAATTATATGCTCAGACCGGGACTTGAACCTGGGACCCTTGGTTTTCTAGTCCAAGTGCTCTACCATCTGAGCTACCTGAGCAAGTACCGATCTAAATGCAAATCTTTCTCTATATACGTTGTAATTCCCGCCCACCAAATGCTTTGAAGCCTTTGCTTCTATCTTTGCAAATGGCAGCTCCTTTATTAAGAAGACATTTGGGAATTATACATTACATTATACATGCCAGTACGACTTTTTTCAATGTTTTTATTATTAATTTCGTACATCTCATTAATGGATAAATCATATTTGCTCAGGTAGCTCAGATGGTAGAACACTTGGACTAGTAAACTAAGGATCCCAGGTTCAAGTCCCGGTCTGAGCGTATAATTTTTCTCTTCAAATATGATTTATCCATCAATGAGATGTATGAAATTAATAATAAAACATCGATTATCTATCTATCTTCGGGTTCTTTTACAGCTGCTGCCGTCTTCCCGTACCAAAGCCTACGATCTTGGGCATCTTCAAGTAACATTATGAGGTCTATAATTACATTTTTTTTAACTCTACGTAGCGTGCTGCCTTGTCACAGCAGGCCCACGTTTGATTCCCGGTCAGGACATGCTCCTGGGTGAGGTTATTTTGGGGGTTTTTCCTCACCTATAAGACAAATGTCAGGAAGCTTAGGACCCAACAGTCCCCGAAAATCATCCGGCCATCATCATCATCCTTCACCTGTGTGAAAATCAACAAGAAGCTACTACACCTATAATTCACTAGTAAAGCTGCAAAGCATGGCATGAAAATGTTATGATTGCAGTGAAAGACCTGTCCTTGGGTAGAATTATAATGGATGGAATTAAATTTTTATAATACCCTGTCTTCTTTTTATTGTTTGTGGCACAGAATTTAGCAGTATATTGCTAATGTGGAAATAACTCTGCTTGCTTTAGAGAAAATTTGAATGCTATCTCTAATAGGAAAAAAATCTGCAGAAGTAAATAAGCCTACATTTCTAATTGAATTGCAATAATAGTGTAATTTTTTTTGACGTTCTTAATTATTATTTCTGTTACATATTTGCAATGTTTTATAAGAATAGGTAACTAAACTAAATATATATATTACACAAAGGCAATTTTTTCTGTTTATTGTTTTCCCAACGTAATTTTTTGGGTTCAAACTGTGCCACAACACACTCTTTGGGAATCCCTGAGATAGATGAATTTGCATATGAAAACTCTATAGTATTGATAGAAAGGAACAAGATGAATAGACAGTATTATTGTGTAACCTTGCAATTCCAGCAGCAGTTCAAAACTTAAATTAGCTTTTTTTTAAGAGAAAAATTTCTGCCTAAACAGGGACTTGATCCAAAAATTGTTACAATTTGCCTGAGTGTATTAAAATACATAGTATTATAAAAAGAGTCTATAGTTTAAATTGTATAAAAATTTCCATTTTTATTTTTTTAAATTTGATTTAAGTCTTTTTTTATTTAGAAGCAGCCCTGTTGGTCTTGGTGGACTAGTGCTTATGCTCCTTGCCTATGGTTCCGACGGTTGCAGGTTCAAACCCGGCCGAGGTCAATGGATTTTTTTAGGATAGAAAAATCCAAGGAGGAAGTCCTCCAAGAGGAACTTTAAGCCATGGGTCCCGAGCCTGAAGATTTTCAGGCTCGTAAAAAATCCTTAAGCCTGAACAAAGAGGCCTCTAAGCAAAATTTACGAATTTCAAACATCCTAGTAATACCTTAATTGCCTGCTAGATGTCTCATTGAATCGGTGTGTTGACCGCATGACATCTTTGGGCAAATAAGGTAAACTAAAATGAATTTGGTCTATTAACTCCTGACAAAGGAGAGGCTATGTCTCAACAATGGGCTATGCCATTATTCACAAGAAGTTTTACTCTTCCTCGAACATGGGATTATAAGAGAGGAAAATTTCTGGCACAACAGGAACTTGCCTAGATAGTTCAAGTTATAAGAGGACCCATACATAAAGCTGGAGAACTTCTGTTCTTGTCCTGGTTCAGGCAGAAACTTTTTTCTCATTAAGAATTATTACATACAATTTGCCTAATTGTTTTAAATTACATATCATATTACATGTACTATTTTAAATTATTTTTTTTATTTTTCCAGACTCCCTTTCAGTATTGTTTGATTAAGCTTACAGTTGAATTTCTTGTAAGCATGTTTTATTATGACCCAATTGTTCTGGGTATTTAATGCATTATACACATTTTATGTCATCTCATATTAATAGATTAAAAATATGATCCACACATAAGGAATCTTCCTCACTTAAATATGGAGTTACGTGTAGAATAGAAATTTCAGCTATTCTGTGCCACTGTGCTACCTGTGAATATTCAATCAGTGAAAAAGGCATGTTGGCCAATATGATAACTCACGTCCCACTAGTCAATTGCCAACATGTTTACTCACATATAAAAGGAATCTATGCCAGGAGTCTACCAACATTAGTGGCCAAGTTGGTATACCAGATTAGTTTAACATTCACTTGTTTATTTAACTTTCACAGGGAAAGAACACTATGAGGTTTAATTTAATAATTAAACTACTGTTTTTATTACCTCACCTCATATCCTTTTCCTTCTTAGAAGGAAACCGCCAAGAAACGACATAACACCGGTCGACCAGAGGCTACTGACGATGGAGATAAGCTCCGAAACTGCAGTATAGAAGAAAAAAGGATATGAGGTGAGGTAATAAAAACATTAATTTAATTATTTAATTATTCACTTGTTTCTTAATTTGTTTTTGTAATGTTAGCTGCTTGTCTGAGTAATGACTAATACATATTTTTGCAAATATGGTAATTTTAGGTTACTTTGAGCTCAACTTCTCACTTCATTTTAAGAAATTTCTCATATTTTCTGGAAAAAATCAATTTATACATTTCTCTCAGATATTTATTCACATACTGCAACAATAACTTGTGTGTTTTTAATATTTTTTATTTGCATTTGTATAGGTGGCATGGTGGCATAGAATCCCCTAGATTTAAATTAAAGTAAATATTATGTAAATTTAAAATACATTTATCTGTACTTATTTTATAAATTTGTTTGTATATTTTCTATTTAACAACTGTTATAATGTTAGAATAAAGAATGGTATTCACAAATAGATATTGCGTTGTGGGCTTTTTCATCTAAAGATTTGATGGCAT
Organism: Diploptera punctata; assembly: GCA_030220185.1. Classification (NCBI taxonomy): domain Eukaryota; kingdom Metazoa; phylum Arthropoda; class Insecta; order Blattodea; family Blaberidae; genus Diploptera; species Diploptera punctata. The sequence goes on along the minus strand of JASPKZ010003868.1, from coordinate 1,256,960 downwards.
GTTGTAGTTCAAAATGAAGAGTAGAGGAGCTAGTGTTTCTCCTTGCTTTAACCTATTGTGAATTTCAAAAGTTTCTGAAAACTGTTTGCCTACACAAACCCTACACTTTTTGCCATTTAGATGCTTTTGAATAAGTATATCTAGTTTAAGATAAATTAAAATGTTTCATACCTCTTCTCATAACCAATCTTCTAAGTAAATTGCGATTTCAAAGCCTTGGCAGCTTCATCTTCAGTACTTTCTTGTTGACTGATGTTATGTTGATTGGAAGAACTACTTCTTCTTCCCAATGTTGATGGACTGATAAACCTCCGGATCCAGTCAGAATCCCCAGGAATTTTAAAGTTCGTAAGTTTTTCTTTCTTGTTTTTTTGAATGTGGATTTTTTCTCAAACTGTGAGTTCTTTTTGTTTTTCTATTTGTTTAATTAGACTAGCTTTTGATTCAATTAGATGTTTTTTAGACCAAGCATGAGCAGCTATTGCTGACTTTTTCACTTCACCATTTTTGACATTTCTAAGATGTTCTTTCACCCTTGTTTTTAAATTTATTTTTGTTTTTGTTTTGTACTGAAGATGAAACCACCAAAGCTTTGAAATCGCAATATACTTAGAAGACTGGTTATGAGGTAGGTATGAAACTTTTTAATTTATCTTAAATTAAACCTCATTGATTTATCCCTATAAAAGTTCAATATCCAACTTTTTAGGAATTCCGAACTCCAGCAGGATGCTATATAACTACTCCCTCATAATTGAGTCGTATGTCTTTTGAGGTAAAAATTAAAACAATAAAATGTTTACTTGAGATTACAGCCATTCTAAACAAAGTATAATTTCTGTTAAAACATTGAAGATCTTTTGGAACTTATTCCGTCAATAGCAGTTAAAAGATGTTCCTTTAATTGAATATTTCAAAATTGTTATTGTTTATTTTATTGGTATGCTACATTCCATAGCACTCGAATCAAAACATTCTTCTGACCACAGTGTACATGATTTAGTCCTGACTCCACATGAGTTATCTGTAATTTCAATATATTGCACACTTTGGGAACCATTGTATTTAATCAGATCATTAATTATAATACAGAAAGCTGCAAATTAATATTTATTTCCACAGTATAAAGTACTGTCAGTACATAGGGATCAAGGAAGTCCATAAACATCAGTGGAAAGATCAAAACCATCTTTAGGCGATTCGCCTGTTCTGAATTCACAATGATTCCTTCCATGTCTTGCTACATCGCTTAATCCCTATAGTTTATAATGATATGCTATCTTGGGCAATTTTGTTTCTTCCATTCTCTGAACATGCTCTTCCCAGCTGATGCAGTGTTGTTGAATTATATCATTTATTGAATATATTTCTAATTCACTTCTTATTTCTTATATTAAGTCCACTGCTGTGGTCTGGAGGTAGCATGCTGCCTTGTAATGCAGTGAACCCGGGTTCGATTCCTGGTTCGGACAGGCTCCTGGGTGAGGTTTTTTCGGGATTTTTCCTCACCTGTAAGACAAATGTCAGGAAGCTTAGGGCCCAATGGTCCCCGAAAATCATCTGGCCATCATCATCCTCCTTCACCGGTGTGGAATGAAACGGGAAGCTACCATACCTATAATTCCCTAGTAAAGCTGCAAAGCATAGCATGAAAATGCTATGATTGCAGTGAAAGACCTGCCCTTGGGCAGAATTGCTATGGAATAGAATTTCTTATGTGGTCCAATTTTGTGCATCTTTTAGTCCTTCTTAGAAAAGTCATTTCTGCACTTTGTATTCTACTCAGATTCCTCTTATTTGTTACCCAGAACTCACTACCATATAAAAGTGCTGGTACCTTAATTTAATTAATGTATTAAATTAATATTAAGAAGCTAAGGCTATACTTTGAATGAAATAAGTAAATTTAATGTACACAACTAAACTATTGTAAGCAATGGTGAAGAATAGAAATGTATCCCTGAACAGGGAATTGAATCCCAAACCTTCAGCAGGGCTTAAATAATTGTTATAGTATGGCCACCTTTGTGGGAAAAAGAAAAATATTTTCATTGTTCAAGGTATCCCAGGATATCCCCAAGGTGGCTTGGATTGAGAGCTTGCTAAAGCTCCTTTTAGAACAACTTCGCAATAGAATCCATCATTGTTTGTGTATTCTAATGCCACCCATTCCACTTTTTGTACTTCGGGTTCTGCGTTGAGTGGGTAGATGGCATTAAAGTGGTCTTAATGTTAAAAGATTCTGGGCTATGTGGCTGTGGTCTATAACCGATGTTTCTTCCAGATGTTTCTCCCTCAACTGCAGAGGGCATCTTCAGTGGTGAGTGCTTCTAGGTGGTGTTCCCTTGTCATAAACTCGACTGTGAATAATCGACAGAATGTTAAGACGCTGGTATTTTACAATTCACCATAGAAAAAGAAAACAATGGAAAACTCCCATTCCTGGATGTACAGATAACAAGAAAAGACAACAAAGAAATTCAACAGAGTCTATAGAAAACCCACACACACAGACCGGTATCTACATAAGAATTCTAATCACAACCCTAGACAAAAGCGAGGCATCATAAAGACATTGTTTGACAGAGCGAAGAAATTATGCCAACTACAACATCTTAACCAAGAGTAGCACCATCTTTTCAACTGTTTCAGGAAAAATGGTTATACATCTAAGGAAATAAAACAATCCATAAATCCACATATACAAGAATGCATAATGGACAATACATCCACAGTTAGCACAGCTTTCTTGCCATATATACAAAGGGTCACGGATCATATTGGAAAGGTACTACAAATCATAATATTAAAACCATTTATAGACCTACAAAGAAAATAGAAAATTACCTTTGCTCAGCAAAGGACCCTCAACTGCCACTCTTCATTTGCGGTAGATCACATATAGTAACCACAAAAAGAAGCATAGCCACACAGAAGAATCTGCAAACTAGGACAAATAGAAAAATCAGCCGTAGCAGAACACGTTATTACGGTAAACAGACATCAAATTCTGTATGATGAAACACAGGTTTTAGCCACGACACCATATTATTTCCCCAGATTATACAGAGAGGCCATAGAAGTCTATAAACAGAAGAACAATTTCAATAGGAAAGATGAAGGAATAAAACTGGCCAAAGACTGGTATCACACATTAGATGGTTAAAACTAATCAATAACAAGGAGACAATTCCGAACCAATCAGAAGCCAGCTTAACGATGACATCTACGACTCCGCCCAGCTATCCAGAGGTCAGCATGAGTATAAATACCAGCATCCATCATTCTGCCGATCATTCACAGTCGAGTTTTTGACAAGGAAACACTCACCACTGAAGGTGCCCTTTGCAGTTGAGGGAGAAACGTCTGGAAGAAACACCAGTTATAAACAATGGCCATATAGCCTGGAATCTTTTAACATTATGATTACCGGCCATGAAAGCCTACATTCCACAATTAAATGGTCTATTTTCAATTTATGCACCAACTTGGCAGACCACTTTTATGTGGATGATGTATTCTTATATTGTGTACAGAGAGGAGTGTAAGATGAGTGTTTAAGTGAGATCAGTGTATGGAAATGCTAACAGAGTACGCCAGTAAAGTCCAAGCCTTCATCCACTTTCGAGAGAGGTGGGGAACATTGAGTGGGAGGATGGGGTGATATACTGTGCAGGCAGTCTCTGGTTCCATCATGATAACTATAAAGACTCAGGTATCATGGTCATAGATGACACTACAACCAATTTTGAACTCTGACTGACGACAAGAACTTACTCCATTCATCCCTGTCCAATACCTTCCTTCTGTATCCTCTTATATCAAACTTCTTAATATCTTCTATTCCATATAATGGTCTTCAGCCTGCCTGTTCTATTTCTTTTGTTTTTCAGAGTGTGAGTTTTTAATAGGATTGTCCTCTGCCAACCTGATAATACGGCAAACCAAATTATTATAGCTGTCTTTATATACTTAACAATGTTAGGATCAAAAAGGCCCAGTAAGAACTCTAAAAAGATGGCTAATTAGTGAAGTTGTGTCAGGCTGACAATGGATAAGACTATCAACCTTAGAAAAGTAGGTACAGTACTTCAAGCAGAAGGATTTAAATAGAATTCAGGGAACAGAGATGGAGTACTTAAGAAGCATGCTTGGAAAAACCAGAAGAAATAGAATACAGAACACTAAAGTAAGATACATTTTTCAATTAGAATGAATACAAGATGAAATGGAAAATAGAATTAGTATGGCCACATTAATGATACCAAGACAAGCACTGGAATTTAGAATGGAGGGAAGAGGTCACCGAGATATAGATGGGAAGAAAAAGTTAAGAAGAATGTCAAAGAAAAGAGGAGTTGAATGGATGGAAATGATGGAAGAAGAGGTAAAGGGATGACCAAGGTAGAACCTTTTTTCCAAAACTCGACATCTAAAATGGGAATATGAGAAGACTAGAAGAAGTAATGCCCTATAATTTAGGGTTGGTGCCACAATGACATAACATTGCATTCTCTCTCCCCACATATTTAAGAACCACTGCTAGTGCCTAAATGTTGGAATTTGGCTAATCTTACTTTTCACACATTTAGATGAATATGCAAAGTTTCTGGTAATATTGTACAGTATGCATTAGACAATTACGACATACACTCTAACAAGAGATTTTAATTTATTTGTTTTATTTAGAGGTCCCACGACATAGCTGAGTGGTTCAGGCAAGAAGCCTTGGTGCAGAGGTATGGAACTTGCGTTGGTTCAAGTTCCCATGGGGGGAAACAATTCCTCGTGGAATTTTGGCCAGTATGGGATTGCCCATCCACCATCATGAGGCATTTGGATAGCTACAATAAGTAGCGGCTCCAGGTTGAGAAAACCAGCAATAACGGTTCGGGATCCGACGTGCTGGCCACATATCATCTCTACACTAGCTGGATGATTTCTACCTCTGATTAAATGCTGATTAACACATGTGGTGTGAGGCCAGCAGCCGACTGGTAGACCAGTGGCCTTCTAGGTCATGAAGGTTTTTTTAAAAAAGAGATTTGTATGAGTCAGACTTGAGTATGAACATCGCTTCATAAAAATCCTTTATAACCATAGAGAACCGTGGTTAAGGCAGTGTTAAGGACGAGTCCTGCAACGTCAAAAGATCAAAGTTCTAGAAATTAACACCTGATTAACACCAGGAGAAGTCAGGGATGCCAAGTTAGTAATTTCAAATTAATCATTTACGATATCGTTGTCGTTTGCTACATTATCTATATTATTATTTCATAATAAATATTGAAAATTATGAATGGTTGGTAATGTATTTTGTGACATATTTGATTTACGTTTTGTGTGTAATAGAACAAATTATTTCATTTTTTAAACTATGTATGTTGGCTGGACTGTTACTTCTTAGATTGGAACGGATTGGAAGAGGTTATTGTAACTTGCTGGGGGCAATTGATCGAAGTGGTGTTTAGTTGTCAATTGACTGATATTTCATGTGAAAGAAAAAAAAAAATGTGTGGTGGTTTTACATGTTCGAAAAATGCTCTTACAGCATTAAACATTCTTTACATTGTAAGTGGGACGAATAAATAACATAAGTTATTGTCTTCTCAAACAAATACAATGGAAGTGATCTAGAGGCTTATATTTCTGTTTTATCGTCTCGTGTATATGGGGGCGTAACCATAAATTGATTAAATTAATTATTGTAGTTTTGTTGATTTACATATTTTTAATTTCGTCAATTTTTAAGTTCCCAGAATCACATCTTTATTGGCCTTTTTTTTCCGCAAATTATACGTGTTACCGTCTTCTTTTTATGAACGAATGATATCCGGTGATTAGCCTATATTATTGGAAAACGAAATAGTAAATTCATTAGTAAACTCTGACCGCTAAATTGCCTTTAAAATGTAATGAGACATATAGTTTGTTTAACTACTGTTAAGATAGTGTATGTCATATAATAGATAATATGCAATTGACAAAAATGTCCTTAATAAGGATTTTATATAACGACTCCCTTTTACAACTTCGGTCTTTGCAATTTATGTCTGGGCATAAAATACCCAATAAATTTTGCTCAGAAGTCTCATATTTCAAGTTTTTTACAATACCTGAATCAGGATCCATGGCTTTCCAGAAAAAAGCTATACTCAGTGCAGAGAGATCATCAGATCTTCTGACTGCAGATAAGTTCCTATGCCTGAGACTTAGAATCTCCAATATTTGATAATCTGTTTGCTATATATAAAATTGTAATTGATTGTATACTTAATGTTATGTGTGAGCCATTCTGAACCCTGGCAATGAGAAAATATTAGATTAACCTAACCAATATTTCTTATATAATAAAAATCAAAGCTATCAAATTACTCACCATATCATTAGTTTTATAGTGACATCAGAAAAAGTTCACTATTTGTCTGCCATGAATTCTTGTAAGTTCTACAGAATTGCAGTGTGCATGCACAACTTTCATTGATGGTTAATGTAGCTGCCGTTAAATAGCTCTGAAGTCAGTATTACCAACATTTGGAATACAATAAATTAAATAATTGTTTAAAAAACTAAAAACAACACACTTTATTACAAAACCGAACTAAAAATGAAAAATAATTTTAATTTCCAACATGCTTGGGATAAAATTAAAGTGGTCAACAAAAAAATCATCTCCAACGCATCTAGAATAAAACTAGAGTTACCTACAGAAAAAAATAATTTTGCCATCAAACGTGTGGGGTGCCCTATATCAATTAATATATTTGATATTTAAACAGATATTGGTAAAAGTAAAGTCTCTAAGAAGAAATCGTAAAAACCATAAAAAGCACCCCACGCTTTTGATGGTAAAATATATTTTTTTTAGATAACTCTAGTTTTATTCTAGATGTGTTGGAGATGATTTTTTTGTTGACCACTTTAATTTTATCCCAAGCGTGTTGGAAATTAAAATTATTTTTCATTTTTTTAGTTCTGTTTTCTAATAAAGCGTGTTGTTTTAGTTTTTCTAAACTATTATTTATTTTTTAAATTTTTAATTTAATTGATTGTCATAAACCGGAATCCTATGAAAATTTAATTGCTTATGATATTTTTAGTGTCTAGGCACGAATATAATTTTTTTTTAATTATTGTTTTCTAACATTATTATAATATTTTTGAATATTTTAATATAGATAAATTGTTACAGTTAATCGTATCCTTCTCATATTTTTTGGACAAATTACAATGTGGTAAGTTTACAAAATTGTCATTAATATTTTACAGAATAAGATAAAAATGTAAATATCTTTAAATTTGATACTATTGTAGTATGAGCTAAAAATAATACTCTTCTAAAAAAAAATCCTCCGAGCCGGATTTGAACCAGTGACCTATGGATTACTGAAATTATATACCATTACTGTCCACCGCTCTACCAACTGAGCTACCAGAGGATATAATATTAATTTCTTACAATGATGGACTAAAAAGTCAATAAGTCGATATACCGGTCTTTATTTTTTTATGTCCTGATGATCCTGGCCAGGATCTTAGAAAAAAATTATGAAATTATTGTATTGTCATTGGTCCTTTACAAGTATACAAAGTTTCAAGTAGAACCAATGTTTTTAAGTGGGTGAAAATCGTGTTGAAAGATTCCGTTACATAGGTAGACAGATACAGGTCAAGCTAATATAAAGCGTGTAAAATAGACCACATTAATGCATGTCTATCCACCCAGCGCAGAACCCAAATCATGAACAGTACAGTGGGTGGCAAAACACACACACACACACTTAGGCCGGTATCATGAACCAAGCTTTCTGCAAAAAGTGACTCCAGCCTCTCTCTCTCTGGTTAATTATGTGGGTCATGCATAACTTACTCTAATTGGCTCACTCTATTCAACATAATGTGCTAACAAGATATTTATTAAAAAAAAGTTCCTGGGAACACATTGAAAGATGAGCCTCAGCTTATGGAAGATGGAGATGGCATGGCATAGAGAGCTTGGTTCTTGAATGCCAGCCTTAATCTCTGTTATTTCCAAGAAGAAGACTCTGAATAGTTAAAGGTTAGGATAAGTTATTTTGTTATCTTTCTGATTTCAGTTGAAAGTATGATTAGGTTCCCTAAACAATTACCAATTTTCTGTATTGTATGTAAATTATTGGTATAAATAAAGATGTAGAGGAGTAGTGATAGGCAAAGATAAAAAGGAAAAGTGCTACAGTTATTTAGTTTATATATGGTTTAAAGATTAGATTTTGAAATATTGTCAATCACAAAAGAAATGAAAAAGTAATGGTTTGTTGAAGCAGAATGTGGCATAAGTAACAAGTACTGTGAAATAGGAAATTAGTCTCTTTGGTTAAATGTCAGTATTAATGAAAACTGAAACTCTCTTACACAACACTAACCTACTTTGCAGACTCTTAATAATAGTCTCATGGTCTTGTGGTTAGAGCTTCTGACTACGGTTAGATTACAGAAATTTTACCCTAAAGGAAATTGTGGTCACCCATGGTCTGGAATTTAGGTTAAATTTAGGTTTAAGGAATGTCTTGGTGATTTATTATAATTTATTCACTCTTGATATTGTTGGGATAATGTAACTCTTCCTTTCAGGTCCCACAACCTCAGAAACGAATTACAGTTCCACCAATGTCAGAGAGAAAGCCAGAAATGCCACAAGACAATCTGACAAATACACCTAGTTTCTTGACTATAATGTTTTTAATGGTGTGGGCTAGTGGTACCAGTCTCACCTCTGGTTCTAAAATTCATGAGGTTAATCCAATTAGGATTGAAGGATTTTTTCAGGGGATTGAAATCCTGAATGTTCCGTGCCATAGCCGAGCTGCAAAGGCAACATTCCTTGGCTTAGAGTTATGGGACTTCTGAATCACTGTGGTGGAAGAAATTTTCTCAAGGAATTTTGATGAATATGGGATTGGTGGATATTCAGATTTGTGAGGAATTTGAGTAGCTACAATAAATAGCAGCTATAGGTTGAGAAAACCAGTTATAACAGCTGGGGGAAACTGACATGCTGACCACATGTTGCTCTTCTGTTGGCTGGATGTTCCAGATCTGTAATTGACACATATGGATGGTGGGCAAGGGCCTGTCGTGCCATTGAAAAAAATTAGAATTACTGAGTACAGTATGACTTCCTTCAGAAGAGAAGTAACGCGAAGTGTCCCTTGGTATATATTTACAGCATGTAAAGAAATCTCAAGCTTGAAATATGAGGCCTTTTAGCAAATTTTATCCACCTATTCATACCGAGATTTGTATTCAACATTAATTACCCCACATTATTAAAGAGCAATAATGCAATAAATGTTGAATTCTGTGGTTTAGTTTTACAAAGTTTTTAATCGTGAAATACATATACAGCTAGACGATTATAGGAAGGAAAAGCTAATAAAATAAACAAGTGATTATGGAAGAAAACTTGACAGCTCACTTTTCATTAATTAGTCTTGTGATAACAATTAGCTCAAAGGTTACAAATCTGACCCCAGCCAAAGATTGATATAATTTATTTTTTAAATATTTGAAAATACAGCTTCCTTTGTAGGGAAAATTTAAAAATGTCAATCATATTTTCAAAAAGATATATAGCATATTAAATAATAATTGAAGGCTATTTTAGCACAAATGGGTATACATGGTGGAAGTAATGTAAGTGCATAGATTTTAAGTATGTATTATACCTTGGTGGAATACAAAAAAAGTTTCAATAAAATTTTGGTGTAAAATTAATACTTTCCTTTAAAAACAATGTTTTTTCCCAAACTTTAAATGCCACCTAACTTCATAAATATTTGCCATATGGATCTAATATTTATGTAGATTAAGGTAGAATATTTTTATCACTCACCTCATATTGTTCTTCTTATTTGATTATAAACTAGTTTCGGAACATAGTTTCTGTTCCATCCTCAGTATCGTCACGACCATTGTTCTGTCGTCTTGAAGAGCTGTCCTTCTCTCCTTCAATTGGCTGACTGAAAAACCTCGAAACCAGGTCATTCTCACCGGGAATTTCAAAGTTCATTAATTTCTTCTTTTCGCTCTTTTGAATGTAGATCTTTTCCCAAACAGTAAGTTCTTTAGGTTTTTCTATTTGTTTTAATAATTTTGCTTCTTTCTCGATAAGATGTTTTTCAGACCATGCATGGGCAGCCACTGCAGATTTTTCTACTTCCCCTTTCTTGACATTCCTGAGATGTTCTTTCACTCTAGTTTTCAAATTTCAAAAGAGCGAAAAGAAGAAATTAATGAATTTTGAAATTCCCGGTGAGAATGACCTGGTTTCGAGGTTTTTCAGTCAGCCAATGGAAGGAGAGAAGGACAGCTCTTCAAGACGACAGAACAACGGTCGTGACGATACTGAGGATGGAACAGAAACTATGTTCCGAAACTAGTTTATAATCAAATAAGAACAACAATATGAGGTGAGTGATAAAAATATTCTACCTTAATGAATATACCTCATAGTGAGAATTCCTAAAATAAGTATTTATGTAGATAATTAAAGGTGAAGAACAGGAATGTTTTATTCCTTTGCAGTTTTGCAAAAAAAGAATTGATGGTTTTCTTATGAAAACTTCAGATTTTTGGATAAAAAATGAGACATACTGCAATGTCAAACTGCAAATGAGAGGCGTTCTCGCGACTAACGATATCAGAACAGCTGTTTATAACTCATCACAAGAATCATTTGAATCTCACATGTGCTATTGTAATTTTCAGAAAGTTTGTTCTTAATTATTTCATTAACCATGGGGTTAATCACAAAATGAAAGAGAGATGTGTTTCTTTTATTGTAATTTAACACCTCCTAGAATTAGTGTACTTCTACTCTGTATGTGTGTTTTCCAATGGTCCATAACTTACGAACCATTTTGATTCATATAGATTATCTTCCATTATATTTTTAATTACATCTAATGCTACATTTGATATTACATTATACTTTAAGTCATGTGATTTTTTTAACACATTTTGTATTTTGTTTGCTGCCAAGATATGAAAACTCTACTGGGAAGCCAGAGAGATGATGAAATACCAATAATATCCACCATATGATAAATAAATATAGTACAATTTTAAGTAATTGGTTCAAAAAATGAACATCAGTGACAACCGTAATGAATTTATTTCACAAATACAGATACAACATGAAAGGATAACTTTTCGTTTTAAAGTTTTGAGGAAAAAATTATGTCTAAATGCACATTGATAACTAACTCACTGGCACTATTGATCCCATAAGTTCATGGCAACGTGGACGTAAGCTGTCCATACATTTCTGTCTTGAGCTAATGTTTTCCAATCATCCCCAATATAATTTAGTTCTCTCAAATCTCTGCTAATGTTATTCTCTTACCTCATTCTTGACCTACTTACTGGGCACTTTTTCTCTTGTTTTCCTACAAGGAGTTTCCATGCAAGGGGGAGAATAAAATTTTATATATTTTTAGTTTGTTTTTTTGAGAGAAGTTGACAACATGAGTCTCTGTAATGCATGATGGTATTCATTTCCAGAATTGAGTCTTATGTTTAATTTCTTTGTACACCTCATTCTTGTTTGTAATTAATTATTATTGTTCCTAGGTTTTTTAATTCAGACACTTCTTCAGAATTTCCCTCATTTTTCATTAACTTAATGCACAATGATACACTATTAAATAACTTGAACATTATGTACAAGTAAGTTCACTCTGAACATATTTATGAGTGTGTTTTTATATCAGTTTTACATAATTAATCAGAACATTTTTACATCTCGCCTCATAAAAATTATTGTAGGTGAGGTATACAAATTTTCAATTCTATTATGTAATGATAATTTTCCTCATAGTGTAACTTCCCATGAAAATTTTTATTAAATTTGTATCAGTTGTCGAACAGGTACAGAGAGTACATGTTAATATATATTAAAAATATTAAAATTTAACATAATATAAAATAAAATTACATGCATGAGGATTGAAAGCATGTTATGTATATGTGTGGAAAAGCTGGCCAGAGTGTAAAGTTATGCTTCGACTGTAAATATTATAACTAATCTGTAAAATATATTTAACTTTTACAGGAATTAATCACTATGAGTTTAAATTATGGTAAAACCTCATTTTGAACCCTTATAATCGGCCGCGGTGGACTAGTGGTTATGCTCCTTGCCTCTGGTCCCGAGGGTCGCGGGTTCAAACCCGGCCGGGGTTGATGGATTTTTTAGGACAGAAAAATCCAAGGAGCAAGTCCTCCGGGAGGGACTTTAAACCGTGGATCCCGAGTCTGAAGATTTTCAGGCTCGTAAAAAATCCTTAAGCCTGAATGAAAAGGCCTCTAAGCAAAATTTACCAAATTTTCCCATCCTAGTACTACCTTGGTTTCCTATATGTCAGTATGAGGTGGAACGCTGACCACGGACCACTCAAAATGACATCTATACGAAAACAAGTGTAACTAAATTAATATGGTTCAAATTCTTCCCTGTAGGGGGAGAGTGCCTAAATCTCTGTAAAGGGGAAAACATGGGCTTACAATACAATACAATACAATAATGTAAATAACTTTAAACACAATTTCTAATTTTCCTGTGCTATAAATTAAAAATGGCATTTATGATGTGTTGCAGCTTGTGGCATTTATTTTAATTGGAGTGGCAGTGTATGGTAGAGCTTCAGCTAAAGTAACTGATCTACCGATAATTGGTGGAATCCTAGCATGTGGCGTGTTCCTCATACTTATCTCCATACTTGGTCTCATTGGTGCCATTAAACATCACCAAGTCTTACTCTTCTTTGTATCCTTTTGATTTAATCAACATTTTTGTCAGCTCAAAATCATCAGCATATTCTATGCAAAATGATCTATGAATCTTGCATTGGACCACTAGTTGCTAATTATACCTATAGTTTTATTTTTCAACATATTAGGAATTTATCAAATCAAATGCAGAGATTGTGACAAAATTTATATAGGAAAAACAAAAATAAATTTGAAAATCAAGGTGAAAGAACGTCTTAGAAATGTCAAAAATGGTGAAGTGAAAATATCTGCAGTAGCTGCTCGTGCTTGGTGTGAAAAACAGCTAATTGATATAAGAATCAGTTCAATTAAACAAATAGAAAAATCAAAAGAGCTCACGGTTAGGGAAAAAATCAACATAAAAAAACAAGAAAGAAAAACTTATGAGCCATGAAATTCCCAGGAAATTTGGTTTAATTCAATGGTTTGTTGGGGCCAACAACAGAGGGAATAAAAAAGCATCTAATTGATATAGGAGCCAGTTCAATTAAACAAATAGAAAAATCAAAAGAGCTCACAATTTGGGAAAAAATCAAAATTTAAAAAAAACAAGAAAGAAAAACTTGTGAGCTTTGAATTTCCCAGGGAATTTGGTTTAATTCAATGGTTTTTCTGTCCAACATCAGAGGGAATAAAAAGCAGTTCTTCTGAATGACTTGGTCGAGATATTACTCAAGATGAAACCACCTAGGTTTTGTTTGAAACTGGTATAATTAGAAGACTGGATATGAGGTGAGGTATGAAGAAATTTAATTTAAATCATAGTAATATATTTCAATAGGAAACATCATTATGAGATTCTTTTAATATTAACATGAGTCTTGTCATCTTATATTTGAAGAGAAAAATTTTCGCCTAGACCGAGACTCGAACCCGGGACCCTTGGCTTTCTGGGCCAAGTGCTCTACCAACTGAGCTACCGAGGCAAGTTACGATCTAGACGCAAATTTTTCTCTTATATACGTTGTAATTCCCTATCGCCAAATGCTTTTGAAACCATTGCTTCTATCTTTGCAAATGGCGGCTTTTTAGTTAAGAAGACATTTATTGGGAATTTAACATTACTTTATAAAGCTAGTAAGGCTTCTAATGATGTTTTTATTATTGATTTAACATTTCTCACTGAAAGATAAATTATATTTGAAGAGAAAAATTTTCGCCTAGACCGAGACTCGAACCCGGGACCCTTAGCTTTCTGGGCCAAGTGCTCTACCAACTGAGCTACCGAGGCGAGTTATGATCTAGATGCAAATTTTTCTCTTATATACGATGTAATTCCCTATTGCCAAATGCTTTTGAAACCATTGCTTCTATCTTTGCAAATGGCGGCTTCTTAGTTAAGAAGACATTTATTGGGAATTTAACATTACTTTATAAAGCTAGTAAGGCTTCTAATGATGTGTTTATTATTGATTTAACATTTCTCACTGAAAGATAAATTATATTTGAAGAGAAAAATTTTTGCCTAGACCGAGACTCGAACCCGTGACCCTTAGCTTTCTGGGCCAAGTGCTCTACCAACTGAGCTACCGAGGCGAGTTATGATCTAGATGCAAATTTTTCTCTTATATACGATGTAATTCCCTATTGCCAAATGCTTTTGAAACCATTGCTTCTATCTTTGCAAATGGCGGCTTCTTAGTTAAGAAGACATTTATTGGGAATTTAACATTACTTTATAAAGCTAGTAAGGCTTCTAATGATGTGTTTATTATTGATTTAACATTTCTCACTGAAAGATAAATTATATTTGAAGAGAAAAATTTTTGCCTAGACCGAGACTCGAACCCGGGACCCTTAGCTTTCTGGGCCAAGTGCTCTACCAACTGAGCTACCAAGGCGAGTTATGATCTAGATGCAAATTTTTCTCTTATATACGATGTAATTCCCTATCTCCAAATGCTTTTGAAACCATTGCTTCTATCTTTGCAAATGGCGGCTTCTTAGTTAAGAAGACATTTATTGGGAATTTAACATTACTTTATAAAGCTAGTAAGGCTTCTAATGATGTTTTTATTATTGATTTAACATTTCTCACTGAAAGATAAATTATATTTGAAGAGAAAAATTTTTGCCTAGACCGAGACTCGAACCCGGGACTCTTAGCTTTCTGGGCCAAGTGCTCTACCAACTGAGCTACTGAGGCGAGTTATGATCTAGATGCAAATTTTTCTCTTATATACGTTGTAATTCCCTATTGCCAAATGCTTTTGAAATCATTGTCATCTTAACTAATTTCATTGTTTTCTCATGAACATCTTTCAGTATGCATGCATATTATCTTCAGCTTATTCCAACTGTTGAAATTTCGGTTGTCAGCCCTGGATGTTGCTTCCTCTTCCATCTTTTGGTTGACCGAAGAACTTACAAATCATATCATTTTCCCCGGGAATTTCAAAATTAAGGCAGGGAAGCCGTGCATTCATCAAATGGGGGCTTCATATCAGAGGGTGAAAACATCTCTCGCATGGTTACAATGTATAATATAGAGCATTTGCTGAATTTGAAAAGTTATAAAGTTTGTACATAAATTAATCTGTTTTCTTTAAGTCATGAAAATCAATATAAATAGAATAAATTCCTTGACTAGTGCAGTACATGCTGATTCTTTTTCTGCTGTTTCTGGTTCAGTTCAGCGTTGCTTGTGCATGTCTTGCTTTTAACACCGAACAACAGGCACATCTGGCCAAGCAGGTGAGAAATAAAAATAGTACTTTTATATTTCAATTGTGCAGCTGCATGCAAAAGTGTTTAGACACTTAGGGTCGAATGTTTGAACGCATTAGACAGTAAAAGGTGTTCTCTGCTGAGAAAGTTTTATCCAAATACATCTTGCTTACTCAGAAATCTATTCATGCAGTAATAATTGTAAGCTACCTGACAAGGTACCTTAAGATCGTAGCTCAAGATAGAAACTTCGTGAAAATCCCGAAGGGAACCGATGTAGTTTGAAACCTTCGCAGCTTTATCCAAGATGTCGGACCTTGAAGACTTCGATCATGTTTTCGGTATACGCGGAGAAGAGGATTTTGATAGAGTCTACCAAAGAATTCAACTGGAAGAACAGGAGAATTGGCGTAATATTGCGCAATGCAGACGTCGTTGTATACGGTATTATTTGTGGGAAGCAAGCGTAAATGCGTTCCTCTATAGCAGATGAAAATAACGGAAGTGGTTTTATCGCTGAGAATTCTGGGTAATTCATTGCCAATATTACGAAAACGTCAACTTTCTTGCATGACCGGTAAGTCGGCCGTTAATTCGATCTCAGCAATTGCTCACGGTGAGTCAGCTCACCAGTGATTGGAAGTAATTTGAGTAGAGACTAATGTATTTGCATACGACCCTACATGTCCATCTCTGTAATTTGAGTTCATGTCTTTACTTTATCTGCTCTTAGAGTGATCCTAACATAAACAAATGCCAATTGTAATTACTGTCATATTTACAGAGAGAACGTGTGAAGTACATAAGACATGTGGTTATTGAATGGGTTAGAGTACAAGAAAGCTGGTGATATTTTTCACTGAACTAGTGAAATACATTTAAAATAACTGTTTTTTTTTACCACTAGTCAAAAGTTTGCCAGACTTGTGTATTAAAAATTTAGATGGCGACACCTTCAGCCATTTTGTTGTATCAGAATCGACTGAAGCATGACTCAAATGCATCATCCATATGTAATAAACTATTTTAAGTTGTAATTATTGATTAGATATGTTTTAGAACATTTTCTATGTTCTGAATATTATTATTTTCATTCACAAAGAATAACAAGTATATTCAGAGGACATATTTTTAATTTAATGAAGGGAACTACTTTTTTGCATATTTATTGCTTCTATATTGTATGTCAGTGTCCATAACTAATGAAAAGCGAGCAGATCACATGGTTTTGTTTTGATGAGGATCACTTTAAAAGCCTTTAGTCACTTCATGTACAGTTCAAGATGGATATATTATATTTTTCTTGGATCTTGTTGCTTTATGAAAATAAAATATTTACTTGTTAGCAGAGATGGCATGTCCTTTATGTTCAATGCTTCGCTTAATCTAAAAAAAAAACTTTATTTAAAATCGTGATGGCAGTAGAATGTGTTGTGTAATATAAATGCTGTTTTCCTATAGTTAAGATTTAATTTATTTCTAATTAAATGTTTAGGATTATATCAATCAAACTGTAGTCTTTGCTCCCTTCCTCAGTCTTAACATGAGCATACCTAATTAGCATGATTATACTTGAAGAATTACTATCAAAGGCTAATTTAGTTATGCTTATTTCCCACAGATGTCAATGAGTATTATTTATTTCATACGTCTCAATGATGGATAAATTATATTTGAAGAGGAAAATTATATGCTCAGACTGGGGTTTGAACCCAGGACCTTTTGCACTCTAAGCGAATGCTCTACCAATTGAGCTATCTGAGAAACTCCAATCTAAACATATATTTTTCTCTTATATACACTATTAATTCCCATGCACCAAATGCTATGAAACCATTGCTTCTATCTTGCAAATGGTGTCTCCTTTATTAAGAAGACCTTTAATTGGGAATTTTACATTACATTATAAAGCCAGTATGGCTTCTATCAATGTTTTTTTTTATTATTCATTTTATACATCTGAATGATGAATAAAGGTCCTGGGTTCAGACCCCAGTCTGAGTGTATAATTTTTCTCTTTCCTCTTAGCTTATCACCTCTAAGGTACATCTAGAGAGGAAGTAAGGTATTACTTGGATGAGAAGTTTTTCTCAGAGGCTCCAACTTAAGCTTCAGGTTCTTTTACAAGCCTGAAAATCTTCAGACTCGGAACACACGGCTTAAACTTAGCTCAGAGTTAGTATAGCAGCTAATTTTTTTTGTCTCTTGACTTAAAACAGAATGGATATGCTTTCATAAAAGTTTCATGGTAGGTTTTGAAAATTCTCTTGTTGGAATGTAACCCAGTATTCAATATTACTTAGGGTTTCCAAGCACAAGTAAAGAACTGTAGAGTGGTGTATTGCAAGGCAAAGTCATGAGATGGAGAAACCAATCTTCATCAACAGTACTCCCTGAACGATCATAAAATAATCCACTTGCTTTAGTAAATGTTCAGTTTAGTTTCCTTGCTGTGTGTAAGGAAAATAGATGTACTGATATGCATTACATGTGTTTTAACAGGGATGGATGCATGTGGGAATGGATATTAAGGCTGAAGTTCAGGAAGCATTCAGTTGCTGTGGTTTCTCCCAGGACTTGTACAATGCAACTGTGAAGAATGTTACCGATCCAATGGCAAATCCCATGTGTCGTAAGGACAATATTGTATGTATTATTGAAATATATATATTTTTAATTAAAATAATTTCATATTTCAGTCATTTTTTATTCTACAAATTTTCTTACATAATAGTTATTTATGTTACAAGGATTAAAAGTGAGGACTATTTAACTCATGCCCCAAATAGGGGACAATGACCAATCGTGTTTCAATGAATTTTGTTTTACAACCAATGACAGTCGTATTTCACTTCGCTCTTTATCAAATTCTGTTTAAAAATAAAGAAAGCTCCTTCTTTTTAATATTCTGAACAGGTCAGAGCATTATTTTGCAGTGACTGACTCTCCTATAAATACATTGAATATAGCAAATAATGAACAGAGTGCTTCAAACTACATATTTGATAATTGTGTGTTCAATAATTGTGTTTTTAAATAATGATTTGACTGAGTTGTTTTCAAAAAAATTAATTATATACCTATAATGTTGGTTATAATATACAGTTTGATGTTTAATTTTTTCTCTGCTAGGATGCATTCTTACAATATTGCGATCCCCTTAGTGTGTTATCACTGATTGTGATCTTGTATGGTAATAAATAATTGATCAAGTTGCAGTGAATAAATTATAACCATACATTTCTCATTTGTTTTCAAACATCGCCGCTTACATTAAATATATAAATATTATAAAATACCAGTAACTGTATGTAATTAGTGATTTTTGAGTAAGCAGCTTAATTTTATTCGTTAAATAGTCCTAACAAATGCCACTCTCGATTTCCAAATCCTCTAGATAAATTAGAAATCACTCATGGCATTATTTATGATAAATACATTTCAAAGCAGTTTATCACTTTTAATCCTTTATTTCATATTAAGTTTATTTGTATCGATGGTATTCATTTTTTTAATTTACTTTTTTACTGTTTCATCATTCTCTACACAAAATGAAACTTTTAAGTAAAGTAGCTTAATTTTCAATGCTTTTATTTTATATTTATCACTTCTCACTGAATGACAAATGATATTTGAAGAAAAAAATTTGGGGCTGGTGTATAACACCAGAGACTCAAATCTCAGTGTAGGCATACATTTTCCCTTGAAATATAATTTGTCCTTCAGTGAAAAGTGTTAAATTTAAAGTAAAAGCATTGAAAATAAATGATCTTGAAGAAGATTTACGGGCTGTAGGCCGTGGTCGTGAGGCTTGTAGTTCCCCGACGTTTTGCCAGAGACTGCGTCTGGCATCCTCAAGGGTTGTCTTGAGACTGGCAATTCTGTCCGCTGTCTGTCCTATTTATACGTTCACCGCGATGTGTTCGTAAGTTGTATCTGCCTTCTGATTGTGGTCAGCGTTAGGGACTTCCATTGCTCCAATGAGATTGCTGTTTGATAGTCTAGTCGACTGTACGTTATATCTGCCTTCTGATTGGTCAACGTCGGGGAACTACAAGCCTCACAACCACGGCCTACAGCCCGAAAATCTTCTTCAAGATCATCATAGCAACTCCGGCCGTGAAAGTCTACATGAATACATTGAAAATAAAGCTTTACTGGGTGTAAAAGTAGTGTTAAATCCCATGTAAAGTCTTCTTGAGGAGAAGCTGCCAGGTGGCATGTGGAACGAAGGTTCATTGCCTTTGTATACATATCAGTGTGCAGCCTGTTACATCATTCAAAACTCGATAAAACCGACAAATTTTCTTACCTCTTATACAATTGTCTTAAGTATTAAGGCAGATATTAAGTCCTATTAATAATGCCATCAGACAACTTCTATTCAAAGTATTTTTAACGAGAATTTTACATTACTTTTAATTTCAAAGCTTAATATTTTGATGTTATAATACTATTCAAAAGTAAACTTGTCTCCAGATTAACTAAAGTTAAACTGTATAATACAATAATAAGACCGATTGTAACTTACGGCTGTGAAACATGGGTACTGAAGGAGTCTGATAAACAAAAAACTATTAATCTTTGAAAGGAAGATCTTACGGAGAATTTTTGGATCAATTAGAGAAAGCAATGGCACATGGCATATACAAATGAACTCTGAATTAAATAATCTAATACGAAATAAAAATATAATAAACCACATTAAAGCTCAAAGACTGCGCTGGTTTGGACATATAAATAGAATGCAGGAAGACAATCTTGTAAGAAGAATATACAAATGGAAACCAGTATGCACCAGAACAGCTGGACGCCCAAAAAACAAATGGCAGGATGATATTATAAAAGATATATTAGAAATGAAAGTTGGAACTTGGCCAGCCTGTATCACACGAGTAGCTTTAGGTGTAGAAAAAATTGTTGGAGGAAGCCTAAACTTCAATGAGGTTGTAGTCGCCTACTAAAGAAGAATATTTTGATGTTATATTTGTGTTTTGAAATTAAAATTCAATCATATCTTGCATTCAAAATAATGCAGATACAATTAGGGCTGATTTTTATGCTGTGTGTCCACTTGAGACTAATTCTCTTGAGTAATCTTGAGACTAGACTCACGATTGGATAAGGGCCTAAAAGCACTCTCAGAGAAGCCTGCCGGTATCGCAGACTGAAAGTGTTACAAGTGGACATGTTTATTCCTACTCTCATGACTTAGTCTCCAGTCTTTTGTCATTGTTTGAAGATTTCAAAAGTATTACTTCTTTAAAAGATTTTTTTCACAAATATATCATCATCCATGCAAGTATTAGGCTGTGTGGCCTGTTACGGTCTCAAAGAGGAATTTTCCATCCATCACTTTTTTGGACTCCCAGCGATCTTTTGCCTTGGGGGCAGTAGCGAAGTATGGCTTTTGGAATTCTGAGACGGCATTTGTTGAAGATGGGCTTTCCAGTTGTTCTGGTAGTTTTGTATACGGTGAAGAATGGGTTCTACATCCAACTCTTCCATAATTTCCTTATTTCTTTTATGGTCCCACTTTGTGTAGCGTGCTGTACGGCGCATAAATCGCATCTCATTTGCTGTTATTCGGCTTTCATCTCTTCTTCGTATTGTCCATGCTTCACTACCATATCTTAATACTGGTCTTGCGAGAACCTTATAAAACCCATAATCTTGTGTTCTTCTGTACTAAAGATGGTTTCATTATACTGTTAATTATCCCCGTTGTTTTTGTAAAATTTGTGATTTTCTTTGATATATCAGCTTCATCTTGCAATGTTAAATTATAACCCAAATAATTAAATTCATTTACTCATTCTAAAATTTCATCATCCAAAACAATTTTGCTAGGTATAGGGTATTTCCCACAAAAGACCATCACTTTAGTTTTCTTTGTATTGATTTCCATATTGTACTTTTTTGTAATTATATTAAAATTGTGTATAGAATACTGTAAATCTGTTTCTGTTGGAGCTATTAATACCAAATCATCTGCAAAAAGCAGAGAATCTATTTTATGGTTCCTATTAATTTAGATAGAACCGTGTCTCATCTGTCGCCAGTCTTGGAGTATTCTATCCATGTATATGATAAAGAGCATCACCATATTTGACATAACCCGGGTCGAATCATAGCCTCCCTAAGAATTCTTCTCCAGACCTTTGTATTCCTGACGACTCTCCACCAATTTCGAATATGAAGTCTTTGGACATCTTCCAAAACTCCATACATCCACCTAGCTTTAGATCTTCCAACTTATGAGGCATTGCGGATATTAAGGGCAACCTTGACTTACTTACTCATATTTAAATTATAGTGGTTCTCCGAGATAATTCGCCCCTAATATCTGCAATGCCTCATATCACAAATACATATTAATTTTGTACAGTAATTTAATATTAATTTTTCGTAAAGAAAGTTTTAGATAAATGAGAGTGGACATGCGGAAGTTGTTATTATTTCTATTTTATGTTTATTGTTTTAATATGTTCTGTACTTCCCTTATCCGCTCTATATTATATATTGAGTGTTATTAATTTAACCATGAACCTATGGGTTCGATAGTGCCAGTGACTAAGTAAGTAAGAGGTTATTAATTTAATGAGATTTTTTAAAATTATAATTTAATACTTCTCATTGAAAGACAAATTATTTTTGAAGAGAAAAATATATGCTCGGACTGGGATTTGAACCCAGGACCTTTGAATTTCTATGCCAATGCTCTACCATCTGAGTTACCTTAACACTCCAATTTAAATGCAAATTTTACTTTTATACATTGTTAATTCCTGAGCGTCAGATGCTATGAACCTTTGCTCGATCACATCAGAAAGCCAAAGGTCCTGGGTTCAAACCCAGTCTGAGCATGTATTTTTGTCTTCAGATTAATGTAAATTATTCATAATTGTTAATATCTGTGTTTAACCTTGGTTAAGTGGAAGAGAAGATCTTATGGTCTTCATCAAATAAATTATCATTATTATAAAAAACTGAATGCACATTTTGTTATAATTTTGTTGCAGCCACAGTGTTGCAAACCTGATAACCCAGACTGTGAGACATGTTCACCATGCATGGAAATTCTAGAGTCAACAATCAGCTACGCTTTCAAACTGTGCGGAGGAATTGGTCTGTTTTTCAGCTTCACCGAGGTAAGTGAGCGCATGCTCAACAATAATGCTATTTTTATTTACTTACTTGATATCTATTTTCACAGCCATTATTTTATTGTGTTTTATGTTTTGCCCTTCAACTTCTTGTAAGAAAGCCAGATGGAAGGCATCCAATAGTTAGGTCAAGAATGAGATGGGAAATGACATTAACCATTATTTGAAGGAGGGAATTATATAGGGAATGGTTGGAAAACAGAGCTCAGGATAAGGATAAATGGAGATTTATGTATCTATGATCACGAATCTCTGGGTTTGATGGTGGTAGTGAATTAGCCCTTATTTACGTAAACTTTTATCACTCACCTCATATTCTTCTTCTTTTTTGTTAGTTTCAGTACTTTACACTTCTGTTTCATCTTCACTAATTTTGTGACCATTGTTCTGTCGTGTTGAATAGCCGCCTCTCACTCCCTCTGTAGGTAGACATTCAATACTAATAAAATTCATTGTTAAAACTGTTGAGGTGGATAGTCATAAAATAAAATAAGTTAAAATATACCTTCTTAGGTAAGATCCATCGTCCTCAAGTTATAAAATATGTATTCTTTATGTCTGTAGGCCTTTCAGAACATCCGTTCCATCTTCAGCAGTCCTTCTTTTCTACATTGTCTGATATGATGGTTGATGCTGCTGGTCCTAATGTGGTGTTGTCGTGACTAAAGCTTCTTCCTGACGATATCGTATAGTGGGTTGTTTAGTCTGGGAGTGCTTTCATTTATTAAAAGCGTGTTGTCTATTTCCTTGATAATTTCCAGGTCTTCCAATATGTAAATTTTTGTTGAATTTCCCTCTTTGTGTACTATTGTAAGGGTGTCTTCTATTGAGTTCATTCTATGACCGGCATTTATTATGTGCTTAGCGTAATTAGACTTTCCATATGCTTATCGTTACGATGTTCTTTAAATCTTATGTTGAAGCTTCTTTTCGTTCTACCTATATAGAACTTGTCACAGTTTTTGCATGTTAATTTATGTACACCCTTGCCATTAAATTTATTATGTTTTTCTATTTTGTTACTTATTACATTATTTAGTTTATTATTAGTTTTGTAGGCTATGTTTAAATTTTTGTTTATTTTTCTCAATGCTTTTGCCATGTTTTATGGACTACACTAACATACACAGGCCACAAAACCATAAAATTGGCAAAAACATTGAGAAAAATAAACAAAAATTTAAACATAGCCTACAAAACTAATAATAAACTAAATAATGTAATAAGTAACAAAATAGAAAAACATAATAAATTTAACGGCAAGGGTGTACATAAATTAACATGCAAAGACTGTGACAATTCTTATAGGTAACGCAAAGACTGTGACAAGTTCTATATAGGTACAACGAAAAGAAGCTTCAACATAAGGTTTAAAGAACATTGTAACGATTTCGTATATGCATATGGAAAGTCTAATTATGCTAAGCACATAATAAACGCTGGCCATAGAATGAACTCAATAGAAGACACCCTTACAATAGTACACAAAGAGGGAAATCCAATAAAAATCAACATATTGGAAGACCTGGAAATTATCAAGGAAATAGACAACACACTTTTAATAAATGAAAGCACTCCCAGACTAAACAACCCACTATACGATATCGTCAGGAAGAAGCTTTAGTCACGACAACACCACATTAGGACCAGCAGCATCAACCATCATATCAGATAATGTAGCGAAGAAGGACCTGCTGAAGATGGAACGGATGTTCTGAAAGGCCTACAGACATAAAGAATACATATTTTATAAGTTGAGGATGACGGATCTTGCCTAAGAAGGTATATTTTAACTTATTTTATTTTATAAATAACATTGTTAAATAAAGTCATTATCTCCTTTTTTGCCATATTTATTTATGTCTGAAACTTAAGTTTATTTGCCTTCAATATTTATATTAGCTGTTGAGTTCAGGTCAAGTGAGCTCTAAACCAAAAAATTTGAAAACCTCTGGTGTAGATCTGAAAATTCACTTCAAGGTCAATGCTTTAGTTTTGTTTTACTGCTGCATTGCAGCAAGATACCATCTCAGTGTTTTTATTTTAAATTTATAACTTACTCTGAAGAACAAATTAATATTTGAAGAGATAAAAATATGCATGAATTGGGATTTGAACCAGAGACGTCTGGTTTTATGCACCAGCACTCTATCTTTGAGCCATCCAGACATCTTAATTCAAATGGAAATTTCCATTTGAATTGAGATGCCTGGTTGGCTCAAAGGTAATGTGCTGGTGCATGAGAAACTCCCATTTAAATTGAGATGGCTCAGAGGTAGAGTACTGGTGAATTAAATCAGAGGTCTTAGATTCAATTCCCAATTCAGGCATAATTTTTTTAAATGTAATAATTTGGAATTTTTTAACATTATAAAATTTTCCTAATAAGAATCAGATGTATTGTGAATTCTTCTTACTTCATACATCTATGTATAACACAGAACTGCAGTATTGGGAAACATATCATTCCCATCTTCAGCTGTTTTCAAGATTGTCGATTTTTTTATGCCAGTAATTTTCAAACTGCCATCTGGTGTTTAGAAAATTACTGGCATAATAAAAAATTAATAGTCGTGAAAACAGCTGAAGATGAGAGTGTATATTTTTAAAAAAATAGATGTATGAGGTAAGAAGAATTCACAATTCATTTGATTCTTATAATTTTTCTTCAATTATTAAAATAACTTATGTTTTACCATGTTTTATCCTGACTGTGTGTGTATGTGACTTTACACCTGTCGACACTACACAGTGCTGAGTGGTAAGAACCAATGTAGATGGGTTTGTTCTTGAGGTGAATTGTCTCCTTACTCACAGTATAAGTAGAATTTATTAATGATTGCCATGTATATTTTTCTGTTTTCAGTTTCTTGGTGTCTGGTTGACGGTGCGTTACCGAAACCAGAAAGACCCTCGTGCTAACCCCAGTGCTTTTCTATAACTAACACAGGTGCAACCTGATCAGGGTGTAGGTAACTTCTTTCTCTTTTAACACTTTAGATTTAGGGTGGAAGTGGTTTGCATGCTTTTCTTTTTAATAATAGAATTGAATTCTTCTCTTTGTATTCACACCTTCAGTAGTTTTTAATAAAAGCTACCTATATTGATAGATGCACAAAAGTATATATGTATGTTTCATAAAATTTACGATGGGAATTAATTTAGAGTTTATCAAATCAACACTGAGTTACCCGAGTTGGTAGAGCATTCACCTAGAGTGCAAAAGGTCCTGGGTTCAAACCCCCAGTCTGAGCGTATATTTTTCTCTTCAAATATAATTTATCCATCATTGAGATGTATGAAATGAATAATAAATTAATAATTGAGTTTGTTTTTTTTTAACATTTTTACCTCAAAAGTTTGTTTTGTTGGACGATCGTTTCAAAGCTTATTGCTCCATCTTCAGCTTGTCACACACTGGTTTTTTCTTTTCTTCAAGTTTCAAGAAAAGAAAAAAAACCGTTTGTGACAAGCTGAAGATGGAGCAATAAGCTTTGAAACGATCGTCCAACAAAACAAACTTATGAGGTAAGAATGTTGAAAAATACAAACTCAATTATTAAATTAAACCTCATAATGTTACTTCCAAATGATTTCAAAATTAATAATAAATTATATTTATTTATTTTGTGTTATAATCTTATATAATTTTTCTGCATCTAATGTTTTTTTTCACTGGTTGAGGGGGAAGAGAAGACCTTATGACCTTAATTTTGCCAATTTAAATAAATAATTATCATTATCACTATTATTATTATTATTAAATTGCATACATAAACTTAAAACTAATTACACTGTAATAATCATATATGTAAATTCTTGCTACATTGTAAAAAATAAATATTGATCTATATTAAATATATCTATATATTAGAAGAAATTGATAATTATACCTAATGTATTAAAACTAGTCTTTAAGAAATCTACAAATATGAGGCGAGTTGTTAAAATTGTAACTCTCTATTAATTGATCTATCAATATAATTTGACAGTATTATAGTAGTGCTTTTCTGGTGTGCCGTTTACAGGAGGCTGGACTTACTTTTGGGTTTGATAATCACTCATAATGTATTCTATTTTCATTTTAACTTGTTGGTTGGTTGGTATCTAATGTTGAGCACTTGATAATGAAATCATTCGCTCTCTTGCACTCCAATATTTAGCAGAAAGGCTGGTCTCTTCTACAAAAGCTGGACAACGGAGGAGATGGTTTCTTTCCATATCTTCATTTAAATTGCAAAAAGGGCATTTAGGTGAATCTGTTATGCCAATTCTGTGTAGGTGTTTATTCAAGCAGTCATGTCCCGTTAGCAGTCTGAATGTTGCTACTGCAGATTTTCTTTGTAATGTAGTAATGTCATAAGCTTGTAGATTTTCCCATTCCTTTCCAGATGTTTTGGTGGTGTATTCTTCTCTAAGTTTATTGATGTATTTATTTGAGATAATTCTTTTGATAGAGTGAAAGGAAACTGGAGCAGAAGTTGGGTTTGAAACAATTTTGCTACCCTTCTTGGCTAGAAAATCGGCTATTTCATTGCCTGTCACTCCACAATGGGCCGGAATCCATTGAAGTACAACTTTTTTATGTAGACGGGATAAATGTTTTATCATTTTGTGACATTCGATAATTTTGATGCTTTTGGGTGTTGTGTCTCGTGTTATAGCAAGAATGGCTGCTTTGGAGTCACATAGAATTACAACTTGTGTAAATTTTTGGATGTGATATAAAAGATTTTGTAAACTTAAGAAAATTGCTAGAATTTCGCCATCAAAGTTTGTTGAATTTGTGTTTAGTTTACGATAAAAGGAAAAAAGTGGACATACTGCACCAGCACCAGTGCCACCATCATTTGGTAGGCTGGAGCCATCTGTAAAAATATGTATCCATTCAGGAGCTGGGTATCTTAGATTTATCATTTCCAGTGACATTTGTTTTAAAATATATGGAGGAGTTTCAGATTTCTTGATGTCTTCTGTTAAATGAAGGTTATATTCGATTTCCAAAAATTCTAGAGGTTGTTTCTCATCTGCATATTTTCTTTTGAATGTGGAAGTTGCAATTTCTGTTTGATTTCTTGTACAATGCTTAGGAAGCTTTGCTGAGATTTTAAACATACTTGTGGTTTTTCTTTGGGTCCAGTTATTATGGGGTAGCCTTAAAAATTTTTCATACTGTGTGACTGCTGTTTTCTCAATTTCAGATGCTATGTTTGGGTTATTTGTTAAGATTTGCATGGCAGTGATTGGTGTTGTTTTAACGGCTCCTGTTATCAGACGGAGGATTTGGTTCTGCAATTTATTAAGTTTTTCCACTTTAGTAGTTACTAGGATTTCTTCACAATATTGAAGTACAGGTTTTATGTACATTTGGTAGAAGGTGTTTAGGGTTTGTGTGTTGCAACCCCACTTTTTCCCTGCTAATCGTTTTAATAATGGTAACCTTGTTTCTATCTTTGTACATATATTCTCCATGTGTTTCTTCCATGTTAATTTTGAGTCCAGAGTTATTCCTAAATATTTTGCTTCATGTGTTTGAGTTAATAATTCACCCTCCAATTTCAGAGTGATGGGTAGTGGTTTCTTTCTTAATGTAAATAGTTGATAATTTGTTTTCTGTATATTTATCTTCATTAAGTTCTGGGATGTCCAATTCTCTAACTGTATTAGTGATTGTTGGGCTATGGTTATTAATTGTTGACTTTGGTTTTTCGGTTTGGAGACCCATATTACAACATCATCAGCAAAAAGTAGGGTTTTCGTTTCGAGCTTTTCTATATGCTTAGGTAGATCATTAATGTAGATGCTGCGGAAAGGCTACTGTTTTTAACAGAGAGGAGACCCTTTAATTCCTTCCATCAAAGGCTTAAAGGAACCGACCTGGACAGTAACCTAGTGTCCAATCCCTCACCTTCTCGTGGTGCAGCTGTTAGTAATCATGCTTATGCATGATGAACGAAAGGGAAGGGCTACTCACCAACAAGCACTGGTCAGCTTGGTGAGTTTTTCTTTTTTGACCGAATTGGTATTACTTCTCCTCCCCATACCAATTCCCTCTTTTAACTTTTCTATCCAGTCTCCCTTGACTGACCTCTTGTTTCTTTCGACCCTGATGGTATTAGAGTACTCGAGGCCTAGGGGTTCATTTCTCCTTCCTTCCTATACCTACTTTCTCTCAATGGGTGACGTAACCACCACATGTGGTGCCTACTACTAAACGGTTACAACTAGTTTATTGTACTCCAATACAAACATTTTAACTTGTACTTTAATAACATTTGTTAATACTTAATTTTATCTGCGTAAGTTATTATAATCTTTTTATATAAATGAATCGGATATTATTTTCATATATCAATTCAAAAATTTTGTGATTCTCACAGGACTAGTTTCTGAAGGTATCCCTTTAATCCTCAGTTCTGAGTCGGAATATTGGCTGATCATAGAAGGGATTCCTTCAGAAACTGGTCCTGCGAGAATCAATGAGTTTATGAGATGTAAAAATTTATATTTTGATTAGGTGAAAATCAAAGGTATAAGTGATATTTTTGTGAAAATTGAGTTAAGTGTAGTTATTACATGTTATTGGGCCCTACTTTTGAATGGCAGAGAGATACAATTGTATTTAAATTCATCGGAGAAAATTTTTTAAAAGCTCACCTCATAAACTTTTTCCGATGAATTTAAATGATTATTACCTCATAATGTTTACTTCCCAACGTTAATTTCAATATACAAATGTATGCTTGCTTTCTGGTGACAGATGAATACAGCTGTTTTCATTGGTTTGATCCCTACAGAAAATGTTTTAAACTCATTTTTCTCTGAATTATCTAAATGCAATTTATACCTTTATGGTTTTCACCATTTCATTATAAATTGATTCATAGTGTTACTTCCCATTGTAAATCTTATTGATATTCTAATCTTCTCTCATTTTTAACATTACTACCCTTCTTTTGATGTTATATATTTAGTCTAACATATTCCAGTCCTGGACAAATTTATTTTGAAAAGAAAAATGAATGCTTGAACCAGGAACCGAACCCCGGACCATCGAACTTAAGAGAATTGTATGAAAGGAAAGAACATTTAATGTTTGTATTGGGTCTTGAATGGTGTAATGGATTGCATGCTGATGCATAGAGTCAGAGGTCCGGGGTTCGATTCCCAGTTCAAGCATTAATTTTTCTTTTCAAAAAATAAATTACTCTACCCTGTCCACTCTTAAAGTGATCCTCGTCAAAACAAAACCATGTGATCTGCTCACTTTTCATTGGTTATGGACACCGACGTAACATGTAGAGGCAATAAGTGTGTGAAAAAATAGTTCCCTTCATTAAATTAAAAATATGTCCTCTGAATATACTTGTTATTCTTCGTGAATGAAAATAATAGTATTCAAAACATACAAAATATTCTAAAATCTACCTAATCAGTAATTAGAACTTAAAATAGTTTATTACATATGAGTGAAACATTTGAGTCATGCTTCAGTCGATTCTCATAAAAAAAATGGCTGAGAATATCAAGTTTTCTGTTGTGTCGTCATCTCCCTGTCAAAAATGACAGTAATTGTGGCACGAATGACAGAAAGTAATTGTGGCGCGAATGGCGGAAGGATATTGCTTCTACAACATACATTGGTGTCCATAACCAATGAAAAGCGAGCAGGACACATGGTTTTGTTTTGACTAGAATCACTTTAACAGCAGACAGGGTATACCCTTATTTAAGAAAAATTGTATCACCTCACCTCATATCCTTCTTTTTAGACTGGTTTTGGGACTTATTTAGATTCCATCCTCAGTACTTTCACGGCATTGTTATGTTATCTTGAAGAACTGCCTCCTCAGAGTCTTAATTCCTAAAAGTCAATACTATCCTTATTTTAACAGATGGGATCCAATTTCTGCCACAGAAACAGTTTATTTAATTAAAATATATATTTTTGTCAGAATTCACAGAATATTACATAAATATACAATCAGTAACTAATCTTCATAATGATTGCTTTGCTGTCGAAATGCATTTACTATTTTAATATTTTGGTTTGGTGATCTGGGTTTTATTGGTAATGTGTAGTAAATAATCATCATCTGAAATGGTGGAATGAGAATTTTTTTTTTTGTAGATCAATAACATTTTTTTCAAGGACCACTATATGTTAGGATGATATGTGAAATTAAATTATATTTCAGCGAGAAACGTAAATTTATAATAAAAAAATCATCATAAGAAACTCTACTGGCTTTATAAAGTAATGTTAAAATTCCCATTAAAAGTCTTCTTAAATAAGAAGCTGCATTTGCGTGTTGAGCAATGGCTCATAGCCTTTGTTGCTCTCGGGAATTGAAATGTATGAGAGAAAATTTTGCATTTAGATTAGAGGCTAAGATAGCTCAGATGATTGAGCATTAGCATATGAAGCTAAAGTATTGGGTTCAAACCCTAGTCTAAACATATATTTTCCTATGTTTTTTTTAATTATTAATATAATACATCTCAATGAAGGACAAATTATATTTGAAGAGAGAAATATATGCTCAGATGGTGGTTTGAACCCATGACCTTTGGCTTTCCATGCCAGTGCTCTACTAACTGAGCTACCTAAGCATTGGCATGGAAAGCCAAAGGTCCTGGGCTCAAACCCCAGTCTGAGCATATATTTTTCTCCTCAAATATGGTAACTACTATTTTTTTATCATTAATTTAATACTTCTCACTGAAGGACAAATTATATTTAAAGAAAAAAATTACATCCCAGTCTGAGCATATAATTTTTCTCTCTTCAAATACGGGGTGTTATAAAGTCACCATTTTCCATTTAAACATGTTTTTATAGACTAAAAACAACATGAACATACATTTAGACATTTTGAACACAAATTCAATACATTTCATTGTGATGACTCTTCAAATCTAAGCACAAGTCCCATCGTTCTTCTGTAGCCCAAAACACTTTAACTAACAGATCTGGTGTTATCTGTTCCACAGTGGTATAAATGCAGTTTTGAAATTGTTCAAGACCATTGATTTTCACCTAATACACCTTGGACTTGATAAAGCCCCGGGCATAAAAGTCTATTGGGGTAAAATTGGGTGAATGGAGAGTCTAAAGTCTTGGCAATGCACGGCCAATTCATCATTGCTTATTTATACGTCATTTCATGTAGTCGGTGGAAAACAACGGCTATTCTTTCTTCTATTGTGTACATTGCTTTAGATTATCTGGAAAAAAATCAAAATTTATGGCGTTAAAACAGAAATGGTAAGTGATTTTATAAACACCCCGTATAATGGTAACTACTATTCCACTAGGATTAACATTACACTGTACAGAGTGATTCAGAAATATGGCTATACGTTTGATCCCATTTTGTGACGAAAATATTATTATTAAAGGAAATACGTTATCATTGGAAAGGGAATCCTTCAAATTACAACAATAGAACAAAACAAAAAAAAATCACTGCTCACGTGCAGCTTGGTGGGTTGATTTTTGTGGGCTAGCATCGAACTCCTCCACAATTCTCTTCGTTGTTTCTGCATCCGTGCTAATGCGAGGCCTTCCAGGAGGTTTGATTTTCTGCATCCTTCTCATTTCCAGCAGTCGTTTTCTCCACTTTCCCACAGTCGACGGCTACAATGCTACGTTAAACTCACGTCTTGCCAGTCTTGCAGCCTCACGATCAATAGCATACGTTATTGCCCATGCAGCAATTGTAATTTGCTGTTGCATATTCAATGCCATTTTGACTAATGACGTAAGTTCTACACTGTTTTATTTTATTCCATTGTAATTTGAATTGCCTTTCCAATGGTAATTTCATATTTCCTGTAATCGTAATATTTTCATTACACAACGCGATCAAACGTATAGCCATATTTATGATTCACCCTGTAGAATTAGCCAAGAAGGACTGTATATCATATTGTAAACAATTACACTGATGTAATGTTTTATTTTGCTTTTGGCAGCAGATGACACCGTAGGTAAGAACATTCAGTTTCTGATGAATGTATTAAACTAATACTCAGATATACTAGCATAATCCACACAGAGACAACTGAATGAGTGCTTTTAGGGGGTTGTGATCTCCTGGAGCCTTGCACAGCACTGCTCTCTAGAATGAGAATATCTTAATGAGAGTGCGTGTGTGTTCTAATGCCACCCACTGCACTTTATATGCTTTGGGTTCCATGCTGGGCAGATAGATGTTGTTAATGTGGTCTACTCTCAATTCATACACCATTATGATAGACCACTTTACATAAATGATATATTCTTGTATTGTGTGCAGAGAGGAGTGTAGGACGAGTGTATGTTTGTGTTTGTGTAGTGGAAAGTGTGCTGTGTGTGGATAGATGATGACCTGGTGCTGGCATGTAGCCTACTCCTGTCGAAAAACACCAAGAGGGCTGCCAGATTAACGTTCCCAACCAACTGATAAATTGCTATCAATAATACCACATGCCTTTTCAACATATGTACTGCAGAGGGATTTGCAATTTAATGCATGAATCTGTTGCAAGATCTAGTGATTAACAATCTTATAACATCATTCATCCTGACCCCAAAAATTGAAAATTTTACAATTAAATAAATTTAATTAATTTAACAATTAACGGCCATGGTGGTCTAGTGGTTATGTTATTGCCTATAGTCCCGAGGATTGCAGGTTCAAATCTGGCCCATTTTTAGGATGGAAAAATCCAAGGGACAAGTACTCTGGGTGGGACATTAAGCCATGAGTACCAAATGTGAAGATTTTCAGGCTCATAAAAGAACTGCGAGCCTGAATAAGAAAGGCCAGTCTGTAAAATTCAACTAACCTTCACCCATCCAAGTAATATCTTAGTTATATTATTTGGAGTCTGTTTATCTTACCTCAGAATTAATGTTGATTGAGGTAAGATAAACAGACTCCAAATAATATAATTAAAATAACCTCAAAATATTACTTCCTAAAATAAAACATTAATACCTTAGTTGCCTTCTAGATGGCTCATTGAAGCAATGTGCTAATCTCATGCCATTTGTTGACTTCTGTAGGTAAATAAGCATAACTAAATTATTCATAAATTAATTATGGGACATGGCATTGAGGTTTTCAAGTTAATAATTAATAAAAACTGAGCCATAACACACCTCATATTTCGTGTTTTTTCAAGTACACAGTTTCCTTCCATCTTCAGCCATAACCACTACTTGGTGGCTGAAGATGGGAGGGATGCCTCCAGAAAGTGCGGTTCCATGCTTGAACACAAAATATATGGTGTGATATGACTCAGTTTTTTATTAATTAATTACTAAATTAGTCTGGTTATGAAACTCCAGCTAGGGAGCACCCATGTCCTCATGCAGTATGTATGGGTTATTTTACATACTTACCTATAATTTAACAATTAAAATTTTCAACCCCACCAGTTATTGATCCCCGATCTGCTAGTAGATCAGTGAATTTACAAGATACAGTAAAAATTTCATTACTCTGTGTTAAATGGTTCGATATAAAATAGAACGTAGTTTCGTTATTATCAGTATATGTCTTTCACATTCCCCTTAATTTTTTATCCTGGGTGAGATTTTTTCGGGGTTTTTCCTCATCTATAAGACAAATGTCAAGAAGCTTGGGGCCCAAGGGTCCTCAAAAATCATCTGGCTGTCATAATCATCTCCTTCTCCTCCTTCACCAGTGTGGAAAGCAACAGGAAGCTACCACATCTATAATTCCCTAGTAAAGCTGTAAAGCATAGCATGAAAATGTTATGATTGCAGTGAATGACCTGCCCTCATGCAGAATTACTATGGATAGATGGATGTGAGAAATTTGAAAAAGTTAAAATTTTTTGCAGCTTTTTAGTTAAATTTGAATTTTTTATTTTTTTTATTTTAGGTGGTGGCTGCAGTGATAGCATACCGATATCGCAACCAATATGACCCTTGTGACAAAGCTGTAAGTGCCATTATTAGTAGACATCATAGTAACCGTGTTTACTGACTTTAACACAAGAAAACATGTTTCTTCTACTTCTCAGTTATTACTGTCAGGTGAGCCACATTCTGCAGGTCCGTCTCATTCCAGTCAAGTAGTTCATTTGTGTTTTAGTTATTCTTTTATATTATTTAGTAGGTTTTATTATGTATTGGTATCTTAGAATACATGTTTGTTTTCTCATTTTTTGTAGTGCTTAGTTTTTTTTAATTAATATTTATGAATCTCATAATGGCGATCTTTATTTATAAACAGAAGAGTCGTATAAAATTTTTATAAGTGTTTTTCTTTAGTTTTTTTTTTAAATTGAAATGTAAAAAAATAATAATCATGACTGTGTATAGAATTAAAAAGTTGAATTAGAAAATCTCAGGTTATTTTACATAGCAATTCTGTTTGTGAACTTTTATAGACTCTCTAATATTTGGGCAATGTTTAGATTTGTGTACAATTTAAAATAAGTAGTGAACAAATAGAAAAATGGATAATATTTTTGTGCCAATTACATTGTAATAATTTATGTATACAGCAGTAAAACTAAAATTATAGTTTGCACATTAAATTTGTGTTTATTGTAATAAGGAATATTTTACTTACGAGGGAACTGTCAACCTTGCACATCAAAACATACCTTGAAATTTCTTCCAGAGAGGCATTGTCATGCACCAAAGCTGTGTCTAAAAAAAATTAACTGCTGCTTTTAACTGCAAGGCACAGGAATTGAAGCCAGAATCCAGCAATAGCAATCCACTGTGCAAAGCAGATGAACTCCTTGCTTGAATAGAGCTGGGTGGAGTGAGGCAGGGCAGGCACAGGTGGCAGGTTATGAGGGTTATCCAATTCACAAAGTCAGGAGTTGTAGTTTGACTGAAGATGGAAGTAAAACTATACTTTTAAAACCAGTATCATGAAGATATGCAACTTTATGGAGTGAGATGTTAAAGCATTTTCTCCAACTCATTCATTAATGTAAATACCTCATAGCGTTACTTCCCACTTTGATTTTAAGTATCTTTCATTGAGAAATGTTAAATCAATAATAAAAACATCTTTCCTGTAGTTTAAACGAGAGATTTGGGCACTGGATTTTAGTGCTTTGCAGTTAAAAGTGGCAGATAATTTTTTTTAATTTGGCCTTAATACATCGCAATAGTTCTCTGGGAGAAATTTCAAGGTAGGTTTTGGCATGGAATGGTTGACAGTTCGATGTTAGAGTGAGTGTGGGTAGCTTGATATATTTAATATATAATATCCCAAATTGTAAACTGCTTATTGTTATTGATGTAATTATTATTTTTGTAACTAATTACATCATTTAAAAAGAAAAAACTGTTAAATTATTCCATTGTAATAAGCAGGTTGAGAAAACTCATAACAACCTTAATTTAAAAAAAAAAAAAGGAATTTATTTTATGATGATAATTTGTGCTTGAAAAAGCTCAGCACATCAGAATTCTAAATTTTAACAAGAAAATAAAATCATTTTACTCTAGTGTCTGATATGTTTCTAAACCAGTACAATTTGATCACATTCTGCAAAAAGGAACGAACCCTCAAATTTTAAATGCATGAGTTAATGATATATTAAGATTAGATTAAAATACTTCATACTTAATATTAAATTAAAAGATTCTTACCTCTCCTCACATTATTCTGTTAAGTAGATCGCGATTTCAGGCCTATAGCAGGCCCATCTTCAGTACACTGTTGTTGACCGGTGTTATGTCGCTCGGAAGAACCACTTCTTCTTCCCTCTGTTGGTGGACCGATGAACCTCTTGATAAGGTCAAAATTTGCGGGAACTTCGAAGTTCATAAGTTTTCCTTTGTTTTTCTGATGTGGATCTTTTCCCAAACTGTAAGTTCCTTAGGTGTCTCTATTTGTTTAATTAGACTAGCTTTTGATTCAATTCGATGTTTTTCGTACCAAGCATGAGCAGCTACTGCTGACTTTTCCAATTCTCCATTTTTGACATTTCTAAGATGTTCCTTCACCCTTGTTTTCAAATTTCTTTTCGTTTTTCCTATATAAATTTTGTCACAATCTTTACATTTGATCTGATAAATTCCTGATTTATTTTCTTCTTCAATTTTTCCATTTTGTTGGTTTTAATTATCCTATTAAGGCTGTATTCATTCTTAGGTGCTAATCTTATATTAAACTTTTTGAAAATTTTTTGAAATTTGTAGTGTTTCAATGGATGGTAAGTGAATTTCTTGAATTTTATTTTTTCTGTTTGTTTTATCAGTGTGCTTTCATTAATTAATTTTGTCTTTTGAATTTATTATTTTCCTGTGTACCATGCTTTCATCATAACCGTTATCTGTTGCCACATTAATTATGTATTCTTTTTCTCTTTTATAGTTTTCTGGGCTCATAGGAATATTTACTAATCTGTATGCTAAGCTATTGAACACTGCCTCTTTGTGAGCAAAATGGTTGAAACCCGAGCTTTAATATAGTTGTCTATATGAGTATTCTTTCTATATATTCCAAATTCTATCCTGTTTTCTTTGTTTCGTGTTAAATTAAGATCCAAAAATGGGATTTGTCTTTCAATCTCAGTTTCCATGGTGAATTTTATCGTTCTACTCTGGATGTTCAAAAGCTTCAAAGCATCCTCAATTTGTTTCTGTTTGACAATAGCAATTACGTCATCAACGTATCTGGTCCAAAATTTGAAGATCAAAGGATGTCCTCTTGTTATTTTCTGCTCGAAACTTCCCATGTATAAATTGGCCAAAAGGGGTGAAAGAGGGTTTCCCATAGAAAGCCCAGACATCAAATTTATTAATACTTGTTTGGAATTGGATATTACACCTAAATTTGTTCGCAAAACCGTTAAAAATAACGATGGTTCGAAAGAACAGAAGACGGTTGAGAAGAAAATTTTGAAAATGGAGAAAAACAAACATTTCGAAATTATCAGTAATTTGGACACAAAATTGTTTTTCCTACACTTAAAAATCTCTAAGAATGTTGGCAATGTATTTTGGGACCGATTAGAAGAAAAATTTTTCAACAAACTAAATATTAGCATTAAAAGAAAAGTAATCAAACAAAATAAGAAAATTGAAAATTTAAAATCAAAATCAAGATTAAATAAAGAAAACACCACTAAAACAAGGGAAATAAGGTGCAGTAATGTAATCAACATTCTCTCCAAAACTTTCAACCAGAGGGAATTGGGAATTTTAGAAAAAGGACTTAAAACATGTGTAAACTATTCTAACAAAATTGAAGATTATGTAGTGGACGTCGAAGTAATAATAGATGATTTGGAAACAGAAGAAAAATTTTTAATCAGGAATGAATGTGGAAAAATCATAGAAGAAATCAAGGAAATTCCTAGAAACAAAACAGGACTGGGAAACATGAAAATAATCAGAGAAATCAACAACAAAAACACAATTATCACAAAAGCAGACAAAGGCAACCAGCTAGTAATTATGGATAAAGAAGATTATAGAAATAGAATGGACAAAGTTTTGGCATCTACAGAATACATTGAAGTAAAATCTGACCCACTTCCCAAAAGTATCAAAGACGTAGATAACACTTTGAAGACAATAAACAAAATTCTATCAAAAAAAGAAAAATTCAGGCTGAAGGTTTCAAACCCTAGAAATCCACAAATGCATGGTCTCCCAAAAACACACAAGGGTGGAGACAAAATGAGGCCCATCATCAACAATATAGGGTCTCCTACATACCTAATATCAAAATGGTTATGTAGTGAGTACAAGAAAATGGAAGGATTTGATAACCTCTCAATAGATAATTCATATCAACTTGTACAAAAATTAGAAAACATTCAATTAGAACCTACAGACAGACTAGTGTCATTCGATGTAATTTCATTGTTTCCCAGTGTCCCTAGAGGAACCACCATTGAGATCTTGGAACAATGGCTAAACAAAAACAAATTAGAAAAAGAAAATATAAAGGAGTTTATAATTCTTACTAAATTATGCATTGAACAGATGTTTTTCACCTATAATGGTAAATTTTATAAACAAAATTCTGGGCTTTCTATGGGAAACCCTCTTTCACCCCTTTTGGCCAATTTATACATGGGAAGTTTCGAGCAGAAAATAACAAGAGGACATCCTTTGATCTTCAAATTTTGGACCAGATACGTTGATGACGTAATTGCTATTGTCAAACAGAAACAAATTGAGGATGCTTTGAAGCTTTTGAACATCCAGAGTAGAACGATAAAATTCACCATGGAAACTGAGATTGAAAGACAAATCCCATTTTTGGATCTTAATTTAACACGAAACAAAGAAAACAGGATAGAATTTGGAATATATAGAAAGAATACTCATATAGACAACTATATTAAAGCTTCGGGTTTCAACCATTTTGCTCACAAAGAGGCAGTGTTCAATAGCTTAGCATACAGATTAGTAAATATTCCTATGAGCCCAGAAAACTATAAAAGAGAAAAAGAATACATAATTAATGTGGCAACAGATAACGGTTATGATGAAAGCATGGTACACAGGAAAATAAATAAATTCAAAAGACAAAAATTAATTAATGAAAGCACACTGATAAAACAAACAGAAAAAATAAAAATTCAAGAAATTCACTTACCATCCATTGAAACACTACAAATTTCAAAAAATTTTCAAAAAGTTTAATATAAGATTAGCACCTAAGAATGAATACAGCCTTAATAGGATAATTAAAACCAACAAAAATGGAAAAATTGAAGAAGAAAATAAATCAGGAATTTATCAGATCAAATGTAAAGATTGTGACAAAATTTATATAGGAAAAACGAAAAGAAATTTGAAAACAAGGGTGAAGGAACATCTTAGAAATGTCAAAAATGGAGAATTGGAAAAGTCAGCAGTAGCTGCTCATGCTTGGTACGAAAAACATCGAATTGAATCAAAAGCTAGTCTAATTAAACAAATAGAGACACCTAAGGAACTTACAGTTTGGGAAAAGATCCACATTCAGAAAAACAAAGGAAAACTTATGAACTTCGAAGTTCCCGCAAATTTTGACCTTATCAAGAGGTTCATCGGTCCACCAACAGAGGGAAGAAGAAGTGGTTCTTCCGAGCGACATAACACCGGTCAACAACAGTGTACTGAAGATGGGCCTGCTATAGGCCTGAAATCGCGATCTACTTAACAGAATAATGTGAGGAGAGGTAAGAATCTTTTAATTTAATATTGAATTGAACCTCACAGTGATAATTCCTATATAAAAAAACTTCATACTTATTTTAGGAATTCTCACTATGAGGTATATTCATTAAGGTAGAATTTTTTATCACTCACCTCATATTGTTGTTCTTATTTTACTATAAACTAGTTTCGGAACATAGTTTCTCTCCCATCCTCAGTATCATTACAACCGTTGTTCTGTCGTCTAGAAGAGCTGTCCTTCGTCCTTCAATTGGCTGACTGAAAAACCTCAAAACCAGGTCATTCTCACCGGAATTTCAAAGTTCATCAATTTCTTCTTTTTGCTCTTTTCAAAAGAATCAAATGAATCGTGAATTGTTCTTACCTCATACATCTTTAAAAAAAACATAGATGTATGAGGTAAGAAGAATTCCAGATTAATTTGATTCTTGTTAATTTTTCTTTCCAAATTAAAATTCTGTCCGGGTTTGAAAAGTGTTAATTTAAATATAACATTAAAAAATTATTTTTATTTGTGAATTTTTTTATTGACATTTAACATTAATTGTATTTTTCTCGCCTCTTGTAGCTTGGTTCCTTTTTTGCAGAATGCGGTCTAATTCAAATAAAAATAAAGGCATTTTTTAAATATTTATTCTTTTATTAATTAAATAAAAATAAAACTTAGTTTTATTTGATTTTCATATTTATTGTATGATGATTTATTATATGATATATATTATAAATATGAAAATCAACTAAAACTGTAATTTTTATTTTTATTTAATTACTAAATATGGATTTTCATCAAGTAAACACCAACTCAATTGATTATTTATTCTTTTGCTTTTGTGAAAATATTTAGATTTGACAATACTTGAAAAACTCTTACCCTTGATAATGAATTGTTGTTACTCTGTGGCCTTGCCAATGCACAGTGATCCAGAATGCAAAAAATTGGTAAAAATCTGGAAGTCACTATTATTTGGGCTCCAAATCATTCCACATGAGTAAGATTAACAATTTTAAGAGTAAAAAAATATCCGGGTCTGCATACTTGATGCGAGAGCCTTTAATTAATTGTTACATGCAAAGTATTCATTATGACTGATTTAACAAACAATTAATTTGCAGAGATACTTTGAAAAATAGATTAATCTAGTCACAATTAGACTTATACATTTAGAAAATAATGATAATAATAAATCAATAAATATAAATATGGTGAAATTAAACCTCATAGTGATTAATTCCTACAAAAGTTAAATATAAATATCTTCAACTCGTGTCCAACTCAGGGTCAGGTCGAGAGATGGGATGAGCCCCTATATGTAGAGGCCTGTGAATGACAAGGGTGCAGGCCGACCATGCCTGACGTACGATTACAGGGACAAATTAATGAAATAATAATAATAATATATGAACTGGATATTTTAATGCAACTATAAGCCAGGTTGTATGATCCAACAAATTCTATAACTGCACATCTGCAGAAGATTCACAAAAAATCCTTACTAGGATAATATTCTTTACTTAAGGATATGATTAAATGGCTGATCGACATTAGCATGCTTTTCTTTTGCTTGTGCTCTTATAATCTTATATTGCCTGTGGCTTAAATTAGCGTTAATAATTAATGAAATAACTTCACTTTCATTAAGGTTTTACTTGGTGTTGTGATTTGATGATTTTGAAACTCAAGGGTTTTTTCCTGCTCTTGTTGGAGTTGTTTAAGACTGCTTCATTTACTAGTTCTGATGCCTTTTCCTTTCCATGCTCCTTTAAATGTACCTTAGTTGCAAAAGGGAGTTCTTTGAACAGGTTTTCACGTTGAAGTTCTACAGTCTTTCGCTTTTTACTTTTATCGCTAATATCTTCAAAATTGACAGTAGGGCATCCTCTTTGCTTTTTAGAGCTGTAGGGGTAGATGAACTATGAACTAAAACATTTCATGCATTTGACTTTTGTTAAGTATTTTGTTGCAGAATAGCGTCACCTCTACACAATTTTTTTTCACCTAATATTCAGAGATACTGTCAATGTTTATAGAATTTATTACAAATTGAAACAAACATTTGATTTGATTCCAATCTTCACATAATTTTTCACAGAGAACTTTGTACACTTCCCTTCTAGATTTGTAGAATTCCATAAGATACCACCACAAATCAAACAAACTGGATAATATGTGTGAAAGTTGAGATATTAGCAAGCTTGAAGAACTGCCTTATTCATGGGCATTGCAATACTGCAATCAGCTGTCAGTTATTGTAGCGACAGAATTTCCATTCTAAATGCAAGCATACATGTTCATGGGCGGCAAGGTCACTTGTTATCTGCACAATACGAGTTCATTAATGTGCTGCTTAAATCTACAGTATCAAATTATAACAAAAGTTTTCACCCGTGCCAGTTCAGCAACACTTTAAATTATACTTTGCTTTAGAAATCGTCGTGGGAAATGGTGGCAAAAGCGTTATAACTCAAGATAACGTTCGTTTTTTCAAGTTCGAAATAAAAGTTATTAATTTTATTATAATTCAGATGTGGGCTCTTTATCTGTGCATTAGCAAGAAGGTATAAGTCTATTTAACACAATTATAGCAATAGGCATTAAAATAATTATCACAAAAAGTGTTAATAGAATATAATGTTAAAATTCCCAAATTTATTATATTAAAATATAAAAAAAAATTTTGATAGTATATCCAAAATGTGGCATAAAAATTCCGTTTTTTATTATGCATAACTTCGCGGCCCGAAAATTAGGTTTAATACACTAGCCAACAAAATTTTACTTTTTTTCTGTAACTGGCATGGAAACAGCTAATCTTTATGCTTTTGGATGTGCTGATAATGAAAATGTTAATGAAAATTCAAGATTAGCTCTCATTTTGAAGTTATGCTAACT
Organism: Diploptera punctata; assembly: GCA_030220185.1. Taxonomy (NCBI): domain Eukaryota; kingdom Metazoa; phylum Arthropoda; class Insecta; order Blattodea; family Blaberidae; genus Diploptera; species Diploptera punctata. Next base: position 1,214,260 of record JASPKZ010003868.1, on the reverse strand, counting down.
TTACATTATTGACTATAAGAGTTTATGCATGTATTTACCTTGTTGTTATCCCTTGGAGGAAGGTCACCGAAGGCGCAACCAGTTTGCCTGACATATGTAATTTTCTGCTGGTGATTTTCTAATTAGTGTCCAGCAGTAATCAGGTAACATTGATACACTCTGCTTTCCCCGGTATCTCATTTTCATGTTCGAAATTTGCTGGTGGAAGCGTTCCCCATGCTCATTGCTTACAGCACCACAGTTGTCAGGAAAAAAAGTTAAAGTGGGAATCTAAGAAATATAACTTTAAGGAATGTTACACCCTAGTCTATCGTAGTAGTGCAGAAGAGTTGCCACAAGATCCTTATAGTTTTCTGCTCTCTTTTTTCCTAGAAAGTATGTTGACACTTGATCAAAGGCATCCCAAGCTAACTTTTCATTACTGGTACCTGTCAGGATGGTGTTGATATGCTCATCTTTGTACATTTTCCGTATCTGGGGACCCATGAAAATCCTACATTCTTGGATTCGACAAGTGTTCCTTGCATAACATTGTGAGGTCTGGTTCAAGTGATTAAAACTTAGGCCAATCTTTCTTTTTATAATGAAGTGCTATGGCATGGCTATCCCAGAGGCACTGGAAGCAACAGAACTTGGTATAGTTCTGTTGTAAGTCCAAGTAATATGCCTATGATTTTCAGATCCCCGGAAATCTGTCATTTAAACTTGTCATAGTTCAATCACAATAACAATTGTTTCATATTAACATAGGCCTATGTTTATTTCATGTAAGTTGCATACCCAATCTGAATCGATGGTAACACCTTGCCATTATGCAATAGGACACACTTGAGAGTTATTTTGGAGGAGTCGTTGAACAACCTCCACTCAACACTTTTATAGTTAATGCCCTTAGCTGCCATTAGTCCCAAAAGAGAGTAATGCAAGTATTGGCTTTAAAATTTTCTATTAAAACTTTTTACTTTTTTTTTTCAAGCATTGATGCATTATAAAACACTTTATGTTACACTCTTCTTCGAGACATGTCATCACTTTGGCTTTACTTTTGCACATAGACGATTGAAATTTTGTACATAAATTGTGTGCACCTCTTTGTATATTTCAGTTGATTTTGAGATCTGTGCATTAACACAGGGGGGTGCAGGGGGGCTGAATTTATAAACAAGGGATTTTCAGAAAGAAATTCCAATTTCCATCAATTTTTCCCGCCTTGGGTACACGATAGGGGCATTTGAATAGTACCGTTTAAGAAACTGTTCTTTTCTGAAGAGAATGAGGTTCAAAGCATGATTCTAGGATAAATAGTGATGTTGCTGTAGCTGCTTGCCTGAAATTAATCTAAACAAAATCATAATTTTAAAGGGTTAAATGCACCCCCTTTAATTTGGAAATGAGAGCTAATTCGGGCTTTTTGTTTTCGTTACCAGTGTGGTTGATATACTTACGAAACATTTACTTCATTCCAGTTACATTTTTGCTGTTGGCTAGTGTAATTAGTATAGAGAATAATTTATTTGACAGATCAGTACCCCATTTATTTGTTTAGATGACTGTTCAGGTTTTTCTCCTCTAATGAAAAGTAAAAATTTTGATTTTTGCCAGTTTTTTTTACTTTCTAAATCACTGTGCAACATACTGAATCTTATAACAATTGTGTGGATGAGTTGATTTAAGAATCTGATACCAAGAATTTGTACATCACTTTGATTTTAAAATTTTGGATATATTGTAGTGCATCTATCTATTTGTACACGTTAGAATGGGCCACAGGTTACAAACTATTGCGATTCTTCTAGATTATCTTCAATTATATTTCCTGCTGCCAATGTAATGCGAGTTGAGAATTCTATTATGTGGGATGTTTCAATGTTGGGGTAGTTATTTTTATTAGCTTCTTAAGAATGCGAGTTTGCATTATTGCTCTACCTATAATTCATAGGTAACTTGGCACATTCCATTCTGTTAATGTTGTGTCTGTTATGTTATTTCTATCTCCATTTTTAATTTTTTTTTTTTGCTTTTTATACTTTTTTAAAACCAAAAATTACATATTTATGTTCCTTAGATTATTTTAATCTCTTTCTGCAATAATAATTGTCTAATTAAATTTGAAGATAAGAATTTACGTCTGAATCGAAATTTGTACCCAATGTATCTGGTTTTGTACACCAGCACTCTTACCATCTAAGCTATTAGGCTTCCAATTTGTTTGTAGATTTTTCTCTACACTAAAACAATTCCCACGCGGCAGAAACCAAATGAACATTTGTTCTATTGAACATTGAATTTAAGATTCACTGACTATAAATGTTGTTACTTATTTTAGGAATTCTCAATATGAGGTGAGTGATAAAAAATTCTACTTTATAAATGTTGTGTTAATAATAATAATAATAATAATAATAATAATAATAATAATGCGCACTAATATGCATATAATTTATATCACATCTCTCTGCTATATTCATATAGTGATTTAGTATGATTCACACATTTTTGGAAATAGTATATTTCGCAGTTGTATCCACAGAGTTTGCATATGCATGTTTCACTGGGTTCATGGTAATAGGCCTTCTCACAGAGTTTATGGTGAAAGCCATGTACTGTGAGTTACGTGATGGCACTCTAAAATTCATTGTTAGGTCCCATCCATCTTCTATCTACCATGGTGTCCGTCGCGTAGAATTTTTCAATATGTCCGCTGGAAGAATTCTTATTGTCACCCCATCTTAATAATTTTAATATTTGCTTTTAATAAGCACATATGTCATATAGTTCACTTTTGTGCACAATTCAAGGCTTCAAGTAGTCACCAGAGATGTGATTAACATTCCATAGAATAATCTCGATACACGGTTGCATGAACACCTGCTTCTAATACTTGTAAAAAAGGGTTATTCCCCGGAGTTACGTCACTTTGCTGACCTCAGCATTATTCAAAGTTTGGTAGTCATATGGGAGGCGTTAAATTAATATAAATTTCCTAATTGGACATCTTGGTATTTGCACATGACTTTGAAAGTCTCAGAGCTACCAACTTAACATTTATTTTATTGAATGTTCCAGAGTGTACCACCCCCAATAGCTTATATTAATGATATATTTCTTTGTTAAACCAGAGCGAGAGTATATTTTACGTAAGCAAGACCGCTGCTTGTCGTCTCTCCATGATTAATTACATCACATATTTCGGCCATGATTATTAGAATTTTGTAAGTGTAATTTATCAGTTAAGTGCAATAATCTAAAGAACTTACGGGAACAAAATTAAACTAATATTGTGAAGTGAAGTGTGATTTTCATTTGTTTTTAGCGTAATAAATATTTCAGGGGTCCTCATCTAGGGGATATGTGGATGGCGACCACAAGGTGCCCAAGCTGTGCAAAACATTTCTTCCACTTACTTGTGTTTTGCACTCTTTTAACTTTACTATCTAACCTCTCTTGGTTAACTCTTGTTTTTTCGACCCCGATGCTATTAGGGCATCCGAGGGCTAGGGAGTCCTTCCTTTCTTCCATTTCTTCTTTCCTTTATTTTCTTTTCTTCTCCAGAAAGCCTGACCAGAGGTTATAAGATGGCAGCCCCATCACTGGTCTTGCCTTCCTTTGGCCAGCAACCAATCGAAGGGACTATTATTATGCTTTCAAGTCTTATATGAGAATTTCCCATAAGGGAAAATTTTCTATAGGATCGTAACAGGCCTTGGCCTAATACTTGAAAGGAAGAAGAAGAAGAAGAATAATTTACCTATGGAAAGTTTTTTTATACATATGGTCCTCCATCTCTTAGCCATTTAAAGGGTCCCTGAACTGGGATCTGGCTGCACCATCCACTCTTTTCTCTTTTCTTTGCCGGATGTGGTGGTGTTATTGTGGTATTGATGGTAGTTGCATACTTCTTCTTATGTCTTCTGTGTAGAATGTTTCCCTTATTAGCTCATATACCAATTTCACCGTTGTTGTTTTAGAGACTCCGAGTACTGCTTTTTTATGTCCCAAATTAGTGCAATACCTTTTGTGATAATTGGTGTTACTTTAACTCTGAACAGTGTCATTGTTGTTTCCAATGATAGTCTTCTTAGATTTGTTATGATCATGATTAAAAGCTTTAGCGGCTTCATCTTCAGTACCCATCTTGACAACTGATAAACAAATAGAAAAACAAAAAGAACTCACAGTTTAGGAAAAAATCCACATTCAGAAAAACAAGAAATAAAAATTTATGAACTTCAAAATTCCCACGGATTCTGACTTGTTCCGGAGGTTTATCAGTCCACCAACAGAGGGAAGAAGAAATGGTTCTTCCGATCGACATAACATCAGTCGTCAAGATGGTACTGAAGATGAAGCCGCTAAGGCTTTAAAATTGCAATCTACTTAGAAGATTAGTTACGAGGAGAGATATGAAACATTTTAATTCATCTTAAATTAAATCTCATAGTGATTTATTCCTATAAAAGTTCAAAATAAAATCTTCTTGTTTAGAAAGCTGCTAGTGGAATGAATGTTCATAGCTTCTTGGTGCATGGGAATTGTGTTAGTATAGAGAAAAATCTGTGAATAAATAGGAAGCCTAAGAGCTTATATGGTAAAAGCATTGCTGTACAAAACAGTCATTGGGTTCAAATCCCGAATCAGGCATACATTTTTTGTCTTCAAATTTAATTTGTCATTTGGTGAGAAGTGATAAATTTAATATTAAAGATTGGAAGTAATTTGTCTGTTTTTTTTTAATCCAATAAGAATGAATAAAAAATTGGAATTTCACTTTTTTCCCTTGGTGTAATCATAAAAGCATCATGGTGAAACCAGTGGATACAAAATAAATGAAGATTTAAAAAAACTGAAGATATTAACAAACCAATTTTCCGGAGTAATTTAAACAGTGACACAACAACTTATAATTTTTTATTTCTTGAAAAATGTAACTATAAAATACTTTTTAATTTAGAAATTTAATTTAATTGTAGTTACATAGTTATAAATATGTAAGCCAAGTTTGATTTTATATTGTTATCTTTAATTTTAATTTTCTGAACCTGCGGTTGTAGTGGCTCATTTGAAAATGTGCAATTAATGGTTCTAACTGTATACATGTTAAGATTGGTCTTAGTTAAATTTCCCAAACCCTCATATTGTGCCTCTGATAACGTACACAGGCCAATGTCCACAAAGAACATAGCACATATTACATAGATGCTATCAAATTAATTCCAGGTTATTATTTACTTCATTGACTATTTTTTTATATTAATGTAGCATTTAATTATGAGACAATCCTCAATATACCAGTATTTGAAAATGCTATGTGATATATTACGGAATATAATTCTTTGTTTATTTATTTATTTAATTTTTATTATGCCACCATGTTGTCTTTATGACATTTCCGGTATTCTCTCCTGGCATTGGCAAAATTGTAACCCACTTCTAAAGTTGGAGTGCCTGAAAGGTGGATTTATGTTACCCCCTGTGAAATGATATATGATGAGTGGTAATGAAGCATCAGGAGAGTCCTTAAACCTAAACTTATCCTAAATCCAGACCATGTCTGACTACAGGAATAATTCTCTTTAAAAAAAAGGTTTAAAATTGGATTGTGTCAATGGATTTTTTAGGATGGAAAAATCCAAGGAATAAGTCCTCCAGGAGGGACTTTAAACTGTGTATCCCGAGTCTGAACATTTTCAGGCTTGTAAAAGAACCACAAGTCTGAATAAAAATGCCTATGTGCAAAATTTAACCAACCTTCATCCATCCAAGTAATGCCTTAGTTACCTACTAGATGACTAACCACATGTCACTCATTGACATCTATAGATAAATAAGCATAACTATATTAGCTTGGTTAAGAAACTCCTACTAGGGAGCACCCGTATCCCACATGGGATGTATGGGGCATGTATAATGTCTTGTTACCCATAATAAAATGTTTTATTTTTCAGTGTATCCTTGCTCTTAAAGTTTTTTTTCCCCCCCACAGGATTTTTTTGTAAATATACTATTTTCAAATCCTCTTTATAGCATTTAAAAGGGACCATTTTCTTTTTCATATGTATTGAAAAATCATAAAAAGTTACATATGATGTAAATAAAAATGTTGAGATAACTCTAGATAAGGTAAAATTTTAAAATGCATACTTTATATTTTAGTCGTCCTCAACTAATGAAAATTTCAGTTTAAACACTATGCCGAAAAGTCTGTCATGCTGGCTCAGGTGCCTGCTACCTGAATGGCAGGTCCAGGTTCAATATCTGGTGGGGTTGAAAATTTTAATTGTTAAATTAATTTAATTCCAAAATTTTCAATTTGGGGGCCAGGAGAGGTGGTGGTATTCAATTTTTAATGACCAGATTGTGCACCAGATTCCTGCATTAAATTGCAAATCTCTCCACAGTACATATGTTGAGAAGGCATGTGGTACACTGTTGATAGTGATTTGTCCGTCGGATGGGAACGTTAAGCCTGTTGACACCTTGGTGCTTTTTGATAGGATTAGGCTATGTGCTGGCACCAGATTTCACCTTCTCTCTTCTCTTAATCATCATCCCTCATACAACACACTTTACACTACACAAACATACACTCATCCTACACTCCTCTTTGTACACAATACCCTAGTATACATCATCTATGTAAAATAGTCTGCTGAAATGGTACATAAATTGAAAATGGACCATTAACCCCTCTATCCACCCAGCATGGAACCCAAATCATGTAAAGTACAGTGGGTGGCATTAGACTCAGACACATACTTTGCCAGAAATGTTTAATTAGTTCAGGACAATTAAAATATCAGGTACACATTTTAAGATGTTAACCTTTAACCTAACAATATCAACAGCAGTTCTTCATGAATTTTAAAAGTGTTGTTAACACATTACTTTCAGTTATACAAGTGACATAATTAAATAATTCAAACATGTTTTTATCTTTCACCTAACAGTCCTTCCAAAACTTAGTAAAGAGTAACACTATGAGGTATTAACCTTCTAAGTATTGGATTTTTAAATGCCTGTCACAACCGAGTTGCCAGAATTTAAATGCCTTAACAACCTTATCTTGCAGGGTTGTGAATAAAAATTTACTATCCGCTACATGTCATATTTATTTGACTTTTGGTGGTAGAACAGGTATTCCTGCCATCACATATATGTGACATTCATCCTTTAAAGGTTAATAATTAATATTAAAAGTATTCACTTCATATTTTGTCTTCTTTTTAGACCGATTTTAGAATAATTACTTCGAAACCGGTCTAAAAAAATGAGGTGAGGTGAATATTTTTAATATTAAATTAAAAAAAGTTCTTCCAGAACTTAATTTTTTTAATATTCTGCATTGCCTCTAACAGATACATTCTGAGATTCTTGCTATAGTGCAGCTTCAACATTCCTCCTTTTTCTTCACCAAGAAAGATATATTAGATTATATAATAGTGATTTTTCTTTTAACATTTTATAGATATTTTGAACATTTTAATTATATATATATGTAGTTAAATGAAATTTGGTTTGATATTAACTTAAGGCAAATCTTCATAAGTTATGCTCTTCTTTAACTTAATAATTTATTAGTATTAAACAATACATTATTTCTATATTTATTTTTTGTCATTGTTAATATTATATTAAATAAATTAGACATCACTTCATTAGAATCAGAGAAATTTGAAGTTCCCAGGGAAAAGATTTGATTGAGAGATTTGTCTGCCCAAAATCAAACCAATATAATAAAATAGAAGACTTCCTATGGTCATCTCAACAATCAGTTTTTTAGCAGAAAATAATGGAAATGTCCTTTGAAACATGTACCAGAAGAGAGGTACGAATAAGCAATTCAATTTATTCTATGGTTTGTAACATCTACAAATCCTTCCCGAACGGAATGACAAGCTGTTGTTCAGGGGTTCAAGGCTAAACTCTAAAAGCTGTAGTACCAATGATGATGAAGCCTTCCTCCCCCCAAAAATAGATTCTGTTCTTTTCAGTATTATTTGTGCCAAAATCTTTACACTTCTCAATAGAGTCATTGTTTGTGTAATCATGAAAATTTTGAAATGAGTGAAACTGAAGCATTAATTAAATGTGCAGATGTTTTATAAATTTGCAGTCATCATATTATAACATAAATGTATGTAATATTCTGCTCTGCTTTAAATGTTGAATGTGTCAGTAAATATATTTCTCTATCACTTAAATTTAAGACTGATCAATATTTAATGGAATCAATTTACATGTTACATAAAATTTATGTTTTAAATGGTCTAATGCCTAATGTTGTTGTTGGAAATAAGAATAATTGTGTTATAATGTGATAGTCTTAGAATCGCAAGATTTTTTCCAAGTGAAAATCCAAAACTTTTACAATGTGTATTTAATATAACTGAAGATATTCTATGAGTATACTGTAATCTTGTTTAAAAAACACCGACATATTTAATAATATTATTAATTTGTAAATAAAAAATAATGCCAACCAGGATTTGAACCCAAACTTCTGACTTTGTACATTAGCATACTATCCATTACACTAATCCAGGCTTCCGATACAAGGATCAATTTTCCTTTCCTCATATTCCATTCTCTAGTCTGAGAGGCAACTAACCATTTCTATTGGACATTTAATACTTCAAGAAGACATAAATAAGAATTTTTACACAATCTATCATAACCAGTAAAGCTTTTTTTTTATTTTTTTTATAAAAAGCTTTTCTGGCTATAATAGATTGTGTAAATTCTCATTAATATTTTCTTGAACTAGAAGCTGTCCGACTGCACTGTTAGCAATAGCTAGCTGCCTTGAGACATAGAGAATATTATATAAGGAAAGGAAAACATCTACAATGTTACAAATAAAATTCAAAATTCAAGATCTAACTGGCTCCAGTATATAGAAAGAATGACACCCAACAGATTCCCACAAATTTTGCTTCACTACCAACCCAAAGGAAAAAGGAATGTTGGACACCCCATAACTAGATGAAGGGATACGGTCTCTTGATATGGAAACAGGTCTATGGCCTAATTCCATGACATAGAAGAAAAAGAATGGAAAATTGGTGCCTGGGATAGTGTAATGAATAGCACGCTGATGTACATAGTTAGAAGTTCGGGTTCAAATATCAATTCAAGCATTAATTTTACTTTATAAATTAATAATTTATCCATCATAGCGAATGTTAAAATTTAATTATAACTTCAAAATAAATAATAGTACACCCATTTTTTACTTGATGTGTCATAAATTTATCTGCACAACAATTTAGAAAATTTATGAGAAGCCAGAAATTCAGTAATACAGTGATTTGATGTATGTTAATATAGTTATGTTGCACTTTCTTTGTGGACAGGCTGTGTTTTAATGTTCCTTTACTGGTAGTAGCCTAGTTGAATAATTAGACAGTGTGAATTTAGTCATCTTTAATTTGTGTGTATATTATCTCAGATGTAATCTTGAATGTATTACATATTCTAACTAATACTGCATTTTAATTGATGAGAGCGTGAATGAGTGCACAATTTTTATTATTTATTAACAGTGTTATTAATATATTTAATTGTTACCAATAGTTATGTGCATTTTTTAAATTATATTCTGTACTGAGTCATTTTTTGTTACTTTCTTTTTTTCACTTAATTAACCTTAAATTGGCAATGTATCCTATAAGACATATTGATTTCATTTATCTGATATTTTTTAAACAATAGAAAATCAAACAAGTAAACATTAATTAAATTTGTGTCAAATTACACAATTATGTACAATAATAACTTAGAGTTTCACATGATTTTTGTTTTCATTGCAGTCTGAAACATTTAAATAACTATCATGTGAAATTATGTTTCTCCAATTTATGGGTTAACGGTTGAATGAAAATGTTGTTATTTTTAACCTAATAGTGCCCAAATTATTATTTTTTCTCCTTCTGAATTTGTTCAAATTAGGTTATTTTATTAAGAATACATTGATTTGTTAACATTATTATTTTTGAAAATTTGAAATCACAATAGGAATTATGGGTATGTTCCATTTTTGGAACAGTGGTCACTGATGACACTGTGTCATACAGGGTTACTACAAATAATCTCCCTGATTTCATTTATAATTTGTCAGCATGCTATGAAGGAGTGATGAAACAAACAACAATAGAAAAAAAATTCACCAAGTTCTTTTTAATCAAAATCAAAGTGGGAGGTAACACTATGAGGTATTCACAATTTATGAATAAGTTGGAGAAAATATTTATAATATCTCACCTCATAAATTTACATGTTTTCACGATACCAGTTTCAAAAGTAAATTTTACTTCCATCTTCAGTCAAACTCCAACTGTTGGAGTTTCAAAAGTAAATTTTACTTTTAAAACTGGTATCATGAAAACATGCAGATTTTTGAGGTGAGATAATAAAAACATTTTCTCCAACTCATTCATAAATGCCAAGATCTGTTTAAATAAGGCGGGAGTGGCAAACCTATGACATGATTTACTGTAGCTGACGTACACAACAATGAGAGAGAATGAGAAAATTGCTAACACAGGAGAACAGCAAGCATTGTGTGTTTTCTAGAATTTCACACAACTCCATCTGTAATAACGCGAGAAGCACACGTAGAATATCTGTATCCAATGGAAACTTGGTGAGTTCTACTTTCTATTTTTTTCATTTGTCTAACTCTCTTAACATACCGACAAATGATAAATGAAATCGGGGAGATCGCTTGTAGTAATCCTGTATTATGGGTTTGTTCTCTATACCTTGTCAGGGATTTATTTTGGTTTCCCTATGGTTTTACAAATTTGAAATTACAAATAAATACTATCACAAATTATGAATTCAAATATGTTAGATTGGAACCTTATATATATATATATATATATATATACTTTAGAGACTGGAGTTCAAATCCCAACTCAAGCATTCTTTTTTCTTTTCATATCATATTTGCCTTCATTGCCAAATGTCAAAAATATATTTATAATATCTATATCTATATATATATATATATATATATATATATATACAACTAAGGGATAAAAACTAATTTGCTGAAATAAGATTTTCAAAGAATGTAAAACAGTTGGTATATATAGATAATTTACTGTACAGAATGAATACAAAGTTGGCATACCTTCCTTTTCACTCATACTGAATATAATTATCATTATAAAATCTTATTTAATGATTTTACAATGGTTCTGAATACCATGGTGTCAGTATCCTTTTTATTCTGCACTGGCAGCATAATATCTTCCAGAATCCATTTGTGCTGGGAAAATTGTGGTCATTATTAGAACTCAGATTTTTAGGCTCTAAAAACTGTAGATATATGTACCTAAAATAGGCTTTAAAAACTTGAAAATAGGTTCTAAAAATTGTACTTTAGATTTTTTAAATGTCTTGAAATAATAATGTTAAAAGAATAACAGCAAAATTAATGCAAGAATTAACATAAATTCTATTAAGCAGCTTGTTCTTCTTCAGGTGAGGTGGTCTCTCCATAACTTCTTCGGTCTTCCAAGATCTCTCTTCCCTTTAGATATGTAAGCAAACGGTTTTTTATAAAATTAGAAATCTATTGACCACAAAGTAAAACTGTGATGGTTTTTAATTTTTCTGATGCTCTGATAAAATTACAAATGTTTTCGAAGTCCTGGCAATTCTCAACTGGCGCAAATTATATAAATTTAATTTAAAAATTGGTATTGTAGATAAAAAAAACAAAATAACTAGCTTTGGGTAAATTATAAATTTTTAGACACAGTAAAATTAAAAAAAAATAAAAAGGCAGTTTTGATTTAAAAACACAAGATAGGTACCAATGTGTAAAATAAGAATTTTTAGGCTCTTTTCATGAAACTTGTACTTAATCTTGGTTTTTATTTATTCCTTTAGAAAAATTTGGCTAAAACCTAAGATCTGAGATCTAGTCATTGTATTGGAATTAGTATGTATATTTTCGATGTTTCTATTTTAAATTTGTCACTTTCATTGAAGGTCAAATTAATATTTTAGGAGAAAAATTTGTGCCTAAACTGGAATTTGAACCCAAGATCTCTGTTTACATACCAGCACTGTATACTATTGAGCTATCTAGGTATCTCAGTTTATACAGAAATGTTTCTCTCTCTTATGCAATCCTGTGTGCTAAAAGCTGAAAACCTTTGTTCTACACACCTATAGCTGTACCATTTACAAGAAACAGTTATGGCAGAAAACTTGTCATTTCCTTCTCCCACAGTGTCTGTCCCTTCTTCTCTATGTATTCCTCTCTGTCAAATCACCAATTATTGTCATTCTCTGAACTCTCGCCTGAACACTCGAACTGCTATTATCTTTGTCCTCATTTGATAAAGAGATAATGACATTCACTGTACTCTCCCGGTCACAGTATTTGCCGTCTTTTAAAAAACTGATGCATGTTCTAGAAGATTTCATGGGTTTAGCCTTTAAGTGGCCAACCAGAATTAGATGACGAAGACATTAAGTTATGTAGATAAGAAATAACACTATGAGGTTTTTTAATATTGTTTATTTTTTATTATTTCACTCACCTCATACTTCATAACTCCTCGCAAACCCAGGGTTTCGTCACATCATTTGTGACATTCTCAATGCTGTGTCATGTTCACAACTGACGTCCAACGGCCTTCTATCCTGCAGACTGACCTCCGCGCCATCTGATGGCTGACCGACGAATTTCCAAATCAGTCCTCTCTCCTTATAACCGGGTATTTCAAAATTCAAAGTTGTATTTTCATTCTTGCATATGTAAATTTTTTTTTCCCAAATTGTGAGTTCCTTCGGTTTTTCCAATTGTTTAAGTAATTTTGTTTTGGTTTCAATTCTATGTTTTTCTGACCAGGCATGTGCAGCTATCGCAGATTTTTCGGTTTCTCCATTTTTAACATTTCTGAGGTGTTCTTTTAATCTTGTATTTAGATTCCTTTTTGTTTTTCCTATGTATATCTTTTCACAATCTTTACAATTATTTTGATAAATTGTAAAGATTGTGAAAAGATATACATAGGAAAAACAAAAAGGAATCTAAATACAAGATTAAAAGAACACCTCAGAAATGTTAAAAATGGAGAAACCGAAAAATCTGCAATAGCTGCACATGCCTGGTCAGAAAAACATAGAATTGAAACCAAAACAAAATTACTTAAACAATTGGAAAAACCGAAGGAACTCACAATTTGGGAAAAAAAAAATTTACATATGCAAGAATGAAAATACAACTATGAATTTTGAAATACCCGGTTATAAGGAGAGAGGACTGATTTGGAAATTCGTCGGTCAGCCATCAGATAGCGTGGAGGTTAGTCTGCAGGATAGAAGGCCGTTGGACGTCAGTTGTGAACGTGACACAGCATTGAGAATGTCACAAATGGTGTGATGAAACCTAGGTCTGCAAGAAGTTATGAAGTATGAGGTGAGTGAAAAAATAAACAATACTCCAATCTAAACCCAAAGCTTTCTATATATGTGTGTGTGTATATATATATATATATACACACACACACATATATATACACACATATACACATATAGCAAAACACTCATTTGACCAGTAGTTACACATGCTAGTGAAACTTGGGTCCTAAAAGAAACAATAAAACAGAAATTATTAATTTTTTAAAGGAAAATTTTAAGAATATTTGGACCAAATAGAGGAACTGATAACTGTTGGAGAATCAAAACAAATAACAAACTAAAGAAATTAATAAAAAATCAGAATATAGTAAGCCATATAACATCTCTCAAAATTAATTGGCTTGGACATTTGATCAGAATGGATGATCAGAGATTGGTGAAGAAGCTTTATAAATGGAAACCTTTAGGAGGCAGAGCAGTCGGAAGACCGAAAATCAGATGGGAGGATGACACAATGAACGATCTAAAGAAAATGAATGTGACTAATTTGAATATAGCAAGAGACAGATTGGCATGGAGGAGGATTGTTGAGAAGGCCAAAACTTTCACCTTTGAAGTTGTTGCCCCTTAGGATGATATATATATACAGCATATTCTTACACTTGGCCATGGCTGTTACTCAGTACAAACTCAAATAGCGACCTCATGTTTGCTGTGGTCAGATGTTGTGGGAGTGGAGATTAGCACACGAGGAGTTAGAACTCCATTTTGTCAGCGGTCGGACCAGTCAGCTTCTTATATAAGAAGACCATTTTAGTGGGATTTTAACACTGCTTTTATAGCTATAGTCGAACCGTTATAATATCCAGCTTGGCCACACCTACCCGATTTTTGGCAGGACTGCTCCACGTGGTTTACAAAACAAAGCGGCGTTCTCGAGTCAGTATGGTCTTGTGTGGTAGACGAATCAGTTGGAGTATTATTACAGAGTGGTGTTATCTGTGAATTTAAGCATCATAATGTCTGAGAGGAGTCTGAAGACTATCAATTTGCAAACCAGAAAAACAATTCTTAACATTAGAGATTATTTGGAAAAAGAGCATGAGAACAATAGTAGTAGTACAAGGGTAGACTTGTAACATCCTTTGTGTATCTGTTGTCCCATAACCTTGACGACAACCACTGTTAATGAAGCAACTAGTCCTGATCAAAAGCCATCATGTGATTCACTACTGATTTTTACTCTGACTATGCTGTAGTATAGCTTATGTTAAAAGAATAATAAACATTGAAAATATTATGTATAAGTTTAGCTCTTAAAGCAAATGACCGTATCAGGTGTAACAATCATGGATTGGTAAAACAAGAGGGTTTTTTTTTTCAATTTCTAGTCTGCTAAATTATATGGTGACCACAATACAAATATAATTATATACAATATTATATTATATTATATTATAAAACATTAAAAAACACAATTATTTTAATATAATATTTGTGTCCACTTTGTATTCAATGCTTTTCTTAGTCCTCTTAATGGAGCAAAATGCTGGTTCTTAATTTCTTATAAGGATCTTTTAATTATGATAAACATGTGAATTGAGTAATCACAATAATTAAAGCATGCTATGTGTATGTATGTACTCACTTTATGTTGAGCTTTACCTGAATCTTCTGTTGAAAATGTTTTAAGTCATCTCTGAAATCTGAGCTGTTCATAGAAGTGATATTTTAATAAATTTGTCTAATATAAAAATATTAGTATGTTAGATTACTTCTAATTACTGGCACTATATTCTTCTAGTTGTAACACTAAGCATGCTAAATTATCATTAGAAGATGTAAAATGGTGCTTTTATTTATATACTTCAAAATAATCTTGTAATGATGGTTGACAAAACACTATTTTTAAGATTGTAAGAAGCAGTAATGTCTAAAATAGATTAAAAATAATTAATGAATGTGTTTAATTAAGCAATAGTGTAGCAATTATTTTTTATTTTGAGAGTTAAAATTTAAATTAAATTTAAAAATTGTGTTTTATTTGCATTAATATCCTGACAACTATTATGTGATGTGACAAATATTGAATTCAATATTTTTAAAATTCATGAGGTTATTGATTAAAATATTGAAATTATAAAATTTATACCTGTTGTATTAGTCGTCCTCAACTAAAACAAACTTCTGTTTATAAAAAATTGTAGGTCTTTCAGAAGACATTCTTCCATCATCAGCTTCTACAATGGTAGTAAAGGTTTTAGTAGATTTTATACAGTGGGTTCAGATTTTGGGTGTATTCTTGTTCAGTATGTTTGTGTTCTTTGCTTCTTTTAAGATTTCAATATCTTCTAGGATGTTGATTTTGTAGTTAATATTTTCCCTATGCAAGATTGACATTGTATTGTCGATTGTTAATATAATAAATTTGGGAATTTTTACATTGAGGTTTACTTAATAAGAATCAAATGAATCGTGAATTCTTCTTACCTCATACATTTATATTTTTTTAACACAGAACTGCAGTATCGGAAAAAAAATCTTTTCCATCTTCAGCTGTTTTCATGACTGTCAATTTTTTCTTTTGCTGGTAATTTATGTTAATTTACCGGCAAAAGAAAAAATTTACAGTTGTGAAAACAGCTGAAGATGGTAAAGATGTTTTTTCCAACACTGCAGTTGTATGTTAAAAAATGTAGGTGTATGAGGTAAGTAGAATTCACGATTCACTTGATTCTCATTATCGATTGTGTAGAACTGATAATCTGATTCTATTATATGCTTGGCAGAAACTGATTTTCCTCCGTTGTTAATGAAATCCTTAAAATGTTCACTGAATCTTGTGTTAAAATTCCTGGTGGTTCTGCCGATATAAAACTTGTCACATTTATTAATGAGCTGGTTATTTTGACTCACCTCATATTTCTTGATTTTTATGCAGGCAAGGTTTCGTCGCTTTTGCGCGACATTGTCAATGCATTCCAACTGTTGTTTTGCGGTTGTCCATTCTGTATGTTGATTTCTGCTCCTTCTACTGGCTGACCGATGAACTTCCAAATCAATTTTTTTTTTCTCTGGGAATTTCAAAATCATGGTTTTCATCTTATTCTTGTGGATGTAAATTTTCTCCCAAATTGTGAGTTCCTTAGATTTATCTAACTGTTTTAGTAATTTTACCTTAGTTTCAATTCTGTGTTTTTCTGACCATTCATGTGCAGCTATTGCAGATTTTTCTATTTCTCAATTTTTAACATTTCTAAGGTGTTCTTTCAATCTTGTATTTAAATTTCTTTTGTTTTTCCTATGTATATTTTTTCACAATCTTTACAATAAATTTGATAAATCCCTGACTTTTTGCCGTCTTCAATCTTTTCATTTTTTTATTTTGATTAATTTATTCAAACTGTAATCATTTTTCGGTGCTAATTTAATGTTAAATTTGCTGAAAAATTTTAGAAACTTATTAAATACACAATTATTGCATGTGAGTTTAATACAATGCCAATCTTGCACAGAGAAGATATTAACTATAAAATCAACATCCTAGAAGACATTGAAATCTTAAATGAAGCAAAGAATGCAGACATTTTAAAGAAGAACACACCCAAAGACCTGAACCCACTGTATAAAATTTAAAACCTTCAGTATGATTGTAGATGCTGATGATGGAAGACTATCTTTTGAACGACCTACATTCTTAATATTTCACTGTTTTATAAACTTATAACTCATATTATTTAAAATAAACTTCATAGTATCACTGCCTTTAAATATTAAATTTATAAACAGAATGTTTTTTATTATTGATTTAACATTTCTCAATGAAAGATAAATTAAATTTGAAGAGAAAAATTTTTTTTTCGCCTAGACCGGGACTCGAACCCAAGGGTCGAAGCCAAGGGTCCCGGGTTCGAGTCCCGGTCTAGGCGAAAATTTTTCTCTTCAAATTTAATTTATAAACAGAAGTTTATTTTAGTTAAGGATGACTTATAAAAAAGGTATGAATTTTATAATTTTAATATTTTAAATATGGAAACATAAAATTGAGATTTTCTCAACATTATTGATAGATATGTATATGTAATCAAGGCTTATAAATGAATGGCATCATGAAAAGAACAAAAAGAAATTGGCTAAAAATGTAAATCACAAATTAATTTACCTTGTAAAAAGGATTCATTACCAAGTGTTTCTTAACAGTTCTCTTGAATGTAGTAAAAGGATAAATATCCTATTTTAAGAGGAAGATTATTGAATGATATGATAGATACCATAAACTGGAGTATTACTAAATGGTGAATAATATGGAACAGTTTATATAAATGAATCGGAAAATATTTTTTATATCTCTCTGCATAAAACTCCATGATTTTCACAGGACTGGTTTCTGAAGACATCCCTTCTATCCTCGGTCAAAAGTCTGACTGTTAAACTTCTCCTGTCACCACCAATTTTCCACCTGCCATATGGTACTGGTTTGATCTTTGACATCAAATCTTGCTCACTGGGCACTTACAAATTCATGGATCTGTGTTTGTTCTTCTGAATGTATATATTTTCCCAAACTGTTAATTCCAAAGGCTTCTCTAAATGTTTCAAAAGTTTAGTTTATTTTCCAATTTTGCAATTCTCTAACAAACAATCAGCTGCAATTGCTGATTTTTTTTAATTTCACCATTGTTAATATTTCTAAAGTGTTCTTTTGTATAAGTATCTAAATTATTCCTTTTAGTTGTTCGCTGCTGTATCATCCAGCTACTGACTCAGAGAGTCAGTTTGAGGCATTCACAGAGGACAGTGGTTAACATAACATAGAATAGTTAAGTCTCATAGACTGCAATGGACAGGACATGTGGCATGGATGGGGAATGATAGAAGAGCATGGAAAATCAGAGGGAAAGCACCCAGTAGGTAGGCCAAGATGAGGTGATAGAAAAATCAAAGGGAAAGCACTCATTAGGTATGCAGGCCAAGAATCATTTTTTTTTATATCTGTGCGTCTGAAAATGAAATAGATTAAACATGGTGGTTGCTAGATAAACTTTTAATTTCGGATTTCAGATAAACCCCCACTTCTAATGGCCGGATTTTACTCAATTTTTATACAACTTACCTCAGTTTATTTCAATAATATATACTGAGTTTCATTGTGAAACATAAAAAATTGCGACTGCTAGAGCAATTTTTAAATTTTCGTTTTAGATTAACTCCTACACCTAATGAGAAAAATAGGTAGTGACTAAACACTTACCATGTCTGAAAACCTGTATGTACATATTTTAATGAAGATCGGTAAGAAATTTTGGAGATTCAAGATTTTGAGAAAACAAACATTTACATTTTTATTTATATAAATGATTAAGAATTGACAGTTAACCAATTGTTGAGCAATATAGAGATAGTTGGTAATGATCTTAATGTAATTTTGGTTTTTCTTTCAGTATATCTACATATCAAAAAGTATATGTTTGTAAATTAAATTGAATAGAATAAATAAGATTGTTGGATGCTTGAAATCAAAATAGGAATAGGAGATTGTCTGAAAATCTTGACATATTGTTTAACAAGTGAAAATAGTTGTGACATTTGAGTTGGTAATGTGTTAAATATGATATATGCAATTCTTGTTCTTAAATTTGCATCTCTTTATGGTTGTTATATGTTTATCACACTGTCTTTTCAGCTTTCATTCCATTCTTCTAAACTTGGCAGTTATTTTAAAATGTCTCTTTCTAATTTCATTTTGATTCAACTTAAAAATTGTGGAGCTTGTTGCCAAAACAAAATTTAAAAAAAATCCATTCACCACAATTTCCCACACTTAACTTCACATCGTTCAACACAAGACTGACTGGTGTCTGTCCTTTCCTCAGATATATAGGTGATGAGGAACTTTCTAGATATGAGGTTGGGACACTTCCAAATATGGAAGTTTCTAGCCACGACCTTTCCTGAAAGGGGAGGAAGATATTGGTTGAGATGTCTGGAACCACAGCCCAGACACTTTGGCCGGTTTGTGTGGGCCTTTTGACTCACAAATCTATTCTGACCAATGTGAGACCAATATTCTTGCCTTGCCTATGTAATTTAAACGTCGCTATACAATGTGTAACAACATTCATGAATAGCCATGGAAATATATTTTGAGGTTATAACTACCAATATATAAGATCTCGTTGCTGTAATCTGTTTGACAGGGAAAATAAGTCCCAACCTTCTTCCTCCTTATATCATATGCATGATTTTCCGCTATTCCTAGTACTAAAAATTGTTATCCTTAAAAGTATAAATTAATATAGTATTATTGCTGGTGAAGTAATGTACCATAAATAAATCAAATTTGTTGAACCTTTATATGTATGACACACTTTGTTGCATTGACGACATTTTTTCAGAGTGACTACTTTTTTGTTTTCTTTTCACTTCATATTCTACATATATGCTTGATTGAGATACTCCAGTAGCTTAATTATTATGAGTTAGTTTTTTTTTTTTACTCGCCTCATATTTATAGTTTTATTGCAGACCATGGTTTGAGCACTCTATGTGCCATTATCAATACTTTCTAACTCCATGTTATATTTAATATTTGTAGGAGTCCTTATTATATCTTCTATCTAGCTTGTTATATCTTCTAACGACACCCCACAAAAGTTTTAAACATATTCAGAATAAAAATTTTTTGCCCACTTTGTAAAGATTTTCCTTTTCTCTGTTTTTGAATTGCTCCAGTTTCTTTTACCATAACTTATTTTATACCTGACAGCACTTAGGTCTAATAATTTATTATAAATAAATATTATTATTTATTATCCAAAATTTATAAACCATATTTCATTTAAGGTATAATAGGGCTACAGTTTGTAACATTATATAATTTTATCTAAAACTAATTTTTTATGAATCTTATTTATAAAAATAAGGCTGGCTTTACAATAACAGATCGAAAACGAAATGAAAATATACAAAGTAAACTAAATATATTCAAACTATTAGATAGAATTGTACAGTACAGAGATGAATGGATGACGACATCAATAGAATGGATAACAATAGAATTCCGAAACAGATTCTTCATTACGAACCACTAGGACGAAGAAATGTTGGAAGACCCAGTAAAAGATGGACAGACCAATTCTAGCATGAGATCGGAACAGACCTTAAGGTCTAATCCTTGATGCTGATGATGATTTATAAAAATTCTTCTGTAATAAGTGGTTCACGTAAGCAGGCAGTGTTACTGAGAAGAGAGGTGATTTTGTACCTTTCATTCCCCGAACAAAAGGCAATCGAAGAAAATATGTTCAACACTTTGACTGCTAATACCATAATTACAACTTGCATTTTCTTTTATGTTGAATCTCTGGAGGTATTGGCTAAATTTTTAGTGACCAGTGAGGAATTGTATTAGTATAAAATTTGGAACAATGTGTTTGCATTTTATTTTGTCATAAATACTTGGAAAGAACAACTATCGCATTAATGTACATGTAATATTAAGCCATACATTGTTCTGTCTTGCTATTATGTATATAAATGATTATTGTAATCGCACCAGTAATGAAGTAGATCTAAACGCTATACACTAACTGTGTGTGTACTAAATTGTAAATATGAGACTAAAATTCAATTATTTAGATTAATTGAAATTAAATTATATTGATTAATTGAAATTAAATTATATTGATTAATTGAATTAAATTATATATATTAATTAAACTAATAAATGTGATAAATGCAAATGGGAATTTACAGACTGAAATCAGTAAAAGAATATAAAGTTTAAAAGTCTATTCCAGATTAATTGTTTAGTTAAATTATAAAGATATACCCATCAAGAGTAAAATGGCAATGTATAAAACTTATTCAAACCAGTTCAAACGTATGCAGCTGATGCTTGGACATATACAAAGAAGGAATTGGGCAGTATCCAAGCTAGAAAAATGAAATTCTTATATGGATTGGTACATAAAACAAGGAGAGATAGAATAAGGAACGACAAAATCAGGGAGACATTAAGGCTCGAATCTATGAATGCATTAGACCGTAAAAGTCATTCTCTGCCTGTACTCTGCTGAGAAAGTTGCATCCAAATACTTTTTGCGTACTCAAAAATCTGTTCATGCAATAATAATTGTTGAAATTCCTAAGCTACCTGGCGAGGTGACTTAGCAGAGAAACAAATCGTGAGCAACCCGATGGTAACCGATGTAGTTTGAAATCTTGCCGCATACCTTGCTGCTTTATCCAAGATGTCAGACTTTGAAGACTTTGATCATGTTTTCGGTATATGCGGAGAAGAGGAATTTAATAGAGTCTACCAAAGAATTCAACTGGAAGAACAGGAGAATCAGCGTAATATTGTGCGATGCAGACGTCGTCGTATACGGTATTATTTGCAGGACGCAAGCGATAAATGTGTTCCTCTAGCAGACAAAAATAACGGAAGTGGTTTTATCGCTGAGAATTCTGGGTAATTTCTTGCCAATATTACAAAAATGACTACTTTCATGCATGACCAGTTAGTGGGTAGCTAATTCAATCTTTGCACTTGCTCACGGAAAGTCAGCTCACCAGTGATTGGAAGTAATTTGAGTAGAGACTAATGTCTTATTTTAGGAATTCTACCTTAATAGAGACTAATGTATTTGCATGCGGCCCTAAATGTAGAAAAATGAACAACAGACATAGAAAAAAATATACTAAAATGATTTGGACATTTAAAAAGAATGGAAAAGGAAAGACTACCCCAAAGACTGTTAAATCTCAAGATAGAAGGAAAACGATCACGAGGTAGACTACAAGAACGATGGATTAATCAAGTGAAAAAAAGTTTACAAGAAAGAGGATATGACTGGGAAGAACTATAAAGAAGGAAAGCATGGGAAGATAAATATGGTTGGAGGCATATTTGGAATCAACTTTCTGAAAGGATGACACAATAAGAGGATGATGATGAGTTAAATTATTAAATGACTGTCAACATATGCTTCTATACAATATAATATATTGAAAGTGGACAGTAAGAGTTTTGAAATAGCAGTAAAACTCTCCATAAAATTTGGTATGTTGACTGCTCCCACTACATTGTCCACGGACAAAGACCTTCCTCTCTCTTTCTCTTTCTCTTTGGTATGTTGACTGCTCCCACTACATTGTTCATGGACAAAGACCTTCCTCTCTCTCTCTCTCATCTCATCTCTCTCTCTTTCTCTTTTCTACAATATCAAACATGGTGGGATGGAATAGAAGACTTGGAAAATGGTATTTATAGCAAAATTTACCACACCCATCATTTTTTCCCCCTGTAAAATGTGTTGAGATGGATTTAGTGCCTTTTGGAAACAAGCTCCATAATTAATATTGAAGCAAATCTTTAAACTCTCCAAGTTTAAATACCAAATTTTGCTAATGTGGTATTTGTTTTCATCCCTTACTGAGGACAATATGAATTAAAGTAGAGAAAAATTTGCATGCATTGTGAAATGTAATTTCTAAAATGTATTACTACACCTTTTCAGGACGTCTATAGAGTGGAGATAAACAAATGCAATAGTAGATGCTCTAACTAAAAGTTAGATTTTAGTTCCATATTGTTGCATTTGTTTATCTCTACTCTATAGGCATTCTGAATAGGGTGTAATTAGTGAATACTACTTTAGTTAAGTATCTTGTGTTGCCTTGCACTGTTACAAGAGGACAAATTTGTTTTCTAGATGCTTTTAAGTGTAATGTGGAAAAAAAGAGGACATTTTAAAATTATATGCTAGTATTAATATAAGAAAAAAGTATGTGCATTCTGTGAGTTTACAAATTATTTTTAATTAGTTTTATTCAAATTTTTGATGAATCTCCACTTGCTGCTATTTCCAATGTTTTATTTTAAAATTCCAAGTTTTCAATGTCTTTGAATGAAGGTTTGTAAAATTTTGCTCAGACATATTTTCATTCAGACTTAGGATTTTTTTACAATTATGAGAATCATTCCACTCAGGACCCATGACTTAAAGTCCCTCCTGGAGGACTTGTTTCTTTAATTTTTACATTCTAAAAATCCATCAACTGCAGCCAGGTTTGAACCTGCGACCCTTTGGACTAGAGGCAAGGAACATAACCACTAGACCAGCAGAGCTGATAGGATTGGATAAGACAAAAAAAAATTCCATTTAAATTGAGATGCTTAAGTAGCTCAGTGATAGAGCACTGGTGTATAAAACCAGAAATCTTAGGTTCAAATCCCAATTTAGGTGTTCATTTTTCTCTTAAAATATAATATGTCAAAATGTTTTATTTATTTTTTTTAACAGTTGTCGGCCACGATGGACTAGTGGTTGTTTTTTTGTCTCTAGTCCTGAGAATCACATATTCAAACCCGGCTGGGGTCGATGGATTTATTAGGATGGAAAAATCCGACGAGCAAGTCCTCCTGGATGACTTTAAGCCGTGGGTTCCGAGTCTGAAGATTTTTAGGGTCATAAAAGAACCTTAAGCCTGAATAAAGAGGCCTCTATGCAAAATTTACCGACCTTCTTCATCCTAGGTAATACCTTAGTTGCCTACTAGATGCCTCATTGGGTTGGTATGCTTAATACCATTCATGACATCTGTAGGGAAATAAGCATAACTAAATGAACTTGGGTAGTGACTCCTAATAAAGGAGAGGCTAAAGCCCAACATTGGGCTGTTATGCCATTTGTAGATAGATAGATTTTAAAGTTATTTGCCAAATTAATAGTATCCATGTTATATTTTACTCCTAAAAGTATAGTAAATAAATAATTGAGATAATTGTCTATTGACAAAGTAATGAAATGACATTACTTAGTGAATCCAATAAGACATAAAAAAAATAAGCCATAAAGACAGTGTGAGAGAAATGCTACTTTATGATGAATTGATTTGGAGGAAATGTAAACAAATGACAATATGTGAAAAACCAGTTTGTATAGGCTTTGAAAAGCTCTACAATATTTAAGCATGTTTAGGTAAGCATAAATTTACGCATGTTCTTGAGGTATCTGTATTATAGTAGTGTAGCTTACTAAATGCAAAGATAAAATTATATTTATAATTATTTGGCTGAAGTGGCAGAGACTTACGCCATTTTTAGAATAAGTTTCATTAAAGTTACTCACAGAAACATTATTTTCACTTTTCCTAATATTTTTTTCCCCCTTAAAATTCCAAATTATTCCAGTTTTTATCTCCCAATCCACTTTTTCCAAACAAATTGACCTTTTTTTTCTTTTTTTATTGAATGAAATGGAATTCTGAGAAACATAAATCATAACAGATATACATGGGACATTAAATAAATGATGTACATAATTTTAGTTCTTGATTGCCTTTCATTGGAAATGAACAAAACTCTAGCGAACATATCTTCAATCCTTCCTTTACAACATAATGAAATTTCATTGTTTTCTGACAGATGGCTGTGATGTACTTTAGTTTTAAAATGGTGGCTGCTGATGAAACACATTTATTGCAGAGAGCTGTGATTAAAGATCAAGAGGATCTGATAGTATTGCTTTAACTCACTCTGGCACTGACATTCTGCTAACCCAACGACTGACAATACTCCTATCCACTGCCTGATCCGTATAGACATTTTGTAGGCATCTGTGAATGTTTGCTATGGTCTCCTTCTCTGCAGAAAGAAATTCAATAACAGCTCTCTGCTTTGTATGTGTTTAACGAGCAACCACCATTTTAAAACTAAAGTACATCACAGCTATCTGTCAGAAGACAATGAAATTTAATGATGTTACAAAGGTAGGCAATCGAGAACTAAAATTATGTGCATTACATAGTGAACCACCTAATATATTACAAACCATTGTTCAGTTTGAATCTGGAGCTGCCATTCAATAGGCTCTTTCAAGCAAAAATTGACAATATTTCTGAAAATTTTACACTAGTACTAGCGGATCTGGCAGACGTTGTTCTGCTCGAATTAACAATTCTCATGTCATGGCCAGACGATAAAAATATAAGTTACTTTTTTTACTATAAAATTTGCTAATTAATAAGTTGGCAAGAAAACTCATTTATCACTGCCATCTGTTGTGGCTCAAGAAGCATGCAATATGACATCACATTGTCGTGCAGAATATGTCGGTAATGCAGATTACTACACATGACAAAAAAATTCCTAAACTCAATCGCAGTCCCATCTAAAGGTCTAACAGTTCCAATTGTGAATCTACACGATCCAGGGACCCCTTCAAACACACAAAAAAATTTCATCAAAATCGGTGTAGTTGTGTAGGCATTTTTTAATTTTGGATTTCAAGTAAACTTCCACTTTTAATTGTCTGACTTCACTTATTTTTATAATACCAACGGCCGTTTATTTTAAATAGGATATACTTAATTTTTTGTTGTGGAAACCTTGAAAAAGTGTGACTGCGTATAGCGAGTTTTTAAATGTTCAGCTTGTGGATAAACTGGGGAGACTCCTACCCTACTGGGTGGGTTTCGAGTGTCCAATTGTGAATCTAAACTATCAGAGGACCGGGCAATCAGAGTACACACACAAAATTTTAATCAAAAATCGTCCCAGGTCGTTGAGGACTGGTTCAGTGACAACCACACATACAGAAGAATTATATAGTACAAAGATAATTGTACTTTTAGCAAAGAATCTGAAAATGATCTCCAAATGTGTGCAGCATATAAATTTTAATTTAAATAGCCAATAGTGTATAATGTGTTAAAATATCAATAATCAGGATCACAAGTAATGGCATTGTATTTGTGAAGGATATGGACGAGTTAGAATCAAAAAATTGTACTGGATAACAAAATATTAGAACAAGTATTACATTTCCAATATTTAGGATGTGATATAACTTATAGAGAAAATAAAGTAAATAAATTTCAGGCTATTTGTAGAACCATAAAAAGAACCTTAGGTCGGAAAACAAGGAAAGATACGAAACTTAAATTATATAAAACAATGGCTGTTTCTTTGTTGTATGGAAGTGAAAATTGGATAATGAAATCAAGGGATAAAAGCAGGATACAGACTGCAGAAATGCTGTTTTTACGCCATGTGAAAGGATGCACAAGAGCGGATAGAATAAGGAATGAAACTATACGAGAAGAATTAAATATATATAAAATTGAAGATAAAATCAGCAAAAATAAGAAATGTACAGAACACTTAATGAGAATGAACAACGAAAGAATACCAAAAAGAACCTTCCTGTATAATCCCAGAGGAACAAGAGATGTTGGCCAACCACGTAGAAGATGGACTCCACTTTTAACTTCGCCGGAACAGGCTGCATAGCCTAATCCTTGTAATAGAAGAAGAAGAAGAAGAAGAAAACTTTTTATTGTAAAATAATTATTTATTTCATTATTACAGATTATTTATACATTTCAAGTGCTAGTTCAAGTCCCTATGGGGAAAGAAATTTGCTCATGGGATTTGAGCATCATGAAAAGCTTGGGTAGCTACAATAAGTAGTGGCTCCAGGTTGAGAAAACCAGCTATAATGGGTGGGGACTTGACATGCTGCCCTGCACTGATTAGCTAAATAATACTCCTAAATATGAGACCTGCACTCCTAACTATGTTACATTGCTATTTCAAGTTTTAGCAGTCTAAATTATTCTACACTACTTATAAACAGACTGATAGTTTTATGAAACATGCTGCTGGTCTTATATAATCAGTGAAGATATCTAGTATTTTCTAGAGATGGCTGGCCAGTATACCACTGACCATCACTCCGAACAACCGCAAAATCGATCCTCTTAGGAAACAGATTTTGACTAATTATATTTGAAGAGAAAAATTATATGCTCAGACTGGGGCCTTTTGTGAAAGGTCCTGGTTTCAAATCCCAGTCTGAGCGTATAATTTTTCTCTTCAAATATAATTTAACTGTCATTATGAAATGAATAATAAAATAGATCTGGACTGATCGCTTGCAAGGTCTATGTGTGAATCATTATTCAAATCTCTTATGCCATATAAGACAAGATTTGAATCTTCCCGCTGTCCACGAGATTCAAAAGGGGATCACATGAATAATGCATCTCAATATGTTGGATATTTTTTAGGAATTTCATATGATCTGTTCAAGAATAAAGTCGCTAGATGAAATAAGTACCTCATTCCATTCCTACACTATATTTCATATCACCTGTGGTTGGCAAATATATTTAATGTCTGACTCATGAATATTAAATTATATGTAATAAGGTGCCAGAGACCTTGGGATTCTTATATCAGAATACTCAGCCAATATCCTTAATAACATTTGAAAATTTGTCAGTAGGGTTTCTATTGTGTAGTAATAGTGTAACTAGAAACTAAATTTATTTTTGGTGGTGGTATTTCTTTTAAGATTAAAATTTTTGTGTTGATGACCAAATTTGTATTAAGCCAGTATGTGTTACATTTGCTATAACAGTGGTATCCCCTGGGGGCCAGAAATAGGTTTTCAAATCAGGTGGAGGGCCAGAGATTAAAAATAAGAGATTCTTTGGCTATTCTTTACAACATGTGATGCAACTTTTTTAATTCCTTCATAAACTCCTGTCAAATTTTATTCTTAGGGTTCCATTTTTCAAATTATTTCCCACCATTTACAATGATTTTTTATATTTTTTCTAATGAGTATTTCCATATTTTTTATGATATTTAACTACATATGTAGCATGAAGACGTGGCAGCCATATTGTTTTTAACGAATATTCTAAGCAAAAGTAAAGTCATGTTTCAGTGCAGCCAACATAGAGTATGTACTAATTAACAGTACACATACACTTCAGAATTTCAGAACTTACTATTTATTTTTGAGCATTGCATTCTTTCACAGGTTAGAGTGCTTAAATTGCATTAGGTTAGCTTTAAGGTTGGTCTTTCACAGGTTAGATTACTTAAATTGCATTAGGTTAGCTTTTAGGTTCATTAAATATTGTGTATATGTTGACTCATCTGTGATTCCATAGTGTAAACTGCTTTGTGTTTGTTGGCACATGCGCATGGTATATGATTGGAACTTTGAAATATTTTTCGCATCACATGTTATAAAGAATCCCCAATTCTTTTACTAAAATTGTAATCAACAAGTACACTTTAGTTATTACGTATGAAAGAAGAATTTATAATTATTTTACAATTAGCATAGACTACCTATTCAGTGTGACTATTCAAGAACACAATCACACTGAAGAGGGATAGAGGAGGGAGAAGTCGTTTCACAGGGCATGATGCCGTAAATAAACTTTCTCTCGCTACTGGGGGTTGTTCAGTGGATGAACATGTTTATCACAATCCAGAATCGATAAATGCAGAATTAATTTTAAATATACAATGTTTTATTTATATATATATATATATATGGCTTAGAATGGAAAAATCATCTGAGAAGAATGGCAAGAAATAGACTTCCAAAATTGGCATTCCAATATACTCCAACTGGACATAGGGACCAAGGAAGACCAAAACATCGGTGGAAAGATCAAGACCATCTTCGCTAGGTTTACCGTACAGGCCACATGGCCTAAAACGAATTTGTTCATGATGATGATGATGATGATATATATGGCTTAATAGTTTTATATATTATGCCACTAAATAAAAAAAAGATTCACCATAAGAGGAATGACAGCTCTTAAAATCCTTTAGAAAAAAAAATAGTTTATTGGAAAAATAATATTAAATCACATTACAATAAGCGAGAACTTCGTGAGCCATTTTAAATGGCTTGGAGGGCCACATGCAGCCCATGGGTCATTTGGACAGCCTTGTACAATAGCATAACTACAAGCTGAAGTTTATGGATCAGGTTTTAAAACTATTGGTGGCACCATGCCTCTGAGGTTGACTCGACCAGATATATGTTCTGAGGAAAAGGTAGCCTTCACACAGGGTTGAGAACTTGACTGACATCTAGTACAGATTGTATAGAAAGATGGGAGCCTTAATCTCCTACAACTCCATTGGCCTCTTAAGGTCTGTAGTGAGTATTTTTTTTATCTCATATTCATTATAATATTTTCTGTTTTCTCTCCACCGTGTTGGCTCATATGCTTCCCGACGAGCAGGTCTAGGTTCGATATCTGGTAGGATTGGAAATTTAAGTAAGGTGGGAATGAAAATACCTCAAACAAATGTATTAAAAATTAAATGTATAACTGATGTTAGCATAGTTTTATTGATAACATAATAGATAGATAGATCATCGGGATTAATGTCTTTGACATCGTCCAATTCCTAATAGCCAATTTTGTCGGTCCATCCAATCTCCTGGTTGTAGATGTTTCTCCTTCATATATAAACATATTCCCTGACTCCAGGAGGTTTTAGGTCTTCCTCTGCTTCGTCTTCCCTCAGGTTTCCATTCCAAAACAAATTTTGGTAGTCGATCCTCTTCCATTTGCTGGACATGTCCGTACCATCTTAATTGCTGAGTTTTAATATAATCTAAAATAGTGTCTTCAATCTTCATTTTCTCCCTTATAACTGAGTTCCAATTTTTTTCTCTTCTTGAAATTCTTGCGGCCTTTCGTATAAAATCCATTTCCATTGCCAAAAGGTACTTATTTGTTTTTGTTGTTAATGGCCAAAGTTCTGCTCCATAAGTAATGATGCTTTTAACAATTGTATGATATATATTCATTTTATTTTTATTACTTATATTTTTTCCCACAATATTCCATTGAGGCAAGCAATTGCAAATTTTCCTTTATTATTTCTATTTCTTATTTCCTCTTCATAACTCCCATTTTTTATTTATTTTAATTCCTAAATATGTGATCTCACTACAAGATTTTATTGATTCTCCAGTCTCCAAAATTAAATTTTGTTCTGGTTCACCAATTGATAAATATTTTGTTTTATTCATGTTCAAATTTAATCCCCATTTTTCATATTCTTCTATTAATTTTCTAGCCATATATTCTAAATCTTCATAATCTTGTGCAATTAACAATTGATCATCTGCAAAATGAAAGTTGTATAAAGTTTTGTTGTTTGAAATAGGAATTCCCATGCTTGAACATTTTTTCCTCCAATTCTTTAATATTTCATGTAAATATATTTTAAACAGAGTCGGTGATAGGCAACAACCTTGACGAAGACCTTTATTTATCGTAAAACCATGTGACAATTTACTGCCAATTTTGATAACATAATATCATTTATTTAAATTTCATATAATGTTTATATTATGAAAAATTCAAATTTGGGATAAGTGGAGTCCTGCGTAATAGCCGAGTGGTTATGTTAGGATGCCTGGCACAGAGCTATGGGATTTGTGCTGGTTCAGGTCTCATGGGGAAGAAATTTTCTCGTGGAATTTCGGTCAGTATGGGACCAGTGCACACCCAGCATCATGAAACATTTGGTTAGCTACAATAAGTAGCGGCTCCAGGTTGAGAAAACCAGCTACATCGGATGGGGGACCCAACATGCTGACCACATATCACCCCTATACTTGCTGGATAATTGTCTGTGATTACATGTGGATGTGAGGCCAGCAGCCGGTTGGTTTGCCAAGGGCCTTCTAGGCCTGTTGCACCATGGAGTGGAGTATTCTTGGTAAAATCTAACTGTATGGTAGATAGGATGAAATTGTGAATGGAGCATGTGCTAGAGAATCTTTTTCCGATTAGAATTTTTTTTGTTTACTCCAATATCTCAATTTCACTTAAAAGTTACAGGTATCAAATATTTATAATATGCTTTGGGCTTTATGACCTGATATATGCTAGAAGCTCAGTTGCGTGTACATGTTTTCTTTTCAAAATAGTTGTATTCGAAAAACTTCTCATAATGAATTACAATCTAATTTGAATTCCTTCAATTCTAACCTAAAATTTCTTATTTTAATACACAGTTAATATGTATTTGTGATTGAAACATCACTGTTCTTTGTCCTTCCACTTGAACGTCTCCTGGAATATGTTTTCGCCCTTTTTCTTATATAATTTCTCAGATTGTTTGAGAAGAAATGATTAATATGAATTGTAATCTAACTGGAAAATAGCTGAGGCAAGAGTGCACTATGGTAGTAAATCAACCTGTTATTATATTTTTTAAAACAATATAATAGCATTAAAGACCCATAAAAACTGACATAATAACATATAACACATTCATAATTTGTCCCACAATGACTTATACAATTCCCAATTTGAAAATTCCATCACAATCAAACGGCAGACATCTTCTCTTAAATGTAATGGCTTTATAATGTAATGTAAAATTTCCAATTGAAGGTCTTCTTAATAAAGAAGCCACCATTTGCTAGATACAGTGCGATCAATATAGCATTGGACAGCAGACACGGGACTTGAAATGTGCGCAGACTCAGCGGTATGCAAGCATATCCCACACATTCATAGTCACAGTCAGATTGTGTACTTTGAGTGGCTAAGGTGCTTGCTCGCTTTTCGTTGTGTACTGAATGGCGTGTGTAAAAGTTATTTCAATTTTAACATTTGTACTTATAAAACAGGCGTGTATAAGTGTAAACTGAATGATGTGTGTGTAAATGTAAACTGTATAATGGCTAATAATTTTTCTACTGAACAACGTGTATTTATTTTAGATCAATATTTGTTAACTCAGTCTGCCAGCCAAGTACAAAGACTTTTTGAAACACAATTCCCAGGTGTAAAAATTCCGTCACGTTCAACAGTCCTTAATCTGTACAACTAATTTTATAAAGAGGTGTCAAAAATGTATGGACAATGAAGGTGAATAGTTCCAGCACCTGCTTCAATAAAGTTGGTAAGTACGACAATTTGTAAAATAGTTACGAAAATGTGTGGTATCACCATGAATCCTACGCTGTCCATTCCCCACGTTGAGTGTGTCAGCAGTGTATAGTGAAATCCCTGCATCTGCAGTCCAGTGCTATACTGATCACACTGTAGAAGCAATGGCTTCATAGCATTTGGTGCATAGGAATTAACTGCATATATAAAAGAATGATTTGCATTTAGATTGGAGTTTCTCAGGTAGCTCAGTTGGTAGAGCATTTGCCTAGAATGTGAAAGTTCCTGGATTCAAACCCCAGTCTGAGCATATATTTTTCTAAAATTCATCGGAGAACATATTGTTTAAACAACTCACCTCATAGGATTCATGCTTCCATGATATCGCGATTTCAAACATAATCATGTTCATCGTCAGCCATAACTCCGACTGATGAAATTCTTCGGCCGTCAACTATTCTATTGTCACCATCTTCAGTGCTGCCATCTATGGTTGAATTTATGAACTTCGAAATCAATGTAATTTCGTTAGGGATATCAAAATTCATTGATCTATTTTTGTTTTTCTGAATGTATATTTTTTCCCAAACTGTCAATTCGAAAGGTTTCTCTACTTGTTTTAAAAGTTTAGCTTCTCTTCCAATTTTATGATGTTCTAATAAACTATGTGCAGCAATTGCAGATTTTTCAATTTCACAATTTTTAATATTTCTGAAATGTTCTTTTGTCCGAATTTCCAAATTCCTTTTTGTTTTTCCTATATAAACTTTATTGCAATCTTCACAATTTATTTGATAAATTCCAGATTTCTTACTGTCTGGAACATTGACTTTTTTATTGGTACTTAGAAGATTACCCAGACTAAATTTATTTATTGGTGCCAAAGAAATGTTGTATTTGTCAAAATTTTTTTGAAATTTCCTATGCATTTCAGGATGGTAAGTAATTTTCTTGTATTTTTTCTTTTCTTTGCAATTTTGTAGAGTAGTATATTCATTAAGTCTTTTATTGTGTTTGAATTTCTTCAACTTATTTATAATTAATTCTTTATCATAAGTAATGCCACGAGTGATTTCCAAATTATCGATAAATTCACGACTCACGAAGTGAGGAGTGAATTTATCTAGAGAATTTGGAAATCAAGAGTGGCATTTGTTAGGACTATTTAACGAATAAAATAAAGCTGTTTACTCACAAATCATTATTTAACTACAGTTATTTAAAAATATTTTTATATTTAAAGTAAACGGTGATGTTTGAAAACTAATGAGAAACGATAGGTAGCCTACGCTTCTACTGCTTCTTTTGTTTATCACTGCAACCAGATCATACTATTTATTGCCAAAGGAACGCAATATTGTAAGAATGCTCTCTAGTGGAGAAAAATGAAACACATCAATCTGTATATTAATTCATTTTTGATGTCGTATACATTTAAGAAAGTGCAAACAGTGGTTTCTTTTTTTGGTGGTATAATCAATTGCTACAAATGTTGACATGTAAGCACTATTATATACAATCTGGTAGCCGTATTTGTTATAGGCTCAGTCACTGCAAAATAACGGTCAGACCTGTTCAGAATATTAAAAAGGAGGAGCTTTGCTTAATATATGATAATCCTAACGTTGATAATTATTTCGTGAAACACGTCTCTGATTGGTTGTAATACAGAAATCATTGAAACGTGATTGGTCATTGACTCCCATTTGGGGCATGAGTTAAATAGTCAAAACCATTCAATCTAGCAGTGTTTAAGATATGTTTAAACTCTTTATTGAAATTTTCTTCGTTTAATGGTACATTTGTCAATCTGTAAATTAAGCTATTGAATATTGCATGCTTATGAGCAATGTGATTGAAGCCTGATGATTTAATGTAATTATCTGTATGAGTTCCTTTTCTAAATATATCAAATTCAATTTTCAGTGTTTGATTATTCCTGATTATACATAAATCCAAAAAAGGAATTTTGTTTTCTTTTTCTAATTCAACGGTAAACTTTACTGATTCATCCTGAAGGTTCAATAATTTAAGAGCATCTTCAATATCTTTAGAATTTATTATTGCAAAAATATCATCCATTATATTTCTTTGGCACCAATAAATAAATTTAGTCTGGGTAATCTTCTAAGTACCAATAAAAAAGTCAATGTTCCAGACAGTAAGAAATCTGGAATTTATCAAATAAATTGTGAAGATTGCAATAAAGTTTATATAGGAAAAACAAAAAGGAATTTGGAAATTCGGACAAAAGAACATTTCAGAAATATTAAAAATTGTGAAATTGAAAAATCTGCAATTGCTGCACATAGTTTATTAGAACATCATAAAATTGGAAGAGAAGCTAAACTTTTAAAACAAGTAGAGAAACCTTTCGAATTGACAGTTTGGGAAAAAATATACATTCAGAAAAACAAAAATAGATCAATGAATTTTGATATCCCTAACGAAATTACATTGATTTCGAAGTTCATAAATTCAACCATAGATGGCAGCACTGAAGATGGCGACAATAGAATAGTTGACGGCCGAAGAATTTCATCAGTCGGAGTTATGGCTGACGATGAACATGATTATGTTTGAAATCGCGATATCATGGAAGCATGAATCCTATGAGGTGAGTTGTTTAAACAATATGTTCTCCGATGAATTTTAATGATTATACCTCATAATGTTTACTTCCCAACATTAATTAAATATATATTTTTCTTAAGTTATGTAGATAGGAAATAACACTATGAGGTTCTTTAATATTGTTTATTTTTTATTATTTCACTCACCTCATACTTCTATGAAGTATGAGGTGAGTGAAATAATAAAAAATAAACAATATATTTTTCTTAAGTTATGTAGATAGGAAATAACACTATGAGGTTCTTTAATATTGTTTATTTTTTATCATTTCACTCACCTCATACTTCATAATTTATAGCAGACCCAGGGTTTCTTCACGTAATTCGTGACATTGTCAATGCTGCGTCATGTTCACAACTGACGTCCAACGGCCTTCTATCCTGCAGACTGACCTCCGCGCCATCTGGTGGCCGACCGAAGAATTCCAAATCAGGCCTCTTTCTTTATAACCGGGTATTTCAAAATTCATAGTTGTATTTTCATTCTTGCATATGTAAATTTTTTCCCAAATTGTGAGTTCCTTCGGTTTTTCCAATTGTTTAAGTAATTTTGTTTTGGTTTCTATTCTATGTTTTTCTGACCAGGCATGTGCAGCTATTGCAGATTTTTCGGTTTCTCCATTTTTAACATTTCTGAGGTGTTCTTTTAATCTTGTATTTAGATTCCTTTTTGTTTTTCCTATGTATATCTTTTCACAATCTTTACAATTAATTTGATAAATTCCCGATTTTTTGCAGTCTTCAATTTTTTCATTTTTGTTGGTTTTTATTAAATTACCTAAGCTGTAATCATTTTTCGGTGCTAATTTAATGTTGAATTTGTTGAAAATTTTTTGAAACTTGTCCAAATACGCAAAGATGGTATGTGAACTTCTTTGAATTTATTTTGCCTATCTTTTTATCTGTCTGAAGAGTACTTTCACTTGATGACTTTTTGTTCTTTGAATTTATTTATTTTCTTGTGTATCATTTTCTTGTGAAAACCATTATCCTTAGCAATTTGTATGATGTGTTCTTTCTCTTGATTGTCTTTTTCTCTTTGCTCATGGTGACATTCACAATTCTGTGTGTTAAACTATTATCTACTGCCTAATAATCGTTGGTGTGAAAATGGTTAAATCCCAGATAGCTTTTATATAAGTGTCGATGTGAGTTTCTTTTCTGTAGATTCCAAATTCTATTTTCTTTTTTTCTTCTTTCCTAATCAATTTAAGGTCTAAAAATGGTATTTCATGATTATTTTCTATTTCCATTGTAAATTTGATTGTTTTATTTTGAATATTTAACAGTTTAATGGCATCTTCTAATTGTTTCTCTTTTACTATTGCTATGATATCATCTACGTATCTTCTCCAAAATTTAAACATCCTTTGATGTTTAAATTTTGGAGAAGATACGTAGATGATATCATAGCAATAGTAAAAGAGAAACAATTAGAAGATGCCATTAAACTGTTAAATATTCAAAATAAAACAATCAAATTTACAATGGAAATAGAAAATAATCATGAAATACCATTTTTAGACCTTAAATTGATTAGGAAAGAAGAAAAAAAAGAAAATAGAATTTGGAATCTACAGAAAAGAAACTCACATCGACAATTATATAAAAGCTACTGGATTTAACCATTTTTCACACAAACAGGCAGTATTTAATAGTTTAACACACAGACTTGTGGATGTCCCCATGAGCAAAGAAAATTACAATAAAGAGAAAGAACACATCATACAAATTGCTAAGGATAATGGTTTTCACAAGAAAATGATACACAAGAAAATAAATAAATTCAAAGAACAAAAAGTCATCAATGAAAGTACTCTTCAGACAGATAAAAATATAGGCAAAAAATTCAAGAAGTTCACATACCATCCTTTCGTATTTGACAAGTTTCAAAAAATTTTCAACAAATTCAACATTAAATTAGCACCGAAAAATGATTACAGCTTAGGTAATTTAATAAAAACCAACAAAAATGAAAAAATTGAAGACTGCAAAAAATCGGGAATTTATCAAATTAATTGTAAAGATTGTGAAAAGATATACATAGGAAAAACAAAAAGGAATCTAAATACAAGATTAAAAGAACACCTCAGAAATGTTAAAAATGGAGAAACCGAAAAATCTGCAATAGCTGCACATGCCTGGTCAGAAAAACATAGAATAGAAACCAAAACAAAATTACTTAAACAATTGGAAAAACCGAAGGAACTCACAATTTGGGAAAAAATTTACATATGCAAGAATGAAAATACAACTATGAATTTTGAAATACCCGGTTATAAAGAAAGAGGCCTGATTTGGAAATTCTTCGGTCGGCCACCAGATGGCGCGGAGGTCAGTCTGCAGGATAGAAGGCCGTTGGACGTCAGTTGTGAACATGACGCAGCATTGACAATGTCACGAATTACGTGAAGAAACCCTGGGTCTGCTATAAATTATGAAGTATGAGGTGAGTGAAATGATAAAAAATAAACAATATATTTTTCTCTTCATAATAATGTATGTTATCTATTTAATCAAAATAGTTGGATTTATTTAAGTAAAATTTTATCACCTCACCTCATATTCTTCTTCTTAGACTGATTTTGGAATGTTGTTCTTCAGTTCCACCCTCAGTATTATCACGACCGTTATTTTATCAAAAAAAAAAAGTCATGAAAATACTGAGGATGGAACTGAAGAAGAAATATTAAATTAAAAGATTCTTACCTCTCCTCACATTATTCTGTTAAGTAGATCGCGATTTCAGGCCTATAGCAGGCCCATCTTCAGTACACTGTTGTTGACCGGTGTTATGTCGCTCGGAAGAACCACTTCTTCTTCCCTCTGTTGGTGGACCGATGAACCTCTTGATAAGGTCAAAATTTGCGGGAACTTCGAAGTTCATAAGTTTTCCTTTGTTTTTCTGAATGTGGATCTTTTCCCAAACTGTAAGTTCCTTAGGTGTCTCTATTTGTTTAATTAGACTAGCTTTTGATTCAATTCGATGTTTTTCGTACCAAGCATGAGCAGCTACTGCTGACTTTTCCAATTCTCCATTTTTGACATTTCTAAGATGTTCCTTCACCCTTGTTTTCAAATTTCTTTTCGTTTTTCCTATATAAATTTTGTCACAATCTTTACATTTGATCTGATAAATTCCTGATTTATTTTCTTCTTCAATTTTTCCATTTTTGTTGGTTTTAATTATCCTATTAAGGCTGTATTCATTCTTAGGTGCTAATCTTATATTAAACTTTTTGAAAATTTTTTGAAATTTGTAGTGTTTCAATGGATGGTAAGTGAATTTCTTGAATTTTATTTTTTCTGTTTGTTTTATCAGTGTGCTTTCATTAATTAATTTTTGTCTTTTGAATTTATTTATTTTCCGAAGAAGAAAGTTACGAAACCGGTCTAAGAAGAAGAATAATATGACGTAAGGTGATACAATTTTACTTAAATAAATAATACCTCATTGTGTGAATTTCTAAGGGTAAAATAGTTGGAGTTTGACTGAAGATGAAGGTAAAATGGCTTTTGAGACCGGTATTTTGAAAACATAATGATGAGATATAAAAACATTTTCTTCAAACTTATTTATAAATTGTATATTATCTCCCAAAGATATTGAATAACCAGTCCTATCTTGTGTTCAAATTTCAAACCATGTAATGAGGTAGTTTTGACAACAGTTGTCAGTACACAGTGGTATAAAAACATGAAAATATTGAGCTACTTTATACTTGCCACTGAATTACACTTACCCTATCCCACGTTATGCTTTAAATTGAACAAGGAGTGGAATTTTTTTATCTTCAGGTTAATAAAATTATATCTTTATTCTCATATTCATTAATTTTTCTTTTATGAATATAAAGTCAAACCATTGAGATATTTCACTTATTTTTTCTTGCTCTCTCTTTAACAGTTTGAAGATATTGTATTCCTTATACATCACAGCAAATGAAAATCAGGTTCCACTGTTTGAGAAAGAAATTCAGCTATTAAAGGTAGGAACTTTTCATACTAATTTTCTAAGCTAATTTTATATTATTTTTGTGTCTATTAGTGTGTCAAGTTGTGGAAAGTAGTCTTAATCTAATCCCTATCCTGCTATATATCTTTTCATTCCTTTTCAATCCATTAAAATCCCCATTTTTTTAATCTTTATTTTTTTCTTGCTTCTCTTGGTCTACTTTCTGATCTCACTCAATTTTTTTTTATGTCATAAGAAAGAAAATACTGATATTGTAGGACAGAACAATAATTTATAGTGACAATGGTAATCAGTATATTTCATGGTAATTCATAATTTAGGATTCATTTATTTTCATTTTAACACTTTTTGAGAGAAGTTAAGATGACAAGTATCACTATAATATACAATAGCATCCATTTCCAGAGTCGAGCCTACGTTTAATTAGGTAAGGATCTGTACATCAGGAAAATATTTTAATGTAAAGTAAAAAACAATTTGATATCACATCAGATACATTTTATTTAACAGGTACAATACAACATGTATTAAGTACACATGATTGGTTTTATATAAAAAGCTAACATAAGTTGAATTAATATTCAATGTGATCGCATGGTCTTGACCAACAGTAGCTTATGTCATAGTTATTCAGGAGCAGTTGAAGGGGTAGGTTCACTACTGCATCCCTCCATTACGAGACTATGATTTTCCATCACCCTTCATTTTACAAGGCAGATGCATTTCATATGACATAATTTATGTTGACACTCTGCTGACATGGTTTTAACAGTAGAGAAAATTTTACATTTTGAATCTTGTGTATGCATTCTATTGATACATGTATAGTAGAAATACAGAACTTTACTTGTAATTATATTATTTTTGGTCTGGACATCTTACCTCAATATTAATGTTGATTTGTTCTTGGACATGTTTCAAAACAATTCTCTGTTTTATCTTCAGCTTTCCCAGACTGGTTTTATTTATGTTGCATTATGTTGCACCACCTGGATGTCGATGTCAGCTCCATCCTGTGGTTGGCCAAAGAACCTCCAAACAAGGTCACCCTCCATCGGAATATCAAAATTCATAACTCTG
Organism: Diploptera punctata; assembly: GCA_030220185.1. Taxonomy (NCBI): domain Eukaryota; kingdom Metazoa; phylum Arthropoda; class Insecta; order Blattodea; family Blaberidae; genus Diploptera; species Diploptera punctata. Next base: position 1,174,447 of record JASPKZ010003868.1, on the reverse strand, counting down.
TTTCTGTTCTTCTGAATATAAATTTTTTCCCAAATAGTCAGCTCGTTTGTATTTTCTAACTGTTTTAATAATTTAGTGTCTGAATTAATATTATGTTTTTCAGACCAAACATGAGCAGCAACTGCAGATTTTTCAATTTCTCCATTTTTAATATTTCTTATGTGTTCTTTGGTTCTAATTTTTAGGTTTCTTTTTGTTTTCCCTATATATATCTTTTCACAACCCATGCATTCAATTTGATATATTCCTGACTTTTTATTTTTATCAGTTTTTTCATTTTTGTTGGTTTTTATTAGTTTATTTAAACTGTAGTTATTTTTTGGTGCTAATTTAATATTAAACTTCTCAAATATATTTTGAAATTTATTATGTACCCAGGGGTGATATGTGAATTTCACATATCACCCCTGGGTACATAATAAATTTCAAAATATATTTGAGAAGTTTAATATTAAATTAGCACCAAAAAATAACTACAGTTTAATAAACTAATAAAAACCAACAAAATGAAAAAACTGATAAAAATAAAAAGTCAGGAATATATCAAATTGAATGCATGGGTTGTGAAAAGATATATATAGGGAAAACAAAAAGAAACCTAAAAATTAGAACCAAAGAACACATAAGAAATATTAAAAATGGAGAAATTGAAAATCTGCAGTTGCTGCTCATTTTTGGTCTGAAAAACATAATATTAATTCAGACACTAAATTATTAAAACAGTTAGAAAATACAAACGAGCTGACTATTTGGGAAAAAATTTATATTCAGAAGAACAGAAACAGAGTTATGAATTTTGATATTCCGATGGAGGGTGACCTTGTTTGGAGGTTCTTTGGCCAACCACAGGATGGAGCTGACATCGACATCCAGGTGGTGCAACATAATGCAACATAAATAAAACCAGTCTGGGAAAGCTGAAGATAAAACAGAGAATTGTTTTGAAACATGTCCAAGAACAAATCAACATTAATATTGAGGTAAGATGTCCAGACCAAAAATAATATAATTAAAATAACCTCAAAATATAACTTCCTAAAATTAAATACTTTACTTGTACTTTGAAAATATTAAACCTTTCAGATATAAATAATTCTTAAGTTGAAAATTTTGATCATAGTAAGTACTGTAGGGAAGTGAAATCTCTTGTGTTTTTGGAAGTTTCAAAACACCTCTATAGGACTTTTCATGTCTAGATTTTAGTATTGCTCTTCACATTACTGGGGAACAGAATTATATAAGGTAAATATTTGTTTTAAAAATACAATAGGAAGTAACATTAAGAGGTTCATTTAATAATTTAGATATTTGGTCTGTGTATTCTTACATCTTATGGTTGCTTTTGTTGAACATATGTTTCAAGGCTTCTGAGCCCCATCTTCAGCGATTACAGACTGATTTTTCTCAAGTTGTCGGCCCTGATTCTTGACTCCTGCTCTCTCTGCCTTTGGTCCAATGAGCTTGCTAATTAGGTTCCTTTCTCTGGGAATTTCAAAGTTCATAATTTTTTCCTTGTTCTTTTGTATGTAGACTGTTTCCCATATGGTGAGTTCATTTTGTTTTCTAACTGTTTTAATAATTTTGTGTTTATATCTGTTTTGTGTTTTTCTGACCAAACGTGAGCAGCCACTGCAGATTTTTCTACTTCCCCTTTCTTATATGTTTTTTTAGTTCTAATGGTTAAATTTCGTTTTGTTTTCCCTGCACATTTTATTTGATATATTCCTCATTTTTTACCATCATCAATCTTTACATTTTTGCTGGTTTTTGTTAGTTAAAAAATGTAAAGATTGATGATGGTAAAAAATCAGGAAAATACCAAATAAAATGTGCTGACTGTGATGAGATATACATAGGGAAAACAAAAAGGAATTTAATTATTAGAACTAAAGAACACACAAAAAATGTAAAAAAAGGGAACGTAGAAAAATCTGCAGTGGCTGCTCACGTTTGGTCAGAAAAATACAAAACAGACATAAACACAAAATTATTAAAACAGTTAGAAAACAAAAATGAACTCACCATATGGGAAAAAAATCTACATACAGAAGAACAAGGAAAAGTTATGAATTTTGAAATTCCCAAAGAAAAGAACATTAGCAAGTTCATTGGACCAAAGGCAGAGGGAGCAGGAGTCAGGAATCAGGTCCAACAACTTGAGAAAAATCAGTCTGTAATCGCTGAAGATGGGGCTCAGAATCCTTGAAACATGCTCAACAAAAACAACCATAAGAGGTAAGAATACACAGACCAAATAGCTTAATTAATAAAAATTTTGTTTGAGCAGGATAGCCTGGATAACACAATTGGTTAGCGCACTGCTGTGTAAGATCTTGGGTTCAAATCCTGGTTTAGTCAAAATGTTTTCTCTTAAAAAAATATTATTTTGTCTTTATTTTTATGAATGTAGATTTATCCCAGGTGTTCCAAGTGAGATCAAAATATGAGGTAAAGTGTATATAAATAATATTCTATCTCTTTATAAATTACTTCATTGTTATAGAAATACATTAGGAAGTAACATTATGAGGTTCTCATATTTGAAGATAAAAATTATACCCCCAGACTGAGACTCAAACCCAGGACCTTTGGCTTTCTGGGCCAATGCTCTACCGACTGAGCTACCGAGGCGAGTTACAATCTAAATGCAAATTTTCTCTTATATACATTGTAAATTCCTGCACACCAAATGCTATGAAACCTTTGTTCCTATCTTTGCAAATGGCAGCTTCTTTATTAAGAAGACATTTATTTGGGTATTTTTATATTACATTATAAGCCAGTACAGCTTCTTTCAATGTTTTTATTATAAACAAAACATATATTACAAATAAAAACATATTATGAGGTTCTACTTAATAAATAAGTTGGGTCTGCCGTCATCTTACCTCAATTTGTTGTTTCTTATGACATATTTCAAAGTCTATACTAACTGAGGATGAAGCAAAGATGCTTTGAAACATGTCCTACAAGAAACAATGAACTATGAGGTAAGATGACGGCAGACACAACTTATTACCTCGTAGTATTACTTTCTATCAATTTTGAATATAAAATACTAATATAACTGAGAGCTAAATAAACATATGCATGCTCTTGCATAATGTTTATTTCTATTAATTTTTTATTATTTCACAGCACCTGAATGTTTTCTAAAGACCCAGCCTTTCAATTCAGAAACACTTTTTTCTTTGGTTATATGTTTACTTAACATACATATTAAATCCACATTTCCCCCCCCCCCTTTAAATATGTATAATAATAAAATCACAATAATAATTCAGGACGGCTAGTGGGATTGTTAATAAAGGTCAGATCTAGGCTTACTATAACTTACCATACAAGTATGTTCATAGTTATATATTTATTTTAACTACATGCGGTTAGAATGTTGGGTCCCCCTAGCCATTATAGCTGGTTTTCTCAATCTGGAGATGCTATCTATTTTGGCTATCCATTTCTTATGATACTTGGTGGGCATCAGTCCCATATAGGCTGAAATTCCATGAGAAAATTTCTTCTCCCATGGGGACCATACATCCCATACTGTAATGCCTCAAACCGCTCAGCTATGGCACAGGACATAGTATGAAATAAAGAAACAAAAATACTCTACTTTTTTTTTTATATCTAATATTCAACTTCAGTTAAAGGTTAAAAAACTAATTTAGAGATAAACCTGAAATACACTGACAATGTTTATATAAGTTTGCAGGCTTTTACAGCCAATGTTTGTTTCTTGTTGAAATTTTCTCCTTCAGCCATCAGTTGAGGAGATCACAATCTCCTGAAGATGTCTACAGCAGTCAGTTGTCAAAATGTCGAGTTTCAATAAAAATTGCAATGGGAAGTAATAGCACTATGAGATAATTTACAATTTATAACATGAATCAGAAAAAAATTTTTACATCTCACCTCATAAAATTACAGGATTTCACAGTTTCTGTAGCTATTGCTTCTATCCTCAGTCAAAACTCCAACTGTTGAAATTCTTCCATTACCATAACTTCCAAACTGCCATCTGGTGCAGATTTTATGAACTTTGAGATTAAAATTTTCTCGCTGGGAACTTCAAAATTCATAGATCTATATTTGTTCTTCTGAATGTATATCTTTTTCCAAACTGCTAATTCCAAAGGCTTCTTTCTCTAAACGTTTCAAAAGTTTGTTTTCAAATTTTGTGATTCTTTAGCAAACTATGAGCTGTAATTTTTCAATTCAACTATTTTTTTTTATATTTCTAAAGTGTTCTTTGGTTTGAGTCTCTAAATTCATTTTAATTTTTCCTATATATTGCAACTAATTTGATAAATTCTGGATTTCTTACTATCAGGGACATTGACATTTTTATTAGTTGTTAGATGATTACACAAGCTAAATTCGTTTATCGGTGCCAATGTAAAATTTTATTTTATTTTTAAATTTTCTGTGTTTCAGGATAGTAAGTAATTTTCTTGAATTATTTTCCTTTCTTGGAATCACAAAATTGGAAAAGAAACTAAACTTTTGAATCATTTAAATCAGTCTTTGGAATTGACAGTTTTGGAAAAGATACACAGTCAGAAGAACAAATATAGATGCATGAATTTTGAAGTTCTCTGTGAGCAAATCTCCAAGTTCATAAAATCTGCACCAGATGGCAGTTGATTGTAAGAAAGAATTTCATCAGTTGGAGTTTTGGCTGAGGATAGGAGTAATAGCTCCAGAAATTGGTCCTGTGAAAATCATAGTTTTATGGGGTAAGATTTCTTTGATTCATGTTATAAAATGTCAAGTATTACTAAAACTAGATCATGTTCAAATATGGAAGGTGATTTCAACAAGAATCAAAATTCATAGTTTCCATATGCTCCTAATCAGTATTTATTGCAGGCAATGAATTCTAAATTGCACATCGAACAATATTGTAACCACACAACATTATTCTGTTAATATTTATTTTCATTGTGAACATACTCATTAAATTTGGTGCCAAATGTAAAAAGGCACTTCTTACTACAGGTTAATATTTTCTTTGAAATCAACATTAAACCACATTTCAAGTAGAATTAATAGGAAACAAAAAATGTAATATTATTCTCCACATTAATACATTTATTATAAATAACTTTTACAAAAAATATAAGAAATGCAGAATATCACAATGCTAAGTAAGAGATTATAAAACATGAGATTTCCTGTTATCAGATCTTCTTTTTCTTAATTCTAGGAGACACACAAAATAATAAACACATATATATGGTTAGCTATCACTTTTTTACTATAAAGTAAGCCATAACAACACTGCACATTGATAAGGCAGTTTGCATTACAGACACACATACAAGCCTTGGTACAGTGAAATGCTTGCTTCTCTCCGAGTACAATTTTCAAATTTTTATTCAGTGTTGATTTAGTTACTTTTAAATCAAGCAGTCGGGTTGTATAGTTAATATTTTGTCAAGTAAATCATTCATTACATGCCACTTTTTTAGAGAGATAATCGAGTTTGTATTTTTTTTAACATTCTTACGTCATATAATTCTTTAGTTGACATATGTTTCAAGGCTGTTGCCCCATCTTCAGCATTGCACAAACTGATTTTTTCTTTTCTTCAAGTTGTCGGCCTCATTACCAAGTTATTTGGAACACAGATCCAGGACCAACAACTTGAAAAAAAGAAAAAAAATCAGCTTGTGAACACTGAAGATGGGGCAACAGTCTTGAAACATATGTCCAACTAAACAATCATATGAGGTAATAATGTTAAAAAAAATACAAACTCAATTATTAAATTAAACCTCATAATGTTACTTCCTAATGATTTTAAAATTGAAATTAGATAATCATGTCAGGTGTTGGTCCTAGAAGAACTGTTCTGACCTCAGCAAGGGATTTTCATTCCATCTCTTAGTGGGGACACCCAGTAATTACACTTTCCAGTTGGGTGATATTTCAATATTGGCTTACAAACATTTGACTAATCCATTTTCTTGACATGATACATTGATTAGGTAGAATATGTTTATCACTCACCTCATATTGTTCTTCTTATTTGATTATAGACTAGTTTCGGAACATAGTTTCTGTTCCATCCTCAGTAACATCACGACCGTTGTTCTGTCGTCTTGAAGAGTTGTCCTTCTCTCCTTCCATTGGCTGACTGAAAAACCTCGAAACCAGGTCATTCTCACCGGGAATTTCGAAGTTCATTAATTTCTTCTTTTCGCTCTTTTGAATGTAGATCTTTTCCCAAACAGTAAGTTCTTTTGGTTTTTCTATTTGTTTTAATAATTTTGCTTCTTTCTCGATAAGATGTTTTTCAGACCATGCATGGGCAGCCACTGCAGATTTTTCTACTTCCCCTTTCTTGACATTCCTGAGATGTTCTTTAACTCTAGTTTTCAAATTTCTTTTAGTTTTTCCTATGTAGAATTTCTCACATTCTTCACATTTAATTTGATAAATCCCTGATTTGTTTTCTTCTTTAATTTTCTCATTCTTATTAGGTCTAATCAGTCTGCTGATGCTGTAGTCATTTTTGGGTGCTAACCTTATGTTGAAATCTTTAAAAATTTTTTGAAACTTGTGGTGTTTTAATGGATGATATGTGAATTTTCTAAATTTTACATTATCTTCTTTTACTTTTAGAAGAGTGCTTCGATTAATAAATTTTTGTCTTTTGAACTTGTTTATTTTTTTGAGTATCAATTTTATAGCAAAACCATTTTTCGTGGCTACGTTGATTATGTGTTCTTTTTCTTTTTCATAATTTTCTTTGTTCATTGGTATGTTCACTAATCTATGTGTCAAACTATTGAAAACTGCTTCTTTGTGAGCTATGTGATTGAAACCTAAAGCTTTTATGTAGTTATCTATATGTGTCTTTTTTCTGTAAATTCCAAATTCTATCTTATTTTCTTCATTCCTTTTTAAGTTGAGATCTAAAAATGGTATTTCTCCATTGATTTCCTTTTCCATAGTGAACTTTATAGTTTGACTTTGAATGTTCAATAATTTTAATGCGTCATTTATCTGTTTATGATTAACTATTGCAATTATGTCATCCACATATCTGCACCAGAACTTGAAAATTAAACGATGTCCGTTAATTATCTTGTGTTCAAAATTCCCCATGAATAGATTAGCTAAGTATGGAGATAAAGGGTTTCCCATCGAAAGTCCTGAATTTTGTTTATAAAATCTTCCATTGTAGGTGAAAAACATTATCGATACATAATTTAGTTAAAGTTTTATATTCGACTATCTTTACTTTTTCAATTTTATTATTTTTCATCCAAATCTCTAAAATTTCCATAGTTTGGTCTTTTGGAATGCTTGGAAATAAGGAAACAACATCAAATGAAACTAATCTGTCTGAAGATTGTAGTTGTATGTTTTCTAGTTTATCTACCAATTCATAAGAGTTTTCTATTGCAGAGTTTTCAAATCCATTCATTTTATTAAATTCCTTACATAACCATTTAGACTTTGCGACAGAACAACGGTCGTGATGTTACTGAGGATGGAACAGAAACTATGTTCCGAAACTAGTCTATAATCAAATAAGAAGAACAATATGAGGTGAGTGATAAACATATTCTACCTTAATGAATATACCTCATAGTGAGAATTCCTAAAATAAGTAATGATACATTGAGATGTAGTGGGGCATGCCATAGCATAGTTGGTTAAAGAAGTAGGTCAAAGATTCAAGTCCCGGTGGGGTCAGGATTTTTAAATTGATCAAATCTTTTGGCAGCATCAAGCCGCCCTGGGGTCAACTCAGCCTCTAACTCAGTAGTCTGTGTTAGTTCTGAAGGTAAATATAACCGATGTGTAGGGATGACAACTCAGCTGGGATCAAATGACAGTCTGGGACCAGGCCTATAAGGCGACCACTTTACCTTTTTTTACCCATTTTGTGTAGTTGACAGTACATTAACTAAGTTTTGCAGGGTCCTGAAAATCTCCACTGTTCAGAATCAAATTCTACCACTTATTCCGTAGTTGTGTACCTTATACATTGACGTAACTAAACCCATAGATAAAAATAGAAAATTCAATAGATCCCTCTGGCAAAGTTGCCTACTCTGCAGTACAGTAGAACAGATTATCCAATTCATTTATCCAGTCACAGTGTCGGGTGTCTCATCTCCCACCAAGTGATAGTCTCACCATTTGCTTAGCTGTGGCTATTAGTGTATCAAGTGGTTTCAATGTAATTTTCATTGCATGAAAGTATCTATATACGTTAAATGTAGAACATTTCCAAATAATCCTGCCTAATACCAATTAAATAATAAGTTTAGCCAAAAAAAATCAGACAGACAGGTTCAGTAAATGATTCCAAAAGACAGAGGAGGAGAAATTTTCCTAAAGAAGAAAAATTAGACAAGATAGGACAGAGACTAGAGTACACCCCATAAAAATCTCTTGCGCATTTGGCACAGGAAACAGGAGTAAGTCACAGCTACAGTTTCAAACAACAAAATTACTTAAAGACATTCAGAATTCCAATAGTTCAAAAATTAAAATAACAAGATCCCAATACTGTGAGCTGGGTAAATATAAATTTCTATAACAATTGTTTCAGTGTGGGTAACTTGCAGAAAAGCACCTAGTGCCTGCAACTGGTAAAATCCAGTATTGGATAATCTGTTTGCACTATATATGTTTTAACATTTTTTTCATGTTACTACTATGTTTACTATTATAATAGGTGCCCTTTCATAATGGACACATCCCAGTTTTTCCTTTTAAAATTAGAAAAAAAATTTCCTGCGTAATAGACACATAATTTTAACAAATAAAGTCTCTGAAACTGTAAAAGTGGAATGGACCATTTATTTTTAAATCCATGTTTTTAACACACAAAATATAACTGTACTCTATAACTAATAGCACATTATATATAGAAACACAACATACCGCTGAAGCTAGCTTCAATAGTGGATTTCATGTATAGGATACAATCAATATATTGGTTTCTAGTCTATACTGGAGGCTGTATTGTTAAATAGGTTATTAATCACTTCATTGTTTGAAATGACACTTCTTTCAGTACAATCTCACATCATGGATGTAATCTATAGATTTCTATTATTAAATTTGGAGAAAAAAATGTGTCTATTAAGGAGGTAAATATCACAATTGTACTAAGGTACCTGCTTGTGTAGCTACAAAAAAACTTTTTAAAAATCATAACATTTTGTTATATTCGAGACAATTAATACTGTTTAGCAATTGTTAACTTCTCTCTCTTTTAGTTATTTTAATATTTCCTGAATAAAGGATGCAACAATTTTCAAAACATCAATCCTCAAAACATTGTAATACATTTTTTTTTTTCACCGTACCATTTAACTCCCAACAACATCCACAAACTAAGATGGTTTCTTTATTTAATTTTTATAGATGCATGTATTCAAATGCTCTTTTTTTTTTTAGATTCAGTCCAGTTTCAGATAAATACTGCATTTATGAACTTCAAAGTTTCATGGAAAATACAACACACAAATATTAAAGTAACATTTAAAAATAAATGGAACCTGCATAAATTTGCTAGGTTATATAAATTTCTATTTATAAAATATAAATTAAATGTTCTACTTTAAGAACACTATTACCTCAACAAAATAGAGTTTTTTTATTCCCAAGTAACAAATATTATTTTTAGTGTTAAAAATTCTTTCTTAAATGTTTGTTAATTACATAGGATAGAAATTTGCTGCTGCCAGTACTAATATAATTGCAATTGTACCATACTTTGGCTTGAAGCAGAATAATACTTTGAGATTTTGACACATCTACTTGCAGGAGTTGTTGAAGGATAAGAGGATAACGTACAAGTTGATGATGTCAAAGTAAAGTTGAAGTGCTCCAAAAATATGCTCCTCTGGCGACAACTGCATTTTGCGACCACCGATGATCTGCTGAGTATCATACACCAGGTACTGAAAATTATTAATAGTGAGTAGAGAACATATTTTTAACGACTCACCTCATATAATTTCAAGTTTCTTTGATACCCTCGGTAGCTCAGTTGGTAGAGCATTTGGCCCGGCAAGCCAAAGGTCCTGGGTTTGAGTCTCAGTCTGGGCGAAAATGTTTCTCTTCAAATATAATTTATCCTTCAGTGGAAAGTGTTAAATCAATAATAAAAACATCAATAGAAGCCCTACTGGCTTTATAAAGTAGTGTTAAATTCCCATTTGCAAAGATAGAAGCAAAGGTTTCAAAGCATTTGGCACGAGGGAATTACAACGTATATAAGAGAAAAATTTGCATCAAGATTGCAACTTGCCTCGGTAGCTCAGTTGGTAGAGCATTTGACCCGGCAAGCCAAAGGTCCCGGGTTCAAGTCTCGTTCTAGGCAAAAAAATGTTCTCTTCAAATATGATTTATCCTTCAGTGAAAAGTGTTAAATCAATAATAAAAACATGTGTAAATCCTATTTCACCTAGGTATCCATTATATAGTTATATCTAAAACTAAAGTTTTTTATGGACCTTATTTATGAAGACTTAAAAAAATTTGTAGTTCTTTTCTGTCAAAAGCACTTCCTTGATGGGAGGTTCACTTAAACAGGCAGTATTACCAAGAAGACAGATGATTTTGAACCTTTCATTCCCAAACAAAGGCAATCAAAGATAATATGTTCAACACTTTGGCTGCTAATAAAATTACAACTTGAATTCTCTCTTATGTTGAATCTTTGGACGTATTGGCCAAATTTTCTGTGACTAGCAAGGAATTGTGTTAGTATAAAATTTGGAACAATGTGTTTGCATTTTATTCTGTCATAAATACTTATACCAACTGTTAATGTACCTGTAGTACTATTGAGTCACATGTTTTTCCATCTTGCTATTATGTGTTCCTTTATTTGTGGATCAGTGAAAGAAAATGGTGTCCGGTGAAGAGATAACTGTAAATAGTACAACCATATTTAATAATTCAGATATGGTCAGAATTATGAATATTAAAAGGCTGCAGTGGGCTGAACATGTGCTATGCACTGGGAAGGTTGGAAAACTGAAGATTAGTTGGAAACATAGTGTGAGACAAGACAAGGAACTGTGGAATGAAGAAGAGAGCAGCATTGAACAGAGAAGAATGGCAAAAGCTTCTGAAGAAGGCCAAGGTTCACAAAGGGCTGTCGAGTCATTGATTATGAGGTTTAGAGAATGATCCATATACAATATGAAATCTAGAATTTCTAAAGCAAAAGTAGCCATTATTCCTCTTCTACTTCTAGTTTGGATTTCAGGTCTGGATTGATCTGACCATCTTTTCTTTGTTCTTCCTTGTGTTGTTCTACCTTTAGTTTGGTATTTTAAGGCTATTTTGGGAATCATGTCATTCACAAAAGGTATCCTTCCACAGGCATCTGTGATTGGTGGAGCGATTATACTAATTTACACACAATCTGACTTGCTGTCAAATTCTGGTGGCATTATACTTTTTACCAAAACTTAAGAACCTTGCCTCACACCACTACCTCAAGTCGGCTATTTAGCGATACTTTCAAATCTTTTGCTGTAAGCATTTAATTGTAGAACAATTGATGTTTTTCTTCACAGGTATTTAAAAGCAGGATAAGGGTTGCCTGTTGTTCACTGGAATTTATTAGTGGAAAAGAGAAGGGGTGAGTCCAAGGTATTTTCTGGAAATGAGGTTCTAAAATTTTGGCAAAAACTATAATTTATCAAAGTCGCATGCATATATATGTATTTTAGAAATTATCACCACTTTTCAAAGGTTTCCCTCTGTGATGTTACATCGTATTCAACACGAGCGGCTATGATGGAATAACTGAATATTCCTCTTCATCTGCGCGAAATGGTGTTAAATATAAATTTATACTTACTATTCACCATTGTAATTTTTTCATGTTATATTGTGTTTTATCACTTTATTATTATTTTTGCAATAATTTTGTTCATACATAGTAGTTACATTACATAAAATGTAGATTGTTCAGGGAACTATGTTTTCATCTATGCCACTGGACAACGATGCCATTAGGTTCATGTGGCCAATGAAATCACACTTAACCATGTGCTTCTGTTTACATTAAAACCTAAACTAAGGCCAAAAGAAGTATAGTTTTCCATATTGTTTATTTTTTATCATTTCACTCACCTCATACTTCATAATTTATAGCAGACCCAGGGTTTCTTCACGTAATTCGTGACATTGTCAATGCTGCGTCATGTTCACAACTGACGTCCAACGGCTTTCTATCCTGCAGACTGACCTCCGCGCCATCTGGTGGCCGACCGAAGAATTTCCAAATCAGGCCTCTTTCTTTATAACCGGGTATTTCAAAATTCATAGTTGTATTTTCATTCTTGCATATGTAAATTTTTTCCCAAATTGTGAGTTCCTTCGGTTTTTCCAATTGTTTAAGTAATTTTGTTTTGGTTTCTATTCTATGTTTTTCTGACCAGGCATGTGCAGCTATTGCAGATTTTTCGGTTTCTCCATTTTTAACATTTCTGAGGTGTTCTTTTAATCTTGTATTTAGATTCCTTTTTGTTTTTCCTATGTATATCTTTTCACAATCTTTACAATTAATTTGATAAATTCCCGATTTTTTGCAGTCTTCAATTTTTTCATTTTTGTTGGTTTTTAATGATAAAAAATAAACAATATTAAAGAACCTCATAGTGTTATTTCCTATCTACATAACTTAATAGTTTTCCATATTTAATTTTAGGAAGTTATATTTTGAGGTTATTTTAATTATATTATTTTTGGTCTGGACATCTTACCTCAATATTAATGTTGATTTGTTCTTGGACATGTTTCAAAACAATTCTCTGTTTTATCTTCAGCTTTCCCAGACTGGTTTTATTTATGTTGCATTATGTTGCACCACCTGGATGTCGATGTCAGCTCCATCCTGTGGTTGGCCAAAGAACCTCCAAACAAGGTCACCCTCCATCGGAATATCAAAATTCATAACTCTGTTTCTGTTCTTCTGAATATAAATTTTTTCCCAAATAGTCAGCTCGTTTGTATTTTCTAACTGTTTTAATAATTTAGTGTCTGAATTTATATTATGATAAACAGAAGTAATCTTGAAAAAGAACAACCACCTATGAAAAAATATAGGAAATTCACATATCACCCCTGGGTACATAATAAATTTCAAAATATATTTGAGAAGTTTAATATTAAATTAGCACCAAAAAATAACTACAGTTTAAATAAACTAATAAAAACCAACAAAAATGAAAAAAACTGATAAAAATAAAAAGTCAGGAATATATCAAATTGAATGCATGGGTTGTGAAAAGATATATATAGGGAAAACAAAAAGAAACCTAAAAATTAGAACCAAAGAACACATAAGAAATATTAAAAATGGAGAAATTGAAAAATCTGCAGTTGCTGCTCATGTTTGGTCTGAAAAACATAATATAAATTCAGACACTAAATTATTAAAACAGTTAGAAAATACAAACGAGCTGACTATTTGGGAAAAAATTTATATTCAGAAGAACAGAAACAGAGTTATGAATTTTGATATTCCGATGGAGGGTGACCTTGTTTGGAGGTTCTTTGGCCAACCACAGGATGGAGCTGACATCGACATCCAGGTGGTGCAACATAATGCAACATAAATAAAACCAGTCTGGGAAAGCTGAAGATAAAACAGAGAATTGTTTTGAAACATGTCCAAGAACAAATCAACATTAATATTGAGGTAAGATGTCCAGACCAAAAATAATATAATTAATAGTTTTCCATATTTGTATTATTTCATTCAATGGATTTACTTTTAACTCTTATCAGATTTCAGTATTTTGTTTTTTATCATACCATATTGAACATTTAGTCAATCACTTCATGGATTGGATGACCTTACAACCTGCCATCTATCCCATGCCCCACCTCATTCCATTCTGCTCTTTCAAGGTTCACACAGTGGATTACCATTGCTGGATTAACTTTGCAGTTAAAAATGGCAGATAATTATTTTAGAGTACATCACAAGGCTTCTCTGGGACAAATTTCAATATAGGTTTAGGCATGCAATGTTTGACATTTCCCTTGTCAGACTTATAGCAATAATATTGACTATATTAGGATAACAATATAAATGATGGATTCATACTTAAATATGAGTTGATAATGTCAGTTGAAAATGAGAGAGATGGTTCTCTTGAAAACGAGTTCCCGTGTTTAAGGAAACCTAAAATATGAGGTAAGATGTAAAAAATTACTCATTAATTTACGAATAAATGATGGAGTTGTTTTAAGATCCTATTTTCAAAATATTTTAATTTATATAATCAAAATTACAGTGGGAAGCAACACTGTAAGGCCTTTGAAATCAGTATCGTGAAAACATGGAATTTTATAAAATGAGATGAGTTATTACATTTGTCTGACTCAATTTATAATTTTTTTAGCTTGTTTCCTTCCCTTAATAAAAAAATAATGATGTTAACTTACCAAAGCAAATACCATTGTGAGAAGACCAGCATATATGACTGACATGATGCGACTGCCTGTAGTTAGTGCTACTGTTGTGGCCAATATACCAAACAGAAACACTACTAATAGGAACACATAGAGGTAAAAGCCAGAACCTGTGATGTCCCACTGAAATGTAAAATAATAAATGGTTTAAATTACATTTTAAAAACATAACTAATTTCATTTATAGAGTAATTTACCTCTTCTCCAATAATACCCATCAGTTTGGAAATTTTATGATTAGCTGAGTGGTTTAAGGCAAGCCTTGCTGCAGGGCACTTGTGCAGGTTTGAGTCTCCATGAAGGAAGAAAATTTCTCATGGAATTTTGGATAGTATGGAATCAGTGCCACCCATCCCACATCTGTGATTAAACATGTAGATGTGAGGCCAGCAGCTGGCTGATAGGCCAAGGACCTTATAGGTCTGTTATGCCATGGAGTGGAGATGTTATGTAAAATTTCTAATTGCTACTTATGTATACCAAATGCCTGGATTAAATTCCTAATCTTTTTGTAGTGTGTATTTTGAGACTTTTATCATACTTTATTTAATATATGTAGGGAATAACACTACGAGGTTTCCTTTCTGTTAATTGAAATTTGTTTATTAATATATATATATATATATATATATCTTATGGTAAAATCTAATTTTTTCTACCTCTCCTCATACAAATCTTCTAAGTAGATCGTGATTTTGAGACCATAACTGTCTCATCTTCAGTACTATTTTGGTGACTGGTGTTATGTCGATCGGAAGAACTCTTTCAGAGTTGGATGTAGAACCCATTCTTCACCATATACAAAACTACCAGAACAACTGGAAGGCCCATTTTCAACGAATGCCGTCTCATAGAATTCCAAAAGCCATACTTCACTACTGCCCCCAAGGCAAAAGATCGCTGGGACGTCCAAAAAAGCACTGGATGGAAAATTCCTCTTTGAGACCGTAACAGGCCACATGGCCTAATAATTGCATGGATGATGATGATAAAGAAACTCTTTTGATTTGTATGAGGAGAGGTAGGAAACATTTGATTTTACCATAAATTAAACCTCATAGTGATTAATTCCTGTAAAAGTTAAATATATATATCTTCGACGATTTTATTATTAATTTAACACTTCTCATTGAAGGATAAATTATATTTGAAGGTAGCTCAGTTGGTAGAGCACTTGGTCCGGAAAGCCAAGGGTCCCAGGTTCGAGTCCCGGTCTAGGCGAACATTTTTCTCTTCAAATATAATATATATCTTCACTTAATATTTGTAATAAGATAGTACTTTATTAAGTTATGTGGATAGGAAATAACACTATGAGGTTTCTTAATATTGTTTATTTTTTATTTCACTCACCTCATACTTCATAACTCCTAGCATACCCAGGGTTTCGTCACTTCCTTTGTGACATTTTCAATGCTGTGTCACGTTGTGAATGTGACACAGCATTGAGAATGTCACAAAGGAAGTGACGAAACCCTGGGTATGCTAGAAAAATATACACCTAGACTGGGGTTTGAACCCAGGACCTTTTGCTCTCTATGTCAATACTCTTCCATCTGAGCTACCTTTCCAAATATAATTTGTCCATCATTAAGATGTTTAAAAACGAATAATATTAACATTGAAAGAAGCACTACTGTCTTTATAAGTAATGTTTAAATTCCCAATAAAAAGTCTTCTTAATAAAGAAGCCGCCATTTGCAAAAATCGTAGCAACGGCTCGTAGCATTTGGGGTTAGGGAATTAACTATGTATATGAGAAAAATACGCATTTAGATTGGAGGCCTAGGTAGCTCAGATGGAAGAGCATTGACATAGAGAGTCAAAGGTCCTGGGTTCAAACCCCGGTCTAGGCATATATTTTTCTTTTCAAATATAATTTGTCCATCAATAAGATGTTTAAAAACGAATAATATTAACATTGAAAGAAGCACTACTGTCTTTATAAGTAATGTTTAAATTCTCAATAAAAAGTCTTCTTAATAAAGAAGCCACCATTTGCAAAAATCGTAGCAACGGCTCATAGCATTTGGGGTTAGGGAATTAACTATGTATAATAGAAAAATACGCGTTTAGATTGGAGGCCTAGGTAGCTCAGATGGAAGAGCATTGACATAGAGAGTCAAAGGTCCTGGGTTCAAACCCCAGTCTAGGCGTATATTTTTCTTTTCAAATATAAGATAGTACTTTATTTAACAATGCTCTTTAACATCTCAGTTTTGCTATTCAAAATAGGACTAAGAGGGGCAACAAGTTTTATATATACTAATTCCGAGTTAAGTTCAAATTGTATTGAAAACAAACTTGCATAAGGTAATGTTCCATCTATTGGGGGAACCCTGGTGCTACTTTTAACTGCCATATGACTGAAGTATACGATAGAAACATTGTTCTTAGGCAACATCGTATTTTACGGGAAATACGACTGAATACAATATAAGATAGTATCAATAATTAGGAATTTCCTCCATTTCTTACTTATTTATGACAAAAAAAAATATATATGGGCTTACCTAATTAGATGTTTATGCTTTTTCCACAATGTCCATAGATAACCTTTATTTACTAGTACAATTTCATTATGAGCAGAATTTATGTTCCATGCTGACTCACCTGTAAATTCTGCTGTTATTTCCACCTATCCTCTGTGGTTAACATGGAATATTTTCACTAAAGTGCTTGAAAATATTCAAAATGATTTGTTTCTTTCCGCTTTTCAAATACTTTGCTTTCCAATATTTAAGGAATTCTACATAAATTTTGCCATTTTAAAACAATTGAAATCCTAATGTATTCTGTACTGTGCATGCATAAGAATAAAACAATGCATATTTAATGAATTAAAATTGTAATTATATATTTTAAGATTCTCCCTTATAACTTATATAGACATGTGTTAGATAATATATATTTTTATTTCCTTTATTTCAAGTGTTAGAGAGTGAACTACATTTT
Organism: Diploptera punctata; assembly: GCA_030220185.1. Classification (NCBI taxonomy): domain Eukaryota; kingdom Metazoa; phylum Arthropoda; class Insecta; order Blattodea; family Blaberidae; genus Diploptera; species Diploptera punctata. The sequence goes on along the minus strand of JASPKZ010003868.1, from coordinate 1,157,017 downwards.
CTTACATATTTAAAGATAAAAGCATTTTTCGACCAATGAAAATGAAGTCATACCATGTGTATGACTTCATACACCTGGTTCCTTTACATTACAACTGGAACTTAGCTCGTAAGAAGTATAGAAGTTTATTTTAAATTTTAGATTCTCGTATGCTCTAATGTACGAGATGAGATCCATGGGCTGATTTTTGCCTTCAGCACTTTTATACTCTGAAAATTCTATTGACTTCCAACTGAATTTAAATCTGCAAACTCCAGGAGTCCACCACGTTGGCTCAGATGCCTGCTTCCTGACCAGGTTCGATACATGGCAAGGTTGAAAATTTGAATTGTTAAACTAATTTACTTGGAAAATTTTCAATCTTGGGGTTAGGAGAGGTGATTGTGTACAATTTTTAATCACTAGACTGTGCACCAAATTTAAATTTCAAACATGTGCTACTGTTGATAGCGATTCGTCCGTTTGATGGGGATTTAAGCCTTGCATCCCCCTTGGTGCTTTTCAATAGGAGTGGGCTAATTGCTAACACTGGTTTCACCTTCTCCATCTTCATCCCTTGTATAAAACACTTTACACTATACATACTCTCATCCTACACTTCTCTCTGTACACAATATAAGTATACATCATCTACGTAAAGTGGTCTGTCAAAGTGGTGCATAAATTTAAAAAAATAGACCACATTAATGCCATCTAACCACCCAGCGTGGAACCCAAAGCACGTAAAGTGCAGTGGGTGGCATTAGAACACACAAACACTCACCTTTCATCCAGAGACAATCTACGATTTGTTAAATGTTAATAGAAAATTGACTGAACTATTATAGGAAATATCACTATGAGGTTTAATTTAAGATTTAGAATAAAATTCCTTATACCTCATCTCATATCCTGTCTTTTAATTATACTGGCTAGGTTTTAAAATTGGTTTAATTAGAAGACTGGATATGAGGTGAGGCATAAAGAATTTTATTTTAAATCTTAATAGCAAATTTACCTTTGTCTGAATAGAGAAGATGCTAACTCCAAGGCACACTACAGTGACCAGTCCAACAGTCATTAATACTATGTAAGTGTCATGGTATGCTGAGATTGTAGCAGCGAAATATGATAAGGACAATGTCTGAAACAATCAACAAATGTCACCTTTACATTAATGCTGTATCCAAATTTCTATTTACATTTTAAATTTATCATTCACACTGAAGGACAAATTAATATTTGAAGAGAAAAATTTATATCTGAACTGGGGGTAAACATTTTTTCACTCTTCAAATATTCTGTCCTTCAGTATGAGTGATAAATTTAAAATGAAAACATTGAATATATTATATATATATATATATATATATATATAATCTATTGCCACCAGGTTGTCTTTTATGACATTTCTGGTTTTTTCTCCCCTGACATTGGCGGAATTGTAATCCATTTCTTGGGTTGGGGCACCTGGAAGGCAGAGTTACGTTACCCCGATGATATGATGTGTGCTAAAAGATAATGAAGTGCCAGGAGAGTTCTTAACCTAAACTCAACCAAAATTCCAGACCATGGGCGACCACAGGAATAATTCCCTTTAAGGTAAAATTCCCATGGTTTGACCGGGGATCGGACCCGGGACCTCATAAACTGTAGTCAGAAACGCTGACCACTAACCCATGAGGCTGGTCACATGGAATATATAAGCATCATTAAGCATTACTGGCTCTAATAGTTGTGTAAAAATCACATAAAAAAAGTCTTCTTGAATAGGAAGCTACCAGATGGTGTTGGGAATGAATGTTCTCTCCCTCTGACAATTGGGGATTATATAAGGAAGAGAAAAATTTCCATCTGAATTGAGATGCCTGGATAGCAGAAAAGGTAGTATACTGGTGCATAAAACCAGACATCGCAAATTCAAATCCCAGTTCAGGCATACATTTTTCTCTTGAAATATTAATTCTATTTATATAATATTTAGTCAACACTTATATAAAGCATTCCATGGTAATATCTTCTGAAGAAAAAAAATTATGATCTTTTATGGAGGAGACTCATTATCCACCAAAATCTGTTTTAATAATAAAATTCTACAAAGGATAAAATGGTTTTAAGTATCTTGGCTACAGACACATTTTTGGAAAATGTACCATCCATCCCTCAAGAAATAAGTTTGAAGAAAGAGAGAATTATATATATATATATAAGGGGGGCACGCCGTAGCGTAGTGGTTAAGGCACTGCGCTACAAGCCGGAAGGTCGAGGGTTCGAGTCCCGGTGGGGTCAGGATTTTTAAACTGACCCAAACCTTCTGGCGGCACTATGGCCCTGGGGTCGACTCAGCCTCTAACTGAAATGAGTACCAGACGCTTGTTCTGGGGTAAAGGCGGCCGTCACGCAGGGCTGACAACCCGGCTGACATCAAGTGCCGATTGTCAAGAAAAAGTGGGAGCCTTAACCTCCTACTGCCCCAAAGGCCTCCTGAGGCCTGTAGTGGGATCACTTTACCTTTTTATATATATATATATATATTCTTAATATTATTTTATCGCAGCCTTATTATCTGTGAAATCAATATGTTTAATATAAATTCTCTTCAAGGAAAAAAAATTATAATTTTCCAATTTTCAATTGATCAGAATTTCCCAACTTCTCGTTGTTGTACCAGGATAACGCAAAGAGGATTACAATATGCCAAGCTTCCCAACTGGATGAAAATAAACAGAAAACTGGAAACTTGGAAGCTAGGGAAAAAATGACTTAGGTTAATAATCCTGGAAGCCACTAGTAACACAGTAACTACATAGTCTACTTTTAGTTTTTTTTTTTCCTGTTATCTGAATTTCTTTAGTGATCCAAATCTTGTAAAGGCCTTTGGAATCTCATTAGTATCACTTCTGTTATTTTTCTGTTCATGATCATGTTTTGCTGCCATAGAATATAGGTTTCAAAATAATGTTATGTAAAAAAATAATACTTGAATGATATATTTAGGAAGTAATACTACGAGGTTTCATTTAATAATTATTAAATGAACCAGATGTTATTTATTAGTCTTATGCAATCTAAATAATAAATACAATTTCATCATCCAAAATTCAATATTAAAGCAAATACTATAAGTAAGGCAACATCAAAGCCATTTGACAATGAAGGAATTACTTTTGAAACCAGTCCTGACCTGATATAAAATTTGATTCATTTAATGGCTCTTAAAATTAATATTATCTTTAAATTTAAATGAAAACCAACTTACAAATATTGAGAGCACGATTAGATTGCTGGGCCAGGAACGACGGACACTTGAACAGCATACCAATATACAGTAAGTTATGAAAAATGTGAGACTGAAAGAAACAACATTAACAGATTAGAACACAATAGAACAACTTGAAATTAAAATAGAGCAAATTCTTGTTCCTAAACTTCTAAAAATATTATTAAAGATCTTCTTCTTCTTCTTCATGAAATTAGGCCTTTTGACCTGTTTTCACATCAAGTGGGATTTAAAGAATCCTCCCCTCTAGTAAATGGGTGTCCAACATTTCTATGTCCTATTGGTTTGTACTTTAATAACAGCTGAGGGATTCTATCTGTAGGCATTCTCTTGACATGTTCATACCAGTTGTTTCTCATGTTGTCAATTCTATTTGTTAAATTATAAATATTTAAGTCCTTCCTAATATCCTCGCTTCTTTTCTTGTCCAAAATTGTCACACTCGCTACTGAACATAGGAACTTCATTTCTGCAGTTTCCTTCTGTCTGAACAGTTAAGAGTCCAATTTTCACTTGCATATGTTAAGACAGGTACTGCCATAATTTTGTAAAATTTTAGTTGTGTGCTCCTCAAAGTTTTATTTTTCAGTGTCCGTCTTATAGTGCCACACATTCTGTAAAATATATTTAAGTTGATAACAGCTATTATAGCACAAGTGACTACATATGCATGTCACAACACAAGTTAATTATCTTTTAATGCATTTCTTATTACATCTCATGTTACCAACATGATTTTTCTTTTATTATGATATCCATTGATATTGTTTGATATTATATCCTATATCATTAAGCCATGTAATGTTTGGAACACATTTTGCCAGTAAATTAACATTCAGACTACTAGTTATGTTACCATAGGTTAGATTAGATTGTTAGGTAACATTATGATAATGTGCTTGTACCAATGATAGAATCCTTTCTCAGTGGAATTTAAGATGGCACCAATAACAACTGAGTCAGGAGATATGAACTAACATTCCCTAAGTTGGCAATCCTGTTTAATTATAATTCACTTTATTATTAAGTTGGTTATTTTGACTCATTAATAATTAAAAGAAACCTCACAGTGCTATTTCCTACAATACTAAATAATTCACTTTATTTACTTCACAGAATCTCACTGATTGTTCACAAATAATTTTCTGTTAATAAATTCTCTTACTTCACAGTTTATTAATTGTTGTCTCTATACTCGCTAATGATTTCACTTAGAGCATCATCTTGTTTTCACACTTTGTCAATTATACTCATCCACTCTCTGGACATGAGTGCAACAGCTGGTGTGACTCTCGCATCCTCTTATATATGCGATGATCAAAACCATCTGGAAGCCAGACTAGACTTTTCTCAAGTCAAAGTCTCGAGAACCAAACTTTCTGGTTTAGAGGGATCAAAGTTGTCTGCAGACTTAACGATTTGTGAGTTGACAGAAACACATTATATAATGGAAATGGACAACTAATGACAAATGAGGGAAATTTTGAAGAAGTGGCTGAATTCACATATCTAGGAACTTCTTCTTCTTCCTACCAAGTATTAGGCCAAGGCCGGTTACGATCCTATAGAAAATTTTCCCTCCAGCGTTTCATAGGACGGCCCAGTGATCTTCGTCCTCTTGGTATATAATTATAAACAGCTTTGGGGATCCGATTTGAACTCATTCTTTTAAGATGGTGTTTCCAATTTAGTTGGTACTGTTTAATATATTCCAAAATTGGCGTAGTCTTCAATTCTTTTAAGATATCGGTGTTCCTTTTCCAATCTCATCTGGTGTAACCCGCTGTTCTGTGCATGAATCTCATTTCATAAGCCATTATTCTGCTTTCATGTTGTCTTTTTAGTGTCCATGCTTCACTACCATAGGTCAACACTGGTCTAGCCAAGGTGTTATATAAACGTAACCTGGTGTTTTTTTGTACAAGGGGATGGTTTCATAACTTGATTAATAATTCCTAAACTTTTATTATAATTTTATTATATCTAGGAACAATAATTACAAATAGGAATGAGATACACAAAGAAATTAAACATAGGCTCAATTCTGGAAATGCATGCTATTATATATTACAGGGACACCTGTCATCCCAACTTCTCTCAAAAAAACGTTAAAATGTAAACATATAAAAATAGTATTCTCCCAGTTATATGGATACGAAACATGGATTCTTAATTTAAGGGAGGAAGGGAAATTACGAGTATTTGAGAATAAAGTTCTTAGGGAAATTTTTTGGACCAGAGAGATGAACAGACAGGTGAATGGAGAAGACTACAACATAACAGTGAGCTACATGATTTTTATAGGAAGCCAAATAAAATAAGAACAGTTAAATGTTATAGACTGTGATAGCCAGGACATGTGGCAAGAACGGAGAATGAAAGAGGTGCAAGAAAGCTTCTTGTTGGAAAACCAGAGAGAAAACACCCAGTTGGTAGACCAAGAATGAGATAGGAGAATAACATTAACCATGATTTGAGGGAAGTAGATTATACAAGGGATGATTAAAGTATTAAAGAAATTTTAAATTACTTACTATGCAGCAATGAGAATATATACATTCTTCTTTACAAATATTCGAGTAGGTTCACTGAAAAAAAAAAAAGCATATAAATCATAATGGAAACCCATAAATGTTTAAAAGTAAGGGTACATTATAAAAATAACTTACTGGAACATAAACCATGCAATAAAGATGAGAGTTGTAAGCAGCTGAAGCATAATGATTGAATAGACTTTGCGCACAAATACAGCTCTGATTGCCTTATCTCCAAATGAAGAGCCGAATGGTAAATTTTCATCCATTCCATCACTTTGAGTAGACTGATTCACCTCGTACATAACATTGCCTCTACCCACATCACGCAATGGCAATGGCATTGTCTGAAACATCACAAAGTCATTTATTTGTATTGTGGCACAGATTGAAAGAGAAAATATCTAGAAACACAGAACCTACTGAAGAGTACAGGTTGTCAGATGACCCCAGTATTGGAAATGTTAGGAAATACTGATTATGCATATATGTATCTCAAACTATGTTATATCAATTTCAAATCATTTAGAAATATTTTATGGGCCATAATAATGATTCTGCAATTATATCCTTATTAGAACAGGTAACAGCTTATAAGCTATTCTGATTCTATTTATTTTAATATTAAATTTGTCAAGTGCATTAAATGGCAAATTAATATTTTAAGAGAAACATTTATGTTTAAACTGGGATTTTAACCCAGGATCTCTGAATTCTGGTCTAGTGCTCTATCCTTAACCCTCTGCATGCCACTGATAAAATCTCTTGTGTCGGAAATTGAAATCACATCCGCTGATGTCAGCAGCTTTGCAGGTAGTTTAAGTATATTGTCTGGCAGGTAATGGACAGAAGCATCAGACCGATCTAAACAGCTCATGGCACCTAAAGGCTTCTGATTTAGACATTGATTTTTCTCTTACTTATATAAGCAACTGCACTTGGAGTCGAGAATCTTCATTCTACACACTTTCTAGCAGCCTCTTATTCAGAAGATTTGTTTGGTGGGATTTTAACATTACCTCTATATCTAGTATAGCTTCATTTCTGTTTTTTTAACATTAATTTTTTTGCTAGTAAATTTGATTATCTTCAATTTCATCTCACACTGCCAAAATGTTTGCTTTCCTTCTACTGTGACATCTACTGACATCATTAAGTACTACATCCAGATCATTAAGTCACAATTTTTGCAGCAATTAACTGACATCATTAAGTACTACATCCAGATCATTAAGTCACAATTTTTGCAGCAATTAACAGTCAGACTATGTTAGTTTAAGCTATGAAAATCACCTTAAATTAGCTATAGTTAGGCTACATTATGAAAATATGTTTGTCTCAACAACAGAATTTGATGTAATTCAAGATGAAACAATTGTGACTGAGCCAGCTTAGCCACCAAGTATTAACCAGCATTCCTGTTTTAAACATAATTCATAGCAATATTTGCACAATCCTTATAGGCCTATCACATCTTTTAGGCTATTTCTATCTCAACTTCTATTTTTTGTTGTTATTTTTAGAGTTCACATTCTAGAGAGTAATTTGTCAGTTTTATAGTCTTTTTAAATAACAGTAAGTGCCCATCTGCAGTAAAATTCCCGATAATTTGGTAAAATATTGATATTCTGTTAAAACAAATTAAAAAATAATAAATAATGGCATGACAGCTCTAGTTGAAGCAGTTGATGTCACTGGCCAGCAGACGATAACAGAATATCATAATTAGCACAGGAATTTTCCTCAACTTGAGTTTCATTTTTCTCAACAAAATTTTGCCACTTCCTATGTCAAAAAGTTGATTCAGTTGTCGGCTGAACAGCAGTTATGATTACCCTTGATTTTTCAGTGTTTTGTTGTAAATCATAGCTATGCTTCTGTATTTACTGATATTTTTTAATATTTTAAACTTTTTCAAACAATTTTTATAACATTATTTGATAATTTTAAGTATTTATTTAAATATGCAAATCACAATATTATGACACTGTTAGACAATATTGTGATGCTGACTACTATTTTCTCCACAGAGTATATTACTTAATCTATGATTTTTCAATCACTGGTTGGATCGGCGTTAGGGAGTGATAAGTAATTGTACACCCATTTTAATAAACATTTGGTAATTTTAATATTATTAATATATTTATTTAACATAGATTTGGGGATTTATTGCAAAGATTGGTCATTTAAATGTCAGAACGATAATCGATATGTGGTTCGATGGTAGGTTATCACAGGCTCTATAAACTCTGGTGCATGCAAACTGTTGTTCTATAAGACTCTGAAAATATATCAGGTAATCTAAAGTGCTGTTTTTCCCAGTTGTCCTCAAAAGATTTGTCAACCCTATAGACTACTCAAAAATATGATATAGCCAACAATCAAACCTGGGATCCCTTACGTTAATTAGACACACTAACCATCGCTACAGAGATGAAAAACTAAGATTACAAATTATGAAACTTTAAAAAATTATGTATGTAAAAAAATGTTTGCATTGTATATACTTCAAATCTTAGAAGATCATACCGTAACAGCATTGTAGATTTTTACTGGATAACTATTATGAATATTATTTCAATAAGTCCTAATCTACCAAAGAATATACATCAATAATAATAACAGAAAAACTTACAAGTAAAACTGGTACACCTTGTGGGAAGGCATCATTTGTAGAATTTTCTCGTTTAGAGTATGGTGAATCTTTTTGTGCACCATGTGTAGATTCCTGATAAGTTGGTGGTGGTGAATCAGGAACATCAAACTTATTTACTATTGGTGCAGACATACTGGAATAAAATGTTGACATAACTTGATGTAGGCCTAATACACACTATTCATACATCAACCATATTTTTTTGACAAAATATTTTATAAATAGAATGATTGCCAATATTTACATAAAAAGTATATTAGTATTATACAGATTAAATCCTTCCTAAAGTTGTATAGTTTAGTTTTAAAATTATCACTTCAAAATTTAAAACAATGTTAAAACTATCTTTCAATTAAAAAAATATTAAGTTTAATAACTCGCATATACAGGAGGATTTGATTCTCTATAATTAATTACCTATAAATTAGTATAACCCATAATTAAATTTTACCTTGGCGAATTCACAGGATTTCATCAAATGCACGTAACAGTTAACAGGAAAGTCTGCAATAAATTGACAGGCTGAAGAAATTTCAAATAGGTATACATTTCCTGAAATGTACGTCATCGTTTACCAGGAAAGTCCGCAATAAATTGACAGGCCAAACGAGTCTTTTCAAATAGGTATATGAACATACCTTGTATTTTTTTAAATTTTAAATCCAAGAAAATTGATACATTTGAACAAACCTTAGTGCTTTGAAAACTAAGACATCGAATTCCTAAAATAAAATAGTTATGTTTACTATAACAAGGTGCTAATAATTATGTCAATCTCATTAACATCTATGACTGACGCAAAGAGCTTTCAAATATACTTGAAATATTACATTCAAACTGAAATAATAAATTTATTGCAATAAATTTGATAACTTACACTTAAATTTCTCAATGTTGAAACCAAGAACACACACAGGAAATGGCAACAATTGTAAATGAAATGGAGTGAACTACTTCTGTCTGCTCAAGGATAATTACCATAGAGAACCCGAATAATTGTCTGCAGTTTGCATCTGTCACTCGGTCCAGAGATAACCCACTATTGACTCGGTCATTCGTTTTCTATGTTCTCTATGGTCACTATATAATTCTCATAGCGGGTTATCGCTGGATCAGTGACTACTTATTGAATCTCTAACGCTGTACCTCCGATAACCTATACGGTTTTCGCGAATTATTATTGCCAACGGTTTCAAGATAAGAAATATTCCCACTTATTTAAAAATTTAAAAAATATATAATTATAAATTTCATACCAAAATATGTTTATTATTACATTCTACAAAAATTTGTTGCATAAAATTGTATTTAACTGTGTAAATAAATATATCATCTTATCAGCTTCCACACTATGTGGTGAAACAATACTAGTGAAATTCAATGGGCAGTCAAACATTTATTTTAGCAACATTTTACAAAACATTTGTCCGTATTTTATGTTGGTTGCCCTGCCAGGGGTTCAACGTTGGTTATCGCTGGGTTCTCTATGGGTTCAACTATGTACATCGGCGCTTGTTAAAAGCATAGAGAACCGAAGGTTAAAAGCGATGGCGTTAAGTTTAAAATAAGTAAGAGATATTATTTATTTATTCTGTGGAAGTATTCATTTATTGAGCATGCGATTTAAGTATGTGATTGACAGCTAATAAGCATTTTGCTGCTGGACAATAAACTTTTTGGCATCAGCTTTGTATCATATGTTGTAATGTCACTAGTTTGAAGTTTCTGCTGTGTCAATATTGTGATACCAAGGGATGAACTGCACATGGGAATTTTGACAGGTATTATGTGATTTTTCTATCAGGAAATCGATTCAGCTGCTACTCAACCATGTGATACAAGATTTGAGAATACTATGCTAGAAATCCACGTACTTAAATTGAATTAAAGAAAATCGAGAAACACAGAAGTTATTTTTGCAGTATGCGAATAAATACCAGAGGGAAATACAGTTAGTGCAGAAAGTATTGGTACACTTAAAAATAACATAGACAGAAATAAATAATTCCATTATTTCTTCACTACATACAAAAACATAGACCTTTAAATTGAACTCCTGTTTTAACATGACAATTAATGAGTAAAAAAATAATGTGTATACCGAACAACAAAATTTAATCAACAAAAAGTATTGGTACTGTTTTGAGTCTGTAATTTTTGGGTTCAATGCTTGGTTGGGAGCTCCTTTGATTCCAAGATGGCATCGACCCGACTAAATTTGAAGTTACTGAAGAATGTATATTTCTCCATTCTTCTTCCAAAGTGTATCTCAGGTCTTGCTTGTTGGAAACCTGCCTTGAACAAATTCTCCTTTTTAGATGTTCCCATAAATTCTCAATGGGGTTTATGTCTGGAGATTAGGGAGGTGTTTCCATGTACTTTGGTATGTTATACAAAATCCATAAACGCGTATTGAAACCGATGTGTTTGGGATCATTATCTTGCATAAAAACAAAACCTTGTTTAATCCACATTTCCTCTACAAAGGTATGAAGATTGGTCTTCAGTATGTTCATATACTGTTTGTGATCCATCACCAGTGGCGGCTGGTGCTAAAAATCTGGAGTGTGCTGTAAAAATTAACATGAAATATCGTATAAACAAATAAATAAATTATATTTGAAGAGAAAAATTTTTGCCTAGACCGGGACTCGAACCCGGGACCCTTGGCTTTCCGGGCCAAGTGCTCTACCAACTGAGCTACCGAGGCGAGTTACGATCTAGACGCAAATTTTTCTCTTATGTACGTTGTAATTCCCTCGCGCCAAATGCTTGAAACCATAGCTTCTATCTTTGCAAATGGCGGCTTCTTAGTTAAGAAGACATTTATTGGGAATTTAACACTACTTTATAGCCAGTAGGGCTTCTATTGACGATTTTTATTATTAATTTAACACTTCTCATAGAAGGATAAATTATATTTGAAGCATTTGGCACGAGGGAATTACAACGTACATAAGAGAAAAATTTGCATCTAGATCGTAACTCGCCTCGGTAGCTCAGTTGGTAGAGCACTTGGCCCAGAAAGCCAAGGGTCCCAGGTTCGAGTCCCGGTCTAGGCGAAAATTTTTCTCTTCAAATATAATTTATCCTTCTATGAGAAGTGTTAAATTAATAATAAAAATCGTAAATAAATAAATATTATACTACTCACTCAACGGCGAAAAATAAAGTCCATATGACGATTCTTCATACTGCAAAATTTATGTCACTCTGACGTCGAACTCTTCTATGTTCGAAAAGCAAGTCTTCTCAATTGAAAGAACTGCAAGTGTACTTAATCATTCTTGTAGCATAGTGTTCTGAAGGAAAGTTTTTATTATTTTAAGGGAGGACAAGCTTCTTGACAAGTAATGTTGGAGGTTGCTTTCTCTAAATTTTATAAACAATCAAACTGTCCTTATATTTGAATATCATATTAACAGTGTACTCTATTTGAAATTCCACTTTGTTTGTGGTCCGCAAGGGATCCAATGAGCCGTCACTGCTTGTAGTACTGATACTTGCTATGCTGAAACATGCTGACATTCTGGAGTGCATCATTTTGCATTATTTTCAGTTGGTTCACATAACAGTGAATGAAATGAGCATTAGGAAAATATTTTATTTTTGTTTTGGCTCCTCCTGTTCCACAATCCTTACATTTGCACCATCATAGGCTTGAGCTATGATTTTGTGCAGTGAATCCTCGAATATTGTATCTAATTCATTTAGAAATTGCATCTGCGTTATGTCACTCTGGATTAAAAATCTCTAGAAAATTTCATATGGAACACCATTAATCTCTCATCTTGTAGCGAAACACTCGCTAACAGAATCTGATCAGAAATATGTATGGTCTCTTCGGCCATTATTGCTATAATTTGGCTCGTTTCATTTCTTCTATTATCAATTCGCGATAAGTTTCCAATATGCAATTCAACAATTAATTTTGAATGGTTTTTGATGTCCCCTTAAAAATCTGATTAGGGATTTCATGTCTACACTAGAAATAAAATCTGTTAATCCCAAGAAAACTTCGAATTATCAGACATGTCACACTCATCATGTCCCCTTAATGCGAACTCAAAGATACCACAGAATTTCATATACTATAAATTATTCTAGAAAGTACATATATATGTTTTACTTGTCTATTGTGTTTTTCTGTGTGTTCGTGATAGACACAACTTATCTTTGTTGCGATATTCACATTCCTAAAACACTAAGATCTATAGCATTATTCATGTGTTTTACATTTTTCACTGTTTTTAATTAACACATTAAAATGCTCTAAATCCGTCACACTGACTGTAATCCATGCATCATTGTTACCAAAAAGTAGGCATGGGAAACAAAAGAGATCATTCACAATGTCATTGGACCTATCCACACACCCAATCATGATCATACATCTGTCTGTTGAACTTTTGTGTATAGGTTGATTTATTTATTTAATTTATTTTTTATAATAAGGTTCAGTATAGACCTACCTAATTGTTTTATTTAAATTTTCTCTTTGAATTGTCTGCTGGAGAAAGATGTTTCTAATAAATTGTCTACAGAATTCCCCATCCCTTAAAAATATAACATACATCTTTCAAATAACTAATTATAATTTATAGCACTTCGAATCGATCAAATTTCACTTTACTTTCAAATTGCACTGTGTTTCAAAACAAAAAACATACATATGCATACTGTATGAACAATGTTTGGAGAGGATAACCGCGCGGAAACATGATAGTGCTGCCAACGGTGCTTTCTTAAGTTATGCGTAAACATACTCAGAAACAATTAAATATCTATATTAAACATTCTTTTTTCTGATACTATATGTCTAATAAATGCAAAATGCCTATAGCAGGAAAAAATAAGAGATAAATATTTGCATTAAAATGAAAAGTAAGAAAAAAGTATTAATATAAAAAAAAATAATCAGTACATAGAAATTGCTATCTGCACGTCGGGTTGGAGAAATGACAGCAACAAAGTGATGAAACAGACGAAACAAAATTTAGTCTCTGCGCATGCGTGTAGAGTACGATGGGAAATTGTGAAAATGAAAATTTGGTTTCTGCGCACGCAAGATGCGAGATTCACTACGATTCACAGCACATTCCAAAGACATTGGAGTTTGGAAAAGTAGAGTGCGTGAAAAGCAAGCATAAATAAAGAAGCCCACGCTGTTTAAAATATAATTTTTTTTTTGTTCGGTACTTTTCCCCCTCACAATTAAGTGTGCTGCAACACCTCAGCACATAAGGAGCAGCCGCCACTGTCCATCACACCATTGATAAAATGCAAGGTCACGACTTCCCGACTCCAGAGGTACTCATGTATCCCCATACTAATAAAGAACCACCACTATGTTTCACAGTGGGTTGGAGATTTTGCTTTTGTAGCTCTGTATTTTAATTTCTCCTTTCTCCTGACTTTTCTTCTCCCATCTGAATGGGAAATGTTGATTTTAGGTTAATCAATATAAATTACTTTTTTTACAAAATTCTTTTGGGCTGTTTATGTGTGTTTTAGCTAAGTTCAAATTTTTCTTTCAGTTTTCTTCACTTACTAAGCATTTTCTATGGGCTGTTTTCCCATGCAGTTCGTTAGCCCATAAACTGTTACGAGCATTGCTAGCAGAAATACAAATATTAAAGTAATCCTTGATACTAAGCTACTAATTTAGGGGCACTACTTCTGGTTTTTTGCTTTACTTTTCTCATTAAAGCTTTTTCAACATTAACATACAGTTTTCTAGGACATCTTGATCTGTGGCTGTTTCGAGAGATTTTTTTTCGCCAACTCTATTAATTATATGCTGAATGTTTGGTCTTGGCCTTCCAATTATTTTACTTAATTCCATTTAGTGATTTACACTGATTATGCAAACAAATAATTAATTCCCTTTCTTCTACTGTAGTATTTCTGCCTTTGTGCCCCATTCCAGCTTAACCTGCAGCCAGAACACACACAACTACATGGCAAAGTACTCAAGGCTAGAGTGAATAACAATACTACCAGACCCACCCCCTCTCAACTTCATGTGAAGATTCTGTTTACCAAAACTTAATACTGTATCAATACATTTTGTTGGTTAATTTTTGTTGTTCATGTACAATTTTTTTTTTTACTCGTTAATTGTCATGTTAAAACAGAGGAAACTGCATGTATTTAACTTCATAGAGTTCAATTTTAAGGTGTATATTTTTGTTTTTTTTATGTAGTAAAGAAATAATGGAATTATTTATTTCTGTCTGTGTTATTTTTAAGTGTACCAATACTTTCTGCACTAACTGTATGTATGCTGATTCTCCCCCCCCCCCCTAAAAAGTGCCAGAAATGTCATAAAATTGAAAGTTGCAATTTTAACCTAAAATCGCAATATTTACAATGGGAAATACATACTATTTATTCTTCAAACAGAATAACCATAGGCTAACATGATGATAGTAGTCACTTGTGTTTTTGGAATATTCACGGTGGACTTCTGGCATAGAATAGCCATAGCTTTAAATTTAATCATACATAAGTTGTGAATGGATTTGTTTTCTTTTTTCCTGAAAGTGTATGGTAGGATTTTAGGCTCAAGTATCCAGTATGTGACACAAGTTTTAAAATACCCCACACGTGTTGTAAAATTGTAGAGTTAATTTAAACATTTTGGGCTCGACTATAGAATAATTTCCTCTTGATTTTCCATACTATATTCTTGTAATTCCGTTACTCTACATACTTTTATCTTTACTAACATTGCATACTGTTTTAAATATTTTACAATGATACTTATAACATTTTTTACAATTATTAAATATT
Organism: Diploptera punctata; assembly: GCA_030220185.1. NCBI lineage: Eukaryota > Metazoa > Arthropoda > Insecta > Blattodea > Blaberidae > Diploptera > Diploptera punctata. The sequence goes on along the minus strand of JASPKZ010003868.1, from coordinate 1,141,770 downwards.
TATTTACGTATGCAATGATTTCTTCAAAGTTCTGCAGAACCGCAGTGCACATGCACAAGATGTGTGAATGCTTAATGTGACGTCCACAAAATGTCATTAAAATTGGTGTTACCAACAATCACAATTAATTCCACACCATATTTCAATAAATTAACTTCATTTTGTTAGATTATTATTAGTGTGCACTTCAGTAAATAATATGCATGTAATTTATTTTCTTAGGTTAAGAAGAAAGAAGTTAGTGTGCATCCATTTCTAATAAATGTTTGGGAATTTATTGCACACATTGGTCATATCGATTTTATAGCTACATGGTTCCATCTAGCAACAACTCTATAATTTTTATAGGACCTCATAGATATGTGGTTCCACCTGATGTCAACTCTATAAGCATATGCACATGCATACTGTTATTCTGTAGGACTTATAAAATTTACGGTGGAAATCAAACTTTAGTTTTTCCAATACTTTGTAATGATTATTACAATTTGTTTAATATTCTTAATAAAATATGGTAATTGCTATTGAGATGCAGAAGCCATATTGGTAGTTGCCATATTGTTATTCAATGCAGTCAACATATACTTCCAAAGTTCCTTCTGTTACTGCAGCCAACATATAGTTTTTAATTTTTTTATTTGTATAATAAATACAGGGTTCTTCATTTATCAGGCATATGGAGTTTTGCTTGTGTGCGGTTGGGTGTGCCACAGCCGGCTTTGCTCCTACATAAACTCCGTGAATAAAACATGTATAAAAATCTTACCTTATAGAAGGTGTTGAAAATGTTGTTTTAATGTTTTAAACAATGGACACGTGTACACTTATAAGGTTTTAGTGTTAATAATTTAGTTGCTCTAGGCCTATGTGCAGAAGACTCTGAAATTCCCACCTGTTGTGCTAATTTTGGTATGGATTTTGTTGGTGTACGTTCAAAATTTGCACTTCTTTTGTCTAACTTTTCATCTGTTAAAACATTTGTGCTTTCGTTTTTTGTTTAATACAAAATCAGTGATTTCGAATTTCTTCACAATCTCATGTATTGTTAATCTGGAAAGAGGCACTTCACCAGGGAACTTCTGAATATACCCTGTGTGAACACGGCTTGGTGATTCACAATGAAAATAACTTTTACACACAAAAATGCATTGCTCTAGATTCAATCGCCTGTTCATATTGCTGGACGATACAGTACTGCCGAGTGCTGCTGCTAGCAGATGCGCGTGCTCAAAGTGGGGGAATCTAGGAAGATATCGGGAGAGACAAAATGCCATGTGCAGCCCTTTAGGTTATAAATGAAGAATGCTGTATGATCAAACTGCTACCTTGGACAAATCTAGTTAGAGTGAGTACTTGTATTTCGGTTAGCTTTTTAGTTGTAAGCATTGTGCATGATGGTAGGATTTGACAATTGTACATTGTATCCATTTTCATCTGCTGGCATATGCGTATGATGTCTGCTTTTGGAATTAGAAAAAAAATTGCATTGCATAATGGAAACTATATCTGGATTTTATTTTTTTATCCTGAAACTTGCAATGTTAAGACGTTTGCTTGAATTGTCAGCAGAAACACAGTGAATTTCCTCATTACTTCGTAAATTTTTTTCCAAAGTATATTCACTCAGTGAAGTGAATTTCAGCTCTTACAGCTGGAGGACCCAACATGCTGATGGCATGGCATGAAAGAGATTATGTATCTCTGTGTTTAACACATGATTGTGAGGCCAGCAGCCATATGTTAGGCCAAGGGTCTTCTATACGAGTCAAGTGATGGAGTTTAGAATCTATTTTGGCCCTATGGCTTATCTCCCACATATCAGGAGCTCATTTTCAAAACTGACTTGTGTTTGCCTTCTTTTTTTAGATTACTATATGTTCAAATGTTACTGTTTGGTTTCAGGATATCCTTTAAATCACTATAAACGATAAAAGTAGCTTCTCATCATACTGACTCTTTTTCAATATTTTAATTTTATTCATAGTTTAATACGGGGAATAACATTATGAGGTTCTTAATTCAATGAATGAATGAATGAGTTACTTCTTATCTTACCTCATAGTTTATATTTTATTAAACATGGAAACTGCAGTTTTCAAGAGGATATCCCTCTCATTTTCAACCTATATTATGACTACCAGATTTTCGTTGGAATCTCCATCTATAATGTTGCCATCTGGTGTTGATTTGATGAACTTTGCGATCAGGTCCTGTTCATCGGGAATTTCGAAATTCATGGATCTAAATTTGTTCTTCTGAATACTATATATCTTCTCCCAAAATAAAAAAAAAAAAAAAAGAGACCAAACTTCTAAAACATTTGGAAAAACCTTTAGAATTGACAGTTTGGGAGAAGATATATATTCAGAAGAACAAATTTAGATCCATGAATTCTGAATTCCGGATGAATGGGACCTGATCTCAAAGTTCATCAAATCAACGTTATAGATGGAGATTCCAACGAAAATCCAGTAGTCATAATATTGTTTGAAAATGAGAGAGATGTCCTCTCGAAAACTGCAGTTCCCGTGTTTAAGAAAATATAAACTGTGAGGTAAGATAAGAAGTGAACTCATTCATTCATTCATTTAAATGTGTTTACATTAAAGGACAAACTAATATTTTAAGAAAAAAATTAATGCCTAAACTGGGATTTTTCTATTAAAATATTTATTTTATCCTTTAAATGTGACAAATTTAAAATTAAAAGATTAAAATATAGTCTTTACTAGCTAAAAAATAGTGTTAAAAAAGATTATTAAACATCAAAAGTAAACCTATACTAGCTGTAAAAATAAAATTCCACTAAAATATCTTCTTAAATAAGAAGCAGCTAGGAAGTATGTAGAATGAAGGTTCTTGGCTTCAATCACATGGGATTATATAAGTAAGAGAAAAATTTATGTCTAAATCAGGAGCATAGATAGCTTAATGGACAAAGCACTGGTTGGAAAACGAGAGATGCTGGGTCAAATCCTGGTTTAAGCATTACATTTTTGTTTTTAAATATTCATTTATCCTTTAATGTAAGTGACAAATTTAAAATTAAAACATTGAAAATATAAGTTTCACTAGCTAAAGAAGTAGAGTTAAAAATTAAATTGTCAGCATTAGAAAGCATTGGTTGTTTAAAAAAGAGGCAAAACAAGAAATGGTTTGATGAGGAATGTGCCGACATTGCAAAGAAAAGAAAGCTAGCAAAAATGAAATGGTTACACTAGCCAAATGAAGAGCTTCTTGTAGGAAAGCCAGAGGAAAAACGTCCAGTTGGTAGACCAAGAATGAGGTGGGAGAATAACATTAACTATGATTTGAGGGAAGTAGATTATACAGGAAATGATTGGAAAGCATTAGCTCAGGATAGGGATGTTTAGAGAGCTTATGTCTGCGCGGCCATGAACCGATGTGTTCAATAGTGCCAGTGAGTAAGTAAGTAAGTAATGAACACCAAACACAGAGTCTTGTTTACAGTAAAATAGTGGCTTCGATTACTCACTACAAATTTATGTATATGGACAAGAGATATTTTGATGTTTTTATTATTAATTTAATACTTCTCACAGAAGGACAAATTATATTTGAAGAGAAAAATTATACTCTCAGACTGGGATTTAAACCCAGGACCTTTGGCTATCTAGGCCAGTGTTCCTAGAAAGCTAAAGATCCTGGTTCTTCAAATATAAGAGATATTTTGTTATGTAGTTTCTCATATCAGGTGATTTGTTGTTGAGTTTTTTTTATTGAGAGACTGTATTTTGTTCAAAGTAAATTACAGTAATTTAGAAACATAATCATAAAGAGTATTTATTTATTTTGTTATAAATTACATTTTACATAACATTATCATGACTGATGCATTTGTATATAATATAAACAGTATTATTAAATCAGATTGTCATTGTATTAATTACACGTGGAGAGCTGATTAAAGATCAAAAAGTGATCTAATAACTTCAATGTAGTGATCAACATCAACTCCATAGCCACGAAGGTTTTCCAATATATCATCGTATTCTGGCATGGCCTTCAGGGTTTCAATGATGGTCTGTAAAATCATTTACAGGAAAATGAGTTTGTCTCAAAGTTTCCTCTGTCACAGAAATAGATACATTTATCTCATTAGGATGTCAGAATGTTTGAAAGTTAAAAGTTCTATCAAAATAAATTCTTACCTGAAATTCAGCTCCTCGGATTTCATCATAAAGCGCCTTGAAATCAGCACTGCTTTCAAGTTTGTCATTGAAAAGAGCCTTAAGATCATCTAGAGGTATTACTGCAAGGACATCAGTGATAAGTCCATTAATTCCAGTTCCTCTGCGAGCACTCCTGCTTCCATTGTATGGTCCAAGTCCAACGATGCTATGAATTTCATTAATAAATTCAGTGGCATCAAGACCATGGTCGCTCAAGAAACCAATGAACTGAAAAAAATAATTAAAATTTATTTATATGATCGAATATAACACAGTGCAGTGTTAGCTCTTTGGCATAAATGGTTACAGTGTGTGGCATGCAAGAAAGGAATTGACAGTGCGAGGGTGAACATGCATGTGAAGAGGCTTGTCTTACTGGTGACAAAACACAATCTGTGTTTATCATATGATTTTGGGAATCTACTGTCCTGTGTTGACTCAGTTCCCATGCTGTGTCTGCAGTGCACTGTGTGGAACAGAGACTTGCACGTTAATCATAACAGTTTTAATTTGTATCAAATTACCTGTATCAAAAGATCTTTAGTGTGTTGTATGTGAGATTAACATATCACAGATAGTGAAAAGAATATATATATATATTTGGATGTGGTGTCATTAGATACCGACAGTGAGTGAGAAGAGGACATTTGGCAATGCTGTGATCTTCGCACCAGCCAGGAGCAGAAATTTCAATCAGTTTCTTTCATCTCATGCACTATAGACACTCATCCTCCACCTCTGGATCCCAAATTCACATCTTGGTCATTCCATATAAGGTCATAGTTGAAGAATTAGTGCGAGGACAGGTTTTTCTCAGATTTTATTCTGATTTCTTCTTCTTCTTCTTTTTCACTTCCTGGTTTAGGCATTAGTTGCCTGTTCTGCCTTACTAATAGATCTAAGACCATCTCTTCCGAGAATGTCTGACATCTCTGCTTCCTCTCGGAAAATAATGTAAGATTTGATTTGGTAATCTACTTTCTTCCATTCTTTCTACATGTTCTTTCCACTTAATCTTCCTGTTAAATATCTTTTCTTTTATGGAGTAGATCTGCAGTTTTTCACGGATATCCTTGTTCCGTATTCTGATTTCTCTGTCAAAATCTTTATTCCACCTCTTCTCCATACGTTTCCATTTTGTTCCATTTAATTTCATCTGCTCCCGTGATGGCGTGACCAGTATCCTTGTATATAATAGATATTCAGTAATAGGGACTTCATCTCATCTCATTACTTGGGACATGAGTAGAGGGTTTACTATAACATATATGTATTTATGTATATGTCCCATTCATCTTGCATGGTAGGGTGCTTCCTAACGGAGTTTCTTAACCAGGCTAATTTAGTTATTCATACTTAAATATGGGAAATAACATTATGAGGTTCTTAATTCGTAAATGAATGAGTCATTTTTAACATCTTACCTCATATTTTATGTTTCTTCAAACACGGGAACTAGTTTTCGAGAGAAGGATCTCTCTCATTTTCAACCGACATTATGACTACCGGATTTTTGTTGGAATCTCCATCAATAACGTTGCCATCTGGTGCTGATTTGATGAACTTTGAGATGAGGTAACGTTCATCAGGAATCTCGAAATTCATGGATCTAAATTTGTTCTTCTGAATATATATCTTCTCCCAAATTGTCAATTCTAAAGGTTTTTCCAAATGTTTTAAAAGTAGGGCTTCTTTTTCAATTTTATGATTCTCCAATAAACTATGTGCTGCAATAGCTGATTTTTCAATTTCACCATTTTTAATATTTCTGATGTGTTCCTTAGTGAGAGTGTCCAAATTTAAATGGTTTTGAAAAATAAATAATTGTAAATAAATTAGAGAAATTCAGACAACAAAAAAGATTAAAAGAATACACTACCCTACAATCTGATTCAAAGAAAGGAAAACAGTTTAAGAAAATTACGTATCATCCTGAAATACATAAATTTAAAAAAAAATTTCAAGAAATTCAATATAACATTGGCACCGATAAATAAATTTAGCCTTGGTAATCTATTAATAACTAATAAGAAATTGAACACCCCAGATAGCAAAAAATCTGGAATTTATCAAATTAATTGTAAGGACTGCAATAAAGTATACATAGGGAAAACAAAAAGAAATTTGGACACTCGCTCTAAGGAACACTTCAGAAATATTAAAAATGGTGAAATTGAAAAATCAGCTATTGCAGCACATAGTTTATTGGAGAATCATAAAATTGAAAAAGAAGCCCAACTTTTAAAACATTTGGAAAAACCTTTAGAATTGACAATTTGGGAGAAGATATATATTCAGAGGAACAAATTTAGATCCATGAATTTCGAGATTCCTGATGAACGTGACCTCATCTCAAAGTTCATCAAATCAACACCAGATGGTATCGTTATTGATGGAGATTCCAATGAAAATTCAGTAGTCATAATGTCGGTTGAAAATGAGAGAGATCCTTCTCTCGAAAATTAGTTCCTGTGTTTGAAGAAACATAAAATATATAAGATGTTAAAAATGTCTCATTAATAATTTAGTTGTGTTTATTTATCTATAGATGTCAACAAGTGACATGTGACTAGCACATAGCCTCAATGAGAATCTAGTAGGCAATTAAGGTATTGATTGGATGGATGAAGGTTGGTTAAATTTTGCACAGAGACTTTTTTTATTCAGGCTTGTGGTTCTTTTACAAGCCTAAAAATCTTACGACTTGGGATCCATGGCTTAAAGTCCCTTGGATTTTTCCATTATAAAAAATCCATCAACACTGGCTGGTTTGAACCTGCGATCCTCAGGTGGAAAGTTGAGTGGAAAGGCAGGTAGGAATAAAATTACAATGAAACAATGAATGGAAAATATATAAAAGTAGGCAGTTTTACATTATCAATTCAAATATTATAATTTCCAAGTTGTGAAATTAAGAGATTGAGTTTTTATAATGTGGGTTTTGATACATTTGTAATTGGTTATAATTACTTTCATTTCATTAATGCAATTTAACCCGTCGCCTTATATGTACTTTACTTGCCACACGCCACCCAGGCCTTACAGCGACACGACATACCAGGAGAGGGATTTTAACTATGGATGACATACATATATTTTTGTCTACACAAGAACATGGAAGGCCTTCCCAAGTGTAATTAATTTCATAAAACATTAAAAATGCTAAATACTTTCTTATTTTTATAAAATGTGAAACTTTATTTTTAAAATGTTAAATTTTAAACCTTTAATGTAAAATCTACTATCTCCAATTATGATTAAATAAAAAACTCACCCAATAAGTAAAGACATACTCCATTGATAAATCTATTCTGGACATATGGAAAAGAAAACACTTAGAATCATTTATGGACTAGATTTTGAAAATGGCATCTGGTACATTCAAACTAATTTAGAATTCAAAAATATCTATTAAGATATAGACATAATCACACCAAATAGTAAATAGGTTTCAGTAATTGAATAAAAATACATAGCAAAATAATAGGTTCTTGATGTTATTCTCTTGTTAAAAACTTGGTTGGACATTTTAATAGAAATGTCAATGTAGGAACAAAAAGTTACTATCTATATTTACGTACTGTTGGCTGACAGAAAGAATGCAAGTGAAAGGAATGTACATATACAGGATATATCCAGTGGTGTAGTAACTCATCCTACAACCGGGCATGCTAGTTCCAAGGGTTAACATAATCAATATGTCATGCAAGCCACAGCTAATATGAGCCACTAAAGACTGTACTGTAAAATGGTGGAGGGAACCACCTACTTTCCCCTAGCCTCTCCCCCCCCCAATTGCATTCATTTCATTGGGCAAACAGGATAATAGTAATAATAAGAGTAGCAGTATCCAATATCAGACTTATTAGTCTCCTGGCCTCAGTATAGTTGGAAAGTGTTTTTGTTGTCGGGTTAGAGTTTGGAGCATTGTTTTGTATGGAATCATCCACAATGGAGACTTATTCTTGACATAATATAACTGACAGATGGAAGGATGTGATTTTATTGAAGTGGGCCATCAAAGAGTCGTGCCCAGTAACCAACCTCTGTATTGCAACAGCTTTGTTTCTTGGTTTATTTTTCTTTTGATCCCATTATCCTTTAATGTCTTTATTATGTTCATTGTCAAATTTGAAAAAATTAAAGAAAATAGGTGGTTCCATGACGCAAGCAGTTAGATGCTTGCCTCTCACTGCTTCTTCTTCTTCTTTAGTAGGCGACTACAACCTCATTGAAGTTTTGGCCTCCCCAACAATTTTTCTCCACGTGGATCTATCCTGGATACAGACTGGCCAATTTCCAATTTTCATTTCTAATATACCTTTTATAACATCATCCTGCCATCTGTTTTTTGGGCATCCAGCGGTTCTGGTGTAAATTGGTTTCCATTTGTATATTCTTCTTACAAGCTTGTCTTCCTGCATTCTATTTATATGTCCAAACCAGCACAGTCTTTGAGCTTTAATGTGGTTTATTACATTTTTATTTCATATTAGATTATTTAATTCAGAGTTCATTCGTATACGTCATGTGCCATCGCTTTCTCTAATTGGTCCTAAAATTCTCCGTAAGATCTTCCTTTCAAAGATTAATAGTTTTTGTTTATCAGACTCCTTCAGTACCCTTGTTTCACAGCCATAAGTTACAATCGGTCTTATTACTGTATTATACAGTTAAACTTAGTTAATCTAGAGACAAGTTTACTTTTGAATAGTATTCTATTTGCATAGTAAGCTTTATTGCCCAAATAAATTCTTTCACCAATTTCTTCCTCTATATAGTTTTTTCCATTTACAGTTGTGCCTCTCACTGCTGGGGTTTCAAAATCAAATCTTGGTCATTCCATGTAGGCTTCTTAGTGGATGAAACAGAGCAGGTTTTTCTTTGGGGTTCTCCCATTTTCCCATGCCACAAATTTTATTACACCATTTCTCCATACCCATCTCTTCCATTTTGTTTAATTTCGTTCATCATCAACAGTGATTGTGTATCAAGTTTGGTCGGCCGGGATGTTTGTTGTTCACAGACATGTAGCGGCTTCATTTCATCCCTTGACTCAACCATTAGTCGGATATTGAGTTGCTTGTAATGAAAATATAATTCAAGATGATCTGGGTTAAAATTAATTTGTTTCTTATTTATAATAATAATAACAATAATGTTAGATGGATAGTAATTGGTGTGCTGAATTCAGTGTTATGGAGTAAAATTGTCCTTTACAGAACAAAGAAATTTATCTGTAAGGCCATTGTAGAGAGTATTCTTATATGGATCAGAGACATGGACAATTAAAAGGTGCCAAGCTATCAAGTTATTAGCAACAACGATGGATTACTGGAGAGGATCACTGTGAAAGTCCAGGTTAGAAAAAATTAGAAACGTTGAAATTAGGAAAATTATAAAAGTTGAAAGAAATGTTGCAGATAATTGAAGAAAAACAATTAAGATGTACAGACATCTCAAGTGAATGACATTTGATAGAATCCCTAAGAAGATCTTGGAGAGGAGAATAGATGGGAAAAGAAGAAAGGGAAGACCTAAAGAAGATTGGATGTATGATGTGAAAAGAAGATTGAGTGAACTGGGACTTACAGATGAGGATGTTCAGGACCGCTATAAATGGAGAAGGCACATCTCTTGAGAGTGATGGAAAACCATTGTTTTGGTATTAATTTCCAAAACTAAAAAAAAAATGATGATGATGATGATAAAATGACGTTGACAATGATGTCTATTCATTCTACTTACACTTTTGAATTCTGGGAGACCTTCAAGAGTTGTTATAATGTTGTGAAATTTGTCTGATTGGATGTAAGCCATGACTGCTTGAACCTCTTCATCATTTGCAATATAATCCAGAGCAATGGCAAGTACTTCATCTAAAGGAATTAGGGCAAGAAAGTCATTGAGGTCCTGTTGAAGATCTCTTGTTGGTGCAGCTGAAAAAATACAAGAGACATCAAGAAATTGTTTCATAGTAGTGATATAGGACATAAAATCTGATCATTAAATTTACTTACTGCCAACATCATCAGGGATACCAAAGAGTGCTCTGGCAAGTGAAATGTAGTGGTCAACATCAACTCCATAGCCACGAAGTTTGTCCAGTACATCTTGGTAAGCAGGCATGTCCCTCAGTTTTTGAAGAAGTCCCTACAACATATGGAATTGAAATTTGTATAATTGTGAAAAACTTGATTTTTCAGTTATTTTAATTTCTTTAACCTTTCATAATTCAAAGATTTGTATATACTATTTATTGGAAATTAAAAAAAAAAGAATTATAAGAATATTTATAAGTTTGCCACTATATTTACCTGGAATTCGTCTCCACGAATTAGGTCATAGAATGCTTTGAAGTCTTCGCTGGTTTCTAGTTTTTCATCGAAGAGGGCCTTGAGATCATCAACAGGGAGGATTGCAATGATGTCATCAATAAGTCCATTGACTCCTGTTCCTCTGCGAGCGCTCCTTGATCCATCAAGTCCAATGATACTATTAAATACATCAACGATGTTTGATGCATCTACACCATGATCGTTCACAAAGTCGATGAACTGGAAAATAAATTTGATACATGAAAGCTACAGAATGAAAGTGAATAGATTCTGATTATGAATTTCTTGTGGTAACAAGTGAAGTAAAAATGTCTTGTGTTCTTTAGGTACACAAATGTACGAGAAAAGTATTGGAATGTATGTATAAATGTTAATTATACCCCCCCCCCCCTGTACACTCCAGTTGTTGTAGCTGCCAGAAATTCAAAGATCCATTAATACCACTATAAGTGGCTAACATATTCCATAGGTTCAATAATTACAGAATTTACCTACTTAAAATCTTTTATCCCATTTCTAATAAGAAATAAATTTAATTATATGTATATACATTTAAAGATAGAGGAAGTATAGTTACATTTTTGAATTCTGGTTGGCTTTCTACAGTTGAAACAAGGTCGTGGAACTCATCAGACTGGATGTAGGCCATGGCTTCCTGTACTTCAGCATCATTTGCAAGGTAGTCGAGGGCAATAGAGATAATTTGGTCCACATCAATGAGGGCAAGGAAGTCATTGAGATCATCTTCAAGGGTTCTTGTTGGTGCAGCTGAAAACAAGATGTTACACATCAAGATTTCATCTAGAGTAGTGGTTATGAATTTCATCCTAAAGAGACGTTGCATGATAATGTTATGAGGGAAGAAATTAATCAGAAGTCATGAAGATGAGGTTGGAGAAAAAGCAATTGCAAAGGTTTGGACATGTGGCCTGGATGATTGTGGATAGAACTGTGGTTATTAAAAAATGTAGGAAAGAGACCTGCAGGACAGACAATTAATACACACATGGGATAACTGTGTAGAATGAATGGCCTGATCATAAGGAAACACAGGCTGTAGTAAGTTATGACTGTGGATAAAAGAAATGGAGGGAAAATTCTCGACACTGTAATGATAAGAAATTATTGATGAAGAATGATGATAGACATTTTAAATATTTACTTACTACCATCATCATCAGGGACTCCAAAGAGTGCTCTGGCAAGTGAAATGTAGTGGTCAACATCAACTCCATAGCCACGAAGTTTGTCCAGTACTTCTTGGTAAGCAGGCATATCCCTCAGTTTTTGAAGAAGTCCCTACAACATATGGAATTGAAATTTGTACAATTGTGAAGAACTTGATTTTTCAGTTATTTTAATTTTCTGAACCTTTCGTAATTCAAAGATTTCTATATACTATTTATTGGAAATTTAAAAAAAAATTATATGAATATTTATAAGTTTGCCACTATATTTACCTGGAATTCGTCTCCACGAATTAGGTCATAGAATGCTTTGAAGTCTTCGCTGGTTTCTAGTTTTTCGTCGAAGAGGGCCTTGAGATCATCAACAGGGAGGATTGCAATGATGTCATCAATAAGTCCATTGACTCCTGTTCCTCTGCGAGCGCTCCTTGATCCATCAAGTCCAATGATACTATTAAATACATCAACGATGTTTGATGCATCTACACCATGATCGTTCACAAAATCGATGAACTGGAAAATAAATTTGATACATGAAAGCTACAGAATGAAAGTGAATAGATTCTGATTATGAATTTCTTGTAGTAACAAGTGAAGTAAAAATGTCTTGTGTTCTTTAGGTACACAAATGTACGAGAAAAGTATTGGAATGTATGTATAAATGTTAATTATACCCCCCCCCCCTGTACACTCCAGTTGTTGTAGCTGCCAGAAGTTCAAAGATCCATTAATACCACTATAAGTGGCTAACATATTCCGTAGGTTCAATAATTACAGAATTTACCTACTTAAATATCTTTTATCCCCTTTCTAATAAGAAATAAATTTAATTATATGTATATACATTTAAAGATAGAGGAAGTATAGTTACATTTTTGAATTCTGGTTGGCTTTCTACAGTTGAAACAAGGTCGTGGAACTCATCAGACTGGATGTAGGCCATGGCTTCCTGTACTTCAGGATCATTTGCAAGGTAGTCGAGGGCAATAGAGATAATTTGGTCCACATCAATGAGGGCAAGGAAGTCATTGAGATCATCTTCAAGGGTTCTTGTTGGTGCAGCTGAAAACAAGATGTTACACATCAAGATTTCATCTAGAGTAGTGGTTATGAATTTCATCCTAAAGAGACGTTGCATGATAATGTTATGAGGGAAGAAATTAATCAGAAGTCATGAAGATGAGGTTGGAGAAAAAGCAATTGCAAAGGTTTGGACATGTGGCCTGGATGATTGTGGATAGAACTGGTTATTAAAAAATGTAGGAAAAGAGACCTGCAGGACAGACAATTAATACACACATGGGATAACTGTGTAGAATGAATGGCCTGATCATAAGGAAACACAGGCTGTAGTAAGTTATGACTGTGGATAAAAGAAATGGAGTGAATATTCTCGACACTGTAATGATAAGAAATTATTGATGAAGAATGATGATAGACATTTTAAATATTTACTTACTACCATCATCATCAGGGACTCCAAAGAGTGCTCTGGCAAGTGAAATGTAGTGGTCAACATCAACTCCATAGCCACGAAGTTTGTCCAGTACTTCTTGGTAAGCAGGCATATCCCTCAGTTTTTGAAGAAGTCCCTACAACATATGGAATTGAAATTTGTACAATTGTGAAGAACTTGATTTTTCAGTTATTTTAATTTTCTGAACCTTTCGTAATTCAAAGATTTCTATATACTATTTATTGGAAATTTAAAAAAAAATTATATGAATATTTATAAGTTTGCCACTATATTTACCTGGAATTCGTCTCCACGAATTAGGTCATAGAATGCTTTGAAGTCTTCGCTGGTTTCTAGTTTTTCGTCGAAGAGGGCCTTGAGATCATCAACAGGGAGGATTGCAATGATGTCATCAATAAGTCCATTGACTCCTGTTCCTCTGCGAGCGCTCCTTGATCCATCAAGTCCAATGATACTATTAAATACATCAACGATGTTTGATGCATCTACACCATGATCGTTCACAAAGTCGATGAACTGGAAAATAAATTTGATACATGAAAGCTACAGAATGAAAGTGAATAGATTCTGATTATGAATTTCTTGTGGTAACAAGTGAAGTAAAAATGTCTTGTGTTCTTTAGGTACACAAATGTACGAGAAAAGTATTGGAATGTATGTATAAATGTTAATTATACCCCCCCCTGTACACTCCAGTTGTTGTAGCTGCCAGAAATTCAAAGATCCATTAATACCACTATAAGTGGCTAACATATTCCATAGGTTCAATAATTACAGAATTTACCTACTTAAAATCTTTTATCCCATTTCTAATAAGAAATAAATTGAATTATATGTATATACATTTAAAGATAGAGGAAGTATAGTTACATTTTTGAATTCTGGTTGGCTTTCTACAGTTGAAACAAGGTCGTGGAACTCATCAGACTGGATGTAGGCCATGGCTTCCTGTACTTCAGCATCATTTGCAAGGTAGTCGAGGGCAATAGAGATAATTTGGTCCACATCAATGAGGGCAAGGAAGTCATTGAGATCATCTTCAAGGGTTCTTGTTGGTGCAGCTGAAAACAAGATGTTACACATCAAGATTTCATCTAGAGTAGTGGTTATGAATTTCATCCTAAAGAGACGTTGCATGATAATGTTATGAGGGAAGAAATTAATCAGAAGTCATGAAGATGAGGTTGGAGAAAAAGCAATTGCAAAGGTTTGGACATGTGGCCTGGATGATTGTGGATAGAACTGGTTATTAAAAAATGTAGGAAAAGAGACCTGCAGGACAGACAATTAATACACACATGGGATAACTGTGTAGAATGAATGGCCTGATCATAAGGAAACACAGGCTGTAGTAAGTTATGACTGTGGATAAAAGAAATGGAGGGAAAATTCTCGACACTGTAATGATAAGAAATTATTGATGAAGAATGATGATAGACATTTTAAATATTTACTTACTACCATCATCATCAGGGACTCCAAAGAGTGCTCTGGCAAGTGAAATGTAGTGGTCAACATCAACTCCATAGCCACGAAGTTTGTCCAGTACTTCTTGGTAAGCAGGCATATCCCTCAGTTTTTGAAGAAGTCCCTACAACATATGGAATTGAAATTTGTACAATTGTGAAGAACTTGATTTTTCAGTTATTTTAATTTTCTGAACCTTTCGTAATTCAAAGATTTCTATATACTATTTATTGGAAATTTAAAAAAAAAATTATATGAATATTTATAAGTTTGCCACTATATTTACCTGGAATTCGTCTCCACGAATTAGGTCATAGAATGCTTTGAAGTCTTCGCTGGTTTCTAGTTTTTCGTCGAAGAGGGCCTTGAGATCATCAACAGGGAGGATTGCAATGATGTCATCAATAAGTCCATTGACTCCTGTTCCTCTGCGAGCGCTCCTTGATCCATCAAGTCCAATGATACTATTAAATACATCAACGATGTTTGATGCATCTACACCATGATCGTTCACAAAGTCGATGAACTGGAAATTAAATATGATACATGAAAGCTACAGTATGAAAGTGAATAGATTCTGATTATGAATTTCTTGTGGTAACACGTGAAGTAAAAATGTCTTGTGGTCTTTAGGTAAACAAATGTACGAGAAAAGTATTGGAATGTATGTATAAATGATAATTATATCCCCCCCCCCGTAGACTCCAGTTGTTGTAGCTGCCAGAAGTTCAAAGATCCATTAATTCCACTATAAGTGGCTAACATATTCCATAGGTTCAATAATTGCAGAATTTACCTACTTAAAATCTTTTATCCCATTTCTAATAAGAAATAAATTGAATTATATGTATATACATTTAAAGATAGAGGAAGTATAGTTACATTTTTGAATTCTGGTTGGCTTTCTACAGTTGAAACAAGGTCGTGGAACTCATCAGACTGGATGTAGGCCATGGCTTCCTGTACTTCAGCATCATTTGCAAGGTAGTCGAGGGCAATAGAAATAATCTTATCCGTATCAATGAGGGCAAGGAAGTCATTGAGATCATCTTCAAGTGTTCTTGTTGGAATTCTTGCTCCTGAAATTGTTTATAATGATAGTTATTTGTTCCAATACAATTACAGGTAATATACTGTAAGACAGAAAATATGCATTAGCCAACTTAGATCTTTACCTCTGCACTACCAGTTTATCACAACATTTTTTAGGAACATATTTCAGTGACCTTACTTAATAATATATTAATGAAGGATATTAATTTTTTTTTCAATAACATTATGCATTAACATAGGGGCTAATAATAGAAAAATTATAATCTAATTAATCAGCTGATTTGGTGTTTACTTGATGAAAATCGATGATGTATGTAATAAATTAAACTATCAAAGTTTTAATAATTTTATATAATAATAACATATTATATATTTGTATTTAATTATATGTCATATATTTTTATATATTGGTAATTATTATATAGAATTTTGTATATTTTATGAAAATCTTATAAAACTTTGATAGTTTTATTTATAAAATATATAATTTAATTTTTGTAAATTACATGTGTAATTGCATAAATTGCTTTGGTGACATGATGCTGCTTAATATGAGCTTAAGACTTAAGAGGCTAAAGGAAGACTTAAAAAAAAGGGTCAGATTAAAGAAGATCCTGAAAATAGAAGAAAAATATGTGGCTATTACATTATATAAAACTTTCCTCATTAGAGGATTGCCACAAGGACAAAGTGATACAGGCAATTAATTTTTGAAATTGATTAAATACTTTTGTAAATATATAAAAAAATTCAAATTGTAATTGAAGTATATTCTATAAAGTAGACATTTTGTAAAGATGGTTTCTTAAAATTGAAATTGATCCTCTAATGGCAGCGATGGAAATTTTAGAAAGATACACTTTGTCCAAATCTAAGAAATTCCAAAATTTAGCCAAGAATCCTGGTATAGTACCTCTTGCCCCGATCATTAATCCTGTGACAATTATACTAATTGGTATTTATCTTTGTAATAGTCAACTGTTAGCTCATATATGGCTTTCTTTTCAGAGTCAACTTCCTCAGGTTGGCTACTATGAGTCTCAAAACAGATTGTGGGATCTAATATCATACCAATTTTAGAAGATGGTCTAAATGCAATAATATCTAATTGTCTATTACTCCCATTAGTGACCACACCATGAACTTCCTACAAGTAAAAGTAATCACTGATAGGGATTTCAGTTCAACAGTCAACCTTAAAAATTATAAATAAGGTAAAAAGGAGTTATATTTTTGCATTTCTCTTGAAATCAGGAGAGAATTCCAAGGTAAATAAAATTTTACATAAATATAATAATTGTAATATTATTAATAATGTATTGATAATTTATACTGTCTACGAAATATTAATTGTTAAATTTTGTTGTAAAATTTTGTTTTGACATTAGATAATAATAATAATAATTATTATTATTATTTAACAATTAATATATTATAGACAGTAAAAGTTTTCAATACATTATTAATAATTTTCACTAACTCACTGGCACTATTGAATGTGTAGGTTCATAGCCATATTGACATAAACATTCCATACATCCCTATCATCCACCGCTGTGGTCTCGAGGTAGCGTGCTGCCTTGTCATGCAAGCGGGCCTGGGTTTCAATCCCCGGTTGGGGCAGTTTTTCTGGGTAAGGTTTTTATCGGGGTTTTTCCTCACCTGTAAGACAAATGTCAGGAAAACTTTAAGGCCCAAACGGTCCCCGAAATCATATGGCCATCATCATCCTTATCATTATCATCATCATCATCCTTCACCGGTGTGGAAAGCAACGGGAAGCTACCACACCTACAATTCCCTAGTAAAGCTGCAAGCATAGCATGAAAATTCTATGATTGCAGTGAAGGACCTGCCTTCAGGCAGAATTACTATGGATGGATGGATGGATGGATGGACATCCCTATCCTGAGCTAATGTTTTCCAAACATCTGCTGCTGTATTATTTATCTCCCTCAAATCATTGTTTATGTTATTCTCCCACCGCATTCTTGGCCTACCTTCTGGGTGCTTTTTCTCTATGGTTTTCCTACGAGTTTCCATGCCTCTATTTCATTCCCCATTCTTCACTAATAATAAAATATTAATATTTATTCTTAAAATATTCAGCAATTAAGTTCCTTAAATTTGGATATTTTATAGATAATGTATTGTAATTCTAGATATGAAATTGGTATTAAGTTAGTGCTTGTTGCATATTTTGTTTGAAACATATGAGTTACACCTTTAGTTTTATTTATGTAATTATGTATTCTAAGAGACTGTATCTTACATTAAGTAGAATTTAAATTGGAGCAGATGTACGCATATTGATAGACGAGAGTTTGTGGAAAGAATAGTGGCTTGTCTACCTGTTATGGTAGGAAATTAATAGATGGTATAGGGTTGAAAATCCTATACGAAAGATGAAAAAGAAAATGTCTATGGGATTGTTGAAGGTGAAGATAGAGAATAGCTTGAACTTAGGGACTGCCCAGAAAATGGGGTGGTCAAGCAAAAACAACATTGATTTATTTTTGCAGTGAATTTAATAAATGAAGATAAGGTAAGAATTAAGAGGTGTGGCAAAAGACTTGACAGCTCACATAACTAACCAACTAACTCACTGGTACCATCGAACCCATAGGTTCATGGTCGCGTGGACATAAGCTCTCCATACATCCATATACTGAACCAATGTTTTCCAATCATCCCCTGTATAATCTACTTTCCTCAAATCATAGTTAATGTTATTCTTCCTCCTTATTCTTGGTCTACCAACTGGGCGTTTTCCCTCTGGTTTTCCTACAAGAAGAGTCCATGCACGTCTTTCATTCCCCATTCGTACCACATGTCCTGCCTATCGCAGTCTATGAGACTTAACTGTTCTTGTTATATCTGGCTTCCTATAAAGACCATGTAGTTTACTGTTATGAAGTCTTCTCATTTTCGCTTGTCGTTCATCTTTCTATGGTCCAACAATTTTCCTGAGAACTTTATTCTCAAATATTCGTAATCTCCTTTCCTCCCTTAAAGTAATAGTTTTATATATTTTCAGTTTAATGTTTTTTTGAAAGGAGTTGGGATGTCAAGAGTCTCTGTATTGCATAATAGCACACATTTTTAGATTTGAGCCTATGTTTAATTTCTTTGTGCATCTCATTCCTGTTTATGATTATTGTTCCTAGGTTCCTCAAGGTTCCCTTATTTGTCATTAGCTGTCCATTTCCATTATATAATGTATTTTTATGTGTGACCATATATTTAGTTTTATTTTGACAGCTCACATACTTCCCAAAAATTATTTTTTTGGATTTTTGATCTATTTGTTAAGTTTTGAAATAAGTTATTCTTTGTGTAATAAAAATAATCAAATTCCTTGGCAACAAGAAAAAATTCAAAACAGATTAATGACACACATATCAGACTTCAATCCCAATTAACTCAGTAAAACATTTTGTGAGTTGTCAAGTTTTTTGCTTACACCTTTCAATTAATTATTCATTTGAGTAAACACTTACCAAACACTAGCCCAATAAACATAAAAAAGACGAATGCTGATTTCATCTGCAAAAAAAAAAATATGTAAATGTAACTTTTCACATAAATGATGATCGGTAATGATTAAGTTAATGATATTATCATTTATAATGATATTATGTTTATGTTTGCTAAAATATTTTATCTTTTTTACTAAATGAGGATTATGAATTATTCATAAGAACTAGGAAGAGGGGTTATAATGTGACAATTCATTTTAACATACTTACTTACTTACTCGCTGCCACTATCGAACCCGTAGGTTCATGGCCACACGGACATAAGCTCTCCATACATCCCTATCCTGAGCTAATGCTTTCCAATCATTCCCTGTATAATCTACTTCCCTCAAATCATAGTTATTGTTATTCTCCCACCTCATTCTTGGTCTACCAACTGGGCATTTTCCCTCTGGCTTTCCTACAAGAAGCTTCCATGCAAGTCTTTCATTCCCCATACGTGCAACGTGTCCTGCCCATCGCAGTCTACGAGACTTAACTGTTCTTATTATATCTGGCTTCCTATAAAGACCATGTAGTTCATTGTTATGTAGTCTTCTCCATTCACCTGTCTGTTCATCTCTCTTTGGTCCAAAAATTTTCCTAAGTACTTTATTCTCCTTTCCTCCCTTAAAGTAAGAGTCCAAGTTTCGCATCCATATAATATAACTGGTAGAATAATAGTTTTATATATTTTCAGTTTAACGTTTTTTGAAAGGAGTTGGGACATCAAGAGTCTCTGCAATGCATAATAGCATGCATTTCCAGAATTGAGCCTATGTTTAATTCCTTTGTGCATCTCATTCTTATTTGTGATTATTGTTCGTAGGTATTTGAATTCAGCCACTTCCTCAAAATTTCCCTCATTTGTCATTAGCTGTCCATTTCCATTATATAATGAATTTCTACGTGTGACCATATATTTAGTTTTATTGATATTTACTTCCAGTTCTAATTTCTTAGTGTTAATCAATAGCGTGTGCGTGTTGTCCTTAAGTATCTCCTCGCTATCGGCCAATAGTACTAGATCATCAGCATAAACTAACAGCTTATTAATACCATTGAGTTGTAAGCCTTCCTCATTCTCTAAAGATTTAATGGCATGCTCTAGTACAAAATTAAATAGTAGAGGAGATAGTGCATCTCCTTGCTTCAACCCATTCTGGATTTCAAAAGTGTCCAAAAACTGTTTGCCTACACGCACCCTACTCTTTGTGCCATTTAGACACATTCGTATAAGTCTAACTAACTTTTTAGGAATTCCGAACTCCAGCAGGATACTATATAACTTCTCCCTCTTAATTGAATCATATGCTTTTTTTGAAGTCTACATATAGTTGATGTACAGTACCATTATATTCCCATTTCTTTTCTAAAATCTGTCTTAAACTAAAAATCTGATTGTTGTAGACCTGTTTCTTCTAAATGCACATTGATGATCTCCTAGAATGTCATCAATATAGGGAGTAAGTTTGCTTACTAATATATTTGTAAGAATTTTGTACGAAGTTGAAAGTAATGAGATGCCCCTGTAGTTGTTGCAATCAGTTTTATCTGCTTTCTTATAAATTGGTACGATAATTGATTCCTTCCATTCATCTGGAAGAGCTTCTTTTTCCCAAATCATACTAAGCAACCAGCGTATCTTGTCCATCAATTTTTCTCCCCCTGATTTAATCAGTTCTGCTGGGATCTCATCTGAACCTGATGCTTTATACATCTTCAATTTTTCAATCACCATTTCAACATCTAATGCATTTGGTTCTGTGACTAGCATTTCTGCTGTCTATAAATTATCCTCCTCAATGTCCTATTCTGTATGTATATTTAATAGCTGATTAAAGTAACTTTTCCATCTATTTAATATACTCCTGGAATCTGCAATCATATCCCCATTTTCATTCCGAATTATGTTGGTTCTAGCCTGAAACCATTTCTTCTCTATACTAATTCCCTGATATAATTCTCTAATGTTCCTATTTTTTGCATTCATTTCAAGATCATTAATCTTCTCTCTCAAATATTCCCTCTTTTTCCTCTTTAGTAACTTGGTGGTTTCCCATCTAATACTACCCAATTGCTCTAAATATACCTCATTTGGCTCGTGTAACCATTTCATTTTTGCTAGTTTTCTTTTCTTTACAATGTCGGCACATTCTTCATCAAACCATTTCTTGTTTTGCCTCTTTTTTAAACAACCAATGCTTTCTGATGCTGACAATTTAATAGTATCTCTTATAGCCTCCCATTCTTTATTTATATCAGTTTCTTCGTTTGCCACATTGTGATCTTAAGATTCCAGTACTTCAAATCTATTAGCAATTTTGATTTTGTATTTTTGCCGCATTTCATCATTTTTCAAGTTTTTTAATTCAAATTTTACAGAATCATCTTTAGCGTTTGTTCCTCTCATAAGCGATAGCCTTTGTCTGATTTTCACTCTGACCAGATGATGATCCGAATTGCAGTCTGTCCCTCTAACTGATCTAACATCTATGATGCTACTGTGCCAGCATTTATCCACTAATACATGATCTATCTGGTTCTGAGTTTCTCCATCTGGAGACGTCCAGGTGTATTTATGAATATCCTTATTCTGAAATGTTGTATTCTTAACAATGAGATTCTTCGATGTGGCAAACGTGACTAATCTAACCCCGTTGTCGTTACTATCTTCATGAAGACTGAATTTGCCTATTGTTGGTTTGGATATATCTTCCCGCTCCACTTGTGCATTAAAATCTCCTAAGACAATTTTCATATGATATCGTGAAAGGCTATCAAATAAGCATTCTAATTCTTCATAGAACTCATTCATTTTAACATATTAAATAAAATAACTGATACTGTTTGTGAATTAGAGTTTGTATGTAGTAATAATAATAATAATAATAATAATAATAATAATAATAATAGCTTTATTTTACCTGGCAGAGTTAAGGCCTTAAGGCCTTGTCTACCACTCAACCAGGTATGAAATGCCATAAGTTTCCTAAATGTGGTTACATCAATTAAAGTTTGAAGATTGCAATGGGCAAGACATATACAAAAAATGACTAAACATGAGATACCCAAGAAAATTATGGAATGTAAATTTGAAGGAAAAAGGAATGTTCAACAACTTAGATGCATTGGAGGATTTAAGGAAGCTGAAAATCGAGGGATAGTTGCTGGTTGCCAGAGACAAAGAAGCCTGGAAGAGGTTCTGAGGGATGCTGAGGCTTGAATTGGACTGAAGTGCTTCTGATGATGATAGTTAAATACAAAATGAAAATTTGACCAATAATGTAATATCTATATGAGTAAGATCGGTAACATAATAATGTTAATGAAAATTAAAATTAAAAGTAAAACTAATAATAAGATGTACACAGGCAAGATAAATTAATATTTTGATGTTATATTTCGTATAACATGTTTCAGTCTTGAACAAATTTATTTATTAATTTTTTTAAAAAGAAAAATTAAATTGTTCTATAGACAGTACCTATCTAATGTACATAAAAAAACAAAGGAATAAATGAGATATAATAAACTATTTTTTTCAGTTATACAATATTTAAAACACCGACATAAAATATTTGTCAATCTCAATATTATTTTTATAAAATAAATAATTATTCATTTTAAAATACCTTTTCAGGTTTTTTGACCGTGTCTTGCAGTGTTGTATTTTTGATGTTTCATCACCTATTGTGGGTGACATCTTCAGGAGACATTGCTTGTTTAAATTCTCATAGTAAACTGCTAACTAGTTAACATAGTTACGATAAAATCACACAAGGTAACAAATAGTTGGCAGTTTACTACGAGAATTTAAACAAGTAATATCTTCTGAAGATGTCACCCACAATAGGTGATGAAACGTTGAGAAGACAACACTGTAAAACACGGCCAAAAGTCCCAAAAGGGTATTTTAAAATTCATCACTATAGCCATGAAAGTCTTAATCCATAAATAATTATTAATTGAAAATAAATTCAGTGAAAGAATAATGTCATTACATTTTTATCATTACATTTATTACTTGAATAAATTTATAAAAAATTGTGAATTTAATTAAAAATCAACACTTTCTTATATTTTTTTTTTTCTGTTTTTAGAGCATATTTCGCTGTTTATTGCATAAATGCCTGCATTATATTCACTAGTTTTAATGCATATAAATCTGCCCCCGAGTTATGATAATTAGAAAGTGCATTATATACAAAGTAATTCTGTTACTTACGGTTGCTTTATGATGCTTCCACTGATGATTGAAGAGCGAAATCTGTGAGTATATATACCTCACATCCACTTGACTTCTGATACTAATTTCAAAGGTATAAAGTTGTTATTGCTCTGAATAATCAGTTGATGCCTAGTTCTCAATTTATCAATTATATTACTTAATCTTCCATGACCTGTTTTGATAATGATTTGATCTTATCAGTAGTAAAATAATTGTTACACATTAGTAGTAGTAGTAGTAGTAGTAGTAGAAGAAGAAGCCTTTTGAAATATGCAATGGGTTAAGGCAAGGAGATGCACTATCTGCTCTACTATTCAATTTTGTACTAGAGAATGCCATCAAATCTTTAGAGGATAAAGAAGGCCTACAACTCATTGGAATTAATAAGCTGTTAGTTTATGCTGATGATGTACTATTATTAGGTGATAGCAAGGAGATACTAAGTGCCAATATCTACCTCTATTGAGTAACACTTAGAAATTGGAGCTGAAAGTAAATATCAATAAAATATAATGGTCACACACAGAAATACATCATATAATGAAACTGAATAGATAATGACAAATGAGGAAAATTTTGAAGTGGCAGAATTCAAATACCTAGGAACAATAATTACAAACAGGAATGAGGTAGACTCTGTTCTGGAAATTGATGCTATTATGCATTACAGGGACTCTTGTTATCCCAATTTCTCTCAAAAAAACATTAAACTGAAAATATATAAAACTGCTATTCTCCAGTTATATTTTATGGATGCGAAACTTGGACTCTTACCTTAAGGGAGGAGAAAAATTACAAGTAGGCCTATGTGAGAATAAATTTCTTAGGAAAATGTTTGGACCAAAGGGACATGAACAGTCAGGTGAATGGAGTAGACTACTTAATAGTGAGCTACATGATATTTATAGAAAACCAGATATAAGTCTCATAGATTGTGAGGGATAGGACATGTGGCTTGAATGGGGAATGAAAGATGGCATGGAAACTTCTTGTAGGAACACCTGAGGGAAAACACTAAGTAGGTAGGCCAAGAATGAGGTGGGAGAATAGCATTAACCATGATAAGAGGGAAGTAGATTATACAGGAGATATTTGGAAAAAATTAGCTCAGGATAGGGACCTATGGAGAGCTTATGACCATGCAGCCATTAACCTATGGGTTTGTTAGTGTCGTTAGTTAGTAATAGCAGTAGAAGACTAATATCTGGGATCTAGGGTGATCTCCATTCTCCTTCTTCCTTCCCAGTATAATTTTGTTAAAGGTTTATTCCAAAAGTTTTGATCTGGAGAGCATTTTGTGAGATGATTGAATTGTCCTCTTTACATAACACACAGATTTGAGTTGTATAATTTATAGATATCTTATTTATATGTGGAACCAAACAATTATGACCAATTCTTAGGCAGAAAAACGCCACTGCTTCATGTTTGGTGAATTTATCACTGCAGTTTAATTATAGTTGATCATGATAATGCTGAGTTTGCAGTGAAAGATGCATAATTGAAAGAATTGAGGAGAAGGAATTAAAATGGTTAGGACATGTTTTAAGAATGGAAGATGAGCGATGGCCAAAGCAACTATATCAATGGCATCCGACCAGAAGGAGGAAGAGAGGGAGACCGAAGTTAACAAGGAAGGAAAACATGAAGACATTAATGCAAGCAAGAGGGCTAAGCATTGAAGATGACCCAAGATCGTAGGCTTTGGAAGTTTGGCACGGCAAGATGGCAGCAGCTGTAAAAACCCGAAGATAGATAGATAGATGCAGTGAAAGACCTGCTGTTGGGCAGAACACTATATATATATATATATGCATGTATGATTATATTGTTATCTGCTGTGCTGATTCAGGTGGTAGCATACCTGGTTTCTCACTAGCTGACCCAGCAGGGTTGACATTTTTAATTATTAATTTGCAAAATTTTCAATCTTGGGGCCAAGAGAGGTGGTGATGTACAATTTTTAATCAGTAGATTGTGCTCCAGATTCCTGCATTAAATTGCAAACCTCTCCATAGTACATATGTTGAGAAGGCATGTGGTGTTGTTGATAGTGATTTGTCTGTCAGATGGGGATGTAAGCTTGACGGCCCCCTTGGTACTTTTCAATTGGAGTAGGCTGTGTGCCGGCACTGGGTTTCATCTTCTCCCTTTTCTCTTCATCATCCCTCATTCTGCACACTGTATACTACACAAACATAAGCATACACTCATCCTACATTCCTCTCTGTATCAATACAAGAATACAAATTTCCACCTGCGCCGAGTGAAATCTTATCATATTTACTCGCATAATTGAGCCCCTCGCACAATTTCCCCCCTAGGTTTTTCATATGTATTTTTTAATCCACCTCTGATACAATGTTCATTACCTAGGCGAAAAATTTCAGTTACAACTTTGGACACTCTTATGAAGTTTTCAACTTCTACAACATAAAGGAATTCATGGAAAACCCAAGATCAAATCCATCCCCTTCTACAAAGACGTAATGGTATTTTAGTCTCTGGTCAAACCCGCGCATCTGTTGTCATCAGACTGAATAGAGTTAGGTATCATTGTGCATTTGGAAAGAGTGTTATTTCATCACAGCGTCAGTGTCGTTAAACTCAACTATGGGAAGAAAGTATATCAGCTATACTGCAAATTTTAAGTTACAAGTAGTAAATTTCCCCAAGAAAAACGGAGTGATACACGCCTTTATTGTGATATACTGTACTGTTATCTTTTGTATGATTTGAGTTTCTGAAAATAGATAAACATTAAATACAACTTATTCTTTCAATTTCTCAAAATATATTTGAGAGTAAAGTTCAATGACCATGATGGAATTACCGTAGATGTCTAATCGATAGTGTTCTATGTTATGAAAGTGTATTGATATTTTCATAGTCATCACATAATTCCCCCTTCGAATTTTTACTCCTAAATATTGAAAAGGGGGGAAATTACTCGAGTAAATATGGCAATTTGTGTAATAGAATGGCTCATGAACCCCTGAGTAACCTAACTGTTACTGCTATAGTAAAGGAAGTCGCCAAGTCACTGGATATGATGGTGGCCAGGAACAGGGAAGAATTGAGAAAGCAGATTTGGGAGCAGAGCACTACTCATGATATAGATCCATAAAACGAATGGATGACTGATGGCAGGTGTCACGGAGCACCTAACTGATTGTGAAATTGATCCTGTGGATTCCATAGGCTGTACAGTTGTAGTAGACCAATTAAATAAATATTTTAAAGGTGTACGCTGTACTTATTATGTTCCCGCCCACCATCACCTGCCTGCAGACAAGGACACGTCAATGTCACTATCTCCTCCCTTCACATTATGTCACTCAATCACTTCCTCTTCTGAGTTGCTGTCCTCACAACCAGGGAATGGAAACAGTGGGAGGCAGACGGTAATACATTAGAAAGACAGCGATTGATTAATCATAGTTATGGTGGGGGGGGGGCCTCTTATTTCCAAGTATGATGAGCATGCACTGATAGAGGTTGATGTATAATTTATATTCCTATAATTTACTAACACTAATTAATCCTTAATATAATAATTATTATTCCCGGAGAGTAGACAACTCATGTGGTCTGGACATGTAACATGAGGTGATGAAAAATTTGTCATAAGTAATGCCACAAGTGATTTCCAATTTATCTAAAAGATTTGGAAATCAAGAGTGGCATTTGTTAGGACTATTTAACAATTAAAATTAATCTGTTTACTCACAAATCATTATTTAAATATAGTTATTTTAAAATATTTATATATTTAATGTAAATGGCGACGTTTGAAAACAAATGAGAAATGTTTGGTTATGTTTCATTTGTTAATCCAGTGCAACTTGATCATATTATTTATTGCCAAATACGATTGCAAAATTGTAAGAATGTATCCTAGTGTATAAAAAATTAAACAAATCAAACTGTATATTATAACCGACATTATAGGTTATTAATTTATTTTTTCGGAAACAACTCAATAAAATCAGTATTTAAAGACACAGTTATTGAACACACAATTATCAAATGTGTAGGTCAAAGGAATCTGTTCATTATTTGCTGTATTCAATGTATTTGTTAGAGAGTCAGTCACTGCAAAATAATGCTCTGACCTGTTGAGAATATTAAAAAGATGGGGCTTTCTTTATTTTGGTAATCAAAATTTGATAATTATCAAAGTGAAACATGACTGTGATTGGTTGTAAAACAAAATTCATTGATTCCCATTTGGGGCATGAGTTAAATAGTCAATGTTTTACAACTCATATGACTGCCATTTGGGGCATAAGTTAAATAGTCAATTTTTTATAACTCATTTGGTCTGGACGTGTAACAAGAGGTGATGAAAAATTTGTCCTTAAAAGAATCCTATTGGGTAAGTCAGGAGGGAGATGACAGACAAGACCTAAACTTTGATGGAGTGAATGATGATGCTAGGGAGATATGTGCAATGACAAGTAAAAGCCATGAGTGGATGACAAAGAAAATTAAGGAAAGTTGGGACCCAACCTCGTGCTGTAGAATTTCTGATGATAATGATGATTGAGATGAAATGGATACTGATGATAAAAAGTTTTAACCGAATATTTGAGGAAAATCGTGAAAAAGTGCAATCAGATTGGTTGGCCCTGGGATTTGAATTAATACTTTTGAATTATCATGGATTGTTTAAGGATTATTTGTGTCCTTAATTTATAACACTTCAAGAAAATATTTGTTCAATAAATACATCAATTATTTCATATCTAATAACTAACAAACATCTATTAAGTCAGGAAATGTATTTCAAATCTTCTTGTCAAATTATATTATTGAACATTTCATAGATTTCATTAAATTGCTCCTTTACCCTTTAGCATCCATAAAATGAACTTTGAATTGCTCTTTTGTCCTACTAAACTGTCCTCTCTTCTTTCAGAATTTCTATCTAAAAACAAAAGGATAGTATTTTTGGCATCATATTTAGATAATAAACAGGATTACTGCAATGAGTAAATACAGCACTTGAGATATCTGATTGTCACAATTATTTTGTAAGATATAAGCTATCAATTTTCTTCTACAGAGTGACAATTAATTATATTTAAGAAATTTACCTGATATGTTAAGAAAGAAAATAGAAAAAGCAGAATTCATTTTATGATCATTAGCAGGTAATACATCCACCACTGTGGTCTTGAGGTAGCATGCTGCCTTGTTACGCAGCGGGCCGGGTTTGATTCCTGGTTGGGACAAGCTTCCTGGGTGAGGTTCTTTTTTAGGGTTTTTCCTCACTTGTAAGACAAATGTCAGGAAGCTTCAACGCCCAAACGGTCCCCAAACATCATCTTGCCATCATCATCATTATCATCCCTGGTGTGGAAAACAACAGGAAGCTACCACACCTATAATTACTTTGTAAAGCTGCAAAACATAGCATGAAAATGCTATGATTGCAGTGAAAAACCTGCTCAAAGGCAGAACACTCTAGAATAGCAGGTTATATAATAATGGATGAAAATACAGGTAGGATATATGAAATGAAGTAATAATAATAATAATTATGTTCAGTAGCAGGCTATACATGGATGTCAGATATAGTAGGAACAGTTAAGTCTCATAGACTGTGATGGGCAGGACATGCAGCACAAATGAGGAATGAAAGGAGTGCAAGAAGGCTTCTTGTAGGGGACCGAAGGGAAAGCGCCCTGTTGGTAGATCACGAATGAGATAACCATGATTTGGGGGAGGCGGGTTATACAGGAGATGCTTGAACAGCATTATCTCGGGATAGGGATGTATGGAGAGCTTGTGTCTGTGCAGCCATGAACCTACAGGTTTGATGGAGCCAGTGAGTTAGTTAGTTAGTAAGCAGGCTATACATTGTTGGATAAGATATATAATGAAGAAATAAGAATTTCGATGTTTTTATTATTAATTTCATACATCTCAATGATGGATAAATCATATTTAAAGAGAAAAATTATACGCTCAGACCGGGACTTGAACCCGGGACCCTTGGTTTTCTAGTCCAAGTGCTCTACCATTTCTACGTTGTATAGAGAAAGATTTGCGTTTAGATCGGTACTTGCTCAGGTAGCTCAAATGGTAGAGCACTTGGACTAGAAAACCAAGGGTCCCGGGTTCAAGTCCCGGTCTGAGCGTATAATTTTTCTCTTTAAATATGAAATAAGAATTTATTTAAACATCTACAGTGACATAGAAAAAATTCAAAATGTAAGATCTAACTGGCTCCAATATATAGAAAGAATGACACCTAATAGACTCCCACAAATTTTGCTTCATTACCAACTCTAGGAAGAAGAAATATTGGGCACCCCATAGTAAGATTGAGGGATGTGGAAATAGGTATATGGCTTAATTCCATGATGCAGAATAATAATTATTATTATATTATTATTATTATTATTATTCTGCATCATGGAATTAGGCCATATACCTATTAATAATATATTATTATTATTATATTATTTATTTATTTGCATTGGCAGAGTTAAGGCCATATTAATTCTCTTGCACTCAACCAGTGAAAAATATTAAATACAGAAAATTTGTACACAAGATCATAACATATAAAATTATAAGTAAATGGTAAAATCAAATGTTTCCTACCTCTCCTCATATAAATCTTCTAAGAAGATCGTGATTTCGAGACCATAACGGTTTCATCTTCAGTACTGTATTGGTTACTGATGTTATGTCGATCGGAAGAAACTCTTGTTCTTCCCTCTGTTCAGTCGCCAAGATAGCACTGAAGATGAGACCGTTATGGTCTCAAAATCGCGATCTACTTAGAAGATTTATATGAGGAGAGGTAGGAAACATTTGATTTTACCATAAATTAAACCTCGTAGTGATTAATTCCTGTAAAAGTTAAATTACAAGTAGATATTTATACAAATTAAACTAAAATTATGATGAATCAAGTCAATACTATTAGAGAAGATAAAATCAGAAACCATCAATTAATCTACTGAAAGACCAATTACAAAAGAAAGAGATTTTAGAGGAAGCTAATGTCCGGCTCTCTCTGTTTTCTTATGGTAAGGAGTTCCAGAGTCTAGCAGTAGATGCAGTACAGGAATTAGAATAATGGGAGGTTATTTGTTGTGGGATGTGAAGTAGGAGGTTCTTGTGTGATCGTGTACCCAAATTGTGATTGGAGGACAGGAGATTTTGAATAACGGAATAAGAAAATGCAATTTTCTACAGTCATTCAGATGTTGCCAGCATAGTTCATGGAAGTATGAAGAGGTATGGTTGGTTATATTTACTCGTATCATCATCATCATGAACAAATTCGTTTTAGGCCATGTGGCCTTTACGGTAAACCTAGTGAAGATGGTCTTGATCTTTCCACCGATGTTTTGGTCTTGATCTTTCCACCGATGTTTTGGTCTTCCTTGGTCCCTATGTCCAGTTGGGGTATATTGGAATGCCAATTTTGGAAGTCTATTTCTTGCCATTCTCCTCAGATGATTTTTCCATTCTTGTTGGTATCTTTGTACTCGTATATCTTCATTTAAACTTGTTACTCAAGTTTTCCTCTGATAATAGTGTTCCTTTGGTGATCCAGTCTATTAACTCCTAACAATGATCGTAAGAAGCGCATTTGGCTTACTTGAAGTTTATGAGAGTTTCTTTTATTTAAAATCCAAATTTCACTTCCGTATTTTAGAGCAGCTTTTGATATGATGTTATGTAATCTTAGTTTTGTCTCTGTCCTCATCTGTTTACCAAAATGTCTTCGTATTACCCCATTCATTTTATTATATTTTGTAATTTTGAATCAATGTCACTCTTATACTCTGCAAATACACTTCCTAAGTAAGAGAAATCTGACACTTGTTCTATGATTTTTCCTCAATCTCAATTTTCACCCATTGTATGTTTTTTTTATATTTATGAATATTGAAAATATATCTGATACTCATGTTATGAATACATTGCAATTTATGTGCTAGTCCATCTTTAATGTCTGTCAATAAGATGTTGTGGCATCATGAGAATTTACAGTAGAAATCTTTTGATATCAGTCAGAAGAAAATAATATTCATGGGTGAAAGAATTTTGTTATTCTAGTTCACTTGTAAATAACAGAAATATAATTTGTGAAGAAGAAATTTATAAAATAATAGTTACAGGCAATGAAGGAAAATATTGTAATATGAGGCTTGTAAATTCTTCTTTTTTTTTTTTCAAGAAGTAGTAACAAGGGAACTGTCAACCATTTCTTGCCAAAACATACTTTGAAATTTCTCCCAGAGAAGCATTGTGATGTACCAAGAGCATGTCCAAAAAATTATCTTCCACTTTTAACGGCAAAGCACTAAATCTAGTGCCAAATCACTTATTTTAAGTATAGGAAAGTAATAAAATTTCTGACTTGGTGGATTGGATAACCCTCACAACCTGCCAACCGTGCCATGTCATGCATCACTCCATTCCACTCTATTCAAGCAGGGACGTCATCTGCTTTGCATAGTGGGTTGCCATTGCTGGTTTTTGGTTTCAATTTCAATTTCTGTCCCTTACAATTAAAAGCGGCAGATAATTTTTTTGGACACTGCCTTGGTACGTCACAACACTTCTCTGTGAGAAATTTCAAGAGAGGTTTCGGAATGCATTGGTTGACGGTTCCCTTGTAAGTTGAAACTATATACAATTTATCAATTTCTCTTTATCAACTCCTGCTTTTGTGATAAAGAAAACTCCTCATTTTTAATATTCTGAACAGTTCAGAGCATTATTTTTCTCCAACAAATACATTGAAATATAGCAAATAATGAACAGATTCTGTGATTTTACTGAGTTGTTTACTAAAAAAACGTAAATGAATAACCTATAATGTTGATTATAATATACAGTTTGATGTGTTTCATTATTTCTCCACTGGGGTGCATTCTTACAATATTGCGATCCCCCTATTTGGCAATAAATACTATGATCAAGTTGCAGTGAATATACATAACCTCACATTTCTGATTTGTTTTCAAACATTGCCTTTTACATTAAATATATAAATATTTTAAAATACTGGTAACTATAGTGGAATGCAGGCTTTCACGGCCGGTAATCATGGTAGTAAAAGATTCCGGGCTATGTGGCCGTGGTCTATAACTGGCGTTTCTTCCAGACGTTTCTCCCTCAACTGTGGAGGGCATCTTCAGTGGCGAGCGCTAGAAGCTGTTGTTTCCCTGTCGTAGACTCGACTGCGGCGCAGTCGAGTCTACGACAGGGAAACAACAGCTTCTAGCGCTCGCCACTGAAGATGCCCTCCACAGTTGAGGGAGAAACGTCTGGAAGAAACGCCAGTTATAGACCACGGCCACATAGCCCGGAATCTTTTACTACTGGTAACTATGTTTAAGTAATGATTTTTTAGTTAACATCTTAATTTTATTCGTTAAATAGTCCTAACAAATGCCACTCTTGACATTACTTATGATAAATCCCTGATTTATTTTCTTCTACCATTTTCTCATATTTGTTGGATTTGATTATCTTATTGAGGCTAAAATCATTTTTCGGTGCCAATCTTATGTTGAAGTTTTTTTTTAAAAATTGTAATGATTCATAAGGATGATTATGTAAATTTCTTGAATTGTATATTTTCTTCTTTTTGAAGTGTACCGTACCTTCATTGATATATTTTTTTTAAATATATATATATTTTCTTAGTCCATATTTTGAGAATTTTTAGTCCATATGTAGGTACATTATTTAACTATTTTTATTACATGTAAATACTAGCCCTGATAATTTTATAATTATAAATTGTAGTACATAAAAGGGCACACATATTTATGTTTTTATTAGTAAAAGTTAAGATTGAAACATAGTATAATGAGAAGAAATGCTAGTGACTGTCTTATGTCATAACTCCACATACAAACAGTTCAATATTATTGCCACTATCTTCGCTGCAATGTACTCAGATGGACTTTCTTAGAATAAACAAAAAAAATATCCACAGAAAATTCCCCAAATATACTGTATTTATTTACTAAATTTCACTTGTTCTTCACAAATAAGTTGTTTGCTAATTTACTCATAACACAGTCTTCTATAATAATAAGTGTGGTAAGTGTAATTCTTAACTCATATCATTGTTTATGTCATACATATGTTTAAAAAACAACGATATCAGGTAAGAATTACACAGACCAAACTTATTATTAAGTAAAACCTCATAATGTTACTTCCTATTGTATTTTTAAATAAAAGTCTTTTATACTTGCTGACAGGTTTTACAGTTTCTTACCTTTGCTCTTGATATTACTGTACTGGTCCACATTTTACACACAACTACTCATTCGACCGTCACAATGGTTTATATATACATGGGTAGGAACATGCTCGACCCAGAGTTGAAACTTCTCTAGAGTAGAAGTCTCAAGAATTGAATCCTCTAAACATGGAGGGATAGATATGTGTAGAACTTACTCTGCAGGTTTTCAAATTCTTGAGTCAACAGTGTGCAAATTCTTTCCCTGTCATGTGTATAGTATATATATAGCCCAGACATCCCATGTGGCGACATGGGTACTCCCTAGCAGGAGTTTCTTAACCAAGCATAATTTACCTACAGATGTCAGTGAGTGACATGTGGTTAACACATTGCCTCAATGAGACATATGGCAGGTAATTGAGGTATTATATGATGGATGAAGTCTGGTTAAATTTTGCATATAAACTTTTTATTCAGGCTTGCAATTATTTTATGAGGCTGAAAATCTTGAGATTCGGGATCCACAACTTAAAGGCCCTCCCATACAAGACGAGATTCCGACTCTTGCTGCCATTGTTACGCGAGGCGTCTGTTAAGCCCCGGCGTATTGATAGCGTGAAGACCCTATTGTTTAAGTGGTCTTTGGCCCGAGCGGTTGGCCTTGGTTTTGGAGGAAGAGTTCCACAATTAAACATGTTAAAACACAGTAAACGAAAAATTAACATAATTTATTAAAATAAAGTCAAACATAAAGAGATATTAGATTAATAACATATAAAACAAATTATTTAAAACAGCTGAAATCGCCACATTGTCAAACGTAAAAATATTCAAAATATTAAAGTGCTAAAATTCAGAGAGAGAGAGAAAATAATCATTTTAAAATATTCAACTTTGTTCGTTATTTGAGGTTCCTTGGACCATTTGGTCCCTTATTTAATTCTAAGTCTTAAAATGACCAAAGAATTGATAAATGAATATATATTACCCATGTAGTCGCCACCGTCCCGCTGGGGGGGGGGACCGCAATCGGTCCCGCCGCTGTTCTGCCTTTTCCACTCAAAAATCCCGGCTTTTATATGATTATCTTTACCTTTCACCATCCCCTAAAGCTAATGGAAGCCCTATTTTCTTGCCCCATCTGTAGTAATATTCCTAGTATGTTCATGGCCAAGTTATATAAGGTGTTTTTAACTTCTTCCCTAATGTGTTTGGGTTATATAAGGTTTCGTAAGAATTTCCTATTTAGTTGAAACTAATAAGTTGTTTTTGATATTATATAAGATTTCGTAAGTGTGA
Organism: Diploptera punctata; assembly: GCA_030220185.1. Classification (NCBI taxonomy): domain Eukaryota; kingdom Metazoa; phylum Arthropoda; class Insecta; order Blattodea; family Blaberidae; genus Diploptera; species Diploptera punctata. The sequence continues at coordinate 1,106,773 of JASPKZ010003868.1, read as the reverse complement.
CTTCATTGTTTGACAAATATATTGATGTGAAAAGTTATTTTATATGAATTTTTTCCTTAGTTTTTTATCTATAAAACACTTATGTATATTTGGATTGAGATTTCAATCCGCATTTAAAAGGGTGAATATTTATGCCCTATTTTTTGGTATAATACACATGTATATGTGTCTATCCTTTATCGGCTTTTTATAGTATTTTATTATTATTGCAGTTGGCCCTAGTGTTGTATAACAATTCCCCCCCCCTAAATAAGACTGTAGGGTTGAAAAACCGAAAGTCTTTTTTTCCTTACAGGATATCTCTCACCTCTCGGGGGTTGGTCCTGACATTTATCTTATTAACTTAGCTTTAAGTGGGAGTGGAACTGACGTCGTCAATTGGCGATTCCATCTGTCCTGGAAGTATTTTGTTCTCATCCTAAGAGGTTAGATCGTCTTTTACTTGTAAAATGCCCCGGATACCTTTAATTTCGTCGAAATATCAGTACGATCTGTTTACTTAGTGAGAACACTATACTTCAAAAAAAAAAAAAACAAAAATCACAAAAATATTTTCACTAAAAAAATCTTCTCGTCTTCGTTCTTCTTGCTTGTTTAACCCTTCTTGTGGTTTCTTTGAAACGATGCACTTCCACTGTTATTCATTTCCGACGCACTTAACCACATTTCGTTTCTTTTTGTTATGCACTTCGACGGTTCTGTTACGTGAACCGGATCACTATTAAAAAATATCCGAACGGTGGTGTCTGCTGTGGCTAGCTTGGAGGTCAGGTTTCGTGTCTGCTTGCCTCGACGGAGGATGCGATGATCTAATGCTCGAGTTCGTTGTTCATTTTCAGCTGCCGTAGGTCCAGGTAGGCCTTTGATTTAGTTATGCCTAGTTTCTTTAAACAAAACCCAGTTAGGTCCAAGGAGAACTTGTGAAAGGTTTGATAGGAATTAATCTTGACGTTGAGTTTGTTTTCTTGACTCTTCTATAGGAAAAAAAAAAATTGGAACGAAGGATGTTAGGCCAAGATTGGCGTTGGAGATAGTTATTATTTTTTATAATTGCCTGGGTTTGTTCTTTACTGCTAGTGAGGTGTTTGCCTTAGCTGGTTGCGAGTCTGGACATTCACCCATCTAATGCTCCGTCACGAGATGTGTAGATGGTCCTGCCAGCTGCCCTGCGTCCTTAGATGTACAGGGTGTGGTTGGTCCTTGCAGCGCCATGCTGCGCCCTCGTCCTCAGATGTATAGGGTGCGCCGTGAGTCTGGCCCTCTTAATCTTCCTCCCATCATGTAGTGTCGTGGTGGTGGCCGCAGGTCCAGGCGTGAAGCTGCAATCTTATGGCATTCGTTAAAACTTGGGAGGATAACTTAAACATTGATTATGGGTTTGGTGCTATCCCGTACTACATGGGTCCGCATCCTCTTTATCATTCCTGGTCATCGAATGTTTAATTTACCTCATTGCATATTAGACGTCCTGGCTTTAGATTGCATCGTTTAGGTTTTTGCACCCATTTTCCTATTTGTCCCTTATAGCTAGCCTCAAGTTGCAAAAAAAATGCTCTTATGTTTCTGGTCTTATGATTTCTCACGAATCATTTACGCCCTTATTGCAATTCAGGTTTTACTAGGTTCAAAAAAATTGTCAGTATCTCACCGTATTTTACCGCCTGTTTTCAACTTTCCATTGCTTGGCTAAAACTTCAATTTTGTTTTTCCTTCTTTAGAGTCCTGGGTTCGATCGAGTGTGCTCGCCTACACATAAATCGCTAGGGCTTTAAGATGTAAATACTACTTAGTACGATTATGTAACCTGAATTCCGTATATCATTCCTTCACGAGGTCCTGATTGTGAGAGCATTTCCTTTCTCCTATCCGGGATGCGTCTGTGCATCTTAATTCTCTCGCTTCTATCTGTCTGTCGATATCCCGTGTTACAGCCTACAGAGTTAACTTAAAAAAATCTAAATGGTGTTGTTTCATTAAGTCCTTCCGAATTCGTTCGGCAATATTTCCTTAAGCCCTTCCTGATTCGTTCGGCAATATTTCCTTACGCCCTTCCTGATTCGTTCGGCAATATCTCATCTGTTCTCTTGAATTTCTTTATTTAACTTTTTACATTACTCCAGATTATGCGTGGACTTTATTCCGTGTTTTGGGTCCCCATCTTACCTATGGTTTAACCTCTCCCTTTATCTCCTCTTACCTCCTTATTTCCTCTTAATTTCCATTTACGTTATTGAGTTAGTTCCTGGTCTCATACGTGTAGACTTATTCCCTATCTTACCTATGGGTTTAACCTCTAAGTTCATGTACAATCCTATGTGTTTATCTTCTATTTCCATGTTCTACCCGATGTGTTTAACTTCTAATTTTTGGTATTACTCTATGTGTTTAACCTCTAATTTCATGTACAACCCTATGTATTTAACCTCTAATGTCCTGTAGTACCTTATGAAGTGTTAACCGCTAATGTCGTGTACGACCTTATGCGTTTAACTTCGAATTGCTGGTATGACCCGATGCGTTTTAACCTCTAATCTCTTGGATCTCCCTTCAGGTACTACCTTATGTGTTTAACCTCTAATTTCTGGTGATCGCCCCTGCATGTACTACCTTATGTGTTTTAACTCTAATCTCTGTGATCTCCCTTCATGGACTACCTTATGTGGTTGAAACCTCTAATTTCTGTGATCTCCCTCCTTGTACTACCTTAATGTGGTTTTTTAACCTCTAATTGTCCCGAGATCTCCTTTTATGTATAACCGTATGTGTTTAAACTTCCCTACTTAGGTCAATCTGTCTCTCCCTGGCTCTACTCGTCGATCGCACAATCGTATGTATGTTGTGTTTGACCCTTTAAGCATTCTTCTTCTTTAGTGGTCCCCAAAACGGGTTTAAAATCTGACGTCCCTGTCTATTATTCGTTGTCCCTTCGTTATGACCATATTCTATGTGTGCGTACGGCTTTCTCATCGCGGTTTCCTTTTTCTCTCTAACCACCGGTGACCTCTTTTTGTTTCCCTGGCATCATTATCGACTCTGGATGGTCCCTGACCATCGCTTCTTGTATCCCTGACTTTTTAGATCGGCGTTCGGGCATTCGCCAAAATTGATAGTGTTCGGTCCCCATCCTCGTCTTCGGGTCCCGACTTTCGAGGGGCATCTGCCTTAAGACGAAGGTAGGAGAAATCCCAACCTTATCAACAGGGTCCCTAGTTCCGTCTACCTTGTTGGCAAGCGGGAGGGGCAGGCATCTGCCAAAATTGACAGAGATTGGGTTCCTATTCTCATCCTCGGGTCCCGTCTTTCGACGAGCATCTGCCCTAAGAGGAGAGCAGGAGAAATCCCAATCTTATCAACAGGGTCCTTATTCCCCTGTACCGCTTCCATCCTGATTCTCTAATTCTGCTATCTCAGAATTCTCGATCTCGACGTTAACCTTAGGGAGAGCCTTCTTGGACTCATGGACGCCGCCTCATCGGAAAAGTGGATTGTATCCTAATCTCTTTGATGGGGTTCCTCTGTTGTCCTCATCAATCCCTAAACCCGGGTATCACTAAAGTTTCTCGTGGGTCTCTTTGCCCGTAATTGTATTGTACTTTCGTTTTGTCTCTAGTTTCTCGGATGCCTACCTCTCTAGCACGTTGGCGAAGTGTTCAGGCAACTCGCCAAATTGTCGAGGGCAGAAGCCTCTCCAAATGGGTCCTTAGTCCTTCCCAACTCGTATTCTTCCTAGCACGTTGGCGAAGTGTTCAGGCAACTCGCCAAATTGTCGAGGGCAAAAGCCTCTCCAAAAGGGTCCTTAGTCCTTCCCAACTCGTATCTCTTTAACGATGTTTGTTCCGCATGGTCCCTAACGTCCCTTAGCTTTCTTCCTAGTACGTTGGTGAAGTGTTCAGGCAACTCGCCAAATTGTCGAGGGCAAAAGGGTCCTTAGTCCTTCCCAACTTGTATCTCTGTGTGCGACTATGTAAATGTTTCATCTCTGTGTGTATATGTCTAACGTTACTTAGCAAAGATTGACCTAAGTTGTAGCCTATCCTCTCATCCCTCGTAGGCCTAAATATGAAGAGTCTTAAGCGATCTAATTTTCATCTATTATCGTAATATGTCATATCCCATATGTGTGTGTGTCTACTACTCGACTGGTCACTAGTCCCACTGATATGCTATCAAGGTGTACAGAGGGAGAGATCCCGGCCGCAGATTCTTTCTCTGTTTCCTCCTGTAGGCACCTCAGTCAAGTGTCATGATCAGCCGAGTATAATAATTGTTGTGTAATTTCCTTTAGAAATATTATTCAGTATAGCCCTTGAAATTCCAAATTTATATGATAATACTTTCCACTAGATCGATTAAGACACCCAACTATCGGTGAAGTATCCTAACCTCCATCTTCTAAATTGCTATGGGAATAAATTAATTTGTTTTCGATCATTTCTGCATGTTTGGCACTCGGTAATTCTGGGAAAATCTTTCAACGCTTGTCCTATTCTTCATTGCGTTTCAAAAAGTTTATAAATTTTCCTAAGTTCCCATGTCCCTCTTCCGTTCTCTTTGTAATACATATATATATATATATATAATATATATATATATATATATATATATATATATTTTAAACCCAGTTGGATAAAGCACATCCTCCCTTCTTAATCCGAACTGTTGTCACTAATTATTTCTTGCGATGTTAAAATAATTTCTACCCTCCGTGTTGGCATAACTTCTGGTTAATTGAACCTATCATTCGTCTTCCGCTATAGGCTTAACATACTACGTGCCTCTATCTGGACTGCTTCCACGTTATCTTCTCGCGAACTAGCCTACTACTTATCCCGGAACCCATTCATACTTAAATGAGCCCTAATTGCTGAAAATGAGATTGTGGTTTTCCGTTATCTTTCATTTTATTCATAAACATAAGTCTTATTTCTGGTAGTTCGCTCTTATTTCATTATTATTATTATTATTATTATTATTATTATTATTATTATTATTATTATTGTGGTTTATTAATTTACCGTGAATTATTATTATTATATATTATTATTATTATTATTATTATTATTATTGTGGTTTATTAATTTACCGTGAATTATTATTATTATTATTATTATTATTATTATTATTATTATTATTATTATTGTGGTTTATTAATTTACCGTGAATTATATTATTATTATTATTATTATTATTATTATTATTATTATTATATTATTATTATTGTTAGTTATAAATTTACTGTGTTTTATTATTATCATTATACATTATCAATACTGGTAATTTTATTTTATTTTTATTATTATGATCGTTAAGGTTTATTGTTATTACTGATGTCATTTTTATTATTATTAACATAGTTATAGTCATTATTATTATTATTATTATTATTATTATTATTATTATTATTATTTACTTTTCTGGTGGTTTATTATTATTATATTTTTTTATTAAGTTTTAGGATCTTCATTAATATTAATAGTTTGATCTCCCTGGTTACATCCTATTAATCTCACGTGGATATCATAACTAATCTCTAGCATCCTATCCTTACCCAGCTTGAGGTTTATTCGTCGATGTTTGTTTGTCACTCCCTTCACGTTTGTTTACTTCTAGAATTATTATTATTATTAAAATACTATACCAGGATTACTGCTAGTCCGATCTGGTATCTCAGTATTACGATCATTTAGACCTCTTTCCTTTTAATCATATCCGCCATCCTTCAATCTAATGATTTCTCCTATTATTAATTATTACTTTAATATAACGTTTTATGCTGATCATTATGTTATTGCAATTAGTTGTTATTTCTTACTAGTGGAGTTCCACGATTAGGCCAAATCTCCGTTCCCCTCTTCCATTCGAGCTCTCTCTTATTTATACAGAATTTCCATTCTTTTGTTTCCGAAACCTAAATCTGAATTACGGATCAAGCGAGTCCTCCCTTAATTGCGCTAGCCTCCTTGACTTTACTTTTGATTATTTGACTCATTGATTTAGAAACGTCTCACATTGTAGTCCGAATTTTCACAGAATGCGCCCGCCGGCATTGTTGTAAATCTCTCCACCGCATGAGAGGTTAAAAAAAATTATTTTAAGTTATTATTTAACCTGAAGTTCGGTCGTCTTCCTTCCCATGAGTCTAATGTTATTTTCCTTTGGGGAGGTGTGTGGTCCCTGCTTGGCTTTATATTGCGCTAAATCTCCATTCCCCGCTTTGTTCGATTCCTCTATAATTCCCCATAAGTTTCCCATGCCTGTATTCCATACTCTTGGTTTCGAAACTAGAATCTACATCCCTCATTAGTCGTGTTATCATTTTTGTGATTGCGTTAATTCTCCATTCCCCTCTATGCTCGAGTTCTCGTTTATTTCTCCTAAGTCTCCATGTCCTTTGTTCATTCTCTCGGTTTTCAAATCTAGAATCCTCTGATTGCTAATATATGCCACTTTTATTTTCTGTTAGTGTCATGGGTCTGTACGTAGTTATTTATTTAAAGTACGCCTTCTGATGTTAAGAAAAAAAATATTTATTTCCCTGTAAATGCAATCAGTATAAATTTTGTTCATATTCTTAATGCAGTCAGTGTGGAATTCTTATCTATGTGGATAATCTAAACTTTCACCAAAATAAACACATTCCAGAGCCTGCTGAAATTTTACAGCTATTTGACCTCCTAATAGACAATCAGTCTTCTGCATGTAAATGAAGGACGTGTTTCAATTTAAAATAGTTCTCAAGATGGCGGTTTTTCATTTTTCCACGCTGATGAGTTCATATTTATTATTCAGAGAACTTCTATATGCTTGAACGTTCCCTAATATCATTATTATTATTTGTCATCCAATCTCTTCCATTATCTTTTATTATGACGTATGATTTGTACCCGAACTTCGTGTGTTGATTATTATTTTATTGTGTGTTTTATTATTATTAATTTTAAACCACTCAGTTATCAGTTCTTTCTGTTTTTTGTTTACCTCTCGATTTTTAACTGAAAAACGTTCCTAAATATAATACGGTGCTCGCCTTTACCATAATATAACCTAGAATACATTTCCAGCGACAAATCGGTATTATTTGCCTCATGCCCTGCCTTGTCAATGTCGCACGGTAGGCAGTTTAACTCTAATAGGATTTAAAATTTCTTTGATATCTTTAGTATGAATATTTATTTCTACTAGCGTAGTGGTTAAAGCACTGCACTACAAACCGAAAAGTCGGGGGTCCAAGTCCCGGTGGGTTTAGGATTTTTAACCTGATCCAAACCTTCTGGCGGCACTATGGCCCTGGGGTCGATTCAGCCTCTAACTGAAATGAGTACCAGACTCTTGTTCTGGGGAAAGGGCGGCCGTCACGCAGGGCTGATAACCCGGCTGACATTAAGTGCCGATAGTCTAGAAATATTGGGAGCCCTAACATTTCCGTTACCTTAAGATCTCCGGTAGGGGGAATATGTTACTTTATTTTTCACTGTTATTACTCTATTTCCAAATCCTCTGATTTTTGTATGTTTTCCAACTCCCTAACTATTTTCCTGCTAGTTTTCGGCTATTCTTTTTTGTAATTAAATTTTTATAGTCTTATTATTAGAATAATTGTTAATTTATTTTCCCAATATAAATCATTCCTTGCAAGTTATAATGCGGTTCCTTGAGCCTTACGTGGACCAAGATTAATTACCAGTGTGGATGCACGAGTTGCTACGTGGGGACTTAAATATTAATCGATTCATTTTTCTTGTATTTCTGTTAATAATATTTTTGATTATTAGCCCGAATATAAGTTGAATATTATTTGTTTGAGATGGATAGGGTTAGTTTCCTATGGGGTGGCTGTAATGTTTAATATAGACTCCGTTAGATGGCTCTGTAGCCATCATGGCCATTTTGAAAAAAAATACAATAGACGTCAGCCAACTTCCCAGTTCTTTATCCTAACAACAAACTACCTAGTTAATAAACCATAAATTAGTTTTTTGTATCCTATCACTATCCGTGATTCAGTAACATATCCAAGATCGTGTTTTACGTGAATATTAAAGAAAAAAAAGAATGTTTACATAGTACAAAACGCATTTAGTGCATTAGTGGCGTAAGTATAAGAGGTGTCCGCCATCTTGTTTGCTTAAATTTATTACCCTTTTCTAAAAATATGAAAAAAAAATTCAATATGACAAAAAATTTCCCATCTAGTGGCGTGTAAAGCAACCTATGATCCCTTGGGCTTATCTCTCGTGGTGATGCTTTCAGAAATGATTTATGTGTACATGTGATTGTGCCACGCCTTCCCGATAGACGAAATAATAAAATATGTCATTATTAACGTACAATTATTATCATTAGATGAGATATTGCCTTAATCAACACAAAAAAAATACTAAATCAATTTCATTACTACACTCTGAAAAAAATATATCATAACCTAGGTTAACAACCAAAAATATCCTCTGACTGAAACAACACCAAAATAATTCATAAAGCTTATAGGTATCCAAAAAAAAATCAAGTTCTGAAAATAATACATAAAACATAACCTAGAAAAATATGTATATATATATATATATATATATATATATATATATATATATATATGTCTGCCTATAAAGAAAATAACATCTCTATGAAAAAAACAACAACACCAAAATTTACCGTACATATCCAAAAAGTTTACCCATTGAGAAAAAACCAATAATTATGCCCAGAAAGATAAAACATCTGTTGAAAAACATCAATACCAAAAAATATAACCTGAAACAGCGATATATCCAAACTTTACCCATTGTCTATAAAACCCAAATATTAGATCCTAAAAAAATAAAATAACCTAAAGCCAGTTAATAATAATGTCCCAAAGTTGAAGATTTTCTGGTTTCTCTCTGTTTTACAAGACATAGTTTATTCATTAGTACCAATGTGACTCTTCTCTTCCCGAATGAAAAAAAACACAGATTTTTTCTGTGTACGAATTGAAGGTTAATTTTGTGGTCTAAGGTTCGTTTCTTTATCCGTGAATATAATAATAGAACATTATTTTCACGAATAGTCCACCGCTGCCACCAGTTTGTTACGCGAGGCGTCTGTTAAGCCCCGGCGTATTGATAGCGTGAAGACCCTATTGTTTAAGTGGTCTTTGGCCCGAGCGGTTGGCCTTGGTTTTGGAGGAAGAGTTCCACAATTAAACATGTTAAAACACAGTAAACGAAAAATTAACATAATTTATTAAAATAAAGTCAAACATAAAGAGATATTAGATTAATAACATATAAAACAAATTATTTAAAACAGCTGAAATCGCCACTTTGTCAAACGTAAAAATATTCAAAATATTAAAGTGCTAAAATTCAGAGAGAGAGAGAAAACAATCATTTTAAAATATTCAACTTTGTTCGTTATTTTAAGTTCCTACGACCATTTGCTCCCTTATTTAATTCTAAGTCTGAAAATGCCCAAAGAATGATAAAAAAAGGAGTCATATTACCAATGTAGACGCCACCGTCCCGCTGGACCCCGCTGGGGGGGGGGACCGCAATCGGTCCCGCTGCTGTTCTGCCTTTTCCACTCAAAAATCCCGGCTTTTATATGATTATCTTTACCTTTCATTCCACCATCCCCTAAAGCTAATGGAAGCCCTATTTTCTTGCCCCATCTGTAGTAATATTCCTAGTATGTTCATGGCCAAGTTAGATAATATGTTTTTAATTGCTTATCCTAATGTGTTTGGGTTATATAAGGTTTCGTAAGAATTTCCTATTTGGTTGAAACTAATAAGTTGTTTTTGATATTATATAAGATTTCGTAAGTGTGACTTCATTGTTTGACAAATATATTGATGTGAAAAGTTATTTTATATGAATTTTTTCCTTAGTTTTTTATCTATAAAACACTTATGTATATTTGGATTGAGATTTCAATCCGCATTTAAAGGGTGAATATTTATGCCCTATTTTTTGGTATAATACACATGTATATGTGTCTATCCTTTATCGGCTTTTATAGTATTTTATTATTATTGCAGTTAGGCCCTAGTGTTGTATAACAGCCATCGCTATAAAATTTAAAACCTAACAAACAATGCATCACAATATATATTGTGTTGCAATCTTAACATCTAGTATTTCAAAGGGTGTGCATTTTATGTGCTGAAATTTGAATTTACAAGCATAATATGATGAGTAGTATTACTTATGGTTGTCTTTTCTCTTGGTTTCACACACAAACAGTTCAATAATATATACTATCTGTTTAATTAAATAAAAATAAAACTTAAAGTTTTATTTGATTTTCATATTTATTAAGATATAATTTAATTACAGCTGTTTCAGTACACTGTACCTTCTTCAGACATGTTAATGAATTGTGTTATTATAGTACATAACAAAAAAAAACAATAAAGCCAAAATAAATAAGGAAAAATTATCAGGTGTATATAAATTGAAGTGTGGCATATGTGACAATGTCTATATAGGACAAACTGGCAGACCTTTTACCTCTTGTATAAAGGAACATATGAGAGCAATATAACAGAAATTTAGATACTTCAAAATACACTAACCACCTACTCCAATATGATCATTGTTTTGATCCAAATTGTAAAATTTTACATGTTTGTGACAAAGGAAAGAGGTCGGACCTTTTAGAAGCTGTAGAAATAAATAAATTGAAAAATTAATTAAATAAAAATAAAACGTAGTTTTATTTGATTTTCATATTTATTATATAATTCAGTGACAGCTGTTTCGGTACACTGTACCTTCTTCAGACATGTTAACAAATTATGAATTGTGTTCCAACTGATATAAGCAACAATACAACAATATTTATTTAAATTTTTAAATTTAACAAGGGGATTCATTCAAATGAAGTTGAGAATTTAACAGGTTTTTACTACTTTTAAATTGATTAAATTGAAAAATAGTAATAAATTGAATTCCCAACTAGATTTGAATGAATCACCTCTGTTAAATTTATAATACAGATTGTAATAAAAAAAGTTATTGTTGCATATACACAGTTGTTATGTACTATAATAACACAATTCATTAATTTGTTAACTGCCTGAAGAAGGTATAGTGTACCGAAACAACTGTAACTAAATTATATCTTAATAAATATGAAAATCAAATAAAATTGTAAGTTTTATTTTTATTTAATTAAATAAGTAATGGATTTTCATCAAGTTAACACCAACTCAATTGATCTGTGTTGCAATCTTAACTTTTAGTATATAAAAATCTGTCGTATTTATAATGTTATGTTACATAATTAATTAAGTCAGCTGTATATAATCATTGAAGAGTTTTTATTTACTTCGTTACATCATACATATAATCAAACATAACATGATCATAGCAGATGGATCAGTATGTCCATAAAACACAGTGCAAACAATATTATTTTCATAAAATTATCATAGTGTTAATTAAACAGGAAGACGTTTGAATAAGTTTAATACAGTGATCTATAAATCATATAAATCATGATTTATCCATCGTTGAGATGTATGAAATGAATAAGAAAAACAGTGATCTGTATTAATTCCATAACCAAACAGTTAAGACTCCAGATCTTGTTAAGCTGGGAGTTTTATTACTTCTTTTTCTAATTCCCTATAACAAAGAAAAAGACAATGTATAATTATATAAAGTTAAATGGAATACAAGGATTGAAAGTGAGATTTTGCTGATTAATTCAGATGTTTACTGCTGAAACAGACTGGAATTTCAAAGTGAATTCATAAAATACTTTCAATAGTTGTAACATTTTATTATACAGAATGTCAAAGTCACTATCCATATCAATGAAGGAAGACAATGGTTGAAAAATCAATGTCATTGTGAAGTTTTACACATATTCTACTGCCTTTCTCCATGTATTTTAGTCATATAGGTGAATACACATACTCCATCTTTCAACTGTGTAACAAAATGTAGATCTTAACATTTAAACCGGAAATAAAAGTCTGCTGCTTCTATGATATGATTCTATAATCAAGCAGATGTGATAAGTATATTTTCGTAGAGTGAAACATAGAATTTTCCACACTGTGTTGTGAGGGGCATTCTATTTTCTACTGAGGCATCGAGTTGATGCATTCAGACTACCACTGCAATTTGAACCTGCTGCATTGTTTCTGCTGATATGCATGGTCATCCATGACATACCTCATCACACACACTGCCTGTACACTTGAATTTGTTTACAAGCAGACAAATGTGTGCCTTTGTTGGGGCTGGTTTGCAGAATTTATGTCCAATTTTAATTATGTGACAAATTATTTATTGATCAATTTTAATTATGATATCTCTTATTAATTTTAATTAAATAATGACCATTAATTTTAATTATAACAAATTATCTCTGTGAGCATTTTTAAACATATGAAGAACTATGTTTATAATCAATTGCTTCTGTGAATAGTTTAAATTATAATGGAGATTTTAGTAAATATAAAAAGATGTTAAGAATTATTTTATTGAATAATATTAATATAAGTTAAAATTTCTTTAAAGAAATCTAAAATATTTATTACAATATATTTTTATATACAAGAATATTTTAGAATTCTTTAGAGAAATTTTAATTTATATTAATATTATTCAATAAAATAATTCTTAACATCTCTTTATATCTATTTAAATCTCCATTATAATTAAAACTATTCACAGAGACAATTTGCTATAATTAAAATTAATTGGTCATTATTTAATTAAAATTAACAAGAGATATAATTAAAATTGATTAATAAATAATTTAACACATAATTAAAATTGGTCACAGAGACAATTCAGTAAAATTAAAATTGATCAAGAAATAATTAATCTTATAACTAAAAGTGACCATAGGTATAATTCGTCATATAATTAAAATTAGGCAGAGATATGTCATCTTGTGAATTAAAATTGGTCAGAGATAATTTTTTGTCATAATTAAGGTTAGACATACATAATTCAACATATTAAAAATTGATTTGAATTAATTCATCATATAACTGAATTGATCATAGAAAATTTGACATGTCATTAAAATTGTTAAAAAATAATCATATCATTAAAAATGTAAAATCATTAAAACTAAAACTGGGTAAGAAATAATTTGTCATATAATTAAAATTGTTCAGAGATAATTCATCATAAAATTAAGTTTGATTGGATTTGAATGAATGTAAATGCGCACAAATGTGCAAATTGTTAGTAAAATTTAGTCTAAGCAAAACTTGCTATACGATAATTGTCTTTCCGCACACTTTTCGACGTGATATTGTTCACATGGATTGTTGCACAGTTCGCATATGCATTCTTGGTTTGGCTTGTGGAATCTCTTTGTGCTGCAAACCTTGTGGTGAAAGCCATGGATTGCATACCGTGTTAGGATGTGCCTCATCTCGTAGTTTGGTCGTGTCCACTCTCTCGTACACATAGCCTCTATTGTGTAGAATTCGCTGCAGATATCATTCCTCTTCTCCTGTAGTCCTTGCATTGTTGTCTCATATGCGCAGATGTTCGGTAGGAATAGCTGCCGTCTAATGTCTTCAATGAAGAAGGTTTTTTTCATTAAGACGTACATCATTCTTGAAGGTGCTGTCCAACTCCCAGAACTCTTTTCATGAAGCGTGCTTTTACTGTTTCTACGAGGTGTGATCAATAAGTTTCCGGAATGGCTTCAAAACAATTATGCCATTGAGGAGTTTTTAATTTTCACCCAGGGTGTACACTCAGAATTTCCTTGTGATGAATTTGAGGGGTCGCACGACCTTCTCTGACCTTGCAGTATGCTGGTAGAAGCTCTGAAGTGATGACGTGTTTTGTGCATGCGGCGATTTCTCTGTGTAGCAACAATGCGGGATTACGAGGAACAAAAGAACATGCATCAAATTTTGCTTTAAACTTGGTAAAACTGCAACAGAAACATATCAAATGTTAAGAACAGCTTATGGGGAGGAAGCAATGGGCAAATCTCAAGCATTTGAATGGTTTTCGAAATTTAAAAGGGGCGTGACATCGGTTAAGGGTGAAAATCGTCTGGGACGACCAACTTCCAGCAAAACCAATAAAAATATCGATCGAGTGAGGGAAATGGTATTAAATGATAGGCACATTACAATACGAGAACTGTCTGATGCACTAGCACTCTCGTTTGGACGTGTTCAAAGCATTTTGAAAGATGATTTGAAGATGCGAAGAATTGCTGCGAAGTTCGTGCCCCGCCTCCTTTCAAATGACCAAAAGGAAAGTCGTGTGATTGCCTGCACAGATCTTAAAGAACAGCTTAAAAATGACCCATGGTTCATGGAAAAGGTTATTACTGGTGATGAAACATGGATTTATGGCTACGATCCAGAAACTAAACAACAGTCTTCGCAACGGAAGAGTCCTGCATCTCCATGCCCCAAGAAAGCCAGACAAGCTCGATCGAATGTGAAGTCAATGATGATTGTTTTTTTTTTTGACATTAATGGAATTGTTCATAAGGAATTTGTACCCCGGGGTCAAACAGTGAATCAAGTGTACTACAAACAAGTGTTGCAAAGATTGAGGAGAGTGTGCGACGCAAACGGCCAGAGAAATGGAGGACTGGTGACTGGTTCCTGCATCACGACAATGCGCCCGCGCACAAAGCAATTTCTGTCCGCCAGTTTTTGGACAAAAATGGGATGAGTGCTGTTCCCCACCCAGCCTATTCTCCAGATCTGGCTCCAGCAAACTTTTTCCTGTTCCCACGGCTAAAAATTCAGCTCCGAGGACATCGTTTTGAGGACATTGATGTCATCCAGCACGAATCGCAGAAGGCATTGGACACATTTAAAGAAGACGACTTCCAGAAGTGCTTCCAGCATTGGCAGAAGCACTGGGACAAGTGTATCAACTCCCAAGGTGACTACTTCAAGGGTGACAGTGCTGAATAGAAACTTTGAAGTGTTGTGTTGTGTTTATGGCCTCATTCCGGAAACTTATTGATCACACCTCGTATTTGTGTCAAGTCTCTGTTTGTGAGTTTGTCCCATATTATGTTAATTCCATATGTTGTTATGGGAGTTATGACTGTCTTGAAGAGCGTCATTGCTGTTTCTGTTGATAATTGGTGGAGATTTTTAATGCTGTATATCGCTCTTATTGCAGCTGAAACCTTCTGTTGCACGTGTAATCTGTAGGATTTAATGGTTGTTTGTAGGGTGATGCCTAGGTAGGTGAATTGCGATACAACGTCTAGTGGCTCACCAAGGAGCATTAGCCTGTCATTTTCAGTAGGTTTTCCTCCTTTTCTGAAGGTCATCTGTTTAGTTTTCTGATGTTTTATTTGCAGGCAGTTTTCATTTGCCCATTTTTCGAGTCTATTTAATGTGCATTGTAGTTCATCTTTGTTTGATGATCCCAATACCATGGCATCAGCGTACATTATGATCAATGTTGCACTATCTTTGGTGATATCCACAATATCAGCTGTCATGATGTTGAAGAGCAGTGGGCTGATGGGGTTCCCTTGCAGTACCCCATTTGTTTGCTTTATTTTCTTTGATAGTGCTACCACGTCGTACAGTTGAACATAGTTGTGATCCAGGATGCTTGTCACAATCGTTGTTAATGGGCTCGAGTCTTCTAATATCCGCCTGAGTTTTTGAAGGAGTACATCTCTGTTGATGAGGTCAAACGCTTTCTTGTAATCAATGAACACTGCGAAATACTTCTTTCCATTATGTCTTAATGTGTCTTCAATCGAGTCTATGAGGTAGTTCACTGCTTGTAATGTGCCTCTGCCCTTTCTGAAGCCAAATTGGCATTCCAGAATGTGTCTATCCGCTATGTTCGTGATCCTGGTTGTTAAGAGTTTTGAGAAATTTTTGAACGCAGAGTTTTCAAGAGCAATGCCGCGGTACGAGTCTGGGTTGTTGGTGTCTCCTTTCCTTTTATGCATGATCTTTATTACTGATGTTCTCCAGGCTTCTGGGATTTTTCCTATGTTTATATATTTGTTGTATAAGTTGTGCCATACGTCTTCCATTAGATGCAAGGAGTCTTTCAGATGTTCAGCATAGATGCTGTCGGGACCAGCTGCTTTCTTGTTCTTAGCCGATATTATGGCGTGGTTTATCTCTTTAGTTGTGTGTTCTGGGTGTTCAGTGATTGTTCTGATACGTGTTTCTTGTGATATAGTTCTTTGGTGGTGATTTAAAAGACATTGGAAGTGATTTTCCCAATCTTCCATGGATAATTCACTCGCGGTCATTGGTCTTGATTTCCTGGTCTTGCTTCCTCGGTTATTCGCTTTGCCTCTTCTTCAATGTGGTTGGTCCTTGTTTCTTTTATTAGCTTCTTGTATTCTTTTCTATGCTTCGCGTACCTATTTAGGTCTTCATTTTTTTTTTGTGGTTCTTGCTCGATGTAGTGCTGTGATCGTTTCTTTCCGTTTGTCATAGCAGTCTTTGTTGAACCAAGGCTGTGATTTCCTTTTCTTGTTTTCGCTACTGCATGCTTGTAAGATTTCTGTGATTTGTGCGACACTCTTGTCTATCTCTTCTTGATTTATTAATTTATTTACTTCTTCTATTTTTCCTTTGTTGCGTTCTAGCTTTTCTGAGTCTAGCTTCCTTGAACATTTGTGTAGCGTTGATATGGGAGTTGTTGGAATTTGATGCAGTATTGTTGTTGTTACTATTGGTATGTGTTTTCTTATCGGAGCCATTGCTGATGTCCATAATCCTTCTTGGTTAGTTATGGTCATGTTTCTACCTTTGTATAGTACAAGATCGATGGAGCTGGAACCATTAGGTGCTATATATGTTTTCATTGCGGGCTTGTTTACTAGTGTGAAACCTTTATCTGTTAATGTTTCCATTATGAGATTGGTTTTGCTATTTGGTTTATCTATTCTACAGTTCATGTCACCAGCAAGGATTATTCTTTCATTGCTGTTTGTATGCGTGAAGGCTTCTTCTATTTTCTTCACTGCGTCAGTTGTTGTAGTCTGAGGGTTGATGTATATTCCTATGATTGTGATGATTGGGGTTTTTACTATCAGCATATTTTCCTCTTTGATTACTTGCTTTATTATTCCTAGGGTTGGTTTCATAAATATAGAAACCCCGCCCGCTGGTCTTCCTGTTGTAGGTGTTGCTAGTGTGTGAATTCCATAGTAACCTTGTAAATGGTAATTTTCGGTTAGAAATGTTTCGGTGGTTATTATAGCGTCATAGTTTGTTATTGTTTCCAGAGGTATATATGTTATTGCGTTTTTTAGACCTTCTATGTTCCACAGAAGGAAATTTACGTGTTTATTCAAGGTCGACTCCTTCATCTCGGTAGGTTTTTCGAAATCGAAATCTCCTTACCCTTATTCCCATGGGCCAGAAATAAGGCTGTTCTGTCTCCTTCAGTTGGTGGAGTGGGAAGCTTATCTTGAAGGCTTTCGTATCACCTAGTGTGTTCAGTTCTTCGCAAGTTATTTCCCCTTGAATTCCATTTCTCTCAAGATATCTTGTGAGCGATTCTGTTGTTGTGTTCTTTCTGAGCTTTCCTACGTACAGCCAGGCTTTCCTATCAGCTGCTTGCAGTTCGTCATCCGTTTTTTTTTTTTGGATCCATCAGCGATATTCCGGTCTAGTCGTTGTCTTCTTGGTTTTACTACTTCCCATTCTGCATTTCCCCCTTGTTCTCGTCCCTCTTCTCTGATTCCTTGTTTCTGTCTTTCTTCAGGGAGGGGAGCGTTTGGTCTTCTTTCCGGAGTGGTAAGTCGGCTATTTATATTGTTTTGTATATTTTCCTCAATGATTGAGGCCAGTTTGTTTGATATAAAATCCATGATGTAATCTACTTTTGCTTTTATTCCCACTGAGTCGTCGTTGTCGGTGCTATTCCGTTCCTGTCCTTTGGGTGCTTCGATCTGCTCTTCATCTCTGTGCGAAGATTCTTGCACCTCCTCACCAGATGTCATTAGCTACTGGTTGCCTCTTTCTGCTTCGAGTGCAGAGCCGATAGATGGCGCTACTTGTCCCGCAGAGGAGCTGTCTCCTTCCCCTTCCTTTGCGTCTGCTTGCTTACCATTAACCTCATTGTTAGGTGTCTCCTTTTCAACATTTTTATCAACTAGATTGAATTTCATTGAGACAAAGCAGTTTCTAATATCACTTACCGCTTGCTGGATGTTTTCCTTCATGTCT
Source organism: Diploptera punctata (assembly GCA_030220185.1). NCBI lineage: Eukaryota > Metazoa > Arthropoda > Insecta > Blattodea > Blaberidae > Diploptera > Diploptera punctata. The sequence goes on along the minus strand of JASPKZ010003868.1, from coordinate 1,088,622 downwards.
TTGCTCAGGTATCCCGTCGTTCCTGTGTTATATTCTATGATTCTAAGAGCACTTTCTAGTCGTTCTTCAACACTGTCCGCCATCTTTACTATTGGATTTGTGACCATTAAAATATTTACTTACCAACATCATCAGGGATTCCAAAAAGTGCTCTAGCAAGTGAAATGTAGTGGTCAACATCAACTCCATAGCCACGAAGTTTGTCCAGCAGTTCTTGGTAAGCAGGCATGTCCCTCAATTTTTGAAGAAGTCCCTACAACATATGTAATTTAAAATTGTACAATTATGGAATCGGCCGCGGTGGACTAGTGGTTATGCTCCTTGCCTCTGGTCTCGAGGGTCACGGGTTCAAACCCGGCCGGGGTCGATGGATTTTTTAGGACGGAAAAATCCAAGGAGCAAGTCCTCCGGGAGGGACTTTAAGCCGTGGGTCCCGAGTCTGAAGATTTTTCAGGCTCGTAAAAAATCCTTAAGCCTGAATGGAAAGGCCTCTAAGCAAAATTTACCGAATTTTCCCGTCCTAGTACTACCTTGGTGCGCTGACCACGTACCACTCAAAATGACATCTATACGAAAACAAGTGTAACTAAATTAGTATGGTTCAAATTCTTCCTTGTAGGGGGAGAGCGCCTAAATCTCTGTAAAGGGAAAACATAGGCGTACAATACAAAAATACAATTATGGAAAAATTAATAAGCAGAACACAAAGTAATGCCTAAAGCTACAATTTTATTAAAAGCCTGAGGAATAAGGATACACCATTTATTTGTAAAAACAAATGTATAAAACATATTATAAACATGTATAAAAATATGGAGCCAAAATGTGGACAGTAATAAAGAACGATTTAAATAGAATTCAAGGAACAGGGATGACGTTTTAAGAAGCATACTTGGAAGAAACAGAAAAGAGGTACAGAACACTAAAATATGAGACTTTTTGAAGTTGGATAAAATGGAAAATAGTAGAATAAGATGGTATGACCGTGATAAAAGAATGAATATTGGAAGGATACCAAGCTAAATACTGGAAATTACATTAAGAGGGAAGAGACCATGAAGTCGGCTAAAATATGTATGGAAGGAATGAGTTAAGAGGATTATTGTGAAAAGAGAAATCGAATGGATGGAAATAAAGAATGGTTAGATATGGAATGACCAAGAAAGATGAAGGTTTTGTCCAAAACTTATTCTCCATAATGGGGGCATGAGACTAGATAAAGAATGAAGCAAATATTTAATCTTAAAAACATCTCCCGGAATGATTAATCATGATCCAGATTTAATAAAACTTGACGTTTTCAGAATCAAGATACTGGTCATGAAAGCCTACAAAATTATATAAAAATTGTATAATTATAAAAAACTTGATTTTAAAATTATTTTAATATATTGTACCTTACTTAATTTTAAAGATTTGTAAATTCTGTTTATTAAAAATTTTTCTAAAAATTTAAGTGAATATTTTTATGTTTACCATTGTATTTACCTGGAATTCGTCTCCACGAATTAGGTCATAGAGTGCTTTGAAGTCTTCGCTGTTTTCAAGTTTTTCCTGGAAGAGGGCCTTGAGATCATCAATAGGGAGGATTGCAATGATGTCATCAATAAGTCCATTGATTCCTGTTCCTCTACGAGTGCTCCTTGATCCTACATATGGGTCAAGTCCAATCGCAGTATGAATTTCATTAATAAAGTCTACAGCATATACACCATGTTCTTTCACAAAGTCGATGAACTGGAAAAACAAATTTTAAGAATTACTTACAGGATGAAAATAATAGATTTTTAATTATGAATTTACACAAAATATTTTGAAACATTACAACTTCTCCAAAATACAGCTTTTTTTTTTAGATTTAATTAATTGTGCTTTTATTATTGATTTAACATTTCTCACTGAAAGATAAATTATATTTGAAGAGAAAAATTTTCGCCTAGACCGAGACTCGAACCCGGGACCTTTGGCTTGCCGTGCCAAATGCTCTACCAACTGAGCTACCGGGTTCGAGTCTCGGTCTAGGCAAAAATTTTTCTCTTGAAATATAATTTATCTTTCAGTGAGAAATGTTAAACCAATAATAAAAACATCATTAGAAGCCTTACTAGCTTTAAAAAGTAATGTTAAATTCCCAATAAATGTCTTCTTAACTATGAAGCCGCCATTTGCAAAGATAGAAGCAATGGTTTCAAAAGCATTTGGCGAGAGGGAATTACAACGTATATAAGAGAAAAATTTGCATCTAGATCGTAACTCGCCTCGGTAGCTCAGTTGGTAGAGCATTTGGCATGGCAAGACAAAGGTCCCGGGTTCGAGTCTCGGTCTAGGCGAAAATTTTTCTCTTCAAATTTAATTAATTGTGTTCGTTTTTCATTTTTATTGTACAGTAGTTATAATTTTTCATCTAATTAATGAGTTTCTTTGTTTTTAATTCCTATTAGATATGTCTACTTTAACAATTCGTGGTGAGATGTTATAAATCTGAATTACAAATTCTGGTTGGATAGTGATCTTCCTATCATCATCACCATCACTCCATGTATGAGTGGTATTTGTATCTCTCTTCCCAGACTTCATTTGTAGCTATCAAAAATTAATTAATTTCATTGTGATTGACTACATAATATGCTACAGGTTATCATTCCAATGTTGTTTCGGTCTTCTTACATTTCTTCGGCCTTCAGGTCTACAATAAAATATCTGTTTTGATAAATTATTATTTGGTTTTCTTCGTACATATTCAAACCATTTACATTTATTTTTGTATATTCTCTCATTTATATTATGTACTTGTAATTCCTCTCTGATATCTTGACTTCTCTTTTAATTTCTTAAAGATACATCTGCAACAGATCTCAGGTATCGCATTTCTATTGTCTCAATTTTATGTTTATCGATTGTTAAATGCCAAGTCTCAGACCCATATTGTTAACGTTGGAACGGCTACTGTTTTGTAAAATTTCTATTGAGTTTTCCTTGTGGTCTTATTTTTCAAATATCTTCTTATTTTAACCACATATCTGTTGAAATTTTCCTAATTTCTTCTCCGTATCCAAATTTTGTAGGTACAATATCATGCATCATAATTAAAACAAGTTACTTGTTCAATGATGATTGCTCCAATTACAATTTTTGTCCTTTTATGCTGAGTTCCAATAAATGCCATGGACTTTGTTTTCTCTGTTGATATCTTCAAATTATTATCTTTTATTAGTTTCAATAATTTATGAACAGATTTTTGTAATTGATTTTCTGAGGAAGCTACAATGATCTGGTCATCTGCGAATAAAAGACAGTTCATTTTCAATCTGTTTATCTTAAAATGTTCATCTTAAAAGAGTTTGCCATATACTAATATTACACTGGACAGTTAAGCCCAGCCGTAACGTAGCGTAAAAGATCTCTATAGTTTAAGAGGTCTTTGGCCCGAGCGGTTGGCCTTGGTTTTGGAGGATGAATTCCATATTTAAACATGTCGAAAGCAAATATAATTATAATTTATTTAAATAAAATAAAACATATTAAAACCAAACATATAAAACACTTATTAAAATCAGCTAAAATCGCCATATTGACAAGCGTCAAAATACTAAAACTGATAAAATTCAGAGAGAGGAAACAATCATTTAAAAGAATCAACTTTGGTCATTATTCTAAGTTCTTTGGACCATTTGGTCCTTTAATTAAATTAATGTATGTAAAATGACCATTAAAGAATGATAATAATAAAAAGATAAAAGATTCATATTACCCATGTAGAGCTGCTCGTCCGCAGGGGGAACCGAACCCTTCGGTCCCCCTCACCGTTCTGAATTGGTTAGAAAAATCGCGAAATTTATATGATAAATTTTAAGTTTCTAATCGGGGGAAATTTGGGTGGAAAGTTAGCTTTTTCCCTTCAATTCATGTGGGGTTTTTTCATCGGTTTTCACTTACACTTTCCCATGATCTAGTTCAAAACCTTCATCTATGTCAAAATGGAAAACTTTGTTCCACTTTCACTTCTTGCAACTCACATTCACCCTTATCTAATGTGGTCATCTCTGATATTTCTGACTAAATAATTCTGGAATCTTGTGACATGGTTTTGATCCAGGATATAAAACATTATAGATTTTTACTCGCGTTTTTTATATTATATGAGTGTGACTAATTTGTATTTCAATGCGGTTATTTATTCCCTATTTTCTGATATAATACACATGTATATGTGTCTATCCTTTATCGGCTTTTTATAGTATTATTATGGCAGTTAGGCCCCAGTGTAGGCATAACAACTAATGAACTAATTTTATTTCTGTATATTCACAAATGAAGAGCACAGGGGAAGAACCAGGAAAGTTACTTTTTCTTTGAAATGTAGAAAACATACTTTTAGTTGTACAACATACGCGTACATACTTCTTTACATGTATGCCAAACTTTGGAGGTAAATAAACGCATGACTAACTGTATCTTTTACTATTTCAAACTACCCATAAATGATAGTGCTATCCATAGAAAATCTGTCATCTCCAACTTAATTTTGACAAAAAGTGACTTACTTGGTTCTTTCCCTGTACCCTTCTTATAAGATTGAACAAGTATACTTACATTTTTGAATTCTGGTTGGCTTTCTATATTAGTAACAATCGCATGGAATTCGTCAGATTGGAGGTAGGTCATGGCTGCTTGTACTTCAGCATCATTTGCAAGGTAGTCCAGAAGAATAGCAGCAATCTTATCCGTATCAACAAGGGCAATGAAGTCATTGAGGTCTTGTTGAAGGTCTCGCATTGGGGTTGTAGCCCCTGGAATTTTTTTTATAATAATACTAAATAATTTACTGGCACAATCAAACCCAAGGTTCACAGCTGCAGTTGTCCATACATCCCTAACTTGAGGAAATATTTTATCAGTCTCTGTATAATAACCTCCTTCAAATAATGGCCAAATGTTATTCTCTTACCTCATTGTTGACCTATCTACTGGGTGTTTCCCCTCTAGATTTCCTATAAGAAATGTCCATGCTTCTCTTTCATTCTCCATTTGTGTCACAATATTATTTAACTATTTTTATTATATCTGGTATCATATAAAGTTCATATAGCTCATTGTTAAGTAATATTGTGTTGTCAGCAAATAGCTGGATACACTAAGAAGATAGATATAGAAGATTGTTAAGTAGTATTCTCCATTCATCTGTCCATTTGTCTTAGGTTAAAACATTTTCCATTAACTTTAATCTTAAATACTCATATTTTTTCCTTCCTTTGAAGTTAGAGACCATGTTTCACATCTACATAATTGGAAGAATAATCATTTTATATATTTCTAGTTTAACATTTCTGAAAGAAAATGAATGACAAGAGTCCTTGTAATGCATTTCCCGAGTTGAGCCTAAGTTTAATTTCTTTTTCACCTCATTCCTATTTGTTCCTAGGTATTTGAATTCAGCGACTTCTTCAAAATTTCCCTCATTTTGTTTGTTAACTGTTCATTTGCATTTTTACAATTGTATTTCTATGTATGACAATATATTGAGTTTTATTGATGTTTGCTTCAAGCCCCAATTTTTTAGTGTTATTTATTAGAATAATGTGAGTGTTAGCTTATAGTATTTCCTCACTTTTGCCAAATAATACATCATGGTCGGAATGTACCAACTGCTGATTAATAGGAGATTAGTGTTAAAATAATATACAATTTAAATTTCTAAACAATGGGAAGAAGTGAAATGTGCAAGGAGTTATTGAAAAAAAGAAATGATTGAATATAGAGATGATAATAATAATGGTTTAATTTGTGTTGAGTTGTTTTTGGCTCATCTCATACTTATTAACTCCCTTGCAGACTCGAGTTTCTTCACTGCATTTGTGACATTCTCAATGCTGTATCATGTTCATAACTGATGTCCAACGGCCTCCTCTCCTGCAGACTGACCTCCACGCTATCTGATGGCTGACCGACGAACTTCCAAAGCAATCCCCTCTCCTTATCACCGGGTATTTCAAAATTCATAGTTATATTTTTATTCTTGCATATGTAATTTTTTTCCCAAATTGTGAGTTCCTTCGGTTTTTCCAATTGTTTAAGTAATTTTGTTTTGGTTTTCTATTCTGTGTTTTTCTGACCAGGCATGTGCAGCTATTGCAGATTTTTCTGTTTATCCATTTTTAACATTTCTGAGGTGTTCCTTTAATCTTGTATTTAAATGGAGTCAAAAACAACTCAACACAAATTAAAATAAACCTCATAGTGTTATTTCCTACCTACATAACTTAATAGGGGGCACGCCGTAGCGTAGTGGTTAAGGCACTGAGCTACAAGCCGGAGGGTCGAGGGTCGAAGTCCCGTTGGGGTCAGGATGTTTAAACTGACCCAAACCCTCTGGCGGCACTATGGCCCTGGGGTTGACTCAGCCTCTAACGGAAATGAGTACCAGACGCTTGTTCTGGGGGTAAAGGCGGCCGTCACGCAGGGCTGACAACCTGGCTGACATAAAGTGCCGATTGTCTAGAAAATGTGGGAGCCTTAACCTCCTACTACCCCAAGGGCCTCCGGGCCTGTTGTGGGATCACTTTACTTTACATAACTTAATAATGGTTAATTTTACCTGATGGAGTTAAGACTGTAAAGTCTTCCACTTCACCAGGGTTAAATTATACAGATATTAACAATTATGAATCATCTACAACTTGATTATTAATACTTAATAGACATAGGCTACACAATATATAGATGACAGGGAAAGAACAAAAAAAATTAATATAATAATAATAATAATAATAATAATAATAATAAAACCTATTATTTGATTAAATAATTGGCTTGGTAAAGAAAATACAATTTATGTAAGGAAATATTTAGTGAACTTTTTTTAACTGTTTTTGAGTCGGGCAGTCCTTAATATAAGTGGGAAGGGAATTCCTGAGTCAGGTGGCTGAAACAAGGAAGGATGAGGAATAGTGAGATGTTCGATGTAGAGGTACAGCTAGAGTTAAGGTTTCTCTCGAACATTTGTTTAAATTATGATGGGAAGATGGTGAATGGAAACGAGGAAAAATATAGAGAGGTAGGGAGGTTCAAGATAACAGTATGATTTATTTTAACAGTATAAAATTTTTAATGAATGGACAGGATATAAGAATTTAGTTTTTAAAAAAATACTTACCAAACGCTAATCCCGTAAACATAAAAACGATAAATGCTGATTTCATCTGTAAAATAAGAATTTATATGAGTTATAACTTATATGTTTTAATTGATTTGTGATTTTGATAAATATTTATTCGTAATAGTGAAGATACTTTGTCTTTTATATTAAACCTAGTCCCGAGTTTGTGTCTTGGTCACACCATATGGTGTCCATGGTGGATGAATCAGTGCTCTTATTTCTACCACTTCTCTATACTATGTCATCCTCTTTAATTTAATTTGCTCCTGTTGTAGTGTGACAAGTCTGATCAGCTGGTATTCGTTTATATTACAGACCCTTAATAGTAGCTTCATCTCATATCATCCCTTGACCTGACATTATGCCATACTTGAGTAGCGGGTTTACTTAACTTTACTAGTTTTGCCATAAAAGCAAGTGAATACGTTACAGGGGGTGATTCTGATTGTTTCTGCTTTTATGCGGAGAATTAACGTAATAAATGTTAATTATAGTTCATTTCTGTGGCACCAGTGATGGCTGGTGGATGGAAAATATGGGGGGCTGTCAGTGTTCTATATAGTACAATGCATTTATGTTCATTTTAATTAAGATGTCCAAAAACCAAAGCAGTTAAGTGTACTTTTTCGTCAATGTGCTTGATTTTAAACTCAATGGATCAGAGTTTCACACAATGGAGGAAGAATTAACATGCTGAAATATCTAATTAATGACTTTAGTAGAAGCTTAAAAAAAGAAAATAATAATGTTCATTATTAATTAAATTTCAATAAAACAACTCAGTTTGAAATAAAAAAAAGGAGAAATCCCTACATCCTGAAAAAAAAACCTCTATCCCTTTTGATTAAAAATTCCCTACACTGTGGGATAAATTCCTCAACTATACCAACACTGATTAATCACAGCAGATAATACTTTTCCTACTTTGCAGTTCTGGCTTCTTTAGCAGCTTTTGAGTGGTCTATGATGTATGGTGCGGTAAGAGGGGATAGCTAGTTGCAGGTACTGCCAGTAACTACCCTCAGTTAAGAAAACATAATAGTTACTAAACGTTGAGTTTTCTTATTTACTAGTTCTACATTACTGAATATTTTTGTTGTCTAATAAGTTTAGAGTGTTCATTATAGGATAGCATTGTTTTTATAACAATTTATTGTATTATTATTACTAATAAGAGAATGTTTTTTTCATGGCTACTAGTTCCCTCCCCCACTCGGCAATGTTCCCTCCTGCAGACACCAAGACTGCTACAGTTATCAAAACTGAACTGTAGCAAACAGGTTAGCAGACTTGTACAAATAAAAACATGAAACATGTCAACAAGCTAGTTAAAAGCTGGGACAGATAATGATATAGAAACAAGGCCCTAGATATGAGTTGAAATTTCTACGTATGTCTACATAGGTTGAGCCTTTATGGAGAGAGAAAATACTTTGAAGGCTATAAAGCATAATTCATCTCCTTAATTAGAATTTAGTTATACAGACCTATCAAATGTAGCCTGTTATAATAATCCATAAAAATAAAAAATTAATATTCTCACCTTCATTGATATTCTTTTTGCTTGAAAGCATATGGTACTCTATATGAAACATAATGAAAGCTTAGCTGCTTGTTATTAAATGTGCACATCATTTCACTTTCTTTTTCAGCTTTTTATTTTCATTAAATTCACAGTGATCAACTTTTATAAGATTCATGATGTGTTCCGTTAAGGTATTATTCAAAATTAATATAAAATTATGGAATATTCCCCTGAAAGGTCCGTCTCCTCAACTTAATTAATCATTTAACTGTAGCGCTTTCGGGACTTGTCCCATCATCGACAGGATTCAAAACTGGTGTTTCACTGAAGATCTGGTAGAGGGGGTTGCATGTATTGGGTTCGTTTTCGTTTATCAGGCTGTCGTTGTTGTGAGCTGCTTTCATGATTTCCATCTCTTCGAGTAAGTTTATCTTCGCTGGATTATTTTCTCTGTGCATTACTGTTAGGGTGTTTTCAATATTTAACATGCGATGTCCTTCATGGATAACGTGTTTTGCATAGCTTGATTTCCCTTCTGCGTGAATGAAGTCTTGAAAATGTTCTTTGAATCTGATGTTAAAACTCCTGTTTGTCCTTCCTATATAAAATTTGTTGCAGTCCTTACATGTCAGTTTATAAACTCCTTTGCTGTAGAAAATGTTATTTTCTTCAATGTTGTTGTTTATTATGTTGTTTAATTTGTTATTGGTTCTGTATGCTATTTTTACGTTTTTATCGGCTTTCTTTAGTGCATTGGCTAATTTTGTCGTTTCTTTTCCTGTGTATGTAAGTGTTATCCATGTGTTCTTGTTGTTGTCAGATTCTTTTTCTAGTTTAGTTATGTTGGTTATGTTTTTTTTTACGAGCTTATCTATGAATTCTTCATTATATCCATTGCTTTTTGCCATATACTTAATGTAGTTGAGTTCTTGGATATAATTAATTGTCTTTGCTTAATAAATTCACTGTGGCCATTATGATTTAACATAAAACACTTTTTTGAAATTTAATTCCAAATTGTAAAAAGAACAAAACATTAATTTGTAAAATATTGCTCGTGAACTCACAATTATTGTGAATAAATTCATTATTGTCTGTAATTAAAAAATGAAACTGTTTTAAATCTATCAATATTACAGAACAACCTTTATGGGATATTTGTTGTGTGTTTGAGTTGAGCCGATGGGCACACATTACCATGGCAACCGTGCATGCACTTCACTTACTTACTCACTGGCACTATCGAACCCATAGGTTCATGGTCACGCGGACATAAGCTCTCCATACATCCCTATCCTGAGCTAATGCTTTCCAATCATACCCTGTATAATCTACTTCCCTCAAATCATAGTTAATGTTATTCTCCCACCTCATTCTTGGTCTACCAACTGGGCGTTTTCCCTCTGGCTTTCCTACAAGAAGCTTCCATGCGCGTCTTTCATTCTCCATACGCGCAACATGTCCTGCCCATCGCAGTCTACGAGACTTAACTGTTCTTATTATATCTGGCTTCCTATAAAGACCACGTAGTTCATTGTTATGTAGTCTTCTTCATTCACCTGTTTGTTCATCTCTCTTTGGTCCAAAAATTGTCCTATGTACTTTATTCTCAAATACTCGTTAATCTCCTTTCCTCCCTTAAAGTAAGAGTCCATGTTTCGCACCCATATAATATAACTGGTAGAATAATAGTTTTATATATTTTCAGTTTAACATTTTTTGAAAGAAGTTGGGACATCAAAAGTCTCTGCAATGCATAATAACACGCATTTCCAGAATTGAGCCTATGTTTAATTTCTTTGTGCATCTCATTCCTATTTGTGATTATTATTCCTAGGTATTTGAATTCAGCCACTTCCTCAAAATTTCCCTCATTTGTCATTAGCTGTCCATTTCCATTATATAATGTATTTCTACGTGTGACCATATATTTAGTTTTATTGATATTTACTTCCAGTCTCAATTTCTTAGTGTTACTCAATAGTGTGTGCGTGTTGTCCTTTAGTATCTCCTCGCTATCGACCAATAGTACTACATCATCAGCATAAATTAACAGCTTATTAATAATTAGGCCTTCCTCATCCTCTAAAGATTTGATGGCATGCTCTAGTACAAAATTAAATAGTAGAGGAGATAGTGCATCTCCTTGCTTCAACCCATTCTGGATTTCAAAAGTGTCCAAAAACTGTTTGCCTACACGCACCCTACTATTTGTGCCATTTAGACACATTCGTATACTAACTTTTTAGGAATTCCAAACTCCAGCAGGATACTATGTAACTTCTCCCTCTTAATTGAATCGTATGCTTTTTTTGAAGTCTACGCACTCTATAGAAATAAGTAGGTAGGCGCGAGTTCTAATGCTCTCCATAATACCAGTTCACACATCCGTGAGCGTCACATTGGTTGAGTCATAACCTCTCCTTTGTTAGGAGTTACTAGACCAAGTTTATTCAGTTTGCCCATATATGTCAGGGGTGGCATGCGATCAACGTACCGACCCAATGAGAAATCTAGCAGGCAACTAAGGTATCACTAGGATGTTGAGATGGGTAAATTTTGCTTAGAGGTCTTTTTATTCAGGCTTAAGGATCTTTTACGAGACTGAAAATCTTCAGACTAGGGACCCACAGTTTAAAGTCCCTCCCGGAGAACTTGCTCCTTGGATTTTTCCATACAAAAAATCCATCGACCCCGGCCAGGTTTTAACCCGGGACCAGAAGCAAGGAGCATAACACTAGTCTACCGCGACCGACGTCATATTTATCTAGTCTATAAAAATTCAGCCTGTGTATGTGCTCGCAAAACTCGAAAAGTTAGTCAATCGATTGACTTGAAATTTTAACACAATGTTATATTCGAATAAGCGCGCATTTTTATACACGGCGCGACATAGTTAATCGTGGTTTGTGTTTTATCGGGCCATATTATGAACTGAATAGGAATAGAAAAGTTATTTTCTACTTTTGTGTGTGTAATAAATCGTTGGAAATGATTTGTTGAGTCGTTGAAAAAATGTTAGATAACCATAGCAATGCAATGTTGAATTCAATATTCATTTTCTCGGTGATTCTACGTTCACCAGAATACTTTTATTTGCTTTCCGATCATTTCATATCAGATCGAGCCACAGCGAAGAGTGGCCGGGTTTAGCTAGTATAGTATAATTAGTTAAAATATAACGATCCGGGCTAAATTGGAGTCATCGTCAAACGTAAAACCAAACAAAATTGTTCGTAGGTTCTCAGTTTACGATTTTTTTAATATACAGGGCGATTATGCAAGAGCATTAAAAATTAAATAGGACATAGGGGATGCTCCACTGAACAATTCGAGGTAGGAAACCTAGGGCCCGAGAAGCCAGCCTAAGGAGATATGGAAGTTAACTTATATATTGCAACCCTTATGGGGCTCGCCAAATATTTCAAGGGGTTCGCCAAAACTTTTACATAATGGCGGGTTTCGAGGAGGTTAGGTCTATTATTGTTTCCTTCATTTCTGCAGCATTGTAATCTTAATATATAAAAATTACGTGTCACGTTGTTTGTCCGCGATGGAATCCTAAACTACTGAACCGATTTTAATAAAATATTGCACACTGTGTGCGGTTTGATCCAACTTCAGAATTAGGGAAGTTTATAATTAAATTTATAGCCGCATTATTTTTATTGCAAATTATTTATTATTTAACAAAGAGTTATAATTATCTGTGAGTTCCATACGATTGTAACAGATGGCCGTGTAAGGTAATTGGTTTATTATTTAACCAGGTGGCTGTGCTTTTTGTTGCAACCGCGAATTTCAATTAAATTTGTTACAAATATTGATTATTTCATAATTTAAGTGTGTTTGTATTTATTTTATTTTTGAATATATTAACAATAATATTAACTTCGTGTGTAAGTATTAGTTTTAAGTAATCTGGCTGAAAGACAGCAACTTAATTTAAATTTAACTGGACCGAGAAGGTACTTTGAACGTTTTGGCGAATAAGTTCTAGAGACCATGAATGATAAGATATCAAGTGAATTTCCGCAAATTGGTATAGGCCTATGTGACATAAATCTTACATTTAAGAAGAATGTCAATTTAAAAACATATGAAGGTCCTAAGGAACGGAATAACAGAATTGTAAGTAAGTCTTAGTTATAATAATATGCCTAATATTACAGAGACAATCTCCATGCCTCAATTAAATGAAAAACAAGATGACTATAATATATTACAAGATGGTATTACTATACAGAGACTTCTTGATGATGATGAGAATCCAAACTGCCAACAAGTTCGTAAAAAAAAAAACAAATTATAATGAAATCAACAAACCTCCTCAAAATATTCCATCAATAAATGTATATAATCCTTATGATACACTTATGGATGATACTGAGAATGGAGACAACATAAATTCATCTCTATCAACAAAACCACTTCCACATAAACCACCACCCATATTTATACCGGGTGTAGTTAACTTACCAGAACTAAAAAAATTATGTAAACCAAAAACTTTCTGATTTAGATTTCTCACTTAGTTTACTACAACATAATTTAACGTATACCTTAGCCACAGCAACGCGTGGCCGGGACTTCTATATATATATAACAAAGTCGGATTAGTTACACTATTTATAACTCAAGAACGGCTGGACCTATTTTTATGATCTTTGATTTGTTGGATTTGTTTCCGCCCCGAATAGCAGATAACTATTAAAACATCGGAAAAATTAAGGTAAAAATATTTAAAGGCGATACGACGTTCGCTGGGCCAGCTAGTATAATAATAATAATAATAATCTTAGTACATTCGCGAATTTAGGTCATTTGTTGACCTGTTTCGGCCTCAAGAGGAACACCACCCATAAGTATTTTGAGGTGGACATCCTAAAATAATAATAATAATTATTATTATTCTTTTAACATTAAATGAATCCTAATTGTCCCGTCTTGCATATGTCTAACATCGGGAATTTATCACATTATTTTCACAATAAATTAATATTTACCGCGAATGCCTGATTTACAGTTATGTAACAACATTAGGAATGCATTCGATTTCGCTACAACTAAGCCTACACGTTGTGTAACTTAAGCCGTAACTAGAGTAACTTTAGGTTTTAACCATTAAGGGTTAAGTTAAACCTTTTGCTTGGAGTTAATGTTATGCATGACTACTGTATGCATATTTTAAAGTCAGTGGTTCACCCAACTCAGTTCGTTGTGGAAAAATGTTTGGAACCGTTGGTCTAGCATTACTATTTTTCAAGGATTTCATTCAAATGAACAATCCAATGTGAACTATTTAATTGTATCCATAGCAATACAGTATTATAGGGTGGCAATGTAACTTTAAACCTCGGTCTGCGCATGCTCGGAGTCTTAGCAATAAGGTCCCCTGCCATAACTGCTATTAACCAATTACATTCTTTCTAATGTATATCGTCCGTCTCCTACTGTTTGCATTCCCTGGTTGTGAGTGAAGATAGTAAATCACAAGAGGGAAGGAGGGAGTGAGTGACGTAATGTAAAGGCAGGAGATAGTAAGTACAGTATACGCCTTTAAGGTTTTTGTTTAATTGCCTAGCTATAATACTATATTCCAGCCGCTGAGTCTCCGGCCCTGATGTTTTCACGACAGTGTTGCCGATATGGATATTCAATGGGAGGGGCCGCTTTATGTACCACGCACAATATCAAACCATGGCGATTAGCAGAAATACAGCCGACAACATCGTAGCAATTTGAAACCTTACTAGCGGCGTCAAGAGCAGTGATTGTACATACTGCTACTTTTTAACACAGTTTACTGTCTGTTAAATTTATATAATAAATTTGGGAATTTTTAACATTATGATGTTTTATTAATAAGAATTAAATGAATCGTGAATTCTTCTTACCTCATACTTCTATGTTTTTTTTTAACACAGCACTGCTGTTAACCTCTTCTAACTACAGTCCAGCCGCTGGATCTCCGGCTAGGTTGTGCGAGGGGTAAAAAGAAAAACTCGTCCTCTACTGCCAACAAGTGAATAGTTGAATGGAATTGGACGTCTGTCACAACCAATCACTCCTCTTGACGCAGCTATAGCGTGCTAGTAAGGTTTGAAATTGCTGAAATGTCAGACGTATTTCTGCTAACCGCATACATAGAGCGGCCTCTCCCACTGAATATCCATATCGGCAACACTGTCGTGAAAACGCCAGAGCCGGGGACTCAGTGGCTGGACTATACTAATAGCAACAACTAGGCCTACTGGACCTGTTACTATGATTATGCCTAAGTCCATTCGACGATGGTGTGGAACCAAAATTTTATAATAAGGAACGATATGTTAGAGGCCATTTTGTAATTGATGATGTTAATATTAGTATTTTAACTATTTGAGTTCACTTCACATTTACACACATCGTTCTTAAAACTTAAAAAGCTAATGAGCCAAAATAAGTCACAATAATTTTATATTTGTTGTAGCGTTTATTAGGTTGAGATTCGGTTAGTTAGCTTTTAAACATCTTTTCATTTCAACGATTCAGATTGAACTATATCATTGGTTGACTAGTAAATAATAAATATTAAAGAAAAAATAAGTATTATTCCATTCCATTGACGCGGTTTAACCTCTCGCCTTATAGGTACTTTTACGTGTCACACGTCACCCGGGCCTTACAGTGACACGACCTGTCGGGAGAGGGATTTTAACAATGGATTACGTACATACTTTTTTGGCCACACAAGGACATGGAGGACCTCTCCGAATGAGTGATCAGCTCAATATCAGGAACTCTTCCGAGACAACACAACATTAAGACAAATCACACCATTCACACAATTATTCATACTAAATTGCGAATATGCTGATGATTATGATGGGCGGATGATGTTTGGGGACCGTTTAGGACATTTATCTTACACGTAAAGAAAAATCATCACCCAGGACCTTGTCACGACCGGGGATCGAACCAGGGCCCTCTGCATATGAGGCAGCGACGTACCCCGAGATCACAGCAATGGACAAAAATAATTAATATTTAACTAACTAACTCACTGGTACTATCGAACACACAGGTTCATGGCATCGCGAATATAAGCTCTCCATTCATCTCAATCCTGTCTATGAAACTTGTTCTTATTACATCTGGTTTTTCATAAAATCATAAAAGGGTATAATGAATAATATATTTAAGACAAAGGTCCTGAACTTAAATTTAGATATATATATATATATTATTGAAACAAAGACTACACATGTTAGAACAGAACAGAATATGTAACTTAACAGTTATTTTCAGATAAATTTACATATGTTTTCAGATGTTTAAATAATTTGATTTACGACTCTCAAAATACAGTACTTACAGTCTTCTTGTACTTCAACAATTGTTTTGGACAGTGTACCACAAGGTATACACAACACTTTATCATCTGTTGTAAGAGCGTCATAGATAGAGTTATCCACTACCGAAAGTTTTGCAGATAACGATGAAGTACTCGAAATCATTGTTTTTTTCATCTGCATTAACTGTCTTTCAATTGTAGCAAAATACTAGGTCAAGCTCGTATTATAACACACTGAAAATGGTCAGAAGAAATCAGAATTTTCCACACTTAAGTTCGAGCACCTCATTTGTGATCTATCCTGACATTCCTTACTCCACCCTAGATTAACAAAGCACTGGAAAATATTGTTTTAAAGTGTATTCAATTTTAGAAGAGTTGTATTTAACATCAGTGTATAAGGAGCATTGAGGTAAGAGAGAGAGAGAGAGAGAGAGAGAGAGAGAGAGAGAGAGAGAGAGAGATAATTGAGAATTCTGTCTACTTGCTGTGCTCCCAGAGAAAGAAAGTCCCAAGAAGGAATGCGGCTGATCCGAACGCCATGCCAGTGTAGGTTGTATTGTACACTTTTAAAACATAGTTTGGGAATGTGCTGTAAGCCTAATTATAAACTAATATAAAACATACAGCCAGTGGCGAGGCATGAGATTGGGAAGAAGGGAAGCTCCATAAAAAAAAAACTTTACCAAAAAAATTACACGATTATATAAAAAAGAGATGTTAGACATAATTCAATTATAGTTTTGCCGAACTGTTTCAACTGTTACGTGATGAAATGAGAGTTTGTGTGTTTTGGGCTTTAAGAAAATTATTAAAATCCTCAAAACCTGTCTTATTTCAAACGTTATTTACAGGCGAAAACAAAAGACAGAGAAAACGCCCAATTGGTAAACCAATAATGAGGTGAGAAAATAACAAATCATTATTTGAGGGAAGTATATTATACAGGGGATGAATGGAAGACATTAGCTCAGGATAGGGATGTATGGAGAGCTTATGTTTGCGCGGCCATGAACAGTGCCAGTTAGTTAGTTTAAACATTAATAAAAGTTGCACACAGTTATTTTATTATACCAATCCATTAACCTCTCACCGTATAGATATCTTTATCTGCCGAACGCCACCCGAGCCTTACAAGGGCACGACCTGTCGGGAGAGGAATTTTTATAATGGATTGCATGCAGATTTTCTTGATCACACAAGGACATTGAGGGCCTCACCGAATGAAGGAATATTTTATTAGGGGTAATTATATGTCAAGTGTCCTAGGGGTCCCCACTCGACCACCTCAGATTTTTTTTCAAAATCTGTGCATATGTGCACGTGCATTTGTTAGGTTACTGTGCAAAATTTTGACGAGTTCCAATCTAAACGCAATTTTTTCTCTTATACTGGGAATTGACAACGTATATAAGAGAAAAATTTGGATTTAGATTGGAACTGGTCCAGATGGCTCAATTGGTAGAGCATTGGCCTAAAAAGCCAAAGGTCCTGGGTTCGAGTCCCAGTCTGAGCGTATAATTTTTCTCTTCAAATATGATTTATCCATCATTGATATGTATGCAATGAATAATAAAAACATCGAAAGAAGCCGTACTGGCTTTATAATGTAATGTAATGTAATGTAAAATTCCCAAATATCTTCTTAATAAAGAAGCCGCCACTTGCAAAGATAGAAGCAAAATTTCATAGCATACGATGCGCAGTAATTGACAACGTATATAAGAGAAAAAAATGTGTTTATATTGGAACTGGCCCAGATAGCTCAGTCGGTAGAGCATTGGCCTAGAAAGCCAAATGTCCTGGGTTCGATTCTCAGTCAGCGTATAATTTTTCTCTTCAAATATGAAGCAAAAGCTGTGCTGTAACACGCCGATACGCGGAACAGCTAGGGTAATTTAAGGCTATTTTAAATACCTTAGATGGAAAATGACCTTTTTACTTTTTAATGTCTCTTGTAGAAACAACTCTTTCCCGTAGTATCACTAAAAATAAGATCAGAAATGATAGACATATTGAAAACTGGCTCTGAAAAAAAAAATTATTTTATTTTATTAATTTTTTTTTTCTCAGAAGGAGAGTCAGTAAAATTTGAACGATTAAGTCATAGAACGTAATACTGGTGCAGTATAATGTGGACCAGATTGTTAGTTGACAGCCTGAAAATCAAGGTCCTAGCTGCTTTTGCCTTATAGTAAACGTTGGTTAAAGTATGGCATTAATCTTTTGTATCGAACTTTGCAAGGCACTTTCAGACCAAATACCATAAGTGGTAATAATTTCCAAGCAATTTGAATGCTATAGTTGCATTCAGCACCATAAGTTGTACTAGTATAAAATAATTCAAGGTAATAAACACTACAGTTGAAGCGCAAGGTTATATCAAAGTTGACCAAATTCATTGTGCCCGCGTGCTTCATGACATGACATAGGTCCACTTAGGTGGCCCTGGCTATCGAGCCACTGCATCAATCGAGCCAAAATTTTGCACAGTAACCTAACAAATGCATGTGCACATATGCAAAAATTTTGAATAAAATCTGAGATGGTCGAGTGGGGACCACTTTTGATTTTAGGATACTTGACCCTTTGCAAAATAACTTTGTCACAATTTTCAATTAACCAGATGTGATAGAGAAAAAGATATCCATTTTCGAATTCAGCACGGCGAAGTTAATCAAACACGCATATTTCCATTTTTACCGAGTTTGTTTTTTATCAGGCCTCTTAATGCTTTTTGGAAATTGGGTAATTATGACATACATAATTCGTACTTATTAAAGTTGACAGTAAGCAATTATATTAAATGGTCTTATCTAAGGGGAAGGCCAAGTCGTACTTTACGTCGTCTTGACTACATTGTAGTGATAAACGATAAGAAATACAATGTATGCCTAAAGCATTTTACAGTATGCATGGTGTGTCCGAAAAAAGTGTGCTGTTAATAAAACTACTTCGACTGGAACTTTTGTCTTTGAACAAAGGGAGAAAAGGAATCAGGTCGTAAAGTGCAGGATGACAAAGAGACTAAAGTGAAAGAGCACATTTGCTAATCAAGTAAATATAGGCTCGCAAAAAGCCTTCACAGCAAGTACCTTCCAGTTGGATTAAACCAGTGATCAAACGGATAACTGTTTGGCCGGATACCAGATATCAGGCCAACCTTGAAGCCAGATATCCGGCCGAACATTGCCGATTGGCGCATCGTAATAAGAGAGCTCGCATAGGTCGTTCACGAACAATCGGGCGGACTCGGGTCTTTTCGTTCATGAGCGAAGTTATAGCAAGTGTTTCGTTGACTTGTTGATTGATTGCAAACACGATCATTTGAGCTTATTAAAAAACGTGTTATTGTAGTTGAGGTTATTATAAAAGTATTTTTATAAGTAATTCTAAAAAGGTTTAGCGACGAAAAATGGCAGTATCAGTTCATCTTCAACACCGTCTAAAAAATGTAGGGGAGAGGTGTCTGAGGCGGCTGTATCTCGCGAAGCTCATGGCACGTATTCGTATTGCTTAAATGAGGGAGAAAATGAAAACAGCAGTTGTCAGTTTCACGAAAAAAAAGAAAAAAGGATTGATACTTAGTGGTCAGCTAATTCTACGCAATGCCCGAACTTAACAAAGTTTGCCAAAATATATCTTTCAGCACCTTGCAGCATCGTATACAGCGAAAGACTTTTTTTCTGAAGCTGACCTCTTAATGCAGAGAAATTGGTATTCATTCACCATAATTTGTCCTTAGTGCAGTACGAGTACTATTTTTTTTTGTGAAATGAAAATATGGTGATTATATTTGTTATGTGGAATAAATAAAAGTGCATACATTTTACATTTCGTATATTTTAATCCGGTATCCGGCCGGATACAAACCTATCAGGTATCGGCCGGATAGTAAATTTAGGTTGGATATCGGATAGTACCAGATATTTGTTGCATCGCTGGATTAAACATTAAATCGCTGTTTTCAATATACTTGGAATGGCTATATGAAAACTATCCAGGAACAGAACCCGTCACCATGCATTGTTATCGCGATGCTTTTAATTCAGAATGTAATATCGGATTTTAACCTCCGGGCAGTGACATGTGTAATTTATGTGATAAAACTTACATTTCTGTAATAATCCTTTAAAAATAAGAACCGTGCCTCTGCTGATGAAAACATAAAGAAACTTGAAGATGAGAAATCGTTGAACCTCATGAAAGCCAAAGATCCGCTACGTCTCATAAAATCTTTTAAAAAATTATACCGATGAAGGGGTCCTGGCTCTAGTATTTGGCCTACATCAGGCCCTCCCCACCTGTAAATTGACCACTATTCAATATCCGCTCTTAAGGTACGTACACATATTCGCGCCGCGAACACGAACGGCGCGCGCGCGGTGCGTGTTATGTTCGTCGAAATGATTAATTTCAACGAACCTCCTGCGATCCATAGGAAACCCACAAACCTTCAGTAGACATTTTGCAGAACAGGTGTAACCAACCATGTCTATTCCCTTTCCGTTCTCCCGCTTGTCTGCATTCTTTCCCAAAAATAGGACTTTTTTTTAAATGACGCGGGACAAATTGTTAAAAATCGGGACTGTCCCGCCAAAATCGGGACGTCTGGTCACGCTTATTACTTATTACATCTTATAACTTTATTTATACTTTTTCAAATATTATAGCATTAAAGGAATTTAAAAAAATATATGATTTGTATATATAGCCTATGTTTAAAATTATTAAGAATCTATCTCACCATAACATGGCCTTAATTTTTAATAAAGATGTACATGATTATTATACTAGAGGTTGTACTTTATTGCACAAAGCTACTAGTTTCTAAAAAAAATGGTATAAAAGGGATTCGTTATGCATTAATCAACCATTACAATAACTTACGTATTGAATATCAACATTTCACGAATGTTAAACATTCTTCTAATTGTATTAAAAAATATTTTTTCTCATTGCTTTCTTAGTTAATTTTGTTAATTTTATTATTATTACTATTATCCTGTTTAAATATTGTATTTATATGTGTGTGTATATATATATATATATATATATTGTGCATCTATAGTAGTTTGTATTACTTAAACTTATGCCTGAATTTGTTTTCTTGTTTTTATTGTTAATTGTTTTATGGCCATTATTTTTTATATTGCCCCTTAACATGAGCAATCTTGCATCTATAGTAGTTTGTATTACTTAAACTTATGCCTGAATTTGTTTTCTTGTTTTTATTGTTAATTGTTTTATGGCCATTATTTTTTTATATTGCCCCTTAACATGAGCAATCTTGCTCTTTGGGGTCTTTGAAGAAATAAATAAATAATTAGTAATAAATGTGTTTATATATTGTATTGTTTTGTGATACTTCATACATAATATTATGAAATGAACGTCTTAAATAAATAATGTTTTTTAAATAATTCTAATTTATTCATACAATTACAGTACACACGAAAAAAAACACATAACATTGAAAAAAAAAAGGCATCTCCTTTCAATGATTTTTAAAAATGATCCTTATGTTGAGGATCCCACAATAATTGCTTGCTTCTATAAATATCAATAAGTTTTAACATGTTTTCCTCTGACCACTCCATACTGAAATAATAGGTGCGCACCGAAAACAACGAACCTCTCAGGTACCCGTCCAAATCTAAACAGCGAACCATCAAAGTGTTCGTGGAAAAAACCGACAATGAGTGGATCGTGGTGCAAGACGCGCGCGCCGTTCGTGCGCACCTTAAAACCCCGTCCAAATCTGACGAACATGGTGCGCGCGCGCGGCGCGCAAGTGTGTACGTACCTTTAGAGTGATCCTAACATAAACAAACGCCAATTATATCCTTCCGCCATTCGCGCCACAATTACTGTCACATTGACAGGGAGCACGTGTGAAGTATATAAGACATGTGGTCGTTGAATGGGGTAGATTACAAGAAAGCTGGTGAAATTTTTCACTGAACTTGTGAAATACATTTAAATAACTTTTTTTTTACCACTAGCTAACCAAATATTGCCAGACTTGTGTTTTAAAAATTTAGATGGCGACACAGCACTCGACACATTCAGCCATTCAGAATTGACTGAAGCATGACTCAAATGTATCATCTATATATAATAAACAATTTTAAGTTGTAATTATTTATTAGGTATATTTTAGAATATTTTGTATGTTTTGAATATTATTACCTTCATTCATGAAGAATAACAAGTATATTCAGAGGACATATTTTTAATTTACTGAAGGAAACTACTTTTTCGAATAGTCATTGCTTCTACATCGTATGACGGTGTTAAACAATGAAAAGCGAGAAGGTCACATGGTTTTGTTTTGATGAGGATCACTTTAACAGCGGATAGCCTTCAGTATCCAGTTTTATGAACGGAAATTTTGGACTTACGTTTGACAGTATTTATACTGGTACAAGAAGAAAATAATTGACGAATTAAAACATTAATATTTAAAAGTATGAAATACAATTCAGAGGTAAAGTAAAAGTTTAGGTAGTAGAAATAAATAGGAAACCATGTTGGAAATAGTTCTCTTTTGTTCAATAAGCCCGGGAAATTGTGAATACATACCGTCACTTGCTACAGACGAGCATCATTGTAGGCGGAGTGAGTGGTGGTATGGATATTTGAAAATGATCCAATGAATAATTTGTAAAAAAAATCTTGAAAACAGAAATTTGTAATTGAGTTTTCGGTAGGTGCACGTGACAATTCGTAGCCCAAAGAATGTTTAAAGGGGAACGCGAGAGTTGACCTACCACGTGAGGACCCAAGTCTCGCTCTCACAAAAATATTGCAGCCATCAACATGGGAAGAAGCTTCAAACAACGCGTCCGGAGTTATGCCGCAGATAAAATTAGTACATTTCAACAAAAATCTGGAAACAATTAATTAGTTTCTGTTTTAAGTTTTCAATACAAACAACATATTGTTCTAGTTCGACATTAATTACATTTAATTATTGGTAGAAAAAATGAGGAATCTGTTCTACCATGCCACCAAAATAAATTCAAATAAAAATGGTAAAATACACAATTTATTGTTACAGCATATTAATAATTAATTGAGAGAGGTAGGCCCTTGGCCTAACAGCCGGCTGCTGACCTTACATCCACATGCGTTAGTCACAGAGGTACAGGGCAAGTCAAAATGTTGTGCAGGTTTTCAGAAATTTATTATGTGAAATGTAATGAACATATAAATATCGTGAGACATATTGTATGAAAGGTAAACTCTCAAAGTTTAGTTGTCCACTTCTAAAGTTCCGCGTTCACCCGCAAGATGTCAACAGCAGAGCAGTAAAGGAAAATGGCGTTGACTGGGGATCAGAAGTCTTTCTGTGTGCTTGATTACCATGTAAACAACTCTGTGACTAGTGTTCAACGACATTTCCGTACCAGATACGATAAAGACCCGCCGGATGGGAGATCCATTCGTAAGTGGTACACACAATTTAGGGATTCAGGCTGTATCTGTAAACGAAAATCGACTGGCCGTCCGTCGACGAGTGAAGAGACAGTCGAACGCGTTCGCACATGCTTCGTGCGGAGTCCACAGAAATCCACCTACCGGGGAGCGACAGAACTTCAACTACCACAAAAAACTGTATGGCGGATTCTCCGGAAACGTTTACAGATGAAACCCTACCACTTGCAACTGGTTCAAGCCTTAAAACCCGCCGATTATGCTTTGCGAGCGTCCTTCTGTGTTTTTCCCTGGGGGTCCGTTTACGGGCCCCAGCTGTGCTCACAACAGCAACAGGGCGCGTCCCCGGGCGGCGGATAGGGGAACGGTCGGTGGTTTGCTTGCACTCCTCCCGGCTAGGTCCAGACCGGACCCGCGGGCCATTTGTGAGGTCGTCAGGACTCGAGCGACCTGATGCACTACATAGCTCGTGCTGTCTCACTTCAGCAACAAAACGCGTCCCCTCGGTGGCGTAGTGGGGAAAAGGTCGGTGGATCTGCTAGTCAGTCCTCCCTTCCAAGTCCGATGGACTCGCGGACCATAAGTGAGGTCAACAGGAGAGGAGCGCACTGTTGTACTAAAGCTCATCGCCCCGTGCCCACAACGGGGACAGCGGCCGTCGTGGCGAGGCGGTGGGAGATTGTGGAGTTCCGCCTGCTCCCTTCTCTTGGTTTATCCCGAGGACCTTTGTGGGGGCACCATGGGAGATGAGCTCCCTGGATGCCTACATTGCTCAGTGGGCTGCCTCACAGCAGCTACACGACTAGGCCTAGTCTTGCGAACGGGCTGGATGGGACAATACCGGGCGTAATGCTGGGAATTACCACCAGGTCAATCTCGGTAAAGGAGGAAGCGCGGTCTTTGGAGGAGGGCTTAGCGCCGACTCTGGAACCGAGTGACCCAAAGGACAATCTGTGAGGTCGTCAGGAGTTGAGCGACCTGACGTACTAAAAGCTCAGGCTGGACCCACTTCAGCAACAAACACGTCCCCAGCTGGTGCACTGGGGGAAAGATCGGTGGATCTGCTAGACAGTCCTCCCGGTTAAGTCCAAGGGACTCGTGAACCATTAGTGGGGTAGGCAAGAGTTGAGCGCCTTGTCGTACTAATTGCTCATCTGTTGGAGCTTGCGAGCTCCGTGCTGGCCCACAACAGCTGCAGAAGGCGTCCCTGGGGGCACACCAGGGCTCGGCTCGGACCAGTCCAGCGGGGAGCTACTGTACTGGTTCCTGGCTTGGCCTACGGGCCCGTCGACAAACTGTGGGGTCGCCAGGAGATGAGCACCTGGATGTACTAAAAGTCTCACACTGTTGGGCTTGTAGCCCTAGCCGGTCTCACAACGGCTGCAGGACACGTCCCTGGAGGCAGAACAGGGGAATAGTCGGTGGATCTGCGACAGCAGTCCTCCCGGCTAGGCTCATGGAGCCCGTGGACCAACTGTGGGGTCATCAGGATTGAGTGACCTGATGTACTATGTAGCTCATCAATTGCCCAGAAGTGCAAACTCCAACACTCTCTCCCTGGAGTGTTGGTGTAAGGACCGAGAACTTGAACGTGGACGCGAAGTTAGGATAGGGAGGACTAGAACTAGGACTTGGGAGTATGGTCATGACGACCGAGGTATCCCAAGGGGTGGACGGCAGGGCCTAGATGTCGTCCTTCTGTGTTGATTTTCTCGCATTAATGGAAGAGAATGAGTTCCATGAGAGGGTAGTTTACAGTGATGAAGCGACTTTCCACCTTTCAGGAAAAGTGAATAGACACAATGTAAGGATTTGGGGAACTGGTAACCCCCATGCAACTCTGGAACATCAACGCGATTCTCCGAAAGTGAATGTCTTTTGTGCCATTTCCCATGCAAAGGTTTATGGGCCCTTTTTCTTTCATGAACGTACTGTGAACGGACATGTTTTCCTTGATATGCTACAACAATGGCTCCTTCCGCAGCTTGAAGCGGATAGTCCAGATTTCATTCTGCAGTTGGATGGTGCCCCTCCACATTACCATGGCAGTGTTCGAGACCATTTGAATACGGCTTTACCACAACGCTGGATAGGCCGTGCATCTCAGGGTGATCAACAATTCATTCATTGGCCACCTCGTTCACCCGATCTAACCCCGTGTGATTTCTTCATGTGGGGTCTTGTAAAGGATCATGTTTACGTACCACCACTTCCAACAACACTGCATGAACTGCGTGCCCGCATCACAGCAGCCATTGCTGATATCGACCGCGGACTGCTACAGAAAGTTTGGCAGGAGATTGAATATCGGCTTGACATCTGTCGTGTAACAAAAGGCGCTCACATAGAACATCTGTGAATATTTAAAAAAAAACTTTGAGAGTTTACCTTTCATACAATATGTCTCACAATATTATATGTTCATTACATTTCACATAATAAATTTCTGAAAACCTGCACAACATTTTGACTTGCCCTGTAGATGATCATCCAGCCAGTGTAGGGGTAACATGTAGTCACCATTTCAGGTCCCCAGGCTGTTATAGCTGGTTTTCTCAACCTGGATCCGCTACTGGGAGGGCACCGATCCCTTATTGGCCGTAATTTCATGAGAAAAGTTCTTCCGTCATGAGACTCGAACCAGCGCAAGTCCCATATATATATATATGTGTGTGTGTGTGTGTGTGTGTGTGTGTGTGTTAAATTTTCCCCCAAAATGTGAAAAATGCCTTAAAATATACAGGTGTCCACAAAGTCCTACTACCAAAACAATGTAACTTAGCTCGGAAACTATTTGAGATATAGACATGCGGTTTTTTGCTATGTATTCTAAATCTCTCAAAGTTTTGTTTACATTTGTTGCAGATTGTGATTTAAATTACAATGACGAGACCTAATGAAAAGACCCAATGTGTATGGTGGTATTCTGAGTCTGGTAAATCACCAGTAACTGTTCAGCGAAATTTCCGCCGGCAGTATGGAAGATATCCTCCATCCATAATTAGATGGGCCGAGAAATTTCTAGCGACTGGCGGTGTAATGGAGTGGACGACCAGGTGTGAGCCAAGAAACTATCGACAACACGCAACTTGCATTTCAACTCAGACGTCAAAAATAGGTTCGTCGTGCTTTACGGGAACTGCATTTACCAGAATCAACCATTCATAAAGTCCTCCATAAGCGGCTACATATTCAAGCCTATAAAGTGCAAATTATGCAAGCTTTGCTGCCAACTGACTTCCCTCGGCGTGCTGAATTTGCTAATTCCATGCTGCACGCAATTGACGAAGATAATGAGTAGCTGCAGAGGTTGATGTTCTCTGATGAAGCCAATTTCTTTGTGTCTGGACATGTTAACCGCCATAACGTTCGGATATGGGGGTACTGATGATTTACCAGACTCAGCATACCACCATACATGTTGGGGCTTTTCCTCTGATGTCGTCATTGTCGTTTAAATCGCAATCTGCAAAAAGTGAAAACAAAACTTTGAGTGATGTAGAATACGTTGCAAAAACCGCATGCCTCTGTCTCAAATAGTTTACGAGCTAAGTTACATTGTTTTGGTAGCAGGACATTGTGGACACGCTGTAGTAAGAAGTTGAGCTCAAAGTAACCTACAATCACTATATTCACAATGTAAAATGTGTATTAGTCATTGCTCAGATAGTACAGTTAAACTTATCATAAGTAATGCCACGAGTGATTTCCAAATTATCGATAAATTCACGACTCACGAAGTGAGGAGTGAATTTATCTAGAGAATTTGGAAATCAAGAGTGGCATTTGTTAGGACTATTTAACGAATAAAATTAAGCTGTTTACTCACAAATCATTATTTAACTATAGTTATTTTAAAATATTTATATATTTAATGTAAACGGTGATGTTTGAAAACAAATGAGAAACGATAGGTACGCTTCTACTGCTTCTTTTGTTTATCACTGCAACCAGATCATACTATTTATTGCCAAAGGAACGCAATATTGTAAGGAGGAGCTTTCTTTAATATGGTAATTATAACACTGATAAATATTTGGTGAAACACGACTCTGATTGGTTGTAAAACAGAAATCATTGAAACGTGATTGGTCATTGACTCCCATTTGGGGCATGAGTTAAATAGTCACTAAAACCCGTTAACAAACTAACGTTAAACTAATCTAGTGTACTAACTCGCTCATTTCCTCACCTTAACTTGCCCGTCTAACACTAACTTGCGGGTCATTCCACGTCAAGTGCCCTAAAATAAAAAAAATGCCCCCACTCGACCACCTCAGATTTTGGTTCAAAATGTATGCATATGTGCACATGCATTTGTTAGGTTACTGTGCAAAATTTTGACTCGATTGATGCAGTGGCTCGAGAGCTAAGGCCACCTTAATGGACCTATACCATGTCATGAAGTATGCAGCACAATGAATTTGGTCAACTTTGATGTAACCTTGTGCTTCAACTGTAGTGCCTATTACATTGAATTATTTTGTACTAGTACAACTTTTGATGCTAATCCAAATATAGCATTCAAATTGCTTGGAAATTACTATACCCTATGGTATTTGGTCTGAAAGTGCTTTGCAAAGTTTGACACAGGAGATTTATGACATACTTTAACCATCCTTTACTACAAGGCTGTCAACTAACAAGCAGGTCTACATTATACTGCACCAGTATTACTTTCTATGAGTTATTAGGTCAGATTTTACTGACCTCTCTTCTGAGTATAAACTTAAAAATTGCACATTTTTAGCATTTTTCAGGGCCAGTTTTCAATATGATTACTATCTCTGATCTTATTTTTACTGACACCCTGGAAAGAGCCCTTTTTTGCTACAAGGGACATGAAAAAGTAAAATGGTAATTTTTCATATAAGGATTTTAGAAAAACCTTAAAGTACCCTAGCTACTCGGAGTACAGCTCATGTTACAGTGCTGGCTGCTGTTCTGTTGGAGAATGTCATGTTACTTCGGATGCGATTTTTTGTGTTACTGTGATGTCCAGGTACACCTGTGGGTTTCAAACTTCTGGAAATTTCATGTGCAAGTATGAACTACATGGTCTTTATAGGAAGCCACATATAATAAGAACAGCTAAGTCTCGTAGACTGCGATGGGCAGGACATGTTGCACGTTTGGGGAATGAAAGACTTGCATGGAAGCTTCTTGTAGGAAAGCCAGAGGGAAAGCGCCCAGTTGGTAGACCAAGATGAGGTGGGAGAATAACATTAACTATGATTTGAGGGAAGTAGATTATACAGGGAATGATTGGAAAGGATTAGTTCAGGATAGGGATGTATGGAGAGCGTATGTACGCACGGCCATGAACCTACGGGTTCGATAATGCCAGTGAGTAAGTAAGTAAGTAAGTAAGTAGGCCTACAATTGTTTTACAACACAGGCACCAGAAATTCCTAGAATTTTCCATGATATTGTATAGTGTTATCCAGAATTCTATTATAAATGTACACTATCTAAGATATTATTTGTGTACATGCAGTTTGTCAATTATCATTTGTGCTTATTACGGTCGAATGTTTACTTTTTTTTTACAAATTGGCTAATTTATTTTTTGTCAATTGCTGAATCAGGTCAAAGTCAGAACTTGCTACTTGCATTCAGCACCAAAAGTTGTGCTAGTATAAAAGAATTCAAGGTAATAGACACTACAGTTGAAGCACAAGGTTACATCAAAGTTGACCAAATTCTTTGCACCGCATGCTTCATGATATGGTATGGCCTCACTAAGGTGACCCTAGCTTTGGTGGAACCACTGCACCAATCGAGCCAAAATTTTGCACAGTAGTCTAATAAATGCGTGTGCATATACTGTATACACAAATTTTGAACAAAATCTGAGGTGGTCGAGTGGGGACCCCTAGGATACTTGACGTGTCCTTGCCCATTTTCTCGCCCTTACTTGCCCACTAATGTAGGTGGACTCTTGAGATAGAAAACCCTGATTTGTGAGCAAATATGTTGGGGATTGGCTCCAGTGGGAACATGTGTTATTAAATTGGCCAACCTGACGCTAAAAGTCTCTTGTTCTGCGATCGAATATTTACTGGTGGCACGGTGGCATAGAATAGCCGAAATAATCGTTAAGATTCGGTAAATTAAAGTTATTTAGGCTAACGTTACAAATAATATCAGTGAGGAATAGTTGTGATTTTAGGCTGGGAATAATTTAAAGTAAAATACAGAATAACAAAAACCAACAACATTCTTCATTTAAAAGATCTTCCGATCCTAGGACATTTTCCGCATTGACAACCCTGAAAATTTGAGTTTTCAATTGCAAAAATATACCGGCTGAACAACGTTGCAAACTTTTACATTCATAACATTAAAACATGGGCCTCTAAAATTTACGTGTGGGTTGAAACTACAGCTAGACGTGGATAATGTGAAATAGCGAGCTGTGTTTTTCATTTGTCAAACATCGATGATTGCATTAAAAGAGTAACAATGTTTAGCATTAATTGTTTCGAGCAGAATAAGAATTTGAATTTAGTTTTGGCAAGCAGAATAATAATTTGAATTTAGTTTTGGCCAACTTGTCTTTAATCCACCAGAATAAATTTGACAAAATAATATATATTTTTTATGATGACGGGTCATTCCTATCTTCCTTGTGACCGGGACATCGGGCACGTTGAGAAAGAGATTCGACATACCACGACGTGTAGGCCTACTCCAAGAATCGTTATGAGTACTTCATTGCAAAATGTCAGAGAAAACCATTCGCGGTATTACCAGTTACGCAAGATTTTGTTTCGGACTACACCCTTCTTAAAAATATATTACAAAAATCCCAGCCAAATTCAATGATGGTACTATATTATAATTCACCGAAGAATACAAATGGGTTGTACAAAGCCCGCCGTAAGCGGGCGTGCAAGGTGTGCGTCGCACGCGGGCGGCAAATTGGGTGATCGAAATATATAATAAAATATATTTAATTGATTGATAAAAATATTCAAAGTTATAAGACCCAGCTAAAACATAACAAATGCCATCGTGTGGAGAATGAAACCCGTACAGCACCGGCGCACAATTACTATTGTACATAGCGTTAATATTGCAATCTATTGGTATCCACAGAATTAAGATGCGAAACGTCTATCGGAGTTCGAATCGCCCGATGGCACAAGGCGTCCTGGCGCACGAAAATCAAGTACAACTTATCTGACCCGGTAGCAAAAATCATAACTACATTATTTAAAAGAAGATTGGAGCAGTTTCGTATATAACAGCGCCTCTCTTACTGGGTCAAATAAGTTTGTTACAATCGTCTCACTATGATGGTTGTCCGTTTATATAAAAGCGGGTGCCGCGCGACAATGCTTGACAATGATTAACATGCGGAATTATTATAGTGGCTGTAGTCGGAATATTTGTATTTAATTATATACATATATATAACAGCTGCGGGGAAACAAAGCGAGTCGCTGGAAAACCGTCATAGTGAGGCGATAATACGCAGTAGCCTACCCATAGTCGTGTTCTATGGCAGGGAGGTCTTGCGAAATTAGGGAGTCTCCTAGTCACCACCACCCAGCTTTTTTCTCAGTCTGGACTGTTGTATGCATTCGAACAGAGCTATCGCACATTAAACTGTAAATATTTTTTGTTAACAGTTCTCTCTTCTGGGATAGGTCAATCTAAGAATAATTCATAATATTTTTAATTTTTAGTGTTATTATATTTCAATGTCCACCGCTGTGGTCTCGAGGTAGCGTGCTGCCTTGTCACGCAGCGGGCCCGGGTTCGATCCCGCTCGGGACAAGTTTCCTGGGTGAGGTTTTTTTCGGAGTTTTTCCTCACCTGTAAGACAAATGTCAGGATACTTTAAGGCCCAAACGGTCCCCGAATATCATCTGGCCATCATCATCATCATCATCAATATCATATTCATCTCATTAGATTAAGTTTAGGTTTAAGGCCTCTCCTGGCGCATCATTACCCATCAACATCGCCCATCATATCATTGGGGGCAGCGTAACCTCGCCTACCAGGCGCCCCAACCTCAGAAGTGGGTTACAATACGCCAATGTTAGGAGAGAATACCTGAAATGTCGAATGACAAACAGGTGATATTGAACAAATATATATATATATATATATATATATATATATATATATATATATTTCAGTGTATCAGTGTAAAATATAGGAGCAAAAATCGCAATTGTGGTATCTATCGGCATATATCAGTAGCTACTGTTCCTAGTAATTGTCTGTTAGTAGCATTTATAGAATGAAATCTTACAAAATTAAAATAAGTTACGACTCTGGGGGCAATAGGTACCCAGAACATCCATAATTCTGATTATGGCCAATGAGAATGACTTAGAAGGGTAAAAACCTAAGAAACGACTTCATCTGTTTATAGATGAAATATTTTCTTTAAATTTAAAAGAAACCAACCTCAGATACAATTAATTAATTTAAAAAAAGAGTAATTGAAATCGGTTCACAATTTATTGGCGAACATGTCGTGTAACATACAAAAAAAAATACTCTTTCTTTTAAGCCGGTTAAAAGTAGAGGAGGTACCTAATACCTAACATCGTACGATTTCAAGTGGCGTGTATACGCCCTACAAAATAAAGTTCTTTTGAGTTTGGAGTTTTGTCGTATCGCAGTAGATATTAGCTTATTTGTTTCTTGGCCTGACCTGAATTTATTGTATTAAAAAGTTTTAAAGATTCACATTTACCGTTTACTAAAAATTTCAGGAACCTCAAAAAGGGAAAAAAACTTTCCGGCACGCAATTTCGACAGCAATAATGAGAAAAAGAGGCGCTTAAATTAAAATGTAGAAATACGTTAATTAAACGCTATTTAAACTGTTAAATGTGTATATTATTTAAATGTGTAACAATCATGTAAATATAAGACTAAATTAGGCCTACTAAGTGCCGGTACCTGCCATTTGTTATGAAAATATTTGATTTGTAAAGTATTTATTTTCTGTTTTCATACTCTTATAAGATAACACTAAATAGCCTTTCTGTTCCCTTATTCACGACGACTCGAATTTGATTTGATACTTGGATACGGATAATTTTTTTATGCTCCAAGTTGTCATTTCGACATTTCTGGTGGTCTCTCCTGGCATTGACGTAATAGTGACCCACGTCTGAAGTTGGGGCCCTAGAAGGCGGAGTTACGTTACCCCGATTGTATTATGTGTGATAATTGATAATGAAGCTCCAGGAGATTTCTTAACCTAAACTTAACTTAAATTCCATACCATGGGCAACTACAGGAACGATTCCCTTTAAGGAAAAATTCCTATGGTTTGACTAGGAATCGAACCCGGGACTTCATGAACAGTAGTGAGAAACGCTGACTACTAACCCACGAGGCAGTTGAACGGATTGGACGTTATCGAACCCATTCGGGAGCGTTCCACTGATTCGCGGATTCCGAGCTCAGCGTGAGTCGTACATGGAACGGCATAATCGGTATTGCACGCGGGCGTACAAATAGCTATAGCGGCGGGCCTGGTTCTACATCCACAAAAGTTACAATTTAGACATCAAATCTGCAGTGAAACACGTCAGCGTGCAGTCCACAGCGTATTTAACGTGCAGTCAATTACACAATTCAAGACCCGTGACGCTATTAACAACGCCATCAGGCGACTTCTATTCGAAGTATTTTTGACGAAAATTTTACGTTACTTTTAAGCGGTATAACTTAATTTTTATTTATACTTCAGTTTAACATGTTGCAAACCCGGACAAATTTATTTACAATTAACATTTTCCAGACTGAAACATGTGAGATCACCGGATCTCACCCCATATGATTCTTTTCCTTTGGGGTTTTGTAAAAGACAGAGTCTATGTGCCTGCTAACCTGCCCGAGTTGAGAGACAGGAATCGAGAAGTTATTCCTACCATCAATCCAGACATTCTTATTAATGATGTTTTTATTATTGATTTAACATTTCTCACTGAAAGATAAATTATATTTGAAGAGAAAAATTTTCGCCTAGACCGAGACTCGAACCCGGGACCCTTGGCTTTCCGGGCCAAGTCCTCTACCAACTGAGCTACCGAGGCGAGTCACGATTTAGACGCAAATTTTTCTCTAAATCGTGACTCGCCTCGGTAGCTCAGTTGGTAGAGCACTTGGCCCGGAAAGCCAAGGGTCCCGGGTTCGAGTCTCGGTCTAGGCGAAAATTTTTTTCTTCAAATATAATTTATCTTTCAGTGAGAAATGTTAAATCAATAATAAAAACATCATTAGAAGCCTTACTAGCTTTATAAAGTAATGTTAAATTCCCAATAAATGTCTTCTTAACTAAGAAGCCGCCATTTGCAAAGATAGAAGCAATGGTTTCAAAAGCATTTGGTGAGAGGGAATTACAAGTATATAAGAGAAAAATTTGCGTCTAAATCGTGACTCGCCTCGGTAGCTCAGTTGGTAGAGCACTTGGCCCGGAAAGCCAAGGGTCCCGGGTTCGAGTCTCGGTCTAGGCGAAAATTTTTCTCTTCAAATATAAAATATTAATGTATGAGAATAATTAGCCTACATGTTGGATGTGTGTCATGTGACAAACGGGGCTCACATTGAACACCTATGAACTTGTAATGTAAACTGTAGATGATATTCTTTTATTTAACATGAGTTTTTTTGTTGTCATAGTTAGTTAAAGTATAATTCAACACCTTTAAAATCGCTATATTTTTTTTTGTACACTCAGTATTAACTTTCAGTCCATTAAAATTCATGCCATAGTTAAAAGGTTATTTTGCGTAATTAATCAACCAGTTGTATATAATCATGAAGAGTATTTATTAACTTTGTTACATCATACATATAATCAAACATAACATGATCATAGCAGATGGATCAGTATGTCCATAAAACACAGTACAAACAATATTATTTTCATAAAATTGTCATAGTGTTAATTAAACAGGAAGATCTTATTCCAGACCAAAGAGCGACCTAATAATTCCAATATAGTAGTCTACATCAACTCCATAGTCTTTGAGTTTATCCAGCAGTTCTTGGTAAGCAGGCAGGTCTCTTAGTTTTTGTATAAGTCCCTGTAACAGAGATAAAGACAATGAAGAATTATAAAATACAAAACAAGGATTGAAAGTGAGGTTTCATAGATTAGTTGAGATGTTTACTGCTGAAGCAGACCAGACTAGAATTTCAAAATCAGTTCAGAAACTATTCTCGATACTTGTGTGTATTCTAATGTCACCCACTGCACTTTATGTGCTTCCAATTCTGCGCTGGGCGGATAGATGGTGTTAATGTGGTCTATTTTTAATTTATGCACCACTTCAGCAGACCATTTTATGTTCATGATGTATTCTTGGTATTGTGTGCAGTGAGGAGGTAGGAGGAGTATATGTTTATGTTTGTGTAGTGTAAAAACTGTGTTGTGTGATGGTGATAATGAAGAGAAGGGAAAAGGTGAAACCCAGTGCTGGCTTGTAGACTACTCCTATCAAAAAACACCAATGGGGCCACCAGACTTAACGTCTCCATCCAACGGATGAAGTCAACAGTACCACATGCCATCTCAACATATGTACTGTGAAGAGTTTGGAATTTAATGCAGGAATCTAGTACACAATCTAGTGATTAAAAATTGAACACCACCACTTCTCCTGACCCCGAGATTGAAAATGCTCAATTAAATTAATTTAAATAATTATAATTTTTAACCCTACCGGATATTGAACCTGGGCCCGCTAGCCAGTAAGCAAGCATGTTATCACCTGGACCAGCACCTTGGACTAGTATGAAATCTATTCCTGTTCGTCCCATTGTGGGGAAATGGATGCTTCCCTAGCAGGAAGTTTCTTAACCACACTAAGTTACCCTCATTTCCCTACAGATGTTAGTGAGGGATATGTAGTTAGTACTTTGCTTCAAGGCAACATGTAATAGGAGACCAAGGTATTACTCGGATGGATGAAGATTGAATAAATTTTACACAGAGGCCTTCTTATTCAGGCTTGCTGTTCTTTTACAAACCTGAAAATCTTCATACTCAAGACTCACAGCTTAAATTCCTTACCAGAGGATTTGTCCCTTGGATTTTTACATCCTAAAAATCAATCAATCCCACCCAGGTTTGAACCCACAACCTTCGGGACTAGAGGCAAGGAACATAACCACTAGAACACCATGGTAGACTATAGTATGAAATAAAAAAAACTATATTTATTTAAGTGTTTGTATTTTGAAGTTATTTTATTCCTTAATAATTGTCATGAAAATTACCTGGAATTCATCTCCACGGATTGCATCATACAGAGCTTTGAAGTCTTCGCTGGTTTCTAGTTTCTCGTCAAAGAGGGCCTTGAGTTCATCAATAGGGAGGACTGCAATAATGTCATCAATAAGTCCGTTGAGTCCTGTACCTCTTCGAGCGCTCCTTGCTCCTCCATATGGGTCAAGACCAATGAGGGAGTGAATTGTGTTAATGAAGTCTGTGACATCCAGACCATGTTCTTTCACGAAGTTGATGAACTGGAAATTAAGTTTAAAATATGTTGGTAATTTGAACACAAAATAGATAGCAAGTAATACTATGAGGTAATTGTTCAGAGAAATTTAATTAATTGTTTACACCTTTCCTCATATTTTGCTGTCTTACCGTGGAAGATTCCTTTGAAACATGTCCCAGGTGGAATAAGAAAATAAGAGGTGAGGTGTAAATAACCGATTCAATTTCTTTGTTAAGCATCACACTTATTGTTATTGTTTTATATTGCTTAATTTCTTCTGTCCGGTACAGCCAATATCATAACAAAAATAAAGGAAAACGAAACAAAAGTGCAAGCTAGGACTAACTAACTAACTAATTCACTGGCACTATTGAACCCCTAACTTCATGGCTGCATAGATATAAGTTCTCCATACATCATTATCATGAGCTAATGTTTTCTAATTACCCTCTGTATAATTTATTTCCCTCAAACCATGGTTAATGTTATTTCCGTAGCTCATTCTGGGCCTAACGACTGGGCGCTTTCCGTCTGGTTTCCCACAAGGAATTTAATGCACCTCTTTAATTCTCCATTTGTGCCACATGTCCTGCCCATCACAGTCTAAGAGATTTAACTATTCTTATTATATCTGCTTTCCCATAAAGATCTTAAATAGTAAGTGTCTATTACTGCATGTATTTATAATAGCAACAGCCATATAACTTAACTGTAACATTTTATTTCAGATTCTTTAGATTAATATATGAGTAATAATTATTTTGTTAATCAGCCTAATAAAAACATATGATAAGGTGAGCATGTTAAAAATTCCTATTAAATTAGACATTTGTTGTTTCTATTATGTATGCTGTGTTACTCAAACCAGTTTCTGAGAACATTCCACAAATAATATTAATAATTTTGTTTTGTGAAAACAAATTTAATGTTGGTGTTATCAATGTTCCTATGGCCATTAAGTTTCAATAAGTTTACTTACATTTGTGAATTCGGCTTGACTTTCGAGAGTTGTAATAATTTCATGGAATTCATCAGACTGGAGGTAGGCCAATGCTTCCTGTACTTCAGCATCATTTGCGAGGTAGTCAAGGGCAATAGAGAGAATCTGATCTAGATCAAGGAGGGCAAGGAAGTCATTGAGATCATCTTGAAGGTTTCTTGTTGGTGCAGCTGTAAATAAGATGTGACACATCAACATTTCATCTACAGTAGTGATTCTGAATTTCATCCTAAAGAGATGTTGCATGAAAATGTTATGAGGGAAGAAATTAATCAGAAGGAGTGAAGACGAGGTTGGAGAAAAAGCAATTGAAATGGTTTGGACATGTGGCCTGGAGAGGACTGGGTATTAAAAATGAAGGGAAAGAGACCTATAGGGCAATTAATACACACATGGGATAACTGCATAGAACAAATGGCCTGAACACGAGAAAACACACTATGGCAGTTGAAGTGGATGAAAGAAACAGAAGAAGACTTCATCGATACTGTAATGTTAACATAGGGATGTTGAAGACAGAATGAAGACATTAAATATTTCATCATTTCATATTGAGCTGTATGAAATGAATAATAAAAACATTAACAATATCAACTCACCAACATATAACATATCAAAATGGCTTAGCAATAAATTTAAAGGTATGGAAAAATTTGAAAATTTAGCAGTAGAAAATTCTTACCAATTAGTTGAGAAATTAGAAAATGTAGAAATAGAACCTTCAGAAAGATTGGTCTCATTTGATGTTACTTCATTGTTCACAAACATCCCGACTGACACAACTTTGAAAATTTTAGAAAAATGGTTGAAAGAAAACAAATTAGATGATGATAGCGTTAAAGAATACATAAAACTAACAAAATTATGCTTAAATCAAATGTTCTTCACCTTTCGAGGAAAATACTTTAGACAAAAATCAGGACTTGCAATTGGAAATCCATTATCACCATTCTTAGCAAACATGTTTATGGGGAACTTTGAATGTCATGTAACCAAAGCACATCCTTTGATGTTTAAATTTTGGAGAAGATATGTAGATGATATCATAGCAATAGTAAAACAGAAACAATTAGAAGATGCCATTATACTGTTAAATATTCAAAATAAAACAATCAAATTTACAATGGAAATAGAAAATAATCATGAAATACCATTTTTAGACCTTAAATTGATTAGGAATGAAGAAAAAAAGAAAATAGAATTTGGAATCTACAGAAAAGAAACTCACATCGACAATTATATAAAAGCTACTGGATTTAACCATTTTTCACACAAACAGGCAGTATTTAATAGTTTAACACACAGACTTGTGAATGTCCCCATGAGCAAAGAAAATTACAATAAAGAAAAAGGACACATCATAAAAATTGTGAAGGATAATGGTTTTCAAGAGAAGATGATACACAAGAAAATAAATAAATTCAAAAAACAAAAAATCATTAATGAAAGTACTCTTCAGACAGATAAAAATATAGGCAAAAAAATTCAAGAAGTTCACATACCATCCTTTAGTATTTGACAAGTTTCAAAAAATTTTCAACAAATTCAACATTAAATTAGCACCGAAAAATGATTACAGCTTAGGTAATTTAATAAAAACCAACAAAAATGAAAAGATTGAAGACTGCAAAAAAATCGGGAATTTATCAAATTAATTGTAAAGATTGTGAAAAGATATACATAGGAAAAACAAAAAGGAATCTAAATACAAGATTAAAAGAACATCTCAGAAATGTTAAAAATGGAGAAACTGAAAAATCTGCAATAGCTGCAAATGCCTGGTCAGAAAAACATAGAATAGAAACCAAAACAAAATTACTTAAACAATTGAAAAAACCGAAGGAACTCACAATTTGGGAAAAAATTTACATATGCAAGAATGAAAATACAACTATGAATTTTGAAATACCCGGTTATAAGGAGAGAGGACTGATTTGGAAATTCTTTGGTCGGCCACCAGATGGCGCAGAGGTCAGTCTGCAGGATAGAAAGCCGTTGGACTTCAGTTGTGAACGTGACACAGCATTGAGAATGTCACAAAAGATGTGAAGAAACCCAGGGTCTGCTATGAATTATGAAGTATGAGGTGAGTGAAATAATAAAAAATAAACAATATTATATTAAATATTTACTTACTACCAACATCATCAGGGACTCCAAAGAGTGCTCTAGCAAGTGAAATGTAGTGGTCAACATCAACTCCATAGCCACGAAGTTTGTCCAGTACATCTTGGTAAGCAGGCATGTCCCTCAGTTTTTGAAGAAGTCCCTACAACATATGTAATTGAAATTTGTATAATTATGAGAAATGAATAAGCAGAATAATAGAAAGTAATGCCTAAAGCTACAATTTATTTAATAGTCTGTAGGAATCAGGATATACCATTTAATAATTGTAAAAACACAATGTATATCACATATTATAAACATATATTAAAATATGAGCCACAACATGGACAGTAGCATAGAAGGATTTAAGTAGAATTCAAGGAAGAAGGATGTACTTTTAAGAAACATACTTGAAAAAAATAGAAGAGAGAATGCAGAATACTAAAGTATGAGAAATTTTGAAAGTTGGATATAATGAAAAATTATAGAATAAAATGGTATGACCATGATAAAAGAATGAATACTGGAAGGATACCAAGATAAGTATTGGATTTTAGATTAAGAGAAGTTGGCTGAAATATGGATTGAAAAGGACAAGTAAGAGGATTATCAAGAAAAGAGAAGTAGAATGGATGTAAATAATGAATGGGGACGTACAGAATGACTGAGATAGATGTACGCTATTGTACAAAACTAATCCTTCAGAACTGAGAAACGAGACTAGATGTAGAATAAAAAAATACTGATACTTAAAATTGTAATCGGGGCTGAATGTCTAGGTATAATTTTAATAAAACTCAACATTTCAAAAATTGAGAAATAGTCATGAAAAAATTCAATGTTATATGTAAAAAGAAAATTATGTAATTATAAAAAACAAGATTTTATCAATATTTTAAATTTTTGAAACTTACTTTATTTTAATTATTTGTATTCTTTAGTTTTATAGGTAATCTCTTTACAGAAAATTTTCAAGAGAATTTAATTAATGTTTTATGATTACCACTATATTTACCTGGAATTCATCTCCACGAATTAGGTCATAGAATGCTTTGAAGTCTTCGCTGGTTTCTAGTTTTTCGTCGAAGAGGGCCTTGAGATCATCAACAGGGAGGATTGCAATGATGTCATCAATTAGTCCATTGACTCCTGTTCCTCTGCGAGCGCTCCTTGATCCATCAAGTCCAATGATACCGTTAAATACTTCAACAATGTTTGATGCATCTACACCATGATCGTTCACAAAGTCGATGAACTGGAAAATAAATTTGATACATTAAAGCTACAGAATGAAAGTGAATAGATTCTGATTATGAATTTCTTTTGGTAACA
This sequence comes from Diploptera punctata, assembly GCA_030220185.1. Taxonomy (NCBI): domain Eukaryota; kingdom Metazoa; phylum Arthropoda; class Insecta; order Blattodea; family Blaberidae; genus Diploptera; species Diploptera punctata. The sequence goes on along the minus strand of JASPKZ010003868.1, from coordinate 1,048,236 downwards.
AGTGAAGTAAAAATGTCTTGTGTTCATTAGGAACGAGAAAAGTATTGGAATGTATGTTAATTATACCCCCCCTGTAGACACCAGTTGTTGTAGCTGTCAGAAGTTCAAAGATCCATTAATACCACTATAAGTGGCTAACATATTCCATAGGTTCAATAATTACAGAATTTACCTACTTAAATATCTTTTATCCCTTTTCTAATAAGAAATAAATTTAATTATATGTATATACATTTAAAGATATAGGAAGTATACTTACATTTTTGAATTCTGGTTGGCTTTCTACAGTTGAAACAAGCACGTGGAACTCATCAGACTGGATGTAGGCCATGGCTTCCTGTACTTCAGCATCATTTGCAAGGTAGTCGAGGGCAATAGAGATAATTTGGTCCACATCAATGAGGGCAAGGAAGTCATTGAGATCATCTTCAAGGGTTCTTGTTGGTGCAGCTGAAAACAAGATGTTACACATCAAGATTTCATCTAGAATAGTGGTTGTGAATTTCATTGTAAAGAGACGTTGCATGATAATGTTATGAGGGAAGAAATTAATCAGAAGTCGTGAAGATGAGGTTGGAGAAAACACAATTGCAAAGGTTTGGACATGGGGCCTGGATGATTGTGGATAGAACTGGTTATTAAAAATGTAGGAAAAGAGACCTGCAGGACAGAGAATTAATACACACATGGGATAACTGTGTAGAATGAATGGCCTGATCATAAGGAAACACAGGCTGTGGTAAGTAATGACTGTGGATAAAGGAAATGGAGGAAAACTTCTCGACACTGTAATGATAAGAAATTAATGATGAAGAATGATGATAGACATTTTAAATATTTACTTACTACCATCATCATCAGGGACTCCAAAGAGTGCTCTGGCAAGTGAAATGTAGTGGTCAACATCAACTCCATAGCCACGAAGTTTGTCCAGTACATCTTGGTAAGCAGGCATATCCCTCAGTTTTTGAAGAAGTCCCTACAACATATGGAATTGAAATTTGTATAATTGTGAAGAACTTGATTTTTCAGTTATTTTAATTTTCTGAACCTTTCTTAATTCAAGGATTTGTATGTTAAAATTAAAATATTTGGAAATTAAAAAAAAATATTAAATGAATATTTATAAGTTTGCCACTATATTTACCTGGAATTCATCTCCACGAATTAGGTCATAGAATGCTTTGAAGTCTTCGCTGGTTTCTAGTTTTTCGTCGAAGAGGGCCTTGAGATCATCAACAGGGAGGATTGCAATGATGTCATCAATAAGTCCATTGACTCCTGTTCCTCTGCGAGCGCTCCTTGATCCATCAAGTCCAATGATTCCGTTAAATACTTCAACAATGTTTGATGCATCTACACCATGATCGTTCACAAAGTCGATGAACTGGAAAATAAATTTGATTAATTAAAGCTACAGAATGAAAGTGAATAGATTCTGATTATGTATTTCTTTTGGTAACAAGTGAAGTAAAAATGTCTTGTGTTCTTTAGGAACGAGAAAAGTATTGGAATGTATGAACGATTTTATTATTAATTTATCACTTCTCATTGAAGGATAAATTATATTTTGAAGAGAAAAATTTTCGCCTAGACCGAGGCTCGAACCCGGGACCCTTAGCTTTCCGGGCCAAGTGCTCTACCAACTGAGCTACCGAGATGAGTTGCGATCTAGATGCAAATTTTTCTCTTATATACGTTGTAATATCCCTTGCGCCAAATGCTTGAAACCATATCTTCTATCTTTGCAAATGGCGGCTTCTTGGTTAAGAAGACATTTATTGGGAATTTAACACTACTTTATAGCCAGTAGGGCTTCTATTGACGATTTTATTATTAATTTAACACTTCTCATTGAAGTATATAGTAGTGTTAAATTCCCAATAAATGTCTTCTTAACCAAGAAGCCGCCATTTGCAAAGATAGAAGCTATGGTTTCAAGCATTTGGCACGAGGGATATTACAATGTATATAACAGAAAAAATTGCGTCTAGATCGCAACTCGACTCGGGTAGCTCAGTTGGTAGAGCACTTGGCCCGGAAAGCCAAGGGTCCCGGGTTCGAGTCTCGGTCTAGGCGAAAATTTTCCTCTTCAAAATATAATTGGAATGTATGTTAATTATAACCCCCCTGTAGACACCAGTTGTTGTAGCTGCCAGAAGTTCAAAGATCCATTAATACCACTATAAGTGGCTAACATATTCCATAGGTTCAATAATTACAGAATTTACCTACTTAAATATCTTTTATCCCTTTTCTAATAAGAAATAAATTTAATTATATGTATATACATTTAAAGATAGAGGAAGTATACTTACATTTTTGAATTCTGGTTGGCTTTCTACAGTTGAAACAAGCGCGTGGAACTCATCAGACTGGATGTAGGCCATGGCTTCCTGTACTTCAGCATCATTTGCAAGGTAGTCGAGGGCAATAGAGATAATTTGGTCCACATCAATGAGGGCAAGGAAGTCATTGAGATCATCTTCAAGGGTTCTTGTTGGTGCAGCTGAAAACAAGATGTTACACATCAAGATTTCATCTAGAATAGTGGTTATGAATTTCATTGTAAAGAGACGTTGCATGATAATGTTAGGAGGGAAGAAATTAATCAGAAGTCGTGAAGATGAGGTTGGAGAAAAAACAATTGCAAAGGTCTGGACATGGGGCCTGGATGATTGTGGATAGAACTGGTTATTAAAAATGTAGGAAAAGAGACCTGCAGGACAGAGAATTAATACACACATGGGATAACTGTGTAGAATGAATGGCCTGATCATAAGGAAACACAGGCTGTGGTAAGTTATGACTGTGGATAAAAGAAATGGAGGAAAACTTCTCGACACTGTAATGATAAGAAATTAATGATGAAGAATGATGATAGACATTTTAAATATTTACTTACTACCGACATCATCAGGGACTCCAAAGAGTGCTCTGGCAAGTGAAATGTAGTGGTCAACATCAACTCCATAGCCACGAAGTTTGTCCAGTACATCTTGGTAAGCAGGCATATCCCTCAGTTTTTGAAGAAGTCCCTACAACATATGGAATTGAAATTTGTATAATTGTGAAGAACTTGATTTTTCAGTTATTTTAATTTTCTGAACCTTTCTTTATTCAAGGATTTGTATATTAAAATTAAATTTTTGGAAATTAGAAAAAAAAAATTAAATGAATATTTATAAGTTTAAATTTGAAGAGAAAAATTTTCGCCTAGACCGGGACTCGAACCCGGGACCCTTGGCTTTCCGGGCCAAGTGCTCTACCAACTGAGCTACTGAGATAGAAACAATGGTTTCAAAAGCATTTGGCGATAGGGAATTACAACGTATATAAGAGAAAAATTTGCGTCTAGATCGTAACTCGCCTCGGTAGCTCAGTTGGTAGAGCACTTGGCCCGGAAAGCCAAGGGTCCCGGGTTCGAGTCCCGGTCTAGGCGAAAATTTTTCTCTTCAAATTTAATTTATCTTTCATTGAGAAATGTTAAATTAATAATAAAAACATCATTTATAAGTTTGCCACTATATTTACCTGGAATTCATCTCCACGAATTAGGTCATAGAATGCTTTGAAGTCTTCGCTGGTTTCTAGTTTTTCGTCGAAGAGGGCCTTGAGATCATCAACAGGGAGGATTGCAATGATGTCATCAATAAGTCCATTGACTCCTGTTCCTCTGCGAGCACTCCTCGATCCATCAAGTCCAATGATACTATTAAATACATCAACAATGTTTGATGCATCTACACCATGATCGTTCACAAAGTCGATGAACTGGAAAATAAATTTGATACATTAAAGCTACAGAATGAAAGTGAATAGATTCTGATTATGAATTTCTTGTGGTAACAAGTGAAGTAAAAATGTCTTGTGTTCTTTAGGTACACAAATGTACGAGAAAAGTATTGGAATGTATGTATAAATGTTAATTATAACCCCCCCCCCGTAGACACCAGTTGTTGTAGCTGACAGAAGTTCAAAGATTCATATTCCATAGGTTCAATAATTACAGAATTTACCTACTTAAATATCTTTTATCCCCTTTCTAATAAGAAATAAATTTAATTATATGTATATACATTTAAAGATAGAGGAAGTATAGTTACATTTTGGAATTCTGGTTGGCTTTCTACAGTTGAAACAAGCGCGTGGAACTCATCAGATTGGATGTAGGCCATTGCTTCCTGTACTTCAGCATCATTTGCAAGGTAGTCGAGGGCAATAGAGATAATTTGGTCCACATCAATGAGGGCAAGGAAGTCATTGAGATCATCTTCAAGGGTTCTTGTTGGTGCAGCTGGAAACAAGATGTTACACATCAAGATTTCATCTAGAATAGTGGTTGTGAATTTCATTGTAAAGAGACGTTGCATGATAATGTTATGAGGGAAGAAAGTAATCAGAAGTCGTGAAGACGAGGTTGGAGAAAAAGCAGTTGAAAAGGTTAGGACATGTGGCCTGGATGATTGTGGATACAACTGGTTATTAAAAAATGTAGGAAAAGAGACCTACAGGACAGACAATTAATACACACATGGGATAACTGTGTAGAATGAATGGCCTGATCATAAGGAAACACACGCTGTGGTAAGTTATGACTGTGGATAAAAGAAATTGAGGAAAACTTCTCGACACTGTAATGATAAGAAATTAATGATGAAGAATGGTGATAGACATTTTAAATATTTACTTACTACCGACATCATCAGGGACTCCAAAGAGTGCTCTGGCAAGTGAAATATAGTGGTCAACATCAACTCCATAGCCACGAAGTTTCTCCAGTACTTCTTGGTAAGCAGGCATGTCCCTCAGTTTTTGAAGAAGTCCCTACAACATATGGAATTGGAATTTGTATAATTGTGAAAAACTTAATTTTTCAGTTATTTTGATTTTCTGAACCTTTCTTAATTCAAGGATTTGTATATAAAAATTAAATTTTTGGAAATTAAAAAAAATATATATTTAATGAATATTTATAATATTAAATTAATGTTGGGAAGTAAACATTATGAGGTATAATCATTAAAATTCATCGGAGAACATATTGTTTAAACAACTCACCTCATAGAATTCATGCTTCCATGATATCGCGATTTCAAACATAGTCATGTTCATCTTCAGCTATAACTCCGAGTGACGAAATTCTTCGGCCGTCAACTATTCTATTGTCGCCATCTTCAGTGCTGCCATCTATGGTTGAATTTATGAACTTCGAAATCAATGTAATTTCGTTAGGGATATCAAAATTCATTGATCTATTTTTGTTTTTCTGAATGTATATTTTATTATATGAATTGACAGTTTGGGAAAAAATATACATTCAGAAAAACAAAAATAGATCAATGAATTTTGATATCCCTAACGAAATTACATTGATTTCGAAGTTCATAAATTCAACAATAGATGGCAGCACTGAAGATGGCGACAATAGAATAGTTGACGGCCGAAGAATTTCGTCAGTCGGAGTTATGGCTGAAGATGAACATGACTATGTTTGAAATCGCGATATCATGGAAGCATGAATTCTATGAGGTGAGTTGTTTAAACAATATGTTCTCCGATGAATTTTATTGAATATTTATAAGTTTGCCACTATATTTACCTGAAATTCATCTCCACGGATTAGGTCATAGAATGCTTTGAAGTCTTCGCTGGTTTCTAGTTTTTCGTCGAAGAGGGCCTTGAGATCATCAACAGGGAGGATTGCAATGATGTCATCAATAAGTCCATTGACTCCTGTTCCTCTGCGAGCACTCCTCGATCCATCAAGTCCAATGATACTATTAAATACATCAACAATGTTTGATGCATCTACACCATGATCGTTCACAAAGTCGATGAACTGGAAAATAAATTTGATACATTAAAGCTACAGAATGAAAGTGAATAGATTCTGATTATGAATTTCTTGTGGTAACAAGTGAAGTAAAAATGTCTTGTGTTCTTTAGGTACACAAATGTACGAGAAAAGTATTGGAATGTATGTATAAATGTTAATTATAACCCCCCCCCCCCGTAGACACCAGTTGTTGTAGCTGACAGAAGTTCAAAGATTCATATTCCATAGGTTCAATAATTACAGAATTTACCTACTTAAATATCTTTTATCCTCTTTCTAATAAGAAATAAATTTAATTATATGTATATACATTTAAAGATAGAGGAAGTATAGTTACATTTTGGAATTCTGGTTGGCTTTCTACAGTTGAAACAAGCGCGTGGAACTCATCAGATTGGATGTAGGCCATTGCTTCCTGTACTTCAGCATCATTTGCAAGGTAGTCGAGGGCAATAGAGATAATTTGGTCCACATCAATGAGGGCAAGGAAGTCATTGAGATCATCTTCAAGGGTTCTTGTTGGTGCAGCTGGAAACAAGATGTTACACATCAAGATTTCATCTAGAATAGTGGTTGTGAATTTCATTGTAAAGAGACGTTGCATGATAATGTTATGAGGGAAGAAAGTAATCAGAAGTCGTGAAGACGAGGTTGGAGAAAAAGCAGTTGAAAAGGTTAGGACATGTGGCCTGGATGATTGTGGATACAACTGGTTATTAAAAAATGTAGGAAAAGAGACCTACAGGACAGACAATTAATACACACATGGGATAACTGTGTAGAATGAATGGCCTGATCATAAGGAAACACACGCTGTGGTAAGTTATGACTGTGGATAAAAGAAATTGAGGAAAACTTCTCGACACTGTAATGATAAGAAATTAATGATGAAGAATGGTGATAGACATTTTAAATATTTACTTACTACCGACATCATCAGGGACTCCAAAGAGTGCTCTGGCAAGTGAAATATAGTGGTCAACATCAACTCCATAGCCACGAAGTTTCTCCAGTACTTCTTGGTAAGCAGGCATGTCCCTCAGTTTTTGAAGAAGTCCCTACAACATATGGAATTGGAATTTGTATAATTGTGAAAAACTTTATTTTTCAGTTATTTTAATTTTCTGAACCTTTGTTAATTCAAAAATTTGTATATACTATTTATTGGAAATTAAAAAAAAAATTATATGAATATTTATAAGTTTGCCACTATATTTACCTGGAACTCGTCTCCACGAATTAGGTCATAGAATGCTTTGAAGTCTTCGCTGGTTTCTAGTTTTTCGTCGAAGAGGGCCTTGAGATCATCAACAGGGAGGATTGCAATGATGTCATCAATAAGTCCATTGACTCCTGTTCCTCTGCGAGCGCTCCTTGATGCATCAAGTCCAATGATACCATTAAATACTTCAACAATGTTTGATGCATCTACACCATGATCGTTCACAAAGTCGATGAACTGGAAAACAAATTTGATACATTAAAGCTGCAAAGTGAAAGTGAATAGATTCTGATTATGAATTTCTTTTGGTAACAAGTGAAGTAAAAATGTCTTGTGTTCTTTGGGTACACAAATGTATGAGAAAAGTAATGTATGTATGAACGTTAATAATACCCTCCTGTAGACTCCATTTGTTGTTACTGTCAGATTTCTAAAGATCCATTAATGGCTAACAGAGTCCATTGATTCAGTAATTACAATATTTACCTAATTAAATCTCATTTGTTCCCTTTCTTAATATGAAATACATTTAATTACAGGTATATACACTTATAAGATTGAGAAAGTATACTTACATTTTTGAATTCTGTTTGGCTTTCTACAGTTGAAACAAGCGCATGGAACTCATCAGACTGGATGTAGGCCATGGCTTCCTGTACTTCAGCATCATTTGCAAGGTAGTCGAGGGCAATGGAAACAATTTTATCCGTATCAATGAGGGCAAGGAAGTCATTGAGGTCATCTTGAAGGTTTCGCGTTGGGATTGTAGCCCCTGGAATTATTTAATAATAAAACTCGTAATTCACTGGCAGAATAAGACACGAAATTTATGGCTGCTTGCCCATGAGCTTCCTATACATCCCTATCTTTAGTTAATATTTTCCAGTCGTTCCCCGTGTTATTCACCTCCCTCAAATCATGGTACTACAACTCTTAGTGTTCAGCCTTGCATTTTGAACAACTCACCATTCTGTTTTGTCCCTGTTTTGTCCTTTACTTTCTGTCTCCCATTTTTGTTTCCAAATTTTTCTCAAATCACTCTCCATGTCATCCATCCATCTAATCCTGGGTCTACCACATTTTCTTGTAGAGTAAAGTTTTACTTCCAGTAAATTCCCTAGGAATTTGGTTTGTGCCCATTCTATAAACATATCCCATCCATTTGATTCCTCTGGCTTTAACGTCTGGTATTATATCTATGTTATTGTATAAAACTTGTAGTTCTCAGTTAGTTCTAATTCGCCAGACTCCATTGTCTCTAGTTGGGCCATATATCTTCCTCAAAATGTTTTTTTTTTTCCAGGTGGACACACGTACTATAGTCTTTTTGTTAGTGTGCTCAAATCATATGTTATTCTACTATCTTTTAATGGCTCATCTACTGGGCTCTTTTGCTCAGGTTTTCCTTCATGATGGTTCAATGTTTTGCATTCATTCATCATTTGTGTCGCATATCCTGCCCCACTTGTCAGTTCTTATGACATCTGGTTTCTCATAAATATTATGAAGCTCACTGTTATATACTTTTCTACATTCACTGTCAGTAAGCCTGTCCTTGATCCAAAAATTTTCATATGCACTTTATTCTGAAATAATTTATTTTTCTCTCTTAAAGTATAGAATATGTTTCACATTATAACTGCAAAAATCGTTGTTTTATATATTTGGTTTAAGCTTTGGGAATATGGCAAGGATTGTAATGCATAATTACATGCATTTCCATAGCTGTGCCTATGTTTAATTTCTTTCTGCTCTTTATTTCTGATTGTAATTGTTATTACTAGGTATTTTAATTCAGCAACTTCTTCAAAATATCCCCTACTTCTTATTAAGTTTCCATTTCCATTTAATATTGTATTTCTATTTGTGACCATATATTTAGTTTGATTAATATTTATTTCTTCCAAATTCAAATACCTAGGAACAATAATTACAGCCACGAATGATGTACATAAAGACATTAAACATAGACTCAGTTCTGTAAATTAATTCTATTATGCATTAAGGACCTCGTATAGTCCCAACTACTCTATTTTTGTATTGTATTGTAAGCCTATGTTTTCCCTTTACAGAGATTTAGGCGCTCTCCCCCTACAGGGAAGAATTTGAACCATACTAGTTTAGTTACACTTGTTTTTGTATAGATGCCATTTTGAGTGGTACGTGGTCAGCATTCTGCCTCATACTGACATCTAGGAAACCAAGGTAGTACTAGGACGGGAAAATTCTGTAAATTTTGCTTAGAGGCCTTTTCATTCAGGCTTAAGGATTTTTTACGAGCCTGAAAATTTTCAGACTCGGGACCCATGGCTTAAAGTCCCTCCCGGAGGACTTGCTCCTTGGATTTTTTCCATCCTAAAAAATCCATCGACCCCGGCCAGGTTTGAACCCACGACCCTTGGGACCAGAGGCAAGGAGCATAACCACTAGTCCACCGCAGCCGACTACTCTAAAAAAAAAATTGAACTGAAAATATATACAGATAGCACATCTAGAAATCTGTGAATTTCTTGAGAGTTTTATGGATCTTATATATAAATCTGGAGCATTAGATACCGGTACACAAACATACACAGTATGAAAATGTATGACACGGAAAGTTTTTTGAGAGAAGCCAGAGATTAATTTTATTTTTCTACCGCAGCTTTTATAATAGTTATAGTTATTCTTTTTCAATGACTTGCATTTGGGATTCTTTATCCGAATTTGCTTCTTGCCTCCCAGTTAATCCACTTAGATTGTTGAATTGTTGAAGGGTTTTTACACAATCTAGCAGATGTTTCTGATCATTCTTGAATGTGATTGCCAGCGTAAGATGCATTCTTCACTTTCAGTGGCCTGTGTTCAGTCTAAATGTGGCAACTGCTTCTTTTCTTGGGTAGTTGTTTTTCCAATGTCTGCCATTTGTCAGTTGAGTGTGATGATGTGTAGATTCAATTTTACTTTTAGTTTTAATGAAACTTGATACTGTTAGGTGAATTGTGTTTTGGTCTGTACGATGCACTTTGGTTCCTTTCTTTGCCATGGTATCTGCAATGTAATTTTCAAGTAAGCCCACGTGTGAAGGTATCCATTGCACACACATTTCCTTTTGTAAGTGTTCTTATTAACTTTCTTAACTTTATTGTTAGTTAACTAAAATAGTATACAATTTAAATTTATAAACAATGAAAAAAAGCAAGATGTGTAACAAGCCTAGAAGTAAGGAGGTCAAGTTAACATTGTGTTAATTTATTATAGTTGTATAAAAATTTGTAATGAATGGATTATTATTTTTATTTATTATTAATGGCATAGACCATTGTTGGGCCATAGCCTCTCCTTTGTTAAGAGTTACTATACCAAATTAATTTTTAGTTACCTTATTTGCCCATAGATGTCATGAATGGTGTGCAGTCATCACACGGACTCAATGAGACATCTAATAGGCAACTAAGGTATTACTAGGATATTGAGGTTAGTAAATTTGCTTAGATGCCCCTTTATTCAATGAATGGATAGGATATAAGAATTATTTACTTTAAAAATAATTACTTACCAAACGCTAGCCCCGTAAACATAAAAAAGATAAATGCTGATTTCATCTGTAAAATAAAAAAAAATTATGAAATTATAACATAGCATTTTATAATTGCTTTATGATTTTGATGAATATTTTAGGAGACATCTCTACCATTTTCAGCCAAAAACAGTCTTCTGAGTTGTATATATTCCAATAGTTAACACAGGAGTTAGTTTCTGTCTGAAAATTGTGAAGTTGTCAACTGAAACATGTTCTAGGTGGGAGAGTAAATTTTGAGGTGAGGTGTATATTATCAATACATTATTGATAAATTACCTCTTAATTTTGCTTCCTTTCAATTTTCAGAATAGTAATAAGTAGTTTGTTCAAGATAATTAATTAATTTTAACAATATTTTGTAAAAGTAAATTAAGATGTTTTCAGATAATAAATAACATTTGTATAACTGGATATATATATTATATTTGAAAAGAAAAACATTGTGCCTAAACTGGGATTTGAACCCAAGGTGTCTGGTTTTATACATCAGTACTCTACCACTGAGCTATTTAGACATCTCAATTTAAACAAAATTTTTCTCTCTCTTATACAGGTATAATATTCTTTGATAAAACTTTAAAAGACATGAAATATTCATATTGTTTAGTATGAAAGAAAAATTCCTTTTCCGGATTAATTAAAAAAATGAATATTTTAAATTTCTGATTAAATTTAAGTTTATTAATTATGTGATTTGTAAAGCACATTGAGATGAGTAGTTTAGTTACTTACGGTCGCTCTTTGATGCTTCCACTGATGCCTGAACTTGGAATCCTCAGTGTTTATATACCCAACAGCAGCCACTTGACTTCTGATACTGGTTTCTCATTATCCAGTTATTATTAATATTATTAGTGATTAATCAGTTGTTGCCCAACTCTTAAGATATCACATTTAATTAATAATAATAATAATAAATTAATCCTAATCCACCTCAATGAAATAAAATGGTGATTATTTATGATCTAGTAATTAAAAATTCATCAACCTTCAAGAAGAAAATTATGAGAAAATTGTTTCAAATAAGTACCATATTATAAAGCTTTATAAAGTAATGTTTAAATTCCCAATAAAATTCTTTAAAAAAAGAAGCCGTCATTTGCATGATCGAACAACAGTTCTTAGCATTTGGCACTCGGGAATTAACAATATATAAAAGAAAAAATTGCATTTAGATTGGAGTGCTCGGGTGCCTCAGTTGGTAGAGCCTTGACATAGAAACCCAAAGGTCCTGGGTTCAAACCCCAGTCTGAGCATATATTTTCCTCTTCAAATATTTGTACCAGTATTATTGAACTTTTATAGGAAAAATCACTATGAGGTTTAATTTAAAACTGTATTATTATTTTTCCATTCTTATTTTTGGTAGACATTTTAACTACTAAGGTCATTTCACATATATTTATTTCTTTTATTTTAAAATCTTACTTTGAAATGTATGTATGTATCCCATACATCCCACATAGGGACATGGATGCTCCTTAGCGAGAGTTTCTTAACCAAGCATAATTTATTTATGCTTATTTACATACAAATGTCAGTGAGTGACATGTGGTTAGCACATCACCTCGAGGAGATGTGTAGAAAGAAACTAAGGTATTACTTGGATGGATAAAGGTCGGTAAAATTTTGCAGAAGCTTGCAGTTCTTTTGAGTCTGAAAATCTTCAGACTCGGGACCCATGGCTTAAAGTCGCTCATGGAGGACTTGTCCCTTGGATATTTGCACCCTAAAAATCCATCGACCGCAGTTGGATTTGAACTCGTGACCCTCGGATCTAGATGCAAGAAACATAACCACTAGACTACTGCGGCTGACCCTATGAAATGGGTCCTGATAGTAAAATTCCAGCCCTGCATTAGCCTTGATGAGTGAGGAAAACCAGGACAAACTTTAGATTGGTTGGCATGAACTAGTGACCTCCAGATTACTAGTCTCAAATTCTACCACTTGAGTCAACTTGTTCAGTATTATTATTATTATTATTATTATTATTATTATTATTATTATTATGGCCTCTCGCCCTTGCTGTTTATCAAATACGTGGATAGTATACTTCAAGATTGGTGACAGATGAAACACGGTTCTATTCAAATTAATAGAAACTTAAAAATAGACTCTCTGCTTTTTGCAGATGATTTGGTATTTCTAGCTCCAACAGAAAAGGATTTACTGTATTCTGCACAATTTTAATATAATTGCAGAAAGGTAAATATGGAAATCAATACAAAGAAAACTAAAGTGATGGCCTTTTGTAGGAAATACCCTACACCTAGCAAAATTGTTTTGGACAATGAAATTTTAGAATGAATAAATGAATTTAATTATTTGGGTTATAATTTAACATTTCAAGATGAAGGTGATATATCAAAGAAAATCACAAATTTCACAAAAACAAGGGCATAATTAACAGTATAATGAAACCATCTTTAGCACAAAAGAACACAAGATTATGGCTTTATAAGGTTCTCACAAGACCATTATTAAGATATGGTAGTGAAGCATGGACAATATGAAGAAGAGATAAAAGCCAAATAGCAGCAAATGAGATGTGATTTATGTGCCGTACAGCAGGCTACACAAAGAGAGACCATAAAAGAAATGAGGAAATTATGGAAGAGTTGGATGTAGAACCCATTTTTCACCAAATACAAAACTACCAGAACAACTGGAAAGCCCATCTTCAACAAAAGCCATCTCATAGAATTTCAAAAGCCATCCTTCGTTACTGCTCCCAAGGCAAAGATTGCTGGGACATCTAAAAAGCGCTGGATGGAAAATTCCTCTTTGAGACTGTAACAGACCACATGGCCTAATACTTGCATGGATTATTGATCAAGTATTCTTACTATGCAAATTTCATCATAATGTCTTCTTATCTTTAAATTGTGTTGTAACAAGGTCATGTTCAAAAAATTAACTGCCACTTTTAACTGCAACACACTAAAATCCAGAGCCAAATCTCTCATTTTAACCTACAGGGAAGTAATACACCTCCTGACTTGGTGGGTGGAATAACCCTGACAGTCTCCCCCTCTCCACATCCACCTCACACCACTCCATTCCAACGGGGATGTCCATCTTCTTCACATTGCTGGATTCTGGCTTTGATTTCTGTGCCTTGCAGTTAAAAAGGCAGATAATTTTTTGAACACGGACTTGGTACATCATGTGTGCTTATCTGGGAGAAATTTCAAGGTAGTTTTCAGCATGCAATGATTGACAGTTCCCTTGTTAGTAGAAGCAACCTTGTAATGTGAATATAAGTTCACTAATGGGCATACATGGGGATTTCAAATAGAGAAAGATTTGTGTTTGCTCCTGGATTGCCTAATTAGCACAATGGTTTGTGTGCCACCACATAAAGCTGGATATCTAAGGTTTAAATCTTGGTTTAACCTTTAAGCGCCCAAGTTTAAATGGCCAGGTAGCGGCAGGCTGCCCGGGTTTAAATGTCCACCTAGCTTTTAAACTCCTTGGCTTTTGACTATAACTTTGCTGATTTTATTAACTCATATTTTAAAATCTGTGGGGGTCACAAACATCAAACAAGGTTTAAAGTGTTAAATATTATTGTAAAATCAGTGGTATTCACGGCAAAAACCCGTAGTGATATTTTATATCATAGAGATAATTTTTAAATTCACGATAGTTAGCAAATAACTTTCGGGATTTTAGAGTGTTGTGAATCAGGTTAGAAGTGAAAAACTATACATAGATTTAGGTATATTCTCACCCTCGTTCATTCTTTTGTTTATTATGTTGCATCCGGTCAGTTTTCCCCCAAAGCAGGAAAGTTTTGAAGAAAAAAAAAACAGGTCACATTCCAACCACAGCCCTTATTCATTCACAGTTTTGTGACTCAGAGTGAAGTTTACGATATGTCTAGTACAAAATCACTACGTTCCGCTGAAATACAAGACATTCTCGGATTGTGACAATGACAAAACAATATCAATGACAAGCTACAATCAACTGACACTTACAGGTCTTGGGTTCGTGAAACTAGAATTGACAGCGAAGAAAAATGTACTCTTCCCCCTGACATGACAGAATCAGAAATGTACCTTTTTCTTGGCGTAATTATTCTAATGTGAAATGACGAGTTGTGGGATAGTAAGACACAAGAGAAAAGGGATGCCTAATAATCTAAAAATAATAATAATATTAATTCCATGGTGCGACAGGCCTAGAAGGCCCTTAGAGCCTACCATCCAGCTTCTGGCCTCACACTCATATGTGTCAGTCACAAAGGTAGATGATCATCGAGCCAGTGCATGAGTGACATGTGCTCAGCATGTCGAGTCCCCCAGCCGTTATAGCTTGTTTACTCAACCAAAAAAAAACATTTTTTCATTTGTTAGACTTAACCATTCTATACAGTTTTCTTCTTCTGACTTAATTGATGCCAAAACAATATATAGTGACTTCTGACTTAGGCTTGTCAGAGACGTATTGCAACAGGCTGATAGAACACCCTGTAGACGACTCCCTGGATAGACCTAGTATATTGAGTACAGACATTTCGTGATTTGAAGTCAACTTTAGTCAACATTGGGCCAAAACAACACATACAGACTTTCGACTTAGACTTGTCACAGACTTTTCGGAACAGGTTGGTAGAACACCCTGTAGATGACTCCCTAGTCGGTAGACATAGTATATTGAGTACAGACATTTTGTGACTTGAAGCTAACTTTAGACAACATTGGTCGGTAGCTTTACAAATACTAATTTGTTGTGTGTTCGGCGCGGGGAATCAGAAAACGTGTGTAAGTGAAGTGTAAAAGTGTGATGTCGGTTTGTGAATTGGTGATTGTTTCGAGGTTTATCACACAAAAACAAACATTTAATAAACAAATGATATCTTCACATCACGTTGCCAAGCATCTGATAACCCTGAAAAAAGGTATGTTAGAATAGTAGTATTATCCAGTATAATTTCAAGCAACCAAACAAGTCCGCCTGCTCGGAACCCATACGCTGGGTCTGCGGGCAGATTGGACGTACATTTTAAAACCCAGCATATGGGCTCCTGGGCGTTTAAAGGTTAAGCAAAAATATTTCTTAATCAAAATTACAGTGGGAAAGAACACTCTGAGGTAATATACAGTGTGATTCAGAAATATGGCTATACGTTCGATCGCATTTTATGACGAAAGTATTATTATTAAAGGAAATATGATGTTATCATTGAAAAGGGAATCCTTCAAATTACAACAATAGAACAAAACAAAACAAATCACTTACAACAACACTAAGCAAGTCGCTTTATTGCTTCAAACTGTTCGCCGTTCACATCCAAGCATAATTGGCAACACTTTGGGAAGTCATTCATTGCGTTATGATACATGTTTAGAAGAATAGCTCTAATTTCTTCCTCAATCACTAATTTCAGCATGTCGATGTTTTGAGGTTTCCAGGCATAAACTTTATCCTTCAAATAACCTCACAACCAGTAGACACATGCTGTGCGATCAGGGGAATGGGCTGGCCATTCAATGGGGCCTCTTCTTCCCACCCACCTGTTTTGCAAATGATCATCCAAAATTCCCTCACCACAATTGCATAGAGAGGAGGTGCACCATCCTGCTGGAATAAATATTGTTCATGTTCAGCACTTTGCATTACCGGCAGGACAATTTCTCTAAGGATATCACTATACTGATCACCATTAACAGTCTCATCCAAAATTTGCATTCCTAACAGTCCTTCCCATCCGATCATAGCCCAAACAATGACTTTGCTGCATCTTAAATGTGTCTCTTCGATAACATTAGGATTCTATTTAATTTTAGGAAGTTATATTTTGAGGTTATTTTAATTATATTATTTTTGGTCTGGACATCTTACCTCAATATTAATGTTGATTTGTTCTTGGACATGTTTCAAAACAATTCTCTGTTTTATCTTCAGCTTTCCCAGACTGGTTTTATTTATGTTGCATTATGTTGCACCACCTGGATGTCGATGTCAGCTCCATCCTGTGGTTGGCCAAAGAACCTCCAAACAAGGTCACCCTCCATCGGAATATCAAAATTCATAACTCTGTTTCTGTTCTTCTGAATATAAATTTTTTCCCAAATAGTCAGCTCGTTTGTATTTTCTAACTGTTTTAATAATTTAGTGTCTGAATTTATATTATGTTTTTCAGACCAAACATGAGCAGCAACTGCAGATTTTTCAATTTCTCCATTTTTAATATTTCTTATGTGTTCTTTGGTTCTAATTTTTAGGTTTCTTTTTGTTTTCCCTATATATATCTTTTCACAACCCATGCATTCAATTTGATATATTCCTGACTTTTTATTTTTATCAGTTTTTTCATTTTTGTTGGTTTTTATTAGTTTATTTAAACTGTAGTTATTTTTTGGTGCTAATTTAATATTAAACTTCTCAAATATATTTTGAAATTTATTATGTACCCAGGGGTGATATGTGAATTTCCTATATTTTTTCATGGGTGGTTCTTCTTTTTCAAGATTACTTCTGTTTATCATTTTTTGTTTTTTATACTTTTCTATCCTTTTTTGTACCATTTTTTCATCAAACCCATTTTCTCTTGCTACTTTGATTATGTGTTTTTTCTCATGTTTAAAATCTTCTTCGTTTAAGGGTAAGTTTACCAATCTATGAGTTAAACTATTAAATGCTGCTAATTTATGTCCAATTGGATTGAACCCTGTTGATTTTATAAAATTTTCCGTATGAGTTTCTTTCCTATGAATCCTGAATTCAATTTTCTCTTTTTTCTTCGTTTCTGACCAATTTAAGATCCAAAAAAGGTATTTGTTTATTGTCTTCTATTTCTTTGGTGAATTTAATGTTTGTACTCTGTAAATTTAATAGTTTTAGGGAATCTTCTACATGTTTTTCTTTAACAATACAAATTATATCATCAACATATCTACTCCAAAATTTAAACATTGTGGGATGTGCTTTAGTGATTTTACATTCAAAATCGCTCATAAATAAATTTGCCAGAAAAGGTGATAATGGGTTTCCCATTGAGAGCCCTGATTTTTGTCTATAGAAACTCCCATTGAATGTAAAAAACATTTGATCAATGCATAACGCAGTTAATTTCAAATAATCTTCTTTGATCTCTCTGTCTATGTTGTTTTTTCTTAACCAATTGTTCAATATCTCCAAAGTTTTTTGTTTCGGTACATTTGTGAATAGTGAAACTACATCAAACGAAACCAACCTATCTGTGGGTTCAATTTCCACTTTTTCTAATTTCTTAACTAATTCCAATGAATTTTCAATCTGCAGACTTTCAAAATTATTAATTCTTTTAAATTGATTATTCAGCCATTTCGAAATTTTGTAGGTTGGTGATCCAATATTGTTAATTATTGGCCTCATTTTGTTTCCCGGTTTGTGAATTTTTGGAAGTCCATGTATATTAGGGTTTCTTGGGTTGCTTACTTTTAATTGAAATTTTTCTTTCTTGGATAGAATTTTAACATTTTTAAAACAGTTTTCCACTTTTTTTATGGTTTTTGGTAGGGGGTCATTCTTAATTTTTTCATACTCTTTTTCTTTCAAAAGTTCTTCTTCCATTCTATTTTGATAATCTTCTTTGTCCAGAATTATAATTTGGTTACCCTTATCTGATTTTGTATATACAACATTTTTGTTATTTATTTCTTTGAGTGTTTTTAAATTCTCCTTACAAACTGGGTTTTTATTTGTATTCTTTATTTTTATTCAAAATTTCTTCACATTTTTTTCTGATGATTATTTTTTCTTCTGTAACTAACCCTTCTATTGAATTTTCAATGTCCACTATGTATTCTTCTATTCTATTGGAATAATCTATTGCTGTTTTTAGACCGTTTTCTAACAATTTTGTCTCTTTTAGGTTAAAGGTTGCCTTTGAAAAATTTTTAACATAATTTCTGGTGGATTCTGATTTTTCTTCATTTTCTGGTTTTATTCTGATGTTTGATTTTATTTGATGTATTCTTCTTTCCCTTTGATTTAGTTAACAAATTATTTATCTTTGTCTTTTGTTTCTCAATTTCTTTTTCATGGTTATGTTCAACAAAGTGAAAAATTTATTTTCTAGGTTTTCCCACATGATGTTTCCTAATATTTTAGACAATTTGATATGTAACATACATATCAAATTGTCTAAAATATTAGGAAACATCATGTGGGAAAACCTAGAAAATAAATTTTTCACTTTGTTGAACATAACCATGAAAAAGAAAATTGAGAAACAAAAGACAAAGATAAATAATTTGTTAACTAAATCAAGGGAAAGAAGAATACATCAAATAAAATCAAACATCAGAATAAAACCAGAAATGAAGAAAAAATCAGAATCCACCAGAAATTATGTTAAAAATTTTTCAAAGGCAACCTTTAACCTAAAAGAGACAAAATTGTTAGAAAACGGTCTAAAAACAGCAATAGATTATTCCAATAGAATAGAAGAATACATAGTGGACATTGAAAATTCAATAGAAGGGTTAGTTACAGAAGAAAAAATAATCATCAGAAAAAAATGTGAAGAAATTTTGAATAAAATAAAGAATACAAATAAAAACCCAGTTTGTAAGGAGAATTTAAAAACACTCAAAGAAATAAATAACAAAAATGTTTGTATATACAAAATCAGATAAGGGTAACCAAATTATAATTCTGGACAAAGAAGATTATCAAAATAGAATGGAAGAACTTTTGAAAGAAAAAGAGTATGAAAAAATTAAGAATGACCCCCTACCAAAAACCATAAAAAAAGTGGAAAACTGTTTTAAAAATGTTAAAATTCTATCCAAGAAAGAAAAATTTCAATTAAAAGTAAGCAACCCAAGAAACCCTAATATACATGGACTTCCAAAAATTCACAAACCGGGAAACAAAATGAGGCCAATAATTAACAATATTGGATCACCAACCTACAAAATTTCGAAATGGCTGAATAATCAATTTAAAAGAATTAATAATTTTGAAAGTCTGCAGATTGAAAATTCATTGGAATTAGTTAAGAAATTAGAAAAAGTGGAAATTGAACCCACAGATAGGTTGGTTTCGTTTGATGTAGTTTCACTATTCACAAATGTACCGAAACAAAAAACTTTGGAGATATTGAACAATTGGTTAAGAAAAAAAACAACATAGACAGAGAGATCAAAGAAGATTATTTGAAATTAACTGCGTTATGCATTGATCAAATGTTTTTTACATTCAATGGGAGTTTCTATAGACAAAAATCAGGGCTCTCAATGGGAAACCCATTATCACCTTTTCTGGCAAATTTATTTATGAGCGATTTTGAATGTAAAATCACTAAAGCACATCCCACAATGTTTAAATTTTGGAGTAGATATGTTGATGATATAATTTGTATTGTTAAAGAAAAACATGTAGAAGATTCCCTAAAACTATTAAATTTACAGAGTACAAACATTAAATTCACCAAAGAAATAGAAGACAATAAACAAATACCTTTTTTGGATCTTAAATTGGTCAGAAACGAAGAAAAAAGAAAATTGAATTCAGGATTCATAGGAAAGAAACTCATACGGAAAATTTTATAAAATCAACAGGGTTCAATCCAATTGGACATAAATTAGCAGCATTTAATAGTTTAACTCATAGATTGGTAAACTTACCCTTAAACGAAGAAGATTTTTAAACATGAGAAAAAACACATAATCAAAGTAGCAAGAGAAAATGGGGTTTGATGAAAAAATGGTACAAAAAAGGATAGAAAAGTATAAAAAACAAAAAATGATAAACAGAAGTAATCTTGAAAAAGAAGAACCACCTATGAAAAAATATAGGAAATTCACATATCACCCCTGGGTACATAATAAATTTCAAAATATATTTGAGAAGTTTAATATTAAATTAGCACCAAAAAATAACTACAGTTTAAATAAACTAATAAAAACCAACAAAAATGAAAAAACTGATAAAAATAAAAAGTCAGGAATATATCAAATTGAATGCATGGGTTGTGAAAAGATATATATAGGGAAAACAAAAAGAAACCTAAAAATTAGAACCAAAGAACACATAAGAAATATTAAAAATGGAGAAATTGAAAAATCTGCAGTTGCTGCTCATGTTTGGTCTGAAAAACATAATATAAATTCAGACACTAAATTATTAAAACAGTTAGAAAATACAAACGAGCTGACTATTTGGGAAAAAATTTATATTCAGAAGAACAGAAACAGAGTTATGAATTTTGATATTCCGATGGAGGGTGACCTTGTTTGGAGGTTCTTTGGCCAACCACAGGATGGAGCTGACATCGACATCCAGGTGGTGCAACATAATGCAACATAAATAAAACCAGTCTGGGAAAGCTGAAGATAAAACAGAGAATTGTTTTGAAACATGTCCAAGAACAAATCAACATTAATATTGAGGTAAGATGTCCAGACCAAAAATAATATAATTAGGATTCTCTTTACCATAATAGTGACAATTGTGTTGATTAACACATCCGTTCACATGGAAAAGAACTTCATCAGAAAAGTGCAATTTTCTGTACCAATGTTTGTCGTTTGCTGATTCCCTTACAACAAATTCACAAAATTCCATCCGCCTGTCAGGGTCGTCTTCATTAAGTTCGTGGACACGAATCGGTTTGAAGGAGTGGTTCTTCTCACGCTTCAAAACACGACACACACTCTGTTGACTGATATGAAGCTCATGTGCAGCTTGGCGGTTGATTTTTGTGGGCTAGCGTTGAACGCCTCCACAATTCTCTTTGTTGTTTCTGCATCCGTGCTAATGCGAGGCCTCCCAGGAGGTTTGATTTTCTCCTGCATCCTTCCTGTTTCCAGCAGTCCGTGTCCCCCCACTTTCTGCACAGTCCATGGCTTGCAATGCTACGTTAAACTCACGTCTTGCCCGACTTGCAGCCTCACGATCATTAGCATACGTTATTGCCCATGCAGCAATTGTAATTTGCTGTTGCATATTCAACGCCATTTTGACTAATGACGTTAAGTTCTACACTGTTTTGTTTTATTCCATTGTTGTAATTTGAATAATTGCCTTCCAAAAGGTAATTTCATATTTCTTGTAATGGTAATATTTTCGTCACACAACGCGATCAAACATATAGCCATATTTATGATTCACCCCATACAGTTTATAAGAGTCGAATAAATTTTTTTTTGATCTCACAATCATATTTTAAACATAGGTAGATTATATGGTTTTGGAAAGAAGATAAAAATAAATAAGTTAAAGAAATTGAAACAACAAAAAATACTTAAAGACTACACCACCCTACAATCTGATTCCAAGGAAGGGAAACAATTCAAGAAAATTATTTACCATCCTGAAACACACAGGAAATTAAAAAAATATATTTAACAAATTCAATATTACATTGACACTGATTAACAAATTTAGTCTGGGCAATCTTGTATAACTAATAAAAAGGTTAATGTTTCAGAGAGTAAGAAATCTGGAATGTGTCACATTCAGTACCAGGCACTGAGCAGGGTATTTAAACCCACAGGCCAGCCATTTAAATACTCCAGCTACCCTTTTTGTGGCACTTCAGAAAATGGACCATTATTCACAAACTATTAGTCCTAGAAAATTCAAATTTTGTACATACCTAAAGGAGATATCCTAGTAGGATTTGATGGTGAAATAACTTGGGAGATTGACATCACATGGTATCGGCGTATCAATTTCAGGAAGTGGAAGTTCATCTTCACTTTCACTTTGTGAATCTTCTAATTCAGGAATCAGTTCATCACCTGAATCATCATCATTATACAAAATATTCACTAATTCTTCTTCAGTGAGATATTTTTCTTTCGCCATGGTTTCACTCACGCACAAACAGCAGCGCGATAACAAGAAACATATACGACTGCATTGGAGCCTGGAGTCAAGGTAGGGTGAATGAATTCCATATGTTGTTTGTTTTAAAAATAAAAGGGGATTCACCAAGGTTAAACGTGTCAAACGGGAATAGAAAATGTACATTTACATGCCATCTATGATCTCTAAGACATACTAAGCCAACACAATATTTAAGCGCCGAATATAAACGTGGTTTGTTCGCGCCCGCTCTTAAACGAGTTAACTGACCGACGGCCGCATACGCGATAGTCTCTTTAAACACCTTAACTGGTTTACGGTACTGAATGTGTTAATTGCAATGACTGCAAGAAGGTACAGGGTTCCCACAAATGCTCTTTTGGGTTTCGAACACGTGTAACTTGCCTTTAAATAAACTTACAAACATGAAACTAGTACTAATGGAAAGAGGAACTCAAAAAGTTTTGGTTACAGTACCTTACAGATGTTCAATGTGAGCTCCATTGGTAACACGACATACATCAAGCCTGTAATCCATATCTGCCCAGGAACGTTGTAGCATATCATTGTCAACTGTTTCGATGGCTGCTGTGATGTGCCCTCTTAGATCAAGGACGGTCTTTGTAAGGTGAAGATCCACCCTTCAATTCTTTGTCGAAAATGTCGTCGATTACATATTGATGAATATGATAATCGAGAACTAGAACGCTCACCTATCCTTCATATCAGCCATTTTCTCACTTTCAACAATACACAATGTTGTATGCAATACATCATTATTGCCAACTGTGATACTATAACCAAAACTTTTTGAGTTTTTTCTCATTTCATTAGTACTAGTTTCATGTTTGTAAGTTTATTTAAAAGCAAATTACACGTGTTCAAAACCTGAAAGAGATTTGTGGGAATATATGTATAGGGAAAACTAAAAAGAATTTAAAGAATCGTACAAAATAACTTTATGAATGTTGAAAATGACAAAATTGAAAAATCAACAATTGCTACCTCAGAGAAACACATAATTGGAAGAGAAACTTAACTTTTAAAACATTAAGGCCGGTATTCAATAATTAAGCTCTCTATGCTTGCCATCTCTGTCTACTGTAAGCTGAGGCTCTCATCTTTCAATGTGTTCCTGGAAATTTTTTAGTAAATATCTTGTTAACACATGATGTTGAATAGAGTGAGCCAGTTAGAGTAGGTTCTGCATGACGCACATAATTAACCATGTACAGACGGGCTGAGAGTTACTCTTAGCAGAACGCTTGGTTTTTGAATACCAGCCTTAGAGAAGCTTTTGGAATTAACAGTTTCAGAAAAGATATATTTTTTGGAAGAACAAATATAGTCCCATGAATTTTGAAGTTCCCGACAAGCAAAATTAAAAATCCAAATTAATAAAATCAGCACCAGATGGTATTTGGAAGATGGGGAATAACAAAATTTTAACAGTCAGAGTTTGACTGATGATGAAGGCAAAGGTCTTGGAAACTGGTATCATGATAACATGGAACATTATGAGGTGATGATGAAGGCAAATGTCTTTGAAACTGGTATCATGGTAATACAGAACTTTATGGGGTGAGATGAAAAAATGTTTTATCCGT
This sequence comes from Diploptera punctata, assembly GCA_030220185.1. Taxonomy (NCBI): domain Eukaryota; kingdom Metazoa; phylum Arthropoda; class Insecta; order Blattodea; family Blaberidae; genus Diploptera; species Diploptera punctata. The sequence continues at coordinate 1,024,195 of JASPKZ010003868.1, read as the reverse complement.
CTCAATTTATAAATTAAAATATATATATGTTTTTCTTTAGTTGTATTGACTATTGTAACTGAAGAGCAAGCCTTAGTACATTAATTTTAATACTAAGTTCATAATTTGCTGATATGGCACGGAATAAATCCCATCTTAATGTCTTAAGAAGTAGCACAATGGTTGGTGCACCAGCAAGTAAAGCTGGAGATCTTGGATTCAAATCCCGATTTAGGCAGAAATTTTTGTCTTTAGTTGTACTATGACTATCCCACAAGAAGATTCTATTCTTAAAACTATACTTATAAACTAAGCTTACATATTCTCAATGTTTGTCTGCTTGTCACTCTTTTTAACTCTACTTTTTTAGCTAGTAAAGCTTTTTTCCAGGATTTTTTTTATATTGCATGCTACATTACAAACATAATAATGATACATAAAGAAGTAAGTACAAACGTTCTACCATTAAGAACAGATTTGAAAATACTTCTATAATTTTATTAAATTGTCTTCTACTTCATGAAAGACTTTTACCTATTCAGACATTCAAGAGAATTGTTAACGCACAATTAGTGATGTATTCAAATTACAGTGTGGATGAATTTTATGATTCAAACCTATTTTAATGTTTTTTATGACGATGCTATACACTCACATATCTATCAGCCTGATATATTTATATATTTACTGTATTTATGAGGTAATTAACGTAAATTGAAGAAATTAAAAAACATAAATGCACAGTTATATAGATGCTCCATTACAAAGTATGTATCTCTAGATGTATTGTGTATCTCTAGGTTCATATGTTAGTATCTAGGGAGTAGTATCTATGATAAATTAAAATGTTTCATACCTCTCCTCATAATCAGTCTTCTAAGTATATCGCGATTTCAAAGCCTTGGCGGCTTCATCTTCAGTACTATCTTGACTACTGATTTTATGTCAGTCGTCAAGATAGTACTGAAGATGAAGCCACCAAGGCTTTGAAATCGCGATATACTTAGAAAACTGGTTATGAGGAGAGGTATGAAACATATTAATTTATCTTAAATTAAACCTCATAGTGATTTATTCCTATAAAAGTTTGATAGTAGTATCTATGTTTTATTGTAGAGTACTGGTCTATTTCTATTATGAATTTTGTAAGTGCTTCTAAGTGATTTCTTAGAAGACCTGGTTTAGCTACTGGCCACGTCGCTCTGGATAGTCCAACTCTGTCCTTTAGTTGATCACATTGAGGCTGTAGATTTTTGCAGTCATATATCAGGTGGTCGGTTGTCTGTTGTTCTACTCCATTGGTTGTACTGTTGATTAGGGTGAATCTGTTGAGATAAATTCTCATGAACCCATCTCTTTGAATTTGGCAGTTGCTGAGAGTTTTGCTAGTAACGCTTATATTCTTCCATGTTTTTATTTAAAATTTTTCACTCACACTAAAGAGAAAAATTAATATTTGAGAAGAAAAATGTATGCCTAAACTGGGATTTGAACCCAAGGTCATTGGTTCTATACACCAGTGCACTAAACCATTGTGCTACTTAGGTATCTCAATTTAAATGAAAATTTTCTCTCTCTTATACAATCCCATACGCTCAAAGTCAAGAATATTTTTTTCTATTTGCCTTCTGGCTGCTTCTCATTCAAGAATGGGATTTTTAACATTACTTTTATAGCTAGTATAGGTTATGCAACATAATGCAACATAAATAAAACCAGTCTGGACAAGCTGACGATAAAACGGAATTGTTTTGAAACATGTTCAAGAACAAATCAACATTAATATTGAGGTAAGATGATCAGACCGAAAAATATTATAATTATATTTTTTATGTTTATACTCAGATATCCTTATTATCTAGATTTTCTAATCCTACCACTATTTATGTAATTAAATATTATTCCAATATGCACCATAGCTGAATAGTTATCCCCTGACAGAACTATATGGCATATGATGGTTCAATTCTTCATGGGGAAAGACATTTTCTCAAGGAATTTCACCCAGTATGGGACTTGTGCCCACCCAGCATTGTGAACAATTTGGATACCTACAATGAGTAGCAGCTCCATATTGAGAAAACCACTTATGGCTGGGGGACCGACATGCTGAACACATGTCACCCCAATATTGGCTAGATGATTGTCCACCTCTGTGATTGCTACGTATGGATCTGAGGTCAGCAGCCAGCTGGCAGGCCAAGAGCCTCCTAGACCTGCCATGGAATTTTTTTTTTGCCAAATAGAATCTCTCATATTCTGATATTTTCCCACCTTCCCTGAAGGTCATCTTATCATGATTTGTTTACAAATTTGTTTTTGCTTGGCCACTTTTAAGTCTGTCTAAGGTCTGTAATAGCTGCTCTTTGTCCACTGACCCCTGTACTGTTTCGTCTGCATACATTATGAGTGATGTTAAGCTGACCTTGATGGTATCTATGCATCCTATCATGATATTGAAAATTAATAGGTTGTTGAGATTTATTTGATAATAAATTATTTATTCCATATAGTATTTGATAACTAACAATTGTTTATATGTCAGGAAATTCATATTAGATCATCTCTTAATCCATAAAATGCATTTATGAAGTGATCTTTGGATTGCCCTTTTGTCCTCCTAAACTGCCCTCTTTTCTATCTGAATTTGTATCTGAAACAAACAAAAGCATAGTATTTTGGGAGTGTTAGATAATAAAGGGGATTAATATAATGAGTAAATACACCACTTGAGATATCTGATTGTTTCATTGTCTCAATTCTTTTGTAAGAGATAAGCTATCAATTTTCACATACAATCATTGAATACATGCAGAGATCTGAATATTCTAGTACTTTCTATGCTGTTACCTTATTTGAAATATCTATTACAAAACTATCAAATTAATAATACTACTTTAGATAAATAATTTTTTACTCTCCACAAGTACTGATATTTTTATTTTAAGTATCTGTTTCATATATCTAAAGTAAACATCTTTTACAATACAATGCCAGTTCTCTTAACCATCACTTCTGTTAAGCACCCACTTCTTTAATGATCAATTTTTCTAGGAATTGATACCCCTATGAAAAGACTATCCCTCTCCCTGACTGCTGACCATCCATAAATTACATTTATATCTTAGTACTTCATAATTTTTGGTTTATTGCTAGGATATTGAATATGTAATTGATTTCATAATACCTCCACGAGTATTAAAATTTTCAAAATGCCTGCACAGGTATTAAGTTTACCATGCATACAAAAATATTAATTACAGCAATAAAATATTTCCGATTAATAAAATTAACTTTTAAACAAAAAATTTGTTAGCCAATTTTCCCACGAAACTCATATTATGGGCATTAACTACAAATCACCCATCATAAATATTTTTCAATTTCTTTAGTGAAACTGAAATCACAGTTAAATATTCACGTGAAACTCATATTACGGTCACTAACTATAGATTCACATGACAAACTTTCATCCACTTCACAAAAATGTCATATTTCTTGCAGTATATTTTTCCTGACTTCTCGGTCAGTAACTTTTGTTCAGCTTCTCTTGCCAATTCAAAAATTTCTTCAGAAACATTTATATATTCTTCCATTTTGGATTTATTATTGAATAAACAAACCAGGGATCTATGAAACAAATTCCCTAAAATAACATTCGTAATTATTGTTGGATTTTGAATTTCGCGCTTGAAAATTAATTGAAAGTATGGCGATCAAATGATTGTTGATTTATTTAAATTTTTTAATTTTCAGTTGTTCGTGAATTTTGCTTGCATCAGTCTTATAACTAGTGTTAAGATATTGTATAATTTAATACCAACGTGATTTTTTAAACATTACACATTCGTATTCATATTAATACCATATTTCGTAAATAAACAAATATCGGAGGTTATGTGTTCTTTATTTTAGGTTATGTTTTATTGTTTGTGAATGAAATCATGGCAGACGTTATAAATAATAGTGATAATATGTGTACTGATGAATTAGATTTAAGGGTAATTGAGATTGATAATAATCCAGTTATGACATCAGGACCAGAAACTCCGAGAACTATTGATGTTCTCAGTTCTCTTAATAGGCAAGATGCCGGGGAATCGGAATCTTACAATTATGAAATAGGTCAAAATACGGATATGAATACAGAAATAAAACCATCTGAAGATAATTCAGATTTGCAAACTCAATCAACAATTCTTAATATAGGGCATAGTGAAAATGTGGATACGACAGAGACAGATACAAATAAAAATCTAGAATCTAATCCAGATTTGGGAAAAAGTGAAAATTTTGAAGAAAAAGAAACTTTGCAAGAAAATACTGATATGAGAATAAGTTACACTTCTCTTCAATACAACTTTGAAAATGCTTGTCAAATTACTGGAGCTTGGAAGGAGTTTAGAAATAAGGACAACATGTTTATGAAGGGTTGCAAATGGTATGATTTTTTATTATTGTTATTATTAAGATTGGTGGCTATTCTATGCAAGATGTCAGTCTATGAATCTTGCAAGAGATATCTTGTTACTAATCACTTATGCATAACATTTGTGCTAATGACATGTTTATTCACGTTTTCATTATAGTTAATTACCAACATGTTTATTCAGATTACATTACGTAGGTAATTGGCAACCTTCATTTTTCTATTGTATGTATAGCTGGTTAATGGTTAAGGCAGGAAGCCTTGACGCAGAGCTATGGAACTTGTGCTGGTTTGAGTTCCCACGAGGGAAGAAATTTTCTCATGGAATTTCGGCCGATATGGGACCGGTGCCCACCCAGCATTGTGAGGCATTTGGGTAGTTACAATAAGTAGCGACGGAACAGATCAACATAGAGGGGTTTTACGGACTACACTCGTACGGAAGGAAAACGGATGGCAGGCCGACAGGTGGCGTATCATACTATCTGAGGCCATCACAGGGAAACTTCAAAGTAATACACAAAGACGAAGGCATACTCACAGTGAGAACAGACAACATCACAATCGTAGCAGTATACATACGACCACAAGCAACCATGGAGGAAGTGATAGAAACTTTAACAACAGCAATAGCAGACACGGAAGAAGACGAATCCGTCATAATAGTTGGAGACATCAACTGCAGGATAGACAAGAAGAACACAAAGACTGAAGTAGTTCTAGAGACACTGAGAGAAGAGGGTTACACCCTAACCAATAAGATGGAACTGCCAACATATATAGCGCACAATGGAACAAGCGCGATCGATTTACTGCTATATAAGGGAAAAGATCTAAGATTAATAGAACAAAAGGGGCTATTGTCATCAAACTTAGCACCCATCAGGAAACATGTACCGATAGCAACAAGACTGGAAAAGACAAAGGCCAGAAATAGACCAAACAAGGAAACCCCTAAAAACAGGATATCAAGAAAACTAGATGTAGAACAAATACGAAAAAACACGGAGAACATAGATAAAGCTAAAACGAGAATAAAGGAAGGCCAATTGGACAAAGCACTAGACATCACTAACAACCTTATAAAGAACGCTTGTTCAACCAACATCAAAAAGAAGAGCACAACCGTGGTTCGACAGGATGTGCTACACAGAACGGAAGGAAACACTAAAAGCACTAAACAAAGCAAAGGAATCCAAAAATCAAGTAGACCTGGAACGATACGCCCAGAAAGAAAACAGTACAAAAACATAATAAAATACAAGAAAACCTATTACATAGAAATGAAAGCCTAACAGCTAGCCGAAGAAGCAGAAAAGGACCCTTTCCTGGTCTTAAGGAGGAAACCCAGAGGAGTGATGAAAGAAATACCGATAGACAATTGGGAAAACCACTTCACAAAAATACTGAATGAAGGAAACAGAACAGAAGCCTACGAAGCCAATACTACCAGGAACCCAAGAACCCTGAATCTGGAAATGGAAATCACAGAGGATGAAATAAACAAATGCGTGAAAGAAGCAAAAATAAAAAAGCCACAGGACCGGATCAAGTAGCATACGAACACCTAAAGGCATCAGCTGACGTGCTAATATCAATATGGAAAGAACTGTTTAACAAATGCCTAGAGACGAGAACCATACCAGAACAATGGAGAAGGGCTACCCTGAAAATGCTGTATAAAGGTAAAGGAAACACGGAAGACATGAACTCATACAGAGGCGTTGTACTGGAGAACACCCTGTTCAAAATCTTTATGAAGATACTTACAAACAGATTGATGGACATCACAAAATTAAACATCCCAGATAACCAATTCGGATTTAGGAAAGGAAAATCCACTATGCAAGCAGCATCCGCATTATTATATGAGATAGAAGCAGCCCTCAACAGACCGAAAGGGAAATACTACGTGGTCTTCATAGATTATGAAAAAGCGTTCGATTACATAAACAGAACAAAACTACTCACGAAGATGAGGGACATGATTGGAAACGAGCACCCCATTGTTGGAATAGTACACGACATAATGAGGCGAAACTGGTTACAAATAACAGATGAGGTTGCGGCATCAGACGAGGTTATGCAAACTAATGGGATACTACAAGGAGACCCCATCAGCCCGCTACTATTTAACATAATGACGGCTGACATTGGGAAAGCAACAAACGGGACCACGCTGGTAATGTATGCAGACAACATGGCCATTGGAGCACGAAACAAAGAAGAATTGCAAAAAGGCATAGATGGGATACAACGATGGACTATGGAAAATGAGTTCAAGATAAACAGCAACAAGACCGTACAAATGGTTTTCAAGAAAGGAGGAAGAACAGCGGCAAGTGATAATCTAAAATAGGAGAAGAACCGATAAGAATGGTCAACAAATTCAGATATTTAGGCATAACACTGCAGCCAACAACAAAGTCTTTCAGCGCACATGTGCAGGAGAGAGCAGCAGCAGCTATAAGAGCTATGTGCAGTATCAAAGACATCACATCGTTAAAATTAGTCACAGCCATGAAATTATTCTCATCAGTGATCACCCCGATCGTCACCTACGGGATAGAACTGATATGGGAGAAACTATCGACCAGCGATTTGGAGAGGTTAGAAAAAGTAAAACCAAGATTCATCAAAAAGGCATTAGGTGCAAGCAAATACACACCAAATAGAATGGCCTATATGCTAGCCAGAGAAACCTTCTTCCTAGAGGATCTGAGGCAAAGGATACTACTGCCAGCAACGGAGCCATATAAGAAAGTCGTCGAAAAAAAGAAACAGAGAGAAAAAGAGATCGACGAAGATTTCTACGCCTCAGATGCCATGGTAAACAGAGAGTGGACTGGAAGTAACCAACCACAAAGGCACAGAATCATAGGCATAGCAACACACGGATATCATCACAAAATGTGCAAAAATACAAAATTCCACCAACCGAGTGATTCGTGTGAATGCAAGATATGCGACCAAAAGTGTGAGCGATACCATTAAAAACAATGCAGAATATGGACAGGATCACTGAACGAACTCATAAAAGACAAATCATAAACTTATAACTTAATGCTCTTTAGAGTGCCTCTTACCAACTTATTATTATTAATAAGTAGCGACTCCAGGTTGAGAAGACCAGCTTTAATGGCTGGGGAACCCGACATGCTGACCACATGTCACCCCTATACTGGCTAGATGATTTGTCTACCTCTATGATCAACACATGCGAATGTGAGGCCAGCAACTAGCTGGTAGGCCAAGGGCCTTCTAGGCCTGTCACGCTTGGAGAGAGATGTTTATGTATACCACATATGTCAATAAAGTGACATTGCTTTAATGAGAAATCTCTCTTATATTGAATCCCTGGAGGTATAGGCCAAATTTTCCATGAAGATTTGTTAGAAATTTTGTTAGATGTAATTTAGACAACGTGTTTGCATTTTGTTTTGTCATAAATACTCGGAAAGAACAGTTCTTGTGTCAGTGTTCCTGTAGTACTATTGAGCCACATGTTGTTCCATGTGTTACTTCATTTACAACATCAGGAAAAAAATGTGGCAGAGATCATATGCATGTTGTGAATTAGAATCTACTGCAGACTTGGCTAAAACATCTGCATGTTCCTTTCCTTATATTCCACAATGCATATGTACCCATAATAGACATATTTTTTGAGCTTTGCTTCATCTGTTCCCAAATTTCAAAAGCTGTTGCGTTATTGTTATATTTACCATTTATTACTTTCAAGGCTGTTTATGAATTGTTGTGTATACAAGCACTTATTTCATTAGTTATACAGAATTTAACAGCTTCTTTTATGGCTAGTAATTCTGGCCGAAAAATGAAACATTGTGGAGAAAATTTGAACAAAGCTCAGGACATTTCTGACGAGTTTTAATAAACTACAAACACACATCCAATTTAAATGTTTTCTATTCAATTATCTATTATTCTTGAACCATCTGTGAAAACTGAATACTGATGAATTTTTTTGCAGGAGTCCATAATATAGTGTTTATGCTCAGATGGATTTCCCTGTAGTCTTGTTAGAGGTATTGTTTCCTCCAACTGAAAATAAGGAAGATAATTATGGGTCCAGCAATCTTTTTTGACGTTACTAATACTAGCCTCATTTTGCAGTAACAAAGTATTGCAATTTTATAATTATTTTTTAAAAAGCCTGTCATGCAGGAACTGTGTAAACTAACAAGAGATCTATCTGTCAACCATTGATGCCAAAACCTACCTTGAAATTTCTCGTAGAGAAACGTTGTGATGTACCCTGGCAATGTCAAAAAATATCTGCTGCTTTTAACTGCAAGGCAAAGAAATCAAAACCAGAATCCAGCGATACAACCCATTGTTCAAAGCAGCTGGACGTCCCTGTGTGAATAAAATGGAGTGGAGTGTGGTAGGACATGGCACAGGGGCAAGTTGTGGGGGTTATCCAGTTCACCAGTTCAGGAGTTGTATTACTTCCCTGTAGTTTAAATGAGAGATTTGGCGATAATTTTTGGACATGGACTTGGTATTTCACAAGCTTCTCTGGGAGAAATTTCAAAGTAGATTTCAGAATGCAATACTTGACAGAGCCCTTGTAAGTGAAATTAAGCTTGAATTCATATTATGTTGCAGGTCACCAGATGGTACTTGCATACTTACAAACAGCGAAGACAATGTGCTGCGAGTATTTGATCTGCCACGTGAACTTCACTGTCAGGAGATATGGGATAAAGACACACGTTTACCTGAGATGGAACCGGCTCTTAAGGTTCAAGAAGGCGGTATAATATATGACTACAGTTGGTATCCCCTCATGACATCTTGGAACCCTTTGTCTTGTTGGTAAGAACAAAATGGCAGTTGAAGCATAAATGTGCATATTGCAATGAGCCAATGGTTACAAATGATTTCACTTCATATAGATTGTCTTTATTACATCTTCAATTACATATAATGCTAATTAACACATTCACATGTGTTAGTCATAGAAGTGGATGATCATCCAACCACAATGAAGGAGTGACATATGATTAGCAGCATATCAGGCTCTCCATTCATTCTAGTTGGGTTTCTCAATCTGGAGCTGCTACTTATTGTAACAGCCCAAATTCCTCATGACGTTGGATGGGCAACCAGACATCTCACGGTACCAATTTTTTTTTTTCATATATTATGACATTTAAATAAGATGGGATGGAGGAAATGTAATGAAACATTTGGTAAGATTAGTTTTAAATCTCAATATCACAATGGAAAATGAAAATACCTCAATTAAATTTTATATGGAATTCTGAGATTCTCGGAACATGTACAAAAATACAGAAACAACTGGAAATCTCACGTAAGAAGAATGAGCAGAACAAGAATACCATGTCAAATCTTAAATTACCAGCCACCAGGCAAGAGATCTTTGGGCAGACCCTTCAAACATTGGATTGAGACCCTAACAGACTATTAGGTCTATCACATGAAAGGAAGAAGAAATTTTATATCTTATATCCTATAAAGATCAAGTAGCTCGCTGTTATGTAATCTTCTCCGTTCACCTGTCGGTTCATCTCTCTTTGGTCCAAAGATCTTCCTAAGAGTTCTCAAATACTTTTTTCTCCTCCCTTAAAGTAAGAGTCTGTGTTTCACATCCATTTTTATTTAATGTTTTTGTGAAAAATTGGGATGACACAAGCTCCCTATAATGCATAATAGCATGTGTTTCCAGAGTTGAGCCCATGTTTAATTTCTTTCTGCTCCTTATTCCTGTTTGTAATTCACTCATCCCCAGGAAAAACCACATAAGTCAATTTTTTTTTATTCTCTTAATGGATACTTTTCTTTATACTGTTTCATATGGTAATAACAAGATAAGTCAATTCTTCATTCTATTAGCTATAATAGATAATTTTTGTTTTGGATAAGTCTAAAAGTGAGGTAGTTCACTGAGAAAAAACAGATATATCAACCTATTTTGTTCGTACCAGTTTTGAACTTATCAGGTTTTTCCCAGGGATGAGTGAATTATTGTTCCTAGAATTAAGAATTGCAACCCCATCAGGTATTACAATCAGATCCACTAGTCAGCAAGCAGGCATGCTACTGCCTGAGCTAAGATGGTTTATTCTAATTATTGGAGTGCAAAAGAATGAATGGCGTAATCAGCAGTTGTTCAACATTAGATTCCAACCAATCTATTTCATATATTTATAGTTTTGTGAGCACAAGCAAGGATTCTCCAATCCATCTTTGGGATGCTTTCACCGGTAAGCTTCGCTGCACCTACCGAGCTTATAATGTGTAAGTACCTAATGTTAATTATAATATTTCAATGGAAGTATCATTATGAGTTGAACTTTTGTAGGAAAAATCACTATGAGATTTAATTTGAGATCTAAATTGAAATTCTTTATACCTCACCTCATATCCAGTTTTCTAATTATGCTGGTTTTAAAACCTAGGCTGTTGATGGACTGATGAACCTCTGAATTTGATTTGGAGGTTCATCGGTCCACTAACAGGGGAGTAAGAAGCAGTTCTCCTGAACAACATAACATCAGTTGAGATATTACTGAAGATGAAACCACCTAGGCTTTGAAACTGGTATAATTAGAAGACTGGATATGAGGTGAGATATAAAGAATTTTCATTTAAATCTTAACATTATGAGGTTCCTTTTAATAAAATTCAATTGACTCAGTACCATCTTTCCTCATATCTTGCTGAATTGTTAAGATCATTTTAAAAATATGATAGGAAGTAACATTAAGAGGTTTCTTTAATAATTAAGATATTTGGTCTGTGTATTCATAGGTCTTACGGTTCTTTTTGGGAACATATGTTTCAAGACTTGTGAGCCCCATCTTCAGCAATCTTAAGAACATGTTTCAGTATAATATTTAATTTTAGGAAGTTATATTTTGAGGTTATTTTAATTATATTATTTTTGGTCTGGACATCTTACCTCAATATTAATGTTGATTTGTTCTTGGACATGTTTCAAAACAATTCTCTGTTTTATCTTCAGCTTTCCCAGACTGGTTTTATTTATGTTGCATTATGTTGCACCACCTGGATGTCGATGTCAGCTCCATCCTGTGGTTCGCCAAAGAACCTCCAAACAAGGTCACCCTCCATCGGAATATCAAAATTCATAACTCTGTTTCTGTTCTTCTGAATATAAATTTTTTCCCAAATAGTCAGCTCTTTTGTATTTTCTAACTGTTTTAATAATTTAGTGTCTGAATTTATATTATGTTTTTCAGACCAAACATGAGCAGCAACTGCAGATTTTTCAATTTTTCTCCATTTTTAATATTTCTTATGTGTTCTTTGGTTCTAATTTTTAGGTTTCTTTTTGTTTTCCCTATATATATCTTTTCACAACCCATGCATTCAATTTGATATATTCCTGACTTTTTATTTTTATCAGTTTTTTTCATTTTTGTTGGTTTTTATTAGTTTATTTAAACTGTAGTTATTTTTTGGTGCTAATTTAATATTAAACTTCTCAAATATATTTTGAAATTTATTATGTACCCAGGGGTGATATGTGAATTTCTTATATTTTTTTCATAGGTGGTTCTTCTTTTTCAAGATTACTTCTGTTTATCATTTTTTGTTTTTTATACTTTTCTATCCTTTTATGTACCATTTTTTCATCAAACCCATTTTCTCTTGCTACTTTGATTATGTGTTTTTTCTCATGTTTGAAATCTTCTTCGTTTAAGGGTAAGTTTACCAATCTATGAGTTAAACTATTAAATGCTGCTAATTTATGTCCAATTGGATTGAACCCTGTTGATTTTATAAAATTTTCCGTATGAGTTTCTTTCCTATGAATCCTGAATTCAATTTTTCTTTTCTTCTTCGTTTCTGACCAATTTAAGATCCAAAAAAGGTATTTGTTTATTGTCTTCTATTCTATTTCTTTGGTGAATTTAATGTTTGTACTCTGTAAATTTAATAGTTTTAGGGAATCTTCTACATGTTTTTCTTTAACAATACAAATAATATCATCAACATATCTACTCCAAAATTTAAACATTGTGGGATGTGCTTTAGTGATTTTACATTCAAAATCGCTCATAAATAAATTTGCCAGAAAAGGTGATAATGGGTTTCCCATTGAGAGCCCTGATTTTTGTCTATAGAAACTCCCATTGAATGTAAAAAACATTTGATCAATGCATAACGCAGTTAATTTCAAATAATCTTCTTTGATCTCTCTGTCTATGTTGTTTTTTCTTAACCAATTGTTCAATATCTCCAAAGTTTTTTGTTTCGGTACATTTGTGAATAGTGAAACTACATCAAACGAAACCAACCTATCTGTGGGTTCAAAAAAGTGGAAATTGAACCCACAGATAGGTTGGTTTCGTTTGATGTAGTTTCACTATTCACAAATGTACCGAAACAAAAAACTTTGGAGATATTGAACAATTGGTTAAGAAAAAACAACATAGACAGAGAGATCAAAGAAGATTATTTGAAATTAACTGCGTTATGCATTGATCAAATGTTTTTTACATTCAATGGGAGTTTCTATAGACAAAAATCAGGGCTCTCAATGGGAAACCCATTATCACCTTTTCTGGCAAATTTATTTATGAGCGATTTTGAATGTAAAATCACTAAGCACATCCCACAATGTTTAATTTTGGAGTAGATATGTTGATGATATAATTTGTATTGTTAAAGAAAAACATGTAGAAGATTCCCTAAAACTATTAAATTTACAGAGTACAAACATTAAATTCACCAAAGAAATAGAAGACAATAAACAAATACCTTTTTGGATCTTAAATTGGTCAGAAACGAAGAAAAAAGAAAATTGAATTCAGGATTCATAGGAAAGAAACTCATACGGAAAATTTTATAAAATCAAGAGGGTTCAATCCAATTGGACATAAATTAGCAGCATTTAATAGTTTAACTCATAGATTGGTAAACTTACCCTTAAACGAAGAAGATTTCAAACATGAGAAAAAACACATAATCAAAGTAGCAAGAGAAAATGGGTTTGATGAAAAAATGGTACAAAAAGGATAGAAAAGTATAAAAAACAAAAAATGATAAACAGAAGTAATCTTGAAAAAGAAGAACCACCTATGAAAAAATATAGGAAATTCACATATCACCCCTGGGTACATAATAAATTTCAAAATATATTTGAGAAGTTTAATATTAAATTAGCACCAAAAAATAACTACAGTTTAAATAAACTAATAAAAACCAACAAAAATGAAAAAACTGATAAAAATAAAAAGTCAGGAATATATCAAATTGAATGCATGGGTTGTGAAAAGATATATATAGGGAAAACAAAAAGAAACCTAAAAATTAGAACAAAGAACACATAAGAAATATTAAAAATGGAGAAATTGAAAAATCTGCAGTGGCTGCTCATGTTTGGTCTGAAAAACATAACATAAATTCAGACACTAAATTATTAAAACAGTTAGAAAATACAAACGAGCTGACTATTTGGGAAAAAATTTATATTCAGAAGAACAGAAACAGAGTTATGAATTTTGATATTCCGATGGAGGGTGACCTTGTTTGGAGGTTCTTTGGCGAACCACAGGATGGAGCTGACATCGACATCCAGGTGGTGCAACATAATGCAACATAAATAAAACCAGTCTGGGAAAGCTGAAGATAAAACAGAGAATTGTTTTGAAACATGTCCAAGAACAAATCAACATTAATATTGAGGTAAGATGTCCAGACCAAAAATAATATAATGTTTCAGTATGTCTGGAAACTATCATCAGCTCTTTCTGACTTACTCATTATATTGTATTGTTGGTTCCTTTCCATTTTCAAAAGTCTGTTTTCCAGTATTTTTTTGTTGTTTAGTACCTCTATTATTTTTTATGGTTTTCTGAATGAAAGTAGGTACTGTTTTTAATTCCAAACATTATAGAATAGTAGACGAATAGATATTGCTGAAATCGCAATCTACATACAAGATTTATATGAGGAGAGGTAGGAAACATTTGATTTTATCATAAATTAAACCTCATAGTGATAAATTCCTATAAAAGTTCAAGATATTATTGCATTTAGGCCATCTTCAAAATTTGATATGATGTTAGATAGAGTTTGTTTTGAGTCTCATGGTGGCTAGCCAGAGAAAGTTGACTCTGAAAAAAATAGCCATATATGAACCGTGGGGGACCCCTATCCTTCAGGTGGTGGATGGGGGATCCCACCAGTTATGGTGTGGTGGTCCAAATAGCTACAGTAATAAGGACCCACGGACCAACAAGGATCCCAGTTCCTCTGGGCTTAAAAATGCTGGGACACCCTCTCTCCAGGGGTCATAAATATGGAGGGCCCTTGCCCGGTGTAACAAGGGTGAAGACTCCAACGGTCAAGAAAGAGCAGAAGGAGTATCCCTTCATGTAGGGCTAATATACATGATGGCTAAATGGTTTAAGCAATAAGACGGCAGCCCTGTCACTGTTAACTCCACAAGAGGCTGGTAACCTCTTTGGTGTAGTAATTACTCAAAGTATTCACAATGAAGAGGGAACATTTTCTATAGGATCGTAACAGGCCTTGGCCTAATACTTGGAAGGAAGAAGAAGAAGATGGAAGGAATCATTGTAAATTCGAAACAGGCGAATTGCCTAAACCTTGAAATGAAGATGATGATGATGAGCCAACAATGTATTATTATTAAATATAAATGCCAAATAGGGTTTATGGTAGGGCAAGGGGTACAAGACCAGGATTCTTTGTTCAATTCTGGAAATCCTTAGATTTGGATAAAGTATGTCTTTTTAAAATTCCTATTGCTATCATTCAAGAGTCAATTTCTATTTTAAGGAACCAACTTTATGAAAGTTCTCCTTTGTAGTATAAACATATAACTACGAGGGTGGATCAAATATAAACCGGAATTTGTATCTGGAGGCTCTGGTAGCGAACTGCAAAGGTTGCAGTTTGGAGGGGAAGTTGGTGGGGGTGTCTGGAGTAGGGATTTTGATGTGTCGCACTCCGAAGAGCGGCGCTTGCTTCAGTATGCCATGAGCGAGCAAGAGATACATACGTCTGTTGCATAATGCATTATTATTAAGTTTTTGGCGAAAGAAGGCACTAAACCTTCTGAAATTTTGAGAAGGCTCCATGCGCAGTTCGGGGAAGCAACCATTTCGAAGACGCAGGTGTATGATTGGCACAAAAAAATTTTAGCGGGCCGAGATTCAGTGGAAAATGAGCCCCACCAAAGACGGCAACGAACAAGTATCACTGCAGACAACATTCGTGCTGTACTGGACCTTATTGAGGAGGATCGGTGCGTAACAATTTCTGAAATTGCTTCACACGTTGGAATAAGCTTCAGAAGTGTTCAAGCCATCATCAGTGATGAACTCAAATTCCGAAAATTGTCTGCCAGGTGGGTTCCTCGGCTCTTCAACCAGGAACAAAAAAAATTGCACCAGGAAGTGTCTCAGAGGCATCTGAGTCGCTACGAGGAGGAAGGAGATGATTTTCTGAATCGCATTGTGACCTCTGATGAAACTTGGGTTCATCATTACCCCCAGGGTCAAAACGTTCCAGCATGGAGTGGCGAGAGCGAGGTGTGGCTGGACCAGTTAAGGCCAAAACACGCCTTTCTGCTGGAAAGGTCCTTGCGACTGCTTTTTGGGACTCTGAAGGAGTTTTGCTAGTGGATTTCCTTCATGAACGACGAACAGTGAATGCAGAGTACTACTACCGGCTTTTGGATGAGACAAAAGCAGCATATCGCAACAAGCGCTGCCGGAAACTGATCTGAAATGTGATTGTGCTGCATGACAATGCAAGGCCACACACTGCTTGGTTGACACAAGAAAAACTGAAGAAAATGCATTGGACACCTCTGGAGCATCTTCCTTACAGTCCAGATTTGTCATCCTATGACTACCATTTGTTTGGGCCACTGAAAGAAGACCTGGGAGGAAGGCGGTTTGGTGACAATGCAGTGGTAGAGGAATTCGTGCGCAACTGGCTGACTAAACGTCATCCCTCATTCTTCAAGGACGGCATCAAAAAGTTGCCAACTCGATGGCAAAAGTATGTTGGAAATGCAGGAGACTATGTAGAAAAATGAGGTGGTGGTTTTGTATTTTTTTGTAAACAATAATTCCGGTTTATATTTGATTCACCCTCATATAATTATTTGAAATTTTAACATATTTACTCAATCAGTTTTCATTGAGTTAAAAATCAATTGTCTGCATTACTTTGTCGTTGTGGCAATCCTCTAATAAGGAAAGCTTATATTAATAAAAAAGGGAGTTCATTGTATTTATTATGTAAATATATTTCTTACATTTATTTTCAGTGTAGATGAAATTGAATCAGCTAATAGTTTGACATTCAGTCCATCTGGAGAAAAACTTTATTGTGGATTCAAAAACTTCATACGTGTCTTCAATACCAATTATCCAGGAAGAGAATGTACCATCAGGAATTTAAAACGTAAGTAGCAGCCTTTCTTTCATATAATTTGTAGACAAGATATTCTTTACATTTGAAGAGAAAAATTTTCGCCTAGACCGAGACTCGAACCCGGGACCCTTGGCTTTCCGGGCCAAGTGCTCTACCAACTGAGCTACCGAGGCGAGTTACGATCTAGATGCAAATTCTTCTCTTATATACGTTGTAATTCCCTATCGCCAAATGCTTTTGAAACCATTGCTTCTATCTTTGCAAATGGCGGCTTCTTAGTTAAGAAGACATATATTGGGAATTTAACATTACTTTATAAAGCTAGTAAGGCTTCTAATGATGTTTTTATTATTGATTTAACATTTCTCACTGAAAGATAAATTACATTTGAAGAAAAAAATTTTCGTCTAGACCGAGACTCGAACGCGGGACCCTTGGCTTTCCGGGCCAAGTGCTCTACCAACTGAGCTACCGAGGCAAGTTACGATCTAGACGCAAATTCTTCTCTTATATACGTTGTAATTCCCTATCGCCAAATGCTTTTGAAACCATTGCTTCTATCGGCTTCTTAGTTAAGAAGACATTTATTCTTTCTCTGCTAGTGTACTTTCCAAACATAACACAGAAATAAGACAACAACTAAAAGTAGGGGAATTAAACACAACAATAGTGAAATACAGAACAAACTGGAAAGAACACTTGGCAAGAATGACTGAGAATAGAATACCAAAAGCAGCATACATCTATTCATCACGAGGAAGATGAAGTTTGGGAAGACCAAAGAAAAAATCGAAACAGCAGCAATTTGGAGCCGGAACAGGCTAGTAAACAAACCTAAACCGTGATGAAGAAGAAGAAGAATTTATTTGATTGATCCCCATTCATCATGCTCTGGACATGCATGCTCCGCTAGTGAAGAGTTTGTTAACCAAAATAATTAGTTATGCTTATTTCCTTACAGATGTCAGTGAGAAACATCTAATAGGAAATTAAGGTATTAAATTATTTTGAGTCTGTTATATCTTACCTCAATATTAATGTTGATTTGTTCTTGAACATGTTTTCAGTCTGGCCAAGTTGCTGAAGATGATTAGAAGTCTAATCGAAACATGTTCAAGAACAAATCAACATTAATATTGAGGTAAGATATAACAGACTCAAAATATTTAAATTAATATTGTGGAAGCCATGACTGAAGAGGGACAAGATATTGTCTGAAACTGCCGGTATCAAAGAAATTTGAAATTATATGAGGTGAGTCTGGCAGGGGAACCTTTTGGCAGCAATGCTACTGCCGGCATAGCTCTCAGGGAGAAGAAAAGATAATGAGTATTTGAGAATAAAGTTCTTAGGAAAATTTTTGGACCGAAAAGAGATGAACTGACAGTTGAATGGAGAAGACTACTCAACAGTGAGCTACTTGATTTTCATGGGAAACCAGGTATAATAATAACAGTTAAGTCTCGTAGACTGCAATGGGCAGGACATGTAGCAAAGATGGGAAACAAAAGAGAGACATGGAAACTCCTTGTAGGAAAACTAGAGGGAAAGTGCCTGTTAGGTAAGCCATAAATAAAGTGGGAGAATAACATTAACCATGGTTTTAGGAAAGTAAATTTTACAGGTAATGATGGGAAAACATTAGCTCAGGGTAGGGATGTATGGAGATCTTATGTCCATGCATCCATGAACCAATGGGTTTGATGGTGCCAGTAAGTTAGTTAATTATATTGAAATTAATGTTGGGAAGTAAACATTATGAGGTAATAATCATTTTTTTTTGAAAACTCACTCATACATTTTGTGCTTTTCACGAAACCATGGTTTCAGGCGAAATCTCACCCATCTTCAGTCAAAACTCTGACTGATGAAATTTTTCTGCTGTCAACTCTTCAACAAGTAAGTTAGTTATTAATATTCAAGAAACAATGAATTTGGAAAGAGAGCTTTAAGTATATCACATACAAGGTGAAGAGATATGTGTAGGAAGAGGCCTGAGATTGGAATACAGTGTTAGAAAAATAATTCTAGACAGATAGAGAACAACGAAACAGGCTTTGATTTACAAGGGAACGATCATCCATTGCATGCCAAAATCTATCTTGTAATTACTCACAGAGAAGCATTGTAATGTATCAAAGTAGTGTCCAAAAAATATCTTCCATTTTTTACTGCAAGCCTCAGAAATTGAAGCCAGAATCCAGGAATGGCAACCCACTGTGCAAAGCAGATGGATGTCTTTGTTTAAACAGAGCAGAGTGGAGTGAGGCAGGACATGGTGGGCAGGTATTGCAGGATTGTGAGGGTTTATCCAATCTAAACGCAAGTCAGGAAATTACTTCCTTTTTGACTTTCCTTGTAGTTTAAATGAGAGATTTGGCATCTGGGATTTAGTATTCATGCAGTTAAAAGTGATAGATATGTTTTTGGACACAAGCGTGATACAAAATCCCACGTGCTGCTCTGGGAGAAATTTCAAGGTACGAGGGTGGATCATAATATATAACGGCGGAATTGTATCTGGAGGATGCTGGTAGCAAGACATGCAAAGGTTTGCAGTTTTGGAGGGGAAGTTGGTGGGGGTGTCTGGAGTAGGGATCTTTGATGTGTCACACACTGCGCAGAGTGGGCCTCATTGCTTCAGTAATGGTCATGATCGAGGGCAGAGGTGCACATGTCTGTTGTGCAACAACATTATTATTAAGCTTTTTGGCGAAAGTAGGAGCTAAACCTTCTGAAATTTTGAGAAAGCTCCATGCGCAGTTCGGGGAAGCAACCCTTTCGAAGTACGCAGGGTGCTATGATTGGTGTCAACACACAATTTTTCGGGGGCCGGGATTCAGTGGAAAATGAGCCCCACCAAAGACGGCAACGAACAAGCATCACTGCAGATAACATTCGTGCTGTACGGGACCTTATTGAGGAGGATCGGCGCGTAACAATTTCTGAAATTGCTTCACACGTTGGAATAAGCTTCAGAAGTGTTCAAGCCATCATCAGTGATGAACTCAAATTCCAAAAATTGTCTGCCAGGTGGATTCCTCGGCTCCTCAGCCAGGAACAAAAAAATTTGACGAAAATGCATTGGACACCTCCGGAACATCCTCCTTACAGTCCAGATTTATCACCCTGTGACTACCATTTGTTTGGGCCACTGAAAGAAGACCTGGGAGGAAGGCGGTTTGGTGACAATGCAGCGGTAGAGGAGTTCGTGCACAACTGGCTGACTACACGTCATCCCTCATTCTTCAAGGACGGCATCAAAAAGTTGCCAACTCGATGGCAAAAGTATGTTGGAAATGCAGGAGACTATGTAGAAAAATGAGGTGGTGGTTTTGTATTTTTTTTGTTAATTCAATAAAATTGTAAACAATAATTCCGGTTTATATTTGATTCACCCTCATAGCATGCCATAGTTGACAGTTCCCTTGTTAGAAAACAAACAGCAGTAAAAATGTGTTTTATTGATGTTGCAGGCCAATTTCCTACCCAGAAACAAACAGGAATTATCTCTTGCATCAGTGTGAATCCAGCTCTTCCTAACATCTATGCAGCTGGCAGTTATAGCAGATCCATAGGTATTTATCTTAATTTAGAAAACATTTGGGGCAAGTGACTTTTTAAGGCAAATATTAATAAGCATCATTTTTATGTAATATTTTAAATTTAATACTTTCCAATACTGTACAATATTATTTTGAAAAGAAAAATTAATGCTTGAACTGAACCCTGGACCTCTTGTTCCCTATATGAGGATGCTGTCAATTACTCAATTACACCATTCAAGGTACAATACAAACATTAACATTTCTTTCCACATATACAATTCTCAAATCGTCCGAAGGCAGATAGACAGTGCTACAGACAGCCAATGGCCAGCTTCTATTGAAGAAGTATTTTTAAAGAGAATTTTACAATACCTTTCTAAGCTGTAAAACTTAATATTTTGAAGAAATATTTTAATTTTAACACTTGGTGTTAATGGTGTAATGGATAGAATTCTTGTATGGAGAATGAGAGGTCCAGGGTTCAAGTCCCGGTCCAAATGTTAATTTTTCTTCATATTTGAAGAGAAAAAATTATATGCTCAGACTGGGACTCGAACCCATGACCTTTGGCTTTCTAGACCAATGCTCTACCGACTGAGCTACCTGGGCGAGTTCCAATCTAAATGCAAATTTTTCTCTTACATATGTTGTCAATTCCCGCGCACCAAATGCTATGAAACCTTTGCTTCTATCTTTTGCAAACGGCAGCTTCTTTATTAAGAAGACATTTATTTGGGAATTTTACATTACATTGTAAAGCCAGTATGGCTTCTTTTGATGTTTTTGTTATTCACTTCATACATCTCAATGATGGATAAATCATATTTGAAGAGAAAATTAATTTTTCTTTTTAAAATTAATAAACATCATCATAATAAATAAGTTGGCTCAGCCATCATCATACCTCATATTTCATTGTTAATTGTAAAACATGTTTCAAAGCATCTCTAAACATGTCTTACAAGAAACAGCGAAATATGAAGTAAGATGACGGCTGGCCCAACTTATTAAGTAGAATCTCAATGTTACTTCCTATTGTATTTTCATAAAGCATCATCATGTTGTAGTCCTGAAAGGGGCTGTATGGACTAATTAAGAAGGGTAGAGTACCAAGGAAAGTCATGTAATTGCAAATGAAAGGCAGAAGAAACCTGACAAGACCCAGGACTGGATGGCATAAGTTTCATGGCTGCGTAAACATCTATCTATACATACATATATCCTGAGCTAACTTTTTCCAATTGTTCCCTGTGTAATTTATTCTCAGAAGTCATGGCAAAATTGGATCATTAGGAACTTGGCTTAACTTGAAGCAAAAATTTTAAAAATTGTTCTAATGGCAACAATTTTCAATTTTTTACAACAAAACTAACAAGGGAACTGTCAACATTGGATGCCGAAATCTACCTTGAAATTTCTTCCAGAGAAATGTTGTGATGTACCAAGACCATATTAAAAAGTATCTTCTTAACTGCAAGACACTAAAATACAGTGCCAAATGTCTCATTTAAACTATAGGGAAGTAATACAATTCCTAAATTAGTAGATTGGATAACCATCACTACTTGCCGGCCGCGTCATGTCTGACCTCACTTCACTCCATTTTATTCATGCAGGGAGTTCATCTGGTCCGTACAGTGAATTGACATTGCTGGATTCTAGCTTCAATTTCTGTGCCTTGCAGTTAAAAACAGCAGATCATTTTTGGACATGGCCTTGGTACATCACAACACTTCTCTAGGAAAAATTTCAAGGCAGGTTTCATTCAGAATGCAATGGTAGACAGTTCCCTTGTATGTATAAACCATTGAAATAAAATGAGAAAGGTACTTTAAAAAATCCATTAGGATTGTGGGTTTACTGGAGCCTAACTTTAAAAATCATTCTAGCAACCACAATTTTTGTTTTCATACAATGAAACAGGTTATCTATGATTTAATTAACAAAAGAAATATGTATTCCATAATCCAGCAAAATCAGACCATAAATTTTACTTGTTGAAGCATTTCCTTACAAGAGAACTATCAACCATTGCATGCTGGAATGTACCTTGAAATTTCTCGCAGAGAAGCGTATTATGATGTACCAAGGCCATGTCCAAAAAATGATCTGCCATTTTTAATGCAAGGCATATAAATCGAAGCCAGAATTCATTGATGGCAACTCACTGTGCAAAGCAGATGGACATCCCTGCTTCAATAGAGCAGAGTGAAGTGAGTTGGGGTGCATCGCATACAGCAGGTTGTCAGAGTTATCAATATATCAAGTCAGGAGTTGTGTTACTTCCATCTAGTTTAAATGAGACATTTGGCACTGGATTTTAGTGCCTTGCAGTTAAAAATGGCAGATTATTTTTTGGACATAGCCTTGATACATCACAATGCTTCTCTGGAAAAATTTAAAGGTAGGTTTCGACATGCAATGGTTGACAGATCCCTTATTATTTACCAAATTCCTTCATGATGACTTTTTCATTGAATTAAATTGGTTGGTTATTATCTTAATTTTTAAAATTATTTATAAATAAGTGAATATATATATTAATTAATTATTCAATAATATAATTTAAGTTTTTATTTAAAGGGGGGTAAAATTAAATTGGAATATATCTACATAGTAGTAATATTTTTAAAATTATTTAATTAACAATATTATATATTTCTTAATTTGTTAAATTAGCTGTCACATTTGTGGAGTTTGAACTTTTTGGAATAATAGGTGTTGTTTTCAGAAAATAATGACCTTAGACCTACACATGAGTGCTTTAATATCAGTAACTGTTCATCATCATAAGGCTTAAGTTTATTATATAATTTATTATACAGAGTGTCTATAAAGTCACTATCTTTTTCTAGAATTTTATAACATACATGGTTTATATTGTGGGTTTAGATAAATAATGAATAAAGAAGGACTCCTTACCTCATTTTTTATATTTCTTGCAGAGTTTCTTCACACTTGTGTGATATTGTCAATGCCTCCCAACCTCCACTCAAGTGTGAAGAAACTATTTTGCAAGAAATATAAAAAAAATATGAGGTGAGTTTAAAACCCTAACTTATAATAATTAAAAGAAACTTCATAGTGTTACTTCCTTCAAATATTAAATAGAAAAAGTGTAACATTATCCAAGAGAGATTTTAGCAACATTTCCATAAACCAGGATCTTCTGGCAAAACTATACGTGAGATGCTCCATAAATGTTATGCAATGGGATCTATTCTTTATGGGAAAAGAGGTGGATGTCTCAGTACACCGGACCAAAGTGTTGAATTAACATGTGAAATGTTTGAAGAGGAATCAGGGTTGTCACTTTACAGAGCTTCCAAGAGGCTCCAGATTCCCAGAGCAACTATCCATAAGATTTTGATGCCAAAATTAGTGAAGAAAGCCTACCACATTCTGCATGACCTTTATGAAGAAGATTACCCAAGACAAACAGCTCACTCTGTTAGATTTCTTTGTCTGGGGTTTCTAAAATTCAAAGTCTACCAAAACAAAATCAATGGTTTAGTAATGTTCTTTGCTCACATTTGGCAATCAATTACACAAATTACTCTCAAATGGTAGAGCACTTGGACTAGAAAACCAAGGGTCCCGGGTTCAAGTCCCGGTCTGAGCGTATAATTTTTCTCTTCAAATAAGATTTACTCTAAGGATGTTGAAAAATATTTTCCCTGAAATAGCTGTGCAATTTGAGCTTTTGCAGAGTCAAAGATGATGATCACGTGGAAACTCTTGAGTTTTTTTTTTACTGTTATGACAAGAATTAGTTTTTTTTTTTTACTACAAAATTTCTTCTTAAGTGGATACGACAGTGTTCTGTTTCATTTTCTGTCTCTGTCTGAAACTAGGATCATCAATAAAAAATGGCAAATACAGAAAAACTGAACAACATATTAAGATACAGAATAATACATTTGAGAAAATGTTTTAAATAATAATATAGTACCTTATATTTCAAGAGAAAAATTGTTGCCTATTTTCTCTTCAAATATAATTTATCCTTCAGTGAGAAGTGTTAAATTAATAATAAAAACATCAATATAGTACTTTTTTTTATCTGTCTTCCTCAATTAGAATTGATTTTTATTCAATAAACTTCATTAAATTATTAAATCATGAAGGCCTTTCAAAAACATGTCTCATCTTCAGCATGCTATTAGGTACTGATGTCGGCGTATAATTTATATAATAGATGTGTTCTCATTTAGAATGTTTATACTCTTTGCTTCTCTTAAAATTTCCATGTTTTCAAAATGCCTAATCTTGCTGTTGTTACTCTCTTTGTGTATGATTGTCATGGTATCTTCAATTTTGTTAAACCGATGAACATTTGAGAAAGTAATTAATTTCATATACCTTGGTGTTTCAATAAATAAATTAAACAATATTCAGAAAGAAATAAATCAGAGATTACAGAAATAAATCAATTTAATTGTATGTGTGCACCATAAAACGAAGTCTCAAAGGAACTAGAAAATTTTATAAAACAATGGCGGTTTCAATGCTACTATATGGATCGGAACATTGGGTCTTAACCAAAAACCAAGAACGAAGAATAGAATCATCAAAAATGAGGTTTCTGAGGAGTGTAGCTGGCTATACAATAATGGATCAAAGGCGAAGTGAGTATATACGAAGAGAACTGAATATATTCAAACTATTAGATAGAATTACACAATACAGAGATGAATGGATGGACCACATCAATAGAATGGATAACAATAGAATTCCAAAACAGATTCTTCATTACAAACCACTAGAATGAAGAAATGTTGGAATACCCAGTAAAAGATGGATAGACCAATTCTAACATGAGATCGCCAATAGGTCTAATCCTTGATGCTGATGAATACAGAATGTTAATAAATGTCATCTTGCAATAATAAAATATTTGAAATCAAAATATCTGACATCCATCCATCCATAGTAATTCTGCCCGAGGGCAGGTCTTTCACTGCAATCATAGCATTTTCATGCTATGCTTTGCAGCTTTACTAGGTAATTATAGGTGTGGTAGCTTCCCATTGCTTTCTACACCGGTGAAGGATGATGTTGATAAGGCTGATGATGATGATGGCCGGATGATTTTCGGAGACCGTTAGTCCCTAAGCTTCCTGACATTTGTCTTACATGTGAGGAAAAACCTCACCCAGGAGCCTGTCCCGACCGGGAATCTAACCTGGGCCCGCTGCAGGACAAGGCAGCATGCTACCTCGAGAACACAGCGACATGTGGAACAAAAATCAGATTGTATAAAACAGTAATTAAACCAGTGCTAATGTATGGGAGTGAAACCTGGGTTCTGACTGAACATGACAAATGTCAATTGGTTGTTTTTTTAAAGGAAGATACTCAGAAGGATATCCATCCATCCATAGTAATTCTGCCCGAAGGCAGGTCCTTCACTGCAACCATAGCATTTTCATGCTATGCTTGCAGCTTTACTAGAGAATTGAATTGTAGGTGTGGTAGCTTCCCGTTGCTTTCCACACCGGTGAAGGATGATGATGATGAGATGATAATGATAAGGATGATGATGTTGATGATGGCCATATGATTTCGGGGACCGTTTGGGCCTTAAAGTTTTCCTGACATTTGTCTTACAGGTGAGGAAAAACCCCGATAAAAACCTCACCCAGAAAAACTGCCCCGACCGGGGATCGAACCCGGGCCCGCTGCGTGACAAGGCAGCACGCTACCTCGAGACCACAGCGGTAGACTCAGAAGGATATATGGACCTATTATGGAAAATGGAGAGTGGCAAATGAGATATAAGAGGGAATTATATGAGTTGTATAAATCATCAGATATCATTACAGATATTAAAGTAAACAGACTGAAATGGGCAGGACATGCACAGAAGATAACAAAAAATGAAGTAAAAATAAAGTGATTCCACTACAGGCCTTGGGTAGTAGGAGGTTAAAGCTCTCACTTTTTCTAGACAATTGGCACTTAATGTCAGCCCTGTGTGACAGTCGCCTTTACCCCCAGAACAAGCATTTGGTATTCATTTCCATTAGAAGCTGAG
Source organism: Diploptera punctata (assembly GCA_030220185.1). Classification (NCBI taxonomy): domain Eukaryota; kingdom Metazoa; phylum Arthropoda; class Insecta; order Blattodea; family Blaberidae; genus Diploptera; species Diploptera punctata. Next base: position 997,773 of record JASPKZ010003868.1, on the reverse strand, counting down.
TCGACCCTAGGGCCATAGTGCCACCAGAAGGTTTGGGTCAGTTTAAAAATCCTGACCCTACTGGTACCCAAACCCTTGATCTTCCGCCTTGTAGCGTAATACCTTAATCACTACATTACGATGTGCCCCCAAAAATGAAGTAGTTAGAAAAATTGGCAGAAGGAAGGCAGAGAACTGGAATTATATTTGAAAAGAAAAATATGCGCCTAGACTGGGGTTTGAACAGGACCTTTGACTCTCTGTGTAAATGCTCTATCCAAGTGAGCCACCTAGGTCTCCAATCTAAATGCGTATTTTTTGTCTTATACATAGTTAATTCCCTAACCCCAAATGCTACGAGCAGTTGCTACGAATTTTGCAAATGGCTTTATAAGTAATGTTTAAATTCCCAATAAAAAGTCTTCTTAATAAAGAAGATTTGCAAAAATCGTAGCAACGACTCGTAGCATTTGGGGTTAGGGAATTAACTATGTATAAGAGAAAAATACGTGTTTAGATTGGAAGCCTAGGTAACTCACTTGGATAGAGCATTGACATAGAGAGTCAAAGGTCCTGGGTTAAAACCCCAGTCTAGGCATATATTTTTCTTTTCAAATATAATTTGTCCATCATTAAGATGTTTAAAAACGAATAATACGAACAGAGAAAGATCAAATTTGAGATGGATGGATGGAGTACTTCAGGACATCAAATCTTTAAAACTCAAGAATTGGTGGATGGTTGGTAGAGATAGAGAAGCACGTAAAAAAATTCTCAATACAGCCTTGACCCACCCAGGGTTATACTGTTGATGATGATCCAAAAATAGATAGTGACTTTATAGACACTTTGTAGAATAAATATAAAACTGGCATAATAATAGGTGTGTTAGTTTGAGATAGATATAAAAATAACTTTATTTTGTATCTAGAACTTTGGTCAGCAAAGTTAATTCGTGACTTTAAATGATTGGACTATTCATTTATTACGTTAGAGATTGAACTTCAAATAATTGAAAGAATGTCTCTTGACAATGCCAGGGATTAAAGTTAATATAGATTAATATTGCTGCTTTTGAAGTGAATCACAAATTGGTTAGTTAATCCATCAGTAATTGAATGACTCTTGGAATTTTTTTAATCTGAACACATTAATAGATTATAAACATGATTTAGGTGAGAGTTACACAATTTGATAGGGGCCTAAATTGCTGGTGCCAGTGTTCACTGGCAGTGTTGAACTAGGAGATTATTGGCAATATGAGCATAAACTCTTCATACATCCCTATCCTGATCTAATGTTTCCAATCTTTCCCAAAACCATGGTTAATGTTATTCTCCCACTTCATTTTTGGCCTATCTGCTGGGCGCTTTCCCTCTGTTTTTCCTACATGGAGTTTTCATGCCCCTCTTTCATTTCCCATTTGTGCCACATGCCCTGCCCATCACAATCTATGAGACTTATTACATCTGGCTTCCCATAAAGATGATGCAGCTCACTGTTATGTTGTTTTCTTCATTTGCCAGTCTGGTCATCTCTCTTTGGTCCTAAATTTTTCCTAAAAACATTATTGTCAAATGCTTATAATTTTCTCTCCTCCATTAAAGTAAGAGTCCAAATTTTGCATCCACTTAATATAACTTTGAGAATAACAGTTATATATATATATATTCAGTTTAATATTTTTTGAGAGAAGTTGGGACGACAAGAGTCCCTGTAATGCATAATAGCATGCATTTCCAGAATTAAACTTACATTTAATTTATTTGTGCACCTCATTCCTGTTTGTAATTATTGTTCTTAGGTATTTGAATTCAGCCACTTCTTCAAAATTTCCCTCATTTGTCATTAACTGTCCATTTCAATTATATAATGTATTTCTATGTATGAACATATACTTAGTTTTATTGATGATGTTTACTTCCAGCCCCAATTTCTTAGTGTTACTCAAGAGAGGGTGTGCGTGTTGTTAGTATATCTTCGTTATCGCCTAATAATACTACATCACAGTATAAACTAACAACTTGTTAATACCATTGAGTTCTAGGCCTTCTTCACCCTCTAAAGGTTTAATGACATGTTCTAAAAGGCCTTCTTCACCCTCTAAAGGTTTAATGATATGTTCTAAAATTGAATAGCAGAGGAGATCGTGCATTTCCTTGGTTTCCCCTGTGAATTTTGAATTTCGAAAATAATTAAATATAATAAATTTGGGAACTTTTAACATTATGAGGTTTTATTAATAAGAATTAAATGAATCGTGAATTATTCTTACCTCATACTTCTATGTTTTTTTAAACACAGCACTGCAGTATCAGCGACCATCGTCACCATCCTCAGCTATTTTCACGACTGTCAATTTTTTCTTTTGCCAGTAATTATCCAAACTGCCATCTGGTGTCCTTTTGAAGAAATTATTTTCTAAACTGCCATCTGTTGTATTTTTGAAGAACTTTATAATCAAGCTCGGTTCATCTGGAATCTCGAAGTTCATGGTTCTAGTATGGTTCTTTTGAATATATTTTTTCCCAAACCGTTAAATCCAAAGGTTTGGATAGATGTTTCAAAAGTTTTGCTTCTTTTTCAATTCTATGATTCTCTAATAAACTATGTGCTGCTATAGCTGATTTTTCAATTTCTCCACTCTTTATGTTTTTGAAGTGTTCTTTTTTACTAGTTTTCAAGTTCCTTTTTGTTTTTCCTATATATATCCTATTGCAATCTTTGCAATCAATTTGATAAATTCCAGATTTTTTGTTGTCTGGGATGTTAACTTTATTATTAGTTGACAGAAGATTACCCAGGCTGAATTTGTTAATTGGAGCCAACATTATATTAAATTTTCTGAAATTTTTTTTGAAACTTGTTATGAACTTCAGGATGGTAAGTAAATCTCTTGAATTTTTCATCTTTCTTGGAATTATGTTGTAGGGTGGTGTATTCCTGTAACCTTTTCTGTTGTTTAAATTTCTCTAATTTATTCTTTATTATGTCTTCATCAAAACCATTTATTTTAACAACATGTACAATATGATTATACAGGAATACACCATCCTACAACATAATTCCAAGAAAGATGAAAAATTCAAGAGATTTACTTACCATCCTGAAGTTCATAATAAGTTTCAAAAATTTTTCAGAAAATTTAATATAACATTGGCTCCAATTAATAAATTCAGCCTGGGTAATCTTCTGTTAACTAATAATAAAGTTAACACCCCAGACAACAAAAAATCTGGAATTTATCAAATTGATTGCAAAGATTGCAATAGGATATATATAGGAAAAACAAAAAGGAACTTGGAAACTCGTAAAAAAAGAAAATTTCAGAAACATAAAGAATGGAGAATTTGAAAAATCAGCTATAGCAGCACATAGTTTATTAGAGAATAATAGAATTGAAAAAGAAGCAAAACTTTTGAAACATCTATCCAAACTTTATTAAGTTATGTAGATAGGAAATAACACTATGAGGTTCTTTAATATTGTTTATTTTTTATTATTTCACTCACCTCATACTTCATAAATCATAGCAGACCCTGGGTTTCTTCACGTAATTTGTGACATTGTCAATGCTGCGTCACGTTCACAACTGACGCAGCATTGACAATGTCACAAATTACGTGAAGAAACCCAGGGTCTGCTATGGTTTATGAAGTATGAGGTGAGTGAAATAATAAAAAATAAACAATATCTATCCAAACCTTTGGATTTAACAGTTTGGGAAAAGATATATATTTTAAAAAAAACCATACTAGAACCATGAATTTCGAGATTCCAGACGAACCGAGCTTGATTACAAAGTTCTTCAAAAATACAACAGATGACAGTTTAGAAAATGATTCCTTCAAAAGAACGCCAGATGGCAGTTTAGAAAATAATTCCTTCAAAAGAACACCAGATGGCAGCTTGGATAATTACCGGCAAAAGAAAAAATTGACAGTCGTGAAAACAGCTAAGGATGGTGACGATGGTCGCTGATACTGCAGTGCTGTGTTTAAAAAATAACATAGAAGTATGAGGTAAGAAGAATTCACGATTCATTTAATTCTTATTCGAAAGTAATACTAAAGATCTTGGACATAAAAAATTCCATTACACTTAATTAAAAATTAATATTTTAGGAAGTAACACTATGAGGTTTCAATGCTTTTATTATTCATTTCATACATCTCAATGATGGATAAACTATAAGGTTTCTTTAATAATCTTAAAGAATCAGAAAAATTAACATCTCACCTCGTAATTTTTTCGATTCTTTAAGATTATTCATTACATTTATTTTGAATCTTTTTTTTAAAGAAAGATGTAGAGAGATGATTGAAGAAGAATAAAGCAAACCTATAATTAAATTACTTATCTTAATGAAATCTATTATATATTTATCTGAAAAAATAACAAGTTGGAGATAAAAACAAAAGATCAGGAAAGATACCAATATATAAATTCTTTTGAGTATCTTTTCAAAACAAGTATTTCACCATTGGTTGTAATTCCTGCAGTAATAGACTGATTAAATTTCAGATTTGTTAATCTAACTAACTCACTGGCACTAGCAAAAACTTAAAGGTTCATGGTTATGTGGACATAAGCTCTCCATACATCCCCATCCTGAGCTAATGTTCTCCCATCTTATTCTTAGCCTATGTACTGGGCGTTTTCCTACAAGAAATTTCCATCCCTGTTTTGTCTGCTCATCTGTCTTTGTAAAATAATTTTTTTGAAAATACAATTGGAAGTAACATTATGAGGTTCTACTTAATAAAAGTTTTGTCTGTATAATTCTTACCTCATATCGTTGTTTCTGTTAGACATATGTTTCAAATTTATATATTAAATTTGGGAATTTTTAACATTATGAGGTTCAATTCATAAGAATTAAATTAATCGTGATTATTTCTTACCTCATACGTCTATATTTCTTTAAATACAGCACTGCAGTATCGGCAACTTCTTGTCACGATTGAATCGTGAAAACAGCCGACGATGGTGACAAGAAGTTGCCGATACTGCAGTGCTGTATTTAAAGAAATATAGACTATGAGGTAAGAAATAATCACGATTAATTTAATTCTTATATATGTTTCAAAGCTTGTTAGCCTCATCTTCAGTAGTTACAGACTGGTTTTTCCCAAGTTGTCGGCCCTGGATCTTGACTAACTGCTCCCTCCAGTCAAAATCCAGGGCTGACAACTTGAGAAAAATCAGTCTGTAATTACTGAAGATGAGGCTAACAAACCTTGAAACATATTTTGAAATTAATGTTGGAAAGTTGAAACATATTAATATAATAAATTTGAGAATTTTTACATTATGAGGTTTTCTTAATAAGTACATAGTTTATTAGAGAATCATAGAATTGAAAAAGAAACAAAACTTTTGAAACATCTATCTAAACCTTTGGAATTAACAGTTTGGGAAAAGATATACATTAAAAAAAAACTTACTAGAACCATGAACTTTGAGGTTCCAGACGAACAAAGTTTGATTACAAAGTTTTTAAAAGTACATCAGATGACAGTTTAGAAAATTACCCGGCATAATAAAAAATTGACAGTCGTGAAAACAGCTGAAGATGGGAATGATATGTTTCCTGATACTGCAGTTCTATGTTAAAAAAACATAGATGTATGAGGTAAGAAGAATTCACAATTCATTTGATTCTTATTATAGTTGAAACATATGTCTAACAGAAACAATGATATGAGGTAAGAAGTGTACAGACAAAACTTTTTACTAAAATAATGTTACTAAGCACTTTATTTTCAAATGCTTATAATTTTTTCTCATCTCTTAAAGTAAGAGACCATGTTTCATATCCATATTATATAACTGGAAGAATCACCATATTATATATTTTCATATTTTTTACAGTATTTAGGGTGATAAGTGTCCCTGTAAGGCTTAATAGCATATGTTTCTAGAGTTGATTCTATGTTTAATTTCTTTCTGCACTCGATTTCTGTTTGAAATTATTGTTCCTAGGTATTTAAATTCTACCACCTTTTCAGAATTTTCCTCATTTGTTGTTGAATGTCCATTCTCATATAATAATATTATTATCACCTCACTATGATGCTTAACAAGCGGCTCGCTTTGTTTCCCCGCAGCTGTTATATGTTATTAAAGTACAAAGATCCCGAGTACCACTACAACCACAATGTTGCCACATTGATATCCTTCACTCATTTTCAATTAAATTGGAATGTGGAGCAGTCGATCCAGTTATAAAATTGTTTACCATAATTAATTGTTATAATTATCAGTGATTATTGTGATATGCAGCTCGAATAATAATACAATATCAACATATTATATTTGTTTGATATATAAGTGATTTAAACTTGTGGCGGCCATGGGAAAATATTTCAGACCGAACAGTTAATAATAATAATCAGCCACCAGGTAGGGTAATGTGACACAAGAGGAAGAACCTCTTAATAGTTCAAGGAACAATAAATTGCATTCACAGTAAGCAGTGTCAGCAGTTGGTTTGTAATGTTTATGATTATATTAAAGAAAACAATCTCAGAAGAGGATCTCTTAGATAAACTTTGCTATTCTTCCCCCAGTTTCATTTAAAACTCAGAACGATGTGGAGCATTCGATCCAGTTATAAAATTGTATACCGTAATTAATGGTATAATTATCAGTGATTTATTGTGATACGTAGCTCGAATAATAATACAAAATACCTACTTATTATATTAGTTTAATATATAAGCGATTTCAACATGTGGCGGCCATGAGAAAATATTTCAGACCGAACAGTTAATAATAATAATAATAATAATAATAACAACTCACTGGCACTATTGAACCCTTAGGTTTATGGCCATGCGGACATAAGCTCTCCATACATCCCTATCCTGAGCTAATGTTTTCCAATCATTCCCTGTATAATCTACTTCCCTCAAATCACAGTTAATGTTATTCTCCCACCTCATTCTTGGTCTACCAACTGGGTGTTTTCTCTCTGGTTTTCCTACAAGAAGCTTCCATGCATGTCTTTCATCCCCATTCGTGCCACATGTCCTGCCTATCCCAGTCTATGAGACTTAACTGTTCGTATTATATATGGCTTCCTATAAAGACCATATAGTTCACTGTTTAGTAGTATTCTCAATTCACCTGTCTGTTCATCTCTTTTTGGTCCAAAAATTTTCCTAAGAACTTTATTCTCAAATTCTCATAACATAAAATTTTTTCTCCCTTAAAGTAAGAGTCCATGTTTTGCATCCATATAGTATAACTAGTAGAATAATAGTTTTATATATTTTCAGTTTAACATTTTTTTAAAGGAGTTGGAAAGTCAAGTGTCCTGCGCCGTAGCCGAGTGGTTAAGGCAGGAAGCATTGGCGCAGAGCTACGGGACATGCGCTGGTTCGAGTCTCCATGGGGGAAGAAATTTTCTCATGGTATTTCGGTCAGTATGGAACCGGTGCCCACCCAGCATCGTGATGCATTTGGGTAGCTACAATAAGTAGCGACTCCAGGTTGAGAAAACCAGCTATAACGGCTGGGGGATTCGACATGCTGACCACATGTCACCCCTACACTGGCTGATTATCATCTACCTCTGTGATTGACACATGTGGATGTGAGGCCAGCAGCCGGCTGGTAGGCTAAGGGCCTTGTAGGCCTGTCGCGCCAGGAGTTTTTTGGAAAGTCAAGTGTCTCTGTAATACATAATAGCACACATTTCCAGAATTGAGCCTATGTTTAATTTCTTTGTGCATCTCATTCCTATTTGTGTTTATTGTTCCTAGGTATTTGAATTCAGCCACTTCCTCCAAATAATAATAATAATAATAATAGTAATCAGCCACCAGTTAGGGATAATGTGACACAAGAGGAAGAACCTCATAATAGGAGGCTAATATAATTCCAGAACATATAGTTGATGCTATAGCAAAATATAATGGATGCGAAGTGTAGTGTTTGCCACTATATTATTGCTGCTTCAATAATCCAATCGAACTCATCTGGGCAAAATTTAAAAAAAATTAAGAAAACAAAATGTTACCCTGTCAATGAGCAAAAGTGTGAGCACTGCAATCCATGAATGTGTGAATATGATAGATGCAAATCTGTGGTTTCAATGTGTTTGGCATGTGAAAGAGGTGGAAGGACGTTGCATGCACCAGGACACACATAATGGGAGTCTTTTCATCATACATGTCAACAATGGTAGTAAAGATATAAGCAAAGGTGAAAACTAAGGTATGTCAATTTTCAGCATGATGTTGTATGATTATTAAATTTATGTAGCCGTACAAGCTATATAATGTTGGAATTCAATTATTTAATAAATAAATTCATATATAATTTTAATTTGAATTTTAAAAGTTAAACAATACCTAATAATAACATAAAAATTAAATAATCAATGTCTGCCCATAGCATTATGAGAAACGTGACAACACTGCATGTCATGCATTGCTGCGCGGCACCCGCTGTTATATAAACTGTTAACTATCAGAGTGAGGCTATAGTACCATGATTAATGTGAAACTAATAACCTATATTGATGATGAATAAGGTCAGAGGAGCAATGAACTCTCCACAAGAGATAATACAATCTGCAGCTGTCAAGTGCTGATAATAATCAAAAATCAAGAGACAGATTACTCACTCATATTGTGATGTGAAATAATCTTGTGTTTACATATTCATTTTTAACCTAAATTGTATCTTGTTATGTAAAATACTTGATTTTGTCGGGTGACTCCTCCTTATCTGGATTTAATATTTTTATAAAAATATAGACATCTCTTTCCTGCATATGAGTGCCTATACTTAACAGCAAGGTCAGATATGCTAATTGTATTTTCTTTGATGATTAATTCCATTTACTTCAATTACCAAGATCTTATCTTCAGTCCATTCCATAAGTCTTGAGGAAGCAAATTAATACAGACATAAACCATACTCAAGCTACCAAACTAACTTTGAGTAATTGACATTTTTATTATTAATTTAACACTTCTCACTGAAGGATAAATTATATTTGAAGAGAAAAATTTTTGTCTAGACCGAAATTCGAACCCAGGACCTTTGGCTTTCTGGGCCAAATGCTCTACCAACTGAGCTACCGAGGTGAGTTGTGATCTAGATGCAAATTTTTCTCTTATATACGTTGTAATTCCTTCGCACCAAATGCTTTAATACCTTTGCTTCGATCTTCTATCCCGGGTTCGAGTCTCAGTCTAGGTGAACATTTTTCTCTTCAAATATAATTTATCCTTCAGTGAGAAGTGTTAAATTAATAATAAAAACATCAATAGAAGCCCTACTGGCTTTATAAAGTAGTGTTTAAATTCCCAATAAATGTCTTCTTAACTAAGAAGCCACCACTTGCAAAGATAGAAGCAAAGGTTTCAAAGCATTTGGCGCGAAGGAATTACAACATACATAAGAGAAAAATTTGTGTCTAGATCGCAACTCGCCTCGGAAGCTCAGTTGGTAGAGCATTTGGCCCGGAAAGGCAAAGATCCCGGGTTCGAGTCTCGGTCTAGGTAAACATTTTTCTCTTCAAATATAATTTATCCTTCAGGGAGAAGTGTTAAATTAATAATAAAAACGTCAATAGAAGCACTAGTGGCTTTATAAAGTAGTGTTAAATTCCCAATAAATGTCTTCTTAACTAAGAAGCCGCCACTTGCAAAGATAGAAGCAAAGGTTTCAAAGCATTTGGCACGAAGGAATTACAACATACATAAGAGAAAAATTTGTGTCTAGATCGCAACTCGCCTCGGTAGCTCAGTTGGTAGAGCATTTGACCAGAAAGCCAAAGGTCCCGGGTTCGAGTCTTGGTCTAGGTGAAAATTTTTTTCTGCAAATATAACTTTGAGTAATTATTAATGAACTTTTTTCTGGAATTTTAATAGAGAGTAAAATAATATAACTTTACATCATTTGGTATTATGGAAAAATAAATGTTTCCTACCTCTCCTCATATAATTCCTATAAAAGTTAAACATTTGGTATTACTTTACCATTCAAGGTCATGCAGTGAAAGACAGAGAATGAGATTGAACTATTATAGGAAATGTCACTATGAGGTTTAATTTAAAATAAAATTCTTTACACTCACCTCGTATTCTGTTACAGGATATGAGGTAAGGCATAAAGAATTTTATTTTAAATTTTATAGAAAGAAATACATTTACAAGTTAGCATTCATATACTTTGGTGTTGAAACATAGAAAAATTGGAGTAGCTCGGTTCTGACTAATTTTGAGACATGACTGCCTTAAAGAATATCTTCTCAGATGTTTTATTTAAATCTATCACTCACACTGAAGGACAAATTAATATTTGAAGGAAAACATTTTTTGGCTGAACTGGGATTTGAGATCGAGACCTCTGGTTTAACACATTAGTTCTCTACCTTTAAGCTATCTAGGCTCCCAATTCAAATGGAAATCCCCATGCACCATGAGGCAGAGAACATCCCTTCCCTTTTAAGGATGAAACTGACAATGGAGAGATGCTGCAAACTCTCTGATGACTATAATGTGATTATAAACAAGGAACATTTTCCCAGCTGTAGAAAATTAGATATTACCCGTTTAAGGTGTAAGAGCAGTTGTTGACGGAGGGCACTGCAGTCGTGTTTATGCAGGAATAGAACATGTGACACTGCTGTCTGTGAAGTGCAGAGGGGAATGGGACGTGGGATACTGACAATGCAGGTCTAGTAGAAAGTATGTTAGCGGTGCACATTGCAATATGTAAATTATCTTTCTGCATTGAGAATTAATCACTTTTGTTGTAGACTTTTAGGCATCTCCATACTTATACAATACAAACGTAGGTCTATAATACAAATTGTTGTATCGACACAAAATCACTGTTCAAGAGTGAACGATGTGGTTACAAGTGCTTTTAAAAGGCAACTGTGATTCTTTGCTCTCTGTACACTACCTTATATGACGTCACGTGTATCAACAAACAGTGCTTTGTGATGTGTCCGCCTGCAGAGTTATTTTGATGACTAACAAAAATAAACAGAAAACTGGAAACTTAGAAGCTCTTTATTGGGAAGCTAAGGAACAAATTACTTGGGTCAACAATCCTGGAGACCACTAGTAACAACAAAACCCTGGAGACATTTTTTAATTGTTCTGTATAAAACACTATGAGATAATTTATTAAAAGATGGAATTAAATATATAATATACACATCTCACCTCATATAAACACAATATGAGATGACAATTTTTTTTTTTTTACAATTCACTCTCTTAACTCGTTAGATATTAGAAAATGTCAACTGCTTCAATTAAATACATTTTTCATTGAGTCATGAACTTTTATTTATCTTAATTAAATGTTTTAAGTATTTATTTTTTATTTTATTATATATTTTTACATTTCTAAACGTAATAAAACTTTCTAATCAATGGTAAAAAAGTTTTACTTGAACTGGGAATCGATCCCTGAACGTTCAGCTTTATGTGCTGATGCTCTGACCACTGAGCTAATTCAGGCTTCCCTCCTATGCAAGCGTAATTTTTCCTTTTACCTTGCTCTCTTGATCCCACATCCAATTTAATGAACCATCATTCACAAATACACATTGAATGGCCTTTACATTAAGAAGACATGATGGGAATCCACACAGCACATAAAGGTGAAGGTTCGGGTTTTGATATCCGGTTCAGGGATAAATTTTTATCTTTACCATAGATTACAATAGGTAAGTTGTGTACATTAATTTAGTTATTTCAATCATAGTAATAGCTTTAGCTTCTTAATATTAATTTAAATAATAAAACATATTTTGACAGGAGTATACTCAGAGCCCCATGGAACTTTACTTTGTCTACTACTTGGACACACTGGAGGAATTACACATATCCAGTTCTCTCCTGATGGCACCAAACTGCTTAGTGGCGGCCGAAAAGACTCAGAGATAATCTGCTGGGACATTCGAAATCCTGGCAATATACTTTTCACTGTTAAACGTGAAGTTGCTACAAATCAGAGGATTTACTTTGATATCACATCTGACTCTCAATATTTTGTATCAGGTAAGTGAGCTTGATTAATTTTATAAGAAATAAAGAAAATTACTAGATATTTATAAACATTAGGACCACTAAATTCTACTATAAAACCAAATATGATACAGAGACATTCAAGAATTAAATTATAGAGATAGATGAAAATCAGCATACTCGGCATACGACTTGTCACCGGGCAGGTAGTGGCTGGACTGCATTGCCGCTTTGTTTTCACTTCCCACCATCTGCACATATGTAGTCACTTTGAGTTTGTTACCAGCATACATCAGCATATTTTTGTTGTTGAATCGTACATAAGATTGATTAAAAAATGGCAAAAAACTGGTCCAATATTAAATAGAAAGATATTGTGCCCCAAGAGAGTTCTTACTCAAGAAAATCTCAATTATATTTGTGCGAGAATTGAATTAAGTCCTAGAAAATCCAGCTGGCATCTAGCTCAGGAAAATTGGAATATCACAATGATCTGTTATAATGTTAAAATATTAAAATATGTTTGAAATACGGAAGTAACATTATGAGGTTTTACTTAACAAATAAATTTGGTCTGTATTCTTCTTACCTCATATAGTTGTTTCTTTCTTTAAGACATATGTTTCAAAGCATGTTTGTTCCATCTTCATTTGGTACAGATTGATTTTTCCCAAGTTGTCGGCCCTGGGTCTCAACTCCTGCTCCCTCTTTCTATGGTCCAAAGAACTTGTTAATTAGGGAATATCAAAATTCATAAAATTCACTATATGAGAAAAAATCTACATACAGAAGAACAAGGAGAGAATTATGAATTTTGAAATTCCCAGGGAGTGGAACCTAATTAGCAAGTTCTTTGGATCACAGAAAGAGGGAGCAGGAATTGAGACCCAGGGCTGACAATCTGGGAAAAATCAGTCTGTACCAACTGAAGATAGAGCAAACATGCTTTGAAACATATGTCTTAAAGAAACAACTATATGAGGTAAGAAGAATACAGACCAAACTTGTTTATTAAAATAAGTACCTGATATATCAGGCATCCTCAACCAAATTAAATTTCTGTTTAAAAAACTTTGTCAAGTAGTTATTACATATTCATAGTTAAATATGGAAAATTTTTTTATTACATAACCTTAATGGTAATTTACAATGAATTTTAGAAGTATTGACAGTCATCTGTGTTAAGAGCACTTAAGAGTTTTATCCAGAAAAAAAATTGTCATATTCATGATTACATCCTGCTGACTTTAATGTGAGACTTAATTTCTGTGTTTTTATTAATAAAAACATCGAAAGAAGCTGTACTGGCTTTATAATGTAATGTAACATTCCCAAATAAATGTCTTCTTATTAAAGAAGCCGCCATTTGAAGATAGAAGCAAAGGTTTCATAACATTTGGTGCACGGGAATTTAACAGCATATATAAGAGAAAAATTCAGTCGGTAGAGTATTGGCCTAGAAAACCAAAGGTCCTGGATTCAAGCCCCAGTCTGAGCGTATAATTTTTCTCTTCAAACTTAATTTTTGTAATTAATATTTAATTTTAGGAAGTTATATTTTGAGGTTATTTTAATTATATTATTTTTGGTCTGGACATCTTACCTCAATATTGAGGTAAGATTGAGGTAAGATGTCCAGACCAAAAATAATATAATTAATTTTTGTGTTTATGTTTTTCTTATGTTATACTGTTTATTATAATAATAATAATAATAATTCACATATACTGTACAAATTAAAGACTACAATTATTTTGTTTCCATTTCAGTTTATTCTGTTTTTTTTTATTTCATTGAAATACTGTGCTCATTTTTTTATCCACTTCATTCCAAAAAATCTTTTCAACAGTCTTGGCAAATGGCTACTCCCTGACGGTACCCTTGCCAAGAACACCGAAAGCAAAAAAAGCTCTACCAAAAACATAAAAAAAATTCTAAGATGTTCCTTACTTCTGATGATCAGATTTATTTTAGATTTTAGTTTTCCTATGTATTTTTTTTTTTTTACATTCTGCATAATTTAGCTGATAAATTCATGACTTTTTAACTTATCTATTTCTTCAGTTTTGTTTGTTTTAATTAGTTTGTTGATACTAAATAATTTTTTGGAGAATATCTGATATTGAATTTGTTCAATATTTTTTTAATTTATTGTGTGCCAAAGGATGATATAAAAATTTCTTAAAGTTTTTCTCTTTTTTAACATACTTGACTTAATTCGTGTTGCTCCTTCTGGAGCATAGAGTATCAGTAAATGTCTTCCATTCAATCCTACTGCCAGCCAACCTTATTATTTTGCACCGTGTCTTTTTGCACTTTCTCCCCGTGAATTCCTCGATCATTCCCACTGGTTTTCTTAATGTGAGTCCTACCCATCTCCGGTTTTTTTCTTTATTTTCATTTTTATTTGAGGTTGAGTTTTTTTTTCAGAGATCTATTTATAAAAGTTTGTAACTTCTTAATAATTATTTCTGTGGCCTTCCATGTTTCGGACCCATAGAGTAGGACGGACTTAACATTTGTATTAAAGATGCAAAGCTTAGTTTTTTTCGTATCCTTCTATTTTTCCAAACAGGGTAGAGTTGCATGAAAGCTCCATTTGCATCTTCCTCTGCACCACTTTTCTCTTCTTTAAGGGTACTATATTCCTTAATTAATTTCTGTTTTTTAATTTAATTCTTTTATGTACAAACCAGTAGTTTGAAAATAAAAATATTCTCCTAATTTGACATAATAATAATTCATTAATTTATTCATCCATGCATTCACCGGGTGCTATAGTTCATTGTAGTATCTTCACTTCTATATTCCGATGTGAGATTTTAAATTTAACATTTACCATTGCTGGACATTATTATTTTGAAAAGAAAAATTAACACTTGTGCCAGGGCTTGAGGTCCAGGGTTCAAGTCCTGGTTCAAGCATTAATTTTTCTTTAAAAAACCCTAAATTCCTGATTCTCAACGTCTGGATATTCCCTCTAACATCATATCTATCCACTTTTCCGTAGGTCTATCTATTTTTCTTCTGATGTTGATCAAAGTTTTTCTTTCTGCAATCATTTTCTTGATGCCACTGAGTAAAATAGAATGCCATGCCTGTACACTGAAATGCTGTCAGGAAATGAAGTAAAGGATACTCCTGAAGAGAATTCCTGTTAGATTTTTATGAAATCAGAACATTCCACTATCCTGTTTGTTGATATTGTTGTCTATAAATTTTAACAGGTAATACTAATGGCAAAGTGAATATTTGGGACACATCACAAATTACAGAAGCTACAACACCAGAACCAGTTCTAGCTCCATGCTCTGTGATTCATGCTCATGATGACTGTGTTAATGGAGTCAGGTAAGTTAGTGTTTCACTACATTCTAACATATAATTTATTAATATTGAGTGGAGAACATATTTTTAATAACTCAACTCACTAATGGTCTCAAAGAAATTTGAAATTGTATGAAGTGAAGATGAACGAAAAAATCATTTGAAACTAATGGTCTCAAAGAAATTTGAAATTGTATGAGGTGAGTTACTAAAAATATGTTCTCCACTCAATATACTTACTTATTTACTTACTTACTCACTGGCACTATCGAACCCATAGGTTCATGGCCATGTGGACATAAGCTCTCCATACATCCCTATCCTGAGCTAATGCTTTCCAATCATTCCCAGTAGATTATACAGGGAATGATTGGAAAGCATTAGCTCAGGATAGGGATGTATGGAGAGCTTATGTCCACATGGCCATGAACCTATGGGTTCGATAGTGCCAGTGAGTAAGTAAGTAAATAAGTAAGTATATTGAGTGGAGAACATATTTTTAGTAACTCACCTCATACAATTTCAAATTTCTTTGAAACCATTAGTTTCCACTCAATATTAATGATATAACCTCATAATGTTTACTTCCCAACATTAATTTAAATATATAATTTATCAATTATTATGAGTTAGATTTTTTGTGACTCACCTCATATTTGTAGTTTTATTGCAGACCATGGTTTCAGCACTCTTTGTGCCATTACCAATATTTTCTAACTGTTGAATCAGCGGTTGGCGATCCTGTAGCTTGATTTCTCCTTCCTCTATTGGCTGACTGATGAACTTCCAAATCAATTTTTTTTTTCCCCCAGGAATTTCAAAATTCATTATTTCTCTTTATTCTTGTGGATGTAAATTTTCTCCCAAACTGTGAGTTCCTTAGATTTATCTGTTTCTGTAATTTGGCCTTGTTTCGATTCTGTGTTTTTCTGACCATGCATGTGCAGCTAATTATAAATATAATTTATTATTTCAAGGAAGTAATAATTTATTATATTTAAAGAATTTATTATATTTATTGTTGGCGGCTCTGTGGAGCAAGCGGTAGATCCGCGCCTCTCACCGCTGGGGTCCCAAGATTGAGTCTCGGTCACTCCATATGGGTTTTGTGGTGGACAAAACTGAACTTGGGCAGGTTTTTCTTGGGGATTTCTCCTGTTATCCCCTGCCACAATTTCATTCTACCATTTCTCTATACTCATCTCATCCATTTTGTTTCATTTCATTCATCTGTTCCTGTGATGGTGTGTCAGGCACGGTCGGCTGGCTCCCTTGCCATTCACAGACCTCTATATAAGGGGCTTCATCTCATCTTATCCCTCGACCTAACCCTGAGTTGGACACAAGTTGAGGATATTTAGGATATTTATTATTATATTTGAAGAAAAAAAAATTACTCTTAAAATCTGATTTGAACCCAAGGCCTCTGGTTTTGTACACCAGTGCTCTCTGCCATTGACCTATTTAGGTACCTCATTTTAAATGCAAATTATCCTCTCTTTTACAGGGAATCCATTTTAAATGGAAACCATTTTACAGTGTTGCAGCGGCTCTCACTTTTCCCACTATTGTGCTTGCACCGGCAGGGAGCGCGTTCCGTTACTACCAGCAAATGAAGGCAGTTAGAAGCTACAAAATACAAATAACTCAACTAATCTAGATTATTATAAAAAATAGGCCTACACATAGAGGCTATTACTCATCATTCGTTTGAGATACTGTTGAAAATGACCTCCGTCCACAGTAAGACATTCCTCATATCGTTTAAACAAATTATCTGCCACTTTCTGCAATTCCGCTTCGGTAATAGATTGCATTGCATGTGTTATTTTGACCTTAAGTTCTTCTAAGATATGAGGATTAATTTGGTAAACTTTTTTATCAACTTCGAAAGGCACGATTTTGTAGGAATCGTACAGTCAGGATATTTTTGAGAAAATCTCTGAACGCACCTTCTATGGTTATTTCTCAATAAGTAACATTCCACCAAATAAATTTGCTGTTCAACCGTATACTTCATTTTTTATTATTTTCTTATGTAACACACGACAACAAGTGACATGCGTCCCACTACAACACACTGAAGCAACTAACCGCTAGGATGTTGTGTACAACTTGTCTCCCATGATGCGATCATACTGCTCACAGTGGCGGCGGCAGAATAGTGCGAGATTTCCTCTTAAAATGGGTTCCCTGTACAATTCCCACATGCCAAAGGCAATGAACCTTCATTCCTCACGTGCCATCTAACAACTTCTTTTCAAGAAGATTTTAATGGGAATTAACACTACTTTATAGCCAGTAGAATTTTATTTTAAATTTATCACTTCTCACTGAATGACAAAAGAGTAGAATATACTCCTATACTGGGATTTAAATCCAAGCTCTCTGGTTTTGTATACCTTCCTTTTGTCTTTTTCACATCCCTCTATTCCATGTGGAGTTTGTGTTGGACGAGTTGGAGCCAATGCAGGTTTGAAGCTTATGGGAAACCAGCAACAGTTAAATCTCATAGACTGCAATTGGCAAGAAATGTGTCACAAATAGTGAATGAATAAGTGGCGTGGAAACTTCTTGTAGGAAAACCAGAGGGAAAGTACCCAATAGGTGACCCAAGAATGAGGTGAGAGAAAAATGTTTTGAGGAAGGTGAATTATACAGGAAATTATTTGAAAATATTAACATAGGATAGGGATGTATGAAGAGCTTATGTCTGCATGACCATTAACTTCCAAGTTTGTTGGTGTTGTGAATTAGTTAATTAGGTATTTGAATTTGGCCATTTTTTCACAATTTGCCTCATTTGTTGTTAAGTGTCCATTCCCATTTAGTAATCTTCATAATCATCATCCACTTAGTGTCCTTTAAGAAGATTGATTCCCCATTTATTTATACCATGTACTATTAATAAATAAATAAACTGGCACAGAGGTTCATGGCTGTGTGACTTAAGCTTTCCATACACCCCTATCCTGAGCTAATGTTTTACAATCATTCCTTGCATAATTCACCTTCCTCAAATCATGATTGTTATTCTCCTACCTCTTACATGGCCTATATACTGGGTGCTTTTCCTCTGACTCTCTACAAGAAGTTTCCATGCCCCATTTGTGCCACATGCCCTGTCCATTGCAGTCTATGAAACTTAACTGTTCTTTTTAAATCTGGTTTTCCATAAAGATCATGTAGCTCACTGTTATGTAATCTTTTCCATTTACCTGTCTGTTTGTCTCTCTTTAGTCCAAAAAAATTTCCTAACAATGTTTTAATAAATTACTAATTTTTTTTCTTTTGTAAAATTTCCAGTTTACATCAACAGTACCCAATTCTCGCTACAACATCAGGTCAGCGGCATGTGACATGTTTAGAATCAGAATCAGATTCTTCATCAGAAAATCTTCACTGTGATACAAGTCTAAAGTTATGGTGGGTTGGCAAAACTACAACATAAAAAAGACCCATGTAATATAATTCAACAACAAAACTTAGGAATATATTGAAAAATGGATGCTTTATAAATGATTTAATTTCTTCCCTTTTCAACTTGTTTTTCTTGTAAGTGTTAACACTATGAGGTAGTTATCATATTGACCCAAAAATAAGCTGCACTTTTGATTCAAACTTCAACTGAAAAAAAGCAACTTTGAGACTTATTATATTTTAAGAGAAAAATATGCACCCAGACTGGGGTTTCAACCCAGCACCTTTCGCTTTCTATGCAAATGCTCTACCTAATGAGCTACCTGAGCACTTCAATCTAAATGCAAATTTTTCTCTTATACACTGTTATTTCCTGAGTGCCAAATGCTATGAACCGTTGCTCGATCATGCAAATGAAAGTTTCTTTATTAAGAAAACCTTTATTGGGAATTTTAAATTACATTATAAAGCCAGTACAGCCTTTTTTTATGCCTTTATTATTCGTTTAATACTTCTCCATCCATCCATAGTAATTCTGCCCAAGGGCAGGTCTTTCACTGCAATTATAGCACTTTCATGCTATGCTTTGCAGCTTTACTAGGGAATTATAGGTGTGGTAGCTTCCCATTGCTTTCCATACCGTGAAGGATGATGATGATGATAATGATGGCCGGATGATTTTCAGGGACCGTTGGGCCCTAAGCTTCCTGACATTTGTCTTACATGTGAGGAAAACCCCGAAAAAACCTCACCCAGGAGTCTGTCCTGACCGAGAATTGAACCCGGGCCCGCTGCATGACAAGGCAGTACGCTAGAACACAGGGGTGGACTAATACATCTCAATGAAGGATAAATTATATTTGAAGAGAAAAATTTACGCTCAGACTCTTCAAATATAATTTATCCTTCATTGAGATGTATTAAATGAATAATTCATTTCATACATCTCAATAATGGATAGATAAATCATATTTGAAGAGAAAAATTAATCGCTTAGACTGTGACTCAAACCCAGGACTTCTGGCTTTCTAGGCGAATGCTCTACCGACTGAGTTATCTGGGCGAGTTCCAATCTAAATGCAAATTTTTCTCTTATATACGTTGTCAATTCAATTGTCAAAACATTGTTGAGACTTATATTCACTATTTTGCTATTTACATATCTTTGCTGTTAATAATTTAATTATTTATTTATTTATCCTGGTGGATTTAAGACCATGTGGCCTTCTCTTCCACTCACCAGACAAATATATGTTACATTCAAATATAAAAATCACAATAATATTAGATACTAAGTGATTATTTGGTTAAACTGAACAATAATAAAAGTAAGATCCAGTAACACATTAAGATTAATGATAATTAAAATTAAAACTAATAAAACAATATACACAAAGGAAGAACAGCTGCTATCTATACATGAAAAAATATAAGAAAAGTAATAAAATGTAATGAAGTAATCTATCGGTTATATATGAGATATCGGCTAAAAATATTGATAAATGTTAAAACTATTTTTATAAAATATATGAAAATAAATTATTAATTGTTAAAAGAATATTATTGGTGAGGTGTTTTCATTAGTTGATAAAAAAAATTCTTCAGTTTGTTTTTGAAAGATGTTATAACTTGGCAGTCTCTGACATAGGAAGGAAGAGAATTCCACTAAATCAATAAATAGTAAGTGAATTGGTTTTTGGAAGGTGGATTTTTCCTCAATTTTTTGTTTTAAATTGAAGATGTGATCAATGGTGGATAAACCTTTCCTGAAACCTGCCTGTTTATATCTTACTATATTCTTGTTCCACAAAATATTTTTTAAAAATTCCATATATTTTGATCAAGGTATTTGTTAGTCATTCTTGTGCTTTTTAGCATTGTACTTTTTTTTAATGAACAGGATGCTAACCTGGAGGACCAGAAGATTTTTAATAACAGTTTTCTTCTTTTAGCTCTTGATGAACCAATGCCTAACTGCAAGGCACACCAGTACCTTTGACCCTAGACAGGGGGCCTCACAGGGCATTATCAGCTGGGCATACTGAATCCTGGTTTTTAACAAGGTTTTTACTCCTCCCCCTTCCTCTTTTCCTATCTGGTTTTAAACAGCCTTTTGCAGGTTTATATATATATATAGTTATTGGTGAGGAAAAACATAAGAAAAATAGGGAAAAAAGTAAGTAGAATTTGACATAAAAAACCTAGCAGTCATGATATAAACAATATAGAATCTGAAAAGATAGTTATGAATCATGGAGAAAACAGAATTGCCAATGTATCAGAATATTTGTATTACAGGCCGTCACATTGCCTAACTTGTATTACTGTCTGAAATTCTACCGGGACAAAGTCTGTTGGAGTAATGTCTATCCAAACTATAAAAAAAACAAGAAGAAAATATCTATAAAACTTAAGATAATTAATGTAACATAAACTAAATATAGCTATTGAACTTTTATAGAAAAAAATTACTATGAGGTTTAATTTAATCTTAAATATAGCTAACCTACCCAAATCCTTATCTAACCTACACAATTATATCAAAATATAAGGAAATAGTAATATAATGTATGGTTAAAAACTATAAAATAGTTACCTTGTAGGTCCGTCTCCTCGACTTAAGTTATTTTAAAATTCTGTAGGCCTTTCGGGACTAGTCTCATCAGCAGAATGCATTAGGTCCGTTCTTGTTGACCCTTGTTGAAGCATTTGTTCAGTGCTTGAACAAGGGTCAACAAGAACGGACCTAATGCATTCTGCTGATGATGGGACTAGTCCCAAAAGGCCTATAGAGTTTTAAAATAACTTAAGTTGAGGAGACGGACCTACAAAGTAACTATTTTATAGTTTTTAACCATATATTATATTACTGTGAACTAATACCTCAACGGAAACTTACCATGAATTTTACTAATATCGATATAAGGAAATATAAGTTGTTATAACTGAAAGTATTTATTTACCTTTACACACTTCTCAAAAATAAGAAAATCAATCAGTGATGGTGGTATTTGGTAGTTCATCTTTACCTGGATATCTAACTACTATTTGCAGCAATTTTAATGATGTAATGCTGATAACTATTTGTCATAATATAAAACATTACTAATTTCCATAATATGCCATTCACCTAGTTTAACCTTTCCCTTTTAGGTACTTTTATGTGGTACACACCACATGTGGGCCTTACAGTGGCACGACCTGTCGGGAGAGGGATTTTATTTTGGATCACACACATACTTTTTTGATCACACAAGAACATGGAGGGCCTCCCCGAATGGGGGATGAGCTCAATGTCAGGGCCTCCTCCAAGACAACATAACATTAAAACGAAACACGCATTCAAACTAAATAAGATGAATATGATAATGGTGATTATGATGGGCAGTTGATGTTCATGGACAGTTTAGGCCTTAAAGTTTCTGGTATTTGTCTTACTGGTGAGGGAAGTCGCTAGATGTTACAATACCAAAAAAAAAAAACATGTTGGTATCACAGATGTACTCAGTTATGTAATTGAAATATTTTATATAGTTCATAACCTGTGATCAATTGCAACATGCATAGTGGATCATTTCCTAACAATAGCCTTATTTTCTGTCCAGTTTTTACCATTAAACTTTATAGGAGAGTAACACTATTTGTTTATAATTAAATATTTAAAAAAATGTATCATTTCACTTCATACTCTCTCTTTTTTTTTAAGAATGGTTTCAAAAAATTGTTGAGAAGTTCAAAATAAGATTGGCACCAAAAAAGGTCTTTAGTATCAATAGACTAATCAAATCCAACAAAAATAAGAAAATGGAAGAAGAAAACAAATCAGACATTTATCATAAGTGATGTTTTTATTATTAATTTAACATTTCTCAATGAAAGATAAATTAAATTTGAAGAGAAAAATTCTCGCCTAGACCGGAACTCGAACCCGGGACCCTTGGCTTTCCGGGCCAAGTGCTCTACCAACTGAGCTACCGAGGCGAGTTACGATCCAGACGCAAATTTTTCTCTTATATACGTTGTAATTCCCTATCGCCAAATGCTTTTGAAGCCATTGTTTCTATCTTTGCAAATGGCGGCTTCTTAGTTAAGAAGACATTTATTGGAAATTTAACATTACTTTAAAAGCCAGTAAGGCCTCTAATGATGTTTTTATTATTAATTTAACATTTCTCAATGAAAGATAAATTAAATTTGAAGAGAAAAATTCTCGCCTAGACCGAGACTCGAACCCGGGACCCTTGGCTTTCCGGGCCAAGTGCTCTACCAACTGAGCTACACCGAGGCGAGTTACGATCCAGACGCAAATTTTTCTCTTATATACGTTGTAATTCCCTATCGCCAAATGCTTTTGAAGCCATTGTTTCTATCTTTGCAAATGGCGGCTTCTTAGTTAAGAAGACATTTATTGGAAATTTAACATTACTTTAAAAGCCAGTAAGGCCTCTAATGATGTTTTTATTATTAATTTAACATTTCTCAATGAAAGATAAATTAAATTTGAAGAGAAAAATTCTCGCCTAGACCGAGACTCGAACCCGGGACCCTTGGCTTTCCGGGCCAAGTGCTCTACCAACTGAGCTACCGAGGCGAGTTACGATCCAGACGCAAATTTTTCTCTTATATACGTTGTAATTCCCTATCGCCAAATGCTTTTGAAGCCATTGTTTCTATCTTTGCAAATGGCGGCTTCTTAGTTAAGAAGACATTTATTGGAAATTTAACATTACTTTAAAAGCCAGTAAGGCCTCTAATGATGTTTTTATTATTAATTTAACATTTCTCAATGAAAGATAAATTAAATTTGAAGAGAAAAATTCTCGCCTAGACCGGAACTCGAACCCGGGACCCTTGGCTTTCCGGGCCAAGTGCTCTACCAACTGAGCTACCGAGGCGAGTTACGATCCAGATGCAAATTTTTCTCTTATATACGTTGTAATTCCCTATCGCCAAATGCTTTTGAAGCCATTGTTTCTATCTTTGCAAATGGCGGCTTCTTAGTTAAGAAGACATTTATTGGAAATTTAACATTACTTTAAAAGCCAGTAAGGCCTCTAATGATGTTTTTATTATTAATTTAACATTTCTCAATGAAAGATAAATTAAATTTGAAGAGAAAAATTCTCGCCTAGACCGGGACTCGAACCCGGGACCCTTGGCTTTCCGGGCCAAGTGCTCTACCAACTGAGCTACCGAGGCGAGTTACGATCCAGACGCAAATTTTTCTCTTATATATGTTGTAATTCCCTATCGCCAAATGCTTTTGAAGCCATTGTTTCTATCTTTGCAAATGGCGGCTTCTTAGTTAAGAAGACATTTATTGGAAATTTAACATTACTTTAAAAGCCAGTAAGGCCTCTAATGATGTTTTTATTATTAATTTAACATTTCTCAATGAAAGATAAATTAAATTTGAAGAGAAAAATTCTCGCCTAGACCGAGACTCGAACCCGGGACCCTTGGCTTTCCGGGCCAAGTGCTCTACCAACTGAGCTACCGAGGCGAGTTACGATCCAGACGCAAATTTTTCTCTTATATACGTTGTAATTCCCTATCGCCAAATGCTTTTGAAGCCATTGTTTCTATCTTTGCAAATGGCGGCTTCTTAGTTAAGAAGACATTTATTGGAAATTTAACATTACTTAAAAGCCAGTAAGGCCTCTAATGATGTTTTTATTATTAATTTAACATTTCTCAATGAAAGATAAATTAAATTTGAAGAGAAAAATTCTCGCCTAGACCGGAACTCGAACCCGGGACCCTTGGCTTTCCGGGCCAAGTGCTCTACCAACTGAGCTACCGAGGCGAGTTACGATCCAGATGCAAATTTTTCTCTTATTATAACGTTGTAATTCCCTATCGCCAAATGCTTTTGAAGCCATTGTTTCTATCTTTGCAAATGGCGGCTTCTTAGTTAAGAAGACATTTATTGGAAATTTTAACATTACTTTAAAAGCCAGTAAGGCCTCTAATGATGTTTTTATTATTAATTTAACATTTCTCAATGAAAGATAAATTAAATTTGAAGAGAAAAAATTCTCGCCTAGACCGGGACTCGAACCCGGGACCCTTGGCTTTCCGGGCCAAGTGCTCTACCAACTGAGCTACGAGGCGAGTTACGATTTACGATCCAGACGCAAATTTTTCTCTTATATACGTTGTAATTCCCTATCGCCAAATGCTTTTGAAGCCATTGTTTCTATCTTTGCAAATGGCGGCTTCTTAGTTAAGAAGACATTTATTGGAAATTTAACATTACTTTAAAAGCCAGTAAGGCCTCTAATGATGTTTTTATTATTAATGTTAAATTAATAATAAAAACATCATTAGAGGCCTTACTGGCTTTTAAAGTAATGTTAAATTTCCAATAAATGTCTTCTTAACTAAGAAGCCGCCATTTGCAAAGATAGAAACAATGGCTTCAAAAGCATTTGGCGATAGGGAATTACAACGTATATAAGAGAAAAATTTGCGTCTGGATCGTAACTCGCCTCGGTAGCTCAGTTGGTAGAGCACTTGGCCTGGAAAGCCAAGGGTCCCGGGTTCGAGTCCCGGTCTAGGCGAGAATTTTTCTCTTCAAATTTAATTTATCATAAGTAATGCCACGAGTGATTTCCAAATTATCGATAAATTCACGACTCACAAAGTGAGAAGTGAATTTATCTAGAGAATTTGGAAATCAAGAGTGGCATTTGTTAGGACTATTTAACGAATAAAATTAAACTGTTTACTCACAAATCATTATTTAACTACAGTTATTTTAAAATATTTATATATTTAATGTTAACGAATGTTTGAAAACAAATGAGAAACGATTGGTACGCTTCATTTGCTTCTTTTGTTCATCACTGCAACCAGATCATAATATTATTTATTGTCAAAGGATCGCAATGCTGTAAGAATGCAACCTAGTGGAGAAATTTATAACCAACAATATAGGTATTAATTAATTTCTGATGTCCTATGATGTAAATATGTCAATTATATTTTTCTGTAACATCATTTCCTGGAAAATAATTTGTTTAAGAAAGTGCAAACAGTGGTTTTTTTTTTTTTTTGTGGTATAATCAATTGTTACAAATGTTTTTATATTATCTCTCGCATGCGCTTTCTGCTGACATTCATGCACTATATATACAATCTGGTAGCCGTATTTCTTAGAGAGTCAGCCACTGCAAAATAATACTATGACCTATTCAGAATGTTAAAATGGAGGTGCTTTCTTTAATATGATAAACTTTAGTTGGTAAATTCTAGGCAAAACACAACTGTGATTGGTTGTAAATAAAAAATCATTGAAGTGTGATTGGTAATTGACTCCCATTTGGGACATGAGTTAAATAGTCATATAAAATGAGGTATTTGTGATAAAATTTACACAAGGAAAACAAAAAGAAATTTGAAAACCAGAGAGATGGAACATCTTGGGATGTCAAAAAGTAGAAGTAGAAAAGTCTGCAGTAGCAGCTCAAGCTTGGTCAGAAATTCATTAAATTGAAAGAAAGGCTAAATTAATAAAACATAAATAAAAACCTAAAGAGCTTATGGTTTGGGAAAAAGAATCCACATTAAGAAAAACAAGAAGGAGAAATTAATGAATTTTGAAATTCCCAGCGAATGTGATTTGATTTGGAGGTTCATCGGTCTAGCAACAGATGGAGGAAGAAGCAATACATCACCATGACAATGGCCATGAAAATACTGAGGATGGAATAGTAAAAGGGGATTATTCTAAAAGGGGACAGAGTATAAAGTTTTTTTTTTACGTTCAGTTTTTACCATCTTTCAGTTACATAAAATTAATATTTCTTGGAGGCCTTAACCTAGTTTCATATCTCAGTGATCATTTTAATTTCAAAATAAGTTATCAGGAAAGTTAATAGGATCATGTTATATACACTGATTGATAGAAGATATTATATCAACTCTGATAAATTTATAACTAGAAGAAAAAAACAATTATTTTTGTGCAAGGTCAACATTTCATTCTTATTATTATTATTAGTAGTAGTAGTAGTAATTATTAGCAAATTTCAAACAAATGTAGCTATTGAGGTAATCTATGAATTTGACAAACATTTTCATCATTCTCAGCTATAAACTGTCTTCTCTTCTTTATTGCTGTGGACAGAAAATCTGGGAATTGAAGAGTTGGTGAAACAACTGGAAAATTTAACAGAACTTACGGTATGGGGAAAAAAATCTGTATCCAGAAAAAAAATAGAGACAAAATTATTAATTTAATACTTCCTAATGCTTTTAAAATTATAAGTTACCATGTAAAAAAGGGTTAATGAGTTTTGTCTGACCAATACCAGAGGAAGAGAATATATAAAACTTAAATAATAGGAGTTAGATATGCACAATTCACCTCATATTTGTAGTTTTCTTGAAGATCAACATCATTGTCATTTTTTCTAACTGTTGAATTGGCAGTTGGTGATCCTCTGTTGGCTGACTGATGAACTTCCAAATCAATTTTTTTTCTCTGAGTATTTCAAAATTAATTATTTTCTTTCCATTTTTTGGACGTAAGTTTTCTCCCAAATTGTGAGTTCCTTAGATTTATCTGTTTCAGTAATTTGGCTTTTGTTTTGATTCTGTGTTTCTCTGACCATGCAGATATTTTTATTTCTCCATTTTTAACATTTCTAAGTTGTTCTTTCAATCTTGTATTCAAGTTCCTTTTTGTTTTGCCTATTTATATTTTTTCACAATCTTTACAATAAAATTGATAAATTTCTGATTTGTTACCTTTATCAATCTTTTCATTTTTGTAGGTTTTAATTAATCTATTCAGGCTATAATCATTTTTTGGTGCTAATTTAATGTTAAATTTTCTGAAAATTTTTTGAAACTTATAATATGCCAAAGGATGGTAAGTAAATTTCTTGAATTTTTTTACTAATTTCTTTACCTGTATGAAGGACACTTTTGTTTATCAATTTTTGTAAAGAAATAACAATGATGCTTAAAGCATTGAAACCCTGGGTCTTCGAGAAAACCACAAATATGAGGTGAGTTGTGCATATCTAACTCCTATTATTTAAAATAAACCTCATATTGTCACTTCCTTTAAATATTAAATATATGAAACTTCCAATGGTCAATGTAGCTATTGGATTCTGGATGAGAATGGAGAAGATATTCACCGAAATACGTTCCATTTACAAAACAAAATACTGTATGAGGTGAGGTGTATATTTCCAATTGAAGTTCTCTACTTGATTGTATAAGTAATAGAAAAACTTCTGTCTAAATCAGGAGTCTAGATAGCTTAATGGATAAAGCATTGGAATGGATAGCCAGAGATCCTGGGTTCAAATCCGAGTTTAGTCAGACATTTTTCTCTTAAAATATTAATTTGTCCTTTAATATAAGTGTTAAATTTAATTGAAAACTTCATAATGATATATTGAGATGGAAGAAAGAATTGTAGATTCTATACAGAGAGCCTCTCACTTAAACAAGACAATATCGAGCAGAATAAATACTACACAATTTCAAGCAACTGAAATGACAACACTGGTTGATACACTTTGCATGAATAGAAACATGGTGGGCATCCTGGAAATGAACTGGCAGACTTTCTTACCATCAATCTGTCAGAGTCTACAATACAAAAATTAATCTTTCAATAACTCAAAAATGACTGGTCATAGTCTGACAAAATCTTACCTTCACATTTTGGGATACCAGTAATTAATCACCTAGTTTGTTCCCATCTTCAGGAGGATCAAAAACAACATTGAATCATGAAAAATGACCAGTGGAACCATTCATCTGTCTGTTCATCTTTCTTTGATTAAGAACAAATGTCAAAGTACTTTACTCTCAAATATTCATAATCTTTTCTCCTCCCTTAAAGTAAAAGTCCATGTTCCCCATCCATATAATTTACTGGTAGGGTAACAGTTTTACATATTTTAAGTTTAATATTTTTTGAGAGAAGTTGGCTTGACAGAGTCTCTGTAATGCATAATAGCATGCGTTTCCAGAATTGACTCTGTGTTTAATCTTTTTCTGCACCTCATTCCTGTTTGTATTATTGTTCCTAGTTATTTGAATTACATCGATTAAAGCAGTTTCATAATTTTAGAATTTTGTTTTCAGCCTCACCTATATAAGTTTCTATTTTAATTTATTTTTAACCTTGAAAATCTTAAATTAAAACTCGTGATGTGTATCATATTTGATGAACCATTGTAACTAAATGAGACAGATGCCGATAATCTTTATCTGGAATTAGCATCAAGTACTTTGTTTTCTTTAAAAGAATATCATATTTAGTAATAATTAAGGAACACAGAACTAAGTGCACTAGGTCAAGAAACTGACCTTGAAATTTTCCCAGCAATATTTATCTTGATATTGGTAGTAATTAATCAGATAAAAAGTGATACACATTTTTTTCATGCATTGAATATATTGTCAACAGTTATTTTTATTTTTTTAAATGAATGTGACATAATGTGTTTATTTGCTTTACATTAACAAATATATTTAGGAACATAGTACAGTTTGTTAAAAATACCTAAATGGACAAGGGTTAAAACTTTGATGAAAATATAAAAAAAGACACCTTTCAGTTCTATATCTACAACTTTGCATAAATTGTTATTGGAAATAAAATGGAATTTAAAATAAAATTCTTTCCACCTCACCTATAGCCTATATTCTAATTAGACCAGTATCGTAACCTTAGTGGTTATATCTTCAGTAGTTACATGACTGATGTTCTGTTGTCCAGGAGCACTTCTTCATATTCCATCTCTCAGTGGACCGATGAACCTCCCAATCAAATCAAGTTCCTTAGGAATGTCAAAAATGGAAAATTGGAAAAAATCAGCAGTAGCTGCTCATGCTTGGTCAGAAAAACACCAAATTGAAAGAAAGACTAGCTTAATAAAACAAATAGAAAAACCTAAGGAGCCCACTGTTTGGGGAAAAAAATCCACGTTCAAAAAATCAAGAAAGACAAATTATGAGTTTTAGAATTCCCGGTGAAGTTGATTTGATTGAGATGTTCATCAGTTTACCAACAGATGGAATATGAAGCAGTGCTCCTGGATGACAGAACATCGGTTGTGTAAATACTGAAAAAACAAAACCGGTCTAATTAGAAGACAGGATATGGTAAAAATATGACTAATAATTAGTCATGATTTTATACTTGAGCTTGTCATAATAATTGTTATTCTATAATGTTTTTGATCATCATCATCACTTCAGGGATTAGGCAATTGCCCGTTCCGACTTCATAATGCATCAGCCCAACGTCTTCTAGGTCTTCCAACATCATGTCTTCCTCTTGCTTGATAATTTCTTGCTAACAATGGATATCTCTCCTTACTCATTCCATCCATATGATCAATCCATTTCTGTCTGTAATTCGTGACCTTATCCAATAAAAGCTGTACTTTCAATTCTTTTCTTATACCCTCATTTCTTATTCTATCAAGTCTTATACATCCTTTAACTTGTCTTAGGAACCTCATCTCCGCCGTCTGTATTCTATCCTTCTGTTTTTTCATTGGAGCCCAAGTTTCACATCCATACAATATTGTGGGAACCGCCATAACATTATACATTTTTATCTTTTTTTTTTTTTTATTTTTGATTATTAGCCCAAATATGATTAGAATTTTAATTGGGTGGGATGGATTAGGTCTAGTGTCATATTGTCTAGTAAGGTGAGAAAACAATTTTATTTTAAATTAAACCTCATAGTAAGATTTTCTATAAAATTTCAATGAAATGGAATGTTTTAAGAAAATTACATTATGGAGCTGCAATGTATTATAAAAATCAAGTTTAATAAATTTGTATTGATTACATTTACCTGGCTTAGGTGGTAGCATGTCTACTTCTTGACTAGCAGCCCCAGTTTCAATACCTGGCAGGGCTGAAAATTTAAATTTTTAAATTAATTTAATCTAATTATTTTAATTCCAAAATTTTCAATCTCTGGGCCAGGAAAGGAGGTGGTGTACATTTTTCAATCGCTAGATTGTGCACTAAATTCCTGTATTAAATTGCAAACCTCTCCAGAGTACATATGTTGAGAAGGCATGTGGTATTGTTGATAGTGATTCATGCATCGGAAGAGGACGTTAAGCCTGGTGACTCTCTTGGTGCTTTTTGATAGGAGTAGGCTACGTTCTGGCAGTGGATTTCACCTTCTCTCTTCTCTTCATCATCATCCCTCATACAAAACACTTTACACTACACAAACATAAACATACACTCATCTCTCTACACAAAACAAGAATTCATATTTACATAAAGTAGTGTGCCAAAGTGGTATGTAAATTGAAAATAGATCGCAATAATTACATCTATCCGCCCAGTGCAGAACTTGAAGCAGTAACAGTGCAGTGTGTGGCATTAGAACACACACACATTTACAATAAGTCAGTATACAGCAAGGGATCATTTAGACAAACGGAAGAGCATGTGCAGGAGTTTATCCCTAAATTATCCCATAGCATAGCAGTTGGAAGCCTAAAAATAAATCTTGACACTGAAGTAAAATCCATATAAATAGCTCTGCTGCATATTGAATTCTTTTCCAGTTTTCATTACCAGTATATATTTTCCTAAGTCAGTTTGTGATCATTATTTGAAATTGATTATTATTACTCTTTTCCCATTATCAACATCATGCAAATTAAGTGGTAGGAATCATTTTCTATTATGGTCTCATTCCATCTTTACAAGGGCCAACCCAGTACATATCTGAAGTATTGTTAAGACAATCCGAAACAATTAATTCTGTTGACATGTAAGAGCAAATTCTGACTGTGAGTGGTGAGTTGTTCATGAATAGGGATTATGTTTATTTCTTTAGCAATACCTTCCCCCATTATATATATATATATAATATAAGTATACACAGTCTGACCAACGGATCTGTGTCCCCATAAGATATGCAAACTGAACACTTAATTCTTTTTCTGCCTCGGTAAATCATTTCCCTCCCTGATTCCTATCTCTCTCTCTTTTCTTTTGCCCCCCCCCCCCCACTACTCACACTTTTGAACCTTCCTGGGGGACAGATTATTTGCACTTCCAGTCCATTGTTTTCAATTCAACATGAACACTGTAGCATGGAGTGGTGAAAGAAATATTACTAAGCAAATAATAAAAGTCAATCAGCATCATTAGACCTACTTAAATATGAAAAAGTAATAATATTAACCTTACATTATTCAGTAATCAAGATCCATGACACTGTTTGGGGGAAGTTTGGCAATATCACTACTCTGAAAGTTATCCTGGCTGCTGTTTGACGTTGTGGGAGGGAAGCGTGTGGAATGGAGTGAATACAAGTGTTAACTTTTCTAAGAACGACTACAGCGCTAAAGGGGCACAGATCCATTGATCCGACAATACATATACACACATTCATTTTATATATTACTGAGTCATATTTGTAGATCATTTAGCCCCAAAACATTTCCCAGGGTGCACTACGAGGAGGTAGATTTACTTTGCAAACTATTAATAAAAGATCATGTTTGAAAGCTATCATATGTGAGATCAAATTCAGGACAGAACTAAAGCAATAGAAGGATATTATATTGGACCCACCATATTGGCCAAGAAATACAGCGGTCGCACAGTTTCAGCTCAACACTAGAGATGATCTTCTGTGGAAGCACTTACATTGTTTTGGAATGTCACTTACACCTAATTGTGTTCTCTGCCATGAACTGATAGATATTGTAAAGTTCGATCAAACCTTTGTAATTGCTTGGTAAAATAATGAAATTCATGTTCCTGCCATTAGAATAAATAAATACACACATATACAGAGTTACAGAAATTACCATTGCTAACTTCTAGGGCTTGTAGAGTAGATAATGTTTTGAATAGAAACCTTTGTCTGGAAACGTACCATTTTTGTGCTGCAGGTACAAGTTTACATTAAGCGTTTAGATCTTCTGCATCTGCCAGAGATAAATCAGTAGTAATTTAATGATTTATAACTAAATTAATTACATTTACATAACCCAACATTATGTAATGTCATGACAGTATGTAACATCAGGGGAAAAATAAAGAAACTTCACTTTGTCACTGTAAAAATAAGTTGGAGCGAGTATACTAGAACATGATTTGCAGGTACAATGTGTGCAACAAGCTTGGAGGTCACCACATTAAACTGCTGTTGTAGTGGATAAGTACTAACCACAATTGTAATCAATGGTAAAGAGAAAAATTTTTGTCTGAACCGGAAATTGAACCCCAAACCTTCAGCTTTCCATGCTAATGCTCTGACCACTAAGCTAATTCAGGCTACGTTCCCATCCAAGCATAAATCCTCCCTTTACCTTACTCTCTTGGACCCACATTCAATGCAATGAATCATTCACAAATACACAATGGATAGAAATGTAGCCTGAATTAGCTGGTCAGAGCCAGCACTGAAAGCTGAAGGTTCGGGGTTTGTTTCCCGGTTCAGGCAAAACATTTTCTCTTTACCATTGATTACAATAATTAGTTGTGTTCATTAATTTACATACTTTTATTATAGTAAGAGCTAAAGCTTCTCAATATTAATTTAACTAACCACAATGTTAAGTACAGTAGAGAAATTTGGTTAATTTGCATATAAACAATAGAGTATACACTTAGAGAAAGAAAGTCCCAAGAAGGAATGCGGCTAAGCCGAACGCCATGTGAGTCTAGGTTGTATTGTACATTTCAAGAACATAGTTTTGCAATCTGCTATAACATTTAAAACTAGTGTGACATTATATGGATGTAATAGTCAAATTAACCCAATACGTTAACCCAATGGACTCTTATTTAAATGCCTGCTAACTTTACCCTCCACTCAGATTTAAATGGTTACAGAAGACAGGATGTGTAATGATCTTTACATGCAAACACAAAAGTGCTCATAGAATGGAATATAATAAATATTTTTCTTTAGAAATTTTAGTGAAGGCTTCTGAATAATTGCACTTATCAAAAACGATGTTTTGGTGTATTAAATCTCGAAACATTCCGGAACATGAAGTGGAACTTCACACTTTTTGCACTGAAATGCAGTTTCACTTCTTTTGTTCTGTTTTGAACACACGTTTGTAGGGTTGGGGATATACAATGGAAAGTGAGCCCAGTTCCTTGCCTGTAACCTGACAGGGGTTGTACTTATGATGGGGGGCCTCTCACATTGTAGGATGGCAGCTGAATTGTCTCCAATGCCTGCTTGGCGACAGCTGTTCTGAAGGTCGAATATGCTGTCTTGCAATCTATGAAATTATTGTAGACCACCAAAGTGTTAAACATATAGAATAGAAAAATAATTTTCTGTATCCTTTTAGAGTGCGTCACATTATAGGGAAAAGGACAGTGATCTGGACTTGCAAGTCAACGCCTTTCATTCCATCCTGGTACTCCAGGCAGAGTCTTATTTTTTTATTTCTTCCCTAGGTCTTTGCCCTTTTACCCTCCTCAGTTTTCCTGTCTGTGTTATGTCTGCTGTATGATGTTTTGAGGAAAAAACTCTCTAATAAACTCAGTATCCCATCACGATCATCACCACACACCCTCTTAGATGCCATTTCAAAGACTGAGCACTGCAAATTTCTTCTATATATTTCCAACAAACAGACAGCTTCTAAATTCACAAAAAAGGCAGGCCATCCAACATGCTTTCTCTCAGGAACCTAGAAAAGCTAACACATAAGACATCTATGGGGTAATTTGGAAGTTATTGCAAAATATATGAGCTTGTGTGCTTGACGTGAATGTCACGTCATTCGAAGACTAGGCTCACTAGAGTGCAAGTGAACGTCACGTCATATGAGTTGAATGGGTTAATAGGAGTTAGTATTCATGATTCACCTCATATTTGTAGATTTCTTGAAGATCTAAGTTTCGATGCTTTAAGCATCATTAACTATTCTTTTATATATATCCTCAACTCAGGGTCGGGTCGAGGAATGAGATGAGATGGATCCCCTTATGTAGAAGTCTGTGAATAATATGGGTGCCAGCTGACCATGCCTGATGCACCATCAGAGGGGCAGATGAATGAAATGCAACAAAATGGATAAGATGAGTATGGAAAAATGGTTGAATGGAATTTTGGCAGGGGAAAACGGGAGAAAACCCTGAGAAAAATCTGCCCAAGCTCCGTTTTGTCCACCATGAAACCCACATTGAGTGGCCGAGACTCGATCTCGGGACTCCAGCAGTGAGAGGTGAGTGTCTAACCGATTGCGCCATGGAGCTGCCTTATCAATTTTTTCTAACTGTTAATAGATTATGATGCTTAATGCATTGAAACCTCGGTCTTTAAGAAATCTACAAATGTGAGGTGGGTCGTGAATATTCTAACCCCTATTAATTAAAATAAACCTCATAGTGTCACTTTCTTTAAATATTAAATAACACAATCAGTCTTGCTCAATAGCAGGATTCTGTTCCAACTAATCTAATTTATGTATAGTACAATAGAACAACAATCGTAACATCATCACTAGCAAATGGTATTCAAGGAATCCACCTTCCGGCAAACTCAACACCCTCGTTCCCCATTAGATTGTCATCCCTGTGTGGGGACTTTCTTTCACTGAGAGTACAGTAATTATGTAACAACTTTCAGACTTCTTACTGGTCATGATTGTCACTATAACAAGTAATGAGAATTGGAGCCAGGGCAGGTTTTTCTTGGGGACGCTGTCTTCTCCTGCCAAAAATTCAAATCTACCACCTCTCAATACTCATTCATTTTGTTCCACTTAATTTTGATTTTTTCCTGTGATGGCGTGAAAGGCTTAGTCTGCTGGCTTTCTTATATATCATAGACCTTCAATAATGGGGACTTCATCCCATCCCTCAACCTGTGCACGAGTTTTTTTTTAAATATGACATTGAATCAGGTATTGTTTAATCATATAAAAGGTTTATCTGGTAAAGCATTTATAATGACAACTATGCAAACAATGAAACAAATCAAAAACAACTGTTTAATAATAGATAAAATTCATAAAGAAGTCTTATCTCCTTATTGTATAAGTTAAGAGTATGGATACTGTTTTATTTTCTCCTAATCTTTGTATGTTTGATATAGAATTTTGAATTGTAGACACTGTGATAAAGATTTGTACATTTTTTATCTTGTTTTAGTTGATTACTAATAAGAATAAAAGATAGCATTGTCGATTCTAGAAAATTCATGAAACTCGTTTTCTGATGAAAAAGATGATTGAAAGATAGAGAATTTTTTCAATCTCATAATCAAAAAGCTAAAATTGTTCTCTCTCTCTCTCTCTCTTATAACTATATTGACAGGTAAGCAATGAAAACCTCGTAACTCCATCAGTCTTTGAAAACCACATAACTCCAGTAGCCAGCACAGAAATATGTGATGTTGAGAACACGAACTTCAAATTTATTAATAACTTGACTTGTATTCTGTAGTAAAATATGTGGGAACTATTGCTTATCAATTTTCATAATTATTTAAAACAGTTATTTGTTTCTCCTGTAAAATTTACCAAAATGGAGTTACAAGATTTTCATTGCCCGCCATCGATATATTATGTTCATGTGATTTTTAGTTTGAGAAATTTAAAATTAGTTTTGGCATAAATAGTCCATCTAGAAAAAATAATTCAATGTTGGGTAGAAAAAAAGGATAACATAAAGAATATAGGATGTTAAAAATAACATCTACTTGTCCCCTTTAGCTCTAAAATATGCAGCTTCCCCCCAGTGAATGGTTAGGAAAACTTAATTTTTTTTTTACAATTGTCAAAATACAGTCAGAGTAGATTAATTTTTTAGGATGGAAAAATCCAAAGGAAAATTTCTCTCGGATTGACTTTAAGCTGTAGGTCCCAAGTCTGAAGGTTTTCGTTTTTGTAAAAGAATCTCAAGCCTAAATTGAATCTTATGAGCAAAATTTAACCAGGCTTTTTCTTCCAAGTAATACCTTAGTTGCCCACTAGGTTTCTTTTTGAGGCAATGATCTATCCATGTATCATCCGCTGACATATGTAGGAAGGTAATATAAAGATTTATTAAACACACTGTGAACATTAGGATACAATTATTGAAAGTTAATATCATCTGCATAGAATTTTAGAGGCTTTCTTCTTGCTATACAGTCGATTAGGTGATATTGTTCACATTTTTGGTCACATAGCTTGCAGAAGCACTGGTTCGATTCGAAGGAAATGTAGGAAAATAAGTATATTTGTAGTATTGTTTTTAAAATAAAAATTAATGCCTGAACTGGGATTTGAACCCAATACCTCTAGCTTTATATACTAGTGTGCTATCCATTACACTATCCAGGGCTTCCAATACAACTGTTAATTTTCCTTTTTTTGTATATAATTCTCTTATCGCCTGCCATCGCTACCAATGCCATCTGACGGCTTCTAATTCTAGAAGACATTTTAATGAGAATTTTTACACAACTTTTATAGGAGTAAGGCTTAATATTTAAATCAGCTATTAAATTAATATTTAAATGATCTTGTCCGTGTGGAGTTGCCAGTCAAAAGAATGCCAGAGCAAAGATTGCCAAAAATTGTTATGGAATGGATCCCAATGGAAAGGAGGAAGAGAGAAAAACCGAAGAAAACTTGGATAGAAGGGGTACAAGCAGCTATGAATATCAGAGGAATGGAGGAAGATCAATGGATGGACAGAGAGGAATGGCATTTGGTTTCCGGAAGACAGCGGCAGCTGCCATGATACTGGATGATGATGATAAATTATCTTGGTTAAGTAAATTGTGTTAGGGGGCACCTTGCCTCTCATGATGATGTATGGGTATAAACGGATATTCTTTGTATGAACAGAGGTTTTATTAATATAGAGTAATTTTATGTAATTACTCAAGTACATTTCTTTCTCTCCAGAAAATATGATTAACCCTTTGCCCCCTTATAACGTAGTAAAGCGTACCTTACTTGCTTTGTCCCTGCCCCATATAACGTAGTAAAGCGTACCTCTTTATAAAACAGCTGTATTTCAACTTGGATTCACTTTCTTGGAAAACTGTGACATGTCAGTCATTCTTTGGCATCTGTGGAATGTATTAAATGTGGCAACAAGGCTTGCTTTATAATTTTTTGTAAAATTCTAACGGTACTTTTTTTGTGTTTTCAACCCTATTTTTGAAAGCCTCCACCAGTTTATCTGTAACTATGGCAAGCGAAAGCAAAAGTTCATGTGTTAGTAAAACTACCTCTAATTTAAACCCATTGTTCAGTGAAGACGTTGTGGCCGCGATAGATGAGGAATTTAATTATGAAAGTGATAGTTCTGACGCTTCTTGGATGGGTAGTTTAGTGCAATATAGTCATATAGAACAAACGAGTGACAGTGATGAAGAAATCGTAGCGTCGACGACAGAGCACACTGATTATAACGAGAACAATAATTACTCTTTTTAATAATTGGTCCTGAGAACTTAATTTTAAAGAATTGGAATCTTTCTCATCACCAAATAAAATTATAAACGGATAAGGACCATTTTTCTTTATTATATACCGGTAATAGAGAAAGTAATAAATAAATATATTTTATCTGTAGTAGAACTTGGATATGCGAAAATTTTTACTAATGATGTTACTTACTTTCTGTGTCTGTCTTGATTTATCAGCAAAATATAGTTTTTTTAACAATGGTTCATTATTTCAAGTTGAAATTAAAAAAATAAATAGAAACGGACTAATACAGTTTATCATAATAATTTTAGAAATATATTTTATGTAAACTATAAACATTGCTATCTCCATAAGATATTAAACTGAGGATAGGCCTATATAATTTATTCATACATATAAAATATTAATTGTTAATAAATATATTTGCTTCAATTATTATATTATTGAAAGGTAATATCCTTACAATTGTGGAATACTTTGAGGTCTTTATATATATATATATATATATAAATTGTATCGTGACATATTTACAAAATTAATAATTAATTATTTGATGAAGATATTTGTAATTTGAAAACAAGTTTTTGATTTAGCATATTTCACATGATTTTTCAGAAGAGATCATAGTTAGTACACATATGCCATTCTTCAATTAAAAGTGCCTAGAAGACATTTAAACTTTAAATGCCGTAAAAGGAATATGTCTCTATACAGCATACTACTGGAAATAACTGAGCGGGGCAAAGGGTTAAAATGGCCATACACCCTTCTTCTTGCTTACTATCTAATTTATGTAAGCCAATTTATTGACTGTGGGCCACTTGACAGTGCATGTTTGATCCCAGCCTATACAGAGATGGCTAATTTCCTTCATTTAAATTATTAATGTCCAGACTGGAGCCTGCTATAAATGAGTGCCAGGAACTTTCTTCAGCTAAAATCACTAAGTTATCCATCCTACCTCCTCATGTCATTAGATATCATGAGTTCTTGTAAACCAGAGGTCCCGAAAATTTGCTGTCTTGTGGACCGTATACCATTTTTTTTCTATTTTGAATGGGACTATCAATGTTTTTGAGGGGTGCTTTATGAATGAATTACTTTAAAGATTATTTACAAGATCATAAGACATTTAAATAGGCCGCTGGACGCCATATTGGAAACTATAGTAGGGCTAATCAAAACATTTAAAAGTAGTAAATTAAAAATTGCCGATATGAAATTATGAATTTGTATGTTTATATTGGTCGAATATAATTGTTTATCCCTTTAATATAGTGGGTTTTATACAAAATAAAATTTACACTCCAGTATTAGTTACCTTGGCAACCGTTTGTTTAAGTGGAATATAAGGAAATTTTGCCTTCTATCACTAGATCGAGGGGAGGTAAAAAAAAGAAAAGCATATAGTGATCTGTAATTTTGTAAATATGTTCACATGACTATTACGTATACCAATATCTATACTATTTTTTTTTTTAAGAAATAGCACTATCAATATCTTAGTGATTTTTTCATAATGTTTAATTTTCGTAGGTTCACCTAGGTACCACAAAACATTAACTTTATTTATTTTTAGTTTATTTGATTAATATACTGGTACCACAATTCTATATTATGATAAAATTTTATCTTTTTGTAACTTTCTACTTTTAGGTTAGAAAATACCTGTCATGCAAAAAATTATGAAAAACAATAGTTTCTACGTGTTTTAATCATGGGTTTTGTATTTGATTTAATTGCAGATGTAATCCAGACATAATTAACAATGTCTAATAAAGT
Organism: Diploptera punctata; assembly: GCA_030220185.1. Taxonomy (NCBI): domain Eukaryota; kingdom Metazoa; phylum Arthropoda; class Insecta; order Blattodea; family Blaberidae; genus Diploptera; species Diploptera punctata. The sequence continues at coordinate 957,839 of JASPKZ010003868.1, read as the reverse complement.
TCCAGAACCATCTCGACTTATTGTGGCATCTAGTCGAGCTCCACACTTATCAGTAGTTTTAGATACAGTATACAGTAATGTGAAAGTGGTGCAGTATAAGTATGAAACTTGCACATTGGATGACATACTTGGTAAGAAAATTAATTCTTATGAATATAAAATAAAAAAAAACAGAAATTTTAAGTAGCCTAAGCAATTTTTTTTATGTAAATATTTTCATATGTCTAGATATGATTAAAATTATGTTTTTATTATAGATTTAATATTTCTCATTGAAAAACAAATTATGTTTTAAGAGAAAAATATATGCCTAGATTGGTGTTTGAACCCAGGACATTTAGCTTTTATAAGCTAATGCTCTGCCACTGAGCTATTCAAGGCCTCCAATCTAAATGAAAGTTTTTCTCTTATATATTTTAATTCCTGAAAGTGCAAAGGCTTGAGAAGCATTGCTCGACATGCGAATAGCTGCTTCTTATTTAAGAAGGCTTTTTAATGGGAATTTAACATTGCTTTATAAAGAGTGTGTCCTGCACCGAGTGGTTAAGGCAAGAAACCTTGGCACAAAGCTACGGGACTTGCACTGGTTTGAGTCTCCATGGTGGAAGAAATTTTCTCATGGAATTTCAGCCAGTATAGGACCAACGGCCACCCAGCATTGTGAGGCATTTGGGTAGCTAAAATAAGTAGCAACTCCAGATTGAGAAGACCAGCAATGGCAGCTGACATGCTGACCAAATGTCACCCTTACACTGGCTAGATGATCGTTTACCTCTGTGATTAACATGTGGATGTGAGGCCAACAGCCAGCTGGTAGTCAATGGCCTTCTAGGCCTGTTGCGCTTGGAGTTTTATAAAGAGTGTGTGCATACCTTCTGCTGAAGATGGAAGCCAGTTTCTGAAAGGCCTACAGATTTAGAAATAAAAAAAATTAAACTAGTTGAGGATGATGGCACCTACGAGTACTAAGTATTTATTAATTTTAATATTTTACTTTATAAAAAGTAATTAATTACCATATGTTGTTTTATTTTTGCAGTTGAAATCACCAAAACGCTGGGCAGAATTAGAGTGGGTACAATTGCATTACTGATGCATTGCTCAGAAAGTGAAATCTTCATTTGTTTCACAGGAGGAAAGGTATTTCACACATTTATATATGCCATGTAGAATACAACAAGGAAAAATTAATATTTGTGTTAATAAGACAGATATAGGTAATACATCTTAATTAATTTATTGAAATTTGTGACAAACATAACTCAAAACTTTTGAATTTTAAACTTTCTGAGTATGATTAATGTTATTAATCAGAATGGTTATCCTAATCTGAGTATTAATATTTGTACTTTAATCTGGTTCTTTAGCTTATTAATTATCTCAGTTGCTAAACTGAATATTTGAGCCCAGGTGTCCACTTGAAACACTCTACTACATTTTATTGTTTTGTGTTGATAACATCAGTATGTGATATAATAATTATGCAACTAATGTCAAGTTCATTATTCTTTAGCTTTATTTAAATGACTATCAAATATTCCTAATCAACTTATCTCTCTTTCTTAACTCCCACATACTTTCTCTCTCTTGGATTCCCACTTGCTCTCTCTTTCTCTTCATATATCTTCCAATCTTTATTCTTTCTTCTCTCTCTCTCTCTCACCATCCCATTTACTCACTTTCTTTCTCTTTGGCCCCCACTTTCTCTTTATATATCTCCTCCATTCGTCATTCTTTCTTTTTTCTCTCTATCTGCTCACTCTCCCACTTACTTTCTTTCTCACTTTTGGACCCCTCCTTTCTTACTCTTTCTGTCTTTATTTCTTTATATATCCCTTTCATTATTTATTATTTTTTTCTTTCTTCTGTCTTTATCTTACCCCCACATACTTCCCTTGCTTCTCTCTCTTAGACACCTGCTTTCTTTCTGTATTTTTCATTCTCTTCCATTCTTTCTTTCTTTTATCTCTCTCTATCTATATTACCCTACCCGTCGCGTGATGAATGTAACGATTCTCAACTCTGGTAGCTCAGATGGTCACACATGACACTAGGGGTAGTAATTTAGTTGAAAAGGATATAGGAATAATTTGGATGAAAGGAATAATGAAATAAAAGGAGGACCACTTCAATGATGAAGAACATATATTTAGGTATTTTAAAACTTGTTGCTTTTGCCTTGCACTCGTAACTTTTGTTGAACTTGATGAATTTAGATGTGAAGTGCATGCGTAATATGTGTGTTTAGTGCCACAGTTCACTGAGCACTAAAACTGATAAAAAAATAATAATAAAATCGGGTTTGAACCAAACGACAGGTAATGTGGGCCCTATAAGTCGAACTGGGGTCCCGAAGGTGAGTTGATTGATGATGACACTAAGTCATAAATGAATATATCTCATAGCGTGAATTCCTAAAATAAGTAACACTAAGTCATATTATATGATTTGAAGATATGGTATTACACATATTTAAAATGATCCCACACTATAAGTTTTTGATTACGGAGTTTTGTCTCTGCACCACCGAGACTGGAAGGCATATTGACCGTTACCCAGATGCATGAGAAGTGTTGAATCTAACCACACTGCAAAAGCAGGTGGAAGGGGGAGGGAGAAATGAACCAAGCTAAACCGAAGTTGGTATTCCTTAAAAAAACACCTCTAAAATGAGAGGGTGAGTTAGCAGCGAATTAAACTGCTATGAAGTTATTAGCAATGACTGTGGTTGGTCGACAATTACATCATCTTATTAGATGAATAATATTACCAACATATGTGATAATCAGGGAACGGAAGTTCATGCATTTGCATATTTGTTCTCTCTCGTGCAAATATGCCGAAAGATTATCTACACGAATCACAAATTTCTGAATGCAATAATATTGCTTTTATTGTGCATATTTTACCTTTATTTATAAATGCATCATATTTTAACATTTATGCAGGGAAGCTGCATATTTGGTATATTTATTTGTATTTTTCAAATATTTAAAGGTTTTTAAATATTAAAATTTCATTAATTTAAATTAAATAGTTAATTAAAAAATGTAATGTAGTAAACATGATTAATATATGTTTATGAATTTTAACGATAAATGGCACACCCATTGGGAGCCTCTCAAGTTTTCATGAGATGGCATCAATTTTTCACACGGTCCGTTGGTGAATCCCCGTATGTATTCCATGTGCAGCGAAGGTCAACAGTAACACGCTTACGTATCGGACTCATGAGCAGTTGTGTCTTCGTTCATTGAACAAGTGTCTAGTTTTTGTGTGTGGTGAAGTGGATGTAAATTGTTAAGGGGGCTTTCTATACCGCTATTAAATCATGCCCAAAGTTAAATTAAGTAATTCAGGTAGACTTCAATCATTTGTAAATTAATTTCGTAACGAGTTTATTTCCACGGATAATAGAATTTTATTTTGTAAAGCATGTGAGAAAAAAGTAGGCAGTGAGAAACGGTTTCAAGTGTTGCAGCATATAAACACATCCAAACATAAGGAATTAGTAATTAAAAAACATGAAACGGAAAATAATCCAAAGCAAAAACAACTTGCGGAGTGTTTAGGTAGTAGGTTAACTCAGTTTTCTTCAGACTTATGTGAGGTTTTTATAGCATGCGATATTCCGCTCTTTAAACTCAATAATCCAACGTTAAGAAATTTTCTTCAGAAATACACCAACAAACATGTACCAGATGAAAGTACTTTACGAAAAACATATAAAATATATGGGAATAATCCTAGGAAGTTATTAAATATAATGATTGAAAATAATGAAATAAAAATAAATGTTCTTCCTTTATTAATATTTTTATAGCCGATTAATGTTTTAAAGTCTTTGTGAAGAGCACTTAAGATTGAATTTCATATAATGAAATTTCGGGAAGCCAGTGTTACAACAGTGTAATATCAAATATTCAGAATACTCTTAGGAATCAATTTGTATGGATTAGTGTTGATGAAACGACAGATTGTGAAGGTCGTTACATAGCGAATTTTATAGTTGGAGCCCTTTGTAAAGAAAATCCCACAACTCCGTATCTTCTGAGTGTTGCAGTGTTAGAAGTTACTAACAATGCAACAATTACTCAGTTTGTTATTGATTCGCTGAAACTATTGTGGCCTAATGGCATTAAGTACGATAATGTGCTCCTCTTGATAACGGACTCTGCTAGTTATATGATAAAATCAGGTACAACACTGAAAGGTATTTTCGCTCATATGATTCACTTAACATGTCTTGCACACGGCCTTCATCATATATCACAGACTATTCGAACATGTTATCCTTTAGTGGACAAGCTAGTGTCGTCTGTTAAGAAATTATTTAAGAAAGCTCCGTCCAGAGTTCAAAAGTTCACAACAATAGCACCTGGCATTCCCCTCCCACCACAGCCAATTTTAACCCGTTGGGGCACATGGCTGGAAGCTGCTCTATACTATTCAGAACATTTTTCTAAAATTAAAGAAATTATAAATATTTTTGATTCAAGTGAAGCAGCATCTATCGAATTAGCACAGAAAACTGTATCAGACAATGAATTAAAAATCAACCTTGTTTTCATATCATCTCATTTTCATTTTATTCCTAAAGCAATTAGGTCATTGGAAGCAGTTGGTATTCCTTTACAGCAGTCTTTAGCAGATTTCGATAGAACAATCTCCAATTTAATATCAGTTCCGGGAAATGTAGGAGATATAGTGAAAGACAAAACAGAAAATATTCTTTCCAAAAACCCTGGCTAATATAAACTTGTAGAAATTCGAGTTATTCTCAAAGGAAAAACACCAAACAAACCAACAAAGTTATCTATAGAACAGCTCACATTTTTTTGCAAGCCTCTCTTACTTCTTGCGACGTAACAAAGTTTTTCGCGTTACAAAGCTATGCTGAGAGACAACAGGCGAAGATTTACAACAGAAAACATACGTCACTGGTTAGTTGTGAACTGCAACAGTAGTAATGGAGCATTCAGCAATGAGGCAAGCACTTCAAAATCCAGAGACTAAACGTAAGTTACCTATAAAGTATTATTCTGTTAAAATAATCTCAGATTGATTATGCATATTTTGTATCATATTTAACTATTTTTACAGCATATTTTATGGCATATTAAGCTATTTTTTACGGCATAAATGCATACATATTCTTCATGTTTTTAGGGCATGAACTTCCGTTCCCTGGTGATAATGCAGACATGTCAAAATGTGATTCCCCGTAGTATAAGTTCCCATTGGATGCAGGTGTTCCTAATGTGTGAATTAATGATATGCAGGCGACATCAAGGAACCCAAGTTGCGTGCAAGACAGAAATATATTTTACAATATGTTTCACATATTTATACAAATAACATAAAAATAAATGAAGAGAAAAGACGCATAATTGTGTCAACACTACCATTTACCTTCTTTCTCTCTCTTGGATCCCGACTTTCTCTCTCTATATCCCTCTTTCAGTATGTATTTTTTCATTCTTCTCTGTCTCTCATTCTCTCTCTTACAATCTTATAATGTTAAACTTATATCTTACTTAACAGGTGCTAAGTCTTGAGAGTGTGAAATCAGATGTGAGTATTAGAGAATTTTTCAGTCATCTGATTAGAAACAACATGTTCTCAACTCCAAATGCTCGACTGGACTTCCTAAATGCTAGCCCAGCATTGCATGTGAATGGAGGACTTGTAGCACATCAACTGGAGATGTTATTAAATGTAAGTCAGGATCATCATTTTAATTATTGAGTGAAACTGGTTGGTTAGTTGCTAATGCTCGAGCATATTGGAGTTCTTGTATTTGCATTCTTGCTTCCTAGTAGCTTAATGAGAGATCTCCAGTTGTTAAATTTTGACACTTCTGGAGATAAGTCATAGCCATTGTGAAGAAGTATTTTAGTAAGATCTTCATTATGCTCCACGTTGTGGTGACATCTTGAAAAAGTAATTCTTTTCCCAAGTTGTGGCGATGTTTTGAAGCAGCTAACTCTCTTCATGCCCGATGTTGTAGTAACATTTTGAAGAAGGATTGGGGTCCAAAAATAAAAAAAAAAGAATTACTGGTTCAGGTTGGGTTTGATTTTCGGTAGAGCTGGAATCTCTTCTCAGGGTCGGAAGTTGGTACAAAGGATAGGAAAACACTTTAAAATCACTAATAACTGATTCTTGTAGAAATAGTTATAAATGTATTCACTTTGTAGGTTCCCAGCAAATTAAGTAAATTTAAGTGGTATTATTCTTCACTGTCAATTAAAATAAATTATTTTCTTTTCTTGAGTCAACTATTCTTCTTGTATTAAATATCACATTTTAACAGGAGAACTCTTATTGCTTCTATGTTTGTTGAAAGTTGTATGCAGAATGACCAGTGTAATTATATATAATTTTAAAGAACATTATTACATCACATGATGTTATATTTAAATTCTATTGGTTAATATAATGTTTAAATTTGACATGTTAAATCAAAAAGTTAATTGTTTTAACATCCAATCAGAATTTAGTATACTTTTATCTAAAAATATTAAGTTAAGCAGGTGTTCTTATTACAGTTATAACAGAAAGCTTTATATTTCTGACAACGATGACTTAAAACAATTTTAAAAGCATTATTAAGAAAGACTTATGTACTACAATTTCTTTAATTGTTACTGAGACAATTTTTTTCAACAATGAATTATTTAGATGTTTTTCTTTATTTAAGTTATATATAGATATTAAAAGAATTTTGAAGTATAAGATTATTAATAAATTAATGAGTCATTTTTACATCTTACCTCATATTTCATGTTTTATTAAACACGGTAACTATATATATTTAACTTTCACAGGGAAAGAACACTATGAGGTTTAATTTAATAATTAAATTAATGTTTTTATTACCTCACCTCATATCCTTTTTCTTCTGTACTGCAGTTTCGGAGCTTATCTCCATCGTCAGTAGCCTCTGGTCGACCGGTGTTATGTCGTTTCTTGGCGGTTTCCTTCTTACTTCTCTTACTAAGTAAGAAGGAAACCGCCAAGAAACGACATAACACCGGTCGACCAGAGGCTACTGACGATGGAGATAAGCTCCGAAACTGCAGTATAGAAGAAAAAAGGATATGAGGTGAGGTAATAAAAACATTAATTTAATTATTACGGTAACTATAGTTTTCAAATGATCTTGTCATTCATTTTCAACCACCATTATGACTACCGGATATTCGTTGGAATCTCCCTCTATAATGTTGCCATCTGGTGTTGATTTGATGAACTTCGAGATATCGTTGCCATCTGGTATTGATTTGATGAACTTTGAGATGAGGTCACGTTCATCCGGAATGTCGAAATTCATGGATTTAAATTTGTTCTTCAGAATAAATATTTTCTCCCAAACAGTCAAATCCAAAGGTTTTTCCCAAATGTTTTAGAAGTTTAGCTTCTTTTTTCAATTTTATGACCTTCCAACAAACTATGTGCTGCAATAGCTGATTTTTCAATTTCACCATTTTTAATATTTCTAAAGTGTTCCTTTGTCCGAGTGTCCAAATTTCTTTTCGTTTTTCCTATGTATACTTTATTGCAATCTCCACAATCAATTTGATAAATTCCAGATTTTTTACTATCTGGGGTGTTCATTTTCTTATTGGTTATTAATAAGTTACCAAGGCTAAATTTATTTATCGGTGCCAATGTAATATTGAATTTCTTGAAAATTTTTTGAAATTTGTTATGTATTCCAGGATGATAAGTGATTTTCTTAAATTGTTTTCCTTTCTTTGAATCAGATTGCAGGGTAGTGTATTCTTTTAATCTATTTTGTTGTCTGAATTTCTTTAATTTGGTTATAATTATTTCCTTTCCAAAACCATTTAAATTAGCTATGTCCAAAATGTGATTGTATTCTTTCTTAAAATCTTCTTCATTTAGTGGAACATTCAATAATCTATATATCAAACTGTTGAAAATTGCATGCTTATGCGCAATATGATTGAAACCTCAAGACTTTATGTAATTGTCAATATGAGTATCTTTTCTGTATATATTGAATTCAATTCTTTGTTGTTGTTCATTCCTTCTTATGTAGAGGTCCAAAAATGGGATTTGATTATTATTTTCTAATTCCATAGTAAATTTTACAGATTCATCCTGGAGGTTGAGTAATTTAATGCATCTTCAATATATTTAGAATTTATCACAGAGAAAATATCATCCACATATCTATACCAACATTTGAACATCCAGGGATAAGCATTGGTGATATGACATTCTAAATAACCCATAAATAAATTTGCCAAAAATGGTGAAAGTGGGTTTCCCATAGCCAGACCTGAGATTTGTTTATAAGATTTTTCATTGAAGGTGAAAAAATTGTTGTCGATACAAAGTTTTGTAAGATTCAAATATTCATTAATTATTTCTCTTTGTAGTTTCAAGGAAATGAGCCATTTTTCTAAAATATTTAACATCTTCCCAATTGGGATGCTCGGAAATAAAGAAATGACGTCAAAAGAAACCAATCTATCATTACAATCAAATGTGATATTATTCAGTTCATTAACTAATTCAATTGAATTTTCAGTACTTTTGTTGTCGAAACTTGGTAGTTCATTAAATTTCTTAGTAAGCCATTTTGCCAAATTGTAACAAGGTGAGCCAATATTATTAATAATGGGTCTCATCTTATTCCCCTCTTTATGTATTTTTGGGAGCCCATACAATTTTGGATTCTGTGGGTTTGATACTTTCAACTTGTATTTCTCTTGTTCTTTGATGACATATTTGATGTTTTTTATTGTATTAGTAAATGATTTTATTGCTTTTGGAAGAGGATTGCATGTAATTTCTTCATATTCAATGTTAATATTATTTGTTTTTAAACACCTTAATGATGGACAAATTATATTTGAAAAGAAAAATATACGCCTAGACTGGGGTTTGAACCCAGGACCTTTGACTTTCTATGTCAATGCTCTTCCATCTGAGCTCAGATGGAAGAGCATTGACATAGAAAGTCAAAGGTCCTGGGTTCAAACCCCAGTCTAGGCGTATATTTTTCTTTTCAAATATAATTCTTCATATTCATTTGAATTTAAGAGAAGGTTCATTCTGTTTACATAATCGTCTTGATTCAAAATTACAATTTTGTTTCCTTTATCGGCTTTCGAAATTATTGCTTTTTTGTTGTTGATATTCCTCAATATTTTCATGTTCTTAATGGCTCTATTGCTTTTTGGTTTTTCATTAATATTTTCGAGAATGTTTTCACAATTTCTCCTAATTATAATTTTGTCTTCAACTTTAAGATCTGAAATAGCAATCTCAATGTCAGCTACATAGTCTTCTATTTTACTTGAGAAATTCACACAAGTTTTTAGTCCAAGACTCAATAATTTAGTTTCTTCTTCGGTCAATTCTATTTCTGAAAGATTAACAACATTGTTATTGTCATTTGAATTTTGTTTTTTGTTGATTGATTCAATTCTATTGCAATCTTTTTCAATTTTTCGATTAGGTACATTATGTCGTATCTGAATTAGATTATCAAATTTCTTGTTTTGTGTAGCAATTTTCTTCTGAATTGTGAAATTTAATCTTCCAAAAAAGTTTCTTGTTAAATTTTCTAAACAAATATCATCTAATAATTTTACCAATTTCAAATGAAGATAAAATAATTCCAAATCCAGGTTACTTAATTTTTGATATAATTTGTTTTTTCTTCTTTAAGAACTTTCTGCTCTGCCATAATTTGTTGTTTGGAGTTATGATTGAATTTGACAGTTTGGGAGAAAATATTTATTCAGAAGAACAAATTTAAATCCATGAATTTCGACATTCCGGATGAACGTGACCTCATCTCGAAGTTCATCAAATCAATACCAGATGGCAACGATATCTCGAAGTTCATCAAATCAACACCAGATGGCAACGTTATAGAGGGAGATTCCAACGAATATCCGGTAGTCATAATGGCGGTTGAAAATGAATGACAAGATCATTTGAAAACTATAGTTACCGTGTTTAATAAAACATGAAATATGAGGTAAGATGTAAAAATGACTCATTAATTTATTAATTAAGAACCTCATAATGTGTTTCCCATTTTTAACTTTGAATAAGATTATTACTTTAACTTTCATATTTATTATGATATTAAAATCCTGCTATAATTGCAGTGTTTTCTTCTCTACAAAGTACGCAATTTAGAGTAGGGAGGATATTTAATTTATGTAGATGGTCAGCCAATATATAATAAATACATAATTGAAAGTGAGCAACAGCTTTTAATTGTGGGAATTCTGGAATTAAAGTTTTTGAAGAGAAAAAAATTTGCCTGAACTGGGAATTGAACTCGTGACTTCTGGCTTCATGCACAAGTGCACTGACCATCAGCTATCCAGGCTTCCTAGTTTAGACTACAATTTTTCTTTTTCTTATATAACTATATAAAAAAAAGAAAGGTTATATGGGAGAGAGGAAAATTTCTGTTTGCACTAGAAAGCATGGATAGTTTAATGGCCAATATTGTCTAAACATGTAATGTTATTGTGTTTCTCATAAATAAATAATTGTAAAAGGTTGTTATAAGTATCATTGAAAAATGTTTAAAGTATTACAAAATGTTAGTAAAGACAGAAGAAGTATGTAGAGTAACAGTATTTCAAGAATATACTATGGGAAATGAAGGAAAAAGCAATGTACTGTTAAGACAAATTTACTTATAACAACATGATAATTTTTTTATGTTCAACAAGGCTTCCCATTGTTTATTTACACTCCCTTGAATTAAACTTTCTAATCTTTTGTTCTGAGTTATTAGTTTCGATGAGTAAAATGATGAAGATGGATTTCTAATTTGATCTAATTAACATGTAGTGAAATTTAACAGATCAAGAAAAATGGATTCAGTGATCCGTGATTCTTAGGCAATGGCATGGAATAGTCATTTGCTCTGGCCAGAATCCTGGTTCTCATTTTATAGGAGGCTGAATGAGTTATAGCTCCTGTCTAGATCACAATTAGTTAACATTCTTATTAATCAATGTTTTTTTATTATTCATTTCATACATCTCAATGATGGATAAATCATATTTGAAGAGAAAAATTATATGCTCAGACCGGGGCTCGAACTCAGAACCTTTGGCTTTCTGGGCCAATACTCTACCGACTGAGCTACCTGAGCAAGTTCCGATCTAAACGCAAATTTTTCTCTTATATATATTGTTAATTCCCGCACACCAAATGCTATGAAACCTTCATTTCTATCTTTGCAAATGGTGGCTTCTTTATTAAGAAGACATTTATTTGGGAATTTTTATTTTACATTATAATGCCAGTACGGCTTCTTTCGATATTTTTTTTTTATTATTCATTTCATGCATCTCGATGATGAATAAATCATATTTGAATTAACAACGTACATAAGAGAAAAATTTGCGTTTAGATTGAAACTAGCTCTGGTAGCTAAGTCGGTAGAGTATTGGCCTGGAAAGCCAGAGGTCCTGGATTCGAGCCCCGGTCTGAGCATATAATTTTTCTCTTCAAATATGAACATTCTTATTAACTGTCCAAAGTAGTTGAGTTGTTTTTTCTCTATTGTATGTCTTTACTTTGACTTGTTATAGCTCCCAGTAAGAATGTCTAAGGACCTTTTTGGAGCAGATGTACAGCTACACAGAATACAAGCTGAATCAGACCCTTGTCATACTGTTGGAGAGTTGTATTTCGATGTGAAGAAGCTGCGAGAAAAACTTCAGAGTGAGAGCAATGATGCTGGTGAGAAAAGATTGGAGGGATATGAGAAGATTCGTACTGTAGGAAAAGGTATTTGTTAATAATCATTATAACAATCCAACACTGCTCTGTATTAATTCAGAATTAATTGTGCTGTAAACAAACTTGCATAAACTATTACTCCGTCGACTCCCTCTATTTGGTGAGCTGTGGTACTACTTTTGTCTGCCATATGACTGAATTATGTACAGAACTATGAACAATAGAAATATTGTTCTCAAGCAACATCATATTTTACAAGAAATAAGACAATATAAGAAAGATGAGATGGTGCCAATAATTAGGAACTTCCTCCTTTTATTATTTATTTATGACAAAACATTTATGTATAGTGATGTTTTTATTATTAATTTAACATTTCTCAATGAAAGATAAATTATATTTGAAGAGAAAAATTTTCGCCTAGACCGAGACTCGAACCCGGGACTTTTGGCTTGCCGGGCCAAATGCTCTACCAACTGAGCTACCGAGGCGAGTTACGATCTAGACGCAAATTTTTTTTTTTTCTCTTATATACGTTGTAGGGAATTACAATGTATATAAGAAAAAATTTGCGTCTAGATCGTAACTCGCCTTGGTAGCTCAGTTGGTAGAGCATTTGGCCCGGAAGCCAAAGGTCCCGGGTTCGAGTCTCGGTCTAGGCGAAAATATAATTTATGTATAGACCTATCTAATCAGAATCCCTGGTGTTGATAGATATCCTTTATTTAGATTTTCATTATGAGCAGAATTTATGCTCCATGCTGACTCACCTGTTACTTCTGCTGTTATTTTCTTCACATCCTGAATAGTCAATGTGGGATATTTTTTACTAAACTGTTTGAAAACATTAAAAATAATTTTTCTCTCTCTGCTTTTTAGAGGCCTTCCTTTCTAATATTTTAGAAATTCTGCAGAAGCGACCATTTTGTTACAATTGAAATTCCAATATATTCTGTATTGCATATGTGTAAGAATAAAACAATGAATTGCTTATTTAATGTATTAAAATTGTATTTATATATTTTTTTAAATTCTCCTATATAACTTGCAAAGACCCATGCTGGATAATATATACTTTTATTAGTTTTATTTTCTTTATTTTGAGTGTTGGAGAGCTATCTATATTTTCTTACATTCAAATGTAAAATCATTATTTGACCACTGAAAATGCAGTCATACGTCTGTTTTGTTTGTAGTATAACTGGAAGGAACTTAGTTTGAAATTAGTATGGGTAGGTAAACTTTTTTTCCTCTCTTAAAGTAAGAGTCAATGTTTCACATCTATATAATATAATCAGGAGTATAATAGTTTTATATATTTTCAGTTTAATGTTTTTTTGAGAGAAGTTCAGATGACAAGAGTTCCTGTAATGCATAATAGCACACATTTCGAGAATTGAGTCTATGTTTAATTACTTTCTGCGCCTCGTTCCTGTTAGTAATTATTGTTCCTAGATATTTGAATTCAGCCACTTCTTCAGGATTTTCCTCATTTGCCATTAACTGTCACTTCTATTATATAATGTATTTCTATGTGTGATAATATATTTAGTTTTATTGATATTTACTTCCAGCCCCAATTTTTTAGTGTTATTTAATAGAATAAGTGTGTTAGCCTTTAGTACTTCCTCGCTATCGACTAATAATACTACATCATCAGCATAAACCAACTATACAATTTAAGAAAAATTGTTTCACCCTATCTCATATTATTCTCCTTCTTAGATCAGTTTCAGGACTTATTTGGTTCCATCCTCAGTCCTTTCATGACCGTTGTCATGTTATCTAAAAGTACTGAGGATGGAACCGAGTAAGGTCCCAAAACTAGTCTAAGAAGAAGAAGAAGAATATGAGGTGAGGTGATATAATTTTTTATTAAGTAAATAATACCTCATAGTGTTAATACTAAAAAGTTAACTATGCAATGTTTTATCAAGTTCAAAGAACTACAGTTTCAGCCACATCTATGTTGACATAAAAATATTAACATAAAATATTAATGAAGTAATTCAATTCAGGAGTCAAAAGCAGTTACGATTGATCTCTGCACTCACTTAACTTTCAAAGAAACTAGATGTTGGTTGGTTGGTAGGATAAAGGAGCATTTTCTTTGAAATCAGACCTAAGAAAGAGAGCTAATATGAGGTGAACTGTAAAGTATTGATACAAATTATTTGATAAAATACCTCATAGTTAAATTCCTATCAGTTTTATATTAATTATAATTTTTTTAATAAAATTCTTTTCTTCACAAAGGGGCATTTGGAACTGCCGTGCTATACCGTAAAATTGCTGATGATACATTAGTAGTTATTAAAGAAGTTAACATGATTGATTTAACAGCGACAGAGAGACAGATGGCTCTCAATGAGGCACAAGTGTTATCTCTTCTTGATCATCCAAATATTGTCAGGTGAGAAAATGAATATGTGTGTGTGTGTGTGTGTGTGTGTGTGTGTGTGTGTGTGTGTGTATGTATGTATGTATGTATGTATGTATGATCCAATGCCGCCTATTGCACTTTACATACTTCAGGTCTGCATTGAATGGTTAGCTGGCATTAATGTGGTCTCTTTTCAATTTATGCACCACTTCGGCAGACCACTTTATGTAAATTATGTATTCTTGTATTGTGTACAAAGAGGAGTGTAGGATGAGTGTATGTTTATCTTTGTGTAGTGTAAAGTGTGTTGTATGAGGCATGATGGTGAAGAGAAAAGATAAGGTGAAATCCGGTGCCAGCACATAGCCTATTCATATCGAAAAGAACCAAGTGGGCTGCCAGGCTTAATGTCCCCATCTGATGGATGAATCACTATCAACTGTACCACATGCCTTCTCAACATATATACTGTGGAGAGGTTTGCAATTTAATGCAGGAATCTGGTGCATAATCTAGTGATTAAAAATTGTACACCACCACTTCTCCTGCTTATGAGATTGAAAATGTTGCAATTATATTAATGTAATTAATTTGACAATTAAAGTTTTGAACCCAGGCCCATTAGTTGGGAAGAGACATGCTGTCACCTGACCTGAGCCAGCAAGGCAGACATGGTAAAATAATGTTTTTTATTTATTTTGGAGTCCTTCTCTCTCTGTGTCTCATACCATAGCTGATCGGGTTATGATATCATGCCTTGGTGCAGAGCTATGGAACTTAGGCTTGTTTGAGTCACAATATGATAAGAAATTTTCTCATGAAATTTCAGCCAGTATAGGACTGATGTTCACCTAATTTGATGAGAAATTTAGGTAACTACGAGGGTGATTTGGAAAGTAAATTCTGGTCTCATTTGTCATGCGAATGAGTGGCGATGGCATCACCATCTTTGTTCCTCTGTTTAGCTGGGTTCGGTACACTCCCAGCAGTATATTGTGTCGATGCATTTGTCCTTTTATCTCATTAAAACAGGCATTTAGAATGTCTGCAACAATAGAAGCTCGCACCAAGTGTGAGCTACGTGGAGTAATATTATTTATCTTCTTGTATCTTGTAATCCCATGTTTCCCTTAACAGAGATTTAAGGGCTCTTCCCCTACAGGGAAGAAATTGAACCATACTAATTTACTTACACTTGTTTTTGTATGGATGTCATTTGAGTGGTCCGTCCGTGGTCAGCATTCCACCTCATACTGACATCTAGGAAACCAAGGTAGTACTAGAACGGGAAAATTCGGTAAATTTTGCTTAGAGGCCTTTTCATTCAGGCTTAAGGATCTTTTACGAGCCTGAAAATCTTTAGACTCAGGACCCATGGCTTAAAGTCCCTCCCGGAGGACTTACTCCGTGGATTTTTCCATCCTAAAAAAAAATCCATCGACCCTGGCCGGGTTTGAACCCGCGACTCTAGGGACCAGAGGCAAGGAGCATAACCATAGTCCACCGCGGCCAAAAAAATTGACAACAGAATTCATTGTGAGATTACTGCAGTGTACAGGACATTATGAGTGGCCGTATTGTTCGATGTTGGGGTTGTGAATTTTGAGATGGTTGTTAATAGTGGAAATGATGAAGAACGATGTGGGTGACCATCTGTTGTGAATGATGACCTTCTTGAAATAGTGGATGAAGTGGTCAGACAGAATCACTGTTTCACAATTGAATTAATCATTGTTAAAAGGCTCTTTTTTCAATTTTTTGCAAAAATGAATCAACTACAGATTAAACAAATTAACATATAGATACATTCATTAATTGGTATATTAATGTCTCCTGAGTGTATATTGTGTTCTCAAGGTGTAGAAATGGAAAGAGAACATTTAACAAGTTGTGTAGCTCTTCAAAATTGTCAAGATGTGACATCCAAGTATTGGGAAGCAAGAAGGAGAATAACTTTATTGTTAATTTCAGAGCATTAGCTACATACATACATACATACATACTTTCTTACTAGCTTTATAAAGTAATGTTAAATTCCCAATAAATGTCTTCTTAACTAAGAAGCCGCCATTTGCAAAGATAGAAACAATGGTTTCAAAAGCATTTGGTGAGAGGGAATTACAACGTATATAAGAGAAAAATTTGTGTGTAGATCGTAACTCGCTTCAGTAGCTCAGTTGGTAGAGCATTTGGCCCGGCAAGCCAAAGGTCCCGGGTTCGAGTCTTGGTCTAGGCGAAAATTTTCTCTTCAAATATAATTTATCTTTCATTGAGAAATGTTAAATTAATAATAAAAACATCATTAGAAGCCTTACTAGCTTTATAAAGTAATGTTAAATTCCTAATAAATGTCTTCTTAACTAAGAAGCCGCCATTTGCAAAGATAGAAACAATGGTTTCAAAAGCATTTGGTGAGAGGGAATTACAACGTATATAAGAGAAAAATTTGCGTCTAGATCGTAACTCGCCTCGGTAGCTCAGTTGGTAGAGCATTTGGCCCGGCAAGCCAAAGGTCCCGGGTTCGAGTCTCGGTCTAGGCAAAAATTTTTCTCTTCAAATATAATTTATCTTTCATTGAGAAATGTTAAATTAATAATAAAAACATCATTAGAAGCCTTACTAGCTTTATAAAGTAATGTTAAATTCCCAATAAATGTCTTCTTAACTAAGAAGCCGCCATTTGCAAAGATAGAAACAATGGTTTCAAAAGCATTTGGTGAGAGGGAATTACAACGTATATAAGAGAAAAATTTGCATCTAGATCGTAACTCGCCTCGGTAGCTCAGTTGGTAGAGCATTTGGCCCGGCAAGCCAAAGGTCCCGGGTTCGAGTCTCGGTCTAGGCGAAAATTTTTCTCTTCAAATATAATTTATCTTTCATTGAGAAATGTTAAATTAATAATAAAAACATCATTAGAAGCCTTACTAGCTTTATAAAGTAATGTTAAATTCCCAATAAATGTCTTCTTAACTAAGAAGCCGCCATTTGCAAAGATAGAAACAATGGTTTCAAAAGCATTTGGTGAGAGGGAATTACAACGTATATAAGAGAAAAATTTGCGTCTAGATTGTAACTCGCCTCGGTAGCTCAGTTGGTAGAGCATTTGGCCCGGCAAGCCAAAGGTCCCGGGTTCGAGTCTCGGTCTAGGCGAAAATTTTTCTCTTCAAATATAATTTATCTTTCATTGAGAAATGTTAAATTAATAATAAAAACATCAATAGAAGCTTTACCAGCTTTATAAAGTAATGTTAAATTCCCAATAAATGTCTTCTTAACTAAGAAGCCGCCATTTGCAAAGATAGAAACAATGGTTTCAAAAGCATTTGGTGAGAGGGAATTACAACGTATATAAGAGAAAAATTTGTGTCTAGATCGTAACTCGCCTCGGTAGCTCAGTTGGTAGAGCATTTGGCCCGGCAAGCCAAAGGTCCCAGGTTCGAGTCTCGGTCTAGGCGAAAATTTTTCTCTTCAAATATAATTTATCTTTCATTGAGAAATGTTAAATTAATAATAAAACATCATTAGAAGCCTTACTAGCTTTATAAAGTAATGTTAAATTCCCAATAAATGTCTTCTTAACTAAGAAGCCGCCATTTGCAAAGATAGAAACAATGGTTTCAAAAGCATTTGGTGAGTGGGAATTACAACGTATATAAGAGAAAAATTTGTGTCTAGATCGTAACTCGCCTCTGTAGCTCAGTTGGTAGAGCATTTGGCCCGGCAAGCCAAAGGTCCCGGGTTCGAGTCTCGGTTTAGGCGAAAATTTTTCTCTTCAAATACATTCTATGCTTGAAGGACCTTCCTCCAGCCTTCATACAAAGCCACAGTTCAGCATTTCAATTTTAGTTTCATGCTAAAATATCCAGGATTCAAGCAATGACCTTGTCATTTAGCTATATTGGGGAAAGGACCTGTTAGCATTGACCAATTCAATTTCAAATGGATGAGGAGTTCAAGGAGAGCATAAATGGGTGGCTACAGTCACAGGGAACAGAGTTTTACACAGAAGGGATTTTGAAGCTTGTGAAGCATTATGACAATTTTTTAATGTAAACAGAAATTATGTTGAAAAATAATTGAAATGTGTATTTTTCACTAGTATGTAAAAATATTCTTACAATAGAACATTTTCTGGAAAAAAGTACTGGAACTTACTTTCCAAATCAAACTAACTCCATGGCACAACAGACCTAGAAGGCCCTTAGCCTACCAGCCGGCTGCTGGCCTCACGTCTATATGTGTTAATCACAGAGGTAGATGATGATCCAGCCAGCGTAAGAGTGACATGTGGTCAGCATGTCGGATCCTCCAGCCATTATAGCTGTTTTCTCAACCTGAAGTTATTTATTGTAGCTACCCAAATGCCTCACGATGTTGGGTAGACTTCGGTCTCATATTGGCCAAAATTCCATGAGAAAATTTCTTCCTCATGGAAGCCCAAACCAGTGCAAGTCCTATAGTTCTCCGCCAAGGCATCTTACCTTAGCGTCTCAGCTACAGCATGGGACATTTTCCAAATCAACTTTATACAACAAGTAGTTGTTTGCCTTTGATCTCCCAAAATTGTTCTTAATTGCCAGAAGACTTGTGATTGAATCCTCATGTCTGTCAAATAGACAACAACACAATAAGTAGCAATTCCAGGTTTAGAAAACCAGTTACTGTATAACGTTTAGGAACCCAATATTTGGACCACATATTACCCCTTTGTTGGCTGTGTGATTATCCACCTCTATGATTAACACATGTGGATGTGGAACCAGCAGCTTGATGGTAGGCCAAGGTGCTTATAGGGCTGTCACCAACCAAGGAGTCGGAGTTCTCTCCCTCTCTTAAAATAATTAAAATCATTTTTATTTGCAGTTATTTGGGGAGCTTTGAGCAAGATGGTGTACTGATGATAGAAATGGAATATGCTGATGGTGGTACGTTGGCTCAAATGCTGTCACACAGAGCGAGAAGACTTGATGAACGTGAGATATTGATGTTGTTCCGGCAGATTGTAGCAGCCATACGGTACATGCATGATCATAACATTCTGCACAGGTAACTTGACATGTTATTGGAAGTTAGTTGTATAGAGGGCATAAAATCAACTTGTAACCAAAATAAATTATATTTTCGATAATTAAAACATTTTGTCTGTTCATTCTTACCTCTTATAGTTGTTTTTGTCAAACATATGTTTCAGGGCTAAGAAATGTTTTAATTATTAAACAAACCTCTTAATATTTAATATTAGGAAGTGATATTTTGAGGTTATTTTAATTATATTATTTTTAGTCTGATCATCTTACCTCAATATTAATGTTGATTTGTTCTTGAACATGTTTCAAAACAATTCTTCAGGCTTTCATGGCCGGAGTTACTATGATTATCTTGCAGAAGATTTCCGGGCGTTGGCCGTGGTCTTGAGGCTTGTAGTTCCCCAACGTTTCGTCAGAGACTGCATCCGGCATCCTCAAGGGTTGCCTTGAGGATGCCAGACGCAGTCTCTGGCAAAATGTTGGGGAACTACAAGCCTCAAGACCATGGCCAACAGCCCGGAAATCTTCTACAAAACCTCTTAATGTTACTTTCTATTGTATTTTAAAATATATTTTCAATTTCAAGTTCCTAATGGTATTGCATTTTTGTGGGCTGAGGAAACATTTAAAATCTGGATTATTATTATAAAAGAAATAAAAAATTACGATATGCAAGATATTAATGGAACCAGAGCAAGATCACAAGTTCGATGAGACAACCCTGATGATGCTCTATTGAAGGACGAAGCATGTATCAGGATCAGTTTGGTTATGTATTTTATCTTGATTTTATTCCTTTTACAGTATGTGATTTTAATTTGACAACTTGCATCTCAGGTTGATTACTGATTTTTTTAGCAGAACTGACACTAAGGTATATTTTTCTCTCCAAATAAAATTTGTCTTTCAGTGAGACTGATAAATTTATTGTGTAAGATCAAAACTAAGGTATATTGTTTATTTTGTATGTCCTGAATTTCTGCAGAATTACACCTGACTGCATTAATTATAATGAACCCTTATTGTTCGCTGATCTAAAAAACTAATCAAAGTTTTTCTGCAACTGGATATTTTAGTATTGTAATGGAACATGTTTTCAATAATAAATTAAAAATACTCTTTCTCTCTCTTTCTCATCCTCTTCTTTCACCTTCACTTCTCACTCTACCACCTTCTTTGTTTCTATCTTTCTCTGTCTTTATATCTCTGTCACTCACTCACTCAACCAAGCACCCATCCACCCAAATGATTCTCAAATGATGGCTTCTGAGTTAACTAACTCAGTTATAATTATTTTCAATTCAAGGGATTTGAAGACAGCAAATGTTTTCCTGAACAAAGACAACACTATCAAAGTAGGAGACTTTGGAATCTCAAAAATGATGACAACACGTGGTCAAGCTCAAACAGTATTGGGGACTCCTTATTACATCAGCCCAGAAATGGTAAATTTTTTATTCATAATATTTTTCAACTGAAATTTTATTTGTTAATGTAACTTATTTTACGTCAATGTCATGCTTGCTTTGAGGTTAGATATAAGCAGTTCGAACAACTGTTGTGAAGCACAACATGATAAATTAATTCACATGTATCAATGATGGTACTTTCAGTTACCTGTAAAGAATGTAAATGTCCTGCATATTTAAATTTCTCTCCCCGGGAATTTCAAAATTCATGATTCTCTCCTTGTTCTTTTGAATGTAGTTTTTTTCCAATATGGTGGGTTCATTTGTGTTTTCTAACTGTTTTAATAATTTGGTGTTTATATCAATTTTATATTTTTCTGACCAAATGTGAGCAGCTACTGCAGATTTTTCTACTTCTCCATTTTTTGTGTGTTCCTTAGTTCTAATGGTTAAATTCCTCTTTGTTTTCCCTATATATACCTTATCATAAGCACGCCATAGCGTAGTGGTTAAGGCACTGCGCTACAAGCCGGAAGGTCGAGGGTTCAAGTCCCGGTGGGGTCAGGATTTTTAAACTGACCCAAACCTCCTGGTGGCACTATGGCCCTGGGGTCGACTCAGCCTCTAACAAAAATGAGTACCAACAGCTTGTTCTGGGGTAAAGGCGGCCGTCACACAGGGCTGACAACCCGGCTGACATCAAGTGCCGATTGTCCAGAAAAAGTGGGAGCCTTAACCTCCCACTACCCCAAGGGCCTCCTGAGGCCTGTAGTGGGAATACTTTACCTTTTACCTTTTTATACCTTATCATAATCTGCACGCTTTATTTGGTATATTTCTGATTTTTTTTGCAATCATCAATCTTTTCATTTTTGTTGGTTTTTATTAGATTATTTAGGCTGTAATAATTTTTTAGGCTGTAATAATTTTTTGGAGCTAATCTGATTTAAAATTTTTAAAAAATCTTTTGGATTTATTTTGTACCCTGGATGACATGCAAAGTTTTTAAAAGCCCTATGAATCTAGCTGGACTTATGTATCAAGAAGATGACCTGGCAAAAAAAAAAAAAAAAAAAAGATGGGTTAATGATTGGAATATGTCTACATGATTGTTAGGAGTTTGAGCACAGCTGGAGCATTAAAGATTTTGATAATGGCTAAGCCATGTAGTCAGGATGAATGACTATAGAGTGCCCAAGATTACTTTATATGTTAATGTAGCTGGAAAAAGATGAGTTGGAAGACCAAATCTATGATGAATGAATGATTTGTTCTATAACATCAGGCAACTTGGTATTAAAAGGTGGTAGTGAAGAGTCTAGACAGTCAAGAATGGATAGAGGTTATTATATAGGTCAAGGTTAAATTCAAATGACCTTAGTGCCAAAGAAGAAGATCCTCATAAGTTGGCCTAACAGACCCTAGGTTCCCTACCTTAAATTGTTCAGTAGAGCATCCCCTATGTCCTATTTGCTTTTTTTACTAAAACACTTTGTATATTTTGTTCTTTGTTTCAGTGTGAAGGAAAGCAGTATGATCAGAAATCTGATATATGGGCTTTAGGCTGTATCCTCTATGAGATGGCTTGCCTACAGAAAACATTTGAAGGCTCCAATTTACCAGCTCTTGTTAATAAGATCATGAAGGTTAGAATCGCATCATTATACCAATTCCGAGCTAAGTTCTAGTTGTACTGTAAATAAACTTACATAAGGTATTACAACACTGTCTATTGGGGGAACCATGGTGCTATTTTTTACCTACCATATGACTGAATGTCCACTGCTATGATCTCGAGGTAGCGTGCTGCTTTGTCATGCAGCAGGCCCGGGTCCGATCCCCGGTCGGGACAAGCTTCCTGGATGAGGTTTTTTTCGGGGTTTTTCCTCGCCTGTAAGACAAATGTCAAGAAGCTTAGGACCCATGGTCCCCAAAAATCATCCGGCAATCATCATCATCCTTATCATTATCATCACCATCCTTCACTGGTGTGAAAAGCAATGGGTACCACACCTATAATTCCCTAGTAAAGCTGCAAAGCATAGCATGAAAATGCTATGATTACAGTGAAAGACCTGCCCTCGGGCAGAATTACTATGGATGGATATGACTGAATTGTGTACAGAACTGTTTTAGGCATTCTGTCAAGATGTTCCTGCCATTTTCTTTGGTAATCGTGAATGTAGTTTAAGACTGGTGTCACATTTACATGATCCAATATCTAAACTTAAAGTAATAATTCTTATTTTTATGAATGAGTTGGAGAAAATATTTTAATATCTCACCTCATAAAGTTGCATGTTTTCACGATACATGTTTCAAAAGTATAATTTTACTTTCATCTTCAGTCAAACTTTAATAATTCTTAATTTAAAAAACATTTATCTAAGATGTGTTCCTTGTAACATTCCATAAATGATTAGTTTTAGTTTTGTTTTTCATGTAAACCTAGTTTTACTTACTATTAAATATATGTAGAAATAACACTATGAGGTTTATTTTAATTATATTTGAGTTGTATATTTTGACTCACCTCATATTTCTTGATTTTTATGCAGACTAGTTTTGTTGCTTCTGTGCGACATTCTTGATGAATTACAACTGTTGCCTTGTGGTTGTCCTTCCTGTAAGTTGATTTCTACTCCCTCTGTTGGCTGACCGATGAACTTCCAAATCAATTTTTTTTTTCTCTTTCACTGGGAATTTCAAAATTCATGGTTTTCTTTTTTATTCTTGCAGATGTAAATTTTCTCTCAAATTGTGAGAAATAGAAAAATCTGCAATAGCTGCACATGCATGGTCAGAAAAATACAGGATTGAAACTAAGGCAAAATTACTAAAACAGTTAGAAAAATCTAAGGAACTCACAATTTGGGAGAAAATTTACATCTCCAAGAATAAAAGAAAATAATGAATTTTGAAATTCCTGGTGAAAAAAAAAAGGATTTGGAAGTTCATCGGTCAGCCAACAGAGGGAGCAGAAATCAACTTGCAGGAAGGACAACTGCAAGGCAATAGTTGTAATGCATTGAGAATGTCACACAGAAGCGATGAAACTAGTCTGCATAAAAATCAATTTTACTTACTATATCTGTACAGGGTCACTTTCAACCTGTGCCAGGAGGTTATTCGCCAGGGTTTCGTCAGTTAATCCATGATCTACTGCAGCGCGATCCTGTGTTTAGACCTACGGCTGCAGAGATTCTTGACTCAAAGCTACCAAAGCTTCTAGACTCACTTATGCGATCAGAGGGAGGAGATTGGTTCCTAGATCATGACGGTTCTCTACCGAATGTCAGCATGTCGAGTAACAGGTAATTTTTTACTTTTTATAAGATTAAAAATTACAGGGTAGAGAACAGTAATGGTATGGCCAGGTCAAGGGAAAATGAATGTTTTCCAATGCCACTCACTGCACTTTTTATACTTCAGATTCCTACCTTCTTGTGGTGCAGCTGTTAACATATTTTTTATGCAATATGAACAAAAGGGATGGGCTACCGACCAATTAGCACTGGTCAGTTTTGTGGGTTATAGACCGATATGGTATTTCTTTCTTTTCTAATACCAGATCCCTCTTTTTACTTTCCCATCCAGTCTCACTTGCCTGATCTCATATTTTCTTCAACCCTGATGGTATTAGAGTATTCGAGGCTGAAGGATTCATTTCTGTCTTTCCTGTATCTCTTTCTTTTAACCTTGTGGGCACTAACTTTGAATGTCCACATAAGCTGCATGTTCAAATGCAGCCCCTTGCAACTTATAGTATAAGTATGCAATGGATTCATGTCATCAACTATGGCTGGATACATATAATGAAGAATGAAACATATCAATTCATTAAATTAATATTTTTAGGAAGTAACACTATGAGGTTTTATTTAATAAAAATCATTCAAAAATCTCAGATTACGAGTTGTGGTATTATCTAATTCTTTTATATATTAAATTTGGGAATTTTTAACATTATGAGGTTCAATTAATAATAATTAAATGAATCGTGATTTTTTTCTTACCTCATACATCTATGTTTCTTTAAACACAGCACTGCAGTATCGGCGACACTTTGTCGTCATCGTCAGCTGTTTTCACGACTGTCAATTTTTTCTCCTTTTTGCCAGTAATTATCTAGACTGCCATCTGGTGTTCTGTTGAAGGAATTCCTCTTCAAACTGCCATCTGGTGTTATTTTGAATGAATCATTTCCTAAACTGCTATCTATTGTATTCTAATTCTTTAATGATTATATCAATTAATATTTTATTGTATTATGAATAATATGTGTGTTGATTATATTTGTATTGCCGTATCGAGGCTACCAAAACTTGAATCCCGTATCTTTTTTGAGATCTAAAAGCATGGTGGAATTTGTATTGCTGCATTAAACTGGTTTTTTTCTTCCCAAACTTTACAAGCTCCCTCTGTGTTAATATTTCAAGTTTTGATGGCATATATCATAAAATTCTAACTCCTTTTTAATATATCATAAGGTTGATTATTTACCATTATTTGTGATTCTCTTTTATGTTTTTCAAAAGGAATACAAAACCACAGAGGTAAATAAAATTATATTAACATATTTTATATTTTTATAATTTTTATTAAGTTCACAGTATCTTAGATATAAGGAAATTATTATACACTGCTAGGTTAATACAGTTTATAGTAAAGAGAAAAATATAATTGAAGAGAAAAATGTATGCCTAAACTGGGATTTGAAATCAAGGTCTCTGGTTTTCCGTACCAGTGTGTTCTAATCCACTGAGTTTTTAGGCATCTCAATTATGGAATTTTTTCTCTCTTTTGTACAATCTCTCTCTGTATGCTCAAAGGCAATGAATTTTCATTCCACATGCCATCTGGCTGCTTCTTCTCAAAAAGACTTTAAATGGAATTTATCACTACTTTTATAGCCAGCAAAACTATATTTTTAATATCTTTTTTTATTTTAAGTGTATCACTTCTCACTGAAGGGCAAATTATATTTGAGGAGAAAATGTTATACCTAAACTGGAATTTGAACCCAAGGTCTCCGGTTTTCTGTTACCAGTGCTCTAATCCACTAAGCTATTTTGGCATCTCAATTTAAACAGAAATTATTCATATTTAATTTTAGGAAGTTATTATCTCTCTCAAATTCCAGTTTAGACTTAAATTTTTCTTTTAAAGTATAATTTGTCTTTCAATGATAAATGATAAATGTAAAATAAAAAAACATTGAAAAGAAACGTATTTTATATTTGAAGAGTCCGAGCGTATAATTTTTTTCTTCAAATATAATTTATCCTTCAGTGAGAAGTGTTAAATTAATAAAAGAAACATCAGAAAAATCCCAGTCCGAGCATATATTTTTCTCTTCAAATGTAATTTGTCCTTCAGTGAGAAGTATTAAATTAATAATGAAAGCATAAAAAGAAGCCCTACTGGCTTTATAAAATAATGTTTAAATTCCCAATAAAAAGTCTTCTTAAAAAAGAAGCTGCCATTTGCATGATCGAGCAACAGTTTGTAGCATTCGGCACTGAGGAATTAACAGTGTGTAAGAGAATATATACCTAGACTGGGGTTCAAACCCAAGACCTTTAACTTTATATGCTAATGCACTTACCTTCTGAGCTACCCTAGGTCTAGATTGTTTAGATTGGAAGCCCAGGGTAGCTCAGACGGTAAGAACATTAGCATATAAAACTAATGGTCTTGGATTCAAAACCCTGTCTAGGCATATATTTTTCTTCCTCTTCAAATATAAATTAATCTTCAGTGAGAAATGTTAAATTTATAATAAAACATAGAAAAATATCTGCCTGAATCGGGAATCGAACCCCAAACATTCAGCTTTCTGCACTATTGCTCTGACCACCAAGCCATTTAGACATTCATGCAGAATCCTTCTTCTTATTCTCACTTTAATCCCTAATCTCAGAAGAGTGAAACTTCATTCACATTGCATATGGGCAGCATCCTATTCTAGAAGACATTATGAGATTAAAATACAAAAATACAAATTATGGGTTTATTTTAAAATACAATAGGAAGTTTGTTTAATAATTAAAACATTTTGTCTGTTCATTCTTACCTCTTATAGTTGTTTTTGTTGAACATATGTTTCAAGTTTGTTATAATGAGTCATTTTTTACATCTTACCTCATATTTCATGTTTTCTTTAAACATGGAAACTAGTTTTCAAGAGAAACATTCCTCTCATTTTTACTGACATTATGACTACTGGCTTTTTGTTGGAATCTCCATCAATAATGTTGCCATTTGGTATTGATTTGATGAACTTCGAGATGAATAATTAACCATGTTTAACTATGAATATGTTTCAAGATTAATGAATGAGTTGGAGAAAATGCTTTAACATCTCAACTCACAAAGTTGTGTATCTTCACGACATCGGTTTCAAAAGTATTATTATTACTGCCATCTTCAGTCAAATTCCAACTGTTGAAATTTCGTCATTAACATCATCTTCTGAACTACCATCTGGTGTAGATTTCATGAACTTGGAGATTAAATTATTCTCATTGGGGATAGTGAAATTCATTGCTTTATATTTATTCTTCCGAATGTATATCTTTTTCCAAATTGTCAATTCCAAAGGTTTCTCCAAATGTTTCAAAAGTTTAGTTTCTTTTCCGATTTTGTGATTCTCTAGCAAACTATGAGCTGCAATTGCTGATTTTTCAATTTCCCCATTTTTAATATTTCTAAAGTGTTCTTTTGTACGAGTTTCTAAATTCCTTTTACTTTTTCCTATATACACTTTATTATAGTCATTGCAACTGATTTTGTAAATTCCAGATTTTTTACTATCTGGGACATTAACTTTTTTATTAGTTACTAGTAGATTATCCAGGTTAAATTTGTTAATCGGTGCTAATGTAATATAAAATTTGTTAAACATTTTTTTAAATTTTCTGTGTGTTCCAGGATGGTAAGTAATTTTTTAAAATGTTTCTTTTCTTTTGAATCAGATTGTAGGGTGGTGTATTCTCTAAGTCTTTTTTGTTGTTTGAACATCTTTAACTTATTTTATTATTATCTCCTTTCCAAAACCATTTGACATAGCTATGTTTAAAATGTGATTGAATTCTTTCTTAAAATTTTCTTCACTTAAGGGGATGTTTGTTAATTTGTATATTAAACTGTTGAATATTGCATGGTGAAATTGAAAAATAGGCAATTGCAACTCATAGTTTGCTAGTGAATCACAAAATCAGAAAAGAAACTAAACTTTCGAAACTTTGGAGAAACTTTTGGAATTGGCAATTTGGGAAAAGATATACATTCAGAAGAATAAATATAAAGCAATGAATTTCACTATCCCCAATGAGAATAATTTAATCTCCAAGTTCATAAAATCTACACCAGAAGGCACTTCAGAAGATGATGTTAACGATGAAATTTCGACAGTTGGAATTTGACTGAAGATGGAAGTAATAATATACTTTTGAAACCGGTATCGTAAAGACATGCAACTTTGTGAGGTGATATGTTAAAGCATTTTCTCCAACTCGTTCATTAATGTGATTACCTCATAATGTTTCCTCCCACTGTAATTTTAATTAAATATGTTTCAAGGCTTCTTAGCCCCATCGTCAACCAGCGCTTACAGACTGAATTTTCTCATGTTGTTGGCCCCTCCGTCATTCCCTTCCCGATTCCTCGTCTTCTTACTCTGCCTCTGGTCCAATGAATTTACTAATGAGGTTTCTTTTCTCTGGGAATTTCAAAGTTCATTACTTCTTTCTTGGTTTTTCGTCTGTTGTAGTTTTTTTTTTTTCCATTTTTTAGTGAGTTCATTTTTGTTTTCTAACTGTTTTAATAATTTTGTGTTTGACTTTCTTTTTTGTGTTTTTCTGACCCATGTTCGAGCAGCCACTGCAGATTTTTCTACTTCCCCTTTTTTTACATTTTTTGTGTTCTTTAGTTCTAATGGTTTAAATTTCTTTTTGTTTTCCCTAGGTATATCTGTTCACAGTCTGCACATTTTATGCGATATATTGCTGATTTTTTACCATTATTCTTTCTTTTTATTTTTATTAGTTTATTTAAACTATAATGCTTCTTTGGTACTAAATTAATATTAAATTTTCTAAAAATCTTTTGAAATTGTTGTGTGCTGCAAGGTGTTTTATGTGATTTCTGTTGTATTTCTTATCTTTGTTTTTTTTTCATCTGAAGAGTGCTTTCTTTCCTCAATTTTTGTTTTTTGTACTTCTCAGTTTTTTTGTGTATCATTTTTTCACTAAAACCATTTTCTTTTGCAACCTTAATTATGTGTTTCCTCTCTAACTCGTAATTCTTCTTGTCCATGGATATATTTACCAATCTATGTGCTAGACTGTTGAAGACTGCCATTTTGTGTGAAATATGGTTGAAACCTGTTGATTTAATATAGTTATCTGTAGGGTGTTTCTTTTCTGTAAATGCTGAATTATATTTTCTTCTTTTCTTCATTCCTGTGTAATTTCAGACCTAGAAACGGCAATTGTTTGTTCATTTCTTTTTCTAGTGTGAATTTGATTGTTTTCTTCTGTATATTTAAAAGTTTTAAGGTATCTTCTATGTGTTTTTCTTTAATTATGGCAACAACATCATCTGTGTATCTAGAAGGAAAGAATTATGAATTTTGAAATTCCCGGAGAAAGGAAACTCATTAGTAAATTCATTGGACCAGAGGAAGAGAGAGCAGGAATCAAGAATCAGGGCCGAGAACATAAGAAAATTCAGTCTGTAATCGCTAACAATGGGGCTAAGAAGCCTTGAAACATATGTTCGACAAAAACAACTATTAGAGGTAAGAATGAACAGACAAAATGTTTTAATTAACAAATTATGGGATTTAAAATAAATACAATATGGGATTAGCCATATTTAAATTCTGTAACGTTTTCTAGAATTAGAACCTGCCCATATGCAATGTGAATGAAGTTTCACTGCTTGGGATTAGAGATTAAAATTGAGAATATAAAGAAGTTTTATGCATGAATAGGTATGAATGTCTGGCTTAGTGGTCAGAGCATCAGCATGGAGGGTTGAAGGTTCGGGATTCAATTCTAGATTCAGGCAGATATATATATTTTTTTATTAGGTATATTCTACAATACAGTGTTTCTCCTTCAGCCCAAAGTAATTTGTCACCATTGGTTCCTGTCTAAAGTATCTTCTTCTCTCAAATCTCTAGCTTCCATACTTCTCCTCACTCCATCTACCCAACATTCTCTAGATCTGACTCTCCTCCACTTCTTCCATTAGCTTTCCAATCAAGGATCTTCTTTGGTATTCTATCTTCTTCTATTCTTGTGAGATGTCCATATCATTTCAAACGTATTTCTTCTATTTTTTTTCAGATATTTTTATCTTATTATAAATTAAAATAATAAGGTTCTGTTTTGACTTTTATTGACCCTTATAAATTATCTTAATACGTTGTGGTTTTGATAGTAGTTACCATATTTCTCCAGTGTATAAGACACTCGTATGTATAAGTAACACTATCAACTTAAAAAATGATTGAAAGACTTTGAGAAATAAAGTGTTCGAGGAATCTATATTGGGAGAAAGTTTATTGGTAATATAGTATTTTAGGAATGAATATTTTTGAAAATTTGAATTGGTCTTTCTCTAATACTAAGCTTATCAATATCCTGCTTTGCTCTTATTCTCCAAACCTCATCATCTTTTACTGGGTCATAATTTGTATCATAATTTAAATATTAGGTATAAACATGAAATGTTGTGTTCTTCATGTTTTGGGACATTTTTAATGTTACCTACTATATTTTTTCATCCTTTTAGACTTAGTTTCTAAGTAGAATGTGTATTTTAAATTTTGTTATTAGATCTGTGCTTTATGATCTGAAATCATATGAGTCTGCAGTTGCCCTGACACCAATTCAGCTGCCACCACGCAGCAAAGTGATGGAAGTTGCCGTCAGCAACACTCACATCATTGCCCTGACCACAGGTTTACTTCTCAGCATCAGCTTTAATTAATTTTATGAGATATGGCTTTTATTACCTTTATTTTTTTATCTATTAATTTTTTTATTTGAAACCAATTAAAATCAGTACATGTCTATTTGATAATAGTTGAATCAGTAATTTAGAAAAAAGCTTTATTCCAAAATTGCAAAAAATATATAGTTTTCATTCCAGAACATCACCTTGTGTAGCTTTCTGTATTGAATGCACTTTATTCCAGGTATACAGGGCGATTCACAATAAGTATTACAGACTTCTAGAGGTTGTAGAGGGGACTTAGTAGATAAAATTTTGATAAGGAACTGATGTCCGGAAATGTACCATTTCGATGTAAAATAGGTTTGAAGATCGAAATGCTGTGGGCTGAGATTGCATGTCTTGTGTTTCAGAATAAGTATTACAGATTTCTAGGGGTTGTAATACAAGAGTGGTTCCATGTGAGGACCTTTTGATCGTTGCACAAAGTGTATCTGTAACGCATGTTTTAATACACACGCCATACAAGACCTGGTGTGTGCTCAATAATTTCTGCTGCCGCCAGATTTCTTGCAAGAAGACCTTCCTTCGACTCGACAGGTGTAATACAACCTGTAGAAGTCTGTAACAGTTATTCTGAAACACAAGGCACTCGATATCAGTCCATTGTGTTTTGATCTTGAAACTTATTTTACATCAAAATGGTACATTTCTGGACATGGGTTCCTCATCAAAACTTTATCTACTAATTCCCCTCTACAAATCCTAGAAATCTGTAATACTTATTGTGAATCACCCTGTATTTATGGATACACCAGCCATATTATTTCATGCTTCACTTTAGAAAGATCCTGCCTTTGGGGTCTGTTTCATAAAACTATAAGTCAAGTTATAAGTAGTGTAGACTGATAGTTTAGACTACTAAAACTTGAAATCTGTTTCTAAAATATACCAGTGTAAAATAGAAGTTAGCAGTATAGGACTCATTTAGGAATGATGTTTAGCAGTGTAACTACAATGCTATTTCATAAGAGTATCTACTAATTTACTCTCATAATAAGCAGACTATTTCATAAGAAATTTTTATGATAGCATCTCTGAGCCAAGAGACAAAAATTAACTGCAAGTTTTAACAGTAATAGAAACCAAGACTTCAATGTCTTGTAAAAGCAAAAAATTTAAATTTTGGACTCGGGCAGCCCTTCCTGCAGGTAGGAATGTGTGTGGGAGGCAGTGTGTAGAGTTGTCAAAGTGCTCCTGCTGAGCTGTTATGCTACAAAATATTCTGATCTTGATATCAGGACCTTGCATTTGGAACACTCAGCTGATTTTTAGTACATAGGATCCTTACTACCATCTCGTCAATGGAATTTGAATATAAGTTTCAATATGTAAACATTGATGTTCACTTCTAAGTATTGAGTTTATTAGCACACTTCACATGTGGAGCACGCATTCTATTGTTTTGAATATTCAGCACTACATCTGAATGTATAGCACATATCATAATTTTTTAGTATATGGTGTAACACAATTCAAATAATGTATGTGTATATATAAATGATTAAATTAAATTATTTTTAGCAAATTCTGAACGAATGAATCTCTCGAGGTAATACCCCATAAAAAGATATTTACAAAACTTCATTGATCCTACTTCAGAAATTACCATGAATATATATAACTCACTGACACTATTGAATCCACAGGTTCATGGCCACATGGACATAAGCTCTCGATATATCCTTATCCGAACTGATGTGTAGAATCTACTAGCGAAAACTGATGTGCGTTGCTATGCCTATACAAATGATGTATGTGTTTTTATTTTTAGTTGAATAAGTTAAAAGAAAATTATTGGTTAATTAAATTGTATGGTATACATTGTGACAAACCAAACATGGTGGTTGCTAGAGTAAATTTTTAATTTTGGATTTCAGGTAGACTCCCACTTCTAATAATTAGATTTAGCTGATTTTTAGACGATATCTACCTTTGTTTCTTTTAATAACATACTTTTATAATAACAATTTTTAATTTTGGATTTCGGGTAAACTCCCACTTATAATGATCGAACTTAGCTGATTTTTGGACAATAACTATCTTGATTAAGTTATGTAGATAGGAAATAACACTATGAGGTTCTTTAATATTGTTTATTTTTTATTATTTCACTCACCTCATACTTCATAATTCATAGCAGACCCTGGGTTTCTTCACGTAATTTGTGACATTGTCAATGCTGCGTCACGTTCACAACTGACGTCCAACGGCCGTTGGACATCAGTTGTGAACGTGACGCAGCATTGACAATGTCACAAATTACGTGAAGAAACCCAGGGTCTGCTATGAATTATGAAGTATGAGGTGAGTGAAATAATAAAAAATAAACAATACAAAACTATCTTGATGTTTGTTATTATTGATTTAACATTTCTCACTGAAAGATAAATTATATTCGAAAAGAAAAATTATACGCTCAGATGGGGTTTTATTAATTGATTGCTATATATTGAGTGTGGTTCAAGAAAACAAACCGTGAGCGGTCTAGGCGAAAATTTTTCTCTTCGAATATAATAACTATCTTGGTTTATTTTAATACCACATACTGAGTTTCATTGTGAAACATAAAAAAATTGTGACCATTAGAGGGATTTTTAAATATTTGTTTCAGATAAACTCCTACACCTAATGGTTTTAGAGAATAACAGATAGCGACTAAATACTCTCCGTACCTGAAAACCTGTATGTACAAATTTTCATGACAATTGACTGAGTACTTTTTGAGTTTTGCGAGCACAGACATACGCAGGGTGAATTTTTATATATAAAGATTTCCTTTGAATACTTAATAGGTGCTTTCCCTCAGGGAAAGTGCCTAGTGGGTAGGCCAAGAGTGAGGTGGGAAAATAACATGGTGGTGTTGCATCGAGAATGTCACAAATGCAGTGACGAAACTGGGTCTGCATGGAAGTCAAGAAATATGAGGTGAGTCAAAAAAACTCAAAATTAATTAAATAAACCTCATAGTATTTAAATTAATGTTGGGAAGTAATCATTATGAGGTTATATCATTAATATTGAGTGGAGAGCATTAAGTCATGCCTGAAGAGGGGCAAGATGTTGTCTGAAACCATTGGTATCAAAGAAATTTGAAATTGTATGAGGTGAGTCATTAAAAATATGTTCTCCACTCAATATTAATAAGACCTCATAGTGTTATTTCCTACCTACATAACTTAACAGTAACCATGATTAATGTATATGTGTGTGTATAGCGCTCACAGTTTGTTTTCTTGAACCACACTCAATATATAGCAATCAATTAATAAAACCCCATCTGAGCGTATAATTTTTCTCTTCAAATATGATTTATCCATCATTGAGATGTATGAAATGAATAATAAAAACATCTAATAAAGTCAGATTGAGTTTGTTAACCAGAAAACAAGAAATGGGACATAAGAATAACATTAACAATGATTTTGAGGTGAATTATACAGAGAATGATTGGAAAATATTAGAGTAGGATAGGGATGTATGGAGAGCTTTGTATGGAGAGCTTGTGTCTGCATGACCTGTTCAATAATGCCTGTGTGTTATTTTAACATACAGTTGAATTTTGACATCTGGAAGTTATTAATATCATCATCCTCTTATCGTGTCCTCCTTTTGGAAGGTCGATTCTGGAAGTTATTGAAAATTTGATATATAGAAAATATAAAAGAGAAATGAAGTACTATACTACAAGTATGTATAGTAATTACAGGTACTACATTTAATTAAAAATTATATTCAATTTCATTTTAGTAAACTACTGTATTTTTCTGTTCACATGCACTTATACTCTCCCTTCCATCTCCAATCCTTCAATTACAATATGGGTACACATTCACACCAGAACCTTATGCTTCACATCTCACAACACAGAACCTTTCATTATTCTAATTCCTATACTGTATCTACTGCTAGACTCTGGAACTCCTTACCACAAGAAATCATGGACAGCCGGACATTAGCTTCCTTTAAAAAACATTTAAAACTCTTTCTTTTTAATTGGTTTTTCAGTAGATTAATTAATGGTACCTGATTTTTGCTTCCCTAATAATATTGACTCAAGATTAAATTTAAATGTTTCATACCTCACCTCATACCCAGCCTTCCAACTAGACCAGTTTGAAAGCCTGGCAGCTTCATCTTCAGTAATTTCTCGTCAACTGATGCTATGTTGATCAGAAGAACTGCTTCTTCCTCCCTCTGTTGGTGGACCGATAAACTTCCAGTTCAACTCAGAATCTGCGGGAATTTCAAAGTTCATAAGTTTTCCTTTCTTGAAAAAGAACTCAGTTTAGGAAACAATTCACGTTAAAAAAAAAACAAGAAAGAAAAACTTATGAATTTTGAAATTCCTGCGGATTCTGAGTTGATCAGGAGGTTTGTCGGTCCACCAACAGAGGGAGGAAGAAGCAATTCTTCTGATCGACATAACATCAGTCGACAAGAAATTACTGAAGATGAAGCTGTCCACGCTTCGAAACCAGTCTAGTTAGAAGACTGGATTAGAGGTGAGGTATAAAACATTTTAATTTAATCTTTAAATTAAACCTCATAGTGATTTATTCCTATAAAAGTTCAATATTGACTCAATTCATCATAATTTTAGTCAATTTAATAAATAAGTTTGGTCTGTATTCTTCTTACCTCATATACTTGTTTCTTATTAGATATATGTTTCAAAGCATGTTTGTTCCATCTTCATTTGGTACAGAATGATTTTTCTCAAGCTGTCAGCCCTGGATCTCGACTGCTGCTCCCTCTTTCTGTGGTCTAAAAAACTTGCCCTACTAACCAAAGAACACATAAGAAATGTAAAAAAGGAGAAGTAGAAAAATCTGCAGTAGCTGCTCATGTTTGGTCAGAAAAAACACAAAATAGATGTAAACACAAAATTATTAAAACAGAAAACAAACAAACTTACCATATGGGAAAATATCTACATACAGAAGAACAAGAGAGAATTATGAATTTTGAAATTCACAAGGAGAGGAAGCTAATAAGCAAGTTCTTTGGGCCACAGAAAGAGGGAACAGGAGTCAAGAATCAGGACTGACAACTTGAGAAAAATCTGTCTGTAATTGCTGAAGATGGGGCTAACAAGCCTTGAAACATATGTTTAACGAAAACAACCATAAGAGATAAGAATATTCAGAGTAAATAACTTAATTATTAAGATAACCTCTTAATGTCATTCCCTATTGTATTAAAATAAAAAAAACTCGTAATTTTACTTCCTATTGTATCTTCAAATTAGTTTAATTCGTATAAATATTTACTTATAATTTTATATAGGCCTACGTTATGATCTTGTATAAGTATTTTCTGTATTTAATACTTTTTGCTGGTTGAATGGAATAGAATGCCTTATGGCCTTCACTCTCCCAGTTTAAATAAATCATTATCTATATTATTATTAGTTTTTTTTTTACTCACAAAATTATATGTTTAATGACACAACAACATGTCAATAGAATAACATCCATTGAAATGGATTTTTGGAGAAGAACTGCCAAAAAATCTCGACTGGAAAAAATTAGAAATACAGAAATTAGAAAATGGATGAATGCAGAAAGAAATATAATGGATGAGATTGAACACAGAAGGCTAAAATGGTATGGCATGTAAGAAGAAGGCAGGATGGAAGACCACCAAAGAACGTCTATGCATGAAAAATTGAAAGAAGGAGCAGAAAAGGAAGACCAAGAACAATCAGGAAGAACAACATTCAAAATTCAATGAGGAAATTTGGGGTAACAGATGAAGACACAGAGGGCAGAGAATGATGGAGAACTTTAATTAAGGGAAATTTGTGAATGTTTGTTGCAAACTGACAGTCTTTAAGTCCATAGTCATTTATATATATATATATATATATATATATATATATATTAATTCATATTAATTAATCGATACTTTTAAAATTCATGACAAAACACCATTGAGGTTACTATGTAATATGTATAATATAGAAATATGCTTTGAAAGTACTCTACACCCCAAATCCAAAGTTGAGGAAGACTGAAATCTCAGGTATTCTATTTTTATATTATAAATATTTCATGTTAATTAGTAAGATTGGTTGGAGAAAACCCTCAATGATGTGGAAAATTCTCAAAATGAATGAATAAAAAAAAAAGCATTCTTTTTGTTTCTTGTTCTGCATATTGGTGGGAATTCTGAATTGTTCCATAATATCTTTCTTTTTCCTTGCACCCTTTTCTGCTTCTTGAATTACCTGTAACTTTTCATTCACTTGAAATTTTGAAATCTTGGTTCTTCTCCAGCATGCAAACTTCACTGTACTCAACTATAATAATTACGCTAAGTTATACAGAAAAGACTGTTTCTGCAGTTTATGAAAAACATGGAATTCATAGGGTGGAAATTAAAATTACATCAAGATATAGAAAATTTGACTTTCAGATTTCAATTTATGGAAGTTTGACTATATACCATCTCTAGCAATAATGGTTGAGTGGAAGAGAGGGCCTTATGGCCTTAACTCTGCCAGAATAAATAAAGTATTATTATTATTTGATTCAATGTCTGAATTAAAAAAAAAACAATATTATTCTTGTAAATATAATATTATTATTACAGAAATGCTGGTGTACACTTGGGGTGAGGGAAAGAAAGGGCAGCTGGGTCATGGAGATACTGAGCCCTGGCGACAACACCCAGAAAGTGTGGAGGCCCTTAGAGGAAAAAGCATCAACAGGTATTTCCAATGAAAATTGTTGTGATAATACTCTTTGTTGTTAATTTATATTTTATTTATTTATATACATCTCACCTCATAAAATTCTGTGATTTTCATAGGACTGGTTTCAAAAGTCATTGCTTCTATCCTCGGCCAAATCTCTGACTGTTGAAATTCTGCTGTCTCCAACAACCTTTAAAGTATCATCTGGTGCCAATTTGATGAACTTTGAGGTTAAATCTTGCTCACTGGGAACTTCAAAATTCATGGATCTGTATTTGTTATTCTGAATGTATATCTTTTCCCAAACTGTTAATTTCAAAGGCTTCTCTAAATGTTTCAAAAGTTTAGTTTATTTTCCAATTATGTGATTCTCTAGCAAACTATGAGCTGCAATTGCCAATATTTTTCAATTTCACTGTTTTTTATAATTATTATAAAGTGTTTTTTAATAAGAGTGTCTAAATTCCTTTTAATTTTTCTCTTCAAAAATAAGTTGTCCTTCAGTGAAAAATGTTAAATTTATAATACAAACATCAAAAGAAGCTATGCTGGCTTTATAAAGAAATGTTGATATTCCCATTAAAAGTCTTCTTGAATAAAAAGCTGCCATTTGGCGTGTGAAACAAGGTTCTTAGCCTTTGGCACTCTCAAGAATTGTAATGTATAAGAGAAAAATTTGTTTTTAAAATTAATGTTGGGAAGTAAACATTATGGGGTAATAATCATTTAACGCTTGTTGGATGGACTAGATGTTATGTAAAACCTGGGTCTCATGAAAAGCACAAAATTTATGAGGTAGGTTTTTCAAAAATTTTCTCCAACAAATATTAAAAGAAAAAATTGTGTTTAGTTTGGAGACCTAGGATAGCCGAGTGGCAGGGCCCTAGTGTATAAAACTAGAGATTCTGGGTTCAAACCACAGTCTAGGCATACATTTTTCTCTTCAAATAAAATTTGTCCTTCAGTGGAAAATGTTAATTTTTTAATTTATAATTTTTCTATACAGGAAAGTTAGAAATTTCACAAAATAGTGATATTGTTGCATGTAACATAAAATACAGTCTATCAGGTAATTTATCAATTAATTTAATCAGTTTTTTACCCCTCACCTTATATCATAACTCTCTTTTTTTAACTGGTTTCAAGGGAATATCTCAGCCAACAACCAAGTGTAGAGACATCCAATAGAAGCTTTATATATTCCTACCCTCATTCAGAAAAATCGAGATAAGTTAATGAATTTAATATATGTACGAAATAATACTATGAGGTTTCTTTTAATTATTATATTTTGACTCACCTCATATTTCTTGACTTTTATGAAAACCAGGTTCCGTCACTTTTACATGACATTGTCGATGGATTCCAACTGTTGTTTTGCGGTTGTCCATCTTGTAAGTTGATTTCTGCTCCCTCTGCTGGCTGACTGATGAACTTCCAAATCAATTTTTTTTTCTTTTTCTCCAGGCATTTCAAAATTTATGGTTTTCTTCTTATTCTTGCAGATGTAAATTTTCTCCCAATTTGTGAGTTCCTTAGATTTTTCTAACTGTTTTAGTAATTTTGCCGTAGTTTTCAACTCTGTGTTTTTTCTGACCATGCATATGCAGCTATTGCAGATTTTTCTATTTCTCCATTTTTAACATATTAAGGTGTTCAAAATACAAGATTGAAACTTTAGAAGGAAAGGATATATATAGTTTCCAACGAATGTCTCAACAGTTGGTTGTTGACAGCAGATTAAAGAAATAGAGGTAATGTGAGTTGTAAAGAACAGATTTAATTTACTTTATTGTTACATTTGTGTAGGATTGGAGCTGGTGATGGCTACAGTGTGTTTGTGAGTGACTCAGGAATGATGATGACCTGTGGAGATGGTACATTTGGTTGTCTTGGTCACGGCGATTGGAATAATTCAGTTAGACCTCGTCTTGTTGGTGAGTAACAATCTATATACTGCACTGGTTTATAAAACTATGGACTTCAGATTCAAATTCTAGTTCAGGAGCAAATGTTTCTTTTTCTCTTCAAATATAATTTATCATTCAGTGAGAAGTGATGCATTTAAAATAAAAACATTCTGTAACTTAAATAATAATTCCTCAACCTCTGCAGTCCTTGGATATGAGCTGAAGATACAAGGAAACTCTTCTAAAACATGTTCTCAAGATGTTTTTTAGTTAATAGTGAGTGGAGAACATATTTTAATCGACTCACCTCATACATTTTCAAACTTCTTTGATACCGACGGTTTCAGACAATATCATGTCCTTCATCAGTCATGGCGTCCACTCACTGATGAAGGACATGATATTGTCTGAAACCGTCGGTATCAAAGAAGTTTGAAAATGTATGAGGTGAGTCGATTAAAATGTGTTCTCCATTCACTATTAATATATTATTTTATATTTAATTTAATATTAAAAAAATACTCATAATGTTTACTTCCCGATATTAATTTAAATGTTTTTTAGTATTCATTTCATACATCTCAATGATGGATAAATCATATTTGAAGAGAACAATTATACACTCAGACTGGGACTTGAACCCAGTCTGAGCGTATAATTTTTCTCTTCAAATATGATGTTCTCAAGAATTAATGAATTATGAGTTGCGGTGTTAATTAACAATTCTTTATATTATTTTTGGTCTGGACATCTTACCTCAATATTAATGTTGATTTGTTCTTGGACATGTTTCAAAACAATTCTCTGTTTTATCTTCAGCTTTCCCAGTCTGGGAAAGCTGAAGATAAAACAGAGAATTGTTTTGAAACATGTCCAAGAACAAATCAACATTAATATTGAGGTAAGATGTCCAGACCAAAAATAATATAATTAAAATAACCTCAAAATATAACTTCCTAAAATTAAATATTAACAATTCTTTATTGATTATT
Source organism: Diploptera punctata (assembly GCA_030220185.1). Lineage (NCBI taxonomy): Eukaryota > Metazoa > Arthropoda > Insecta > Blattodea > Blaberidae > Diploptera > Diploptera punctata. Next base: position 917,635 of record JASPKZ010003868.1, on the reverse strand, counting down.
CAAAATGTCTCTTATATTAGTGTTCTGTATTCTAACCTTCTGTTTTTCCGAGCATACTTCTTAAAGTTTACTTAAATCCTTATTTGTTATTAGCTATGTTTTGACAAGGCCTATATAAATTATTATAGCTTCAATATATGTTTTGTACATTAATTTTTTACAATTCAGTAGTACATCCTGATTCCACAAATTTCTTCTTCTTCTTCCTTCCAAGTATTAGGCCAAGGCCTGTTACGATCCTATAGAAAATTTTCCCTCCAGCGTTTCCACAAATTTTTAAAATTAAAATATTGTATTTGGCAGTACTTTGTATCCTTGTGTTTATCTTTTTCTGTTTGAACAATAGTCTAACTCACTCATAGTCACTTTCAAACTCTGAGGTCAGTCGCATAGACATAAGCTCTCTACACATTCCTATCCTGATGTAATATTTTCCAATCATTTATTCATAATTCACCTCCTTTAAATCAAGGTTAATGTTATTCTCCCATCTCATTCTTGTACTACCTTCTGGACTCTTTCCCTCTGGTTTTCTTACAAGACTTTTTATTATTATGAGTTATGTATTTTGACTCATCTCATATTTTTTGATGAGGTGAGTAATAATTAAAAGAAACCTCATAGTGTTATTTCCTACAAATATTAAAAAAATACTTTTTATATCCCTCTTTCATTCCTCATTCTTGTTGCATATTCTGTCCATCTCTGTCTATGAGACTTAACTGTTCTTATTACATCAGGTTTCCCATAAAAATCATGTAGTTCACTGCTATTTAGTTTTCTCCATTTGCCTGTCTGCTCATCTCTCTTTAGTAAAAAAATGTTCCTAACATCTTTGTTCTCAAGTACTCGTAATCGTTTCTCCTCTCTTAAAGTAAGAGATCATGATTTTCATCCTTATAACTGGAAGAATAACTATTTTATATATTATATTTAATTTAATATTTTTATGGAAGTTGGGATGACAAGAGTCCCTGTGATACATAATAACATCCATCCATAGTAATTCTGCCAGAAGGCAGGTCTTTCACTGCAATCATAGCATTTTCATGCTATGCTTTGCAGCTTTACTAGGGAATTGTAGGTGTGGTAGCTTCCTGTTGCTTTTCATTCTGGTGAAGGATGATGATGATGATGGCCATATGATTTCAGGGACCGTTTGGGCCTTAAAGTTTTCCTGACATTTGTCTTACAGGTGGGAAAAAACCCCAATAAAAACCTCACCCAGAAAAACTGTCCCGACCGGGGATCGACCCCGGGCCCGCTGCGTGACAAGGCAGCACGATACCTCGAGACCACAGTGGTAGACACATAATAACATGTGTTTCTATAATTTAACTTGTGTTTATTTTTTGTCTGCACTTCATTTCTTGTTTGCAATTATTGTTCGTAGGGATTTTAATACTGCCAACTTATAAATTTCTCTAATTTGTTTTTAAATGCCCATTTCCACTATATAATCTATTTCTACATGTCACCATATATTTAGTTTTATTAGTATTTATTTCTAGTCCCAGTTTCTTAGTGTTAATTAATTAATAGATTGTTTAATAATAGGTCTATCATAATAATTAATAATTTAATATTGTCACTGAAATTATATAAATTATATAAAAAAATATATTTGACAAATTATATTTGAAGAACAAATTTCTAGAAGCTTAGGGCCCAACGGCCCTCAAAAATCATCTGGCCATCATCATCATCCTTATCATCATCATCATCATCATCATCATCCTTCACCGGTGTGGAAAGCAACGGGAAGCTAATTCCCTAGTAAAGTTGCAAAGCATAGCATGAAAATGCTATGATTGCAGCGAAAGACCTGCCCTCAGGCAGAATTACTATGGATGGATATTTGAAGAGAAAAATTATATGCTCAAACTGGGGTTTGAACCCAGGGCCTTTGGCTTTCTAGGCCAATGCTTTACCACTGAGCTATCTGAGCACTCCAATCTAAAAATGTAAATAATGCTACTATACTAACTATTATAATAATGTTTACATCTTGATCATGTAATATTACAGAAAAGCTGTTGAGTGTGGATGTTGTGGTGATTGGTTGTGGACCTCATCACGTGGCAGTACTCAGTCGAGATGGTGAGATGTATTCATGGGGGAGGGGAGATGGAGGACGTCTAGGCTTGGGACATGAAGAGGATGGGTGAGAGCTTTGTTATTCATTCTGTCTAATTTGGTTTTATATACTCTGGCTCATAGTGTACTTTATTTCTGCTGTACTCATAATTTGTTGGATTTTTTTTTTGTCTCTTCCTGAGTTTTAACATCACATGTCATCACTGGTCTTATTGTAGTTTTATAAATTTTTATTTTACCTTCAATATTAAGATATTTATTCTTCCTTATGTTGTCTTTTAAACAATCCACCACTGTGGTCTCGAGGTAATGTGCTGCCTTGTTATGCAGTGGCTTGAGTTCGATCCTCAGTCAGGACAGGTTTCCTGGGTGAGGTTTTATCGGGGTTTTACCTCACTTGTCAGACAAATGTCAGGACATGAGTAAAGACCAGAATAAATCTGATGATGTCTATAAAAGAAAAAAAAAAAGAAATATATATATATAATATAAGCTGCTCTAAAAAAAAAAGAAATTAGTTAACATTATTATAAGGAAAAAAACTTCATCCAACCATTGTATTCAGTAGACTAATTTCACGCAACAAATTAAATTGAAGGAACGGCAGCTATATTACATGATCTTAATAAAAATCACCATAAGGACATACTTACTTACTCACTGGCACTATCGAACCCGTAGGTTCATGGCAACGCGGACATAAGCTCTCCATACATCCCTATCCTGAGCTAATGCTTTCCAATCATTTCCTGTATAATCTACTTCCCTCAAATCATAGTTAATGTTATTCTCCCATCTCATTCTTGGTCTACCAACTGGACGTTTTCCCTCTGGCTTTCCTACAAGAAGCTTCCATGCAAGTCTTTCATTCCCCATACGTGCAACATGTCCTGTCCATCGCAGTCTACGAGACTTAACTGTTCTTATTATATCTGGCTTCCTATAAAGACCATGTAATTCATTGTTATGTAGTCTTCTCCATTCACCTGTCTGTTCATCTCTCTTTGGTCCAAAAATTTTCCTAAGTACTTTATTCTCAAATACCTGTAATCTCCTTTCCTCCCTTAAAGTCAGAGTCCATGTTTCGCACCCGCATAATATAACTGGTAGAATAATAGTCTTATATATTTTTAGTTTAACGTTTTTTGAAAGGAGTTGGGACATCAAGAGTCTCTGCAATGCATAATAGCACCATAAGGACATACTTGGTATAAAATTTAATAGACCCTTATTAATCATTAATCTCTCTCTTCCCAATCACTCGTAAGGAGAATGAGAGATCCAAAATTCCCAATAAATGTCTTCTTAATTAAGAAGCCACCATTTGCAAAGATAGAAGCAATGGTTTCAAAAGCATTTGGCGATAGGGAATTACAATGTATATAAGAGAAAAAATTGCGTCTAGATTGTAACTCACCTCGGTAGCTCAGTTGGTAGAGCACTTGGCCCGGAAAGCCAAGGGTCCCGGGTTCGAGTCTCGGTCTAGGCGAAAATTTTTCTCTTCAAATATAATTTATCGTTCAGTGAGAAATGTTAAATCAATAATAAAAACATCATTAGAAGCCTTACTAGCTTTATAAAGTAATGTTAAATTCCCAATAAATGTCTTCTTAATTAAGAAGCCGCCATTTGCAAAGATAGAAGCAATGGTTTCAAAAGCATTTGGCGATAGGGAATTACAACGTATATAAGAGAAAAAATTGCGTCTAGATCGTAACTCACCTCGGTAGCTCAGTTGGTAGAGCACTTGGCCCGGAAAGCCAAGGGTCCCGGGTTCGAGTCTCGGTCTAGGCGAAAATTTTTCTCTTCAAATATAATTTATCGTTCAGTGAGAAATGTTAAATCAATAATAAAAACATCATAAATTTACTATTTCTTATCAATTTCTTTTCGGTCTGAAGAATACTTTCATTGATGTTTTTTTTAACTTATATATTTTCTTGAATATCATTCTTTCTTCAAAACCATTATCTTTTGGTACCTTTATTATGTGTTTTTTTTTTCTATTCTCAAAAAATTATTTATGTTCCCAATTAAAATTTATTAAAGTATACCTCATAATGATACTTCCATTAAAATATTAATTAATGCTAAAGTTCAATGTTATAATTGTTAATTTAATACTTCTTACTGAAGGACAAATTATATTTGAAGAGAAAAATATACGCTCAGACTTGGGTTTCAACCCAGGACCTTAAGCTTTCTATGCCAATGCTCTACCAACTGAGCTACCTGAGCACTCCAATCTAGATGCAAATTTTTCCCTTATATGTTATTAATTTCCGAGCACCAAATGCTATGAAAAAAGTAGCCTTCATTTGCGTGATCAAGCAACGGTTCGTAGCATTTGGCACTCGGGAATTAACAATGTATAAGAGAAAAATTTGCCTTTAGATTGGGGTGCTCAGATAGCTCAGTTGATAGAGCATTGGCATAGAAATCCTAGGTTCAAACCCCAGTCTGAACGTATATTTTTTTCTTCAAATATAATGTTAAAGTTATTTATTTCTTTTATAGTAAACCTGTATATTAAATTTTGTTGCAGTTGTTCTCCTACTGCAGTGATACTACCAAAGGATTGTGTGCTGCGCACTGTGCGTTGTGGAGGTGATGGTACAGCGGTCATTACAACTGATGGGGTCGTCATGACTTGTGGTCGCAACTCATATAATAAACTTGGATTAGCTGACACTCGTCGAAGCTTTTTCTCCATCAATTTCAAAGTAAATAAAATCATTCAAATTCAGAAATGCATATACAAGCGTTAATTGAAAATTTTCTGATTGTCTTTTATGTTATTTTTGCTCATTTTGTTTTATTTTCCAATGTTTAATGTACACTTTGTCCAACAGAATCTCTACCAGTAATACATGTGAATTTCTTTTCATTCAGATTGAGTCCATCATGCTGGCTCACGTGGTAGCATGCCTCCTTCCTGACTAGTGGGCCTGGGTTTGATACCTGGCAGGGTTGAAAATTTTCATTGTTAAATTAATTTAACTGCAAAAAAATCTCCAAGTTCATAAAATCGTCACCAGATGGCAGTTGGGAAGAAGTTGTTGGTAACTGCATAATTTTAACAGTTGGTGTTTGACTGATGATGAAGATAAAGACCTTTGAAAGCAGTATTGTGAAAACACAGAACTTTATGAGGTTAGATGAGAAAGCATTTAACCGACTCAATTTATAAATTAAAAAACTAAGGTATTACTTGGATGGATGAAGATTGGTTAAATTTTGTAGAGAAGCCTTTTCATTCAGGCTTGTGGTTCTTTTATGAGCCTGAAAATCTTCAGACTCGAGATCCACGGCTTAAAGTCCCTACAAGAGAAAATGTCCCTTGAATTTTTCCATCCTAAAAAATCTATCTACCCCGGCCGGGTTTGAAACCATGACCCTCAGGACTGGAGGCAAGGAAAATAACCATCAGATCATCGCGGCCGACATAGATACAGAGAGGGATTAAATATTAAAAATTTGTTAATATTTAATTATAAATTTCTTAATGTTATTTCCTGAAAGTTTAAACAGATGGTGGTATGATGTGTAGGAAGGAAGAAAAGAGACAAAGCTAATGCACCAATACATGTCATGTCATATCTTAGTTTTCAAAACAAAATAGAATTTAAAGACCAGTGTTTAATTTTATTAATGTATTTTTTTTAAATATGCATTTCAGCCTGATGTTGAGAAAGCATTAACACTGACAAAAGTGAAAGGGATTGGACACAAGGTTGCAGATGTCTCGCTAGGTGCCACACACACAGCTGTTCTCACAGACAGCGGGCATGTTGTTACATTTGGACGCAACTCGGAAGGTCAACTAGGGAGAGGTCATTTGAGATCTTCCTCATCTGGACCTGCAGTTGTCAAGTTCTTGGCAGATAAAGTCGCTACTGTAAGTTACTATGTGCTATAGTTCAAGTCAAACTATATGTAAGGTCTGCAATAATCCATTAGCTTAGGTGTAGATAATATATATTGTATTTTCAATAAAAATTATAATAGGAATTGACACTATGAGGTAATTTACAATTTATATAAATGAATTGGTTATTATATAGGTAATCTTCTAATAATTAATAAATAATAATAATAATAATAATAATAAAGTACATTCATCCAACAGAGTAAGATCAATTACCTATCTTACAAATCAGCACAACTCTACACCAAAATGAAAATAAAATCCCATATAGCTGAACAAAACAAAATCCAATGTGAAACCAAGATATGGAAGACATTACTAGAACCAGATACAATACCAAACAGCCCCCGATCAATTGCAGTTGCATCATTTCATCTTGAAACTGGTCATGATTGCTTGGCAGCACATCTACATAGAATTAAGCTACTAGGCTCTCCACACAGCATAGTATGCAAGGACACAAATACGATAATGAACAAGGATCATTTGATGTTCTGCGTTGATCTCCAGAAAATAGTTGGAACACCATTCCAAATTGCCAAATAATAATAATAAATAGTTGGAACACCATTCCAAATTGCCGAATATTATTGGGAAACCCACAATAATAATAATAATAATTAATAATGAGAATGTGCAAAAGTTGTGTAAGTAATGGATTATTATTATTATTATTATTATTATTATTAATAAAAAGTTAATACCCCAGTAGTAAAAATTTGGATTCTACATTTATTTACTACAAAATTGAAGTTAGTCGTGCGCATCTAACTACTATTATTTTTTTAAAATTTCGAATTTATCAAATTAGTTGCAATGACTATGTATGCATAAGTATGCATAGGAAAAATTAAAAGGAATTATTTACACTCCCTTACAAAAGAATACTTTGGAAATATAAAAAAAATGGCAAAATTGAAAAATTGGAAATCGCAGCTTGCAGCTTATAATTTGGTAGAGATTCATAAAATTGATAAAGAAAATAAACTTTTGAACATTTAGAGAAAATTTTGGAATTAACAGTTTGGGAAAAGATATACATTCAGAAGAACACATTTTTTCTTTTTCTTTTTTTTTTCTTTTTTTGCAAAAGCCCCAGGTTGTCTTTCGGCATTCCTGGTGTTCTCTCCTGGCATGGTGTACTTGTAACCCACTTCTGAGGTTGGGGCGCCTAGAAGGCAGGGTTATTTTGCCCCAATGATATGATGGGTGGTGATGATGATGATGATGATAGTGGTGCACCAAGAGAGTCCCTAATCCTAAACTTAATCTAAGATGAATATGAATGATGATGATTGCGATGGCCATATGATTTTGGGGACCATTTGGGCCTTAAAGTTTTTCTGACATTTGTCTTACAGGTGAGGAAAACCCCCAATAAAAACCTCACCCAGAAAAACTGTCCCGACCGGGGATCGAACCTGGGCCCTCTGCGTGACAAGGCAGCACGCTATCTCAAGATTACATCGGTGGACAGAAGAACAAATATAGATGCATGAATTTTGAAGTTTCCAACGAGCAAGATTTGATCTCGAAGTTCATCAAACCAGCAGTTGGAAAGTTGGTGATGATGGTAGAAATTTTAACAGTTGGAGTTTTTGCAGAAAGTAAAAGGGATGCCTTCAGAAACTGGTTCTGTGAAAGTCATGGAGTTTTATGAGATGAGATGTCGAAATAATATCCAATTCATTTATATAAAGGAAAGCCCATCTTCAACAAATGCCATCTCACAGAATTCCTAAAGCTATGCTTCGTTATTGCCCCTAGGCAAAAAATCGCTGGGACATCCAAAAAAGTGCTGGATGGAAAATTCCTCTTTGAGACTGTAACAGGCCACATGACCTAATACTTGCATGGATGATGATGATGATTTATATAATATATATATATAGTAATTTCCATCAAAGTCTGAGGTAACCGAAACTATAGAATATTTCTCTGACAATTTACTTTTACAATATTAAATTATATGTCTTCTTCTTCTTAGGCCTTTAGGCCTGTTATGATCTCAATGAAGAATTTTGTATCCAGCATTTCCTTGGACGGCCCAGAGAATTCTTCCTTGTTGGACAATAATGAAGCGTGGCCTTGGGAACTCTCTGAACACATTCGTCACAAATGATTCATCCAGTTGTCCTGGTATCTATGTATGTATTAAATTATATGTCAAATGGGGAAAATATCTCTGAGACATTCTCTGAAGAGTTGAAATGTGAACATTTTTGTAGACCATAATTGTTTGGATGATGGTGAGGATGAAGAAAATACAATACCAATATTATTTTCTCTATTGTTTATTCTTTCTTTCACTCACCTCATACTTTCATATGAAGTATGAGGTGAGTGAAAGAAAGAATAAACAATATTAAAAAACCTCATAGTGTTATTTCCTATCTACATAACTTAATTATTTTCTCTATTTTATGACAGATGGTGAAATGTGGGCCCACATACACTATTGTTGGTTCTATTGAGAATTGCATCTACTTTTGGGGAACACGTTATGGATCCTTCAATTACCAAGTGAGTACAAGCATAACTTTAATGGCTCGCACATTTGCTTGTTATTAAACTCCATAGCACGACAAGCTTTAGAGGCCCTTGGTCTATGAACTGATTGCTGACTTCACTTCCACTTGTGTCATTTACAGAGATAGATGATCTTATAACCAATTTGGAATTACATGTGATCAGCATATTCAGTCTCCAGCCATTATAATTGATTTTCTCAACCAGGAACCACTAATCAAATTCTTTACAATGCTGGTGGGCACTGAACCCATACTGGTCAAAATTCCATGAGATAATTTCTTCCCTCATGGAGACTTGAACCAACACAATTTCCGTAGCTCTGCACGAAGTTATAATGATGTAAACCACTTAGCTATGGTGTGAGAATTTTCTCGTTATTAAACTATAGTAAAACCTTGTCAATCTGTACCAATTGGAGCATAATGTTTGTTGGATTAGCAAAAATCTGGATTAAATGAAATGAAAACTATAGAGAAAAATCTGTGTATAAAATGACACAGTAATTTTATTATGACATAAGTTATGGTGGCATACCTGAATTTAATTTAAAATTTGTACCTTATAAAACAGTCATCCTTAACTATAATAACTTTTGTTATAAACTTTATTAGTTATGTAGGTAGGAAATAACACTATGAGATTTATTTTAATTTATGTTGTGTTGGAGTTAGGAAGTATGAGGTGAGTCAAAAACAACTCAACATAAAATTTTGTTATAAATGTCGTCACACCATTAAAATTCTAGGCCTTTCAAAGACATGCTTCTTCCTCAAGAATTCTTATGGCACTGAAATTATTTATATATTCAATTTTAAAATTTGTACCTTATAAAAGTCATCCTCAACTATAATAACTTTTGTTATAAACATCATTCAATTTTAAAATTTGTACCTTATACAACAGTCGTCCTCAACTATGATAACTTTTGTTATTTGAGAGAAGTTGGGATGACAAGAGTCCCTGTTATCCATAATAGCATGCACTTCCAGAGTTCAGCATATATAAAATATAAATTTTTAATGTTTTATTTAGGATTCAATGGGACAACCGACGCTGAACCCAGAGGTGTCCTGGTCTCATTCCAAGTCTGTAAATAAATTCCAAGACCAGATGCTTTATGGTTCACAGGTAAGTTAAAAACATAAAATTAATGTACTCAGATTTGCTGTTCACATGTAATTGTTAAGTAACAATACTTACAAATAATATTGTGAAAAGGAAAAAAAGTTATACTGTTGTAATTATAAAACTATTTTTTTAAATATATTAATGTGTTTAACTTTTATATGAATTAATCACTATGAGGTTTAATTTATGGTGAAATTAAATGTTTCTTACCTCTCCTCTTATAAATTTTTTAAGTAGATCGCGATTTTGAGACCACAACGGTCTCATCGTCAGCACTTTCTTGGCGACGGATGTTATGTCGATCGGAAGAAACTCTTCTTCTTCCCTCTGTTGGTGGACCAGGTCAAAATTTGCGGGAATTTCGAAGTTCATAAGTTTTCCTTTGTTTTTCTGAAAACAAAGGAAAACTTATGAATAAGAATTAAATTAATCGTGATTATTTCATACCTCATACTTCTATATTTCTTTAAATACAGCACTGCAGCATTGGCAATTTCTTATCACCATCATCAACTGTTTTCACGATTGTCAATTTTTACTTTTGTTGATAATTATCCAACTGCCATCTGATGTTCTTTTAAAGAATTATTTTCTAAACTGCCATCTGGTGTTCATTTTAATGAATCAGTGAAATTCACTATTGAAATTGAAAAAGATAACAAAATCCCATTTTTAGACTTATACTTAATAAGAAATGAACAACAGCAAAGAATTGAATTTAATATTTATAGAAAAGACACACATACTGACAACTACATAAAATCTTCAGGTTTTAATCATTTGTCACATAAACATGCAATTTTCAATAGTCTATTACACAGATTGATAAATATCCCACTTAATATTTAATTTTATTAAATTAATGTAGAACATTTTGACAAGGAATATAATCATATTGTACATGTTGCTAAAATAAATGGTTTTAATGAAGACATAATAAAAAATAAATTAAAGAAATTTAAACAACAGAAAGGTTACAGGAATACACCACCTTACAACAAGATTCCAAAAAAGATGTAAAATTCAAAAAATTTACTTACCATCCTGAAGTTCATAATAAGTTTCAAAAAATTTTTTAGAAAATTTAATATAACATTGGCTCCAATTAACAAATTTAGCCTGGGTAATCTTCTGTTAACTAATAATAAATTTAACACCCCAGACAACAAAAAATCTGGAATTTATCAAATTGATTGCAAAGATTGCAACAGGATATATATAGGAAAAACAAAAAGAATTTGGAAACTCGTAAAAAAAGAACACTTCAGAAATATAAAGAATGGAGAAATTGAAAAATTATCTATAGCAGCACATAGTTTATTAGAGCATCATAGGATTGAAAAAGCAGCAAAACTTTTGAAACATCTATCAAAACCTTTAGATTTAACAGTTTGGGAAAAAATATATATTCAAAAAAAACATAATAGAACTATGAACTTCGAAATTCCAGATGAACCTAGCTTGATTACAAAGTTCTTCAAAAATGATTCATTAAAATGAACACCAGATGGCAGTTTAGAAAATAATTCTTTAAAAGAACATCAGATGGCAGTTTGGATAATTATCAACAAAAGTAAAAATTGGCAATCGTGAAAATAGCTGATGATGGTGATAAGAAATTGCCGATACTGCAGTGCTGTATTTAAAGAAATATAGAAGTATGAGGTATGAAATAATCACGATTAATTTAATTCTTATGAATTTGAACCTCATAATGTTAAAAATTCCCAAATTTAATATATAAAAAACGTCCACCGCTGTGGTCTCGGAGTAGCGTGCTGCCTTGGCACGCAGCGGGCCCGGGTTCGAACCCCGGTCGGGACAGTTTTTCTGGGTGAGGTTTTTATCGGGGTTTTTCCTCACCTGTAAGACAAATGTCAGGAAAACTTTAAGGCCCAAACGGTCCCCGAAATCATATGGCCATCGCAATCATCATCATTCATATTCATACTAGGTTAAGCTTAGGATTAGGGACTCTCCTGGCGCACCATTAATCATCATCACCCATCATATCATCGGGGCAACGTAACCCCGCCTTGCAGGCGCCCCAACCTCAGAAGTGGGTTACAAGTACGCCAGGAGAGAAACCAGGAATGCCGAAAGACAAACCTGGGGCATTAGAAAAAAAAAAAAATATATATATATATATATATATATATAAAAAACTTATGAACTTTGAAATTCCTGCAAATTTTGACCTGATCCAGAGGTTTATTGGTCCACCAACAGAGGGAAGAAGAAGAGTTTCTTCCGATCGACATAACATCCATTGCCAAGAAAGTGCTGACGATGAGACTGTTGTGGTCTCGAAATCGCGATCTACTTAAAAAATTTATATGAGGAGAGGTAAGAAACATTTAATTTCACCATATATTAATGTGTATTTATTTTGATTGCACATCAAATACTTCAGTTCAAGTAGACTAGCAGTCACCATGTTTATATCTATTTCTGAAGTTTGAAGGTTCAAACCCAACCAAGGTCAATGAATTTTTAAGGGCCTAAAAATGCTGAATGAGGTATAAAGACATGGATATTTTGTCATAGATTTACTGGCATATAAAAGAATTTCAAGCCTAAAATAAGTTGCATCTGGGCTAATTTTGTTGGTTTTTTCATACCAATTGTGATGCTAATAACCTTAGAGGTCAAGAAAGCTTATAGTGCAAAAATCTGGGCCCTAGTTTTCAGTGAATGTGTAATCTTCTTCTTCTACTGCAGTATACTGTGAGTTTTATTTAAACATGTATTTTTATTTGCAGACTGGGTCACAATACACAAGCATTCTGAATGCTTCAAATTTACAGTCCAGTCATTTAACAGAGACATTATTAGAACCACAGGAAATTTTAGCGTAAGTACCTTAATAATTTACTTTTTAGGAAATTAACACTATGACATATAATTTATTTAAGAAAAGTTGTATCTCCTCACCTCATATCAATATATTTATTTTACTGTCCTATGCACCGTTGACAAGTTTTGTCCAATGGGTGGTTTTCATCAGGTTTTTTCCAGTTTTAACTGCCCTGTTTATAAAAATATTTTTGATGCTAAAAGTGGTTAAAATCAAATTCTTTATATGAATTGATAATTTATCTCGTAATAATTATATAGTGTTGCCATAGCCGAGTGGTTAAGGCAAGATGCCTTGGTGCAGAGCTATGGGACTTGCGCTGATTCGAGTCATCATGGGAAAGAAATTTTCTCATGGAATTCTGGCCAGTATGGGACTGGTGCATACCCAGCATTGTGAATCATTTGGGTAGCTACAATAAGTAGTGACTCCAGGTTGAGAAGACCAACTATAACGACTGGGGGATCCGACATGCTGACCACATGTGGTGACACTGGCTTCTGATCGTCTACCTCTGTGTGAGGCCAGTAGCCAGTTGGTAGGCCAAGGGCCTTCTAGGCCTGTCGTGCTTGGAGACTTCCCATAGTAATTTTATTAAATTAATAGTAGTTGTAGAAATAGTAATATTATCAAATGATAGGCATTTAGCATTTAACCTATTTTCCTTGGAACTTCCAATATAATTCCACAATGTCTTTGCAGTTCTTCTCACTGAAGGACAAATTATACACCATGTCCACAAATATAGTATCATACTTTAAACTACTACTACGTCACTTTGGATAATCACATCTAAATGAACTTGGTGACAATCAAAATAGAAACTCAACAAGTTTTTACCTTACCTCATAGACATTGAATGTGGCCCCCCACAAGTGATGCTGCAGACATCAACGCGATATTCCCATTCATGCCACACACCTTCCAACATATGTGAAGAAATGGACTGGATGGCAGCAATGATACGAAACTAGACTTCTTGCAGGTTTTGAGGCAATGGTGGTACATAGACACAATCCTATATGTAACCCCGTGAAAAGAAGTCACAGACTGTCAAGTCAGGTGACCTCGGCAGCCACTTGTAGAAAACATTATCATCATCTCCGGAACGTCCAATCCATCTTCCTGGAAGCCGGTCATTCAGATGCTCCCGAACATGCAAATGCAATGAGGAGATGCTCCATCTTGCTGAAAAGATATTCATTGCCTTCTTCTTGTTCCAATTGTGGAAATAACCATTCAGTGAGCATATCAAGATAATTTGCACCGTTGACAGTGGCCTCTAGAAAGAAAAATGGGCCATAGACTTTACGTTTTGATATGGCACAAAAGACATTCACTTGAGGGGAGTCTCTTTCAATTTCCACAATGGTATGATAAAATCAAATGTTTCCTACCTCTCCTCATATAAATCTTCTAAGTAGATCGCAGTTTCGAGACCGTAACGGTTTCATCTTCAGTACAATCTTGGCAACTGACGTTATGTCGTTTGGAAGAAACACTTCTTCCGTTTGTTGGTGGACCGATGAACCTCTGGATCAGGTCAGGATTCGTGGGAATTTCGAAGTTCATAAGTTTTCTTTTGTTTTTCTGAATGTGGATTTTTTTCCCAAACCGTGAGTTCCTTTTCTTTATCTAATTGTTTAATTAGGCTGACTTTTGATTCAATTAAATGTTTTTCGGACCAAGCATGAGCAGCTACTGCTGACTTTTCCACTTCTCCATTTTTGACATTCCTAAGATGTTCTTTCACTCTTGTTTTCAAATTTCTTTTTGTTTTTCCAATATAAATTTTGTCACAATCCCTGCATTTGATCTGATAAATTCCTGATTTGTTTTCTTCTTCAATTCTTTCATTTTTATTGGTTTTAATTATCCTATTAAGGCTGTACTCATTCTTTGGTGCCAATCTTATATTAAACTTTTTGAAATTTTTTTGAAACTTATGGTGTTTCAATGGATGGTAACTCACGGTTTGGGAAAAAATCCACATTCAGAAAAACAAAAGAAAACTTATGAACTTCAAAATTTCCGTAAATCCTGACCTGATCCAGAGTTTCATCAGTCCACCAACAGAGGGAAGAAGAAGTGTTTCTTCCGAACGACATAACATCAGTCACCAAGATTGTACTGAAGATGAGACTGTTATGGTCTCAAAATTGCGATCTACTTAGAAGATTTATATGAGGAGAGGTAGGAAACATTTGATTTTATCATAAATTAAACCTCATAGTGATTAATTCCTATAAAAGTTCAATTCCACAATGGTGTTTGGAATCTCACTCCCCTAATCCTAACATTATGCCTGTTCACTTTTCCACTTATGTGGAAAGTTGCCTCATCACTGAAAATGATTTTTTCTGACAGTTCTTAATTATCCTCCATTAATGCCATGAAATGCTCAGAGAAATCTAATCGCTTTGCATGGTCATCAGATTTCAACTTACGCACTAATTGGAGTTTGTAGGGGTGGAACTGAAGTCATGTACTTAGGATCTTAGATACGGTGGATTTAGGGATGTTTAACTGTTGATTAGCTCTATGGACAGACTTCTTGGGACTATGCACAAATGCCTCTTGCACTTAATCCACAATTCCTGCATCGACATATGGTCTTGAATGGTCTTTCCTTTGAATACATATGCAGCCATGAACCACAAAATCACAGTACAACTTCAAAATTGACTTGTGTGTAGGAGCCTGATGTTGAAACCTTCGCCTAAAAGTACGCTGAACCAGCACTGGACTCTGCGTGGTGTGATATTCCAAAACACACCAACTACGTTCTTGGGGGTTCACCATAACTCCTTAAAACTTATTTCATAACTTCTTTAAAAACAACACAATTTCAAAAGCACAGCAAACGTTCACATTTAACCTGTCTGCTAAATATCCAACAATGAACCCATATCGACCACAAAAAATATGATTAAATTTAGTTTAGTTTCTGTATTGTCGTCCATTATTCTCCATTCTTAACATGCACAACACTTTTTGAGTTTCTCTTTTGATTGTCAACAATTTCATTCAGATATGATTATCCAAAGCAACGTAATGGTAGTTTAAAGTATGATACTATATTTGTGGACACGTATTTGAACCCAGGACCTTTGGCTTTCTAGGCCAATGCCCTTCCCCTGAGCTATCTGAGCATTGACCTAGAAAGCCAAAGGTCCTGGGTTCAAACCCCAGTCTGAGCATATAATTTTTCTCTTCAAATATAATCCTCTGATTCTGTTTAGCCCAGGATCCAGGTGTCTACAGATCAAAAGATCTATATTCATGATAGCATTTTTTCTGCAGATAGTACATAGACTTGTTGGTGATAGTCCTATTCTATACAAGTGTTCATTGAGACAGTCATGGCTGTTTTCTAGTCAAAATAGTCAGTAGATGATTTTCTTGGCAGGTCCTGATGTTCTTAGTATACTGATTTATGTGTTCATATTTTTTCCCTGCTAAAGCCTCTTTGAATTATCCTATTCTGTTGGCTTTTTCTTCTTTGTGGAGTATTTTACAATGTTTTCCTATCATTACCTTGTGTGTGGGTTTTTGTATGACGGTAATGCCTGTTTTTGCTAGAGAGTCTGCTTTTAATTTTCTTGTAGACAAATGTGTGAAGGGTATCCATTGTTGTCGTATTACAGTTTTACCTTGGGCTGTTACTAATTTGTACATGTGTCGAATTTTGTTTATGGGTTCTGACTTTATTTCATAATTATTTATTGCTTCAATGGCTGATTTTCAATCGACTAGGATTACTATTTTTTTAATGTATTTGAGGTCTGTGTAGAACCAGTATTAAGGTTATTGCAATTGCCTTAATTTCAGCATTAAAGTTAGTGGAACCTAGTCCAAATGACATGTAGTGTGATGAAGGATTTAATGGGTCCCATGTTATGGGCCATTTTGATGGAGGAATTATTGTCCCAAGTTGTGCTGACATTTTGATAGATTTCTGGTATTTGGTTTAGGTTTGGATCAAGGATTAATTTGGGTATATTGCTGTAGAGCTGTGGATTCTCTTCTCATGGGTTTGAGGATAGCATACAGGAGATGCTTCATAAAAAAAATTGTAAATAAAAGACACAATTTAAATTTATTCTAAATTTGAATATCCAAGAAGACTAAGTAAATTTCAGTGGTAATATTCGTCACCATATTTGTAAATAGATGTATGAGGTAAGAAGAATTCACGATTCATTTTATTCTTATTAAGAAAACCTCATAATGTAAAAATTCCCAAATTTATTATATTAAATCAATTCTTATTAAATATCATTGATTATTTTCATTTAAATATAAAATATTCAGTTTTCTCAATCTTTGAATCGGAGAGATTATTACTTGAGGAGCTATTTTTGCTTCTACTCAAAATAAAAGTCGATACACCAGAATTATAAATTTAACATTTCATAATTACGTCACATGACATTATTCTTAATTTATATTGGTTAATAATTTTATTTAATATAAGGTTAAATATGATTGGTCATATATGAACGATAAGTGCTTTTAATTCCAATCACAATTTAGTTTACTTTCATTTATGAGAGTATAAAATTATTTATATTTTACTATTAAAGTTGAATAGAAATATTTTAGTATTTTGACAACAATGAGTTAATATAATTTTTAAAAGTATTTGAATGCAGGCTTTCACGGCCGGTAATCATAATGTTGAGTGATTCCGGGTTATGTGGCCGTGGTCCATAGTTGGTGTTGATACCAGACGTTTCGCCCTCAACTGCAGAGGGCATCTTCAGTGGCGAGTGCTTCTAGGCGTGTTTCCTGGTCGGAAGATCTACTGAGAGTGAGCGCTGTGGACGTAGAGGACGTTGTATTAGTGGAGGGTGCAGGGTGAGTGGGCGTGGCTCTTGCTGATTGGCTAATGGTCGTCTCCTTGTTGTCACTGGTGTTAATGCATTTATTTTCTAGTGTATGAAACCAGGCCTTAGACAGTTTGATACCTTCCTCTTTTCTGTTAATATTTCCCTTATGCTTGTATATTTCTATAGCCTCTCGGTATAATCTAGGGAAATAGTAGGAAGTTGTGGCTAAAACTTGTGTATCGTCGAATAGAATCTGGTGTCCATTCATAATGGCATGTTCTGCTACAGCTGATTTATCCATTTCTCCTTGTCTGCAGTTTCTTTTATGTTCTAATAAACGGGTGGCTATACTTCGTTTCGTGGTCCCTATATATGATTTACCACACGAACAAGGAAGTCGATATACGCCGCAAGTGGAGAGAGGTGGCCGAGGATCCTTGGCTGAGCAAAGGCAGTCTTCTATTTTTCTTGTAGGTCTGTAAACTGTTTTTATGTTGTATTTTCGTAGGAGTTTTCCGATACGATCTGTGACTCTTTGTACATATGGTAAGTAGGCTATGCTGGTTGACGGTGTGTTATCCATTCTGACGTGCTGTCTTCGTGGATGTATGGTTTGTCTTATTTCCTTGGATGTGTAGCCATTTTTCTGGAAACAATTGAACAGATGGTGTTGTTCTTGTTTAAGGTGTTGTGGTTGGCATAACTTAGTCGCTCTGTCGAACAGTGTCTTAATGACACCTCGCTTTTGTCTTGGGTGGTGGTTAGAGTCTTTGTGCAGATATCAGTCTGTGAGTGTAGGTTTTCTGTAAACTGTATGTTGAATTTCCCCATTGCCAGTCCTTATTATTTGAACATCCAGGAAAGGAAGTCTTCCATTATCTTCTTTTTCCATTGTGCACAAAGACTCTAACCACCACCCAAGACAAAAGCGAGGTGTCATTAAGACACTGTTCGACAGAGCGACTAAGTTATGCCAACCACAACACCTTAAACAAGAACAACACCATCTGTTCAATTGTTTCCAGAAAAATGGCTACACATCCAAGGAAATAAGACAAACCATACATCCACGAAGACAGCACGTCAGAATGGATAACACACCGTCAACCAGCATAGCCTACTTACCATATGTACAAAGAGTCACAGATCGTATCGGAAAACTCCTACGAAAATACAACATAAAAACAGTTTACAGACCTACAAGAAAAATAGAAGACTGCCTTCGCTCAGCCAAGGATCCTCGGCCACCTCTCTCCACTTGCGGTGTATATCGACTTCCTTGTTCGTGTGGTAAATCATATATAGGGACCACGAAACGAAGTATAGCCACCCGTTTATCAGAACATAAAAGAAACTGCAGACAAGGAGAAATGGATAAATCAGCTGTAGCAGAACATGCCATTATGAATGGACACCAGATTCTATTCGACGATACACAAGTTTTAGCCACAACTTCCTACTATTTCCCTAGATTATACCGAGAGGCTATAGAAATATACAAGCATAAGGGAAATATTAACAGAAAAGAGGAAGGTATCAAACTGTCTAAGGCCTGGTTTCATACACTAGAAAATAAATGCATTAACACCAGTGACAACAAGGAGACGACCATTAGCCAATCAGCAAGAGCCACGCCCACTCACCCTGCACCCTCCACTAATACAACGTCCTCTACGTCCACAGCGCTCACTCTCAGTAGATCTTCCGACCAGGAAACACGCCTAGAAGCACTCGCCACTGAAGATGCCCTCCGCAGTTGAGGGCGAAACGTCTGGTATCAACACCAACTATGGACCACGGCCACATAACCCGGAATCACTCAACATTATTTTAAAAGTATTATTAAGAAAATCTTTATCTAGTAAAATATTTTTATTATTATGATGAGATTTTTATTTGACAATAACTGACAATGAAATATGAGTATTTAGATTTTTAAGAATTAAATTAATATTTTTAATACCTCACCTCATATCCTTTATTCTTCTAGACTACAGTTTCGAAGCTGTATCTCCATCATCAGTAGCCTCTCGTCGACCGGTGTTATGTCATTTCTTGGCAGTTTTCTTCTTCCTTCTATCGGTGGACCGATGAACCTCTGGATCAAATCAAAATTTGCAGGAGTTTCGAAATTCATGAGTTTTTCTTTCTTGTTTTTTTGGTTGTGGATTTTTTCCCAAACCATGAGTTCTTTCTGTTTATCTATGTGTTTGATTAGGCTAGCTTTTGTATAAATTAAATGTTTTCAGACCAAGCATGGTACAGCTGACTTGCCCACTTCACCCTTTTTGACATTTCTAAGATATTCTTTCAATCTTATTTTTAAATTTATTTTTGTTTTTCCTATATTGAGTTTTATTTAAGGGGAGATTAAGAGGTGATTTTAGTAAAAAATTCTTAAATTTGGTTGTTTGAACTTTTAAATAGTTTGAAGTATTCTATATAAATTGATATAAATATTATTGATATATGCTCATTTTAAGTATTTTTAATAAATTTTTAAAAGTAAGGCTGCATCACTAATCTGACACAACAAACATTTACATAAAATGATTTTTTCGACAAATTAAAATTTTCATATAAAAGACCCATTTTCTCAGAAACTGTGCGAGGTAAATGTATGAAAATTTTTGAACATGTATAGTACTTATATCTGTTGATATGGGACCACTTTGGTGCTCTTACAATTATTGGTCATTTTTTAAAAAATGGAAACTTGCAAAAAAAAAAAACATTTGAAGTCTAAAAAAAATATATTTCCAAAAGTAAGAAATGTAACTCAAAAGTGTTTCAGTAAACTTATTAAACATGTTTTTTATGCAGACCTAGGTTTCATCGTTATACTTTGCAACATTCTCAATGCCATACAACTCGAGAATGTTGCATTGAGAATGTCACGAAGTATAGTGACGAAACCTAGGTCTGCATAAAAATCAAGAAATATGAGGTGAGTCAAAAACACAACTCAAATTAATTAAAATAAATCTCATAGTGTTATCTCCTACATATATTTATTAAACATGTATCTGAACAGTGTATAAAATTCACATTTATACCTCAAATAGTTTCTGAGAAAATGGGTCTCAAAGTTTTACATATTAACATTGTTGGGATAGGGCTTTTAATCTCCCCTTAAAGTTAATATTCATGTATACAAAGAATTTTAAAATACAAAATTATTTATTAACTTTAATTTTATTATTTAGGCAATATAAAATTCTGCTTTAAGTGTGAGAATAATTCATAATAAATTCCAGCTCTTGCTCTTCTGTTGATATTTATTAGTGAATCATCTGTGTAAAGTCTAAGAATGCATAGTTTAGTTATGCAAATATCTATTTTGTATTACATTTCAGATTGTATGCATCACCGACACAGATTGCAAAGGGAGAGACAGTGAGTCTAGCAGGATTGTATGCTATGAGGTACAGTGTGCTGGTTCTTGTGGACACAACAGTGCCACTAGCTCGACTACAGCCTCAGCCAACAACCACTGAGCAGTATAAAACTGGAGGAACTGGAGGGGATGAGATGTCATCGAGTGAAGAAGACAGCAGTGAGGAAGGCCCAGGAATCAGCACATGGAACTGATTTTGATAGTTTAGGCCCAGTGAGTAACTTGTGATAGATTTTTGAACTGCTATATTTTTTTAGTATATAGCACCATACCCCGTAAAATTAACACTTTTTTTTATATTGGAATTTATCCCCAATACATTGTTTTCTGTCACCCTCAAGAAATTTGCTTTTTCCATTTGTAGTGGTCCTGAACTCCTCATCTGTAAATCCCAGTTCACACATACTTCTTCTCACACCATCCATCCACCCTTCTTTAGGTCTTCCCTTTCTTATTTTCCCATCTATTCTCCATTCCAAGATCATCTTGGGGATTATATCAGATGTCATCTTCTCGAGATGTCTGTACCATCTCTCATCAATTGTCTGTAACACATTTCTTTCAAATTTCATAATTTTCCTAATTTCAACGTTTCTATTTTTTTAAATCTGGACTTGTGTGCTTGGATGGGAAGGAACCCTGAATTAGTTCAATGTCTGGAACATCAGCACTTAAAGCTGAAGTTTCAGGGTTCGATTCCTGGTTTCTTAAATTTTTCTCTTTACCATTGATTACAATGTATATATTAATTTACTTCCAATGTTTTAATATTAAATTTATCACTTCTCATTGAATGACAAACTAAATTGGGATTAGTGTTGATTTCCATTTAAAAGTCTTCTTGTTTAAGAAACTGCTAGATGGCCCTAGTGGAATAAATGTTCACTGCTTTTTCATGCGTGGGAAACATATTAGCATAGAGAAAAATCTGCAAATAAATTGGAAGTCTAATAGCTCAGATGGAAGAGCACTGGTGTACAGAACTAGAGACATTGGATTCAAATCCCAGTTTAGGCGTTTACAGGGTGCTCTAAAATTCCCCTTACAAACTTCTAGGACTTGTAGAGGGGACTGAGTTGATAATATTTAGAATTGGAAACCATGTCTGGAAACTTACCATTTCCGTGCTACAGCCGTTTGAAAACAAGCATTGCCTGAACATATATCACTTATCTCAACAAGTAATAGCTTTGCGATTCGTCTAAATCGAAAATTTCCTTATCGAATATTCCAAGACTGGGTGTTTTTTTTTAAAAAAATGTCAAAATATTTTGAAAACTTCAAAAAATTGATTGTGGAGGATATCCGAGATTATTAATACATGTCATGATTCAGTTTCCATTTTGTTTCTTTGGTTATTAATGAATTGAATTGTAAAGCAGGTGATGTACTGTGTCACGCCTCATAATAAATTACTTGTAAAAGTGGTCACGTTAAAAACGTGCTTTCAAATGGCTGTAACACGGAAAAACTAAGTTTCTGGACATGGTTTCCAATTCTAAATATTATCAACTCAATCCCCTCTACAAGTCCTAGAAGTTTGTAAGGGGAATTTTAGAGCATCCTGTATTATTTCCTTCAAAATTAATTTACTTATTTTAATCATAGTAATAGCTTTAGCTCCTTAATATTAATTTAATTCTTAATATTTTTTTTTTCAAATGCCCCAGGTTGTCTTTCGACATTCCTGGTTTCTCTCCTGGCATGGCGTACTTGTAACCCACTTCTGAGGTTGGGGCGCCTGGAAGGCGGGGTTACGTTGCCTCGATGATATGATGGGTGATGATGATGATGATGATAGTGGTGCACCAGGAGAGTCCCTAATCTTAAGCTTAACCTAAGATGAATATGAATGATGATGATTGCGATGGCCATATGATTTTGGGGACCATTTGGGCCTTAAAGTTTTCCTGACATTTGTCTTACAGGTGAGGAAAAACCCCATTAAAAACCTCACCCAGAAAAACTGCCCTGACCGGGGATCAAACCCGGGCCCGCTGCGTGACAAGGCAGCACACTACCCCGAGACCACAGCGGTGGACTTAATTCTTAATATTATATTGTTTATTTTTCAGGTTGTGTGTTTAAGGTTGGAATAAAATACGATATTAGAGGACAAATGATTATAATAACTGTATTCTGTTTGCAGGTTCCAGAATGGATCAGAGCTGAACTGGCTCAGTCAGAAGCTGTATGGACAGGTTTTGGAGCTTCACAATCACATGCAAGGTGAGAGGATTTTTTATTTCTAGAATAAAAAAGAAAGTTTTCTTACAAGGTAAACTGTCAACCATTGCATGCTGAAACCTACCTTGAAATTTTTCCCACAGAAGAATTGTGATGTACCATGACCGTGTCCAAAAAATTAGTTGCCATTTTTAACTGCAAGACACATAAATTGAAGCCAGAATCCAGCAATGGCAATCCATTGTGCATAGCAGATGGACTTCCTGCATGACTTTAGAGCAGATGGAAGTGAGATGGATGCAGCGCGGATGACAGGTAATGAGGGTCATCCGATGCATCCATTGAGGAATTGTATTACTTCCCTGTAGTTTAAATGAGAGATTTAGTGCTGGATTTTAGTGCCTTGCAGTTGAAAACGCAGATAATTTTTTGGGCAGGGCTTTGGTACATTACAACACTTCTCTGGGAGAAATTTCAAGGTAGGATTCGGCATGCAATAGTTGATAATTTCCTTGTTAGTAATGTAAGTTAATAATGTATTTGTAAATATAACTAAATGGAACTCATTGGTTCATGTACATTCACAAAGACTCTCATTTGGTTTTCCTGAGCCAAATGAATCCAGTTCTGTAAGATACATCCAAATATTATCATTCCACCTATACCTAGCCCTTCCTAATCATCTTTTCCCAATAAACATTTTGAGAGCATTTCTACTGCCACACATTTGAACTACACGGCCTTCAGTGTATCTAAAGGAGCATTTATAGTGATTGGCATAATTATATTAAATTAATGTTGGGAAGTAAACATTATGAGGTATAATCATTGAAATTCACCGGAGAACATTTTTTAAACAACTCACCTCTTAGAATTCTTGTTTTCCACGACACCGCAGTTTCAAACGCAATCGCGTTCATCCTCAGCCATAATTCATCAGTTGGAGTTATAGCTGAGGATTAACACAATTGAGTTTGAAACCTTGGTATCGTGGAAAATGAATTCTATGAGGTGAGTTGTTTAAAAAAATGTTCTCTGATGAATTTCAATGATTGGCATAAACCAGTTATACTAATTCCAAGCTAAGTACCAGTTTACTGTAAACAAACTTGCATAAAGTATTACTCTGTCTGTTGATGGAATCATGGTGCTACTTTTAACTGCCATATGACTGAATTGTGAATGATAGAAATATTGTTCTTGGGACAACATCATATTTTACAGGAAATAAGACTAAATACAAGATAAGATAGTACCAATAATTAGGAACTTCCTCCATTTTTTATTTACCTAATAAGACATTTATGCTTTTCCCATGATGTCAATAGATATCCTTTATTTACAGTTTCATTGCAAATTGAATTTTTGCTCCATGCTGACTCACCTGTAAATTGTGCTGTTATTTTCACCAGATCCTCAGTGATTAATGTGGGATTTTTTTTTTTTGCTTGCTAAACTGTTTGAAAACATTAAAAATAATTTGTTTCTCTCCGCTTTTCAAATGTTTTCCTTGCCGATGATTTAGAAATTTTACAGAAGCAACCATTTTGAAACAATTGAAATTGCAACTTATTCTGCATGCATAAGAATAAAACAATGCTTATTTAATGTATTAAAATCATAATTACATATTTTAAGATTCCCCATATAATTTACATAGATATGTGCTAAATAATATATAATTTTATATCCTTTATTTCAAGTGAACTACATTTTCTTACATGCTTAAAGGCAAAACCGTTATTTGACCAGTAAAAATGCAGCCATATATACAGTTTATTTACATTATAACTGGAACTTAGCTCAGAATTAGTATAAATTAAATTAATATTAAGAAGCTAAATCTATTAATATGATTGAAATAAGTAAATTAATGAACACAACTAAACTGTTGTAATCAATGATAAAGAGAAAAAAAATTAGTGTGTATTTGTAAATGATGATTAATTACATTGAATGTGGGACCAAGAGAGTAAGGTAAAGGAAGGATTTATGCTTGGATGGGAATTTAGCCTCAGCACGAAAAGCTGGAGGTTTGGGGTTCGATTCCCGGTTCAGGCAAAAATTGTTCTCTTTATCATTGATTACAATATTTTAGTTGTATTTGAAGAGAAAAATTATACACTCAGAAGTTGTGTTCATTAATTTACTTATTTCAATCATAGTAATAGCTTTAGCTTCTTAAAATAAATTTAATAAATAATGCTACAGCTGTATGGAGTCCCTTCATGTCTTCTTAATGTAGAAGCCATTGGGCACATTCAGCAGCCAAAAGCGCTGCAGAAGTGCAATAGCAAAAACGGCTGTCATTGCAGCGAAAATTTAAGAATTTTGTTGAATGGATTGCTGCATGCAGTGGAACCGCCAATTTCAGTTTGTTCATGGGCTCATTGCTCATATTACTACATGATGCTATTGAAATTAATTATAATACTAATAGGGATATACAGAATTTACAATTTATTTTAATGGATGCAATTTATGAAATATACGAATAGATTGTTTAAAATAAATTATTATTGTAGCAAGAAAAATTTTATTTTATTATTATTAAAATATCAGGTGGCTCCGTGACGCAAGCGATTAGACTCTTGTCTCTCACCCCTGGGGTCTCAAGAACCTTATTTATAATATTTATTATTAGTTTTATCTTATTAATTTGTGTTTTAGTAGAAGTAGCTTTTTTAACTTTATTAGAGTCTCGGTCACTATATGTGAATTTTGTAGTGGAGGAAACGGAGCTATGGCAGGTTTTTTTTGAGATTTGTCCCAATTTCCCCTACCACAATTTCATTCCACCTTTCCTCATACTCATCTCATCCATTTCGTTCATCAAACTTAGTCAGCCTGCAACCTTGTTATTCACAGGCCTCTATAAATATAGGGGCTTAATCTCATCTCTCGATCCGACCCTGAGTTGGACACAACTTGATATTATTTCATTATATTAAAATATCATTCCTGCAAATTCCCTATGTGATGTATATCTTGCTCCTTCATCATCACATAACATATATATTTCATAACCAGGTGGGCTGTAGGGCAAATTTTCAATTTTTACACGCTTTATATTAGCTTGACCTGTATCTATCTATGTAACGGAATCTTTCAATGCGATTTTCACCCACTTAAAATCATTGGATCGACTTGAAACTTTGTATACTTGTAAAGGACCCGTGACAATACAATAATTTCATATTTTGTTTCTAAAATCCTGGCCAGAATCATCAGAAAATGAAAACTGGTATAATAGGTTGCGGACATGTCGACTTTTTAGTCAATCGTTTTGTAAGAGCTCAGTTGGTAGAGCGGTAGACTGTAGTGGTATATAATTTCAGTAATCCATAGGTTGCTGGTTCAAATCTGGCTGGGAGGATTTTTGTTTTTTAGAAGAGTATTACTTTTAGCTCATACTACAATAGTATCGAGTTTAAAGATATTTACATTTTTATCTTATTCTGTAAAATATTAAAACTGAAAAATAAAAAATAAATAATAGTTTTAAAAAACTAAAACAACACGCTTTATTAGAAAACCGAACTAAAAAATTAAAATAATTTTAATTTCCAATACGCTTGGGATAAAATTAAAGTGGTCAACAAAAAAAATAATTTCCAACACATCTAGAATAAAACTAGAGTTATCTACAAAAAAAAATAATTTTACCATCAAAAGCGTGGGGTGCTTTTTATGGTTTTTACATTTTCTTCTTAGAGAGCTTACTTTTACCAATATCTGTTTATTATCAAATATATTAATTGATATAGAGCACCCCACACTTTTGATAGTAAAATTATTTTCTTTTTGTTGATAACTTTAGTTTTATTCTATATGTGTTGGAGATGATTTTTTTTGTTGACCACTTTAATTTTATCCCTAGCGTGTTGGAAATTGAAATTATTTTTCATTTTTTAGTTTGGTTCTAATAAAGCATGTTGTTTTAGTTTTTTAAAACTATTATTTATTCATACCATTTCTTACACATTTGACACTTTTAGGCCTATATTTATATCTATGAGGATTAGGGGTTACACTAGAAAACACAGGAAATACAGGCATATGTGCAAAATTAATGTAAGTAATGCAAGACATGACATAAGTACAGCAACCAAACAATTGAATGAAGGAAGGCATCATTGTATTTTTTGAACCTCAAAGATACTTCATCTTTATTTTAAATTTGTTAAGGAACAGGAATGAAAACAAAGAGGAATATCAATTTATAACAATTTAAATATAGTTTTCTTAGTAACTGATTAATTTTGATTCTTTTGCATCATCTGTAAATATTAATTACTAATAAGAGTAACTACAATAATCTCTATGACTAAAGTAAAACCTAAAATTATATGTAATTTCCAACTATATATATAGAGCCTATATGTGAAATTCTGTCATAACGGCAGTTAATTATAGATAACCACTTACTCACCATACTTAAATAAATTATTTAACATAATTTCTAACATTAGCAATGCCACTTTCTTAGTAAAGTTAAATGTTACACTAAATATATTATTGAATCATTTATAATACGTATATGAAAAACATTTACACTAAGGTTAATAGTAGTATACAGTGAATAGCAATATCCCATAATAGAGACTGCATGCATTTGAATTAAAATATATAAGACCAAATTTTATTTTACGAGAAATTGGGAATTAAAGTAAAAATTGAAAATTATTCATACCTGGTACAATTCAATTAATGACCGATAATTCACATTTTCTTTATTCAGAAAAGATTACAAATATAAGATATATAAAAATTTTTAGGCGGAAATGTTTCTCTTCAAATATAATTTATCCTTCAGTGAGAAGTGTTAAATTAATAATAGAAACATCAATTGAAGCCCTACTGGCTTTATAAAGTAGTGTTTAAATTCCCGATAAATGTCTTCTTAACTAAGAAGCTGCCATTTGCAAAGATAGAAGCAAAGGCTTCATAGCATTTGGTGCTGGGAATTACAACGTATATAAGAGAGAAATTTGCATCTAGATTGGAACTCGCCCCGATAGCTCAGATAGTAGAGCATTGGCCTAGAAAGCCAAAGATCCCAGGTTTGAGTCTCGGTCTGGGCGAAAATTTTTCTCTTCAAATATAAAATATAATAAGATACACAGTTCATCTCTTGGTCCTTTCCATAATTTTTTTAAAGAATAGTATGAATGCTCATTTTATCTATAGAGAAAATTGGTTCAACAACCACTGTAGCACTCCCAGAAATGTCTCCATGAACACAATCATAAGATTCTAATTTATTTTATATATCTTGAAATTTATCATACATAATTCTAAAGGGTAAACAACATGATTTTATAATTGTAAATCTACATGTCCCCACAGAAGATAAAGATGACAAGATCAGGGATGAGTTCTATGAAGAATTAGAATGCTTATTTGATAGCCTTTCATGATATCATATGAAAATTGTCTTAGGAG
This sequence comes from Diploptera punctata, assembly GCA_030220185.1. Lineage (NCBI taxonomy): Eukaryota > Metazoa > Arthropoda > Insecta > Blattodea > Blaberidae > Diploptera > Diploptera punctata. Next base: position 889,232 of record JASPKZ010003868.1, on the reverse strand, counting down.
ATTTTAATGCAAAAGTGGGGCGGGAAAATATATTCAAACCAACAATAGGCAAATTCAGTCTTCATGAAGATAGTAATGACAATGGGGTTAGATTAGTCACATTTGCCACATCAAAGAATCTCATTGTTAAGAGCACAACATTTCAACATAAGGATATTCATAAATACACCTGGACGTCCCCAGATGGAGAAACTCGGAACCAGATAGATCATGTATTAGTGGATAAACGCTGGCACAGTAGCATCATCGATGTTAAATCAGTTAGAGGGACAGACTGCAATTCGGATCATCATCTGGTCAGAGTGAAAATCAGACAACGGCTATCGCTTATGGGAGGAACAAACGCTAAAGATGATTCTGTAAAATTTGAATTAAAAAACTTGAAAAATGATGAAATGTGGCAAGAATACCAAATCAAAATTACTAATAGATTTGAAGTACTGGAATCTTCCGATGACAATGTGACAAACGAAGAAGAAACTGATATAAATAAAGAATGGGAGACTATAAGAGATACTATTAAATTGTCAGCATCAGAAAGCATTGGTTGTTTAAAAAAGAGGCAAAACAAGAAATGGTTTGATGAATGTGCCGACATTGTGCTAGCAAAAATGAAATGGTTACACGAGCCAAATGAGGTAAATTTAGAGCAATTGGGTAGTATTAGACGGGAAACCACCAAGCTACTAAAGAGTAAAAAGAGGGAATATTTGAGAGAAGATTAATGATCTTGAAATGAATGCAAAAAATAGGAACATTAGAGAATTATATCAAGGAATTAGTATAGAGAAGAAAGGGTTTCAGGCTAGAACAAACATAATTCGGAATGAAAATGGGGATATGATTGCAGATTCCAGTATATTAAATAGATGGAAAAGTTACTTTAATCAGCTATTAAATGTACATACAGAACAGGACATTGTGGAGGATAATTTACAGACGGCAGAAATGCTAGTCGCAGAGCCAAGTGCATTAGAGGTTGAAATGGCAATTGAAAAATTGAAGATGTATAAAGCATCAGGTTCAGATGAGATCCCAACAGAACTGATGAAATCAGGGGGAGAAAAATTGATGGACAAGATATGCTGGTTGCTTAGTATGATTTGGGAAAAAGAAGTCTTCCAGATGAATGGAAGGAATCAATTATCGTACCAATTTATAAGAAAGGAGATAAAACTGATTGCAACAACTACAGGGGCATCTCATTACTTTCAACTTCGTACAAAATTCTTACAAATATATTAGTAAGCAGACTTACTCCCTATATTGATGACATTCTAGGAGATCATCAATGTGCATTTAGAAGAAACAGGTCTACAACAGATCAGATTTTTAGTATAAGATAGATTTTAGAAAAGAAATGGGATATAATGGTACTGTACATCAACTGTATGTAGACTTCAAAAAAGCATATGATTCAATTAAGAGGGAGAAGTTATATAGTATCCTGCTGGAGTTCGGAATTCCTAAAAAGTTAGTTAGACTTATACAAATGTGTCTAAATGGCACAAAGAGTAGGGTGCGTGTAGGCAAACAGTTTTCGGACACTTTTGAAATCCAGAATGGGTTGAAGCAAGGAGATGCACTATCTCCTCTACTATTTAATTTTGTGCTAGAGCATGCCATTAAATCTTTAGAGAATGAGGAAGGCTTACAACTCAATGGTATTAATAAGCTGTTAGTTTATGCTGATGATGTAGTATTGTTGGCCGATAGTGAGGAGATACCAAAGGACAACACGCACACACTATTGAGTAACACTAAGAAATTAGGACTGGAAGTAAATATCAATAAAACTAAATATATGGTCACACTTAGAAATTCATTAAATAATGGAAATGGACACCTAATGACAAATGAGGGAAATTTTGAGGAGGTGGCTGAATTCAAATACCTAGGAACAATAATCACAAGTAGGAATGAGATGCACAACGAAATTAAACATAGGCTCAATTCTGGAAATGCATGCTATTATGCATTGCAGAGACTCTTGATGTCAAAAACGTTAAACTGAAAATATATAAAACTATTATTCTACCAGTTATATTATATGGGTGCGAAAATGGACTCTTACTTTAAGGGAGGAAAGGAGATTACAAGTATTTGAGAATAAAGTACTTAGGAAAATTTTTGGACCAAAGAGAGATGAACAGACAGGTGAATGGACTACATGGTCTTTATAGGAAGCCAGATATAATAAGAACAGTTAAGTCTCGTAGACTGCGATGGGCAGGACATGTTGCATGTATGGGGAATGGGAGACTTGCATGGAAGCTTCTTGTAGGAAAGCCAGAGGGAAAACGCCCAGTTGGTAGACCAAGAATGAGGTGGGAGAATAACATTAACTATGATTTGAGGGAAGTAATTATACAGGGAATGATTGGATAGCATTAGCTCAGGATAGGGATGTATGGAGAGCTTATGTCCTTGCGGCCATGAACCTATGGGTTCGATAGTGCCAGTGAGTAAGTAAGTATATCTTGAAATTAAAAATAAAAATTATAATTAACTTTGCACCAGGTATTAGTGAATTAATCATCTGGGGGTATAATTTTCATAATAAAAAATATTGATCTACATGTAGAGAAGAGGTTATAATCATAAATTCTTGATGTTGATAACAATATTAAAATTATCACTGTGTTTAGTTTTACTTAATATATCACTTATATTCATCTAAAAGGGTTAGCCACCTTAAATAATATAAAATATGTTCATCAAACATAAATTGTTTACAGACAAAGACACCATGTTTAAACTGAATGAAACAACCAATCACAATGTATGCAGCGGTTTTGTCTGTCTGCAGCGTATCTTTACTTCGCTGCAAGTCCGCTAGAGCGCTTTATTGCCCACTGAATGGTATGCTGCAACTAAAGCACTTTGGCCGCTGAATGCGCCCATTGTGAATGATGATTCATTGCATTGAATGTGGGTACTAAGAGATTAAGGTAAAGGAAGGATGGGAATGTAGCCTGAATTAGCTTAGTGGTCAGAGCATCAGCACGGATAGCTGAAGGTTCGGGGTTCGATTCCAGGTTCAGGCAAAAATTTTTCTCTTTACCAACGATTATATGAAATTTTGCAAACTCCAAACTTTCATATTTGTATCCATACAACTAAAGAAAAAGAACCCTATCTTCAGAACCAAGATTTCTAAGGCAATTTAAAGTACCAACCGAATGGTAAATCACTGAGATGGTTGGACACTTTTCTGTAGATGGTAACAGTCCTTTCAATACCACAATATGAAAGGATGAAGATGATGAAAAAATACAAGGAATTGAATATGTTTGTAAAAAAATAACAATTGTTAAAAATGTTTATAACACAACAAAAACCATAGGATACAAATTTTATTACTTTTGAATACATACATGTTATTTATTACATTTATGCTATGATTTTATGCCCAACATTCAAAATTATTATTATTTAATTACATGAAATCTTTTACTGGTTTTCACAGCCTTTATAACAGCATATTTTAAAAAAATAATACTTGAAAATTATTCTTTGGTAATTAATGCTATTATGCAACATCATACTGAATAACGTGAATTTAAAAAAAACTATAAAATTATTAAAGATGTATAAATTAATTAAAAAAATTCAGGCTTTAAAATTTTAAAATTCAATTAAAATGTATACTTTTAAAAATTATAACAATCATAGAGGCAGCAATTTCTTCTTCATTGCTTGTTTCCTTTGTTTAGCTGCTAGTTTTTCTTCTTGCCTCTTCATATCTTCTTTTTCATCTTTTTCCTGAAAATGGATGTAATGTATGTAACATTTTTTTTATTCAATGTTTTTATTATTCATTTCATACATCTCAATGATGGATAAATCATATTTGAAGAGAAAAATTGCAAGATAGAAGCAAAGGTTTCATAGCATTTGGTGCGCAGGAATTAACAGCATATATAAGAGAAAAATTTGCATTTAGATTGGAACTTGCTTAGGTAGTTCAGTCAGTAGAGTATTGGCCTAGAAAGTCAAAAGTCCTAGGTTCAAGCCCCAGTCTGAGCATATAATTTTTTTCTTCAAATATTTTTTTATTATTTAATATACATCGTAAAGAGAAATAGACAATGTGTAAATCATACCTTAAACCACTTCTAATATATGGAACTGAATTTTTTTAAAAATAATTTTGAATGACTGGTTGAGATTACTACATATATACTTAATTATTGACTTTATGGCCCTTTGAGTCCAGCCATAGCCTCTCTTTTATTAGGAGTTTCTAGACCAAGCTAATTTAGTTAAGCTTTTTTCCTATAAATGTCATGAATGGTATGTGGTCAGCGTACTGCTAGTATGCAATTAATGTATTATTTTGATTATGGAGATCAGTAAATTTTGCTTACAGACCTGTTTTTCAGCCTTAAGGTTATTTTACAAACCTGAAAATTTTTAGACTCAGGACCAATGTTCTTAAAATCCTTCTGGAGGACTTGTCCCTTGGATTTTTCCATCCTAAAAATCCACTTGATGCTGGCCGGATTTGAATCCACGACACTCGGGACTAAAGGAACATAATCACTAGATCACTGCGGCTGACTTTCTTTAGCTAAGGCATCTATCTACATGTTTTTATTATTAATTCATACTTCTCAATGATGGATAAATCATATTTGAAGAGAAAAATATATGCTCAGACTGGGGCTCGAACACAGGACCTTTGGCTTTCTAGACCAATGCTCTATCGACTGAGCTATCTGGGTGAGTTCCAATCTAAACGCAAATTTTAATCTTATATACATTGTCAATTCCCGTGCTCCAAATGCTATGAAACCTTTGCTTCTATCTTTGCAAATGGTGGCTTCTTTTTATTAAGAACACATTTAGTAAAGTAAGTAAAGTAATCCCACTACAGGCCTCGGGAGGCCCTTAGGGTAGTAGAAGGTTAAGGCTCCCACTTTTTCTAGGGAATTTTATATTGCATTATAAAGCCAGTTTGGCTTCTTTCAATGTTTTTATTATCCATTTCATACATCTCAATTATGGCTAAATCATATTTGAAGAGAAAAATTATACGCTCAGACTGGGGCTCGAACCCAGGACCTTTGGCTTTCTAGACCAATGCTCTACCGACTGAGTTATCTCAGCGAGTTCCAATCTAACAGCCAAAGGTCCTGGGTTCGAGTCCCAGTCTGAGCGTATAATTTTTGTCTTCAAATATGATCTATCCATATGTCCATTTGCTATCTTTCTGATTGTGGCTAGCAGATCCCCAGCATTACCACAGCAACTAACAGAAATAGATAGGGAAGACATTACATTTTAATAACCAGCTGGAGCTAATTCTGTTTTACTGCATTCTATGTCAGTATGTCAATCCCAGTCAAATTTTAGATCACAAGTCACCATTATCTGGCATATCATCAAATTAATCTGTATTAAGACACGGGGTCCCCTGTATCAAAATACTCAACTAACATCTCACTATCCCTGAAAGTTTGTCAGTACACATAGTTTCCATGCTAACATATCTTGATTCCTAGAGACGAGATATTCAAAGTAATTTTCTTCGGATGTATCATTTATGTTACCTTTAAATGACTACTTACTATTTTCATTTCAGTACTAATAAAAATACATGATACAGTGTTCCATTTAAGGTATTAGTCAAATATAAAATGTTAGAATATAAAATTGTAAAAAAAAAATTAATATTTGTTAACACAAAAATTTGTCCCTTTAGTTGTATTAACCTTTTAAGGTGCCATTTTCCTCAACTTTGTTAAAATTGTAAGCTTTTTGCTGATGATGGAATATACTCTTGAAAGACCTCCAATTTTAAACAATTTTATTTTCTAAAATTTTATAGTATCTTCAGATTTATAAATTATTCCAGATGTAGAAGTTTGTTAATGATTTTCTCTCTCACCTTAACTTGATTGACTGTTTGTGTATAACATCTTGCTGCAGACTGAGATGCAACTTTTTGCTGTGAACAGAAATTAATTGCAATTAGATCTAAAACATTTTATGATAATTTTTATAGTATAGTGCATTTATTTTATCAGAAATTTATAGGCAGTGACACCATGAAGTAAATATGAATAGAATAAAAATAATATGTATTGGACACTTTTTCGGCTGAAATACATCTACGGATCATGGCTGCAAACAAATGCTTTTTTGGACTCAGGAAAATGTTTAGATCTCAGTTTATATCTAGAAAGACAAAAATACTCATGTATAAAGTTCTCCTTAGACCAGTGTTAACTTACGCATCAGAAACTTGGACCATGTTGAAATCTGATGAGGAATTATTGGGGCGTTTTGAAAGGAAGATACTGAGATCCATTTTTGGTGCCGTGAAAGAAAATAATGCATGGAGAAAGAGATACAATAATGAATTGTATAAATTGTACAATCAGCCAGATATTTTGAATTTTGTTAAAGTTAATAGATTGGCATGGGCTGGACACATTATTCGCATGGACAACAAAAGGATTACAAAAAGAATTTACAATGAACAACCACTATTGGCCAGAAAAGTTGGAAGACCTAAATTAAGATGGGAGGATGGTATAATTCAAGACATTAAAATTTTAAAAATAAAAAACTGGAAGAATGGGGGCACGCCGTAGCGTAGTGGTTAAGGCACTGAGCTACAAGCCGGAGGGTCGAGGGTTCAAGTCCCGTTGGGGTCAGGATTTTTAAACTGACCCAAACCCTCTGGCGGCACTATGGCCCTGGGGTCGACTCAGCCTCTAATGGAAATGAGTATCAGACTCTTGTTCTGGGGTAAAGGCGGCCGTCACGCAGGGCTGACAACCTGGCTGACATAAAGTGCCGATTGTCTAGAAAAAGTGGGAGCCTTAACCTCCTACTACCCCAAGGGCCTCCGGGCCTGTTGTGGGATCACTTTTTTTAACTGGAAGAATGAAGCGCAGAACAGGGAAGTCTGGCACAGGTTTCTGAAGGCGGCCAAGGCCCACATCGGGCTGTCGAGCCAATTATGATGATGATGATTGGACACTTTACACCTCACCTCATAAAGTATTTTATTGTAATTGGTTAAAGTATTTTATGAACTATTGCAGAACTTGTATATGTTTACATAGGAAAAATCACCATTTAACTCTTCAAGTAGTGTAACTATGCAATGAAATCAAGTCATCAGCTATGGCTGGAAACATGTAATGAAGAATGAATGAATAAATATATGAATGCATGAATGAATGAAGTGTTTTATAATGTGAGGTTTCTGATTTATATTTGTATTCTATTGAATTTCTTTTGCTAGTAATTTTAAAGAAATTAAACATAGGCTCAATTATAAAATCACATGCCATTACGTACTGTCATTCCAACTTCCCTAAAAAAAATGTTAACTAAAAATACATAAAACTGTTATTCTTCAAGTTATATTATATGGATGGGAAACATGGACTCTTAATTTAAGGGAGAGGAAAGGTTATGAGTATTTGAGAATAAAGTTCTTAAGAAAATTTTTGGACCAAAGAGAGATGAACAGACAGGCAAATGGAGAAGACTATATAACAGTGAGCTACATGATCTTTATAGGAAACCAGATGCAATAAGAACAGTTAAGTTTCATAGACGGTGATGGGCAGGACATGTGGCATGAATGGGAAATGAAAGAGGGGCATGGAAACTCCTTGCAGGAAAACCAGAGGGAAAGCACCCAGTAGGTAGGCCTAGAATGAGATGGGAGAATGACATTAACCATGATTTGAGGAGAGTAAATTGTACAAGGGGATGAATGGAAAACATTAGCTCAGGATATGGATGTATGGAGAGCTTATGTCCATGCAGCCATGAACCTAAGGGTTTTATAGTACCAGTGAGTAAGTTACTTGTCATATATGGAATCTGCATAAACTAACGTAAGCAAATTCCTCAGAAAGTTGAATTTATGATTTACAGTATATATATATATACTTTTTTTAATCCTTAAATTGGATAAACTAATTTCTTATTAAATAAATTGGGTCTGCATTCATCTTACCTCATATTTTGTTGTTTCTTGTAAGACATGTTTCAAAATATGAGCTAAGATGTATGTAGACCCAACTTACTTAATAATAAGAACCTCATAATGTTACTTCCATTGTATTTTCATCAAATTCTTATGCCAGTTTATATAAATGGGAGATCATAGTGTTATTGATTAAAGCAATATGATACATGCTGGAATGCTGGTAGGGTCAGGATTTTAAACTGGCCTAAATCTTCTGGCAGCACATGGCCCTGGGGTCAACTCAGCCTCTAATTGAAATGAATACCAGACACAGACACTTCTTCTGGTGTAAGGTGGCCATTACTCAAAATTTGAAATCTGGCTGGCATCTTGTGCCGATTGCCTAGAAAGGCTTTCTTAGGCCTGTAGTGGGATCGCTTTAGCTACCTTTACCTAGCTTATTTTATTTAAATATGGCAGAATGCAGTGAAAACAAACCATGCATAACTGTAAGTTATTACCTATTGCATATTGTTGGTATAATAATTTAACACAAATTTAAGTAATTCTACTGATTAATTTTTCTGTTACTTTATTAAAAATATTCTTCTTCTTCTTCCTTCCAAGTATTAGGCCAAGGCCTGTTACGATCCTATAGAAAATTTTCCCTCCGGGAAATTCTCGTATAAGACTTGAAAGCATAATAATAGTCCCTTCGATTGGTTGCTGGCCAAAGGAAGGCAAGACCAGTGATGGGGCTGCCATCTTATAGCCTCTGGTCAGGCTTTTCTGGAGAAGAAAAGAAAATAAAGGAAAGAAGAAATGGAAGAAAGGAAAAACTCCCTAGCCCTCGGATGCCCTAATAGCATCGGGGTCGAAAAAAACAAGAGTTAACCAAGAGAGATTAGATAGTAAAGTTAAAAGAGTGCAAAACACAAGTAAGTGGAAGAAATGTTTTGCTCAGCTTGGGCACCTTGTGGTCGCCATCCACATATCCCCTAGATGAGGACAAATAAATTAAATTAACGTATCTTATAGGATGTGCATCAGGCATGGTCAGCCAGCACTCTTGTCATTCGCAAACCTCTATAAATATAAGGCTTCATCTCATTTCATCCCTTGACCTGATGTTGAGTTGCAGACAAATTGAGGATATTATTATTATATATAATTATGTATTATATATATCTTATAGGATAAATTGCCAATTTATGGGGCTAATTACACTGTGTGATATATTGCAGCAAAGCAAATATGGCAGCTGCTAGAGTATTTTTTTAATTTTACTCTAATGGTTGAATTTCACTGATTGATTGAAAATATCCTCCTCATTTTACTTCAATAGCATATACTGAATTTTGTTGTGAAAAACTGAAAAATGCAACTACTACACTGATTTTTAAAATTTTGTTTCAGGTGAATTCCTACTCCTAATGGTCCAATTTTACTAGTTAACAAACTCAACCTTACTTTTTTTTTAATTGATTGCTATATTTGGTTCTGAAAAACAAAAATTGAATTAAAGAAAACTTCCTTAACTTAATTTATATGGAAATTCTTTATTCTTTAAGAATTGGACAGAGAAATATGAGATTTGGATTAATACTTATTTATGTTTTAACTTTAAAACTAATTGAAATAAATTTTTATTTGGCATAAATGATATTCCTTATACTCACTGTCATATGAACTTCATTTGGTTTTTTTCTTCTTTTCAGGAGATGAATCATTTTGTGCACTTTGTGTTCCACTGTCTTCTGTGTCAGTTTCTTCTCTTGCAGCAGATTCAATTCTGCACAGAAGAAAATATGCTAATACAGAATGGGAAAGTTTTTTTTTAAAATGTTGATACCAACACATGTTTTGCTCTTGAATAGAGCATCATCAGGATTGACACATTAAATGCCAGGACACAATTAAAAGCTCGGTATCAATTTGGATACGTTTTTGTCATGATTTTATGGCTTTTAGTATTATTTACGTTTTTAATTGGACATATCTATAGACCAGATTGTTTACTGACTTTCAGTGGAATTATCACCAAGCTATACTGTTTTATTTTTATATTTTTTGTTGACTCCCTGTATTTTACTCAGGTTTTTCTTTGTTGTATTCCATGTTTCAGTCCATAAAGTAAAATTGGTTTGAGGTATGTTTTATGCTTTTTCTTTTTACAATTCAGTAGTATATTCTGGTTCCATAACAAACTTTGGGAATTCTTTACAACATGTGATGCAAACATTTTTTTAAGTTCCAATCATACACCATGCGCATGCGCAAAGCAATTTACACTATGGAATCACAGGATGCAGCCAAACATATACACAATATTTAACAAACTTAAAAGCTAACCTTGCACAATTTAAGTATTTTAACCTGTGAAAGAATACAACGCCCAAAATAAATAGTAAGTTGTGAATTTCTGAAGTATATGTGTACAGTTAATTAGTACATACTCTATGTTGGCTGCACTGGACCACAAGTTTGTTTTTGCTAAGAGTATTCGTTAAAATCAATATGGCTGCATGTCTTCATGCTATGTATGTAGTTAAGTCATCAACATCCTCTTATCGTATCCTCCTTTCGGAAGGTCGATTCTTGTAGTTAAGTATCATAGAAATAAATATATATTAAAATAATAATTGTTAGGAAAAATGTAAAAATCATTGTAAATGGTGGGAAATAATTTAAAAAGTGGAACCCTAAGAATAAAATTTGACAGGAGTTTATGAGGGAATTAAAAAAGTTGCATCACATGTTGTAAAGAATAGCCAAACTTTTAATTAAATGATAGCATCTGGTGCAACTTTGTATTTTTTTTATTTCTATTTGGATTTTTGCTTCTTTGATAATTTTCTTTCCTAGATATTTGAATTCTTCAATTTCTTTAGGATATTTATTTCCGACTGACCCTCTTGCTAAAAATTAGTATTTGAAAGCATATACTTTAATTTGAAACATGCTGTATTCTGGTCTTTTAATATCTTTCCTACCTGTGTTGTAATTATCTAAGTCTTACTAATACACATCTATTTCATAACAATATGTTTGTAAACTTACAGTGCCTTTGTATCTTCATGTTTTTGGAGTATATCTGCATAAAGTGTTTGAATTTCATGTGTGAAAAATATTAATGGTTGCTTTACTATGTCAATTGGTATACTGATATTTGAACAGGACTCTTCAAATTGCTTTATATTGAATGCAGCAGTTTCAATATTTTCTGAAACAAAGAATTATTAAAAATTACTGTACTAACTAAAAAAATATGTTCATTTTCATTGGTAAAAAAAATTATTTATATTTGATACCTGGGCCCTCCACAAATGTATGGTGTAATACTTTACAAGTGTATTAAGTTAGTATTGTTCTATGTATCTAAACTCCAAAAGGCCCATGCCTAACGTCTGGCTGCTGGTCTCACATACACGTCATTTACAGAGGCAGGTAATCATCCAGCCAGTATAGGGGTGACATGTGGTCAGCATGTCGAATCCTCCTATCGATATAGATGATTTTCTCAACATGGAACTGCTACTCATTGCGGCTCCCCAAATTCCTCAAGGTACTGGATGGGTACCAGTCCCGTACAGGATGAAATTCCAAGAGAAAATTTCTTCCCCTATTGGTACCTGAACCAGCACAAGTCCCATAGCTCTGCTTGGCTACAGCATGGACTCCATGTACAGTATCTAACCATTACTAATATTTAGATGCAAGCATAATAGTATAACTATTTCACTGTCAAACACTGAGTTTCAAGAGCCAACAGACAAAGAGACATAGCTCTCCTTATATCCTTATACTGTGCTAATATTTTCCAATCTTTCCTTTATAATTCATCTCATTCAAATCATGGTTAATGTTTGATGTTTTTATTATTCTTTTAACATTACTTTCTTTAGATAATGAAGCACATATTTTTTATGTTTTTTATTTAAATTATATTAAAAGACAAATTAATAAATTAATATTTTAAGAGAACATTTTTTGCCTAAACCAGGATTTAAACCCAGGATCTCTGGATCTCCATTCCAGTGAAGCTATACTAGCTGTAAAAGTAATGTTAAAATATCACTAAAATGTCTTCTTGAATAAGAAGCTACTAGAATGTGTGTAGAATGAAAGTACTTGACTTCAAGCGTACGGGATTATATAATTAAGAGAAAAATTTCTGTCTAAATTAGGACCCTAGATAGCTTATTGGATAAAGTACTGGAAAGGAGATGCAAATCCTGGTTTAGATGAAAAATTGTCTCTTAAAATATTAATTACTCCTTTAATTTAAGTGACAAATTTAAATAAACGTCAAAAACATTATTGTTATTTTCCCATCTTATTCTAGGCCTGCCTATTTGGAAATTTTCCTCTTTTCCTACGATAAGTTTCTATCCCTCCTTGTTCATTTCCCATTCATGCCCTCTTGGAAGTTTTCTTATTACATTGTTTTCTCATTCACATCATGAGACTCATTGTTATGAAGTTTCTGCCATTCACCTGTTTTTCTTTGCTCCAAAGATGTACTTTAACATTGAATGTAAAGTTGTATTATTTTATTTAATACTTTCAATCTGTCACTTACTGCGAGAAAGCTGAGCTCCTTCCATTTTGTATTCATTTATTTCTACATCTTTTTTCTTCAGTAAATCAAACAATTTATTTTTTTGAGATTGAAGTTGCTGGATCATAAAAATCAAAGGAAGTGTCATTTCTTCGTAAAACTGTTGAAAGAAGAACTTAAAATGTAATAGTGGAATTTTTAATCTGTTTGTTTTAAAAATTTTGTATAAAGGAGCACATACAAGTAAATGAAACAATTACATTTTGTTTTACTTTTGGTGTTTGATAATTGACAATTCCTTGCATCAAGAAATGCCAAATAATCATGTAAGTTATGAATAAAAAGTTACTTTATTTATTTTTTAGTGTGCAATCTTGCAACAAGATTGAGTTTTTTTAATAGCTTTATATAGCCTATAATTTTTACCAATTAGTTACATTTATGGTCATATGTCCACTGCTGTGGTCTCGAGGTAGCATGCTGCCTTGTCACGCAGCGGGCCAGGGTTCGATCCCCAGTCGGGGCAGTTTTTCTGGGTGAGGTTTTTATCGGGGTTTTTCCTCATCTGTAAGACAAATATCAGGAAAACTTTAAGGCCCAAACGGTCCCTGAAATCATATGGCCATCATCATCATCTTTATCATCATCATTATCATCCTTCACTGATGTGGAAAGCAATGGGAAGCTACCACACCTACAATTCCCTAGTAAAGCTGCAAGCATAGCATGAAAATGGTATGATTGCAGTGAAGGACCTGCCCTCGGGCAGAATTACTATGGATGGATGGTCATATGTATTTTTAACTCTTAATCCTTTTTTCTTGCCAAATTGTTTTATTTATCTGTTCAGCTTGTTTTCATTAAGTTTTTAGTAAGAAATTCTTGCTTTCATAGAGTTACATGGAAGCACCATATGATAGTGGTTACCCACCTTACTGCTTCCAGACTTGCAGGATTTTTAATTGAGGGTTTCTCCCCTAGAGAAACTGCCTTCACTCAGCTATTTGAACCTTCTCTGAGAGTCTTCACCCTTTATCCCAGGCTGGGACCCTTCATATTTATATTCCCTGGAGAGAGGATGTCCCAACAATTTAATGCCCCCAGAAACTACACTCCTTGTGGGTCCATGGGTCCTTATTATTAATTATTCGGACCACCCACCATTTCTGCTGGAATCCATCATCTGCCACCTGAATGACACACCCGATAGGGGTTACAAATTATAGAAGTGAATGGAAACAGCATGTTGATAGAATGCTGGAAGAGAGGATTCCAAGAAGATTGTTATACTATAGTCCTAAGGTAAGAAGACACCTGGAAAGACCAAGAAAAAAGGTCAGATATGCTTTGAAGCCGGAATCGACAGTATTGTCTAATCCCTGCAGTGTATAAGAAGAAGAAGAAGTGTATTTTTAAGCATTTAAAGTTGTAAAAACCATGGCTATCCCTATCCTATAAGTAAGGCTCTGAGACATGATCAGTAAATAAGTGTCATTAGATGCAGCAAAAATGAAACTTTAAGGCTCTTAACAGGCTACACATTATATGATCATAAGAATAATATAGAATCTCGAGAAGAAGTAATAGCAAATCTAATTAGAGAAACTATCAATTAATACCAAAATAGCTGGTGCATCACATATAAAAAAAATCATGATAGCCCTATCAAATGTACTCGTATATGATGTAAATTATAATGTATTTTAAGTCTTATGAAGAAAACAAAAAGTAGCTATATATATATATATATATATGTGTGTGTGTGTGTGTGTGTGTGTGTGTGTGTGTGTGTGTGTGTGTGTGTGACAAGACTTTCAAGAGGGACTTTAAGCTGTGAAGATTTTCAGTCTCATAAAAGAACATCAAGCCTAAATTAATGTATCTGAGCAAAATGTAATTGACCTTCCCCATCCAAGTAATGCCTTAGTTGTCTACTAGATGTCTCATTGAGGGTATGTGCTGACCACTATTAGGATAGGATAGAAAGAAGGTAGAATAAAAAAGGATATTAAGACAGGATATAAATTACAAGAAAAATATACTATTAGTTTAAAATTTATATTGAAATATTAATATTGAAGACTGCAGGATATAAAACTGCTTAATATCAAATTCACTTGCTGACATCTATAAGGAAGTAAGTATTACCCAATTAGCTAGAGGGGGGGCATGCCATTAGCATAGTTAATTAAGACAATATGCTACAACTGCAAGATACAGGATTTGAGTCCCAATGGAATCAGGATTTTTAAACTGACTAAAACTTTCTAGTGGCACCATAACCCTGGGATCGACTCAGCCTCTAAGCAAAATTAATACCAGATACTTGTTTTGGGTGTAAAAGTGTCAGTTACCAGGGCTAACAACCCAGGTGACATCAGGTGCTGAATATCTAGAAAAATTAAAGCCTTAACCTCCTACTACCCCAAGGGTCTCCTAAGGTCTGTAGTGATATCACTTTATCTTTCTTTTAAATTAGCTCCCGCTAGGGAGCACCCATGTCCCCACACAGGACATATGTATGGGTTAGACTACTATATATACATATATATAAACTCAGATAAAGGGAAGAAAAGACCTTACGATATTAATTTCACCATGCAAAATAAATAATTATTATTATTATTATTAACAATAATATCGACATGAGGTAGCACTTATATTCAGAGTCAATTGGAAATAACCAACTATACACAAAATTCACAGAAAAAAAAGTTTAAAATTATAAAACTATCATCAAATGAATTAAATTTCACCTCATATTTTGTATACTTTATAGGATTAGTTAAGTGGAAATTCTTCCCTATTATTAACTGACATATGACTGTTGATATTCTTTTATTCTCCCTCCTATTAATAAAGCAATGAACCTTTAAAATAAATCTTTTTGCCCACGAATTTCAAAGTGATTATTTTGTCTTTGTATTTTTGGATATAATTTTAATTCTCAAACTGAGTTCTTTAGATTTCTCTAATTGTTTAAATTATCTTGCCTTTACTTCAATTTTGTGCTATTCTGAACAAGTGTAAGAAGCTACTGCAGATTTTGATTTTCCCATTTTTTATATTCCTAATGTATTCCTTCATTCTGATGTTCAAGTTTATTTGTGTTTTTTTCTTATGTAAATTTTTCACAATCCCACAATTTAACTTCATTTTCTTTTGCTAATTTCCTCATTTTTGTTGGTTTTCATTAGTTTACTAAGACTAAAATAATTTTTTATGCCAATTTGATGTTGAAATTGTTTTGAATTTCTGGTCTACCTCTAATAACAGTAAGTGAAAATGATTAATTCTATTCACTTAGCAAATTCTCAGAAAAAATCTTACCATTTCAGAGCTGACAGGATCTAGGTAGAACTTGAAAACAAAAGGTACTCCAGATAATTTTGATCTTATTTCTAGAACCTGACTGTCATCACACTCCATAAGCTTAATATTGGCAATAGAATCACTATTAAGGAGTGATAAAATCCATTCGGTTAGAGTTTCTTGTTCACCTTCCATGAGAGGATTTAATTTCTGGAATTGTGAATATTTCAATTAACACCACAGTAATTTTTTTAAAAAATTATAAACAAGTTTATAACTCAAACTACAAGATGAATACATTTCTCAGAATCCACGTAAATTTATGTTAGCATTATTCTAAACAAAAACATAACCTTACCTTACACCTTTGATAAAAATTATCTATTGTTAATTCTTCTGCCCATATTTTGATCAAGTTTGAAATAAATATGGTATATTTCCCATTGCTATTAACGTTTCTAATAAGGAAAACGTCATTCTGTATTTTTAACTGCTTCCACATGCTATTGCAAATTGCAATATTATTTGCACATAAAGATGGAGAATGACAGTAATGTTGATATATTATTATAGGTCTTGTTCATAGAGAACTATGAGCATAGATCAAAAGAATAGATCCCTGCTTTGAGTTCAAGTTCAAGATCGTTCTTTATGTTTAAGATCAAATCTGTCAAAATCAGATTTTATTCCCATTTGCGACTGTTACCAACATTTAAGGAAAAAATACTCTTGAAAATGCAACTTATGATAATTCTAAATGCTGCATATTTGCTATAAATAAAGTAAAAATAAAAAGTATATACATAATTCTAGATATGGAACTACACTGCATAAATACGAATTTTACATATATATTTACAGATAATTATGACTTTGAATATGGTACTTTTATGACATTGGCAGCAATGTTATCAACATTGACAGAAAATGTAGCTACTAATTATACTAGAATTGAAAATAGAAGACTATCAGTGAATTGATGTCTAAATTATATTTCTTTATGAAAAAAATATCGTTGTATTTTATCTGACAACGACTTAATTGAAATTGGAGGCATGGATTAATCGTATTGTTGGCGGTTTCATTTAAGTGCCATTGGCTACATTGTATTGGTGCAATATCGATTATAAAGTAATAAAAGTGATGATGTATCGTTTTGAATCGACTTTGAGATTCTTCTGAGTTTCTTTGATAAGTCTTAAGATGTGCACTACTTTTATTAATGCTGGTAAAGTATACTTAGTTTTGGAATTTTGTAATTGTTGTGGAAAAAATACGCTAATATTAAGTACATTCTTTGGTTGATTTTAATGTTTTGTAGCATTCTGAGAATTCTTGTGTCAAAAACTTAATGAAATATATACATGGGTGGAGTAATAGAATTCCCACAGTGACTACGGTCGCAGTTTCATTATACTTCCAAAAGTGTAGTAATAATTTAATAAATGTAATTTGTGATTTTGTAGCATACTAAGAAATGTCAATGATATATTTATGCTCATTGTAGTTTTACATTAAATATATTCACAATAATGTACCTTATAAGGTGTGGATTAATGTGGAAGCTCTTTTGAGTTTTGACAGGTCGTAGCACCCGCAAGTCAATTGTTTATATTCGGCAACGGAGTTTCCGTTTAATAGTTATTGTCAGGCTGTGAATTAATTTTACATTTATGATGACACATTATTTATCAGGAGCTATGGACCCAAATCGGGAATCTGGTTTGGGAAGTGATTCAGACAATATGGCAGAACTGGCAGCATTGTTAACTACAGAAATACCGGAGGGGAGGAGTAGCCTTGCAGACAGCCACACAAACTTGGAAAGAGTAGCAGAATATTGTGAAGGAAATTACTTTCAGGTGAGGAATTAATTAATTAAAATAAATAAATTGGCAAAAAAATTTGTGTGTTTGAATCTAATGGTAACATATTTTAATTAACAGTCTGAAAATAAGAGAGCTGCTCTTGAAGAAACTAAAAACTACACTACCCAGTCACTAGCCAGTGTTGCTTACCAAATCAACACACTTGCTTACAATTTCCTTCAATTACTAGATCTTCAGACAGCTCAACTTGCAGAGATGGAAAGTCAAATGAATCACATAGCTCAGGTAAATTATTTTTGTTAATTTTGTATGTATGTGTCACAGTATATAGCAGTGGTGCCCAATTATAATGAACGTGGGGGCCAAAAATGTGTTTTCTAATCAGATGGAGGGCTATAGATTTAAAACAAGAGTGATTCTCCTATCAAAGTTGTAGGGGATTTGGCTATTCTATGCCAGGGTACCACCTGTGATTATTCAGTCGGAGAAAAAGTGACTGCTAGTATCATGTTTGTCAATATGATAACACAAGTTCCTGCAAGAGCCAATCGTCAACATGTATACTGACATATAAGGGGAATCTGTCCCAGGAATCTGCCTACATAAGTGGGCAAAATTAGGGTGAGAAAATGGGCAAGTTGGTGTACACCAGATTAATTTAGCATTCACTTGTTTGTTAGTGTGTTTTCTTGATAAATTGGCTACACTATCTGAGCAATGACTAATACACAATTTACATTGTAAATATAGTGATTTTAGGTTACTTTGAGTTCAACTTCTCATTTCATGTTAAGGGATTTCTCACATTTTTTTTGGGGAAAATTAAACATATATATTTCTCTCAGGTAATTATTCACATCCTGCAACAATTAATCATCTGTTTTTCCATTTTTTTTATTTGAATTTATGTAGGTGCTACAGTGGCATACAATCAAGTTTAAAAAATATTAGTTTATTCTCAAAATTAAAATGTGAAAATTGCTATGTATTGAATCTTTAGATTGAAAAGTAATTTATTATCCACTTATTGTTAACAGACTGTAATGATCCACAAGGAGAAAGTTGCAAGGCGTGAAATTGGGGTCCTAACAGCAAACAAGACCACAACAAGACAATATAAAATAATAGCTCCAGCAAATCCTGAGAAGCCAATTAAATATGTGAGAAAACCAATCGATTATACAGGTAATTTTTCCCTAAATATGGATGTCACCAACAATTTTTGTGAAATTCATTTATATACATATTTTCAGTGGCGCAGGTTGTCATTTTGACATTTCTAATGTTCTCTCCTGGCATTCACTTCTGAAGTTGGGGCACCTAGAAGGCAGGGTTACACTGCCTCGATGATATGGGTGATAATAGTGGTGCGTCAGGAGAGTCCTTAATCCTAAATTTAATCTAAGATGAATATGTATGATGATTATGATGACTATATAATGTTTGTTTGAGCCTTAAAGTTTCCTGACATTTTTAGGTGAGGAAAAAACCTGAAAAACCTCACCCAAGAAACTTGTCCTGACCGAGGCTTGAACTTCAACTCGGGTCTGACAAGGCAACATGCTACCCTGAGATCACAGTGTTGGACAGATTATTTTAATAAAATTACCCAAATAGGACCTGCCAAATGTGATTAAGTGTATTTTATTCATTCTTCATTACGTGCATCCAGCTGTAGCTGATGGCACGAATCCTTTGTATACTTATAAGTAGAGACCGGATGTTAGGGAAAATCCCTATAGTTATTTATTATAGATATTGTAAAAGTGACTTCATATAAGTTCATACTGACGACCCTGGAGTTGTTTTCCATGAAGTTCATTTTGCCTATAAATGCCTATTTCAGCTTACAATGCCTATGAATGCCTATTTGCCATTTTTCTTGAAATTAACTTAGTATTTTAATGAAATTGATTGAAATGGACAAATTTCATGACACATATCATTGCATAAAAACCTTTAATTGACTGGCAATATTATTTTTGATGTTAATAACACTGAATTCAGTCTGTAATCCTCGTTCACAGACAGGTGCTTCAAAGACAAAGTTGTGCGACCACCTTTAGAATAGTTGTTTCACAATGCCTAAAGAACGGACAAGAGTAAAACAGTAAAAGACAAACTGACCAATTTCGTGAAAGAATTTGGTGCTGAAATATTCTCAAGTGACATTGTTTTGCAAAGTGTGTAAATTTTAGTGAATTGTGCGAAGAAGTGCCATGTTTCGCAGCATGTACACACTGCAAAACATAAGTATGCTCTTTGTAGAAAGGCAAAACAAGTTCCAAAATCATCTCTGATATCTTCATAAGCATATTGATAACATATGTTTATATTCTTTGCGAAAGGCTGTAAAATTTTATGTTGAAGTCCATTTTTTGTAAGAGCCTATTTTGATTTTTTAGTGCCTATATTAATGATTTTTAGTGCCTTTTTGCCTGCCGATTTTGAACTTTTTAAGTGCCTAACATCCGAACTCTACTTATAAGTTGCATTGGGGCTGCATTGTATATGCAGCTTATGTGGGCATTTACCCTTCTCACCCATAAGGTGAGGTTGTAAGAATTAGACAGAGAGGAAAGACAAATGAACTCTTCGGCCTCAAATACTCTAATACCATCAGGGTCGAAGAAAACAAGAAGTCAGTCAAGGGAGACTGGATAGGAAAGCAAAAAGAGGGATCTAGTACTAGAAATGGAAGAAATAACAGATCGGTCTATAACCCACCAAGCTGACCAGTGCTAAGTGGTGGGTAGCCCATCCTTTTAGTTCATATTGCTTAAACATATGTTAACAGCTGCACCATGAGAAGGTAGGGATTGGATGCTGGGTTATTGTCCAGGTTGGTTCCTGTAAATTTTCAGTCTAGAAAGAATTAGAGGGTCTCCTCTCTGTTAAAGAATAATAAACCTTTCGCAGCCTAAGTCTATTTGATAATAAAGAAAAAATAATTTTAAAATTTAGATGTTTGTGTACTAATACCAAACATTTGGCAAATCAACCATCAGCTCTCTTTTACTCACCGTATTTCCCAGATACTGTAGATTTAGATGAAAAGGCTAAACATTGCTGAAGGTGGTCCTGATTCATCTCGTAGATTGCACAAGGGGAAGATATAATTCCAATTCTGTGCAAATCATTTGACCGATAATCATTCTTTTAGCAATTTGTAGCAAGATAAGGTGTATATTTTCAATTCACTCGCTTGAAAATGCTAATAGACTGGATATGTTTACAGCTTTGGATGATATTGGTCATGGAGTTAGAACTACTTCGACTGGAGGGACTCCTAGGTCTAAGCAGAGAGGTTCAAGTCAAGGTAGCATTCAATCTCTTGGCTCGGTGTCTACAACGGGAATGGCAGGACCCATGGTTGGGCCAGCACCTACCACAAAACCACCAACACCACCACAAGCCGTGCGAACTGGTGGAAGTCTCAGTAAGGGATCAAGAGAGTATAGAACTCCTCCAGCCGTGGCTCCACCTCAGGTTAACAATATTATACTTTTTTTTTATCTTTAAACTAAATATTATCAAATAACTAGAGGTTGTCATGCTCACCTCTGGTTTCAAGATACAGTTAAAACTCAGTAGGAGTCAATAAATGTTTCAGGATGTAAACATCCTGAGTACATGTTCCTTCAAAAGGGAACTAAAGTTGTGTCATAAATTTATGGCACATAAAAGAAGCTTAGCCCTGCATTCTAGCCAAGTGATCTAAGGTAATGTTATTTATTATATCATTCAAAATATCTCTGCAGGCGGATGCATCGTGAAGCTCTGTTTGTTGCTACATGTGACGTCATATAAGGCAATGTACAGTGGGCAAAGAATCACAGTTGCCTTTTAATAGCACTTGTAACCACATCATTTACTCTTGAACAGTGATTTCATGTTGATACAACAATTTGTATTATAGAGCTACGTTTGTATTGTATAAGTATGGAGACGCCTAAAAGTCTCCAAGAAAAGTGTTTAATTCACAAGGCAGAAAGATAATTTACATATTGCAATGTGCACCGCTAACATACTTTCTACTAGATCTGCACTGTCAGCGTCCCATGTCCCATTCCCCTCTGTACTTCATAGATAGCAGTGTCACGTGTTCTGTTCCTGCATAAACATGATTGCAGTGACCTCCATCAACAACTGTGCTTACTCCTAAAACGGGTAATATGATACATTTATTGGTTTTAAATTTGAAGAGAATCATATACACCTAAGTTATGTAGATAGGAAATAACACTATGAGGTTTTTTAATATTGTTTAGAAGAGAATCATATACACCTAAGTTATGTAGATAGGAAATAACACTATGAGGTTTTTTAATATTGTTTATTTTTTATTTCACTCACCTCATACTTCATAAGTATGAGGTGAGTGAAATAAAAAATAAACAACATACACCTAAATTGTATAGAAAAAATCTATGAATAAATTGGAAGTCTAATAGCTCAGATGGTAAGAGGACTGGTGTACAGAACCAGAGATATTGGGTTCAGATCCCGATTAGGTGTAAATTTTTCTCTTCAAATTTAATTTGTCATTCTGTGAGAAATAATAAATTTAATATTAAACATCACATTTATTGGTGTTTTAACAAGGTAAAAGATTGTATTATGAAGTTTTATCACATCTATGTGATATTGTCAATGCATTCTAACTGTTGTATTTGTGGTTGTCATCCTGTAGGTTGGTTTCTGCTCCCTCTGTTGGCTGACAAATGAATTAAAAAATTCATACTTTTCTCCTTATTCTTGTGGATGTAAATTTTCTCCCAAATTGTGAGTTTCTTAGATTTATCCAACTGTTTCAGTAATTTCAGTAACTCATAATAATTGAAAGAAACCTCATAGTGTTACTTTCTACAAATTTTAATTAAATGCAATTTGCATGTTGCAGGTACCAAGTCACTATGCTCCTAACTATCCACTAGGACACCCAAGACGCGGAGAGAGAGGTGCAGGGTACAGCACGCTTCCAATGCCACCATCTTCCCATCTGCACACTCATACACTGCCCCACCACACGCAGCAACACGTGTCTCACCCTTCACCACCCATGTCACCTCCCCAGGTCGGCATGGTGCATCCCATTCCACACAACATCCAGCAGAATGTCCAGTCTTCACATCCACAAACTCCTCCTCCCCCACCACCACCAAATTCTTATGCCATCGATCATCATACCAGCATGCCACGTAAGTTAATACTTCATAGCGATATTTCAAAAAAATTCCTGCTTTAGTACAGAGCTACAGACATATGTTGATTCAAATTTGTAAGGGAGCAGACATTTTTTTATTTAATTTTGGTCAGGATGGGACCTGTGCCTGCCTAGCATCATGAGGAATATGATAGCTACATTAAGTAGCGGCTCCAGGTTTAAGAAAACTTAACTACAGTAGAGCCTCGATTATCCAAGGTAATGTAGACCATGGGTACCTCGGACAATTGAAAACTTTGACACAGACTCTGTCAAAAATCGAGAGGGAAACGTATGGTAAACTGGTGAAATTAATGAAAAGGGAATCAAAAATGTAAGAAAAAAGCATCTACTTTATTATGAAATAAAAAAAGACATACAGTACATCCATCCATAGTAATTCTGTCCGAGGGCAGGTCTTTCACTGCAATCATAGCATTTTCATGCTATGCTTGCAGCTTTACTAGGGAATTGTAGGTGTTGTTGCTTTCCACACCGGTGAAGGATGATGATGATAATGATAAGGATGATGGCCATATGATTTCGGGGACCGTTTGGGCCTTAAAGTTTTCCTGACATTTGTCTTACAGGTGAGGAAAAACCCCGATAAAAACCTCACCCAGAAAAATACAGTACATACATGTTCCAATTAAAAAAACTTATTTTCTCAGAAGTCTTAAGTTTTTTCTGTTTAACAGAACTCGCTCGCTTCTTTGCCACCATTTCATGCAATCGTCGTAGCAGTAGAAAGTCTGTTGAAATTTTCTCTGACTGTTG
Organism: Diploptera punctata; assembly: GCA_030220185.1. Classification (NCBI taxonomy): domain Eukaryota; kingdom Metazoa; phylum Arthropoda; class Insecta; order Blattodea; family Blaberidae; genus Diploptera; species Diploptera punctata. Next base: position 865,608 of record JASPKZ010003868.1, on the reverse strand, counting down.
CTGTAGGTACTCAATGGCTTTCTGTGGCACTTTATCCAAATGCTCCAACTGTGTAAAAGGAATTTTTTTTTGGGACTACCTCAGTTAATCAGGGCTTGGATAACCGCAGCTCTACTGTATAACAATTGGGGAACCTGGATCTGGGTGTTATTAAAAATGAACTACTCTTAATTGAGCAGTGGACTGTATTGAATTTTTATTTTTTATTACAGCACCTCCTTCTCCTTTGTCGATTGCAATGAACACGAGTGGTGATACTGTGGATCACAGTGGTCTGCATCATATGCACCATTCTCATACTTTACCACATCACCACTCGCAGCTGCAAGCTGTACATCATCATCGGCCTGGAAATGTATCCCCACCTCTGCCACCCCCTCCACCTCCGGAAGATGAACATGCAGGATTTGGTCGCCCACACACTGGCAGAATGATGCCCATAGTACCAGATGAGGAAGACCTACCAGGCTGGGTTCCCAAGAATTACATCGAGAAAGGTAACATAATCTCTCTATAATAGAAGACCACACGAGAAAAACAAAGAATGACACAAAACAACGAAAATACAGATTGATACCCCTGACATCTGGTGCAAATTTTTGTCACTTATAAACATTCGAAAATATGGAATGTCCCTGTAAAATTGACAATTCAAGCTTTGGTAAGAAAAACAAGGATTGTGCTGATAAGCAACCATTTTGCTTCAGGAAAAACAATTATATTTTCCAGTTCCATACTATAGCTCATGTTCAGTTTTGTTTCATCAGGTCCAGTTTTTGAGAAATTATTTTATGAAATTCCTTGAAAATTTATTTATGGTATATTATACTAGTATATAAAACCAAAGGTCTTGGTTCGTATCCCAGTCTAGGTGTAAAATTTTCACTTCAAATGTAATTTGTCTTTCAGTGAGAAATGTTAAATTTACAATAAAAACATTCCTTGAAAATGCTTATCTATTTGACATAATTTGCTGGATGTATCGTTATTAAATACTTAAATTCAATTATAATTTTAGACATTACTAAATATTAATGTAATAAATTTCGGAATTTATTTTAAAATACAATAGGAAGTAACATTAATTATTAATTATTTAATTTGGGAATTTTTACATTATGAGGTTTTCTTAATACGATTCATTTGATTCTTTTTACTGAACATATAATATATAATTATACAATAAATATTTTCAATGTTTTTTTAATTTGTCTCATGCATTGAAGGACAAATTAATATTTGAAAATAAAATGCCTGAATTGGGATTTGAACCCAAGATCTCTGGTTTTCTGTACCTGCACTCTAAACCACTGAGGTATGGAAAACTATAGATCTTGATTTCAAATCCCAGTTTAAGCATAAATTTTTCTTAAATTTGATGAGAAAAATTTTTGCCCAGACCAGGACCTGAACCCGGGACCTTTGGTATACCGTATCAATGCTCTTCCAACTGAGCTACTGGGGCGAGTTCCAATCTAGATGCAAATTTTTCTCTTATATATGTTGTAATTCCCGCTCACCAAATGCTTGAAGCTGTGGCTTCATCTTTGCAAATGGCAGCGTCTTAATTAAGAAGACTTTATTGGGAATTTAAACATTACTTTTAAAAGTCAGTAGGGCTTCTATTGATGTTTTTATTATTAATTTAATACATCTCATTGAAGGATAAATTAAATTTGAAGAAAAATTTTTTATTTTTATTACGACATATATAAGAGAAAAATTTGCATCTAGATTGGAACTCCCCCGGTAGCTCAGTTGAAGAGCATTGGTATGGTATACCAAAGGTCCTGGGTTTGGGTCCCGGTCTGGGCGAAAATTTTTCTCTTCAAATTTAATTTATCCTTCAATGAGATGTGTTAAATTAATAATAAAAACATCAATAATGTTTTCTCTTTAAAATTCATCGGAGAACATATTGTTTAAACAACTCACCTCATAGGATTCATGCTTCCATGATTATGGCTGACGATGAACATGATTATGTTTGAAATCACGATATCATGGAAGCATGAATCCTATGAGGTGAGTTGTTTAAACAATATGTTCTCCGATGAATTTTAATGATTATACCTCATAATGTTTACTTCCCAACATTAATTAAATATAATGTTTTCTCTGCAAATATTCATTTATTCTTCAATGTAAGTGGCAAATTTAAAATAAAAACATTGAAAATATGACCTTTACTAGCTCATCGAAGTATTTACAAAATTTCTACTTTATAGTATGTATACTTCAATTACAATTTGAAATTTTTTAATATATATGCAACAAAAAGTATTTTTATTATTAATTTAACATTTCTCAATGAAAGATAAATTAAATTTGAAGAGAAAAATTTTCACCTAGACCGGGACTCGAACCCGGGACCCTTGGCTTTCCGGGCCAAGTGCTCTACCAACTGAGCTACCGAGGCGAGTTACGATCTAGACGCAAATTTTTCTCTTATATATGTTGTAATTCCCTATCGCCAAACGTTTGGCGATAGGGAATTACAACATATATAAGAGAAAAATTTGCGTCTAGATCGTAACTCGCCTCGGTAGCTCAGTTGGTAGAGCACTTGGCCCGGAAAGCCAAGGGTCCCGGGTTCGAGTCCCGGTCTAGGTGAAAATTTTTCTCTTCAAATTTAATTTATCTTTCATTGAGAAATGTTAAATTAATAATAAAAACATCATTAGAGGCCTTACTGGCTTTTAAAAGTAATGTTAAATTTCCAATAAATGTCTTCTTAACTAAGAAGCCGCCATTTGCAAAGATAGAAACAATGGTTTCAAAAAGCGTTTGGCGATAGGGAATTACAACATATATAAGAGAAAAATTTGCGTCTAGATCGTAACTCGCCTCGGTAGCTCAGTTGGTAGAGCACTTGGCCCGGAAAGCCAAGGGTCCCGGGTTCGAGTCCCGGTCTAGGTGAAAATTTTTCTCTTCAAATTTAAAAAGTATTTCATCAATTTCAAAAATTGTCTGTATCACTTTGTCCTTGAGGCAATCCTCTAATGAGGAAAGTTATATATAATAAATATATAGAGTAAAAAAATAATAAACATTGAAAATACATAATATACTGACTTAGGCTTTCATGGCCAGAGTTCTTATTATGATCTGTAGACTTTCCTGGGCTTTGTAGGCTGTGGTCGTGAGGCACCAGTAGGTAGGCTAAGAATGAGGTGGAAGATTTGAGGGAACTAGATTATACAGAGGATGATTGAAAACATTAGCTCAGGATAGTGATCTTGGAGAGCTTATGTTAGTGCAGCCATGAAGTGCCAGTGAGTTAGTTATGTTTGTAATTATTATGAGTTAGGGATTTAGACTCACCTCAAATTTTTTTTTTTTCTTTTAGACCATGGTTTCTTCACATCTGTGTGATATTGTTGATGCTTCCTAACTATTGAATTTGCGGTTGTCGATCCTATAGGTTGATTCCCGTTCCCTCTGTTGGCTAACCAATGAACTTCCAAATCAGTTTTTTTTTCCCGGGAAATTTAAAATTCATGGTTTTCTCCTTATTCTTGTGGATGTAAATTTTCTCCCAAATTGTAAGTTTCTTGGATTTATCTAACTATTTTAGTAATTTGGCCTTAGTTTCTATTCTGTTTTTTTCTGATCATGAATGTGCAGCTATTGCAGACTTTTCTATTTCCCCATTTTTAACATTTCTAAGGTCACCACCTGAGAGCTATGCCGGCGGTAGCATTGCTGCCGATAGGGTTACCCATGCCGGACTGGTCGAAGGTGATAAGCCAGACGAAAAAAGTACCTTGGGCGAAAGAGTGACGATCTTTCACCGTAAAAATACAACCGTCAAGAAATGCGGACATGGGTTCAACTGGGGTAAAATTTTCCGGAGGTCAAATAGTCCCCCATTCGGATCTCCGGGCGGGGACTACTTCAGGGAACCCGTGCCAAAGGCTCAAACACAGGGACATGTTCCTAGGAACATGGAATGTTAGGACTTTATACAATAGCGGGGCACTAGAGATATTAACGCGGGAATTAGATAAATCACCCTTGGATATAGTCGCTTTACAGGAAGTTAGGTGGCCAGGAGAAGGTAGTCAGGAATCAGGAAGCTTTGCATTATACTACGGGGGTGCAGAAAGACCTGCATTTGGAACGGGATTTTTAGTCAGAAGGAGGATCCTATCCGCTATCTGAGATATTAAGTTTGTTAGTGATAAGGTATCATACATAATTCTAAAGGGTAAACAACATGATTTTATAATTGTAAATGTACATGCCCCCACAGAAGATAAAGATGACAAGATCAAGGATGAGTTCTATGAAGAATTAGAATGCTTATTTGATAGCCTTTCACGATATCATATGAAAATTATCTTAGGAGATTTCAATGCAAAAGTGGGGCAGGAAGATATATTCAAACCAACAATAGGCAAATTCAGTCTCCATGAAGATAGTAATGACAATGGGGTTAGATTAGTCACATTTGCCACATCAAAGAATCTCATTGTTAAGAGTACAACATTTCAGCATAAGGATATTCATAAATACACCTGGACGTCCCCAGATGGAGAAACTCGGAACCAGATAGATCGTGTATTAGTGGATAAACGCTGGCACAGTAGCATCATCGATGTTAGATCAGTTAGAGGGACAGACTGCAATTCGGATCATCATCTGGTCAGAGTGAAAATCAGACAACGGCTATCGACTATGAGAGGAACAAACGCTAAAGATGATTCTGTAAAATATGAATTACAAAACTTGAAAGATGATGAAATGCGGCAAGAATACCAAATCAAAATTGCTAATAGATTTGAAGTACTGGAATCTTCAGATGACAATGTGGCAAACGAAGAAGAAACTGATATAAATAAAGAATGGGAGGCTATAAGAGATACTATTAAATTGTCAGCATCAGAAAGCATTGGTTGTTTAAAAAAGAGGCAAAACAAGAAATGGTTTGATGAGGAATGTGCCGACATTGTAAAGAAAAGAAAGCTAGCAAAAATGAAATGGTTACACGAGCCAAATGAGGTAAATTTAGAGCAATTGGGTAGTGTTAGACGGGAAACCACCAAGTTACTAAAGAGTAAAAAGAGGGAATATTTGAGAGAGAAGATTAATGATCTGGAAATGAATGCAAAAAATAGGAACATTAGAGAATTATATCAGGGAATTAGTATAGAGAAGAAAGGATTTCAGGCTAGAACAAACATAATTCGGAATGAAAATGGGGATATGATTGCAGATTCCAGGAGTATATTAAATAGATGGAAAAGTCTGGGAAAGCTGACGATAAAACAGAATTGTTTTGAAACATGTCCAAGAACAAATCAACATTAATATTGAGGTAAGATGTCCAGACCAAAAATAATATAATTAATGGAAAAGTTACTTTAATCAGCTATTAAATGTACATACAGAACAGGACATTGAGGAGGATAATTTACAGACAGCAGAAATGCTAGTCGCAGAGCCAAGTGCATTAGAGGTTGAAATGGCGATTGAAAAATTGAAGATGTATAAAGCATCAGGTTCAGACGAGATCCCAGCAGAACTGATAAAATCAGGGGGAGAAAAATTGATGGACAAGATACGCTGGTTGCTTAGTATGATTTGGGAAAAAGAAACTCTTCCAGACGAATGGAAGGAATCAATTATCGTACCAATTTATAAGAAAGGAGATAAAACTGACTGCAACAACTACAGGGGCATCTCATTACTTTCAACTTCGTACAAAATTCTAACAAATATATTAGTAAGCAGACTTACTCCCTATATTGATGACATTCTAGGAGATCATCAATGTGCATTTAGAAGAAACAGATCTACAACAGATCAGATTTTTAGTATAAGACAGATTTTAGAAAAGAAATGGGAATATAATGGTACTGTACATCAACTATATGTAGACATCAAAAAAGCATATGATTCAATTAAGAGGGAGAAGTTATATAGTATCCTGCTGGAGTTCGGAATTCCTAAAAAGTTAGTTAGACTTATACGAATGTGTCTAAATGGCACAAAGAGTAGGGTGCGTGTAGGCAAACAGTTTTCGGACACTTTTGAAATCCAGAATGGGTTGAAGCAAGGAGATGCACTATCTCCTCTACTATTTAATTTTGTACTAGAACATGCCATTAAATCTTTGGAGAATGAGGAAGGCTTACAACTCAATGGTATTAATAAGCTGTTAGTTTATGCTGATGATGTAGTATTGTTGGCCGATAGCGAGGAGATACTAAAGGACAATACGCACACACTGTTGAGTAACACTAAGAAATTAGGATTGGAAGTAAATATCAATAAAACTAAATATATGGTCACACGTAGAGATTCATTATATAATGGAACTGGACAGCTAATGACAAATGAGGGAAATTTTGAGGAAGTGGCTGAATTCAAATACCTAGGAACAATAATCACAAATAGGAATGAGGTGCACAACGAAATTAAACATAGGCTCAATTCTGGAAATACGTGCTATTATGCATTGCAGAGACTCTTGATGTCCCAACTCCTTTCAAAAAATGTTAAACTGAAAATATATAAAACTATTATTCTACCAGTTATATTATATGGATGCGAAACATGGACTCTTACTTTAAGGGAGGAAAGGAGATTAAAAGTATTTGAGAATAAAGTACTTAGGAAAATTTTTGGACCAAAGAGAGATGAAGAGACAGGTGAATGGAGAAGACTACATAACAATGAACTACATGGTCTTTATAGGAAGCCAGATATAATAAGAACAGTTAAGTCTCGTAGACTGCGATGGGCAGGACATGTTGCACGTATGGGGAATGAAAGACTTGCATGGAAGCTTCTTGTAGGAAAGCCAGAGGGAAGATGCCCAGTTGGTAGACCAAGAATGAGGTGGGAAAATAACATTAACTATGATTTGAGGGAAGTAGATTATACAGGGAATGATTGGAAAGCATTAGCTCAGGATAGGGATGTATGGAGAGCGTATGTCCGTGCGGCCATGAACCTACGGGTTCGATAGTGCCAGTGAGTAAGTAAGTAAGTAAGGTCACCACCAAAACATCTGGAAAGGAATGGGAAAATCTACAAGCTTATGACATTACTACATTACAAAGAAAATCTGCAGTAGCAATATTCAGACTGCTAACGGGACGTGACTGCTTGAATAAACACCTACACAGACTTGGCATAACAGATTCACCTAAATGCCTTTTTTGCAATTTAAATGAAGATATGGAAAGAAACCATCTCCTCCGTTGTCCAGCTTTTGTAGAAGAGACCAGCCTTTCTGCTAAATATTGGTGTGAAAGAGAGCGAATGATTTCATTATCAAGTGCTCGATATTAGATACCAACCAACCAACATTTCTAAGATGTTCTTTCAATCTTGTATTCAAGTTCCTTTTTGTTTTTCCTATGTATATTTTTTCACAGTCTTTACAATCAATTTGATAAATCCCTGATTTGTTGCCTTTGCCTATCTTTTAATTTTTGTTTGTTTTAATTAAGCTATTCAAGCTGTAATCATTTTTTGGTGCTAATTTATTGAAAAAAATTTGCTGAATTTTTTTTTGAAACTTATTAAATACTAAAGGATGATGTGTAAATTTCTTGATTTTTTACAAATTTCTTTATCTGTCTGAAGAGTACTTTCATGTATCAACTTTTTGTTTTTTTTAATTTATTTATTTTCTTATGAAGCATATTTCCCTGAAAACCATTCTCTTTTGCTATTTTTAATATGTGCTTTTTCTATGTATTAACATTTTCTCTGCTCATGGGAACGTTCACAATTCTGTGCATTAAACTATTAGAGAAACCTCATAGTGTTACTTCCTTCAAATATTAAAAAAAAAAAAGTCATGTTTCTAATTAATAATGAGTTGGTTATTTTGACTCACCTCATATTTCTTCATTTTTATGCAGACCAGGTTTCGTTGCTTTTGCGCGACATTGTCAATGCATTCCAACTGTTGTTTTGCAGTTGTCCATCCTGTAAGTTGATTTTTGCTCCCTCTGCTGGCTGACCGATGAACTTCCAAATCAAATTTTTTTCTTTTTCTCCAGGAATTTCAAAATTCATAATTTTCTTCTTATTCTTGCAGATGTAAATTTTCTCCCAAATTGTGAGTTCATTAGATTTTTCTAATTGTTTTAGTAATTTGGCTTTAGTGTCAATTCCGTGTTCATCGATAATGTCGCACAAAAGTGACGAAACCTGGTCTGCACAAAAATCAAGAAATATGAGGTGAGTCAAAGTAACCAATTCATTATTAATTAAAAATAAACTCAGTGTTATTTCCTACACATATTAAATAAAGTTATGTTTCTGTTTGAAAATTAATGTGATTATTGTTTTGTTTATAGTGGTGGCTATTTATGACTACTATGCTGATAAAGAAGACGAACTTAGCTTCCAGGAGAGCTCTGTGATTTATGTACTGAAGAAGAATGACGATGGATGGTGGGAGGGTGTGATGGACGGCATAACTGGACTTTTCCCCGGAAACTATGTAGAACCTTGCGTCTAAATTATCTCCCATTTACCAAGGTATTGTGCGGAATGTGTAGTTTTTTAAACTTTATTTTGATTGAAAAATTCTTGTCTGAAATTAAGATATTTCATTGAATTATCTTTCGGAGACTTTGCTCTGTATGCTACAGAGTCTGTAAGTATGGAGAAACAAAATGACAGCCCACTCATTAGCAAATTTTTGTTTCTTTACGACCTTCACATTACAGAATACAGATCAATACCTGAGTTCAATAGGGAAAGAACTAAAAAAATGTATTTTTTTTTGTTACTGTGTATTGTACATTTAATTCCCGGTGAACTATCAGTTCGACATGGAAACAAGGCTATTCTATGCCAGGAGTCCATCTATACTCAATATATTTCATTAGTCAGCCGCAACAGACTAGTGGTTATGCTCCTTGTCTCTAGTTCCGAGGGTCGCAGGTTCAAACCCAGCTGGGGTCAATGGATTTTTTAGGACAGAAAAATCCAAGGAACAAGTCCTCCGGGAGGGACTTTAATCCATGTGTCCTGAGTCTGAAGATTTTCAGGCTCATAAAAGATCCTTAAGCCTGAATAAAGAGGCCTCTAAGCAAAATTTACTGACACCAACGTCCTAGTAATACCTTAGTTGCTTGTTAGATGTCTTATTGGGTTGGTGCTGTCTGCATGCCATCCATGACATCTATGAGCAAATAAGGTAGCTGAAATTATCTTGGTCTAGTATCTCCTTACAAAGGAGAGGCTATGGCTCAACAATGGGCTATGCCATTATAGATAGATAGATAGTATGAGAAAATGGGCAAGTTAGTATACACCATATAGTTTATTGGATAATCTGGCAGGCCATAAGGATAAGTTGGCTATTGTTTGTTTAATATTAATTTTATCACTTCTCACCAAATAAATTTAATTTGAAAAAGTATATATATGTTAATATTATTCATTTTTAAACATCTTAATGATGGACAAATTATATTTGAAAAGAAAAATATACGCCTAGACTGGGGTTTGAACCCAGGACCTTTGACTTCCTATGTCAGTGCTCTTCCATAGGTGGCTCAGATGAAAGAGCATTGACATAGAAAGTCAAAGGTCCTGGGTTCAAACCCCAGTCTAGGCGTATATTTTTTTCTTTTCAAATATAAGTATATATATGCCCAAATCAGGATTTGAACCAGACACATTGGGTTCAAATCCTGATTTAGGCATATATTTCTCTTATTTGAAGAGAAAAATTATACGCTCAGACCGGGACTTGAACCCGGGACCCTTGGTTCTCTAGACCAAGTGCTCTACCATCTGAGCTACCTGAGCAAGTACCGATCTAAACGCAAATTTATCTCTATATACTTTGTAATTCCCGCCCACCAAATGCTATGAAGCCTTTGCTTCTATCTTTGCAAATGGCGGCTCCTTTATTAAGAAGACATATTTGGGAATTATACATTACATTATAAATGCCAGTACAGCTTTTTTCAATGTTTTTATTATTAATTTCATACATCTCAATGATGGATAAATCATATTTGAAGAGTATTTAATACACAAGTGATCTTCTTGGTGATAAAATATTAAAATATATATACAGTCAATATGCCCATTTCACCAATTAATGTTTTAAAATGGTCAACAAGTTTCCACAACCAAGCTGTCATTCTCAAGACCCGATATTGACTGAAGACAAAATTGATAATAAATAAATAAACAAATTCAGTTAAAAACCAACTTTTTAACTGAATTTGTTTGTTTATTTATTATCAATTTTGTCTTCAGTCAATATCTGGTCTTGAGAATGACAGCTTGGCTGTGGAAACTTGTTGACCATTTTAAAACATTAATTGGTGAAATGGGCATATTGACTGTATATATATTTTAATATTTGAAGAGAAAAATTATACGCTCAGACCAGGACTTGAACCCGGGACCCTTGGTTCTCTAGACCAAGTGCTCTACCATCTGAGCTACCTGAGCAAGTACCGATCTAAATGCAAATTTATCTCTATATACTTTGTAATTCCCGCCCACCAAATGCTATGAAGCCTTTGCTTCTATCTTTGCAAATGGCGGCTCCTTTATTAAGGCTTCATAGCATTTGGTGGGCGGGAATTACAAAGTATATAGAGATAAATTTACGTTTAGATCGGTACTTGCTCAGGTAGCTCAGATGGTAGAGCACTTGGACTAGAAAACGAAGGGTCCCGGGTTCAAGTCCCGGTCTGAACATATAATTTTTCTCTTCAAATATGATTTATCCATCATTGAGATGTATGAAATTAATAATAAAAACATTGATATATTTTTCTCTTCAAATGTAATTAAGCTATTTTGTTTTAACTGTGATTAATAACCTGGTTGAGTGGTAGACAAGGCCTTAAGGCCTTAACTCTGCCAGGTAAAATAAAGCTATTATTATTATTATTAATGTGGGTGGACTCCTGCATAGAATTGCCTTTTAATATTACTATAATATCATTGTGTGATTTTTATAATAAATTAACAAAAAGTTACTTTTAAAGTAATTTTTTTCCCTAAATGACAAATTTACACTGCCTTATTTTCATATTGAACTGAGATATTGAAATGTTAAAAAATTTGTAACTAGGTCACATTTATCTTGTTACATAACCAACTAAATAGCATCACAACCAATTAAAAAAAATCTCCATGTTGCAACAGATCTAGAAAATTTAGGTGTACCTGCTGGCTACTGATCTCACATCCACACAAATGATCATCCAAATAGTATAGTAATGATATTTAGTCAGCTTGTTAGAGCTGGTTTTCTCAACCCGTACCTGCTAGTTATTACAGCTATCCAAATTCCTCATGATCCTGGGTGAGCCAAATGTTTCGTATTAAGGATTACTCCAATGAAATTTTAGTAAGTTAGAAATTGGAGGTTGACTTAGGAGAAATTAAAATAAATTCTGTGCAGCCTTTGGTTAATATAAAATTGTAGCTTTTGGTATAAATATGAAGCAAAAAAATAATAATTTTTAGTGTTATTTTCTTTTAACATTATTCTTTTTTCTAGTAAAGCTTATATTTATGGTTGTTTTAATATTATATATTAAATGGAAAAATTTACAATCTTAAAAATTACTACATTACAAAGAAAATCCACAGTGGCAACATTCAAACTACTACAGGACACGACTAAACAGATTTGGCACAGCATATTCACCTAAATGTTCTTTTTGCAATTTAAATGAACATACAGAACAAAACCATCTCCGTTGTCCAGCTTTGGTAGAAGAGACCAGCCTTCCAGCTAAATATTGGAGTGCACGAAAGAAAATTATTTCATTGTCAAGTGCTTGTAATTAGATACCAATCAATATTAAATTTGTCACTTACATTAAAGGACAAATTAATATTTAAGAGAAAAAATTAACATATAAACCAGGATATGAACCTCTTAAGGTTTATGTAAAATTTTTTCACTCACCTCATATTCTTCTTTTTTAAACTAGTTTCGGAACTATACACTTCAGTTCCATCTTCAGTAATTTTGTGACCGTTGTTCTGTCGTCTTGAAGAGCTGTCTCTCGCTCCCCCTGTTGGAGACTGAAAAACCTTGAAATTGATGGAACTGAAGTGTAAAGTTCCAAAACTAGTTTTAAAAAGAAGAAGAATATGAGATGAGTGATAAAATTTGATCTAAATAAATATACCTCATAGTGTGAATTCCTAAAAAAGTAACTCTTAAGGTTTAATTATTATGAGTTACCTTGAGCATCAGGACCCGACTGCAGTCTCCATTCTGCAGGTCTATTTGGAAGAACAGAGGAATTAAGAAGTTAGCTGGCTCTGGGCAATAGTCCAGCCATGGTTGGTAATGAGGAGGGTAGGCCGTTGAAACCTTGGGAAAGCAGAGTCCCCTCCTTTGACCAAATGCTAACGTCTTGGGAATGCAAAATAGCCTGACCACCCATCTCCGTTTATAAATTCCATTCCAGTGCTCTATCCATCAAGCTATTTAGGCTCCTAAAGATATTGATTTTTCTCTTACTTATATAATCCCGTGCACTTGGAGTCAAGAATCTTCATTCTACATACTACAATGGATATCTGCCCATGTTGGAATTGTGGATAACGAACTGCTGATCAGGTTGCCAACAGGAGAACTAGAACTGCACAAACAAATTAATAAAATCAAGCATCAAAAAAGACTAGTAAAAGAAGAACTGGCAAAGCCTAACAAACATTGAAGACAGACCAGTTATCATCAACATGCCTTGCTGAATATCTATTGAAGATAAACTTCCTACCTCCACCTATGTGATAGCGCTACGATGAAAAGAAGCCACCTAGAGGAATGCAGGAGCCTACACGCAGCAGTCTCGCAGCACTATATTGCTAAGTCAGGGGGAAAATAATTCAGATCAAATAATCATTGATTACATTGGATAACAACAAGATAGATATGTATTAATATATAATTTTTAATGGATAAGTTGTATTAACAATGGTCAAATATAATGTCTCATTTGCATTAACCAGAGATAACAGTGAGCTCCATGATCTTCATAGGAAATGAGACAAAATAAAAACAATTTAGTCCTGCAGACTGCAATAGACAGGACACGTGGCATGAATGGAGAATAAAAGAGGAGTATGGAAACTTCTTATAGGAAAATCAGAGGGAAAGCACTCAGGTAGGGCAAGAGAATAAAATTAACCATGTTTTGAATAATACAGGGAATTATTTATGTATGTATAATTTTATCACTCACCTCACAGTTATATTTAAAGAGAAAAATATATCATATTTGAAGAGAAAAAATTATACGCTCAGACCGGGACTTGAACCCGGGACCCTTGGTTCTCTAGACCAAGTGCCCTACCATCTGAGCTACCTGAGCAAGTACCGATCTAAACACAAATTTTTCTCAATATACGTTGTAATTCCTGCCCACCTAATGCTATGAAGCCTTTGCTTCCATCTTTGCAAATGACGGCTTCTATATTAAGAAGACATATTTGAGAATTATACATTACATTATAAATGCCAGTATGGCTTTTTTCAATGTTTTTTATTATTAATTTCATACATCTCAATGATGGATAAATTATATTTGAAGAGAAAATTATATGCTCAGACCGGGACCCTTGGTTCTCTAGACCAAGTGTTCTACCATCTGATGCTCAGACTGGGGTTTGAACCCAGGACCTTTGGCTTTCTATGCTAATGCTCTATCAACTGAGCTTCCTGAGCACTGCAGTCTAAATACAAATTTTTCTCTTATACATTGTTAATTTCTCAGCGCCAAATGCTATGAACACTTGCTCGATCACGCAAATGACAGCTTCTTTTTTTAAGAAGACTTTTATTGGGAATGTAAGCATTACTTTATAAAGCCAGTAGGGCTTCTTTCGATGTTTTCATTATTAATTTAATACTTCTCACTGAAAGACAAATTATAAGGAATATATAGGGAATGATTGGAAAACATTTGGTCAGGATAGGGATGTATAGAGAGATTATGTCTACGGCTATGAACCTCCATATTCAAGTGAGTTAGTTATTTTATTATGATTTGTAATTCTTATAGCTAACTTTTTTTAACTGTAAAAATTTTTTGTTATGGTAAGAAGTAAATTTTTTACTAATTTATTTTAATTACTTCCTGCACTATTGCCAAGTGGGCTAAGAGATCCTGCTTTGGTGCAGAGTTACAGTACAATGCTGGTTTGCATCCTCATGGAAAAGAAATTTTGTCATGGGTTTTCAGTCAATATACTGATTCCTACTCAGCAACATAAGGAATTTTGGTAGCTTCACATTGATAAAATCATCTATAACGGCTCTTGGAGACGATACGGTGACTACTTGTCTCCATATATCTTGTTGGTCACCTCTGTTATTGTCACATGTTAATGTGAGGTCAGCAATCAGTAGAGATCCATGAAAGTGGTTTTATTTTTAGGGAAAATTCATTTTAAATTTTCAAGATTTCGATGTTATTGGGAATTTGGCGGTGTTGTTCTAAAAAAAATGTAAATTTGAGTCTTTTTTAATCCTAGTTTAGTACAGGGTGAGGCAATGAAACGGCACGATTTTGAAAAATCACCAATAATATATTTACAAAAAGAGTATAATTATTTGAACATGAATCTTAAGTACATGAGTGGAAATTAATGTTTTACCTTAAAAAACAATCATTTTTTGAATATGGTGCCAGTAAGGTGACGTCCTTGGTTTTGCACACATTGTTGGAGTCTAAGATGAAATCCACCCATGGCGTTCTGTAGCATCTGCAAAGGAATGTTGTTAATTTCCTGCCGGATTCTCTCCTTCAGATCTTCTTTTGTTCTTGATGCATTTTCCTCAAAGACTTTGCATTTAAGATAGCCCCAAAGAAAGAAGTCTGGGGCGGTCAAATCTGGCGAACGGGGAGGCCAAGGGATATCACCATTCTTGCTGATTAGCCGTCCTGGAAAAGCGAGTCTCAGCAAACCCATTGAGACATTAGCAGTATGGCTTGTTGCACCATCTTGCTGGAAGAGTGTTTCTTCATCTGGATCATACTGATCGATGCCAGGCAGACCAAAAGTTACTAACATGTCAGCATAACGTTCAGAGTTCACCGTTACTGTGTTACCATGTTCATCTTCAAAAAAATAGGGTCCCACGAGTCCACGAGAAGATACTGCACACCAAACTGTTACTTTTTCAGAATGGAGAGGTTTTTCATGAAGATCACGTGGGTTATTTGCGGACCAATACCGGAAGTTCTGCTTGTTAACGTAACCACTAAGGTGAAAGTGGGCTTCATCACTCATCCATAAGTTATGCACTCTTTCTCCATTTGTTCCGATAACATTAAGCATCGCTTGGCAAAAGCGTATGCGATGATTGTAATCGTTAGATTGTAGGGCTTGCACTATCTGCATTTTGTATGGGTGATAGTGTAGGTCATTCTTCAAAATCCGTCTCACTGATCGATTGCTGAGACCAAGTTGAGCGCTGTGCCGCCTTGCTGATTTTCGCGGACTTCGTGTTAATGCATCGCGCACACGATCAATGTTCTCTGGGGTCCTGATTGTTTTTTCACTACCACCAATTTTCTTCGTCGTGCTTGCAGTGGCTTCAAAGTTTTTCACCCACAGGAGGATAGCTTTCCTCGATGGCACGGGAGCCCGTGGCGGTAGATTAAACTTAAGACGGAAAGCACGTTGGGCACCAACCACACTATCCATGTTTTTATAATATGCTTTTACAGCAAACGCACGTTGCACGCTTGACCAACGCTCCATGGCTACTGAAATTTCCACTTGTCTAGATGCTCAAGGTCGTTTCCCCCACTCCCATAACCCCCCACTGCGCCCGTCAGCCGGAGTCCAAATCGTGCCGTTTCATTGCCTCACCCAGTATATTAAACACAAGAATGATATATCCAGTAGCTTAAGGTCAACTTTTAGCTTGCACATTTTACGATTTTAATACATTAAAATGCATAAAATTTTAATCGTAGTCACTAATTTGTAAGCAAAATTTACCTTTTAAGAAAAAGCAATCATGATGAGTATCTCTGCATTCTCATTCTTAAGAGTGGTTGACACACTCGGTTTTGGCATGACAATAGGTAGAAAATTAAAAAAAAACAAAAAAAAACAAATGATAATGAAAATTACTTGAGACTTAGGTAAAACACAAACTGACCAAGGTATACATTTCACATTCACTGAATGTATCTGTTGATTGAAACAAAGTTTGAAGGGGGAAAGAGGGGAATTAAAATTGTACGTGACTATCGTTGTTCAAACTGTCAGTATTTGTTCAGTTACATTTTGTTAAAAATCCAAGTTATAGATATGTAATTCAATAGAAAAATGTGTTTATGTAATTAAATTCTGTTTTAATTAAATTGGGAATAATAATATTTATCAATATGATATTACTCATGGTCCATTGTTTGCTTATTCAAATTTGACAGCGCTTGCATTATTGTCAGGTTACTGCTTATACTTAAAGAAATGTTTTCTTCAGATTTGAACTTACCATTACTTAATAATGATTGATATAACATTTATAATTATGTCAGCAAAAATTTAGGGGGGAAGAAAACTTATCTTACACATCGATATAATTTATATTTCTTGAAATTCATATTGTCCATAGAACTTAAAAATCTATGGAGAGACCATATTTGAGCATGAGAAGGACAAAATATTACATCTATATTGTGAACTGTGTTGCAACCATTTCCCATAGCAAGACTGCATGGAGGAAGCAGATATGGTGCCATCAGATATTGCAGATAAAAAGATGGAATCTGAAAAGTGTTTAAAAATGCACTATGAAAATTTTGTGAATAGAACAAAAAAAATCTCCGGAATTTGTTGAAAATTTTAAGTTTCGGTGTTATTTCGCATTATCGTAGGATTTCGCATTATTTTGCAATTCAAAAATACTTTTTTTGAGGTTTAGGGAAGTGGAGTTGAGAAATGGTACAAGAAAATGACAAAATTAGAGCATTTTGCATTATTGCGACTCATGAATTTCACGGATCTCTAGCAATCAGGAATTCTAAAGGCTATCTGCTCTTAAAATGATCCTCATCAAAACACAACCATGTGAACTGCTTGCTTTTCATTGGTTATGAACACCATCATGCGATGTAGAAGCAATAAGTATGCGAAAAAGTAGTTCCTTCATTAAATTAAAAATATATCCTCTGAATATACTTGTTATTCTTCGTGAATGAAAATAATATTCAAAACAGTAAATATTATAAAATATACCTAATCAGTAATTACAATTAAAATAGTTTATTACATATGGATGATACGTATGAGTCATGTTTCAGTTGATTCTGATGCCACATGATGGTATCCAGTCTTTTGTTGCTGTGTCATCATCTAAATTTTTAATACACAATTCAGGCCAACCTTCAGCTAGTGATAAAAAAACAGTTATCTCACCAGCTTTCTTGTAATCTACCCCATTCAACTATCACATGTCTTACATACTTCACACGTGTGACGGTAATTGTGGCACGAGTGGCTGAAGGATACAATTGGCATTTGTTTATGTTAGGATCACTCTAAGAGCGGATAAGGTATAGACCTGTAGTGCCATGGAATTACTTTTTTTTCTCACACTACTACAAATTAATCTTTTCAAATACTGCTATAGAAATGCTGCCAGTATAATTGTAAAGGCATTATTTTTTAAGATAATTTACTGCACATTTGCTTGTATATCTGCAAATTCCACATGTGAAATGCAATGCTAATAATTTCATAGTAATTACTTAATGCCAAAGATACTTTTTTTTTTCAGTAATGTACTATATCATATTTAGCATGCTATATTTCAAATGCAATATAATAACTAGGGCTAGGATTTATATGTAACAAAAAATGGCTAAGTATGTACATACATATGGACTGAAGATTCTCAAAATATGGACCAAACTTTTATATAAATGGTGCAAAGTTTTCTGGCAGACATTGTAAAAAATATTGTTAACTTAATTGTAAAAAATACTTTACTATTTTGATGTTTCTATTATTAATTTAACACTTCTCACTGATGGATAAATTATATTTGAAGAGAAAAATTATATGCTCAGACTGGGGTTTGAACCCAGGATCTTTGGCTTTCTAGGCCAATGCTCTACCACTGAGCTGCCTGAGAACTCCAATCTAAACACAAATTTTTCTCTTATACATTGTTAATTCCCGAGCGCCAAATGCTATGAGCATTTGCTTGATCAACCAAATGACAGCTTCTTATTTAAGAAGACATTTATTGGGAATTTAAACACTACTTTACAAAGCCAGTAGGGCTTCTTTACCATTTGTTAATGGTGCTTCATTCAAAAAAGAAAAAAAAAACTTACATACAATCATAATTTTAAAAATGACGATTTACAATCTGGTGATATTTTAACTATCTAATATGTATACCAAATCAACAAATATATAAACTACATTGAAGATGCATTCAAAGTTCATACACAACTGTTGATAGTTCATCAACTACTAAATGTTTAGCTAAATATTTGAACTCTGTGACCTACTTACAGAAGCTGCTAATTATCTGCTAAGGTCAGATGTAAGAAATTTTATTGTCAGCAATAAAGAAAAGAATGTGCATACAATTCAATATTTCATTGAAATTCAAGAATCCTGCTTTGAAATACAGATGCTAGTAAATAAATTAAAAATGTTTATCTGACAAGAATAACTTTGAAACCATAAAATATGGAATATATTTAAAGTAATGAGTTCAGTT
This sequence comes from Diploptera punctata, assembly GCA_030220185.1. NCBI lineage: Eukaryota > Metazoa > Arthropoda > Insecta > Blattodea > Blaberidae > Diploptera > Diploptera punctata. The sequence goes on along the minus strand of JASPKZ010003868.1, from coordinate 846,890 downwards.
ATGTAAAGATATGTGATAATTCTTGAAATATGTAAAAATATGTACTATTCATTGAATTATGGACAAATATGAAAAAAAGAAATATGTCTTAAACCACTCCAAATACCTTGATTTGTGAACATATAACAAAGTTTTAATTTTAAGTAATGTAAAAACAAATATGTATTTACATATAAATCCTAGCCATGGTAATAACCTAAATATATTAATTTTGCCTTATTTGCAAAGTATGTAACTGTTGCTTACCAAGGATATATGACAGTATCATATATAAAAAATAATGATTGACATGTAAATATCATATTATTTACAAGTAAACTGATTATCATAAGTTTAATTATTTTACTTTTCTTTATCTTTCCTTGTGTTTTCCTTTGAGAGATCATCTTGGGGGAAAAGCCTCCTCTATTTTGATCATTTCACATTTCCTTGTCCTTCATTTTACTTTGATGTAATCTTCTTCTTTCAACATTCCTTCATAACTTGTTCCCACAACTGTATATCTTGGCCGATCTCTTGGTTTCCTTACTTGGTCTCTTTTCTTGGTCTGTTGTATACTACATTCTAGTGGTAACTTCTGAATATCTATCATTTTTACATGGACTCACCATCTTATTTTACTATTATCATCCAAATTAAGTCTGCATGCCTAGGGCCAGAAGTGTGTTACCGCTAGTGTCGCCAAATTATTGCCCTATGGAAGGGGAAATCCCTAAAAACTTGTGAAAGATCATAAGAATTAAATAATCACAATTTATTTAATTCTTATGAATTGAACCTCATAATGTTAAAAATTCCCAAATTTAATATATAAATGTGAAAGATCGTTACATGGTAGCTAGATTATTCATTTAGGCCGGTATTCAAGAACCAAACTTTCTGCGAAGAGCGACTCTCAGCCTGTCTCTCCGTGGTTAATTATGTGGGTCATGCAGAACCTACTCTAACTGGCTCACTCTATTCAACATCATGTGCTAATAAGATATTTATTTTTAAAAAATCTGGGAACAATTGAAAGATGAAAGCCTCAGCTTATAGAAGATGGAGATGACATGGCCTAGAGAACTTGGTTCTTTAATACTGGCCTTAGTCAATGATTGCTGTAGGTTACAGATCATTTAAAAAACACAGTATTTTCCAGTCAAATAACACAACACAGGGGACAGGAAGCGGCACATAGAAAGAGAAGAGGAGAATCGACTGCACATTCTTAGCGTATTTTCTAATGGAGATTTAACTTGGATGAGTAATATCTTCTATTTCATCCTCTACTGTATCCTGATTCGAGGTTTCTCTAATTTCTGTGTTCCAAATTCCTATATTTTACTTTAATATACTTTATTTTTATCAGAAATTATTTTTGAATTGTGTTTTTCAGAATAATGCATTTAAAAATTAGTATAATCATAAAATAAGTTTTCTTTTTAAATGGAAGAGATTATGGTAAAAAGTTAATAAATAAAATTAGCAAGAAAAAGTTAACATGTTGCAACAGATTTGGAATTGGATATTTATTTATATAAAAAATTATAAAATATGTACCTTGTATGCAGTCTCTCAACTGTTAAAATAATAAAATAATTAAAGCAAATTTAGACCTTTTGGGACCAGTCCTATCCTCAGCAGAAGGTTGTTTACTACTGTCTAGCTACTGATTTCTGCTGAGGATGGGACTGGTCCAGAAAGGCCTATATTATTTTAATTATTTCAATAGTTGAGGAGACTGCATACAAAGTAAATATTTTATAATTTTTTATACAGTAGATTTCACTCGACCTGCGGCCAATAGTGGAAATAGTGACTGTAAGCATTGAGTCATCAACTCGCACTGCCCATGCTGTGTCCACGCTAGTGTGAAAGTCGAGTGAAAATCACTGTATATTGTGACTGATAGCTCTACAGAATATTACCGTGAAATTTATTCATACTCTCAAATTCTCAATCCTGTTAATTCAAAAATGTGTTAAATCTGGCATTTAAAACTTATTGTGGCAGATTAACCTATTTTATTTTTTCATATCTTTAAACTCGTAAATTAACATGTTTTATCATGATCTCTTTTTTTTTTTTTGTTAATAAAATATTAGTTGAATATTATGAGGACAGCACTTTCTGGTAGAAATAGAAAAGCATGTGTGAATCATAATAATCATAGGTGCTGATTTTTATGTTTGTCATATAGGGCAAGAATCTCAAATATTTTAACAAAACAAAAATAACAACTAAATGTTATTTTTAATATAATAATTGAATCAGTCATTTCGAAAAGGGATCATCTACGATTTTTTGTGAAATTCACTTTTTTCATTATTCCATGTTTACATTCGTCCTTACATCGATTCTGCGTGAAAAATGATCAAATACACAATTCTTTTACCACTTTCTGACTTTACCTTTCATTTCGAAAAAGGATCAACTTGCCGAGTTGTTCCCTTTTCGAACGGACTGACGCACGAATGTGATCTTGACTTCAGCTGCATATCTATCCTCTTGCAGTCTTTCTGTATTATCAGAGTAAACAATATTAAAACCATGCTACAATCGTTATTTATGTATTATTTATTTAATGCAAGGCACTCCGTATACAGAGTATGGGTAAAGGTGTTCCAAAAGAACAAAAACATTATTTTGCAATAAATACATTTTACGAATTTGAGTGTAATAGTGACGAGCCTAGAACTGTAATCGGCCGGAAATTCATTGACACCATTTTCGGGGAACAAGAGTTCAACTTGCTCAAACCATAGCCCCCAGAAATACTGCAAATACCAAATGTGAAAACACACCCTGCCTACATCAGCAAAGTACCAATCAATCACAAAAAAATGGATGATGTAAAGAAACTTCATCAGTACATTCCTGATATCCATCGAAATTTTTATGATGATTTATTCAAATGGCCTATACAGCTGAAGTAGTTGAGAACGCCGAAGATGTTCAGTGATGAAATTTTTCGGATGTACTTTTTTTTATAGTCACTTCCAAATGATGAAATGTAATAAAATGTATACAGTATTATTCCATGTATGTAGTTATTTCGCAATAATAATTTTTTTCCAAATAAATGTGTTTAATTTTGTAAACGTTTCTTCGTTCATTTCGAAAAGGGATCATCTCCAGAAAATTGTAATTAGTTTCTTGGGAAAACCATAATCAAGAAAGTCATGTAAATCGGTACGTGAATGTGAATGGCATGAAAATTATTCAGTAGAAATTTCAGATTCATAGCTTTATCCTGGACAAACTGAATCAGTTTTTTTTTCCCTCTCCTGTAAAATTTGATCAGCTGTAGATGATCCCTTTTTGAAATGACTGAATCAATTATATTATTAATGTGTTTTATGGGGTTATGCTCTCATGATTTAATTTGCATGAGCAATAGGGCTCCTTGCCACACTATACTCAGCACCTATGATAATACAAAAATAAAAGTAATATTTTATGTGCAGAATGTTTTCAAATTTCCAATCAAATTAAAATCTTAATGCAGTAGTTTTCAATCATTTTTTAGAATACAGTATAACATTTTTTTTTTACAAGAACATGCTCTTTCACCTGATATAATAATGTACATCTGTTGAAAGCTCAGTGAATAACATTTTCATATAATACACGCTGAAGAACTTGTAAATAACAACTATGGCAATCTCTAAGATCAGTTGATAAAAACAGAAACTTCAGAATTTTTTTCTAAAATTTCAGTTTAATGCATAACCAGATAATACAACTAATAAAACAAATTAAAGAATTTACATGAATCAACCAAATTAAGAACATAATTCATAAATTATTAAAACATATTTGAAAATACAATAGGAAGTAACATTATGAGGTTTTACTTAATAAAAAGTGTGGTCTGTATAATTCTTACCTCATATCGTTGTTTCTGTTAGACATATGTTTTAAGACTTGTTAGCCTCATCTTCAGTAGTTAACTGGTTTTTCCCCAAGTTGAAGGGACAACAACCGAAGATGAGCCTAACAAACCTTGAAGCATATATCTAACAGAAACAATGATATGAGGTAAGAATTATACAGACCACACTTTTTATTAAAACATACTAGTTCAAGTCAATTACTTAACCTATATATTTTGTAATGTTTTTGATTTTAACTAGAGTTGTATTTATCAGTCTGCAAAATATAGTTACAAAGAAAACTCAGTTTTCTCATAGTATGAAAACATTTTTGACGAATGTTGTTCTTAAAAATTAAAACAAAGAAAACTTAAAATTATATATATACAAACACAAGGTGGCAGTAATAAAAGTGCATTTATTTAAGTACGTATTCCTTGGGTGAAATATAAAAAAAAAGTTCCAGAAACATTTTGGTGCCTAACTCGATAAATGTAGTAGTAGTAGTATTTAAATGTTCTGAAGCTCTTTGATTTGTCATCATTCGCTTGTGGGCTTCCCAATAATATTCAGCAATTTGGAATGGTGTTCCAACTGTTTTCTGAAGATCAGCGCAGAACATCAAATGATCCTTGTTCATTATCGTATTTGTGTCCTTGCATACTGTGCAGTGTGGAGAGTCTAGTAGCTTAATTCTATGTAGATGTGCTGCCAAGCAATCATGACTAGTTTCAAGACGAAATGATGCAATTGCAATTGATCGGGGGCTGTTTGGTATTGTATCCGGTTCTAGTAATGTCTTCCATATCTTGGTTTCACATTGGATTTTGTTTTGTTCGGCTATATGGGATTTTATTTTCATTTTGGTGTAGAGTTGTACTGATTTGTAAGATAGGTAATTGATCTTACTCTGTTGGATGAGTGTACTTGATAAATGTTTGATGTAAGGGTATAATTTTTTATTTTATTTTAGAATTTATCCACAACACAGTTGTTTTCTGTCATCCTCAAGAAATTTGCCTTCTCTAGTTGTAGCAGTCCTGAACATCCTCATCTGTAAGTCCCAGTTCACTCATACTTCTTCTCACGCCATCCTTCTGATCTTCTTTAGATCTTCCCTTTCTTCTTTTACCATCTATTTTCCACTCCAATAATATTTACTTAGATAATTAAAGGAAAAGAACAGGAATGTTTTGTTCCTTTGCAGTTTTGTATTAAAATTGATACTTTTCATACAAATTAAGTGAAAACTGAAGTTTTGGAATAAAAATGAGAGATAGTGCAACATTGCGAACTGCAAGTAAAAGGTTATCTGTAAAGATTGATCCCAGAGCAGCTGTTTTATGTCTCGTCACAAGTTGCAATTTTCAGAAAGTTTGGTCTTAATTATTTCATTAACCATGGGGTTAATCACAAAATGAAAGAGATGTATTTGTTTTATTGTAATTTAACACCACCTTGAATTAGTGCGCTTATATCACTTCCACCCTGTATATATTTTAAAATATAAGGAAAGTTAAGTTATGAATGAATACGTATTATTTGAACACAGAATATATTTATACTTTTTTTTATCAGGTGATGCTAGAAATGATCTCTGTAAATCATTTCCTTACTTGAAAATGTCAGGATTTGCCGGTATTTAAAATGAATATGACTGGACAATATTTACAGACCTTCACATATGTATTATAGATGATGTAATATTCAAAAGTTCTGGTGGATTATTTGCCAATAGTTCCTTTGCAGAGTTCTGTTTAAAAAAACACAAATTAATAACCTCCATCAAATCTGTGGCAATACAAGTCTGGTAAGTGTTTTGCCTCAGATTTATTATTATTATTAAATCAGATTTTTAATTAATTAATGATGCTCCCGACAATGAAAAGTTGATATGAAAATATCTGCTTGTAATCTGCCTAAATATTATAAGAATAAGGTCTAGTTATGAAACATTTTTTTTTTTAATTTTGAGGGAAGAAAATGTTCACATAGTTAACATTACAGTGCCTATTAAATGTATATTTGCTTCATGATACAAACATTCTTGACATCAATTCTGAACTGGGAATGACATTTAATCAAAATTACTGTAAGAAGTAACACCATGAGGTAATTTCCAATCTATAATTGAGTGAATAAAACATTTTTAAATCTCACCTCATAAAGTTCAAATGATACCGATTTCAAAGGCCTTTGCCTTCATCTTCAGTTACACTCCAACTGAAATGTATACTTTTTTTTTCCAACTCAATAATAGATTGGGAATCACATATTTAATAGATACACGTATATATATATATATATATATATAGGGTTCTTCATTTATAATCTAAGGGACACATGGCGTTTTGCCTGTGCATGGTTGGGTGTGCCACAGCCGGCTTAGTCCTACATAAATTCCACGCGTAAAGCATATATAAAAATCTTACCTTATAGAAGATGCTGGAAATATCGTCCATCTTGGCTAAACAGGCATTATATTGGGAAAACACTCATTACAATCAGTACTGGGCATCTGAAAATCCACATTGCGTTCAAGAAATCCCTCATTATGATCGGAAAATTTGAGTTTGGTATGCTGTTAGCGCTAGATGCATGATCAGTCCAATATTTTACGAGCAGGCTGTAAAAGCAGAGGAAGTACTGAAATTACATTTTGACCCCGTTTTTTTCGTGAACTCACAGAAGAAGAGAAATCATATGGGTGGTTTCAACAAGATTCTGCTAGACTACTGCTCATACAGCAAAGGAGTCCATGAATAAAATTAGGGAAGTGTTTTAAGATAGAGTGATTAGTGCTGGTGTATGGCCCTCTCGCTGCCCTGATCTAACAGTGTGTGAATTTTACTTGTGGGGGTAACCTGAAAGACAAAGTTTACGAGACATTGGAAGAACTGAAACAAAATATTATAAATGAATTTGGAAACATTACAACAGTGGCCCAACTTAATCAAGTGAATCAGAATGTGTTTTCCTGATATAATGCCTGTTAGACGAGTGTGGATGACATTTCCAGCATCTTCTATAAGGTAAGATTTTTATATATGCTTTATGTGCGGAGTTTATGTAGGAGCAAAGCCGGCTGTCTCACATCCAACTGCACACAGGTAAATCGCTGTATGCCCATTAGGTTATAAATGAAGAACCCTGTATATATTGTGAAGCAGTTCCTTCTTGTATCGTATATAGCAGTGTTTTAAACATTGAATCTAAGCTTTGGCTATAAATGTCATGTTAATCCTCATTTAAAATCATATGTTTAAGAAGCTGCTAGACTGGTATTGTGGAATTGGAGTTTGATGGGAATTATATTAGATTTTAAATCTACGAGTAAATCAGAAGCCTAATAGCTTAAATCATTAGAGCACTGGTGTACAAAACCAGAGATGTTGGGTTCAAATCCCAATTTAGGTGCATATTTTCCTCTTCAAATTCAAAATTAAATTGAATAGTTTAAAAGAGCGAGATCTAAGAAAATTAATATTAGTAGGTCATTTTTTTTAAGAAAAGACGGAATTGTGATGCAACTAGGAACCTTTGGGTTTGATATTCAAGAAAACTGAGAAATATAAAAAAATGTACCTTCCATTGAAAATGATGTGTATGGTCAGCCCTATGCAATATGGGCTTCATTTAATTTGTCAGTCTTAAAGCCAGTATACATTTAATATTGATTATAATAATACTTGTAGAATACTGTACATTGCCATGTGTGAATGACTTATGATACTGCAGTGTGTTTATAAGTTGATGTATGCAATGTAGAATGTACTGATTAGACAGAACTAACATTAAATGATTCAGGGATCTTCAGTTCTTATTTTTGTGGTTGCTCTGTATGTGTTTGCAGAGAAATATCCTTCCCTACAAAATAAAATTCCAGGTGTTTAGTCAGCAGCATATGAATGGTAAGTAAGGCTAGGTTTTATATAATATTAATATGCAAAATACATAATAATTAATCATTAAGTTTGGTCTGTATATTCTTACTTCATATGGTTGTTTCTGTTAGACAGGAGTATGTATTAACTGAGGATGGGGCTAACATGCCTTGAAACATATATCCAACAGAATCACCCATAGGAGGTAAAAATATACAACCAAACTTAATGATTAATTATTGAGAATAACCTCATAATGTTACTTCCTATTGTATTTTAAAATGCAAAATATAGGGCTATACAGAAAGAAGGAACAGACTTCAAACATTTATTTCTTCCTAACTATAAAAAATGGAAACACAATTCCAACGTTCCAGGAAAGAGAAAAGTTTAAATTTCACTGTTTTGTGCATTCAATGTGAGCACTATGGTTACACGACAAATATCAAAATGGTGGCTCATTTCTTGCCACACACGAATCAGCTGGTCTCTAGTTATTGAATTCACAGCTTCAACAATTCATTGTTGCAGATTTTCAAGAGTGTCAGGCAAAGGGGATAAACACACGGTCTTTCATATAACTTCACAGATAAAAATCACATTGGGTTATGTCTGGTGACCTGGGAGGCCATCAGCGATGAAGTTGATCTTCTGCTTCTCCTCTTCCAACCCAACAGTGCCAATACGACCATGATTAAAACTTCAAGCAATAGCGCCAATGCAACTGTGATCGGAACTTCAAACTTTTCTCTTTCTAGGAACATTGGAATTGTGTTTACATTTTTTGTAGTTTGGAAGAAATAAATGTTTGATGTCCATTCCTTCTTTCTGAATAGTCCTGTACATACAAATTTAGTAATAATATTAAGATAAAATGTCTTATAACACAAACATTTCTTAAAATATGTAATATTAAGCACATTAAAATTTATTTTTATATAAATTTTATACTAAACATTAAACTAATTAACTAACCCACTGACACTATTGAACCCAGAGGTTCATGGCCGCAAGGACATAAGCTCTCCATACATCCCCATCCTGAGCTAATGTTCTCCAATTGTTCTCGTATAGTCTACTTCCCTCAAATCATGGTTAATGTTATTCTCCCACCTCATTCTTGGTCTTCCAATTGGGCGTTTTCTCTCTGGTTTTCGTACAAGAAACTTCCATGCACGTCTTTCATTCCCCATTTGTGCCACATGTCCTGCCCATCACAGTCTATGAGACTTAACTGTTCTTATTATATCTGGCTTCCTATAAAGACCATGTAGTTCACTGTTGTGTAGTCTTCTCCATTCATCTGTCTGTTCATTTCTCTTTGGTCCAAAAATTTTCCTAAAAACTTTATTCTCACATACTCGTAATCTCCTTTCCTCCTTTAAGGGGGGTCTTACACCTTTAGCCATTAAAAATATGGCATATTTCAATTTTTTTTTCTCAGCAACAATGCTGGTTACAGATATGAAATTTGGTATGTGATATCTATATTGCAATGTGAGCATGTGTATGTACTTAATTAAAATCTAACTTCAGTCTTTATGGTTAATTAAATATTCAAAATGTCAGCTGAAAATGTTGCATTGTCTTACCGTTTCTCTGATAATTTTCCTAAATTTCAATGTATTTTAATGATTCTTGTTTTATTTTACTCATTAATGTTGTAGCTACAAAATATACTACAATTGTTTAATTGTATAGAGTGTAAATATTTTATTTTTCATTTTAAATTGATGCATACTCATTTTTGTTAAAATTTGCATTAAAAATGTTTTTTTAAATAAAATATAATAGGTACATTACTAATTGTAGTATATTTAGTTCATCTCTGTAAACTACATGTATTGTACATGCAAAATTTCATCTCAATATCTTGAAAACTTTGGGAATTATCAGGGAAACTGTATTGAAAAAATTAAGTTACGGAAAACAAGCAACAAACTTAACGAAGACGTAGGTACCTTCTAAATTTAAAGGGCTCACTCAAGTGACAGCATTGCACATTTTTAAACATAACTTGAAAAGTAATAGAGATGTCAATGAAAATCTTTCATTAATTTAAAGATGAAGTTTAAATCTATATGGAAAAAAAAATATTGAAAAATGACTTTTTTTGACCCTCAAAGGTGTAGGTCCCCCCTTAAAATAAGAGTCCATGTTTCGCATCCATATAATATAACTGGTAGAATAAACATTAACAATATAAAATTAGTTTCAATGTATGAATTTAATTTTTAACATTTGCACATGGACAATTATTTTTTTAAAAGAAAAATTAATGCCTGAATCAGGATTTGAACATGAAACCTCTAGCTCTGTATGCGTGTTCTAACCATTGCTCTATTTCAGGCTTCCAATAAAAATATTAATTCTTTTTCCTTATATACAATTCTCTTTATTGTCAGAAGCAGATAACCGTCATACTAGTGCTGGAACTCATTCCATCTAAGTTGAGACATGACATACAAAACTTGCACAGGCAACCTTAGGGGTGGGGTAAGGGTCCTTTCCAGTAGGCTTGTCCCCATAACTGCAAAAATGTGGTTATTACTCGTTATGGAAACATTAGCCTTGAGTTGGAAAACTATGTACCACATGCAATTCCTTAAAACTGGAGGAAAATTAAAATAAAATGTATGTCATCTAATAATTTTTCGGGTAAACTTATTATTCAGGTTAATATTAATTGATATTATTTTTAAGTAAAACAATAATCCCATGACTATTAAATTTAGTCATGTTCATTAATCCGTTTTCTTTCTTTTTTTTCATATTAATTTGTTAATTATTTGATGATTATATCCATTTTTAATTGCCAGGGTTTTCATGTAGTTCAATTCTTTATTGTAATTGGTTTTACTTAGTGCTAACTTGATCATTCTATTAATGAAGCTGGTGAAGGTATTCATTTTGTGTTGAAGAGGGGTCTTGATTTTTCATGTGTGGCAATTGTTTTCCTGGTGGGTTTTCTGTATATACAAAATTTAAATTATTGTTAACATGATCAGCAGAGACCTCAAAGAAGATGCTAATGATGGAAATCTCTGTTGGAGCAAAATACATTTGGGCTCTACTGTAATGTAGAGAAAATCCTTAATAAAAAAATTATTGTTAAATAGATTTTTAGCGAAAGTAAGATCTAGACAGTCGATAGAATTGTTGTTTTCCACTTCTTCTGTGAATTGTATGTTTTTATACATGTTATTCAACTCTGTTAATATAATTAACAAATATAACCAAACTTAACAAAGAAACAGATGAAAATAAATCAAAATGGATAACCCTTTCATATACAGCAAATGAAACCATAAAACTGGTCAAAAAAATCATAAAACACGATAAAACTAAATATAGCATATAAAACTAATAATTTAAACAACATTGTATCAAACAAAATAGAAAGCACCAATACATATAACAGCAAAGGAGTTTTTAAACTTAAGTGCAGTAGTTGTGAAAAAAAATTATATAGGACAGATCACCTGAAATTTCAGTACAAGATACAACCATTTAAAAGATTTCAAGATAAGTGGGGGAAAATCAAGTTTCGCTAAACACGTTATAAACACAGGTCATCAATTCAACACAACACCCTTTCAATAATACATGGATAATATGATAACCAGAAGATAAGCATCCTAGAGGAAATAGAAATATTGAAAGAAACAAGAAATGAAACCCTGCTATACGAGAACGCACCCTGCCAGATCAACCCATTATACAACATGCTCGTAAACATAATCAGTACACAATGAAACAGCTTTGAAAATGGAACTAGTTCCGAAAGGCCTTGGCGATTATTTAAAACAATTTTTAATTTGTTCAAGACAACTGCCATCACAGGTACAATTTTTATTGTCTTAAATATTTAGTTAGGTTCTACAGTATCATTATTTTTATGATATGTCGAGAATGTACAGGAGATGGGAGCAAGTCGTTGGCTAGTAATGTCTTGTGCATCTCTCAATTCAGGTGCATAGGTTTCTCATCTTCAATGACAGAATATTCATTTGCCTGGGTCTGCTGTGCCAACATCCTGCTTCCCAGGTTCAAGTTTGATACATGATGGATTGAAATTTTTAATTATACAATTTTCAATCAGGGATTAAGAGGATGGTGGTAGTGATTTATAATCACTAAAATTGTGCACCAGATTCTTGAATTAAATTCTAAACCTCTCTTTAATACATACGTTGAGAATGCATATGGTAGTCTTGATAGTTCATCTGTCAGATAGGGATATTAAGCTGGTGATTCCCTTGGTACTTTTGAGCAAACTTTGTGCCAGTTTCACCTTCATCATTCCTCACACTTCACAGAAATATACACCAATCCTACACTCTGCACACCAATACTAGTATACATCACCTAAGTAACAGGTCTGCTGAAGTGGTGCCTAGCTGAAGGATGAAAAAATGCAGTGATTGTTAGGTGAGAAAATGGACAAGTTAGTTTACACCAGATTAGTTTACAGTTTTTTGAGTGCACCATAGGGAAAAAGTTGGTGATTTTGTTTGAACAGTGACTAATGTAGATGCAGTCCTGCATAGAATCCCAATGTTGGGTAAACAGTAGACATTGAGACTCATATTCAAAAAGATTCCAAGTTAAACCCTGTTCCTGACCAATGTGGCAGGATTTTCTCATTCCTTAAGGCAAATAATGAGTTGAAATTTTTTTACGGTTTACCAGGGTTTATTTAATGCTATCATTAAAAAAAGTATGTGACCTTAGATGTTAAAGCATCTATAAATAATGAAATTAAACAGTTTGTTAGTTGCAAATAGTTACATTGCCAGTCGCTAGGTGGCAGAGTAGTAACGTGTTTATTACTGCCATCTGCAGAGAGTTTTCATCGATCGGAACCAATTTTAAAATCGCTGTCATTTCCAGCTGAAAGGAAATTTCGCCTTCAGTGTGCTGGAGACTAGGGAAGAGGAGTGTATTTTTGTATGTGTGATTTCGTTCGGTAGTTGACAATCCATGCACGGAGGTGCACGAAGTTGTTTCGGTGGTGGTTGTTGTGATAGAGTTGATAGTAAATTATTGTTGCAGTGCCATGATGTGAGATAGTGCGTGTGTGTTCTTATCCAACAATGTTGGTGCCTGGAGCGATCAAGATTTTCGTGGCGATGGTCATCGTCATACATCTGGCACGCGGATCTCCACTGTTGCCACCATTCGGACAAGGTAACTGCACTTCAACTTTATTTTCTTTTATGTATTTGTTGTCTATGTTACGAAGTTATCAAACTTTATGGCGCTTCATTTTATAACTTTGCCCGTATGTACACCTCTATGGGTTAGTTGTTTTGATGTCCCATAGCAACAACCCACATAGGTCTCTTGTTTATAACAATGAGAAAGATGGAAAATTACATATTATCTACATAATTATGAAAGTTTGCATAATACTTTAACCTCTGCCCGATCACATTTTTTCTTTATAGATCTTTTTTTGATAACACGTAATCAAAGAATTTTAAAGCATTTGATTAGCTCCATATTAACATTATTGTACGTATTATATCTTAATATTGGTCACATCTGATTTTGCAACTATTATAATTGCATGACCGTAATGATGCAATTTAGTGCACGCACTATGCATGGGGGAAAAAAAGTTAATTCTTAGACTAAATCAGTCATTTTTTGTTAAAAAATAAATTGTATTCATTGTTTAATGTCGTAACCTATTAGATGTAATTATTGAATTATGGCCTCCAATTAAGGTACTATTTTATGGTTTGTACGCAGTACTATACATCGTTTAGAATCTTGTTTAATTCTGTCAGGTATCCACATATGAATGTTTGTTTACAAATTTGTATCTATTCTATGTAGGAGTCTACCTATGAATGTTTGTTTACAAATTTGTGAGTATTCTACGTTAGGGTCCACCTATGAATCTTTGTTTACAATTTTTTTTTTACTATTTTAAATCAGGAGTCCATCTATGAATGGTTGTTTACAATTTTGTGGCAATTCTATGCCAGAAGTCCACCTATGAATGTTTCAATAGAGAACGATTGGCACTTCAAAATATTTTTTTCGTGGTTCCCTTTTGGTTTCAACTTCTTAATAAACCTAGGGTTTAGTAAATTTGATCAGAACGACGTAAATACATAATCTCAAATAGCATAGGGAAGTGGAATTATGGTGGTTCGGATTCAACTGTAGTTTCTCGCTGCTCTAATTAACTAATTACGTTTCTAGCAGTCGAAAACTCACAAGGGTGGTAATTATTTACGCCTTTGGGGACCGAGTCGTCACTACCCCCAAGATTATCACTAACAGTTTACAGAACCATTTTACGGTCTTAAAAAAACTAATCAAAATAATTCACTCTAATCATATGTTTGTCCATTTTGTCTAGTACTGCTGTAGTCTTGGGGGTAGCGTTACTGCTCCTTACGCAGCAGGTCCGAGTTAGAATCCCGGTCGGGACTAGTTGAGTGATGGGTTTTCGGGTTTTTTTCTCGCCTTTAAGACAAATGTCAGGAAGCTTTAAGGCCCATACAATCCCTGAACATCATCTGGTCATCAAAATCGTCATCATATTCGCCATATTACTTATGAATATATGGTTTGTGTTTATGTTGTGTAATCTTGGAGGAACTCCTGACATTGAGCTGATCACTCATTCGGGGAGCCCCTCATTGTTCTTGTGTGGTCAAAAAGTATGTGTGTGATCCATGGTTTAAAATCCTTCCGCCTAGAATCGTGCCGCTGTAATGCTCAGGTGACATGTGGAATGTAAAATGTATTCTACCTATAAGATGAGAGGTTAAACCAAGTTAATGGGATGGACTACGTTAAGAACTATTCGTATTCGTAGATTGCCAGTACCGCAAGAATAGACAAAAAATAAATATTCCGCGTTGAGTTATTTAATTTGATTTTTATTGAATCGATTATTGCCAAGAAGTACGGTAGTCGCTGAGCATTTCTCTGTTAGGATAAGTTATTTTTGTTATACTTTTTTATACTTTAAGGGTAAAGCATATAACTAACTCACTGGCACTATCGAACCCGTAGATTCATGGCCGCGCGGACATAAGCTCTCCATCATCCCTATCTGGAAGCTAATGTTTTCCAATCATCCTCTGTATAATCTACTTCCCTCAAATCATGGTTAATGTTATTCTCCCACCTCCTGTTTGATCTTCCTACTGGGCGTTTTCCCTCAGTTTTCGTACAAGAAGCTTCCATGCCCCTCTTTCATTCCATATTCGTGCCACATGTCCTACCCATCGCAGTCGTGAAGACTTAACTGTTCTTATTATATCGAGTTTCTTATAATGATCATGTAGCACATGTAATAAGTCTTCTCCATTCGCTTGTCTGTTATCTCTCTTTGGTCTAAATTTTTTCCTAAAAGCAAAGCATATTAAAACTTAAATATATGTAGAGTGATAACGAAGTGGACATTAAAAAAATTGCAAAAGTTAACGACAGACTGAAAACGACGAATTATAACCCGATCGCAGCGCCACCTACCGGGTCCAATTGTGAATCTAAACCATCGAGGGACCCACTCGAACACACAAAAAAGTTCATCTAAATCGTTCCAGTCGTTTAGACAGTTTTTTAATATCTGATTTAAAGTAAACCTCCACTCGCTCATTTTTGCATAACACCTACCTCAGTTTATTTTAATAGGATATACCGAGTCTCGTTGTGAAACATCGAAAATTGTGAACGCTACACCGATATTTAAATTTTCACTTTAGGTGAACTCCTACATCTATTAGTTTTATAGGGTCCAATTGAGAATCTAAACCATCGAGGGACCCAATTAGATACACCAAAAATTTTATCAAAATAGGTCCAGTCGTTTAGGAGGAGTAGAGTGACACAAATGTACAGAAGAATTGTATATATATATTATTTTACAAGTATCATAGACTGCCTATTCAATGAAACTATTCGAAAACACAGTCATATTGAAGAGGGATAGAGGAGGGATAATTTCGTTAGCCTTGTCCTAGGTTACATGGGGTGGTGCCATAAATGAAATTTCTCTCGCTACTAGGGATTGTCCGGTGGATGAACATGTTTATCACATCACAGACTCTATAAATAAAAAGTAAAGTAAAGTGATCCCACGACAGACCCGGAGGCCCTTGGGGTAGTGGGAGGTTAAGGCTCCCACTTTTTCTAGACAATCGGCACTTTATGTCAGCCGGGTTGTCAGCCCTGCGTGACGGCCGCCTTTACCCCCAGAACAAGCGTCTGGTACTCATTTCCGTTAGAGGCTGAGTCGACCCCAGGGCCATGGTGCCGCCAGAGGGTTTGGGTCAGTTTAAAAATCCTGACCCCGACGGGACTTGAACCCTCGACCCTCCGGCTTGTAGCTCAGTGCCTTAACCACTACGCTACGGCGTGCCCCAGACTCTATAAATACAGAATTAATTTCAAGAGTAAAGTGGTTAACAGGTTCATCTATTTTATTCTATAGTAATTCTGCCCCAGGGCATGTCTTTCACTGCAACCATAGCATTTTCATGCTATGCTTTAAGCCTTTTTAGGGAATTATAGGTGTGGTAGCTTCCCGTTGCTTTCCACACCGGTGAAGGCTGATGATAATGATGGCTGGATGATTTTCGAGGACCAATGTGCCCCAGGCTTCCTGGCGTTCGTCTTATAGGTGAAGAAAAACCCCGAAAACAAAAACACCCAGGAGCCTGTCCCAACCGTTAATTGAACCCGGGTCCGCAGCATGACAAGGCAGCACGGTACCTCAAGACCACAGCGGTTGAGGTTTTCATCTATGGTGCTTTGGAAAAAGATGCATCATAAAAGGAATTAGAACTCTTAAAATCATTTTGAAAAATAAATTAATGAAAAAATATTAAATCACTTTATAATAAGCGAAAACTTCGTGATCCATTTTAAATTGCTTTGGAGGGCCGCATGCGTCCCGCAGGCCCCCGTTTGGAAAGCCTTGGTATACTCGAACTCTCAGAAGTTTTGTACTTTATTGTACTAGTCTGCAGAAGCTTATCTTATCCTACCTCCAAACCACTAGATTCTTCCTTAAGTTACGCGGGTAATCCTTTCCACCGTTGTCTAGCACAGTGTGTCTCAAAGTGCAAGACATTATTTCTAAGGTCTATAGTAGATGTTATTAATAAGAGGATCAAAATATTTTAGACTTTATCTAGGAGCTTTTGTTGGATTAGTCTCATAGTCTTGCGGTCATGAGGTCCCAGGTTCGATTTCCGCTCAGACCACAAACATTTTTCTTTGAGGGGAATTATTGCTGTAGTCGCCCGTGGTTTGATATTGTTAAGTTTAAGGTATCATTTATCAGATTATCACCATTCGAATCACCGGAGTAACGTAACTTGGCCTTCACACTCGCTATAGCTACGTTATAGCATAAACTAAAACCTTCAATACAAATAAAAATTCATTGTTTAAAACCGTTGAGGTGGATGGTCATAAAATAAAATAAAGATAAAATGTACCTTCGACGGCTCTGACCTATGAAGGTACATTTTATCGTTATTTTATTTTATAACTAAAAGCTTATCAATACCATTGAGTTGTAGGCCTTCTTCGTCATTAAAACAATAATAATAATAATAATAATAATAATAATAATAATAATAATAATAATAATAATAATAATAATAATAATAATAATAATAATAATAAAATAATATAATAATAATAATGCACAAAGAAATTAAATATAGGTTCAATTCTGGATATGCATGCTATTATGCATGACACGGACTCTTGCCGTCCCAACTCCTTTCAAAAAACGGTCGGGACAAGTTTCCTGAGTGATGGTTTTTTTCGGGGGTTTCCCTCACCTGTAAGACAAGTGCCAGGAAACTTTAAGGCCCAAACGGTCCTCGAATATCATCTGGCCATCATTATCATCATATACCATTGTGGCAGCGTAATTCCGCATTCCAGGCGCCCCAACCTCAGAAGTTGGTTACAATAACGCCATGCCAGGACAGAATACCAGAATGTCGGAATGATAACGTGATGGCATTGAACAATATATATATGGATGCGAAACATGGAGGAAAGAAAGAAGATTACGACTATTTGAGAATAAAGTTCATAGGACAAATTTTGGGCCGAAAAGAGATGGACAGATGAACGGAGAAAACTACTTAATAGTGAGCTACATTGTATGTATAGAAAACCAGATATAATAACAGTTAAGTCTCGTAGACTGCGATGGGCAGGACATGTGGCACTAATGGGGGAATGAAAGAGGTGCATCTTGTAAGAAAAGCAGAGGTAAAATGTCCAGTTGGTAGACCAAGAATGAAGTAGGAGAATAACATTATCCATGATTTGAGGGAAGTAGATTATACAAGGGAAAACATTAGCTCGGGATAGGAATGTATGGAGAGCTTATGTGCACGCGGCCATGAACCTACGATTTCAATAGTGCCAGTTAGTTATATTATTCCTATGTGTCATTAGCTGTCCATTTCCATTATATAATGTTTTTATATATGTGAACATATATTTAGTGTTACTGATGTTTACTTTCAACTACAATTTCTTAGTGTTACTTAATAGAGTATGCGTGTTGGCTCTTATTATCTCCTCGCTATCGCCCAATAATACATCATAAGCATAAACTAAAAGTTTATTATTAATACTGTTGAGTTGTAGGCCTTCTTCATTCTCTAGAGATTTGATGGCATGCTCTACCATAATTCACTATTATTATTATTATTATTATTATTATTATTATTATTATTATTATTATTATTATTATTATTATTATTGTCGTTGTTGTCGTCGTCGTCGTCATTATTATTATTATTGGTCCGAAACCTGGACAGTAAGTAGAAAACGAGCCAGTAAGCTGTTAGCAGTAGAAATGGATTTTTGGAGGCGACCTACAAGAATTTCAAGAAGGGATAAGGTCAGAAACAGCATAATAAGGGAAATTATGCAAGTTGAAAAAAAAAATATTGGGAAGAAATAGAAGAAAAACGTTTGAATTGGTATGGATACCTCATAAGAATGGAAGAAGAAATAATACCAAATAAAATCCTTAATTGGAAAGCTAATGGAAAAAGTGGAAGAAGATGCTTTAGACAGGAAACTCTGGTAACAAATCACTTTGGGTTGAAGGAGAATATTTCTAAATTTAAAAAAAAATATTACTGTTATTATTATTATTATTATTATTATTATTATTATTATTATTATTATTATTATTATTATTATTACTACTGTTAAAACATCTTAATGCTGTATGCATTGTGAGCCATCAAACGTCAGCATAGGTTTGATGTTTGATCATACGTTTATTAAATTGTGACTATTTCTAGAGACGTGGTGTATAACTCTGGACAATCTTTGTTTTTATAACATGGTTTTTAGATGTAAAAAAAAACTGGGTTTCACAAGTTGAGGTCTCTTACTGGAGTTGTAGCAAAGTTTTAGTTAAACGTTACACTCTGAAGTCGTATTTTGAAACAAAGCTGTGGCTAGTCCCGAACTAAAGTAAACATGCAGTCAGAGGCAGGGGTGTGAGGATGGTTCTCTTGAACGGAAATATGAAGCACAAGTATACAGTAGTTTCAACAGTCCAACCGAATTTTAACATGAAAATACTAACTCACTCACTGGCACTATCGAGCCTGGACGTTCATGGCCGCGCGAAGATACCTTTCCAGAACTAGGCCTAATGCTTTCCAATTATTCCCTGTATAATTCATCTCCCTTAAAATCATTCTTGGCCTACCTACTGGGCACTTTTCCTCTGGTTTTGCTATAAGAATTTTGTATACACTTCTTTCATTCCTCATTCATGCCACATGTCCTGACCATAGCAGGCTACGAGACATAACTATTCTTATTATATCTGATTTCCCATAAACAGTATTATTATTAGTACTAGTAATAATAGTAGTAATAATAATAATAATAATAATAATAATAATATTACTTAATATTCTATAGTGTTATGCCCGAGAGCAGGTCTTTCACTGCAATCATAGCATTTTTTCATGCTATGCTTTGCAGCTTTACTAGGGAATTTTAGGTGTGGTAGCTTTCCGTTCTTTTCCACACCGGTAAATTATTATGATGATGATGATGATGATGATGGCCGGATGGTTTTCGGGGGGATGGGTTTGGGACCTAAGCTTCATGACATTTGTCTTACAGGTGAGGAAAAAACCCGGGAGCCTGTCCCGACCGGGAATCGAACCCGGGTCCGTTGCGTGTCAAGGGAGCACACTACCTCGAGACCACAGCGTTGGAAATAATCATAATCATAATAATCATAATAATAATAATATTCATAATAGATAATTCATTGTTAATAAAAGTTCCAAATATCCAGCACGATCCCTAGATTGAATCCAGCTATTTAAGTAACAAAATAAATCAATTATATTCCGTAAACTAGCAAAATCGGACCATACATTCGATGCAGCACCCTGAGGAATTTGGACAGCTACAATAAGTAGCGGCTCGAGGTTCAGAAAACTAACTATAACGGCTGAGGGACCCTAAATGCTAACATGTCACCCCTGTATTACCTGTATGATCTTCCACCTCTGTGATTACGCGTGAGGCTAGCAAATAGCTGGTAGACCAAGGGTTTGTAGGCGTTCGCACCATGGAGGTTTTTTTAAATCCTGAGTACTGCTTCCTTCTGTGTATCTATAACTTACCGTACGTTGTAAGGTTTCTCCCTTTCGGAGTTATTTAACCAACTCAAATTTAGCTACTCTTATTTCCCTACAGATTTATTCGAATGACTAGTGGTTAGCTCATCGCCTTAAAGAGAGACCTAGTAGACAACTAGGATATTACTTCGGTGTTAAAGGCCGATTAAATTTTTCTCAGAATATGTAATATAGACTTGAGGTTCTTGGTGGTTAGCTCATCGCCTCAGAGACACCTAGTAGTCAATAAGGTGGTAAAGGCCGATTAATTCTTTTTCAGAGTATATAAAATAGAAGGTTCTTTTACGAGCCCGAAAATATTCAGCCTTGAAACCTCCTGGCTTATAGTCTCTCCAGAGTAGGCCTATTTGCCCTTTGGATTTTTCCATTGCAATTGGTCTCGAGGTAGCGTGCTGCCTTGTCACGCAGCGGGCCCGGGTACGATCCCCGGTCGGGACAGTTTTTCTTGGTGAAGTTTTTATTGGGGTTTTTCCTCACCTGTCAGGAAAACTTTATGGCCCAAACGGTCCCCGAAATCATATGGCCAATCGCAATCACCAACATTCATATTCATCTTAGATTAAGGTTAGGATTAGGGACTCTCCTGGCGCACCACTATCATCACTATCACTCATCATATCATTGGGGCAACGTAACCCCGCCTTCCAGGCTCCCCAACCTCAGAAGTCGGTTACAAGTACGCCATGCCAGGAGAGAACACCAGGAATGTCGAAAGACAACCTGGGACATTTGCAAAAAAAAAAAAAAGGATAATAATAATCCATCGCCCGACCGGTTTTATATAAGGAATTTAATCTCTAGACCACCAAAGGGCCATAGGTACAATTGCTATACCCCATAATAAATATTAACTTACTTAGTTATTTATTGACTTTACAGTCCTTGATTGTAGCCATAGCTTCTCCTTTGTTAGGAGTTTCTAGACCAAGTTAATTTAGTTACTCATTTACCTACAGTTATCATGAATGATATATTGTCAATGAGACATCTAGTAGGAAACTAAGGTATTAATTATATTATTTTTAGTCTGGACATCTTACCTCAATATTAATGTTGATTTGTTCTTGAACATGTTTCAAAACAATTCTGTTTTATCGTCAGCTTTTCCAGACTGGTTTTATTTATGTTGCATTATGTTGCACAACCTGGATGTCGATGGAGCTGACATCGACATCCAGGTTGTGCAACATAATGCAACATAAATAAAACCAGTCTGGAAAAGCTGATGATAAAACAGAATTGTTTTGAAACATGTTCAAGAACAAATCAACATTAATATTGAGGTAAGATGTCCAGATTAAAAATAATATAATTAAAATAACCTCAAAATATAACTTCCTAAAATTAAATATTAACTAAGGTGTTACTTGGATGATGTCGGTAAATATTGCACAGAGGCCTCTTTTTTAGGCTGTGGCAAGTTAGTCACACAGCCTCCTGTGTAGATCTAAATAAATCCCTATCGGCAATAATAAGCGGATAAAATTATAATATCATTGAATGAAGCAGTTACTGGACTTAGGTCATATTTATATTCAAATTGATCAGGCAAGCGAGTGGAACCTGATTATGTAGGAGCAAAGGTCATATAAAATGATCCAAAGAAGTCAGCATCAATGTAATTAAATTATTAGTTATTAAAGAGGACTGACAACTCAGGTAATGTAACCCTTTCTTTTGTTAAGACGGAAGTGGCTGACACATCATAATAACTTACTAATGACAAAATCCTTTGCTCGACAGATTGAGTAGAAATATCTTCTAAGCCTCCAGTTAACTGATTTATCGTGATAACCATAACCCATTAGCTAAATGTACAAGCGGGGGTTTTACCCTGACACAAACTACGCTAGCAAAAAAAGTGTGGGAATATGGCAATCTTCTAGCGTCTGAAGCCTAGGAAAAAACCCAAGCCTAAGAAAAAAAACCCAAGCCTAGCTAATGTTTGTGACCCGACTGTACGTGAAGCCAGCACGGGAAAAAAAGGTCCAACCTCTGAAGGCGTAAATCGCCAATAATAAATTTGTAACACCCCCGGGATCAAAATAGGAGGGCGCATTAACCAATTATATGTTTCGTTATATGTGCCTAAGCACTGACCTTAGGTCCACTAGATCGAGGTAGTGGGAGTAACTAATTTACCTATAGGCGAGAGAGGCTTCTCCTCGTCACTTCTCGTATAAAACTACATCAAGTCACTTCTCAAAAACACTGCGTTCTGAAAGTTAGATAAATTCACTTCATATATATACAATTACTTGCAGTTTATAAAAGATAAGAATAAACTACTTTTACCAGACATTCTCTACACATTAATTCTGCCCGACGAAGTCCTCGTGGAATCCCGAGATAAGAACCTCAACTCTACCGATTACCAACCTGAGCAACCTAAGTTCTCACACATGGAGAACTCCTTCAGTATTCCTAGTGTCACTAAATCCAATCTTTACCTCTTTACCCAACAATAACCCTCCTCCATATTGGCGCCCAACGTGGGGCAGAATAGGTCGTAAAGTAATACACGAATAGAAATCAACGGCAGAACGACTAAGTCCCACGACCACGAGGCAACCAGGACAGAGAAGATGATGACAACTCAGGTAATGTAACCCTTTCTTTTGTTAAGACGGAAGTGGCTGACACATGATAATAACTTACTAATGACAAAATCCTTTGCTAGACAGATTGAGTAGAAATATCTTCTAAGCCTCCAGTCAACTGATTTATCGTGATAACCATAACCCATTAGCTAAATGTACAAGCGGGGGTTTTACCCTGACACAAACTACGTTAGCAAAAAAGTGTGGGAATATGGCAATTTTCTAGCGTCTGAAGCCTAGGAAAAAACCCAAGCCTAAGAAAAAAAACCCAAGCCTAGCTAATGTTTGTGACCCGACTGCACGTGAAGCCAGCACGGGAAGAAAGGTCCAACCTCTGAAGGCGTAAATCGCCAATAATAAATTTGTAACACCCCCGGGATCAAAATAGGAGGGCGCATTAACCAATTATATGTTTCGTTATATGTGCCTAAGCACTGACCTTAGGTCCACTAGATCGAGGTAGTGGGAGTAACTAATTTACCTATAGGCGAGAGAGGCTTCTCCTCGTCACTTCTCGTATAAAATTACATCAAGTCACTTCTCGTATAAAATTTCATCAAGTCACTTCTCGTATAAAACTACATCAAGTCACTTCTCAAAAACACTGCGTTCTGAAAGTTAAATAAAATCACTTCATATTTACAATTGCTTGCAGTTTATAAAAGATAAGAATAAACTACTTTTACCAGACATTCTTTACACATTAATTCTGCCCGACAAAGTCCTCGTGGAATCCCGAGATAAGAACCTCAACTCTACCGATTACCAACCTGAGCAACCTAAGTTCTCACACATGGAGAACTCCTTCAGTATTCCTAGTGTCACTAAATCCAATCTTTACCTCTTTACCCAACAATAACCCTCCTCCAAGGCTTGATATTATTTCAATCTTGCGACCCACGCCTTAAAGTTCCTCCCGGAGGATTTGTTCCTTTGATTTTTCCATCTTAGAAAATCAATCTATCCCTCGGGTTTGAACCCGCGATCATCGGGACTAGAGGTAAGACCACTGGACCATCGCGGCCAAATATTGACTCACATTTTAAAATTATATTTATGAAGTTCGCCTCGGTGGACTGGTGGTTACAGGCCGTGGTTTAAAAGTTCAAACCCGGCTGGGGTCAGTAGGTTTTTCTTAGTGTAAAACTCCTGAGTACATCTTCCTTCAGAAGGGAAGTAAAGTCATGGTTTTCATATCATAGATTTTACGGGGCCTGAAATAATCTGAAGTCTTGAATAAGAGACCACTGAATAAAATTAGTGAACCATTTCGCTTCCAGATTTTAATTGCGTCGCTGAAGTCATGAATGGTTAAAAAGCTTCGTTAAATAAAATATATCTATTTTTGTAGGTACCCTCCACCGTTGTGGTCTCGTACTGCCTTGTCGCGCAACGGGCCGAATTGGATCCTCGGTCGAGACAAATTTCCTAGGTGAGGTTTTTTTGTGGTTTTCCTCAACTATCAGACTAATTTCAGAAGAATTTAAGGCCCAAACTGTCCCCGAACATCATATGACCATCTTATCATGTAACGTTTAGAATTAATGCCTCTCCTGGCGCATCATTACCATCATCATCTGTCACGAATTAGTCCTTTGTAGACCTGTTTCGGCCCCACCTGGCATTCTTTTAAGAGATCTTCCTGGTCGACGATGTCATTTAGCTTTATATTGCATTATTTTTGGGATTCTTGAATTATCCATTCTTTTTTACATGGTCTAACCGGTTTAATTTATATCTGTTGAGTTTTTCTTCTACTGATTCTACTTCTAATTGTTCTAAAATTTCTTAATCCTTTTTTCGATCTAAAAGAGTGTATCCTGCTGTCCTTCTGAGAAATTTCATTTCCGTCTTTATCAGATATCATCTGGGCAGCGTAACTCCGGCTTCCAGGCGCCCCAACCTCAGAAGTGGGTTATAAACACGGATACAGGAGAATTACCAGAAATGTCGTAATGACAACTTAGTGGCATTGGATAAAAAGTCTAAGTACCGGTACTTTTAAAAGCGGGAAGATTTTATGACGTCAGTTGATTATTCTCGTTGCATTTTTTGCCACTAAAATTAGGAGCGTTTTGCTAGATCCATCTTATTTGAATGTCATCTTACTTGAGATGGGTTAGTGAAGTTCACATTCTCTCTCCGTTATTCGCATGGAAGGATCTAGAAATATCTGAAATGTTCCAGGTTAAATACAAGGAATCTCAATTCCTTAAACATGTTTTTTCCATTTGTTTTTCAATGGAAAACTCACAAGAGAAAATGTGCCAGTATTCACAAACTGCCCTTATTTTCTTTGAATAATTCATTGGAAACGCACTCGCAGTCCATGCAATGTTATAGGTTGTAATCTGTTTGTCGATTCCAGTGGACTAATTCCGAGCTAAGTTCCAGTTGTACTGTAAACAAACTTGCATAAGATATTACTCTTCCGACTATTGGGGAACTGTGGTTCTTTTAACCGCCAGATGATTGAATTGTGTAGAAACTTTGTTCTTAGATAATATTGTATTTTACGGGATATACGAGCGTAAGACTGAACACAACATAAGATGGTACCAATAATAATTAGGAACTTCCTCAATTTCTTATCTATTATGACGAAAAAATCATGTACGAGTCAAGCATAATTAGACGTTTATGCTTTTTCCATGATGTCAATAGATACCCTCTGTTTAGCTGTACAATTTCATTATGAGCAGAATTTATGTTCCATGCTGACTCACCTGTAAATTCGCTGTTATTTTTACCATATCCTCAATGTTTAATGTGGGATATTTTTCACTAAAGTGTTTGAAAAATATTCAAGATGTGTTTTTCCCCGCTTTTGAAATGCTTTACTTTCCAATGTTTAAGAAATTTTAAAGAAGTTTTGCCATTCTGAAACAATTGAAATTCAACGTATTCTGCATTGCGCATGCATAAAAATAAAACAATCCTTATTTATAGTGAGTGGAGAACATATTTTAATCGACTCACCTCATACATTTTCAAACTTCTTTGATACCGACGGTTTCAGACAATATCATGTCCTTCTTCAGTCATGGCTTCCACATACATGATATTGTCTGAAACCGTCGGTATCAAAGAAGTTTGAAAATGTATGAGGTGAGTCGATTAAAATATGTTCTCCACTCACTATTAATGATATAACCTCATAATGTTTACTTCCCAATATTAATTTAAATATAATCCTTATTTAATCTATTAAAATTGTAATTATATATTTTAAGACGCTCTCATATAACTTATATAAACATGTGCTAGGTAATACATATTTTAATTTTCTTCATTTTGAGTGTTGGAGAGGGATCTACATTTTCTTATACGCTTAAAGGTAAAGCCATTGCTCTACCAGTGAAAATACAGCCATACATCGGTTTGTTTATATTACAACTGGAACTTAGCTCTATAGCCCATGGTTCCACAGGACTTGGATTGATAGATTTTTACAGACATGAAAGTGCTGAGAATAGTTTTCTTCTAAAGGAAAAACTTGGTAAACTAACGGGTATTTCAAGTTAAGAGTTTCACATAGTAAATATATGTTTATCAGGATGTGCTTAAGAATTGAGTTAAGTATGTGTTTGCTGAACAATATTTTTTTATTACCTAATTCTAAGGTCTCAGAGAGCTATGTCGGCGGTAACATTGTTGCCGAGAGGGTTACCCATGCCGGACAGGCTGAAGGCGATAAGCCAGACGAAATAAAGTACCTTGGTCGAAAGAGTGACGATTATTCACCGTAGAAATAGAACTGTCCGGAAACGCGGACATTGGTTCCACTGGGGTAAACATTTTCGGAGGTAAAGTAGTTCTCCTTTCGGTTCTCCGGGTGGAGACTACTTCAGGGAATCCATGCCAAACATAGGAACATGGAAAATTAGGACAGTATGTAGAAGTGGGGCACTAGAAATATTAACGCTGGAATTAGATAAATCACCCTTGGATATAGTCGCTTTACAGGAAGTTAGATGGCCAGGTGATGGTAGTCAGGAATCAGGAAGCTTTGCAGTGTACTATGGGGGTGCAGCGGGACCTGAATTTGGAACCGGATTTTTAGTACGAAGGAGGATCGTTTTCGCTATCCGAGATTTTAAGTTTGTCAGCAATAGGAACATATATAATTCTAAAGGTAAACGACATGATTTTGTGATCGGAAATGTGGGCCTGCATGATTCCAAAGAAGATAAGGATAACAAGATTAAATATGAGTTCTATGAAGAATTAGAATACGTATTTGGTGGTCTTTCACGGTATCGTAAGAAAATTGTGTTAGGAGATTTTAATACAAAAGTGGGGCGGGAAGATGTATTCAGGCCAACAATACGCAAATTGAGGCTTCTTGAAGATACTAACCATGATTTGAAGGAAGTAGATTATGCAGGCGATGATTATGAAAACATTAGCTCAGGATAGGTATATGGGGAGACCTTGTGTCCACACGGCCATGAACCTACGGGTTCGATAGTGCCAGAGAGTTAGTTACGATTTGAGGGAAGTAGATCATTTAAGGGATGATTGGAAAATATGAGATGAAGATAGGGATGTATGGAGACCTTATGTCTACGCGGCTATGAACCTAAGGGTTCGGTAGTGCCAGAGAGTTAGATATGATTTGAGGGAAGTGGATCATTTATGGGATGATTGGAAAATGTGAGATGAGGATAGGGATGTATGGAGACCTTGTGTCCTCTCGGCCTTAAGTAAGTTAGCGCGAGGATCTTCGCAGACGTTGGCATCATTCTTGAATCATAGTTCTTAGAGACTATTAACTCATGACCCAAATGGAAGTCAATGGCCAATCACATTTAAATGAATTTGGATTTACAACCAGTCACAGTCGTTTTTCACCTCGATTTTATCAATTTAATGTTATCACTTTAAAATCAAGCTCCTCCTTTTTAACATTCTGAATAGGTCAGACCATTATTTTGCAGTGACTGTCTTTCTAAGAAATACGTTGAATATAACAATTTATATATTGAGATGTAAGAATTCTCGAATGCATGTTGCTACCAGATTGTATATGTTAGTGCACGAATGTAACCAGATAGTGCTTGCGGGATATAATATAAAAACATTTGTAGCAATTGATTATACAAAAAAAACACTGTTTGCACTTTCTTAAACTATTTTTTCCCAGGTGATAACGTTCCAGAAAAATATAGTTGACTTATTTACATCATACTACATCAGAAATTAATTAATATACAGTTTGATGTGTTTCATTTTTTCTCCACTAGGGTGCATTCTTACAATATTGCGATCCTTGGCAATAAATAATATGATCTGGTTGCAGTGATGAACAAGTGAAACATAACAAACGTTTCTCATTTGTTTTCAAAAATCGCCGTTTACATTATATATATATATATATATAGCCTATATATATTTTTTTTTTAAATAATATATTTAAATATAGTTCTTTTAAAATATTTATATATTTAATGTAAACGGCGATGTTTGAAAACAAATGAGAAACGATTGGTACGCTTCATTGGCTTCTTTTGTTCGTAACTGCAACCAAATCATATTATTTATTGCCAAAGGAACGCAATATTGTAAGAATGCACTCTAGTGGAGAAAAAATGAATCACATCAAACTGCATATTAATTAATTTCTGATGTCCTATGATGTAAATATGACAATTCTATTTTTATGGGAAAAAATACATTTAAGAAAGTGCAAACAGGTTTTTTTTTTGTGGTGTAATCAATTGCTACAAATGTTATTAGGCCTATATTAACTTCCGCATGCGGTATGTGTTAACATTCATGCACTATATATACAATTTGGTAGCCGTATTTCTTAGTGAGTCAGTCACTGTAAAATAATGCTATGACCTATTCAGAATGTTAAAAAGGAGGTGCTTTCTTTATTATGATAAACTTTAGTTGGTAAATTCTAGGCGAAACACGACTGTGATTGGTTGTAAATAAAAAAATCATTGTAACGGATTGGTCATTGACTCCCATTTGGGCAGGAGTTAAAGTCTAGATAAATTCACTCCTCACTTCGTGAGTCGTGAATTTATCGATAATTTGGAAATCACTCGTGGAATTACTTATAATAAATATTTTAGTGCATTGGAAGTAGGTAAGATCCAGTAAGATGCAGAAACTACTGTATGGGATGTAGGTGTGTCACTGTTATAACTGGATTTCCCAATATGATCCTCCTCCGACGTAACTTTCTAACGTGGTTTACCGCTACCCAGTCCACAGTGAAAAGAAACGCGAGGAATTTTGTTTGTTATATACCAGATGTCTTGCGTCGCTTCCATTGGTACAATCACACCCTAACCACCGGCTAAATTAACTATAATTTATTGGGGGATTCTATGCCACCTATATAAATTAAAATAAAAAAAATAAAAAATACAATTTATTGTTGCAATATGTGAATAATTTACCTGAGAAAAAAATATATTAGTACGTGAAGAAAAATCTTTGTACCCCTTTTTAAGCACATTGTGCGCACGGAGGAGTGTGATATTTGGCATAATTAAAGTTCATTTAGAGAAGGAGTGCAGAAAAATTTTTATGTATAATATGCGTTACAAATAAATTAAACAAAATAAAATAAATTGTCTCTAAGGAATTTATGTGTATTACTCATTCATTTGTTTATGTTCATAATGAAAGTGCATTGTTGCAAAAAATAATTCTGCACCAGCAATTTGAATTGACTTACCCTCGCGTATTTATTATTAGTGGCTTAAAAAAGTGAGTACATTTTATTATTTAAATTTAAATTAAACCCTGTCTAATCTTGGTTTAAGTAATTTTTTATATTTACATATTCGTACTTACTTCCATTATGGGTATGCCTCCACATAGAACATTGAGGGGTCGAAGTGCGAGACAAAGAAGAAGGGATGTAGGCCTATATTCCCGTCACATGATAATAGGCTAAATGCCAATTTATGTAGTATAAATAGCATACAAATGTCAAATGACGCTTTATTGTTTTTTAAATATGGCTTAGCCAAGCTATACCACTTATTTCCTATCGTTCGTATTTTCAAAATATATCGAACGTTTTTCATAATGACGTATTTATGACAAACTTAATAAATAAATTAATTCTGGTCGAATTTCGACCGCTGGGCGACCACTAGTATATATAAAAATGTGAGAAATGACTTAAAATGAAGTGAGAAGTTAAGCTAAAAGTAACCAAAAATCACCAAACTTGCAATGTAAAATATGTATTAGTCATTTATCAGACAGTGTAGCCAACTTATCACAAACACCTACTAACAAACACGTGAATGTTAATCTGGTGTAGCCTACTAACTCGCCCATTTTCTCACTGTAACTTGCCCATCTAAGACTAACTTCCCTACTTTCTCGCCCTAACGTGCCCACTAATGTAGGTGGACTCCTGGGATAGAATCCCTTTATATGTGAGTATACAAATTGACAATTGGCTCTAGCCTGCTTCTACATGTGTCATCAGTTATCACATTATTTGTCAACATAACGCTATAAGTCACTTGTTCTCCGAAATAATATTCACAGGTGGAACGGTGGCATAGAATAGCCGTTTATCACATTAATTTCATGGCAAATATTTAAATATTTTAGCGAATTCCGAAGGAATGCAACTGTTAAGATCGTTCTCAAGAAAATATTATATAGACAGGCCTACTGTCTCATAAGTAACGTCCTTTTTTTAAACGAAATTTTATTTGCAATGTTTTCTAAGTAATAAATTAAACTAATCTTTCAAAGTAGATACCATCAGAATATCTGGCCTTCAGCATCTTCCAGCCAGATTTATTATCTTGCGACGGTGCCTGTAACTGGTTTTGAATGCGAAGAATTCTGAAATCTATTTCTACAGCCTGAGTGTTTTCAAAAATTTACGCAAGAAATAGGCGAAATGGGCCATAGATCGGAACATATGGCAGTCTGAAATCGGAATGTAAGGACTGTATGCGGGTATATGGGTTTCGATTCCTCCCAATTCCTGAATTTTTGTCATGATTGTTGGGTGCAGTATGGGATTGAATCGGCGACCTTTTTTTATGACCTCGTTCTAGTAAATAAAACAATCTGATTTAAATCAAATATAACAAAAAATCTGACTTGTTTTTTTAAAAATAAACCACTCACCTAAACAACTCAGTTCAATATAGCTGTACAAGGGTGAACATGAATCATGTTGTAGTGATGTTCTCTGCGGTTGGAATGTAAGGCAATCTTGGTGCTGGAAGCAAGTTTGTAACGAGGGAACAATTAACAAACAAACATGATCAAAGTTAACTTGCACTACATAATCAGGTAACCATCTTGAGGCTCGGGTTTGTAAATGGTTGTGATTTCCTACTGCGTATAATCCAAACAAGTTCACAATAAAAATATTAATTACGCTACAAGGATTGTTTCTTCTAGGGGTTTTCCTCACCTGTAAGACAAATGCCAGAAAACTTTAAGGCCCAAACTGTCCCCGAACATCATCTGGCCAACAAAATCATTATCGTATTCACCATGTTTACCGGTTCTCTATGTTTAGTATTGTCTGTCCAACGGATCTGTGCATCCGTAAGATATGCGAACTAAAGTCTACTTCCTTTTCTATCTCGGCAAATCATTTCCAACCCTGCATTCTTATCTCTCTCTCTCTCTCTCTCTCTCTCTCTCTCTTTTGCACTTGCACTCCAGTGTTGTCAACTCGACTCCAACCTTGCATTATTCAGTATTCAAGAGCCATGGCAATGGGGGAAGTTTGGGAACATCCCTACTCGATAAGTTACTGTGGATGCTGTTTTGGCGTAGTGGGAGGGGAGTGCGGTGAAATGATGTGTTTGAGTATTGACATGTACTTTTCTAAGAACGATGCCAGCGCTATAGGGGGCACAGATCCGTTGGTCCGAGTAAATGAATATGTTTTCATGTTGTGTTATCTCGGATGAGCTGATCACTCATTCGGGGAGGCCCTCCATGTCCTTGTGTGGTCAATAAGTGTGCGATCCACAGTTTAAAATGCCTCTCTCGACAGGTAGTGCCACTGTAAGGCCCGGGCAGTGTGTGGAACGTGAAAAAGTGCCTGTAAGGCGAGAAGTTAATGGAATAGTTTCTTAACCAGACTAATTTATTTACGCTTGTTTCCCTATACATGTCTGCGAGGGATGTGTGGATAGTACATTGCCTCGAGGCGACATCTAGTAGGAAACATCTAAGTTATTACTCGGTTGGATAAGGTAGGTTAAATTTTGCTCAGAGGCCTTTTTATTCATACTTGAGGTTCTTTCACGAACCCGAAAATATTCAGATTCAGGATCCACAATTTAAAGTCCTCCCGGGGGACTTATCCATTGGATTTACCGTCCTGAAAATCTATCGACCCCGGTAGGGTTTCAAAACGCGTTCCTCGGAACTAGAAGCAAGGAACAACGACTAGACCACCGCGGCATATCATAACTAACTTACCAACCAACTCACTGGTACTGTCGAACCGGTAGGTTCATGCCCGCGCAGACATAAGCTCTCCATATATCCCTATTCCGTGCTTATGTTTTCCAGTCATCCTATATACCTCAAATCAAGATTGTTATACTCCCAAAACATTCTTGGCCTATTTACTGGGAGCCCTTTCTCTGATTTTCTTTTCCATGCCCCTCTTTCATTCCCTATTCGTGCCACAACATTATCAATTGATGAATTAGCAAGGACAACCCCTGTTAAACCCCCAATTGTAAATAGAAAGACAAAGCCATGTCCTGCTCATCTCCCTCTATGAGACTTAACTGTTATTATATCAGGTTTCCCATAAATATCATGTAGCTCACTGTTATGTAGTATTTTCCATTCGCCTAACTATCTTTGATACAAACATTTTACTGAGAAGTTTATTCTGAAAGGAAGTGAAATAATACGATTAAAAGAATAATTAATGCAATGAATCTAACAATTATTCCTGTGCTTTAGGCCCTTATGGTTCTCAGCGCCTCAATTATTCAAGAGTAATATTTGAATTGAACAATAATTATTGGTAAGAGAATAACAGTAATTCATCAAATATTTAGAAATTGCGAACGTTAAAACTCATATCTAGCTTATGTATCTGACAATAGTCGATGGAAATGATGACCGCCTATGGGTTAGTTAGTTTTTTCACACATATTTTCATTATAAAGAGTCTAATCTATCGCTATATTCGGACTATAGAGTATCAAAAGATTCTTTTGTCTCAAAGAAAAGCTCGTGTGAACAGTTTTATTGCAGGATAGAGGAGAGGAACGTTATCAAATGGGCTTAAGGTGTTTACGCCTCACTTTCATCTGTAAATACTTGTTTCCAAGGATCAAACTGTCAGTGCAGAAAGCGCTTCAATTTCTAAAAATAAAAGGTACAGTTTATTATGTAGAAATGAGCTCATGATTTCAAATATCAACATTCTTTGTCTAAATAGTTGAATAGATATTTAAACGCACTTACAAGGTCATCAGTGCCTCACAATGTATTATCAAATGCTTTTTAAAATGTAGTTATTGCAGGGACTCTTGTTTCAACTTCTCTCAAAAAAATATAAAACTGTTATTCTCCCAGTTATGTTATATGGATGCAAAAATGAATTCTTCATTAAGGGAGGAGAAAATATTACAGTAAAATTCAGACAATAGAAATGAGATTTCTGAGATCCGTTGCAGGTGTATCTTTGAGACCAAAAGAGAAGTCAAGATATCAGAGATGAACTACAAATATATAATATAAACCAGAGAATATGCAGAAATAAATATAAATGGTTTGAACATGTACAAAGAATGCCAAATAATCGTTTATCAAAACAGATAGGCCTACTTTATTATAGACCTGAAGGCGAAGAAATGTAGGAAGATCGTAACGACGTTGGAAGAGAACGACCTGTAGCATATTGTGCAGCGTGGAGCAAAACGTGCCAGTAGGCCCATACCTTGAAGAAAATGATGATGATGATGATGATGATGAAGAAAAGATTACGAGTATTTGAGAATAAAGTTCTTTGGAAAATTTTTGGACTAAGAGAGATGAACAGGGTGAATGAGTGAATGGAGATGACCATATAACAATGAGCTACATGGTCTTTATGAGAAACCAGATACAGTAAAACTTGTTCAATCCGGAACGCGAATAATGCGGAAATCAGTCCAATGTGAACAAATTTATTGGTCCCGGCGAAATAATATTAATTTTACGTGTATTTCTTTTACATAAAACGGAATCTGTCTAACGCGGAAATGGAAGGATATTTCTATACAATTCATGAAAAAATAAATTTATAAAGCGGAAAGACAGAAAAATAAATTAGTTTCCACTTCATTGAATTCCCGTTAGGCAAAAAAAAAAAGAAAAAAAAGAAAAGATTTCTGCTTGCCGAGTGAAATACAGATTGTACCTGTACCTGAAATTTTTATTTCGGCCTCACTACAAACCTGTTATGCGAAATACAGATAGGCCCTGTCTTACAAATAACCATTGCACTGTAAAATCTTAAATTAGTTTAAGTTCTTTCAGAGGTAGCGTTCGGAATAAAGATGGCTAAAACGTATGTATCATTGTCGTTAAAAAAAAGTGATAGTGATTGAAGCTCCATCCATAGTAATTCTGCCCGAAGTTAGGTTCTTCACTGCTATCATAGCATTTTCATGCTATGCTTGCAGCTTTACTAGGAAATTATAAGTGTGGTAGCTTCCCGTTACTTTCCACACCGGTGAAGGATGATGATGATGATAATGATAATGGTAGGGATGATGATGACCATATGATTTCGGGGACCGTTTGGACCTTAAAGTTTTCCTGACATTTGTCTTACAGCTGAGGAAACACCCCGATAAAAACCTCACCCAGAAAAACTGCCCCGACCGGGGATCGAACCCGGGCCCGCTGAGTGACAAGGCAGCACGCTACCTCGTGACCACAGCGGTGGACATTGATTGAAGATAAATTCCAAATTTCTGGACCGATGCTCCAAAGTCAAGCTTTATCTAAATCCCTATGAAATAACGATTTCAAGGCATCTTCAGATTGGCTGGACAGTTTTAAAAGACGACACAATGTAGTGTGGGATGAAATTTGCCGAGAATCAAGGGATGTGGACGAAATTGTAGTTAGTGAGCGGAAACCGAAACTGCATACTTTCATTTCAGGATACGCGCCGAAGAGACATTTTTAACGCTGACGAAACTGGACTTTTTTTTGCGCTTTACCGTGTAAATCACTCATACATATTATACTTCACTTTTCAAAGGCAGCGGAACTACAATTAATCCAAGATACTTAAAAATACATATACGGTACTCTATAATCGAAGATTATTAATAAGTTTTAGTTCTTTATAATGCGGATTTTGTCTAATATGAAAAAAAAATAGGTCCCATGCGATTCCGCTTTAAACAAGTTTTACTGTATTATAACAGTTAAGTCTCGTAGACTGCGAGACGGAGTACATATGGTACGAATGGGGAATGAAAGAGAGACAGCATCCTATGCATTTAGATACAACCGATGAAACAGGATACTTACTATTCAACTTCTCCCTCTTAATTGAATCATATGTCATTTGAAATCTACACATTTTTAAGTACATTGCCATGATTTAATATTCCATCCATTAATTCAGGGTAACCTCTCACCTGATATTTACTTTTTACATGCCACCCTGGCCTTACAATGGCACGACCCGTCGAGAGAGGGATTTTAAACTATGGATTACAGACACATTTTTTTTTTGACCACACAAGGACACGGGGGGGGAAGGCTCCCCGAATGAGTCAACAGCTCATTGTCAGACCCTTAGCAATGCTAATTACTTAAAGTAAGACTTTATACTAAAGTCGGACTCCCATTTTAGTAAGTGCTGATATTTCTGATCCATAATGATAAGAATTCATTATTGCGACATGGAATGGAATAGAGTTTCTTGTGTGTATGTTTGGAAACGGCCCATGTTAGCCTCCTGAATCCTTGCGTATCATATAAGATACCTTTGATGTTTAATTTTCTTCTCGCTTCGGAATAATACATTCGAACTAATTGTGATTCTTGGTATCATATTCGATACCTTCTGAGATTTTTTTCTGCGGCATTTAAATGGTAGCATCAATTAAAAAAAAAAATATTGAGATCAAAATAAACTCCCTTAAATGCCCGTCCTAAAAATATATTTTTTTTGTATCTTGAAGTTTTATTTTGCCCCTATGAACGCATTAAACGTGAAAATAAAATTATAATTAAAATTTTAAAAATTCATGGTAGGACACCGTTGAGGTTAAAATTGTGTTAAAATTTTAAAATTCGTAGCTGATAAAACGGTCGTGCTGCACTATATTAACTTCTGTTAAAATTTTAGTAGTGTGACGACGTTTTATAACAGAAGTTAATATAGTTGAGCACGACTGTTTTATCAGGTACGAATTTTAAAATTTTAACAAAATTATAATTTACGAAGTCTCAATCTATTTCTTGCATTAAACCCCGTTAAATGCCCCCAAAATTGATTTTTTTGTTTCTTGAAAATTTATTTTGACACCTATGAATCCATTAAACTTGAAAATAAAATTATAATTGACAAAATCTCAATTACCAAATAAAATCTTCCATTATTTCCCAAGAGGAAGAAGAGATGTCGGACGTCCTCGGAAGAGATGGTTTTAGATCTATTAGTGAAGACGGAACAGGCAAATCTTGCCTAAACCAGGAAGTGAAGAAGAAGAAGAAGAAGAAGAAGAAAATCTCAATTCAGGATCCCGTAAAAATTCCCCAAAAAACCCATAACATATTTGGCTCCATAGAAGTCAGCACAAAAATGAGTATATACGTTGTTAAACT
This sequence comes from Diploptera punctata, assembly GCA_030220185.1. NCBI lineage: Eukaryota > Metazoa > Arthropoda > Insecta > Blattodea > Blaberidae > Diploptera > Diploptera punctata. Next base: position 810,045 of record JASPKZ010003868.1, on the reverse strand, counting down.
TTTCTTCGAGACGCAGGATGAGTGAAAATTTACCTTTATGTAACTGTTAGCTGGTGGGACAAATTGTGGGAAGACGTTTTTGTGAGATTTGTTTGTCTATCCAGCAATGAAAGAACCGGAAGACATGTTTGCAGCGTAATTTTCTTCATTTCCTTCGCTATTCTTGCTGTGACACAGCACGTAGTTAAGTTTAAATTTACAATCATAGGACGTCCACTCATTGCATTGCTCGAAAATTCTACCATACATTTGCCATTAACACACCCTAGTCTTTAAACTCTTTACTCCCAAGTGTAACAATGTTAAAATTACGAGCGGTCCCGGGTTCGATACCCGTCGAGGTTGAAAATTGCAACTGTAAAATTAATTAAATTGTAAAATTTTCAATCTTCGGGCCAGGAGAAATGGTGGTGTGCAATTTTTAATCACTATATTGTTCATTAGATTCCTGCATTAAATTGCAAAAACCCTCCGCAGTACATGTCATGTTGAGAAGGCATATGGTGCTGTTGATGGGGGTTCGTCTCTAGTATGGGGACGTTAAGTCTGGGCCCCATTAGTACTTTTAGACCGGAGTAGGCTATGTACTGTCACCGGGTTTTACCTTCTCCCATTTATTCTTCATCATTCCTCATAACAACACAGTTTACTCTACACAAACACACAACAACATATACTCATCCTACACTCCTCTCTGTATGCCTGCACAATACAATAATATACCATCTACGTGAAGTAGTCTGCCGAAATGATGCGTAAATTTAAAATAGACCACGTTAACGTCATCTGTATATCCAGCGCGGAACTGGAGCACGAAAAGTGCAATTGATAATGCTGTAACACACATTTTGGGCTTGCTTTAATTTTCTTAATTATCAATGCCTGACGATTTTTTAAAATTTGCTAGGATTGCAGTATGATTTGAATTTATTGTATTGACCACCAGATTCCTGATCGTAATCAGAAAGACCGGGTTCGATTCTAGGAATAGGATATTTAGACATTTCCCTAACAGAAATTGTCCATATTCCATCAGGACCTTGGCCTGTTAGTGTATGTACGACATATCGATGTCTAAAAACCTACATTGTCGAATTCCTGTTTTTCTTCTCGAAACTGATCATGTGCACGAGATATTTATATTTTACGTTTATACATAAAATGCTTTTTTTTTTTGAATATTGACTCTGAACTATAGCTACTGGTTCGAGACCATACGATGCATACAAACAAAGAACAACGTAATCCAACCAATAATGTCGTAAAACAGCGAAAGAAAAGTAAAAAAAAAGATGATGATTGATCTCCTTTGATGGGTAGCTTCCCTAGTGGGAAGTTTCTTTTTTTAACCAGACGAATGTACATACGCTTATTCCCCTACAGATGTCAACAAGGGACATGTGGTTAGTACTCGCCTTGAGGAGACATATAGTTAGAAACGAAGGTGTTACTCGGTTGGATGAAGGTCGATTAAATTTAGGTTAGATACCGGGTACCTTTTATTCAGACTTTGAAATTCTTTTACGAGCCCGAAAAACTTCAAACTCGGTAGCGTCACGGCTACCAGAGGACTTGTCCCTTGGATTTTTCCATCCTAGAAATCCATCGACCCCGCCTTGGTTTAAACTCGCGACGCTCAGGTCTAGTGGCAAGGGACATAACCACTAGACCACCGCAGTCGACTGAACAAATGTGGAATGTCAAATATTATATATTCTTTTACTTAGCGATGATGAATAAAACATTGCAGTGAGGATTAAGGTGGTAGAGATTGTGGAAAATTATGTTGATAAAATTGAAGAGTGATAATTGTTCAATAATGCTCATACGATATAATTGCAGACGTGCCAGGTTAGAAACTGGTTTCGAACTAAGATCTACCTTCACTTTCCTTTTGTGTTCATGATCGCTGAACCGGAATGTTGCTGCAACATTGCAGCCGTTCTGTAGGTGTACTTTTTATTGAAAGCTACGTAATATATCTTATATAGATGCAAATGAATAATCACAGAGTGTCTCAAATTGTTGTATACACTCTTTGAAACTTATTTCTGAGCAACGAAATGAGACACAGTTTTTGTTGTTGTATTCCTTAAACGTCCTTAAGTCCGTACATGTTCAAAATGTCCACCTTCTACTACAGTACACTCCCAACAATGACGTCGAACAGAGCGAAGATTATTTACCCAAGTTCCCCAATGGTAAAAGTTTAGAGGGGTTAAATGGGGAAATCGAGACACTTCCTCTTCGTCCATCTCTGATTGAATGTGCGATCGAGAAAATGTTTCACATCGGCATGAAAGTGAGGTGGAGCCCCATCTTATTGGAAGTAAACATCATTTGCATTCCCATAGAGATCATTGAGACATAGAATCATGACTTATATAATTTTTTGGTGTCTTAACCGTGACAGTCTCTTCGAAGAAGTACGGCCTAATTAATCGTCTGGAAGACTGACCATACCATACCATACTGCTAGTTCTGGAAGATTGATAGTTTTTTCTTCAACAATGTTTGGGTTTTCGTTAGACCAGTATATACAATTACTGTATGCCGATTAATATTGTTCCATTACATTTAAATGTGGGTTCATCTGATCAAACAATTGAGTCTTGAAAATCTTCCCTTTTGTCACATTTGTGTTAGAACCACTAACAAAATTGCAATTTGACCAACTCACTGGCACTATGGAATCCGTAGGTTCATGGTAGCGCGGACATAGGCTCTCCATACATCCCTATCCTCAGCTAATGTTTTTCAATCATCCCTTATATAATCTATTTCCCTCAAATCGTGGTAAATGTTATTCTCCCACCTCATTCTTGGCCTACCTACTGAGTGTTTTTTCCTCAGTTTCCATGCCTCTCTTCCATTCCCAAATCGTGTCAATTGTCCTGCACATCGCAGTTAACTGTTCTTATTATATATGGTTTCCTTTGAAGATCGTGGTAGCTCACTGTTAAGTAGTCTTCATTCGTCTGTCTATTCATCTCTCTTTAATTAATATTTTTCCATAGAACTTTATTATCAAATACTCGTAAATTTTTTTCTCTCTTGGAGTCCATATTTCGCATTCATATAATACAGGGTGTCCCATTCAAACCTCCCATATTTTAATTAATCATAACTAACAAATTATGCGGAATTATGAAATGAGGCGGGTATTAAACGAAACAGAAACTCAAAGAATTTTCACTGCCACACATTTCCACACACTGAAACACTGAAATCCTGCTCTATTTTCTTCAATCTTTTCTTCTGAAACACGTGTACGAGCACCTCCTGATTATTTTTTTAACGCTTCCAGTCGCCAGGAACTTCTCAAGCCATGCCTTAATGGTCTTCCCATCACGTGCATTTCCTCCATATTCTCTCCGCTAATTTCTTTGCACTGTAACATTGAGTTCGTCTTTGCATAACAGAAAGCAATTTGCGCACGTTGCTGAGGAGTCGCCATTTTGTTTTATGTTATTATTGTCCAACATGCGACAATGCGACAGATGCATTAACTGCAACAATGAAAACAAACATTCTTTGAGTTTCTCTTTCTTTTAATACCAACCACATTTCATAATTCCGCATACTTTGAGAGTTATGATTAATTAAAATGTGGGAGGTTTGAATGGGACACGGTATATAACTGAGAGAATGTTTTATATATTTTCAGTTTAATGTTTTTTGAGAGGAATTAGGACTACAAGAGTCCCTATAATGTATAATAGCACGCATTTCCGAAATTGAGACCATGTTTAATTTTTTTGCACACATCATTCCTGTTTGTAATTATTGTTTCTAAGTATTTGATTTCAGCCACTTCTTCAAAATATCCCTAATTTATCATTAACTGCCCATTTCCATTAAATAATGTATTTCTATGTGTGACCATACACAGCATTTTGAGTTTTATTGATGTTTACTTCCAGCCCCAATTTCATAGTGTTACTCAATAGAGTGTACAATTGCTTAATGCCATACTATTTATGCGATTCATTGTAGGTAGTAATTAGCTCATAAGGAAGATAAAATAAGTAACAGGTTGAGGTAACGTAACCTACATATAAAATGAGAGGAAGATATCTTTTGTTGAGGAACTCAGTGGTTGTGAAGCAGAGTGTGTCTGTTCCACGTGGAATGTTGTTTCTCTACTCAATTATTCCAATTAGCTTACGTAAAGTTGGGCCGTTTTCACTTTGTGCTCTTTCAACCCATTTCTTTGTTCCCTGAAATAACAAAGTGTTTCTTTTATAAACAAAAGTAATGATATTAATAAACTTCACTGTTTAGTTACTTTCAGTTAACTACAGTAAACCAAACTTAAATATTGCATAATATTATTGTCGTGTGTTTTACATTCCATCTATCTGATTAAGATAATCATTTCTTCTATTTCTTCCTCCTTCCTCATTCATTTGTGAATCATATAGCGCAGTCACAAAAAGGCTTATCTACAGGCTACACGTCCTGTGTTCGATCCTGCGGGGAGAGATTGAGATATGTAGGCTTACATATCGTGGGCTTAAAGGTAATAGTAATTATTTTCATTGATTCTGGAAAAAATAATTTGTCAGTTATATTTAATTGTGTCCACCTCTCTGGTCTCGGGGTAGTGACGCTGCGTCGTACGCAGCAGGTCCAGGTTCGATCCCCGGTTGGGACAAATTTCTTGAGTGATGTTTTTTTCTGTGTTATCCTTCCCATAATATGGTATGTCAGAAAAATTTAAGGCTCAAGCGTCTGACCATCATAATCGTTATGTTAACTGGCTTTTGATTAAAAAGTTGTTTGAATATTACGCTTGTTAGTAGCTGTCTTAGTGGTTTAAGCCTATGTCTTGCCCAATTCACTGAATTTAAATAACTGATAAATCATCTCACAGAATACAACCATTCCGGAAATTTATTTTCATGTCTTTTGAGTAACTAAACGTTTTAATCTCACGGTCGAGAAGATAAGAAATTCTTCTATACATTTAACGTAAAAATCTGAAGAGAGAGGTCGCGGTATTTTGACATTGATATATCAGGACGTTCATTTGAACTGGAAATATCTGACAGAAAACATTTATGGTAATCCTAGATGCGAATCGTGTTGAAAAATTGTATATCTGAAAATATGTAACTCTTATGACTTGTGTTATCCGCAGGTTCAATTCCATATCCCCTAAGGCGCCACGCTGGTCCTTATTCTAACAAGGGAACTGTCAACCATTGCACGCTAAAACCTATATTGAAATTTCTTCCAGAGATGCGTTGTGATACACCAAGGACCATGTCCAAAAAAAATAAAAAAAAATACTACTGTTTTAAAATTGAATAGTTGTCCTAAAAATTGCTACTCATGACTTCACTAACTTCTTCCGCCATTTTGTTGCGGTACATATTCGCTTGAATGCCAACTTTTAAATATAAATAAAACAGGTCTGGAGGTAGAGAGCAGGGATACTTTTACATGCTCCGGTTAGGACGCTATTTCAATGACAACTCAACTTTAGAATTTTTGTGGGTTAGATCTCTTTTTGGAGCAACTGTTCAATTCTTTCAAATGACGATGCAACGATTCCGCCCCATTTGTTGTTCAGATTGCATTTGTCGGTACACTGGCACACATTTGGTATATTAATTCCGAGCTAAGTTTCAGTTGTACTGTAAACAAACTTGCGTAAGATATTATCCCGCCAACACCGTCTATTGGGAGATCCGTGGTGCTACTTTTTACCTCTATATGACTAAATTGTGTTCGGAACTGTCATCGATAGAAACATTGTTCTTAGGCAACATCGTATTTTATGGGAAATAAGACTGAATACAACATAAGGTGGTAGCAGTAATTAGGAACTTCCTCCATTTTTATTTATTTATAACAAAAATTATATATGGATCCACCTAATTAGACGTTTACGCTTTTTCCATGATGCCAATAGATAACCGAGCAGAATTTATGTTTCATGCTGACTCACTGTTATTTTCACCATATCATCAATGGTTAGTGTGGGATATTTCTGACTAAACTATTTGAAAACATTCAAAATAATTTGTTTCTCCCTGCTTTTCAAATGCTTTGCTTTCCAATGTTTAAAAAGTTCTCCAGAAATTTTGCCATTTTGAAACAATTAAAATTCCAACATATTCTGCATAGCGCATGCGTAAGAATATACCAATGCTTACTTAATCTATTACAATTATAATTATACATTTTATGATTCTCCCATATAAATTATAGACATATGCTGGATAATATGTTTTTTATTATTATTTAATAGGTTTTAAATGTATACAATATCTTCCTGTGTTCAATATTAAGTTCCTCCATTCATCTCTATGTTTCCCGTCACCATCCTGCAGTCCCTTGTCCCTTATCAAATTCAATATTCCCTCTATCCATGTCTTCTTAGGTCTCCCTCTTCTTTTCCTCCGATTTGGAATCCACTCCAAACTCCTAACTGACAATCTACTTTCATTCGTCCTCTTCACGTGTCCAAACCATTGTAATAGTTTATTTTCCACAAATTGTATAATTGTTTCGTTAAAGTTAATTTTGTGTGATCATGTCTAATTTAGTACCTCGTGCAAAACTACTTAAAAAATCAATTTCTGTAGATTGCAAGTGTGACTTTAATTTGGCAATTTTTATGTTTCTGCTCCATAGGTTATTAAACTTCTTGCTATTGATTTATAAATATGGGTTTTAGTTCCTTTGAATATGTTTATCCCACAAAATGCCATTCAGCATTGCTATTGCAGATAAATATTTAACTATTCTTTTTTGTTATTTCCAAATCACTGTTTCCGTCTTACAAAAGAAAAAAAGCATCTTTATAATTTTTATTCTAATTATTTCGAGTGTTAGAGAGCGAAACTACATGTTCTTACACGCTTAAAGCTAAGCCATTATTCGATTAATGAAAACATCATACATCTATTATCTATTTTGTTTACATACAACTGGAACTTAGCTCGGAAGCGCTGTAGTTACACTCAGATTCGACTGTGACTGGGATGAATCAAGGAATTTAGTAGTTTGATACAGAACAGTGTGACACGTACTGTCAATGAGAGACTATGTAACACACACAAACTCAAGAGCACAACTGACTCCCATTTCTATCAATCTGCGCAGAACGGGAAAGTGATCTGCTGCGCAGGTTCATATCCAAGTAGTACACCTATAGTAGAAAGTTGAATTGTCTGATAATTATTACTGTTCGTAGTTATGTTTATCGTTTGGAAAAATAAAAGTTTAAGAATAGATACAAAAGCGAGAATTTACAAATCTGGCATAAAACCTGTTCTAACATACGGTTGCGAATGCTGAACAGTTTTAAGGAAAATCGCTGAGAGAGAAAATTCGCAGCTCTGTTATTAGAGAAGAATGTGAAATTGAATCTATAAACCTCTGGATAAATTTTAAAAGACTAAATTGGAACGATCACATAGATAGATTGGAGAACAGTAGATTAGTGAAGAAAATACGTGACCGGACACCTCAGCATAAAAGGTCATTAGGAAGACCACAAGTACGATGGAAGGACGTCACCATACCCGGACCAGAATTAAATGAACATGCAACAAGCTGCCAGCTTGAGAAGAAGAAGAGAAGAAGAAGAAAAATAAAAATAAAGAAGACTAGTTATACTTTTTTTAAAACATAATTTTTCCTATTTTTTTACACCTTTAACCATCGACATAAAAAAAGGATATTTATGGTCACTGGATAAGCGTTTTTAAGATTAAATCGCAACTTTCTCAGGGAAGCATTTTTTTAAGCGTGAAGATGCACAATTTTTACGGGATACCAAGGTAAAAATAAAATTATTCCACTAAAGGCCTTATGCGGCCCTAGAAGGTAGTAGAAAGTTAAGATTCCCATATTTTTAGACAATCGGAACGGTATGTCAGCCCTTCGTGACGACCGCTTTTACCTCCAGAATAGATATGATTCTCATTTCCGTTAGAGACTGAGTCGACACCAGAGTCATGTGCCGCCTGATGATTTAGGTCAATTTTAAAATCCTGACCTCATCGGTACTTGAACCCATGGCCCCAAGATATTGTAGTGCATTACCTTAACCAACTACGCTATGGCGTACCCCAAACAGCAGAGTTGCCGATGCATAAATCACCAGTCTTTTTTCATATTCTCAAAGTATTGGATATGCAGTATTCCAATTCAAATTCTACCCCCCCCCCTTAAAATATAACTTTAAAAATGCAATTGAAAGCCAAGGAATCGATGGGAGTTCTGTAACCAATTTGCCATCAGGTAAAAAATCAATGTGTATGTGATACAGTTCCAGACACATTATCTAAGTGAAATGTTACCTTGCTTGGAGGGTAATGGAGCAAGATGAACTTGTATTGGCAGGCTATTGATGGAGCCTTTCCATTGATTGCTGTAACTGGAATCCGCAAAGGAATTTCATTCCAGGCTTCTTTTCTTTTATTAATGTTGTCTTTTTCACACAGATTTCTTTATCGCAGATATAGTTGGATGGTGTAATCACGGATTATAGACTCGATTGTTGTCGAGATTCTTTTGTTCGAGTTGGAAAAGCGAAAAATTTAGTGTGTAGCCACCATTTTGGATGATTATAACAATGGGTCGGAAGTTGAGGAATAGTATATTACGATGCGAAGTTGGGAAGTGGTTTTTACAGAATCGAGGAAAATGTTTAAAAACCGAGCGATAGCTAATTAACAAACAAAAACATTCTATAATCAAAATGATGACTTTTCTAACGGCATATTTGAGATCACTTTGCTTCTTTTCCCAATACACTGGAGAGAAGTTTTTATTTAGATTTTTAATTTCTGAGATTCTGTAAAACACTTCACAAACGTACGTTGTACATTATTTTTTGCGCGATGGTGTTTTCAAAATAATAAATAATAGTAAAATAATATCTTTGTTGGAAATATTTGCTTTCATTATAAACAATTGACTAACGTTAACAGTGATGGTGCAATGTTAATTAGTTGAAACAACAGGAGGCCGTGAGACTAATTAGTGATAAAATGGCGGCAAGTACGTATTTATTGTTTTATATTTTTTCAAATAAAGTTCAGTAAATTTAAAATGCAGTGATTTGTTTCGTAAAATATATATTAACACTACCTATTGGATATTTTTTGTATATACATTATATATAGTATACATAGGGGGCAGTGGTTTTACTTCCCACAGGCGTGTGCGTAATATGTAATATTTCAGTAGGATAGTTATTTAGGTTGGCAATCTTGAAATGTAGGATGTTGAACTTTCAATCATTGTCGCCATTGCTGTAAGTACTACAGAATATACTATAGCGCAAAAATGTATTTTTATATTTTATTTTATTATCTGGAGGCCTAATATAATATAAATACATTTTGGGTCAGTGTAGGTCATACAATGGTGGGTTTTATTTATCCCGTTTGTCCATTATAGACTTTTTTTTTTGTTTATTGGTCCATTTTTGGCCTTCTTTTAGTCTTAACGACCTTTTTTGCAACTTTACCTTCTTTTGACTACATTTATACTATTTGTGTAATTCAAGATTCTGCAAAGATTAGTCTCAATTCAGAAGTATTGTAAAAACGCTATCTAATTTTACTTTCTAAAGACTTTTCACATTCCAACACTTTTGTTCTGCGACAAACTATTAAAGCTCTAGCATGCGCCATGCCCATGGATCCAACAATACTCCTAAACAACGACATTAAAGCAATATCCAGAGGCCTAGCTACCAATGCTATAATCCCTCTACTGAAATGAACCGAAATGCCAACACTAATAAAATGAATTCATCCCAAAGATAACTGTATAGGAATAGATTCAACTGGAACTGTAGGGAATGCCGACTACTTAATATCCACGGATGGGTCCAAAACGGCTGAGCATGTGGGTGCAGGTATGGTAGCCGAGAAAAACTCAAAGGAGGTGTTTTACAAATATGAAATGACGACAATAGAATGCTCAGTCTTCCAGGCAGAACTCCTTGGAATTCAAATGACAGTTGAATTGATTGAACTACAACAATACGTAACTTCAACATATGCTATCCACTAGATTCACCAGCCGCTCTTCTAACCATAGCCAATAGAAAAATAACCAACCCTTTAGGATCCAAATCAGAGAAATGCTAATCGTACTAAAAAAAAAAAAAGAGTAAGATTGACCTCCACTGGGTTAAAGGTCACGCAGGTCTTCGAGAGAATGAGAGAACTGACTATCTGGCTAAAATAGCCGCTAGCTACAAAACTATTATCGACTACAACTCCGTCCCTATAACACGAGGCAAGCAGTTATTAAAATAATACTATGAAACAATCTGGAATTTAATTTACACCAAATCAAATGACGCCTTCCATACCAAAATGCTCATCCCCAACATACCCTATAGACTGTCCCTATCCTTATGGCCTAACTATACCACACAATTTCTCACAACCATTGACTATTTAAATCCTACCTACACAAAATGAACAAAACTGCTTCACCTTATTGCAACTGCCCAGAAAAATCACTGCAGACGGCCCACCATCTGATGACTGAATGTAACATGTTCTCCAGAGATCGACCAGCTATACTACAAATTGCTACTCTCGTCAAATATTCTGAAGTTCCACTTTAACACAGTCAACGTTGCAGAATTCCTTACGAGGATCTTCCGTCAACTACAAGAACAACTATAACAATAATTGAACAATTGTAAAACTGTAAATATCCCGTGATATACCATTGGTGAAACACGGGTTGTAGCATATATGTAAATAAAAAAACCTTCACAAAATATCATATTTTTAATCACCAGTCTGATGACAGCCTCAACTATTCTATTAATTTTCGACTTCAAATTCTCTAACAAGTTGCCACTTTTGACAATTACCTCGAGCAGGGAGTGAAGGCAGCGAGGTTGCCTTTATCCACTCGTTAGCATCTGCATCAATTTTCACATCCTTTTCCCAGTTTTTTTAGGTCTTTTTAGGTTATCTTCAGGTATTTTAATGGCCTTTTACGGCATATTATAGGTACTCAACTTCCGGGTCCTAATTATAACATATAATTAAATAAAATTTTGGGATACTAGGAGGTTAGCTCAATCATCATGCTAGACAATCGTCACTAGATGTCAATCGAGTTGTCAGGCTTGCATGATGGCCGCCTATAGGCCTACCCATTGGAGTACATCTGGCACACATTTCTGAGTGCGTGGGTGGAGTCAATCCTAGACAGAAGTTTTAGGCCAGTTTGAAAAGCCATACCTTATTGGGATTCAAACCCCTGATTTTACGGATTGTAGATTACCTTTACCAACTACCGGTATTCTACGGCAAGTGTCCTATGTATATAACTAATTCACTGGCACTATCGAACCCCTAGGTTCATGGCCGCACGGACATAAGCTCTCTACACATCTCTATCCTCAGCTAATATTTTCCAATAATCCCTTATATATTTTCCTCAAATCATGGTTAATGTTATTTTCCTACCTCATTGCTGGCCTTTCTACTGGGAGCTATCCGTCTGGTTTTCCTACAAGCGGCTCCTATACCACTCTTTCATTCTCTATTCGTGCCACATGTCTTGCACAACGCAATCTACGAGACTTTTGTTCTTATTATATACTAGCTAATAAGATATTAAAATACAAAATTGGTACCTGGTAATCAGTCGTCCTCAACTAAATTATAAAACTTCATCAAATATGGAGGCCTTTCAAAGACAATGCTTCATCTTCTGCATTTCAACTGACACTAATACCCGACGTCTGCTGTTACGCATAAATATATGTAATTTGTTTTTATTTGGATGAGTTTGGATATTTTTAAGTGGTCGCACAACGACATTCCCTAGTGGATCGGGGATTTATTTCGGAGTTTCCTTCTTCTAGACGGGTTGCTAACCAAAACATTGTAGTCCCATCTACTCCTTGTAGAAATAATGAATATAATGTAATAAGATTGCCAAAAGCAGCATTTAACTACAAGCAAAGAGGATTAAGGAATGATGGAAGGCCAGTGAGAAGATGGACATAACAACTGTGAGGCGGAACAGGCAGTTTGCTTAGCCCGTGAAGTGAAGAAGAAGAAGAAAATTGTTTTTAATTGTAGTTTAATAAGTAGAAATAAAAATAATTAGGCCTACAAATTTATATCGTAATTTTTTTTTAGATACGCCGTGTATCTGAAAACGAAATAGATCAAACATGGCACTTGCCAGAGTAAATTTTTAATTTCGGATTTCAGTTAAACCCCCACTTGTAATGGTCGAGTTTTACTGATTTTTTTTATAAACCTACCTCAGTTTATTTGAATAGTATACACTGATTTTCGTTGTGAAACATAGACAATTGCGACAGTTAGAGCGATTTTTAAATTTTAGTTTCAGGTGAACTCCTATACCTAATGGTTTTAGAGAATACCAGATAGCGGCTAAACACTCGCCATATCTGAAAACGGGTATGTACAAATTTTCATAAAGATCGGTGAAGATCTTTTGGAGATTTAACACTTTGAATAGGAGGGCATTACATTGTCATTATATAGATCTATACAGAATTTATAGATAGATGGTTTCCCATAAATACCATATAACTCAATGTTATTTAGTCTTTCCATTCGCCTGTCTACCGGTTTTCACCTTTCTTCGGTCTTTTTTTTTCTTGAGAACATTATTCTTAAATACTCGTAATCGTTTCTTCTTCCTTAAAGTAAGAGTGCATGTGTCGCATCCATATAATATAATTGGGAGAATAACAGTTTTATATGTTTTTTAAGTTCAATGGTACGTAAAATTGTAGAGAATCTAATTACAGTAAATCAGTTTAGTAACTGTTAGATTGTGTATAAACTAGCAGAAGCATCGTATTGATGCAAGTTTTACTTATTTAAACGAGAACTTTATTGAACATGAGAATTTGCAAGAAGTTGCTGATGTGAAATTTCTTGCTAGTTATCTGTTCTCAACATAGAGTTGAAAATCCCATTAAAAGTTTGTTATAAAAGTAGTACTGTTGATAAATATGTTCTGTAACGTTTCAGTCAAATTTAAAATCTTTAAATATCTCAAACATTGACATTAAATTTTGCCTGAAATTATAGCGAGGAGATACTAAAGGCCAACACGCTCACACCTTTGAGTAACACTAAGAAATTGGGTCTTTAAGTAAACATCAATAAAACTAAATGTTTGGTCACACATAGAAATATTTTATATACCGGCAATGGAAATGGGCAGTTAATGACAATTGAGGGAAATTTTTAAACAAGTTGCTGAATTCAAATACTTAAGAAATAATTACAATCAGGAATGAGGTATAGAAATAAATTAATATAGGCTCAGTTCTGGAAACGCAAGCTATTATGCATTTCAGGGACTCTTGTCTCTAAAAATATTAAACTGAAAATATATAGAACAGTAAATTAACTTCTTAGGAAAATGTTTGAACAAAAAAAGAAATGAATTTCTTAACCAAGCTAATTTTCCCTACAGATGATGATGAGCGGTAATTTGGTCAGCACATTGCCTCAATGATACGTCTATTTATTTATTTAGTCTGCTGGACTTGTGGATGTGCGGCCTTCTCTTCTACTCACTAAGACAAACATCCAAACACAGAAATCATAATATTAATACTAAACGATTATTTGGCCAAACTGAACAGTAATAAAAGTAAGATTCAATGACACTGTAAAGCTAATGATAATTAAATTAAACTTAACACTAATATAAATTACACAAAGGAAAATCAGTTCATATCTACAATACATGAAAAAATACAAGGAAAATAATAAAATGTAATTAATTAATTATGTAGTCCTTAATTATATACAAGATATTAGGTTGAAATGTTGATACATCTTAATATTGTTTTCGTTAAATAAAAGAAAATAAATTATTAATAGTTAAAGTAATACTATTAGCGAGATATTTCTGTTAGTTAATAAAGGAATTCTCCAGTTTATTTCTGAAAGATGTAGCTTGGCAGTCTCTGACATAGAGTGGAAGAGAATCAAGTAGTAATAGGCATCTGAAGTAGGCCTACATTTTGAGTGTGGAAAGTATAAATTTTGCCCCAAATCTTCATACTCGGGACCCACACCTTAAAGTTCCATCCTAAAATGCATCGGAAGGAGAAAAGTTGGGAGGCCTAGGTTACTATGGATGGACGACGTACAGGCGGACCTATGGAAGATTAACTAACTCACTCACTGACACTATCGAATCCGTAGGTTCATGGCCGCGCTGACATGAGCTCTCCATACATCCCTATCATGAGCTGATGTTTTCTAATCATTCCCTGTAATCTACTTCCCTCAAATCATAGTCTATGTTATTCTCCCACCTAATTCTTGGTCTACCAACTGGCCGTTTTCCCTCTGCTTTTCCTACAAGAAGCTTCCATGCACGTCTTTCATTCCCATACGTGCCACATGTCCTGTCCAACGCAGTCTACGAGACTTAACTGTTCTTATTATATCTGGCTTCCGATAAAGACCATGTAGTTCATTGTTATGTAGTCTTCTCTATTCACCTGTCTTTTCATCTCTCTTTGGTCCAAAAATTTTCCTAAGAACTTTATTCTCAAATACTCGTAATCTCCTTTCCTCCCTTAGAGTAAGAGTCCATGTTTCGCATCCACATAATATTCATCCATCCATAGTAATTCTGCCCGAGGGCAGTCTTTCACTGCAGTCATAGCATTTTCATGCTATGCTTTGCAGCTCTCACATAATATAACTGGTAGAATAATAGTTTTGTATATCTTCAGTTTAACGTTTTTTAAAGGAGTTGGGACGTCAAGAGTCTTGTAATGTATAATAGCACGCATTTCCAGAATTAAGCCTATGTTTAATTTCTTTATGCATCTCATTCCTATTTGCGATTATTGTTCCTAGGTATTTGAATTCAGCCACTTCCTCAAAATTTCCCCCATTTGTCATTAGCTGTTCATTTCCATTATATAATGCATTTCTATGTGTGACCGTGCATTTAGTTTTATTAATATTTACTTCCAGTTCCAATTTCTTAGCGTTACTCAATAGTGTGTGCGTGTTGGGCTTTAGTATCTCTTCTCTATCGCTCAGTAGTACTACATCGTCAGCATGAACTAACAGTTTATTAATACCATTGAGTTGTAGGCCTTCTTCATCCTCTAAAGATTTGATGACATGCTCTAGTACAAAATTAAATAGTAGAGGAGATAGTGTATCTCCTTGCTTCAACCATTACGGAAGATGGCATAACACATTGGAGAAATAAGGTCATTGACCGAAGAGAATGGATGGTTGTCATGAGAGAGGCTAAGGTCAAACTAAAAGGACCGTCACGCCGATGATGATGAATCCGTCGACCCGGCCGGGTTTGAACCCACAACTCTCTCGAGACAAGGAGCATAACTTAGACGACGGAGACCGTCGCATGTCTATTAAAATAGCACGAGTTTTCTGCGTCAATTACAATTTTCAACCTCTCGACATCTTGCGATCCCCTTCTCCTTCAAATAACCCCACAATATATGGCGATATTTCTGATTCATTCTGTATATTGGAGTTGTAAAGACAACGGGACTGTTGGCTTCTATAATCGTATTTGTTGGCTGCACAGTGAATGGTGGGAATCGGTCATCTGGATAATCCATGCAGCTCAGGTGTTCTTTTTACTCTCTCCAAAACACAAACACGACACATGTAGTGGGTCTTGATTTAATTGTAACGTGCAATGTATCCGTGGCTTCGAGCAGTTGTCGTCGTGCTCTTGACATTAAAATGACGTATTCCATCGCAAGTGTCTGGATTCGATTCTTTATTTTAGTGAATGCGTTGAACAGTTGTGATTAATTTATATTTTAAAACTATTTTGTAGCTGGCTATACTTTATTTGATAAAAAATAGAAGTGAAGACATTAGATCAGAACAAAAAATATCCAACATTATAAACATAATAAGAAGGCATCAAGTCAATTGGAGAAAGCACGTACACCCTTAGACAAAAAAATGAGTCATCCGCAGATTTTATCAACCGATCGGGGAACTTCGTGAGCGCTCGCAGAAGCCGTATTCACATCGACACATTTTCAGTAATTGTACCGGGTTGTTTGCTAGTTAACGTAGTGCACACTCAAGCGACATGAAAGAGAGAGCTTGTCTTAGTGTGTTTCCGTGGTCGAGAGGTTTAACAGGTATCATCGGCGTTCGTAACCGCACGGGTTCGATTCTCGTTCTTTTTTACACGCTTTATATTAGCTTGACCTGTTTCTATCTATCTATCTATCTATCTATCTATCTATCTATCTATCTATCTATCTATCTATCTATCTATCTATCTATCTATCTATCTATCTATCTATCTATCTATCTATCTATCTATCTATCTATCTATCTATCTATGTGACGGAATCTTTCAACGCGATTTTCACCCACTTAAAATCATTGGATCGACTTGAAACTTTGTATACTTGTAAAGGACCCGTGACAATACAATAATTTCATATTTTTTTCTTAAAATCCTGGCCAGAATCATCAGAAAATAAAGTGTCATTGTATCTATGTAACAGAACCTTTGAACACGATTTTCACCCACTTAGAAACATTGGATCGACTTGAAGCTTTGTATACTTGTAGAGGACCCGTGACAATACAATAATTTCATATTTATTTTCTAGAACCCTGGCCAGAATCATCAGAAAATAAAAAAAAAAAGTGTCTTTGTATCTATGTAACGGAGTCTTTGAACACGATTTCCACCCACTTAGAAACATTGGATCGACTTGAAACTTTGAAGGGGTACACCCGTAGCGTAGTGGTTAAGGTACTGCGCTACAAGCCGGAAGGTCCAGGGTTCAAGTCCCAGTAGGGTCAGGATTTTTAAACTGACCCAAACATGCTGGCGGCACTATGGCCCTGGGGTCGACTCAGCCTCTAACTGAAATGAGTACCAGACGCTTGTTCTGTGGGTAAAGGCGGCCGTCACGCAGGGCTGACAACCCGGCTGACACCAAGTGCCGATTGTGGAAGCCTTAACTTCCTACTACCCCAAGGGTCTCCTGAGGCCTGTAGTGGGACTACTTTACTTTTACTTTTTTAATTTGCTTAAGGATCTTTTACGAGCCTGAAAATCCTGAGACTCGGGACCCACGGCTTAAATTCTTCCCCGGAGGACTTGCTCCTTGGATTTTTCCGTCCTAAAAAAATCATCGACCCCGGCCGGGTTTGAACCCGCGACCCTCGGGACCACAGGCAAGGGGTGTAACGATTAGACCACCGCGGCCGACTTAGTGTCTATAGATATCCTTTATTTACAATGTCATTATGGGTAGAATTTATGATTCATGCTAACACACTTGTAAATTCTGTTGTTATGGTCCGTGAACATCATATGGCCGTCATATTCATCGCCATATTCCCAATATTTAGTATGAATGAATGACGTGTTTCGTTTTAAAAGTTTTGTCTCGGATGTGCTGATCACCCATTCGGGAACCCTTTTATTTCCTTGTGTGGTTAAAGAAAGTATTGTGTGAACCGAAATTTAAAATCCCTCTACTGATGTGTTCTATCACTGTAAGGCCCGGATAGCATGGGATGTAAACTTACTTAAAATGTGAAAGGTTAAACTATGATGAGAACAAAAAGTATCCTTAAGGATCCCAGGAATTTCATTTGCGAACCGTTTAAATTAAAAAGTACAGTATATGGAAACAACCATGTAAGTCACTTTTTCCTTGAAGAAACTTACTTTTAGATACAAGATAAATTTAAAAATGTACCTGTTGGCAGGCGCCGTCGTCCCCAACTTTGTTAAGGTAATGTAGTTAAAATATTATTTGGAGGCCTTTCGGAAGTTAACTTCCATCATCAGCAGGGTGAATATGTGCTACAAGTTGTTGTATCTAAGACGTTGATGGTCTTTATGTGTCGGTAGTAGCAACTGACTGGTTGTTAACTATCTCACCTCAACGGAATTTGATATGAATTTTATTAGTATTTACTTTTAATTGCACAACTTCCATAATTACTTATCTGTATGCCAAACTTTGTAGGTAATAAACCAATGACTGAAATGTATCTTTTACTGTTTCACACCTGTAAATATTAGTGCTTTCCATGGAGAATCTAATGACCCCTCAAACTACATTTCGACAAAAAAAGTGACATTTCCTGTATTCTTAAATATTATAATTGCTGGGATTAAGCACTAAAAATATCAAAATTGTTTTTTTAGTGCTTAGAATGTTTAAATTCAATTGAGTACGTAGTCTAATAAATTTGTATAGCCCTGTTTTTGAGAAGAGTAATGTGAATGGAGGAGACTGAGAATCGGAAGGATTAAGCACTAAAAATATCAAAATTGTTTGTTTTAGTGCTTAGAATGTTTAAATTCCATTGAGTACATAGTCTAATAAATTTGTATAGCCCTGTTTTTTGAGAAGAGTTATGTGACTGGAGGAGACTGAGAATCTCATGTTTTATGTAGAATTTTATGACGAATTTGAGAAGCAAATCTAGAGAACATTTAAATGGATCTACTTTCCCTCGAGTAATCAGGAGTAAGCCGTAACCATGGCAACCTGATACTATTTTCCCTTTTCTCAACTTTTTTTTTATTAGAGAATTAAAGTGAATTTTATAGGATACTGCGGCTTAACAATTAAATTACACTCAACTCTTAAATCAGCTTATGATATAAGTCGCAGATAGAGTAAATCGAGTCTTTGGTTAATCTTCATTGCTTATCATCATTATTAGTAGGTTGTCTACTCTTTCATTCCAAAACGTTTATGTCTGTGGCGTGTACTTAGTATTGAGTTTTTTTTTCAAAAGTAGTGATTCAAGTGTAGGGTTTCAGTTGACAGTACTTTTCGTGCTTCGGGTTCCGCAGTAGGTGGATAGATGGCGTTGAAGTGATTATATTTTTTTAAGCACCATTTTATTTGACCACTTCACATAGGATCTTCTTTATATGACCTACAAAGAACACTAGTCTTAAGACTGAGCGTATTTGTTATTATTAGAGGCCAGAATTTTATAAAGTATTATCCTATGAAAGAAACTAAGGAACTAGTCCTCCGGGAAAGATTTTATGCCGTGGTTTCAGAGTGTGAAGATTTTCTGTCTCGTAAAAGAAACTCAAGTTTGAATAAAAATACCTCTGAGCAAATTTTAACCGACCTTCATCCTTCCAGTAATACTACTCCATGCGCTACAAGACTAGAAGGGCCTTAGTCTACCGACGTCACGTCCACATTTACCATTTACAGAAATACGCGATAATCCAGCCAGTAAGAAGTGGCACATGATCAACATTTTGAGTCCCCCAGCCCTTCTAGCTGGGTTTCTGAACCTGGAGTAGCATTCTTATTTTACTGAAATTCCTCCCAAACTGGATGGGCATCGATCGCATATTGGCCGAAATTGAAATTTCTGGGGATTCTTTACAACATGTGACGCGAAAAAAATTCAGTTCCAATCATACACCATGCGCATGCGCCAATAAACGCGAAGCGGTTTGCACTATGGTATCACGGTGGCAGCCAGCATTTACACGATACTTCTTCTTCTTCTTCTTCATCCAACCAAGTATGAGGACTATAGGCCTGTTACGATCTCACTGATGAATATTGTATCCAGCGTTTATTTAACTAACTTAAAAGCCAACCTAACGCAATTTAATTACTGTAACCTGTGAAAGAATGCAATGTCCAGAAATAAATAGTAAGTTCCGAAGTATATGTGTACAGTTAATTAGTACATACTCTATGTTGGCTGCACTGGAACAGTCTTTGTTGTTGTATAGAATATTCGATAAAATCAATATGGCTGTCACGTGTTCATGCTACGTATGCGGTTAAATATCATAGAAACATATATTGAAATAATCGTTAGAAAAAATGTAAAAAATCATTGTAAATGGTGGAAAATAGTTTGAAAAATGAAACCCTAAGAATAAAATTTGACAGGAGTTTTTGAAGGAATTAAAAAAGTCGCGTCTCAGGTTGTAAAGAATAACCAAATTTTTTCCTCCATTGGGAATCGAACCAGAGAATGTCCTGTATTTCTGCGTCTAGACGAGATGCCTTAAGACTGCTGACCAAGGCGCGAGTCTAACAAGCGAACTGTCAACCATTGCCTGCCGAAACCTACCTTGAAATTTCTCTCAGAGAAGCGTTGTGATGTACCAATGCCGTGTAAAAAAAATGGAAGCCAGATTCCAGCAATGGGAAATCACTGTGCGAAACAAATGGACGTCTCTGCTTAAATAGAGTGAAGAGGACTGAGACGGGCGCGACGCGGACGGCAGGTTGTGAGGATTATCCAATCCAACAAATAAGTTGTATTACTTCCCTGTAGCTAAAATGAGAGGTTTGCCCCTGGATTTTAATGCCTTGGCGGTAAAAGCGGCAGATATATTTTTAGACACGGCCTTGGCACATCACAACGCTTATCTGGGAGAACTTTCAAGTTAAGCTTCGGCATGCAGTGGTTGACAGTTCCCTTGTAAGAAACAAATAAAATATTTTTCGTATCCCCCCCCCTCCCATCTCTAATAATAAATTTTCTGTCATAAATACAAAAGAAAAACGTATCAATAGCATATCTTAACAATGGTAACCGAGAAATAAAGTAAATAATTTATCTATGTGAAAACAAATGCCAAAGTTTTCTTTTGTTTGAAGTTTGGATGGCGTTAATATACAACACTCGAGTAACTCGACATTTTTCATGACGTTCTTTGTCTCTTCTGTAATTTTTCTCTCTTTTGAAATGGAATTACAAGGTTATTGTGTAGCTCAAGAGACCAGTAACTTTAACAAAGTCTTCTCGTTTTTTTTTCAAGAGCTTATTGAATTTGGTTATACGAGATCTTTGCTATTCGATCTTACTTTTTCATTAGCTTAGAACAAGGAAGATATAAAATGAATGAAACGCTTTATTACGCCATTACATATAGCAACGTAGTAAATTTTAATTTAGTGAAACCATTTTGATGAAATTTTTATTATATATAAGCTTTTTTCTTTTTAATTTATCATTTCATGAACATCATAAAGAACTTCAAAGGTCTGTGCGGGACATTATATCTTGTCCAAGATAATATTTTCTTTAAAACTTAATGAGGTAGCCTGTTAAAAAGTTTTCAAGAAATAATATATCGCCAATGATAAAATTTTGCATGCACTTTGTTTTAAGACATCATAAAGTGTTAAACATATTAAACCTTAACGAGAAAATAGCACAGTGCCATACAAGTTGTATGAAATGTCGATTTGTGAATGATGGATTCATTGCCATAGTACTACCTACGTAAATTGAAATAAAAAAACGAATAACACACATTTTTTTGTTGCAGTATGTGAATAATTATCTGAGAGAAATATATATGTTTATCTTTTCCCAAAAAAAATGCGAGAAATGCTCTAAAATGAAGTCAGAATTTCAGCCAAAGTAACCTAAAATCACCACATTTTCAAAACCTAACATTAGAGATTAAGATAAAATGAAATTGTTGAAATTTACAGAAGACATTGAGGAACATGGAAAAGTTTTACGAAAGGAGATTTTGATGTGAGACTTTTCTCTTTCTTCAAAAATAAAACTGAAAAAAAAGCTATATTTTTAATAGTCTTGAAAATATTTTAAAATACAATTAAAATATATACATTTTTTTTTCAAATGCCCCAGGTTTGTCTCTCGACATTCCTGATTTCTCTCCTGGCATGGCGTATACTTGTAACCCACTTCTGAGGTTGGGGCGCCTGGAAGGCGGGGTTACGTTTCCCCGATGATATGATGGGTGATGATGATAATAATGATGCGCCACGAGAGTCCCTAATCCTAAGCTTAACCTAAGATGAATATGAATGATGATGATTTCGATGGCCATATGATTTCGGGGACCGTTTGGGCCTTAAAGTTTTCCTGACATTTGTCTTACAGGTGAGGAAAAACGCCGATAAAAACCTCACCCAGAAAAACTGTCCCGACCGGGGATCGAACCCGGGCCCGCTGCGTGACAAGGCAGCACGCTACCCCGAGACCACAGCGGTGGACTGACAATCGATTCAGTTGAACCATTTTTTCTTAAGAAACTCTACGTGAATATATATTGAAAGAATAAAAAAAATGTTTTATTTTTGTATTCATATGATCATCATCGTTTTCAAATGGAACCTTTTTGGAAACTATGTTTAATTTTTTTTCTGTCATATGAGAAACTTGACAATGTCAGGGTCTGTGAATATGACTATTTCTTATTCGCCGCCTTCCATTTTCATCCACTGGTCCAAATATCCTCCTAAGGATTTTCCTCTCAAAAACACTGATTTGTTCTTCATTGTTCTTGAAGAGTGTTCAACACTCACTACCGTATGTTAGGTCAGACCTTAATAGATATTTTTGCAACGTCAATTCAGTTTTTGGGAGCCGAAGGGACAATATGTGGCCTCAGGAGTGTGCACCTTGCTGGTGGGTGCGTACTAATAAAACCTGAGAAATGCCATTTATTCCTGCCGAGTCCAATGCACGTCCTCGTCGTGGCTCCTGGTTAATGCTAAGAAGTGCAGGGGCGAAAAAGCGAGTTCCCGACGCTTAAAAATTGGGACATACCAAGTAAGGGAGAAAACCTCAACAGAAAATCATCGACCCCCCAGGATTGCTGGAGGTTTGGGCGTGGGGTTGATATTCCTACCCCGTAAAAACAAATACGTTCAGAAATCCAACATGCCTCGGAATGATGGTCTACAACAACGACGACTAAAGCAAAGGAAAATGGACTTACGAATTGGAACTTGGAATGTTAGAACCCTTTATAATGGGGAATAGACGGGTTGGAAGACCAAAAAAAAAAAAAAAAATCGATTGGAGGGTGGTATTAAGGA
This sequence comes from Diploptera punctata, assembly GCA_030220185.1. Lineage (NCBI taxonomy): Eukaryota > Metazoa > Arthropoda > Insecta > Blattodea > Blaberidae > Diploptera > Diploptera punctata. The sequence continues at coordinate 787,190 of JASPKZ010003868.1, read as the reverse complement.
AGGTGCTGCATACCTACTTAAGTGTTGCAACTGGAGACTTGCTGCGCAAAATAGAAATGATTGGTGGCAGAAGTTAAGGGAGGCCAAAGCTCGAATTTGAGCCAATCAGCCATTGGATGGATGGATGGATGGAATTTAGTTTTTTAATTTACCAAATGTGATTTTAATGTGTTTTTGAGAGCATACTAGCATCTGTTAGCCAAGAAAATTATATTTTTTATTCATTTTTCTATAATATTATTATTACGAGTATTATTATTATATTATTATTATTATTATTATTATTATATTATTATTATTATTATTATTATTATTCTTTACTTGTAGGATTTTCATCCTGTTTATTTCCCAAATCACTCCTCGGAAGAATACATATCGGATGTACAATCCACTGTATATCCATCCCTTGGCTGGTCTTCCTCTTGCTCTTCTCCCGTCCATTCTATCTTATTTAGCGCTTTTTGCAAGCTTGTTGTCTTCCATTCTTTCTATATGATCTTTACAATATTTTCGTCTTTCTACGATAAATTTGGACATGTCTTGAATTTTACACTTGTCTCCAATTTTCCCTGAATAGTTCTTAACATCTTCATTTCACATGTGCTTATTATTTGTTTAGTTTTGTTGTATCAGCCCAAGTTTCTGCTCCATATTTGATAACTGGTTGTACTATCGTTTTATATATGCCGGTATGCGAATTTTGTGTATGCGGATTATTATTATTATTATTATTATTATTATTGATACTTATAATTGCACCCGTCGATCGTGGTGGACTAGTGGCTATGCTCCTTGCCTCTGGTCCCGAGGGTCGCGGGTTCAAACCCGGCCCGGGGTCGATGGATTTTTTTAGGATGGAAAAATCCAGGAGCAAGTTCTCCGGGAGGGACTTTAAGCCTTGGGTCCCGAGTCTGAAGATTTTCAGGCTCGTAAAAGATCCTTAAGCCTGAATGAAAAGACCTCTAAGCAAAATTTACCGAATTTTCCCGTCCTAGTACTACCTTGGTTTCCTAGTTGTCAGTACGAGGCGGAACGCTGACCACGGGCCACTCCTATGACATCTATGCGAAAACAAGCGTAACTAAATTAGTATGGTTCAAATTCTTCCCTGTAGGGGGAGAGCGCCTAAAATCTCTATAAAGGGAAAACATGGGCTTACAAGATACAAGAAGATAATTGCACCCACATATTTAAGTCCCTCAACGATTTGAAAATTGTAGTTTCAAAATTGTATCTTTTTAGTGTTTATAGGTCTTTTGGTGATTTTCGTGAATTTTATCTTATTTTCATTCACTTCTACAGCCAATTTTCCAGCTGCATGAGAGAGAGCATGGTAAGCTTCATCTGCGTTTAAATTGTTGCCCTTTTCACCGATTAATAAATATTCTCTTTTGCCAATCATAATATTTTAAGGCCCCATTTTCTGTACTGTAGATTTAGCTTTATGAACATATATACCGAATCCTCTTATCTGATCACAAGCGAGAAGTTAAACTGAGGAAAAGAAAGAATGAAATGTGAAGTAGGAATTCGGTATTCAATAATTTGGTTTAAAATTAATTATGTGAAGTCTTTTTTTTTTTTTCTATTTCATGTGAATAGTGCCATGCGAAAAAAAGTTATTTGTAATAAATAATAATAAGAGACAAACATAGTCCGTGTGAGGATATGTTTGCATGAAGATATGTGTTGTTAAAAAAGAGAGGTTGCCATGGAAACGTAGACCTCATTCTAATTAAGGTTGATACACGAGTTAAATGTATGTATGTGTGTGTGTTCCTTTGACACGCTCTGCAGTTTTGGAGAGCTAGCAGATCATCAGAGTGTAACACTGTCCCTCTAGAGGCCACGTTATGAAACTCATTAAACTGCCGATACCGAGTAACCCAATTAAAACCTTGGGTCTTCCCCCGAGATATAGCTTGTTGCTACGCAACAACTAATCTCGTATTTTGATATGTGTATAAGCTTCTCCTGGATTGAAATTCGTCTTGGGTGTCAGTGACATTAAATTGGACATGAAAATCCAGCCTGTATCGACGCCAGAGAAGTGCAATAATATCCTAACGGTCCTTCGTGTCCGAGGCGCCTATTTTTCTTTCAGTATGATGATAGAGAAATTCTTGGGATAAAATCGGTCGGAAAGTAGACTAGCCACCATATCTTTAAGAGCATTACGATAACTAACTCACTGGCACTATAGAATCTCTAGGATATTGGTTACGCAGACATAAGCACTCCATACATCCCTATCCTGAACTGTTTTCCAATCATCCGCCGTATAATCTAATTCCCTCATTCACGGTTCATGTTATTCTCCCACCTCATTCTTGGCCTGCCTATTTTTTTTTTTTTTCCTCTGGTGTTCCTACATGAAATTGTCATGTCCTCATGAATGGAAAACATTAGCTCTGGATAGGAGTATATAGAGAACATACCGCACCTTGGGAAGGAGAGGGCCACAAGTGTAAAAATGTCATAAATTATTGAGTTAAGACTACAATCGGTTAGAAAAAATGGTTACAAATTAATTTTTTATGACCACAAGTACGTGCAAGAAAATGGAGACGGATAAAATTGTGTCCGTATCAAATTGTGTATGTACTATACCTTTTTTTAAAACTTTAATTGTTAATAACTCAGAACTAAACTTTATACACTTGTGGCCGTCTTCTTCCTAAGGTGCGGTATGTCCGCGCGGTCATGATCCTATACGCTCGATAGTTCCAATTAGTTAATAATAATAATAATAATAATAATATAATAATAATAATAATAATAATAATAATAATAATAATAATAATAATAATAATAACAATAATAATAATAATAACAACAACAATAATAATAATAACAACAACAATAATAATAACAATAACAACACAAACATAATAACAACAATAACAATAACAACAATAATAATAACAACAACAACAATAATAATAATATAATCGTTACATATATTGTAGGGTCTACGAGTTGCACGCCTTTATTTTCTATTTGACCCGCGATACATGGACATTGTGGCGTTCCCGTTCTCAAAAGTTAGCTTTCTGTCTTCTTTAAATCTACCTCTGCTGTCAGTAACCGTATTTTTATGGTGTATGCTTTTTCCTCTTTTTCTAGTCACCATCTCAACTTCATTTCTGAGGAGATAAAGTAGGTTTATAAAATGTGGAATGTTACAAAAAAAAGTTAAATTTGAAGTGAAGTGTGTGGAATTAGAGAGATTTATTGCTTCTGTTTGCTGTATTATGTCTGTGAGCGATTGTTGGATAGGATCAGTGCTGGCAAAACACTTGCAATTCCCTCCCACGAAAAAAAAAGTGTTTATTCTGGCCGTGTGCAGCTTTAATTGTGACAACTTGCAGACGCAAAATCTGTGGGAAACAATAAAAAGCTGAATGCTGTACAGCAATTACCAGAGATAATCTACATAGCGCTAATAGAATTAAAGGTAAACTTCCTTAACAACAGTTTTAAATTGACGGAAATTGAAACTTTTCATCTCATATATGATAACGAAGAACATATCTAGTTACAGTTACCATTATTTCTTGCAATTTGCAAAGCAATCTAATTTTTATATTGACTATTTAACTCGTGTCCCAAATGGGAGTCAATGACCAATCACGTTTCAATGAATTTTGTTTTACAACCAATGATAGTCGTGTTTCACCTCGCTCTTTATCGATTTATCTTTATCGGCCCCTGCTTTTGTAATATAGAAAGCTTATCCTTTTTTAATATTCTGAACAGGCCAGAGCATTATTTTCTCCATCAAATACATTGAATACCGGTATAGCAAATAATGAACAAATTCCTTGATTTTACTGAGTTGTTTACTACAAAAATAAATGAACAACCTATAATGTTGATTGTAATATACAGTTTGATGTGTTTCATTATTTCTCCACTAGGGTGCTTTCTTACAATATTGCGATCCTATTTGGCAATAAATAATATGATCAACTTGCAGTGAATGTACATAACCTCACATTCTGATTTGTTTTCAATAATCGCCGTTTACATTGAATATGTAAGTATTCTAAAATACCGGTAACTATATTTAAACAATGGTTTTGAGTAAAAGCTTAATTTTATTCATTAAATAGTTTAACAAATGCCACTCTTGATTTCCAAATCCTCTAAATAAATTCACTCAAGACATTACTTATGAAAAATGATACGGTCAAACTGGGATCTAAATGCATATTACGTACGTTAAGATCTTAATTTTGTTTAAAGACTATGGTCTAGTGGTTGTCGGCCGCGGTGTACTAGTGGTTATGTTCCTTGCCTCTGGTCCCGTGGGTCGCGGGTTCGAACATGGCCGGGGTCGATTTTTTTAGGATGGAATAATCCAAGGAACAACTCCTCTGGGATTTTCAGGCTCTTAAAAGATCCGGAAGCCTGAATAAAGGGGCCTCTAAGCAACATTTACCGACCTTCTTCATCCTAATAATACCTCAGCTGCCTACTAAATGTCTCATTGGGTCGGTATGTTGACCGCATACCATTCATGACATCTTTACGGAAATAAGCCTAACTAAATTAACTTGGTCTATAGTCCAGTACTGAGTCTTCGGCTCTGACGTCTTCACGACGGTATTGCCGATATGGATATTCAGTGGGAGGGGCCGCTTTATGTATGCTGTTAGCAGAAATACAGATGACAACATCTCAGCAATTTCAAACCTTACTATTTTATAGCTGGCTTAACTTGGCAGAGAGAGATATGGAGATACAAGGGTAGATCGTTGACCACTTTAGTCCAGATACAAAAGAAAGAACCCACCCTGTTGTCAAATTTCCTCTTCCCCTTCCCCTATTAACATCTGGTGAGGAAACACCGACAATACTGGTGCGAGTGAGAGAGGCGAGTACAGATGTCTCATTCTACAAATGTCTCGTAAAGTTAAACCAGAGAGACTATAGCGCGCTATAGCGGCGTCAAGAGCAGCGATTGGTTGTGGCAGACGTACACTCGCACTTCAACTATTTCCTTATTGGCATTAGAGGGCGAGTTTCTCTTTTTACCCCTTGTACAACCTAAACGTCAGAGCCGGAGTTCCAACGGCTGGACTTTGTAACTCGTAACAAAGGAGAGGCTAAGAACCAACATTAGGTAGTTACGCCATTGTAGATGTAGATGGTCTAGTGCTAACCTTAGGTTTCAGATATATACCGTGTCCCATTCAAACCTCCCACATTTTAATTAATCATAACTCTCAAAGTATGCGGAATTATGAAATGAGGTTGGTATTAAAAGTAAGAGAAACTCAAAGAATTTTTGTTTTCATTGTTGCACTATTTCATCGGACGCATGTTGGACAATAATGACATATAACCACGTTCGCCAAACATCACTCCACTGGACTTCTTCCTCTGGGTTATATAAAAGACTGTGTGTTTGCGACTCCAGCACAAGATCTTCATGATTTATGAACCCGCATCATTGACCCAATTGCAACAGTACCAATGGACATGTAGGACAGAACGTGATACGAAATCGAATACAGACTTGATATTGTTCGTGCTACTAATGGTGCACATATAGAGGTGTTTTAGTGTGTGACAATGAACATTCTTGAGTTTCTGTTTCGTTAATACCGGCCTCATTTCATAATTCCGCATACTTTGTTAGTTATGATTAATTAAAATGTGGGAGGTTTGAATGGGACACTGTATTTGAAGCACTCGGCCATAAAACATGGTAACTAACAAAATGAAAACTTTTGGGAAATATTTAAATTTTGATGATAATATTAAGTTGCCTACATTGTGTCTATTCAGAAATACATTTTTATTAGCTGTTTCTCAAATATTTTTTCTCTGGAAATAAGACTTAATGATAGAGGAGGGTGCACGCAGTTAATCATTTATATTGCGTTTATGTTTTACCACACACCTCAACTCATAGTTGATAAATTAAAAGTTCCAAATTTATTTTGTTCACTCCTATACTAATATTGACCTAATTTAATTATGTTTTTAGGGAAGCAAGTTGAATTTACCAGAGAGGCCTTGGTATTCATTGACAACGGCATGTAATTGTTCAATTTAATTCCCTAGAGAAGAAAAGTAATTTGCTAAATTAATAATATAACATTTTTACCTTAATTGATATTTTTCATATGTGGGCTATTTTTCAACTTTGCTGGTAATGGAAAATGAACCGCAGCATTCGCCGCTTCCTCTACATCACTTATTAATCATATCTGTAATTAATATGAAGTCTGAAACGGTTATTTAAAATGTCTACCATTAATTCAGAAAACAATAAACAATTGCAGTTGTTTTATCAACATTCCCTTGCTATCAAACAATTGAACTCTTCAAACCAATATATAAATTCACACGACATATAAAAATTAAACATAATTATTAGTATAGGAGTGAACCAAATTATACACGCAATTCGGGAAGTACATTAATAGCCTCGAACTTATTTGCTAGCCTTCGTTAAAGCTCGGGCTCAAACACGTCTCGACTAGTAATGTACTACTTACTTCTCTTGTTGCGTACATAACTATCCTTTACAACTGTTAAATGTGGAAGGGACTGTCATAGTATGTTACAATGCGAGGTTGGGAAGAGTTTTTTTTAATATCCGAGATTCTGTAAAACACTTCACAAACGTGCGTTGTACATTATTTTTTTGCACGATGGTGTTTTCAAAATAATAAATAATAGTAAAATAATGACATCTTTGTTGGAAATATTTGCGTTCATTATAAATGAGTAACGTTAACAGTGTGGTCAATGTTTATACGGTAAATGCCGAACATAATTTAGTTGAGATTACAGCAGGCCGTGACACCAATCAGTCATAAAATGGCGCAAGTACAAATTTATTGTTTCATATTGTTTCAAATAAAGTTCAGTTCATGTAAAATGCAGTGATTTGTTTCGTATAATTTATAGTAATTCTACCTTTCGGATATATTTTTGTATATACATTTACGTAGTATACATAAAGGGCAGTGGTTTTACTTCCCGCACGATGTAGGTAATATGTAATATTACAGTATAGTTATTTAGGTTGGCAACCCCGAAATTTATTAAATTGAACTTTCAATCAAGGTCGCCATTGCTGTAAGTACGACAGAACGCACTATCATGCAGTAAACTTGGTAAGCACAGTACATACTACAAACCTTGTTCTACAATCTACGTACTTGAAAACGGGTTAAAAGGTAAAGCTATCTTTCTTACTTTTTTTTTACGAGTAACTTGGATCTGACTTGTTTGCGCTCATAATCCGAGCCTTCATCTTCATCTCAACAAGAGCTGTTGTCAGAACTATTACAAACATTTAAAAGAAGATATAACTTCATCTGCACCAGTATAAACTGGGTCATGTTTGTTACATTATTTTACCTCCAAACAGCTGTCACCTACCATAACTTAATAAAATCACTGACAGTATTGAACCCGTAGGTTCATGACCGTGCGGACATAAGCTCTCCATAGATCACTATCCTGAACTAATGTTTTCCAATCATTCCCTGTATAATCTGCCTCCCTCAAATCATAGTTAATGCTATTCTCCCACCCCATTGTTGTTCTACAATCTGGGTGTTTTCCCTCTGGTTTTCCTACAAGAAGCTTCGTTGCATGTCCTTCATTCCCCATTCGTGCCACATGTCCTGCCCATTGCTATCTACAAGACTTGGGAACTGTTCTTATTATATCTGGCTTTGTATAAAGACCATGCATTATTAAACATCATATGATAACGTGAAAGGCTATCAAATAAGCATTCTAATTCTTCATGGAACTCATCCTTGATCTTGTCATGTTTATCTTCTGTGGGAGCATGCACATTTACGATTACAATATATGTCGTTTACCCTTTAGAATTACGTATGATATCCTATCACAGACAAACTTAATATCTCGGATAGCGGACAGGATCCTTCTTCGGACTAAAAACCCGTTCCTAATCCAGGTCTTTCTGCACCCCCGTAGTGTAATGCAAAGCTTCCTGATTCCTGACTACCTTCTCCTGGCCATCTAACTTCCTGTAAAGCGACTATATTCAAGGGTGATTTATCTAATTCCCGCGTCAATACCTCTAGCACCCCGCTATTGTATAAAGTCCCAACATTCCACGTTCCTATGAACATGTCCCTGTGTTTGAGCCTTTGGCATGGGTTTTCTGAAGTAGTCCCTGCTCGGAGAACCGAATGGGGGACTAGTTGACCTCCGGAAAATTTACCCCAGTTGAACCCATGTCCGCATTTCTTGACGGTTTGTATTTTTACAGTGAAATATCGTCACTCTTTTCGACCAAGGTACTTTTTTCGTCTGGCTTATCACGTTCGACAGTCCGGTATGGGTAACCCTATCGGCAGCAATGCTACATAGCTCTCGGGATCATTTAAGCACGCAAGCTACTCCACCATGACATGGTAAATATCCTTGGAGGGACCATAACTTAATATCAACATCATTCTTTAAAAAAATCTTACAGATATTTTTAACAACCTATGAACTCAGCTTCAAGAATCCAATGTTATCAAAAAACTTCAATTCACAAAAATGTCAATTATCAGTTTTACGATCGAGTGCCTCATTTTACTGTGTTGCAGTTATTAACATATGTAGGTATCCTATCATCTGCTGAAGACGGAACAAGTTCTGGAAGACCTTCAAATTTTATTGGATTTTATTTTTGTTGAGGACGATTGACTTCTCAGGTACAAGTCTACTCCTTTTCAACTATATATACAGACGGCGAAGTTGAGGTTCCCCAGACAAGTTAAAGGGTGTAAAAAAACTTGATAGCATTAAAAATGCAACCTTTATCAGATAAAGTCACGAATTATAGACAAAAGAGGATTGATCACATGAGTGTATTAGTATGGGAGTGATACCCATTGTTAGCTAGAAATTATCAAACAAAAGGAAGACGTGATGTCGGAAGACCATCTTCAGCCAAACTCCAATAAAATAAGCAGAATGTCAAACAGTAAGTTTATTCAGGAACCGGAGTTGGAACACAAAATAAAAGAAAACCCTCCAATATAGTTTTGATTAAAGAAGAAGAAAAATCATTAAACCGAGGTTTAAAAACTTACATTAATTTTTTTTTTCAATTATGTGAAGAGTGGCCCGTATTTTGTTTCTTTTATCCGAGGCTTGATCCTTGGGACTGCGAGCAATGTATAAGATACACCTTGAAGTGGGTTGCTAGCCCGTTTTCATGGTGGGTTTATTATTCGGGGTTTCCTCCCTAGGCCGATTGCCTTCACCCAGTTCCAGAGCTCAGCATGCGCCATTTTATTAAGAGTTGTCTCTCCTAGATGGGTTGTCTTGCAGGACTAACTAACTTTTATAAGATTCACGACTAACGAACCCCATCCGCCCGTTGACTGAAGATGAAGGCGAAACGACCTTTAAAACCGGTATCGTGAAAACACGGAATTTTACATGGTGAGATATAAAAATATTTTCTCCAACTCATTATAAATTGAGAAATACATCATAGTGTTATTTTCCACTTTAGTGTTGATGAAAAACTAGCATTCTCTGGTTATGGTTGAAAATTAAGTGTATCAATCTTCTTCTTCTTGCAAGGATTGAACATTTTTAGTTCGCTCCGGCTCCAAGTATTATAGCAGCTGTGGTTGAATGCAGGCTTTTACGGCCGGTAATCATAATGTTGAGTGATTCCGGGTTATGTGGCCGTGGTCCATAGTTGGTGTTGATACCAGACGTTTTCGCCCTCAACTACGGAGGGCATCTTCAGTGGCGAGTGCTTCTAGGCGTGTTTCCTGGTCGGAAGATCTACTTAGAGTGAGCGCTGTGGACGTTGTATTAGTGGTGGTGAAGGGTGAGTGGGCGTGGCTCTTGCTGATTGGCTAATGGTCGTCTCCTTGTTGTCCCTAGTGTTAATGCATTTATTTTCTAGTGTATGATACCAGGCCTTAGCCAGTTTGATACCTTCCTCTTTTCTGTTGATATTTTCCCTTATGCTTGTATATTTCTATATCCTCTCGGTATAATCTAGGGAAATAGTAGGAAGTTGGTGGCTAAAACTTGTGTATCGTCGAATAGAATCTGGTGTCGCATTCATAATGGCATGTTCTGCTACAAGCTGATTGTATCCATTTCTCCTTTACTCCTCCTTCCTTTATAAATATCGGCTGGTAAAATGTTGATATTATTATCATTATTTAAAGTTTTAAGCGCTTGTCTCTCCTTCCTTCGTTAAATTGCTTTTTTTCCGGTGGTTGGGCGCGACGGAGTATTCTGTCAAGCTTCATAACGAATTTCATCAGTTGTTTGCAAGGGGAGATTCTTGATGCTTGCCTCGATGTTAGAGATAATATCCTCTACTGGTATTGATGTGGGTGTGATGGCGTAGTTGCCTCCTTTTGATAGTACAGATATACGACCGTACTGAACGTGCTCTACTACTCAAGAACGCATCCAACAAACACGTAAGGATGTTAGTTCAACCAACGACGCAGAACTCTTTACCACTTCCACATAACAATCAGTAACAGCATTCCTTTACCATGATTGGAACAAGATCGACAGCATTACATACAACTCAAGTGAAGCAACCATGTTAAAGTCTACTAGAACGCAGATGAAGAAATTCGACTTTCTAAAAATGCAATCGCGACCCTTACAGACAATCAGTCGGTCTACACCACATACCGTAACAAACCTGTCATCACGCACGCTGGTCAACTGAAGAAACATCTGTAACTATCAAAAGGAGGCAACTACGCCATCCACACCCACATCAATACCAGTAGAGGATATTATCTCTAACATCGGAGGCAAGCATCAAGAATCTCCCCTTTGCAAACAACTGATGAAATTCGTTATGAAGCTTGCAAGAATCTCCGGTCGCGCCAACCAACCACCGAAAAGCAATTTAACTAAGAGATAGCTAGAGACTAGCGCTAAAAACTTTAAATAATGATAATATCACCATTTTACACAGCCGATGAAAGAAAACTCTACAGTTGTTATGAATACACACGAATACAAAGAGAAAATAATAGAGATTCCTGACACCAGATGCCATATAAACCTATCAAGCGAGACCCGCATCATCAGGTATTCTTCGAAAAACCAACCACAAGCTTATCAAGCAATCGTCCTTGGCCAGAAGAAAGTTAAGAAGAAATTACGCGTATCCGAAGCTCAACCTCCAAGACCTATGGTCTTTTCCAAAAATAACACAAGAACAACATTCCAGTGCTTCTGGCCAATTGTCAGTGCCATCGGTTCCCCGACCTACTTACTGGCAAAGCATCTCACAGGATTTTCTGAAACAACTCCTTGGAAAAAACGGACAGCTACATCAGAGACTCGACACATTTCATTGAGAGACTACTGAATATAAACGTAACATCTCAAGATATATCTGGTTAGCTTCGATGTGGTTTCTCTCTTTCACCATGGTGCCGGTAAATGAGACCATGGACTACATTAGACAGATTTTCACAGAAAGAAATATCCAATTTATTCAGGCATGTTTACTAACTTACTACTTACTTCCAATGGAACAACAGCTACTATGAACAGAACCGACGGAGTAAGCCATGGGCAGTCCTCTAAGCCCAGTAGTAGCGAATTTTTTTCATGGAGAAATTCGAAGAAGAAGCACTAAAAACAGCTCCCAAGTCTCCAGAACATTGGTTTCGCTATGTTGATGACACATTCGTAGTATGTGAGACATGGCAGTGAAGAATTGGAACGTTTTTCCTTCAACACCTTAACAGCAGACACAACAAAATACAGTCCACAATGGAAAAAAAGAAGATAATGGAATGACTTCCTTTCCTGATGTCAAATAATGACTGGCAATGGGAAAATTCAACAGTAACATTTGTTTACAGAAACCTACACACACAGACCGATATCTGCACAAAGAGACTCTAACCACCATCCAAGACAAAAGCGAGGTGTCATTAAGGACACTGTTCGACAGAGCGACTAAGTTATGCCAACCACCAACACCTTAAACAGAAACAACACCATCTGTTCAATTGTTTCCAGAAAAATGGCTACACATCCCAGGAAATAAGACACAACCATACATCCACGAAAAACAGACACGTCAGAATGGAATAACACAGACCCTCAACCAGCATAGCCTACTTACCATATGTACAAAGAGTCACAGATTCGTATCGCGGAAAACTCCTACGAAAATGCAACATAAAAACAGTTTACAGACCTACAAGAAAAATAGAAGACTGCCTTCGCTCAGCTAAGGATCCTCGGCCACCTCTCTCCCCTTGCGGCGTATATCGACTTCCTTGTTCGTTTGTGGTAAATCATAATATAGGGGACCACGAAAGAAGTATAGCCACCCTTTTATCAGAACATAAAAGAAACTGCAGACAAGGAGAAATGGATAAATCAGCTTGTAGCAGAACATGCCATTATGATGGACACCAGATTCTATTCGACGATACACAAGTTTTAGCCACAACTAACTTCCTACTATTTCCCTAGATTATACCGAGAGGCCTATAGAAATATACAAGCATAAGGGAAATATCAACAGAAAAGAGGAAGGTATCAAACTGGCTAAGGCCTGGTATCATACACTAGAAAATAAATGCATTAACACTAGGGACAACAAGGAGGACGACCATTAGCCAATCAGCAAGAGCCACGCCCACTCACCCTTTCACCCACCACTAATAACAACGTCCACAGCGCTCAACTCTAAGTAGATCTTCCGACCAGGAAACACGCCTAGAAGCACTCGCCACTGAAGATGCCCTCCGCAGTTGAGGGCGAAACGTCTGGTATCAACACCAACTATGGACCACGGCCACATAACCCTGAATCAACTCAACATTATTATAGCTGCTTGTGTCCATCTCTTTCGTGGGCGGCGTCCCCGATCCCTTTTTTTCCCTCCTCTTGATTGATAACGAGTAGTTCAGACTTTTCCTAGGCAATCTGTTTGGTATCCATTCTGCCAGACATGTTCATAACCATTTTCTCCTATACTCTCTATTATTTTATCTGTCGAACCTGAATATGTGTAGTTTCTTTAAGGATATCCTCACTTCGTTTTTTTAATCAATTAAAGTATATCCTGCCACAAATTGTAAATATTTAATTTCTATGCTCTCTTTCTATTTCTTTCAATTGATCATGTTATTCCGAGTCCACATTTCTGAGCCATACAATATTAACAAGGTACAGCCAATACTTTTTTATTAAATTTGTATCTTTTCTCTCTTACTTTTTCTTTCCCAGTGTTCTTTTATGGGCCCACATAAATATTGAATATTTTGGTAAATTTATTATTTATGTCTTTTTCTCTATTACAACCTAAAGATATACCTAGATCATTGAAATCTTTTACTTGTTCGAAGCGTTTTTGTCATTTCGTAACTATTTTTGTTCTTTCCATGTCCTTTGCCACACGTGGGCATTAAATTTATGTTGTTGAAGAAATTTTCTAGATTGTAGTCCCTAAGCTTGTTCAATATTATTTTACTTTAAAATGTGCTCTTTGTAAACTAATACATACCTTATGTATGGAAGGTTCTTTACCCCTTAATTTTCGATCATAACCACACAGGTGATAGCTTTTATTAAATGTACTGAAGCTCTCATGGTTGGACTTCCTATCGACAGTCTGGAAATATCATTTGGGCCCCTTGTTGGCCGTGGGGGCTGAGGGTTAAAAATCCAAGGTTTTCGCTAAAGACTGCGTTGGGGATTTTTAAGTCTCATGACTACAGCTACAAGCCCGGATGATATGTCCAGATTATAGTACTACTAACTCACTGGTACTATCGAACTCGTAGATTCATGGCCTTGCGGACATAAGCTCTCCATACATCCCTATCCTGAGTTAATATTTTCCAACCATCCCCTGTATAATAAACTTCCCTCAAATCATGGATAATGTTACGCCTCGACCCGCCTAACTACTAAGGCGCTTTCACTATGTTTTTCCTACAAGGAGTTGGGCATACCCCATTTATTTCACATATCCTGCCCCTCGTAGTCTATGATACTTAATTGTTATTATATCCGGTTTCCCATAAAGATCATGTAGCTTACCGTTTAGTAGTATTCTCCATTCACCTGTATGTTTATGTATCTTTGTTTTTATTTGTCCAACATTTTTTCTAAGTACTTTATTCTCAAATGGGGGGCACGCCGTAGCGTATAGTGGTTGAGGCACTGCGCTACAAGCCGGAAGGTCGAGGGTTCGAGTTCCGGTGGGGTTAGGATTTTTAAAACTGACCCAAACCTTCTGGCGGCACCATGGCCCTGGGGTCGACTCAGCCTCTAACGGAAATGAGTACCAGACGCTTATTCTGGTGGTGAAGGTGGCCATCACGCAGGGCTGACAACCCAGCTGACATCAAGTGCCGATTGTCCGAAAAAGTGGGACCGTTAACCTGTAGTGGAATCCATTTACCTTCACCTTTTTTACTTTATTCTGAAATACTCTAAACTTTTCTCCTCCTTAAAGTAAAAACCCGTTTCACATCCTTATAATATAACTGATACAACAGGGAGAATAACGGATTTTATATATTTTCGGTTTAACTTGAGTCACTGTAATACATAATAGCATGTATTTTCCAGAGTTGAACCTATGTTTAATTTGTTTGTGCACCTCATTTCTGTTTGTAATTGGACATCATGCATCAGCCGGCTATGCGCCATTACGTAAATTTCGAGAAAATACGTTTAAAGTTTAAGTCAAATCATCACTATTTATTGTAGCACCAAAACTAACAATACTGCATACTACAAGTTATTACCTTGTTTGACAGTTAAGAATTAACAATCTAAGAGCGGGAACATTTGGAGCTTAGCTGCATGATACAAAATTTAGATTAGCATTTATGAAGATCTGGTTTCATAGTCATTTGTAGACTCTCTTATAGGACTGATGGCGTTTATATTTTTCTTTAATAATATGTCTATACTTGAATATTAGGAGCTAAAAGTGTGCGTACACTTACTTCATGAGCCAGTGCAAAAGATGACAGACATCAAAATCCGATTTTTAAAAATTACGCTTAGCCGGTTGATGCATAACATCGTTCAATTGTTCGTAGGAATTTGAATTCAGCCACTTCAGATTGCAGTAGGCTACTAGCTATGTTTATGTCCGCAGTATATCCCAGTACCACTTGTGAAAAAGCTTGTATACCTTGATCGCTAATTTGTCAATGGTTACGTCGTGTTACACAAACAGACTACACGAAAGGGTGAAAATTGAGTGTTGGTTTGAAATGATTGATAAACGTGATCGTTAAAAAGGTGTGAAAGTTTATGAAACAGCTTGTAGTCCTCTAATGACGATATGCATAATTCACAGTATCATAAACCGGAGCGCTCGCTGCGATATTTTGTGTCGATATATCAACCCAGAGTGCATTTATCTTAACCTGTACTCAATTAATTATGCATTTGTCATATCTATTTTCAACCGTATCTCATATTACAGGTGGCCATATTATATTACATACTTCCAACAAGTGTATGATCGGTATACATTATTTTTAACTATTAAAATAACTTCAGAATGTAAACGTATATACTCTCTTCTTATGGTTGCACCGACATTTGACTCTCTTCAGGGGAGCTAATTCTTGCAATAATTGATGAGTAATATTATTTTAAATTGAATAAAATATATTGTCCCGCGCCGTAGCCGAGCGGTTAAGGTAGGAAGCCTTGGCGCAGAGCTACGGGACTTGCGCTGGTTCGAGTTTCCATGGGGGAAGAAATTTTCTCATGATATTTCGGCCAGTATGGGACCGGTGCCCACCCAGCATCGTGAGGCAATTGGGTAGCTACAATAAGTAGCGGCTCCAGGTTGAGGAACCAGCTATAACGGCTGGGGGACTCGACATGCTAACCACTGTCACCCCTACACTGGCTGTTGATCTCTACCCCTCTGTGATTGACACATGTGGATGTGAAGGGCCAGCAGCCGGCTGGTAAAAGGGCAACCGCTGAAAAGTGGAAAGACCCTCAGTCCAATCGGAAATAAATATATTTCTTTATTAAATCATTTTATTGTTCACAAATAAGTTTTGATATTGAAGATGAAACTTTTATAGCTGTTTCAATTATTAAATACGATGACGATCAATATAGTGCATTAGCAATAAAGTTGCTATATATCAATATTTTATATTTAATTGTATTATAAAATTCACAAAAGATTCTCTTTAAATATTACTAAATATATTCACGTAGATTTTCACGGCCGGAGTTGCTATGATGATCTTGAGGATGCCAGACGCAGTCTTTGGCGAAACGTCGTGGAACTACAAGCCTCACGACACAACCTACAGCCCGAAAATCTTCATCAAGATCATCATTACTAAAATTTGTTTATTACTTTAATAATAAAACATTTACTTATTATATTCCGTTATTTTATTTTTATATATAAACTTGATATATTATATTTACGTTATTACGTGCATCAAACTTTCTTTTTCGCTGTGTATAATTAAACTATTATACTTAATATATCTGTCAACTTTTATAAAGAAAGCACTTAATGACGTCAATCATTCATCATATTTTTTTAGTCATCTCTCTTTTTCTGTTGTTGCGAATTATCGCATTATACTACCCGATGATATTTGTTGTCAAGTTTTGATTGGCTACCTAATTAAGAAAGAACACGATTCGCTCGCCTCCTTGCTCAATTCTCCAATCATATGTTATGTCCGGCCGATTCAAGCTCACATTATTGAAACATTCTTTTGTCATAATCATTTGTCAGCAAATTTCAATACATATTGTTTATTACAATAATAGGTATGACGTAATGATTTTATTCTTCCCATCAGTGTCATAAAAATATTTATCACGTTTTATCATTATTCAATAAATAATTGTTAACTTGGATTTATTTATGTCACATTTTAAATTAAAATTAAATAAAAAATCCCAAATTATTATTAAAATCAGGGTAATTTTCCCGGTTATAAGAATAACATAAATTAAACAGCTGAGCTTCTTTCGGATGGACTAAAAAGTAAGTAATCCGACTGCAGGCCTTAGGAGACCCGTGGGGTTGTAGACAGTCATCATCAGGTTGTCAGTCCTATATGACAGCCGACTTTACCCCCAGAACAAGTCCTGGTATTAATTTCCGTTAGAGGCTAGAGAGTTGAACAGACAGGTGAATGGAGAAAACTTCACAACAGTGAACTACATGGTTGCTATAGGAAGCCATATATAATAACAGTTAAGTTCCCTAGACTCTGACGGCAGGACATGTGGTACGAATGCAGAATGAAAGACGTGCATGGAAGCTTCTTGTAGGATAACCAGAGGGAAAACACACAGTTGGTAGAGCAAGAATGAGGTGGGAGAATAACATTAACCTTGATTTGAGGGAAGTAAATTATACAAGGGATGATTTGAAAAACATTGTCCCCGGTCGGGACAGTTTTCGGGTGAGGTTTTTATTGGGGTTTCTTCTCACCTGTAAGACAGTTTTCAGAAACTTAAGGCCCGTAAAGGTTTTCCAAACATCATCTGGGCATCACAATAATCATTATCATGTTTGCCGTGTTTACTATGAATGTGCGTGTGTGGATGCTGTGTTGTCTCGAAGGAGACTCTTGACATTGGGCGCTTCATGTTCTTGTGTGGTCAAAATATTAGGCCCTATGTATGTATCCATAGTTAAAAATCTCTCTCCCGACAGGTAGCATTAGTGTAAGGCCCAGGTGGCGTGTGGCACATAAAAGCACGTATAAGATGAGAGGTCAAACTGAGTTAATGGAATGGAATATACCAAATTATTAAATATACAGAGTGGAAAAGTTCTTAGGAATTTTTTTTGGACCAAAGAGAGATGAACAGACAGGTGAATGGAGAAGACCACTGACAGTGAACTACATGGTCTTTATAGGAAACCAGATATAATAAGAACAGTTAAGCTCGTAGACTGCAACGGGCAGGACATGTGGCACGAATGGGGAATTAAAGAGATGCATGGAAACTTTTTGTAGGAATACCAGAGGGGAAACGTGCAGTTGGTAGTCCAAGAATGAGGTGGGAGAATATATTTATCGATGATTTGGAGGGAATGGTTGGAAAACAGCTCAGCATAGGGATGTATTGGGGAGCTTTTGTCCGCGCAGCAATGAACGTACGGGTTCGATAATGCCAGTGAGTTCATTAGTTTAGGAAGTAATACCCCATTTTGATTATTGTGATACTTTTTTTACTGATCTAAATACTGTTCTTACCCAAAGACTTCAACGTGTTCATAATTCTTGCATGCGTTTTATTTGTGGTATACGCAGATTTGATCACGTTACACCATCCATGGAACAATTGTCCTGGCTTCGTCTACAAGATCGTAGAACCACCCATTCCTTATGCCTTCTCTATAAAATATTACACACATCATTACCTTATTATGTATCACACCGTTTCACTAGACTCTCTGATACACATAAATTAGATACCCGATCCCTTGAGCACAGTGTCCTTTATATCCCTCCTCATCATACTACCTATTATTTGAAATCTCTTACAATTTCTCTTGCTAGAACATGGAATTCCCTTCAATCCTATGTCAGAGATTGACAAACTTTACCATCTTTCAGAAACAAATTGAAAATGAAATTACTAACAGAAACAAATCACTAATATACTTTTTAAAAATTAATAATTTGTTTTTTCATTATTTAATAAAAACGGTTTTAAGATTTGTTAATATATTTACCTAATGCCTTGTATAATAAGCGATAGATTAATTCATTATAGTTTATTACTTTCTTGTATTTTTTTCTTTTCTTTCTTTTTATGTATAGTAGATTCGAGCTGTTATTCCTTCTGTATTCATTCTATCATTAATTTAATTTTAATTGTATTTGTATTATTAGATATTATTTGTATTATTATTCAATTTGACATATAATAATTGTTTAGTATGACTATTATTGTAATTTTTTGTATTTATATGTAACATATATTTGTCCTGGTGAGTGGAAGAGAAGGCCACATGGTCTTAACTCCACCAGGCTCAATAAATCTATTCTATTCTAATATATCCTTTAAAACTCGAGGGCGCGACAGGTCTAGAATGCCCTTGTTCTACCAGTCAGCTGCTGGCTTTCACATCCACATGTGTTGCTCACATAGGTAAACAATGATCCAGCCAGTGTAGGGGTGACATGTGGTCAGCATACAGAGTCCCCCAGCCGTTATAGCTGGTTTTTTCAACCTGGAGCCGCTACTTATTGTAGCCACCCAAATTCATTCCGATGCTGGGTGGCACCGGTCCGCCGTAGAGACCCGAACCAGCGCAAGTCCCATAGCTTTGCGCCAAGGCATATTGCCTTAACCACTCGGCTGCGGCGCGGGACTTTGGTCCATGATAATTGATAAGATGGGTTCTGATAGATTAGAAAGAAAGATTAAGAATTAATCAACTAATCACCAACTGCTACCCACTTATCTTGGCCCAAATGGCACGCCAGATGCCTGTCAGATTACTCTGTAATAATATCACTGAAGACAATGGTGTATTGTATAAAGACACTCTGCCAACATAGTTCAACCTATGAAAGTTTGCTATAGAGTTCTGCTCCACCCTGCAAGTATCATATTTCACAATTGAAATGGTTATATATGAGCTTTCGTCTGCATGAGGAAATATCACATGATATTTCCACGCTGTGAGTTTATTTGCCGACAGTTTTAAATCAATAGCCGCGTAAAAACCATGAACTCACCGAGTTCATAATCAAAATTCAAATTACCCTGCATAGTTCTCTCTTTCTCTCGTTACGTTTATTAAAGTTGTTCATCTTTAGTAATAGTAATAGTAATAATAATAATAATAATAATAATAATAATAATAATAATAATAATTAATAATAATAATAATAAGAAATAGATAGATAGATAGATAGATCATCGTTTGATTAATGTCTTTGACCTTGTCCGATTCCTAAGAGCCAATTTTGTCGAGCCATCCAATCTCCTGGTTGTAGATGTTTTCTCCTTCATGTATAAATATATTCCCTGACTCCAGGAGGTTCTAGGTCTTCCTCTGTTTCGCATTCCCTCAGGTTTCCATTCCAAAACACATTTTGGTAATAATATAAGTAGTAAAAATAAAATTAATATATGGCATACAATTGTTAGAAGCATAATTACTTATGGAGCAGAACTTTGGCCATTAACAGCAAAAACAAATAAGTATCTTTTGGCAACGAAAATGAAGTTTATACGAAGGGCAGCAAGAATTTCAAGAAGAGAAAAAAAATAGAAACTTAGTTATAAGGGAGAAAATGAAGATTGAAGACACTGTTTTAGATTATATTAAAACTCAGCAATTAAGATGGTACGGATATGTCCAGCGAATGGACGAGGATTGGCTACCAAAAACAAATATATATACACACACAATAAAAATAAATAGTAATATTTTCAAATAATTAGTTCGTTTTTCTTAAGAGTGGACAGACATATAATATATAAAGCATTGTAACAATTAAAAACAACCTCAGCGGGAATCGAACCTGTGACCTCTAGCATACGAAGCAAGGCACTGAGCTAAGCGTTCGTTGGTTTGCTGTGTATAAAAAGAATGGTCTTCATTGGAGGAAGGAGAACGTATTGTAGCTCTACTGTGCCATTATGTTACTTGTGTGAATCGCGAGTTAAAAAAAAAAACTTGAAATGTTTCTAGATCAAGAATCCGCTCATTTTTTTTCTAAGTGTACCTTGTATGCAGTCTCCTGACTACTGAAATGATTAAACATTGTAGCCTTTCGGGATCAATCCCATCCTCAGCAATGAATAACTTTCAGTTCTGGTCCAAATATACATCAAATTGACGTGCGACCGGAATAATAATATGTTCCCCTTCATTCAGTGAATAGCATTATTTTATACACAGCAAGCCAACGAACGCTTAGCTCAGTGCCTTATGACTTTCTTCGTATGTAGGGATCACAGGTTCGATTCCCTATGAGGTTATTTTTTTATTGATACAATGTTTTCTATTTTATTCTGTCTGTCCACTCTTAAAAATAACTAATTATTTGGAAAGATTGCTATTTATTATTATTATTATTATTATTATTATATTATTATTATTATTATTATTATTATTATCCATCTTGTATGGGTTATTATTAGGCTGGACTTGACCTATATAAACTAAATATTTTAATTGAAGGGTGAAACATTATCCTCACTAATACGTAATAAATAAACACACAAACATATGAAGCTATTTCATCTTTTATTACATAAATGTATAGCATTATTATTAAAATGTGGTATTGCACACATAATTAAATTTATACCTGTAGCTAAATAGTGTTAATAACATTAACAATGATATGAGAGTAGAGTATACGGGTATGATTAGAAAACATTAGCTTAGGATAGGGATGTATGGAGAGCTTATGTCCGCGCGGCCATGGACCTTCGGGTTCGATTGTGCCAGTTAGTTAGTTAAATAGTGTTACAGAGTTTACGAAGGCAGGGATATTACTTAAATAGTGTAAAGTGGCTGGAATTAAGTATTATGGGATGTATTTTGCAGGAATACAAAAAAAAAGTCATTGTCGAGGGATTTGAACCCTGGCTCTCATTTTTTTCGTAATTGGTTTAACGATCTACGCTACTCGAACGTAGGATACTCGTCGTCTAAATCCTAGTTGTCTTATTTACTTTTTACACTATGCACGAGAGTTGAGCTGTATTTGAAATGTCGCAGTTGTATTATTACGTAATAGTGTATACGTCGAACTCTCGTAAATGTCTCCTGCACTGCTCTTTAGCTATTTAAGACCATTAAAACCAAATACAGCATATTTCAAGCATTTAAACAATGCGTTACCTCATGAACCACAGCTTTAGCTCTTCGATCATGCGCAGTGGGTCATAAGACAGTTTTGCGTTTTGAAGCCGCTCATTCTCTCTCTCTCTCTCTCTTTTTTTTTTTTTTTGCTAAGTGTACATCGTTTGAAAACATTCATGGCGCAACTCTTGAGGGTGGAAAGTTAAAGTTTTGAAGAGCGATTCACACCAGTAAGTTGTTACGTGTGCTGTCTCCTTCGAGGTCAAATCGAGCCGCGTAAGTCTTACTTCATGCATATTCGTTTCGTTCGCTAAAGTAGAGCAGTCGATAAGATACTCTCTTGCGATGGCGCGGGCCCAGGTTCGATCCTGGATGTGGGGAAATAAATTAATTAAAGGAAACCGCTCATAAATAGAAAATTAATAACGATTGTAACATCTCATTACTTTGTCTACAAAACACAAGACATAACAAAGACATAACAAGGCTATTTATTTCCACTACTAATGCTAAACGCGTCTGATTAATTTAAATTAAGTCAAGTTAATATCTAATTTCATTATACAAATAAGTCCTGGAGTATTGCATCGCTTCTTACAGGCAGTTTCTAGCAGGGATGATTGTGGTCTAGTGGAGGGAACTTCTGTTTCCCATGCATGAGGTCGCTACCATGCTAATTTTTTTCTCTCTCGTTAAATTAATTTTGTTTGTTTATTTTATTTGTTTTGCTGTGCTTTATTTACAGCATTTACCGCACTACTCAATTACGCGAAATTATTTTTCATTGCACACACACACACACACACACACACACACACACACACACACACACACACACACACACACACACACACACACACACACACACACACACACACAACGAAATAGAACGGATTTTAGTTTCTCAAATAGTTGTATACTTGTGAACCAGTAGCATGACCTCTGATCGTGCGCAGTGGCTTCGTTCTGGGACTTCAAAATTATCTGTGCGCCATCAATTATTTCAAAGGCTGTACATAATTATATATATATATATATATATATATATATAGTTATACAATGAAAGGACATTTTCACACCTTCTTTCTATTTCTGTGATTTGTAAGTTGGTCACCTAGGCAGTGTAGCGAACTTAACGTGACATAGTGTAGCCTTCCGTATGACGGCAGCTTAATTCAGAAATACAGAGTAGAAGACGACGAAAGAGAAGAACTGAACAAGGACAAAACATGTGTAGTATTTACTTGCCTCCAGCTACACGACTAATAAGAAGAGGAAATTAAGATAGAGTAAGATGAAGAAAAGAACGAGGAAGAGGTTGTAGTGACGGAATGAAGATATAATTGGCCGGAAGGAGGGGCTCAAAAGATTACAACCGAGGATAGAGAAGAATTTGCTGGCACCTGCGGGCAAAAAATACTCCTTGGAATGAGGGTGCATTCAAACCAAAACATCTCTTTCTTCATTATTGTATGCGTTTTATAATAAGAACTTTTCCCAACGTCAACCGAACTCTGCTACTCCAATAACAAATCCATAACTAACATGTGATTAATAATAATAATGATAATAATAATAATTTAGGGTCAATAATTACAAACAGGAATGAAGTACACAAAGAAATTAAGCATATGCTCATTTCTGGAAATGCATGCTATTATGCTGTCCCAACTTCTCTCAAAAATATTCATCATCATCATAGTACATTCACGAATTTAGGCCATTTGTTGACCTGTTTCGGCCTCAAGAGAAACACCATCCAAGAAGTCTTTTGAGTGGACGTCCTGGTCTTCTTCTTCCTGCAGGTTGATATCTTAACATTAGTTTGGGTATTCTGTGATCTTCCATTCGATGAACATGTTGTATCCATCTTGACTTATAATCAGAAATTTTGTTTTCTAAAGATTCCATATGTAATTCTTCTAAGATGTCTTCATTTTTTTTGTGATCTAGTAGTGTGTATCCTGTAGTCCTCCGAAGATATCTCATTTCAGCAGATCTAAGTCTCTGTATATCCTTCTGTTTCAATGTCCATACTTCGCTACCATACAAAAGAGTTGGAAGAGCCAGTGTCAAAAATATTAAACTGAAAATATATAAAACCGTTATTCTCCCAGTTATATGGATGCGAAATATGGACTCTTATTTTAAGGAAGGAGAAAATATTACAAGCATTTCAGAATAAAGTTCTCAGGAAAAATTTTGGGCCAAAGAGAGATGAACAGACAGGTGAATGGAGAAGTCTACTTAACATTAAACTACATAATCTTTATGTGAAACCAGGTATAATAATAACTAGAGCAAGGCATTTAATGATCTATAATTTGGTAAAAAATTCAAAATAAAAAATGCATTTATGACCTAAAAAATTACAAAAAAGACCTACAAAATGAAATGAACAACTAAAGTAAATAATTACCAATAAAAATGCTATTTATTACATTAAATAGATTATTCAGGGGATGACTGGAAAACATTAGCTCAGGATATGGGTATATGGAGAGCTTATGTCCGCCCGGCTGTGAACCTACGGGTTCGATAGAACCAGTGAGTTAGTTTATTATGCATTTACTAGGTAATAACTTTGGTTATATACCGGTTTGTTGTCCAACATTCTTAAATGAACTGGCATCAGAAATTGAGTTTCTCCAATTTAACAAAAGAAATATATATATTCCGTAAACCAGCAAAATCGGAACATAAATTCGACTTGTTGAGGAATTCGGTTAGTTTACGCAGTTCCTGCGTGACGGACTTTTACATTTTATTTTCATTTTCATTTTGAGAATTTTCCTCATCATCGAGGGTTTTCTCCAACCAATCTCAATAATTAAGATGAGTTTTAAAAATACATAAATGACTACGGACTTATAGACTATCGGTTTGCAAGAAACATTCACAAAGTTCTCTTAATTAAAGTTCTCCATCGGTCTCTGTCCTTTGTGTCTTCATCTGTTACAAAAAAATTTCCTCATTGAATTTTTAATATTATTCTTCCAGGTTGTTCTTGGTCTTCCTTTTCTGCTCCTTCTTTCAAATTTCCATGCATAGACAGCCTGTGATAGTCTTCCATTCTGCATTCTTCTTATGTGTCCATACCATTTTAGCCTTCTGTGTTCAATCTCATCCATTATACTTCTTTCAGCATTGATCCATTTTCTAATTTCTGTATTTCTATTGTTTTCCAGTCGAGATTTTCTGGCAGCTATTCTCCAAAATGTAATTTTATGGAAATATAATTATTTGCTTTTGTTGGGTTTTAACAGTTAAATATTCGTGCAATTTTATAACAGTATAAATATATTATATATATTTTTTGCACGATAGTGCGTTCTGTTGTACTTACAGGAATGGCGACCATGATAGAAAGTTCAATTTCCTAAATTTCGGGGTTGCCAACTTAAAAATAACTAAATATCTATACTGTAATAATACAAATTACTTAACTAGGGCGGGAAGTAAAACCACTGCCCTTTATGTATACTACGTACAGCATATATATATATATATATATATATATATATATATATATATATATATCCAAAAAGGTAGTGTTAATGTACATTATACGATACAAATCACTGCATTTTAAATGAACTGAACTTTATTTGAAACAATACGAAACAATAAATTCGTATTTGCCGCTATTTTACGCCTAATGAATGTCACGGCCTGCTGTAGTCTCAATTAAATTATTTTCGGCATTCAGCGTGTATACATTGGCCAGACTGTTAACATCAGTCAGTTGTTTATAATGAACACAAATATTTCCAACAAAAATATTATTTTACTATTATTTATTATTTTGAAAACGCCATCGTGCAAAAAATAATGTACAGCACACGTTTGTGAAATGTTTTACAAAATATCTGAAATTAAAAACCGAGCGATAGCGAGATTTTATACATTTCCTCACTTCTGTAAAAACCACTTCCCAACATCGCATGGTAATATAGGCGAACTATTAAAGCTGTTTTGAAATATATTTGCACGATAGATTTGGAGATGTTACGAGTATTAAGAACTTTTCTTGCCTACAATAGTGCATAAAATGGTAGCTTTAGCTATAAATAGCGTTTGAAATTGCCAATTTAATGGACCATGTTGAAATATTGTCCATAGTAAAAGTTGTTTGATTTGAAAGGTTTTTAACGTGGTAAGAGAATGGAAATGGTAGAGTAGGAATTCTTTTGTTTTTTTTCTTCCCCCGAGTGGATTGTTGAAAGTGATTGAGAGACACTAGAGTTAGCTATTGTCTTTTTCAAGGAGGCTTTGGAAAAGTTTAATTACTTTGGGAAATTAACTTTTAATTCTTTTCACAACTGTTTTTTAATTAAACAATTAAATTTTTAACGATTCAAAGAGGTCAAAGACTCGCTCTTTCAATATCAGTGATGCTGTTTTCATGATACATTTAAAACTATTGACTGAAATAAAGAATTCAGTGTTTCAAGATGCTATTTGAAGTAATATATCAAATTAGTTAATTTCTCTCTCTCGTTAAATCTCTCCTATGCGAACTTCACAACACAACCCTTCGAAGAGGATTTTTAGCTCTGAATTTAGTTGATATTTACAATTTTCAAAAAAGATCGGTGTGTGCGGTTTAAATAAACTATTGTATCTTATCTGATTATTAGCAATTTAAGGATTGCTTAAATTGTTTGGTATATAGGCCTTACTGTGATGAAACAAACTTGGAGGTTGCTAGAGTCAATTTTTAATATGGATTTCAGACAAATCTCTATTTCTAATGGTAGGATTTCGCTGTTTCTTATAATAACCACTTAAGTTTATTTTAATAGCTTACATCGACTTTCTTTGTGAAACATTGAACATTGTCACCGCTTGAGCGATTTATAAATTTTCTTATCAGGAGAACTTCTACACCAAATATTTTAGAGCATAATTGATAGCTGCTAAACACCCACCGTGCCTGAAAAATTTTATGTACAAATTTTCATTAATTCGATTGAGCAGTTTAGAAGCATATAAGTCACAAACATACGCGGGCTGAAGTTTTGTATACACGTGTTCCGAAAGTATTCGTTCAAATTAATACAGGAGGTAGACAACATCAAAACAAATATATTTGAGATAAGGAGCATATGGTCTCAGAAGTCAACTTGAAATGTTAGGGAAGATTTATACAGAATATAGTTCAACATGCTAATTACAGCAGTATCATCACAGGAATTGCTCGAATGCACGACCATTAGCCAGTATGTACGTAGTACATCGTCTGACAGTTGGTTGTGTTCATTCGAAGATTTTTGGCATGTCCGCAATAGTCCAAGCAGCAACGGCAATTCTAGCGACGAGGTTTTCTTCTGTTTACACAGCGGGTTTTCATATACCAGCTGCTTCATATGCCCCCTGAAGAAATAATTATTTTCCTATGTTGTGGCGATGTTTTGAAGCAGCTAACTCTCTTCATGCCCTATGTTGTAGTACATTTTGAAGGATTGGTATCCCAAAAAGAATTGCTGGTTCAGGTTGGGTTTAATTTTCGGTAGAGCTGGAATCTCTTCTCAAGGTCGGAAGTTGGTACACTGGATAGGAAAACACTTTTAAAATCACTGAAAACTCTTTCTTGTAGAAATAATTGTAAATTTATTTACTATTTAATTTCCCAGCAGATCAAGTAAATATAGGTGGTATTATTCTTCACTGTCAATTACAATTAAATTATTTTCTTTCTTGAATCAATTATTATTCTTGTATTAAATATTACATTTTATCTTATTGCTTCTATGTTTGTTGAAAGGTGTATGCAGAATGATAAGTGTAATTCTTTTATAATTTTAAAGAACATTATTACATCACATGATGTTATGTTTAAATTCTATTGCTTAATATAATGTTTAAATTTGATTTGTTAAATCAAAAAGTTCATCATCATCATAGTACATTCACGAATTTAGGCCATTTGTTGACCTGTTTTGGCCTCAAGAGAAACACCATCGAGAAGTATTTTGAGTGGACGTCCTGGTCTTCTTCTTCCTGCAGGTTGATATCTTAACATTAGTTTGGGTATTCTGTGATCTTCCATTCGATGAACATGTTGTATCCATCTTGACTTATAATCAGAAATTTTGTTTTCTAAAGATTCCATGTGTAAATTCTTCTAAGATGTCTTCATTTTTCTTGTGATCTAGTAGTGTGTATCCTGCAGTCCTCCGAAGATATCTCATTTCAGCAGATCTAAGTCTCTGTATATCCTTCTGTTTCAACGTCCATACTTCGCTACCATACAAAAGAGTTGGAAGAGCCAGTGTTATATACACTTTCAGTCTTGAATGGTTTTGGACTAACTGTGGCTTGAAGATAGAATTTATTAACCCTAAAATTCTTAAAAATTTAGATATTTTTGCATTTACATCCTTTTCTTCTTCATATGAGATATTGCATCCTAGATATGTAAAATTATTCATCTGCTCCAAAATTTTATTGTCCAGCACAATTTTACTTCTGACAGGATCTACACCTTGAAATGCCATAATTTTTGTTTTTTCTGTGGATATCTTTAATCCATATTCTTCTGTAATTTTGTTAAGTTCATACAGACCTTTCTGTAGATTATCTTCGGTATTTGCTATTATTATTTGGTCATCTGCAAACAATAGGGTGTTTAATTTTCTATTTTCTGATATTCTTATTCCAAATTTATATGTTTTGTTCCAGCAACATATTACTTCATTGATATAAATCGCAAAAGAGTGTTGGGGATAGGGGGCAGCCTTGTCTCACACCACGATTTATAATTCCTTCTTCACAAAATCTGTTATTTAATTTAATCTTTATGGTGTTGTCTTTGTAAATATTTTGTATGTTCTGCCGAAGTAAATTTGGTATATTTCTGTCTTCCAATATATTTAAGAGTTTTGATCTCTTGACTGTGTCGAATGCTTTTTCAAAATCTATGAAAGCAAAATGTGTTTCTAAGTTGAATTCTCTTCTTTTTTCTTTTAGGTTGTAAGGGGTAGTGACGTGTGTATAACCTCTCCTACCTAATTCTCATCCTCACCTTCTCGTGGTACAACCCGTTTTCACAAACGAGGCTCTGAGGACCGAGTCACGGCGGTATAACCGTTCCATCAGGTACTGAGTAAATGCGGTATCCTAATGTCTGTCCAGAGACTAAAAGGTAGCAGCCCTACCACTGGACTACTTAGCGTCAGGCCAGTAACCTGTCCTAAGGAACTTCAAAACTACTTTCAAGTCTCAACACGAAAAAAGCCAGAAGGAATTGAAATCAAAAAGTTAATTGTTTTGACATCCAATCAGAGTTTAGTATACTTTTATTTAAAAATATGTAGTTAAGCAGGTGTTCTTGTTACAGTTATAACAGACAGCTTTATAATTCTGACAACAATGACTTAAAACAATTTTAAAAGCATTATTTAGAAAGACTGTTATGTAATATTATGTTATGTATTATGTTAAATTGTTACCGAGACATTTTTATTCAACAATGAATTATTTAGATGTTTTTCTTTATTTAATTTATATTTAAATATTAAAAGAATTTTAAAGTATAGAATTATTAACTTTAACTTCCATACTTATGATATTAAAATCCTGCTTTACTCGTGAGGTCAAGTGATCTGGGTGGTCAGACCACACAGGACCACCTCGACCGACACAACAGCTTACGTCAGCACCATTAACAAAATTGTTCTCTAATATTACAATTTAACATCTGAGACCATATGTTCCTTGTCGAAATATATTTGTTTTGATGTTGTCTTCATCGTGTATTAATTTGAACTAATAGATTCGGAACACACTGTATAAATATTTTTTTGTTATATTTTCTAACATTTCGACGGAATTTTACGATGCACTTTATTAGTAGACTATTGAAACTACTATTTAATTAATATATTTGTCTATTTCCCTCGATCATGTAGTGGATTAATCATGATTTATATAACTTTTCCTTGTGGTGTGTTGTGGAATGCGTTTATCACTTCTTGTACTTTACTCTGTGATGTTGCACATGTGAAAAAATACGTTTCAAGTTTTAGCAGCTGGTGTTTCTGCCTATTAGGTAAATGCTCGAGCTTCAAAAAGTAATATGGAGCATTTTACGGCCTTTACATCGCCCTAATATTCTTGGGTTACGACCGCTGTAATGTCTTTCTTCTCTCTAAGAATCTATTGTTGCCAATCTTGCGTCATCTGCTTCCCTCGTAAACACTTGAATTGCATTGTTGCGACCATGGCTTGTTTTTTTATTAATGAGATAAAATGCTGTTTTCATTATATTTTTGCCAACTGTTGATTTATATAAGATGCACTATCTCCTTCGCTATTTAGTTTTTCTGTATGTAATCAAATCATTGGTGGACAGAAACTGCGTTCAACTTTATTTTGTTTGTTTTCATTTTTTAATTATTAAATTTTTTTTTCTCGAAGTTTAGTTGAGGATAGGGATAATCATCTCCGAAACAAATCCGGATGAGAGAATAATACTTTATGAAGTGAGGTGTAAAGTTTTCCATTTATATTTGTATTCTGTTGATACTCGTATTTACTTTAAAGTGTCATTTCCCATAAATAATAAATAAATATTAATCTTTCTTTGTTTGTCCTTTATACACTTCTAAACTGCTAGACCGATTTCCATAAAAAGTTGTACATATAGGATTTCAGATACGGCGAGTGTTTAGCCGCTATCTATTATACTCTAAACCATTAGGTGTAAGATTTCACCTGAAACAAAAACTTAAAAATTGCTCTAGCGGTCGCAATTTTCAATGTTCGGCAACGAAACTCAACATATGCTTTGAAAATAAATATTAATAATAATAATAATAATAATAATAATAAAATTTTATTATTAATTATTACTTACTTACTACTTACTTACTTACTTACTTACTCACTGGCACTATCGAACCCGTAGGTTCATGGCCGCGCGGACATAAGCTCTCCATACATCCCTATCCTGAGCCAATGCTTTCCAATCATTCCCTGTATAATCTACTTCCCTCAAATCATAGTTAATGTTGTTCTCCCATCTCATTCTTGGTCTACCAACTGGGCGTTTTCCCTCAGGCTTTCCTACGAAAAGCTTCCATGCAAGTCTTTCATTCCCCATTCGTGCAACATGTCCTGCCCATCGCAGTCTACGAAACTTAACTGTTCTTATTATATCTAGCTTCCTATAAAGACCATGTACTTCATTGGTATGTAGTCTTCTCCATTCACCTGTCTGTTCATCTCTCTTTGGTCCAAACATTTTCCTAAGTACTTTATTCTCAAATACTTGTAATCTCCTTTCCTCCCTTAAAGTAAGAGTCCATGTTTCGCATCCATATAGTATAACTGGTAGAATAATAGTTTTATATATTTTCAGTTTAACGTTTTTTGAAAGGAGTTGGGACATCAAGAGTCTCTGCAATGCATAATAGCACGCATTTCCAGAATTGAGCCTATGTGCATCTCATTCCTATTTGTGATTATTGTTCCTAGGTATTTGAATTCAGCCACTTCCTCAAAATTTCCCTCATTTGTCATTATCTGTCCATTTCCATTATATAATTATTTCTACGTGTGACCATATATTTAGTTTTATTGATATTTACTTCTAGTCCTAATTTCTTAGTGTTAATCAATAGCGTGTGCGTGTTGGCCTTTAGAATCTCCTCGCTATCGGCCAGTAGTACTACATCATCAGCATAAACTAACAGCTTATTAATACCATTCAGTTGTAAGCCTTCCTCATTCTCTAAAGATTTAATGTCATGCTCTAGTACAAAATTAAATAGTAGAGGAGATAGTGCATCTCCTTGCTTCAACCCATTCTGGATTTCAAAAGTGTCCGAAAACTGTTTGTCTACACGCACCCTACTCTTTGAGCCATTTAGACACATTCGTATAAGTCTAACTAACTTTTTAGGAATTCCGAACTCCAGCAGGATACTATATAACTTCTCCCCTCTTAATTGAATCATATGCTTTTTTGAAGTCTACATGTAGTTGATGTACAGTACCATTATATTCCCATTTCTTTTCTAAAATCTGTCTTATATTAAAAATCTGATCTATTGTAGACCTGTTTCTTCTAAATGCACATTGATGATCTCCTAGAATGTCATCAATATAGGGAGTAAGTCTGCTTACTAATATATTTGTTAGAATTTTGTACGAAGTTGAAAGTAATGAGATGCCCCTGTAGTTGTTGCAATCAGTTTTATCTCCTTTCTTATAAATTGGTACGATAATTGATTCCTTCCATTCATCTGGAAGAGCTTCTTTTTCCCAAATCATACTAAGCAACCAGCGTATCTTGTCCATCAATTTTTCTCCCCCTGATTTTATCAGTTCTGCTGGGATCTCATCCGAACCTGATGCTTTATACATCTTCAATTTTTCAATCGCCATTTCAACCTTTAATGCACTTGGCTCTGCGACTAGCATTTCTGCTGTCTGTAACTTATCCTCCTCAATGTCCTGTTCTGTATGTACATTTAATAGCTGATTAAAGTAACTTTTCCATCTATTTAATATACTCCTAGAATCTGCAATCATATCCCCATTTTCATTCCGAATTATGTTTGTTCTAGCCTGAAACCCTTTCTTCTCTATACTAATTCCCTGATATAATTCTCTAATGTTCCTATTTTTTGCATTCATTTCAAGATCATTAATCTTCTCTCTCAAATATTCCCTCTTTTTACTCTTTAGTAACTTGGTGGTTTCCCATCTAACACTATCCAATTGCTCTAAATTTACGTCATTTCGCTCGTGTAACCATTTCAATGTTGCTAGCTTTCTTTTCTTTACAATGTTGGCACATTCCTCATCAAACCATTTCTTGTTTTGCCTCTGTTTTAAACAACGAATGCTTTCTGATGCTGACAATTTAATAGTATCTCTTATAGCCTCCCATTCTTTATTTATATTAGTTTCTTCTTCGTTTGCCACATTGTCATCTGAAGATTCCAGTACTTCAAATCTATTAGCAATTTTGATTTGGTATTCTTGCCGCATTTCATCATCTTTCAAGTTTTGTAATTCATATTTTACAGAATCATCTTTAGCGTTTGTTCCTCTCATAAGCGATAGCCGTTGTCTGATTTTCACTCTGACCAGATGATGATCCGAATTGCAGTCTGTCCCTCTAACTGATCTAACATCAATGATGCTACTGTGCCAGTGTTTTATTATTATTATTATTATTATTATTATTATTATTATTATTATTATTATTATTATTATCCAAAAATATAAACGATGGCGTAATGTTAGAAATGGGAGTATACTTGAAATGTGAAAATAAAAATTGATTCTAGTAATCGCCATAGTTTGGTTTTTCTCATTGTATACTTTTGTACGTATAAATTTTGAGGTACTGTGAGTGCGTTTAGCCGCTATTATGTGTAGGAGTTAACTCTGAAAATTTTAAAATCACTCTCTAACAAATTTTTGATGAATCACAACAAAAATCAGCGAATACTATCAAAATAAACCGAGGTAATTATTACCCAAAAATCAGCGAAATCCGACTATTATAAAGTGGGGGTTTATCTGAAACCCAAAATTATAAATTGACTAGCAACCACTATGTTTTGTTCGTTGGCGAATGCATACTATACAATTCTGATTAATCCTTACAATTGGCAATGAGATCATATAATTTACTTATTCAACCAAAAATAATAATATATCTGTGTGTCATCTATACTCATACTATTCTTTAAAATATTTTACACTTTAATTAAATACGTTTTGTCTGTTCATATCTTATTTCTTACAGTTGTTTTTGTCGCAACATATGTTTCACAGTCTTGCTTAGAAGCAGATAACGCGTGTTTTAAGTAGTCCTATTAACCAAACCTCTTAATGTTTTTTTACTTTCTAATTGTATTTTAAATTTTTCACACTTTCGGGGCGTACCTCCAGCCACTATGGGCAGGACTATCCAGAAAATATATGAACATACTTCAACAGAACATTTATTTCTTCCAAACTACAAAAGATCTAATAAACACAAATCGCAATGTTCGTGGAAAGGGAAAAGTTCAAATTTCATCACTATTTTTTATGCATATCAATATGAGCGCCATGTGTTACACGACATAATCAAAAGGGTGGCTCATGTCTTTCCAGCACACGCGAATCCGCTGGTCTCTAGCTAACGAATTCACAGCTTCACTACATTTGATGTCGTAAGATTCTTCAGAGTGTGAGAGGCATAGGGGGGATAAGAGTGACACGGTCTTTTACTTAGCCCCACAGATAAAAAATTCCTTCAACGGGGTTAGGTGCTGGCGACCTGGGAGGCCATCTACGATGAAGTTGATTTTCTGTTTCTTCCTCTCTCTTCGCAATCGCAACAGTGCCAATGCGACTCGTGATCATCAACTTCAAGAATAACTGCCGTGATTGGTCCTTTAAAAAAAAAAACTTTTTCTCTTTCTAGGAACGTTGGAGATTGTGTTTATATTTTATGTAGGCTTTGACGAAATAAATGTTTGAAGTCTGTTCCTTCTTTGCTGAATATCTCTGTAGGCATTAATCAAATTATAGGTTATTCTATTTTTTTTCCCCTCTTGAGGCAACTCTATATTGTGTAGCACTATGCCTATTATTATTATAGTATTATTGATTATTATTATTATTACTACTATTATTATTGATTAATTCAACATGTAGATAGATTCATAATTGTTATTATATGTAGAATTTAAAGCGTAACATAAGTAAGCTGACTTCTGCGGACCTTAGATTTGCCATGTCAAATTGTTCCTAATTGAGTATCATTCTCCAATACCTGTTTGTTTTTTGCACGGTTCTTGACAGAATCCTCCTGTATGATATATGAAGTATTAAGAGAATAAGTTGGACAATACAGGTCGTTATTAAGTGCATTCCATGGAATCATGGAGATATTCAGCAGATAGCTTGAGGGTCATATGCGCGCAGTATTTAAACTGACACTTCTCCCCTCCCTCCACAGACTCCCCTTCCCCACGAAGTTTTAATTGAACTCTGATTATATTCTGCCTTCTTGTTTATTGCTCTGGCTTGCCTTTGTTTTCTATTGTCAGTAACTATGGAAACCTACATCAAAACATGGAACAATTGAAGGAGAGACAAAAGCTTGGAAAATAGGAAAATGAAAGTCATGTTTACGTGCAACATTATTATAATATCCCAAGGGCTGTGATACAGTTTTATAAAATTGTTTTAATAAGAGATTCAGAATCATAAAAAAAGGCAATGCTCATGGAAGAGATTTAGTGAATATTAATGTATCGATGTTTTTTTAAAATGTAGTTGTCTTATTTCTCTTGTTATATTCCAGCGGGACTAATTAACTCACTGGCATCTTACTTTCTGTAGCCAGCGCGGACATAAGCTTTTCACACTGCAGTTCTTTTCCCCTGGTTTTCCTATAAGCAATACTCCTCTACAATCGAACATCTCACTATTCCGCATCCTTCCATTGTTGGCAACTGCGCCTACTCTGGAATTCTCCTATTCTCTTGTATCAAGGACTGCGCCACTCTAAGAAAAGTTTTTCATTAAAAAAAAAGTAAAAGAGAGCACACTAAATATGTCCTTACGACGATAATAGTATATAACCATGTCTTAGGATATATATTTTTATTCTTTTATTTTTGCACTTTATTTGCGAAGCCAATTATTTAATGAAATTATAGGTTACTATTATTTTTTTATGTTTTTCATTATCTATATATGTATTGTTTGGCCTATGCTTTTTTATGTATTTTAATTAAGTTCTAGATAATTCATAATTGTTAATATTTATTATTACCTATTATTATTATTTTATTATTATGATTATCCATATCACAAGCCAGAAGGTCGAGGGTTCGAGTCCCGGTGGGGTCATGATTTTAAAAAACTGGCGGGTCCTAAACGCTTCTAGATGGCACCTTGATCCCTGAGGTCGACTCAGCCTCTGACGGATAATGAGTAGTCCATACGCTTGTTCTGGGGTTAAAGGCGGTCCGTCACGGCGGGGCTGACAACTCCGCGGATGACATTAAGTAGGCGCGATTGTCTAGGAAAATGTGGAAGCCTTAACCTCCTACTATCGACCAAGGGCCCCTTCCTAAGGCCTGTAATGGGATCAGCTTTACCGTATATTTTATTATTATTATTATTATTATTATTAATTGATTATTATTATTAATTATTCATTATTATTAGGATGGAAAGAGCAGACACATTGGGAGCCGGAACAGCTTAGTAAAATTAGCCTAAAGACCG
This sequence comes from Diploptera punctata, assembly GCA_030220185.1. Lineage (NCBI taxonomy): Eukaryota > Metazoa > Arthropoda > Insecta > Blattodea > Blaberidae > Diploptera > Diploptera punctata. The sequence goes on along the minus strand of JASPKZ010003868.1, from coordinate 751,117 downwards.
TGAGGAAGATTATTATTATTATTATTATTATATTAATCACGTTATTATTATTATTATTATTAGTATTATTATTAATTAGTATTATATTAATTATTATTATTAATTATTATAAACCTACCTACAGCAGTGCAGGCTTTGTCTCTAGTTTTCCTACAAGAAGTTTCCTTTTCTCATCTTGCATTCTCGATTCGGCGTGGGTCAGCATACACGTCATGCCCATCCAGTCTCGAGACTTAACTGTTATTACATCTGGTCCGGCTCTAAATACGTTCGTTGAAGATTTGTAAAAAATTAAATACTTTTTTAAAATATGGTAAGGGAAGAAAATCTTGAGATATTCCCTTGTAGATTTTTATCGTAAACAAGAACAAAGGATGTGTATATAATTTGTTTTTAAAGGCAGAACTGTATCACATGGTGGTTCTTTTATGGATCGCTGGCATCGATAAATCATAGCCTGGCTTAAACTACACAGCCATTACCAAATCTAGTAAAGAAATATTGGTGTATCGGTTATTTGGTGGAAGCAATATAAAGTTATATATCATTTATTATAGTGTAGACCTACACATGTTATGGGCATCGCCTCTCAATTGATTATTTCGCTCAGTGCACAATCACAAATTTGCTTTGGGCTTCTATCGAACCTAATCTAACGTAAAACGCTTCTCCAGGACTGTCAAGTAGTCAGTGGTGTCACACCACAAAATCATTGAGACGAAGATTTAAAAGAAATCTTTACATGTATGAAAATAAACTTATTCTATGTTGCACATAGTTGCATATACTCTTGACATTCACAAATGTTCTCTCCACTGGCAACTATTCCTACTTCAAACGATATCCAGTTCATATCCCGATTCCTGGCAGATCACATCAATCATCATCATTCATCATGAACAAATCCGTTTAACATCTATGTGGCCTGTGACGTTCATTCTCGGCTCTTCTGATTTAGGTTTTTCCCATTGTTAAGTCCACTGGTGGGTTAACAGACTCATCCGCAGAGCTAAAGACTATGTGGCGAGGGCTGGCTATCGTTATAGCTATCTATCCAGTATGTTAACAAAATGTATGGAATTTCTTTCGATATTTGATTGAATGGTTAGAAACCGCGCAGTGACTCGGTCGCGCGCATTACCTCGTTAATAGCAGGGTTTACCACGTGCATGTGAGGTTGGGTAATTAGGTGAGGAGATTTTTATAGAATGCATATTCACTACCTCTTGTACATCATCTCGAATACTCGGTTCTTCTAAATCGCATTTCAGTCACTATTATTTTTCGCGCCATACGTATATGCTCGTAACGATGCTTTATCGTAAACTATTTTGTAAGGCATTTCTACATTACTCATTCATCACTCTCTATAAACTAAGTAATTTCAACTGGCCATATATTTTATAAAATGCTATTCAATTATAAAATCAGTATCTGATGTGTTGGTCGTTCTCAACAACAACAGACTTCTGTTAAAAAACATCGTCAAACTATTGAACATTGTAGATGTTTCTGAAAACAAATGTTGCCATCACCAGGCAGTTAAAATAGGACTAAATGGATGTTTTCAGAGTGTAAAAATCCCGAGGATGACTTCTATGTGGAGGAAGTTCAAGCAGTGGGTCTTCATGTCATAGATTTATGGCTCTATGAAAATAATTCGGACATTCTGAATTCGGAAACCGCTGTTCAGAAAATATGAACCTTTCACCATTGAACCTGGATTATCCATGAGCGCGTAAAGCGTAAAGATCTCCCTATATCCCGGAACCTGAAAGAATATTTTCCATTTGAGAATGAAGTTAATGGATAAAAATTTGACTGCATAAGACGATGAAAAAAAGATAGGTGAATGTGAGAATATTATACTAACAGATGAGGCTGCATGATCTTTATTGGCTACTAGAGTCTTAGTAGAGAACAGTCCAATCTTATAGCACTACAATGGGCAGGGCATGTGCACGATTGGAGAATGAGAGGAGCATGGAATCGCTCTGTAGCAATGACAGAGAGATAGCGGGCCCAGCATGTAGAGACTAATAATGAGGTGGGGCGAAAATTACATTAACCATGTTTTTAGGGAGGTAAATTATACAGGAGGTGATTGATAAACATTAGTTTAGGATAGGATATGTTTGGAGTCCTTATGTCTGTCGGGCGGCCATCTAGCTCTAGGAGTTCGATAATGCCAGTGAGTTATTTAGTTATATTAATGGTCTTGAATTGTTAAATACTGCAGAACCGTTAAAAGATATTATTAAAAACTTGTTTAAAGCAAAATATTATCATATAAGTGGATAGTATTCATTGCCATAGGATCAATAAACTTTTCAACACATCTAGCTGTATTTCTTTACAGGTTGGTTGTTACCGTGTTCGGTTAAAGAACAGAGAACGCGATTTCAGTTTTCGTAAGTTCAGATATTCACCTGGTGAAATTTTGTTGTGCCGATACGCTATGGGATTTTCCAGTTGGTTATACACTGACTCGAGAAACTGTAGATTTATGACTCGAGTCATTTGTCATAATGGTACAAAATTGACATTACTGGGGGGAGAAGTGATTATTGCGGATCGCCAGATAAACTCGGTCACTCAAGAAACTTTAAGACCTTCGCCTGGTCGCCTATAGAAGACACTGAAATTCTCACAATTACTTGCTTTTATAAATTAATACAGGGTGGAAGTAATTGAGTGGACAGATTTTAAGTATGAATTATTTGTGGTAAACGAAAGTCTTATACATTTTGTGCCGCAATTATGCAGTTCTCTCAGGAAAAATATTTTTGAACAGGAATTTATTGACGTGTTACTTTATATTGATGGCGTGTATTGGTCTGAGTTTCACGTAGAACACAGGAGACGGTGAAAGGGAACAACTTTTTTTTTTTTTCAATCTGTCGTGTATTTTAGCACAGATTAAATAAAAAGAAAATTAAAATAAATATTTTTATTAGCATTACACAAGGGGGGGAAGGGCAAAAATTGACGACCATGCAACCACCATAGGGTCGATATATGATCATCATGCCGGACCCCCAACGTGGAGCCGCTACTTATTGCACCTATTCAAATTCCTCACGGTGCACAGTGTACTATTTTAACAATCTAGGGGGATTTAATTCAAACTTCCAAAGTTAATTAATAAAAGTGAAATTTTGTAATTTACATGCAAACAAACCTGTTAGCATATCCATCCATCCATAGTAATTCTGCCCGAAGGCTAGTCGCTACTCAGCTGCAATCATCGCATTTTCATTCTATTCTTGCAGGCTTTAGCTAAGGAATTACAGGTGTGGTAGCTTCTCGTTCCGCTTTCCACACCAGCGAAGGATGATGATAATGATACGATTAAGAACGATGATAATGATTGCCATATGATTTCGGGGACCGTTTGGGCCTTAAAGTTTTCGGCTGAACATTTGTCTTACCGGTGAGGAAAACCCGCTGTCGATACAAACCTCACTTCCATAAAATTACTGCCGGCCGTACGCTCCCGGGATGCGAACCCCTGGGCTCGCTGCGGGACAAGGCAGCACGCTCTAACCCTCGAGACGTCACAGCGGTGGACTGTTAGCCATATAATATATACATAATATACACATATTATGTGTAATTATTTTGTTCCTAGGCATGCGCAGGGACTCATAAATGAGGTCTGAACACAACAGTCACGCGCAGATGCGTAATCTGTCTTATTGAGTAGATTGATCAGTCGACCTGCTTTGTATAGAGAATAAAGTCGGTTTACGTGTTATTGTGATGTTTATGTTTTTAGGGTTCTGTAAGTTACGTAAGATCGGTTTCATCTGTTTGGATTTACAAGAATGTTAATGTGAGAGAAGACTTTTAACTGTGTTACAATTTAAATTCATTATCCAGATATTTTAGACTAGAACTTTATTATATGGACGTATATGGCCTTCTAATTGCATTATTTTTATTTATTGACATCCCTTCTGTTGGAAACAGAAGAGAAAAAGTGCGTTCATTTGCATTTCTTTTGCTTATTCTTCGTTTCACTTCCCAGCACGCAATTTTCGAAGTTTGGTCCGGAAATAATAAAAGGGAATGTTGTGATGCAGTGTATGAATTTGTGTTTGAACAAAGTAATCATGTGACAGTCTCTGATGTCGTTATTAAGAATTTAAAGGCCTACATGAGAAGTGTGTGTCAGCAAATTGAAGTAAGATGGAACAAATGTCATCGTCATCGTGGCAGATTCCTGGAAAATTATTCAGACTAGCTACAAGAAAATATTCATTTTCCCGTGACCGATTGCCAATCTCTACCTTCTACTTCTACAGACCAATCACCGGGCCGTCTAGTTCTGGTAGACCATCAAAATCATTCGAAGAATGTTGTGAAAAGACGAGAAGGCGGAAGCTTAGAGAATTCGTTCGGTCAACAAGCCTAGAATAATTATCTACTGCTGCTGAAATGAAGTTGTGTGATAAGGGAAAGAAAAATACCCTTCTGCAATAGTCAAAGAATTATCCCTTGCATCACCTTGACGTGGCACCAGAATGAAAAAAGAGTCGACTGCTGTTTTTAGATAAACCGAAGAGTTTATCAGCTGATCGAGCCCGAGCGATGATGATAGATGCCAGTCTTTCAACTCACCAATATATAAATACTAAAGTTGAGAAAGGAAGAAGTACATTCAGAACAGATTCAAAAATGAGACAGGCCTACTAGTTGATATGCCAACAAAGCAAGCAGGAAATACGAATAATGGAAGCACTGCTCGTCGATTTTTCAGAAACACCGAAAAGACTACCCAAATAACAGGTGTCAATTTTGAGCTGATTCGCCGTTTTCGTGTCATATTAGAGGCACTGAGTTGTGGGTTTTCCATAAATGCTGATGCTTTTGGAAAGTATGCTGATGAAACTAGAAATCTGTATTTGAAAGAATACAGTTGGTTTTACATGACAAGCAGCGTGTACAAAATGATATGCCATGGCAAGCTAGTTATTGCCTCTTGTATTCTTTCGATTGGTCAACTATCGGAAGAAGCACAAGAAGCAAGAAACAAGATGTAGAAGATATCGGGAACATTTCACTAGAAAAATTTCGAGGATCAACACAAAGACCCATATTTTCACAGACTTCTGATATCTTCTCATCCTTTCTTGGCCAACTTGAGCATAATCCTAAAAGAAAACACGGTATAATTACACAGGAAGTTCTCTCATTACTCTCAGCACCTAATTTAGATACAGAGGAAACAGGTTCCGATAAAAGTGACTCAGATTATGCAGATTAATATTTTTGTATTACTATGTCTTTTTTCTTTATATGCGCAAAATAATGAGAATAAAACATTCATAACATATTTTCCTTAAGAAATGGAAAAGCAATTATATATTTTTGTTTTAATTTATAGAATAATGATAATATATAAATCATAATATACTTTCTAATAAATAAAATACCTATTCTTAAAATAATGAAATTTAAAAGTACTTAATAAATTTATATCTTCTTAGAAATATAGAATCATTTGTATTTTTTATATTTGTAGAATGATAAAACATTATGGTTTTTGTAAAAAAAAAACAGAAAAATATTTAAGAATTTTTAATTTGAAAAATAATGTTAAACAATTCATAATAATTATATGTTTTGGTATGAAATAAAATAGCACTTGTTCTCTATAATATGTGAAATGTTTATATTAAAAATGTATAATATAAAAAATATAATATGCTACATGTGATTTTTTCATTTTGAAAATAGCGATAAATTAAAACAAAAAAATATTTGCTTTTGTTAGAATCGGCAATATATTTGTATATTTATAATATGAATGATAGTAAAGAAATTCTAAGTGATCCCACAACTAGACCCGGAGGGCGCTTTGGGTAGTAGGTAGGTTAGAGGCTCCCACTTTTTCTTGACAATTCAGCAGCTTTATTTCAGGCCGGTGGTCAGCCGCTTGCGTGACGGCCGCCTTTAACCCCCATAACAAGCAGTCTGGTATCTCATTTCCGTTTGAGGCTGTAGTCGACCCCAGGGCGATAGTGCCGCCAGAGGGTTTGGGGTTAGTTTAAAAATCCTGACCCCAACGGGACTTGACCCTTTCGACCCTCCGCGCGGCTGTTAGGCTGCGTGCCTTAATCACTACGCTACGGCGTGCTCCCCTAATATGAATTATAATATGAATCCAAAATAATAAATTGAATGTTTTGGTAAGAAATTGAAAATAATTTGTGTTCATTAATTTTGTAAAATATTGGGAATAAAATAATACGTAACAAAAAAAAATTATGGAAAATATTAGTAGGAATAATTGAAAATTGCCACGAGGGTTGTCCAAATAATGTTCAAAGCGGCATAGAAAAACAATAAAGACTGAAAAATAGTAAATATTATCTCCGAGCCAAGAATTAAATCGTTCCCATATAAATGGCGTCAAATATCACACTGCGGTGTTGAGTGGGGGGCTATTGCGTCCTCTACTAGCCGAAATTCTATTGAGAAATTTTCGGAATCGCAGCGTGGGCAAGTTTCGTTGCCGTCCTTAGCAAGGCATCATGCCTTAAATCGCTCGGCTGCGGAGGCGTGATAATAGTAGATTTGCATAGGGTTTGAAATAAAACTTCGAGTACAATTAACAAAACTAGTTTTCTTCTCTCCTGAAAATTTTGTTTTAAATGGACATAATATGTTATGTGAAAATGCGGGCCATCTGTTCTTAGACCGCAATTAAGTGTTTTGATTAAATTTATTTAATTGTTATGGGCGTTTATGTCTGTAATATTGCTCATTATATTTATTCAGCGACGGTGTTATTGTACAAAATTCATTGTCAGAGTATCTCTGACATGTGCATAGATTACGATGGGAAAAGCATTTGGTAGCAAATCGGGATTATAGAGGAGCTTATGGAAATTCCTTGTAGACACATCGATTATTCCCTTTTTAAATCTTTATGAAGGGCCACTAAGGATTAGAATGTCATAAAATTAAATTTCGTGAAGGGATTAATATCAGCCTTAGGAATATCTAAATAATTATGCACACCTGTTGATGGATCAAAAATTGACAAATGGTTTGTTAACATTTTCTATTTATTACTTTAGAACAGGGGTTTCCAAAGTTTTTTTTTCGTAGATCACGTGCCTTTTTTTTTTTCTGTTGTGGGTAGACGCCCTTGCCTTTTTAATAGTGAAGCTTTGAGCAATTTTTTGTTATTAAATGTCCCCAGGTTGTCAATTTCGGAGCATTTCTGTTGTTTCTCTTCTAACATTGGCGTATTCTGAGGTTGGGGCGCATGGTAAGGCGAGTTAACGGCTGCTGCGGACATATAAGATGGTGATGAGATGTATGATGATGATAATGGTGCTCAAGAGAGATATCCTTAAGCCTGAAGCTTAATCTAAGGCGATTATGAATGTTGATTATGATGTGCGGCAGATGATGTTCGGCAGTACCGTTTGGGCCTTAAATTTTCCTGACATTTGTCTTAGAAGTGAGGAAAATACTCACCCAGGAAACATTATCCCGACCAGGTATCGAACCTGGGCCCGCTGCGGTGGCAAGCAGCACGCTACTCGGTAAGCTACTACTTCGAAATCAAAGCGATTCAGAAACACAACCAAATGAGTTTTTGACAACTGAACTCAGTTCTACTCACTATGGACGCCCTGCAGGTCAGAATTCAATACTGACCACTTTGGGGAATTGCTCCTTTATAAAATAAAACTTTTTTTTAGAAATATGTTGGGAGATCAAAGTATAGTAATTTACAAACGTAAAAATTATAATTACAAAAAAATATGCAGAGATTTGATCTATACAATGAGGAGTATTATTTGAGGAATGGAGAAGATTATCCACGAATGGTTATTTTAGTTTGACAACAGGGTAAAGCGCCCCAGTAAGTAGGCAAAGAATAGAAATGCGAGAGATAACATTAACCATGATAGTTTATACGGGGGGGGGGGGGGCAATCTCCGCCGCGTAGTTGATTAAGGCAATATTCCAAATGTCAGAAGGTCGAATGTTTGAATATCGTTGGAATCAGACTTTTTGAACTAACCCAAACCTTCTGGCGGCTCCATGGCCGAGGAATGAACTCAGCCTCTAACGGAATTGAATAAGACTATTTTTCTAGGGGTAAATGCGGTCGTCACGCAGGGTTGACAACTCGATTGCCATCAAGTGCCGAATGTCTAGAAAAGTGAGAGCCTTAATCTTCTACTACCCTAAGGGCCCCCTAAGGTCTTTAGTGGGATCACTTTACCTCACTTTGGATTATACGGGGGATGTATAGAGAGTTCAGATCGCGCGGCCATTAACCTACGGGTTGGATAGTGCCAATGAGAGAGTATCAGTATGTTGATAGCTTTGGATAAAACATGATTAAATTTCTTTATATTCGCTTGAGCCTGTCTTCACTTTCCCTCCAAGAAAAGAAATAGCATTTTATTGAGGATGAGCTGCGTGATCGTCAGTGCTGTGTTAGGGGAGAGTTTTAAGGGTGTAATATCGAGTGGCTCAGGTGTGCGTGTGAGTGTGTGCAGTTCCCACCACACCTGGTCACACACACACATACACATCGGTTTGTTTCCCCAACAGCTTCAGTTTACTAAAACTCCCCCATAATTTGCTTTTGCTTTTATATGCTACAGCTAGGCCAACTAGGGTGAAGTATAGGCTTACTCTAGCTATATTCTATCTCCAAAATAACAAAACTAGTTGAAATGTCATATTTTGTTAGAATGTATCCAAATGCATTACAGGCGTATATTATATCTCGAACTTCTGAAAATCATTATTTTCTTTTTCACTCGTTGTTCTTGTATTATTGTATTTAGGCCTATTATGGAAAAACTTGATGGGACGACAGGCCTAAAAAGTCCTTGACCCACCACCGGTTGCTGGCCTCACATCCATATGTGTTAAGCTCAGAGGTAGACGATCATCCTGCCAGTATAGGGCTGACATGTGGTAAGCATGCCGGGTCCCAGCCATTAAAATTGGTTTTCTCAACTTGGAGCCGATACTTATAGCTAACCAAATTCCTTTTGATGCTGGGTTGGCCGCGGTCCCACACTGACCGGAAGCCATGAGAAAATTTCTTCCCTCATGGAGACTCGAACCAGCGCTAGTCCCGTCGTTCTGCGCCAAGGCCTCTATTATTATTTATTTATTTATTTATTTATTTTCATCATCCGTTTTTAGTGTTATTAACTTTAAAAGTAACACTTTCATCAACTATGCAAATAACTAACTCACTGGCACTATCGAACCCGTAGATTCAGGGCCGCGCGGACATAACCTCTCCATAATTCCTATCCTGAGATAATGTTTTTCAATCATCTTTTGTATAATCTACTTTCCTCAAATCATAGTTAATGTTATTCTCCCACCTCATTCTTGGTCTACCAACTGGGCGTTTTCCCTCTTGTTTTCCTACAAGAAGCTTCCATGCACGTCTTTCATTCCCCATTTGTGCCACATGTCCTGCCCATTGCAGTCTATGAGACTTAACTGTTCTTATTATATCTGGCTTCCTATAAAGACCATGTAGTTTTCATTGTTGTGTAGTCTTCTCCATTCATCTGTCTGTTCATCTCTCTTTGGACCAAAAATTTTCCTAAGAACTTTATTCTCAGATACTCGTAATCTCCTTTTCCTCCATTAAAGTAAGAGTCAATGTTTCGCATCCATATAATATCCATCCATCCATAGTAATTCTGCCCGAGGGCAGGTCTTTCACTACAATCATAGCATTTTCATGCTATGCTTTGCAGCTTTACTAGGGAATTGTAGGTGTGGTAACTTCCCGTTGCTTTCTACACCGGTGAAGGATGATGATGATGATGACCATATTATTTCGGGGACCGTTTGAGCCTTAAAGGTTTCCTGACATTTATCTTACAGGTGAGGAAAAACCCCGATAAAAAACCTCATCCAGAAAAACTGCCCCGACCGGGGATCGAACCCGGGCCCGCTGTGTAACAAGGCAGGACGCTACCTCGAGACCACAGCGGTGGACCCATATAATATAACTGGTAGAATAATCATCATCATCTGCATTCATGGATTAGGTCTGTTGACCCGTTCCGACTTCAGCCCATCTCTTTCTAGGTCTGCCCACATCTCGGGTGCCTTTAGGTTTGTATTTTGTTATTTGTTTTGGATATCTATCTTCATTCATTCTGTCTGTGTTGCTTCCATTTTTGTCTATATGTATCTATTTTATCGGTTATTGCAAATATTTCAAGTTCTGTCTTATTTCTGTGTTCTTGATTCTGTCTTCCTTAGTGCACCCTTTAACAGATCTCAAAAAATTTCATTTCTGCCGCCGTTATCCTAATTAGATCTTGCTTTTATGTATCCAGGCTTCTGATCCATAGAGCTGTACCGGTACTGCCAATGGTTTATAAAATTTCAATTGGGTCTCTCTTGTTGTTTTATTATTTAGTGATCGTTTTATCGTACCACATATTCCCTGGAATTTTCCTATTTTATTAGTTATATAATTATCATAATTAAATGAAATGTCACATCCTAGATAATTGAGATGGTTCACCTGTTCTATGATTTTGTTTCCTATTACTATTTTGGATCTGATTTGATTTTTCCCTTGGAATGCCATTACCTTAGTTTTTTCTATGGATATTTTGAGATTATATTGTTCACATATATTATGTAATTTAAAAATATTCCTTTTGAAGCTCGTCTTCCGTATTTGCTATTGTTACCTGGTCATCAGCATATAATAATGTTTCCAAGTAGTGTGTTTTATCTAATTTTATTCCTTTATTTGTTTCTTCGTTCCATTTTTTATTATATCATTGATGTATAGGTTAAACAAAACTGGAGAGATACTGCATCCTTGTTTAACTCCTTGATTAGTATGAATTTTATTTTTACTTACTTCATTTCTAGTTTTTATAACAAAATTTGTGTTCCAGTACAAACTCTTTATAGCTGCTGGTAGAATAATAGTTTTATATATTTTCACATCAACTGTATGTAGAATACAAAAATGCATACTATTCCATTAAGAGACAGAAGTTATATAATATCCTACTGGAGTTGGGGATTCCTGAAGCTAGTTAGACTTACTCGACTGTGTGTAAATGGTATAAAGAGTAGGGTGCGTGTATGCAACAAGTTTTTTTGGATACTTTTGACATTAACGACGGTTTAACAACGGGTTGAAGAATGGCGATGCACTGTCCTTTATTATTCACTTTTGTACTAAAACATGCTATCAAAACTTTAGAGGGTGAAGGTAGTCTAATAGTGTTAATAAGCTGTTAGTATCTGCTGATGTATTATTATGCGATAGCCAAGCCAACAATGATACTCTATTGAGTAACACTAAGAAATTGGGGCTGCAAGTAAACATCAATAAAACTAAATATATGGTTACGCATATAGATGTATTTAATGGAAATAGTAAAAGACAAATGAGGAAAATTCTGAAGAAGTGGCTGAATTCAAATACCTAGGAACAATAATTACAGATGGGATTGAAGTGCACACAGAAATTAAACATAGGCACAATTCTGGAAATGCATGCTAATTATGCATTGTATGGACTCTTGTTATCCTAACTTCTCTTAAAAAACATGAAATAGAAAATATTCAGAACGGTTATTGTCCCAGTTATATTAGATCTTATGTAGTATCCTGCTCGAGTTCGGAATTCCAAAAAAAAGTTAGTTATTCGAATGTTTCTAATTGATGCAAAGAGTAGGCAAACCGTTATCATACATTATACTACTATGTTAATAATAACAATAAAAATAATTGTTTATTTAAAATATCGATTGGATTGTTGGAAGAGGCTAATGATAATTTTCTTTTTCAGGTAAACCAAATGATGAATATACACTCTGAATAGCGTTTAATGTAAGTACAAAACTGTTTATTAGCCAATTAGAATCTAATTTTTTACGCGATATTGCGTTTTGTCGTACTTACAGCAATGGCGACCATGATTGAAAGTTCAACTTCTTACATTTCGGAGTTGCCAACCTAAATAACTATACTGTAATATTACATATCACAAACCTCGTGCGGGAAGTAAAACCACTGCCCTATATGTATACTACATACAATGTATATACAATAAATATCCAAAAAGTAGTGTTAATATGCATTATACGAAACAAATCAACTGCATTTTAAATGAACTGAACTTTATTTGAAACAATATAAAACAATAAATACGTTTTATCACTAATAGGTCTCACAGACTCCTGTTATTTTATCACTAATTGGTCTCACGGCCTCCTGTTGTTTCAACTAATAAACATTGCCCACACTGTTAATGTTAGTCAATTGTTTATAATGAACGCAAATATTTCCAACAAAGATGTTATTGTTTTACTATTATTTATTATTTTGAAAAGACCATCGCCCAAAAAATAATAAGTGTTTTACAGAATCTCGGAAATTAAAAACCTCGCTGTCGCTCGGTTTTTAAACATTTTCCTCGATTCTGTAAAAACCACTTCCCAACCTCGCATCGTAATATACTGTTATGTGAAAGCTACTTTTCTAGTCATATTTTTCTTTGACATTACCGTCTACTGTAAAGCATTTGTTTTTGTGCTTATTCACTAAAATCTGAATTAAGCTTAGTTCTAAAATGATAAGTGCTTTTCATAGAGAATTTAATGACACCTCAAACTCCATTTCGACAAAAAAATATACTTACTTGGTTCTTTACCTGTACATATATACAGGGTGTAACAAAATTCCCTTCAGATACTTATAATGGAGACCAAGACGGTTACGTTTAGAATAGGAACTCATGTCACAAAACGTACCGTTTTCGACTACACGCAAAATACCATAACACATGTTGCTCTCTCTGATGTCCGCTGCCTGTCTTCTGGGTCCACAACTAGGGCTCAATGTGACGACCACCTACGTCAGTACAAATGGTACCTTCGTACCATGTTCTGGTACACACGATCACTAATCCTGGGCCTGCAACATCCGCCGCAGTCATAACCCGCACCAGTAAGTCTTCCTTGGATGACACAGGGGTCTCGTAAATCAGAAATGTCATGTAACCTCACAGGTAGTAGTTAGCGGGGTCAAGTAGGAAGAACGTGCAAGGTTTTTGGCACCGAAAATGCGGGAGAGTTGAACTTTGTTGTGATATTTTGCGTGCTCGTAGTTGAAAAACGGTACGTTTCCGGACACGAGTTCCTATGCTAAACGTGATCGTCTTAGTACCCATTACATGTCCTCAATGTCTGTAATGGGAATTTACTTACACCCTGAATATATATTTGCATTCATTGCCAAATGTCAAAAATATAGTTATAACATCTTTATATATATATATATATATATATATATATATATATATTAGCTGGCCCGGCGAACGTCGTATCGCCTTTAAATATTTTTACGTTAATTTTTCCGATGTTTTAATAGTTATCTGCTGTTCGGGGCGGAAACAAATCCAACAAATCAAAGATCATAAAAATCGGTCCAGCCGTTCTTGAGTTATAAACAGTGTAACTAATCCGACTTTGTTTTATATATATAAGTCCCGGCCACGCGTTGCTGTGGCTAAGGTATACGTTAAATTATGTTGTATTAAACTAAGTGAGAAATCTAAATCAGAAAGTTTTTGTTTTACACAATGTTTTAGTTCTGGTACGTTAACTACACCCGGTATAAATATGGGTGGTGGTTTATGTGGAAGTGGTTTTGTTGATTGAGATGAATTTATGTTGTCTGCATTCTCAGTATCATCCATAAGGATTATATACATTTATTGATGGAATATTTTGAGGAGGATTGCTGATTTCATTATACTTTCGTTTTTTTTCTACGAACTTGTTGGCAGTTTGGATTCTCATCATCAAGAATCTCTGTATAGTAATATCATCTTGTGATATATTAATAGTCATCTTGTTTTTCATTTAATTGAGACATAGAGATTGTTTCTGTAATATTAGGCATATTATTATAACTAACAGACTTACTTACAGGTATGTTATTCCGTTACTTAGGGCCTTCATATGTTTTTAAATTGACATTCTTCTTAAATGTAAGATTTATGTCACATAGGCCTATACCAATTTGCGGAAATTCACTTGATATCTTATCATTCTTCATCTCTAGAACTGATTCGCCATATTGTTCAATGTCCCTTCTCGGTCCAGTTAAATTTAAATTAAGTTGCTGTCTTTCAGCCAGATTACTTAAAACTAATACTTACTACAACGAAATTAATATTATTATCAATATATTGATAATTAAAATAAACACAAACACACTTAAATTATGAAATATATACATATTTGTACATTCAATTGAAATTCGGCAGGTGCAACAAAAGAGCACAGCCACCTGGTTAACTAATAACTGTATGTAATAAGATCATCTTGTGATACATTATAGTCCTCTTGTTTTTTCATTTATACTGAGGCTATGGAGATTGTTTCTGTAATATTAGCTATATTATTATGAACTAAGATTGTACTTAGGCTTACAGTTCTGTTAATTCCGTTCCTTAGGACCTTCATATGTTTTTAAATTGACATTCTTCTTAAATGTAAGATTTATGTCCACATAGGCCCATAGTCCATTTGCGGAAATTCAAGTACTTGATATCGTATCATTGCATGGCGGCTAGAACTGGATTCGGCCATATTGTTCAATGTCGGCTTCTCGGGCCAGTTAAATTACAATAAGTTGCTGTCTTCTAGCCAAATTACTTAAAACTAATACTTAGCACACGAAATTAATATTAGTATCACTAGATTGAAACTAAAATAAACACTGAACACACTTAAATTATGAAATAATCAATATTTGTAATTCAATTGAAATTCGGCGTGTTGCGTAGACAAAAGCATCAGCCAACCTGGTTAGAATAATAAACCAGATCTCTTAAAGAAAGCACCGTCATCTGTTAGAATCGTATGGAACTCACAGATAATTATAACTCTTTGTTAAATAAAAAACAAATAATTTGCAATAGAAATATAATGCTACTACTAATTTATTCCTAAACACCTTCGTAGTCCTCAAGTTGATCATAACAGCGACACAGTGTGCTAATAAAGATTTATTAAAATGGCGGTTCTGTATTGTTAGGATAGGTTCGTATAGCGGAGCAAACAACGTGACACGTAATTTATATATATATACATTTGTCATGGTTGTTTTGGATTTGCCGCCTCTATTTCGCGAGGGTTGCGGGTTCAAACCCTTCTCAGAATTCAGATGATTTTTTAGGACGAAAAAATCTTAAGGATCCAATGCTCGCTGAGGGACTTTAGAATGTCGCGCTTGGGGTCCCGGGTCTGAAGATTTTCACAATCACGTAAATGTTCCTATGCCTGAATAAAAGGCTTTACGCAAAAATTTACGCTACGACTTGATCTATTAACTATTAATTAACAAAAAGGGGGCTATGGCTCAACAATTGTTTGGCCTGCCATTAATCATAATAAATATAATATTAGTAAGAATGTGTTTTCGATGGTGGTTCGTAAAAATATCTTAGCAAAATAATAGGCTCATAGGTAGAATATTGTTTGTGAATTCACTAAATATACGTCTCCTTGTAGTGAATTACTAATTATATCTTGCTAAAATACGTTCAATTCATATACTGAAAATTAGAGTGGCTTTAGAAATATTTTATACACTGTATACATGATTATCATCATGGCGCATGTGCTAGCGATGGTTCATGTATTAATGAACTTGTCCAATTATCTAAAACCATTCTATTTACGCATATATATTTATCTGTAAATGGATATATTTTAATCATTACGGCTGTCTGCATAAATGGTTAATTAAGTGAATTATAATTTTAATACCAATATTAATTACATTATGATTTTGTACAATAACAGATGTATGTCATATTGGGCACATTTCGACTGTTCGGAGCAAAATCGAAATATGAGATCTCATTTTATGCAACTAATGCAGCTGAAACAAGCAGCAAACAACTATTTGATTATTTACAGAAACCACAGCTTACTAAATAATCATCCATTAATGCAAACTAAACTAAAGTAATTATATTAAAACCACATCGCCAACATTAGCAACTCAGTAAACTCATCTAAAATAACTAATTCATGAGGCTAAACTTTGCTTCATAACCATAAAGCGCGCCTATAGCATACTCTATCCAGAATTAATGTTTTCCAATCATCCCCTGTATAATTGGTCTCCGCCAAATCATAGTTAATTTTATGCTTCCCCATCTCATTCTTGGCCTGCCTACTGGCGCTTTCCTTCCCTCTGGTTTTTCCTCCATGTTTCTCATGGCCCTGTCTCTTTTCATTCCCCACCTCGAGACGCACATGTCGCTGCCTAGCATCGCAGTCTAAAGTGACTTAAGGGTTCTTATTATATCTGGTTTCCCGTAAAATTATGTAACTCGTCTGTTATAAGTCTTCTCGTCATTCTCATGTCTGTTCATTACTCTCTTGGGGTCCAAAGCTTTTCGCTAAGAACTTTATTCTTCAAATACTCGTAATCCTGTGCTTCATCTCTTAAAGTAAGAGTCGCATATGGTTATCGCATCCATATAATATAACCTGGGAGAATGACATTTGTATGTACTTTGCGTATTTTCCAGTTAATATTTTTTTTTAGACAAGTTGGGATGATACAAGAGTCCTTATATTAGCATAATAGCATGGCATTTCTGGAATTGAGCCTATGTTTAATTTCTGTGTGCATCTCGTTCCTATTTGTAATTACTGTTTCTAGGTATTTGAATTCGGTCACTTCTTCCAATAAAATTACTGTTACTCGTAAATACACCTTCATATTAACACTTAATTCAATAATCTGTTTCACATTAAAATTATACTTGGTCAATGCCATCTCCACTTCATTAATCCATCTCCTCATTCTGTCCGTTAGCTGTCCATTTCTATTATATAATTGTATTTCTATGTGTGAACATATATTTTAGTTTTATTTAATTACTTTAGTGTTACGGACGACGCCGAGCAAAACATTTTCTTCCACTTACTTGTGTTTGGCTTCTCTTTTAACTTTAGCTATCTAAGCCTCATCTTGGTTATACTCTATGTTTTTTTCGTACCGTCGCTATTTATGGGCATTCGTAGGCTTAGGGAGTGCTTGTCCTTGCTTGCCATTTGCTTCTTTTCCTTTATTTTCTTTTCTTTCTCCAGAAAAGCCTGACCAGAGGCTATAAAGATGGCAGAGCCTCTCACTGGTCTTGCCTTCCTTGGCCCAGCAACCAATCGAAGGGACTATTATTATGCTTCTAAGTCCTTATATATAGCGAGTTAATCCCGGTAAGTAAGCTGGAGGGAAAATTTTCCTATAGGATCGTAACATGCCTTGGCCTTAATTACTTGGAAGGAAGTAAGAAGAATAAGAGGAAGAATATATCATGCGTGTTGGCACTATATCTCTCCGCTGTCGCTTTCGCCTATATAATAAAATAATAATAATATAATAATAATAATATATAATTAATGATAATGATAATGATGTTATGAGTATTATTATTATTATTTATTATTATTATTACTATTATTAATTTTTTATTACTATTATTATTATTATTACTATTAATATTACTGATGTGATTAATGACCTGTGGCGTCCATTGTTTAGTCGTATCTTCTGCCTTTGTGCAGGAGTTTTATAGACTAAGTTCATTTTTAGTTACCCCTAAAACCAGCTATAACGGCTAGGGGACCCGACATGCTGACCACACGTGCAACCCCTAGACCACTGGCTAGATGGTCGTCTACCTCTGTGATTAACACATGTGGATGTGAGTCCAGCAGCCGGCTGGTAGGCCTAGAGCCTTCTAGGCCTGTCGCGCTTGGAGTTTATTTTTATTTGCCTAAAGATGTCATGCGTGGCATGCAGTCAACACACCGACTTAATGAGACATCTAGCAGGCAACTAAGGTATTACTAGTAATGTTTGAAATCGTTACACTTTTGCTTAGAGCTCTCTTTGTTGCAGGTCTTAAGTATCTTTTATGAGCCTGAAAATCTTCAGACTCGGGTACTCACGGCTTAAATTTTCGCTTCCCTGAGGACTTGTTCCGTTGGAGCGTATTTTCCATTCCTAAAAAAATCCTATCGACTCTCGGCCGGATTTGAAACCCGCGACATTCTGGACCAGAGGCAAGAATCACAATTAATACTAATAATAATGATGATGATGATGAGGATGATACTGATAATGACAATACTAATGATAACTATGATCATAATGGAATAATAATAATAATAATAACTATTAGCTAATAAAGTTAAGTATAAAGAGAAGTGATCCCACAGACGAGATCCCCGGAGAGCCCTTGGGGTAGTAGGAGGTTAAGGCTCCCACTTTTTCTAGACCAATCGACCACTTTATGTAAGCCAGGTTGTCAGCCCCTGCGTGACGGCCGCCTTTACACCCCAGAACAAGCGTCTGGTACTCGATTTGCTGTTAGTAGGCTGAGTCGACCCCAGGCTGCATATTCTCGCCAGAGGGTTTGGTTCCTTTAAAAAATTCCTGACTCCCAAGCGGGACTTGAAACCCTCGACTCCTCCGGCTTGTAGCTCAGTGCCCTTATAGCCGACTACGCTACGGCGGCGTTGTCTCCATAAAATAATAATAATAATTAATAATAATGAATCATAGGCTAATAATGTTGAAAGTGTAGCGAATACATCCTATGTAAAAAGCCTTGTATCTCATGTTTAATAATAGTACAAGGCATGAATACCGTATTTAAGATGGATTAGTAGCTTGGTGTCTCATATTCGAAACGCAGACACAAAAATCACACTTATACAGTTCATATAAGCAACCTACAACGTTTTTGCCGATAGGTCGCACATTTACTACACAAACTTTCCCATTGACTGAGGACAATCTCTTTAATGAAGTCCTGGAAACTAGCAGATTCTGTAATACCTCCGTCTTACCTAAAACCTTAGATTTAAAGGTGACAGACAATTTTTATCAATTGCATTTAATGGTATCTCGCAGAATCACAACTAGGCTATAGTTAATATTGAAGTAAATACCCTCTAAACTCGTGTCCAACTCAGGGTTGGCTCGAGGAATGAGACGAGATGAAGCCCCTATATTTATAGGGTGTCGGCCGACCACTCCTGACGCACTGTCACACGGGAGGATGAATGAAATGGAACAAAATGGAAGAGATGAGTATAGAGAAATGGTGGAATGAAATTTGTGGCAGGGGAAAATGGGAGAAACCCATAGAAAAACCTGCTCAAACTCCGTTTCGTGACCGAGACTCGATATAGAGACCCCAGCGGTGAGATGCGAGCATCTAACCGCTTCCTCCACGGGACAACCTACTATAGTTAATAATAATAATAATAATAATAATAATAATAATAATAATAATAATAATGTCCCCGCCGTGGTCTACTGGTTATATTCCTTGACTCTAGTCCCGAGGGTCACTGGTTCAAACCCGGCAGGATCGATGGATTTTTAGGTTGGAAATATCAGTGGAAATAGTCCTCCGGAAGGGACTTCGAGCCGTGAATCCCGAGTCTGAAGATTTTTAGGCTCGTAAAGAAATTTTAAGCGTCAAAAAAGAGGTATCCAAGCTAAATTTACCGACCTTCATTATTCAAGTAATGCCTTAGTTGCCATTAGATGTCTCATTGGGTTGGTATGCTGACCAAATGCCACTCACGGCATTTGTAGGAGAATTGTATAGAAACTCTTTAACAAAGGAGAGGCTATGGCTAAACTCAAATGATCTTAAAGCCAGTAAGTAAGTAAATAATTAACTGTTGAGATAAAATAGTTCCCAAATTTTGTTTCTAATTGAATCTATGGATAATTTAATTAGAATTTTTTTTATTTGAGAATAATTATAGCATTTTGGTTTTTCTGTTCACTTGGTTATAATTCCACCAATGCCAAGAGAGAATATCAGAAACGCCATAAAGACAACCTGGTGACATTGGTAAAAATATATTATTATTATTATTATTATTATTATTATTAAAGGTTGCAAACCTGAAAGCAATAAATTATAAACATAAACATGGTAGAATAGATAAAAAGTGCATTGTCTTTGTTATTAGATCTTCATTAACTATTGTATAAAAGCGAATGTGTGTATATTTGTGATTTATAGACTCCAATCGGCTGAACCGATCTCCATAAAAATTGTACATACAGGTTTTCGGATATGGCGAGTGTTTAGCCGCTATCTGTTATTCTTTAAACCATTAGACGTAGGAGATCATCTGAAACAAAAATTTAAAAACTGCTCCAGCGGTCGCAATTTTCAATGTTTCACAACGAAACTCAATATACAATATTAAAATAAATTGAGATACGGTATAAAGAATCAACGAAAACCTTCATTAGAAGTGGGGGGGGGGTTACCTGAAATTTTAAATTTAAAATTCACTCTAGCAATCGCCATATTTGGATATTTGGTCTATTTCGTTTTCAGACACATGGCGTATCTAAAAAGAATTAAGGGAAATACTTTACAATATGTGACACGATTTTTTTTTAAATTCCAACTATATACCATGCACATACGCCAACAAACGCGAAGCGGTTTACACTATGGAATCAAGGGATGCGGCCAACATATTTTACACGATATTTAACGAAACTAAAAGCTAACTTAACGCAATTTAGTAATACTCTAAGCTGTGAAAGACCAACCTAAAAGCTAACCTATATCAATTTAAGCACTATAATCTGTGAAAGAACGCAATGCTCAAAAATAAATAGTAAGTTCTGAAATTCTGAAGTGTATATGTAAAGTTAATTAGTGCATACTCTATGTTGGCTGCACTGGAACACGTCTTTGTTGTTGCATAGGATATTCGTTAAAATCAATATGTCTGCCACGTGTTCATACTACGTATGTAGTTAAATATCATAGAAAACATATATTGAAATAATCGTTAGAAAAATGTAAAGATCATAGTAAATGGTGGGAAAAAATTTGAAAAATGAAACCCTAAGAATACAATTTGATAGGAGTTTATGAAGAAATTAAAAAAATCACGTCACAGCTTGTAAAGTTGAATCGAAATAAGATATACATTTATAATTATTTTTTAGAAATAAATAGAACAAAAATTAAAACAGTGGAATATTTTAAGTATTTGGGATCAATAATTAAAAAAAAGATGGATCATCTGAATCATATTTCGAAAAAAAAAAAGAAAAAATATTAGAGACAAAGAAAGGCATATTAAATTCTATTTTATGAAGTAGGAATATAATTAAGAGGACTATATTATTAATATATGACACAGTTGTGAAGAGTATTTTATTATATGGCGCGGAAACATGGACGTTGAAGCAAAACACAGAAATAAATTATTAGTCGCAGAAATGGACTTTTTAAGAAAATCGGCAAGAATATCAAAATTAGACAAAGTGAAAAAAAAAAGATAAGAGAAATTAAGAATGTAGAAAAGAATATTGTAAAAGAGATTGAAGAAATCCATCTACAGTAAGATGGAATGGGCATGTAATGAGAAAAAGAGATACAGAAACAAACAAGGAAATATTAAAATGGATACCTCCTGAAAGGGAAACCTAGTAGACCAAAGCCAACGTGGATAAAGGTAATAGAAAACAACACGAAGAAGAGAAATATGACAGAAGCAGACACGCAGAATCGGGGAGTGTGGGAGAAAAAAATGTATATTTTGGTTGAGGATACCTGTGTAAATAACAGAAACAATCCTGAAAAAAAAACTTAATTTTATTTTCACTTATTCAACTAAAAATAAAACACATTATTACATTTATTTGTCGTCCATTAAATCCGTCCGCCTGAACACTGTGAGAGAGATGAGTTTGGGAATTTTTTACGTGGTCGGGTTACCAGCCCAGACGCACAACCACCTTCCTAGTGGATCGGAGATTTATTTCGGAGTTTCCTTCTCCTAGACGGGTTGCTAACCAAAGCTTTGGAGTCCCATCTACCCCTTGGCTTGCAAGGTTTCCTCTTCCGCCTTCTTCACCGTTGAGAACAATTTTCTTCATCCGCTTCTGAAGCCGTTGAGGTATCCCTCGTTGGAGCTGGTTCGCGTCTCTTCTCCTCTTACTAGATAGCAAGCTAGTTAAAAACCAGACTTCCCTATCTAGTCGTCTGGGTCATTAGGTTCTGAGCCCCTCCATCATCCATTGGATGAGAAAATCAGAGAATATAGAGAGAAATGGTTTACACACGTGGAAAGAATGAATGTATCAAGATTACCAAGCGCAGCATTCAACTACAAGCCAAGAGGCTCAAGGAATGTTGGAAGGCCAATGAAAAGATGGAGAGAACAACTGTGAGGCGGAACAAGCAATTTGCCTAGCCCGTGAAGTGAAGAAGAGGAACAAGACATTTATTTGAACGTAGCAGCGCACGCCAGGTATTAGCTTGTAGAATAATATAATTTGCTGTAGACGAGAGCACTCAAAGATTTTCAAGACCTTCATAACACTGGCTTTGGTTGGAATACTTTTTTTTATCCTCTTACGAAACATAATTTATGGAGCTAGAATATGAAAATATCAAACTTTGTAATTAAGGCTTAAATACCTACACACTGATGAAATTGAAGAGAAAACGCTAGAAGTAACAAAGTTAAGTGCCAAATTGATTCTGTTTTATCTCATAAATTGAACCTTAACGACTTGAGTTGTTATTTACTTGTTTCCATGACAACCAATGAAGTAAGACTTTCATTAAGGTTTTGGCATGGTGAATAAGTTAAATCAAACCAAATCTGATAATTGCGAAATTCATTGTGGTTTGTGTAAAGTGTAAAGTTTAGTGTAATTTATTTTGCGGTTTTATCGCTTCTTGCGGGAAACGTAATTTCAGCGTTCACCAGTACAATACCATTTTCATTCTGGTAACAATTAATTACTTTTATGAAAGGTTGCCAATTTTTTACCTTTAATATGAGTATTGGTTTAGTTAAAAAATAATTCCATCACACAGGAAATGTGTAAACTAAGTGAATTCCTGACCAAGTACAATTTATAATCCTATTTTGTTGATTTACGAAATGTATATCGATGTTGTTAATCGTATCCATTGTGAGAAACAGACATGGCGGCTGCTAGACCGATTTTAACGAATTCAGAAGGAAGCAAGTTATTGTTGTTATGAACGGAATTTTGAAAAATGTTTACAGATCTTCACCAATCCTATCTAGTAGACACCGAAAATGACCATAACCGATATATAGGCCTATATGTATATACAGGGTGTAAGAGGACCTCACCGACAAAATGATAGGCCATGCAGAGGGGATCATTTTTTGTGAAGAAACATATATTCTCAAACATGTCGTTTATGAATTATGCACTTGTATCGAGGTGCAGATGCCACCCACTGGAACCAACCTGTTCGTTGTTTATCTGTGCCGTCAGCCCTCACTCTGTCGTATCAATATATGTCTGTAGGTTTGGTTTGTTGTTGTTTTGATAATTTAATCAACATAGGCCCTATAGTACGAGTTGTCTGAACTTGGAGACATGATTATGTATGAAGCGAGAGGAAATGGAAGAGAGGATCGTCGAATATACGAGCAGCGGTATCACAATAGGAGACATCACACCATACTACATTTGCTGCAATTTATCGACACCTTGGAGAAATGGGGAATCTTCGTCCTCGGGCCGTTGGCGGCGGGAGGCGTGATGTGAGGACACCAGCTTTTGAAGACGCTGTGGTTGAGCGAGTTACTGTCGAACCTTCAACTAGCATGAGGCTGTGGTTCATGCTATAAACTTAAGTCACCAGTCCATTTGGAGGGTATTGAGAGAGTACAATCTACACGCATACCACCTTCAGAAGGTGCAGGCAAGAGGACCCCAAGATTTTGTACTTCGTATGAACTTTGTACAGTGGTTTCTACATCAGACTGTTCACGATGCTGCCTTTCCTACACAGGCGTTATTCTCAGATGAGGCCTATTTTATGCGGATATTGCAATAGTAGGAATAGTCACATCTCGGATTACACTAACCCACATGCAATTGCTGTTCGCGATCACCAGCAGAGGTTTTCCATCAATATTTGGGCTGGAATTGTTGGTACTCATCTGCTTGGACCTGAAATTCTGCCTGCGAAGTTAACTGGGGCAGTTTATATACAGTTCCTGCATACCATCCTTCCTGACCTGCTAGACAGTGTACCGCTTGCTGTGCGTCGCAGTCTCTATCATGCTGGAGCTCTAGCACACTGCAGTGTCAACACACGAACACAACTGACCGTCGATTATGGGGACCGGTGGTTTGGACGAGGAGGACCTGTTGCGTGGCCAGCGCGTTCGCCTGATTTAACCCAGCTTGTTTTTTGTTTTTTTGGGGGGGGCATGTCAAGAGTATGGTCTACGTAACTCCAGTGTCCACCAGAGCTCAACTGATTGACAGACTAAATGCTGTATTTGACGACGTCAGACAGAATCCTGCCATGCTCGGCCGTGCTGGCCAATCGTTGCTGCGACGATATCAAACATGCAACGAAATACAGGGTCGACTACTTGAACATTTATTGTAAAAACATTCCTCTTTCAATAAAATTATATGTGTACTATTGTTTGTATTCAATTCCGATCCTTACAGATGAACGCCTTCATTAGGCATAACTCATAAATGACGTGTTTGGGACTATATGTTCCTTCACAAAAAATGATCCTCTCTCCATGGCCTATCATCCCTATCATTAACACCCTATATATATATATATATATATATATATATATGGGGCACGCCGTAGCGTAGTGGTTAAGGCACTGAGCTACAAGCCGGAGGGTCGAGGGTTCAAGTCCCGTTGGGGTCAGGATTTTTAAACTGACCCAAACCCTCTGGCGGCACCATGACCCTGGGGTGGACTCAGCCTCTAACGGAAATGAGTACCGGACGCTTGATCTGGGGGTAAAGGCGGCCGTCACGCAGGGCTGACAACCCGGCTGACATAAAGTGCCGATTGTCTTGAAAAAAGTGGGAGTCTTAACCTCCTACTACCCCAAGGGCCTCCGGGCCTGTTGTGGGATCACTTTACTTATATATATATATATATATATATATGTGTGTGTGTGTGTGTGTGTGTGTGTGTGTGTGTGTGTGTGTGGCATGAAAATAAAAATAAATGCCTGAACCGGGATTTGAACCCAGACCTCTGAAGTGATACTTCAGTGCGCTGCTAATTACGGCATCCAGACAATCCAACACATTTATATATATATATTCTCTATCACGAGAGGTAGGGATACATACTTAGCCTATATACATACCCACACAGTGAGAATCGTGATCTTTGTGAGAAACCAGAGATAATAAGAGTAAATAGACTTGGATGGACAGAACATATGACAAGAATGGTAGAATAAAAGAAGGGCGTGGTGACTACTTGTAGGAAACCTAGAGGGGAAGCGCCCAATAGATAGGTCAAGAATGAAGAGGGAGAATATGATTTGAGGGAAGTAAATTATACAGGGAATGATTGGTAAACGTTAGCTGAGGATAGGGTTCATGAACATACCATTTGGACAACTTTGTTTTATTATATCCTGCTTCTCGAAGAAAAGTTTAAGATATATATCATTTTGTGCTTAACGGGGTTCTAGGGACCAAAATACCAAAATTTGGCGGTTCAAAGATTTTTGAGTGTCTTTTATGGGGATCCTGAATTGAGATTTTGTTAATTATAATTCTATTTTCACGTTTAATGAATTCATAGAGACCAAAAAAGAATCAAGAAACAAAACAAAATATTGATTTTTTAGGCTGGATTTAAAGTGATTTAATTGATACTGTCATCTAAAGTCTGCAGTTGGAAATTAAAAAAAAAGAAAAATGTATACATACTAGCTAATACCCTGCTTGCGTTGCTACGCCTAAATGAATTAAATATTAAAGGTTAATTAAATTGTTTAGTACATGCTGAGACGAAGTAAACATGTCATTCAGGTAAATCTCCACTTCTAATTGTCCGATTTCTCAATTTTTTATAATAACACTTACCTCAATATATTTTAATAGGATATACTGAGTTTCGTTGTGAAACATCGAAAAATGTGACCGGTAGAGCGATATTTAAACATTCACTTCAGGTGAACTCCTACAGCTAATAGTTTTAGAGGGTCCAATTGTGAATGTAAACCATCGATGGACCCAATCAGATGCACAGCAAATTTTATCAAAATCGATCCAGTCGTTTAGGAGAAGTTCAGTGACAAACACCCGTACAGAAGAATTATATATATGTAGGCTATAAGTTTTGAAGGTACCACAGAGCTGGAATTATTTCCAAAGCGAGAAAGAATTAAACGCCAAAGGTAACATATATGATACATAGGGACATATAAGTATATAAGTAATCATGTTACCTAGAGACCACGGTGGTGGACATAAATAGTCTTGGTGAAAAATTACAGATAACAAAAACTTTAAAACCATGGAATATCTCCCTAAAATACCGTAGAGTAAGTTGGGAAATCCCCATTGTGAGTCCTATTCGTTAGCATAGGCCTATACTTTCCACCTTACTATGAAAGTACATTTTTTTTTCAAGAAACACACGATGAAACAAGCGGGATTATACAGATATGTAAATACAAAGAAGAGATAAAGCCACTGCTTAGGAAAAAAGATAGAATTCAACTGAAGGCTCGCGTCGCATAGCAACGCAGTTTTAATTTACATTTGTAACTTTTTTTAAGACTCGTGTCCAGTAAAGCCCTCATCTTAAACAAACAAATCCTTACAACCCCTACGAGGGGATAAATCCCTTTGGGAACCACCTACTCGTTTAAGGGGACGTTTATACAATGTTTGAGTGCAATCAACACCAAGATATTGAGTCTGTGATGTTTGCTCGCTTTGATTAGATTTAAATGAAGCTCCTTTACGCTGCTTGATGTGGCGTATAATCGCTCCTGTCCTCCTATTGATTATCGATTGGTGATTTTTAGCGAATTACAAAGAAATGTAGCTATTCATGAAAATATTTTTGAGCAAGATTTATAAATTTTCGTCGCTCCTACTTACAAGGGAATTGTAAACCGTTGTTTGTTGAAACCTGCCTTTAGATTTCTTCCAGACAAACGTTGTGATGTACCAAGTGTAAAGGATTTTATGTCCAACAAGGATTTCTCGTTGGGTTTAAGTTTGGATCGTGATTACCTCAGGTAAATTGCGGTAGAGATGGATTCTTTTCTTATAGGTCGGAAGTACACAGGAGAAAATTGTTTGTTGAAATAATTAAGATTTATCCAGAGTCTTGAGTTCCAAGAAGATAATGATAATGCCGGTGGTACTATTCTTCACCATGTGTTTATATGTATACACCAAATTTCCTCATTGAATTTTGAATGTTGTTCTTCCAGGTTGTTCTTGGTCTTCCTTTTCTGCTCCTTTCAATGTTCCATGTATAGACGCCCTTTGGTAGTATTCCATCCTTTATTCTTCTTACGTGTCCATACCATTTTAGCCTTCTGTGTCCAATCTCATCCATTATATTTCTTTGTGCATTCATCCATTTTCTAATTTCTGTATATTTAATTTTTTCCAGTCGAGATTTTCTGGAAGCTCTTCTCCAAAAATCTATTTCAACTGAAGTTATTTTGAGTATTTTGTTTTCATTTTAGTGAATTATGAACGAATCTAATTACTATAGTTGACCATTAGAAGCGAAGATTTGTCTGAAAACCGAAATTTAAAAATCTGTCTCAAGCGACATAACACCTTAATCAACTACACTACAAACTTTTGTTGTTAACTGTACTATTATGAGCAGAATGTTTACATGGCTTGATGAGGTTCGAATGGGTATCCCTGAGGCTGTGTACTGTTAGTATAGTCAGGAACAAAAACTGTTTACATTGTGATAGTGAAAGTTTGAAGAGATCATGCAATACATAACAAAACGCATGCCTGCTCTCTCTGTTGAATAAATTGTCAAATTTAGATTGAATTGAGAGGACGAATACCTGAGTATTTATATCGTAAATTCAGGTGTTGAAATTATTGCTTTCATTTGCTATTTTAATTGAAATTCGCAGAGAGACTTTTAATGTTGTTCACAGTATTGTATACAGCAGCTTATTTTAGTTGGTCAACACTAATTCTTTAATTTATAATAATAATCTTCTTCTTTTTCACGGTTTAGGCTTATTTACTAGCCTGTTCCGGCTCCAAATTGCTGCTCTTTCCATCTTTTCTTTGGTCTTCCCAAATTTCTTCTTCCTCGTGGTGAATAGCTGTATGCTGTTTTTGGTATTCTATTCTCATATATAATATAATAATAAATACATAAATAAAATATCAACTCGTGTCCAACTCAGGGTCGGGTCGAAGAGTGATGTGAGATGAAGCCCCTATATTTATAGAGGTGTGTGAACTACAAGTGTGCCGGCCGACGCACTACCACAGGGACGGATGAATGAAATGAAACGAAATGGATGAGAAGATTATGGAGAAATGGTGGAGTGAAATTTGTGGCAGGGGAAACGGGAGAAACCTCAAGAAAAACCTGTCCAAGCTCCGTTTCGTCCACCACGGAACCCACATGGAGTGACCAAGACTCCAGCGGTGAGAGGCGAGCGTCTAACCGCTTGCACCACAGAGCCGCCCAATAATAATACTATTCCATCCATAGTAATTCTGCTCGAAGGCAGGTCCTTCACTGCAATCATAGCATTTTCATGCTATGCTTCCAGCTTTACTAGGGAATTGTGTAGGTGTGGTAGCTTCCCGTTGCTTTCCACACCGGTGAAGGATGATGATGATAATGGTAAGGATGATAATGATAAGGATGATGGTCATATGATTTCGGGGACCGTTTGGGCCTTAAAGTTTTCCTGACATTTGTCTTGCAGGTGAGGAAAAACCCCGATAAAAACCTCACCCAGAAAAACTGCCCCAACCGGGGATCGAACCCGGGCCCGCTGCGTGACAAGGCAGCACGCTACCTCGAGACCACAGCGGTGGACAATAATACTATTAATAATAATAATAATAATAATAATAATAATAATGATAATAATAATAATGATAATAATAATAATAGTGGCCTTCGGGTAGCGATGCTGCCACGTCCTCAGTGGGCCCGGGTTCGATCCCCACTCAGGACAAGTTTTCTGGGTGAGATTTTTTTCGGGGTTTTTCCTCACCTAAAAGACAAATGGCTAAAAACGTTAAGGTCAATGGTTCCCGAACATCATATGACCATCATTATCATATTCGTCATATTTAATATGGATTGGTGTGTGTGTGTGTGTGTGTGTGTGGTGTGGTGTGGTGTGGTGTGGTGTGTTTAGTCTTAATGTTGTGTTGTCTCGGAGGAGGTCTTGACATCGAGCTGATCACTTATTCAGGTAGGCCCTCCATGATCTTGTGTGGTCAAAATAGTATATGTGTGATCCAAGGTTTAATATCCCTTTCCCGACAGATGGTGTCACTGTAAGGCCCGGATGGCGTGTGACACGTAAAACTACCTACAAGATGAGAGGTTACACTGAGATAATGAAGTGGAATATTATTATTATTATTATTATTATTATTATTATTATCGGCATCATCAAACACCACCATCATCATCATCATCATCATTACTACCATCATCATCATCATCATGAACATTTTAGTAGAATCTGTCGCCTGTAGTTTACTCAAGGTGATCTTGGTGAATCCATCTACGTCTTGACCTTCGCAAATATCTCTTTCCGTTTGTTGATATTGTAGAGATAGTTTGGCTAATCTTCCCCTTTCCATCCTCAAAACATGTTGTTTCCATTTTTTTATAATTGATTATATAATTTAATATATTTTCGACTTTCAATATTTTTCTGATGTCAATATTCCTTTGGTAATTAATCTAACTTTATGAATCCTAGAAGTGGTCTCAAAAATTTCATATGTGCTGCTTCCAATTATTATTGTTACTATTATTATTATCATCATCATCATTGAATAGATTTATCTACTTCAGTGACTTGATTACATGATTATGTAAATAAAGTTCACTACATAAAAGTGTCTTCAGACATAACATGAAAGAGATATGTTGGGAAAACAGTATTCCATAAATAAATAAAGAAAGAAAAGTTTTGAAATAGTGGAACAGGATTTGTAGCTAAGTTGTTCAATTCATTAAAATGGAGACAGAAACAGAGAAAAGTAATTTACTATCCGATACAGCGGAACATTGACTTCTTCGTTTGTGAATGATTTTCGAACTAATGCCGAGTCATCCTGCGTACACTCACTTCACGTCAGTCTGTGACGTCGAGGAGTGCAAGTATTATCCTAAGTAAGCTGGGTAAATGCTTAATTTCCTATTTGTTCCTGACTGTACATGGTTAGTATGTACGTCCATGCGACGCAGCAACAGTGCTGCTATGACTAGGTAAACGTTCCGCTATGTTGTATATTAAAAGCAGGAAACACATTTGTAAATATACCTATATGTTGAGAGATTATTCTTCGATGCAGAACAAGATGTTTCAATGTGTCCCATGTACTACCTGAGCTAGCGCATGATGAAGGATTTAAAGACCCATGTTGTGGTTACTTTCTGTTAAAGGATTTATGGTATTGAGTTTAATTAGGGTAAATCGCGGTAAAGCTGTTGATTCTGCTCTCAGGGGCCAGAGGATAGTATACAGGAGTCGCTTTATAAAAAAAATTGTAAATCGTAGAAACTATTCAAATTTATCCTAAATTTTAATATAAAGATAAATAAATAAATTTCGGGTTGTAACATTCTTCCCCAGTCCACCGCTGTGGTCTCGAGGTAGCGTGCTGCCTTGTCACGTAGCGGGCCCGGGTTCGATCCCCGGTCGAAGTTTCCTGGGTGATAATTTTTTCGAGGTTTTTCCTCACCTGCAAGGAAGAAATTTTCTCATGGAATTTTGGCCAATATGGGACCGGTGCCTACCCAGCATCCTGAGGAATTTGGGTAGCTATAATAAGTAGCGACTCCAGGTTGAGAAGACCAGCTATAACGGTTGGGGGACCCAACATACTGACCACATATTATCCCTACACTGGCTCGATGATCGTCTACTATGCGATTAACACATGTGGATGTGAGGCCGCAGCCGGCTGGTAGGCCAAGGGCCTTCTAGGCCTGTCACGCTTGGAGGGTAAGGCAAATGTCAGGAAACTTTAAGACTCAAACGGTCCCCGAACATCATTTGGCCATCACCACCTATCATATATCATCGGGGCAGCGTAACTCCGGCTTCCAGGCACCCCAACCTCAGATGTGGGTTACAATAACGCCATGCCATGAGAAAATACCAGAATGTCGAAATGATAACATGGTGGCATTGAATAAAAAAAAATCTTCACCGTATATGTAAATCAATTCTTATTAAATATTGTTGATTATTTTCGTTTAAATATGAAATATTCACTTTTCTCAATCCTTGAATCGGAGAGATTATTCAATTTTACTTGAGGAGCCATTTTTGCTTCCACTCAGAATAAAAGTCTACACTAGAGTGATACATTTAACATTTCATAATATAAAGTTGGACGTTGAAACAGAAGGATAGGCCTATACAGAGACTTAGATCTGCTGAAATGAGATATCTTCGGAGGACTGCAGGATAGACACTACTAGATCACAAAAAAAAAAAAAAAAAGAAGACATCTTAGAAGAATTACACATGGAATCTTTAGAAAACAAAATTTCTGATTATAAGTCAAGATGGATGCAACATGTTCATCGAATGGAATATCACAGAATACCCAAACAAAGGTTAAGATATCAACCTGCAGGAAGAAGAAGACCAGGACGTCCACTCAAAAGACTTCTGAATGGTGTTTCTCTTGAGGCCGAAACAGGTCAACAAATGACCTAAATTCGTGAATGTACTATGATGATGATGATAATATAAAGTTCATTATTACGTCGCATGACATTATTCTTAATTTATATTGGTTAATAATTATATTTAGTATAAGTTTAAAACCGATTGGTCATTTAAGAAATATAAATGTTTTTAATTCCAATCACAATTTAGTTAACTTTTATTGATAAGTATAACATTTTTCAGATTTTATTTTTTAAGTTTAATATAGGCCTATATATGCTTTGGAATTTTGACAACAATGAGTTAATTTTTAAAAGGATTATTATGAAAATCTCTATCTAATAAAATATATGTATTATTATTATATTTTTATTCAATATTAACTAACAATTAAATATTTAGTTTTCTATTTAAAGTTAAATTGAAGTATACAAAGAATTTAAAAATACAAAATTATTTATTTTAAAAATACAATAGGAAGTAACATTAAGAGGTTTTCATACAGTCTGTAAATTGCTGAAGATGGGGCTCAGAAGCCTGTAAATTGCTGAAGATGGGGCTCTGAAGCCTTGAAACATATGTTCAACAATAAAGACCATAAGAGGTTAACAAAATTATTTATTATCTTTAATTCTATTATTTAGGCAATATTAAAATCCCGTTTTAAGCAGTGGACTATCAAAACAAATGTTAGTGTCTACAATCTCAGAACACTAAAATCACAAGGCTGTAAAACTAAACAGGACTTCAATTTAATCTAACGAAGGATGAAATAAAAAGTTTGAATATAATTACAAATAAAGGAAGGGAATTTGAAAACGCGATGAGCGAAGTTCACGGTAGTACGAACATAGCCTTAATTTCGTTTTAAGAATAATTTCCACGTGGCTGCAAAACTCGCACCAGTGTGAACGTAGCTGAATCTACCTCATTTGGATATGGTAACATAACCAGTGCAGTAGACTTCTTTTTATTAGCAAGACTCAGAAGCGAAAACTAAATTACATTATCACCATGGTAACAGTCCGCTCTTACGACTACCAAACTAAAATCCAAATACACCCATTTTTTCTCCTCTATTCTCGCAAAGGATGCACAAAATTTAGTTATTTTTTATACACAGTCTTAGGTATTTATTAATTTAGCCAGCTGATTATCTGACATGTATTTATCCCGATTTTATTGCCACTACTTTTATCAGTGACCTCGAAAACTGTGGACTCATTTCTCAACCGAAGTCTAAACCACGACTGCGATTTTCCAATGTTTGTTTCCATAACAACTGTAAACACTGAAAATCTACGGCTGTTAAATACAAAAATAAATGTCTGAATCATCTCTATGGTTTCATAACAATTTCTGAGAATTTTTAATCATTTTTATAGGTGTTGAAAAATCGGGGTCGTGGTTTAGACTTCGATTGAGGAATCCACCCATCTTCCGAGCCTAGTTCCAGTTGTAATGTAAACAAACCTGATGTATGGCTGCATATGAATTGGTGGAATAGTGGTTTTACCCTTAAGCATGCAAGAAAATGTAATTCGCTCTCTAACTCTTGGAAGGAGAAAATAAAAATAATAAGAATATATATTATCTAGCACATGTCTATATAAGTTATTCTGTACATAATTACAATTTTAATTAATTAAATAAGCATTGGAATTTAGAAATACACACTTGTAGAAAGTAATGTGTTGTATGGATCAAATATGTGTACAATAATTATTAATTATAATGTGCCAAGCTAACAAGTTATTAGCATTGAGATGGATTACTGGAGAAGATCATCGCGGAAGCCCAGTTTAGAAAAAAATAGAAACATTGAAATTAGAAAAAAAAATATGAAAGTTGAAGAAAAATGTATTGCAGACAATTGTAGAGAGATTATTAAGATGGTATGGACAATGGACTTTTGAAGAGGGTGACATTTCATAGATTCCCTAAGAAGATCTTGGAATGAAATTAGATAGGAAAAGAAGAAAAGAAAAACTGAAAGAAAGTTGGATGGATGGTATGAGAAGTATGAGTGAACTAGGATTTACAGATGAGGATGTTCAGGACCGCTACAACTGGATAAGGCGAATTTCTCGAGGGTGACGGAAACCACTGTATTGTGGATAAATTCCAAAATAAAATAAAAATATTAAACAATATTTTTTTCTTACGCACGTGCAATGCATAATACATTGAAATTTCAGTTTCAAAATCACCGATCCTAATATTATAAAACATTAGAAAGGAAAGTATTTGAAAAGCGGAGATAAACAATTTTTTAAAATGTTTACAAGCAGTTTAGTGAAAAATAGCCTATATTAGCAATTGAGGATGTGGTGAAAATAACAGCAAAATTTATAGGTGAGTCAGCATGGTGCATAAATCCAGCTCGTAATGAAACTGGTACATAAAGGGTATCTATCGACTTCATGGAAGAAGCATAAACATTGATTAGGTAGGCCCACATATAATTTTTGATATAAATAAATGTAGGAAGTACATAATTATGTATTAAATCTTGCCTTCCAATTAGTCTTATTTCCCATAAAATACGAACAATTTGCCTAAGAACAATTTTTCTATCATTAACAGTTCCGTACACAATTCAGCCAAACGGCGGGTAAAAATAACTTATATAGGCATGTGCCACATAATATATATTTTAATGATTTTTATTCTCTTTATTTCGAGTGTTAGATAATGAATTTTATTTTATTCAAGCTTAAATATAAAACCGCTATACATCCAATGAAAATGCACTAATATATTATCTGCATTATTTACTCTATAATTTGATTTTAGCACGGAATTAGTATGGTTGTTTATAAAATGGATGACTGATTTATTCTAGCTGAAACTGTTGCTAATGAATTAAGTGAAGAGGTTCGAGCAAGGATTACAATGGGCAATAGATGCTTCTATGCATTAAAACAAGTTTTTAAGTCAAGAACAATAAGTAGGAAAGCAAAAAATAAAACATATAAAACAATATTGAAACCAATAGTTATGTTTGGACGCGAAGCATGGCCATTATCAGAAAAATATAAGTGCATATTAAATACATGGGAAAGAAAAATATTAAGGAAGATATATGGAGCATTGCAGGAACAAGGTATATGCAGAATTAGAACGAACCAGGAATTGAAAGAATTATATGGGGATTTAGATTTGGTAGGAGATATTAGAAGAAAGAGACTGGAATGGGTAGGGCATGTGTTGCGGATGGAGCAAGAAAGATTTTAGAAGGGAAACCGGAAGGAAGAAGAAAGGTTGGAAGACAGAAACTAAGATGGTTAGATAAGGTTGAGGAAGACTTAAGACAACTGAAGGTGAAAAGGTGAGACAGGAAGCTAGTAATAGAGAAAAGTGGGCAGTTGTTATGAAGGGGGTCAATGTTCTTAGAGAACCACAGAGCCGAAGGATGAAGAAGAAGAAGAAATTGTTGCTAGGCATCTTCAATTCTTCTAAAAGAAAGATAACCAAAAATAGAAAAATCGGTTGTATGGAAAAATATGTAAATGTTTTAGTAATTATTTTAATATTCATGGCACTGTGAACTGTGCTCTACATACCACAGTCCATCATGCACTTGTATGGTAGTGATAGTCAAATGTTCCCAGGTTCACATTTATGGAAGTAGTTCTCTTTTATGGGACCTTGCTATTACACTTTTTTTGTATTCTCTTTTACTGTTTTTATTGCTGCGATAAGGTTTGTATTTCATTTCTTCACCTCTTATTTTTTTTTAAAAATACATACATTTTTATAATTGCATGCTCCAAATGGAGTGATTTCACGTGCGCTCTTTTTTTTTTTACGTTTCGAAATGGAGAGTGTTTGTTATTGAATAAAGAATCAGCAGCTGCGATAAGGGTTTTCGTTTACATCTGCCCTAGGTCGAGGTTAACAACCCTTTCTCATGAACACTTTTTTTAGTAAGCACTTGTATAATTTAAAGAAGTTAATATAAGACAGATTTTAGAAAATAAATGGGAATATAATGACATTGCGCTTTTTAGATATATATAGACTTCAAAAAGGCATGCGATTCAATTAAGAGGGAGAAGTTATAGTATCCTATAAGATATTAAATATAAAATTGGCACCTGGTAAGTCAGTCGTCCTCAACTAAATTATTAAACTTCAAGTAATTCCAATATGGAGGCCTTTCAAAAACAATGTTTCAACTTCTGCATTTTAACTGGTACTGATGTTGTGTAAGTTGTACAACGGGCTTAGGTCTGCGGGTATGTTCTCATTGAGTAGGTCTGTATTCTTTGCTTCTTTTAGAATTTACTTGTGTTCAAGGATGCTAATCTTGTTATTGGTATACTCTCTGTGTAGTACTGTCATAGTATTATCGATTTTGTCGAACTGATGACCCATTTCTAGTATGTGTTTGGCAAAACTCGATTTTTCTTTTAGAAATTCATAATGGGTTAAAGCAAAGAGTTGCACTATCTCTTCTACTATTCAGTGTTGTACTAGAGCATCCATCAAATGTTTAGAGGATGAAGTAGCCTATAACTCAATGGTATTAATAACCTGTTAGTTTATGCTGATGATATAACTACATGCACACTCTATTGAGTAACAAACTCTATTGAGAAATTGGAACTGGAAGTAAACATTAATAAAACTAAATATATGGTCACACATACAAATACGTTATATAATGCAAATGGATAGTTAATGACAAAGGAGGAAAATTTTGAAGAAGTGGCTGAGGTCAAATACGTAGGGACAATAGTTATAAACAGGAATGAGGTGCAGAAAGAAATTAAACGTAGACTCAATTCTGGAAATGTATGCTATTATGCATTACAGAGATTGTTAGACCTGCCCCAATGTCTCTTAAAACCAAGAAAAAAATTTTTTTTTTACAGGCTCAAACGACAGGCTATCCATTTCTGCATTATTCCAATTTTTCAGTTTAAAGTTTAGAATTATAATATAAAACTATATACCCTTCGGAACAGGCAACTCTTGCCTAAACCAGGAAGTGAAGAAGAACTATATACCCTTTAGGTTCGTCTTCTCAACCGTTGAAATAAGAAGTTACTGTAGGCCTTTCGGGACTAGTATTATTATTATTATTATTATAGTATTATTAGTATTATTATTATAGTATTATTATTATTATTATTATTATTATTATTATTATTATTATTATTATTATTATTATTATTATTATTAATCCCATCATCAGCATAAAGCACGTCTGCAACCACTGGCTTCGAATGTAAGACTGGCTGGTCCGTTATAATTTTAAAGAGGGGGTTTGAATTACTGGGTATGTTGGTCTGTTTAAATATTTCCAATTCATCCAGTATGTTGATTTTATTTGGATTATTATCCTTATGCATAATAGTCAGTGTATTATTAATGTCCAGCATGTGTGTCATATTAAACGAGAACACACCCAGTAATTCAAACCCAGTCTTTAAAGTTACAAAGGACCAGCCAGTCTTACATTCGAAGCCAGTGGTTGCAAACGTACTTTGTGCTGATGATGGGACTAGTCCCGAAAGACCTACAATAACTTCATGATTCAACGGTTGCTTTGTTCGCAACACGTAACTGTATACATACGATTTAATTAACAAAAGAGATGTATTCTGTAAACCAGCAAAATCGAACCATGAATTCAACTTGCTGAGGAATTCAGTTTGTTTACACAATTTCTGCGTGACGGATTTTTGATATAATATGGTTTGGGAATCCGTATTTTTCTGAAGATAAGAGTGCGCCCAGTCACCCGGTTTATTTCTGGACATTTCAAGAACCAAGAAATAAACCGTATTACTCCGTTGCTATTGCACATTGGAGGGGTGTCCCAACCCGCCGGTTGGTCATTGTCGCTGGTTTCTTCTATCTTCAGCTATGTCAGCGGAAAATTTGGAAAAAAATGGTAATCACAAATAACATTGCCACTTCGAAATTAAGACGAAATGATTTGAAAATATAAATAAACTGTTAATATAACAAATTGAACCCCTATCTCAATCCGGGAGCAGCCTCTGAATTCCACCTACCTACCTACCCATCCTACACTAACTGGCGCTCAGGCCATATGGTCTCCTCAATCGGCCATATAAACTACTCGCCCGTGGGGATCTGGGAAATTATCCGTGGCCCAGCAGTGCCCGTCTGCCACTGTTTTCCATGAGCCCACGAGCCTCTCACTTAGTTGGGCTGCAGTTTACGCCCTGAGATGTCCGTAAGATTACCGATTGTGTCCTAGGGACTCACTGATCATGTGACAGCAGCCAGATACTCGAACTAACATAACATGCGCTAGTGGCCTAACCCCACGTCACGAACGTAAAATAATTTCAGTGGCGTGTTTAACTCCCTCTATGGAAGAAAGTTTACTCCATTTCATAAAACGAGACCTCCACGGACAATTTCGCCTACCGTCCCGCTCTGCCGGCTGTACTCAAGACCTTTGTTTACCCACCGATCTTATATTACAATAATAATGTATTATACATGTAATATATAGTCGATGAATTACTAGTGTTTTTTCTCAACAGCAGTCTGGCGTTCACCGGAATCTAAATGTTGCTATCTGAACTAAAAAATTACGTCTTTGTGCGTCCGTCTTCTTTAATTGTCTTGAAATAATTTGTCGTTTTAAAAAAGCACATTCATAATTAACCGTTTCCAGGTTTTGACTTATTTATCAACATTCTATTGTTACAAAGAAATATTAAATTGCAACAAAGATTTAATTAAGGGGGCTTTACAATAAGAACCGTGAAAAAAAATTGGCTCAAATGACAGAGTATACATTTCTGCACCCTAATCCAAATTCTCAGTTAAATAATCCAATATTGGTGATGATACATCGTTTTTGTAAGATTGTGTATGAATGTAAGTACGAGCATGTTGAAACTTTAGACTGGTTTTCCTCAAAATGTAATTTTTCAATACAAAAAACACAATATCTCGAGAACAGTTTGTTAAATTTCAATAAAATTTTTGCACATAAGTCTGTTATCATAGTCTCTAGAGGATGGACCTCAATGGTTATATTTTAATTTAAAAAAGTTTTCTAATGCCAGATGTATTGCAAAATGTACAATTCCGTACAAAAATACACATTTTGAAATCTGTACCTTCATTATGAAGACAATTAGAATCTTCATTGAAGTTCAGTATCTATATTTTGTCAGTTTTAAGTAAAAAATATTAATTGGTTTTTAATTACTCAGTTTAGGTGTATTTTTTGTGACACAATTTTTAATAACAATTTATATTCCAGAAACATATTTGTAGTTGTCGCATATATTAAATTATCAAGTTGAAACTAAATTAATGTAGAATAAGTGTGCAAAATTTGAAGAAAATCCATTAAGAAACTGTGGAGTTATTACTTTTTTTTTTTAAAGTGCATCCGCTACTGAATAACTCCCTTCAGAAGCTCTGCGTGTTAAGGAACGATGTCACCTCTGGACATAGCGTTTGTCAATTTAGTTATAGAATTTAATATAAACTTTTTTTAAATCAATGTCACCAGGTTCTCATTACATCATTTCTCGTATTCTCTCCTGGGCATGGCGTACTTGTAACCAACTTCTGAGGTTGAGGTGCCTGGAAGGCGGGGTTACTGGTTATGTTCCTGGCCTGTAGTTCCGAGGGACGATGGTTCAAACCCGGCCGAATTCTATGGATTTTTAGGATGCCCTCCGGGAAGGACTTTATGCCGTGGATACGAGTCTGAAGATTTTTCAGGCTCCTAAAAGAACCGCTAGCCTGAATAAAAAGGCCTCTGTGCAAAATTTAACTGACCTTCATCCATACAAGTAATACCTCAGTTGCATACTAGGTGTCTCATTGAGACGATGTTTTAACCACATATCACTGTTGACATCTGTAGGTAAATAAGCGTAACTAAAGTAGTTTGGTTAAGAAACTCCCTCTAGAGAGCACCCAGGCGTTCCAACCTCTCAGATGTGGGTTACAAGTACTCCATGCCATGAGTACCGTGGAAGTATGGGGTGTATATATATATATATATATATATATATATATATATATACATACACACACAATCAGGTTGTCATTACGTCAGTTATGGTATTCTCTCCTTGCTTGGAGTACTTTTAACCCACTCCTGAGGTTGAGCGCCTGGAAGGCGGGGTTATGCTGTCCCGTTGATATGATAGGTAATGATGACATTGATGGTAATGATGCGCCAGGAGATACTTACTTACTCACAGGCACTATCGAACCCGTAGGTTCATGGCCACGCGGACATAAGCTCTCCATACATCCCTATCCTGAGCTAATGCTTTCCAATCATTCCCTGTATAATCTACTTCCCTCAAATCATAGTTAATGTTATTCTCCCAACTCATTCTTGGTCTACCAACTGGGCGTTTTCCCTCTGGCTTTCCTACAAGAAGCTTCCATGCACGTCTTTCATTCCCCATACGCGCAACATGTCCTGCCCATCGCAGTCTACGAGACTTAACTGTTCTTATTATATCTGGCTTCCTATAAAGACCATGTAGTTCATTGTTATGTAGTCTTCTCCATTCACCTGTCTGTTCATCTCTCTTTGGTCCAAAAATTTTCCTAAGATCTTTATTCTCAAATACTTGTAATCTCCTTTCCTCCCTTAAAGTAAGAGTCCATGTTTCGCACCCGTATAATATAACTGGTAGAATAATAGTTTTATATATTTTCAGCTTAACGTTTTTTGAAAGGAGTTGGGACATCAAAAGTCTCTGCAATGCATAATAACATGCATTTCCAGAATTGAGCCTATGTTTAATTTCTTTGTGCGTCTCATTCCTATTTGTGATTATTGTTCCTAGGTATTTGAATTCAGCCACTTCCTCAAAATCCCTCATTTGTCCTTAGCTGTCCATTTCCATTATATACTGAATTTCTACGTGTGACCATATATTTCGTTTTACTGATATTTACTTCCAGTCCGAATTTATTAATGTTACTCAATAGTGTGAGCGTGTTGGCCTTTAGTATCTCCTTGCTATCGGCCAATAGTACTACATCATCAGCATAAACTAACAGCTTATTAATACCATTGAGTTGTAAGCCTTCCTCATTCTCTAAAGATTTAATGGCATGCTCTAGTACAAAATTAAATAGTAGAGGAGATAGTGCATCTCCTTGCTTCAAGCCATTCTGGATTTCAAAAGTGTCTGAAAATTGTTTGCCTACACGCACCCTACTCTTTGTGCCATTTAGACACATTCGTATAAGTCTAACTAACCTTTTAGGAATTCCGAACTCCAGCAGGATACTATATAACTTCTCCCTCTTAATTGAATCATATGTTTTTTTGAAGTCTACATATAGTTGATGTACAGTACCATTATATTCCCATTTCTTTTCTAAAATCTGTCTTATACTAAAAATCTGATCTGTTGTAGACCTGTTTCTTCTAAATGCACATTGATGATCTCCTAGAATGTCATCAATATAGGGAGTAAGTCTGCTACTGCGCCAGGAGATACCTTAAATTAACTTAATTAAATGAGGCGAATATTATAATGAAGGCCAGATGGTGTTCGGTGACCGTTTGGACCTTAAAAGTTCCTGACACTTGCTTTACAGGTGAGGAAAAACCCCTAAAAACCTCATCCAGGAAACTTGTACTGACCGGAAATCGAACCCGGGCCCGCTGCATGACAAAGCAGTACGCTACCTCAAGATTTGAGCGATGGATAATTTAATATAATTTGAGATAACAAGAATAGAAAATTGCTATATTGAACATAATGTATTGTTTCGAGGAATGAATACTATTTTAATATTTTAAATGCGGAAATAGCATGCAGTTTGCATGTAATGAACAATTATATCTGACAGAGAGAAATTTGCGTGCTCTAACGACAACGGTTGGTATGAAGCAGATACAGTAAATAACCAGCTGTTTCTATGGTTACATTAACAAATGAAATGTAATTTCCCGCTGTCAGTTAAATATTTCTC
Source organism: Diploptera punctata (assembly GCA_030220185.1). Taxonomy (NCBI): domain Eukaryota; kingdom Metazoa; phylum Arthropoda; class Insecta; order Blattodea; family Blaberidae; genus Diploptera; species Diploptera punctata. The sequence continues at coordinate 709,367 of JASPKZ010003868.1, read as the reverse complement.
TACTTTTTAAAATGACTTGATATTCATTCATCTTTTTAGATTTATTAAAAATCACATTAAAGAAACTATAGGCCTACTTATAAAAATGCCCCCGTTTTCCTTAATAAAGGTTGTATTCAGTGGCGTAGGAACACAAGAAATATGTTTTGTTTTACTTTTTTGACTTATTTATAGACGCTTTACCAAATAAAGTTACATCCCGTGTATTTATTTAGTTTTAATGATACTGTCAATAGGTGAATGTAAAGGATGCCAGTCTTAAGAAATAATTAAGACTAGAACAGTGGCGCCACGGAGTTCGAATTTCTACACACACGCGCACACGCACACGCGCACGCGCACTCTCACTCGCACACGCGCACGCAAATATATATATATATATATATATACTATATATATGATTAAGAAAGTTTTCTTGGGTTCATGGATTCAAGGTCGGCCTCTGGCCACTGATTCTGACGTTTCGGCATAATCCCACATACCATTACCAAGGAATGATAGGTTCGAGTCACTGATTTAGGTCTTATATAATTAAACACATTGAGTTTTCATTGTGGTTGGAAATCGGTTAAATTTTTTTCTCATGGCCTTTTTTTATTCAGACTTGAATTTCTTTTCAAGCCCGAAAAATCTTCATATTTGGGAGCCACCGCTTAATCTCTTCCGAACGACTTGCCCTTTGAATTTCTCTATCCGAAAAATGCATAGGCTCCGGCCCGGTTTAAATTCGCGATCATCAGACTAGAGGGAATGAACATAATGAGTAGACCATCGCGGTCGACATACAATACCATGAGGTAATAATTTTTATTTTATTATTTTCATTCATTGACAATTTTGCTCATCATTATGGGTTTTCTCCAACCAATCTTAATATTTAACATGAATTTAAATAAATAAATAAATAAATATATATATATATATATATAAGTGACTACGGACTTACAGATTATCAGTTTGTGGCAAACATTCACAAATTTCCCTTAATTAAAGTTCTCCGCGGTGTCTTCATCTGTTGCACCAACTTTCCTCATCGATTGTTGAATATTATTCTTTCAGGTTGTTTTTGGTCTTCCTTTTCTGCTCCTTCTTTTAGTTTTCCATGTATGGCCATTGGTAGTCTTCCATTCTGCATTCTTCTTAAGTATCCATACCATATTAGCCTTCTGTGTCCAATCTCATCCATTATACTTCTTTCTGCATTCATCCATTTTCTAATTTCTGTATTTCTTATTCTTTCATTTCGAGATTTTCTGGCAGCTCATCTCCAAAAATCAATTTCAGCTGCAGTTATTCTGTTGGCATGTTGTGTCATTGTCCAAATTTCCGATCCATATAACATTATTTACGGGAAACAAAAGTAGAATTGTTTAATGTGGAAATCTGATTCGAACCCTGTGTCTGCGGTTTGTAGGTTGAGTACTAATTCAGTGGAGAGGTGGATTCTCCTGCAGAGTTTTATAAATTGCACCCTCCCTGCGGGGGCGCATACCGCATCGTTACATCAGGAAATAGGACACCCCCGTGCACTGCCAGATCCATCTGTATTTCTCTTCTCAAGAAAATCCTCCCCACATCCCGCCTTCCCACGTCATTTTACTCATTCATGAGGTCATACTTAATGAAGTTACTTTTAGCAAATTCCGAAGGTACTCGTGAAAATGTTTCTGAAACATTTTTTTTTCAGATCTTCATTTATCCTAGTCACTATACATTGAAAATAACTATGACAAGAATTTATATTTAGTCTGCATGATTGCTTCCTGACTAGCGGGACCGTGTTCGATATCCGGCGGGGTTGAAAATGTTAATTGTTAAATCAATTTAATGAATTTAATCGCAAGTTTTTAAATCTTGAGGTCAGAAGAGATGGTGATGCACACTTTTTAATCGCTAGGATAATCTTGGACCTTAGCCTCTCCTTTGTTAGTTGTTACTACAATATATACCAAATTAATTAAGTTACGCTTATTTCCCTAAATCCTGACTCAAAAACAGTTAAAGAAAATAACTCATTACATATTTCCTTAGACAATATAATATATAACCGTATTTCATGTATACTTTTATTATTCCTTTATCTTAATACATAATCGTGTCACGTTGTTTGTCCGCGATGGAATCCTAAACTACTGAGCCGATTTTAATAAAATTTTGCACACTGTGTGCAGTTTGATCCAACTTGGGACATAGGGTAGTTTATAACTAAATTTATAGTCGCATTATTTTTATTACAAATTATTTGTTTATTATTTAACAAAGAGTTATAATTATCTGTGAGTTCCATACGATTCTAACAGGCGGTGTAAGGTAATTTGGTAGGGTAAATTGGTTTATTATTTAACAAAGAGAGATCCAGGTGGTTGTGCTTTTTTTTGCAACCGCGAATTTCAATTGAATTACAAATATTGATTATTTCATAATTTAAGTGTGTTCAGTGTTTATTTTATTATCAATATTATTAATTTCGTGTGTAAGTATTAGTTTTAAGTAATCTGGCTGAAAGACAGCAACTTAATTTAAATTTTTAACGTATACCTTAGCCACGGCAACGCGTGGCCGGGACTTCTAGTATTTATATAAAGATTTATTATATGCACTGTGTACTTTGTAATACAATTACTGAAAGTTATTATCGTCTGCGTAGAATTTTAGAGGCTTTCTTCTTGCTATACAGTCAATTAGGTGGTTTTGTTCACATTTTTGGTCACATAGCTTGCAGAAGCACTGGTTTCGATGCGAGGTGGAACCCTTTTTTGGTACATATTCTGTAGTGGAATCCATGTGTGGCGGTCCTCGTGAGCACGTGTCTCAGGGACAAATTCGGTTCCTTCCATTCTTCGGTGTTCATCGCTGGGGCCAGGAAGAATCCGCGGTCTATATCCTCTGCTTTTTCTTCTCTCTCTCTCTCTCTCTCTCTCTCTCCTCTCTCTCTCTCTCTCTCTCTCTCTCTCTCTCTCTCTCTTATGTGTGCTTGGTAGGCCGGGGTGTGTGGCAGGTTATATTTTAACGCTATTTCTCTGATGAAGTCAGTCTTGGTTAAATGGTATATGAGTCGGGAGCTCGTTGATCTTCAAACCCTAAGTATTCTCCGGATGTAGGCAATTTTGACCATTTCTAGTCTTTTCAGATTTGCTATGGTCATTTATGGTCAACCTGGTCCAGAATGTGGTGATTGCATAGCACGCTATTGGTGATATCTTGATGTGAAATAGTCTTATAGCTGTTTCGACTGACAGCTTTACTACATTTCGAATGTCAAACGTGACCTTTATTGCTGAGTTGCATCTTTCCTGGATGAGCTTGGTGAATGATTTTCCTGTGACTTGCAACGTTGGACAGAGATACTTGTAGCAGTTGGCTAATTCTAGTTGGTTATTTACATACTTGATTTTGTCACCCCTGTTTACGTTTCCTCCTCGTCTAAATTTCATAATCTTAGTTTTGCTTGTGTTAACTTCTAGTTCGTTCCTGTGCGCCCGGTCGTGTAGTTTATCCAGGCTAGTCTGAAGAGCTACTTTATTTCTCGATAGGATGACTGTATCATCTGCATAGAGGAGGACCGTGGCTTCCGGTGATGCTTCTTGGACTACGTCGTGGGTTAGCAAGTTATTCCTTTATATTTTAAACCTCCTTTACCAAGCCAATTACTTAATAAAATTATAGATTATTATTATTATTTTTATTGTTATTATTATTACAATTTTATTTATTTCCATTGTAAACTTTAGGATATTGTGTAGCCTGCCTATGTCTATTATGTATAATTAATCATGTAGATAATTCATGAGGGGCACGCCGTAGCGTAGTGGTTAAGGCACTGAGCTACAAGCCGGAGGGTCGAGGGTTCAAGTCCCGTTGGGGTCAGGATTTTTAAACTGACCCAAACCCTCTGGCGGCACTATGGCCCTGGGGTCGACTCAGCCTCTAACGTAAATGAGTACCAGACGCTTGTTCTGGGGTAAAGGCGGCCGTGACGCAGGGCTGACAACTCGGCTGACATAAAGTGCCGATTGTCTAGAAAAAGTGGGAGTCTTAACCTCCTACTACCCCAAGGGCCTCCGGGCCTGTTGCGGGATCACAAAAAAAAAGATAATTCATGATTGTTTATATATATATATATATATATTATGGCAAGTTAGTCATACAGCCTCCTGTGTAAATCTATAAATAAATCCATATCGGTAATAATAATCAGATAAAATTATAATATCATTTAATGAAGCAGTTACTGGACTTAGGTCATATTTATATTCAAATTGATCAGGGAAGCGAGTAGAACCTGATTATGTAGGAGCAAAGGCCATATAAAATGATCCAAAGAAGTCAGCATCAATGTAATTAAATTATTAGTTATTAAAGAGGACTGACAACTCAGGTAATGCAACCCTTTCTTTTGTTAAGACGGAAATGGCTGACACATGATAATAACTTACTAATGACAAAATCCTTTGCTAGACAGATTGAGTAGAAATATCTTCTAAGCCTCCAGTTAACTGATTTATCGTGATAACCATAACCCATTAGCTAAATGTACAAGCGGGGGTTTTACCCTGACACAAATTATGTTAGCAAAAAAGTGTGGGAATATGGCAATTTTCTAGCGTCTGAAGCCTAGGAAAAAACCCAAGCCTAAGAAAAAAACCCAAGCCTAGCTAATGTTTGTGACCCGACTGTACGTGAAGCCAGCACGGGAAAAAAAGGTCCAACCTCTGAAGGCGTAAATCACCAATGATAAATTTGTAACACCCCCGGGATCAAAATAGGAGGGCGCATTAACCAATTATATGTTTCGTTATATGTGCCTAAGCACCGACCTTAGGTCCATGAGATCGAGGTAGTGGGAGTAACTAATTTACCTATAGGCGAGAGAGGCTTCTCCTCGTCACTTCTCGTATAAAATTTCATCAAGACACTTCTCAAAGACACTTCGTTCTAAAGTTAAATAAATTCACTCCGTATAGACGATTACTTGCAGTGTATAAAAGTTAAGAATAAACTACTTTTACCAGATCTTCTTTGCACATTAATTCTGCCCGACGAAGTCCTCGTGGAATCCCGAGATAAGAACCTCAACTCTACCGATTACCAACCTGAGCAACCTAAGTTCTCACACATGGAGAACTCCTTCAGTATTCCTAGTGTCACTAAATCCAATCTTTACCTCTTTACCCAACAATAACCCTTCTCCATATTGGCTCCCTAACGTGCGGGCAGAATAGGTCGTAAAAGTACACACGAATAGAAATCAACGGCAGAACGACTAAGTCCCACGACCACGAGGCAAACAGGACAGAGAAGATGATGGCAACAAGCAGGCAACTCTGGATGCGGAACGAGAAGACAGCGACTGAAGGAAGGAAGCAGTAAGTGACACAACAGCAGAATAAGCATTTTCTTTACTTTTTACATATATAAGAAATCAAAATATTACAGTGATTTAACGGAAAATATATCTGTGTGTATTTATGTTGTTAAGAAGTAGGAATAGAAAGAGGCAGGCAAATAAAGATAAAAAAATGGATAGGAAACACGAAGAGATTAGGGAGAAGGCTTGTGGGCAACTGATTGAAGGAGAGAACGAAATCGTAAGGATGGGAGAGGATAACGAAGATTGCAGAGAGAACTTAGAGCAGAGCACAGGGGAAAGTAGTGAAAGCAACGCAGGAGCAGAAGCTAGAGGGGAAGTAGAGGACAAGGGAAATCCAAGCACCGACACCATGAAATACATGGAAATGCTAATGTCGAGAATAGAGGAGATGGATAGAAGTAGGAAAATGGATTTAGAGGAGATGGATAGAAGTAGGAAAATGGATTTAGAGACGATGGATAGAAGTAGGAAAATGGATTTAGAGGCAATGCAGAGGAATATGAAACGGGAACTTGAAACTTGGAGAGGACAGATGGAGATAAGCAGGGAAAAGGATGTATTTACGTTGAAAGAAACATTAAGGGATGAGATGAGAAAAGATAGGGAGATATTAGAAGCGAAAATAAATGAATCGCCAGCATGTGTAGAAATAAAGGTAAACATAACGAAAGAAAAACACTAAAGACTTAGAGAAAATAGAAAGCAGGACGGATAAGGATAAAACAATGTTACAAACTAATCTACGAAAAAAACAAGAGGAATTAAAAGGGGAAATAGAACGAGTAGACAAGAATGGGCTCTGTAGTGTAGAGAACTCGGACAAAAGGGTAAATTATATGTGTCTATTTGTACAAAAGCCAGTTAACGAACAAGAAACACTAAAGCCCCAAGTAGCTCAGAAAATTGCAGAGCAGGATAAACGCTCTGAATTGATTGAAATGATAGTAGAGCCTAGATTTAATGAGTTAGGCATTGATATAGTGCAGAAAGTGAATAACCAAACTGCCAAACTAAATGATGAAATAAGTGTTCCCACAGAGAAAGATAATAGTGTATGTCAAAAGGATAGGACCCCAGAAAATAAATCACACGCGTCGGAGAGTGTTTCTTGGACGACGGCTAATCACAAAACATATGCACGTACAGAGATACTAGGGAACCCAGAGATCGCTAGTAATTCTGTGGCGCATACTAACCTAGATGATAGAAGTAAGAATCATTTGAAAAATTTTGACAAAAGTCTAGTTATTATATGTGAATCTGAGAATAAGATTGAGGCTGTAAAGACCCGATAAATTACCATGCGAGTGTTCAAAGTTTATTTGCGTGTGAGCGTAGTATCGCAAAATATGTATATATAATAATAGTACAGGAGGCCTTTGCGAGTTAACAGACTGTGAAATTAGACACTAATAGTATTAAGGGTAGACAGACGGACAGTGAAAGTTGACACTCAAAAAGAAAAAAGGGGGAGAGATTTTTACACGTAAGAATGACAACGGAATGGATATATTACGTATGTATGTATGTCTTGCATTGTACTATATTGTATTGTGTGCACAGGTAGGCACTACCGTGATTTTGGGTACGAGATAAATGTCCATGTAAACGCTGAAATTATGCAGCACCCAGGTAAGGAAGTGGTTATATACCGACAGAATTTTGATATAACATACAAAAGTACAAACATATAAGCTCTACATAATCCCCAAACAAAATTAAAAAAACAAGACCTGATAAATTATACTTAAATGCGTGAACCAGTTTTCACGGGATTCGAACTCAATACTAGCTGAGATTAGGACATGAATGAAAAGTATTAGTAAAAAAAATATAAATAAATGTTGTATGGTAAAGTACCAAATATAATCAGTAATCAAAATAAATAACACTAATAAAGTGATTAAATAGGCCTAGATTAAAACGCTAATCGCGAGAGGAAAGGGCACAATGACTGCGAAAAAAAAAGTGAAATGTCGATTTAGATATTAATCATGATAATACCCCCATATTGATGAATATGATATAATTAATTGAATTAGTGTGAATATATAACACATGCATGTCCACTTTCAGCTAAGATTGAGGGCGATTAATAAATTGTTGATTTGAACTTAACGATGGAGAATGGATCTATATTTTTTTTTATGTTTTAATCTAATCGCTCGAGCAGAAAGCTGTATTATCTACTTAACCCAGTAAAGTAAAAGTACTTGATTGATTTTGACATCCTATTATTTTATTATTGGTGAAAGAACGCACCTAAGTCAAAAGGTTAAAATTCAGTAAATGTTAAAATGAGCCCAGATAGGCCATTGTCATTGTTTAATACATATAGGTAATTGAAGAAACTTGTACACCAATCTGAATACGAATAATATCATGATGATTACGATTATTTTGTCTAAAATAACAATCAGACAGTGTAGACATAGGAGCTAATGAGACAGGGTGAAGCTCAATGCAGCTTAATTGAAAGGCCGAGTGACGGTGTGAACCTATAAAGCGTGAGGAATTTATTTGTTGATTATATTTACAGAATTTGTATTCGATGTTAATAATGAGATGAGATGAAGTCATGATCGCTGATGGAAGCGAATGTGACAATTTGTGCGAATTTGTATTCGATGTTAATAATGAGATGAGATGAAGTCATGATCGCTGGTGGAAGCGAATGTGACAATTTGTGCGAATTTGTATTCGATGTTAATAATGAGATGAGATGAAGTCATGGTCGCTGGTGGAAGCGAATGTGACATACTATGCGATTCTGTATTCGAAGGAAATGATTTTGCACGCTTAAGAAAATAACGTCGTTTGGCTGAGTAATGATATAGCCAGCTATGCTTTGGCAAAGTAAATGGGCCGAAATATGTTGAGAATAAAATATTAAGAATCATGAATATTTCATGGATTAATAATCATGATGAATTCGTATGTATGCAATACCTATGGGGAAAATATGAGATCAGGGTGTAATACTATCAATAATAATTGTTTATAACGATAGCACAGCTGCTTAAACGCGATATTTTAGTATTTTGGTCGCAGACATATGATCCATGTAAATAAGTCTTATTGACTCAATTTAAATTAAATTTAGCAAAACTGAAGTATTATTCGACATATGGTTTGAAGTAGACAAAACTGGTTCATCGCAAATGAATTCCCAAGCTGTAGACGCACATTATAATGTAGGTAGATATTAAGGTGTAAATTAAATTGAAAATAAACAGTTACACATGAAGAAGCAATTTATGCTATACTGGTATTCAACTAAATAGTTTTGAATGGTAATTGTATAAGCATGAATGGTTTGAGTAGACCACCAAATATATATTAAGGGTGTATCTTTTTTTTCTTAATGAATATTTATGTATGTCTATATTGCAGAAAGTGAGTCTATTTAACCTCAAAGAACGATCCCAGGTAAAAGGGATACATATCAGTGTTTACAATCTGAACATAATTGACGTGCTGGCAACACTCTCAGGGTTAACGTGCTCTAACCAAAATATTATAGCCATTTTTTTAAAAGGCCACTATAGCTATGATGCTAGCATTATATTACGCGAGAGGATTATAAACAAATGAAAAAATCCCTTGATTTTTCCATTTGATTATAGGGCATTTATGGCAAGTTAGTCCTACAGCCTCCTGTGTAAATCTATAAATAAATCCATATCGGTAATAATAATCAGATAAAATTATAATATCATTTAATGAAGCAGTTACTGGACTTAGGTCATATTTATATTCAAATTGATCAGGGAAGCGAGTAGAACCTGATTATGTAGGAGCAAAGGCCATATAAAATGATCCAAAGGAGTCAGCATCAATGTAATTAAATTATTAGTTATTAAAGAGGACTGACAACTCAGGTAATGTAACCCTTTCTTTTGTTAAGACGGAAGTGGCTGACACATGATAATAACTTACTAATGACAAAATCCTTTGCTCGAAAGATTGAGTAGAAATATCTTCTAAGCCTCCAGTCAACTGATTTATCGTGATAACCATAACCCATTAGCTAAATGTACAAGCGGGGGTTTTACCCTGACACAAACTAAGTTAGCAAAAAAGTGTGGGAATATGGCAAGTTTCTAGCGTCGGAAGCCTAGGAAAAAACCCAAGCCTAGCTAATGTTTGTGACCCGACTGTACGTGAAGCCAGCACGGGAAAAAAAGGTCCAACCTCTGAAGGCATAAATCGCCAATAATAAATTTGTAACACCCCCGGGATCAAAATAGGAGGGCGCATTAACCAATTATATGTTTCGTTATATGTGTCTAAGCACAGACCTTAGGTCCACTAGATCGAGGTAGTGGGAGTAACTAATTTACATATAGGCGAGAGAGGCTTCTCCTCGTCACTTCTCGTACAAAATTATATCAAGTCACTTCTCAATGACACTGCGTTCTAAAGTTAAATAAATTCACTTCGTATAGACGATTACTTGCAGTGTATAGAAGTTAAGAATAAACTACTTTTACCAGATCTTCTTTGCACATTAATTCTGCCCGACGAAGTCCTCGTGGAATCCCGAGATAAGAACCTCAACTCTACCGATTACCAACCTGAGCAACCTAAGTTCTCACACATGGAGAACTCCTTCAGTATTCCTAGTGTCACTGAATCCAATCTTTACCTCTTTACCCAACAATAAACCCCCTCCAATATATATTTATTTATTTATTTATTTATTTAACTCTGGTGAAATGGAAGAGAAGATCTTACGGTCTTAACTCCTTCAAATAAAATATATAAATAAAATAATATCTTGCATTTCCAGAATTAAATAAATAAATAAATATATCATGAATGGTATGCCGTCAACATACCAATCCAATGAGATTTACAGTAGGCAACTAGTATCACTAGGATGAGAAAAGTAGATGCATTTGGTTTAGAGGCCTCTTTATTCAGACGTAAGTTTCTTTTACGAACCTGAATATCTTCAGACTTAATTCAGTCATATCCATGACTTAAAATTCCTCCCGGAGGACTTGATCCTTGGATTTTTCCATTCTAAAAAAACCACCAATCCTGGCCGGGTTTGAACCCGGGACCCTCGGAACCAGAGACAAGGAACAAAACTACGGCCGAGTACTTTGTATTTATAATAAGCAGGAGGGCGTACAACGTGCATTCAGTGTAGGCCTACATACAATTTGTATTTTAAATTGTGTAAATACAATTTGTATTTACAACTAATACCCGGCGTGCACTGCTATACCTAAATAAATTTAATGTTTTTATGTTTAGTTGAATAAGTAAAAGGAAAAATAATTATAAATTTATATCGTAATTATTTTTTAGATAACCCATGCTAATTACCGGGCGTTGCCCCGGGAATCTACTTACTCCGATCTTCTTGGCATAACTGAACTGAAAAACAAAATTGGTTATTATGAGTTATCCGTAAAAGACATACACTGTCGCGGACTTTTTTGTAGAATTTTTTTAGATATTCAAATCTGTATACATTAATTTGGTGTATATGTTATGATTTAGGCAGCATAAGCCATTTAAGCGTCCAAAAAGTTCCGAAAACACTTTTTCCACTACAAACTCCAAGCATGGCAGGCATGTAAGGCTGTTGGCCTACCATCCGGCTGCTGGCCTCACATCCACATGTGTTAATCACAGAAGTAGACGATCATCGAACTAGAGTATGGGGTGACATGTGGTCAGCATGTCGGGTCACGCAGCCGTTATAGCTGGTCTTCTCAACCTGGTGTTGCTATTTATTGTAGCTACCCAAATGCCTCACGATGCTGGGTGGGCACCGGTCACACACTGGCCGAAATTCCATGAGAAAATGTCTTCCCCAATAGGGGACTCGAACCAGCGCAAGTACCGTAGCTCTGCACCAAAAGGTTTCTTGCCTTAACCACTCGGCTACGGGTGATTTTTAAGGGTGAAGGGGTCGAGTATTACAACTCTCTTATAACCTATAACCTTCCCGGGAAACTTCTGAACATTTTGCAGAAAGCCCCATCACAATCGATTGAAAGGTATAGCAGCGCATAAAATACGAACAAACAAACAAACAAACATTGATTCTTATATACTAGTGGTCGCCCAAAGGTCGAAATTCGATCACAATTCATTAAATTTTTGAGTTTGCCAGACTTACGTCATTATGCATTAATTTTCGATTTATTTAAAAAATACAAACGGTAGGAAGTATGTGGTATAGCTTGCCTAAGCCATATTTAGAAAACAATAACGCGTAATTTGGCATTTGTATACTATTTACACTATTTAAATTTGCATTTGACCTATTATTATGTGTATGGGAAAATACATCCCTTCCTCTTTGTCTCTCACTCCGACCCGTCAATGTTCTATGTCGAGGCATAATGGAAGCAGGTGCGAATATGTAACATTAAGATTGTGAATATGTAACATAAGTTAAACATGGTTTAATTTAAATTTAAATAATAAAGTGCACTCACTTTTTTTAAACCACTAATAATAAATACGCGAGAGTAAGTCAATTCATATTGCTGCTACAAAATTTTCTTTTTGCAAAAATGCACTTTCAGTATGAAACAAATGAATGAGTACACAAAATGAATGAGTAATACACATAAATTCCTTAGAAACAATTTATTTTATTTTGTTTAATATAATTTATTTCTAATACATATTATAGCGGTACATACATTTTCTATTTTTCTGCACTCCTTCTCTATATGAACTTTAATTGTGCCAAATATCACACTCCTCCGCGCGCGCAATGTGCTTAAAAAGGGGTGCAAAATATTTTTTTCACGTATTAATATATAGATTAAATATTAGATAATAGTCTTTGGAGCAGAACTTCATATGAGAAACTGATCGTCTCTGTCATACCTTTTGCATGTTGGCCGTCACAGTTCTTGGCGTACAGTTCACCCTGCATGCAAGCGAAACAAACACGCCTAAATTAAACACGGATTGAGATTTAGCCCACTGCTGGTCTAGAACACTAAGGGGAAGTTGCACAAGTCTCTTTCAGGTCAGTGCATTGTAATTCTCGGTTTAAATTTGAGGTAAAAAATGCAGCAGACTGAATAGTAATTAATGTTTATAGAGCGTACGGAGGGTGAATTTTACGTTGTTTTCATTATGCTAAGTTTGAGGAAGGCAGGGATTTAAGCCCCAGAGGGTGAAGTTACCCCGTTTTAAAGAGTTAACGAGGGTATGCCTGCCGCCCATCCACCCTGCTATGAAATTAAAATGTTGGCTGTCATGTTAAAATCATGCACGGCGCGTCCGAATTTCATGAAATTGCGTTAACAGTACTATTCCGGTCAGAAAGGGGAAAAATGAAAGATTGACGTGATATTACAATTAAAATGAAGTGGCGTGGAATTTATAAAGACATGTTAACATTGCGTTTCAAATTTTGTTATGAAAAAAATTCAGATGAATACTGTAAATTTTCATGGAAGAAACCAAAATTAAACTATTACGTTATATGACCTGTTCGAATGCCTAACTAAATGCTGTCCTCTCTTAAAGTGATCCTCGTCAAAACAAAACCATGTGACCTGCTCGCTTTTCATTGGTTATGGACACCGACATACGTTGTTGAAGCAATAAATACGCGAATAAAGTAGTTACCTTCATTAAATTAAAAATATGTCCATGAATGTTACTCTTCGTCAATGAAAATGATGATATTCAAAACACAGAAAATGTTATAAAATATACCTAATCACTAATTACAACTTAAAATAGTTTATTGCATATGGGTGAAGCATTTGAATCGTGCTTCAGTCGATTCTCATCAAACAATATGGCTGAAAGTGTTGAGTCTTCTGTTACTGTGTCGTCATCTCCCTGTCAAAAGTGACAGTAATTGTGGTGCGAATGGCGGTATGATAAAATTGGTGTTTGTTGATGTTACGATCACTCCAAGGGCGGTTAAGGTATAATTCATTGGAACTGTTGAACCCGTAATTCATGGCCGCGCTGACGTTAGCCCTCCATGCATCACTATCCTGAGCTAATGTTTTTTTTCCAACCATGGCCTGTATAATTTAATTCCCTCAAATAATTTTTTTATTCAATGCTACCACGTTCTCATTTCGGCATTTTGGTATTCTCTCCTGGCATGGCGTTATTGTAACCACTTCTGAGGTCGGGGCGCCTGCAATGCGGGGTTACGCTGCCCCAATGATGTGTGATAGGTGATGATGATGGTAATTATGCGCCAGGAGAGCCCTTAATAATAAAGTTAATTAATATGTTAATGATGGCCAGATGATGTTCGGGGACCGTTGGGCCTTAAAGTTTCCTGACATTTGTCTTACAGGTGAAGAAAACCCCCCCCAAAAAAAAACAACCCAGGAAAATTGTCCCAAACGGGGATCGAAACCGGGCCCGCTACGTGATAAGGCAGCACACTGCGGTACTTCGAGACCACAGCGGTGGATACCTTCGAATCATTGTTAATGTCATTCTCCCACCTGATTCTTGGCCTACCTATTGGACGCCAACTCTCTGGTTGTCCTACAATTAACTTTCCACCTCCCTCTTTCATTCACCACATTCCCTGTCCATCGCAGTCTTCGAGACTTTATTATTATTATTATTATTATTATTATTATTATTATTATTATTTTAAAAAGGTAACTAACTCATTGGCGCTTTCGAACCTGTAGGTTCATGACCGCGCGGATATAAGCTCTCCATACATCCCTATCCTGAGTTAATGTTTTCCAATCATCTGTATAATGTACTTAATGTTATTTTCCCACCTCATTCTTAGTCTACCAACTGGGCGTTTTTCTTTTTGTTTTTCTACAAGAAGCTTCCATAGATATATTGTTAATTAATTTTTATCTAGAATTAAAACTATTCGGTGTCATAGTAGTTTTATTTTGATTTTTCTATCTTGTACATTTTATGCATTATTCCTTAAATCTAAAATCAACATAGCTATATAAATCATATTTTTGTCCAATGCCAGCAGATTGTCTTTTATGAATTTCTGGCTTTCTCCCCTATAGTACGGTGCAATTAGTCCAAAAAAAGGCCTAACCCCAACATCCAAAGTAAAAGTTTCCCTCCAACTCGCAATTGTTCAATACAGTCCACACATTGTTTGTTAAAAAGTTACACCATTTTGAATATCGGGTTTGGGGGGAGGGGTGATAATTTGATAAATTAGTAGTTTTTATCGGGTTTTCTTAAATATTAAAAAAACTATGCGGTTTAGCGCAAAAAGTGTCGTATACAAAAATAATCTACGTTAAATTGCGAACAAAAATGGTTCTGTGCTTAATCTTGCAAAGGTGAACGGTTTCGGAGTTACGGAGGGTGTAAAAGTATAAATTTTTTGTATTTTTAATTTTTTTGGAAAAATGAAATTATAACTACTATGTAAACAGAAATAACTAAATAATTTTATTAAAAAGTAATATTGTACAATTCGTATTGTAGTGACAAAAGAGGCTAAGAGGCTCCTCAGAGGGTTAGAAGCGTAAAAATACTGGGAACTAGAACCGTGCGTAAGGAACCCTGCACTTGCCGCCCGCCCCTCATCTACTCTTTTCCTCTGTCCCTAAGTTATCTCAGTCGTATTGGGAGACCCGTTGAATACATTTGTGAGTGTTATTTCTAGTGAAGTTCTGCCGTCATTTTTTATTGTTCGTATTTAGAATAATGTGCGAACTAGTGATAAACACTTGAAGAAATATTTCAATTTGAATTATGTGCTTATCCACTTCGACGAATCTGGCTCGATGAGGAAGGCAAGCAAATGGTCAATGGTGACTGTTTTGGTTCCAGATTCAAATGAATCATCAATCACCACAGATTCAGATAATGTGTCCTACATCATTGATGGAAGTCACCTCCTTCATCGTGTTGTCTGGCGATGCCCAACTACCTTCAAACAGATTTGCGAGCAATACAAATTACATAATTACTCATTATGGGCCAGCAACTATTGTTTTTGATGAATTTGAGCAAGGAAACACAAAAGATGAACACTTACGCAGATCACATTCTGCTAACATTGAAGTAAAAGCAGAAGACTCAATCCATGTAAATATCAATCAAAGTGAATTTGTAGCTAACGCTAAGAACAAACTGGGCCTTATTTCTCTCCTTACAGTGCACTTGCAAAGAGGTGGTTGCACAGTTCATCAAGCAACGGGTGACGCTGATTTATTAATAATTTTAACAGCAATTGATGATGCTAAGAAAGACGTTGAAGCTTGTGTAATTGGTGATTACACGGACTTACTGGTCTTTTTGACTGTCCGCGCACCCTCAGAGAACAAACTGAAAATGGCGTTACCAAAGAAAGGCAATCAGCAGGAAGAACTATACATTATTTCTGATATTCAGCGAGGCATTGGGGATATGAAAGGTGTGCTCTTAGCAATATATGCCTTCACAGGTTGTGACACTGTATCAGTTATCTACAAAAATCTAACAACGCTCTTTGTACGAAACTTCTAGTCTTCAGCAACCCCAAAGCTGATCCCAGTGCAGTGGCTGACACTGAAAAGCATTTCTTTCTTGCGATGTTTGGAGCCAAGAACACTGAAGATCTAGATTGTTTTCGCTACCAGTGTTATTTGAAGGCTATTTGCAAAGCAGCCTATACATTCATTGTTAAAGTTCCCCCACTTCAGCAGCTTCCAGGCAGCATTCAATTAGAACCTGCCACCAGGTGCAGCAGTGGCTGAATGAGAAGAAGAACCCGCTCGAGTGGGGGTGGAAGGAGATTGGCGAACTCCTGACACCAATTACAACAGCACATCCTGCAACTCCCCAGGAATTACACTACAGCCACTGAACTCCGGCTCTGAAGTTTAGGTTATACGAGGGGTAAAGGGAGAAACTCGTCCTCTACTGCAAATAAGGAGATGGGTAACGTAGGACTGCACGTCAATCACAACCAATCACTGCTCTTGACGCTGCTATAGCGCGCCAGTAAGGTTTGAAATTGCTGAGATGTTGTCAGCTGTATGTCTGATAACCGCAAACATAAAGCGATCCCTCCCACTGAATATCCATATCGGCAATACTGTCGTGAAAACTTCAGGGCCGGAGAATCAGTGGCTGGGGTAATACTTTCCCTCATAGTGTGTACTTGCAAAAACGATTGCGTCCGTAACTGCGAGTGCAGAAAGAGTGGTCTAAACTGCTCAAGCATATGCAATAATTGCTCAGGCCTAGGATGTGATAACAGGGACACGAACATCATAGACGAAGATACACATGAGGAGGGTATTATGTTTGAAGAGAAGGGTGCTATGTTTGAAGAGGACTGAACTTCAACATTTTTAATAAAATATCGTTGCAATATACAGCCAAATATGCAAATTTTCTAAAGAAAAACCTCCAAAAAACTGCAGGTTTAAAAATATTATGATTAAAAATAATATATTTATATATCTTAAATTATAATAAAGATAATATTTTTCGTGTTGAGACTTGAAAGTAGTTTTGAAGTTCCTTAAGACAGGTTACTGGCCCGACGCTAAGTAGTCCAGTGGTAGGGCTGCTACCTTTTAGTCTCTGGACAGACATTAGGATACCGCATTTACTCAGTACCTGATGGAACGGTTATACCGCCGTGACTCGGTCCTCAGAGCCTCGTTTGTGAAAACAGGTTGTACCACGAGAAGGTGAGGATGAGAATTGGGTAGGAGAGGTTATACACACGTCACTACCCCTTACAACCCAAGGGCAACCGCTGAAAGATTATATTTTTATATTTTTAAATCATTTATGTATGAAAGTTATTCATTCTTAATTCGGCATTGTACAGAGAAAGTTCAGAGTGAGTTTCGGCCTGTGGAAGCCTCATTTCCCTTAAAAAGTAGCGCCCCTTGAGGTGTGAGGTTGTCGTTCCTTCAAAGTCTTGTCACTAACATATCACCGGCCACTAAAATCGCAATTTGTCTTTACAAAACACAATCCTGTATAAAAAAAAATAGTTTCATTAGTGATGTCATATTTTTTCCAAGAAATCTAAAAAAAAAAAATACGAAAAATGTCTACTTTTACAACCTCCGTAACTCTGGAACTGTTCACTTTATCAAGATTATGCACAGCACCATTTTTGTTCGCAATTTAATGTACATTATTTTTGTACACGACACTTTTTGCGCTAAACAGCATAGTTTTCGAAATATTTAAGAAAAACTGATAAAAACTACTAATTTACCAACTTCTCCCCCACTCTTCCCCAAACCCGACGCTCAAAATGCTGTAAATTTTTACCAAACAATATGTGAACTGTACTGAACAATTTGGAGTTGGAGGGAAACTTTACTTACGATGTTGAGGTTTGGGTCTAATTGCACCGTACTACTAACATTGGCGGAATTGTAATCCAGTTCTTAGATTGGGGCACCTGGAAGGCTGAGTTACGTTACTCGGATGATACGATGAGTAATCAATGATAATCAAACGCCAGTAGAGTCCATTGCCTAAACTTAACCTAAATTCGAGACCATGGGTAACCACAGAAATAATTCCCTTTAAGGAGGGATTAAAATTAAAAATATGACATTTCAATTTTTTTTCTCCGCAACAATGCTGGTTACAGAAATGAAATTTGGTATGTGATATCCATAGGCCCTATTAAAATGTGGGCATGTTTGTGTACTTAAGTACAGTCTAACTTCAGTTGTTACGGTTAATTAAACATTCAAAATGTCAGCTGAAAATGTTACATTGTCTTGCTGTTTCCCTGATAATTTTCCTAAATTTCAATATATTTTAATAATTCTTGTTTTATTTTACTCATTAATGTTGTAGCTACAAAATATACTACAATTGTTTAATTATGTAGAGTGTAAATACTTTTTCATTTTAAATTAATGCGTATTCATTTTTGTTGAAATTTGCATTAAACATATTTTTTAAAAATAAAATATAATAGGTACATTATTAATTGTAGTATATTTTGTTAATATCTGTAAACTACATATACATGCAAAATTTCATCTCAATATCTTGAAAACTTTGGGAATTATCAGGGAAACCGTATTAAAAAAATTAAGTTACAGAAAACAAGCGACAATCTTACCGAGATGTAGGCACCTACTAAAATTAAAGGGCTCACTCGAGTGACAGCATTGCACATTTTTAAACATAACTCGAAAAAGTAATAGAGATGTAAACGAAAATCTTTCACTAATTTAAAGATGAATTTTTAATCTACATACAAAAATTGAAACATGACTTTTTTTACCCTTAAAGGTGTAGGTCCCCCCTTAAGGAAAAATTCCTATTGTCTAAGCGGAATCAAGCATGAACTTAGTCAGAAACGCTGACTATTAGCACATGAAGCTGGTCTATTGTAAATAATAATTGCATTGTAGTACCAGGAATAATCATTTATGTTTATTATAATTTAGATTTAAGACTAATTGTTGTATTTTCCTAACTTGATTGAGTGATAGACAAGATCTTAAGGCCTTTATTTTGCTATATATAGAGAAGATATTATTATTATTATTTATTTAAAATCCCTCTCTCGAAGAGTCGTGCGATTGTAGGGGCTTTAAGCGTGTGGCATGTAAAAAATACCTATAAGGTGAGATTATCAAATATTTTGCCATTTAAATTCCTCATACGTAATTCACAGTTATACCATAGGGGAAATTAACCCCAGGGTGTATTGCTAATATCCAGAATTCCCTCAGACATTACTTATGGAGGGGACATTACACCATATGGGGCCTTCCCCTCCAGGGATTTCAGACTCCCCTTGGCAAGTTGTTCCCTCGTTTGCAATAATTCGAAAATTCGCACTTTGTATTGACGGGAGGGTTGAAGGTGAAGAGTTCCATACAGACTTAATATTTATATATATATAGCTTGTCCCAGCTGGAGCAGGTTTTGTAATTAGTGGCTGTTGAAAGCAGGCAGAGGGACAATGTCCCCTTCAGACTCCCACAAATGCACTGATTTAAGGGTTGTAATAGACATACATACCAGGGTTGTGGTGACTAGCCGCCAGCGGTCAAAGCCAGTAGATTTTTAATAACAGGGTTTTTCATATATTATGCAATTTTAAAAAATGCATCGAAATAATGTTTTTAAATTTTATTTTCATCTACATACACTCCCATTTAATGGCACCGAATGGTGACAATTTTGAAAAAAAAGGCAAAAAACGCATTTTTTTTGTTTATTTGCTTTTTTAATAACTATGATTCTTTTAGTATCATTTTCATGTAGCCTATTTTTTTTATTGTAGGAGCAAAATTGAGTGCGTGACGTAAGAGTTTAAATACTCCTGTACATGTACTACCTCAACTTTAATACTATATATGTTTTTTTTTAAAAAAAAAAGCAGTATCCTTCCTTTGTGATTTTTTTTGCATAGCAAATGTGTTTAGTAGAATCATAAAGACTCTGAATCTCACATTTCATGAAACAATATTTAAAAATGCATCATAAGGAGCATTTTTTAGAAAATATAAAAAAATAAATTTAAAAAAATCATAATTCTGAAACTATTCTACCTGCAAACACCAAATTTCACAGAAACATTTTCTATGGGCTGTATGTGATAAAAGATTCAAAACAATCAGATAAAAAATTGAAATTCTCCAATCTGTTCCCTTAAGTGAGGAAAATTATATCAGGCTTAAGTCCACCTCCGCTGCATCGGTAGACGGTTACTCGGTCTATGAAGTTCATGATGACCCCTTTCACAGACATCTCTGTTGATGTCGTTGATGACACGTTGAATTTCTTCTTCAAGTGGAACTGTTTGTGATTTGTTCACGTAGACTTTGGACTTCGCTAACCCCATAAAAAGAAGTCACATGGAGTAAGGTCACAGGATCTGGGAGGCCAATCAAACTCGCCACGAAATGAGATCACAGACTGGGGGAATTTTTCATGGATCGGGATTATTGTCTCGCGGGATGTGACAGGTCCAAAATCTACGTGAACAAACACAAACAGCTCTAACTTAAGGAAGAAATTCAACGTGTCATCAACTTCATCAAAGAGATGTCTGTGAAAGGGTCATCATGAACCGAGTAACGTCTGTTGAGACAGTGGAGGTGGACATATGCCTGATATAATTTTCCGCACTTAAATGGGACTGTATGTAGGTAAAAATAAAAATAAAATATTTCGATGTATTTTTGACTTAATTGCATTTTTAAAAATTGCATAAAATATGAAAGACCCTATACAAAATAAGTAATTCAATTCCATCTGCTTGCCTTTATGTTGAAACTTGTAGGTAAAGTTGAGATTCCTTAGGGCGAGTACCTAGGACGTTAAGAAGTAAAATTTGACAAAATTCTGAAAAAGGAACAAACTCTCAAATTTGAAATATATGAATTGATGCTATATTATTGTTCCTGGAGTATTGTTCCATATCCAACCCACCACGCGCATTGTTATTCCATCTATGAACCAAGTAAGAAAACACAGAATACATGTCACATTTATTTTTTGCAGGGAGAAAAAAAGAGAACGGTATGTAACATTTCAGAATGTAAAAAAAGTTTGAGTTACCACCTTCCTCATAAAATAGAAGTTCTTCGATACTCTATTAATTTAAGTAAAAAGTGAAAGTTTTGTGAATCTTTTTATTGAGATTTAACTTCAGTTGCATTTTCCTTAGTTAAGTTATCTTGTGACTTAGTTCCATTTTGTAGATTTGAGTCGAATTGTACTTAACAATAACATTTTGGAGCAGATGAATAATTTTAAATATTTAGGATGGACTATAAATCAGTAGGAGACACATTGATTGACAAGATTTGGGATAAAGAAGCTCTTCCAGATGAATGGAAAGAATCGATTATCATACCAATTTATAAGAAAGGAGATAAAACTGATTGCAACAACTATAGGGGCATTTCATTTCTTTCAACTTCCTACAAAATTCTAACAAATATATTAGTAAGCAGACTTACTCCTCATATTGATAAGATTCTAGGAGATCATCAATGTAGATTTAGAAGAAACAGGTCTACAACAGATCAGATTTTCAGCTTAAGACAGATTTTAGAAAAGGAATGGGAATATAATGGTACTGCACATCAATTATACGTAGACTTCAAAAAAGCATACGATTCAATTAAGAGGGAGAAGTTATATAGTATCCTGCTAGAGTTCGGAATTCCTAAAAAGTTAGTTAGACTTATACGAATGTATCTAAATGGCACAAGGAGTAGGGTGCGTGTAGGCAAACAATTTTCGGATACTTTTGAAATCCACAATGGGTTGAAGCAAAGAGATGCACTATCTCCTCTACTATTTAATTTTGTACTAGAGCATGCCATTAAATCTTTAGAGAATGAGGAAGGCTTACATTACAACTCAATGGTATTAATAAGCTGTTAGTTTATGCTGATGATATAGTACTATTGGCCGATAGCAAGGAGATACTAAAGGACAACACTCACACACTATTGAGTAACACTAAGAAATTAGGACTGGATGTAAAGATCAATAAAACTAAATATATGGGTCCACAACGTAGAAATACATTATATAATGGAAATGGACAGGATAATGACAAATGAGGGAGGAAAATTTGAGGAAGGTGGCTGAATTGGACTGAATGCAAATACACTAGGAACAATAATCACAAACAGGAATGAGATGCACAAGGAAATTAAACATAGGCTCAATTCTGGAAATGCGTGTTGTTATGCATTACAGAGACTCTTGACTTCCCAACTCCTTTCAAAAAACGTTAAACTGAAAATATATGACTATTATTCTACCAGTTATGTTATATGCATGCGAAACATGGACTCTTGCTTTAAGGGAGGAAAGGAGATTACGAGTATTTGAGAATAAAGGTCTTAGAAAAATGTTTGAAGCAAAGAGAGGTGAATGGAGAATACTGCATAACAGTGAATTACATGGTCTTTATAGGAAGCCAGAAATAATGAGAACAGTTTAGTTTCGTAGACTGCGATGGGCAGGACATGTTGCATGTATGGGGAATGAAAGACGTGCATGGAAGCTTCTTGTAGGAAATCCAGAGGGAAAACGCCCAGTTAGTAGACGAAGAATGAGGTGGGAGAATAACATTAACTATGATTTGAGGGAAATAGATTATACAGGGGATGATTGTAAAGGATTAGCTCAGGATAGGGATATATGGATAGCTTATGTCCATGCGGACATGAACCTACGTGTTCGATAGTGCCAGTGATTTTTACACGCTTTATATTAGCTTGTCCCGTATCTATGTAACGGAATCTTTCAACGCGATTTTCTCCCACTTAAAATCATTGGATCGACTTGAAACTTTGTATACTTGTAAAGGACCAATGATAATACAATAATTTTATAATTTTTTTCTAAAATTATGACCAGAATTATCAGAAAATCAAAAGTCTTTGTAATTATATATCGGAATCTTTCAACACGATTTTCACCCAGTTAAAATCATTGGATCGACTTGAAACTTTGTATACTTGTAAAGGACCAATTGCAATACAATAATTTCATAAATGTTTTCTAAAATCCTGGCCAGAATCATCAGAAAATAAAAAAATAAAACCGGTATAATAGGTTGCGGACTTATCAACTTTTTAATCAATCGTTATAAGAGATCAGTTGGTAGAGCGGTAGACTGTGGTATATATTTTCAGTAATCCATAGGTCGCTGGTTCAAATCCGGCCCGGAGGATTCTTTTTTTAGAAGAGTATTACTTTTAGCTCATACTACAATAGTATCGAATTTAAAGATATTTTATATTGTCATCTTATTCTGTAAAATATTAAAACTAGAAAATAAAAAATAGATAATAATTCAAAAAACTAAAACAACACGCTTTACTTGAAAACCGAACTAAAAAATGTAAAGTAATTTTAATTTCCAACACGCTAGGGATAAAATTAAAGTGGTCAACAAAAAAATCATCTCCAACATTTTAGAATAAAACTATAGTTATCTACAAAAAAAAACATAATTTCACCATCAAAAGCGTGGGTGCTTTTTATGGTTTTTACATTTTCTTCTTAGAGACTTTACTTTTACCAATATCTGTTTATTATCAAATATATTAATTGATATAGAGCACCTCACGCTTTTGATAGTAAAATTATTATTTTTTTGTAGATAACTATAGTTTTATTCTAAATGTGTTGGAGATGATTTTTTCGTTGACCACTTTAATTTTATTCCAAGCGTGTTGGAAATTAAAATTATTTTTCATATTTTAGTTCAGTTTTCTAATAAAGCGTGTTGTTTCAGTTTTTTAAACTATTTTATTAGAGTTATATATTACTAGAGCCCGGTTTTGTATGCAAAATAAAGTACTAAATATGCATGCAAGTACGCCTGAAAAATGTAGAAAATATGCACCCTAAATATACAAAAACATATTGTAATAAAATTAAATAAATGATTTGCTTTGAGGGTAATCTTAGCTTATTCCAGGCTGTTATAGCAGATAAGGAAGATTTTCTTGTGTGAAGTTCCTTCGTTTGTCAGTGAAGGGTTTATACAATGAAAATGTCCTTTCTACATCAGATGATGTCACAGCTGCATGTGAAAAACCCCACAGTTCTTCAGCGAATTCCTCTTCGGTTACAGTTTTTTCACTATCACCAGAGAACATTTTGCTAATTTGACAAATTCTATTGTAATTAGGGGTTTTATTTAATACTTCACTAAGCGCTTATATCTAATGGATTGCAGACTTTATTAATTTAAAAAATATGAATTAATAATTACTAGTAATTAGCTGAAGGGTAAATTACAATTTAATACCACATTTAGAAGTAAAATTATACATTTATGCATTAAAAACCTAGAATAAGCATTTTCCTTCAGAATATGCATTTCTATGCATTATCAAATACCGGTCAAATTGTCTGGTTACAATAGAATTTGTCAAATTAGCAAAATGCTCTCTGGTGATAGTGAAAAAACATGTAAGCAATTAACATTTAAATCATTCCGCATACTTTTTAATGCGTAAAACAAAACATGCATTTCGCATACATATCCGGGCTCTAGTGACCATGAATGGCTATAAACTTCCATCTCTCTTCGAAGTGCCCCAAATGGGAGTCAAAGACCAATCGCTTTTCAATGAATTTTGTTTTACAACCAATGACAGTCGTGTTTCACCTCGCTCTTTATCGAATTCTCTTTATCGCCTCCTGCTTTTGTGATAAAGAAAGCTCCTCCTTTTTAATATTCTGACCAGTTTTGAGCATTATTTTGCAGTAACTGACTCTCCAACAAATACGTTTAATATAGCAAATAATGAACATATTCCTTCGACCTACACATTTGATAATTGTTTGTTCAATAATTGTGTTTTTAAATAATGATTTTACTGAATTGTTTCTTAAAAAAATTAATAACCAATAAGGTTGGTTATAATATACGTACAGTTTGATGTTTCATTTTTTTCTCTCCACTATGGATGCATTCTTACGTTATTGCGATCGCCGTTTACATTAAACATATAAATATTTTAAAATAACTATATTTGAATAATCATTTGTGAGTAAACAGCTTAATTTTATTCGTTTATAGTCCTAACAAATGCCACTCTTGATTTCCCAATCCTCTAGATAAATTGGAAATGCTCGTGGCATTACGTGTGAAACTTAATTAAAAGTGACACAATGAGCCAAATTATTAATATCACATAAATATGAATTGAACATTTTACACTTCTCTTCTTCTTCTCCTTCTTCACTTCCTGGTTTAGGCATTAATTGCCTGTTCCGCTTCACCTTGTAAAATTAATGCTGTATGAAAAAAAAAACAGGTAAGCAATTTTTTCTGAAAAAAAAAAACAGGTAAGTAATTTTTTCTGAAAAAAAAAATCTTCTCAAACCAGGATATCAAGTCAATACCTCCAGCTTTAATAATCATTTTATGTTATCTGGCAAAGTTAAGGCCTTGTCTACCACTCAACCAGTTAGTGAACAGTTTTAACTGAAATTAAACGAAGAGAAAAATAAATATTTTCAATCGATAGATTGAATAATACAACATTAACGGGGCGTATAAAGTAATAACTATGAAAAAGTTGAATTTTTCTATTGGCTCAAACGGCAGTATACATTTCTCCACCATATTCCAAAATTTCAGTTTAAATTACAATAATTGGAGATGATACAACATTTTTTTTTGTGAGATTGTACAAGGGAAGTGCCGAAATCTACCTTGAAATTTCTCCCACAAAAGGGTTGTGATGTACCAAGGCCGTGTCCAAAATATATATATATATAATTTATAACTGCAACACACAGAAATTGAAGCCAGAATACAGCAATGGCAACACATTGTTTGGAGCAGATGAACTTCCTACTTGAGTTAGAGCTAAGTGAAGTGAGCCGGGACGCGGCGCATGTGACAGGCAGTGAGGGTTATCTTATCTACCATCAAGAGTTGTACTACTTTTCTATAGTTTAAATGAGAGATTTGACGCTGGATTTTAGTGTCTTGCTGTTAAAAGCCACAGATATTTTTTTTTGAGAACGGCCTTGTTACATCACAATGCTATTCTGGAAGAAATTTCATGTTATTTTTTGGCATGCAATGGTAGACGGCTGTTCACTTGTAAGTATATGCATGTTGGAACTTTAGACTGGTTTTGCTCAAAATGTAATTTTTCAATAAAAAAAAACATATATCTCGAGAACCATTTGTTGGATTTGAATAAAATTTCGCACACAAGTTTGTTATCACAGTCTCTAGAGGATGGATCTCAATGGTTAAATTTGAATGAAAAAATGAGTAGTTTGCTAGGGCAGGTGTACTTTTGATGTAACATGCTTAGAGAAATCATATTTTTCTGAAGATAAGAGTGCGCCCAGTCCCCCGGTTTATTTCTGGACATTTTAAGTACCAAGAAATAAACCGTATTACTCCGTTGCTGTTGCAGATTGGAGGGGTGTCCCAACCCGCCTGTTGGTCATTGTCGCTGGTTTTTCGTATCTTCAGCGATATTAGCGTGTAATTTGGAAATCAGTTTGTTTTCACAAATAACAATACCACTTTGAAATTAAGCCGAAATGATTTGAGAATATAAATAAACTGTTAAGATAACAACCTGAACCCCTATCTCAATCCGGGAGCAGCCTCTGAATTCCACCCACTTACGCATCCTACTCTAACTGGTGCTCAGGCCATATGATCTCCTCAACCGGCCATATAAACTCCTCACCTGTAGGGATCCGGAAATTATCCGTGGCCCAGCACTGCCCGTCTGCCACTGTTTTCCATGAGCCTCTCACTTAGTTGTGCTGCACTTTACGCGCTGAGATGGCCGCAGATCACCGATTGTGTCCTGGGGATTCACTGAACATGTGACAGTAGCCAGATACTCTAACTAACATAACATGCGCTAGTCGCCTAACCCCACGCCACCAACGTAAAATAACTTCAGTGGCGTGTTTAACTCCCCTCTGTGGAAGAAAGTTTACTCCATTTCATAAAAAGAGACCGCCACGGCAATTCCGCCTACCGCCCCGCTCTGCTGGCTGTACTCAAGACCTTTGTTTACCCACCGATCTTATATTACAATAATAAGAATAAATATGTATTGTACATGTAATATATATAGTCGATGAATTTATTAGTGCTTTTCCTCAACAGCAGTCTGGCGTTCACCGAAATCTAAATGTTGCTATCTCAACTAAAACATTACGTACGTTTTGTGCATCTAGCTTCTTTAATCCTCTTGAAATAATTTGTCGTTTTAAAGAAGCACATGTATAACAAACCGTTTCTAGGTTTTATTAACTTTCTATTGTTACGAAGAAATAATAAGAGAGTAACATTAAGTTGCATTTACAAGTAGATCGGATTCAGGGAAATTAAGTGTACATTTGACATCGGTTTGTTTCTAAGTAACTTTTATTATATTTATTATTATTATTATATATTAATTATTTATTATTATTATTGAATTTTATTATTAAAGGCATGGAATTAGTATAGAGAAGAAAGGGTTTCAGGCTAGAACAAACATAATTCGGAATGAAAATGGGGATATAATTGCAGATTCCAAGAGTATATTAAATAGATGGAAAAGTTACTTTAATCAGCTATTAAATGTACATACAGAACAGGACATTGAGGAGGATAATTTACAGACAGCAGAAATGCTAGTCTCAGAACCAAGTGCATTAGAGGTTGAAATGGCGATTGAAAAATTGAAGATGTATAAAGCATCAGGTTCGGATGAGATCCCAGCAGAACTGATAAAATCAGGGGGAGAAAAATTAATGGACAAGATACGCTGGTTGCTCAGTATGATTTGGGAAAAAGAAGCTCTTCCAGATGAATGGAAAGAATCAATTATCGTACCAATTTATAAGAAAGGAGATAAAACTGATTGCAACAACTACAGGGGCATCTCATTACTTTCAACTTCGTACAAAATTCTAACAAATATATTAGTAAGCAGACTTACTCCTCATATTGATGAGATTCTAGGAGATCATCAATGTGCATTTAGAAGAAACAGGTCTACAACAGATCAGATTTTTAGTATAAGACAAATTTTAGAAAAGGAATGGGAATATAATGGTACTGTACATCAATTATATGTAGACTTCAAAAAAGCATATGATTCAATTAAGAGGGAGAAGTTATACAGTATTCTGCTGGAGTTCGGAATTCCTAAAAAGTTAGTTAGACTTATACGAATGTGTCTAAATGGCACAAAGAGTAGGCTGCGTGTAGGCAAACAGTTTTCGGGCACTTTTGAAATCCAGAATGGGTTGAAGCAAGGAGATGCACTATCTCCTCTACTATTTAATTTTGTACTAGAGCATGCCATCAAATGTTTAGAGAATGAGGAAGGCTCACAACTCAATGGTATTAATAAGCTGTTAGTTTATGCTGATTATGTAGTATTATTGGCCGATAGCGAGGAGATACTAAAGGACAACACGCACACACTATTGAGTAACACTAAGAAATTGGGACTGGAAGTAAATATGAATAAAACTAAACATGTGGTCACACGTAGAAATGCATTATATAATGGAAATGGACAGGTAATGACAAATGAGGGAAATTTTGAGGAAGTGGCTGAATTCAAATACCTAGGAACAATAATCACAAATAGGAATGAGATGCACAAAGAAATTAAACATAGGCTCAATTCTGGAAATGCGTGTTATTATGCATTGCAGAGACTCTTGATGTCCCAACTCTTTTCAAAAAACGTTAAACCGAAAATATATAAAACTATTATTCTACCAGTTATATTATATGGGTGCGAAACATGGACTCTTACTTTAAGGGAGGAAAGGAGATTACAAGTATTTGAGAATAGAGTACTTAGGAAAATTTTTGGACCAAAGAGATATGAACAGACAAGTGAATGGAGAAGACTATATAACAATGAACTACATGGTCTTTATGGGAAGCCAGATATAATAAGAACAGTTAAGTCTCGTAGACTGCGATGCGCAGGACATGTTGCACGTATGGGGAATGAAAGACTTGCTTGGAAGCTCCTTGTAGGAAAGCCAGAGGGAAAACGCCCAGTTGGTAGACCAAGAATGAGGTGGGAGAATAACATTAACTATGATTTGAGGGAAGTAAATTATACAGGGAATGATTGGAAATCATTAGCTCAGGATAGGGATGTATGGAGAGCTTATGTCCGTGCGGCCATGAACCTACGGGTTCGATAGTGCCAGTGAGTAAGTAAGTATTATTATTATTATTATCATCATTATTATTATTTTAACTTTTTTTTTGTCTAATGCCATTAGGTTGTCTTTTATGACATTTCTGGTTTTTTCCCCTGACATTGGCGGAATTGTAAAGGATTTCTTAGGTTGGAGCACCAGGAAGGCGGAGTTACGTTACCCCCGATGATATGATGGGTATAAATGATAATGAAGCGCCAGGAGAGTTCTAACCATAAATTCCAGGCCATGGGCAACCACAGGAATAATTCCCTTTAAGGAAAAATTCCTATGCTTTGACCGGGAATCGAACGCGGGACCTCATGAACTGTAGGTCAGAAACGCTGACCACTAGCCCATGAAGCAGGTCATATCTATCCTGATGGAGTTGTAGCCTTCTCTTCCATTCACCGGAACAGAAATTAAATCACAGGAATATTAAATTATTTGTCCAAATTGCAGAATAAAAGTAAGATCTAATAACACAATAAAATGAATGATAATTAAAACTAAAATAATATATGCACAAAGGAAGAACAGCTCCTATCTACTCTGACTCCATACTGCCATAGGCTCTTGCCAACCAACTGGCTGCTGGCCTCATATCGACACGAGTTAATCATAAAGATAGTCCAGTCAGAGGTCAGCATGTCGGATCTCAAGCCTTATATCAGCTACTTGATTGTCTATGTCTACTGTGGCGTAGCCATAGCCTCTCCTTTGTTAGGAGTTACTAGACCAAGTTATTTTTTAATTGCCTTATTTGCTCATAAATGTCTTGAATGGCATGCGGTCAACACGCCTACTCAATGAGACATCTAACGGGCAACTATGGTATTACTAGGACGTTGAGGTCTGTAAATTTTGCTTAGAGGCCTTTTTATTCAGGCTTACTGATTTTTTACGAGCCTGAAAATCTTCAAACTCGGGACCTACGGCTTAAAGCCCTCCCGGAGAACTTGCTCCTTGAATTTTTCCATCCTAAATAAACTCCATCGACTACGGCCAGGTTTGAACCCGCGACCCTCGGGAACAGAGGCAAGGAGCATAACCACTAGTCCACCGCTACTTTATTGTAACTTCCCATATTCTTCACGACACCGCGGTGCACCGGTCCTATACTGGCCGAAATTACGTGGGAAAATGTCTCCTCCCATTGCAGTTCGCACCAGCGTAAGCAGGGGCTAGCGCCCCCCCCTCACCCCCCCCTAAGTTTCAGAATTATTTTTCTTTACAAAATTAACCTTGCGGTCATTCTGTCTTTTTCAAAACGTCTGCAGCAGGGCTGACCTGTCCTTAAGGGCAAAGGGGCACGTGCCCCGCTTATAAGTTATTTATTTACTGATATTATTTAAAATACTCTTGCAGATTAGCTAGTGTATCTTTGTGTACATAAAACATTCTTCTGTACGTGTGCATGTTACTGAACTACTCCTAATGACGGACCTATTTTGATTATTTTTTGTATGGGTTCCTGGATGTTTAGATTCACAATATTGCACCCTCGAAAACCATTAGGCGTAGGAGTTTACCTGAAGTGAAATTTTAAAAATACCTCGAGTGGTCACAAATTTCGATCTTTGACAACGAAATTCAGTATTATCACAATTACAGTATCCACTATTAAAATAAATCGAGGTAGGTATTATCAAAAATGAGGGAAATCTTATAATTAATCGTGGAGGTTTACCTGAAATCCGAAATTAAAAACTGCCTAAACGATTTTTATGAAAATTTTTTGTGTGTTTGAGTGAGTCCCTGGATTGTTTATAGGTTCACAATTAGACCCTCTAAAATCATTACATGTAGGAGTTTGAAGTTAAATTTAAATATGGCCCTAGCGGTCACAATTTTAGATGTTTCACAGCGAAACTCAGTATGTCCTATAATAAATTAAATCGAGATAGGCATTATCAAAAAATGATCGAAATCCGACAATTTGAAGTTGAGGTTTACTTGAAATCTGAAATTAAAAACTGCCTAAACGACTGGATCGATTTTTATGAATTTTTTTTGCGTGTTTGTTAAATGGGTTCCTGGATTGTTTAGATTCACAATTCGACACCCTAAAACCATTAGTTGTAGGAGTTCACCTGAAGTAAAAATGTAAAAATAGCTCTAGCGGTCACAAATTTCTATGTTTGACAACGAAACTCAGTATATCCTATTAAAGAAACCGAAATAGATATCCAAAAAATGAGCGAAATCCGACAATTAGAAGATTGGGTTTACCTGAAATCCGAAATTAAAAAACTGACTAGTAACTGCCATGTTGGGTACGTCTCAGGGTATATCATACAATTTAATTAACTTTTAATAGTTCATTTATTTAGGCGTAGCAACGCTCGCCGGGTATTAGCTAATATATATATATCTTTATCACTTTGGATGAATATAGGCCTAATTTATTTTTTTATACAGAACAAAGAGAAATATGAATTCTCGTTACCTTGGGCACATAACCATTGTGACTAGATTCTCTTGTATACGGACGGTGTTCTTGTGCAGTATTGTTGTTGGCAATGTTCACAGGAGAGAACGTTTCAACTTCCGGTAGAGTTTGGGGCACATTCATAGTGTAACTTCAGTAAAGAAAGCAATGCAGGCAAAAAATGTAAGAGTTCGTTGACTCCCTGAGGCTTCAAGGGTGTACTAAAGGTCTATACTGGGCTACTCATCAATGGGCGTGCACTTTCCTGACATAGTGTGTTAATAGTAAGGCTCGGAAGTTGAGGAAATGTCCTTTTTTATTTTATATCTAAATACTTTTTTTTTATTGGTCTTTTTTTTTTTGGTCTAACGGCTTTTTATCTTTACATTTATACCATTTGTGTAATTCAAGAATCTTCAGTCTAGTTTCAATTCCAAAATATCTTAAAAACACAACTAGTTCTACTTTCTAAAGTCTTTTCACATTCCAATCACTTTTGTTCCACGAGAAACTATTGAACCCTCACAAAATATCACGTTATTTTTAATCAACAACCTTCTGACCGCCTGAACTATAGCATTTCGATTTCAAATTTTCTAAGGAGTTGCCACTTTGTAACAATTACTCGAGCAGAGGGTGAAGGCAGCGAGGTTGTCTTTATTTACTGTTAATAACTGCAAAACTTTTTACGCGCTTTTTCCAGTTTTTAGGTCTTTTTAAAGGTCTTTTGTAGGGAGTTTATAGGTCCTCAACTTCCGAGCCTTAGTAATGAGACATGGAGCCTTACTAAAAGAGGCCCTAAATAATTTAAAAAAGTACTCAGGAAAATATTTCGACCGATAAATATTGTCAGTGGAGAATACGATACAACAAAGAATTATAGGCCTACCTCAAATACAATGCTAATTTAGGAAAGTGAGATGAGTCCATTCTTTAGACATGTTGTAACCAATTGGTTTGATAATTCTGAATGTTTTAAACTATATTTTGAACTTTTAATTTATTGCGTTTATCTGTATTTCTTTGCTTGTCCATTTTTGTCAAACCTAGGAGTGGACGTAAAAATGCCATCTGTGACGCTTGCAATTTCGGTTTGATAATATAATTTAGTATCCAATTTTGACTTTATATTTCAGTCATGATTTTGCAATTAAAAATCCACGGCATGGCAGACTAGAAGGCCCTTGGCCTACCAATCGACTGCTGGCCTGATAGTGACAAATGTTATTCACAGATATAGACGATCATCCAGCCAGTGCAGGAGTGATGTGGCCAACATGTCGGGCCCCCCAGCCGTTTTAGCTAGTTTTCTCAACCTGGAGTCACTATGTAAGCTACTCATTCCTCACGATGCTGGGCGAAATTCCATAACAAAATTTCTTTCCCATGGAGACTCGAACAAGTGCAAGTCCTGTAGCTCTGCGTAATGGCATCTTGCCTTAAACACTCGACTACAGCGCAGCGGGGGACCATGATTTTGCAGTTACATTGTGTAATCTCAGTTTGGTTGCGGTGACATTTGTTTTCCAAAATATGATTTTTTTTCATAAAGGCAATTATTCCTATCGTTAATAAAAATAAAATGAATTGTGAATCCTTCTTATCTCATACATCTATGCTTTAACACAGAACTGCAGTATCGGAAAACATCATTCCCATCTCAGCTGTTGTCACTTCTTCATTATGCCGATCATTTTCTAAACAGTGTTGATTTAAAGAATTTTGTAATCAAATTTGAGTCCGGAAACTCAATATTCATGGTTCTCGTATGATTTTTTTTTTGAATGTAATATTTTCCCAGATTGTTAATTCCAAGGCTTAGATAGATGTTTCAAAAGTTTAGCTTCTTTTTCAATTCTATGATTCTCTAATAAAGTATGTGCTGCTTGCTGATTTTTTAATTTCATCATTTTTTATATTTGTAAAGTGCTCTTTTTTTCGAGTGTCCAAATTCCTTTTTGTTTTTCCTATATATATATATATATATATATATATATATATATATATATATATATATATATATGTACTTTATTGCAATTTTACAATTAATTTGCTAAATTTCAGATTTTTTATTATCTGGGGTGTTAACTTATTATTAGTTAACAGAAGATTACCCAGGCTGAATTTGTTAATCGGAGCTAATGTTATATTATATTTTTTTTTAAATCTTAGTTGAAATTTGTTATGAACTTCCGGATGGTAAGTAAATTTCTTGAATTTTCATCTTTTTTTTTTTTTGGAATTACATTGCAGAGTGGTGTTTTCATGTAACCTTTTTTGCTGTTTAATTTTTTTTATTGTGTCTTCACCAAAACCATTTAAGTAAACTATGTGTACAATACGATTATATTTCTTCTCAAAATCCTCTACATTAAGTGAAATATTTATTAATGTATATAGTAGACTATATATGAATTCGTAAGGATTTAGGTTAAGTTTAGGTTTAAGGACTCTCCTGTTGCTTCATTTGGGGTAACATAACTCTGTGCCTGGGTGCGGACATGGGCTTGAAACCATAGTTTTTGATAAGTTACTTAGGGTCGGTTTCACCAACAGAGGTAACTGTATTACGCCAGCTTAAACTATGTATTATATATGGGGAAAACTGACGTAATACAGTTACTTCTGTTGGTGAAACTGTCCCTTAATCTGTTATTGTTTTAACATTGAGTGCCTGGTGGCCGTGACTGCCTTCATGATCATACAAATGTGCTTGCTTTGACATCCCTGGTATAAATCGCCAAGCTGTTGATGATGATGGTGATCAATATATAACTAACTCACTGGCATTATGGAATCCATGGGTTCATGGCCGCGCGGACATAAGTTCTCCATACATCCCTATCCGGAGCAATGTTTTGCAGATATCTCCTGTATATTATACCTCCCTGAAATCATCATTATTATTTTCCCACCTCATTCTTGATCTACCAACTGGGTATTTTTCGTCGGGTTTTCCTACAGGAAGCTTCCATGACCCTCTTTCTATCTCTATTCGCCCCATATGTCCTACTCATCGCAGTCTACGAAACTTAATTATTGTTGTTATATCTGGTTTTCTATAAAAAGATATATGTAGCTCACTGTTATATAGTATTTTCCATTCACTTGTTTGTTCATCTCTCTTTGGTCCAATCTTTTTCCTGGGAACTTTTTGTTCAAATTCTTGTAAGTTTTTCTCCTCCTTTAAAGTAAGAGTCATGTTTCGCATTCATATAATATAACTGGGAGAATATCAGTTTTATATAGGGCCTATATCCATTTGTGGAGTTGGGACGACAAATGTCCCTGTAATACATTATATATATATATATATATATATATATATATATATATATATATATTTATTTATTTATTTATATATATTTATTATAGCAATTTTGTGGGTTTGTAAATATTTTTAAAAATCTTCGAAATATGTTAAAAACAGTTTACCAACATGTGAACTCCATGTGACAACATTTTATAAATTCTTACTGTTATCCATTTTTAGTACACACAAAAATATATTGTTATTGGCAATTTACACCTCAGTGGTTTTCGTCATGACATTCCTAGAAGCAGATGTATCTTAGAAGAGTATTGTGTAAGAAGCTTATATTTTTTACAACAATAGTATAATGTAGCCGCAGTACATGTTGCTATGGTTACTAGAAACCAACTTTGAGCTTGGGAGGGGGAAGAGAATGATTGAGGGAACAGGAAAGAAAATTGACTATCACAACGCGTACACATGTAACACAGTCAATACCGTCACTTTCACTATCTTAATAATAATAATAATAATAATAATAATAATAATAATAATAATAATAAATCATAAGTTGATAATGTCTTTGACGTCGTCCGATTCCTAATAGCCAATGTTGTCGGTCCATCCAATCTCCTGGTTGTAGATATTTCTACTTCATGTATAAATATATTCCCTGACTCCAGGAGGTTTTAGGTCTTCCTCTGCCTCATCTTCCCTCAGATTTCCATTCCAAAACACATTTTGGTAGCCGATCCTCTTCCATTCGTTGGACATGTTCGTACCATCTTAATTGCCGAGTTTTAATATAATCTAAAATAGTCTTCAATCTTCATTTTCTCCCTTATAACTGAGTTTCTAATTTTTTTCTCTTCTTGAAATAATAATAATAATAATAATGTTAGTGATAATGGCAATGATAATAATACTAATAATAACATTAACAGTACAGGGTCTTCATTTTAAGACGCAACCCTAGCGCCTGGCAACGGTTTGTCATACGGATACGATCTAATCTCACCAAATAATTCCATGTAGCTGTGAAATTAATTAGAGACTGTAATGGAATAAAATCTATATTTGTGCTGTTTATTCCTTATCTTATGACAAACATTTTCAAAATTACCTCCTTCAGTTTCAATACAGTGTTCACACCGGCGAAGAAGATCTGAAACACGGTATCCAATTCCTGCGTTGAAATGTTTAAGATCACAGTTCGAATTTTAAAATTGTCTAATGTTCGAGGATTTCAAATCATGGCTTTATTAGGGACAGTTGCTTTAGGGAATTGAGGGTAAAATTTACGGCGACAACTTTTATAAGATTTTTTCTTTGCATCTGTCAAAAATAAAAATAACCTCTATTCAGTGATATACAGCATGTTAAACTGAATACACCACAATCACACCCGAACACAATTTACAAGTTGATTAATATACTTCGGAGCACATGTTTGTACTTTGCAGTTACAGACGTGATCGCTGATCAGTGATCACTAAATAGGGGTAGCAGGAATGTGAATGGAACCTGCTTTGCCGCCCGCCCGGCAGTTCACTGATCAGGAAAGTGAGGTGCTTTAACCGCTTGGCCTGTCGGCTGGTTGCCAGGCGCTAGGGTTGCGTCTTAACCTGAAGTCCCTGTAGTAATAACATGGTTTAGGCAGATAGTTACTCAAGTTTGTAATTGGAAGTATCATTTATTATCACTATGTAATGGAAATGAAGTTAATGACAAATGAGGGATCTTTTGAAGAACTAGCTTAATCTAAATACCTAGGAACAATAATTGAGGCGTTTACATGGGAAAGATAGTAAGTCATAAAAATTAAATTTTACAGGGGAAGCAATAATCAATTTTGACACTTTTAAATTTATATATATATATATATATATATATATATATTGTAAAGCTAATATGGATACTTTGTAACTATTTTGCAAATCAAATATCTTGCATATTAGTGTCAAAATTATATTTAAATTAATGTTGGGAAAATTGTTTTTTTTTGCTTCCCCTGTAAAATTTGCTTTTTATGACTTACTACCTTTACCATGTCAACGCCTCAATTATTAACGAAAATGAGATGCAGAAAGAAACTAAATACAGGCTCAGTTGTGGAATGTATTATGGATTACAGGGACTCTTGTCGTCCCAACTACTTTCAAGAAACGTTAAACTGAAAGTGTATAAAACTGTTATTCTACCAGTTATAGCATATTATATGGATGCGAAACACGCGCTGTTACTTTAAGAGAGGAAAGGAGATTGCAAGTATCCATCCATAGTAATACTGTCCGAGGGCAGGTCTTTCACTGCAGTCATAGCATTTTCATGCTATGCTTTGCAGCTTTACTAGGGAATTGTAGATGTGGTAGCTTCCCGTTGCTTTCCACACCGGTGAAGGATTATGATAATGATGAAGATGATGGCCATATGATTTCGGGGATATTACGAATATTTGAGAATAAAGTTCTTAGGTAAATTTTTGGACCAAAGAGAGATGAACAGACAGACGAATGGAGAAGACTACATAACGGGGAAATGCATGGACTTTATGGAAAGCCATATATAATAAGAACAGTTAAGTCTCGTAGACTGCGAGGCAGGACATACAGCACAATTGAGGAATAAAATAGGGGTATGGAAACTTGGTATGAAAACTAGAGGGAAAGCTCCCAGTAAGTAGACAAATAATGAAGTGGGAGAATAACATTAACCATGATTTGAACGGAAAAAAGTTTTATAAGCATGCGCTTGGTTTGACATCGCTGATCTAGCCGAATGTGGTATTGAACCTATGGGTTCCAAATGCTATAACAGGAGTGAATTAGTCATTTATAGTTATATTTTTATGACATCACACTACATTGCCACAGCTGCAATTTGTCTTCACTTATTTTTTTTTTTCCGGTGAGAAGTGAAAGGGGGCCTTGAATTTGAATTAAGTCACTAACAAATTACGTTAGAGAATTACGTGTTAACATTATAGAAGGAATGATACTTGGTTCGATGTGAAACACTTAATTCGCTAGGTGTTGCCAGTCTATTGCTACGTCATCCAACGGTGAAAGTGTTGTTTTCCTCACACGTCACAGATGACTTGATAATTTTGCCAGTTTGCGAACATTTACTGTGTGTTCAATAACCATAAGGTTTGCGAATGTCTTATTTTAAGAGACATTTGACATTAAGAAAGCAAATGGAATTAGTTGCACTTTCATATTTATAAAAAGGTATCGCGCTGTAGAGTCGGCCGCGGTGGACTAGTGGCTCCTCTGGTTCCGAGGGTAGCGTAGTTTTTAAAGCAATACGTTACAAAACAGGGAGGCAGGGGGTTCGAGAACCGGTAGTGTTAAGATTTTTAAACTGACACAAACCTCCTGGCGGTACCATATGCCGGAGTTGACTCAGCCTGTGTAACTGAAACGAGTACATCCATTGACATCAAGTGCCGATAGTCTAGAAAAGACCTCCTACTCCAGGGGCCTCCTAAGATCTGTAGTTGGATCACTTTACCTTATTTAAAAATATATGTTATTGATTGATTGCTTATTGATTTAGGACATGTGTGCTTTCCTAGTGGGAAGTTTCTTAATCAGACTAATTTTAGTTAGGCTTATTTTGCTACAGATATTATTATTATTATTATTATTATTATTATTATTATTATTACATTGTCTCGAGGAGACATCTAGTAGGAAATTAAGGTATTATTCAGATGAATGAAGGTTGTTCAGAGGTCTTCTTATTAAGACTTGAGGTTCTTTTACGACCGAAAATTTTCAGATTCGTCACCCACGGCTTAATGTCCCGGAAGATTCGCCCCTTTAATTTTTCAACCTAAAGTGTCGTCAACCCCGGTTGGTTTGATCCGCGAGACTAGAGGCAAGGAACATAACAGCTAGTTATTATCATTTGCGGTCATTGTTTTGTGGTGCGGTCTCGATTTCGCTTCTCGGTCATTCCATGTATGTTTCGTGGTGGACGAAACGGAATCTGGACAGGTTTACCTCGGGATTTCTCCAGTTTTCTCTGCTATAAATTCAATTCCTCCATTTCTCCACATTCATCGCATTCATTTCGTTTCATTCATGAGCCCCTGTGATAGTGTGTCAATGGTCGGCGGGCAACTCCTCCAATGTAAGGGGTTTTATTCCATCTCATCTCTCGATTCGGCACTGAATCGGATCCGAGTTGAGGAGATTGAAAGTTCCTTATAAGAAAACCAGAGAAAAAGCGCCCAGTAGTAGGCCAAACCAAAAAAAAAAAAAAAAAAAAAAAAAAAAAGAGAGAGAGAGAGAGAGAATAACATTATCCATGGTTTCTGAGAGGTAGCCTATATTACATAGAGGATAATTGCAAAATATCTGTTTAGGATAGGGATGTATGGACAGCTTATGTCCGCGCGGCTGGGTCGTTCAAAGAAGAGTTTGGTTGAAAAGACCAGTGTTTCATTCGGACCATAACAGTTCTTAAGGCATTAATATTTATAAGGATTATTATTATTATTATTATTATTATTATTATTATTATTATTATTATTATTATTACTACTACTACTACTACTACTACTACTACTACTATTAGGCCTATTACTACTACTACTATTGTTATCAATTTTCCCTTCCTAGTACTACCTTGGTTTCCTAGATGTCAGTATGAGGCGGAACGCCGACCATGGACCACTCAAAAATATCTATACGAAAAAAAGTGTAACTAAATTAGTATAGTTCAAATTCTTCCCTGTAGGATGAGAGCGCCTAAAATCTCTGTAAAAGAAATACATAGGCTTACACTACAATACTGTTATCAATATTATTATTATCTATCTAACTCATTGGAACTATCGAACACGATGGTTTGTGCCTGCGCGGATGTAATCTCTTCATACATTCTTATCCTGAGCTTAATGTTTTCCAATTATCCACTGTATTATATACTTACGTCAAATCATAATTGTTATTCTCCCATCTCATTTTGACCACCTACTGGCCGCTTTCTTTCTGGTTTTCCTACAAGGAGTTTCCATACCTCTCTTTCATTATCCATTCTTGCCATATCTCCTGTCCATCGCAATCTACGTGATTTAACTATTCCTATTATTTCTAGTTTCCCATAATAATCATGTAGCTCACTGTTATGTATTCTTATCCATTCGTCTTTATTATTACTATTATTTATATTTAATACTGTTATTTCATCCATATAACATCTAAGGTCCGTGCACTTAGCATAATTTATATTAATTTCACGTGGACGACGAATGCTTTGAATTACATCTACAAGTATTGGACAAGGCCAGGGAGTGACTACTTTGGACTGAACAAAAACTCAGAAGAACAGTATAAAAATATTAAATTATTTAATGTTAATACTCACTTATAGCGACTATACAGTAGTTAATTTTTTACAGTAACAGAGCGTAATAATTACACCAACAAGATAAAATCCCAACGTGACAAATGCACTGTAAAGCTCTGGTTTATCGTATAGCGAAGATCGACCAACGGACATCGTCAACGATCATCGCTTGGCGTTGTGGTTCTACTTCGTTTCACACGGAACGAAGGTCGTTCTTCGCTCGTCAGTTTTTTTCTAAATCAGCTGATTGATTCCATTGTAAATATGACGATCTGAGGTTATCTATACCTCAACTTTTCGTTCAATATCAAGGCATTTCTCGCATTTTTGTAGGAAAAAATTAACATATATTTGTTGTTTCTGAGGAGGTTAATTAAATACCGCTGCAATAATTTGTGTAATTTTCTTTTTTTATTTAAATTTATGTACACGCGTTCGTGACATACGATCTCCTAGGAATACAGTATTTACTTACTGCTCTTATTTATTGTTCAAGCCACAGCAAATCTATTTTCTGTGTATCTTTGTAATCCTGTGTATCACATAGAACACGATAATTTCCAACAAAACTAATCATAATTCCGTCGTTAAATTTGCTAAGTTAGAAAATACGCGCTGTTTTGCAGCCATTTTGTCAATAATTTGTTTGTTTTTAGCAGTTTCACCAATGGCTACAGAGATTAGCTTTGGAATCTACGACGATTGTTCATCTGCAATTCAAGAAGTTACAATATAGGAGGAAAATCGTCAGCAATGAACTCTGACTTCAACGATCAACTTTCAGGATAAATCGTTTAAGTCAAAAACAATGCATGAGAATGCAACGATGATCGCTGACAATCTTCGCCGCAGACAAACCATAACTTAAGACATTGTTGCATCACCGCGATACTTCTATGAAATAATTCTGCATGGTCCTGCAGGCAACTTGGCAAATAAAAATATCCCACAGCCATTTTCATTACATTACCATTACAGTTTTATTAACATTCAATAATATCTAATTCAGAACTATAATTCAATTATAACTTGTTTTAGGCATGGCTGTAGGCATGTTATTGTATTAGCTATTCATTTCATGTGAACAATGAAACATTGGTAATTTAGAATTCCAATTTTTGTAACAAAATATAGTTTAATGATATAATATTATAATAACGTTATTCACATGTTTATTTTTTAACAAAAAAATGTCCACCACTGTGGTCTCGAGGTAGCGTGCTGCCTTCTCATGCAGCGGGCCCGGGTTCGATCCCCGGTCGAGACAAGTTTCCTGGGTGAGGTTTTTTCGGGGTTTTTCCTCACCTGTAAGATAAATGTTAGGAAATGTTAAGGCCCAAACTATCCCCGAACACCATCTGGCCATCATTATCATCAATATCATATTCGCCTAATTAGCATCCTTACCATCATCATCAACTCTCATATCATCGAGGCAGCGTAACCCCGCCTTCCAGGCGCCCCAATCTCAGAGGTGTGTTACAAGTACGTCATGCCAGAAGAGAACACCAGAAATGTCGAAATGACAACCTGGGGCATTTGGGGGGGGGAAACAATGGGTAGCTTCAGATTATAAATTTTATATTTTCAAACCATTTCTTGTTTTCCTCTTTTTTTAAATAACTTACGGTATCTGATGCTGACAATTTAATACCCTGACCAGATGATGATCCGATTTACAATCTGATTTTCTAATCGATCTAATGTTGATGATGCTACTGTGCCAGAGTTTATCCACTAATACATGATCTGTCTGGTTCTGAGTTTCACCATCTGGTGACGTCCAGTTGTATCTATGAATATCCTTATGCAGGAATTGTGTGTTCGTAACTTAAGATTATTTGATGTGGCAAAGGCGACTCCATTGTCGTTATTACTGTCTTCATGAAGACTGAATTTGCTTATTGTTCTGAATATACCTTCCCGTCCCACTTTTGCATTAAAATATCATAAGACAAACGTGGTATCAGTTGCCGTAGGGAACGGCTACTGAAAGAAACAACCCCCTCCAAATAGTTATGGGAATGACAAGTATTTGACCTTGAACGGTAAAGTAAAACCAAATGCCGTAGGCCCTATATATGTCTCCTCGAGGTGATGTACTAACCAAATGTCCGTCTTTGACATCTATAGGGAAATAAGCGTAACTTAATTAGTCCATGTTCAAGGATTCTCCTTTCCATAGAGTAGTAATTTGACGACACTAGCGCTAACATATTTCCTATCCAGTCGTACAGAGTTAACTTGGGCGAGTAATATGTGTTTTTTACCACCCAAATGGCACTTTACCACTGTGATTCTTTCAGCAATGGTAAACACTTGAATGTATGTTGACTGGAACTATATAAATCAGACATACTCTGTGAAATGTATAGAGACTTTAATGACATTTCTGGTATTCTCTCCTGACATTGGGGGAATTGTAACCCATTTCTTACGCTGGAAGATGGAGTTACATTACCCCGATGATTTATGATAGGCGATGACTGATAATAAAGTGTAAGGAGAGTCCTTTAACCTAAACTTAACTAAATCCAGGCTATGGGAGACCATAGGAATATTTCTCTTTAAAAAAAAGTTGTGGTCTGACAGGGAATCGATTCCGGGACCCGTGAACTGTAGTCAGAAGCTTTGACCACTAGCCCTTGAGGCTAAAAAAGGTATAGTGATCTCATACAGGCCATAGGAGAGCCTTGGGGTAGTAGGAGGTTATAG
Organism: Diploptera punctata; assembly: GCA_030220185.1. Lineage (NCBI taxonomy): Eukaryota > Metazoa > Arthropoda > Insecta > Blattodea > Blaberidae > Diploptera > Diploptera punctata. The sequence continues at coordinate 666,611 of JASPKZ010003868.1, read as the reverse complement.
CTCCCACTTTTTCTAGACAATCGGCACTTGATGTCAGCCCTGCATGACGGCCGCCTTTACCTCAGAACAAGCGTCTGGTACTCATTTCCGTTAGATGCTGAGTCGACCCGAGGGCCATGATGCCACCAGAAGGTTTGGGTCAGTTAATAATCCTGACCCCACCGGGACTCGAACCCTCTATCTTCTGGTTTGTAGCGCACTGCCTTGACCACTACACTACGGCGTGCGAGGCTGGTCTATTAAAAAATGTAATATAACCTTAGATGTTAAAGTGTCTCTAAATAAACTAAAATTAAATGTAATCAATAGAATTTTATTAGGTTAGGTTTACTTAAAAATGTATATATGCTGCATGACCTTAGATGTCAAGACCATAAATAAACGAATTAAAAGAAATTAACACATAGTGAATGAAATTTTATTAGATTAGTGGATTTATCTGATATCGGAATGGAATTATACAAACAATTTTTGTTATTAGTAAAATCTGTAAGATATTTTTTTGCATATAAAATATAAATAGGTTTTTATTCCAGGAAAAATGATTGAGGCATGTGGTTGTTCATGAAAGAGAAATCTTGTCTTTTGTTTATTTCATTTTCATGGTGAAAAAATGGAAAGTTTTGCGGAATCAATAAATAACAAAAGAATGCTGTGACAGGAGGCCATAGTGACAGCTTCAGAGTGACCACTGAACCATACACATATATACGTCCGCTCTGTACCCTTCTTTTGTTTCAAAGCTTTTACTATTTCAGAGGAAAAATTTCCCTTTATTTATGGATACACAGAAGGTAATGTAAAATTCCAATAACTTGCCTAAGCTTAATGTATGATTCTCAGATTTATTTTAAATTCTAAAATATGGTCTCTTGTTCTTCACCACACTGAAGCCTCCATAAAAAAATGGTTCTGTGTGAAAAAAAATGTTAAGATGGTAGTTAAATCTCATCTAGAGCTCTCGACCCATATCCCCATGCCGATTGATGGATCTGGACAGCGTCTGCCAGACTCGCCTCTAATTCCGAGGGTCACGAGTTTACATCCGAATGTTAATTTTTTTTTTTTTTTCCTTTGGGAGGAAAGTAAAACTGTAGGACTGTGTCGTAGTTGTGCCGCACGTAAAAGATCCTCTAGCCACACAATCGAGAGACAACTTTATCTTCGATCATTTATCTATCCATTACCCTACCTTTTTCGGCTACCCGATATGGAATTCCCACCCCTCTTATAACAAGCTACCCCACCCAAAAAGATTTAAAAGGTAAGTTTTTAGGTGAAATTTAAATTTTAATTTATTTCTAATTATTTTTGATGAGGCTAAAAAAAAACTGTATGAGTATGGAAATGTACAGTTAATGACAAATGAGGGAATTTTTAAGAAGTGACTGAATTCAAATACATGGGAACAATAATTACAAACAGGAATAAAGTGCACAAAGAAATGAAACGTCTCAATTCTGGAAATGTATGATATTATGCATTACAGGGACACTTGTCAAAACTTCTTTAAAAAATTGAACTGAAAAATGTTACTAAACTGCTATTTTTTTCTGTTATATGGATGCGAAACATAGACTATTACTTTAAGGGATGGAAAAAAAAAAGATTAAGAATTATTTGACAAGAAAGTTCTTACGAAGGTTTTTTGGATCGAAGATAGGCCTATATAAACAGCAGGTGAATGGAGATGTCTACATTAGAGTGAGCTAAGTTATTTTTATGGGAAACCGGATTTGCGGGTAATAAGAGTCAAATCCCGTAGACTTAGATGACATGTGACACGGATAGGGAATGAAAGACGGTCATGGAAGCTCCTTGTAGGAAAACCAGAGGAAAGCGCCCAGTAGGCAGGCCAAAAATGGGGTGGGAGAATTACATTTACAATCATTTGGGGAGAAGGATAGAATACAGACGGCGGTGATGAGGTTCCTCCATCCATCCATAGTAATTCTGCCAGAAGGCAGGTCCTTCACTGCAATCATAGCATTTTCATGCTATGCTTGCAGCTTTACTAGGGAAATGTAGGTGTGGTAGCTTCCCGTTGCTTTCCACACCGGTGAAGGATGATGACGACGACGATGATGATGATAATGATAAGGATGATGATGATGGCCATATGATTTCGGGGACCGTTTGGGCCTTAAAGTTTTCCTGACATATGTCTTACAGGTGAGGAAAAACCCCGATAAAAACCTCACCCAGAAAAACTGCCCCGACCGGGGATCGAACCCGGGCCCGCTGCGTGACAAGGCAGCTCGCTACCTCGAGACCACAGCGGTGGACATGAGGTTCCTAAGACAAGTTAAAGGATGTATAAGACTTGATAGAATAAGAAATGAGGATATAAGAGAAGAATTGAAAGTACAGCCTTTATTGGATAAGGTCACGAATTACAGACAGAAATGGATTGATCATATGGATGGAATGAGTAAGGAGAGACATCCATTGTTAGCAAGAAATTACCAAGCAAGAGGAAGACGTGATGTTGGAAGACCTAGAAGACGTTGGGCTGATGCATTATGAAGTCGGAACGGGCAATTGCCTAATCCCTGGAGTGATGATGATGATGATCATTTGGGGGAAGTAGATTATACGGGGGATGATTAGAAAATATCAGCTCAGTATAGGGATATATGAAGAGCTTATGTCTGCGCGGCCATGAATCTGAGGGTTCGATAGTGCGAGTGAATTAGTAAGTAGGATGAATGATTATCTATAAAAAATAAAAATAATATTTTCGTGAGAACAACCTCAATACATTCCTTCAGTGTTCGGTAAAAAGGGAAATAATTATTGACATAATGAAGAAACAATTTCATAAACTTTCAAATCCACATTCTTCACAGTTTTATTTGTTCATTGCCATCAGCTTGTGTTACGACATTTCTGACATTCTCTCATGCTATTAGCGGGATTATGATCCACTTCTGAGGTTTTGTGGCCTTAAATGCGGAATTCCAATACCCCGAAGATATGATGGTTGTAAACGATAACACAGCTCTACAAAAAAAAATTGTTGCCCTGGATATCTCAGCAAATTTCTATGTTTCAAGTGCACAGTTTACGATTATATTCATGAAAGTGCCGAATATGCTCTAGTTTTTATGATTTTTGCGTATCTTATATATTAAACAGTAAGCGGCTTGTTACTAATAAAATGTGTTTCCAGCCATGATTTGATTTCTGCACATTTTTTTTTTTTTTGCGTATATAAACATCACGTGATCCCCACTCTCACACCCCTCACTCCGCACATCGGCCGTGATCTCAGTTATTTGACAAAATTAAAGTACTCACGACGTGCATCTGGATATGATGAAACAATTTGTCAAAGCGTTGGACAAGGAAGGAAAATGTTTCAAATACATTTGTAGAAAATTTCCTAACTCAGAATGTAAAAGTTAAAAGGCAGAATATTTGGTGGTCCTCAAATTCGGCAATTGATGAAAGATGCAAATTTTATCAGTCATGACTGTTCCGGAAAGTGAAGCTTGGAAGGGTTTTGTATTGGTAGTAGAACATTTCCTAGGTAACTATAAAGCACAAAATTATAAAGAAATTGTGGCAAACATGTTGATAAGCTTCAAGATTCTAGGAGCAAATGTGAGTATAAAGTTACACTTTCTCCACAGTCACTTGGATAGATTGCCGGATAATTTAGGAAATTATAGCGATAAACAGGGAGTGCGCTTTCACTAGGATCTAAAAGTAATGGAGCAAAGATATCAGGGTGATGGGACCGTCACATGATGACAGATTACTGCTGGTCTTTGAAAAGAGATTGTTCCCTAAAAATTATAGAAGAAAATCTTATAAAAGGCGTTTCACTGAAGTATAACATGCGGTTTCAATATTTTTCTTTTTATTTACGTCAGTGCATACTAATTTTTCAAAAAACAATTGGCATTATAAATATATCTGTTATATTTTTTCATATTTTCTGATTTTTGTAATGTAAAATGAAAATAAATATAAAAAAACAGAGCAAATCTTCCAAAATCATTGATAGTTTCATGAATTGTGAGCATAAATATATCCCAAATCTTATATCAAGGGCAACAAAACCACTGTTGACCAGTGTAATGAAGCGCTAGAAGAGTTCTTAAACCGAAACTTAACAATTCCTGACCTAAGACAATCACAAAAAAATATGTTTGTTCTGACCGGGAATCAAACATGGGATCGCTTGAACTGTGGTTACAAGCTTTGGCAACAAGACCATGAGGCTGGTCATCCAGATAATTTCATTCATCTTCATGTAAAATCATAGGACGTAATATGAATGGTACAGGGAAAGAACCGGTAAGTCACTTTTTTGTCGAAATGGAGTTTGAGGTGTCATTAGATTCTCCATGGAAAGCACTATAATTTAGAAGTGAATTAGTAAGATATGCAGTTTAGTAATGGATTTATTTTCCTCTAGAGTTTGACACACATTTAAGGAAGTATATATATATATATATATATATATATATATACGTTTCTAGGTTTCAAAGGAGAGGTGACTTATGTTTTTTTTTTTTTTTTTTTTTCGTGAACCCATCATATTATATAATCCAGTACTTTATGAAATATGGTGGAAGGCGCTCATACGTAAATGCGAAAGCGATTCAAATTGTATTTGGTTTATATTATTATTTCCTTCACTTTTAGGTATTAATTTATTATATAATGTTTTGTTTTTATTATTCTCCTTTGCATTAATTCTAGATTACATTTTACATGCTACAATTTTGAAACTTTATCTTAAATTTATTTTCTTTTATATTATTTCCTAATGTCTTTTATTACCTTCTTTTATTTGGTATTATTCTATTCTACATTGCTTTGTTTTATTTTCTGTTGTTTGTTTTTATTTTATTTTTTATGTGCCAGAATTTATTGTATATCTTTAAACTGGCTTCTAAATTAATTTTTCCCCTCTCCCTTTAACTAAAATTTTGTAATTTGTATATTCTATATGGTCCACCGCTGTGGTCTCGAGGTAGCGTGCTGCCTTGTCACGCAGCGGAACTGGGTTCGATTCCCGGTCGGGACAGGCTCCTGGATGAGTTTTTTTTCGGGCTTTTTCCTCACCTGTAAGACAAATGTCAGTAAACTTAGGGTCCAACGGTCCCCGAAAATCATCTGGCCATCTTCATCATCCTTCACTTGTGTGGAAAGCAACGGGAAGCTACCACACGTATAATTCCCTAGTAAAGCTGCAAAACATAGCATGGACATGCTATGATTACAGTGAAAGACCTGTCCTCGAGCAGAATTACTATGGATGGGTATACTATATGTCTTCCGCGGTGCCTCGAGTCACGACGATCGCGGGTTCAAACCCAGTCGGGGTCAATTAATTTTTAGGATGAAAAAATTCAAGAGACAAGTCTTCGGGAAGGAAATTAAAGCCGTGAGTCCCGAGTCTGAAGACTTTCACGCTCGTAAAAAAACCGTAAGCCTGAATAAAAAGGTCTTTGTGGAAAATTTAACCGACCTACATCCATCCAAGTAATACCTTTGTGTCTACTAGACGTCTCATTGAGGTGATGTGCTGACCACTTGTTACTGTTGGACATCTGTTGGTACATAAGCATAACTAAATTAGCCTGTTAAGAAACTCCCGTTAGGGAGCACTCGTGTCCCCACGCGGGACGTTTGGGCTATTTCTTTTTCTATAAAGGCATAGCCCATTGTTGAACCGCAGTCTCTCCTTTGTAAGAGGTTACTAGACCAAGTTAATTTTTAGTCACCTTATTTGCTCGTAGATGTCATGGATGGCAAGCGGTCTAAACACCGACCCAATGAGACATCTAACAGAGAACTAAGGTATTACTAGGATGTTGATATCGGTAAATTTTGTTTAGATGCCTTTTCATTCAGGCTCAAGGATCTTTTACGAGCCTGAAAATCTTAAGGCTCGGGACCCACGGCTTAAAGTCTCCCCGGCCGGGTTTGAAACCGTATCTTTCGGGACTAGAGGCAAAGAGCATAGCCACTAGTCTACCGCGGGTATACGCATACGTATATTCTATATTTGTGTTAGTGAATTGCACCCGAGCACCAGCACTTGGTTATTAGCGTGTCAGTACTGTGTATAACATTTATTTATATTCTTATTCGTTAAAAAATGTATCGATGAAGAAGAGACTTTTCACGTTTCTAAACCACACTTCTCAAATAATATCAGTATATTTTGATATCCATTGAGAGCCTGCTCCAAACTTTTAACAGAGTATAGACTTTTAATTAAGTTACATTCTATCCCATCCTTGTAACTGTTGAGTATGTATAACATAGGCTCATATACGAGAAGATCAGTTCTTCACTTAAAAGTAACTTACTGGGAAGAAACTTGTAATGGAAGAGATCTTACATTTAATTTCTTGTTAAAACTCCAGACTAACGTTTTGTCTTTTTTTCTTTTCTTTTGTGGTGATCGAAAAGGAGTAAGTTTTCCAGTTCTCTTTTCCTTTTTTTTTTTTTTACCCTGCGGTAATTTGTCAGAAGTAGGGACTTTCCATCACGTACAAATGAAATTCAAATAAAGAAGGAAAAAGAAAAGACACGCGTTTTTTCTAACATCCCATTTTGTATCTATCGCAAGATTCAAAACGTTGCCAAGTCATGCGGCTGAAAGTTTCATAATGGCCATGGCTAGATTTATATGTAATAAAACATGGCAAAATATGTGCATACATATGGACTAAAGATTATAAAAATATGGGGTAAAATATCGACAAAAAACTTTTTATAGAAATGGCCAAAACATTTCTGGCAGGCATTACAAAAATACTTTACTATTTGTTGTATAGTTCTTCATTCGGAAAATCACTTACAATCGTAATTTTAAATACCCCATTCCATTCTTCTTTTTTTCTCTTCTTCTTCTTCTAGTTCTACAGCCCTTTATGGGCCCTGGCTGCTGTCAAGACACTTTTTCCAATGCCCTCCTTCTCCATCCCCGGACCCCGAGCTTTCGGAGGTCCTCCTCTACTCCATCCATTTCAGCATCCTCTTTTTCCTCCAGTGTGAGCTTTTTAGAACCCATTCCATTAACACAGTTTAATATCTTGCCTTATAGGTACTTTTACGTGCCACACACCACCCGGTCCTTACAGTGGCACAACCTGTCGGGAGAGGGATCTTAACTTTTGATCACAAACATACTTTTTGACCACACGGGAATGTGGATGCCCTTTCCGAATGATGATCAGCTCAATGTCGGGGCCTTCTCCGGGACAACAATATCTAGATGAAACACACTATTCACACATACACATTCACACTAAACATGGCAAATATGGTAATGATGATTATGATTGCCAGATGGTGTTAGGGGACTGGTTTGGCCCTTTAAGTTTACTGACATTTGTCTTACAGCTGAGAAAAACACGCAAAAAGTAATAAAATAACGATTTATAACCTGGTGGTAGTTTTACTATTCAATAGAGGCCTACGAAGTCAACAAATATATATAATTTACATACAAAAATTATAATTGAAATAAATGGAAAGTTTAACAGAAGAAATTAGAACTAACTGTGGTTTAAAACAGGGGTTTAGCCTTTCCCCAATGCTTTTTAATGTATATTTAGACGACATTCTAGATGAATGGAAACAAGTAATTCATAAGGGATTAAAAATTGGACAAAATAAAACATAGAATGCATTATGTTTTGCACAAGATAATATGGTATTCATTTTTGACAGAGAGGACAGGCTCCAAAAAAAAGTCCATCAAATAATATATATATATATATATATATATATATGTAAAAATGTATGATAATTTCAAAATAAAAACTAAAGCAATGACGTTCCATGGAGTGTAGCCAGTAAGAAAAAAAAATAGTAATACAATATAAAGTGTTGGAACTTGTTTCATACTTCCAGTATTTGGGCTGCGATACAACTTATGAAGAAGAGCGAGATATAAATAGGAAAATGAAAAAAAAAAAATCAACATATTTGTGGAACAATCAGACGAACACTGAGGAACAAAATTAGAAAGGAAACGCAGCTAACTACCAGTGGCGATGCATGGAAGTGAGGCATGGGTCCTAAAGGAAAAAGAAAATAAGTACAATTCAGTCAGCGGAAATGAGCTTCCTACGAGCTGTGAAAGGATTTTACAAGAGAAGAACATATTAGAAATGAGAATATTAGAGAGGGACTAAAAGTACAGCCACTTCTTCAACAAATAGAACACAGGGACAATTGGATAGAGCATCTCCAAAGAATGACGAAGTATAGTATACCAAATATTGTATTGATGTATAATTCTGGAGGACGAAGATCGGTGGGAAGACCAAGAAAACGCTGGACTGAACAGATTTGAGATCGGAACAGGCAAAATCCTACTCCGTGGAAGAAGAAGAAGATGATTATAATCTACATTGAAGTTGCACTCAAGCTCAAACACGGCTGTCGATAGTTCAGGAACAACGGAGTAGAACGAATAAGACTATTTTTTTCTAAATCCTGTGAGTTATTTACAGTATTTTTGCTAATTTCCTGGTCCAGACCTGCTGTGGTCAGGTGTAAGAGTTTGCCATAAGGGATTGATTGACGAGCGTAACAATAAATAAAATAGTGTGCATAGAACACAGCTTGTTTTCAACATACTAAAGAAATTCAATCCAGCATGAAATACAGATGCTAGTAATTTAATGTTAATCGATTATCTTAAAAGAATAACGTTAAACTGTAAAATGTGGAACATATTTAAAATAACACTTTTATGTATGTAAAATTATGCGATATTTTCTGAAACATCTAAAAAATGTGCATTATACTCTGAAATATGGACAAGTATGAAAAAAAAATGCCTTAATTCACTGCAAATATCATCATTCGTAAATATAAAACAAAAATTTAACTTATACTAATGTAAAAAGATATAAATCATAAATCCTAGCCCTTCTTATGACGTTTAAATACGATGACTCACCTGTTGCTGTACAAGTATGAAAAATTATGTTTCGTATAACTGTTTTACGAAATAAATTACGGTGTAAAATTTGTAATATATTTAAATAAAACTTCTTTTGTGAAATATTTGATGATAAATATTTTTGATAAAAATTCATATTTAGAAATAATAAACATTGAATGTCAATTGACATTAATTTTATCATCTATTATTTATAATCTTAACAATGCCTTGCTAATCGCTATTTAGTTTGTTTGTTAATTTAAACACACGATCACATCATAATATCTTGCTTAATATACCTCAACAGAGGACATCTCATCACTCCACATCCATTCGTAAATATAAAACAAAAATTTAACTTATACTAATGTAAAAAGATATAAATCATAAATCCTAGCCCTTCTTATGACGTTTAAATACGATGACTCACCTGTTGCTGTACAAGTATGAAAAATTATGTTTCGTATAACTGTTTTACGAAATAAATTACGGTGTAAAATTTGTAATATATTTAAATAAAACTTCTTTTGTGAAATATTTGATGATAAATATTTTTGATAAAAATTCATATTTAGAAATAATAAACATTGAATGTCAATTGACATTAATTTTATCATCTATTATTTATAATCTTAACAATGCCTTGCTAATCGCTATTTAGTTTGTTTGTTAATTTAAACACACGATCACATCATAATATCTTGCTTAATATACCTCAACAGAGGACATCTCATCACTCCACATCAACTATCTTCACTTAGACCCTACCTCAACTGAAATTCTTACTACAGATATTCAAGAATTACCGGATGTTAGAGCCTATCTGGCTGTCAAAATGCATATTAACATGCATTCCCAGAGTTGAGCCTATGCTTAATTTCTTTGCACATCTCATTAGTTTGTAATTATTGTTCCTAGGTATTTGAATTCAGCCACTTCTTCCAAATTTCCTTCATTTGTCATTAAATGTATTTTTTGCACTATGCAGTGTATTTCCTTGTGTTACCATATATTTAATATTTTAAATTTTTTTCTTCCAACCCCAATTTCTTAGTGTTACTCGATAGAGTGTGCTTATTGGTCCTTAGTATCTCCTCGCTATCGCCTAATTAGAATAAATAAATATCCTCAATTCGTGTCCAACTCAGGATCGGGATGAGGAATGACATGATATGAAGCCCCTATATTTATAGAGATTTGTGAACTACATGGGTGCCGGTCGACCATCCCTGACGCACCGGCACAGGGGCGGATGAACGTAATGAATGAGATGAGTATGGATAATTGGTGTAATGAAATTTGTGGCAGGGGAAAACGGGAGAAACCCCGAGAAAAACCAGTCCAAGCTCCGTTTCGTCCACCACGAAACCCACATGGAGTGACCGAGACTCAATCTTGGGACCCCAGCAGTAAGAGGCAAGTGTCTAACCGCTTGCGCCACGCAGCTGCCCGCCTAATTAGAATAAATAAGTTAATTAAACGATTTTAACGTCTCTTTGTAATTTTATATTACATATTTTTTACGTTTTGTATTTTTTATTACTTTTTTACATGTTTCATAAGGTAGGCCTAATATATAAACATACGACCTCTACTCATATCTTTTTCCGGGTCAATATTGAAACTTAGACATGCAAGAGCGTCTCCCTGTCTGTTTTGACTTACACCCTTTGACTACTGATATGTTCTATCATAGATATATTTTTAAAGTGTCGACTTGAAAGACTACATAACAATGAACTACATGGTCTTTATAGGAAGCCAGATATAATACGAACAGTTAAGTCTCGTAGACTACGATGGGCAGGACATGTTGCACGTATGGGGAATGAAAGACTTGCATGGAAGCTTCTTGTAAGAAAGCCAGAGGGAAAACGCCCAGTTGGTAGACCAAGAATGAGGTGGGAGAATAACATTAACTATGATTTGAGGGAAGTAAATTATACAGGGAATGATTGGAAAGCATTAGCTCAGGATAAGGATGTATGGAGATCTTATGTCCGCGCGGCCATGAACCTACGGGTTCTATAGTGCCAGTGAGTAAGTGTGGACTTGAATAAAATAATATGATGTGAAAACAAAATATATGTATGTAGGACAATGGTTGAGTTGGGTTAATGTTTTACCTTGACGTTGGTAGATGAACAGTTAATGTAATGAACATGTTCAGTGATCTGAATCTTAGGGACACATGTGACTTGCCTTTTTTCTAATGTCATTGTTCTTTTGTTTCAGGTAAGTGATTGGCAGTTTTGTCTTCGTTTGTACACATTAGAGAGGTCGCTGTATAGCGAAGGTAAGGTCATTCACTGTATTGCGTGGGCCCTACTTGAGGCTCCAGGTAGGATCACCTGACTCATACTTTTTGGTATGATTCATATTATGCTAATGTACCGTAGTAATTTTGTTAAACTGATAAGTTACCATATGTGCGGTCGGAGCCTAAGGTGTACTACAAAATAGGGAAACATTGCATCCAGGCATAACTTTGGCATATAGGATACTTACTTAAGCCCTTCTTATTGGGGCGATTCCGCGGCGCAAGCGGTTAGATGCTCGCCTCTCACCGCTGGGGTCCCGAAATCGAGTCTCGATCACTTCATTCGGTTTCGTGGTTGAAGAAACGGAGCTTGGGCAGGTTTTTCTCGAAGTTTTCTCCTTTTTTTTTCCCCTGTCAGAATTTCATTCCACCATTTCTCCATACTCATCTCATCCATTTCGTTTCATTTTGTTCATCTACCTTTGTGATGGTGCATCAGGCGGTGGTCGGCCGGCACATTTGTCATTCACAGACCTCTACACATTGGGGCTTCATCTCATCTCTCGACCTGACCCTCATTTGGACACGAGTTGAGAATATTTATTTATTGTCTTTATGACCTTTGAGTCTAGCCATAGTATCTCTATTGTTAGGAATTTCTAGACTAATTAATTTAGTTAAGCTTATTTTCTCTACAGATGTCAATGAGGTAAGCAAACCGACCCAATGAGACATCTAGTAGGCAAACAAGGTTTTATTATATTGGCGAAGATCTGTAAATTTTGTGTAGATGCTTCTTTTTTCAGGCTTAAGGTTCTTTTACGAGCCTGAAAATCTTCAGACTTAGGACCCATGGGCTCAAGTCCCTCCCGGAAGACTTGTACTTTGGACACTTCCATCCTAAAAAAAAATGAATCGACCCCGATCGGATTTGAACCCGCGACCCTTGGGAATAGATGCAAGGAACAGAACTACTAGAGACCGCCGAAACTAACAATTTTGATAATGATAATACAAAATTTAATTAATTCAACACAATTTATTCCAGTTTGTAGCTGAAATAATCTGTAAATTGGTTGTAAATTGATTTGAAATGCATGGTTTGAAATTATATTCTATATCTATATTCAGTTCCGCTACGATATAAACTCCCAATGGAGTTCAATCTGATGAACAAGACTGTACAATTTTGAAACAATTATCCTCTGCATAATTCGCAAGCTGGATCATTAGCTACCATCATTACAAACGCACTCTCGATCCACGGGGCCGTGAAATTAAATTGTTTACGTACTGCCAAATGTACATGTAAAATTATACACAACTGAAAGTAGATATTACATTTGTAAATACGAACAGCTTTGTGGTTAAGGACTACATCATACCAACTGGTTATATATTCCGAATAAAATTCCACTATTAAGTTAATAGCATATTATGCAATTTATTTTTTTTCTATTTCAATTACAAGAATATAAATATTTGTCAATTCTTAATCTATTTAAGATAATCTGATGACGTATAGAGTGATTCTGTAAGAGAGTGTGAAATTTCAACACGAGCGTGGGAGATGCTGCTCTGAACAATTTGAGATAGGACACCTGGGGTCTGAGAAGCCAGCTTAAGGGCACCCAGTATTTATTTGGGTTAAAAATTGCTTTTTTTCTTTTTACTTCAAAAAATCCAGGGAGGTATATTTTATCGATGTCTAATATTATTTTGTCGATTTTGGACATTTAAATCCATAAAAACTGATTTTTAAAAATGGCGTCTCTGTGTTCTGCTAATGTCCACTTTTTTGTTTTTTGCATTTTCATGTTAATTTATATTTTTCATATTTTGGTACACTTTTTCTCTGAAACTATGAAACATAGGACAATCATTTTTGGCTTGGATGTGCAGTTTAAAGAGCTCTATAATAATAAGGTAAATTTATCTTTGTGCTATTGATAGTGTTTGAAATAAATATAAAATGTATACTAAATTTTTAACAAAAAAAAATTAGTTTTTTAATTTTTTTAAAAGTAAATCACAATCCATATCTGAACACAAGCAAACCTTTTTATTGTCAATGATGAACTATGGTAATAACATACTAAATTTTGGAGACAATTGGATAAGTAGTTTTTGAGAAAATTGTACCAAGACAATACTTTTATGAAGTTGTTTTTTTTTATTTTCATATTTTTGTATTTTAAGTTACTCTAAAAGGTTAACCAGATTGTCATTATGTTCAGGAAGACTTGTTTAATTAGTGAGACTATTTAACTCATGCCCCAAATGGGAGTCAATGACCAATCACGTTTCAATGATTTCTGTTTTACAACCAATCAGAGTCGTGTTTCACGAAATATTTATCAGTGTTATAATTACCATATATTAAACAAAGCTCCTCCTTTTTAATATTCTGAACAGGTCTGATCGTTATTTTGCAGTGACTGAGCCTATAAGAAATACGGCTACCAGATTGTATATATAGTGCATACATGTCAACATTTGTAGCAATTTATTATACCACCAAAAAAAGAAACCACTGTTTGACTTTCTTAAATGTATTTTTTTCCCAGGTAATAATCCAGAAAAATATAATTGTAATATTTACATCATACGACATCAGAAATGAATTAATATACAGATTGATGTTTCATTTTTTCTCCACTAGAGAGCATTCTTACAATATTGCGTTCCTTTGGCAATAAATAGTATGATCTGGTTGCAGTGATAAACAAAAGAAGCAGTAGAAGCGTACCTATCGTTTCTCATTTGTTTTCAAACATCGCCGTTTGCATTAAATATATAAATATTTTGAAATAACTACAGTTAAATAATGATTTGTGAGTAAACAGCTTAATTTTTATTCGTTAAATAGTCCTAACAAATGCCACTCTTGATTTCCAAATTCTCTAGATAAATTCACTCCTCACTTCGTGAGTCGTGAATTTATCGATAATTTGGAAATCACTCGTGGCATTACTTATGACAATTTTCATGCACATAACATAAGAATAAGCTGAAAAAAAAATGATTTTTGTATGTTGCATGTTTTTAAATCAAATTTCAAGGAAATTAGTATTAAGTGCCCTTAAGAAGATATGCGAGTAAACTTCTATTTCCTATTACTCTCCAGTCTTTTTTTATTTACATTATCATCATCAGCAGCATCAAGGATTAGACCTTAAGGTTCTGTTCCGTTCTCATGCTAGAATTGGACTGTCCATCTTTTACTGGGTCTTCCTACATTTTTCATCCTAGTGGTTTGTAATGAAGAATCTGTTTCGGAATTATATTGTTAGCCATTATATTGATGTAGTCCATCCATTCATCTCTGTATTGTGCAATTCTATCTAATAGTTTGAATATATTTAGTTCACTTCATATATTTTCATTTTGTTTTCGATCTGTTATTGTATAGCCGGCCACACTCCTCTAAAACGTCATATCTGATGTTTCTATTCGTTCCTGGTTTTTGGTTAAGACCTAGTGTTCCGATCCATGTAGTAGTGTTGGAACCGCCATTGTTTTATAACATTTTAAAAGTGTCGCCTTTCTTGTTCCTTTGAGACTTCGTTTTATGGTGCCACACATACAATTAAATTAATTTATTTATTTTGTTTTCAATATATTCACTTTTCTATATGACACATTGTATCCCAGGTAATTAAAATTTCTCTATTATATTATTCTCTAATTGGATCTTTACTCTTAGTGGCTCATACCCTCGAAAAATTAAAAGTTTTGTTTTTAGAGTATATATTTTTAAGTTACATGTTTCACATATTTTACGTAATTTGTAAATTGCCGTTGTAAGCCATCTTCTGTCTCAGATATCACAACCTGATCGTCTGCAAAAAGTAAAGTATTTACATTATTTATCAGTTAATTGCAAGTACCATTATTGACACAATTAGCGTACCATTTTGTATCTTACAGCAGTTGTTCAAACTGACAGCCATCAACTTCAATGCAAGCATGACATCGGCATACAAGATTTCGCAGCACCCTGGTTTGTTTCAAACTACATCATAGGCAGCTACAATACTGGCAACTAATAAAAGCCAATTAAAAATGATAAAATACACGCAAATGAATTAATTGAAATTGTCTACTGTACCATTAGATTTTACACTCACTGTAGGTATGCTTGTCTTTCCCGACTTCATTTTCACATATATGTCCACTTAATCAATTATTCGATTATTGAAATTGAATAGGAATGGCATGAATGTATCTGTAGGGTTTTTCATGTCTAGAAAATAGTATTGCCCTTATGGGAACACTGTTACCACTTGACGCCGCAGTCTGAGTGACAGAGATGGAAATACACCGTGTCCCATTCAAACCTCCCACATTTTAATTAATCATAACTCTCAAAATATGCGGATTTATGAAATAAGGTTGGTATTAAAAGAAATAGAAACTCAAAGAATTTTTGTTTTCATTTTGCAGTTAATTCATCTATCGCATATTGGACAATAATGACATAAAACCACGTTCGCCAGACATCACTCCACTGGACTTCTTCCTCTGGGGGTATGTAAAAGACCGTGTGTTTGCGACTTCAGTACAAGATCTTCATGATTTACGAACACGTATCCTTGACACAATTGCAACAGTACCAATGGACATGTTGGACATAACGTGACACGAAATCGAATACAGACTTGATATTGTTCGTGCTACTAATAGTGCACATATAGATGTGTTTTAGTGTGTGTGCAAATGAACATTATTTGAGTTTCTGTTTCGTTTAATACCGGCCTCATTTCATAATTCCGCTTACTTTGTTAGTTATGATTAATTCAAATGTGGGAGGTTTGAATGGGACACCCTGTATATCTCCCTCTCCTCCTCCTAGCTTAAGTACAGCAGCAACATAATTTTATGACACAATTATCTGCACTACTACTATAGCTACTAAATCTAATTCGTGATCGCTTTAATATGGTTACTAAAGAACAACTAACATTTGGAATTTTATAGGTTGTGAATACAGAAAGCCAGTAGCTTCAGATTAATCTAAACCATACGATATATATATATGTTAGTTGCGTCACTTTTTTAACACGGCTGTACGTGTCAAAACAAGTTTCGTTGATAGGGGATGGTTCAGTAGCAGCTCCTCTAGCCGCTCTTCCAATAATTGAGTTCACCACCCCTTACTTTATTAAATAATTGTGTTAATTATATGTTCCAATATAGTACATTTTCAATAATCAGGCACCCACTTTCTTGGCAAAGTTGGAGTGAAACTATTTAACTTAATTATTTATTTCAAACTAGCCAATATCCAGCGTGCGTTGTTAAGCTTAAATAAATTAAATATGTTTTTATGTTTAGTTGAATAAATAAAAAGAAAAATAATTATACCTTTGTATCGTAATTATTTTTAGATACCCCGTGCTGATTACACGGTGTTGCCCGGGAATCTACTTATCCCTATCTTCTTGACATAAATGAGCTGAAAGACAAAAATGGTTATTTAGAATTATCCATAAAAGAATACCCGCTGTGCGCTGCTACGCTTGCCCGGGAATCTAGTCATCCCGATCTTCTTGGCATCAATGAGCTGAAAGACAAAAATGGTTATTGCGAGTTATCCGTAAAAGATAGACATATGATGTCGCGGGCATTTTGTAGATTTTTTTAGATATTCAAATCTGTGTACATTAATTTGGTGCATATGTTACGGTTTAGGCAGCATAAGCCATTTAAGCGTCGAAAATTTTCCGAAAAACACGTTTTTGTCTACAAATGTTTTATAAGGGTGAAAGGGTTGAGTATTATAACTCTCTTATAGCCTAAAACCTTCCCGGGAAACTCCTGAACATTTTGCAAAACTCCTCATCACAATCGGATGAACGGTATGGCAGCCCATAAAGGGCATACTATATATATATATTTGACATTTGGCAATGAAGGCAAATATGATATGAAAAGAAAAAAAAAGAATGCTTGAGTCGGAATTTGAACTCGAGTCTCTAAAGTAGAGACTCGAGTTCAAATCCCGACTCAAGCATTATTTTTTCTTTTCATATCATATATATATATATATATATATATATATATATATATATATATATATATGCCTATAGATGGAATAACTAATAAATCAATCTCCCATAAAATAACACTTTACTATAAAGAATTACCTTTTAAAAGCAGTAATTTTTCCAGACGTAGAAATCCCTTCTAGTGGGCAGTGATTTTTATTTATTTGCTGTAGTATACATATGATATATTCAAAAATGTATACACACTCTAAAGTAGTGGAGTTTTAGAAGTTTCATGAATGTGTCCAAAGAATTGAGTTTCTTTTCGATGTCTAGCGACTTCTTTTATCCCAGTTCCGATGCAGTCGTATTCTGAAAAAATTTTCTCGCTGAATCAGCGTCTTCTAGATCCCTAGTTTATTGTATCAATTGGTACGTATCTTCTTTCCACTGCAAGATTTTATGTGGTATAGCTTTTATACAATCATTCTTAAAGAAACGACCGTGGATAGAAATTTGTGAAAGTGGACAGCGTTTCATATATCAGTCTTGAGAATAGTTGGTAATAAACATATCCTCAATTTATTATCCTTAATTCTAGAAGATTTCATTATTTATATTAACAATTAATTAATCGTTATCTCAGTCATATATTCAATTTATTCAAGTGGGTGTTTCACTCTCCTTGTGTAAGATCATTTACCATCAGTAAATTATTTAAGTGAATGGTGTGAAACATATGATGCCTCGTTAAACTATTTTTAATCATAAATTGGAATTTTGAAGTTGTTAATTTCTTCTTCTTCTTAGGCTTTGCCCCACTTATATGTTTGCCGACTTCAGTTTCTATTTATTTATATCATTCCAATCTCTTTCTTCCAAATTCCTTTCATTCATTATAGTTCTGACGAGAGGTTTTCCATTTCCATCTTGATCTGCCACGTTTATTTCTTCCATTGGCCATCTTTTATTTTACATTATTTGTACATGACCATACTATTCAAGCGTTTGATTTTTAATCTCTTAACAACAGATGTGGTGACATTCATTTCTCTCCAAAGGAATTCGTTTCTTACTTTATCCTGTCTTGTTTTTTGGAGGCTTCTTCATAAGTAATGCCACGAGTGATTTCCAAATGAGAATTTGGAAATCAAGAGTGGCATTTGTTAGGACTATTTAACGAATAAAATTAAGCTGTTTACTTACAAATCATTATTTAACTATAGTTATTTTAAAATACTTATATATTTAATGTAAACGGTGATGTTTGAAATCAAATGAGAAACGATAGGTACGCTTCATCTGCTTCTTTTGTTTATCACTGCAACCAGATCATACTATTTATTGCCAAAGGAACGCAATATTGTAAGAATGCTCTCTAGTGGAGAAAAAAATGAAACATCAAACTGTATATTAATTCATTTTTGATGTCGTATGATGTAAATATGACAATTATATTTTTCTGGATTATTACCTGGGAAAAAATACATTTAAGAAAGTGCAAACAGTGGTTTCTTTTTTTGGTGGTATAATAAATTGCAACAAATGTTTTTATATTAACTCCTGCAAGCGCTATGTGTTGACATCTATGCACTATATATACAATCTGGTAGCCGTATTTCTCACAGGCTCAGTCACTGCAAAATAATGGTCAGACCTGTTCAGAATATTAAAAAGGAGGAGCTTTCTTTAATATGGTAAATATAACACTGATAAATATTTCGTGAAACACGACTCTGATTGGTTTTAAAACAGAAATCATTGAAACGTGATTGGTCATTGACTCCCATTTGGGGCATGAGTTAAATAGTCTAAGATAATCAAATTCAACTGTTCTAATTTTATTCTTTTGTAATTCCGTTAAAGACCAAGTTTCCCTTCCCTATGACAAAATATTCTGTATATGCTCTTATAAATTTTAGTTTTAGTTTCCTTTGTAATATTTCTGTTCCAAATTATTCATAAGTAATGGCACGGCCTATTCAGAATGTTAAAAAGGAGCAATTTTCTTTAATATGATAATCTTCAGTTGATAAATTCGAGGCGAAACACGACTGTAATTGGTTATAAATAAAAAATCATTGACTCCAATTTGGGGCATGAGTTTAAATAGTGTATGTAATGTCTTAGTTGCATTTTTTTTGCCATTGCAATGTTAGTTTGTACATATTTCACAGATACGTAAACTTGTAATTATTGACCCAAGATATTTAAATATTTCACTTAATTTTTTATTTTCCCTGTTAATTTAATTTGTTCATTTAAATTTGTAAAAAAACACTAAATTGTGTTGGTAACTATGTATTATAAACAACCATGTCAAATGTATTGATCTCACACAAGGAGATTGATACGTTGACTTGAATAAATTGAATATTTGACTGAAATAACGATTAATTATTGTTATTATTAACTACTCTCGGGGAATAATATATATAAAACATATTAAATAATTCCATTATTGTTTTAGTGTTTTAGATTGAGGTTTTTAAATAGAAAACAGACCGAACATGATAGCTCAAGCCATATTCAGGAGGTACCAGGTTCAAACCCTGGTACCGACCAACCTGAGTTTTTTTTTCTCAAATCGTAGACGGAAATTCTAGGTGGATATTCATTAACAGACCCCCTTTCACGATATTAGTACCGTAAGAAGTTTAGTATATCCCCGCACATCTCCACTGGGGTCACTTATGCTCTCTATCGATAGTTAGTTAACAAAGCTAATTTAGATACACTCATTTTTCTACAGATGTCAGCGAGTTGCATGTGGTTAACATCTGGTAGGCAATTTAGGTTTGACGTAGATGAGGAAGGCCGATTAAATTTTGCTTAGAGGCTCTAATTATTCTCGAGTTTCTTTTACCAGCCTTAACATTTTCAGAGTCAGGACCTACGGATTAAAGTATTTCCCGGAGGACTTGTCCCTTAGATTTTTCCATCGAACCCTAGCCGGGTTTGAACCCGCGTTTCTTTGGACCAGTGGCAAGAACTTGACGCTTAACCTAAGGACCTTTAGTATTATAAGAAAATAATAAATACACTTTTGATCTTAAAAACACATGAGAATGGGAATTGCCCGGAAGGCACAATGTATTCATTTTTTTAATAGTTAAGGGAACTGCATACAACATAGGTCTACATAATTATATAATTATTACGTACTTCAACAAAATCACAACTTTTGTATTTTAAAGGGAGGGGGAAATTTGTACCTTTCTATAATACCTATTGCCAAAGTTTCATAAACCTTTGACACTTAGAACATAGTACAATGACGTCATATTGAAATGGCTGCGCTATTTAAATCTCCATTATAGAGGCTTAAGGTACAATGGCAATATTGTAGTTTATGGGTATTGCATTCCTGGTCTATCAAGTTTAGTATTTTCTCTCATTTTG
Organism: Diploptera punctata; assembly: GCA_030220185.1. Classification (NCBI taxonomy): domain Eukaryota; kingdom Metazoa; phylum Arthropoda; class Insecta; order Blattodea; family Blaberidae; genus Diploptera; species Diploptera punctata. The sequence goes on along the minus strand of JASPKZ010003868.1, from coordinate 646,033 downwards.
AATTCTCCTGGTACCTGGTCAGATTTTTTATAGTATATTTTGAAATTACTATCCTTAACACGCATGAAAACTTTAAAATTCATTTTTTGATTTCCGTATAAAGCGTATTTTTTTATGTTCAAAATCTATCTTCTCCTATAATTTTTGTAATATGGGTCTGACATTTATACAGGATATTTTGGATATTCTAATTAATAAAGTGAGGTAGTCATAATTTTTATATAGGCTATTAAGAATTTATCAATATAAAATATATGATGATCTAAACTAAAAATATAAAAAAAATGAATGTCGTGTACATTTTTTTTTTCATCTCTCCAAGGAAAATAATGAAATATTTGAATTGAACATGTTATTATGCACGTGTTATTGAATCTAAATATTTTTTTTTTTAATATTCTACCTCAGACATGACAATGGAAATATATTTTGAAAAAAGTATCTTATGTTAAAACTAAAATCTTATTAATTATAAAACTATTGATGCCACAGAAATGAAACTTAAACATTTCATTATTTATACCTACATGATTATACATACCAAAATTAAGTTTCTATCTATAAAATTGTGGAAAATAGGAATTTCACCCATTGCCCCCTTAAGACTAACGAGATATAATAAGAACAGTTAAATCTCGTAGACTGCGATAGACAGGGCATGTGGCACGAATGGGGGGAATGAAAGACGTGCATGGAAGCTTCTTGTAGGAAAACCAGAAGGAAATCGCCCGGTTGCTAGAACAAGAACGAGGTGGGAAAATAACATTAACCATGGTTTGAGGGAATTAGATTATAGCGGGAATGATTGGAAAACATTAACTCAGGATAAGAATGTATGGAGAGCTTATGTCAGCAAGGACATGATCCTACGGGTTCGATAGTGCCAGCGAGTTAGTTAGTTAGCCCTCCTTAAGACTAACACCATGAGTTATGCCAGTAAGTAATCGTATAACAACATAGCACTTTGACACATATATTCAAGATTGTTAATGTGGAGGTCAGAGTAAGACACAACCAACAGAGTGTGAGATACTGTACTGTAGGTGTGAAACTCACTCTGAGAATTCTTGATGCACTCTTCCCGGAATCTGATTAGAGCGTCAAGTAATTGCTAGCGGGAGTAGAAGTAATTACATTATTTGTACCAACTACACAAACTTAAGTAAATCGCATCTCCTCAATCTGGTTCAACATATTAATGATCTAAGTTCATAGTAATTCATTCATGCAATTACAACCAAAAAATGGGCAGTTTAATAGATCTAGTGTTCTCCAAGTGCTGGAAATTCGACAATAAATAACATGTCGCTTTATATATATATGAAGTTCGGGTAATGTGGACCCTTCGGTTTGATTGGACCCTGTTAATATCATATTTAATTGGTGCTGCCCTCGAACAGAAAATATTATAATTTCTTCCCCTCATCAACTTTGACGTGTTCAAGGCCAGTTTCTTTTATTCTTTCTGGGAAGAAGGGTTTATGTGTGATATGAAAACGATCATTTAAAAGTTTTTCAAGCTAAGAATTTATTCTTAATTTCTGTTATTGAATATAACAAACGTTGAAAAAATCTCCTAAATATATTATATTATGTAGATGGTGTTTTAATACACTGACGGGTTTGGTTGTATTATTATGTGACATGGCTGCTGTATAAAATAATTTAAGATAACAAAGGAATACGGTTCATGTAAGCCCTCGACGAGACAGTTAAAGTGGACCTGGATCCACTTTACACGAATACGTATATTTTATCAATAAGGGTGCTATATGTAAAAGTCATACATTTAATTAATTTTATTTAATATTCTTGTAATTTTACCTAAACGCAAAGACCGTCCGTGTCTGCAGATGAATGACGATAATTTTTCAAAACATTATATAAATATCAACGGTTTTTAATTACGTTCAGCCATAAATACTTTTAGATTAATTTGTGCCTGTCTAAATAAATTAATAGAGTGAATAAACTTAAAATAGTCTAAAGGCTAGGGTGTACTCTGGGGTCCACTTTACACGAATATGGAGATTAAAGTGGACCTTTCTTGTAATGTAAAAAAGTTTATAAATTGTGAAAATGTTTCCATATTTGAATAAAGTAACAATGCTACTTCATAGTTATAGCAATAATGATAATCACTGTAATTAAACGAAATTCAAATCCCTTAATTAAAAGAGGAAAAACAAATTCCAAACACGGGTCCACATTACCCGAAGTGTCCACACACACAACAGGTGGGGCGCACATGCACACACAGCACACCACACCGCATCACACAACAAGCACCACACACACAACACACACACACACACATATATATATATATATATTAAACTTTGTTAGTTTTAAATTGCATTATACCATACTCATAAAAATACAGGATATGTATTTATGTTGGAGTAATAAACTGTATTATCCGTGGTCTCTGGTTCCGGATGTTCGTGGGTTGCAAGAGTCGGCCGCGATCACTGGGGATTTTTAGGAAGGAAAAATTCAAAAGGAGCATGTCGCTCCGTGAAGAATGGAGGTAAGCCGTGGGTCCCGACGTCTGAAGATTATCAGGCTCGTAAACGATCCTTAATCCTGTAATAAAGAGGCCTCTAAGCAAAATGACCGACATCAACGTTCTAGTAATACCTTAGTTGCCTGTTAGATGTCTCATTGGGTCGGTGTGTTGACCGCATGTCATCCATGACATCTACGAGCAAAGGTAACTAAAAATTAACTTGGTCTAGTAACTCCTATTACTCATTCAAAGTATCTCTGCAGGCGGAAGTATCAGGAAGCTCTGTTTGTTGGTACACGTGACGTCATATAAGGCAGTGTACACTGTCAGCGTCCCACGTCCCATTCCCCTTTGCACTCATAGATAGCAGTGTCACGTGGTTTATTCCTGCATAAACACGACTGCAGTGCCCTCCGTCAACAACTGCCCTTACTCCTTAAACGGGTAATAACAAAGGAGAGGCTATGGCTCAGCAATGGGCTACGTCATTCTATATAGATAGTAAGTAATGATAGGGTGATAGTATTCAAAATTAGTACGCAGCATCGTGAGGAATTTGGTAGCTACAATAAGTAGCGGCTCCACGTTGAGGAAACCAGCTGTAGTGACTGGTGGACCCGACACGCTAACCACATGTCACTCCTACCCTGGCGGGATGACAGTGTACCTCTGTCATTAACACATGTACTTGTATTACTTCTCTAAAGTTTAAATGGGAGCTTGGCGCTGGATTTTAGTGCCTTGCAATTAAAAACGATAGATGTTTTTTTTCTTTGGACATAGCCTTTATACATCACATACTTCTCTGTAAGAAATGTAACTCTTGCACATGGGACTTTCCATAAATACTGGCTTGCAGTTAAAAACGGCAGAACTGTTTCCAATTTTTTTATTGATAACACTAAAGCTCGTCAATAGCTCCTAAAATAGGTTGACAACAGAGAAGAAAATAGTACTTAACTGTTTTGTCTTAGCCTATATCCATCCATCCATAGTAATTTTGCCCGAGGGCAGGTCTTTCACTGCAATCGTAGCATTTTCATGCTGTGCTTTGCAGCTTTACTAGGGAATTATAGGTGTGGTAGCTCCCCGTTGCTTTCCACACCGGTGAAGGATGGTGATGATAATGATAAGAATGATGATGATGGCCGGTTGATTTTCAGGGACCGTTGGGCCCTAAGCTCCCTGACATTTGTCTTAAAGGTGAGGAAAAATCTCGAAAAAATCCTCACTCAGGAAGCTTGTCCCTACCGAGGATCGAACCCTGGCCCGCTGCGTGACAATGTCTTTATTAAAATCGGAAATGTAATGAGAGATTCTATGCCACAGTATATATAATCAACAGTAAGTTGTGTTTTTTCAATTATTTTTATTTGAATTTATGTTGGTTGTACCACTGTGGCATAGAATCTCTCATTACATTTCCAATTTTAATAAAGAAATTGTCGGACATTTATATGTGAAACGAATGGGTCTGTAAAATTGAATGTAGTAGATACCGCATCCGAAACAAAAGAGCTCGCATCAAAAGCTCATATGCGCATATTACAGCCTTTGATTACAGAAATTTGATGTAGGTTTCTCACATATAAATGCCTTTAGGCTGAGGTTGATATGGAGAAGCAGAAAGTGTAATTGCCAATTAACTATCTCTAATTCCACATGTAAACACAAACTGCAATCCGATTTCTCTATTCGCTCTTCCTGTGCTGGGGAACAAATGAAAGTAACTTAATTTCTAAAGCTATTCCGATCTTAATCAAGAATAACAATAATAATAATAATAATAATAATAATAATAATGATAATGATGATAATAATAATATTATATATATATATATATATATATATATATATATATATATATATATATTATACGTGAAGGAAAAACTTTGTACCCCTTTTTAAGCATTTTGCGCGTACGGAGGAGTGTGATATTTCGCATAATTAAAGTTCATATAGAGAAGGAGTGCAGAAAAATAATATTCATGTATAATATGTGTTACAAATAAATTAAATTAAACAAAATATAATGAATTGTCTCTAAGTAATTTGTGCATTACTCATTCATTTGTTTACGTTCATAATGAAAGTGCATTGTTGCAAAAAGGAAATAGTGCAGCTGCAATGTGAATTGACTTACTTCTCGCGTTTTTATTATTAGAGGATTATTAATAGTGGTTTAAAAAGTGAGTGCATTTTAAGGAAATTTTATTATTTAAATTTAAATTAAACCCTGTCTAATCTTGGTTTCAGTAATTTCATTACATTCTTTTTATTTAGGTACTCGCACCTACTTCCATTATGCCTCGACATAGCACATTGACGGGTCGGAGTGAGAGACAAAGAAGAAGGGACATTATTCCCGTACACATAATACTAGGTCAAATGCAAATTTAAATAGTATACAAATGTCAAATGATGCATTATGGTTTTTTAAATATGGCTTAGCCAAGCTATACTACATATTTCCTATCGTTCATATTTTTAAAATTAATCGAAACTTGACGCATAATGACGTATTTGTGACAAACTTAAAAATTGAATTAATTGTGATCGACCACTAGTAATAATAATAATAATAATAATAATAATAATAATAATAATAATAATAATAATAATAATAATAATAATAATAACAATAACAGTAATAATAACAATAATAATAACAATAATAGTAATAATAACAATAACAGTAATAATAACAATAATAGTAATAATAACAATAACAGTAATAATAACAATAACAGTAATAATAACAATTACAGTAATAATAACAATTACAGTAATAATAACAATTACAGTAATAATAACAATTACAGTAATAATAACAATTACAGTAATAATAACAATAATAACAATAATAATAATAACAATAATAATAATAATAATAATAATAATAATGATTTATTTTAGCTGGCAGAGTTAAGGCCATAAGGCCTTCTCTTCCACTCAACCAGCGAATAGTAAAATTATACAAAAATTACGTACATATTACAATTTTAAGATATTAAAATACAGACTAAACAAAATACAATGATGATGGATCTAATACTAGCTAATGCTAACAAAAACATAGAATATAATAAAATTAAAATGATATAAAATAAAGTAAGTAGCTTCCTACATGATTATTAATAGAATGCTCTATATAGTTGATATGTAGTTAATGTTTTTCATTGTGTAGAACTTAAGATATCAGTTAATTTGGATTTAAATAATGATAGCGATTGACAGTCCCTGACATGACTGGGAAGTGAGTTCCATGCTCTAGCCATAGATATTGTGTAAGATTCAGAGTACAGACAGGTCCTGTGTTGTGGTATCAAAAGTAAAGAAGAGTCTTGTGATCTTGTTCCTAAATTGTGATGAGCCGATAAATGTTGAAAACGTGTTGTTAAATAAGTTGGTAAATATGTGTGCAGAATTTGGAATAGTAAGGTATGTGAATGTAAAGTTCTTCTGTCATTTAGTAATAATAACAATAATAGTAATAATGTTTACCGTGTAGCGAATAAGATACGGCCCTAATCTAGTATAGTGATTAAGGAATATGATTAATGAATAAACAAGGAATGAACTGAATATAGTTTAAAAATAAATTAAATAATTATCGTATTGGTAAATAGTTCTCACAAAGGAGCGGTTGAAAACTTAAGTAAAAAGAAGTCATAAATATGTACCCTCTCAAATTAGACCTGAAATCCTTAAGCTGGATCTAGCTTGAACAATCACGTTTGGGAGAAAACGTCAAACTCCAAATTTACAATCGCGGAAAGCCCAAACTGGTAAACACGCTTCCTAGCCGTGAGAATAAAATTACAAATGTAGGTGGGAATTTAAATAAAATATTTACGCCCTTAGAAGACATGTGATTGGATATTCTAACCAATCAAAATCAGAGTTAGGGTATACGACCATATATGGGAATAATTAGTCCTGACTTCGATACGAAACTCATGAGGACAAATTTACTGACTTATACTCAACAGTTCATAGGGAGAAGACTTATATCAGAGATTTCATAAGTTCGGTACTCGAGAATGGATCCCGAGTCATGGGACTTAGAAATTCCTGTGAAATTAATCATTATCAAGCTTAAAGTGAGAGTCCTCGTGCAGTTAGGCATGGAAAGTCAACACCAATTCAACGGCGCACAATGTATCGAGTGTATTTTAAGAGCTTACTTCATTAATAAAATAAAATAAAGTCTTTTTCATTATTTCGTGATTGTTCCCACGCAATTCTCCTTCCGAACCCTATATAGATAGGAGTCTCAGCGCTCTCCCTGAAACAACAGGAACCGACTAGCTACTGAGGTAGGGCAAGTAGCAATTCAAAATAACTAAAACAGTAGAAGTAATGATATTACTAACACCCTTCAACTTACCGCCCCAACCGCTGGATTTCGTGAGATCACCACTGCCTCATACACGGTTGGCTCGGATTCGATCCCGATCGGGACAAGTTTCCTCAGTTATGTTTTCTCACCTGTAAATGCCAGGAAGCTTTTACACCCAAACAGTCCCCAAACATCATATAAACTAACGAACTAAACTCAATAGCGCAAGAGACCTAGAAGGCCTTCGGCCTACCATCCGGCTTCTGGCCTCACATCCACATATATTCATCACAGAGGTCGACGGTCATCTAGCCAGTGTAGGGTGGCATGTGGCCAGCATGTCGGATACCCAGCCAATTTCTCAATCTGGAGCCGCTACTTATTGCAGCTACCTGAATGCCTCATGATGCTGGATGGCCATCAGTCCCAGACTACGTAATTCATTTGGTACGAATGGGGAATGAACGATTGGTTTCGAAACCCCTAGTAGGTAAACCAGGGGGAATACGTCCAGTAGGTAGGAAAAGAATAAGATGGAAGACTAACATTAACTATTTCATTTGAGAGAAGTAGATTATATAGGGAATGGTTGGAAAACATTAACTGAGGATAGGTATGTATGGAGAGCTTATGTCCGCGCGGCCATGAATCTACGGGTTCGATAGTGCCAGTGAGTTATACCTGATCATTTAATTAACCATAGCTGTAATGTTGTTAACAAAATCACGCGTTTTGTATATTTTTGTATTCGAATGTAAACAACTCTGTTAGGCTTCTGATAATATTAGCAAAATCAATTACAGGACATAGTTTACCTTGTTATCAGCATGTTAAGTAAAATGTAATAATCTAATAATAAAGTCAACACACTGAAGCATGAATGAATTATAGCTGGCAGCACGCGAGCAGGGCACTCAACTGTCATTCCAACTCTCTGTACATACACCAACTTGTGGAGCGTGATACACTGTCCTCGGACTTTGTCATGAACACACTTCCGATTTTTAGACTATACAGTTGTGCACTTAGGGTTGGTTTCACCAATATGGGTAACTGTATTATGTCAGCTTAAGGCATGTATTATACAGTTGGAAACTGGCGTAAATCAGTTATCTCTATTAGTGACCCTAAGGCACCAAAATTGAGCTTTCATAATTCTAAAAGTAGTATTGTTTTATAGTAATAATAATAATAATAATTGTTATTATATATATTATAATTATTATTATTATATATATAATAATAATAATAATAATAATTATTATTATTATTATATGGATAGAATACGAAATAAAGGAATAAGCTAAATTATGGGTGTACAAGAGGAACCGGACATCATAGACATTATAGAAAAGAAAATATTACAGTGGTATGGCCATGTCAAAAGAATGCCAGAGCAAAGATTGCCTAAACTTATTATCGAATGGACCCCAATGGAAAGGAGGGAGAAAGGAAGACCAAAGAAAACCTGGATAGAAGGTGTGCAAGCGGCTATGATTATCAGAGGATTGGAAGAAAATCAGTGGATGGACAGATTGGTTTCCGGAACACGGCGGCAGCTGTCATGATACCGGATGATGATGATTATATTATTATTATTATTATCATTATTATTATTGTTAGACGGCTCCGTAATGCAAGCGGTTAGAACGCTCGCCTCTCACCGCTGGGGTCCTGAGGTC